>JAQQTP010000036.1:1705000-6505000 GCA_029884605.1 Ormosia emarginata
TCATTGGTTACTTCTCATCTGCTTCCAAGAACCCATACTTCAAATGTTCAGGTAAAGGCTTTAACTCAAGGGTAGGTGATTGTTGCACTAAAGGTGTCAATTTGGTTGAAGAAACTAATTCTGCTAATTTAATTGCAACATTACCAGTAATCTTTGTATGATCTTCCAAAACAACATAATCATATCGTATATAATTAGAAAATTCAGAACACGCAATATCATTTCCCATATATGCAGAAATTTCAGAACACACAGCACACATACTAGTCTCATCACAAATAGAAACAGAACATCTAGAACATCCAAAAAAATCAACACTATCCAAAAATCCCACAATTTCAAGAAATTCAACTAGCATATCAACATGCATATCATCAACAAGTAAATCAATGACATCTATCTGAAAAATAGAATGCTCTTCTAAAGGATATTTCATGGCATCAAAGATATTAAATTAAAACATGTTATCCCCAAATTCCATGGAAAGGGTACCAGCATGCACATCAATCTTAGTTTTTGTAATTTTCCAGAAGGGTCTACCTAAAATCAATGGCGGTTGACTAGATGCAAATTCATCTTCCATGTTCAGAACATAAAAATCTACTAGAAATATTAAATTATTTACTCTTACTAAAACATCCTCAAGCACTCTTGTAGGATGAGCTGTGCACCTATTTGCTAGCTGAATGATAACTCAGGTTGGCTTCAACTCTCCAATCTGCAGAGATTCATAAACTGATTTTGGCATCACATTAATTGAGGCACCCAAATTCAACATTGCATGAGTAAACTGCTTGTTGCCTATTGTGCAAAGAATGGTGAATGTTCTAGGATCCTTGCATTTAGGAGGCATATTTGGTTGGATCAAGGCAGAAACATTTCTTCCCATGTTCACTTTCTTATTTCCTTTCAGCCTCCTCTTATGAGTGTACAATTCATTCAGAAACTTAGCATATTTTGGAATCTATTTTATTGCTTCTAGGAGAGGTATATTAACTTCTACCTTCCGAAAGGTATCCATAATCTCCCTGTCCAATTTAGTTTCAGTTATCTTCTTTGATTGAGTCATTCTATTGGGAAAAGGAAGATGAGTGTTGACAGGATATTTTTTTGTAGAATTTTTCATAGACTTCTGATTTTTGTTTGAATTCTCTACATGTTCTATATTTTGTTGTATTAAGTCTTCTATAAAATTCTGGTTTGCTAGATCTAAGTTTTCTGCATAATCCTGTTGCAAAATGTCTAGTTGGAGTTAGGTTGGACCACTCACTTCTTTGCCACTTCTCAAGGTTATTACGCTTACATTGCCTCTTGGATTGTTAATTGTTTAAGGGGGCAATTGATCGGAATCTTGAGTCTTCAACTCATTGATGGAAGTTACAAATTGACTAATTTGAGTCTCCAAGTTCTGAATGGTGGTCTCGGTTCTCTATTGAAACTGAATGTTATTGGTTGTTAATTGTTTCACCAAGTCTGCCAAGCTAGGTTCTAAATTACTACTTTACTGCACTGGTTGTTGAAATTGTTGCTTGCTTAGCCCTACTGTATTATATATAGGCTGTTGCTGTTATTGTTGAAGTTAGCCAGAATTGTTGCTATACTATAGATTGGGATGGTCTCTCCATCTAGGGTTATATGTGTTAGAATAAAGGTCATACTTTAGTTGTTGCTGGTTGTTAGTCGAGTTACATCAACCTTGTGGGTAACTTTTTTGTTGACTTCAAGTGCACGAGTCGCTCAAGTAATAAAAATGATGAGTAGAGATCATTCCCACGAGGATTATGGTTACTTTCTAAAGCCAAATATTAACCTACAACTTAACTAATTCTATTCAAGCAAGCATAAATGGGAAAAAGGATTTATTAATTAAATTACAAAACATAAAGAAAAGATAAGGATATGGTTCGGAGAATAGGGAATCATTTTTCATCCCCTATTTCAATTGATAATATGTAATTATTTTAAGTAATACAAACAATTAGATTAGGTTAGCCTAAGAAACTAACTTAGTTAAAAGCCTATGTCTAGGACAACCCTATTCCACTTACCTAGTTCACTATGCATCCATGAAAACCAAAGCAAACAATAAGCATTAAGATTAATTCTCAAATATGACTATGCATGGTTAAGAGGTATATGTTTATCCTATTAGCGAATTAATCTTTTCCGCCATTGGAATGAAATTGCATATACCATACGTATGTTCTAAAACCCAAAGTCCTATGTCTAGGCTCATTAGATTTCATCAAATCTCCTAAAAGCTGATCAAACAAGTAAAAGCATTAGGCACCATATGAAAGAACAAAACCCAAATCATTTATATAAACTCAAAAGAGTACAAATCATTCAATATCCATAGGGGGATCCAAAGAATACCCTAAACATAGCTTAACTACTCATTGAACATGAAAATATAATACAAAAATCCATGTTCAAGATAAAGGGAAGAGAAAAAGGAGAAGGAACAGAAGATGAAGCCCAATGGGGTAAGCCTTGAAGCTTAAATCTTCCTCCAAGATGAAGAGGACCTCCAATCTTGGCTCATTCAACTCTCTTTCAACCCAAAAATGAAGATCTAGCTGCTAGGTTCTGTCAGAGACAAAAGCTAAATAAAGTTCTAAAAGTTTTCTAAAAAGTCTCTCGCTGAAATCTGCATACAAAACATTTATAGGCCCACAAATTTTACACTTCATATCACGACATTCACTTCCTTGCGCTATGGCACACAGAAAATTATGGCACCAGCACCGCGATTTTCACTTCCTTGCATCGGGACATGAAGGCCTCAGGTTACCAGGGTGCACAGGTAGAGAGCAGCACTCCGCAGCGTAAACATGTCAGCGCCGCGACATGAGCTACTGAAGCTTTTCTTGTAATTTCTCTTCCAATGCAAGGCCTTGACTCGTATTAATTTGGTTCTTTTGGGCTCATCCTGCAATTGAGAAATCAACCAATTAAATATAAATGTACTCAAACTCAATCCAATCAAAGATTAGGAAGAATTTTAACAAGATTGAAAAAGAAGACTTTCAACATGGATTTTACATGAAAATGAGGCTAAAGCCTTCCGACAATGCATAACAACAAAGACAAAGCAATCAATAACGCACAAAAATAGGGCACAATTAACTACATTCTATATAGTTATCACACCCCCAAATCTAGATATTTGCTAGTCCTTGAGCAAAACAAAGTCAGATTATACTTGCAAAGACAATTTCTGCTTCAACACTAGTGTATGGTGATTGCATTAAACCTCAAAGAATACACATGCCTCATAATCTAGTCTACACATACATAATCCTTATCATACCAACAATCAAAACTTCAAATCATGCATAACCTATTTTCCATAAACATGCAAGCAAAACCTCTTCAGTTCAAATCATACTCAACCGGATCAGTTTATGAGCAAACACATGGATATAAATCAAAAGAATCCACAAGATTGTAATGCAACTGTCTCTCCACTAATGTAAATCAGACATAATTGAGGATCAAAAGGGTCTTTATTAACTTGTAATGTAAGGCCATGGTAGTGGGGTGAAGAACAAAGGGGAAAGGATAACAAAAAAAACATTGAGAAACAAAAATAGGCTACTTCAAGACTTGAGACAATGTGAAAATAGCAGGGTATTCAATAGTGAAAGATTAAAACTCGCCAGAACCATGCAATGTTTTTCATATTTAACTTTTCTTCTTTCTTTTATTTGTTTTACTTGTCTCTTTTTTTTTTATATTTAAACAAAGTAGTCTTTTTCTCTTTCTTTATTGCATCTGGCTCTTTTAGGCTTATTTTGTATTGAAAATATTAATACCCCTAATCACTGAACTCACTTCAAGAAATAACATATCATGCACTCAATAAACATTGATGGTAGGAAGAAAATATAATGTTTTCACATGCATTAGAATGGTTAACATGATAACGAATACAATGGTAATGAAAAACAAATAAGGCCAACAATTAAGAAGCTTTAATAGGGACCTATGGATATCATCATGTAAGGGCAAGCTTGAAAGGCTCAGTTGGTCCAAATAATGCCCTAATCATTTCCTTAATCATGCATAATCTAAGATTTCGCTTCAAGAGAGTTGCAAAATAATTTCAGAGATAAAAAACATCTCCACATGTAATAACCATAAACATTCTTTAGAAAAGCATTCAAATCCAATCCGAAGCTAAACAAGCATAGGAACGAAAAACTCATCATGCATCAAAAGAATCTAGATTGATCGACATACTTTAAAGATAGCATAGGAATTCATAGAAAAATTTGAGGTTAATTTGCATCCCTAATTATCATTGGGTAATCACTACACTAGCAAATGGCATCATGTTATGCATTCAAATAATTAAATAATATCAAACATGCAATTCAGCCATTTCTTGCACCAAATCATATAATAAACAAAAAATTTAACCAAAAATATCAATAACTATACTAATAATATTTCAACAAAAATAAATAGTCAATATCTATCAAAATACTAGACACCCTCCAAACCTGAGGGAAACAGTGTCCTCACTGTACAATATATAAAGGAAAATAAATAACAGCAAAATAATGGAGACTACCCTGAATGTATCAGTCTACTCATCAACATCCGGAAATAGCTCTGTATCACCACCGTCATTATCATCATCTGGCAATGGCTCAGTATCACCACCGTTGTCATCATAATGAGCCGCTAGATCCTAGTGCTGATGTGAAGGGTTGACTCCATCAAAGGGAGGGAATGGTGGGATGGGGAAGTCATGAGTGGAGAAGTAAAGGTGCTCTGCTAGCCACCGTACAGTATCGACAGTGAACGTCTGCATGGCGGCCACTTGGCGAAGCTTGGCTCACACATCATCCACTTCCTGAGGAACCTGGGCTGCATGGGCAGCTCTCTACGCCTGCCTCTGAGCTCTGTGTAGTACTTCCATGGCTGGGGGAGCTGCACTAACCTTCTCGATAAAGTACTCATGAAGGACTGTTTGATGTTGATAGGCTCCTCATGCGGGTCTGTGGGCACACCCTGTGTCTGACATAATCTATGGATGAGGGAAGGGAAGAAAAGGTTGCGCGACTCCATGGCTAACCTCCGCAGCTACCTCTAAAGAATGTTTGTAACATCGATTGCACACCTCTACAGGATGGCATAAATCAAAATAAACCTGTCGCGTGTGACCTTTGACAAGTTATTGAAGGGCAAAATCCTGGTATTGATGAAATTGTACCAGGCCTTGGCCTCTGGGGTCAAGCAAGCACAGGAGAAATACCGTGCTTGACCCTGCTGGGATATGGTCCATATGACTGGCTATGACTCAGGGGTGCAGATACGAGTCGTGACAACTCACAGGTCGATGAACTCTAAATGAACTTATCTGATGAACTTTGAATACTCACATATCAAGGAAGGGGCCAAGGACAATGTCGTTCTGATGGACTCAACAGAAAAAGCAACACGATGCCTCTATATGCCTACAGTGGTGGACTCTTGGTGAATGACTGCAAGGTTCGCATAGAATTCACGAACCAAGGGTAATGGGGCCCTGTTGGGGTGTTTAGCGAACTCCCCCCCACTGGTGGTGGTGGATGGTGGCCTTGATGTCTACTTGTATGGACTCCTTGAAGCTAAAACCCCTCTCTATAATCACACTCTTTGATACTAGAGTCCTATATCGATGTTACGCCTCAGCAGACATGAATTTGGTACTCTCTACTCTCGCGCCTGACTCGTTTACGACCCATTTAGCAAGTATATAGACCTAAAAAAGAGATGAGAGGTTCAAAATTGAGCAATGAAATTAATAAGACAATTAAAACACTCAATTTTTTTGGAAAAATAGGGCAAACATTGCAGCATTGATACCAGCGCCACAGCATTAAAGCACATTCAAACCAATGCCATGACGTGTAAGTGCAATGCCACGACACACAAGGAAATTTAAACGGACGTCGTGGCGTTAACAAGCCACTCTGCGGCGCGCATGAACAGTCATTACGCAAATCCAGCCCACACAGCCCCCATCCCCCAGTGCACTTCAATATTAACAAAAGCAAACATAATACTAAACAAAACACTACTTAACTATGATAGAAACTAACCAAAAAGAACCTAAAACTAAAAAGAAGTAAAATAGAAACAAAAAATGTGAAAATAAAAGGAGAATATGGGAGAAAATAAAAGGAAAAAATGGGAGAAAGTGGAATATTTTGAGGTAGAGATGGGTGAATGAAATGCTGGAGAATGCAAGAAAGTAGGAATGAGAGTTTGTGGGAAAAAGGGTGAGGAAAAATTTTGAGAGAAAATGCAGAGGAGAAAGAGATGAAGGGTTTGCTTTGTGGTGCAAACCCTGTTCTGTTTTAAGCAAAATATGCCCAGAATGCCATGGTGTCCACTAACCAGCGCCGCGGCGTGCGTCCGTGAAACAACCATTTCAATTTTCCAATTTTTTTTAATAGACTGACCACCGCGATTTTACAAAATCCATGCCGCGGCGTTGTGCTCTCTGTCTCCAAACCCTAATAAGGCAGAGACTAGAACGTCGCGGCATAATAAAGTGACTGTTATGGCGCGAGAGATCTGACTGCAAAATTCTGCAACAAACATCACACAGTACCCACATTTGCCTCAATGAGGCCTCCACCACCTATGAAAACTGTCTAGCAGGTTTTAACACATGCATGCATCAACAAAATAACATGAATTTACCAAATCCAATACACTACATACTAGACTCAAAACATAAAAATTAAACACATAGAGGTGGATCCATCATAAAAAAGTGCCCTTTTATAGTTCAGACAGGATTTTTTTTCTGCTTTTTCAACTTGAGGGAGTCTATTTGAGAGAGGTCTCCCTATCATCACTTGAAGAAGTCCCCAGGGGCCTATTGTTTAATGCATTGGCTAGCTGCCCCACTTGTGTCTCAAGAGCCCTGATTGAAGATGTTTGGCTTTGAAGAAGAGAATCATTTTTAGCCAAATGAACATCAGTTTTAGTCATGTATGAATAAGTTTTCACCATAAATTGCATGAACATGTCTTCCGATATTGGCTTCCTTTCTTGCATAGGTGGCCTTGTTTGAGATGAGAAACTAAGAGGAAAAGGTGGTTTCTCATTGCTAGTAGATGAAGATGTTGGTCCTTGGTTGTCCTTCTATGAGAAATTGAGGTGGTTTCTCCACCCAAGATTATATTACTGTGAGTAGGGGTTGTTTTGAGGTGGTTGATAGTTTCATACATATTGAACACTCTCCAAAGTGGATGGGCAACTATCGGTGACATGATTGTTCCCACATCAGTCATACAGCACAAATGGGCTTTGTTGAAGGCTTGTACCCAAATTGTCTATCTTGTTTGCTAATGATGCCACTTGAGTCAACAAAGATGTAAGTGCATCAACGTCATGAACTCCAGCTACCTTCATTTGATTGTTCCTTCCTGAAGACCATTGGTAGCTATTGGCGGCTAATTCTTCTAACATTTGGTACGCTTCATCGAAATATTTACTCAATAATGAACCACCTGCAGCCGCATCCACAATTGGACGATGGTGAGATAATAGACCTTTGTGAAAGGAGTAAATCTGGTGCCAAGGAGGAATTTCATGGTATGGGCACCTTCTAAGTATATCCTTTTACCTCTCCCAGGCTTCATACAATGATTTAGATTCTGATTGGGTGAATGAAGTTATGTCATTCACTAACCCAGCAGTCTTGGTTGGAGGAAAGTATTTGTTGAGAAATTTTATGCATACATCCGCCCAAGTAGTTATAGATCTTGTAGATAGAGACTGCAACTAACTCTTGGCTCGATCTCTGAGAGAGAAAGGAAAGAGCCTGAGGCGAATAGTATCTTCTGAGACTTCATTGTGCCTGAGGTGTCATCGCAGATCTCCAGAAATTTTGACAAATGCGCATTGGGATCTTCGCTCGGCAAACTTCCAAATTGTACAAATGTCTAAATCATTTGAATAAAGGCCAGTTTGATCTCAAAATTATTTGCTCGGATAGGAGGTCGTCTGATACTTGATTGGAGATTTTTCATTTGAGGATTAGCAAACTCCTTTAGAGGCCTCGTATGATTGTTGTGTTTCGCCATTGATGGTACCTTGTTCACAAAAGAATGAAATATAAAATCAAAATGTAATAAAAGAAAAAACTTGAATTAGAACTAACAAAGCTCAATATCAATATTAGCAATACATAAATTAACCATTCGTTCCCTAGCAACGGTGCCAAAAACTTGTTGGTCGAGTTACGCCAACCTTGTGGGTAACTCTTTCACTGATTGCAAGTGTATGGGTCGCTCAAGTAATAAAAATGATGAGTAGAGATTGTTCCCACGAGAACTATGGTTACTTTCTAAAGCCAAATATTAACCTATAACTTAACTAATTCTATTCAAGCAAGCATAAATTAGAAATGGAATTTATTATTTAAACTACAAAGCATAAAGAAAAGATAAGGATATGGTTGAGAGAATAGGGAATCCTTTTTCAACCCCTACTTCAATTGATAATATGTAATCTTTTCAAGTAATACAAACAATTAGATTAGGTTAGCTTAAGAAACTAGCTTAATTAAAAGCCTATGTCTAGGATGATTAACCCTATGCCACTTACCTAGTTCACTATGCATCCATGAGAACCAAAGCAAATAACAAGTATTAAGATTAATTCTTACATATGACTATGCATGGCTAAGAGGTATATGTCTATCCTATTAGTAAATTAATCTCTCCCGCCATTGGAATGAAATCAAACATGCATCTACCATACGTATGATCTAAAACCCAAAGTCCTATGTCTAGGCTCATTAGATTTCATCAAATCACCTAAAAGCTGATCAACAAGTAAGAGTATTAAGCACCATATGAAAGAACAAAACCCAAATCATTTATATAAACTCAAAAGAGTACAAATCATTCAATATCCACAGGGGAATCCAAAGAATACCATAAACACAGCTTAGCTACTCATTGAACACGAAAATATAATACAGAAATCCATGTTCAAGATAAAGGGAAGAGAGAAAGGAGAAGGAACAAAAGATGAAGCCCAATGGGGTGAGCCTTGAAGCTTAAATCTTCCTCCAAGATGGATAGGACCTCTAATCTTGGCTCATTCAGCTCTCTTTCAACCCAAAAATGAAGATCTAGCTTATGCGTTCTCTCGGAGACAAAAGCTAAATAAAGTTCTAAAAGTTTTCCAAAAAGACTTTCGCTGAAATCTGTGTATAAAGCATTTATAGGCCCACAGATTTTGCACTTCACGCCGAGACTTTCACTTCCTTGCGCTGCGGCGTGAAGGCCTCGGGTTATCAGGGTGCACAGGTAGAGAGCAGCACGCCTCGACGTGAGCTACTGAAGCTTTTCTTATGATTTCTCTTCCAATGTAGGGCTTTGGCTCGCATCAATTTGGTTCTTTTGGGCTTATCCTGCAATTGATAAATCAACCAATTAAATATAAATGTAATCAAACTCAATCCAATCAAAGATTAGGAAGAATTTTAACAAAATTGAAAAGAAAGACTTTCAACATGGATTTTACATGAAAATGGGGCTAAAGCCTTCCAACAATGCATAACAACAAAGACAAAACAATCAATAACGCACAGAAATAAGGCACAAATAACTACATTCTTGGAGTGCAAGACATTGGTTTGTTGGGTGATCTAGCAAGGAGTAGATCCCGTTAAGTTTTGTTAGGGGACTAAGTTTGTTTTGTCCTAACGCTAGTTGCCTAACCAAGGAGGTCAGCTCCTCCAATTTATTCTCAATTCTCTGTTTATCAGCATCTTAAACCCTTGCTCCATTGACTTCTCTGGTTGAGATAACGATTCGTGTGCTAAATTGTTGTGCATTTGCTACTATGTTCGCTATTAAATCTTTTGCTGCAACAAGGGTTTTGTCCACTAAATCTCCTCTACAGGCAGCATCTACCATGCTCCTATCCATGGGTAAAAGTCCCTTATAGAAATACTATATTAGTAACTGGTCACTGATATGGTGATGAGGACAGCTTGTACACAACTTCATTAATATCTCCTAATACTCATGAAGGGTTTATCCTAATATCTGCCTTATGTCACATATATCCTTCCAATGGCAGCAACTCTAAAAGCAAGGAAGAACTTTTCTAGGAATAGTCTCTTCATATCATTCCAAGCTATTATGGCAACTAGCTGCAAGTAATACAGTCAATCCTTGGCTGCTCCATCTAATGAGAAAGGAAAGACTCTCAATTTGATGTGTTCTTCAAGAGTGTCTTGTGGTTTCATGGTGGAGCACACCACATATAACTCCTTCAAGTGCCAATTGGGATACTCACCTGCAAGTCCATGAAACTTTTCCAGCAAGTGTTTCAATCTAGATTTTAATTCAAAATCAGCATTTAAATCAGGATATTGAATGCACAAAGATTAGTAATTAACATCAGGTGCAACTAGTTCCTTAAGAGTCATATGATCCATATTATCAACCATAGTTGCAGTGCTACTTATATTTTCATAAGTATGAACTCTTTAGAATGAACCAAGGAGAAAACATTCAAGAAATACAAAAAAGTTCACACATATTGTAAATCATCTTACTTCATTAGGAAAAATATTTCCTAATGAAGATCTTATTAACAAAATCTTTAGGTGTTTGAGCAGGAATTGGCAACCCAAAGTGATGGTTATTGTGGAGTCAAGAAGCTTATCAATAATGACACTAACCACTCTATTTGGAAAGCTCCAAGAACATGAGTTGGAGCTAAATAGGCTTAATCAAAATGATGAGCATGACAAGAAAAAAAAAAGGGATTGCCCTCAAAGCCACCTCTTCCACAATTGATGATGATGATGATGATAGAGATGGCATAGAGAACCTTGAGCTAAATGAGGAGAATCTCAGTCTCCTTGTAAGAAAGTTTAAAAAATTCCTTAAAAAGGAGGGAATTCAAAGACAACCACATTTCTCTCCAAAGAAGACCTATCATAAAGGGGAACAAACCTCATCTACACCAACATGTTACGAATGTGAAAAATTGAGACACATGAAGATAGAGTGTCCCATTTATCTAAATAAGACAGAGAAGTTTGAAAAGAAACCTTCTACGAAAAGAAAAGGAAGGAGAGCCTACATAGTATGAGATGAAAATGACATGGATTCCATAGATCGCTTAAAAAATGAGGAAGTCCATCTATGTCTTATGGTTAGAGGAGAAGAAAAAGAAGAAAGTGACACGAAGGTAACTTCTTCTAACCTAGACTCTTCACCTTCCTATAGTGAATTATAAGATGCATTTGGAGAGATGCATGATAAGTCTATGAGGCTCAAAATTAGTTTCATCTTCTAAGAAAACAATATCCTCTTTGCCAACCTAAATTTCTATTTTAAACAAGAAGATTGAAGAACTCAAAATTGAGAATGAGACTTTATGACTAATTGATGCTAACTCATCATGCATGGCTTGTTCTTCACATGAAAATGCATCCATATCCTTATCTTGCTCATCATGTAAAGCATTTGAAAAAGAAATTGAGGATTTGAAAAACATTCTTTCAAAATTCACATTTGGAAGAAACCACTTGAATATATTGCTAGGGAAACAAAGATGTGTTTTTCAAAAGGTCGATTTAGGGTATAATCCCAAAACTAACAAAAGCTTTACAAAAATTCTTTGTTTCCTTAAGTACTTCAAGTAATCCTTTCATTAAATGCTTTCATTGTGGGAAGAAGGGGCATAGTGCTTCAACATATAATGTGAAGAAGAATATCAACACCAAGGTTGAGACTAAAATGGTTTGGGTCCCCAAGATCACCTTGCCCAAAGCTAACACACATGGACCCAAGAAAATTTGGGTACCAAAGGTTAAAATCTAAATGTGTGTTGTAGGTGTGCTTGAAGGCCAAGAGCTCAAGTTAGTATCTTGATAGTGGATACTCCAAGCACATAACCGAAGATAGCTCCTAATTTTTCTTCCTTGTCCTCAAGAATAATGGACATGTAATATATGATGACAGCAACAAAGGGAAGATCCTTAGAGTTGAAAAGTTAGTAAAATCCCTTCCTCTTCTATTGATAATGTTTTACTTATTGAAGGGCTTAAACATAATTTGTTTAACATTAGTTAATTATGTGATAAAGGAAATAAAGTTATATTTAATTCTAATTATTGTATAATTGAAGGAAAAGATTATAAGCAAGTTAAGCTTGTTGGTCATAGGATCAATATATATATATATATATATATATATATATATATATATATATATATATGAGATTAACCTTGATGATATATCTTCAAATGATGCTAAATGTTTTATGAGTGAGGATGATAATTCATGGTTATGGCATAGAAAGATTACTCACATTCACATGGATCACTTAAATAAGTCATAATTTGTTTAGCATTAGTTAATTATGTGATAAAGGAAATAGATTTATATTTGATTCTAATTATTGTATAATTGAAGGAAAAGATTATAAGCAAGTTAAGCTTGTTGGTCATAGGATCAATAATATATATATATATATATATATATATATATATATATATATATATATATATATAAGATTAGCTTTGATGATATATCTTCAAATGATGCTAAATGTTTTATGAGTGAGGATAATAATTCATGGTTATGGCATAGAAAGATTGCTCACATTCACATAGATCACTTAAATAAGTTAGTCTCAAAAGAGCTAGTAATTGAACTTCCTAAGCTTAATTTTGAAAAAGATAAACTATGTGATATATGTCAAAAGGAAAAAATAAGTAAAGGTCACTTTTAAAAATAAAAAATATTGTTTCAACTACTAGACCTTTACAACTTTTGCACATGGATCTTTTTTATCCCACTATAACAATGAGCTTTGGTAGGAATTACTATACATTAGTGATTATGGATAATTTTTCTAGGTTTACATGAACATTATTCTTATCTCACAAAAATGATGCTTTTCAATCATTTAAGAGACTTGCCAAAGTTAGCCAAAATGAAAAAGATTTTTGCATTGCATCTATAAGAAGTGATCACGGTGGTGAATTTGAAAGCCGTGAATTTGAAAGCTTTTGAGATGAATATGACATTAAGTATAATTTTTCTACCCTTAGAACTCCTCAACAAAATGGGTAGAAAGGAAAAATCGACCTTTAGAAGAAATAACAAGAATTATACTCAACGAGGCTAACCTTCCTAAAGACCTTTGGGCAGATGCGGTAAGTACCGCTTGTTATATTATAAATAGGGTCCTAATAAGGCCATTTTTAAAGAAAACCCTTTATGAGTTATACAAGGAAAGGAAGCCATGTTCATACTTTCATGTCTTTGGATGTAATTATTTTGTTTTAAACAATGGAAAGGATAACTTGGGGATGTTTGATGCTAAGTTGAATGAGAGTATATTTCTTGGTTATTCTATACATAGTAAAAATTTTAGAGTTTACAATAAAAAAACTATGACCATAGAAAAGTCCATTCATGTTGTATTTGATTAAACTAACCCAAATGGATCAAGAAAGGTTTTAGTTGACGATGTTGCAAACCTTGGTAAGAACACACTTGGAGAACAAGGAGAAAGAAGCCAAGAAGCAAGAAGAAAGCCATTTTGATCCCCCAAAGCAAGAAGATTCATAAATCATGGACCTTCCCAAGGAATGGAGAACATTAAGATATCATCCTCTTGACAAGAGGAGATAAGTGATGTATCAAAAGGGGTAACCACTCGTAACTCTCTTAGAGATGCATGTAACCATATGACTTTTGTCTCTCAAGTTGAACCTTAAGACATAAATGAGGCCATTAATGATGAACATTGGATCTTGATCATGCAAGATGAACTAAACCAATTTGAAAGAAATCAAGTTTGGGAGTTAGTTCTAAGGCCCAATGATCATCCCATAATTGGCACCATATGGGTCTTTAGAAACAAACTTGATGAAATAAACTTAATAATAAGAAAGAAAGTTAGGCTTGTAGCTAAAGGATATAATCAAGAAGAAAGCATAGTTTATGAGGAAACATATGCACCCGTAGCTAGATTAAAGGCCATAAGAATGTTATTTGCATATACATGCATCATGGATTTCAAACTTTATCAAATAGATGTGAAAAGTACTTTCTTAAATGGTTTTATACTAGAAGAGGTGTATGTGGAATAACCTCCTGGTTTTGAAAGCGTTGACCTGCCCAACCATGTTTTTAAATTGAAAAAGGCCTTGTATGGCTTAAAACAATCTCCTAGAGCTTGGTATAAAAGGTTGAGCAAGTTCTTTTTGAAAAAAGGGCTTCTCTAGAGGAAAGGTTGACACTAATCTCTTCATCAAGTATAAAAAATATGACATACTTCTTGTTCAAATATATGTTGATGACATAATTTTTAGTGCTACTAATGAGTATCTTTGTAAGGAGTTTGCTAACATTATGCAAAATGAGTTTGAGATGTCTATGATTGGTGAGCTCAACTTCTTCCTTAGACTCCAAATCAAGCAAACAAGGGATGAAACTTTCATAAGTCAATCCAAATATTGCAAGGAACTGCTCAAAAAGTTTGGAATGGACAACACCAAGTATATGGCTACTATTGGGAATCGCGGATACATCATGCAGTAGAAAATAAAATTCTCACTAAGGATCCATGCGAAAAAGCCATAATCCGAGTTTTTTAAAAAAATTGTTTACCTCTTAAAGCGTGATTAAAATAAGTGGCGTGAATCACCAACACAGTAACAACAACAATGTCTCTGCGGTATTCATACGAGCAGACTCATGAAAGTTCAACTTTCGTAAATAGGAGTCATGCCTCTCTCACACAATGCTAGCTGCGAAGAGAAGAGACCTTGTTTCTTGCGCCTCCCTTGACGGTTAAGGTATCAACACTTGAACCTTAAACCCGAAAACACATGAACACTTCATGCGTCGCAGGGAACCCTTGTGTCGCTGTTCAACATTTGAACCTCTTGAGCCTCCTTGACGGCTTGACATCAACACTTGATGTCGCTACCGTAAAACAGGAACAAGGTTTCCAAAACCCCTGAACAAGGTTTCCTAAACCCTTGCGTCGCGCATCAAGAACAAGGATTCCATAACACATGTTGCCGCCAGCCAAAAACAAGGATTCCATAACCCTTGCTCCGTACCACTGTGCATAACGTTGTACGTATCACATACATACCAAAAAGCTTCACAAAAACATACATGTCAATATAAGACGATTTTCACAGAACATATGAACAACTTCATGATTTTTGAAAACAACATCACAGTTTTGCATACAACACATAAAACAAAATATGTTTTCGCAAAAGGTTTAATTCATTTTCTGAAATAGCGTATTAAAGATCATATTATTTATCAAAAACAGAACAATGATCATGTTATCTCATACAAAACGAAAACAAAAAAACTAAATCATGGTTTCGCAAGTGGCTCTGATACCACTGTTGGGAATCGTGGATACATCATGCAGTGAAAAATAGAATTCCCATCAAGGATCCATGCAAAAAAACCATAATCTAAGTTTTTAAAAAAATTGTTTACCTCTTGAAGTGTGATCAAAACAAGTGACGTGAATCACCAATACCGTAATAGCGACGATGTCTCTACAGTATCCACACGAATTGACTCATGAACGTCCAACGTCCACAAATAGGAGCCACGCCTCTCTCACACAATGCTAGCTACGAAGAGAAGAGAAGAAACCTGTCACTCTCTCATTCACTATTTCTGTCAAATGCAACCAGGGTTTGTAATGCATGCCTTGACAGCCCCTTAGTAGTGCTATTTATAATAGCTTACTGCTTTAAGTGAGTGAAAAACAACAGCAAGGTAAGCTATACAACCCTAGACTCATCTGTTATGAGTCTGGCCCATAATTGAAGCCGAGTCCAACTTGGATCCTTATTGCTCCAATTTAGTCTGCTCTAAGTGTGCTACTCTGCAGGTTCTCATGACGTTGATAGTAATATTAAAATCTCATTTTAATATTGCACACAGTGAGCGGTATCTAGCAACACATCACTGCTACCCAAGTAATGAGAATGTTAGTGATTTGACATAACCTTTCCGTGATCAATGTTACCGTGTAGTTTAGTTCCTTTGTCCAAATATCTAGATTGAATACAAGGCATGGAATGCATCACCCTTGTATAGTTCAATCCTTCGTTTCCTAATACTCGAGTAGACTTAATAACAACAAATGAGATTGATATCTCATATCGACTCATTTGAGTATAGTCATGCATTTCACAGTCTCACTCAATCAGAGGACCCGAAGATATCGCTCTTGTTATGTCGGAGGGACAAATCCCATTTAGGTCATTCACATCCCTCCACATGATTCGCGGTATGTCCAATAACTAACTTTATAATCACCTTGTTATAGATGACGTTTAGCGACATTAAAACACACAACTCCTCATGTAGGAATCATAGTGATTTCAAGTCAAAGGACCACATACACCATTGTCACCATGAGAATCGCTTATAACACTCACGTAATGATCCATGTAGCGTTCTGATGGCGGGTCTGTCCAATACATTATTACTCTATTATGTACCCATGTGAATACTTGATATCTTATATTCATGACCCGTGAGATGTGTCCATTAGTCTACGCACATACTAGTCTTAATGCATTATTGTTGTCCTAATTAATAATAATACTTGACCAAGGACATTTAAGAATAGTGTTTTATTCAATAGGATCTCACGATCAAGTCATCTACATGATGTCCTACGGCATCAAACTTACTATTTTAAGGACTTTATTATGTTTATAAAAAAGAACATAATAAATGAAATGCCTCATATATTAAAAAATAACATACTACAATGTATATAAATACAGACAAAATGTATCGGCCTTTAGGACATACACCAATAGCTACACCTATGGTCCCTTCTTGTTATTTGGAAAAGGATGAAGGAGGTAAACCTGTAGAAATCTCAAAATATAGAGGTATGATTGGTTCACTCCTTTATCTCACTGTTAATAGGCCTGATATTATATTCAGTGTGTGCATGTGTGCTAGATATCAAGCTAATCCTGTGACACCCGGGGCCGACGAGGGCGGGGAATGGTCGCCGGTACAAAAAAAATGAAGCACGGAAAAGGAATGACTCCTGGCAGGCTTCTAGGCGAAGGGACACATGAATGAACTGAATGCACACTAGAATGAGAGGGATTTAGAGACTGTGCAGGTATAAGACTGTATAGTTGATGATGAGTTAAAGGGATTGATTAGCACTACCCATATCAACAAGATGCATCTTTTTTTCGGGAGCCAAGAACATAAGTACTCCATAGTTAAGCGTGCTTGACTTGGAGAACTTGTGGGATGGGTGACCTCCTGGGAAGTTTCCTAGGATGCATGTGAGTGAGGACAAAACACGCTAAAAAGACTCGTGTTGATTTGTGGAGACACTCATCAATCCTGCAGACAGTCCCGGGATGTTACAAATCCTAGAGAATTACACCTAAGTGTAGTGAAAAAAATAATGAAATATCTTATTGGCACTTCACAAATGGGATTGTCGTATCCCAAAGGTGCTTCTTACTTTCTAATAGGCTTTTACGATTCTGATTTTGCTGGATGCAAATTGGATAGGAAAAGCACTAGTGGGACATGCCACTTGCTTGAAAACTCTTTAGTTTCTTGACATAGCAAGAAACAAAATTGTGTGACATTGTCTACTACTGAGGGTGAATATGTTGCAGCAGGGAGTTGTTGTGCTCAAATCCTTTGGATGAAGCAATAACTTCTAGATTATGGATTTCAGCTTGATTACATCCCTAAGATGTGATAACACTAGTGCAATTAATTTATCTAAAAAACCCATCTTGCATTATAGGACTAAGCACATTGAAATTAGGCACAACTTTATAAGAGATCTTGTGCAAAATGGAGATTGTATGCTTGAATTTGTGGAAACAACTAAACAACTTGAATATATTTTCACTAAGCCTTTAGCAAAAGAAGCATTCTTTTACATTAGAAGAGAATTAGGCATAATTGATCAATCATGCATATAAATGAATGCTTATGTTTATTGTTTTATCATTGATTTATTTCTCTTGAATTATTACTGACTTAAGCATCAAAGGTATTCCAAAATTTATTTTGTAGGTATTCCATCATTGGGTAAAGTTTCCTCCTCTCAAATTGTAACTTTAAACGTGCTTACTGGTGTTTTCCAGATAGTTTTATTCGAATAAAGCTTTGCTTATTCGAATAACAAGTTCTAGTAGCCCCAATTTTTGTAGTTTTGTATGTTTTATTTGAATAAGGAATACCTTATTCGAATAACGCTTGACAGAAGCGTTTAAATTCTAATCCTTTTTGGTTTTATTCGAATAATCAGATGATTATTCAAATAAAGCTTAGCAGAAAGCCAAGTCTAAGTGCTATGTTATTCAAATAACAACACTATTATTCGAATTATGCTTGGCATAAAGCCAAGACTGTTGGGTTACCATGTATTTATTCGAATAACACCCACATTATTCAAATAAACAAAAGCTTTATATATGCAAATTGTGCGCCTTCTCATCTTTCACTCTTTCTCTCATCTCCTTTGTCTCTCTTTTTTTTCTATGCCCCCTAAATCTCCAAAACCCTAGCCACCATTTCTGCACCATTGTCACCCCTTTCCTCCACTCTTTCTTGTCCCCGCATTACTTACTATCTCTCTTACTTTTCCCCTCTTCCATTTCTCCTTTCACGCACCATACTCTGTCCAATCATCATACCCACGAGCTCTTGCAATGGCATCCTCTTCCAACCCAAAACATGCCAAAAAAAAAAACTCCCCCCACCAACAAACCTTTGGACCTACGTAGACTCTCCTCTAATCTAGAAGATCTGGGTCACTTCATAACTCACTTTTAGGGCAAATATCTTGTGCAACCCAAGGACATAGATCTGCATTTCTTTGAAAAGAAAGGTGGGTTCGAGTTCTTAGACCTCTTGGAACACCAAGGGCTACTGAAGCTCTGCTGCTACTAGGACAACGTCTATCTGGACCTTGTAAAGAAGTTTTACTGCAAGACATTGAAGATAGACGGTCAGGACCTTTACTCAAATATCAAAGATCAACACATTGTGATAAACCCCAAGACTGGCTACAGATGTTTGATCTTTGGGCACCTGGCCCCAACATTGAGGAAGATAGTAGGCTTTTTGTCAAAGAGTTTAAGAGGACACGAGCTATTGTGGATATTCTGAAACCAGGTCTTGTGATACCACAAAAAGACATCAAGGGTGGTATGTTGAAGAGCCAAGACAGGCTCCTGCACTATGCATATGTGCATATCTTGGCTCCTCAAGGAAGCAACTATACCTACCTCAATGAAGACGATGATACGCATAGAATACACTAAGAGCAAGTACATTCTATCGCTAAGTAATATAGGACTTGAGTCCCAGTTATCGATCCCACGAGAAAAAAACAGTAATTACTAGTTTTGTAAAACTCTTTTGTTATTTAGACAATCGAAAGGGTATGAAATTCAAAATAAAATTACAAAACAAATAAAGAAAAAAAAATGAACAATCAAGTAAAATAGAGAGAAATCAATGAGAGAGAAACTAGGGCGTAAGGTTCACTTGAATCCAATTATTCAAATTTTCTTTCAATTATGATGTAAGGTAATTCTTTTGTCAATATTCTCTTATTTGCTATTGAATCCCAATGGTCATGCATGAAACAATATTCTATTCCTAATTTAATTCACCTATTTGGTCTTTTAGTTAAATTAATCAAGAATGCATTAAACCCCAATTCAAGAGATAAACTAACATATCGTCAATTCCATTAGTAGGATAAATAGATGTTTGGTCATTCACCAATCTAATCATAGGCTTACCATATAGATCCACTCATTGAATTGGGATGGTCACAGGTCAAACAATGAATTAACATATGCCAAAAGTGATCAAATTATGACAAGAATGCAAGCAGTATGATAGACCCTAAAAGAAATTACCTTAATCAAATTAGAAATCAAACCCAAATAATTAGGAAAACAAGATCCCCCATAGCCCTAGCTATGGGTTTAGCTACTCATGTTCAATACAAACAAACCCATATCAAAATACAAATCCATGGAAAGAAACCCAAAGAAAGGAGAAAACTATAAGGACAGAGAAATCAAAACCCTTTTTATGGTGATTATGATCTTCAAGCCTTCAAGAATGTTGTCACCTCTTCGTAGCCGTCCTCCAAGAATTCGTAGCAATTCTCCCTTCTAAATTTCCTTTCAAAGTCTGCCATCGAAAAGGTCTATCTTAGGTTTGAGGAGTTGCCCCTATTTATAATGTTTTGGGGGTAAAAACAGCCTTTTTTCGCGTCAGGGAAACTCATATGTCCATGTCTAAGCTCGACACGACCGTGTCTCAAAGTCAGAAGCTTCATTGGAGTTAGACAAGGCCGTGTGAGCTTGACAGAAGCATTTTCTAAGTTGGATACGGTCGTGTCTAACTCTTAAATTGCTCAAAACGTCATTTTTTAGAAAAGTGGTCTTCATAAAAGTTGTAAAGTTTTTTTGTAGCTTTTCAATGACACCAAAAATCACCTCATTTCGACTTCTGTAGCTCAAGTTATGCTCATTTTATTGCACAAAGGTCAAAAACTCTGCGAATCTTAGCCATATAAATTCTAACCTAAGCTTCATTACAATGAATCCATCCAAAGCTTCATATAAAATCATGTCAAAACACCTTTTTTGGACCTAAAAATATAGAGAAAGATCAATCATGAGATACCAAGGATAATTAGATTAAATGTGGCATAAATTCCAACATAAATCCATAAAAGCACACCTAAATCCATCTCAAATCAAGCACGAGATGTGTGTATTTTATCCACACATCAAACCCCCACACTTGAGCTTTGCTTATCCTCGAGCAAAGAATAGGAATCAACAAACAAGATTAAATTCAACATCTAGAAACATGAATCAAGGGAATTTTCATAGTTAAAAATTCTCAAGTTCAGCAATCAAATCCAATCTAGCAAGATCATTTAGCACTTAAAACAATTAGATACTTGAGTCTAACTTGCAACTTTTCTCTTTACCAACATCTGAGATCACTCATCTTTCCATCGCTTAAGTGTTTAAGGACAAAGACATCACTCAAATTTCTCTTGAAAAATGCAATATCATAAGCTTGGTTCTCAATCTAATCTTCACTTTCAAGTTCACATACAAAACAAGAATCAAAAGGACTTTCATTGGTTGTAACGGGGCCAAGAGTATAAAGAAAGGTAGGAAAAAGATAAATGAGGTTAAAGAATGCTCGTGGATAAATCAATACAAAGTAGAATTAGGTTGAAAAGATGACAAATAGAGTATAATGGCATAAATAAATTTTCACTTTTAACCCAATATTCTCATGATTCTTCACCAACACATTTTTATTCTTCTTCCCTTTCTATTTTTCTTTTCTCTTTTTTTTTTTACCTCAATCAACCCTTAAAGATAAAAGTAACCTTTCAAGACTTTTCAATCAATGCATTAGATGCTTCAAAGAATTCAACCTGATTATTTTCATTGGGTATTTAAAGAAATCAATTTCAGACTCAAATGGGGCAGCTAAAGGATTATTTTCTCAATACAACTCTGAAAGTTAAGAAAGAATAAAGCCTAATTGCCTTAATCATATTCAAGTCTGCATGTAAATCATTAAAGTCTCAACAAGATGTCAAAACATGTTTTAGCGCACATCAATCAAGAGAATACTCACTCTAGAAGAAAAATTTGATTTTGTTTATGGAAAATCTAATCAGTAAAGCTCAAAACTCTCTTTTTGGAAAAGTTGATAAAAAAAAGTAAAAACAAGCAGACATGGCTAATTTCCAAGTATGATACTAAATTTCACTTCACTGAATTAAACAAGATTGCTTTATACAAAATCAGCTCATGATCAATGGATTCCCCTTTCAAACATATCTCTATCAGCTCATAATAAATCAAGAAATCAATACACAATTGTTGTTTGATTACCAGTAATACTCAAGTGTTCATCAACATTTTTTTTAGAGATAGTACCCCGCACACTTAAGATAAACATTGTCCTCAATGTGGAAGAAAAAGAAATAAAAGGGGTAAAGCAAAGAACAACACAACTTGATGAAAAGGAAAACAATGTCAGGCAGAGGAGAAGTATAAGAGTCAGTGTTGCAACAAAACCTGAAAAATCACAAGATTTGTTCAAAACAAATGAGTAGCAACTAAAAGAAATAACAATAAAAATATCAAAAAATAATGAAAATAAAATATATGAAGAAGAAACACAGGTTGCTTCCTGTGAAGCGCTTGTTTAACGTCATTAGCTCGACATTGCCTCTTTCAGATAAATCAAGGTGGCTTAAAGCAAGAGAAATAGGATGATGCTTTCTTCATTTCAAAGCAATTTTTCCATCCTTCGTCAATGGCCTTGGTATTGCTTCCAACAACAGTTTGAACTTGAGAAGAGCTTGGTTATCCCAATTGCGGCTTGACTCCGCTAGGCCATGGTGATTTACGATCAACAGATGAATGACCAATTTGCAATGGAGCATGAATTATAGGAAGACCTTTCTCTAGTTCAACAACTTGAGTTTTATGAAGGTCAGCATCCACGTGGTATGATGATGGGGGGTCTTTGATAGCTAAGTCTTCTTGCTTTTTAGCTTGAATGATATTAATAGGGGCATGGAGATTTGACATTAGGAAAGATTTAGCCTCCCTAAAGACATTTATGGTCATAGAATCTCCATCCACTCTCAAGATAAGCTCACCCTAAGGTACATCAATCACGACTCTTGAAATTGCCAGAAATGGTCTTCCAAGAATGAGAGGAATATCAGTATCCTCTTCCACATCTAGCACCACGAAATCAACTGGGAAAATGAATTTATCCACCTTTACCAAAACATCTTCCACCACACCGCGAGGGTAAGTGAAGGATCTATCAACTAACTGTAATGAAATGGTGGTGGGCTTTGGTTCCTGCATTCCCAATTTCTTAAAAACAGAGAAAGGCATCAAATTAATACTAGCACCCAACATAATGCTTTCTCAAAATAAGAGTTACCAATAGAGTAAGGAATATTAAAACTCCCTGGATCTTTCAATTTTGGGGGTAACTTCTTTGAAAGAATAGTGGAGCACTCCTCAGTTAGACATATCGTCTCAAATTCCTCAAGTTTGTGTTTCTTTGTAAGTATTTCCTTCAAAAATTTTGCATACTTGGGCATTTGAGAGATGACTTCAACAAACGGAATGTCAATTTGAAACTTCTTGAAAATCTCCAAGAATTTAGCAAATTCCTTATCTAGTTGATTGTTCTTGAGCCTTTGAGGGAATGGGATCTTAGCATATGGTGATGGCTCATATACTATACTCTGCTCATGATGCTTTTTTGCTCTCTGCCACTTTGGTTCTTTCTTCTCAACCTCTTTCTCTTTATTACCATCTGGAATTGAGACATCTTCAGTAAGAACATCATTTTTCTTTTTCTCAATTCCTGACGAGCAAGATGCTTCGTTCATATGTCTGTCCAGAGTCTTGCCACTTCTCAGGGTAATTGCACTATAATTTTCCTTTGGATTAATCTCAGTAGTTCTAAGCAATGCCCTGGTGCTCTTGTTGTCATCAATGTAGTCAACTAACTGATCTGAGTCTCCATGCTTTTCATCATGGCATCTGAATTTTGCATGTACTTCATTACTAAATCTTCAAAGCTTGGCTTATCTACAGGTGCTTGGAAACCTGGAGGAGGTTGTGGAGCTCTCTGTTGATTCTGCTGATAGCCCTGTTGATTTCTCTATTTGAAATTAGGGTGGTCCCTCTGACCAAGATTATACGTATTTGAATACGGATTATACTGTTGCCGGTTAAAATTACCAACAAAATTTACTCATTCAGGTTCAGGGGCAAAGGGGCTACCAACTTGACAGTTTGTACTTGTATGACCTTGTCCACCACATGCTTCACAAATAATTGGTAGAACCACACTATTTGCTACCATCAGAGTCTCAACTTTCTTCGTCAATGCTTCCAATTGACTCAGAATAGAAGTAGAAGAATCAACAACATGCACACCTACTAGTTTCTTAATCACCTGACGTTCACTTTGCCATTGATAACTATTCAGTGTCATTTCTTCAATCAATGCTTGGCTTTCAGTATGTGTTTTCCTCCATATTGTACCTCCTGCAGTAACATCAATGAGTGAACAATTTGTAAGAGATAAACCATTGTAAAAAGTCTAAACCTATTGCCATACGGGAAATCCATAGTGTGGATATCTCCTCAATAACTGTTGAAAGTGCTCCCAATCTTTATAGAGAGTGTCCATGTCAAACTGCACAAAAGAAGATATGTCATTCCTTAATTTAGCATATTTAGAGGGAGGAAAATACTTAACCAGAAACTGTTGTGTCAATTGGTCCCATGTAGTAATGGAACCCCTTGGTAGTGACATTAACCATTGACTCGCCCTGTCCCTAAGAGAGAAAGGAAAGAGTCACAATCTGATTGCATCATCAGTCACTCCATTGTACCTGATAGTGTCACATAACTGCAAGAATCTGGCCAAATGCTAATTTGGATCATCTGAAGGCAACCCACCAAACTGAACTGAATTCTGAATCATGAAAATTAATGTCGGCTTGATCTCAAAGTTGTTAGCCACCACAGCTGGCTTTATAATACTCCCTCTATACCCTTCAGCAGTGGGCATAGAGTACTCAAGCATGGTCTTCTCTGCTGGGGTAGCTCGTTCTTCACGATTCTCCTTAATTGTTAGTCCCTCCATCCTGTTTATATCTTCTGTCATAGTAATATAAGCTTGCTTCCTTAACTTGCGAACTGTTTTCTCAATTTCATAATCAAATGTCAAATCAGAAAATCGAGAACGAGTAAGCATAAATAACAAAAATAAGCAAAGAAATAAAGTAACAAATTAAATAAAAAATAAAAATAAAAAAAAATAAAATAAAATAAAATAAACAAAATTAAAACAAATAAAAATAAAATAAAAATAAAAAAATCGTCTAAATTAACTAGAACTTTACATCTCTAATATTGCCAAACTTATTCCCTAACAACGGTGTCAAAAACTTGATACGCATAAAATACACTAAGAGCAAGTGCACTCTATCGCCAAGTAATATAGGACTTAAGTCCCAGTTATCGATCCCACAAGAAAAAAGTGGTAATTACTAGTTTCGTAAAACTCTTTTGTTATTTAGACAATCGAAAGGGTATGAAATTCAAAATAAAATTGGAAAACAAATAAAGAAGAAAAATAATGAACAATCAAGCAAAATAGAGAGAAATCAATGAGAGAGAAACTAGGGCGCAAGGTTCACTTGAATCCAATTATTCAGATTTTCTTTCAATTATGATGTAAGGTAATTCTTTTGCCAATATTCTCTTATTTGCTATTGAATCCCAATGGTCATGGATGAAACAATATTCTATTCCTAATTTAATTCACCTATTTGGTCATTTAGTTGAATTAATCAAGAATGCATTAAGCCCCAATTCAAGAGATGAACTAACATACCGTCAATTCCATTAGTATGATAAATCGATGTTTAGTCATTCACCAATCTAATCCTAGGCTTACCATATAGATCCACTCATTGAATGCAGATGGTCATCGATCAAACAATGAACTAACACATGCCAAAAGTGATCAAATTATGACAAGAATGCAAGCAATATGATAAACCTTAAAAGAAATTACTTTAATCAAATTAGAAATCAAACCCAAATAATTAGGAAAATAAGATCCTCCATAGCCCTAGTTATAAGTTTAGCAACTTATGTTCAATACAAACAAACCCATATCAAAATACAAATCCATGGAAAGAAATCCAAAGAAATGAGAAAACTATAAGGATAGAGAAATTAAAACCCCTTTTACGGTGATTATGATCTTCAAGCCTTCAAGAATGTCGTCCTCTCTTCATAGTCGTCCTCCAAGAATTCGTAGCAATTCTCCCTTCTAAATTACCTCTCAAAGTCTGCCGTTGAAAAGGTCTATCTCAAGTTTGAGGGTTTGCCTCTATTTATAATGTTTTGGGGTAAAAACAACCTTTCTTCACGTCAGGAAAACTCACACGGTCGTGTCTAAGCTCGACACGGCTGTGTGAGCTTAAAAAATAGTGTAATTTGCACGTTCAGGGGAGACACGACCATATGTCCAAGAGACACGGTCGTGTCTCAAAGTCAGAAGCTTCATTGGAGTTAGACAGGGCCGTGTGAGCTTGACAGAAGCGTTTTCCAAGTTAGACACGGTCGTGTCTAACTTTTAAATCACTCAAAACGTCATTTTTTAGAAAAGTGGTCTTCATAAAAGTTGTATATCTTTTTCTTAACTTTCCAATGACACCAAAACCACCTCATTTTGACTTTTGTAACTCAAGTTATGCTCATTTTGTTGTACAAAGGTCAAAAACTCTGCGAATTTTAGCCATATAAATTCTGAGCTCAGCTTCATTACAACGCATCCATCCAAAGCTTCATATAAAATCATGTCAAAACACCTCTTTTGGACCTAAAAACGTAGGGAAAGACCAATCATGAGATACCAAGGATAATTAGATTAAATGTGACATAAATTCCAACATAAATCCATCAAAGCACACCTAAATCCATCTTAAATCAAGCGTAAGATGTGTGTATTTTACCCACACATCAGACGACATCTTCATGGTATGGGTCTTGAAGAAAGGATACCGGCTGAACTAGCCTAACTTCATCATGAAGTACATGATGAAAGAAAAAGGGAAGGAGAGTTCTGATTTGCCTTACGACTTGCTCATCACTACTTTTCTTCAAAAGTAGCTGAATATCCTGGAAATCGAGCTGGCAACCAAGATGACTCATCATAATGTCTTCAGCTCTTTCACACTTAAAAAGATGAAGATGATCAGAAATGAAGATAACTGGGTATATCCGGATGAGGTGGAAGAAGATGAGGATGAGCAGAAAGAAGATCCTGCTGCTGTTGCTAACCCTGTTGTTATTGATGCTGCTACTGCTGCTGGCCTAATCACAAATTCGTAGCTAATAGCCACCTTGTTGGACAACAGAGCCTACATGGAGGAACACATTTTTTGCTCTGTTTGATAGGATAAAAGGTATAGAGTGCGAGCAGGCCGCCTTGCGGACATTAATGATGGATAGAGTGCCTAACTCCCCTCCTCCACCACCAGATGCATACTTCTAGGATCCTTAGGCTTAGGATCTCTATTGTTTTTGCTTGTATTGGTTGTTGTGATGAAAATGTAAATGTAATTGGCCAACTTTCTTTTTTTATTAATGAAATGCATTTGATGTTTTGCCTCCATGCTTTGAATACTTAATTGCTTATCATTGGCTTTGATGAATTGCATCTCAATATTTTTAGGCCTGTATTTAAATGATAAACTTTGCTGCCTTAAATAAAAGTAAAAAGCTAGACTTAAATTAATATCAATTGCTTATACTTTGGCTTTTTTCCCCATATTTTTAATCATGACAAAAGGGAAGAAAAAGCTAGAGATCTTATGTTTTGAGAATGGTTTTGAGAAAAGACAGGTTACTAAAAAATGAATCTTGGGATTCCAAAAGTAAGGGAGAGCTGTGCATATCTCTAAATTAAATTCACCTCTTACGAAAAAGAGGGGGAGTAAGTCTCTTTAACAATCTTGTGAATTCCAATTTATGAAACTAACTTTTTTTCTCAATGATTATTTGTCATCATCAAAAATAGAGAGAATGTAATTGGCTATTAACCTTTGAAGATTTGTTTTGATGATAACAAACATGAAGATGTTGCAAGATCAAGTCCAAGACCTTAAGAATAACTTTAGGACTTAGATCATTATGTAAAGGTATAAAGAGGTTCATACTAAAACTTTAAACTTGTTTATCTAAGAACCAAAATAGCACACATGTTTTCAAGGCTTCAAAATGATTTTTGGTTTCTCAAGAAACAACCACCAAGTGTCCAAAACCTTGTTAGAACAATTGGAATCCATTGACAAGTTTTTGAAAGTTGTTTGAAATGTTTTTCAAAAGGGTTTATTCGAATAAAGGAACCTTTATTCAAATAACCAAAGTCAGAGAAGCCAAGAATTCCATCTATTCAAGCTTTATTTGAATAAAGCCCCTGTTTTATTCGAATAAAGGTTTAAAATAAGCCTTGGCGCATTATGTTTTAAATGGTTTATTCAAATAACACATTTGTTATTCAAATAACAATGTTTTTCATAAACCTATTTTAAAAGGGTTTATTTGAATAACACTTGTGTTATTCAAATAACACGTTCCAGAACCAAATTTATTTTGTGCTATTTATAGCTTTATTCAAATAACAAAAGTGCTATTTGAATATACGCATTTTCCAGAAACATAAACAACGACTAGTAATGAAGCATTGAACGCTCCAACCAACCCTTCAACGACTCTAAATCTTAATGGGCTACAAATACAAGTTGTTGGGCATTAAAGACAAGTTGAAAATCAAGCTGAAATTCATTATTGAGCATTAATACAAGCTTTCATAGCCATTTCCATAAAACCTCTATTTTACGCATTAAAGTGTGAATCCATATACCCTTTGAGCTTTAATTTGTATTATATGCTTTTGTGAGAGTTTCCTTTCATTCATACTCTGATTAATTCTATAAATAAGGTGAGGTATCCCTCAAAGTTGTAAAGGTGAGGTATCCCTTGTTGTTGAGGCTCAAGCACAAAGGGTGAGGCATACCAAGGTGTTGTTGAGTGCTCTAGTTTGTAAAGGTTGCAAGCACTTGTTCACGCTTGAAGTTTTAGTGAAAAATCTCTAGTGATTACTAGAGGACTAGACATATGTCATAAGGAGTGGTTGAACCAAGATAAATCTTGTGTTTGGTCTTCAAACTCAACTCCTTTACATTTGTGTATTTATTTTACATGCTTTCTTGAATACAAAAGATTTTACATGCCTTGGTTGATTCATTTGTGAGTGAAAATATTCAATCTTGTTGATCTATTCATCTTAATCAATTAATAGCTTCAATGAAAAATGATATTCAAGTGCTTTACAAAAGATTCGCGAAAATATTTTCTAAACTCAGTTCACCTCCCCTCTTAAGTAGTGAATATAACACCCCGAAAATCGTTTGTTTTATGATAAGTAGTCATTTTATAATATTTGTGATTTTTGTGGATTTTTCTAGAAAAGTTAATTATTTTAATATATTTTTTGATTTATGTGCACGCTGAACGGAGCCGAGAAAGTAAAATATTTTCCCCGAGGCTGGAAAATCTTGAACTGTGGAAACGTCGACGGAGGATCTTACTAAACCCGAGGCCGGGCATGGTTTACAAGATTTACGTTTTTCAAGATTTTTTATCCGATAAATAAAATTCGCAGTATATTTTATTATCTATTGGACAATAAATACTGATTTTTGTTATCTATTTGTCTATTGGATAATAGCTTGTAGTAAAATGCTTATCATCTTTTCTAGAATATCTACTTTATGTCACATCACTTTGATTTTTTCAAAAAGTGAAGAATTAGCTTCTTGAAGAAGCTTTGTCTTTGGCTTGTTGGAGAAGCCCTATTTCACCAAGCTTGCAAGGGAAGCTTCTCCCTCTCTCCCTCATGAGCTCCACGGCAATAGGAGGGAAAATGTGACAAATTTTGTCATATTTCAACTAATATCACTTAATCAATTTCACTTTCAAAATTTTCCAAAACTTTTCTATCACTTTCTCTCGCTACCTTTCTCTCACACATTTCTCTTCCTCTTCTATTCTCCTCTTCCACGGCAATCACCTCCATTTCGCCTCCATGGTTTGCTTGATTTCAAGCAACCACTTTGCTTGAACTCACATTTCCTTTGAAGCTTTTTATTTCTAGTTGGAACCACCTTCAAGAACTCAACTTTTTTCCTCTCCATTTTCTCTCCACTTCCACGGCCAAGCATCACTTTTCCACCTTCCAAAATTTGTTTGCTCAAATCCATCTTTGTTCTTGGATCTACTCATGATTTGGAAGCTTTTCTTTGTTGTGACCACCTCTTAGATCTTCCATTTTCACCTTCTTCCACAAAGCCCTAAAGTTTGAAGCTTTGCGGTAATGTGTCATGGCTTTACTACTTTTCTCTTCTCTTTTTCATGATCATTGGTCACTTTAGTAATCAAGGATTCTTTTCTTAAGTTTTGGTTGGTGATTATGTAAGTTTGGCCATCTTAGGGTTTTAGTGAAGGATTTGGACAAAAATCATCAAGGAGATTCTAGAGCAAACTTGGATGACCAAATAGTAAGGTGATTCTACTTTATTCATTTCTCTTCTCTCTATCAAGAAACAAAACAAAAGTTCTCACCTTTCTCTCTCAAACCCCACGGCCAAAGTATCATTTTGGAGGGCTCAAGGCTTGGTTTTTATTTGTTCATTTTCATCCTCACTTTCATGAAGCCAAGAACACAAAAAGCCCTCACCATTCCTCCATTGAAGCTCACGGCCTCACCCTCAAAAACCACTCATTCATCTTCTTTAATTCCATCCAACTATAGATCTTGAATCTAGACACAAATCCAAGACACTTTCATGTTGAGACTTTAGTCAAAATCATCCATCTTCAACCTTGTTCTTCAAGCTTAAGATTAGGGGTTTTTAGGTGAAGTTTTGAATCTTCACTTCTAATCTTATTTTCAAAATGTTAAACCATGATCTTGATCCATGGTTGTCTTCTATCAAGCTTTAGATCTAATGTTTGTATGTTTGTTGTCTAAAGCGTTGCTTGTTGGTGTTGGACGAAATCATTAAGGAGACTTAAATGAGCTTCCTTTTGATCTTCTCTTGAGGTAAGAGGGAGATTAACCTCATCGACCAAACATGGTGGTGAGAAAATGGAAATGTTGTGTTTGTAAGTGAAGAATCCATGTGTGGATTCCTTCACTTGATTGTGTGGTGATGGTTCATGCTTATTTCCTTTATATGAATTTGATTTTGTATGATTTATGTTTATGTGCTTAGTTATGCTCTATTATGATTCATGCATGGATGTGCTATAGTGAATTGGATAATTGAAGTATGATATATGCTTGGAATCTTGTTGTTGAAGGACGAAAATTTAGAGGTCTAAGGACCAAAAGGCTCATGGCCATTAAGCCCATTTTGGGGCAATCCAAGTCAAAAATATCCTATAAATTATGAATCTAGTTGATTAGGTAAAAGGGATGTGAATCAAAGAATTTTTAGTGTGGAAAGGAAATGAATATGATTTTATTAATTGGAAAGAATGGATTTTTATCATAGGTCATAAAGAATGAATTTGGAAGATGATGTTAGGTTTAAAGTATTTTGTTTAAAAAAGGATTTCTAGAGGAGTATGGAAATGTATAAATTTTATTGAATAAATAATGATTTTGTAATAGAAATGGAAAAAGGAGTTTTAAGGGTGATAGAGACTCAAAGTATTTTACTTACGGAGAATGGAACAAAGTTTTATTATTAGATAACCATGTTTTAATTAAGATAATGAAGGATAAGTTTTAAAAGTGATTGAGAACTCAAGGTATTCTGTTTAAAAGGATTTTAATAAAGGTAATGGAAGTAGTTTTTAGTAAAGTAATATAATACAGATTTTTGGAAGAACATTGGAAAACGTTTACGCGATTATGAAAATAGCGAGTTGCTATCGTGCCGATGTACTGGACCCAATTTTGTTAAAATCTGATTTATGGCCCATGGTGGCTTAGATTATGCATTGAATTGTCATGCGTTGAACATTGTCATACATTGAACATTATACATTGTTTTGTTATTGTGCTGATGTAATGGACCCGAGTGGATCAGTGTTATTATGTAATTGTATGGACGATTATATAATATCATTGATACTAATGACATCAGACAATTGCATGGGCGGTTGTTTTGAAATCATTGGGAACAGTACAATGATGGCTCGAGTTATGCATTGAGTTATCATGCATTGAACATCATACAGTCAGTGTCTGTATGGCTTTGGTTACCTAGGAGTGAATGAGAATTGAGTAGTGTGATCTAAGGGAAGGATCTCATGGTGCATCAAGGCGAGGTGATTCATCTTATGACCTAGTCGTCATACTATATACCTCTGGCTATGAAGAACCGTTGCAACGCACTGACGAGGAACCGATAAGCACTATTTCTCTTTGCATCTAGCGTAGACTGTCATTGAGGGTGGCAGATCTTCTGGATCATTCATATCTGAAATTGAGTATTAGCACCATGGAGTAGGAACTGGTTCAGTATGCATATACATGGTCAGTACACATATTGTCATGGCATGGTCGACATACATATTATGGTGGCATAATCATCATACATATCTATGGTGGATGTTTATTATTATCTATTGCTGTGGTGATGCTAATATTTATATTATTGTGGAATATGCTCTCTGATGATATTTATAAAATTGATAACGTGAATATATCTGCAAAATCTGTATGTATAGAGTGACTTTGTCATTCGTATCGTTTTCTTATTGTCATATTGGATTTGATATAGGGGATCTCACCTTTTTCTTGTCTCGTTCTGTTTTATATCTATGACCCGTGAAGACTGAGATAGCGGTAAGGCAGACTCTTTGTGGGTTCATGGAGATGCAGTTTTTCTTGGAGGTGTCGACGTATAGTTTGCTCCCTTGGAGTTAGAGCATGTTGGGTACGTTGGGAACGTCACCCTACCTTTGAGTAGGATGCATTATGGGTTTCTACTTCCTTTTTTGGGTCAGTATGGGCTTAGTTGTGGTAGCTGCATATATGTCTTTGAACAAGCATATTGTACTTTTTGTATGTTATTGTATTATGCTATATATATATATAATGTAATTCCCTTTGGTTGTGTAATAAATATACTCTATTCGTGGCTCATATTTTCTATATATGCACAATGATTAAATTTTCAAACTTATGGTTAAGTTGTAGCACGCCTAAATTTAGTGACTGTGGCATAATGACGATTGTGTTGTGATTATTAAATCTAGGGGTGTTACATTAGGTGGTATCAGAGCAGTTCATCTTGTTGAGCCGGGGTATGGACTAACTTTGCTTAGACATGTTAGAAGTTTTTGTATGTTGTGCGCTTCCTTGTCTCTTGGTTGAGATGATGGGAAAGGAATGCATGGCTTGCCATAGGTTGAAGGTTAGTAGCTACTGTTATACAGTTATATGATATTGAGGACTGGCCTACTTAATATGTAATGTTCTATGTGGATAGGAAACTATGACTTCACCTAGGCGTACTAGGAGAATAGGAGCTCTTTTAGTAAGGAGTCCAGCTAGTATGACTGAACTCTTTTAGAATTTGTTGCATCTACATCTTTTGTTATGATATCTCTAGAGCCCAAGCTTGAGTCTTTCAGGTTTGTGGTTAAGTTTGTCTAGTTTGTGTTGCATGATTTTTGTGTTTGGCTCCCGAAAGGAGTCAATATTGTTTGAAGGGAATTGCAATTAGTTTTTGTTATATTTTGATTTGTCTATCTTTGAAGAAAACAATGGCTCTACGTAGGCGTACGTGTGTGAATGCTGGGCGCGACAACGATAGAATGACTACGACTGCAGAAGTAATGCAAAGAATGGCTGATGCAATAGTGCAACAGAATCAGAGGGCTACTCAGCAGTAGGAATTGATAGTTGAGGCTTAGATTTTGTTAAAGCAAAATCAGTCTCAGGATATGAGACCCCATGATGTTGGACGATATTGGTTCCGAAGGAGGAGAAATCGTAAGGTCAAGCGATTCCAATGGAAATTGTATTTACGACCATCGGGGAAGTAACAGCAACAACAACCGTATGAAACTAGTGCTAGTGGCAATAGATCCAACCAGATCTTAGCATTTTTACCAAGATGTAAGAAATGTGGAAAGAACCACCCAACGAGGAAGTGTAAGATCAAAGGGGTAATCTGTTTCAAGTGCGGGAAACCCGGACACATTTCTAGAGACTATGCTCCACCAAAGAGGAAGTCTTCTGTTAGTGATGCACGTGCTTCAAGACCTCAAACTGAAAGGAAAGTTTATACCCTGGGTAGGGCGAAAGTTTCCCAAACTGGAGATCTAAATAATAGAGATTGTGCCACAGGAGATGATCCCTTGACTGTGCTATATAATTCTGGGGGTAATTCATTTCTTTATGGCATATGACTGTATGGGTTGATTAGGGTTATCGGTGTCTTCATTACCTTTTGACTTGTTCATTTCTGCTCCTATTACTAAACCTATTGTTACTATCCAGTTGCTCAAGCTATCTTATTTGTGTTAAAGACCAAATCTTTTCTGTTGATTTGAGTTGTTCACCTCATTCTCGAATATATATGATTTTAGGAATGGATTGGTTATTTTCTAATCATATCCTGCTAGATTGTTCTAATGAAAACCTTAGAGTTTCTTGAAACTAAGATTTCTGAATTCTTAATGGTCAACCAAGTTGAAACTTTATCGAGGAAAAGGAACCCAAGGATACATGTTATCCTTTTATGTGGAGGTCAAAAGTAAGGAGAATATGAATGTCACTCTTGTAGTCAATGAGTTCCTCACAATAAGCTCTAGTGCTTCCAATTAAGGAGAGGGATGGAACTTCTCGGTCATATGTGGACTATCGCCAGTTGAACAAGATTACGATCAAGAATGAGTATCCTCGGAAGAAGATAGATGATTCGATGGATCAGCAAAAAGGAAGTCGTTGCTTTCTCCATGATGGATTTATGCTTTAGCTATCCTCAAATTTGTGTGACAGTAGAGGATGTTCCCATAACGACTTTTCAAATGTGCTATGAGCATTATGAGTATCTCATGATGCCGTTTGGAGTGACAAATGTTCCTGCCGTATTCATGGATTACATGAAATCGGATCTTTTGTCCTTATCTAGACAGATTTGTAGTTGTCTTTATCGATGACATTCAGATCTATTCTCGAAAATCGGGAGGAACATGTTGAACATCTCGGTATATTTCTCCAAATAGGAAGGAGAAGAATTTGGATGCCCAGTTGTCAAAGTGCAAATTTTGGTTGGAGGAGGTTAAGCTTTTGGGTTATGAGATTTCAAAGGAAGAAATTGTTATGGATTCATCGAAGGTTGAAGCAGTTTTTCAGGAGACCGTAATAGAGATTCGTGGCTTATGGGATTAGCTGGTTATTATCGAAGAGTTATCAATGGATTTTCCAAGATAGCAGGACCTCTCACCTAGCTTACAAGAAAAGAATCAAGCTTTTCTAAGGATCGATGCATGTGAAAAAAGTTTTTAAGGGTTGAGGAGACGTTCGACCTCTTCGCTAGTATTGATTTTGCATGACCCCAACAAACCGTTTGAAGTGTTTTGTGATTCTTCACATCATGGATTAGGATGTGTGCTTATGAAAAATAAGAAGGTTATGGCATATACTTCTAGACAATTGAGAGTGCATGAGAAGAATTACCTAACTCATGACTTAGAGTTGGCCGCAGTGGTGTTTGCTCTGAAGATATGGAGACACTTTCTATATGGAGCAATGTTCAACGTCTTCAGCGATCATAAGAGTCTGAAATATCTGTTTGACCGAAAGAAGTTAAACATGAGCCAGAAAAGATGGCTAGAATTTTTTAAAGACTATGACTTCCAGCTTCAGTATCATCCTAGAAAGGTGAATATCGTAGCAGATGCCTTGAATAGGAAGATGCTTAATGTCTCTGCTATGATGATTAAGGAAAAAGGAATTAATAAAGCAAATTCAGAGACATGTGATTATCAGCGGACTTGGCACTAGAAAAGATTAGTTTGAATGTAGTTATTATATCAAGTGAGCCAATGGAAGAGATTCGAGGGAAATAGTAAGGTGGCAAATTTTTGCGAAATGAGAGGGAACTAACGAAGCGAGACGTTGTGTCAACAGTTGAGGAAAGACCTAACAAAATCCCAAGGTTCAAAGACAGAGTTTGTGTGTCTAATGATCCGAAACTTAGGTATGACAAATTTTGAGGACGAAATTTTTTTTTTTGAAGGGGAGAGTTGTAACACTCTGAAAATCGTTTGTTTTATGATAAATAGTCATTTTATAATATTTATGATTTTTGTGAATGTTTGTGAATTTTTTCGAAAACGTTGATTATTTTAATATATTTCTCGATTTTACGTACACACTAAATGGAGTCGGGAAAATAAAATATTTTTCCTGAGGCTGAAAAACCTTGAACTGTGAAAATGTCAATGGTGGATCTTACTAAACCTGAGGTCGGACACGGTTTACGAGATTTATGTTTTTTGATATTTTTTATCTAATAAATAAAAATCGCAGTACATTTTATTATCCGTTAGACAATAAATACTGATTTTTGTTATCTGTAATATTTGTTCATTGGATAATAGCTTGTAGTAAAATGTTTAACATCTTTTCTAGAATATTTACTTTATATCACATCACTTTGACTTTTTCAAAAAGTGAAGAATTAGCTTCTTGAAGAAGCTTTGTCTTGGCTTGTTAAAGAAGCCATATTTCACCAAGCTTGCAAGGGAAGCTTCTCTCTCTCTCCCTCATGAACTCCACGGCAATAGGAGGGAAAATGTGACAAATTTTGTCACATTTCCACTAATATCACTTAATCAATTTCACTTTCAAAATTTCTCAAAACTTTTCTATCACTTTCTCTCTCTACCTTTCTCTTCTCTCACAATCACCTCCATTTTCCATGGTTTCTCACACACTTTCTCATTTCCTTTTCATTTCTCTTCTCCTCTTCCACGCCAAGCATCACTTTTCCACTTTCCAAAATCAAACCTCTATGTTCCCCTCCATTTGGTTTTGATCTTGATTTCAAGTCCACAAACCACTAAAGTTTAAAGCTTGAACTCACATTTCCTTTGAAGTCACTTTTTCATTTCTAGTTGGAACCATCATCAAGGAGATTCAGAGAACTCAAGGTGATTCTACTTTATTTTTTTCTCTCTTCCAGTTCTTTTCTCTCTCAAACCCCACGGCCAAGCATCAAGGCTTGGTTTTTATTTTTCCACCTTCCAAAATTTCACCATTCCTTTGCTCAAATCCATCTTTGTTCTTGGATCTATTCATGATTTGGAAGCTTTTCTTTTGTTTTTAGGTGTGACCACCTAATCTTATTTTCAAAATGTTAAACCATGATCTTTCCATGGTTGTCTTTTTCAACTTTAGATCTTCTTCCGAAATCAAAGCCCTAAAGTTTGAAGCTTTCGACCAAACATGGTGGAGAGGTAAAGTTCATGGCTTTACTACTTTTCTTTCTTTGATTTTCATGATCATTGGTCACTTTAGTAATCAAGGATTCTTTTCTTAGAGGTCTAAGGACCAAAAGGCTCATGGCCATTAAGCCCATTTTGGGGCAATCCAAGTCAAAAATATCCTATAAATTATGAATCTAGTTGATTAGGTAAAAAGGATGTGAATCAAAGATTTTTGAGTGTGGAAAGGAAATGTATATGATTTTATTAATTGGAAAGAATGGATTTTTATCATAGGTCATAAAGAATGAATTTGGAAGATGATGTTAGGTTTAAAGTATTTTATTTAAAAAAGGATTTCTAGAGGAGTATGGAAATGTATAACCTTTATTGAATAAATAATGATTTTGTAATAGAAATGGAAAAATGAGTTTTAAGGGTGATAGAGACTCAAAGTATTTTACTTAAGGAGATTGAAATAAAGTTTTATTATTAGATAACAATGTTTTAATTAAGATAATGAAGGATAAGTTTTAAAAGTGTTTAGAACTCAAGGTATTCTGTTTAAAAGGATTTTAATAAAGGTAATGGAAGTGGTTTTTAGTAAAGTAATATAATATAGATTTTTGGAAGAATATTAGAAAACGTTTACGCGATTATGAAAATAGCGGGTTGCTATCGGGTCGACATACTGGACCCAGTTTTGTTAAAATCTGATTTATGGCCTGTGGTGGTTTAGATTATGTATTGAATTATCATGCATTGAACATTGTCATACATTGAACATTATACATTGTTTTGTTGTTGTGTCGATGTGCTAGACCCGGGTGGATCAATGTTATGTAATTGTATGGGCGGTTATATAATATCATTGATACTAATAGCATCAAACAATTGCATGGGCGGTTGTTTTGATATCATTGAGAATAGTACAATGATGGCTTGAGTTATGCACTGAGTTATCATGTATTGAACATCATATAGTCAGTGTCTGTATGGCTTTGGTTGCCTAGAAGTGAATGAGAATTAAGTAGTATGATCCAAGGGAAGGATCTCAGGGTGCGTCAGGGCGAGGTGATTCATCTTATGACCTAGTCGTCACACTATATACCTCTAGCCATGAAGAACCGTTGCAACACACTGATGAGGAACCGACAAGCACTATTTCTCTTCAGGTTCGGCGTAGACTGTCATTGAGGATGGAAGATCTTCTGGACCATTCATATCCGAAATTGATTATTAGCTCCATAGAGTAGGAACTGGTTTAGTATGCATACACATGGTCAGTACACATATTGTCATGGCATGGTCGACATACATATTGTGGTGGCATAATCATCATACATATCTATGGTTTGTTGTTATCTGTTGTTGTGGTGATGCTAATATTTATATTATTGTGGAATATGCTCTCTAATGATATTTATGAAATTGATAACTTGAATATATCTGCAATATCTGTATATATAGAATGACTTTGTCATTCGTATCATTTTCTTGCTGCCATATTGGATTTGATGTAGAAGATCTCACCTCTTTCTTGTCTCGTTTTGTTTTATATCTATGACTCGTGAAGACTGAGATAACGGCAAGGCAGACTCTTTGTGGGTTCGTGGAGATGCAATTTTTCTTGGAGGTGCCGACGTATAGTTTGCTCCCTTGGAGTTAGAGTATGTTGGGTATGTTGGGAACGTCACCCTACCTTTGAGTAGGACCTATTATGGGTTTATACTTCCTCTTTTTGGGTCAGTATGGGCTTGGTTGTGGTAGTTGCATATATGTCTTTGAACAAGCATGTTTTACTTTTTGTATGTGTTACTGTATTATGCTATATATATATATATATATTCTACTTCCTCTTTTGGGTCAGTATAGGCTTAGTTGTTGTAGTTGCATATATGTCTTTGAATAAGCATGTTTTACTTTTTGTATGTGTTACTGTATATATATATATATATATATATATATATATATATATATATATATATATATATATATATATATATATGGAATGTAATTCCCTTTGGAGGATGTTATGGTTATGTAATAAATATACTCCATTTGTGGCTCATAGTTTCTATATATGCACAATGATTAAATTTTCAAACTTGTGGTTGAGTTGTTGCACACCTAAATTTATTAACTATGACATAATGACGATTGTGTTGTGGTTATTAAATCTAAGGGTGTTATAGTGAAGCCACTTGGAAAATAGACCTAGTGATGGCTTATTCAAATTATTTTTCTTCAAAAAGTTTTTCTATAAATAGACCACCCTTTTTCAATAGGGATGGTTATGCGTATTGGAAAGAAAGGATGAAGATTTTTATTGAAGCTATTGATCTTGATGTGTGGGATGCCATTAAAAATGGTCCCTTTGTCCCCACGCGTATGATTGATGGTGTAAGAACCAATACACTAAAAAATGAATAGACCGATGAAGATAAAAAAAAATGTCCAATACAATTTGAGAGCCAAGAACAGCATTACCACATCCTTAGGGTATGTTGAGTTCTTTAGGGTGTTGCAAGACTGCCCAAGAAATATGGGATACTTTACAAGTAACTCATGAGGGCACAAATGAAGTAAAAAGATCAAGAATAAATACTCTTACTCATGAGTATGAACTCTTTAGAGTGAACCAAGGAGAAAGCATTCAAGAAATGCAAAAGAAGTTCACATATATTGTAAATCATTTTACTTCATTAGGAAAAATATTTCCTAATGAAGATCTTATTAACAAAGTCTTGAGGTATTTGAGTAGGAATTGGCAACCCAAAGTGATAGTTATTGTGAAGTCAAGAAACCTATTAACAATGGCACTAGCCACTCTATTTGGAAAGATCTAAGAACATGAGTTGGAGCTAAATAGGCTCAATCAAAATGAAGAGCATGACAAGAAAAAAAAAAAGGGTTGCCCTCAAAGCCACCTCCTCCACAATTGACGATGATGATGGAGATGGCATAGAGAACCTTGGGATAAATGAGAAGAATCCCAGTCTCCTTGTAAGAAGGTTCGAAAAATTCCTTAAGAAGAAAAGAATTCAAAGAAAGCCACGTATCTTTCCCTCCAATGAAGACCTATCATAAAGGGGAAGGAACCTCATCTACTCCAACATGCTACGAATTCAAAAAATCAAGGCACATGAAGATGGAGTGTCCCATTTATCTAAAGAAGTTGGAGAAGTTTGAAAAGAAACCTTCTAAGGAAAGAAAAAGAAGAAGAGCCTACATAGCATGGGATGAAAATAATATGGATTCCATGGATAGCTCAAAAAATGAGGAAGCCCATCTATGTCTTATGGCTAGAGGAGAAGAAAAAGAAGAAAGTAACATAAAGGTAATTTTTCCTAATCTAGACTCTCCACCTTCCTATAGTGAATTACAAGATGCATTTAGAGAGTTGCATGATGAGTCCATGAGGCTCACAAAATTAGTTTCATCTTCTAAGAAAATAACCTCCTCTTTGGAAAGCAAAATTTTTATTTTAAACAAGGAGATTGAAGAACTCAAAATTACGAATGAGACTCTAGGACTAATTGATGCTAATTCATCATGCATGGGTTGTTCTTTACATGAAAATGTATCTACATCCTCATCTTGCTCATCATGTAAAGCATTTGAAAAAGAAATTGAGGATTTGAAAAATACTCTTTCAAAATTCACCTTTGGAAGAGATAACTTGAATATATTGCTTAGGAAACAAAGATGTGTTTTCCAAAAGGCCGATTTAGGATATAATCCCAAAAACTAACAAAAGTTTTACAAAAATCTCTTTGTTTCCTTTAGTGCTTCAAGTAGTCCTTTCATTAAATGCTTTCATTGTGGGAATAAGGGGAATAGTGCTTCAACATGTAATATGAGGAAGAACATCAATACCAAGGTTGGGACTAAAACGGTTTAGGTCCCCAAGGGAACCTTGCCCAAAGCTAACACATAAGGATCCAAGAAAATTTGGGTACCAAAGTTTAAAATCAAAATATGTGTTGTAAGTGTGCTTGAAGGCCAAGAACTCAAGTTGGTATCTTGATAGTGGATGCTCCAAGCACATGACCAGAGATGACTCCAAGTTTTCCTTCCTTGTCCCTAAGTTTTCCTTCCTTTATCTCCTCTTAACCAGTGAAGCTACTTGGTAACAATCTAAGGTTTATAAAAGTAACATCTTCATGGTGATATGAAAATACTCTACATGTATAAATTTCTCTTTAGTGCTCATTAGTTATCATCCTTCTAAATTTAACCTCAGAACTCATGTCCTTCAATCTCAAATAGGTAGGGACGAAATGTAATACCCTCACACTACCAAAAACTCGGTGATAGTTTGCTTATTAGGCTGATACACTCAGCCTATAAGTAACAACCTACCATTACACAGTATATTCTAAGTAACCATGACTAACACTAAAGATAATCGCATCTAGGATCACCTCCCTTTACGAAGATCATTTCCTGTATCCATCATTTATATAAGATCATTTCCTTTACAAAGATCATTTATCTAAGATCACCCCCTTATGAGGATCATTTAACTAAGATCATTCATCTTACGAGGATCATTTATCTAAGATCACTTCTCTTACGAAGTTCACGTCTAGTGTCTATTAGCTTTGAGCACTTTATATGTTAATTCAATACTTGCTCAACTTTAACATTTTAAAGGAGCAAATCAAATCCTAGTTCACTTCACAAACATGAAAAGTGTATAACTCAATCTATCTAATCATGTAATTACATCTAGTGCACAATTTCATCATTTCATATGTTTACTAAGTGCACAAATTCATCATTCTCAAGTACACTAAATGTACATACGTAAATATAATTCCCTTTATTTAGCAACTTTCATCAAATCCCTTCACATAACATAATATAAGGTATCTCTTTGAGTTTCCGTACATTAGAGAGCTCTAATTACGCAAAACAGGGGATTGATAATCGATTATCCTTCTTTAGTAATCAATTATCACTCTCAAACATGTCATTCTGGAAGTAGATAATTGATTAGCACCTAGGTCTAATCAATTATCACTCAAATTCTAACATTTTGGAAGTTGATAATCAATTAGCATATCTGCCTAATTGATTATCACTCATGAGCCTGACTTTCTGGAGAATGATAATCGATTATCACATGCTGATAATCAATTATCCTATGTATTTTTATACCAGAACCAGCTCTAACACATTGTAATCTGCCAATTTACATCCTCTTTCATGTTAGATTAAATTATCATCAATTTTAATCATACTTTCTCAAACCAAAGCTCATATGATTTAACTATATGGATCAATACATAGATTTTTCTTATTACCAACCTCAATCATCAACCATGTATATGTAAACACAATCTATATACTTAAGAATTCATGAGAAATTCTTAACCAATCCATTTTTGTAAGATTTGAGGAAAACAAGAAAAGATATGAGCATGGTAGAGATATACAAAACCCCTACCTAAGCTTCCCTCAAGGATGGTATTCCCTTCCTCTTCTTTGTTCTTCCTTTGTTTCCTTCTCGGTTCCTCTTCTTCCTCTTCTTTCTTATCTTTCTTCCTTCTCTTTTATTTCTCTTCTACTACTTCTAGCGTGTGAGTGACGAGAAAGTGACAAAAATGAGAAGGTGAATAAGTCAAAGGTAGTGGAAAAAATGGATGGAGAGATAACGATGAATTTTGAAGGTTAATATGGTGTCATTAATGGGTGACAATTTTTTATCTTTTAAGGATATTTTAATCATTCATTGATGAGTTTTCTATCTCCTATAAGTGTCATAGAAAATTTGTGACTTCATTTAGTTCCTATACTCATCATTTAAAAACTATCTATATACACCATTGACAACTAATAAACTCTATTATTCTTCCTTAAGTTGAGATGAACCTAGGGAATTAAACTTATAAGCTTACAAGTATCTGCCTTAACATGTAATCGTTTCCAAAATAATCTTCATCCTTTATTTGACATTTCCACAAAATTTCATGATTTTCCAAACTACCTTCTTATTTAATTTGGCTTCTAAATACTTATCTTCTGTTCGTAAAAATGTCAAACTAATTCAGTTAATTTTTCAAAATTTACCACAATTTATTCTAATTGTTTATGGCCAAGAAATAAATTTTTCATATTTACTTTAATCATCTAAGCAATTTATGCTAAGTTTTGAGTTAATATGAGTTATCTTCCATGTCCTAAGTTATAACATTACACCCAAACTAACTTAGAAAATCATCAAAACTAACAGGTAATTAGCATAATTGTTAATGATCTTCTATAATATTCTTTAAGGTTAATAGGTTAGGGAGGATGTTACACCTTACACATTGCATTCTTAAGCAGTTCAGATCCTTTGTGGTTCGAAGGACTTTTTGATACGTTTATAATGCTCAGGTAGACACTTATACTTTCTCTGCATTATTGAAAAACAATAATTATTCTATCACAATAATTTAAAATTTTAGTCCTATCAACATAGTAATAACTACAATTAGAAGTACAGTACCCTAAACTCAGCAAACCACATCTTTTAAACATCGTCACCAACCTTGCCATAAGATTTCCAAGCCCCTTCAAACTTAGATTTCATAATGTTTGAGATTTCTTGTAGTGGTCCAACTTTAAGTTCCAACCTATAACAAAAAGAGTCATAGTGTATGTGTTTGTGTATAATAAAATGGATAATAGGAAATTAAAATGCATGTCATAAGTACTTATGTCATTCCTGTTCCAAGCCTAATCCACATAAGGCCATCTTGATCTATGGTCCCCAGGGGTGGAACTTGTGGCATAATAGAGGATGATACATGGGGATTTGAAGAAGAGCTAGGTGTCATATGTCCAATAGATGTCTGCCCATATGGAGATGGAGTAGGTGAAGCTGACATGTGGGGATGTGGAGATAGGGCAGATAAGGTAGATGTAAGAGCTTGTGGAGTTGGGGTAGGTAAGCTAGGTGTGGGAGGATGTGGAGGTGGGGCAAGTAAGCTAGATGCGGGGGGATTTTGAGGTAGAGTAGGTAAGCCAGATGTGCGAGATGCCTGAGAGGTACCCCGACCTTTACCTCTGCCTCTACCTTTGCCTGTATGGTTATCTACCATCTATATACATATGGTAAAGAAATAATACAATTAACTTTGTTTAAAGTAACTAAGAAAACCAACACATGTATTAAAGCAACTAAAGTTAAAGAGATTCACAGTCATGCACTTAAAATCACAAACATAAAAAAATTCACAAACAAGCATAATGATACAAACTTAGATACATAAATAAGCTAATCAAAAAATGTTTCTACTTCTTCTTCCTCCTCCTTATCCTCCTCTTCTTCGTCCTTTGTTATAAGTTCTACATCTTCATATGCTTCTTCTAAATTAACTTGATCCAAAGACTCTCTTTCAACTTCCTCTATTGGACTAATTATATGAACAAGACTTTGTTGAAGATCGTCATTTGAAATTATCATAGACATTACAAGGACTTTAGTTTCTTGGTATGAATCATTAGCTTCAATCTTTTTAGTTTATGAAACTTGAGTTATACTTCGTGCCTTGGTTTTCATCACACATAACCACCCTTGTTGACCTTCAGGATACTTTGTATAGTACACTTGCTCTGCTTGTTGTGCCAATATGAAAGGATTATAATTGTTATATCTCCTAGACTCTCTAACTTCAATAATCCCATAATTTTTATCTATTTTTGTCTTGTGATTGAGAGTGAGATTAAACCAGTCACATTTGAATAAAATCAACATTTTTATGGGTTATCCGATATACTCCAATTCAACAATATCAGTTAGCACCCCATAGTAATCATTCTCCATCATCTCATAGCCACCACCTCTAACACATACACCATAATTTGTCGTACCTATCCTATGACATTGAGACCTTGTGTTGAATTTATAACTAGTTACAAAATATGTTGTAAATTTGTTGACTTTTCTAAGTGGCCCGCCCCTATGCCAAACTCCTCAAAAGATGGTCTTCAATCATGTTACTTGAATCGAGAACCTAGTGTAACACCCATTTTTGAGGAAGGAACGTCACACCAAAAAGGACAATGCAGAAAATAAATCATAAACTAGAACTCGGTTCATTTAAATATCGATAAGCCTATTTAGTTGCAATCGTGTAAATAATTTGGCAAATTTTTTTTTTGGTAAGAAAATGATAAAACGTTATTACAGAGAATCAACATAAGAAATAAACCATACATCATATATATATATATCATACTTGTTTAGTTACATCAACAGATATACAAAATAAGCAAAAGCTTTACCCGCCCAAAATGATTACACATATACATCCCACCAAAAAGACAAAATATCAAGCCCTCAAAATTTATAGATAACTATCAGTGGCTATCAACAGCATCGGCCCCTAAAACTAACGAGAAGGAACCGTGGCTGGGTCTGCCTCGAGGTCTTCATCGTCAGAGGAAATCCTCATCGGAGCAACTGAGTTACAAGCGGGAGCTCGCGCAGAGGATAAAAACGAGTCCTCTTGAGGGGTGTAGTAAAGATCACTCCACATGTCACGAACGGGTAAGTAAAACTCTAAATGAACATTTGCAATGAAATTAAAAATAAATGGGTCATAACGACCCCAAGCTAAAGACACTGTCACGTCTCCGTGGTAGATGCAGCGATCCGTACGCAAATTAATGTACTAGCAGTCTGGACCTCCATGAAAAGTTAGCTTAACATAACCCAAAAAGTCACATGGACGGGACGTCATGCTCCAAACAAGTACTAATCAAAGTTAGGCCAAAAGCCGGGGAATTCGTGCACTTCCCCCTCTTCACCAATGCCTTCAGAGAAGCATATAAATAAACAGAATAACATAAATACAGAAAAGATGTGAGACATCCCACATTCAGTACCAATTATGGCAGTAAAGAAATAGAACGGCACAAGGCTCCCACATAGCATAGCAGGAATAATAATTAGTATCAAGATTGAAATAATAATCAGCTCAACAATACCAAACAGTTATAACATCAATAAAACAACAGTTCCATCATCATACAAGTAAATGCCAAATAATATGTTGACTCACTATGCACGTGCACATGGTACCAAAATCCAACATTCGGTACTACAAATCCTACTCCATGGAGCTAGACACAAACATCGGAGAGAATGATCAAGGAGACATGTCAGTATCTTGTCAGCCATAAAAATCAAGTGCTTTCTAGAAAATTCATAATTTGTGCAATAAGAATTTATACAACGGCATTCTCACAGGATCGCGATATAGGACAATGTCTCGGTCCGGATCGTCGGTGCATTTGCACCGGTCTATCCCACGGCCCAGAGGAGCTACCAACTGTCTGTTTGTGGAACACCCGCACCCTGATGCCCCCAAGGTCAACGATATGACCTACACTAGTCTATTCGCACCCGCACTAAGGTGTGATTCAATCTCCTAGGCATACAGCCTTACAACAGAGTCCATCAGACTTTCACAATGCATGTTGACTCAATGCATATTCAGGTATATTCAACAGTGATATACTTATCTCATGGTATGCCACAATTTGGCCAAGTTAAACATCAACAGAATTTTGGTCTCACTCATGGACCCACAATAACATATCATTAAATTCTCAAAGCTGATAATACACTTTTTAAGGTTCATTATAGAGTTTCATCTTAACTTAACATTTCTCATGAAATCTTTCTCGAGAGGAATTCTCTTGAAATTCTTATTCAATCTTTATTTCTCTTAATTAGTCAAGTCCTTTAATTAAATTAAATCGTACCTACTTAGAAAATTATTCTAAGTTCCTCCAAGTCTCACAAACTCACTTGTTCTTTCCTTAAGTTCAAAATTGTTCTAAGTTATATGATAAAGTCTTGTTTTTTATACTTCCCATTTTATGAACTCCTAATGAATCTCTAATTTTCTAATTAACTAAGTCTCCACTTTAAGACTATACTTTTGGCATTTTCACCTTGGGAGGCCGTGAGCCTCAAGGGAATTAGGGGTTTGAAATTTTCATTATTCCATTAATTATTGTTCACTTAATTAGTTATTTCTCCACCTTGTTACAAAATTTTAACCATGAACACCCTATTGGAGGGGTTATGGCCGTGAGCCTCATTTAAGGATAGCAAGGAATCCTTGCTTCCAAACCACATTTCCAATCCATCAAAATCAATCCAAGATCATCAATACACATAAATACAACCAAATAAATTCATACAAGTCAATTAACACAAAGGTCATTAGAAAAATCATACAATCAAGAGAGTAACCCTAACATGGGTTTCTCAAAATCAATACACAACAAGCTTCCCACTACCAATAGAGGTTGAAGTGGATAATCTCCCTCTTACTAAGAGAGAAAACAAGGAAAGCAAGCTCTTTTTTCTTTGGGAATTTCGTCCTCCACCTTCAAGAGACCCTAAGGACATCAAACTCACAAGAATCACAATCAAAGCTTGAAAAAGGCATCCATGATCACCAAAGTGACCATGGATCACGAAAATAAGATGGAAAAAGAGAAAACTATGAACTTTTACCTTAAAGTCTCTAACTTTAAAGCTTGATGGAGGAAAATGAAAATAGTTGATTTTGGTGATTGTCACAAAAGAGAAAATGTTCTAGGTGATGAAAAATGGTAGGAAATGATGTTGGTTAAATGAAAAGCTTGGATGGCCCAAAAATGGAGTCTTTGGTCGTGAAAGAGAGGAGAAAATGGAGAGGAAAAGTTAAGTTTTTGAAGATGATCACCAAGGAGAAAAGCCTTAGGATGATGAAAGGAAACAAGAAATGGAAGTAGCTTTAGCAAGCTAGTGGAGATGGCCTCCAATCGTGTTAGTGCCGTGGAGAGGAGAAGAGAAAAGGAAGAGAAGAGCTTGAGAGAAAAATGAGAGAAGAGAAATGGTAGGGAGAGAAAGTAATAGCTTTTGTGTTTTGAATTTTAGGAGTAAAGTTACTAAAGTGAGAAGCATAATTTTGGCTCCCCAAAATTGGCTCATTGCCATGGAACAAGAAAGAGAGAGGAGGGAAAGATTTGCTTCATGCATGCTTGGGAAGTTGCTAGGAAGCTTCCTCCAAAGCTTTTTCAAGAAGCCAAAAACTCACTTTTTGAAAAGTCAATGGTGATGTCATGGTAATGTCACTAAAGTGAACATTCTAGAACACTTATATTTTACTACAAGCTATTATCAAATGGACAAAGGTTACAGTTAATAGAAATCAATATTTATTATCCAATAGATAATAAATTGTACAACAATTTTTATTTATCAGATAAAAATCTTAGAAAACTCAAACTTTGTAAATTGTGCCCGGCCTCAGATTTAGTAAGATCCTCTGTCGACGTTTCTACAGTTCCAGGTTTACCAGCCTCGAAGAAAATATTCTATTTTTCCAACTCCGCTCAATGCGCACGTAAAATGAGGAATATATTAAAATATTTAATATTTTTGAAAAAATTCACAAAAATCAAAAATATTATAAAATGACTATTTATCATGAAATTATTAATTTTTGGGGTGTTACAACTCTTCCCTTTTAAAAAGAAATTTTGTCCTCAAAATTTTCATACCTTAGAATAGTTATGGATGTTGCTCCTTCATCTTGTCCTCTAACTCCCACATTGCATCTCCGATTGTGTCATTCCAGATTACTTTTACTAACGTGATCTCCTTTCCTCTGAGTTGCTTTACTCTCCTATCCTCAATCCTTACAGGAGTTGTCTCATAGGTTAAGTTCTCTTTCAATTGTACTGTGTCCGATGCTATGACATGGCTCGGGTCAGGAATATATTTTTGTAATTGTGACACATGGAAAACATTGTGAAGGTTAGAAAGAAAAGATGGTAAGGCTATTTAGTAAGCTACTGGACCTATCCGGCGAAGAATTTGGTAAGGTCCAAGGAATTTAGGAATAAATTTTCTAAATTTCAGAACTCAGCCGACCCTAATCGTAGGCGTGACTTTCAAAAACACATACTCACCTTCCTCAAACTCGAGAGACTTTCTTCTCTTGTCGGCATAGCTCTTCTGTCGACTCTGAGCCGTCCTCATATTTTCATGAATATCTTGACTTTCTCGGTCGTTTGCTGTATAAGATCAGGTCTAATAGTAAGGCGCTCGCCATCTTGGTACCAACACAAAGGTGTTCTGCACCGTCATCCATTTAGAGCCTCATAGGGTGCCATCCCTATGCTCAAATAAAAATTGTTATTGTCGGTGAACTCTACCAATGGCAAAACTTCATCCCAACTTCCAGTCTGTTCCAAAGTGCAAGCTCTGAGCAAATCCTCCAATGATTGAATCGTCCTTTCTGATTGACCATCGGTTTGAGGATGATAAGCAGAACTCAACCGTAGCTTCATTCCCATTGCTTCTTGCAAACTTTTCCAAAACTTTGATGTGAACCTTGGATCTCTATCAGAAATGATATTGGTAGGCACACCATGCAGCCTAACGATCTCACCAATATATAATTGAGTCAACTTTTCCATGTTGTACCTTATGTTGATTAGTAAGAAATGTGCTGACTTCGTGAGTCGATCAATGATTACCCATATTGAATCATAACCCTTTCTAGTCTGTGGCAATCCAACTACAAAGCCCATCGCAATACTGTCCTACTTCCATTCGGGAATAGCTAGGGGTTGTAACATTTCTGACGGTCTCTGGTGTTCAACTTTTGCTTTCTGACAAACCAGACAAGACGTCACACATCTGGCAATGTCACTCTTTATTCCATGCCACCAAAATAACTGTTTCAAATCTTAGTACATCTTGCTTATTCCTGGATGCATACTCAACTGGCTTGTGTGAGCATGTTCGAGAATATACTTCCTAAGCTCTTGATCTTTCGGTACACACACTCTACCTCTGAATCTTAGGATTCCATCAATTCCTTCCTCTAATGTTGTCACACCACCTTGCCTCATTAGCTCCCTTTCTTCTTGCAAAAACTTGTCAACTTTCTATTTTTCTCAAATGTCTTCCATTAAGTCATTTGAAATAGTGACCATGTTCATACAAATCTTCCCTGGTGCCAGTTCCACAAAGGACCATACGTCCCTGAATTACTCTATCAAATCCTTTTCCTTGACTATCATAGCAGAGATACTAAGCATTTTTTAACTTAAAGCGTTTGCCACGACGTTTGTCTTTCTAGGGTGATACAGAAGTTAAAAATCATAATCCTTTAGAAATTCCAACCACCTTCGTTGCCTCATATTCAACTCCTTTTGGTCATACAGGTACTTAAAGCTCTTGTGGTCATTAAAGATGTTGAACGCCGTCCCATAAAGAAAGTGCCTTCATATCTTTAAAGTGAATGCCATAACTGCTAATTATAAGTCATGTGTTGGGTAGTTCTTCTCATGCATTCGCAACTGCCTCGAAGCGTAAGCCACCACTTTTCTATTTTGCATAAGCACACATCCTAATCCTTGGTATGAAGCATTGCAATACACTTCGAAGGGTTCACTCAGATTAGGTAGAACTAACACTGGTGAAGTAGTTAGTCATTTTTTCAATTCTTGGAAACTTTCTTTGCAAGCATTAGTCCACTCAAAGGCTTGATTCTTTCTCGTGAGCTGAGTAAGAGGCCTTGCAATCTTAGAGAATCCCTCAATGAATCTCCAATAATATCTAGCTAGTCCTACAAAGCTCCGAATTTCTGTCACTATCTTTAGCCTTTCCCATTGCAGAATTGCTTCCACCCTTGACGGGTCTACTGCGATCCCTTCCTTCGAGATTGAATGGCCTAAAAACTTGACCTCTTTTATCCAGAATTCACACTTTGACGACTTGGCGTACAACTTCTTCTTTTTCAGAATCTGGAGAACTATACTGAGGTGTTTAACATGATCCTTCTGATTTTGAGAGTAAATCAGAATGTTGTGAATGAAGACAACAACGAATCTGTCTAAGTAAGGACGAAATATTCTATTCATATAATCCATGAATATGGCAGGTGCATTTGTCACACCAAACGGCATCACAAGATATCCATAATGACCGTAACGGGTATGAAAAGCCGTCTTGGAAATATTTTCCACATTTACTCGAATCTAATGGTAGCCTGATCGCAGATCAATCTTAGAGAACACTACTACTCTCTTCAATTGATCCATCAAGTCATCTATCCTCGGAAGTGGATACTTATTCTTGATTGTGACCTTATTCAGCTGGCGATAGTCCACATACAATCGTGAAGTCCCATCCTTCTTTTTGACTAGCAACATTGGTGCTCCCCGTGGAGATACATAGGGTCTGACAAACTGCTTTTCCAAGAATTCTTCTAACTGCTTCTTGAGCTCAACCAATTCTGACGGTGACATTCTGTAGGGTGCTATAGAAACAGGAGCATATCCTGGCACAAGATCAATGGTGAACTTTATCTCCTGCTCCAGCGGTAGCCAGGTACATCATCAGGAAAGACTTTGGGAAACTCGTTAACCACTGAAATTACATTCACATCTGCCTCGCCCTTAACTTTTAAGGAAGACAATAGCATGTATCTCTTAACTCCTTCTTTTAGGAAAGCTTGAACTTGGTTGACCGTCAAAAATCTAGAAACTTTATCCATAGGGAAAACTATGGTCTTACTAGAACAGTCTAACAGGATATGGTTAGAAGACAACCAATCCATCCCTAAAATTATGTCTAATTGGGAAAGAGGTAAACAGATCAAATCAATAGAAAAGATTCGACATTCAATAATTAAAGGACAATCTAAACAAACTTTGGTGGTAACAACAGATTTAGCAGTAGGGGTAAAAACAGTCAAGTCAAAAGGTAAGGAAGACACAGGTAAACCAAGTCGTTGTACACAGATATAAGAAATGAAAGAGTTGGTTGCCCCAGAGTCATATAGTACAGTCAAAATATTGCCTTCTATGGTACCCTCTCCTTGTATCAGATCTTCGGATTTGGAGGCTTCCCTCCACTCATGGTATAGACTCAACCTCCTGCTTGCGGTTTTACAGCTCTTGCAGTGTTGACCGAAGGCTCTGCCTTGGTTTGGTTACAGTCACGAGAGATATGTCCAGGCTTCCCACATCGAAAACAGATGATTCCTTTGATAGTGCAATCCCTCGTTAAGTGATCCTTCCCACACTTCATACACTTTGGCGTAGATGCCACATTCTGACCAGTTCGATTTCCACCAGAACCTCTGCTAGGACCTCCACCAGGTGACTGTTGCTGATTTCCCGGTAGTCAGGAATATGGTTTCTTTTGAAAGCGATTTGCATTGTTGCCACCTCTTCTTTGGAACTTAGTAGGTCCAAAGTTATAGTTTCTCGTGTCCTGCGCCCGACCCAGATCTTCCACTCGGTGACATGTATCTAACAGCTCTGAAAATCGATTAATCCTTAAGGTTATGACCGCCCTTTTCACATCATGCCTTAACCCTTCTTCAAATTTATGACACTTCCACATCTCGTTCGGCTGATGTTGGAAATACGTTCAAAATTTGGACAAGCTCTCGAACCTCGCAGTATACTCACTGATAGTCATGTTTCCTTGTCTCAAATTAAGGAACTCCATTTCTTTTGCATGTCTTGCACTTGCTGGCAAGTACTTCTCCAAGAATCTGTCCTTGAATACCTCCCAGGTCATTACTCGACCTTCAGCTTCTAACAATCTCTGTGCTCCATTCCACCATTCTTCTGCGTCTCCGATTAGCATGAAAGCAACATAGGTTACCTTCTTGTCATCGCACGTTGAACGAAAATTTTCTCCAGCTCCTTGATCTATAGACTAGCCTTCTCTAGATCAAATTCCCCCTTAAACTGATGAGGGTTGTTACAATAGAATTCTAAGATATTTTGGGCATCAGTTGACGCTTCCAACTGTTGTGCAACCATTTCTTACTATTGAGTAGCTCTTTCAGTTTGTTATACGATAACGTCAGCTATTCGTTGCATCGCTTCTGCAGATGCAGCCATGTTTTCAACTTCTTGTCTACGTGCCATTGTTTCTCTTCAAGTCAAGCTATACAAAATATAAGGAAAAATTAGATGTATCCTTTCGGAAAACCAAACACAGAGAATCACACAACACAAACAAGACAGACCTAGCCATAAAGACCCTAAAGAAAACTTAAACCGGGGCTCTGATACCAAACTAGTGTAACGCCCCTTTTTGAGGAGGGAACATCATACCAAAAAGGACAATACGGAAAATAAATCATAAACTAGAACCCAGTTCATTTAAATATCGATAAGCCTGTTTAGTTGCAATCATGAAAATAATTTGGTGAATTCTTTTTTTTTGTAAGAAAATGATAAAACGTTATTACAACAGAATCAACATAAGAAATAAACCATACATTATACACACACACACACGAAATAAATATATATATATATATATATATATATATATATATATATATATATATCATATTGTTTAGTTACATCAACAAATATATAAATAAGCAAAAGCTTTACCCACCCGAAATGATTTTACATATATAGCCCACCAAAAAGACAAAATATTAGGCCCTCAAAATTTCTGAGATAACCATCAATGGCTATCAACAGCATCGACCCCTAAAACTAACGAGAAGAAATAAACCATACATCATACACACACACACACATATATATATATATATATATATATATCATACTTGTTTAGTTACATCAATAAATATATAAATAAGCAAAAGCTTTATCCGTCCCGAAATGATTACACATATATAGCCCACCAAAAAGACAAAATATTAGGCCCTCAAAATTTACAGATAACCATCAATGGCTTTCAACAGCATCGACCCCTAAAACTAACGAGAAGGAACCGTGGCTGGGTCCTCCTCGAGGTATTCATCATCAGAGGAAATCCTCATCGGAGCAACCGAGTTACAAGCGGGAGCTCGCACAGAGGATAAAAACGAGTCCTCTTGTGGGGTGTAGTAAAGATCACTCCACATGTCACGAACAAGTAAGTAAAACTCTAAATGAACATTTGTAGTGAAATTACAAACAAGTGGGTCATAACGACCCCAAGCTAGAGACACCGGCACGTCTCCGTGGTAGACACAGTGATTCGTACGCAGGTTACTGTGCTAGCAGTTCGGACCTCCATGAAAAGTCAGCTTAGCATAACCCAAAAAGCCACATGGACGGGACGTCATGCTCCAAACAGGTACTAATCAAAGTCAGGCCAAAAGCCGAGGAATTCGTGCACTTGCCCCTCTTCACCAACTCCTTCAGAGAAGCATATAAATAAACAGAATAACAAAAATACAGAAAAGATGTGAGACATCCCACATTCAGTACTAATTATGGCAGTAAAGAAATAGAACGGCGCAAGGCGCCCACATAATTAGTATCAAGATTTAAATAATAAACAGCTCAATTATTCCAGGCAGTTATAATATTAATAAAACAACAGTTTCATCATCATACAAGTAAAAGCCAAATAATATGTTGACTCACTATACACGTGCACATGGTACCAAAATCCAACATTCGGTACTACAAATCCTACTCCATGGAGCTAGACACAAACAATCGGAGAGAATGATATAGGAGACATGTTAATATCTCGTCAGCCATAAAATCAAGTGCTTTCCATAAAAATCCATCATTTACGCAACAAGGCTTTATATAACGGCATTTTCACAGGATCGTGATATAGGACAATTCTCGGTCCGGATCGTCGATGCGTTTGTATTGGTCTATCCCACGGCCCAGAGGAGCTACCAATTGTCCGTTCGTGGAACACCTGCACCCCAACGCCCCCAAGGTCAGCGATATGACCTACACTAGTCTATTCACACCCGCACCAAAGTGTGATTCAATCTTCTAGGCATACAGCCTTACAATAGAGTCCATCGGACTTTTACGATGCATGTTGACCCAATGCATATTCACGTATATTCAACAGTGATATACTCATCTCACAGCATGCCACAATTTAGCCAAGTTAAATATCAACAAAATCTTGGTCTCACTCATGGACCCACAATAACATATCATTGAATTCTCAAAAGTGATAATACACTTTTTAAGGTTCATTATGGAATTTCATCTTAACTTAACATTTCTCATGAAATCTTTCTCTGGAGGAATTCTATTAAATTTTATTCAAATCTTTCATTTCTTTAATTAATCAAGTTCTTTAATTACTTTTAAATCGTAATTACTTAGAAAATTAATTTAAGTTACTCTAAGTCTTCAAACTTACTTGTTCTTCCTTAAGTTCAAAATTATTCTAAGTTATGTGATAAAGTCTTGTTCTTTATTCTTTCCATTTTATGAACTCCTAATAAATCTCTAATTTTCTAATTAACTAAGTCTCCACTTTAAGACTACACTTTTGGCATTTTCATCTTGGGAGGCCGTGAGCCTCAAGGGAATTAGGGGTTTGAAATTTTCATTGTTCCATTAATTATTGTTCACTTAATTAGTTATTTCTCCACCTTGTTACAAAATTTTAATCATGAACACCCTATTAGAGGGGTTATGACCGTGAGGCTTATTTAAGGAGAGCAAGGAATCCTTGCTTCCAAACCACATTTTCAATCCATCAAAATCAATCCAAGATCATTAATACACATAAATACAACCAAATAAATTCATACAAGTCAATTAACACAAAGGTCATTAGAAAAATCATACAATCAAGGGAGTAACCCTAACATGGGTTTCTCAAAATCAACACATAACAAGCTTCCCACTACCAACAGAGATTGAAGTGGATAATCTCCCTCTTACCAAGAGAGAAAACAAGGAAAGCAAGCTCCTTTTTCTTTGGGAATTTTGTCATCCACTGACGAGTGCCGAACTCAGTCAAAATTATAACCGAAGTTATTACCTAAACTTGTAGTATAGTGAACAACACCGGATCGTCTCCTCAAGGATCGTAAATGCAATTTTATCAAATTAAGTTAAGTTAGAAAGGGGGGGTTTTGATTGTTCAAGGATTAAAATGACAAGATCTGAAGAAAAATAACAATTAAAAGAACAGTCAATTCAGAAATCTATCCGAGATTGGGTGGATTCAATCATAGACCTTTCAACAAACACCTGAAATACATTTGAATGGTTAATCTCCATCTAACCGAGATCTCTGCATCAGATCCAGAATTCATACTAGACAATCGTTTAATTCAATTGACAAGTGATAAAAGATAATCTATGATCGTACCATTCATGTAAATATATGTCAATTTAAGCACCGAATTCAATTAACCTAGGCACAAATCAAGTAACCAAACCTCTTCAATTACGTGATAGGTTAGATCAATCAGTTCTAAATTTCATCACAATACTTAATCTTAAACCAAGATCAAATCGGATCAAACATAAACAGAATCACCATTCATGCATTCAAGATCAAGAAAGAGAAGAAGAAGAGAAGAGGAATTCAAATATAAATCAAATACATTACATAACCAAGGTCTCAAGAATCCAAGCCACAATCTCTTCAAGAGTCCCGAATTGACTAGAAGTGATTTCTCCATTACAATGAAGGAAAAATATACAAGAACTATGAAAAGCTATTTCTAACACCAAGTGTGTGTTGTGTTTAGAGCTCTCCACATGCTTCCTTTTATAGAGGATTCAGAGTAGTAGTAGATGGGTAGATGAGATTAGTAGGTGGAATTAGTAGGTGAGTTTGGTAGGTGAGATTGGTAGGTGAGCTTGGTAGGTGAACTTGGTAGGTGAGCTTCCTTGTCTCCGAAAGTATTCATTGCTGAACTCATTGATTTCGTCATTTTTGAGCCAAGTGGTCTTCATGAAAGTTCTAGGAAATTGTCTAAGCTTTCCAATGGCTCTGGAAGCACCCAAAAATTCGTCCTACAGCCCAAGATATGACCCAATTACTACAGATTGCTCAGGACCAGTTTCAGCACCTCTGTTTTGACTTTCAGACCCAATATCTCCATCAAGGAGCCCGAATCAAGTTTTGTGTTTGTCATGAAAGTTGTACATATGGGTCTTAACTTTCAGATTACCAATTTTCAGCCCATTCTATAAACCCAAACTCGAATTATGTTCTGGTTACTACACACTATTCGGGTTAGTACTAAATCCCGTATTCTGATTTCCATGCCCAATTAGCTCCACTAGATGTCTGAATTTGACTTTGAGCTCTTCATCAAAGTTGTAGAGCTCTCTTTTATCTTTCCTACAAGGTAAAATTCATAATTATCAGACATTTAGAACTCAAGATATGACCAAAATACAGAAACAGTGTAAGACTCGAATAATGCTGAAAAATCAATTAAGTCCGATTCGAGTTCAAACTTACAAAACATAATCAAATTCAAGTCAATTAAGTACATGAAGAGTGTAAATGACTAATAATGAGGGTTTCTTAATGAATAAAATATGTGATTATCAAATTCCCCCACACTTAGCTTTTTGCACTCCTGGGCAAAACATATAAAACTAAAGTTAGAAGACGAAGACAAACGACACAAACTTAAAAGTTAAAAACTCTAAAGGACTCAATGAAGCAAGAAGAGCAACAAGAAATTCAAGGGATCAAGGCATAAATGAGGTAACATTTCTTCACATCTCAAACCGAAATGCAAGGAAACTTCCGTTGAAAAGAATGAATTAAGAATGATGGATCTTCACAAGATTCCCTCTCAATCTCTCAAGTGTTTAAAAGGTAGGTATTTCACTCAATTCAACCCATGAAAATTGCACTACCATAAGCTTGCTTATCTTCTACTTCTTTACTACTCAAAACACATGCACACACAAATCATGAGGACTTTATTCAAGGTTGTAGTGAGGTCAAGGTAACAGAAGAGGATAAAATGGATATGAGAAGATAAATACCAAAGAGAATAAAAGCAAATGAAAATGAGTTCAAATAACGAGCATAAAAGTTCATCTCAACTCTAATGTATATCCCTTTACATATTCATTTCCCAATCCTTTTCTCTCTTTTTTTTTATATATATGAACATAACTATATACATACATTTTTTTTTTCTAGGCACTCTTTTTTTTTTCAACAACCATTTTGTACACACACCCCCACACTTGTTCAAAAACTCATCCATTAACCAGGCTAATGTTCTTTTATTCCCTAAGGTACAGTAAGAACACGATTTTTCATTTAAGGCACATAATGAGCTAGAAACAAGGAATGGTCAAATAAGCTCAAAGGGGTTAAGCAAAGGAAAATATACAAGGTTGGCAAGAATCAGAGAATTTTCGAGAGGTCAAAAGAGTGCTTGATATCATATTGAAAACAAGGTTGGCTATTTGGTTAAACTAGCTAAGAAAGATGGCCTCAATCATGTTCATGCATGCAAGTGAAATGTAGCCTCAAAAAGAATCAAAGCAAGTTCTAGAGTGGTCATTAACATGAGTGAAAATCACACAAGAAAGAAGAGAATGGCATAAATGTTGAATCCATCCATTAGGCTCAAAATCTCACAAGGTATGCATCCATCAAACTCAATTCATCAATTCAATCATCCATCACCAAGCATATCAGTTCAAGAAGGGAGAAAAATTATTCAATCATGCAATGAACCCCTTTTTTATTATTTTTTTTTTTTGAATTTTTTTTTTTGAAAATTTTTTTTTGAAAATTTTTTTTTAACAAACGAAAAGAAACAGAAACATGCTAAAATCTCTCCCCCACACTTAATGTAACATTGTCCTCAATGTGAAAGAAAGAGATAGAAAACAGCAACACAACCTGATAAGAAGTGAATCACGCTAAGCAGAAAAGAAACACACTGTTAGTGCCGCATCAGACCCCTTTAAAGAGAAAGTTTCAGATCGGGCTCTTGTTTCTTGGGCTTCCTTCACGGCCGCTTTCTGTTGACCAATCTATCGAGCTAATACGATCGGTACATACTCAAAAGCTTCTAATTTATCAATGAGCTCATCAATAGTGGAGGCAGAGATAGAAGTTTCTTGCGAAGGAGTGATAAATTTACGTTCCACGACTTTGTCAAGAAAAAATAACAAAAGATCAAAGAAATTATTAACATTCAACAAACCAATGGGTTTATGGTGGATGTTCGGTTACCCAAGAGACAATTTGAAAAATTTCTTCCAAAGTACCAAAACCACCTGGTAAGGCAATGAATGCATCGAGTTTTCAAGCATTATCTTCATGCGTTCATGCATTGATGATACTTTAAGTTCCTCCCCAATTGTCTTTCCATTGATGTTTTGAGCTAAAGTTTCGGGAATGACACCTTGTATCTTACAAAGGCGGCAAGTGATACAGCCCCCATTAACCCACGACAACCTCCCCCATATACAAGATGAATATTCCTCGCAGCAAGTGATCGACCAAGAGTGCTAGTTGCGTTTACAAACTCTAATCCCTTCCCATAACTCGACCCACAAAAACACAGACATTTTTAGGTTACGAATAGAAGGCCTCATTCTATACTCTTCCTCCCTTTGAGTGTTTCGAGTTTGAAGGAAAATGGAGAAAATGGAGTGTTTAAATAAGAAAAAGAATGGAAAGGGAAATAATTGCACCTATAAGGGTAGGTTGTTTGTTGTCGAGAAAAGGTTGAAATTAAGAGACACAGAATCTTTTTTTTTTTTTTTTTTTTTTGACTTCAAGAAAACCATCAAGGTAAAGAAGTCTAGAAACCCCTGAAGGACCCTGCTCAAAGGATCGTCGTACAAAAATCAAAATATAACAAAATGATACAAAGATAAAAGAAATAGAAAATGATGACATACTGTATGTACAGTCTCCATGGCGTATCTCGTATCTGCGCGTCATGATGCGTGAGACATCACGTCCTTTTTTTTTTTTTTTTTAAATTGTTAGAAAAACTTGATGAAAGATGAGTGTATACTTACTTAAGATTGGGATAGAGGTAGTCTGCTCTTTCGGCTTTGTGCCAAAGCATTGTTGACCAGTATTCGACCCATTCAAGACCAGCGCAACATAGGGCTCCCAAAAGAGACAAGTGGCCATAATACGTTGTCATTGCCTCACATGTGGGATACAATCTACCTTCTTTATTTTTCAATTAAGAATCCTGGATCAGATGCATGCATTTCCCCATTCACGGTTTGTGTTACCAAAGCCAACCCTAAGAAGTATACATTTTTTTTCATTTTTTTTTTTTTTTGTTGTTTTTTTTTGTTTTTGTTTTTGTTTTTTTTTTTTGAAAAATGACATGAAGAAGAAGAAGATGATGATATGTACAGATTGTTTGTGGATATAGCTCACATCTGCCTCTGGTTTAACGTCGAAGAACGGCTTAAATGTCTTCTATGAGTCGAGGATAAGCTTCCCATCCAATTTTCTTATAAATTGGCAAACGAGGTCGAGGAGAGTCGATTCCCAAGGCTGTAGCGTTGTTCTTCATCCTTGAAGAGATTCCACAATTTAAGAATTTCACGATGCACCAATCCACAAGAATGCGTCTCAAGAGTCAATAAGATATCATCTAATGACTCCTTACTCGATCCATTCTTAATGAAGAAAATTTTATCTTCTCTATTTGCGGAAACCATCCCCTTAGTACGACATCGCTTGTTACGGTTCCATCGTCCACATTTGTGACAGACTTGTAACCTTTTTGCTCATCTCCTTTTAGAATATGAACTTCTTCCAAGACCAGGGCATATATGAGTCAAATGAAATTGAGGACTCACCGCTAATCGGACCTTTGCTTCAATTATCCAGCGTACATCTTCGGCATACCCTTGTGCATTAACATTCTCAATCTCTCACATCGAACTTTGTAGATTTTTCTCAGAGCATTTTGAGGAAGAGAAGGAAAATGTTTTCTCAGGTTTGAAAGAATGACATCTATTTTGAAGGAGAAGAAGGGTTCAGTTATTTTGGAAAACTGAAGAATAAACCGACTCAAGAGTCACGATACCGTATCCGCCATTAACTAAGCAACACAAAGAACTCAAGAACTTAGTTTTCCAGGAATGGTTGAGTCTTTGTCCATTAACTTAAGCGCAGTACCATTCCTAGGATCCTCAATATCTACGTCCCCAGAGTAGGTGCAGACGATAATCTCAAAGTAGAACTTTTTGACCAATTTCCGCAGCTTTTGCAAAAGATGTAACAGACCTTTAATAAAGTAGGCCAATAAAATCCATACTACAAGATTTTCGCAGTTGTTGTCGCTGAAGAAAAAATGACCTCCACATGCTTCTGAGCGACACTACCTACCTCATTGTCGGGCACACATTTCTTTTTTCTTTTTCTTTTTTTTTTTTTTTTTTTTTTTTTTTTTTTTTTTTTTTTTTTTATTCATAATACGGATGGAGAAGGTTCATCACCTCCACTTCGCATTCTCGGAAGTTCATGATCTTGTTTGAGGCGGTGTCCATTTACGATGAAAGCTTTATCACCTCACTTTTAATACACAGAAGGAAAAACATTAGTAACAATAAATGGTCCATCCCATCTAGACCTTAATTTGCCAGGCATGAGTCGGAGGCGGGAGTTATAGAAAAGAACTTTTTGACCAATCTCAAATGTTTTCCTCAGAATCAACTTATCATGGAAGGCTTTGGTCTTCTCCTTATAAAGTTTGGAACTTTCATAAGCCTCCAAGCGGATCTCCTCCAATTTGCATTTGCAGACTTCCTCTCCAAACCTCGCTTGATCTAGGTCCAAGTTGCACCTTTTCACCGCCCAGAATGCTCGATGCTCAATTTCCACCGGTAGGTGGCAGGCTTTTCCAAAAATAATCTGATACGGAGACATCCCGATTGGTGTCTTATAAGCAGTCCGGTAAGCCCATAAAGCATCCTCAAGCCTCTTGCTCCAGTCCTTTCTGTTAGGTTGAACTGTCCTCGGAGTATACGCTTAATTTCTCTGTTAGAGACCTCGGCTTGCCCATTGGTTTGGGGGTGGTAGGGTGTAGAAACCTTGTGTTGGACTCCATACTTCTTCATCAAAGCCTCCATGCTTCGATTGCAAAAATGTGAACCTTGATCACTAATGATGGATCTCGGGACTCCAAACCTACGAGAAAATCGTGATCTAATAAAATCCACAACAACTTTAGAATCATCGGTTGATCCTTAAGTGGCCTTAGCCTCCACCCATTTAGATACATAATCCACATGCCAGAATGTAAACAAAATCAAATGATACGGGAAAAGGACCCATAAAGTCAATACCCCAAACATCAAAAATCTCACAGAATAATAAGGGTTTCTCGGGGCATTTCATTCCTACGAAGTATTCCTGTTCTCGGCATTGATCACAAGATTTGCAAAACATATATGCATCATGAAATAGAGTGGGCCAATATAATCCGAGTCTAAAACTTTCCTGGATCCGTTGAGGCCAGAAGTGGCCGCCACATGCAAGTTTTATGACAAAAGCTAAGAATGGAATGGAATTCATCATCGAGCACACACCTCCTAATTACTTGGTCATTGCAAAATCTCCATAAGTAAGGATCATCTCACACATAATACTTTGACTCACTTTTCAATTTATCAATCTTAGCCTTAGTGAAATGCAAGTATTGCTTTAGCAACCAAGAAATTAATCAAATCGGCAAACCAAGGGATGTTGCCTTGCGCTTGAAAAGTGCTCATCGAGAAAACATCATGGATGGGAAAAACATCGCCTCCCTTTCAATTCGACTCAAGTGATCGTGCCACCAAATTCTCCGCTCCACTCTTGTCACGGATCTCGATATCAAACTCCTGGAGGAGCAACATCCACCTAATCAACGGGGCTTGGCATTGGGCTTCTTCGGGAGAAACTTCAATCTTTGCATGATCGAAAACACAACCACTCTGGAACCAAGCAAATATGATCGAAATTTATCTAAAGCAAAAACAATTGCTAAAAGTTCCTTTTCAGTTATGGTGTAGTTGATTTGTGCAGGATCTAAAGTTCTCGAAGCATAGGAAATGACATGAGATACTTTACCGACCATTTGTGCAAGAACAACTCCCAATACATAATTAGAGGCATCACACATCAACTCAAATGGAAGTGTCCAATCCGGTGGTTGGATGATAGGTGTACTGGTCAATGCCTGCTTCAATTGATTGAAGGCATCCTGGCACTTCTTGTCAAAGTGAAACTCCACATCTTTTTGCAGTAAGTTGGATAGCGGAAGTGCAATTTTGCTGAAATCCTTTATGAACCGCCGATAGAAACCTGCATGACCAAGGAAAGAACGAATCTCCCGCACGCATGTGGGGTAAGATAGGCATGAAATAACATCTATTTTTGCAGGATCTACCTCAATACCCTCACGAGATATCACATGCCCTAAGACTATACCTTGTTCTACCATGAAATGACATTTCTCAAAATTTAGAACGAGGTTAGTCTTAATACATCTATGCAAGACACGAGCGAGACTATCTAAACATGCATCAAAGGAAGATCCATAGACAAGTAAAATCATCCATGAATACGTCCATGCAATTTTCTAAAAAATTAGAAAAGATACTTACCATACACCTACGAAAGGTGCACGGAGCATTGCATAGACCAAAGGGCATCCTCCGTATGCAAATGTGCCAAATGGACAAGTGAAAGTAGTCTTCTCTTGGTCTTACGGGGCTATATGAATCGAAAATAGCCCGAATATCCATCCAAGAAACAATAATGTGACTTGCTAGCTAACCGCTCCAACATCCGATCAATGAAGCGGCGGGAAATGATCCTTCTCGGTAGCCTGGTTGAGCGCCTCAATGCAAACTCGCCAATTGTTTTGAACTCGTGTGGGCACAAGCTCATTGTTCGATTCGCAACCACCGTGTGACCCTAGATTTCTTGGGAACCACTTGCACGGGCTCACCCATGGATCGTCGATATGGGATAAATAATGAACTTGAAGTAGCTTTGTAACTTCCTTCTTCACCACATCTAGAATCGGGGATTTAGTCTCCTTTGGGTGTCTAACCGGTTTGATCCCTTCTTCCAATAAAATCTTATGCATGCATGTGGAGGGACTAATACTAGGAATATCTGCAAGAGTCCATCCGATGGCTTGCCTATTCGCCTCAAAATGCAATAATTTTTTCTTCTTGATCGGGTTGTAAGTTTTTAGCAATGATCACATAGGAAGTGTCTCACCATCTCCCAAATATGCATATTTAAGATGGTCGGTAAAGTCTTCAACTCCAAAGATGGAGGTCATACAATGGAAGGTAACAAGTGATCGAAACAACTATCTCAAACAACATTAATTTCACAAAACGACTCTTATTCTCAATTGTTGCATCATATATATGTATATATTACTATATAGAATAAATCTCAAAGTTTAGTTACATGGTTCAACATCACAAGTGGCACATGTATCACAAGAAACAGAACCAAGATAGTCAACAATATCGGGAATTCAACATATAAATCAAGTATAGACATCATCAACCAAAGCATCTCAATCATATCAACATGGAAACAGAATGCTCCTCTAGGGGGTGTCTCATAGCATCAAAAATGTTAAATTGTACCAAATCATCGCCAAACTCCATAGAAAGTGGTGCCGGCATGCACGTCTATCTTGGTCTTGGCGGTCTTGAGAATGGTCGCCTAGAATCAATGGAGCATGGTTTGTTGGAGACTCATCTTCCATGTCCGAATGTAGAAATCTGCTGGAAATCAACTCATTCACCCGAGGACTAACACATCTTCCAAAGCCACACCTGCAGGATGAAGCGTGGGCTCTATTTGCCAACCGAATCACGATAAGTGGGTTGCAAAGTACCAATGTTTAAACACTTATACACCGACATGGGCATGACATTGATCGAAGCACCCAAATCTAGCATTGCATGCTCAAATCTAGAGTTGCCAATTGTGCAAGAAATTGTGAAAGTTCCAGGATCTTTGCATTTACGTGGCATGCTAAAGCGAGAATCATTGCAGAAACATTTCTTCCCATGTTGATCTTCTCATCCCTTTCAACCTTCTCTTATGAGTGCACAACTCCTTGAGAAATTTAGCATATTTTGGAATTTGCTTGATTGCATCTAGGAGGGAATATTGATTTCCACTTTCCTGAATGTCTCCATGACTTCTTTTTCCATTTCTCGCTTGCATTGTTCTCTTGGATTGTGTGATCCTATTTGGAAAAGGTAATGGAATGGCAACATCTGAATTCTCTACAATTTTCTTCGATGGTAATGCATTTGCGGACCTGAATTATCCATTTCCGCCATTTTTGGTCAATTTCGATTCTTTGTAAGGTTGGAACATCAACTTCTTTGCCACTTCTCAAGGTAATTGCACTTACGTTGCCTCTTGGAATGTTTGTTTGTGAAGGCAATTGGCTAGAACCTTGACTCTTTAGCTCGCTCACGGTGGTTGCCGGTACGCCCAATTTGAGTTTGTAAATTTGAATGTTGGCACCGACGTTCTCCTGGAACCGAATGTTATTTGTGGCCATTTGTTTCATCGGGTCTTCCAATGATGGCTCGGTGGAGTGGATTGACAGATCTTGAAAAAGTTGTCGTTGTCTCGAATGCAGGGGTATTTGTTGGTATTTGTTGCTTGGACTTGCTTGGTATCTAAATTGTTGTTCTTCTTTGGGGGGCCGTTGTTGTTCTTGGCTAGGATTCCATATCTCAAATTGGGATGGTCTCGCCAACCAGGGATTATAAGTGCTAGAAAATGGATCATATCTAGATTGTTCGTTGTTGTTCTTTGATATTGGGGTCTACCGGGAAAAACCACCGATGTGCAACACATTGATCGGAAAAGCGGAACCATCTTTCGAAGTGTAGGGCATGAATCAAGTAGGATGAGATGAATTAGAGCAAATTCCACACAACGATGCGTCATACGCATGGGTGGTTGTTGACCCACGCTATAGTCTTACCAAAGAAGTCAATTCATCTAGTTTGTGTTCCATTCTTTGTTGGTCCATATGAGATGCTTGAATTTCATTAACTCCTCTGGTTGCGGTGATGATCCGCGAGCCAAAGCATTGTTGGGTAATGTTTGCTATCGGATCTCTTGCGGCGGTAGGAGTTTTGTCTACTAAGGCTCCTAAAACATCGATCATGCTTCTATCATTTGGCGAAAAACCCTCATAAAAGTATTGAATCAAGAGTTGGTCACTAATTTGGTGATGAGGGCAGCTCAAACACAACTTCTTGAATCTCTCCCAGTATTCATGCAAAGTCTCACCAGACATTTGTCTGATGCCACATATATCCTTCCTAATTGCTACAGCTCTCGAGGCGGGAAGAATCTCTCCAGGAACAACCTCTTCATGTCATTCCAACTTCTGACTGAACCTGGTGAAAGATAAAACAACCAATCTTTGGTGCATCAACAAGTGAGAAGGGAAATGCCCTTAACTTGATGTGTTCCTCGAGAGATGCCTTGTGGCTTCATGGTTGAACACACAACATGGAACTCTTTCGGTGCTTATGAGGATCTTCACCCGCAAGACCATGAAACTTTGGTAACAAGTGTATCAAACCAGATTTCAACTCAAAATCTGCATCAAGATCGAGGATATTGAATGCACAAAGATTGGTAAGATACATCGGGAGCAAAGAAGTTCCTTAAGGGTTCTATTATGCATGTTATCACCATGATTTCGGGATTACTTAAGTTATCGGGTTCACTCCCAAAATTAGGTTCAGAATTAACTCGAAATTTATCACACGAGCTCTAATTAATCTATGCAAGGTCCTATCAATCTCGGGATCAAGATCAAGCAAGATATCGAGATTGGACCTAGTCATGCATCAACTAAAGCACAAAAACACAAAAACTGCAACTAAGCAAAATACACTAAACAACACTCAAAATATGTAAAAATAAATCTAGTTAATATGTCTAAACATTTTTAAAAATTATGGAATCAACACAGAACAAAATCTACATAAAAATGAAACTAGAAAATGCAATAAAAAATATTAAAAAATTGAAAAAGTGGTCTAAATGATAGAATTTCGAAAAACCAGGGGTGACCTCACAGTTTACTGTGAGTCTTGTTTATCAGGCTGTTTTCCTTCAACCGACCAAGTTTCAGCTCATTCTGGGCATGTTGCAGTTCGAAAATTGCAATAGTTACCCGTAATCTTTGTTTTCCGTCTTTCCTAAATCAGAAAAATTTCAAAGCTAGGATAAAAATATTAGTATGGTATGAACAATGTTAGTAAATGAAAAATAACTGTTAGAATAGGTAAGAAAGAACAAAAATTAGTAAGGTTACTCAAAATGAAAAGATTACACCTACGAGTTCTAAGAATATGCCAAAATTTGACGAGTGCAGAACTCGATCAAAATTATAACCGAAGTTAGTACCTAAACTTGTAGTATAGTGAACAACACCGGATCGTCTCCTCAAGGATCGTAAATGCAATTTTATCAAATTAAGTTAAGTTAGAAAGGGGGGGTTTTGATTGTTCAAGGATTAAAATGACAAGATCTGAAGAAAAATAACAATTAAAAAACAATCAATTCAGAAATCTATCCGAGATTGGGTGGATTCAATCATAGACCTTTCAACAAACACCTGAAATACATTTGAATGGTTAACTTGGATCTAAGAGATCTCTGCATGATCGATCGTAATTCATACTAGACAATCGTCTTAATTCAATTGACAAGTGATAAACACAAATCGCCAATCGCACCATTCATGTAAATATATGTCAATTTAAGCACCGAATTCAATTAACCTAGGCATAAATCAGTAACCAAACCTCTTCAATTACGTGATTAGTTCAGATCAATCAGTTCTAAATTTCATCACAATACTTAATCTTAAACCAAGATCAAATCAGATCAAACATAAATGGAATCACCATTCATGCATTCAAGATCAAGAGAACAGAAGAAGAAGAGAAGAGGAATTCAAATATAAATCAAATACATTACATAACCAAGGTCTCAAGAATCCAAGCCACAATCTCTTCAAGAGTCCCGAATTGACTAGAAGTGACTTAGCTCTCCATTACAATGAAGGAAAAATATACAAGAACTATGAAAAGCTATTTCTAACACCAAGTGTGTGTTGTGTTTAGAGCTCTCCACATGCTTCCTTTTATAGAGGATTCAGAGTAGTAGTAGATGGGTAGATGAGATTAGTAGGTGGAATTAGTAGGTGAGCTTGGTAGGTGAGATTGGTAGGTGAGCTTGGTAGGTGAACTTGGTAGGTGAGCTTCCTTGTCTCCAAAAGTATTCATTGTTGAACTCATTGATTTCGTCATTTTTGAGCCAAGTGGTCTTCATGAAAGTTCTAGGAAATTGTCTAAGCTTTCCAATGGCTCTAGAAGCACCCAAATATTCGTCCTACAGCCCAAGATATGACCCAATTACTACAGATTGCTCAGGACCAGTTTCAGCACCTCTGTTTTGACTTTCAGACCCAATATCTCCATCAAGGAGCCCGAATCAAGTTTTGTGTTTGTCATGAAAGTTGTACATATGGGTCTTAACTTTCAGATTACCAATTTTCATCCCATTCTATAAACCCAAACTCGAATTATGTTCTGGTTACTACACACTGTTCGGGTTCCAGTCACAAATCCTGTATTCTGATTTCCATGCCCAATTAGCTCCACTAGATGTCTGAATTTGACTTTGAGCTCTTCATCAAAGTTGTAGAGCTCTCTTTTATCTTTCCTACAAGGTAAAATTCATAATTATCAGACATTTAGAACTCAAGATATGACCAAAATACAGAAACAGTGTAAGACTCGAATAATGCTGAAAAATCAATTAAGTCCGATTCGAGTTCAAACTTAGAAAACATAATCAAATTCAGTCAATTAAGCACATGAAGAGTGTAAATGACTAATAATGAGGGTTTCTTAATAAATAAAATATGTGATTATCATCCACCTTCAAGAAACCCTAAGGACATCAAACTCACAAGAATCACAATCAAAACTTGAAAAAGGCATCTATGATCACCATAGTGACCATGGATCACGAAAATGGGATAGAAAAATGAGAAAGTTATGAACTTTTACCTTAAAGTTTTCAACTTTAAAGCTTGATGGAGGAAAACAAAAATGGTGGATTTTGGTGATGATCACAAAAGAGAAAATATTTTAGGTGATGAGAAATAAAAAGCTTGGATGGCCCAAAAATGGAGTCTTTGGTCGTGGAAGAGAGAAGAAAATGGAGAGGAAAAGTTGAGTTTTTGAAGATGATCACCAAGGAGAAAAGCCTTAGGATGATGAGAAGAAGCAAGAAATGGAAGTAGTTTTAGCAAGCTAGTGGAGATGGTCTCCAATGGTGTTGGTGCCGTGGAGAGGAGAAAAGAAAAGGAAGAAAAGAGCTTGAGAGAAAAATGAGAGAAGAGAAATGGTAGAGAGAGAAAGTAATAGCTTTTGTGTTTTGAATTTTAGGAGTAAAGGTGATAAAGTGAGAAGCATAATTTTAGCTCCCCAAAATTGGCTCATTGCCGTGGAACAAGAGAGAGAAAGGAGGGAAAAATTTAATTCATGCATGCTTGGGAAGTTGCTAGGAAGCTTCTTCTAAAGCGTCTTCAAGAAGCTAAAAACTCACTTTTTGAAAAGTCAATGGTGATGTCATGGTAATGTCGCTAAAGTGAATATTCTAGAACACTTATATTTTTCTACAACCTATTATCCAATGGACAAAGGTTACAGTTAACAGAAATCAGTATTTATTATCCAACAGATAATAAATTGTACAACGATTTTTATTTATCAAATAAAAATCTCGAAAAATATAAACCTCGTAAATTGTGTCCAGCCTCGAGTTTAGTAAGATCTCCCATCGACGTTTCCACATTCAAGGTTTACCAACCTTAGGGAAAATATTCTATTTTCCCAGCTCCGCTCAATACGCACGCAAAATGAAAAATATATTAAAATATTCAACATTTCTGAAAAATTCACAAAAATTCACAAAAATCACAAATATTATAAAATGACTATTTATCATGAAATTATCAATTTTTGGGGAGTTACACCTATATTATGAAATTGTTTGTTAGTTTAACTTAACAAGTGATACTATAAATGATTGAAAGAAGTTAACATACATGTTCTTTAAACCATGTCGGGAACGATTTTGTGTGTCTACTTCTGAGTCATTTATGTTAGGGACAAGTTCTCTTAACATATATGCATACATTCTAAATACAGATCATAGATCACATAAGATTTGTATTAGTCACTACAAGATATGAGTAATTAGTATATGATGGATTACTTACTCCAAAAAAGGTTCCACCTCAAGACAATTTAAAAGAACATATAATTTGGTAGTTTCCATTTCCCTTTTATCTAAGGTAGTACAATTGCGTTTTCCAGCAAGGCGTCCTTGATAATTACAAATAGACAATAGTGGATTTGTTGAACTTCTATCACCTCCATCGTCATTACTTGGCAATCTTGTTCTCCTAGAAGGAATTTCAAGTGGATAGTAGTAAGATGTGAAGGTAGAAGTCTCCTCAACTAGATAAGCTTTACAAATAGAGCCTTCAACTTTAAATAGGTTTGTGACCTTATCTTTTAAGGTACATATAAACCTAATAATTGAAAATTGAGTTGATTAGTTAAAAATTTCCTATATACTCTTATGAGAATTTCATTTAAAAGAATGAGATAAGTGAATCCACATTTCAAAAGGATACATCCATCTATATTGAATAGGACCACCAACTCTTGCTTCGTATGGCAAATGGATTAGAAGGTGCTCCATAGAGTCAAGGAAGCTTGGAGGAAATATTTGCTCCAATTTACACATAATAATTGGAATGTTCAATAATTGGAATGTTCTGCTCCATCTTACACAATCTATTCTCTCTCAGTAATGACAAAGTTAATTCGATGAAGAATTTGTTGAATTCAATAAGCATATTCAAAATGAACTTCAGAAAAGCCTTACATACCATCGGAAGTAAACACTGCATGAATTTGTGGCAATCATGACTTTTCATACCGAATAACTTCGCTTCCCTCATGTTGACACACCTACCCAAATTGGAAGCATACCCATCTGGTAGCTTAAGTTCTTTAACCCATTCGCAAACAGCTAACCTTTGCTACTTAGTTAATGTGTATTGTGCTTTCGGTTTCCTTAGTTTTCCACCTCCAACATCTTGCAACTTTAGATCCTTTTGTCTACAATATTCTGCTAAATCCATCCTAGCTTTAAAAGTTCCTTTTGTCTTGCCCTTGGCATCCATAACTGTGTACAAAATATTGAGAAACACATTTTTATCAATGTGTATGACATCTAGATTATGAGGGAGAAAGTTTGCTTTTCAGTATGGTAAGTCCCAAAATATGATGTGTTTTGTCTAGTTGTGAGTAACCCCGTACCTAGTCGGGTGTTCTTCTACAGATTCCACAATGCTAGGAAAATGTCTCACCCTTTCCCACACTTCCTTACCAGTCAACCTAGGTAGGCATACTCCAGTCTCAACATATCTCTTCTTAAATGCATTCTTATTCCTTCTATAGGTGTGATCAATTAGCAAGAATTGCTGTGATTATCAAAGAATGAAGTTTTACGACTATGTTGAAGTGTGAATACTTTTGATCTCTCCATACAAATCAGGCAAGCCAATTTTCTTATCATCATCCGTCCAGATAATATTCCATATATAGGAAAGTCATTAATCGTCCACATCAAAGTTTCCTTCATGATAAAGTTTGGTTTGAGTGACACATCATATATCAGAACACCTTCATTCTATAACTTTTTAAGATCTTCTATTAATGGTTGCAAGTACACATCAATTCTATTTTTAGGATTCACAGGGCCAGGAATTATGGCACTCAAGAACAAAAATTCTCTCTGCATTCACATTTCAGGAGAAAGATTGTATGAGGTAACTATTATCAGCTAACAAGAATAAGTCCTACTAATTTTATCAAATGGAGTAAACCCATCCACACACAACCATAATCTCACATTTCGAGGGTCTTTTGCAAATTCTGGATATGTTTCATCAAAACATCTCCAAGCTTATCCATCACGAGGATAAGACATGGAACCTGAATCCCTCCAACTCTCAAGATGCCATCTCATTAAAGTTACTGTTTGTATTGAGGAATAAGGTCTTTGTAACCTTGGGACAAGTGGGAAGTACCACATTTTTTCTGAAGGAGTTTCTTTAACCCTTACCATTTCTAGTGATTCTTTTATACCGCTCTTGACCATAAATCTAGATTCTCTATAGGAGGATAGTAAATAATGCATCTATTTGGACAATAGTCAATCTTAATACAACCTAGCCCTCATCATTCTACTGATTTCTTTGCACAATAGAAGTTTTTGGGCATTCGATTATCTTTTGACAATGCATTCCCCATGAAATCTACCTATCAATTAAAGTAATTCCCAGAGTTATTGAAGTCGGAGTTGATACTTAGAGCTTCTACTTCAGCTGATAATTCAGAGTAATTTTTATAACTATTATACAAGAGAGCTTTTGCAGCTGCTAGCATATCAATTTTTTTTTAGCTTTTGGGTTACGGTCTTCACTCATTTATTCAACATAACCAAATCCTTGTTGCTCAATATAAGTACCAATTGAAGGTCCAGTGGCATCCATTACCATATGCTCATACCTTCAACCCACTACCTCTATAGTATAAATTGTCAAAAACTACAGTAGGAATAGGAGGCATTGATTCTTTATTGATGTCGTCAACTTCTTGGTACTGCCTACATTTACATTTTTTACAAGGATACCTCAACTTCCCTTCTAGCCTATATTGATCTTGGGTACAGGCAAATTCAACAAACTCAAAAACCCCCTCTATAAATTCATTTGTAATATGCTTATTAGGACCTATCCTTTTATCTATACACTTGCATTGGTTCAAGAATTTCCCTTCTTTTTCTAAATATAAAACAAGTAAAAGATATTAACAAATCAAGACAATTGCCATACGACATGAAGACAGTGCAAAACTATAAAAATAGTGTTAATAGTTGCTTTATTTTGTGTCATACTCTTGGTAATTAATTTTAATTACCTCGTACTTGAAGAGCTCAAATTGCATGGCCATATGTATACTTGTGAACTTATTATGATTTTTTTCCAACCATTTTCTCTTTTGTTTCATATTTTTTGTCTGTGTGCTATCTAGCCTATCATTTGTTTACATATTTTTCTTTGTCATTTCTATATGTGCCAGTTTTTATGCTTACACTGATATTCTACAACAAGAATAATGGTAATGACTAATGACTCTTAATTTCCCCCTAAATCTGAAGATGGAAAATGTGTTTTCTTCATCATTTTCAAATTTTCTTTGTATAAAGTAAAATAGTTCTTGTATAGTAAAATTAGAAGCAGTGTAGAGTTTCATAAGCGGATTAAAATGCATAAACACAAAGAACAAACACATCCTTGCAAGAGTAATAGTGAGTACCGACATCGACGGTTGTGTGTAGTGGTCACAGCCTTCGGTGGACAGTGGTCGGGTCATTCACGTGGTCGCAATCTTTGGCAGCGTGAGGCGTTGGCCCAACGGAGAGGACGATGTGGAGCACGTAGAGGACAATGCTGGGGAGTACATAGAGGATGACACCGGGGAGTGGCGTTGAGGAAGAGTCGAATAAGTCAGCAACAGGGGTGATACTCCTGTGTTGGGGTTCAATGAAAAGAGGAAAGTGAAGAATGAAAATAGGAAGGGAAGAGATGAAGTAAGAAGTGGGTTCTGATCTGAGTTCTGACTTTTCTTTTTAAAATGATATAAAAGTATTAATTTAATAATAAAATTATAAAACATGTAAGTATAAGCATAACAACCAAGCATGGCTTAGTGGTAAATGGAGTGTTTGTGTCATCACAATATACCCAGTTCAATCCTTACCTTTGGATTTTTAATAATAAAATTTTCATTTGGTTTTATATAAAAAGCTTAGCTATGGAAAAATTTTGTTGCTATATATTTCATACAATAAAACTTTTATTTTTCAAGAAATAAAGTGATTTAGCGATGGAATTTGTCATGAATAATTTAAATATGGATTAATTCCATTGCTAATTTCGTTGCTAAATCCAATAAATATGTACTTATCTCCAACAAATGAAATTCATGACAATTTTCGTCGCTAGCAGTCATGATTTTTATTCCGTCGCTAAATTTCGTCGCTATCTGCATAATTTTTAGTAATGCTTACAACAAAAAAGCCTTAGTATAAAATTATCAATTATAGGCAATTCCTATCTCATGCTTTATTACTGAATCGTTAATCAACAAATATGATAAAACTCATACTTACTAATTTAAGGTTGCCTTGCCTCTTGGCCAACATATTAAGTACAGTAAATGTTCTAATTAAATTTCATCCAATTATTAAATCGATTATGCTCATTTAATTAAAGCCACTAATAATTTAATTAACCGAAATCAACCTATACTCAATTATTTAGGTTTAATCAATCTAAATTTGACTAATTAACCTATCTAAGTTCTCGACTAGGCTAGGATTAGTGACTTAATTATTAATTAATCTAGTTAATTAAATCTTAGTCAATGTAATTAGGAACTAACCTCCTAATTATCAACTAATTGAACTCAATTAATCAAAATTTCTTAGGTTCCATATTGAACCTTAGACTCTATGTCTTTAACCAATCCTCCAATTTTTCATTCAATCCCCTAATTAACAAGTGAGTCAACCAAATTAAGTCTAATCAATCATTATTAGTCTATTAAACCACAAGATCAATCCTTGCACAAATTTTTCGCCTAAGGGACTGAGACACCAACATGACCATTTCTAAAAATTCTTGCACTTAAACTAAATGAATTAGGTCCAAGAGAGCATGAGTGAGTCAAATAAAACATTTCAAGACCAATCTTAGAGTAATTTGCACCATGAGCCTGTGACCATACAAGGTGAATTCCTCAAATTCTTGTAACATTAATATCAAACAATAAATCAACCAATTCAATATAACAAAATTGATCACAAAACACCTCAAGAACAATTTAAACTCATAGTCCAAGCAAAAAGTTACCATGAACCCGTGGCTATGGGTTTCGGCCATGACAAGCAAAACATGCATTCTCAACCATGCATCCACATTTTCAATATTTATCAACCTTAACAAGTCAATAATTCCAGAGATAAGGATAAACAAACCTAAGAACTACCCCTCACCCATCAAACCCGCAACTTAGCACTATGGAAATAATCATCAATCCATCTCAAATTCAACATGCAATGGCATATAAACATTAAGGAAGAGAAGAGGAAGGGATAAGGAACAAGAACACCCCTACTTTAGCTCCTTGAGCTCGTCGGTAGGATGGAGGGGAAGAGATGAAGTGAAGCAAATAAAGATTTCAATTAGTGCAATGTGTAGAGGAAGTGGTAAGGAAAATTTTTGTCTTTAGGCGCGCGTTAGGACAAGTTAGTCTGGTTGGTCATGTAAGAGCTTGAAGCTGCTCACCCATGGCTGCCTTAGGTGCTTGGTCGTGAGAGAGAGATTAGAGAAAAGAGAAGAAAATGAAGTGGTGAGGTGTTTTGCGAGTGGAAGGAACTGATCATGGGAATCATATGGAGTTAGCAACTTAATTGCTAAGTTTAGATAGCCATAGGTAGTCTAATTGAGTTCAAATGCTTCTAGGGAAATTGTAAATCTTCAATCCTATGTTTTTAGTCCCTAATCTTATTTTATAAGTCTTTAGGATTCATGTAAGGTTTAATTCTAGAAAAATTAATGCCAATTAGGTCTTAATTCTTACAAATAGGTTGTTAACTTGGTATTCAAGCAACCTCCATGCATGCAATCCTATTGGTTTAGGTCTAATCAAGATTAAGCCTACTCATTATCAAGGTTGACATCACACCAATAAGATTTAAGCTTAGCTTCTAGTTTTTCTTCGCATGAAATCCAATTGGTTCTAAGGTAATGATTACCTAATTTTACTTTATTTTAAATAGGATTTTAATCCCATATAATTATCCTTATTCTCATGCATTTTATTAAGTCTTAATTGGATTATAGGTTCATTATTATCATTTAAATTTATTCCTTAATTTATAAAATTATTTTCATAATTTTATCCTATTTATTCTAATTTCGCGCTATTTTTAAATTGCTAAAATCATTAAAATTCACTAAAATTACTAAATAAATTCATTTATAGCCAAATTATAAATTTTTAACCTTTTTCCTTACTCATTTAAATTTTCTATATTTATTTGATCTAATATCCTGAACTTAACTTATATGTTAACTTAATTTCTATCAACACGTAAAAAACAACTATACATATACACATGTAATTAAATTACGCAATTAATTATTTATCAATATTAATATTTATTTAAACAAATTAGAAGAGGGATGTTACACTAAAAATGATCCTTGGATCTTTGTTACAATAATTTTAGTGGTAATATACCTTTGAATCTTCATTTCCTTAATAGTCTCAGTTTATCATACAATTCCCTTTATGGGTGTATCCTAGAAGAAATTTGTCTTAAATTTCCTCCAGACATATACATGGGTAATAAGGGGTTAGTTGGCCCATCGAAATATTGTTCTTTGTTAATCTCTAGCTCTTCATTTAATCATTCTCTAAAGATCATTCCTCTCATCACAACTTTTGTTTTCTCTTATTTATTGGGTGATAACTTCATAGAATGTAGTTATTTGTACCCTATATCTGTGCTAAATTAATAGTCTAGTCCTGGTTATTCTGCGTATATAGAATGTTTTAAGCTTATATTTGTCAAATTTCATGTTGATATCTTCATATATGTAATTGAGCAAATTGTGCATATTCTTTAAGTGATTAAGTGGATTTACAACTATTATTGATTTGGTGATTTCTCTATTATAAGAAGGGCTCCAAACAAGATGATATATGGAGCATTTGAGCTAAAATTGGAAGAGAAAACCAAAGAAGAATTCAAACATCTGACATCGCGGCGCAGGCATTTTAATGTCGCGGCATGGTGAATCCCTTGCATTAGACAGAGAGCTCCAAAAATTGCACGTTGCGGCGCAAAGAGCGTACGTTGCGGTATTGGTGACCTAAATGTAAGCGCATCGTGGCACCACATGTTTAATGTCGTGGTGTGACTCTGTTTTCTGAGCCTATAAATATGATTTTAATATATTTTTCAGAGAGTTTTTTGGAGAGCCTTTTAGGTTTTAGAGAAACTGCGGCTGAAACTTTATTTTTGGGCTGAGAAGAGGCCAAGGGAGCCAAGGTTGGAGGTCATCTTCATAGAAGGAGATTCAAGCATCAAAGATCATATCTATGAGCTTCCTTCCTTCTCCCTTCTCTTTTCTCTCTTCCATCTTCCATGAACATGACTTTTGTGATAGATTTTTGTGTTTCATGATGTAGTTGAGCTGTATTTAGAGATTACTTTGAATCCTTGTATGAATATTAATGATTATATATTACTTTGAGTATATATTAATGTTTGGTTATGTTTAATCATATAGATTTTAATGCTCTTGAGAGTTTGATTAGCTTTTAAGTGATTGATGAAATTTGATGAACCTAGACATAGGAATTTGGATTTAAGAATATATGTATGGTTGATGCATGTCCGATGAGTTCAATTAGCTTGGATAAGTTGATTCGTTAATGGGATAGAAATATACCTCTTAGCCATGCATAGTAGGTGTTTGAGAATAGATCTTAATGAGTGGATTTACACTAGTTCTCATAGAAACATAGTGAATTAGGTAATTGAAACATGGTTAATTGACCTAGACATAGGCTTTTAACTATATTAGATTCTTAAGTTAACTTAACTATTTATTAATGTTGCTTATAAGGATTACATAGTATTAATTAAAGTATGAGATGAAGAAGGATTCCCTAAATCTCTAAACCATTATATTTACTTTCATTTATCGTTTTTCTGTCTGTAGATTATCTTTATTGAATTCTTTCCCTATTTTATATGTTCTTGAATAGAATTTAAATAACATATTGGTTGATACTTAGCATTGGAAGCCAACATCCTCGTGGGAACGATATCCGACTCCTAGCTATATTACAAGTGCGATCCGTGCACTTGCAGTAAGCAAAAGAGTGAACATTGGGTCTTTGCTTGTTTATCGATATATGGTTAGGAAGACCAAATTTGAGGAGAAAATAACAAAGAATGGAGACTTGTTAATTTGAAATTATGATAGTAAAATTGCATTTGAAGATGTCATCAAAGCAATAGAAGACTTCGATATCAAGTATTGCATTGGAATAGGAGCTTATGGTAGCGCTTACAAACCACAACTTCCAAATGGTATAATTGTTTTCTTGAAGAAATTTCATTGATTCAAATCTCAAGACCCATATTTTGACAAGTGTTTTCGCAATGAAGTCAAAATGTTAACAAATGTCTATCATCAAAACATTGTTAAGCTTTATGGATTTTTTTTTTTTTTGCACAATTGGTGTATGTTTTTCATCTATGAATACTTTGAAAGATGAAGCATATTTTGTGTCCTAAACAACAATGATGAAGCTAAAGAGTTGAATTGGAAGAAGAAAGTAAACATTATTAAAGGGATGACACATGTTTTGTCTTACATGAATCATGATTGTGCACTAGAAATTGTTCATCGAGATATTTCAAGTTTTATTTTGTTGAAATCAGGATTGGAAGCATTTCTCTCAGATTTTGACATGACTAGACTCATTGATCCTGGTTCCTCTAATCAGACCCTACTTGTTGGTGCATTTAGTTTTGTATAACTATCATCAATCTTTACGTTTTTGTTACAAATGGTAAAAACGTTATGCAATATATGATGCCATAATATTTTATCACCGTACTACTTGCTCTCGATTCTAATTGAAAAATGATAAATTTGAACCTATGCTTGTTTGAACATTAGGATTGTAAGGAGAAGAGCAAGAGGGATGTTATATATAAAAAAATTAAGTTAATTTGAAAATAACGGTGTGACTATTGACGCATATTGTTGCAACCACATTGAAAAGGCACCCACAACGAGCTCGAGAACTGAATTTAAAAACAAAAGTTTAAAAGATTCCCTACCAACTTTATTTGGCCTGAGAAAATTGAAAAACCCTTCCAAAATATTTTGAAAACTGATTTGTAAAAACACAATTAAGTCAGGGAGTCTGCTTATGCATTAGAAAAGGTAGAAATTGAAGACTCAATAATCCATTTAAGAGCTATCAAAGACTCAATAATAAGACAAATAAATCTTAAATTCTAAGAGCTATCAAGAAAATACAAGACTTAATAATCCATTTAAGAGCTATCTAAGACAAATAACAATCAATCTTAAAATTTTAATATCTGATTCCAACATATACACCTAAAAACAGTGGCACTAACATGCATAAATCTCATTAAAAAAAAAAGACAACCAAATGCATCCCCATCATAGTAGATTTATAGATCACCATTTCCCATCTTAGGTTCAAGATTTTAGACCATCAAAAACATATTTTTTGCATGATTGATTCCATTAAAACAATGGCTTCAACTTTATGAACAAAAAGAGATTTAAGATGAGGGTTTTTGGAAAGGAATTATCCCCCTACCTCAAGGTGTAGCTCACGGGTTTAGGTGAGAAAAAGGGTGAGAAAGTGTTGCTCCTTCTTCTAACACCAAGAACAAGCTTCAAGTTCTAAACCAAGCTTCAAGATCTCTCCTTATTCTCCCTAGTTTCTCGGTCTCCCTCTCACTATCTAGCTTTCTAGTTTTAGCTCAAGTAAAAGTGTGTTGTGTGTGGGGAGGGGTAGTCGTGTGGCTTATATAGAGAGAAGTGAGGTTGAGTGTCTTAGTTTAGTGGGTTTTCATACATTGGCCATCCACTACAAAAAAAATGCTAAATTATGGGTTTTTTTTCAATTTGAGGTGGTTTTTATCCCCTACTAATTAAATTGTGGCGATTTAAAAAAAACATTGCATTTACGTTCGCCGCAATATATTGCGGCAATTTTTCAGTGACCCCCACAACAGTGATTATTTGTTTTTTCAATTTGCAGTGGTTTTTAGCATCCACTATCTAGTTGCCTGATTCTTTTTACCCAAAATTGTAGAGGTTTAAAACTGCCACTATTTGATTGTTGTAAATAACATTTTTGACTTTTTGGGGTTTAAAACCACTGCAATTCATTTGATGAATGTTTTTTTAAAAAAAATTACTGCATATTTAATTTTTAATTCTAATAACATTTATGATGCACAATCAAAACAATTAATTTTATAAAATTGCTGATATAAATATGAATCAAATTGCATTAAAAATATTCATAGTAATCCATAATAAGCTAAATAAATTCATCCCTTGTAACATAAACCTACAACTTAAAATCCTTAATAATCTATAGTAGTGCCACAATAAATGAACATAAAAATTAACACTAAATATGTTGGTGGTGGTTTGTGTTGCTACCACCAGATGATCTTCTTGCATCAAATGGTGTAGTAGGTTCACTTGAAGCATCACCTATCTAAAATAGTAAAAGTCATTCGGTAAGAAACTACAAAGAGATAAAGAGAGAGAGTGAGAGATAGATAAGTATCTTGGTTGTATGGCCTATGTTTCAAAAACCAAATTTTATTGAAATTCTAAGATATTCTTTACTTAGTTCAAGTTCAGTAGGGAAAAGAATTATAAATACCCAAGTCATCAAATGAAACCTTAAATGCTCTTTATCACCAATTTAAAATGAATAACTCTGAATTTGCATTCACCACTCATCACCATTGGCTATAATGACTATTTTATAGGGAGCAAAGAATTGATTTGCTATATCAAGACATTAACTATTTGGTAAACATACAAGAGATAACATTAAACATACTAATAACATATTTGCACTCAACCTCCCTCTCTCACATGAATCTGCCGTGTCCTTAGACCATCAAAAACTTGAAATAATTCCATCAAAAACTTCAATCAATATATAGAAACACAGACCAATGATAGCAATATGATAATCAACAACATATGCATAAGGCAAATGGCATCAATAAAATAGCTTCAAGCATAAAGCATCAATAAAACAGCTTCAAGCATAAAGCATCAATAAAAAATTTCAGATAAGTCTCTTAGCATCAAGGTTCTCTCTATTTGTACAAGATGATATAGCTTTGGTTCTATGAAAATCTTATAACAGAAATACAATTAACAAAACTATAATCAACTAAATTAGTTACAACCATATTCACCAAATTAACAGAATTAACCATCTATACACTATTAAACAAAAGCTAAACTCTTCATGTCCAACACTGAGCCAGAAAAGGGAGAATCTTGTGACGATGAAAATGAGAGATTGGCTTCATTGCACCAAAATTTAATTTTTGTGCATCACCACCAATATCCTCGACTTCTAGGCCACTAGCATTAATAGACTTTGTTCTAATGCATGGTTCTACATCACACGTTCGAATCATTTTTATTAAAATATACAATCAGTAATCATTGAATACGTACTACAAACTCCTAACATAACTAGGTTGTAATATGACACATTCAGTTAAAGTTGTCTCAAAACTTGTGGCCAAATACCTAGAAGCCTCAAGTCAAAGATAAGGTCTCATATTTAAATAAAATAAAAGAAAACACCAAACCTATGACCAAATACCAACAAGCCTTAAGTCAAGCCAATTCAATGTATAAGTTATTTTTATGTGTTCCCACACAAATCAAAACATGTCATCTCTCCATTAGTGATGTAAACAACTAGCATTTTATTCACAAAGAAAAAAAATCATTTTTTTCACTTTCTTTTTTGTTAATATTAAAAGGAAAAAAGAGCACCAGTTCTTGACTTTCATAGATAGGACATGACATATAGAAGAGTTATTGAACAAGAGTTTAGGGACTAAAGAATATAGAAAATTAGATGAGATGAATATACTAATGTATTATGAGGGTCATCATAATGCCACCCATTAATGAATCATGCAAAGGTTTCCTCAGCTGCCATGACATAGACAAGCATGGTATTCATGCCAATTCATTTCAAAGGCTTGAACAAGAATTTCAAACCCCAAATATCAACCTGTGATTATAGAGTACCAATTTTAAATCAACCATATGAGAAAGGTGAACATAAGCCACAAGTGTAAAAATTATCCCAGAAGATCAAAATCTACCATGATGGAAGGGCCAACATAGTTTCTAGTATTCACTATAGAGACCAAAAAATACCATAATATAAACGGCTGAAAAAAGTAATGCTACTACTCCAGATGTTACACAAGCATAGCTTAGTGTGTACACATAATGATAGCATTTACTTCAAAGCAAACAAAGCTAATGTAGTTAAGAACTGATTGAAATCTAGAAAATGAAGTCGTTAATAGTGAACAAAGCCCAAAAAACAACATTATAATGAGACTAAAGTATAGTTCAATAAAGACTTTTAATTTAGACATTTTACCAAACACTTTATGTGCAACCAAATAACTCCTCTCATGCACACACATTTTCAGAAAAGTAGAACCTACTTGATACAAAGAGACAAGTTGCACGGGTGACGTGTTGGCCGGATCCAGGTGGAGGTGCGACGGTAGTGCGGGTTTCACGGTGGAGGCTGCGGCTATGGGTCGTGGTTGCGCTTGGTTTCAGCGGCATTGGGTTTGGGTCAAGAAGGAGGTAGAATAGAGAAGCGCAATGGTGGTGCGAGTTTCACGGTAGAGGTTGCAGCTTTGGGTCGAGGTTACGCTGGGTTTCACGGCGGCTTTGGGTTCGGGTCAAGAAGGAGGCAGAACAGAGAAAGGTGTTAGTGGCACAGGTTTCATGGCGAAGTCTATGGCTTTGGGTCGCGGTTGCACTAGGTTTCATGGCGGCTTTGGGTCGAGGTTGCTCTAGGTTTGACGGCGGCTTTGGGTTCGTGTCAAGAAGGAGGCAGAACAAAGAAAACTGCGAGAGTGAGAGGGAGAGTGCGAGAGAGTGAGAGAAAATATGAAATTGAGATTTTTTGTTATAAGAGGGAATATTAAAATCAACGTTTTTTAATTTGTGGGGGTTAATAACCTCCATTGAAAGGTAAAAAAAACTCTCACAATTTGTATTGGTTTGTGGCGTTTGATAACCCTTGCAAAAAAAACCCCCACAATTTAGCATTTTTTTTTAGTAATCAATTAGATTTTTGTTAAGTTAATTATTATTTTAATCCTTAGATAACTTAGGTGACTTAAGTGTTTAACTCATGGTAATTAGAAGAGCATGTTTAATCCTTAGGTGACTTAAGTGTTTTTATTCATGGTAATTAGAAGAGTATAGGTTAATTTTTTTTTTGTCTTCCTATGTGTCACGCCTAGGTGCTCCTCTTCATGGGTGATGATTTTCTTATTTTTAATTCTTAGGTCCTTAAGTTACTAAATCTTAATTGGTATTTCTTGATTTTCTTACTTGATCATTAAGACAAGCTAACCTATTATTTAAGATCTCAATTAGGCACATGTGCATATGTATATATTAATTTATTATTAGTTCCTTACCTTATAGCAATTTAAAAATGTGATCCTTTTGTTCTTTGGATGTCAAAACCATGGGCTCCTACAAAGCTAGGTGGTTATCATGCTAGAATCTCCTAAGTCAAAGCATCATATTATCTCCCTTACTTTTTAATTTATTTTAGGTATTCGCTACACACGTGTTTTAATTAATGACAATTCTCTTTTATTCCTTCTATGTTCTAATCTTACAAAGCTTTCAAGAAAATTTAGCTTATAATTTAGTTCCTAATAATATCATGATAATAATCAACAGAAAAGATGTTACATGTTTGAATTTTGGTTTCACACTTGTAGGACTTGGTTTTTAGGTTATGAAGTGAGCCTTGAGCTTATGCGTTGTACTTGAATGTCGGTATTGCCATGCTTTGAGTTGCATACATTGAGTTGTTGGTTCTACTAGCTAGGTTTGTTTGGTATGAACTCCTTAACTTGATTCATTTTGCTCGAGGACTAGCAAAAGTTTAGGTCTGGGGATGTGATAACTCCAAGAATCAGAGTTATTTAGGCCTTATTTTGTGCAAAATGTGTACATTGTAGCACAAAGGCCTCAGTACAAACCACCTGATGAGTACTGACATGGTTGCGACGTAGTGCAAAATTAATGCATGCTATAGCTAGAAATGTGCAAACATGCCTACAGGTTTGGCCTTTAATTTGCTAATTCAGCTACATTATAGTTTCCTTTATTCTTCCCCAATGTTTTAGAGAAAGTCTTAATCTAGCTTTTGTAGTTTAGAGAAGGAGATGATCTTGATGGTGGAAGACCATGATTTTGGTAAAAGATCAAGCTTTGAATTTCATACCTAGTTAGTTCTTTCTTTCTTTCTTCTCTTGGGTTTTCTATGATTGAGATGTATCTTTATCTTGTCTTCTTATTTTCTCTAGGAATGGAGTTCTAAACTCCTTACTAGGGGTTCTTTGGGGCTTGTCATGAAAATTGACACTTATGTAGTTCCTTTACTCTTGTTAATGAAATTGAGATTTTTGTTTATTCACATCTATACTTCATGCACTTAATTATTTAGCCACTAATTGTGTTGATTTGGAAAACCTCAAAGAATTAGACATAGGAATTTGGGTGTTTGGCCTTTGATGTGGGTAATGTATGTTCATTTTTATCTAATGGTGTGGATGAAATGATTAGCTACTAAGATAGAAATATACCTCTTAATTATACATAGTCAATGTTTGAGATTTGGCCTTAATAGGTGGAATAGTGTCTTAACAAGGGAAACACAATTATAGGACCTAGACATATACTTATAACAAGTTGAGTGTCTAAGTTAACAAAACAAATTTCATTAATAATTGTAATTGGAATTGCATGGGTTCAATTGAAGTGGCAATGGAAGAAGCACCCCCAAGGCCTTAGTCATTGCTTGTTCTCTCTTTAAATTGGTTATTGTTGATTCTTGCATTCAGTTATATTTTCCATTTACTTGTCTTGCTTTAGTTAAAGTTGAATTAAATTTTGATTGTTTGAGTAGGGAATGTAGTGGAAATTGGTTGGTAGTTGTTTCAATTCTAAATTAATCCTTGTGGAGATTATACTCTTTGTTCACTCTTAATTTTTTATTTGTATGATGTATGCACTTGTGGTGGCAAAAACTTTTACAAGAGTAAGATAGGTCTTAGCCAGCAATATTAACCTTTTTTTTCCAATAGATGAATTGATCAATTCTTAGTTTTCCTAGGATGCTTTTGTGAATGGCAATGGTCTTACTTTTGATGATCAATAAACAAGAAAGCAATGAAGTGCAAAGATCAAGTCCCAAAGTTTTTCAAGAATAGCTAGTAGGACTTAGATCATATTTAAAGGTATAATGGACTCACACAAAAGTTCATTTCTTGGTTCAAAACTCATTTCAAAATAGCTTTGCATAATCATGTTTTCATCTTGTGAAAAGTGTGTTTAAGATTGAGTAAAATGCATTTAAAAAGCTTGGAAATATTTTGGATATCCTTGGTTAAGAATTTATTTCAAAATCCTATGTTTCTAAACACTCCATAATAGGTTATGGACCAAGTCAAAGGCTTTCCTACATTTTTCCAAAAGTCTCATAATCGATTATATGCATTTCTCATAACTGGTTATATGACAAGTCAGGAAGTGTTTTTAGACTCTCCATATGTCCATAATTGATTAAGCCTATTCCATAATAGGTTATATGGAGCTAATAGAACATCCACTTTATGTTTTAAGTGCTTCTATAATCGATTATGCCATATTGTAATAGGTTATGAAATGTTTCATAACCGATTATGAGAAAAGTCATAATAGGTTATGACTATTTATAACAGGTTATGAAAACTCCATAACCGATTATGAAAAAGTAATAATAGGTTATGAAGTTAGATAAAAGCCCAGGATAACGTGATTACAAGCCATAACCAATTATGGTTATGCCATAACAGGTTACGGACACTTACAGAACTCTTTCACAATGGCTCTTTCCAGAGCATTTAATGCCCCCAACTACTTCTAACGTCTCTTAAATGATATGGGTTATAAATGAAAGTGTTTTGGCATTGATTATTGTAACATCCCAACTTTTTGGTAAAAGACCGTTGTGTCCCTATTTTACTGTTTCTTGTTTTTCTGTATGAAATACAGAAAAATAATACTGTTTGTTATTTTATTTGGTAGTTTTACATAATTTGTTTTTCGATACAAAAATAAAAATTTTATCAAATTCTGTTTTAAATTTTTCTCGTATCAAAAGAGATGTATAATACTATCTAGTATTTTATATAATCGTTTTCGTATTTTTCTTCAAGACGGTGAAATAAAATTTTTCTTGAATCATTGCTTTAATTTTAAAAGGTTGATATACTGTAGACAAATAATACTGCTTGTAATTTTATTTGAAATTTTGCATGATTAGCTACGTTGTGGGAAAAAATTAGAAAAATGATTACGTCCGAACGTAAAGCTTTGTTTGCTTTTTCCTAACTCAACCTCTTTTTCTACATGATTGTTTCAATATTATTGTCTGTAATTTTATATGGACTTTTTTGTGTAATTTGCTTCGGTAGGAAAATAATATTTTTCGGACCGGGAAAATCATTTTTAATTATTCGATTAGGGGGATCTTACTAAAAAATTGATAAAGCCTAAAATTAATCTTTTAATTTTTAGGATTTAATCACAAATAAAATAATTTTATATTATTATAATATTATTTTATTAGTCAAGTATAAATAAGTGACTGACGGACCAGGAAAATATTTTTGGGACCCACGTTTAGTCATCAAAGATTTTTACTACGTGGACCAATGAGGAGCTAGTCAAAATTGGTGGCTATGACTCATCGTAATAGGCCAATAGGACGATGACACGTGGCGTGACAGAAGCATCATGAAGGCTTCTAGAAGGTTCCGATATTGACTGACCTGTGACTCACCGCGGTGACTCGCCCGTTCTCGAAGTTTTCTCGATGGTGTTAGAACGTGACTCACCATTGATGAGAAATGATGCAGTTGATGACAAGAAAAAGGTGTGACTGAGAGCCAAGTCGACTCGCCATCGACTCACTGTTTTGGAAAATATCTATGACTCATCTGCTCTGAAAGAAAATAACGCCGACTCGCCATGTTGACTCACCGTTCTAGAAAATTCCACGATGACTCATCATACCGACTCATCGTAGTGAGTCACATGTTCTAGAAATTTCTCTTTGATGACTCGCTTTATGACTCATCAAGGGCAAAAGCAAAAATGATCAATAATAATTTTACTGCTAGTATAAGATAAAAATCTATGTATATTTTATCACCCATTAGACAATAGACATTGGCTTTATAAGCAGTAATTGTTGTTCATTGCTTATGATATACCGAAAAATATCCTAAGCCTTCATCTTTTTCCGGAGTCTATAAATAGGAGAGCCTTGGCTCATTTTCAACTTTGGCAAGAAGCTCTCACCTTCTTTTTTCTTCCATGTGCTCCAAGTCCATGGCTCCCAAATGGAGACAATCTCCACCCATTCACCTCATTTACTCTTCTACACATCATTTTCTCCAAAGAACCAAGACCAAGCAACCAAAATTCTCTCCTTTTCTCTTCCCTTGAGACCAAATCACCAAGAACCATTTTCCAAACTTCAATAAATCCTACCAATATCATTTCTTGAATCCTTTCATCAAACCAAGACACTTTCATGTTAGGAATTTCTCAAGATTCCTTCATCTTCATCTTCCTATCAAGCAAAAACCACAAAAACTCATATCTCTCCCTTTCTTCAAGCTCACGGCCAACCCTCAAAAATCACCTTCCAAGCTTCAATAATTTTAAATGACCATAGATCTTGAATCTCCATGCATTTCTAAAGAACTTTCATGTTGGAAGTTTTTCTTAAATCTTCCATTTTCTACCTTGTTCTTCAAAGCTCAAGTTTGAAACCATGAAGGTGAAATTCTTTAATCTTCATGTTTCTATCCATTTTAAAGTTTTAATCATGATTTTAATCCATGATTATTCTAGTTTATAGCCTTAGGTATTAATATTGTATGTTTTCTTTGTTTTCAAGGAGCTCTTGGAGGAGGAAGCTTGCTTGAAGGAGACATACAAAGGACTTGGAGGTTCTTCAAGAGGTAAAGGGAGATTACCCTCATCAACCATGTGTTGGTGGTGAGGAATGTTTGTGGTTGTGGTGAAGAATCCATAAGGATTCATTCACTTGATTGTTTATAGTTTTTCCTAATTGTGATTGATTATGTGTGTAAATTATTTATGTGTTTATTATTTGTGTGTTTGTTAATTTTGTGTTTGTTATTAGGTTGTTGTGTATTTGTTAGTAGCCTTCTTATTTGATGTTTGTAATAAATTGCATGTCTAAAAAGCTTTAATTTGCATGTCTACAAGCTTTGATAATATTGCATGTGTTAGAAATGCATGATAAAATATAGGATATGAATAATATGTCAAGGATTGTATGAGTGTTCCAAAGAACACACTAACATGGCCGTGAGCCAAATGGGGAACCAAAATGTTCTCTTAATTTTCTTAAAAGGTGACCTAATTAACCTAAGAGAATTGGTAAGATATCCATTTGTTTAGATTAAGAAAAATGAATTTGGAAATTAAATGGCATAACCTTGCATTTTCATCCAACATGTCTAACTTCAACACTTTGATTTCTAAAACTATTTTCTAGGGTAAGGATTAAATCAATGTAGACAATACATGAGATTAAACATGTATTTAAAAGGTGAAAAATAATTTGGAAATCAAATGCAAAGTTTTTATCAAATTCGGCCAACATGTCAAATTAGACATTCATGATTTCTAAAATTAATTCCAAGCTATTTTCAATCAAGAAGAAGCAATACAAGTTAAAGTAAATTTTCTACAATGAGTTTTAAAGAAATAAAGTAGTTAGAATTAAGTTTAGGAGGTTAATACTAATGGTTTTTATCTTGTAAGAAGAAATCATAGCTTTATAAAATTTCTAACGTATAGCTCATCGTGTGTTTTGAAGCACGTTAGGAATTTTCAAAAGTATAATTATTTGGTATTAATAAAAATGAAAAGGACTTTTAAATGGTAAATTTAGGAAACCATTATTATAATTTATTAAACAAAAATCTTGTCAATTTTTAGTAAAAACAGATAAATAAGATAGAAAAGATGTCCAAAAGACAGTATACGCTATGAAAAATATTCTACGTAATTTGAAAGTACTAAATATTATTTCTGTTTGTTTTAAACATTATTTTAAGGAAGTTGGACAAGAAAACGATTTAAAAATCTTATGCGATTGAGAAAACGTATTATTAAAAATTCTACGCGATTTTGAAAATGAAAAATATATTTTTTTGCAAACGTTTGTAAAATGACGGAATTGTGAAAATACGATAAAATTTCTACGCGAAACGTTATTGTATTTATTTTCATAATTTTTCGGGAAAATGTGAACCGCATGATTATTTTTTAGGATCTTTTTCGGAAAATGTGAACCCGCACAGGTTTTTGAGAATTTATCTGCTGTCGGAAAAATGTGAACCCGCCTGCTTTTGAGAATTTATTTCTTTGTGGAAAATGTGAACCCGCATGTGCTTTTGAGAGTTTATGAATTGTCGGGAAAATGTGAATTTGCATGTGCTTTCTATTTATGTGTGCCAAGTTTTTGGTGGATTGGTTGACAAGACGAATCACATCGTGTTGTCGATGCGATAAACGTAGTGTGGTTCATTGTTCTAATGAACTTGGAGACTTTAGTATACGGGATCCCACATGTAGACAGTTTGGTAGTCACGGGCCGTGGTACCGATGAGTAATAGCACACTATGGTACTCAACACGCACTATATTTAATCGAGATTTGTGAAATCTAGTAGTACATTTGCCTCGTAGTGCCACAACGTGAGACCGTGAACTACACCAAATGGATGATGGAGTTTGTTGATGTCGTGGGCTATAGCAACGCAACGTGAAAATCAAGAAAAAGAAGTCAATAGTTGGAAGGCAGCCGTGGTACTAATAGATTTTGCAGAGTCATTCCGCTCTCGATACTTGTGTTTTCTTTAGCTCCATGGAGTAGGATTGTATCTTATTGTATATGTTGATATGTGGTGCATTATTATCTTCTATTTGTTATTTTTATCTATTATCTTTTATTTGTTATTTCTTTTATCGATCATCTTTTATCTATGATATTTTTATTTCGATTTTATTTGTGATTTCTATCTATGCTTTTTATCTGTGATTTTTATCTGTGACCTTCCATTTGTGATATTTATGTTGTTATGACATTTGATCTTTCTTTTATATTGTCTTGTTATGATATTTTATATGGTATGAATTGTTATATATATCCCGATAATGTTATTGTTTATTTTATTAGGTTATATGTATGTTAGAAATATTTGTAAATTGATAACATGACTATAATTGTAATTATCTAGGTGTATGGAATGACTTTGTCATTCGTATATTCTTTACTACCATAATATGTACCTTGGTGAAAGGGATCTCACCTCTTTCCTGTGTTGTTTTTGTTTGGTTTGTATTCTTAAAAGATTCGTATAGTAGGCGGAGCACATTCTTAACCCTAGGGGAGACAATATTTGAAGATGGTGGCGGCGTCATTGAGTGGTCTTTCAAGTTTCAACAAGATGCAGTTGGTGAAGAAACAGACTATGTAGGTTGAATTTTTCTCGTTAGTGTTGTCCAGTGCTATTGGTAGTACCCGTCTTTGGGTTTACATCTTGTTTCTCGAATCTGTAAATATTACATTTTAACTTATATGAAATGATTGGTGATGTGTATGTTATTAACTGTTAAATTTAATTTCCATTTTACTTAAAATTTATGGTAAGTTTGTATTTTCGCGACAAGAAATTTTAAAATCCATATTTTGAAACTCAAAGCTTTTATAAAATAATTTTAATTAGTTTTAAGATTTATTTATTTTTTTAAAATGTGACGCCCTACGGAGGGTGTTACAATTATGGGTTAGAAAACATTCTGAAAAACATCATTGAGCATTAAATACGAGTTTTCTCATCATTTTCATCATATACTCTGTTTTGAGCTTAAAAGTGTGAATCTTTCATACTCATAGTTCTTCAATTTGTATTATCTGCTCTAGAGAGAGTTTCTTTCATCTAAATCTTGTATAATCTGTAAAGAGAGGGTGAGGTATCCCTTGAATATAGAGGCTCAAGCACAAGGGTGAGGTATCCCAAGGTGTGTTGAGTGCTTCAAATTTGTAAAGGTTGTCAAACACCTGATTTCAAGCTTAAAGATATAGTGGAAATCTCGAGTGGTTGCTTGAGCACTGGACGTAAGCCACAAGTGGATTGGTGGCTGAACCAAGATAAAGCTTGGTGTTTGTTTTCCTAACTTAACCTCTTTATATTGTGCACTGTTTCATTAATTTACTTGAATACTATCTTTCTTGTCTTATTCATTTATGTGCAATATCTTTCTATCTCATTCATTTACTCATTTTTATCGATTAATAGCTTCAACAAAAATTGATAAATAAAGGTTTTACGAAATATTTACGAAAATATTTTATAAACTCAATTCACCCCTCTTGAGTTTAAGGCCACTTGGTAATAAGTGGTATTAGAGGTAGACTCTTATATAAAAAGCTTAGCCGTTTCAAGAGAAAAGATTGCTTCAAATGATTTTTATAATGAAGGTTCTTCTATAAATAGACCTCCCTTTTTCAATGGGGATGGTTATGCATATTGGAAAGAAAGGATGAAGATTTTTATTGAAGTTATTGATATTGATGTGTGGGATGCTGTTGAAAATGGCCCTTTTGTCCCTACATGTCTAGTAGATGGTGTTGGAACAAATACACCAAGAAATGAATGGACCAATGATGACAAGAAAAAAGTCTAATACAACTTGAGAGCCAAGAACATCATCACCACTTTTTTGGGATATGATGAATTCTTTAGGGTGTGAAATTTTAAAACTGCTCAAGAAATGTTAGATACATTGCAAGTAACCCATGAGGGCACAAGCAAAGTAAAAAGATCTAGAATAAATACACTCACTTATGAATATGAATTGTTTAGAATGAACCAAGGGAAAAGCATCCAAGAAATGCAAAAACAATTTACTCATATAGTTAATCATCTTGCTTCATTGGAAAAAATATTTGCCAATGAAGATCTTATTAACAAAGTTTTGAGATGCTTAAGCAGGAGTTGGCAACCCAAAGTGACGGCCATATCGGAGTCAAGAAATCTAGCCGCAATGACCTTGGCCACCCTCTTTGAAAAGCTTCAAGAGCATGAGTTAGAGTTAAATAGATTAAGTCAAAATGAGGAGCAAGATAAGAAGAAAAAGGAGATTGCTCTCAAAGCTACTTCTTCCTCAATTGAATATGAAGAGGAAGATGATAGAAATGATCTTGATAATATTGAGATAAATGAAGAGAATTTTAGCCTCCTTGTGAAAAGATTTATAAGGTTTCTCAAGAAGAAAGAAAATCAAAGAAGACTTCATTTTCCTCCTAAGAAGTCATACCAAAAGGGAGAAGGAACTTCATCTACTCCAACTTGCTATAAATATGAAAAACCGGTCATATGAAGATGGAATGTTCGGTTTATCAAAAGAAGATGGAGAAATTTGAAAAGAAGTCTTTCAACGAAAGAAAAGGAAGGAGAGCATACATTGCATGGGAAGACAACGATATGGATTCCATCGATGATTCGGAGGATGAGAAAGCCCATCTTTGCCTTATGGAAAATGAAGAAGAAGAAGAAAAAAAAAAAAGTGAAACCGAGGTAACCTCATCTAATCTTGAACTTTATCCTTCATATAGTGAATTGCAAGATGCATTTCAAGAATTGCATGATGAATCCATAAGGCTCACTAAAATGATTTTAACTTCTAACAAAACAATCTCCTTAATGACTAACAAAATTTCTATTTTAACCAAGCAGATTGAAGAACTCAAAGTTGAAAATGAGACTCTTTGACTTATTAATACTAACTTATCATACATGATTTGTTTTTCACATGATAATGCAACCACACCTTCATCTTGTTCATCATGTAAATCATTTGAAAATGAAATTATGGATTTGAAAAACACACTTGCAAAATTCACCTTTGGAAGAGACAACTTGAATGTATTGCTAGGGAAATAAAGACGTGTTTTTCAAAAGGCTAATTTAGGGTATAATCCCAATAATCAACAAAAGTTTCTCAAAAATCTCTTTATTTCCTCAAGTACCTCAAGTAGTCCCTTTATTAAATGTTTTCATTGTGGAAAAAAAGGGTATAGTACATTAACATGTAATGTAAGGAAGAAAATCAATACAAAAGTTGGAACTAAAATGGCTTAGGTCCCTAAGGGCACCATGCCTAATACTAACACACAATGACCCAAGAAAATTTGGGTATCAAAGGTTAAAATCTGAATGTGTGTTGTAGGTGTGCTTGAAGACCAAGAGTTCAAGTTAGTATCTTGATAGTGGATACTCCAAGCACATGACTAGTGATGACTCCAAGTTTTCCTTCCTTGTACTCAAGAAAAGTGGTCACGTAACATATGATGACAACAACAAAGGAAAGATCCTTGGAGTTAGCAAACTTAGTAAGATCCCTTCCTCATCCATTAATAATGATTTACTCGTTGAAGGACTCAAACATAACTTGTTTAGCATTAGTCAATTATGTGATAAGGGAAATAAAGTGATATTTGATTCAAATTGCTGTATAATTAAGGGTAAGGATGATAAGCATGTTAAGTTTGTTGGTCATAGAGTCAATAACATATATATGATTAGCCTTGATAATATTTCCTCAAATGATGCTAAATGCTTTATGACTAAAGAAAATGATTCATGGTTATGACATAGAAGAATTGATCATATTCACATGGATCACTTAAACAAATTGGTTTCTAAAGAACTAGTAATTAGTCTTCTAAAGCTCAAATTTGAAAAAGATAAACTTTGTGATGCATGTAAAAAGGGAAAATAAGTAAAGGTCTCTTTTAAAGCTAAAAATGTGGTTTCAACTTCTAGACCTCTACAACTTTTACACATGGATCTTTTTGGTCCCTCTAGAACTATGAGCTTTGGTGGGAATTACTATGCCTTAGTGATTGTGGATGATTTTTCTAGGTTTACATGGACATTATTTTTGTCTCACCAAAATAATGCTTTTCAATCATTCAAAAAGCTTGCCGAAGTTATCCAAAATGAAAAAAAAAATTGTATTGCATCCATAAGAAGTGATCATAGTGGTGAGTTTGAAAACCATGAATTTGAAACCTTTTGTGATGAACACGACATTAAGCATAATTTTTCGGCCCTTAGAACACCACAACAAAATGGTGTTGTAGAAAGGAAAAATCGATCTTTAGAAGAAATGACAAGAACTACGCTCAATGAGGCCAACCTTCCTAAGTATTTTTGGGTGGATGCAGTTAACACCGCTTGTTATGTTATGAATATGGCTCTAATAAGGTCAATTTTAAAGAAAACCCCCTATGAATTATACAAAGGAAGGAAATCAAATGTCTCGATTTTTTTGGATGTAAATGCTTTGTTTTAAATAATGGAAAGGATAACTTGGGGAAGTTTGCTGCAAAATCTGATGAGTGAATATTTCTTGATTATTCTATACATAGTAAGGCTTTTAAAGTTTACAATAAACGAACTATGACCATAGAAGAGTCCATACATGTTGCATTTGATGAAACTAATCCAAATGAGTCGAGAAAGGAGTTTGTTGATGATATTGCAGAAATTTTAGCAAGGACTCACCTAGAAAATCAAGAAAAAGAAGTCAAGAAGCAAGAAGAAAGCCCATATGATTCCCCAAGACAAGAGGACTCTCAAATCATGGATCTTCCCAAGGAATGGAGAACATCAAGATATCATCCTCTTGACAAAGTGATAGGTGATGTATCAAAAAGGGTAATCACTCGTAACTCTCTTAGAGATACATATAACGATATGGCTTTTGTCTCTCAAGTTGAACTTAAAGACATAAATGAGGCCATTAGTGATGAACATTGGATCTTGGCCATGCAAGATGAACTAAACAAATTTGAGAGGAATCAAGTTTGGGAATTAGTTCCAAGGCCCAATGATCATCCCATAATTAGCACCAAATGGGTCTTTAGGAACAAACTTAATGAAACGGGCTTAATAATAAGAAACAAAGGTAGGCTCGTAGCTAAGGGTTATAATCAAGAAGAAGGCACAGATTATGAAGAAACTTATGCTTCCGTAGCTAGATTAGAAGCCATTAGAATGCTACTTGCATATACATGCACCATGGATTATAAGCTTTTTCAAATGGATGTTAAAAATGCTTTTTAAAAGATTTTATACAAGAAGAGGTGTATGTGGAACAACCTCCTAGTTTTGAAAACTTTAAACTACCCAACCATGTTTTTAAATTGAAAAAGGCCTTGTATGGTTTAAAACAAGCTCCTAGAGCTTGGTATGAAATGTTGAGCAAGTTTCTTTTAGAAAATAGCTTTTCTAGAGGAAAGGTTGACATTACTCTCTTCATCAAGCATAAAAAGAATAATATCCTTCCTGTTCAAATATATGTTGATGATATTATATTTGGTAATACTAATGACTATCTTTGTAAGGAATTTGCAAATATCATGCAAAGTGAATTTGAGATGTCTATGATGGGTGAGCTCAACTTCTTCCTTGGTCTCCAAATCAAGCAAACAAGGGATGAAACTTTTATAAGTTAATCCAAATATTGCAAGGAGCTTCTCAAGAAATTTAGAATGGTATGTGCCAAGCAAATGGCTACACCAATGGGCACTCTTGCTACTTAGACAAGGATGAAGGAGGTAAATCGGTAGAAATTATAAAATATAGAGGTATGATTGGCTCACTCCTTTATCTTACTGCTAGTAGGCCTGATATTATGTTTAGTGTATGCATGTGTGCTAGATATCAAGCTAATCCTAAAGAATCTCTCCTATGCGCTGTTAAAAGAATCATGAAATATCTAATAGGCACTTCACAAATGGGATTGTGGTACCCTAAGGGTGCCTTTTGTAGTCTAATTGGTTATTTCGATTCTGATTTTGCTGGATGCAAAATGGATAGGAAAAGTACTAGTGGGACATGTCACTTGCTTGGTAGCTCACTAGTTTCTTGGCATAGCAAGAAGCAAAATAGTGTGGCATTGTCAACAGTTAAAGCTGAATATGTAGCAGCTAGTAGTTGTTGTGCTCAAATCCTTTGGATAAAGCAACAACTTCAAGACTATGGTCTTGAGCTTGATCACATTCCCATAAGGTGTGACAACACTAGTGCAATCAATTTATCTAAGAATCTCATTTTGCATTCAAGAACAAAACACATTGAAATTATGCATCATTTTATTAGAGATCATGTTCAAAAAGGTAATTGTATGCTTGAGTTTGTGGAAACAACTAAACAACTAGCCGATATCTTCACTAAACTCTCGAACAAAGAAGCATTCTTTTATATAAGAAGTAAACTTGGTATATTAGATCATTCTTGCATTCATATTTGAAGAATAACTCTGCTGCATAATTTGGATGTTTGCTGCATAATTTGATATATTGCATTATACTCTTGCTTTAAATTGTTTTTGAATCCAATACTGACTTGAGTGTCGAAGTTTCTCCTAAGTTTGTTTTGCAGGTACTTGACCCATGCTCAAGTCCCTTAACCATCCAATCTCAAGTTCTTATTGAAGAAATTGGATTCAAGCTCCTTCAAAGAAGAATAATCAGTTTACAAGCTATATTTAAGTTTTGATAGTCTTGGAGGATGGATTCTTGAAGAATTTCCTGGTTTAATAGGGAATGACAAGTGTTAATGGTCTTGAATAGTTGAATCCTTGAAGACTTGGTCTAGTTTTGTCTTAGAAATAAAGAGTTAGGAGATGGACAAAATCTATTATGAAAATGGTATAATCTGTTATCGGTGTCTACAGATGTTTTGGCAAGTTAAACTTAATCTCTGTCAAGTCAAATAATTGATTATGACCTCACATATTCGGTTATGGGCTAGTATTATGTCTCTGGGAATTAAGTCAGCTCATGGAAATGGTCTCTGGAAGCAAGGAATAACCGATTATTACATCCATATAATTGGTTATATAATTTTTCTTCTCAACTTCGTGGTCTCTGGAAGCAAGGAATAACTGATTATTACATCCATATAATCGGTTATATAGTTTTTCTTCTCAACTTCGTGGTCTCTGGAAGTAAGGAATAGCCGATTATTGCATCCATATAATCAGTTATATTATTTTTCCTCACAACCTCGTGGTCTCTAGAAGAAAGAAATAACTGGTTATATGCACACATGTAACCAGTTATTCACTCAAAATTGTAAGCATGTTTTGTTACTCCTACACTCATAACCGATTATGAAAACAACATAATCGGTTATGGCTCTCCCTCAAAAGCAAACCAAGGAGCTCACAAAACAACCTACTTCACCATTATCATCTTCTTCCCTTTCTTCTCTCGAACACCTACTCACTCAAACACCTCCCTCACTCCAAATCGAACCAAAATCTACCACTAAAACTCAATATCCATCATTTTCTATCAATTTTCACCAATCAAAACCTCCATTTTCATCCAATTTCTCACCTCCCCTTTCACTTTCTCTCTCCTCTAAACGTGCCCTAACTCCATTGTTGACCATGGCTAGCAGCTCCTCTCATATTCCATGAAAATCTCACATAAAGAAAACTAATGTACCAAAGGAAACTCCTCCCTAAGACAACTCCAACGTCAACCTTGACCCTGGAAGGTATTTCTCAAATTCAAAGCAGAAAAATACGTATCATTTAAAGTTTCATGGAAGGAACATTATTTAGCCCAAGTATATGGATTGGGAGTTCTTCATTCAACAAGGATTCACCTTCTTCACTGACCTCTTGGATTTTCATAGGCTGAAAGCATTTGTAACTGCTCTATGTAAGTACTACTACCTTGAAGCTACCAAAGTCTTTTTCTGTAATACGCACTTTGCAGGAGCAAATTTGATTTCTGAAGTTAGTAAACATAGGATAATTGTCACACCAAAACATTGGCACATTTTGTTTAGTATGAAATATTATGGGGCAAGGTTCACTGAGGAAAGTCACACTGAATGGGAAAATTATGATAAAATAATAGCCATTCAGGATATGATTCAACCTGGAATCCTAACTCCAACCACCAAAAATTTTACTGCTGGTTATTTGAAACCACAAGACCGTCTTCTTCACTTTATGTTAGTTCATATTTTAGTTCCAAGGGCCAACAATTGTGCCCTGGTTGAAGAGGAAGATATCTTCTTCATGTGGGCAATGAAACAAAGAATGCATATCCATTGGCCCGCTCTCATCATGCACTACATGATGAAGGCCAAAGACAAGTTTATGATGGATCTCCCCTATGCTCTGATTATTGCCGCAATCTTGGACCATTATGACCGAGAAGGCAATTTTATACAAGAAGATGGTGTGATTGAGCTTGCTGGAAACAACAAATTTGGGAAAGTCATCTTCAACCGCATGCAAATTAAGAAAGTTGATGATGTTGGGGTATATGGAAGAGGACGAGAGGCAGCAGGTCATAATGCCCCTGGGAAGAATGACCCTGCAAACAACGAAGACCATCTTCTCACTATTCTTCAAGACATTCAAGCTCAAAATGAAAGGATTGAAACCAGGCTTACAAATCTTCAAGCTTATCAAGAAAATAGCAACACAGCAATCTATGATCGCCTCAGTGCCATGGAAGATCGTCTAGACAAACTTGAGCGATGCTTTCCGGAGGATCATGGGACTTGAGTTTAGATTCTTTTCTACTTATCAATAGGTTTGTTGTAACCATAACTCTGTCTTGCTCTATTTAGCTAATGTCATAAGACATGCTACATAACTCTGTTAATGGTTAGTTTATATTCTTGCCTTGACTATTATGACGTTAATGATCTTTTGTGGAAATCTATTTATGTTTTGATGATATTGTTGCTCATTTTTTTTTCTCTTCATGTTAATTAGTAATGGTTTTGCACTATCTCTTCTCTTTTTGTCAAAATATACGGCATATCTTTTTTTATCATGACAAAAGGGGGAGAAGAAAGTTGTTGAGAAAAGGTAAAGAAAATGTATAAAATCAATAATTATGGGATTCAAATATCAAGGGGGAGCTGTGCAAACTCTGAACTTGTCACCTCTTGAAAAACAGAAGGGGAGTAAGTTTTATTTTAATACCTTGTGTGAATACCAATTTAATTGAACTAATGCTTTTCTCAAATGATTGTTTGTCATCATCAAAAAGAAGGAGAATGTGAATGGCAATGGTCTTGGTTTTGATGATCAACAAACAAGAAAGCAATGAAGTGCAAAGATCAAGTCCTAAGGTCTTTCAAGAATAGCTAGTAGGACTTAGATCATATGTAAAGGTATAATGGACTCACACAAAAGCTCATTTCTTGGTTCAAAACTCATTTCAAAATAGCTTTGCATAATCATGTTTTCATTTTGTGAAAAATGTGTTTAAGATTGAGTAAAATGCGTTTAGAAACTTGGAAATATTTTGGATATCCTTGGTTGAGGATTTATTTGAAAATCCCATGTTTCTAAACACTCCATAATAGGTTATGGACCAAGTCAGAGGCTTTCCTACGTTTTTCCAAAAATCTCATAATCAATTATATGCATTTCTCATAACCGGTTATATGACAAGTCAGGAAGTGTTTTTAGACTCTCCATATGTCCATAATCGATTAAGCCTATTCCATAATAGGTTATATAGAGCTAACAGAACGTCCACTTTATGTTTTAAGTGCTTCCATAATCGATTATGCCATTATTGTAGCAGGTTATGAAATGTTTCATAACCGATTATGAGAAAAGTCATAATAGGTTATGACTATTTATAACAGGTTATGAAAACTCCATAACCGATTATGAAAAAGTCATAATAGGTTATGAAGTTAGATAAAATCCTAGGATAACGTGATTACAAGTCATAACCGATTATGGTTATGCCATAACAGGTTACAAACACGTATAGAACTCTTTCATAATGGCTCTTTTGAGAGCATTTAATGCCCCCAACTACTTCTAACGTCTCTTAAATGATATGAGCTATAAATGAAAGTGTTTGGGCATTGATTATGGGTTGGAAAACATTCTGAAAAACATCCTTGAGCATTACATACGAGTTTTCTCATTATTTTCATCATATACTCTGTTTTGAGCTTAAAAGTGTGAATCCTTCATACCCATAGTTCTTCAATTTGTATTATCTGCTCTAGAGAGAGTTTCTTTCATCTAAATCTTGTATACTCTGTAAAGAGAGGGTGAGGTATCCCTCAAAACAGTTAGGGTGAGGTTTCCCTTGAATATAGAGATTCAAGTACAAGGGTGAGGTATCCCAAGGTGTGTTGCGTGCTTCAAATTTGTAAAGGTTGTCAAGCACCTGATTTCAAGCTTGAAGATATAGTGGAAATCTCGAGTGGTTGCTTGAGGACTGGACGTAAGTCACAAGTGGATTGGTGGCTGAACCAGGATAAAGCTTGGTGTTTGTTTTCCTAACTCAACCTCTTTATATTGTGCATTGTTTCATTGATTTACTTGAATACTATCTTTCTTGTCTTGTTCATTTGTGTGCAATATCTTTCTATCTCATTCATTCATTCATTTCTATCGATTAATAGCTTTAACGAAAATTGATAAACAAAAGTTTTACGAAAGATTTGCAAAAATATTTTATAAATTCAATTCACCCCCCTCTTGAGTTTGAGGCCACTTGGTAACAGCTTTTGTGCTTAGTTTAGGGCTCCCTAGGATTCACTTGAAAAATTAGAACTATTTTGAACCTCAAACACCTTATTATTTTGACTTTACTAAACATATTTCCCTTCAAAATTTAGAAAAGAAAGAAGCATTTAAACATTATTCGTTGGGAAAATAAAACTCTTAATTGTTAATTTATCAAAAAAACCAATGGTTGCAAAGTTTATTTTTCTGATAATTAACTAATTTGTTATGCTTAATAACAATAACATGGTATTAATGAAGAGTGTGGTTTATATAAACAATGTGACTCTATTTATTATTTTTGCTAATTCCCCTCTCCCCCTAAATACTACATAGAAAAAAAAATCTAAGTACGACAGAAATGAAATTGATAGCACAAAAAAGGGAATGAGCATGATAGAAATTAGAGAAGAAAGGAAACATATATGAAATTAACTAACCTTCCTAATGTCATCAATAGGTTTTTTTTTTTTTATCTCATTGGAATGTTAGGAAATGTCTTCATATTTAGCTTTATTAGATCATTAAGCTTCATATAACCAACACTCTATATATTCAAATTAAATTCAAATGCCATATGATGAAAAATTCGGGTAGTATATTATTACAATATAAGCTTATCAAAAGATGTTAAACACAAATGACCATGATTAATATAGTGAACTTACTATGCACAAAGAACAAGCACATGATAATTTGATTGAGTTATATCATATCATAACGTTCATTTTATATCTTCAAAGACCACCAAAGTATATAACATTTTCTAAAGAAAAAAAGATGGTAAAATATATTGAACTTTACAAATATTATTTTTTTGTTTTAATTGGCTAAACTTAACAAAAAATATCCACTCATGGTTTCATGTACCAAAGCATTCCATTTGACAAAGTTCTGTTCAAACATACAAGGAACACAGATATCCACTTTAATTTAGAAAAATAATGTCACAAAAAGAAACTCATATATGACAACTAAAATTAAATACTAAATAGTTAAGCTTGTAACCAATAAAAAAATAGCATCATAAAAATGATTATTAGGTCCAATAGTTCTTACGGGAGCTTACCAAGAGCATCAATTTTATCCTCCTCACTTCCTAGAGCTATTCCCTCCTCCCTTAACACCACACCCTCTTGTTACTTCTCTTTCATTTCTCATCTTTAAAACTCTTCCTCTACCTCCATTCTCCACAAAAAAAAACAAAAAACAAAAACAAAAAACAAAAACAAAAGCATCAAAGAAAAGCATAAAAATTTATGCTTGGTTCCCATAAAATAAAACCCAATTCTACAATTATAAGAAAAAGAAAAACAAAATTGAGTTAGACACTGGCCATTTCAGGAAAGGGAAAAAAAAAAGAAAAATTTGAGCTTAAGACAATCATTCTCAATAGAAAGAAACAAGATTTGATCTTAAAAGAAAATATTAAGAGAAATGCAAGAAACATACATTCTTAACAATAAAGGTAAAAGTAAAATTCTTTCATTTTTATCAAAGATGGAGAATTGTTGTTGGTTGTGGACTAACATCCTACCTTGGCAAGGCCCAAGTGGGGTCGAAGTTAGATCGAACAATGGTGTTTGCTGATGAGCTTAAGTAGAAAGAGTTGTGCCATGACTAATAGTTATAGCTTTTGGCATAGTGGTAAGTACTTGATCCAACAAGTGGTATCAAAGCTAAGGTCACGAGTTCGATTCCCAGAAAGACACGGACTGTTGGAGGTAGGTGCTGGGAGGGGGATTGTTGGTTATAGAGTAGCATTCTACCTTGGCAAGGCCCAGGTGGGGTCAGAGTTAGATCAAACTGTGACGTTTACTGATGGACTTAAGTAAAAAGAGTTGTACCTTAACTAATAGTTATAACTTTTAGTCTAGTGATAAGCGCTCGATCCAATAGTGAGGATAAAGAACAACCAACCAATTGTTGTGAACATAAGACGAGAGTGAAGAGCTGTTGAGGTTGTTGTTGTTGTCAATGTTCTCAATTGGAGCCAACATAGAGCAATTGAGTATATGGAGATATAAAAATGACACGTAAAAGCAGTAACATAAAACAAGGATGCTCCCACAATCCAATGAACTAAACATTGGATTTGAGAGAACAAATACCCACAAAAGAGAAAGAATGATGATGGGTTAAGAAAATTGATAGGACTATAAAAATAGACCAAACCTGTTAAGCCAGCTTGTTTACCTACATAAATAATTCGATTGCGGCTACCATATTCATGACCTGTCTAAATACAAGCAATTTTTTATCGCCCAATTTAGCTCGTGGGTTAAACGAGTTGCTTGTTTATTATTTTTTTTTTGGGTTAAATTTTGATATACCATTTTGTTATATCAAATTGTTGATTTCATAATATTTTGTGATTGATCTTTGAGGGATGCTTAGTAGCTAGGTCATCGCTAGTCTCATTTCTATTTTTATATGTGTTTAGTGTGTAGTGATTGACTACTTTGACGAATGATGCTTGGTACTAAATTTGAAAGTTTTTAAAATTTATCATTGTGTTTGGATGTTTCTCATTAATGGAATAAAGTATAATAACTAGGAAAAGGCTCAAAAGGCAAGAGAATGAATGAAATAAACCAACATTTTTCATTATTTAGAAGATTAATAATGGAACAGAGTATAACTTCATTACCTTGTTTGGGAGTTAATTATAAATGAATAAAACGAAATGTAAAATATTGACTTTTAACTCAAATTTTAAAGGAAACAAAAATTGAGTCTTTAAGAGGAAAAGAGGAGAATAGATCTATTGAATTCTTTTTCTTTCTTACCCATTTTGAAACACTCAAATAAAGAAAATTATTCTCTTTCGTCTCATTTTCTTTCCTTCTCTTTATAATATGACATCTGAATGTAGTGTGTAGGTAAAAAAATAAAAAAATTACTTTCATGAGTTGGCCGATTTAAACTTGCAAATTAATACGAGGTGAATTAGGCTACATATTTTGTAAATTGTTTAAATGTGAACCATTTTAGTTTGGGTCGTTTAGTCAATAACCCATAGTGGATGGAATTAAACAAGTTGGCCTGGATTGTTTGACAACCCAAAAATAAGGAAGAAGAATAGAAAGACGGAAATTGTTAAATCCCAAAATTGGGGTGTGAAAATGAATTCAGAATCCTGAATATTAAACAATTTTATTAAAAACTAAAATTTAATTAATTCCTTTTAATTGAATTTTTTTGGTACATAAAATTAAGACCAATTGTTTAATTGAAAAACAAAACTTATGTCTATTTTTTTATGTCAATTATATTCATTTTATTACATATATTTATTAATATTTTATCTTCTATTTTTTTTAAAAAAAATACTCATATTTTATAATTTAATTGATAAAATAAATATAATAAATATAAAAAAATAAATTTAAATTTTATCCTTTATTTAAAACTAAAATTTAATTAATTCCTTTTAATTGAATCATTTTTTTGGTACATAAAATTAAGACCATTCCTCGAGAAAACTCCCTCCATGGGACAATAAGTTAGGCAAAAAGAGTCGCACTTCAAATGGGCTTCCAAGGCCGAAAATAACTTCAAAGTTTTTCATTTTTGATAATAAGAAAGCTTCTAATTTTTAAGCTTTGTTCATCAGGCCGTACCTTTTTTTTTAATTATTATTATTGGTTTATGTTCATTTGGTAGTTCTAATTTTAAATATTTGGGGAGCGAGTTATCGAACTGGACTGAAATTACTTTGGGTTTATATTTTTCTGCTTTACTCATTTTTTGACTAATATCTGGGCTTTACACAACAAAGCTTCAGCAGTTTAATCATCGTTCTCTAGAACAAAAAAAAAAAAGAAAAAAAAAAGAGCAAAATGACATCTTAATTTGGAGATCCATGCTCAACTGGACATCCGTGCTCCCTGCAATTGCAAATCAGGTCCTAATTGATGTTGTTGCGTGCCGCTCGACCTTGACATCTTCGTCGCCTGATTCTGGAGATGGGTAACTTCGTGAGTTCGGGTGCAAGGCTGCAAGATCTCTGCTTTGGAGATTTGTTCTGTAAATGAAATCTCTGGAGAAGTTGAGAAGACGAAAAGTGGACTTTGGTGTTGATGAGTTTTGTCCTTTCAGTATCGATGTTTACAGCTCGTTGTACATTTAATTTTTAAAATAAGTATTTATATTTTAAAAATAAATATTTAAAAATATTTTTAAGTATATTAGAATGTTATTTAAAGTTAAAAAAATTATTTAATCATTTATTTTTAAAACTAACAATCGCCATATTTTAAAATAAGTAAAAAAAGTAATTTTCATTTTAATATTAATAATTATTAACACTTTTCAAATATTATAATTAAATTTTTTTTATTCAATCACTTATTTTTAAAGTTAATAATTTGTATATTTTAAAATAAATAGAAGAATAAATAATTTTAATTTTAATATTAATAATTATTAGTATATATATTTTCAAATATTATATCTAAAAACATAATAACTTTTTTTTTTAAAATATTAGATTTTACATTCTTGCGATAAACGGATAACTTAAGAATTAAATAATAAAAATATATATAATTATATATAAAATATATGTAATACTTTGTTTGCAACTCCTCTAAAACTACTGATTAAAAAGAGAGTGAAAGTAATAGAGAAATAAAGATTTAAGAATTAACATATTGATTTAATTAGAAATGATTCATCAAAATTGTTGAACAATTCATGGATTTCCATTTGTTTTTTATTTGAATGCCATACAAGTACGCCTTCATTACTAAGAGTATGTTTGGAAACAAGTTAGAAATTCCGTTTGTGCTGCTAACGTATGTTTGCCATTTTTGAACGACGCACAAGTTTGTTTGGCAATTTATTAGTTGCACTATTACAACATACTTTTACTTCTAAACGGACGTTGGATCAAAGCAATAATTTTGTCCGTTGTAGTATAATTTTCACTATCATTTATTTTATCAAACTCACTTTTAAGACAAAAGTTTCCAAACATAAATTAGTTACTACAAACTTACTTTCAACCAAACTTAAGTTTACAAACACACTTTTAACTAAACTTAAATTTACCAACTGCAATCCAAACACACACTAAGAGTCTATCTTTAAAGCCTAGATGATTCATCCATTGGCTTATATCTATACTCACTCGTTGTGACACTCTTCTTTAAATTGTAAAAGAAGTATAAATATTCTCCTTCAATCTCCTTTAATGATTTACAATGCTCGAGTGTCTATTTAAACTTGTAATAATCTTCAAAATACCATACATCTTCACCTTCTTATGATATTAGTACATAATCCAACAAAATGTTAAAATATATATTTTGACTAAAATGCTGAATTTCAACAAACAAAGTAGAACAAACATAAAACAGTATGTTTATGAATAGAAGAATAGATTTTATTGAAACCCAACATCTATTAACATGTAGAACAAACATAAAATAGTACACTATAATTATGGAAATTCATATATGAAATTGGAAAATCTTTTGAATGTACATGTTGTTTAAAAGATTCTTCACAACCAAGATATATAACTTAAGCTTACAAATAGAATAATAAATTTTGAGAATACTTGTTTGAATTAATCATTATATTTTTTTATCCATAGTCTAGAGAGATTTGTCAATAGCAACATAAACCTTTGAATTAAAGACATGATTTTTAACTTTTGCCACATTGTGCTGGCTAGAGAGGATGCCCAGGGATGCAAACTTTGAACTTAATAGCAACTTGACTTAAATTTGTCTGATTTCACATGTGTCCATCAGTGGTGTAATCCAATTATTGCATAAAGTCAGAAACAACACAAAAAGTACTTGATATCACTGGAAGCTTGATAAAATTTTCAGCATTAAAAAAAGACTAATGTAGAGATTGAAAATTTAGTGTTGCATATTAAAAACTTTGTATCCATGAAATATGCGTGACTAACTAGTAAGTAGATTTTGTATCCAAGTAACTTATGAACCTTTTGATTCCGATATGAAAAATAGAATATAGGTTTGATATTAGCATGGAATTGAAATGAATGTCTTTTTACATAAGAAAAGCAATGAGTAAACAAAAAAGAAAAGAGCAATTTTCTTGTACTAACCTTACCTAGAGTTTCTTCTTCGCAGATATATTGAAGTATAACATGACTGTAAATATATATATTGATAGTAAGAAGGTTAGTCTGATTTGGAAATAATATAATGAACATAATTAGATATAGTAATCAAATAAAAACTTTTCAAGTATAAAATCAATTGAAATCAATTCGAATAGGAATGAAATTTCAATTAGAACAATTAAAATAAATGTATTTTAAGAATTCAGATTATGGATAATAATTTTAAGCTTATTGATTAGTTGACTTGGTTAGTCACTTTAATATTCTCAGTAAGCAGTTATATAAAGTAAAATTCAAATTAAATCACCCAACATATTAAAATAAAAAATTCTCACCCTCAATTAGTCATTGAATCCCAAATTATTTGATTTGGAAATAACATAATAAACATAATTTGATATAGTAATCAAATAAAAACTTTTCATGCATAAAATCAATTGAAATCTATTCGAATAGAAAGGAAATTTCAATTAGAATAATTAAAAAGGCCAAATCAAATCACCGAACATATTAAAACCTAAAATTCTCATCCTCAATTAATCATTGAATACCAAATTATCTAATTTAGAAGTAACACAATGAACATAATTAGATATAGTGATCAAATAAAAATTTTTCATGTATAAAATCAATAGAAATTAATTTGAATAGAATGAGAATTTCAATCATATAATATGTGGCAATATTTTTTTTTACAAAATTATTAATTCCTAATCAAAATTAATTCCTAATCAATATGATAGAATGAGATGAAGTAGCTAAATGTTGATCAGTCATATAATACGTTGGCATTAGAATGTTTGATTCTTTTGTATGAATGGTGACTGCCTACTGATTATTAATTCCAAAGTATTAATTCAATCATATAATACAAAAAAATGATCAATCAATTTATTAATTCCTAATCAAAATTAATTCCTAATCATATAATACGTGACAATTAATATCAGATTATTCTTTATTAATTCATCCAAGACTTTTGTATATTATGATTCTCATTAAAAATAAATTGAAACTAATATTTAATGTTGACCACAATATATATTAGAAAATTAGCTAAATTGATTCGTTGACAAAAAAAATTAGAAATAAACATAAATTAGTCTTTTACAATAATAGGAAGAAATTGGAAATAATAATTAGAAATAATTATACAATAAATTCAAAAATTTACCAATTATAGATATTAACAATTGATGGTCTTTGATAAAAATAACAAAACTAATTTAAATAATGCTCTAACCTCTCAACTACTCTCACTCCCAACCTAGAGGTTGTCAGAGGTTTGTCGCCACCAGTCATCGCTCGTTTGCTCTAGCAATTGCCACTTTCAGGAACAATTCTTCCTATGTTCTTATTCTTCTTTTTCAACTCCTCTCTCTGTCTTTATTTTTACATAACTTTGATTTGTTCATAAAGTCATGAGTCTCTTACATCGCTCGTTGGTACGATTCATAAGACTCACAATATTGTATCTATGAGAGAAAGATCAAGTAACCACGACAAAGAAAAAGACCAATATGTATTTTGCAGTTTTAACATAGTCTTATATTTTGTTAGAAATTTCGGGTTTCAAAATATTTTTCTATTTCGTCCAAAGAATGAATATTTTTAAGTTTCATTATACTTTTGTATTTCATTCAAAAAAATAGAATTTCTTTTTTTATTACCAGGAAACTGAAAAAGATGAAACTAAAAAGTTGAAATGTGATTTTGATTTGGAGTTATTTGATTTTTATTAATTAATTTATTTTTTATTTTTTGTAAATATAACATTGGCCACATCACTTTATACGTGAAAAAAAAATCATATCAGATGACACATGACAAAAATTTAACTTTATTATTTGTCACATGTCATTAAATTAAACCATGTTCTTGTTGATAGGAAAGACATATGATAATTTTTTAAATTATGTATCTTCTTTTTATATATTATATGATTATATGATACTATTTTGAAAAAGAAATTCAAAATAAGTTTATTTTATAAATATATCTAATCTATTAGAATTTTATTTTATTTTTTTTGTCTGCCAAACGAGTAGATCTAGTTGCTGTCATCAAGCAAGCCTGTACGTGTTTTTGGTTAGGAAATTGGTGATTTTATATTATTATTTTTAATAATTTTTTAATAAATAATTGTGATTAAGTGATAAAAAATGTTAATACTTGATGTGATGAGAAAATCAAAATTATTTCCTAAAACAGTGTCGTATTGTATGTGGCTTTTGAACCTTTTGACTATGTTTAGATTGATAGAATCGAGTAGAATGAAGAGAAATAAAATGAAATAGAGATAAGTTATATTATTGATTAAGTTAAAAAATGATAGAATGAGATGAGAGGTGGGATGGGATGGATTCCATCACACCAACAAAAAATTATTAATTTTCTTCTCCCCAATTTGGAGGGTATGAGATGAAATGGAATGATAATTTTCTTCTCCACAAAATATAAAGTTATAACTCTTATCATTTTATTCACTTTTCAAATAATAGAATAATAACTTTATTCTATTCTATCCTAAAATATCAAAACAATGAAATAATACTTTTATTCTATGAAACACGGACACGTCAATTATGAGGCGTGTCTGCGTGTCAGACACGTATCCGTGTCAGACACATGAAGACATCCGTATGATATACGTGTCCTGTGTGTCAGAATGTGTCTGATTGAAAAGATTATTATTTTTTCAGTTTGGACACGTCTTGGACATGCTGGAACACTTTTCGAATACGCTCGGACACGCTTGGACACGACTTGAACACGACTCATTAATATTTTTTTTAAAAAAAATTAATTTCCATGACTAACGTTCAATTAGTAGTTTCAGAACCCACTCAACTCAATCACGACTAACGTCCCTGCCCACTATTTTCACATACCAAGTATTTTAAATTTTATCTTTTCACACGCCACTATTAGACTTTTAAGTTTTATCTTTTCACACACTACTTATTTTCATCCGCTCCATCTACCTCTCGCTTTCATACTTAAGTCATCCACTTCGTTGTCATCAAAACTTATCTTACACTAATTTTCTTCTAGTTATTTTTTTTACGCATATCTTGTATACATAATTATTCTATTAAAAAGTTAATTTAAAAGATTTTTTAAAAGATGTTAATAGAAATTATGTTTTATATTTTTAGGAGGAGTTTATTAAGAACAAATATTGATACATATGATATATATTAAATATTATAAATCTTTAAATTTATAAAAATAATATTAATGAATAATGAATCTTTTTTCTTAAATTTTGAATATATATATTATATCTATATCTTATAATTTTTAAATTTAGTGTGTTATCATATTCGTATCTATGTCCATGTCTATACTTCATATCTTTTATTTTATTTCATTATATTTGATCACATCGTATCTTATCTCATTATATTTTATTCTATTAATTACTAAATATCCGATCATAACATTTGTTTTTAGGCTTTCAGTTGCTCTGATTGACAGAAAAAAAAAAAGAAAAGAAGCAAAAGGCACAAAAGTTACCCACACAGAGCAACAATCTTTCTCTGCGTTGCAGAGAGATATTGAATTCAAGTAGCAGTGATTCATGTTCTCTTATTATAGTTCTTCATCTTCTTATCTCCAATGCTTTGATCTTTCTCTCTCACACAGGTACTCCTCATGTTCTTTGATCTGTTTCATTCTTCACTGATTCTCATTTCCTCGCTTCTCCATCCAATGTTGATTTGTGTTTCGCAATTTATTGGAATCTCCATTTACCTACTAATTGCTCCGAAGTTTCCTTCTTAGTATTCTGTGAATATTTTCATAAAAAAATTGATGTTTGTTTGTACAGAAAATTGGAAAAGAAAATAAACCAAGTTTTGGATGGTTACTTCAAGTAAGTGGAATTTTTTTCTTTTGAAAAAAAATTAAAGATATGTCTATCACATATTTTTATATGTACTGCTTTGTTTTACAAGTTGCCAGAATTTTTTTTTTTAAAATGAGCTTTGATTTACTTCGTGGTAACCCATTGAGGTTGGCGCTGGACTGAAGACATAGCTGTCACTTACTTCTACCAATGGATACTCTGCAGAAACCTACTTTTCTTGATACGTGAGTCCATGAGTTTCTAATTTATATGTCCAATTTCAAACAAAGAAAACTGGGGTTGATTGGAGACTGTTCTCCAGGCTTGGGCTGAATAGAGATGGCTAATATTTGATCTGAAGTTGGTTTTCATTGAACCTAGGAATGCTTGTATTGTTTATAGATGGTTGATTATCTATGTGCCCAGCCCCAAAATTTGTCATCTTTCTGGTCTTAGCTGCATTAAAAGAATAATGTTAATTGGATTGCCACATATGTTGTGGAGTAATCTAATTGTAACTTAATCCAACGCAGACTCAAATATTAGGAATAGGAACTCCAATTCAAGCCTGACTATAAATCCTACTACTCTCAGCTGTTGGCTTTACCCACCTTGTGATGAGAAATTTTTCTGTAGACTTAGTCACACATCATTATTTTAGATGTAAAATAGTTGTATGGCACATAAATTTATGCAGAATTTTTAGTTGTTTAATGACCATTATAATGTGTCAATTTTTTATTAGCTTAGTCTGCACAAGTTTTGTAATGTAGATCTATAGTTTCATGGAAGAATTTATACTCTATGACAGAGTGTTTCACTTTACAGGGTAATAAGTTGGTCATTCATGGCTCTCTCCTCCAAACTTCCGTACCACTTCAACCTCATTAGAACTTTTGTTAATGCGAAGGTCAAATGGGTGCGAGACCCATATCTTGATACTGCTGTCCTGAAAGAGAAAGATCTCAAACAGGCAATTTCCCTCAAGAACCAAATAATTTCATCTCCTTCCAAGTCCCTCTCCATCTACACTGCTTCTTTGCTAAAAGCTCCCATCAGCCTTCCCACTACAACTGCCAAATTCATCGACAACTATCATTGTGTTTTCACACAATACCAACCCAGTCCTGGTCTCTCTCCTCGTGTAAAGCTCACTCCTCGAGCCTTATCCCTCCACAAAGAAGAAATGGCTGTCTACAACTCTCCCACTAACCGTGAAGACACTGTTCAGAGGCTCGCAAGGCTTCTTATGCTTGCTGGCATGACAAAATTGCCTCTTTATGTAATTGAGAAGCTAAAATGGGATCTGGGTCTTCCACATGATTATGTTACAATCCTTTTGGCTGATTACCCTGATTATTTTGATGTTTGTGGTGTGGAAGATCCATCATCTGGAAAAGATTTGCTTGCTTTAGAGCTTGTTTCATGGAGAAAAGAGCTTTCTGTGTCTGAGTTGGAGAAGAGGGCAATGACCTTGGACTATAGTGGAGATAAAAGAAGACATGATATTGCGTTTCCCATATTTTTGCCAAAAGGTTTTGATTTACAGAAGAGGGTGAAGACTTGGGTTGAGGATTGGCAAACATTGCCTTACATTTCTCCATATGAAGATGCATTTCATCTTGACCTGAATAGTGACCAGGCAGAGAAGTGGACAGTGGCAATTTTGCATGAGTTGCTTTCTCTTCTAGTGTCAAAGAAGACAGAGAGAGAGAATTTGCTTTCTTTTGGAGAGTGTTTGGGTTTGGGCTCGAGATTTAAGAAGGCTTTGGTTCATCACCCTGGTATATTTTATATTTCCAATAAGATTAGGACTCAGACTGTCGTGCTTAGGGAGGCTTATAGAAAGGATTTTTTGGTGAAGAAACATCCATTGATGGGTATGAGATATAGGTACATTCACCTCATGACTAAAACGCAGAAGCACCATAAACAAGCTGAGTTGAAGAAGGATGACCACGAAGTTGAAGCTTAGCTATTGAACCTGAAGAAGTAGTTTCCAGTTCAAACTATCCAACTTATCAATTGAGTCTGACTTTCAAAATACTGAATGTTATGATTTATTCCTTTGAAAAATATTGGTTGCAAGTTCAAGATCCAATGTATGAACTTAATTTCCATATTATATATATGTATTATCTTGTAAATTTACACTAGTTGGCACTAATACTACCAGGGTTATCAATTGCTGTTAATCGCGGTACGATGGCGGAGGAGTGGGCGGAGCAGACCTGTGCTGCTGCCAAACGACGCTTGTGAAGCATTTCATTGTTGTGTGAGTTGCAGCCACGATAGTGGCTGATCGCGGAACAAATTGTGGCTGTTGCGGCCGTGATTCTTCTCATGGACAAAATCCCTGTTTTCCCCACATTAAACATTCACTGTGGACAGCCGATTGAGGGGCTTATTTGTCCCCTTCACCCATCACATACATCTGAAGCATTTTAGGGTTAGTTCCTCTTGTTTTGTCTCACAATCACACAGAGAAGGGCTGTTGTGGCCCACCCATTGTCCATTTGTCCAGCCAAATCTGACAGCCCACACATTTTCTGGTTAAGCCCACCTTTTTCTCTGGCCAAGCCCACCCTTTTCACAGCTTCTGTTTGCACCTGAGTTGAAGGTCCTCTGTTTCGCAGCATCTGTTGGCACCTGAGTTGGAGGTCCTCTGTTTCGCAGCTTCCTTTAGCACCTGAGTTGGAGCTCCTCTGTGCCTCTTTTTTGCAAAATTCTTCCCTCTCCAGCCTTTATTGTTGACTTATTGTTATTAGTTATGCCTTACATTAATGTTGTTTGTGTCTTTAAACTATGATTTTTGAGAATTAACGATGAATATGTCTTAAGTTTTGAGTACTTTTTGAGTTTTGAGCATATATTATGTGTGTATCTGCTATCTTTGGTGTAGTGGCCACTCCGTGATCCACTACACTGCTATAACGTTTTTAGGATCACTGCTATCCAGGATTAACTACTAAGAATGCTACAATAATGACAAAAAAAGTAAATGTTGTGTGGGAGTAGGGATTGACTACTGTTGGAACTCAGGATAACTGCTAGGGTTTCTTTGCAGTTTTTGAATCCTCAATTACTGTTCGTTTCTTGTTCTTGTCTTATGAAACAAGGATAACATTGTCATTTTAAACTAGCTAAGGGTGAACTCTTTATTGCTACATATAGCAAAAAAAAAAAAAAGGGTAACATATAAATTTATATTAATCATATAACCCACCAGCCCTTTAGAATTGGCTTAGGATTAATCATTAACTGGCCTGTTTGTGTACGTTTAATGATGCTCTGTGATGGGCAAAGGGCTGGCTTCGGCCAGCCTATTTCGGTGGACCTAATTATAATTATTCACTTTTAGATCTACATATAAGTTTTTTTTATAATTTGTCAGAAATTTGCATGATTCCCACAAATTTTGAGCTGCATAATTTTTTTTTCTTCTATTTTGGGGGCCTTTGAACTGCATGAATTGTGAATGGGAAATGCCTCATTTCATTTTTCGTTTTCTTTCTCATTTATCTATTATTTTACCATTGGTAGAGAGCCATCCTAAGTTCATTTTCTATTATTTGTGCAGTTCAAATGCAAGTGGTTGCAGGACATTAGTTTCTGCCTCTTGTTTCTTCCATTGAACATTTATCAGGCATGAAAATATTCAGTGGATGGCATCGTTTTATTTTTGGTCTTCCTTTAATTTTCATCCTTACCCATCTATTTTCTGGTGGGTAATCCCTTCACTTCCTTTTTGTAAGTATAAATCTTTCTGTTTGATGTATAAGTGAGCTTTACAAGTGAACTTAATTGTCTTTTTATCAGTCATGGAGTTACACAAGAACTCAAAAATGGAGGAACCCCACAAAAAACTGAACATGAAATTTGATCATCTGGTACTTGGTCCTGCTGCTGGACAAGGCTTGTCAAATCGTTTGCAATGCCAAGGTTCTTTCTGTCTCTTTATAAAATAGTAATATAAATTATGGTATCAATTCTTGAAATGTTTTTGCTCAAAATAATGTGATTCTGAATAGGGTTGTCTCAAAACCTTTTGTTGTATCGAATAATGCTAGTTGCATATACCTCCTTGCACAAACATTTGACAAATATGGCAACTTTCTACCATGTTCATAACATTGCGAAAAAATCAAAATGCCTTTGGGATTTTGGTCATCTAGCATTGACAAAGTTGAATAGATAGCGGTGAATGTGACTCATGCAAGTCCTTGGAAATTTATTTCTCAAGGATATTTTCCTTTTATAAATCTGGTATCTTTAAAATTGGGAGGTGGCTCAAAAATTAGATTTTGGGAGGATACTTGGGTGGGTGATGTCCCGTTCTCAGAAGCTTTTCCTCGGCTTTTACGGTTTTTTACTGTTCACAATTAACCCAGCAAAGCTTTTTTTAGCTTACATGATTCTATATGCTCCTGGAGAATTTCCATTTTTTCATAAACTGAAATGATAGAGAAGCTATTGAACTTCAGTCCCTTTTGGCCTTACTTGATTCTTCTCCCTTTTCTTCCAATCCTGATATGAGAATATGAAATCTTGATTCAACTGGGGTTTTTTCTTGCAAATCTTACTTTCAGTTTTTCATACATTTTCCCACAAGGGAGATTTGTGATAGGACCCTCGGGTCCAGTGCTGATAGTGGGCAGGAATTGGATCAAGTGTTGGACATGAATCCAAAGAAGCCCATCATATGGAGGGTATATTCTAGAAGGAAGCAAGTGGGTCCAAAGGAGAGAGAGAATTAGTTAGTGACCTGGCATATGGTTACAACATTTGTAGGGGGGAATTCGATTAGCATCATGCCTTAATAGGTCTGGAAGGGAATAGGAGATTCATTCATGCATTTGGTATTAAGACAGTTAGGAGAGTATCTCTCTGGAATAGGAGCTCTAGGCTCTGGTTATCTTTTCCTTGCTGTAAGAGCTCTAGTAGCTCATCTTTTTCATTAAATAATACTACTATACCGGAATTCTTTCCGGGGTTTCTATCATTGGTCCGACCTGCCTGATTGTCGAGGAGGGAACCAGTGCTGTCAGGGTTGTCCATGCCACCGAAGATGGTCGACAGAGTAGAAGCGTTGGAGGCTAGGATGACTACGCTGGAGGATTCAGTCAGGCAATCCTTGACTGAGTTTCGCCAAGCTATGCTGTCAGAGATGGCGAGACTGCTGGGTTGTCGTTCTACAGCGGAAGAGGACAGTGGTGGAGGAGGTGCTTCATTCTCCAACGTAGACTCCTTGGCAGAGTATCGAATGGCGGCTAAGAAGGTAGAACTACCCTCATTTGATGGAACCGACCTAGTAGGATGGCTAATACGGGCGGAGACTTATTTCGAGGTGCAAGAGTAATCTGAGGAGGTTAAGGTGAAATTGGCAAAGCTGAGCATGGAGGGATCCACCATCCACTGGTTTAACTTGCTGAATGAAACCGAAGATGACTTGACGTGGCCCAAGCTGAAGCAAGCTCTGATCGAAAGGTATGGGGGAAGGAGGAATGATAATCCATTCGAAGAGCTGACTGACCTTCAACAAACTGGGAATGTAGAAGAATACATTGCTGACTTTGAGTATATTTCATCACAAGTTGGTTGTCTCCCAGAGGAGCAATATTTGGGATACTTTATGGGGGGACTTCGCCAGGAGTTACGCCTAAGGGTTCGAACATTTAACCCTCGTAATAGAGCCCAAGCGATGAAATTGGCCTGTGACATAGAGATGGAGATGCGTGGAATGGGGAGTTCACGTTTTAGTTCATCAAGTCATTTTAGAGGAGGTACTGGAAGCAGGGAGCAGGAACAGGGGCCCCATGGGAGAAACAATATTGGGCCAACCCACCACTTAGGCCCAATTCAAACAAACTAGGGGTTTGGGCCATCAGGAGGCGCCCAAACTTGAGGAACTTCCTCAGCTATTCCTAATCGACCTCATCGCGAAGAGGGAGGAAAAGGGAACGGCGAAAGGAATCGGGGAATCAAGCATCTCCCATACTTGAAGCTCATGGATCGCAAAGCGCGGGGCCTGTGTTTCCGATGTGGGGATCGGTACCATCCCTTACATCAGTGTCCCGAGAAGCAACTGCGACTCTTGATTTTGGGGGACGACGAGGCGGTGAACGAAGAAGGTGAGATTTTGCCATCTAGGTGGATGAAGAGACACAGGAGGCGACGCTTGATTGCAAGACCATGGGACTTTTCGGTTTCACTGAGCCAACGGTGGCCGAAATAACAACCATGCGGTTTGAGGGAAAATTGCAAGGAGTCTCGGTTCTGGTCCTTGTAGATAGTGGGGCAAGCCACAACTTCATTTCGCCACAAGTCATGGTGGCATTAGGGATGACAGTGTCTCCGACCCGGGTGATGGGTATTCGGTTAGGCGATGGCCACCGGGTGACCACGACAGGGAAGTGCTCCAAGCTGAAACTCCAATTCGGGAAGTTTACAGCCACGGTTGATGCGTATGTAATGGATTTGGGTGGTATTAACATGATTCTCGGAGTGGCGTGGTTACAAAATTTGGGGAAGGTTGTGATGGATTGGAAGGATATGACCATGAATTTCCAATGGGAAGGAAAGACAGTGGAGTTACAGGGTCTAGCCAAGAGAAGTTGGCAATATCAACGGGAACCAGTCTCACTTCACAGTCTTTTGGAAGGGGTAAACGGTGAAGCTGAGGTTGTACCAGAACAAGGACTCTTACCTCTGCAACAAACAGAGCTTCAACAATTCCTAACCCGATTCTCTGAAGTTTTTAAGGAGACAACAGGTCTGCCCCTAGAAAGAGACACCGCCCATTCAATTGTATTACAGAAAGGAGCCGGCCCTGTAAGTGTTCGCCCTTATAGATATCCTCATCATCATAAAGATGAGATTGAGAAGCAGGTGTAGGATATGCTAAGGCAGGGAATTATCAAGCATAGCTCCAGTGCTTTTTCCAGTCCAGTGATATTGGTGAAGAAAAAAGACTCATCATGGCGTATGTGTGTTGACTATAGAGAACTCAATAAGGTGACTGTGCCCGATAAGTATCCAATTCCAGTGGTGGATGAGCTCTTGGATGAATTACATGGAGCATCGTATTTTTCAAAGCTGGATCTCAAGTCAGGCTATCATCAAATCAGAGTTAAGAAGGAGGATGTTCACAAGACAACGTTCCGGACACATGAAGGACACTACGAGTACTTGGTCATGCCATTCGGATTGACCAATGCTCCGGCAACCTTCCAATCCACCATGAATCAAATCTTCAAACCATATCTCCAGAAATTTGTGCTTGTGTTCTTCGATGGCATCTTAGTGTACAGTGCTGATTGGGCGACTCACCTAGTCCATCTTTCTCGGGTTCTCGAGATATTACAAAAAAATCACTTCATGGCTAATGAAAAGAAGTGTAGTTTTGGCAGCCGCCAGGTGGAATATTTGGGCCATATCATCTCTGGTTTGGGAGTGGCAGTGGATCCTGCAAAAGTAAAAAGTGTCCTTGAATGGCCGATTCCTCACAATGTCAAAGGAGTAAGGGGGTTCTTGGGACTCACGGGCTACTATCGGAAGTTCATTGCGGGTTATGGCAAGATCGCAAAACCTCTTACTGAGCTGACCAAGAAGGAAGGATTCCATTGGGGACCCGGGGCACTTAAGGCATTCGAAGAATTAAAGAGAGTAATGACCACCTCTCCGGTGTTGACATTACCCAATTTTTTGCAGCCCTTCGAAATAGAGTGTGATGCTTCCGATAGAGGTGTTGGGGCAGTTTTAATGCAAAAGGGGAAGCCAATAGCTTTTTTCAGCAAAACACTCTCCGAGAATAACCTGGCCAAATCTGCCTACAAGAAGGAATTAATAGCTTTGGTGTTGGCTGTCCAACATTGGCGACCATATTTATTGGGAAGGAATTTCGTGGTCTATTCGGATCAAAAAAGTCTTCGTCACCTGCTACAATAGAGGATCACCACAGCAGACCAGCAGAGTTGGATAGCCAAACTTTTGGGCTATCATTTTGATGTAGTCTACAAACTCGAGCCCGAAATAAAGCCGTTGATGCCTTGTCCAGAATCTATGAGGAAGGGGAATTAAGAGTGTATGTCTCTTCCCCTATTTGGTTGCAAGATCAGCAGGTGCAGCAAGAAGTGCAAAATGACTCTTTTTTGAAACAAGTAATTACTGACTTGATACGTGAATCCGGGTCCAGACTTGGTTTCTGTTGGAAACAGGGCATTTTACTCTACAAAAACAGGTTGGTCATCTCCTCAACATCATCCTACATACCCCTACTTTTAAAGGAATTCCACTCCTCCCCCGCAGGGGGCCATTCTTGATTTCTGAGAACTTATAGAAGGGTTGCTAGAAACTTGTATTGGCTGGGAATGAAGAAGACCATCCAAGACTTTGTGAGAAGCTGTGATGTGTGTCAAAGACAAAAGTACTCGGCATCCTCCCCTTCTGGCTTGTTACAACCATTGCCAATCCCAAATCAGATTTGGGAAGATATCTCCCTAGACTTCATTACAGGTCTACCTAAGTCGAAAGGGTTTGAGGCAATACTAGTGGTGGTTGACTGGCTTTCCAAATATGGACACTTTATATCCCTGAAGCATCCCTATATAGCTAGGAAAATCGCGGAGCTGTTTGCCAAGGAAATAGTACGTCTACATGGAGTGGCACAAACTATGGTTAGTGATTGCGATCCCCTTTTTATTAGCCTCATTTGGAAGGAACTATTTCGACTACAAGGGACTATGCTCAAAATGAGTTCTTCATATCACCCGGAAACGGACGGACAAACCGAAGTTGTTAATCGGTGCTTGGAGTCCTATTTGCGATGTTTTGCAGTAGAACAACCTAGGAACTGGTCTTACTGGGTCCCTTGGGCTGAATTGTGGTACAACACCACCTTCCATGTGTCAACTGGAACCACTCCATTTGAGGTGGTGTATGGGAGGAAGCCACCCACATTGGTGCGTTTTTTACAAGGAGAGACTAAGGTGGAAGCGGTAGCATCAGAGTTGTTAGACCGTGATGAGGCCTTGAGGCAATTGAAACATCATTTAACCAAGGCACAAGAACAAATGAAGAAATATGCCGATAGTAAGAGGAAGGATCAAGAATTCTCAGTGGGGGAGTGGGTTTTCCTCAAGCTCAGACCCCATAGACAGCAAACAGTGGCCAAAAGGATCAACCAAAAGCTAGCTTCCAGATATTTTGGTCCATTCCCCATTCTGGAAAAGCTGGGAGCAGTTTCTTACAAGCTCAAACTACCAGAGTCCTCTAGAATTCATCTGGTATTTCATGCTTCTCAACTTAAAAAGGCAATTGGGGACTATTCTGCTAAAGCTACTTTACCCGAAGGCATGGAGGTCGAGTGGAATGAGGCTGAAGAACCAGAAAGTGTATTGGCTAGTAAGGAGGTTCATGTTGCTGGAAGAACAGTTAAGCAATGGTTGGTCAAGTGGAGAGGCAGAGCTGTTGAAGACACACTTGGGAAGATGATCTTGTTCTCAAAAGTCAGTTTCCTCATTTTAGCCTTGAGGACAAGGCTGATTTTCTAGGAGAAGGCAATGATAGGACCCTCGGGTCCAGTGCTGATAGTGGGCAGGAATTGGATCAAGTGTTGGACATGAATCCAAAGAAGCCCATCATATGGAGGGTATATTCTAGAAGGAAGCAAGTGGGTCCAAAGGAGAGAGAGAATTAGTTAGTGACCTGGCATATGGTTACCGCATTTGTAGGGGGGAATTCGGTTAGCATCATGCCTTAATAGGTCTGGAAGGGAATAGGAGATTCATTCATGCATTTGGTATTAAGACAGTTAGGAGAGTATCTCTCTGGAATAGGAGCTCTAGGCTCTGGTTATCTTTTCCTTGCTGTAAGAGCTCTAGTAGCTCATCTTTTTCATTAAATAATACTACTATACTAGAATTCTTTCCGGGGTTTCTATCAATTTGCCTTGAATAAGCCAATTTGGAATTCTAAAGCTCCTTCTAAGGTCAAAGCTTTTGTTTGGACAGCTTTACTCAATAGGATTAACACTAATGACTTGTTTCAAGTTACATGGCCTCACATAGCTCTCTCTTCTGATATGTGTGTTATGTGAAGATCTAAATCTAAAACCGTGCCTCATTTATTTATGCACTGCCCAGCTGTGCGATTCCTTTGGAACAAACTTTTTGGTATTTTTGGTGAGCATTGGGTTTGTCCTAGTTCATTGGATCAGTTTTTAAACATTTGTTTTTAAGGGTTTGGTAAGACAGAAAATTAAATCTTGTGGCATTGTGCTGTTTTTGGGATTTTGTGGTTGGAACCGCATCTTCAAGGGTGTTTCCTCACCTCTGAATTTATTATGGGATAGAATTGTTTTCATGTTTTCTCTTTGGTGTTCAACACATGGTCTTTTTAAGGGAATCAGTGTTTTGAATATGCAAAGCCAAAGAGGAACAACTCTCCTGCACTGACTAGTTTTTTGAAGTTCCCTTCTTTGTCTCTGTTTTTCCCCATTTGCTTTGTCTTTGGTGAGGATTTCTTATCCTCCAACCTTTTGTACTTCTATCTTTTTCTTTCTCTAATAAAATTTCTTCTTTTATCCAAAAAAAAAAAGTTGAATAGGTATTAGTTTTTCTCAAAAGTCTCATATTAGAGAACATCTTAGACATAATTTAAGGGGGCAAGGATCTTTTACATTTTATTTTATTTATATAATTGAGGAAAAAAACCTAATGAACTGATGAAGAATGTGCAGAAAGATCTAAGACTTGCATGCAGATAGCAGTGTTCTTAAATGGTGGCCATGGTGGCACCATGGCGGGGCGGATTTCAAGCAAAATTCCAGAAAAGTTGCATGGCGTTGCGGGTTTCACATGGTGGCTGCCATGGTGATGGCGGCGTGGCAGTTGCCATGTTGAAATGGCGGTTTTGTAGGGTATTTTAGGACTTCTATGTAGTTTTTTTTCTGATAAAAAGGAGAACCACCGAGCCCTAAATCACACTTTTGGTACCCATCAAGTTCAAGCCTCTGTTTGTGAAGCCGTCTTCCATCTCCAGCACATCTCTGTTTCTCCGGTCAGTTTCGCTGGTGCACTCGTCTTCTCCAGCCAGGCACCACCTGCTCACTCTGTCTTCCCCCCAGCCAGTTTTGCACCATCTCTGTTTCTTCTCCAGCAGTCCAGTGCAAGTAGTTCTTTGTTTTTTTTTTGTTTTTTTTTTGTTTTTTTTTTAAAATAAAAAAACAACCACCCACCCATTAACAGCCATCACCCACTGTGCCAAGAGCTAACACAATGTTGTTTTTCTTTCCCACCCACTGTGCTGTTTTTCTTTCCCACCCATTGTGCTGTTTTTCTTACCCAATACCCACCCACTGTTACAGTGTTATGCTCTCTTTTCATTGTGCATGTTCTGTTTTCATTGTGCATGCCACACTAGATGACAATGAGAGTGATGATTACGTTGAGGAGGAGGAGGAATAGGTTTATGACATTGTGACTTTGATTATGTTATGTTATGTTTTTCCCTTAAGCTTGTGATACATTTGGTGAATTTTATTTCCTAGAATATATTTCTAATTTTATTGTTCTTGAATGTTAGTTTTTATTTTTTAGTATTTTTCTGTATATATATATTTTTTAATATAGCCACCATGCTTCTGCCATTGGCTTTAATGCCGTCCGCTAGATTTGTATGGCGGAGTTTTGGCTTTCTGCCATGAACTGCCATCCGCCATTAATAACACTGGCAGATAGATATTAATGCCCTTGGGTCTTATTAGCTTTTAGAGTTAACTTCAACTTATGTTTCAAAGTGTTGTTGCCTCTGGTATGTTACCATGTCTGATTTTACTTCTCACAATATCTTACAGTTGGGAATGGGTTATTATTGGGAGTATTCAGACTATCTTTTAAAATTGATTGTTAGTCACAGATTTTCTTGTGTTATTTTGGCATATTGTTATAATAGAAACTGGATCAGGTCTCAGAGAATTGAGGTCTGTATACTGTATTATTCACAGTAGATACTGATATTAGTGCGATATCAGTAGCTAAAAGGTGGATTTACAAAGGAAAAAGATGAACTGAACACAGACACAAGAAACACAGGGTATTCAAGAGGCCCTCCATTCTCCCACTTCATTCTACACACTTCTTTCCTACCTTCTCTCTTCTCTCTTCTGTCCCTTTTCCTTATGTATCACTCTTACCTGTAACAGACTTTCCCTCCAATTTCCCTGACGCCATGCTGGCAGGTTGTTATATTAGTCATGCCCATCCTGTTATTCATTGTAGTCCCTGATCCCCTACACCCCTTCCTAACATACACCTTAGTAATAGGTGGTTTCCTAACATGTTTTGTCTGTTTGAAATTGTTTTCTCTGTTTGGATTATTTTCCTTTTATCATTTGATATCAGCATGCTCATGAACCTAATTTTAACAAAATGTAAAATTTTACACCCAGCACGAATCTTATGACTTATCTCATGTGTCAGGAATTGTGTATTATTAGTGTGTACATTTATTTGTATACTTCCTATAGGACTTGCAATTTAGACCATTTGCCAAAAACGTTTTAACACAATTTTGTGGGATTACCTTAGTTTGTCATCAATCTTATTTCGAAGATATTTATTTCTGCATGGTCACAATTTTCTATTATTGTTTTATGTATTTATCCCCGTAGATGGTGTATGTGTGGAATTTTTTGTTTCCTTAAGTTTCACATTCTAGAGAAACTTATGACTATAATTTCATCCAATAATTATTGTATTTTCTTTTAGATTTTAAAGGTCTGAATGATATCATTTTTTTACTATTCAAGAGGTTTTGCTTTTTACTTCTACATTTTCATGTTTCAATTGATTCTTATAATGCATTTACATGTTCACAATTCACAGGGACAAAAGCTCTTAACAGGACCCATGCTTCTAACAGCAGATCAGGTTTAGACGGAAGTATCGCATTTGTCACTGTCTTTACCATTTATAATTCTTCTCTCAATAATGTAGATGATAAATCATCTAACAAAGTTGTTGGCAATGCTTCATATAATAAGGTGGATAGGTCAATGGCTGTTTTGAATGTCTTCATCAACTTCATTCAGGTAACTATTGAATAAAAATTGTGGGTTTGTCGCACTGCAAAGAGCTTATTGTCTTTGATTGTTATTGTGTATATTGTTTCTTTACTGAGTATAGTGTGGTTAAGTGTGTTGTCTTTGTATAGTGGGATGTTCTTATCTTAAGTTTTTCTCCTGCCACATGCACTCAAATGTCATACATCCATGTCATCCTTTAGCTACTGATAAATTTTGATTTATGGGTAACAAAGAAGGTTAGCTTGTGTGATTATACCTTTGGTTGTACATTGTACAAACTCCTTTGAGTTTGTATCATTCATTATAAGCTTTAGAATAAGTTGCTTCCACCATTTGGAAAAAGAGAATATACCATGAGGACTTAGCATGAAGTCTATATACTATTTGAATTGAGTCTGAGTGTTGTAAAATGTTAGTAACTTAAATGATAGGGAGTCCTCTGAATTGGAGACCCAAACAGGTCTCCTTGATTCTGTACTTTTGTCCTCTAGCCTAGATAAAAGGCTTTAGTCTCTTGATCCTTTTGTGGTGTTTTCGTGTAAATTTTACTTTCAATTCCTAACCCATTCTTTGAGTATGAGTTTCGTTCCACCTTGATAAACCTATTTGGAAGTCCAAAGCTCTCTCTAAGGTTATGTCCCTTATTTGGACTGCAGTGCTTAATAGAATTAATACCAATGACATGTTGCAAATTTGTAGGCCGCTTAAGGCTATTTCACCTTGTATGTGTGTTATGTGTGGTGCGAGCTCAGAATTTGATCCCTAGTTTCTTAATGGAATTCTTTGTTTGGCTTTTTCGGAGAGTGCTAGGTTTTGCCCTAGATCCTTGGACCAGTTTTTGTAGACTAGCTTTACTGGTTTTGGGAGAAGGAAAGAAGCCAAATCCTTGTGGCAATGTGCAATCTATGCCACTGTTTGGTGTATTGGTTGGAGCATAATTCTCGCATCTTTAAGGATATTTCTTTGGATGAGCAGCTCCTTTGGGATAAGATTAGGCATTTGGCTTCTCCTCAGTGTAATAAGCCCGTGGTCTTTTAATAGGATTTCTCTTACAGAAGTGTTGAGAGGTTGGGTAGCTTTGCTTTATCAATAGGAAAATTTTACCGCACAGCTAGTACTAAATGTTAGGCGGTAAAAAGTCAACAAGAGCATAAGCAGTAAAAAGTCAACAAGAGCATAAGCTCAACGTTGCAAAGATGAGGATGTTGCGTTGGATGAGTGGACATACAAGACAAAATATAATTAGGAATGAATGCATTAGAGAGACTATAAATACCAAGAGGGTGGAAACATTTAGGTTGGTTGGAAACACTTGCACAAACTCTCCCAATTCCTATCACATCTATTGCAAACTTTAAAGGATATTCAAAGGGGCTAGTCAAGTATGCCTTCCACCCTGCTTTGTTTTTGTAATCTTTACCATTCAATGCAAGTTTAAAGCAATTCATTTATTTTGCAATTATCTTCATCTCTTGATCAAGTGATTCTTTGAGTCATTTGATTTCTTTTATTTGCTTTAGTTAATTTCTTGCAAGTTTATTTCTTTTCATCTTTATTACTTTTCTTTTATTGCTTTCAATTCATTGCTTATTTTACATTGCTCTTTCTTTACGTGCTTTCATTTAAATTCTAGTCGAATTTATCTTTGTACAAGTTAAGTTTTGTTATTTACTTGCTTTCTTTTATTTGATTGCATTACTTTTCCAAGTGAGTTTATTGTTCTGCAAGTTAAATTATCAGTTCCTTATGTTTTATTTCTTCAATTTGCTTGCTTGTCATTTTTTATTGCTGTTTATGTTACTTGCATTTATCAGTTTAATTTCATTCTTAATTTCAAGTATCAATTTACTTTTCGACTATTGATTCATTAATTATTACTCTTTACATTAACATTTCACTACGTTCTTTTGTTTAAAATTGAAATAAGTTTCTGATATTCTTTCGATTCATAAATCATCAAGAACTTGAGAGTCCTTAAGAGGAGGAGATTCCTTTCCTAGAGTGATAATAGGAATCGAATTTGTCAAGCACCTATTGAGGAAAAGATGGTAGAATCTCGCCTTAGGTGGTTTGGTCATGTGAGAAAAAGATCATTAGAAGGCTCAGTAAGAATAGTAGATCAGGTGGAGGATAGCCAATAGTTAGAGGTAGAGGAAGACCAAGAAAAACTATTAGTAAAACCATTAAAAAGGATTTAGATTTAAATGGCCTTTCTGAGGACATGGTTTATGACTTGGTGGGAAATGACTTTGTTGTTGTTGTTGTTGTAAGAAGGATCTCTTATCCTCCGGAGTCTTTGTATTCATCTTCTCTTCATCTTAATGAATTTCTTCTTTAATCCAAGAAAAATGTTAGTAATTGCTCTCTGTTTTATTTGTTGTCCATTTTGTTTTATATACTCAAATCAAGTCTTAATTTGTGTAACATGTCCAAATATTTGGCATTTAACTTTAAAATGGATTCATATTCTCATTTGGCCTTCAGCTCATTTTCCGACAATTATACCAGAGACATCATTCAACGTTTGGTATGGATAACGTATGCAGGTGGCAATGCCTCAGAGCAAAGTGATTATTCTCACGGATCCAGTGTCTGACTTCTCAGTGCACAGAAATAGGGTTTCTCTGTATCCTGTACAAGGTGAATATTCACGAGACAAGTTGATGCTCCAAAGGATCAGATCTTACATTGTAAGATAACATTGCATTCACAGTAGATAGAACACTTCTTGGCAAAAAATAGTTGCTCATTAGTGACTACTTGTGGAATGTTTTTCCCTCTCTCACTTTCTCTGTACACCAATTATAATGATAATTTTAGTGGTACAATGAATAGCTACCTTTTCTCCCAGTCATGTGCACCAAAATAGATCAGGGGTGCTGGCTATCTTTGTCATTCTTTCTCTTTGATATTCTGTCTCCCTATAGAGCTTGTAGTTTTGTTTTATCATTATTTGTGATGACAAATAGAATTTATAATTTTAATTATTTAGGATAAATAAACTTGTGTTTTCCTTCTTTACAGATCTTTTTAGAAACAAGGCTTCAGAAGCTTTCTCAGGAACCGAGGAACATCACTCATTACATATTCACTGATTCTGATATAGCAGTGGTTGATGATTTAGGGCAGATTTTTCATGACCATCCTAATTTTGATCTGGCTCTGACCTTTAGGAACAACAAGGCTCAACCTTTGAATTCAGGATTTATTGCAGTAAGGGGTACACCTGATTCAATTTTAAGGTGAATAAACTGTATTATCTGTAGTTTTTGTTTAATTGCAATTATGTCATATACTACAAAAATTTAAAAAATTGGGGACTGTGTGTGTAATTGACTAGTATTTATGCAGCTTTCACTTACTGTTAAGCATCAGACATGGAGTTACCTTTGTCTATATCACATACATGATCTGCAATTCATTGCTTGACGTGCTCATTTCAGGTTTCTAGGAGCAGAAAAACAATGTTTTTTTGGTATTTAATTTTGATCCACTATTAGTGTATAAAGTTGTACACTATACACACTACCCATGAACCATATGGTGCGTACCATTTAAAAAGCTATTAAAAACTTTAACTGCAAATGAAAAATGTTACTAACTTGCTATAACAATATGATGTTTTCTTGTTTACTAATAGCGTAAAGAGTATTACACTGAAAGAAACTTTTTATTATGATGCCAGCATTCCAATGTCATCCCTGAATGCTACAGACATCTTTATAATTGATGAAAAACAGTGAGGAATTTTGAATTACTGTTCTTGCAAATTGCACACTGTGTAACACTATCCTACATAGAGATATATGCAAATACTTTTGATATGCTTCTTTTGCAAGCTGGCATTACCATCAGTATTATGATTTTCTTTTTTCACTATTTTCTGGATTCTTTTTCTCCACTGAGAATTGCTTGAAAATGAGTAGATCGTTTTCAACTTCCTGATTTATCCCTCATTTGTTTTTTGGTACCTAATCGTTGAATTTAATTTGAGAAACAATGCAGGGCAAAGCTTTTCCTACAAGAGGTTTTGAAAATTTACAGCTCAAAATACATAAATGCTTCCCACATGCTGGGTGATCAGTTAGCTCTTGCTTGGGTTGTGAAGTCAAAACCTCATTTTGATGCCAACAGGTTTGCCAAAGCACTAGCTTTCTCTGAAGATATTGGTGGTACTTCAGTATTGTTCTTACCTTGTGCCCTATACAACTGGACTCCGCCTGAAGGTGCTGGTCAATTTCATGGCATGCCATTGGATGTCAAGGTATGAATATTCTGCCGAATGCTTGGAAGTTAGATTTGGAAATTTGATTATGTATTATCCTTTTAGCTTTTAACACAATATTTTGTTCCTGGTTTATTTCTGGGCTGCAGGTCGTTCATTTTAAAGGATCAAGAAAACGTCTAATGCTCGAGTCTTGGAATTTTTTTTCATCTTCTCCTGACATTGCAGACATGTTATGCCTCATTTTGGGAAGTGGAAGAACAAAATATGATTTTTGAAAATGTTCACTCGAGAAAGATTCACATGTCATATGCTGCTGCTTCTTGTGACATTAATGGCTCCCACTTTTAGTACATAAAATGCAAGTTGCTGCTCTTGTGCCATTACCCTTTTTAATTGGTGATAGGGCATTGATAGCTGCAAACTAGGTGGGAACTGGACCCATAAATATGTTGATTTGTTCTTTTACATAGGAGAGTTCTTTTCAGAAGGTATTGTTTTCCCACTTCACCATATCAAGAGCATGTCGAATGTGACATTGTTTTGAAACGGTAAGGAGGAGTGCGCGTTCTTATGCAATTGGAAAAAGATATTTCATGAATTTAAATTGCTTCCAAATGACCCAACTGTACTATGAAGGTTGCTTGTTTACATAAGCTTGTGAAATTGAAAGTGTAAAAGAGGGCAACTTAAAATTGGTATTCTACAATCTCCACTAAACAACATAGTGTTATGATTATTGATAGATCATTAACTTTCACTCTACAATTATGTCGGCTTCTATTATTTTTAGTCTACAAGATAAATTTCTTGATTCATCAATTCGTGATGAAAAACTGAAAGGGCACATGTTATTGTGGCTTGGGAGCCACAAATTGCTTAGCTACTTGGTGCATTGATGGCCTTGATTTTGTATTAGAATGTAGGCGTATTAGTGCTAGTGTTATTACAAGAATCACATATTGAGTATCTTTCTGAAGAAAAGGAAGGGGGATGCGCGAGTCCAAGACATCTCTAATCATCACGTTCTGACTAAATGGCTTTGATAGGGAGGAAATTAGCTCCTTTAGATGTCTTCCCGTCATTATCTCTAATGCCACCAATTCAAAGCTATAAACATCACATTTTTCAGTCGCTATTGTTGTATAGGCCAATTCTGCTTTGAGCCAAATAATTTGGGGGAAAAAATTGTTAACTATATTGAAATTAGTTACACTATAAAGTCTAATCAATCAACTAGAAGGAGAATTGATTTAATATAAAAGAGTTAACCTGGGGTTATATATCCCGCTGTGCCTACTAATGGAGTTTGATGGAAGGATTCAGGGTCTAGAAATTTTGCTGTGTCAAAATCTGAGACAGAAGCCTCAACTCGGAAGGTGGAGTGCTGTTCCTTTAACAATATTTATCCTCTTACTCCAATTCAACTCCCGGCTTTTGCATCGTTGCTCAGGACATAAAAAAGATTTCCTCTTTCCATATATTCATAGACCAAGAACATGCAGCGATTGTGTAAACGGAAACCATGAAGCTTAACAATGTTTCGATGGCAAATTTCTATTAGAATCGTAACCTCATTATGGAAACACTTGTCAAAAGATAGGTTCTCAGATTCCCTTGTATGAAGTGTTGAAAGCTATGTTATTTAGAATGCAGTTACAAGATCAGAGCAACAGAACAAAGTGGAAGAATGACTTAGTTTATTTTATAGATAGCATTGGCTATTTAATAGCCTTACAAGCAGAAACAGAAAAACAACCCATGTTGCCCACTAAAAAAGTGGTAACAGACTAAGTGGAATTCAAAAGCACTAACATATAACACCCTAAAAAATAGAGCACTTATTAAACAGAAAAATTGACTAAAAACCATAACATTCCCTCCCTTAAACTAGATTGCCTAAGCAACTAGTTTACTGCAGGTGCTTCACAAACTCCCAATTGAACTCGCAGCTTCTGAAATGATTCCAGCTTAAGTGGTTTGGTTAATACATCAGCCACCTTCTCTTGTGTTCCACAATGCATCAGCTGCACAACTCCTTCTTTAGCCAAATCTCGCAGAAAATGAAAACACACATCAATGTGCTTACTTCTACCATGCATCACAGGATTCTTGGACAATTTAATAGTTGAGCTGTTGTCACATAAAATGATAGTGCTGTCACTTCCTTCATAGCCAATTTTCTTCAGAATTCTCTTCATCCACACAGCCTGACATGCGCAGGCTGCAGCAGCTACAAATTCAGCCTCAGTTGTACTAAGAGTGACAATTGGCTGTTTTCGAGAAGACCAAGCAACTGCTCCAGAACTCAAGATAAATACATAACCAGATGTACTTTTTCTATCCTCCAATGAACCAGCATAATCACTGTCTGTGAAAGCAACTAACTCCTTATTCCCTCCCTTTCTATAGAAAATCCCAAAACCAGTTGTACCTTGCAGATAACGCAAAATCCTCTTGGCTGCCATGAGATGAAATTCTGTTGGCTGCGACATATATCTACTAATCAAACTGACAGCAAACATGATGTCCGACCTTGTGGCTGTTAGATACATCATGCTTCCCACAATTTACCTATAAAAAATGCCATTCACCTCCAGTCCATTCTCATCTCTGAAGATCTTAAACCCTAGAATGATGGGATTTTGAACTGCATTGCTACTTTCCATATCAAACCTCTTCAACACCTCCATTGCATACTTCTTCTGACTTATAAAGATCCTTTCATCAAGTTGCATCACCTCAACTCCAAGAAAATACGTCATCTTTCCTAAATCTGACATGTCAAATTCCTTCATCATTGAGCCCTTGAACTCACTCATCATAACTTCATCATCTCCAGTATAAATCAAATCATCAACATATAAACTTATAATCAAACGTTTATCTTCCTTGCTGGTTCTAATGAAAAGTGTTTGCTCATTATCACATCTTTCAAACCCTTCTTTTAAAAAATATGACTCAATTCGGCTTAACCAAGCCCTAGGTGCTTGCTTGAGTCCATATAGTGCCTTATTGAGCTTATAAACCTTGTGAGCTTCTTTCTTAACTTCATACTCTTTTGGTTGTTCAACAAAGACATCCTCAGTTAGCTCTCCATGAAGAAAAGCTGACTTGACATCTAGTTGGTAGATGCTCCAACCTCTTTGTGCAGCAAACGCAAGAATCATCCAAATAGTATCCATTCGAGCTACTGGTGCAAACACTTCCTTATAGTCAACTCCATATTCTTGTGCATAACCCTTCGCAACTAAACGAGCTTTGTACTTCTCAACCTCTCCAAGCTCATTCAGTTTTGTCTTGTAAACCCATTTGACCCCAATTCTTTTTGCACTTTTTGGTAGTTCAGTGAGAAACCAGGTTCCATTCTTCTCAATAGATCTCATCTCCGAGTCCATAGCTTGTCTCCATTTCTCATCCTTCACTGCTTCCTCTTAACTTATTGGATCAACACAAGAAAATAGAGCCATATTAACATTAATATCTTCATCAGAGAGACCTTCACCAGTTTCACAGTCCCTCATCCATACCGGAGCTCTCCTAGTTCTCCTTCCTCTTGAAATTGAAGATTCTAAAGAGCCTTTCATATTCTCTGTACTTGGTGATGCTTCATTACTTTCTTCATTACCCTCTGGACTTTCATTTCCAGGTTCCTCATGCTCCTCTTCATCTCCCCATTCTAGGTTCGGAAGAACTTGTTCTTTGTAGCTTTTGTCCCATTCCCACTTCTTGTCCTCCTCGAATACAACATCATGACTGATCACAATCTTCCTTGAAACTGGATCATAGAGTCTATACCCTTTCGATTCCTCACTTACTCCCAATAGAATACAGTTGTAACTCTTGTCTTCAAGCTTTGTCCTTTTAGCATAAGGAATATGAAGATGTGCAACACTTCCAAAAACCCTGAAATGTTCAACAGATGGTTTAACTCCACTCCAAGCTTCCTCTGGAGTTACATTTTTCAGCGATAATGTGGGGCACCTATTTAACACATAGACAGTCCAATTCACTACCTCATGCCAAAATGTCTTTGGAATACCCTTCTCGGACAATAAACATCTCACCATGTTCATCACCGTCCAATTTTTCCTCTCTGTGACACCATTTTGCTGCGGTGTATAGGCGGTGGTTAACTGCCTTTTCATCCCATTCTTCTTGCAATACTCATTAAATTCACCTGAAGTAAACTCTCCACCATGATCTGTTCTCAAACACTTAATAGCCAAACCAGTCTCTTTCTCTACACAATTCTTAAAAGACTTGAAGGAATCAAATGCATCAGATTTTTAAACTAGGAAATTCACCCATGCTTTTCTAGTAAAATCATCTATAAAGCAAATCAGATACCTTTTATGACTGTTGGAGATGGGAGTAATTAGTCCACACCAATCAGCATAAACAAGTTCCAACTTCTGAGATGCTCTGCATGTGCTTCTTTTAGGAATAGGATCTCGGTGCTGCTTACCTTTCAAACAACTTCGGCATACAGTGCTAGATTCAATAAACTTTGGCAAACCTCTCACCATTTCTTTGACCTGCAAGGTTTGAGACCTCCATAACTGAGATGACCAAATCGACAATGCCAAAGATAAGCTGTGTCTTATGATGTTGTTTGAAGACACACTTCTTTCTTTGATTCCATCTTAGCAGGTTGAGAGTTGGTTAGTAGAACAAACATCCTATTTGCAGTCATGTCAGTTTGGATGATTAGGCCTCTTGTTGGATGATAAATTATGCATTTTCCTGACTAAATTAGAATGGCTAGCCCTCTTTCCTGCAGCTGGCCTATACCGAGAAGATTATTCTTCAACTCTGGCACATAGAAAACTCCAGTTACTATGTGATTGATACCATCAACAGATAATCTCACATTGCCCTTCCTAACTACACTCATTTTCGTGTTGTTTCCCAATTTGACCACCTGCTTAAACTCTTCATTCAGCTCACAAAACAAAGCTCGATTACCACTCATGTGGTTACTGCAACTTGAGTCAAGAAACCATGCATCCTTTATGTTTGCTTCATGCATCTCTACATAGGATATGAGAAGCATTTCTTCTATATCATCCAACTCTACATAATTGGCTTGCTTATTCCAAGTTGGACACTCATATTGATAATGTCCAAGCTGATGACACTTATAACACTCAACTATGGCCTTGTTGTAAGGTTGACGACCCCTTCCTCTGCCTCTTCCTTCTCTAAAAGCAGTTCTTCCACGTCCTCTTCCACTTCCACCATATCTCTCCTCATGTGTCAATTTGAGTGCCTGCTCTTCACTAGTTGACCTGTGGAACTTTTGTTCATGTACAACCAATGAACTCTGAAGTTCATTAATGGAGAGTTCATCAATGTTCTTAGATTCCTTGATTGAGCAACTATGTAGTTAAATTTGTCAGTCATGGACCTAAGTATCTTCTCTACCATTGCTACATCCTTCAAATCCTCTCCATATGCTCGCATTTTGTTAGCCACTGACATAACTCTAGAAAAATATTCAATGATAGATTCCCCTGGTTTCATCTCTAGAGTTTCAAAATCCCTTCTCAAAGCTTGCAAAATCGATCTCTTCACACGAGTGTTTCCTTCGTATTTCTTCTTCATTGAATCCCAGATATATTTTGACATATCCTCCTTCAAGATTGTCTCAAGGATAGTTCTGTCGATGGCCTGAAACAAATAGTTTTTTACCTTAAGATCTTTGAGCTTCATCTCATCAAGTTTCTTTTTCTGTGCTTCGTTCAAAACCACTCCAGCTGCTGGCTCTGCAACTCCAGTCTCCACAATTTCCAAATACTCCTTGGATCGGAGAAAATTCTCCATCAACATGCTCCAATGGTCATAATGACCATCAAAACATGGAATTGCAGGCTGAACGAAACCCCCCTTCTCATCACTTGTCATCTTTCTCTCTCTCTTCTCTGTATGTAAGTCACTCAAAGCTGTGACTTTGTTTTTATATCAGGCCCAGTGGGGGCTCTGATACCACTTTGTTGAAAGCTATGTGATCTAGAATGCAGTTACAAGATCAGAGCAATAGAACAAAGTGGAGGAATGACTTAGTTTATTTGATAGATAGCATTAGCTATATAATAGCCTTACAAGCAGAAACAGAAAAACAATCCACATTGCCCACTAAAAACGTGGTAACAGACTAAGTGGAATTCAAAAGCACTAACAGATAACACCCTAAAAAATAGAGCACTTATTAAACAGAAAAACTGACCAAAAACCATAACATAAAGTTTATTCAATGCAACAATTTTACCACTAGGAAGTTGTGCTCGATAAACACTACCATAAGCACCAGTTCTAATACAAATACCAAATATCAAAGTCTTCTATTGCTTAATGATATCCTCAAATGCTATTTTACCATCATAGTTCCATATGAAGAACACATCTCCATTCTTCCTTGGTCTTCTCTTCAATATGTTCTTCTTAGTCACACTTTCTATAACTAATATTACAACAAAAATGATAGCAACGGGACAAATGGTGAAGAGAACGTTTCGCATGATCGAGTTAACTTCAGTATGATTCGATGGAGTTGGGGAAGGTGGTGGATAATTATTGAAATCATGATAATCATACATTCTTTGCTTGTGCTGATTTCTATGACAGATGCCAACAAGCTACAACTCTGCATCCAACAAAATTTGTTAGGAGATAAATATCTCTATGAACTTAGGGCATAATCAAGAAATGTTTTAAATGCTCCTAAAATCATGTGGAGTATGGATGCTCCAATTGTTCAAACTAATAACATTGTCAAAAAACAAAATCTATAGCGCATTGATTACTTGTAAACTTATAATCGATCACATTTATTTATTAGTCTTTGAATCTTTAAACTCAAATTTAGATCATCTTCAACTAGCACCATTAATCTTCAAAAGTCAAAACCAACAAAGAGTACCTCTTAACACAAGCCTCTACCACCATTGAAACCACTCACCTTTTCCGATGTGCCTCCACCTGCCACCATATCTCACCATTAGAGTCCTTCCACCTCCTAGCCATCTATTTAAATCAGTGCCCAAATAGGAACACTTTCAGAAATCATCAGAACTGCCTTTGCGCTCTCTCACTTCACTTCCATTATTTAATATTTACCTCCCTAAGAACTCTTGTCACTTTTATTTCTCTCTCCACCCACTATCTCTATCTAAAATGGAAGGGAAAGCAAATAATGGCTTTCTCTTCTCCTTGTTAGCCATGTTCCTCTCTCTCTCTGTCGCTTCCTTAGACCCAATTTAGTTCCAAACTCGAACTCTAGTCCTCCATTCCCTCCCCCACCCCCCAACCCACCCACCCTCTCATTGCCCGAATCTGAGACAACAAAGTCTAACCCAAAATCCTCCATGACCCTCTCAGTTCACCTAGACCACATAGATGCTCTCTCCTTCAACAAAACACCAAAGCAACTCTTCCACCTCAAGCTTCAAATAGACGCCGCCAAGGTCAAAGCCTTCACTTCCATGGCCACCAAAGCCACAGCTCCGAAATAGATCCAGGTAACCGGGTTCGAGTCGAGTTTTAGTAGCTCCGTCACGTCAGGCTTTGTTCAGGGAAGCAGCGAGTACTTCACGTGCCTGGGCATAGGAACTCCTCCTAGGTACGTACGTGTACATGGTTTTGGACATTGGAAGTGATGTCCTTTGGCTCCAGTGCTCACCTTGCAGAAAATGCTACTCCCAGACTGACCCGATTTTCGACCTAACTCAATCCCGATTTTTCTCCGGAATCCCCTGTGGGTCCCCACTCTGTCGCTTGCTGGACTCTTTGGGATGCAACCGAAAAGAGGTTTGTCAATACCAGGTCTCCTATGGCGACGATTCCTTCACCTTCGACGACTTCTTATAATAACTAGAAATTAATTAACATGATGAATTTCAATTTGAAGAAAAAAAAAAGAGTATCAAAAGCTTGTTTGCTAACCAATTTTTATATTTGACCAACCGATCATTGCAGGTAAAGTAAATGGAGCATGAATGCTCAAAAACTTTTTAAAAGAATAATAAACGTTTGATAAATGTTTGTTAAAATTAATACAATCATAATGCATGTAAGAGAAAGGGTGTGGCATAGCCATGATAGACAAGAACCAAGAGAATCAATGTTAGAATCACAATAATGGAGGTGGAGAATGCTATATGAAGTTAAAATAAGGCAGTTAGATTCATTTGTAGAAGCTTAATTGATTGCTAAATATTATGACAATGATCTCACTCTTATCACCCCACCCTAGTCTATATTTCACAGAGACGTTTAAAATACTCCTAAAAAGTTTGTGAGTATCCCTGCTCCATTGATTTTACTAGCTCCAATAAGTTTTCTTGACTTTTATTATCGTTTTCAATATTTATTATTAATCCATTTATTTTTTTCTTTATTTCATTTTAGTCCTTTATTTTTACACCATGTTTGACCATCTCAGACTTTGTCTTGTTGAGCAATTCTTGCTTTTTTTTTTCTAAAAAGGGATATATGATTTGAGGTGAAAAGAAACAACAGTGTAAGGCCTAAAAACACACACTCCTTTAGCCTCGTCGACGACAAGCCTACTTCATGCCCTAAATTTGACCCCAAATAGCACTTCCATCAGTAGTGCCAACTTCGGCAACGAAGAGTTCAAGGTCAAGACAATGACCACCTCAACCACCTCAAGTGATCCAATGCCAACGTCCCTCGCTACAGTCCTCAAATCCTCTGTCAACATTCAGCTTGAGTAAAACATGCTCAACCATTCTGAACGCGATGCTCCCATCTTGGCTTTGGATGATGGATTTTGAGGTTCTTTCTTAATTAGGGTTATTATGTTTTTTTTTAATCTTTTTTTTTCTAAAGCCCGAAGAGAAAGTTTAAGCATAGAAGATTATATTGTTTCCTTGCTGCCAAGTCTCATAGTTTTCAAGTGGAGTGACTCATTTCAACTCTCCAAACAAGTGGTGTGGGTGTAGGAAGCTGCTTATGGAAGAATGAAGATCTTCAAGGAGTTAGCTTAATTACCTGTCTAATTCCTCTGTAGTTTAGGTGTAAAGCTCCATTTTCACATCTCAAAAATAGAAGGAGCTAATAGACGGGTGCCTATTTCAACTCTGAGAGAGGAATATCTGATATCAAAGCTTTTCTGACATATAATATAACTAAAGAGTGGAATGACTTTTCTATAAATAATTATACACAATTTTAATATTTTAAGGGATCAATTTTGTAATTTACTATTTTTTCCAATTACTTGTTGTATAGGTTACCCTTCTTTATTCTTAGCCACTGATCTAAAACTCTCTCAAATCAATGGCTTCACGACATGGAGCATGGATATTCATAAACCTTTGAAGAGTATTTTAAACGTCTCTATATTTCATAAGCAAGGTATAGGGCAAGTCAATTCAAAATTTTCACATTTAGATTCTCCATGAAGTTTCCATTCCACTAAACATAAAATGATTGGGACGTTAAAGGCTCACTTTTCTACAAAAGACTTAAATATGTGTTATATTAACTGCAATCGTGTGAGTTGGGCAATGGAAATGAACAGGAACTTGAAAATTCTTGTTTGTTTGGAAGGAATCACATGCATAAGTCAAGCTATGTAAGAATCACAAGTCAAGTTTTCACTTTGAATTGTACACGAAGTTTCCTTTTTATTGGGGGATAAGAAATATGTGCCAGACTTGCTCCCCATCAATGCAACACATCACACAAGTTTACTGTCATTTTTTACTAGTTCTCTGGTTAGTCTTGCAATGAAATTTTCAAATTAATTAAATTAAATTATAAATATGTGAAGAATAGTGTTGGCATCCTAAAAAATACAGCTTGAGCTGACAACCTAAAAGATGGCGGGTTAGCATGATGGGTTGGTGCAATGCACTCAATGGAGTGGCTCGGATTGGTTGAAGCCCAAAACTTTGAGTTTCAGGTGAGGAAAACTTATGTAGAGTTTGACTAAGTCCAAGACTTGGGCTGTTAAGAGAGATAAATGAAATCCTTATATAATATATATGGAGGTTGTTAGTGGTTATCTTCCATGTTCAAACTTGAAGGAAGTGGGAAAATGATCATTTTTGGATAGTTTCTGAAAATGAAGCATGCAGAAAATCCATCCAAAGAGACCCTATAATCCAATAATGGTCATAATTCTTGTTCCTAGAAAGGTGAAAAATGAACTTTGAGGCTTGAAAGTGCACTGAAGTAGTAGTTTTTCTAACTCCAACTCTATAAACAAGCCTCAAAGGCACTGAAGAAAGTATCCCTGATCATCAACACAAAAAATACTTATGCATTTCGTCATATACCTTCAATTTTATTAGCGTTCTTGCCATTTATAGCTTATTTATTTGCTTCTTTATTGCTTTCCAACTCAATTTATGTTCTTTTATCATTCTATATTTCGGGGTTCAATTTCAAGTTCTTGTACTTTGGATTCAGGTTCATGTACTTTGCTTCATTAAAGTTTATTAATACAATTTTAGTTTCCTCTACATTTGGAAGTGTTATTTACTTTCAATCCGTTTATTGAAGGATTTATTTAGTTACCTCAAGGACTCACACCGAAGGGCATAGTCTCCCCCTTTGGGAATTTCCTAAAGTGAAAACTTATACTACTTTGGGACAACAATGAAAGCATGGAGTTTGTTTTTTCTTCATCAACAGAAGTTAAGTTAACTTTTTCCTCACCAACACATAAATTGGTCATTTCAAAAGTTTAAATTATTCTGTGAAAATTAACTAAATAACATATGACATGTCTAACTCGTCTTCTTCTGCCTCAATCATTAAGCTTAAAGCATAAATCATAAGTCTATCACACATCTTCTTGTGAAAAATCTATAGAGAGCATGAGCGAATTTTGGGAAACACCAACATCAACAAAATATAATACACATCATTAATGTGATTTGCCATATATCACCTATCTATGTTCGCAAAAGAAAACTGTTAACAAAACCCTTGTACACCCTCTTTCATAAGTCATTGGAAAAATCTATTCTCAATTCTTACCTTTTTATGGCTACATGTCTTCAATGAGATTAGACTTTTTTGTAGCTTCACTAATATGTTTTTATTGCTATAGCTTCTTTTTTTAAAAAGTTGACTTTTCAATCTCTAAGCCCAATAAAACAACTTAGCCACCAAAACTAAATTTTAACCAAATCTTAAATAAAAATACCATCCAAAATTTCCAACACATTTTATATTGAAATTGAATTTATTCAAATAAAAGAAAAAACGAAGCAGAGTAGCTAGATCAAACTTTTTACTGCCTAATTAATTATGAAAGCTTGGATAGAATGTCAACAACAATTAAGTAGACATGAAGATTAGATTATATATTATCATCTCTAATCAACAGTTCCCATTCCACAGTTGTCCCAACTCAAGATATGTTCTTGGCAAGGCATGCATTTCTACCTATAAGAAATTTTGCATAATTTAAGAGTATTGTATTTTCTTTTCCAAAGATAGTAAATCATTATGCAAAACATAATTTAAGTTTAAAATGACTCGAATAATAACAGAAATTTGTTAATTAATAAAAATAATTATGAAAAATTTATAATTAAGAAAAAATTAATAAAATGAATTATGATAATTTGTATTAGCTCAAGTTCTTGAATTTGGTAATTTTAATGATTTTTTTAGCTTAAAAATAGAGTAAAAATTAGAATAAATAGGATTAAATTATGAAAATAATTTTATAAATTAAGAAAAATATTTAGATGATAATTGTAATTTTATAATCTTCACATGACTAAAGAAAATGAATAAGGATAATTAATATTAATTATTCAACTTAGGAATATAATTAGGATAAAAGAATTTAAAGCCATAATTACTTTATATCCAATAAGAATTCATGCACAAAAGGAAACCCACTTAGCTTAGATGTTATTGGCTTAACTTCAAGTCATATTTTTAAGTGGTTAGAGCCTGATTAGATTTAAACCAATAAGATTTCATGCATGAAGGTTACTTGCACCCTAATTACTAACATATTGGTAAGAATTAGGACCTAATTAACATCAATTGACCTAAATCAAGATCCTAAGTGAATTCTATGAATTCCTAAAACTCAAATTGATGTTAAAAACAAAGGATTGAAGATCAAAATCTTCCCAACCTTCCGTTAATCCTAACAACTTAATAGCTAAGTTGTCATCCCTTATTCCTCCTTCTCACGACACCACCCACCCACACATCACACTCTCTCATTTCTCCTCTCATTTCTCTCGGTGATGTAAGGCAACAACGGAAGGAAAGCTTCCACCTCTTGCATGAGCCTCCATTTAAGCTCAACTAAAGAAGCTCAAGAAGACGAAAGTACTTTTCATCACCTCGTTTTTCCTTCTATCCGACTAGATTCTTCATTAAAGCAACTTCACCACCTCTTTCCCACCATACCCACGAGCTTAAGGAGTCTAAGTAGGGATCCTTGCTTCTTATTTCTCATCTTTTTTATCTTCTATGTTCATCCATTAAGTTGTATGTTAGTTTTGATGAGTATTTAATATGTTTCTCATGGGGCTTGGTCTCGGGTTTGAAGGGTGAGGGGTAGGAATAGATATGTTCATCGTGTTCCTTTTTTATTCCTTAAATTATTGAGCTTGTGTGATTTGAAATACATGGTTGCATATTGCTTTTGAATGAGTTTTGAGATTGGTCTTGTGAAACCAGAGTCGCGGTCATGGAGTATTCTTGCACCAAAGAAAGTGTATTTGTGAATCACACTAGTTGTTGTTTAAAGCCAAGGAATTAAGTTAAATTGAGAGTTAATTGGTTGCTTAGATTATGATGGGGGTATCAGTTTCTTAGGGATTTTGCACTAAAGGATTGTTTTCTATGTAACTAATGTGCAATAGATGCTTAACTAGAGGTAATTAAGCTAATTTGAAATGAAATTGAATGTAGAAAACCAATTCATGGTCTCGAGTTCAAGAGGGGTTAAGGGTGTAATTGAGCCAATGTATTCTAGGACCTCTTAGTTACATAAACTTGCTTGAATTGGGCCAAATTAACTTAATTTGAGATACATGAAATTAATAAATGGTTAGTTGAATAGTAAGGTTTATCAGTTATCAACTACTTGATCCTGTTACAAGCTGGCTTATAAGTAAAATCCACTAGTTATCAACTATTTTATCCAGTTCCAAGCTAGCTGATTAGTGAAAACTTATAGTTATTAACTATTTTATCATGTTACAAGCTGGTTGGTAAGAGAATTATTAATTATTCTAGCAAAGTTACAAGCTGGTTGGTAAAAGAATGATTTTAATTTGATATTTTGATGTGTTAAGAGCTAGCTGATAAATCTATCAGCTATATGTTATTTGGATTGATGTTGTATTACTAGATGAGATGGCTTATGAATGAGATGAACTAGATTATATATGACAATAATTATTTGACTTCCATCTCATGTATATGACAATTGCTTGCATGCTAAGTCATTTTGAGAATCACATAAGTTATATGTTGATATGTGAAATATGAAATTGGCATGATGAATGAGAAATTAGAAAGCACTGAATTTGATATGCTCCTTAAGTTGATAAAGTGAGTCAGTAAATGAATTGTAATGGAAAGTGCATGCTTTAGTGGTCAATAATTAAAAGATATGGAGATGATCCTCATTCATGGTAGTGATATTTATATGTTATTCCATTATGAAAGTAACTTACAAGCGAGGCCATGTTACTAGGGATAGGGTTGTGTGACGAAGTATTGTCACGTATAAGATGGGTTCAGGCCTGATAAGCATACTATCACCAAGTGTAGGTGGAGCATGAGACTTCCTAGTTATTGAAAATGACATGGGTCTGAAGAATGAGCTTATGGACAGATAATGAGTTTAACGAGCACTATGAGGCAATTAACAATAAATTGTATTGCATTTGTATATCGCATAAAACATTTGTCATCATTCTGTGAATTATTGCCATATCATGTTGATATTCTATGATTGAATGCTGGCACTCTGAGTTATTTGTAATAATTCTGTGAGCTTTTTGTGAACTTGTGAATGCTCTGCCTTATTTCTACCCACTTCTATATTATGTCTGACTAATTTGTTTACGATCTTTAGTTCTATGAGAAAATAACATATTTAATATATTGAAAGGAATTATTAAAATGAACCTCTACCTCGGGGATAATAATTGGTCTCGACTTTTTCCATTCTTTGAGATATTTCTGAAAGTTTTACGAAAACTTGAAACAGCTAGAACTATCATGATGACACTTATATGTTAGAATTATTGGAAATTCTTATAATTCTCTCCTTGTTGTTTATTCTGTGAAATTCCAGCACCTGATACAATTGATAGCTAAAGATGCCTCTATTGACCATCTATTAGGATCTTGCTGAGAGTTAATGGGTGTATGACCCTGAGTCTGGCGCCTACATAGTCTATATGAACTTGAGGTTGTACATGCGTTATTCTCCTAGGGTTATCATCCCATTTCCTCATGTATCACTCTATAGACTGCTGACATATGACTTGTGTTTCTTTTTGGGATACGCATAATGTAGGATGTGGTTTGTTATAGTTGTTTTTGTATAACACATTTGTGCTTAGATGTATATCAGATATAGACATACCTATCTATATATTTGTAGACATGACCCAAAAACTGACTATGATAATGTATGACTAGGTGGATTGTAAAGGGTATTAACGCCTTTAGTTTACTTTACTTATTGTTACCTTGAATGTATATATGAGCCTAAGGCTTAATATACATTAATGTAGTGTAGGTTGTGATGCCTGCACTTTTGATACAATGTTTTGTGTGTGTGTGTGTGTGTGATGAATCTATTTTTGCATAGTTCCTATTTAGTGTTGTGACTTAAGAATGGAACTGACATATTGTGGAATTAATGGCTAGGGTTCTTCCAACGAGAACCCACTTGCACAAATAGATCTAATAATGGAATGGTAACTATAACTTGCATAATGATCTAAGAGGCAAGTGACCTTGCTCACCAAGATGAGCTAAGATTTCCCTTAATAGGCTTGGGTGAAAAATAAAGATGAAATGATATGTTATAAGGAAATAGTCTATCTTAAACTTAAAATTAAACGAGAAATGGAATAGTGACATGTGATGAGCCTAAGCATGACTACTTCAATATAAGCTTGGGTATAGTGGGGTAGTTATACTTGGAGCGTTATAGATAAAATCCCTTTAAAGTTTTATCTTCAAGATCTCCCATTTAATCCAAAATCCTCTAGATTATGTCTGAAAATTCAAATAAAGGTATAAAATGGATACGGAAGATAAAAAATATTAAAATATAAATAAAACTAATTAAAATAACATAAAATAAAATAAAAATCCTAACAAATAAAACTCAAAGATGTATGCAATTTTGCATTGCATCACTCTAACTAGTAGTGAGAAGATTAAGTCTAAATGGATCAAGTAGTGAGAAGATTCAAATCATATTTTCAATATAGTTGTTACTATCAAAACAAATTATTCATTGTTAAGCACTAAAACGGCTTTGGAGCTTACATTCTCCCCTTCTTTTTTTGTGAAGAAAACAAACTATTTGAAATTTTTTAGGGTGAACTTGTAATATTAGAGTCTTTACCATTTCTGCACAATTGGTGAGAAGGTTCAAAATTTGCTTCCCCTCAACTTAACACTCATTTCAAAAGTTAGCAGAAAAAATGAACTCAATATAACTCATGATATTGCAAGTAAAAAATTGAGTATAACTGGGATATGAAACTAAATAGCATACTCATTCATTGATTATAAAGTAACTTACATACAAAATATTTTCAAATTTTTGAAAGCTCCCCCTAAGTACATGCCCAAAGAATACAAAATTTTCAATTTCGTTGTTATTCCCCTTTTTGTCATCAACAAAAACTAGGGGGGATATATACCATCATAGAGCCTAACCTAATTGGGAATCAGAGTGCGCAGATGAAGATGAGGATGAGGATGTGAAATCAAGAATTACCTTGTGGCTTGGATAAGGATAGTGCTCCTTCCAGTTCGTACTAGGGATGACTTTTTCCTCCATTTTGTGCACCATTCACTCTTCAAACATCAGAAAATGATCTGTGAAGGCATGCTGGGTTGAGTGAAGTTCCGTCTATCCAACATTCAACTTTCTCACCCTCCTTCTAAGTTTCTTGTTGTCTGCTCTTAACTGCTTCAATTCTTCTTTGGCAGATTTATAAATCTTCTTGACAGTAGCTTTGATTGAGTGGGCTCAACTTGAGTGGGTCCTTAATGAATCTCACTCCTTCCATTCTTTGACCTTATTAAGGGGCAGATTTTTCTCTAGCTTGCTCCTCAACCAGAATATTCATGTAAAACCCAAGAGAGACTAACTTTCTTAGTGAATCCAAGGTCTCAGTTGGGGTAGCAAGCATAGGTGGAGTTTTAGAGCTTGATTCCCTTAGGATAGGAGGTGTATTAGCATCATAGATAGGAGAGGGAAAAGTTTGTGAAGTGAGGGGAATTGGAGAGATGAGAATTTGGGGTTGTTCAACACTTACATTTTTATATCGGTGGGAAGGTTCCGCAGAGGGAAGTTTCTTAGTGTGCTGAGAAGCTTCAGAGTCGATCTTCTCAGTGTGAGTTAAGATCTCTTGAGGCTCAGGTGTTTTCTCCTTTTATCCTTCTTCTCTTCCTTGTCATCCTTCTTCTTTTTCTTTACCTTTTTTCAGGTTGTAGCATATTTGCTTCTGTGGGGTGAGAAGATTGGACTTCCTCTAAGTGACCTTCACGAGATAAATGAGTCAGGATTTTTGTAATTGTGACCCTTGGATCAATAGTTGTATACTCAGATGCAGGATCAATATCTGGTTTCTCTAAGCCAGCATCTTCTGGTGTAGGGGATTCTTCTATAGTCAAGTAGTCTTCTACAACCTAAAGATTTTCTATGGTTGGCTCCTTCCCTTGACCATGAGAAGCTTCCTGAGAAGCTTTAGCAACCTGGTGAGATGCTTCATCCTTAGTAACCTTCTCAACCTTTTTTTTTTCAACATATCCCTTTTTCTTAGCTTTTATTTTCTTCTTCTGCTCCTCTTTTTCTTTCTTTCCTCTTTCTTCTTGTTCTTCTCTTTCCCTTCTTCTCTTTTCTTTCTTGCTTTCTACCTTCTCAATAATGGCTTCTTCATAGTTTTTCTCTGACTCTTCCTTCTCAGATTCTTCTTCAATGATCTTTTCTTTTACCTTTTCCAGGGTTTTTTTGGTCTTAGATGGGTGATCATGTCTCATCTAGGTCCTTAACTTAGAGCCTTTATCAACAAGTTTCCTCTTCTCCATATGTATTTGCTTTAACATCCTTTTTGAGAAGGTTAGGCTTTCCTTCTCAACCTTCTCTTTAGAAAGGTCCACTTTGAAATGCTTGGACATCCTGGTGAGAAGAATTCTATATGGCAAGCTTGATGCCATTTTTGTGTTCTCAATTGCAGAAATCATATACCTCAAGATGATGAAATGGAGATTAAGAGGATTCCTTTCCTTCACATGAAACATCACTATTTTGTCAACCCATGTATCTTCTCAATGCTTCCTATTCTTGGCATGACGAAATAGAAGGAGAATGAATGGATGAACTTGGCAGTAAAGTTAAAGTCACTGACCAATTCAAATTCTTCTTCTTCTATGAATAGTGTGTCTAGAACATCTTTATAAGGACTATACCTAATGTGCCATCCTCCTTGGTCATATACAAGCAGTCCATGGTTGGGTACTCCAGTGATCTTGGCAAGTGTGACCATGTCCAATTTGATCACTGACCCTTTCTGAAGACATGATTATTAGGGGGTCTATGGTATAAGTTACACCAGCATAGAACTTCTGGAACAGAAATAAGTAAACTTTCTCAAAAATGCTGAAGAAGTTTCCCCATTTCAAAACCTTCATATGAGGTTTGAAGTCTCTCCCTTCCTCAATCATCTCATCAAAGGATATGCTTCTTCCAAGAATTACTTTCTAGTTCAGGAACTAAACACCAAACTTCGACTTAGTTTCCTTTTTAGAGAGTGGCTTGAAAGTCACCTCAATTGACTTATTTTCATCGTCTTTTTCCTCATTTGTAGAACTTTCATCATTCTCTTCTTCCTGTTCTTTCTCAAGAATGATGGTCTCATCCTTCTTGGCTTTCTTCTTAGGGGCTATGGATTTCACAGCACCTGACATAACCCTAAGAGATCTTCTTCTTCTAACAAAGATAGCATAAGGTTGATGTTCAAAGGGGGTATGAGTCTGCAGTGGTGTTTCTTAGGTTGTTGGCGGTGGTTGTGAAGGTTCAGGGGAAATGGATGAGGAAAAAGGTTGTTCCTCACCAGATGATTATGGAGCAGGGGTTCAAAGGTTTTTGGTTTTCACTGTCATGTGTTTAACATACATGCTTGTATTAGGACAGTAGAGGATTTTGCAAAAATAGATATTGGATATTTTTGAACAGTGCAAGAACACGAGAGAGTGAGCGAGAGAGTGAGTGAAAGTGAATGGAGATTTGATTGTTGAACAGTAGGAAGGGCTGTAATTTTCCATTCTAATTAAAAATAGAGATTTCTGATTATTTGAGGCTAGAAGTTACCGTTAGAGGTCATTAAATGACCTTTGGTGAAAAGTTGCGATAGTTAGTTTTAAGAACTAGTCATTGGGTAATTAACTGTCAGAAGCCTAGAACTTAGGTGAGCAGGTTGAGTTGAGAAGCTTCTCACCATCCTTCTCACATACCTTCTTAAGTACTTTCTCAGGTACCATCTCAGAAAGCTTCTCACTTTGTGACAGTTAGAATTCCTATGATTCCCAACTAAGAATCAATCCCTCAGCATATAGTAGGATCATATAAACTAATTTATACAACATAAATGACAAATTAACATATTTCGTCATACAAATTTCATAAATCACAAATCATAATTCAATCATCAAATCATATGAGAGGCTTCATATTGAGATTCTTTCTTATAAAACAAAACATGTCCTTACTAAGGAGTTTAGTAAAGATATATACCCATTGATGGTCAATATCTACAAATTTAAGTTCACAGTCACCCTTTTGGACATGATCACGAATAAAGTTATGTTTTATCTCAATATGCTTTGACCTTGAATACTGAATGGGATTCCTTGACAAGTTTATGGCACTAGCATTATTACATAAGATTGGTATATAGTCATACTTCATGGAGTAATCCTCCAATTGATGCATAACCCATAGGAGTTGTGAGGAACAGTTGGCTACTGAGACATACTCAGCTTCTCCAGTTGAGAGGGGTATAGTGTTTTGCTACCTATACCATGTAACCATTGTATTTCCAAGGAAGTGACAAACACCACTTGTGTTTTTACTCTCAACTCTATCTCTAGCAAAATTAGCATCATAATATCCTACAAGATCAAAACTAGAACCTTTTTTGTACCACAAACCATAGTTAGTTGTATCAATCAACTACCTAAAAAATTCTTTTTATAGCTTTAAGATGAGACTCTTGGGGATTAGAATGAAACCTTGCACAAAGGCAAACACAAAAAACCATATCAAGTCTACTAGCTATTAAATACAGTAAGGATCTAATCATACATCTGTAGAGCTTGTCACTTACTAATTTACCTTGTTCATCTTTCTCAATAACAATAGAAGGATGCATAGGGATCTTCATTGGTTTTGTACCTTCTATGTTGAACTTTCTCAGTAAGCCTTTGGTGTACTTTTCTTGGTAGATGAATATCCCGGACTTTTCTTATTATATTTGCAGACCAAGAAAGAATTTTAACTTTCCCATCATGCTCATTTCAAATTAACGTTTCATCAATTAGGAGAATTCTCTGCACAAGCTTTCCTTTGTGGATCCAAAAACAATGTCATCAACATATCTTTGGGCAATCAATAAACCATTCTTTAATTGTTTTCAAAATAAGGTTGTGTCCACTTTTCCTCTTGAAAAATTATTTTCTAATAGAAAGTTGTTAAGTCTCTCATACCAGGCTCTTAGAGCCTAGTTAAAACCATAAAGGGCTTTGGAGAGCTTATACACATGTTCTGGATGTTCAACATCTCCAAAACCAGGAGGTTGATAGACATATACTTCCCCATTTATAAAATCATTTAAGAATACACTCTTAACATCCATTTGAAACAATTTAAAGCCTTTAAATACAGCATAAGCAAGGAGAATCCTGATAGCTTCTAATCTATCTATAGGGACAAAGGTTTCTTCATAGTCTATACCTTCTTGTTGATTATACTATTAAACCACTAACATTGCTTTGTTTCTCACCACTTTCCCACTTTCATCCAAATTGTTGTTGAAGACCCACTTAGTGTAAATTAGTGAATCATTATTGGGAGTAGGCACAAGAGTCCACACATTGTTCTTTTCAAACTGGTTGAGCTTTTCTTGCATTGCTTCTATCCATGAATTTTCTTGGAGAGCTTCATCAACAGTCTTTGGCTCTATTTGTGAGAGAAGTGCAAACTGGTTTGAGTGAGATTCTCTTCTAAATGATGAATTTATTCTCACACCAGCTGATGTTTCTCCAATCATTTGTTCCTTAGGGTGAGAAGAGTGTAGTCTACAGTCTATGGGGAGTTGAAAAGGTTGGTGAGAAGGTTCATAAGAAGATTTATAAACTTTCGTAGCTTTAGTTTCTTCTTTCTTCTCATATGTTTCAACTTTCTCACCACTAGATTTGTCTTCTTTGCTACTGATAACTCAATAAAATATAGTTATTTCTACCCAATTTTTGTGTATTTCGAGTGCTTTGTCCTCGTTGTCATGCTTTGTTGGAAGGCTTTAGCCTTATTTTCATGTAAAATCCATGTTGAGGTCTTCCTCTCTAATCTTGCAAAAATTCTTCCTAATCTTTAAGTTGATTGAGGTTGATTATATTTGTATTTGACTGGGTGATTTCTCAATTACAGAATGGTCCCAAAAGAACTAACTTGAAGCAAGCAAAGGTCCTGCAATGGAAAAGAAATCACAAAACAAGCTCCAGTATATCACGGCGCGGCGTTGGAACGCTTACGTCGCGATGTCCTGCTTTTTACCTGTGCACCTTGTCATCCCGAGGCTATCATGCCGCGGCGTAAGGAAGTGAATACTACGGTGCTGGTGCCCTAAGTCTTGCGCGCCATGGCCCGTGTTGTGTAACGCCGCGGTGTGATGTGCTAAATCTGTGCGTCTATAAATATGTGGAACATAAATTTCTAAACTCTCTCTCTTCTCCTAGGTTTTTCTATTTTTCTCTCCTTTTTCTCTCTTATACCTCTCTTATCATATTTTGGGGCTTTTGCCCATTGGAGAATCCAGCAGCTAGAAAGGCATTTTGGGGTTGAAAGAGGGTTGACCTTCATCTTGGAAGAAGAGTCAAGCTTCAAGGCTCAACCTATTGGGGTTTCATTTTTTGTTTCTTCTTTTCTCTCTCTCCTATTTATCTTGAATATGGATTTTTGTATTACATTTTCGTATTCAATGAGTAGCTAGTTGTGTTTAGAGTATTCTTTGAAGCTTCCTTTGAATATTGATTGATTTGTACCCCTTTTGAGTTTATATGAAAGATTTGGGTTTTGTTCTATCATATTGTGCTTATTGCTCTTATTTGTCTGATCAACTTGTGGGTGATTTGTTGAAATCTATTAAGCCTAGACATAGGACTTTAGGTTTTAGATCATTTGTATGATAGATGCATATTCGATTTTATTCCAATGGTAGAATAGGTTGATTCATTAATAGGATAAACATATACCTATTAGTCGTGCATAGTCTTAGTTGAGAATTGATCTTAATACTTGTTGTTTGCTCTAGTTCTCATGGACGCATAGTGAACTAGGTAAATAGTATAGGGTTAATCGTCCTAGACATAGGCTTTTAACTATATTAATTTCTCATGTTAACCTAATCTAATCATTTGTATTGCTTGAACGGTTTGCATGTTATCAGTTGAAATAGGGGTGAAGAAAGATTCTCTATATTCTCAACCTATCTTTATTTTTCTCTATGCATTGTAATTTATTTATCAACCCCTTTTCCACTTTACGTTTGCTTGAATAGAATTAATTAAGCTGTAAATTAATATTTAGCTTTGGAAGTTGCCATAGTCCCTATAGAGACGATCTTACTTATCATTTTTATTACTTGAGCGACCCGTGTACTTGCGATTACTAATGTGTGTGAAACAACATCATATTTTGTTTTTGTTTTGCATACATTTTTATGTATTTTAGGCATTTTAGTTTCTCTTTTTATTTGTTTTCCCTTTAATTCGGATAACTGTGGTGTTTTTGGTGTTGTTGTGCAGGATTGGTGCTTAATTAGCCTTGAAATGGATGAAAAGCTTACATAATTGAGGTTGGAGCTTAAAGGATAGCAATTTGGGACAAAAAGCTCACTCCAGAGAGTTCCACGACCTGCCTATGGAATTCCCCACGACCATAGATCAAGCAGCTGCGTGAAGAAGCAAAAGAAAATTTCCAAGGAGTTCCACAGCCTGGCTGTGGAATGATCGACGACCATGGAACTCAAACAGCAAGTTCCACGGCCTAGCTGTGGAATGATCCACGGCCATGGATCGCAGTACGAGACAGATTTTAAGTTTTATTTTTATTTCTTTTTATAGGCTGAGACCAAAGAAAACCCCAAGGGTATTTATAGATGTTCTAAATACAATATTAGGGTTCCAATTTGGTTTTGAACGAGGTACATTGGGAGGCTCTGGATCTTCATCTTCCTCTCTTTTCTCTTGGATTATGGGTTTGGATATGTTTTTGAATTTGATTTCTTGTTTCTTCTTCTCCATGTCTGAGTAGTTTCTTTTGTTTCTAGGATTGGGCAATGCCCTTTGATACATTGATGATGATTAATTGACTTTGTTTACCCCTTTTATTAATCTTGAATGTTCTTTGATTCAATCCTTATTGCACTTATTCATGTGAATTTGCTGGCTACTTATTTGCATCTCATAGATATCTAGGGATGTACTGAGAGGTGAACCTAGGTGTTGGAATCATAAGAATTGAACTTAAGGTCTAAATCACTAGAGTAGGTTTAGCCTTTCGAGAATTTAATGAATTACCATAAAGCGTAATGGGTTCAATTTAGATTCAATTACCACGAGAGTAGGAATTGGTTTAATTGGGCACGGTTCTTGTCTCTTGAGAAAGAACATTAACTATTTTAGGGTAATTCACCTTCAATTGAATTTCAGTTTTAATAAAAGCATTATCAATTAGGAGTCTTGTATCATTGTGGTTACCCCCAATCCTGGAAGCTTTCTTGAATTTGAAAATCTTTCTTAACAATTTGCTGTTTTGATTCACAACTTTGCATCTTAACTTTTATTTATTTAATTGTTTGGTTACTACATTCTATTTACTCAATAATCATATTCCCTTTTCTTTAATTAATTGAGTTAATTAATTAATTGGTATTCATAGACATAGTCTATGTGGATTTGATCTTTTTATTACTTGACGACGAAATCGTACACTTGCGGATTTCACACATCAAGTTTTTGGCGCCGTTGTCGGGGACTGTGTTTTTCTTGAATATCAGTTTAATTTTTAATTTGATTATTTTAAACCTTTTTACTACTTTCTTGTTTTCTCTTTGACTCTCTGCAGGTAATTTCCCTTGTTTATATGAAGTACTAGACGTTCCGGGACTCTTGAAGAAGCAGATCCTGAAATTAAAAGAACTTTTCGTAGAAGGAGAAGACAACAAAAGCAAAGAGCAAAAGAAATACTTGAGCCAATCTTTGTCATGGTTGCACCTGCGGATAATAGACCGTTTAAAGAGTATGCAACCCCTAATGCTCGGGGTTTACGTTCTGGAATTGCTCGACCAGACATTTAAGCTAGACACTTCACCATACCTCCTGCCTTACTTTCTATGATAAGGCAGAACCAATTTGGAGGATTGCCATCAGAGGACCCGAATGATCATGTGGATATGTTCTTAGAATTCTGTGAGACCCTCAAGATTGAAGGCGCTTCTGTTGATACTATTCATCTCTGCCTATTTCCATTGTCATTGAGAGATAGAGCTAGAGCTTGGTTGAAATCAGTTCCCGCTGAGACAATCACCACTTGCGACCAATTGGAGCAAGCTTTCTTGGACAAATTCTTCCCACCTTCTAAGACTGCTCATCTTAGGACCCAAATCACAAGCTTCGTTCAGAAAAATGGAGAGTCATTGTCGGAAGCTTGGGACAGATATAAGGCTTTGCTGGAAGCCTACCCACACCATGGGTTAGAAAAATGGTTGATTGTCCACACCTTCTATAATGGGCTAGAATATTCTTTGAATGTATCTCTTCACTCCACAGCTGGTGGAGCTTTGATGAACAAAAGACTGACAGAATCCTATGAGATCATTGAGAGTGTTGCCACAAATCATCACCAATGGGCAAATGAAAGAGGTAATAACCCGAGAAAACTCTCGGGAGGTAAGTTTAAGGTAGACGGGGTTGATTTAATTATGTCAAAATTTGATTCTTTGAATAAATGTTTTGACATGCTTGAAAAAGCTCATGTAAATGCCATAGGTGCCTCTAATAATTTTTGTGAGATTTGTGGAGCACAGAGACACATGGGTGCAGAATGCCAAGTTGGCTCCTCACAAGGTGCACCAGTGGAGCAAGTGGAATCATGCCACAATTTCTATGACTTCAACCAAAAAGGGAGAAATGATCCATATTCCTAAACTTACAACCCCAGTTGGAAGTCACATCCCAACTTCTCCTACCGGAATAGTCAATACCAAGCTAGGCAAGGTAGTGCTAAACCCTCTTCTGGATTCCAACAGGTACAAAAATCTAGACTTGAGTCTCTTCTAGAGAATTTTGTTGAGAGTCAATCTAAGCAAAATGAGTAGTTTAGGCAACATGGGCAAGTTGTGACTGAGGCCATTAGAGAGTTGTCAGCTAAGGTTGACAATTTGGTCATTCATAATAAGATATTGGAAACTCAGATTGCCCAACAAGCACCCACTTCACATAGGCAACAGGGTAAGTTCCCTGGTCAACCTAAAATAAATCCAAGTAATGAATATTGTAATACTGTGAGTTTGAGAAGTGGTAAGAAATTAGAGGATCCCAAGGGTAAGGGGGAGAGTGACAAAGATAAGGGGAATGAGGAAAAAGACACTAAGACACTACCCTTAGAGGAAGAGGAAACTAATGAAAAGGTGTCTAAGTATGTACCCCCTGAACCTTTCCAACCCTTAGTTCCCTTCCCTCAAAGGTTGGCTAAGGCCAAGCTAGATAGGCAATTTGGGAAGTTCCTAGAGGTCCTAAAGAAATTGTACATTAATATACCCTTCACTGAGGCGTTGCAACAAATGCCTACCTATGCAAAATTTCTTAAGGACATTTTGTCTAATAAGAGAAAGCTTGAGGAATATGAGACAATAGTTTTAACTGAGGAGTGTAGTGCTTTAATTCAAAATAAAATGCCTCCCAAGCTAAAAGATCCAGGTAGCTTCTCTATTTCTTGTTTGATGGGTAACACAAATTTTGATAAAGCTTTGTGTGATTTAGGGGCTAGTGTTAGTCTTATACCCTTTTCTGTGTGTAAGAAGTTGGATGTGGGTAAGCTAAAATCCATAACTATCTCGCTTCAATTGACGGATTGGTCCGTCAAGTACCCCGTAGGCATCTTGGAGGATGTTCTTATTAGAGTGAATAAGTTTTTCATACCTGTTGATTTTGTTGTGCTTGACATGGAAGCAGATGCTAAAATGCCGATCATACTTGGGCATCCATTCCTCGCCACAGGAAGGGCAATTATTGATGTCCACGAAGGAAAACTGACTTTGCGATTGAACAATGAGGAAGTAGTTTTTAATGTTTTCAATTCCTAAAAAAAATCCTAATTCATTTAATTCATGTAATCGCATAGATGCTACTGATGTTGTAGACATTATTGTGCTTTTAGATATACAGGAATCTGTGACTGATGTTGTGCTAGAAAAGACCTTGCCAAAGGCTTCCACAAATTTTGAGAAAGCCAAACTCTACAAGAAATGACCAAAGAAGCGGAATGACAAATGCGTCAAGAAGTGTGAATTTAAACCAGGGGATAAAGTTCTTGTTGATAACTCGCTTTTACGTTTCTGTCCTAGTAAGTTATGGTCAAAATGGTCAGGACCATATGAGATTGTTCGAGTCTTATCCTACGGTGTGCTTGAGGTGAAAAAGAAGGTAATGAGCCATTCATAATCAATGGCCAAAGAGTGAAACACCTTGAAGAAGGAGTGGGGACTGAGGACTACTCCATTGACATCACCTGAGCACAGAAACCAGACCAGAGTCGAGCTAATGACTTTAAACAAGCGCTTCTTGGGAGGCAACCCAAGTTTCCTTATTTTTCCTTTATTTTATTTCCTCATTTTCTTTTAATTTTGTGTGTTAGATTGCTAGTTTGATGTTTGTCTCATGGATTTTGTTTAGGTTTGACCCTTTTTGAAGCTAAATTTAGAAGGAGAGTGAAGTCAGAAAGTTCCACACCCAGCCCATGAAAAATTCCATGGCCATGGAATGAAAACTAGAGGAAAATATCAAAGTCAGAGAATTCCACAGCCTGGCCGTGGATCCCACCATGGCCGTGGAATTCAGGTGATAAAAAAAAGGAAGTTAACACCCTTTCCCACCACCGCAGTGAGTTCTTTTCTTTTATTCCTTCTCCAGTCATAGATTTTTACATTGGGGACAATGTAAGTTCTAAGCTTGAGGGGTATTTTCATATTTATTTTCATTGTAGTTCATTAGTCTCATGCATTCTCATGTCTCATATTGCATTGTCTTATTGCATTTTCACACCATCATATCTCTCGGCTTTTTGGTTGAACTTTGTGCCCCTATCTTTTGAGGATTTTGAGATGATATTGATTTGAACCCAATTTGTTGATTCTTGCAGTAGGCAACTGACATTGTTTTAATTGATAGTGGAGATGATTTCTTGATAGTTGATAATTAGCATATGTTCTCTGAATTTGTGTTTCTCATTGATTTTTGAACCTCTAAATGTCAGTTATGAGCCTGTATGGGATTTATGCACTATATGATTTTTGCTCTCATTCTTTGTGTTGAGTGAAAATTCCTCATTGATTTTGTGCTCTAGAACTTGATTTGAAACCATTTTGAGGCAAAATTTTTGTTTGCATGCTTGAATGTGATTAAGGTATCTTAAGTATTTTTCTGGCCTTCTGAAATAATTGTTACACTTTCATCCACTAGTTGCCTATTTTGAGCCTATTGCATAATTATTTTTCTTGATACCTATGATGATAAATTGTCAGTGATCATTAGGAATATTGAATGGAGCAAATTGGGTTTGAATGTTGTATTGGGAATCATATGTTTTGAAAATGAAGTCTCTAACCTATGTTAAATAAAAAAAATATTAAGGGAAAAAAGAAAAGAAAATGAAAGAAAAGCATAAGATGAAAGCTTGAAAAGAAGGAAAAGAAAGGAAGAAAATGCGGAGTTATGCTCTTGATTGAAAAATGCCTTTGCTTCATTTATGTTCATTTGGATTTCTTGTGCTTATTGAAAATTTTGTTAGTCCTTTGTGCATACCTTCCTTTCTTTACCCTACTTGACATCATTCCCATGGCCCTATTACAACTCTTGAAAGACCTTTTGATTCTTGCATGCATGCTGATTATTAGTGAAAATTTAGTTTCTTATCAAGCTTATGGAAGTGCTGTTTCTTTAAGGAATCTTGAGCGCATTGTATTCACCTTTAAACACTTTGAGTGTGGTTAGTAAAGTGAACCTAATTTAGTGAGGAGCATGATTTCTGTGAACTTTAGCCTCTAATTGGACTTGATTTGGATTACCTCTCTAATTCTTGGTTTGCCTTTGCCTATTGATTAGTTGGATGTTTTCTTGGTTTCCTCATTCATTATTGTCTCTTGATCCAATTTCTTGGTTTGGTCTTAGTTATTGCTTGGGGACAAGCAAAATCTTAAGCTTGGGGGGATTTGATGTGTGTGAAACAACATTATATTTTGTTCTTATTTTGCATGTATTTTTATGTATTTTAGGCATTTTAATTTCTCTTTTTAGTTGTTTTTCCCCTTAGTTCGGATAACTGCGGTGTTTTTAGTGTTGTTGTGTAGGATTGGTGCTTAATTGACCTTGAAATGGATGGAAAGCTTGTATAATTGAAGTTGGAGCTTAAAGGATAGCAATTTGGGACAAAAAGCTCACTCCAGAGAGTTCCACGGCCTGCCTGTGGAATTCTCCACTGCCATGGATTGAGCAGCTGCGTGAAGAAGCAAAAGAAAATTTCTAGGGAGTTCCACGGCCTGGACGTGGAATGATCCACGGCCATGGAACTCAAACAGCAAGTTCCACGGCCGTGGATCGCAGTACGAGACAGATTTTAAGTTTTATTTTTATTTCTTTTTATGGGCTGAGACCAAAGAAAACCCTGAGGGTATTTATAGATGTTCTGAATATAATATTAGGGTTCCAATTTGGTTTTGAACGAGGCACATTGGGAGGCTCTTGATCTTCATCTTCCTCTTTTCTCTCTTAGAATACGAATTTGGATATGTTTTTGAATTTGATTTATTGTTTCTTCTTCTCCATGTCTGAGTAGTTTCTTTTGTTTCTTGGATTGGGCAATGCCCTTTGATACATTGATGATGATTAATTAACTTTGTTTACCCTTGTAACACCCCAAATTTCTTATCTCTTAAACAATAATTTTGACAGTTAACAGAATTTTACTGTTTAGTAATTTCTGTGCACTGTAAAATTATTTTGTTTATTTCGTCAGCATATTTGATCGTTTTGAGTGATTTACTCCGTGTCAAGAAAATAAAAATTTTCGGACCGGACAAAATTTTACGTAATTTAATTTTTACCGTTAGGTAATTATTTTATGTAATCTAATTTGATATTTGTGCATTTTATAATTTTTGTGATTTTTGTGGATGATTATGAAATTTTTTTACTGTATGTGGGCCCAGGTGACCTTACGTGGGCCTAGGTGTGTCCCGCAAAGTGAAAATTTTTCTACGCATAGAAAAATTTGTACTATTTAGACGGAGACAGGGGATCTTACTAAACCTGAATCCGGAAACAATTTTAGAAATTTTCTTGTACTGTGTTTTGTACTGTATTTAATTTATCGGATGATAAAAAATACAGTAAATATAATTTTGTGGGATTTTAGCATATAAAAATAGAAATTATATTGCTAAGTCAACATTAGTGATTGTGGCAATTTTTTTGCTGGACCAATAGGAAATAAATCTAAGATTTGAAGACTTTAATATCAACCACCGATTTAATCAACGGTAAAGACTTGATCTTGATTTAATCAACGGTGGAGATGGATCAATTATGACCATTGGATATGGATTTAATCAATGGTAGAGATTTGGTCTCAAAAAGTGACAAAGACCATTTATGACCATTGGATGAAGAATTAATCAAGGGTGGAGATTTGGTCTTGTAAAGTAACAAGGACCATTTATAACCATTGGATGTTAATTTAATCTATGGTGGAGATTTAGTCTTAAAAAGTGACAAAGACTAATTATGACCCTTGGATTAAAAGTAAGAAGGGGCAATCTTGACCCTTAATTTTGGAGACACATCTAATAGCTAGAATTTAAAGGAGAAAGATCCAAATACTATATTAAGTCTTCTACCTAAAGCTAGATCTAAAACCTACCTAAATCCTAACCATTGAATTAATCAATGGCTAGAAAGGCTTCAAATAATGGCTTGAAAAAGATGACAACTATATGAATGCATTAGGAAGAGGGGGGACGGTTTTGAGCTTCATTGTGGAGCTAAAGAAAAACTTCATGTCATTCTTTGAGGTCTTGGTCAATTTATGCATCATTATTGACTATTATTGAGTACTTTGCACTCTTAGGAGAATGCATGAAGGGGGGGCACGGTTTTGGTCTGAATTTAGGGGTTTTGAAGACCATTATTAGCTATCTTGGTCATTATTGATCATTCTTGATCATCTTTGTCTCCTCCAAAAGCAAAAACCCATCAAACTTTTCTCTCCACCTCTCCTCCAAGCAAGTTTTGGTCATGACCATCAAGAACACCTTCCATCACTTTTTAATTTCATCCAACTTGATTTTCTAAACCTAAACACCATTCTAAGAACATCTCTAGTTATGAGTTTTTCCAAAATCATTCAAATCCAAGCTTCAAGTTTTTATCAAAAATCAAAAATTCCATCTTTGTGCTTCAAGAGAAACCATTCGGTCAAGACACTCAAAACCACCATCCAATCTCTTTTAATTTCATCCAACCATAGATCTTGAATCTACATGATATTCTAAGCAACTTTAATGTTGGAGACTTTCTCTAAATCATTCATTTTCAAGGAGTTTTTCCAAGAGCAAGTTCTAAGGTTTTTGAGGTGAAGTGTAAGGAAACTTCATTTCTTCTCTTCTTTTTCATGATCTAAACCATGTTTGATCTATGGTTCTCTTAATCAAGCTTAGTATAATAATTTTTTTTTGCGTATTTTGTTTTGTATTTGAGAAGCCCTTGGTGGTGAAGGACTTGGAAAAAGAAGTAAAACAAAGAGTTTTTGAGGATCTTCAAGAGGTAAGAGGGAAATCCATCTCACCAACCAAGTATGGTGGTGGGAGATGGTCTTATATTTGATGGATGGTGAATCCATGTGAGGATTCATATCCATGGTCATGTAATAATTTATATGTATTTATGAGCTTTGATTAATTGCCTATGCTTAATATGCTTTGCATGAGTTTATGATTTTGATGGTATGCTTATATTATGCATGATGATAATATGGCATGCTTTTGATATATATATATATATATATATATATATATATATATATATATATATTGTATGTATGTGTATGCCATGATTTGATGATGGAAAGAAAATTAATTTTGGTCCCAATGGAAAAGGAAGAGCTACGGTTTTGATGCCCTTGATTAGGGTTCATATTGAAATTTTTCAAGAACAAGGAAATTAATTTTTGATCCCGAGAAACATGGTGAATTTCGGTTAAGACACCTCAAAATAGGTGTTCACAAATTAATATTTTCATGAATGATGAAATTGGATGTTTAGAAAAACAAGGAAAATAAACAAAGAGTTTATTTTTCAAAGAGTACAAGAACACGATTTTTGAGGAATTTTTATTGATTTATTTTGTGTAAAAAATTTCTAAGTGTTTTTACTAAACATGAGATTTAAATGAAAATAGCAATGATGATTTTAAGGATTTGCAAAGAAAGTGAAAAAGGATTTGTAAAGAAAGTGAAAATGGATTTGCAAAGAAAGTGAAAAATGGAAATGAACAAATGATTTGATTTTCAAAGACTATGAGTCTTACATTTTTGTAAAGGATTTTTAATAGTTTTGTTTGTGTAAAACCATATCAATTTAAAAGGAAAAATATTTGATGGTTTCAATAGTCATGTCCACATTTTTTTAAAGACTTGTAATGTCTTGATTTTTGTGAACAAGTGATTTTCAAAGTGAAAACGTGACTTGATTTAATACAAGGAATTTGGAAAGGGAAACAAAGTGTTTTTATCACTTGAGAGAATTTTGTAAACGAAAGAGAAAGAGAAGTTGAACATGTTTGAACTCTAATTTATTTTGAAGAATGATTTTGCAAGTGATTTGAGAAAAATGGAGAATATAATGGTGATTTGAAAAGTTACTAACGTATAACTTATTTTTGAGTTTTGAAAGTACGTTAGAAAATGTTAAGTTTTGAAAACGTTGATTTATATCAATGGAAAAGTGATTTTATGAATTATATTTTGGAAAAGGATTTCTTGAGTAAAGAAATGTGGAAAAAGATTTTCTTGAGTAAGAAAATATATTACATGAAGTATAAAGTTATATTATTTTTAGAAAAGTTGAAAAAAAATATTTGAAAGTTGAGAAATATTTTCGTAATGAATTGTGGTAAAAAAATTATTTACGTATCTTAAAAACGTAATTTTAAAGTACGTGGTTTGAAATACAGTAAAATATTTCTAAGTGTTTGGAAATACAGTAAAATATTTTTACGCAATTTTAAATACGTTGAAATATTTCTACGCGATTTGGATTACGATTAAATATTTTACGGAATTTGAATTACTATTGAAAAATCACTACGTGATGGAAAAGTGATGAATTATTTTTACGTGATTGTGAAAATAGCGAAAAATCATTATGTGATTTGAAAAGTATTTTAAATATTTTAAAAATGAAAGAAAATGATTTACGCAACTTAAAAGGATGATTTTTAAAGTTACGCGATTTTGAAACAGTGGAAAAATATTATGGGATTTGAGAAACGTATATTTTTACGCGATTGAGAAAAACGTTGAAAAATTAGTACGTGATTTAAAAGTGCAACAGAAAGTTGCGGCATTTTAAAAACGTAACAGAAGTGTTACGATATTTTGAAAATGTAACAAAAACGTTTTGGAATTGTAACGGAAATGTTGCGCAATTTTGTGAAAACACGACAACAGTGTTTTATAACTATGAAAACATGATAAGATGATTTTGTTATTGAAAGATACAGTATGATTACTGTTGAACTAATGTCCATACACTGTTTGTGAAAACAACGAGTTTTGCCTGTTATTGTGCACGTGTGCATTTTATATGCATTGTATATTTATATATATATATATATATATATATATATATATATATATATATATATATATATATATATGTGTGTGTGTGTGTGTGTGTGTGTGTGTGTGTGTGTGTGTGTGTGTGTGTGTGTGAGGTGTTATGATTTAATTTAATAAACGAATTTGGAAAGAATGGCCTTGTGATTAGACTTGCACTGATATGTTCGTGCATTGTATAAACTATATCTGAGAAATTATGAGATATACCTGTGATTGGTATTTGGTGCATTATACATGCATTGGAATAGTCTGATGAGGACTGGATATGGCTGATTGCCTAGGAGAAACACACCTCTTGAGTGGGTGCGATATGCGTAGTGTAAGTCACTTGTTGACATTGGGGGCATCGAGGTGCGGGTTACCTACACGGGTGGTTGGTCACACTTCTTCCCGTAGGTTAGACCGATGCAATACACCGATGATCCTGACCGAGACGCTATTCTTAATCAAGATCTGATAAAGACTGTCGTGTATGTGCTAGATGTGCAAAAATTGAAATGAGAATTAAAGCACGTGGTCTGAGGCACATGGTACCAAAGCAGATCTTTTGATCATTTCTCCGACCGAGTTTTAGCTCCATGGAGTAGGAAATCGAGTCTTGTGTACATGCATAATCTGAACATTTATATCTGTATGATATATTAATTGAAGAATATTGGCTATGGCAATTGTTTTGGATACTTGGATAATGATGATGATAATCATGTTGATGACATTATTGTGATATTGTGTGATGATAATAATGTTAATGGTATGATGATGATAGTTGATTAATGTTAAGTGCATTATTAGAATTCTGGTATAATATATTTGTATGATATGTTGTTTGTGTTATCTCTGTGCTGCCATGTTGGTACTGGTGTAGGTGATCTCACCTCTTTGTTATGTTGTTTTGCTGTGTCTGTACTGTTAAAATTAAATAATAGAAGGATCGAGTTGTCGTAGACATAACGGGCAATGAATGCCCTGAGATGGGTGACAACAATAAGGAGTGGACATTCAGGACTCGAAGGTGTGCAGTGTTGACAAAGAACAAATGTAGAATAGATGTCTGATGCAACAAGATGGATACACAACAGAATAAGTATGTTAAGATTTAACGTTAGTATTATACCGTGCTATTAAGTAGAACCTGTCATAGGGTTACTACTGTTAGAAAAAAAAAGAGTCTGTAAGTTTTATATTTCTTGAATAATTGTTAAATATTAAGTGATGTTTGTTATATGATTTTAAATTAGTTAAATCTATTTTTCCGTATTACTTATAAATTTCAGTAAGTTTATGTTTCAAAAAAAAAAGAAATTTTAAAACCCATCTTTTATAACTCAAACTTTGTGCGAACTTCTTTTCAGATTTTGAGTCAGGAGTTAGACATGTGATACCCTAGGGAGGGTGTTACAACCCCTTTTATTAATCTTGAATGTTCTTTGATTCAATCCTTATTGCACTTATTCATGTGAATTCACTTATTTGCATCTCATAGATATCTATGGACGTACTGAGAGGTGAACCTAGGTGTTGGAACCATAATAATTGAACTTAAGGTCTAAATCATGAGAGTAGGTTTAGCCTTTCGAGGATTTAATGAATTACCATAAAGCGTAATGGGTTCAATTTAGATTCAATTACCACGAGAGTAGGAATTGGTTTAATTGGGCCCGGTTCTTGTCTCTTGAGAAAGAACATTAACTATTTTAGGGTAATTCACCTTCAATTGAATTTTAGTTTTAATAAAAAGATTATCAATTAGGAGTCTTGTATCATTGTGGTTACCCCCAATCTTGGAAGCTTTCTTGAATTTGAAAATCTTTCTTAACAATTTGCTATTTTGATTCATAACTTTGCATCTTAACTTTTATTTATTTAATTGTTTGGTTACTACATTCTATTCACTCAATAATCATATTTCCTTTTGTTTAATTAATTGAGTTAATTAATTAATTGAGTTAATTAATTAATTGAGTTAATTAATTAATTGAGTTAATTAATTAATTGGTATTCATAGACATAGTCTCTGTGGATTCGATCTTTTTATTACTTGACGATGAAACCGTACAGTTGCGGATTTCACACATCAATTACCAAAAGAGCAGTTGGTTTTCGCCCAGTAAGTTTTTGGCACCATTGTCAGGGAATACGGCCAATTTCTGTATTGCTAATATTGATATTGAGCTTTATTAGTTCTAATTCAGGTTTTTCCTTTTATTACATTTTGATTTAATATTTCATTCTTTTGTGAATAAGGTACCATCAATGGAGGAAAACAATGATCATACGAGGCCTCTGAGGGAGTTTGCTAATCCTCATATGGAAAACCTTCAATCAAGTATCAGATGGCCTCTTATCCGCACAAATAATTGTGAGATCAAACCGACCATCATCCAAATGATTTAGACATCTATACAATTTGGCGGTTTGTTGAATGAAGATCCCAATGCACATTTGTCAAACTTTCTAGAGATCTGTGACATCTTCAGGCACAATGGAGTCTCAGAAGATGTCATTTGCCTCAGGCTCTCTTTCTTTTCTCTTAGAGATCGAGCTAAGAATTGGTTGTTGTCTCTACTTGCAGGATCTATAACTACTTGGGCGGATATGTATGGAAAATTCCTCAACAAATACTTTCCTCCGGCCATGACTGCTAGGTTGGTGAATAACATCACTTCATTCATGCAATCGGAATCTGAATCCTTGTGCGAAGCCTGGGAGAGGTACAAAGATTTGCTCAGAAGGTGCCCATAACATGAAATACCTCTGTGGCACCAGATTTACTCCTTTCACAAAGGATTACCACCTCACCATCGTCCAATTATGGATGCGGCTACAAGTGGTTCATTATTGAGTAAATCTTTCGATGAAACACACTAATTGTTGAAAGAATTGGCTGCCAACAGCTACCAATGGCCTTCAACAAGAAATACTCAAAGGAAGGTATCTAGAGTTCATGACGTCAATGCACTTACATCGTTGTCGGCTCAGGTGGCATCATTAGCAAACAAGTTTGATAGTTTGGGTACAGGCCCTAATCAAAGCCCCTTTGTGTTGTGTGACCATTGTGGGAACAATCATGCTAACGATAGTTGTCCATCTACTATGGAGAGTGTTCAATATGTGGGAAACTATCGTCCATCTCAGAACAATCCCTACTCACAGCAATATAATCCTAGGTGGAGAAACTACCCCAATTTTTCATGGAGGGATAGCCAAGGGCCAGTATCTTCATCTACTGGCAATGAGAGACCATCGTATCCTCCTGGTTTCTCATCGCAAGCAAGGCCACCTATGTAAGAAAAGAAACTAGCATTAAAAGACATGTTCATGTAATTTATTATGAAACTGATTCGTACATGACTAAAATCGATGCTCATCTGGCCAAAAATGATTCTATTTTTCAGAGCCAAACGTCTTCAATCAGGGCTCTCAAAACTCAAGTGGGGCAGCTGGCCAATACAATGAACAATAGGCCCCCGGGGACGTCTTCAAGTGATGATATGGAGGCCTCTCTCAAGAATGCTCCCCCGAGTTGAAGAAATAGAAAAAGTCATGCATGGACTATAAAAAAGGCATCTTTTTGGATGTATCTACCTCTTTGTGTTAATTTCTTAAGATTAAAGTCTAGTATGTAGTGTATTTGATTTTGATAATTCATGTTATTTTGTTGTTGCATGCATACGTTAAACCTGCTAGACAATTTTTATAAGTGGTTGAAGCCTCATTGAGGCATTTTTGGGTGTCGTGTGATGCCTGCTGCAGAATTCTGCAGGCAGACCTCTGACGCCGCGGCGTTGGATTTGTTGCATCGCGGCATTTTGGTCTCTGCCCTATCCAGGTTTTGAGATAGAGAGCATCACACCGCGGCGTGAGTTTGCGAACGTCGTAGAGTCCAATTTTCTGTTAAAAAAAATTAAAAATTGAAACATCTGCACGCAAATGTGTGCCGCAACATTGTTTAGTGAACGTTGTGGCGTTCTGAGCTTAATTAGGATAAATCAGAATAGGGCTTGCGCCACAATGCAAACCCTTCAAGCTCCCTCCTCTGCATTTTCTCTCGTCTCTCCCATCACCCATTCTCCCATCAACTTTTATTTCGTGCATTTTTGTGCATCCCGAGCATCTCATTCCCATTTCCATTTGAAGGTATGCGCATTTCTCCCATTTTCTCTTGTTATTTGTGTATTTTTCTTTTATTATGGTTTTATTGAACTTGTGTTTTTAGGTTCTTTTTAGTTAGGTTTAGTCCAATTGTTAAGTATTTTGTTCCCTAGTTAGGTTATGCTTGTTATTATTTACTTAGATTTGGGGTTGGGGTTGTTGTGGGCTGCGAGTTGTGTTCTGATAGTTCATGAATGCCGCAATGTATGCTTAAATTTCTTTGAATGTTGCAACATGGGTTCATAACGTCGCGGCGTTGGTATGAACTGATTGAATGTCATGGCGCATGTAAGAGCATCACGCTGCTGTGAGAATGTCCTTGAATGTCGCGGCGCTGGCATCAATGCCGATGCGTGTTAACCCAGTTTTTCCAAAAAATTGAGTGTTTTAATTGTCTTATTCATTTTCTTGCCCAATTTTGACCTGTTTCTTTCTTTTTCAAGCATATGGTACCGAAAAGACTTAGAGGTGAGAGCAGCAGGCAGCAGAGGGAACCATCTCCCCCTCAGGGTTTCGACTGGACCAGATTTATTTCTGCGACTACGCAGAACCACTATGGGACCTTGGTCTCTAAACATGTTATTGTGGAGTGCATATTCCTCTTCACCAACACCATTTAGGCTGACATTGAGGCCGCCATCAGGCAGCACAGGTGGGGGGAGTTCTCCAAACACTCCAGTAGGGCATCTTTACCGTTGGTTCGCGAGTTCTACGCGAACCTGGCCTTTATTCACGTTGACTCCACCATTGTCACAGTGCGGAGCCGTCATGTCTCTTTTTCCGTGGAGTCCATCAGGGCGGCCCTTACCTTGCCCCCTTTTCCCTTGGTCTATATTACACGGAGTTTAGTCAGTGGGAACCCGAGGGGATTGACCTATAGACAATCACCGTGCGCATTTATACACCAGAGTCACAGCCGGTCCTATGGATCTTTTCACAGTAAGGGCGTGCCCAGTTTTTCCCCCATTACTGTTTGGCCCCATATGCCAAGGTCTAGTACCACTTCATCAGTATCAGGCTCTTACCTTCCAGCAACCTGTCAGAGGTTACCCGTGACAAGGCCATCATGATATAAGTCATTTTGGAGCGGCGGTCGATAGACATCGCAGTCATTCTTCAGACTCAGCTGCGGCGGGCAGTCAGTGAGTGACGCAGCCTGTTCTTCCCATCACTTATCTAGTCGTTATGCTGGAGACGAGGCATGCCCATAGATCCGCATGAGGAGTGCGTTGAGGTTAAACAACCTCTCAATGAGCATTTCATCGGGAGGGTTGGTGCGGCTCCACCAGAAGCAACAGTGCCCTACCGAGCCCCCAAGAGAGCTCAGAGAGAAGCCCCAGAGCCCCAGATTCCCCAGGAGATGGATGACAGGCGTGCAGAGCTTCGCCAGATTGCCGCCATGCAGGGATCTCCACCCATGACTTCCCCATTCCTCCATACCCTCCTTTTGATGGAGCTGAACCCTCGTATCAGCATCAGGACCCAGCTGCCCACCATGATGATAGTGGCAGTGATACTGAGCCACTTCCGGGTGATGATGACAGCTGTGCAGGCGCTGAGATCCTGCCAGATGTTGATGCTGATGAGTAGTATGGTGTATTCAAGGTATCTTTCTTTCATGTTGACTCTATGGTACAGTGCGGCCACTGTTTCCCTTAAGTTTGGGGGGTGTCTTAGTATTTTGTTATATAAATTGACTTTTTATTATTGTTAAATTCTTATTAGTTTAATTATTATTATTTTTAGTATTATTTTTTGTTGTTTATTATATGGTTTGGTGCACGTAATGGTTGATTTACATGATTGATGCTTGTGAAATTATTTGAATGCAAAACATGATGCCATTCGCTAGTGTATTGGTTGCCCAAAGATAATTAGAGATGCAAATTCACCTCAATTTTTTCTGTGAATCCCTATGCGATCTTGGAAGCATGCCAATCAATCTAGATTTTTTTAATGCATGATGAATTTTCCATTCCTATGCTTGTTTGGCTTCGGATTGGATTTGAATACTTTTCTAGAGAATGGTTATGACTAGTACATATGGATATGTCTTACATCTCTGAAATTGTTTTACAACTCTCTTGAGGTGAAATCCTAGATTGTGCATGACTAAGGAAATTATTATGACATTGTTTGGACCGATTGAGCATTTTCAAGCTTAGCCTGATATGTTATTATCTCTAGGTCCTATTTTGAAGCCTTATAATTGTTTGGCCTTATTTGTTTTTCATTACCATTGTGTTCATTACCATTTTAACCATTCTAATGCATGTGAAAGCATTGCATTTTCTTCCCACCATCAAGGTTTGTTGAGTGCATGATATGTTATTTCTTAAAGTGAGTTCAGTGATTAGGAATATTAATATTTTCAAATACAAAAATGAGCCTGAAGGAATCAAATGCAATAAAAGAAAGAGAAAAAGATTGCTTTGTATAAATATAAAAAAGGAAAAAGAGAAGAGAGAAAAGTAAAGCAAATAAAAGAAAGAAGAAAATTAAAAATAAAAAGCATTGCATGGTTTTGGTGAGTTTTGATCTTTCACTATTGAATACCCTGCTATTTTCACTTGTTCTCAAGTCTTGAAGTCGCATATTTTTGTTTCTCAATGTTTGTTTGTCATCCTTTCCCCTTTCTTCTTCACCCCATAACCATGACCTTACATTATAAGCTGATAAAAACCCTTTTGATCCTTATTCATGTGTGATTTACATTAGTGGAGAGAGAGTTGCATTACAATTTTAGGGATTCTTTGATTTATATCCATGTGTTTGCTCATAAGCTTACTTGGTTAAGTATGATTTGAATTGAAGAGGTTTGACTTGCATGTTTCTGGGAAATGAACCATGTATGATTTGAATCTTTGATTGTTGGTATGAGAAGGATTGTGTATGTGTGAACCAGATTTTGAGGCATGTATATTCTTTGAGGTTTAATGCAATCACCATACACTAGTGTTTAAGTTGAACTAGTCTTTGCAAGTGTAGTCTAACTTTGTTCTGCTCGAGGACTAGCAAAAACTTAGGTTTCGGGGTGTAATAACTTCATAGAATGTAGTTATTTATGCCCTATTTCTGTACATTCTGAGTGCTTTGTCCTCGTTGTCATGCTTTGTTGGAAAGTTTTAGCCTCATTTTCAAGTAAAATCCATGCTGAGGTCTTCCCCTCTAATCTTGCAAAAATTCTTCCTAATATTTGAGTTGATTGAGCTTGATTACATTCGTAGGGTATCATATTTATGTTACTTAATTATTACCAAATTACCCCCACGTTCATAAAATGTGATGTTATAATAAAAATACGAGTTGTAAATTTTTTTCCTCTTTGATAACGATAAATAAACTTAGCGGAAAATAAAATATTATACATCATCACACATAATTTACATCATTATACATTACAGAAGTATTGTCAAAATTATTTATATACAGACCAAGTTCTCAAAAGTAGTTAGACACTATTTAAAAACTAACACACTTGCCCAAGCATAAACTAAACAGCAGAACCCTCATACGGGTCCTCCTCAGACTCCTCAGCTGGTAGAAATCCGACCTGACATGAAGTCCTACGGACAGGTGTCCGAGCATATGACACAATACTAATCTCTGTTGGGACATAATACCTAGCATCCCAATACTGCCTGATTGACAGCGAAAATTCGACATGTACATATAAAGTTACGGAAAAGAACGGATCTCTACAAAACTCTCGGCTCATGTTGACCATCAGATTTCCCTGATATATTAGTCCCCTCTCATCGGGACTAGTCCTCCATGCTCCAACTCCACCATGGAACTGTAATCTCACGTAACCGAAGAAACTAGATCTGGACGTCATCCTATTAAAACTCCACTTTCTCAGGAGAAATCTGCTCTTCTTCACCCTCTTGTGCAATTCCTTGCTCAGTGTCTTTACCAAACAAATAAAGTATAATACAAAATAATATACAAAGAGGTGAGATCACCTACGACAATACCAACATGGTAGCATGAAGATAACACAAACAGCACACCATACAGATATATCATATCATAATTACAATTATGCCATCATCATAATGTATAAAATAACAATAATTACAACAATGCCATCAACATTATTTATCATCATCATCATCCAATATTCCTCAATTAGAAATGAATATTCAATATTTACGATAATGCCCTCAACATTATCCAAGTATTCAAAAGTTCAATTATCATAACCAATACTCCCTAATTATTATATCATACAGATATAAATACTCAAATTTATGTATGCGCACATAGACTCAATTTCCTACTCCATGGAGCTAATACTCAGTTCGGAGAAATTGATCCAAAAGATCTGTCTGTAGCAACATGTCTTAGACCACGTGCCACATTTCTCATATGTGTTTGCACATCTATCATATACACAGCAGTCTTTACTAGATCTTAATTAATAATAGTGTCTCGGTCAGGATCATCGGTGTGTTACATCGATCTAACCTACGATATAGAAGAGCTACCAACTGCTCACTGTAAGCAACCCGCACCCTGATGCCCCCAAAGTCAACAAGTGACTTACACTACGCATACCGCACCCACTCAAGAGGTGTACGTCTCTCCTAGGCAAATAACCATATCAAGTCCATCGGACCTTTTCAATGCATGTTCAATGCACCAATGCCAATCACAGGCAAAATTCATCATTTTCTCATACAGTGTCCATACACTAATCCATGCATGTAAAATGCACCAATGGCAATCACAGGCAAATTCATCATTTTCTCATACACGTAAAAATATTCCATCATTTTTCAATCACGTAGTGATTTTCCAACAATATTTCAATCGTGTAAAAATATTTAAACACTTTCCAAATCGCGTAGAAATATTTTAACATTTTTTAAATTGTGTAACTTAAAAATCACATTTTTTAAGTTACGTAAATCATTTTTCACCATTTTTCAACTTCGTAAAATATTTCTCAACCTTCAAAATATTTCATTTCAACCTTTCTCAAAATAATATGATTTCTCACATTATTTTCCACATTTTCTTACTCAAGAAAATTTTTTTCGCAATTTATTCCATAAATTCACTATTTCATTGAATTAAATCAATGTTTCTCACTTAAAATTCCCTAATGCGCTCCAAAACGCAAAGGATGAGTTTTATGTTAGTAAATTTTAAATCATCAACGTTTCAAAATAAATTCTCAAATTCAATTCTCTTCCAAAATAATTTGAGGTTCAAACCCTTACAACCTCTATTTTCCTTTCATAATCGAAATTTCTATTTCTCAAGTGATAAAACACTCTGATTCCCTTTCCAAAATCCTTATACTAAATCAAATTATATTCCCACTTTGAAAATCACTTTGTTTCACAAAATCAAGGCATTTACAAGCCTTCAAGACCGTGGACATGGCCATTGAAACCATTCTTATATTTTTCCTTCTAAATCATCTAAGTTCCATTCATGGTTTTACACAAACAAAACCATTAAAATTCCTCATCAAAATTGTGAAACACTTAGTCTTTGAAGTCAAATCATTTGTTCATTTTCCTTGCTTTTCTTAACATCCAATTTTACCATTCATGAAAATATTAATTTGTGAACACCTATTTTGAGGTGTCTTGGCCGAAATTATCATGGTCTTTGGAATCAAAAATTAGTTTCCTTTCCAACAATTTTTATGGCATACATCACATATAATCAACATATTATATTTCAAGCATACCATAAAAGCAAATAAAAATCATACTAAGCATGTAAGCACAAATAAATCATGCAAAGCACATAAATCACATAAACACATAAACACCCACAAATAATTACATAACCATGGATATGAATCCTCATATGGATTCACCATCCATCAAATACACAAACCATCTCTCACCACCATAATTGGTTGGTGAGATGAATCTCCCTCTTACCTCTTGAAGAACCTCTTAAGCTCCTTGTTTTGCTTCTTTTTCCAAGTCCTTCACCACCAAGAGCTTCTCAAACATAAAACAAAACACAAGTTTGTTAGCATATTAAGCTTTAACTAGGGGAACCATGGATTAAACATAGCTTAGAACATGAAAAAGAGATAAGAAATGAAGTTTTCCATAACTTCACCTTAAGAACCCTAGAACTTTGCTCTTGAAGAAAGTCCTTGAAGATGATGGATTTAGAACTTGCTCCAAACTACAAAGTGTCTTAGAATGAGGTATAGATTCAAGAAGTATGGTTGTTTGAAATTAAAGAGTGATGGAAGATGGAGTATGGGTGCTTGGACGAAACTAGAGGAGAAGAGAAATGGAGAGAAAGTTTGATAAGTTTAGCTTCTTGGAAATGATCAATAATGATCAATATAAGAAATACTTGGTGTCTTGAAACTTGGCTATTGCCTTAAGCCTCCAAAACCGTCCCCTCTTTCTTGCATTCTCCTTGAGTGACCAATCTCACTAGCCATTATTTGAAGCATTCCCAACCATTGATTAGTTCAATGGTTAGGATTAATGTAGATTCTAGGTATAGCCTTTAGATTATAAGACTTAATCTAGGCCATTGCCCAATCTCACTAGCCATTATTTGAAGCATTCCCAACCATTGATTAGTTCAATGGTTAGGATTAATGTAGATTCTAGGTATAGCCTTTAGATTATAAGACTTAATCTAGGCCATTGGATCTTTCTTCTTGAAATTCTAGCCATTAGATGTATCTCCAAAATGAAGGGTCAAGATCACTCCTTCAAACATTACGTCCAATGGTCAAAAATGGTCCTTGTCACTTTACAAGACCAAATCTCCACCCTTGATTAAATCAATGGTGGATCTCCAACACTTTTTAAGACCAAATCTCCGGCCTTGATTAAATCAATGGTGGATCTCCAAACCACAAATGTTGACTAAGCAATATTATTTTTTTTATTTTTTTTTATTTTTATTTGTTATTACCCTACGAATAATATTTTTATTGTATTTTTATCACCCGATAATTAAATACAGTACAAAACACAGTAAAAGAAAATTTTAAAAACTGTTTTCGAATTCAGGTTTAGTAAGATCCCCTGTCTCCGTCTCAACAATATATAATTTTCTGGCTCCGAAAAAAATTTCACTTTTCCAGGCCCACCTAGGCCCACGCACAGCCTCCCTGGGCCCACAAATAGTCCAGAAATATAAAAATTTTATAATCATCCACAAAATCATAAAAATTAAAAAATTCATAAATATCAAATCAGATTACGTAAAATAATTAAGACTTAACAGTAATAATAAAATTACGTAAAATTTTTCCCGTCCCGAAAATTGTTATTTTCTTGACACAGAGTAAATCACACCAAACGATCAAATGTACTGATGGAATATTCAAAATAATTTTACAGTACACAGAAATCACTAAACAGTAGAATTCTGTTAACTGTCAAAATTACTGTCACATAGTTAGGAAATTTGGGGTGTTACAACTCTCCCCCTCTAAAAATAAGTTTCGTCCTCGAAACTTTATAAATTTGACTTCACACCCTCAGAATAAATATAGATATTGCTCTTTTATCTTTTTTTCCAGCTTCCATGTAGCTTCACCACTTACGTCGTTCCAAACTATTTTAACCAATGAAATTTCCTTACCTCGAAGTTATTTCGTCCTTCGATCCTTAATCTTGACTGGAAATGTTTCATAGGTTAAGTTTTCCTTCAGTTGTACTGTGTCTGGCTCGATAACATGGGTAGGATCAGAAGTATATTTTCATATTTGTGATATGTGAAATACATTGTGAAGATTCGATAGAAAAGGTGGTAACGCAATCTGGTAAGCTACCAGACCTACCCGACGTAAAATCTGATACGGCCCAATAAACTTTGGAGTGAGCTTTCTTGACTTAAGTACTCGTCCAACTCCAGTCATAGGTGTCACTCATTGAAATACATGGTCACCTTTTTCAAACTCAAGTTGTTTTCTCCTTTTATCAGCATAACTATTTTGCCGAGTTTAAGTCATCCTCATCTTGTCTTGAATCATTTTCACTTTCCCAGTTGTCTGTTGTACTAATTCTGGTCCTAGAATAGCATTCTCACCGTCTTGATACCGATAAAATAGTGTTCTGCATCGGCTCCCATACAATGCCTCATAGGATGCCATCCATATGCTCGAATGAAAACTGTTGTTGTATGTGAACTCTATTAAGGGCAAAAATTCATCCCAACAACCAGTTTGTTCTAGAACACAAGCTCTCAACAAATCTTCTAATGACTGAATTGTCCTTTCTGACTGACCATCTGTTTGTGGATGGTAAGCAGAACTCAAACGTAACTTTGTTCCCATCGCTTCTTGCAAACTATTCCAAAATCTCGACGTAAATCTTGGATCTCGATCTGAAATAATACTGGATGGTACACCATGAAGTCTAACAATTTCATTGATGTACACTTGGGCTAACTTTTCTATTGAGTACTTAACATTAATCAGCAAAAAGTGCGCCAACTTTGTAAGCCGATCAACAATTACCCAAATAAAATCATGACCTTTCCGAGTCCTTGGTAGTCCTATTACGAAATCCATTGCTATGTCATCCCATTTCCATTCAAGAATAGACAAAGGTTGCAACATTCCCGAAGGTCTTTGGTGTTTCACCTTAGCTTTCTGACAGACTAAACAGGATAATACATATTCTGCGATATCCTTCTTCATTCCTTGCCACCAATATAACTGTTTCAAATCTTGATACATTTTTGTGGCTCCTAGATGCATACTCAACTGACTTCTGTGAGCTTCATCCAAAATCAATTTCCTAAGTTCCGGATCATTAGGCACACAAACCCTTCCTTTAAACTTCAGAATTCCACTAGCACTTTCGCAGAATTCTAACACCGCTCCTTGGCTCCTTGCTTCTTTTGCTTCTTGCAAGTACTGGTCACTGTTTTGTCCTTCTCGTATTCTATTCATTAAATCATTTGAAATAGTGATCATGTTTAAACGCATCCTCCCTGGCATCAGTTTCATAGACAAACGCATATCCTAAAATTCTTCTATTAATTCTTTCTCCTTAATCATCATAACAGAAGCACTAAGCATCTTCCTACTTAACGCATCTGCTACGACATTTGCCTTTTCGGGATAATACTGTAACTGAAAGTCATAGTCCTTCAGAAACTCTAACTAATGCCTTTGTCTCATGTTCAACTCTTTTTGGTCAAACAAATACTTCAAACTTTTATGATCACTAAAAACAGTGAACGTTGCTCCATAGAGAAAATGTCTCCACACTTTTAATGCAAACACTACAGCTGCCAATTCCAAATCATGAGTCGGATAATTCCTCTCATGTACTTTCAACTGCCTTGAAGCATAAGCCACCACCTTACGGTTCTGCATATGTACACAACCCAATCCTTGGTACGAAGCATCACAAAATACTTCGAAAGGTTCATTCGGATCAGGTAGAATCAATACCGGTGAAGTAGTCAATCATCTTTTCAACTCTTGAAAACTTTCTTCGCATGCATCAGTCCATACGAACGGTTAATGCTTCCGTGTAAGTTGGGTAAGAGGTCTTGTTATTTTAGAAAACCCCTCAATGAACCGTCTATAGTATCCTGCTAATCCGATAAAACTACGAATCTCCGATACAGTCTTTGGTCTTTCCTATTCAAGAATTGTTTCCACTTTTGAAGCATCAACTTCAATTCCTTCCTTCAATATAACGTGTCCCAAAAATTGAACTTCGCTTAACCAAAATTCATATTTGGACAACTTGGTATATAGCTTATTTTCCTTCAAAATCTGGAGAACTACTCTGAGATGATCAACATGTTCCTCCTGACTTTGAGAATAGATCAAAATGTCATCTATAAAGACAACAACAAACTTATCCAAGTATGAACAGAACGTAAATCAATCTTGGAAAATATCGCGGCTCCTCGCAATTGATCCATCAGATCATCGATTCTTGGTAGTAAATATTTATTCTTAATCGTAATCTTATTCAATTGTCGGAAGTCTACACATAGGCGTGAAGTTCCATTCTTCTTCTTTACCCACAATACTGGAGCTCCCCATAGTGACACACTTGGTCTCACGAATTACTTTTTCAATAAATCCTCCAGCTGTTTCTTACGCTCTGCCAACTCTACCGGCGACATCCGATATGGCGCTATAGATATAGGTCCAGCTCTAGGTACTAAATCAATAGCAAACTCAATTTCTCTTTCTGGCGGTAGTCCAAGTATATTTTCAGGAAATACTTCAGGAAATTCATTCACAATGAAAATATCCTTCAAGACATCTTCACATTGAACCTCCAAAGAAGACAACAATAAATACCCATGATCTCCTTCCTTCAGACAAGCTTCTACTTGAGTAGCCGTTAGGAATCTAGGATCCTTAGCCTCAGGAAATACTAGTGTCTTATTCGAATAATCAATTAGGATATGGTTAGAAGATAACCAATCCATTCCTAAGATTACATTAATCTTGGAGAGAGGCAAACATATCAAATCCACATAAAAGATTTTATTCCTAACACAGACAAGGCAATTTAAACATACTTTTGATGTAATCACAGGCTTATCAGTAGGAGTAGCAACACTCAAATCATAAGGCAATACAGTCACAGTCAATCCCAAACGCTCCACACAATTACATGCAATGAAAGAATGTGTTGCTCCCGAATCATAGAGTACGGTTAAAGGATTACTTTCAATAGCACACTACTCCATGATCAAGTCCTCTGATTTTGCGGCTTCTTCCCCGCTCATAGTATACACCGGACCACCCGCCTGTGGCCTTGCAGTACAAACATTACCCATAGAAGGTTCCCTCTTTATCTGATCACAATCCCTGGATAAATGTCCAGGTTTTCCACATCTATAACAAATAACTCCCTTATGTTGACAATCCTTGGTCAGATGGTCCTTCCCACACTTAAAACATTTAACTGTAGAAGTTCCAGCTTGACTTGCCTTACTGTCACCAGAACTTCCCCCAACAAATTGCTATCGGTTCTGGCCTCCTACTGTTTTAGTATACGATTTTTGTTGAAAGCGGTTTCCTCCGCTACCCTTTCCTCCTTGGAATCTCGTAGGTCCAAAATTCTTATTTCTCGTCACACGCTGTTGATCAATCTCCTCAATCTTACGACACTTGTCCAACAATTCTGGAAACTGTTCAATTCCCAAAGTTGCTACAGCTCGCTTAATGTCAAGCTTTAATCCTTCTTCAAATTTTCTACATTTTTAATCCTCATCCGGGTGCATCTGAAAATACCTCGAAAACTTAGACAAGCTTTCGAATTTTGCAGCATATTCACTTACAGACATCACCCCTTGTCTCAGACTAAGGAATTCCATCTCCTTTGCATGACGAACACTAGCAGGGAAATACTTCCCAAAAAATTTCTACTTAAAGAGCTGCCATGTCACAACTCTTCCCTCAGCTTCTAACAATCTTCGGGCTCCTGCCCACCAGTTTTCTCCATCTCCTACTAGTACAAACGTTGCAAAAGTAAGCTTCCGCTCATCAGTACAATCCATACCTTCAAATATCTTCTCTAATTCTTTGATCCACAGATCAACTTTCTCTAAGTCAAATTCTCCATGAAACTTTAGTGGATTATTTCTACAGAATTCTGACAAACTGTGAGCATCCTTAGTTGCCCTTCGATTTTGCTGTACAATGACATCAACCATCTGTTGCATTGCTGCTACAGCTACAGCCATGTTCTGATTATCGTCGCCAACATTTTCCATTCCAGCTCGAGTATTTACACGTCCTCGTCCTCGTCCAGCCATTTCGTTTCTCTACTCAAACTGGACAATACAAAGAAAGTAAAGTCAATCTTTAAACAAACAAACTAGTCACAGAGAATCACACAACTTAAACAAGACAGACCTAACCACAAACCCAAAAGACTCTAACTTGGGCTCTGATACCAACTAATATAACACCCACCGTAGGGTGTCATATTTATATTACTTAATTATTACCAAATTACCCCTACGTTCATAAAATGTGATGTTATAATAAAAATACAAGTTGTAAAAAAAAATTTCCTCTTTGATAACGATAAATAAACTTAGCAGAAAATAAAATATTATACATCATCACACGTAATTTACATCATTATACATTACAAAAGTACTGTCGAAATTATTTATATACAGACCAAGTTCTCAAAAGTAGTTAGACATTATTTAAAAACTAACACACTTGCCCAAGCATAAACTAAACAGTAGAACCCTTATACGGGTCCTCCTCAGACTCCTCAGCTGGTAGAAATCCGACCTGACGTGAAGTCCTACGGACAGGTGTTCGAGCAGATGACACGATACTAATCTCTGTTGGGACATAATACCTAGCATCCCAATACTGCCTGATTGATAGCGAAAATTCGACATGTACATATATAGTTACGGAAAAGAATGGATCTCTACGAAACTCTCGGCTCATGTTGACCGTCAGATTTCCCTGATATATTAGTTCCCTCTCATCGGGACTAGTCCTCCATGCTCCAACTCCACCATGGAACTATAATCTCACGTAACCGAAGAAACTAGATCTGGACGTCATCCTATTAAAACTCCGCTTTCTCAGGAGAAATCTGCTTTTCTTCACCCTCTTGTGCAATTCCTTGCTCAGTGTCTTTACCAAACAAATAAAGTATAATACAAAATAATATACAAAGAGGTGAGATCACCTACGACAATACCAACATGGTAGCATGAAGATAACACAAATAGCACACCATACAGATATATCATATCATAATTACAATTATGCCATCATCATAATGTATAAAATAACAATAATTACAACAATGCCATCAACATTATTTATCATCATCATCATCCAATATTCCTCAATTAGAAATGAATATTCAATATTTACGATAATGCCCTCAACATTATCCAAGTATTCAAAAGTTCAATTATCATAACCAATACTCCCCAATTATTATATCATACAGATATAAATACTCAAATTTATGCATGTACACATAGACTCAATTTCCTACTCCATGGAGCTAATACTTAGTTCAGAGAAATTGATCCGAAAGATCTGTGTAACGCCCCAATTTTTAGAAAATATTCTGAATGTACTGTTTTCTGTTTCTCATGCTTTTGTATGAATGACCATTGTGTCCCTGTTTTTCAGTTCTTAATTTCTGTATGAAAACAATTACGATAATACTGGCTCAAATTTTATTTGATCGTTTTACGTAAATTGTTTCGAGACGTAAAATAAAAATTTTTCTCGAAGCCATGTATTAATTTTTCTCGAAAGATATACGACTATATAATACAAATTTGGATATTTTATTTGAACGTTTTGGATAATTACCTACGTTGTGGGAAAAAATGGGAAAATGACCGTTACGTCCCGAACGCATCTTGTTTTATTTGTTTTTGTCTGTTTTTAATTGTTTTCTTCTTGATTTAATGTCCGAAAATATGTCTGTGATTTTATATGGTTTTTTTGTGTGATTTGCTCAGAGGCAGGAAAATAATATTTTTCGGTCGGGGAAAATCTTATTTTATTATTTAGAATTGGGGGATCTTACTTAACCCGATTTCGAATGAGACTAAAAATAATCTTTTAATTTTTAGATTTAATCTGTCAAATAAAATAATTTTATATTATTATAATATTATTTTATTAGTCAAGATGTTTTAGTGACAAAGTGGACCCGGAAATATTTTGCGGGACCCACGATTAGCGTAACAGTTAGATCGGTAGCTTAATTAATCACCGTAAAGTGTAGAACTTTCAGAACAAGTCGACTCACTAGGCCGACTCAAAGAGAGAGCATTTATCTGTTGTGTGACTCAAAGGCATGTGAGTCATAGGAACCAACCAATGAGAATCAAGCTTGCTCACCAAGGCTTGATCTTGGCCTTTGATTCATCCAATGGCTTGGATGAAGCCAAGCAAGGTGCCCACCTTGCACCCCACTTGATGTTCACGGCCAAGAGGCCTTAGGAGAAAAAAAATCACTTTCATCTTCATCACTTTTCTCTCTTCTCTCTCATCAAGAACCCTAGCCACCATTCTTGTCCATTTTCTTCACCATATTCGGCCAAGCTAGTTTCCTAACACTCCAACCATCCAAAAATTTTTTCTAACCAAGTTTCCTTAACCTAAACACCATTCTAAGAACCTTTGTAGTTGGAAGTTTCTTCAAATTCTTCCATCTAGGGCTTGGAAACCAACCTTGAAAGTTTTACCTAGAAGGTGAAATTTCATGCTTTTCTTTTCTCTCTTCTTTTTCAAAGTTCTAAGCCATGATTTTTCCATGGTTTAGCTTCTTTTTCATGGTTAGTAACATGTAGATTTTGTTTGAGATTTCTAGGTATTTTTGGTGGTGAAAACCGTGACCTAGGAGGTGTGAAAGCAAGCTTTTGTCTTCATTTAAGGTAAGAGGAAGACAATTCTTATCATCCCTTGATGGTGGTAAGAAGATGGGTTGTTTGTAGAATCCATAAGGATTCGGTTGTGGTGTGTTTATTGATGTGTATTTGTTAATTTTTGTGGTTGCTAGTAGCTTAAGTGTTATGTGTTAGTAGCTTTCTTATTTGGTAATTGTAATAATTTTGCATGTCTAATAGCTTTTGATTGTATGTCTATAAGCTTTAAATTAGGTTTTATGTGTTAGAAATATTTTGCATGTGTTAGAAATATTTTGCATGTGTTAGAGATATAAATGCATGTGTTAGAATTGTATGATAAGGTTTAGGATGTGAATAACATGTGTAAATTTGCATGAGTGTTCCAAAGAACACATCCAATAGCTCACGGCAATGCTAAAGTGTGAGGACCAAAATGTTCTCTTCATTTTTCCTAAAGTGCAACTTAATTGATTAGGAGAAATAAGAAGGTTTCAAATTGTTTTGATCCAAGAAAAGGAATTTAGAAATCAATTGGTAAAGATTTAGTAAATTTTGGGCCAACATGCCTAAAGGATTTATTTGATTTAAAATCATTACTTTATAACATGATTTAATGAACTTAGATAAGATAATACCTTTGATATGATTTAGAGATCAAATGAAAAAGTTTTACAAAATTCGGCCAACATGCCACTATAGGTAATTATGATTTCTAAAACTTGATTCCAAACCTTTTTCAATTAAAAAGAGACAATACAAGTTAAAGGGAAATTTTCTATGATGATTTTTGAAGAAACAAATTGAGTAGAAATAAGTTTAAAGGATTAAAATTAGTGATTTTATCATTAGGAAGGAAATACAGTGATATTAAGAAATTTTCTAACATATAGCTCACTTTTGGTTTTGAAGCATGTTAGAGATTTAAATGATATGGTTAAAAATTAGGTAAATAGAAATTTTATGGAAAATTTAGAAAACCATTATTATAAGTTTATAAACAAAATACTGTCAATTTTTAGTAAAAATGAACCTATAAGATAGTAACAATATCCTAATGACAGTATGCGGTATGAAAAATTATTCAACGTAGTTTAAATGTACTAAGTACTATTTCTATCTGTTTAAACAGTAATTTTATGGGCATTTGAATAAGAAAATGATTTAAAAATCCTACGCGATTGAGAAAACGTATTAAAAATGCTACGCGATTTTAAAAACAGAAAAATATCTTTACCCGATTTTTAAACGTTTGTAAAAACGACGAGATTTCAAAAACGCGATAAAATTTCTACGCGATTGACCGTTACTATATCTATTTTCGTTGTCGGGAAAATGTGAACCCGTATAAGTTGTTAAGGTTATTTTCATTTGTCGGGAAAAAGTGAACCCGTCGCATGTGCTTTCTCGCCATTGAGGGCATATTTTTATCTTGAGGGCATTTTCGTAATTTCATATATTTGAAATTATGTATTTGTCTTTATACCAATTTTTGGTGTTTCGATTGACGAGAGACGAATCACATCGTGTTGTCGATGTGATAAATGTAGTGTGGTTCATTGTTCTAATGAACTTGGAGACTTTAGTGTACGGGATCCCACATGTGGATTGGGTTGGTAGCTCCATTACCGGGCCGTGGTAAACCGATAGCACACTAAGGTACTCGACATTCACTATATTTAATCGAGGTTTGTAAAGTCTAGTAGTACATTGCCTATAGTGCCACAACGGGAGACCGTGAACTATACTACGCCTGGATGGTGGATTCCCAGGTCGTAGGCTATTGACGCAACGTGTGACCGCGTAATAGTTGGTTGGGCAAAGTAGTGGTACTAATAGATTTTGCAAGTCATTCTCTCGATATCCTGTTTGGGTTTAGCTCCATGGAGTAGGGTTGTGTTTTGGTGTATTTGATTTTATCTTGGATAATATTCCATTTTTCTCTATTTATCTTTATCCGGTAATATCTTGGATGTTTTTACATTTTCTCTATTTTATATTTATCGATAATTCTTATGTTAGTTGTCCATTTCTTATCTTATTTTATACGTGAGATTGATTTATCTCGTGTGATTTTCTTTATTTGCGTTATATCTATGATGTTAAACACTAGGATATCTAATATGCATTATCTTGTTATAGCTTTTTCGTATTATATGAACCGTGTAGTTGTTATTTGTCGTCTTCTTATTGGCCATGTTGCGATGATTTTATGTTGTCTTACCTCTTTATTGTATGTGCCTATTGTCTATTTATTTTATGCGGTAAAGAGTTTGAAGAGGAAGAAGAGGAACAACCTCTTGAGATCGTGTACCCCGAGGAAGAGGAAGGTCGGACAAGCCAAGCCGACGATCGTTTTACGAGCAAGAACCATCCGATCATCATACCCTCTGGATTGTGTGGGGGATGGCGACGCCTGCATTTTTGGGATTCATAGAGCTGGTATTTCATGGAGGTGATCTGGCTTGGCATTTACGAGGAGATCGTGCTTCTGTTACCTATGCTGGACGTATGACCGTGATTTTACGTCATCAGTTTGATGGAGATCCGATTATGACGACGACGTTATTTCTACACCTAGAGTTACCCTTATCCATTAGGCGTTATTGGGGTGCTGAAAACCCTGAGCCTAGTGAGATAAGCATCGTATCGACTGCGCGATCCCGTTATCGCCGTGTGTCGAGGCATCCGGGATATCTATCTCCCGATGATCATTTTCAGACCGAGAGTGATCCATCTGAGGATTAGATAACCATGATGTTTTTTTTTGGGCGCGTCAGCGTATGTCTGTATATATTAACTCTTTTATTGCTTTCTTTACTGTTTTGTTTAAATAGTTGTAATCTTAGTTGTAAATTATTTGTACAGTTTATAACTTAACCATATGTATGTTATTAGTGATGATGTTTTTTTTTATTTCGTATTTTTCACATTATCTTTTTATATCATATTTCTGTCCATCAAGAATTATTTTACAACCCGTAATAATATTTAACAAATATTTCACAACTTGGGTAGATTTTATTTCTGTTTCTTTTATTTTCTTTTATGTGTGACATCCTCCAAAGGGGTGTTACAATAGTTGGTATCAGAGCCCAAGTTAGAGTCTTTTGGGGTTGTGATTGGGTCTGTCTTTGTTTGTGCTGTGTGATTCTCTGTGCTTGGACTCCGAAAGGAGACAATATTGTTTGAAATGGTTACTTTGGTTTCCATTGTATTATGATTCATCCGTCTTTGAAGAAAGACGATGACTCGTGGTAAACGTGCACATGAGGAGGTGAACGTGATGGTGGCAGGTTTGCCTGCAACTACAAAAGCAATGCCAAGAAAACGACTAAAGGAACAAGACAACATGACCAGAGTAAAGAAATGAAGCGTGGTGTCCAAAAGAGGAAAAACTATAAAGCCAGGTGATTTCGGTAAAACTCGTATTCGTGATTATTAGGAAGACAACAACAACAACAATCTCGTGGAGGAAATACGAGTGGTAGCAGGTTTAGTCAGGCTGCGACATCTGTACCCAAGTGTTAGAAGTATTGGAAGATCATCTAACGAGGGACGATACAATCAACGGAGTCACATGTTTCAAGTATAGGATGCCAAATACTTGTTGAAAAGTGTATTCTATCAAAAGACGACGTCATCTGTTAAAAATGAACGTGCTTTGACATCTCAAGTAGAATGGAGTATCGATTCTTCAAGTGGAGCAAAAGCACCTCAAATTGAAAACCTGATTAAAGAAGGTTGTGTCACAAAAGGTGATCCTTTAACTATACTGTATAATTCCAAGGGTAACCTATTTCTTTATGGTATATAATTGTGTAGGTCAATTAGAGTTATTTATGTCATCTTTATCTTTTGACCTGGTTGTTTTCACTTCAATTGCTAAATATGTGGTTGAGGACTTGAGTTGCTTAAACCATCCTAAGTTTGTTAAATAATTGAATTTTTTCTATTGATTCAATTTGTATACTCCTTTCTCAAAACATACATGATTTAAAAATATGGATTGGGTATTTTTCCAACCATCCATACTTTGTTAGACTTATCAGTTGAATTATTCAAATTTAAAAGTTCACTTCTAAATTCATCGTACCATATCAATTTCTATTGGATAGGTTCGGTGATATGGATGATTCTATCATCTCTTGTTTCGTGCCTTCATGATACCTTTCATGTATCGCAATTGCGAAATATACTTTTAGTCTAACTCGTTCTTTTAGGACTAATTGACTATTTGAGTTGATTAGAGTTATCAATGTCTTTGTTACCTTTTGACTTATCTATTTCTGCTTTTATTTCCAAATCCATTATTTCTATCCAGTTTCTTAAATGATCTTTTCTATTAATCTAAATTGTCTACCTCTTTCACGAGATAGATGTTATCTTATGAATGGATTGGTTATTTTTAATCATATCCTATAGATTGTTCCAAAGAAACTTTGGTGTCTCGAAAACTTATTCTTAAAATCGACAATGTCAAATTCTTTGTTGGACATGTCCTGGTAACAATTCTAATAGTTTTTCTACCTTTTCTTTCTAACTTTTATAATGTCCTTTTATATATTATAATTGCAAGAAAGGATATTCTCAGTCAAAATTATGTCAGTACCAGATACAAGATTATTGGAAAAGAAAACTTGAATTGTGAGGCACTTCCTGTTAAAAGCAAGAGCAGAAGAGTGAAGCGGTACAAAGGCAGAGAAATTTCAAGTGGTGCTGTTCAGAGTGGCAAATGTTTCTGTAATGTTCACAGGTTATGTGGATAGAATCTTGGTTGGTTTATCAGAAAGCGAAAGCGGAACATCAAAGACCAGCTGGGATGTTGCAACCATTATCGATTCCAGAATGGAAATGGAACAACATTTCTATGGATTTCGTTACTGGTTTGCCGAAGACAAAGAAAGGTCATGATGCAGTATGGGTTATAGTTGATAGACTTACGAAATCAGCTCATTTCTTACCAATTAATATCAAATATTCATTGGAAAGATTAACCCAGTTGTACATCAGTGAAATTATCACACTACATGGTGTACCGACAAGTATAATTTCTGATCGTGATCCGAGGTTTACGTCAAGATTTTGGCGAAGTCTACAAGAAGCTATGGGAACTAAGTTACGACTGAGTTCAGCGTATCATCCGCAGACTGACGGTCAGACTGAAAGAACTATACAGTCTTTGGAGGATTTATTGCGTGCTTGTGTTTTAGAACAACGGGGAAGTTGGGATGAATTTTTATCTTTGATAGAATTCACCTACAACAATAGTTTTCACGCAAGCATCGGAATGGCACCTTATGAAGCATTGTATGGAAGACGATGTCGAACGCCGTTATGCTGGTATCAAGATGGAGAGAGTATGGACTGTTGGACCAGGAGCTTGTACAACAAACTACGGATAAAGTCAAGATGATACAAGAGAAGATGAGGACGACGCTTAAAGCGGACAAAGAGTTACGCGGATAAGCGAAGACGACCTCTTGAGTTTGAGGAGGGTGAGCATGTGTTTCGAGAGTTACTCCTACGACCGGTGTCGGAAGAGCGATTAAGTCTAAAAGCTTACTCCTAAATTCATTGGACCATATCGATTATCCACGTATTGGCCCCGTAGCATATCGATTGCTTTGCCGCCTTTTCTATCCAATTTGCATGACGTGTTTCATGTGTCTCGATTACGGAAGTATATACCGATCCGACACATGTTATACAACCAGATGATGTGCAGTTAAAGGAGAATTTGACTTACGAAACTTTACCTGTCAGGATAGAGGGATGAGAAGGTAAAGCGACTTCGAGGAAGATGATCGAGTGGTGAAGGTTATATGGAATGAGGTGACGGGTGAAGCTACTTGGGAGCTGGAAGATAAAATGAAGGATCAAGTATCCTCATTTGTTTGGATGAACATCGAATTTCGAGGACGAAATTTTTATTTGTTTGGGGAGAGTTGTAACGCCCCAATTTTTAGAAAATATTACGAGATCAATGTACTTTTTTTCGTTTCTCATGCTTTTGTATGAATGACCATTGTGTCCCTGTTTTTCGGATTCTTAATTTCGTATGAAAACAATTACGATAATACTTGGCATAAATTTTATTTGATCATCGTTTTACGTAAATTGTTTGAGACAGTAAAATAAAAATTTTTCGAGAGCCATTTCTTGTATTAATTTTTTCGAAAGATATACTGACTATATAATACAATTTGGATATTTTATTTGAACGTTTTGGATAATTACCTACGTTGTGGGAAAAAATGGGAAAATGACCGTTACGTCCCGACGCATCTTGTTTTATTTTGTTTTTGTCTGTTTTTAATTGTTTTCTTCTTGATTTAATGTCCGAAAATATGTCGTGATTTTATATGAACTTTTTGTGTGATTTGCTCGAGGCAAGAAAATAATATTTTCCGGCCGGGGGAAAATCTTATTTTATTATTTAGAATTGGGGGATCTTACTTAACCGATTGAATGAGACTAAAAATAATCTTTTAATTTTTAGGATTTAATCATCAAATAAAATAATTTTATATTATTATAATATTATTTTATTAGTCAAGTATGTTTTAGTGATGAGTGGACGGAAATATTTTGCGCCCACGATTAGCGTAACAGTTAGATCGGTAGCTTAATTAATCACCGTAAGTCGTAGAACTTTCAGAACAAAGTGACTCACTAGTGACTCAATGAGCATTTATCTGTTGTGTGACTCAAAGCATGTGAGTCATAGGGAACCAACCAATGAGAATCAAGCTTGCTCACCAAGGCTTGATCTTGGCCTTTGATTCATCCAATGGCTTGGATGAAGCCAAGCAAGGTGCCCACCTTGCACCCCACTTGATGTTCACGGCCAAGAGGCCTTAGGAGAAAAAAAATCACTTTCATCTTCATCACTTTTCTCTCTTCTCTCTCATCAAGAACCCTAGCCACCATTCTTGTCCATTTTCTTCACCATATTCGGCCAAGCTAGTTTCCTAACACTCCAACCATCCAAAAATTTTTTCTAACCAAGTTTCCTTAACCTAAACACCATTCTAAGAACCTTTGTAGTTGGAAGTTTCTTCAAATTCTTCCATCTAGGGCTTGGAAACCAACCTTGAAAGTTTTACCTAGAAGGTGAAATTTCATGCTTTTCTTTTCTCTCTTCTTTTTCAAAGTTCTAAGCCATGATTTTTCCATGGTTTAGCTTCTTTTTCATGGTTAGTAACATGTAGATTTTGTTTGAGATTTCTAGGTATTTTTGGTGGTGAAAACCGTGACCTAGGAGGTGTGAAAGCAAGCTTTTGTCTTCATTTAAGGTAAGAGGAAGACAATTCTTATCATCCCTTGATGGTGGTAAGAAGATGGGTTGTTTGTAGAATCCATAAGGATTCGGTTGTGGTGTGTTTATTGATGTGTATTTGTTAATTTTTGTGGTTGCTAGTAGCTTAAGTGTTATGTGTTAGTAGCTTTCTTATTTGGTAATTGTAATAATTTTGCATGTCTAATAGCTTTTGATTGTATGTCTATAAGCTTTAAATTAGGTTTTATGTGTTAGAAATATTTTGCATGTGTTAGAAATATTTTGCATGTGTTAGAGATATAAATGCATGTGTTAGAATTGTATGATAAGGTTTAGGATGTGAATAACATGTGTAAATTTGCATGAGTGTTCCAAAGAACACATCCAATAGCTCACGGCAATGCTAAAGTGTGAGGACCAAAATGTTCTCTTCATTTTTCCTAAAGTGCAACTTAATTGATTAGGAGAAATAAGAAGGTTTCAAATTGTTTTGATCCAAGAAAAGGAATTTAGAAATCAATTGGTAAAGATTTAGTAAATTTTGGGCCAACATGCCTAAAGAATTTATTTGATTTAAAATCATTACTTTATAACATGATTTAATGAACTTAGATAAGATAATACCTTTGATATGATTTAGAGATCAAATGAAAAAGTTTTACAAAAATTCGCCAACATGCCACTATAGGTAATTATGATTTCTAAAACTTGATTCCAAACCTTTTTCAATTAAAAGAGGCAATACAAGTTAAAGGGAAATTTTCTATGATGATTTTTGAAGAAACAAATTGAGTAGAAATAAGTTTAAAGGATTAAAATTAGTGATTTTATCATTAGGAAGGAAATCTGATGATATTAAGAAATTTTCTAACATATAGCTCACTTTTGGTTTTGAAGCATGTTAGAGATTTAAATGATATGGTTAAAAATTAGGTAAATAGAAATTTTATGGAAAATTTAGAAAACCATTATTATAAGTTTATAAACAAAATACTGTCAATTTTTAGTAAAAATGAACCTATAAGATAGTAACAATATCCTAATGACAGTATGCGGTATGAAAAATTATTCAACGTAGTTTAAATGTACTAAGTACTATTTCTATCTGTTTAAACAGTAATTTTATGGGCATTTGAATAAGAAAATGATTTAAAAATCCTACGCGATTGAGAAAACGTATTAAAAATGCTACGCGATTTTAAAAACAGAAAAATATCTTTACCCGATTTTTAAACGTTTGTAAAAACGACGAGATTTCAAAAACGCGATAAAATTTCTACGCGATTGACCGTTACTATATCTATTTTCGTTGTCGGGAAAATGTGAACCCGTACAAGCTGTTAAGGTTATTTTCATTTGTCGGGAAAAAGTGAACCCGTACAGGCTTTCTGCCATTGAGGGCATATTTTTATCTTGAGGGCATTTTCGTAATTTCATATATTTGAAATTATGTATTTGTCTTTATACCAATTTTTGGTGTTTCGATTGATTTGAGACGAATCACATCGTCGTGTTGTCGATGTGATAAATGTAGTGTGGTTCATTGTTCTAATGAACTTGGAGACTTTAGTGTACGGGATCCCACACGTGGACGGTTGGTAGCTTCCGGCATGGCCGTAGTAAACCGATAGCACACTAAGGTACTCGACATTCACTATATTTAATCGAGGTTTGTAAAGTCTAGTAGTACATTGCCTATAGTGCCACAACGGAGACCGTGAACTATACTACGCCTGGATGGTGGATTCAAGGCCGTAGGCTATTGACGCAACGTGTGACCGCGTAATAGTTGGTTGGGCAGCCGTGGTACTAATAGATTTTGCAAGTCATTCTCTCTCGATATCTGTTTGGGTTTAGCTCCATGGAGTAGGGTTGTGTTTTGGTGTATTTGATTTTATCTTGGATAATATTCCATTTTTCTCTATTTATCTTTATCCGGTAATATCTTGGATGTTTTTACATTTTCTCTATTTATATTTATCGATAATTCTTATGTTAGTTGTCCATTTCTTATCTTATTTTATCGTGAGATTGATTTATCTCGTGTGATTTTCTTTATTTGCGTTATATCTATGATGTTCGAAACACTAGGATATCTAATATGCATTCTTGTTATAGCTTTTTCGTATTATATGAAGCTGTGTAGTTGTTATTTGTCGTCTTCTTATTGGCCATGTTGCGATGATTTTATGTTGTCTTACCTCTTTATTGTATGTGTCTATTGTCTATTTATTTTATGCGGTAAAGAGTTTGAAGAGGAAGAAGAGGAACAACCTCTTGAGATCGTGTACCACGAGGAAGAGGAAGGTACGCAAGCCGACGATCGGTTTACGAGCAAGAACCATCCGATCATCCATACCCTCTGGATTGATTGTGTGGGGGATGGCGACGCCAAAGATTTTGGGATTCATAGAGCTGGTATTTCATGGAGGTGATCTGGCTTGGCATTTACGAGGAGATCGTGCTTCTGTTACCTATGCTGGACGTATGACCGTGATTTTACGTCATCAGTTTGATGGAGATCCGATTATGACGACGACGTTATTTCTACACCTAGAGTTACCCTTATCCATTAGGCGTTATTGGGGTACTGAAAACCCTGAGCCTAGTGAGATAAGCATCGTATCGACTGCGCGATCCCGTTATCGCCGTGTGTCGAGGCATCCGGGATATCTATCTCCCGATGATCATTTTCGGGACCGAGAGTGATCTATCCGAGGATTAGATAACCATGATGTTTTTTTTGGGCGCGTCAGTATGTCCGTATATATTAACTCTTTTATTGCTTTCTTTTCTTTCTTGTTTTGTTTAAATAGTTGTAATCTTAGTTGTAAATTATTTGTACAATTTATAACTTAACCATATGTATGTTATTAGTGATGATGTTTTTTTTTTATTTCGTATTTTTCACATTATCTTTTTATATCATATTTTCGTCCATCAAGAATTATTTTACAACCCGTAATAATATTTAACAAATATTTCACAACTTGGGTAGATTTTATTTCTGTTTCTTTTATTTTCTTTTATGTGTGACATCCTCCAAAGGGGTGTTACAATCTGTCTGTAGCAACATGCCTCAGACCACGTACCACATTTCGCATATGTGTTTGCATATCTAGCATATACACGACAGTCTTTACTAGATCTTGATTAAGAATAGTGTCTCAGTTAGGATCATCGGTGTGTTGCATCGATCTAACCTACGATACAGAAGAGCTACCAACTATCCACTGTAAGCAACTCGCACCCCGATGCCCCCAAAGTCAACAAGTGACTTACACTATGCATATCGCACCTACTCAAGAGGTGTACGTCTCTCCTAGGCAAATAGCCATATCCAGTCCATCGGACCTTTTCAATGCATGTTCAATGCACCAATGCCAATCACAGGAAAAATTCATCATTTTCTCATACAGTGTCCATACACTAGTCCATGCATGTAAAATGCACCAATGTCAATCACAAGCAAATTCATCATTTTCTCATACACGTAAAAATATTCCATCATTTTTAAATCACGTAGTTATTTTTCAACAATATTTCAATCGCATAAAAATATTTAAATGCTTTCAAAATCACGTAAAAATATTTTAACATTTTTCAAATCGTGTAACTTAAAAATCACGTTTTTAAGTTACGTAAATCATTTTTCACCATTTTTCAACTTCGTAAAATATTTCTCAACCTTCAAAATATTCCATTTCAACCTTTCTCAAAATAATATGACTTCTCACATTATTTTCCACATTTTCTTACACAAGAAAATCTTTTTTGCAATTTATTCCATAAATTCACCATTTCATTGAATTAAATCAATGTTTCTCACTTAAAATTCCCTAATGTGCTCCAAAACGCAAAGGATGAGTTTTACGTTAGTAAATTTTAAATCATCAACGTTTCAAAATAAATTTTCAAATTCAATTCTCTTCCAAAATAATTTGAGGTTCAAACCCTTACAACCTCTATTTTCCTTTAATAATCGAAATTTCTATTTCTCAAGTGATAAAACACTCTGATTCCCTTTCCAAAATCCTTATACTAAATCAAATTATATTCCCACTTTGAAAATCACTTTGTTTCATAAAATCAAGGCATTTACAAGCCTTCAAGACCGTGGACATGGCCATTGAAACCATTCTTATATTTTTCCTTCTAAATCATCTAAGTTCCATTTATGGTTTTACACAAACAAAACCATTAAAAATCCTCATCAAAATCGTGAAACACTTGGTCTTTGAGGTCAAATCATTTATTTATTTTTCTTGCTTTTTTTAACATCTAATTTTACCATTCATGAAAATATTAATTTTTGAACACCTGTTTTGAGGTGTCTTGGCCGAAATTCTCATGGTCTTTGGAACCAAAAATTAGTTTCCTTTCCAACAATTTTTATGGCATACATCACATATAATCAACATATTATATTTCAAGCATACCATAAAAGCAAATAAAAATCATACTAAGCATGTAAGCACAAATAAACCATGCAAAACACATAAATCACATAAACACATAAACACCCACAAATAATTACATAACCATGGATATGAATCCTCATATGGATTCATCATCCATCAAATACACAAACCATATCTCACCACCATAATTGGTTGGTGAGATGAATCTCCCTCTTACCTCTTGAAGAACCTCTCAAGCTCCTTGTTTTGCTTTTTTTTCCAAGTCCTTCACCACCAAGAGCTCCTCAAACACAAAATAAAACACAAGTTTATTGGCATGTTAAGCTTTAACTAGGGGAACCATAGATCAAACATGGCTTAGAACATGAAAAAGAGATAAGAAATGAAGTTTTCCATAACTTCACCTTAAGAACCCAAGAACTTTGCTCTTGAAGAAAGTCCTTGAAGATGATGGATTTAGAACTTGCTCCAAACTACAAAGTGTCTTAGAATGAGGTATAGATTCAAGAAGTATGGTTGTTTGAAATTAAAGAGTGATGGAAGATGGAGTATGGGTGCTTGGCCGAAACTAGAGGAGAAGAGAAATGGAGAGAAAGTTTGATAAGTTTAGCTTCTTGGAAATGATCAATATGAGAAATAATTGTTGTCTTGAAACTTGGCCATTGCCTTAAGCCTCCAAAACTGTCCCCCCACTTCTTGCACTCTCCTTGAGTGACCAATCTCACTAGCCATTATTTTAAGCATTCCTAACCATTGATTAGTTCAATGGTTAGGATTAATGTAGATTCTAGGTATAACCTTTAGATTAAAAGACTTAATCTAGGCCCTTGGATCTTTCTCCTTGAAATTCTAACCATTAGATGTATCTCCAAAATGAAGGGTTAAGATCACTCCTTCAAACTTTACATCCAATGGTCATAAATGGTCCTTGTCACTTTACAAGACCAAATCTCCACCCTTGATTAAATCAATGGTGGATCTCCAACACTATTTAAGACCAAATCTCCATCCTTGATTAAATCAATGGTGGATCTCCAAACCACCAATGTTAACTAAGCAATATAATTTCTTTTAATTTTTTTTATTTTTATCTGTTATTACCCTATGAATAATATTTTTACTGTATTTTTATCGCCCAATAATTAAATACAGTACAAAACACATTAAAAGAAAATTTTAAAAACTATTTCCGGATTCAGGTTTAATAAGATCCCCTGTCTCCATCTCAACAGTATAAAATTTTCTAGCTCTAGCAAAATTTTTACTTTTTCGGGCCCACATACAGCCTCCCTGGGCCCACAAACAGTCCAGAAATATAAAAATTTCATAATCATCCACAAAATCATAAAAATTAGAAAATTCATAAATATCAAATTAGATTACCTAAAATAATTAAGATTTAACAGTAATAATCAAATTACGTAAAATTTTTCCGGGCCCGAAAATTATTATTTTCTTGACATGGAGTAAATCACACTAAACGATCAAATGTACTGACGAAATATTCAAAATCATTTTACAGTACACAGAAATCACTAAATAGTAAAATTCTGTTAACTGTCAAAATTACTGTCAAATAGTTAAGAAATTTGGGGTGTTATAGAAGGAGTCAAGTTTTGAAGTCACCTTCATCTTGGAAAATGATTCAAGCTTCAAGGCTCAACCCATTGAGGCTTCATCTTCTGTTTCTTCTTCTCTCTCTCTTCCATTTATCTTGAATATGGATTTTTGTATTACATTTTCGTATTCAATGAGTAGCTAGTTGTGTTTAGAGTATTCTTTGAAGCTTCCTTTGATTATTAATTGATTTGTACCCCTTTTAAGTTTATATGAAAGATTTGGATTTTGTTCAATCATATTGTACTTATTGCTTTTATTTGTCTGATCAACTTGTGGGTGATTTGTTGAAATATATTGAGCCTAGACATAGGACTTTAGGTTTTAGATCATTTGTATGATAGATGCATATTCGATTTTATTCCAATGGTGGAATAGTTTGATTCGTTAATAGGATAGACATATACATATTAGTCATGCATAGTCTTAGTTAAGAATCGATCTTAATGCTTGTTATTTACTCTAGTTCTCATGGATGCATAGTGAACTAGGTAAATTGCATAGGATTAATCGTCCTAGACATAGGCTTTTAACTATATTAGTTTCTCAGGCTAACCTGATCTAATCATTTGTATTGCTTGAATGGTTTATATAGTATCAGTTGAAATAGGGGGTGAAAAATGATTTTCTATGTTCTCAACCTATCTTTATTTTTCTCTATGCATTATAATTTATTTATCAACCCCTTTTCCACTTTACGTTTGCTTGAATAGAATTAATTAAGCTATAAATTAATATTTAGCTTTGGAAGTTGCCATAGTCCCTGTGGAGACTATCTTACTTATCATTTTTATTACTTGAGCGACTCGTGCACTTGCGGTTAGTAAAAGAGCAGTTGGTTTTCGCCCAGCAGCTACTTCCACTGCCTCTATCCTTCTTCTTACCACTTTATTCTCCATTCTTATTGAGAGTGGGCCTCTCCATTTCTTCATCAAGGTCTGCTGCCTTTCTCATCTCATCAAGATTGTTAGTATCATTAAACACCACATGCATACTTTCATCAACTACCAGAGTTCTCAAATTATAAACCCTATATGCTTTAGAAGTAGTACAATATCCAAGAAAGATGCATTTATTAGATTTTGAATCAAACTTTCCTAGTTGATCTTTATTGTTCAACACAAAACATTCACATCTAAATACATGGAAGTATGATATGTTGGATTTCCTTCATTTTCACAACTTATATGGAGTTTTCTTTAATATTGGCCTTATTGAAACTCTATTCAGAATATAACATGAGATGTTGACTACCTCAGGCCAAAAATACTTTGGTAGTTCAATGTCACATAAGAGAGTTTGGGCTATCTCTTAAAGAGTCCTATTTTTCCTTTCCACAACTCAATTTTGCTGTGGAGTTCTTAGACAGAAGAAATTATGGACAATTCCATTTTCATCACAAAAGAATTTAAAGAAAACATTTTTAAACTCTCCTCCATGGTCACTTCTTATGCCAGTAATGCAAAAGCTTTTTTTTCATTTTGAACTTATTTGCAAAAGGTTTTGAAGCCCTCAAAAGAATCATTCTTGTTTTTTAGGAAGAGAACCCACGTATATCTAAAGAAATCATCAACAATCACATAACTATACCTCTTTCCTCCTAAACTAGTAATCTTGGTAGGACCAAAGAGATTAATATGTAGAAGCTCAATAGATTTATGAGTTGTGATAACATTCTTAGGCTGGAAGCTTGAGTTTGTTTGCTTGCCTCTTTGGCATGCTTTATACACCATATATTTATCAAACTTGATCTTTGGCAAGCCTCTCATAAGATCATGTTTTAGTAGCTTAAAAATGGTCTTCATATTCACATGACCAACTTTCTTATACCACAACCATTTTTCAAAACTCATAGATATGAGGAATTCCACATTTTGACTACTAAAGTCCTCCAATTAAATGTTATAAACATTCTTGTCGTTATTTCTAGAGATGAGGACTTTGCCACCATTGGCTTCTCTTTATATGCATTTGGTAGGTTCAAACACAGCCTCATATCCATTGTCACAGAATTAACTTATGCTAAGAAGGTTGTGTTCTATCCCCTTTACATAGTATACATTATCTACAGTTGGAGAGTTTTTCTTATCAATCTTATATATCCCTTTGATTATAGCCTTGTTATCTCCAAAGGTTACATCACCTCTTTCTTTGTCCTTTAATGACAAGAACTTGTTTCTGTCCCCAATCATGTGCCTGGAACAACTATTGTCCAAGTACCATTTACCCTTCTTTTTATTTGTTACTAGACACATATGCAAAAGAAGGTATCATGTACTTAAGTACCCAAACTTTCTTGGGTCCTTTCATGTTAGAAGGCTTAGACTTTGATGGTTTGCCTTTAAAAAAAACATTCTATAACTTTATGTCCCTTTTTATGATAGCAAAAACACACCAATTCAAGCTTTTTGAAAGGCATAAACAGGTTCTTATATCATTTTTGCTTTGAACCTCCTTTGTAGCCTAGACTAGCTTTGTCAAAGGTACATTTTTTACTAACAAGCAGTTTCTCAAGATTGTTTGTACCATCAATAAACTTGGTCAAGTCTCTTTTCAACTCATCCACCTTCTTTCTCACCTGTTCATTCTCTTCCAACATATAAGAAGATAGCTGAGAAGGTTGGTGAAAGAGTTGGTGAGAAGGTTCAACCTATTTTAGTTTGGATTGAGTTGTTAGCTCTATGTTCAAATTAACTAGAGCTGCATTATCCCTTTTTAATAAATCAATTTCTTTTTCCAAATCAACCAATTTGGCCTTGCATTTTTTAGCCAAAGTATTAGAGTCGGAGAGAAAGTTATCAAAAGCATTCTCAAGTATTTTATAAGAAAGATGAAAATGTTTAGATTCTGATACCTCATCACTAGAGTCTTGGTCTCTAGCAACCAAACACATATTGGCAACTTCATTTTGATCATCTTTACTTGAAGAGTCATCCGGATCTTCTCAGGTTGCCATCATTCTTTTTTTCTTAGAGAACTTCTTTTGAGATTTCTTTAACAGTGGACATTCTGATCTAATATGTCCTAGTTTCTTGCATTCAAAACAGGTGATTTATCCTTTGTTGAAGTTTCCAAGTTCACCCTTTTGAAAGTCCTTCTTGGTTTAGAACCTTTTTCCTTTCCTCCCTCGTTTCCTCCACATTTTGTGGATCTTTATAGAGATGAAGGAAAGTTCATCTTCATCTGACTCATCATTATCTCCATCACTTTCCTCATCAGTTTCTGTTCTTGAACTGAGAGAACTCTGAGAAGGTTGATGAGAATATTGCTTGACTACTTTATGAGTGGATTTCAAGGCTATACTCATTCCTTTTTTTGCCATATCTTCACTCATCTCTGCAAGCTCTAGTTCATGAACCATCAAAGATCCAAGTAATTCATCTAACCTCAGGGCTGACAAGTCCTTAGCTTCTTAGATGGTTGTGACCTTTAGTCTCCATAATTTAGGCAAGTTTCTCAGCAATTTTCTTACGTGCTCTTGGTTAGAGTAGACCTTCCCAAGTGACTTTAGATCATTCACAATAACTGAGAATCTTGCAAACATCTTATCTATTGCCTCATGATTGTCATTCTTGAACATTTTATATTGATGAATCAGCATACTTGTCTTGGCTTCCTTGACTAGGTTTGTTCCTTCAAGAGCTATGACAAGAGTATCTTATTTCTCCTTTGTTGTTTGGCAGCCAGCAATTTTGTCATACTCACTTCTACTTAAGGCACAAGTTAAAAAAAACTTGGCCTTTAAGTTGAGAAGATATTTGTTTTTTTCTTTATATGTCCAGTTTTATTTTTCCTTCTCAACTTCTCTTCCATCATCAAATATGGTCTTTGGTATGCATGGACCTCTTTCATTGATATCCCATAAATCTATATGCTAAGATTCTGTGAATAATTTCATCATATCCTTCTAGCAATAGTAGTCTATGTCATCAAAGGCTGCTGGTCTGTTGGTAGATGAACCTTTTGGTAGATAGGTTCCACCTCCTTGCATATGTGTCATACTTCCTTCAAAATCTTTGTCTTCTCACACAGTCAGGTAGGCTCAACCTAGAGGCTGAGCTCTGAAACCAACTAAAGTTGGCAACAACACAAGAAGAAAGGTTGAATTATGTTCCTTTTTTTCCTGAATATTAACTTTTTCACATCTTTCTCATGTTAGAGCACTTAGAGGTGAGAAAGTTACAGCTTAAAGCAGACGGTCAATGAGAAGCTTTATAAAGAAACTAACAGACCAATGTGAGAAGGTTTGTGAGAAGCTTTAATAGTCGAATGAAAACAACTTTTTCACCACTTCAACTTCTTTTTCTAAAACAGTTTTGGATCTCTTAACTTTTTAAAGATTATTTTCTTGAATCAAATACTTCAGTTTTAGTTAATAAATCATATTCAACTTATAAACTTTGTTAAAAACATATTTAAATAACTTTCTCAAGAACACTCTCAGATTTTAAACTTTAAAGTGTTTGAACAACCAAATATAAAATGAGAGATGAATGAGATGAAGATCATACCAGAGATGTGGGGCTACGTCCGACACCTAGTAAAAACACTAAGATTTCCACTATGTGAGCATTCTTTAATCACCCAAGCCTCTCCAGACTTATTTACAAGTATTATTTGCCAACAGCCTCTTCAGGCTAACCACAAGTATTCTTGATAACAACTTCTTCAAGATGAATCCCAAGTATTCTTCTACAGCCTCTTCACGCAAACAAACTTAGAATCAAGTGGCTTGGATAACCTCACAAGCTCACTCATTACAAGTCAAAATTAGAGGTTGAGAGAAGCATTTGTTTAACTTGTCTAGCTCTTGAAACCACTTCAAGAGTGGATACAAACACTTATACAGATCAGTAAAAACACCTACTGATGGATTTACACAAATTAAGTTTAGGTAAGTACATATGAGAAGGTTCAAATTCTTGTCAGCATGTCAAAAAAAATTTCAGCTAAAGTTTTCTAGTTGATCTTTAGACTTGAACTCTTTTATAGACTTCGAAATGTGACTGTTAGGCACTACAAACGATGGTTGTCCTTACTAGTAGCATGTGACTGTTATTTTGTTCTTTTCCTAGACACATCAGCTTTCTTCTTTAAGGTGAGAAGGTTCACCAAAAACCTTCTCAAGGTTTACCTTCTCACTGAGTCTTCTCAGCTTGAAGCTTCTCAAGTACTTTCTCACCAGCTTTCTCACTCAACCTTCTCATTCCTTAAGACTTCAACCTTCTTAGCTTTAAAATTCACTATCTACAAAATAAATCTTCATTCTTCTTGATGGTTAAATTGGTTTGAGCTTCTTCAAATGAAGTAAACACTTATGGAAGTTCTGTTTTGCACAATCTTAGCATCTTCTCAAGACTTCTCATAGTGAACTTTCTCATGTTCTTCAGGAAGCTTCCTAAGACCCACTTGAACTTTCTCAAGTCATGATTTGATATTCTCAAGTTGTTTCAGATGACCAGAATGCTTCCTTACACTTTGTTTTAGTCCTGAAAAGCTTCATAACATAGAAAACACTACACACATATTAAGTCTAAGTGGATCAAGTAGTGAGAAGATTTAAACTATATTTTCAACATAGTTGCTATCATTAAAACAAATTATGCATTGTTAAGCACTAAAAAGGCTTTGAAGCTTACAATTATCAATTGAATTAGAGGGTAATTTGTTCTAGGCAAGATAACCTCATGTGGACCTTATGAACCTATGTTGAATTCTCCCTTGAAATTTAATCATTATTTTGACTATAACAATTAATCTCAAGTGCTACAATTAATTAGAATTACATGGAAGCACAAAATTCTAATATTGCAATAAATAATTTCAAAACAAACTCAGATGATCAAGATAAGAGAATTTTGAGCATATCATAAACATTAAAGTGATGAAAAATTGTAAACAACTCAAGTATATAAAAAGAGAAATTAATGTCAAATCAAATTAGATAACGTATCATTTTGGGGATTCAACATCACTCTTAACCAAAAGAAATACTGCCTAACATAGTGAAGATAAACATCTCAAAATAGTCAATCCTTCTCTCATTGTCTTTTACTACCCTACTGCCTTGTCGATTTTACTTGCATTATACTATTTCTTATTCGACACTCCTCACATATATAGGGGCAAAACTTCAATTTTATTAGGTCTTTTGTAGACTTGTTGCACCTAATTTGTTTAGGTTTTTCACTCATTGATTTTCTAATAAGAATAATAATCCAATCAGAATCAATTTTGAGTCTTCTACCATCAATTTAAGCTTTAGATAAGATTTAGGATTTGGATAAAATCCTTTTAAAGCTTTATCTCCGAGAACTTCTATTTAATCCAAAATTCTCTATATTACGCTTGAAAATTCAAATAAAGGTATAAAATGGATAAGGAAGATAAAAATATTAAAATCTAAATAAAACTAATTATAATAACATACAATCAAATAAAAGTCCTAACAAATAAAACCAAAGAAGAATGCAATTTTGCATCACATTACTCCAACTGACTCAAACTCATTCCAAAACCTTTACTAACTACAAAACATTAGGAAATAATATAAAAACACGAATTTTTGCATGATTTAAGCTAGGAACTAGCACGAAAAACAATAAGATAAGTGCTTAAAATTGCACTTATTAGAATCTCATTATAGCGATAGATTATTTAACTAAGTGGTTGGAAGCAAAACCCCTGGCACGAATCACTGCAACAAAGGCAGAAGACTTCATATAGAAGAATGTCATATGCAGATATCAGCTACCGCACTCCCTTGAAACTGACAATGGCACTCAGTTTACAAATCGAAAGTTTCAGGAGTTCAATGAAAGGTTGGGGAGACGACAATGTTTCATTTGATAGAGCATCCATAAGGAAATAGGCAAGCAGAATCTACCAATAAGATCATTCTATCAGGAATCAAGAAGCGCTTGGATCAGGCGAAAGGCAGTTGGATGGAGGAACTTCAATGCGTTCATTGGGCTTATCACACCACACTACAAACTTCAACCGGTGAGATACACGTCCGAGTAACTTATGGGAAGAAGTCGTGATCTTGGTAGAAATCAGCGAACCGAGCTAGAGAAGAATAAATTTTGATGAAGAATCAAATCAATAACAACAACTAGCAAATCTAGACACACTAGAAGAAGCAAGAAAAATTGCTTGCATCAAGGCAAAAGCAGTAAAGAGAAGGGCAGAAAGAAGATACAATTAGAGGGTGATTCCACAGAGTTTCAAGGAAGGAGACTTAGTAGTCAGAAAGGTCGAAATCCATAGAAAACCCCCAAGAAATGGAAAACTCGCTGCCAATTGGGAAGGGCTATACCAGGTAAAAAAGGATCTTGGAAAAGAATCATACAAACTGGAATAGCTAGATAAGAAAATAGTTCCTCAGATCTGGCATACAACAAATCTTAGGAGGTACCTTAGGAAGCATGTAAAAAGCCAAATATATGCTCTTGTTCCTGCATTAGGATTTTTTCCCATTGGGTTTTTTCTCCTAATGGAGATTTTAATGAGACATATCATGGATCCAATCAATAAAAGAAGTATTTCAGTATCATCTCCATGGATCGGTCTCATAAATTCCTACTATATTTTTCATTAGTCAGTTTCTTAAGTTTCTTAAACTTTTATTTCTGAAGAACATGGGGTATTTACCTTGATCATCTCCATGAGGCCAAGGAAGAACGTGGAGTATTCATCTAGTCATCTCCACGAGGCCAAGCAAGAACGTGGGATATTCCCCCTGACTGTCTCCACGAGGCCAAAAGAATGTAAGGACTTCATCTCTGATTAAAAAAAGGAAAAAGAATAAAAAAGAACTAGGTCATCTCTCATTCCAAACATCATCTTCTTACAAAAAAAGAAAATGATAACTACACCTAGAAATACAAAGAGTAAATGCTCAATCATGTGATCTTGGGGGATAGGAAATCAAAAAAAGACCAAACAACCTTTAAAAGACAGCTCTAAAAGCCATATGGCGTCATAAGGTCACCAGATCAACTCTTTCAACAGAAGGGCGGAACTCCAGATGACTCATCTTCCTCGTAAGGATGGCAAATGATCCCCTTGTTAAGAAGCCAAAGCAGCCAAGAGCAGCCAAAGACAACAAAGGCCTTTTATAAAAGCATTACTTGACAAGAGAAAAGAAAAGCTATAAGGTATTTATACTACTAAGGTTACACAAAAGCAAGAAGTAAAACAATTCCCTAAGTGTTTAAGAAAATGTAAAGAACTTTTATATCGGTCAAACAGTTAGAAAAAAAAACACTTAAAAAGCAATTCCCGAAAATGTTTAGGAATAAAGCAAAATTGTTAATACAGTAAAAAATCAAGCCCCCAAAAAAAGGTAAAAGCTAATGTACAAAACATGAAACACAAAGGAAAAAACAAATTCTCAAGGGAAATTTGAGGAAAGGTTAGGAGCACAAAGGGCGCCTTGAGTCTGAGAACCAAACCCAAAACCTGGTTGGTTGTCTTCGATTCGAAGTCTCTTAGTCGTAATCCTAGTTCTTACGCTAGGCTAATCACTGGTCTACCCTGGGACTACTTCCACGGACGCCAGTGTCATATTTTGACCACTTTCTTATGTTGTTTCCGTAAAGCAACCAAGTTAATAACAGGAGTAGACATCTAAAAAAGAAATGATATATATATATATATATATATATATATATATATATATATATATATATATATATATAGAGAGAGAGAGAGAGAGAGAGAGAGAGAAAGAGAGAGAGACAGGGAGAGAGAGAGAGAGAAGGGTAAGTCAAAGGATACATCAAAGAAGCACCAATATATATAGAAAGAAAAAATAAAAAAAAGACACTTACGAAAAATACTTCCCTAAACTCTCCACCGAACCTTGACAGCGGATTATGTCTCGGCAATGCAAAGGTTGCAATCTCAGTAACATTATGATATTGGCCTAATCCACTTCATTAAAATGAGTAACACATACTTTGGTGGACCACCATTTGTCAAGATTCCACCAAAAAGGGAATTTAGGAATCCTATCCTCATCCACAAAGAAAGGAAGACCCCCGACTTTCACATAAACCTTAAAGAAACGGTTCTTGAAATTTTTATATGAAGACTCATACACCTCCAATAGTTTCCTATCTTGCACTCCCAAAAAAGACAGAAGCCCTATTTTTCTGCTTCTATTAGTCTTAAAAAAGAAAAAAAAATCTAAAGAGTAGCCCAGAATCCCAAATAGTCACACAGAAGCCAAAATGACCTTATGAAGGCCCAATTGTTTGGGTGAAGGTGCGACGGAGCTACACCTATTTCGGGAAAAATTCTAACCTCAAAATCAAAAAAGGGCAAAGCTACCTTTAGACGAGTGAGCATGGTCTCGTACATAAAGAAGCGATTCTCACCTAAAGCACAGTGTAAACGATCTTCGATCCTGCAATTCTCCAACGCATAATCAACATCAGTACTATTCCTGGTTATCCAACAAACCGAAGTTGGGAGACTTTCCAGGTTTTAGGAAAATAGATGGAGCATTTAGAACATCCTCCGCAAGTTCAAGAGATCTCGAAGAATAAGCAGAATCTGAACTGCCTGAGGAAATTTCACCAGAAGAAATAGGCTCGATGGAGGCCAATCAAGCCTCCATAAGTCTCATTACCTCCTTGGCCCTTAGAAACTTCTCAACACTAAGGCTGGGAATCCCAGGATCCCAGTTAAACCTATGGGTCGAAGATCAGAGAGCCCATCAATCTCCACCACAGTAACCCTCCTTCTTTCTGGGGTACACAAACAAAACTCCCCCAGAAATTAAACAAAATCTCCCTCATTGTCACTCATAACTTATCATCTATATACACACCACCCAAAAAAACTCACCAGAATATGAAAAGACAAAACCCAAAAAGAAATATGACTCTAGAAACACAAAAACAAGCCCATTCTACCCAAAAAAAATGAAGAAAAAGGAAAAAAAAAATTGAAAACAAGAAATGGAGGAAAAGAAAAGAGGAGTACCTAAAATGAAAAGAGGCCAAAACATAAAGGAAAAAACACCACTACTGTGGGAAAACAATGAAGGCAGAACACAAAACCCCTTGAAGAAAAAAAGAAAGTGAGGAACTTTTTGAGGAAAGGCCAACATACACTAAGAAGAGAGAAACTAAAACGAAGTAGTTTGAAGCAGCTACCAGATGATCAAGACGAAAAACAAAATAAGAAGAGGGAAAAAGGGTTTATAAAAACCAACGGTTGTAGTGACAATTGTAAAATCCCTTTGACGGATCCAATGGATGAGATTTAGCACAATCTAACAAATAGAAACAATCCAATAGTCACACCAAATGTTGACAGAAAAAATGAAAAGACAAGCATAAAAGACAACTAATCAATAGAGAAACACCACATGTCAAGTAAAAGCAAAAACCAAGAAGCAGCACCATCATAAAAGTAATATATTCCCAAAATCCTCAGAAGCTCGAGCGCTCTTTCAAAGTTCTGAGCTTGAGGGACTGGTGAACCATATCAGAACCAAGGAAGCATGGACACGGTAAATTGCTTGTCGTATCAGTGTCAGACACGTTTCCAACATCAGAGCTCCGACGACACAGTCAGATACATGTCTGTACGGTGTCTGGCCTCCTTTTTTGAGTTTGCTTGTTTCACCGCCCTCCGACACGGCTCGGACTTGGCCCATAACAACCCACTAACACAGTCCACCTCTAAAAGGCCATGTTTAAAGTTCCTGGCTTCATGTTGTACCTCTCCTCCTTCATCCTCCAGGACCTCCACTGAAAACCATTGCTGCTTCCTTCATCTTTCTTCTCTCCCAGTGGCCAGCATCATGGCAGTCTTCTTTCTGACTTCCTCACGTAGGCACGTAACATTCACGACAACAGTTTACTTTTTTCGGTCACTAACGTCCAGCGCTCCAGGACCAGCAGGCAACAATGCTACTCCACGACGCCTCGACGGGTAAGGGCAAAATGAAGAAGAAGCAAGTTTCAAGTATATAGAAAAAGAAAGTGAAAGATTTATCTGAAACGAAAGTAAAAAGCTAATCTGAAAAGTTTTTAAATTATTTTAATTTTGTCTTTTTGTGGTTTACTATTTTAGACCTTTTGCTTTTTATACTTTTCAGAAATGGAGATATTTCATAAAGGAAATATTATAAGTGTAGTATATTGAATACAATTCTAGAAATTATTATTTAAATGTTACTTTCACGATTTCAATGGCGGGTCACTACTCACTAAGAAAGGCTACACAGTACAGTACCATTCATATTACATTGATATCAGATAGCACTTACCAGAGTCGGTTATTTTTATTTTTAGGACTCATACTTCTAAAATAAAATAATGATAATTAATCAAGTAAAAATAATAAATAAGTGAGTGTTTATATCTTAAAATTTAATTCTTAAATCTATTTTATAATGTATAAATGTTTATATGTTTAATTTTTTGGTGTTAATAATTTTAATCTTTGATAAATAGGACAATGACTACATTAGCTGGTGCAAGCTCTAGCTCTAGTTCTACTATCACTAGTAGATTTGCAACTACTGAAATTATTGATCAAAAAAATTCTCTTTGGGCATATGTTAAGACTATAGAAAATAATTCAATTGCAAGTGGTGGAAACAAGAGTTGGTCTTGTAATTTTTGTTCTAAAGTTATTCGTGTTCATACTCTAGAGTTAGAGCTCATTTGCTTAGAATCCCTGGTAATGGGGTTGCTGGTTGTGTGAAGGTGAATGCTGATTATTTGGCAGAATTGAAAAAAATTGATGAAGAAGCTGGGAAGGCATCAAAACCACCTCATGTTCCATTGCCTATAGAAAGTCAAAATGCCTCATCAACCCCTAAAGGTTTGATAGGGAAAAGCAGAAAAATAGGTCCTTTGGAAGCAGCATTCAACAATGAAGAGAGAGCTCAACTTATTGCTGAAATTGCTAGGATGTTTTATTCTGCAAGCTTACAATTTCATCTTACAAGAAACCCTTATTATATGAGTTCTTTTGCTTTTGCTGCTAGCCATTCATTGTCTAGTTTTTTACCTCCTGGTTATAATGCTTTGAGAACAACCCTCTTACAACAAGAGAAAGTAAATGTTGAGAAATTGCTTCAACCCATTAAAGGTTTGTGGGCTTCAAAAGGTGTTAGCATTGTTGCTGATGGGTGGACTGATGCACAAAGAAGACCTTTGATAAATTTTATGGCTGCAAGTGAAGGGGGTCCTATTTTCTTGAAGGCTATTAATGCCTCTGAAGAGATTAAAAATAAACATTATATGACTGGCTTGATTAGAGATGTAATTAATGAAGTGAGGGCTGAAAATATAGTGCAAATCATAACTGTAACACCCTAATTTTTAGTTAATTACATTTTTGCCCTTATTGTACTATTTTCTAATTTCTGTGTGTTATAAAATTAATTTGACTGTTTCATAACTGTATTTGATTATTTCGTGTGATTTGCTCCGAGTCAAGAAAATAATAATTTTCGGGCCGGGGAAAATCTTATTTGATTATTTAGAGTTGGGCGATCTTACTAAACCCAATCCGAATAATACATATATTAATCTTTTAATTTTTAGGATTTTTCTGTATAATAAAAATATTTATCATGCAGAAAAGTCTGTGGGACTCACGTTTGGCTTGTAGGGCCCACATTTGTTTTGTGGGACCCACTTTTAGAAAAAATTTATCAACGTAAAAGGCTTGTAAAATTCTAAACCAAAAGGTTAAAAATCTACAAAAATGATTAGACTTAGTAGATTAGTTAGTTTAAAACCTAACTTAATTGAATAGTTAGTCTAAAATCTAATTAAGTTAATCTAAAGGGTTGAGTGGTAATTAAATGGATTAAAACCTAATTAGTTTTTATCTTAGACAATGTATTAATATAATTAAGTAGAAGATTATGGACTATAAGTAAACTAATGATTAACTAAAATACAAAGGAATCTAACTAACTTTTAATTAAACCTAACTAGGAGGACATAAATATAAATAAGCTATTAAAATCAATCAAATTTTGATTAGAACTCCTATAGCTATTTTCGGACTATGCATGCATTATGCATGAATTATGCTCTCAAAATTCAATAATGAAGCAATCATGAAGTCTAGAGCAAGCCATCCACCATCCAAGTCATCAAAGGCTATTATTAAGCCAAATTTGTCAAAAAAGGTGGCTAGCTCTCTTATTGAGCTCTATGGCCATGCATGATGGGGGGGGGCTAATATTCACTTCATTATTTCATTTCAATCATTCTACCTCATCCTTTCATTTCTCTCCTACCCAAAGAACACCAAAGAAAACTCCTAAGTCCATTTTTCTAACACCATTCGGCCAAGCATCTTCTATATACTTCCATCCATCAAAAATTTCATCCAACTTCATTTCCTAAATCTAAACCATATTCTAAGAACATCTCTAGTTGTGAGTTTTTGCTAAATTATCCATTTGGAGCTTGGAAAATCACTTTGAAGTTTCTTTCCTATAAGGTGAAAATTCATCTTTCTTGTTTCTAATTTGATTTTTGATGTTCTAAGTCATGATTGATCCATGGTTTATCTTTTTCATCCATAGTTTATGACTTTATAATTTGTTTAAGCTTGTTAGGATTTTTGTTGAAGCTACACAAAATTTCTAAGGAGGAGTCCAAGGAGATCTTGTTTTCCTTATAGGTAAGAGGGAGATTTAATCTCATCAACCATGTGTGGTGGTGACAAAATGGACGTATTTGTGGTGAAGAATCCATAAGGATTCATTCACTTGGTTGTTTATTGTCTTCTCTATTTGTGATGGTTTATGTGTGCATGTTATTTTCTTTTCTATTTGTGGTTTATTATGCATGCAAGCATGTTTATAGCTTTGATATTTGGTATGTGTTTTATTATTGCTTTAATATATGGTATGTGTTCATAAATATATGTATATGTTCATGGATCTATGATAATTATTGTTAGATGTACAAATATGTTGAGACTTGTAAAAGTGTTCCAAAGAACACAAGATGAAGAGCTTATGGTTTTTACTATGAAAAGAGAACCAATATGTTCTCAACCATTTTCTAAAAGGATAACCTAATTGATCTAATTAAGTTAAAGGATTTTTCAATGATTTAATGGATGAAAAATAATTTTAAACATGGTTTGTGTAAAAATGGTGATTTTCGGCCTAAATATATTTTTAATATTTAATTGATCCAAAATTTATTTTCTAAGTGTAAACTAGTTTATTAACCTAAAACGAATTCAATTACGATGGATTTTCAAGAGTCAAATAAGTAAATGAATTTTTACTAGAAGTCTAGTATGGTAAAGAAATAAATTTTAACACTTGAAAAATACTTATCCTTGAGTTTTTAAAGTATGTTAGTAATTTTCAAAGTGTATTTTATGGTTATAATTAAATAAAGGAATTTTTAAAGGAAAACATAGAAAATATCATGTAATAGATTTTCTAAACGAAATGCTGTCAAAATTGATTAAAAATGAGCAAGTAATGAAGAACGTTTCAAAATAATATTTAGAAAGCAAAGAAGTATTTTACGTAGTTAAAGAATAAAATTAACTGTAGAAGAATTTATTAAAAATTGAAGTTTTGAGAAAAACGTCAGAAATTATTACTTAAAGTAATTTTTGTAAAGAAAAATAGAAAATAATGTCTAAATAATATTTTTAGTTTTGGAAAGTTTAAAAATTTAATTTGGAGCATCAAGAAATATTTTATACAGTGAAAAACAGTAGAAATAGTTTACGCGTATTTAAAATGATGATTTTTAAACTACGCGATTGAGAAAATGATTTAAAAATATTACGCGATTGAGAAAACGTTGAAAAATATTTAAGCGACTTATGGAAACAGTAAGTTTTTATTGTCGGGCCAAAGTGGTGGACCCGGACATGTTGGGAAATAGTACTGTCAAGTGGAGACATACTATTTTTGGAATTATTAATACTAAGAGTATTTTTGTAATTATGGTGACAATGAGGATATTTATGTAATTATGATTCATGGTGACATTGAGGGTATTTTTATAATTATGGATCATTACATATATAGAGTGGTCTGTCAATTTGGTTGAATTGACAATTGACTGACGAGATGAATTACACCGTGTTGTGGGTGTGATAGGCGTAGTGTGTTCATATGAAGAACTTGGAGGCGTTAGTGTGCAGTAGATTCCACATGTGGACAGTTGGTAGTTCCTGCAGGCCGTAGTATCGAAAACACACACTAGCGATTTCGACAAATACTATTCTTAATCAGGATCTATTGGGGACTGTCTGGTACTATGCATGGACGTACACAACGTATTTGACTGTGTGCCATTCACATGACGTATTTGACTGTGTGCTATTTACACGACGTATTTGACTGTGTAATAGTTGGTTGAGCAGCACTTGATGTGCGGATATGTCTACCAGGATCATTCTCTCGATGTTTGTGTTTAGCTCCATGGAGTAGAGAACGAGCCCGAGTACATGGCATATTTAATCTGCATCTTTGTGTGAATAGTTATAATTTGATTTATGATATTTTGCATCGTGACATTTATACTTGGTTGAGATATGATATATGTTGTGCTAATATGATTTTGTTGTTTTAACTGTTATATCTGCATGTTTTGTCGTTTTCTTACTGCTATACTGGTAATGATGTAGATTGTCTCACCTCTTTGCATATATTTTCTATATTATTATTTATGTTCTGGAAAGTCGTTGAGGAAGTAGAAGAGGAGCAGCCGCTGGATTTTCAGTACGAACAACAACCGAACGAGCAGTTTGAGGAGGGCGAGCCTCGAGATCATCCATATCATATGGATTGATTATGAAGTGGGATAACGTTGACCGAGGTTTTCTGCATTCTAACGATCTCCCCGAGGAAGATCCTTCAGAGAATCAAAACTTTTAGTGTTATGCTTGGGCTAGTTTATGGTTTGCTTTAAACCAGTCAGTTTACTGTTTTATTAAAGAGCTTGTAATATGTAAATTATTTGTATCTATAATTATGGTGTGTATGTAATAGTTTGTTTTATTTTATGTTCTGTTTACTTTATTTTATAATATAAGGTCCAAAAAGAATATTTTTACAACCTATATTATTATATATTACGAAATAATTTATAACTTGGGTAGAGGTTTTATTATTATTGTTCGAAAATGTGACATCCCCAGTAGGGTGTTGCAATAACTAACAATGCTGCTGTTTGTAAAGCTGCGGGGATGTGATTGAAGCTGATATTCCTTATATATTTTGGACTTCTTGTGTGGTACATACTTTGAATCTCGCGCTAAAGAATATATATCTTGTTGCTAAAAATTGAAAAGAATGAGGTTACATATGCTGAGTGTCATTAGATCACCCAGATTGCTGATGATGTTTCATTTATCAAAAATTTTATTATGAACCACTCTATGAGATTAGCCATCTTCAATGTGTTTGTGCCATTAAAGTTACTTGCTATTGCTGATACACGATTTGCATCAGTTGTAGTGATGTTGAAATGGTTCAAACTCATAAAGCATGCTTTGCAAGAAATGGTCATTAGTTCTGAGTGAAACTCTTATAGAGAAGATGATGTGGGAAAGGCTGCAACAGCAAAGGCTTTTATTTTAGATGATTTGTGGTGAGATAAAATTAACTACATCATTTCTTTTACAGATCCAATATATGACATGCTTCGATTCTATGACAAAGATGTTCCTACTCTTCATTTGGTATATGAAATGTGGGATACAATGATAGAAAAAGTGAAAGTAGCAATTTATCGACATGAAGGAAAGAGGGGAGATGAGCCATCAACATTCTATGAAGTGGTTTATGATATTCTCATTGATAGGTGGATTAAAAATAACACCCCACTCCATTGCAAGGCACATTCTTTGAACCCAAAGTAAGTTTACACTTTAATGGTTTATTATTAAAATTTATAACAATGTAACATATTATTAACTATTACTTTGCTTGTAGGTACTATAGTAATCAGTAGCTTCAAAGGGCTCCAACTAGAAAACCTCCTCTTCAAGATGATGAAATTTCTGCAGAAAGGAACAAGTGTATTAAGAGATATTTTCCTAATTCTGATGATAGAAAGAAATTTGCTATTGAGTTTTCTATATTCTCATCAACTGCAAATGTATTTTCTAGTTTTGATTCGGTTCAAGATAAGTGGGAGTTAGATCCTAAATCTTGGTGGGTGAACTATGGAGCTTCTGCACTTTTACTTCAAAAACTAGCTTTAAAGCTTCTTGTGCAACCTTGTTCTTCATCATGTTGTGAGAGAAATTGAAGTATATATTCCTTTATTCATTCTGTAAGGAGAAACAAGATGAATCCAACAAGGGCAAAAGATTTAGTATATGTACATACTAATCTTCGACTCTTGTCTAAGAGAAGTGAAGCATATAAGGTTGGAGAAACTAAGATGTGAGATATTAGTGGAGATGTATTTGAACTATGTGATAATGGTCCTGGTCTTCTTGAAATTGCAAATTTATCATTGGATGAGCCAGATTTAGAAGCCGTATTATTTACAGATGATGGACGTTTGTGGTCAACAATATGTAACACAACTATTCATTAGTGCTTTTCTACTTAATTATGATTTATATTCTCTCATAACTCAAGTTTTTTCTTTCTGGTTGTTAAAAGAAAGATTCAAAGAAATTTTCATGAGTTAATCTAATTTTATTGCTTGTCATATTTACCTGTTCTTTATGGTCGTGAAAATGCATGGCATAGAAAAAAAATGAAGAAACCCGACGAGAAGGCTACTTTGTTTTTATTTTTTTATTTTTTATTTTTTACTTTGCTGATTCTGTCATAACTTGTTTATTCCCAATCCAAAATGTAGTCAATTTTTTTTCCCTCTCACTAGATGATTTCATACTGTTAATAATCAATGCTTCGGTGTTTAATGATGCAATAAAGATTATTTTATATTTTTAAAAAAGTGTAGATATTATTTATATTTTTTAAAAAAATATAATTAAATAAAAAAAATATATATATATAATAAATAATATTAAATAAAATATAAAAAATAATTTATGTATTATTTGATATAAAATATAAAAATTACTGATAATTTGACGCTGACTACAGGTGTTTTAAGTGGAATTTGAAAACTCTACATTGTAAGCCAAAAGCCCGCCCATATTACCAGCTCACGTCAAATTGTGCCACACCTCCTATAGTCAACCTTTGAAATATATATCTATTTATTAAAAAAGTTAAGTTAAAGTTTTGATCTTATAGATAATACTTATTTTGATTTCGATTTTTATATTATTTTTTAAAATCTATCTTCACACTTATAAAAAAATTTAAAATAACCCTATTATTAATTTTTTTTTATAAAAAAAACTCATCTCCAATTAGCTTTCAGGGAACTCAAAATTGGGATCAAAATCGGAGCTTTAAGATTCAGCAGGCTGTACGGAACATAATGAAATAGAAAACAAACGAGTTTTTAACAGAAGAAATTGGAGATCTGGGATTAACAGATTGGAGTTTTTAAGCTAGAGATTGAAGAGTTCTGAGTCCATTTGAATTTCCATAAAGAACAACAGAGGCTACAAACAGGAGCACCCATTACTGAAATTTAGCAAACCAAGCCACCTTTGCATCAACGAAAAAAAAGCAAATACAGTACATGAAACCAAATGCCGAAGAAAAAGGAGAGATTCACAGTTTTGAGAGTGCTTTGTAAATTCTGAGCAGCTCTGTAAATTCGATGGTGGACAGCAACTCCGGTGGCAGTGGCAGACGGCAGCTCTGGTGAGATGATTTAGGTGCTAGTCGGCTCCGTCGTCGCCAGATACATGCTCTGTGGACCTGGTCAAATGGCGGCTCTAGTATCTGGGGGCAAACGGCAGCGAACGGTACCGGTGGCAGGCGGCGGCTCCAGTGAAAAGCTTTGGGTCCTGATCAGAAACTTGGAAGGGTTTTCACGCACAGAACAAAATTTTGATATTAGTCTTAGTTTGAGTGGATGAAATTTGAGTTTAGAATTAAAATTAAATTTTTAATTTTAATTTTTATATTTAAAATGTTATTTAAAATTAAAATTATAATTTTATAAATTAATTTTATAGAATTAAAAATAATTAAGTTAAATTTTTTTTATTCTTAATTTATATTTTAAGAATTATTAATTTTATATATTAAAAATTAATCTCTCTATCCTTTTTCATATTTATTTAAAAATAATTATATTTATTAATATTATATATTTATATAAAAATTATTATAATAATTATTTATTTTATTTTAAAAAATCATGAAATTTTCTTTATAAAAAATATTACTATTATGTTATAAAAATATTAGTATATGAATATTTTTATTAATTTTAATTTTATAAATAATTTTTTAATATTTTTTATTATACTTTTAAATAATAAAATTATAATTAAATTTAGAATTATAATTTTTTATTTTAATTTTTTGATAATCTTAAATATAAAATTTAAGATTTTAGATTAATTTTAATTTTAAAAAATTAAAATTAAAATTTTATATTTTAATTCTAATTGTTTATGATAAATAATATGTTTTAGGGAATGAAAAGAATTTATAAAATTGAAATTTAGAAATTAGGATAAAAAAAGAAAAGAAAAGTTTGAGATAAGGGTTAAACCATGGGATAGTCCCACCCTAACTTACTTAACATGTGGGGTTTTGTGGGTAAGGGCGGAAAGTCATATTATTAGATGGACTAATAAAATAATGGCCCTAAACAGAATTTAGTGGATTGTCCTGAACTTTGGATAGAATAGCAGTTAGGGGTGATAAAATTATTCGTGTCTGCGGTGATTTGTGAGGATTATTCGTGATAAGGTGGAAAATTGATATTCATTTAATAAATGAGAGCAGGAGCAAAATTATAGTACTTACCTTACGGGTATGCGTAAAATCCATTAAGTATATTTTTTTATTTAATATATATCATATATTATGATTTTTTTTTTTTTAACTTTGAGATGAGATAAAAATACATATATTTTTATTATTTAAATGATTTTTTTATTGAATGAGCTTATAATAATAAAACTTATTGAAAAAATATATCTTATTTATGTAATAGTTATTTATGTAAAGTGATTATTACAAAATATAATTGAATTTAGTTTGTTATTTATAATATTCTTTTAATTATGTAAGAATCTTAAATTATTGAACAAAATTATGGTATGTGATGTTAAAGTTTATTTTATTTATGTTTTTTTTTAACTTTTAATATTTTATTTTAAATTATTAACTATTTCGTAGATCGTGGATATCCGTTTACCATGAGGATTATAAACGGATCTGCATGAAGGAGGAAAGAGCGAGGGGACGGGGGAAGCTTCGGGCCCCCTACTACGCCTTACGCCCCATTATCATCCCTAATGATAGTTTTAATTTATATTATAATATTATTATAATATTATCAATTATTAATAATGTAAGTATTTTTTTATTTAATAAAGATTCTTTTAAATGTTTATTTTTTAAAAAATATAAATAAAGTATTTATTTATTTTAGTAGGTAATTATTTTTTTAATAATTATTCTTTTGTCTAATAAATATTCTTCTATATATTCTTTTTTTATAAGATGCCTAATGTGGATTAAATTAACGTTCAAACAAAAATTAATTACAAAAAATATTTTAAAAATATTTCTAAATAAGAAAATTGATTTAAAAAAATTATAGAAACTAAATTAAAAATAAGTATAAACTATAATGATCAAAACTTTAATATAACATATTCAAAATAAATACACCTCACATTGATAGACCAAGAAAACAAGAAAAAAAAAAACAACTCAAATTATATCTCTGTCACACCTTCTTGAAGTTACTTTTTCAAATCTTCTTGCATCTTAGAGTGTGCTTACTTTGATTACAAAGTTGAAAGTTGTATCATAATTTGTAACACCCCCGTTGGGCATCACATTTCTGACTACCAACTTATAGTTTGAAAAGAAATTCATAAAAAGTTTGAGTTATAAAACATAGGTTTTAAAAATTTCTTCTTTTTAAAACGTAAAACTTAAACTTTGATATTTATAAGTAATATTAAAAAATATATTTAAACTATTTAATATATAATATTACACCAATTAATATTTAACAATTATTGAGGAATATAAAACTTACAGACTCAATTAGCAAACCCCATGACGGATTCTATTTCAATAGACGGAAAACAAAACAATAAGAAAACTCAACATACTTATTTCTTCTTTAATCCATCTTGATGTACCATGTATTTGTTCCTTGTCCACACTGCATACTATCGAATCCTGAATGACCACTCTTCAATGTTGTTACCAATCTCAGAATATCTATCTCCCGTCACGTCTAAGAAACTCGTACCATCTACTAGCCCAACAATAATCATACTGTATATTTAATCGCAAAATCATGTTATCGCGTTTTCATAGTCATAAAACACTTTTGTCGTGTTTTCAGCGATCATGCATAACATTTTACATTGCGTTTTCGCGATTTTGCAACATTTCTGTTGCGTTTTAAAATTACGTAGTGATTTTTCAACATTTTCATTAATCACGTAAAAATATTTCACCATTTTTAAATTGCGTAGCTATTTTTCAACAATATCTCAAACGTGTAAAAATATTTAAATGCTTTCTAAATTGCGTAGAAATATTTCAACATTTTTCAAATCGTGTGGAAATATTTAAACGTTTTTCAAATCGCGTAGCTTAAATATCACGTTTTTAAGTTACGTAAATCATTTTTCACCATTTTTCCATTACGAAAAATATTTCTCAACCTTCAAAAATTCCATTTCAACCTTTCTCAAAATAATATGACTACTCACATTATTTTTCACATTTTCTTACTCAAGAAAATCCTTTTCACAATATATTTCACAAATTCACAATTCCATTGAATTAAATCAATGTTTCTAACTTTAAAAATTACTAACACTCTCCAAAACCTAAAAGATGAGTTACACGTTAATAAATTTTAAATCACCATTATATTCTCCATTTTTCTCAAATCAATTCCAAAATCAATTCTCTTCAAAATAAATTGAGGTTCAAACACTTTCAGCCTCTTTTTTTCTTTCATAACCGAAATTTCTATTTTTCAAGTGATGAAACACTCGATTCCCTTTCCAAAATCCTTCATCTTAAATCAAATTACATTTCCACTTGGAAAACCACTTTGTTTCATAAAACCAAAGCATTTACAAACTTTCAAAACGGTGGTACATGGTTATTTAAACCATCAAATATTTTTCCTTCTAAGTCAATATGATTTTACACAAACAAAACCATTAAAAATTCTTTAACAAAACCGTAAGACTCATGGTTTTTAAAATCAAATCATTTGTTCATTTTCATTTTTCACTTTCTTTGCAAATCCTTAAAATCATCAACTCATTGCTCTTTTCATTTAAAACTCATGATTTGTAAAACACTTAAAATATTCTTATTCAAAAATGTCATTGAGTTCCATTAAATTCCATTCTTGTTTTTACACAAAATAAATTAATAAAAATTCTTCTCAAAACCGTGAACACCAATTCTTGAAAAACAAGCCCTTTGTTTATTTTTCTTGTTTTTCTAATCATGCAATTTTATCATTCATGAAAATATTAATTTATGAATACCTATTTTGAGGTGTCTTGGCCGAAATTCCTCTTGGTCTTTGGAACCAAAAATCAATTTCCTTTCTATCATCAAATCATGGTATACATATACATATTCAAATATATATCACAAGCATGTCATAATCAAAGTAATAAATCATGCAAATCATACCAAGCATAAGCAAATAATCAAAGCACATAAACACCCACAAATTATTACATGACCATTGATATAAATCCTCACATGGATTCACCATCCATCAAATATAAGATCATCTCTCACCACCATACTTGGTTGGTGAGATGGATCTCCCTCTTACCTCTTGAAGAACCTCAAAAGCTCCTAGATTTGCTTCTTTTTCTAAGTCCTTCACCACCAAAGATTTCTTAAACACACAACAAAATATTTATTTATTAGTAAATCAAGCTTGAACAAGATAAACCATGGATCAAACATGGCTTAGAACATGAATAAGAGAGAAGAAATGAAGTTTCCTTACACTTTACCTCAAATACCCTATAACTTTGCTCTTAGAAAAACTCCTTGAAAATGGAAGATTTAGAGAAAGTCTCCAACATGAAAGTTGCTTAGAATAAGGTAAGGATTCAAGAAATATGGTTGGTTGAAATTAAAGAGTGATGGAAGGTGTCTTGGGTGCCTTGGCTGAAACATGCATGGAGTAGAGATGGAGAGAAAATTTTGAAGAGCTTTGCTTTAGGAAAATTCAAGAATGATAAAGAATGATCAATAATGACCAAAGCTGATCAATTATGGTCTTCAAATATTGCTTTAGCTTTTAAATACAACACCAAAACCGTCCCCCCCTTCCATGCATTCTTCAAAATGCAAAAAATCTCCTAGCCACCATTTTAGGCAATCTCAACCATTGATTAGATCAATGGTTAGGATTTAATGTAGCTTCTAGGTTTAGGCTTTGATAGAAGACTTAATTTAAGTCACTGGATCTTTCTTCCTTGAAATCTTAGTCATTAGATGTATCTTCAAAATAAAGGGTCAAGATTACTCCTTCAAACTTTACATCCATGGGCTATAAATGGTCCTAACCACTTTGTAAGACTAAAACTCAATAGTTGATCAAATCAAAGATCAATCTCCACCGATTGATTAAATCAATGGTTGATGACCAAGTCAATAATGTTGACTTAAGCAAATTATAATATTTATTTTTCTATCTGTTATAACCCTTGAATAATATTTTTACGGTATTTTTATCGTTCGATAATTAAATACGATCTAAAACTGATAGAAAAGAAAATTTTAAAAGCTGTTTTCGGATTCGGGTTTAGTAAGATCCCTCGTAAAATCTAAACAATACGAATTTTTCTATGCGTAGAAAAATTCACTTTACGGGACCCACCTAGAGCCACGTAAGGCCACCTGGTCCCACAGACAGCCAAAAAACAATCAAAGTAATATAAAAATTTTATAATCACACACAAAATCACAAATATTAGAAAACGTATGAAAATCAAATCAGATTGTTAAAAATAATTAACAATTAAGAGAAATAAATACATAAAGATTTTCTCCGGGTAAAAAATTATAATTTTTCTGACATGGAGTAAATCACACAAAATGATCAAATGCGCTGACGGAATATTCAAAATAATTTTACAGTATACAGAAATTACTAAATAGTAAAATTCTGTTAACTGTCAAAATTACTGTCTAATAGATAGAAAATTTTGGGGTGTTACATAATTTCATGTTAATTAATCTCTACTCAAACTCTTCTATTTTTTTGTAATAAAATTTAGGAAGGGAATATGTTGTTCCACATTAGTTTAATAGTAAACTAGTTTATAATTTGAGTGTATACATTTATATAAATTTAGTTTCGTCGTATATGACTTGCTTTTTATTAAATTGAGGAAATGGATTAATCAAAGTGTGTTAAAGTTAGTTTAAACACTGTCTAATTCCAATATCGAAGAAAAAAGTCATCATGCATATATTGAACTCGCAGAAAATAAAATGAGTCAACACCTGTCCGTAAGCTGGCTTGACGTAGGTCAATTCTACCAATTTAGGCAACCCTCGTTGTTATGCTCTACTCAAATTCTAGCCACCCAATCATTTGATTTTCTATATATTTTAAATTGAACGTATAATTCCTCCTTAAACACCCTAATTTCTTACAGTCGGATAGATCTTACATGTTTACTGTGATTGATTTCCAGCAGCAAGGCCCACCTTAATCAGAACAACAAGGGGAGTTGCAGCAGTTCAGGGAAACCAGCCAGTCTAGCTCAGAAACAACGTTTCTGCTTTTTCATGGTGTACGCACCAAGGCAAAACTATGAACATGTACCTGTTTTAACACCCTAAAAAGCACGTTTAATTGAAAGTTGAAACACGTAAATCCCATGTGACATGTAATATTGATAAGTGTGGACAGAATGAGCTCTCAATGCTAATTGGTCACTTTGTTAAACAATTGCCATGCCACACATTTTCCACCTAAGCTACAAACAGCATGAAGCTACCTATCTACCGCACCACAATTCTTGGAGAGATTGTTATACGTTTTGGGAGAGCAATGCTATTGACATAACTGCTGCAGTCACATGTTAAACTTGGTTCGAGTCATGTATGCATTTGTAGTTGCAATGTTCTGTAAGCAAGCATTATACTACTGCAAATAAAGGGAAAGAAAACCAAAATGAGAGACAAGGAAATTGAGTACTTAATTGTCCATGCCTTACAACAATTTCATTTCACCAGCATGTACAGATATCATGGATTGGTCTCTGCCGGCACTGCATAAAGAGTACTTCCTATTAATATCACCTCCGCACTCCATCCCCAATCACGAAAAAAAAAGATGGTAATCCCAATGTTGTACCACTAAGCATTTTCTTCCCTTAGTGCACTCTGAGACAGGTATGGATCCTTATAATCACAATTTACTGGAAATGCAAGAATTGCAAAAAGATACAGCATTGGTGTTTCAGCGAATCTTACAGCTTCAGCAGATAGACAATAACCTATCTTTCTTCTTAAGTGGCAAAATGAGATTCAATTCTTACAATAGAATGAAAAAGGATATCAAAACCTATCAGAAACATCCATTAGATTAATCAATACCTAAGGCAAGATTCATAATGCCATCATCTATATTTGCTTAATTGTACACTGCCACAGATTTCAATCGATTCATTGCACAATATAATTGTGATCTCATGCCTCTTAGATCATATGGCACAGTACAGCAGTAATAACATTTAAGGTCACAAAACATGATTATATTCAATCTTAATGACAATCAAATATTCACAATTACTCACCTATTAATAGAATCAGACAAGATATGATGTTCTGAATATCTGTAAAAGCCTCAATGCTTTAACCAAATGTTTCAAAACTTAGAGAAATGGCCAATTTACAATGAACAAGCCCCAACATACACATACCCAAATAGGCAGAGGTCCAGGTGACTTTCAGAAATACTGTTAGGCAGTGAATGTTTGGAGGTAATATTTCATTCCAACACAATCTCTACCAAATTAAGCTCATCATATAAGCTTCATCACTCTGCCCTCCCAGATGTAAATTTTTCCATATGAAAATGGGCCAAACTTGGAATGCTTACAAAAAGGAAATGGAAAGAAGTTAAAAAGATCATATATACAAATTGCAAACAACAAAAAATATCTATGGAAGAGATTGCAGAAGTTCCTAAATGTCTAAGTCCTTAACAGAAAGACTCAGCACATTTTTACATACATGTAAGCAGGCTGTTCAAGGAGAAAAGGTGCCAGGTGCCACACAGCCAACTTCAGATGTTAGCAACATGAAAAGTAGTAGAGTTGTGCACCGAATTACTAATTCAGGAGTCCATTTATAGCTGAGAAATTACACATCCAAAGATTCATTCAGTCAGAAACTGGAAATCAAACTATAGTGTGCTATTTTATTAAATTTTATTAACAATTGTACACTGCCACCAATCAGCAAGTGGTCTATCATTCATAAATGCTACATTTGTAAAACTACAACAATTACATTCAGGAAAAAGAATAAAAGAGAAAGAATATGATTCTTGTTTCTTTGACAATGCTTATAGGTGCCCAGGCATTAATCTCCACCAACAACAAAACTTCCTCGACATAGGAAACAAGGTTCCTCCTCATATGGCATCTTTGACACATGAAACATGATGATCATGCAACAAACTGAGAAATGCTAAAGGACAACCACAAGAATCATAATAAACAAGAATTCAAAGATCCTATCACAAGGTTAAAAGAATCCATCACTCAGTAGCTTTCTTCCCAACAGAATAGTAATTGAGGTACCACCGAACAAATTTCTTCAAACCAGTCTGCAGATCTGTTGTAGGCTTATACCCAAGCTCTCTCTGAGCAAAGCTAATGTTTGCATGAGTAAACTGCACATCCCCGTTTCGTGGCAACTTCATTATGTTTCTCTTGGCCTTAACCTTCAAGAGCCTCTCCAAAATGCTCACGAGTTCCGTAACCGGCACAGGCGAAGTATTCCCTAAATTGAACACCCGCAATTGAGCCGGCCCCCTCTTCTTCCCACCACCGCCAGTGCTCTTCTCTGCAGTATCCAATGCTCCTAAGCACCCCCTCACAATGTCATCAATGTAAGTAAAATCCCTCGCAACCGTGCCATGATTCGCCGCTTCAAAGATAGGAATCGACTTCCCCTTCAAAATATCCCTTGAAAAGAAGAAGTATGCCATATCAGGCCTTCCCCAAGGTCCATAAACAGTGAAGAACCTCAACCCTGTTAAGGAAAGGCCATATATATGATTATATGTGTAAGCAATTTCTTCACCAGCCTTCTTAGTAGCAGCATACAAACTAGCAGGCTGGTCAGTCCTATCCCTTTCTGAGAAGGGCACCTTGATATTGAGTCCATAAACTGAGCTAGAAGATGCCCACACTATAGCAGGTTGAGGATTCACAGACTTACAAACCTCAAGCAAATTGACAAAACCAGCAATGTTACTATGCACATATGATCCAGGATTTTCCATAGCATACCTCACACCAGCCTGAGCAGCCAAATGCATGACATGGGTGAAAGGCACAACCTCAAAGAGCTTCCTCAAGAGTGCTGCATCATTGATATCCCCTTCCACAATGAACACCCCAGTGCGCTCCAGAAGAGCCTGGCGTGCACGTTTCAATGAAGGGTCATAGTAGTCATTGAAGTTGTCAAGGCCAAGCACCCCATCACCCCTACGTTTGAGGGCAACAGAGACATGGGTTCCTACAAACCCTGCAGCACCAGTAACCAGCACAGAGACCCCATTCTGGGACCTAACCCTGGCAGAGGAACGGACCCTCTTCTCCCACGTGGCACCACCATAGCCGTAGGTCCTAAGGGACCTGCGAGAAGGGTCAGCAGGGAGGGATGAAGAGGAAGATGATGGGGTTCTGAAGAAGAAGATGAAGATGAGACCCAAGAACACAAAGGACCAAAAAGTAAGCTTGGCGAGGGAAGAGTGCCAGCGAGACCTGTGGAAATAGGAACCTTTCTCCATCTTGAACTTGCCAGGTGTGGAGGGAATGTTGTCCATGTGGGACATTTGCTTCAGCTGAGACATTTTCTTAGGAAAATGTCGAGTTTCCCAGAAAACCCACTGTTTTTTTCTTCCTCGTTTACCTCGATAATGTGGATGCAAGATCTTTTTATTTTTTTTGTGGTGTTCTTTGTTTGTTTCAGAAATAGTGCATTAAGATTAGAGCTTTACGGAGATGGGGCATTGCTGCAATTTGTTTTTTATAGAATGGTGTTCAAGATAAGGAAAGTGAAGGGGAAAAGAAAAATAAAGTGACGTTTGGTTGGCGATGCCCTTTTTCACCTCTTTTTCATGGGTGTATGTGGGGAATCTTGTTTCTTGGAGGTAAGAGTTGGTGGTGGTGGTGGTGGTGCTGGCCACTCTTTTAGGTTTATGGTTTCACAGACAAAAAATGGCTCAAGATTTTATTTAGATTTGAAAAAAAAAAGGGACAATCTTAACTGGCTAGAGAGAGAGATAAAGAGAGATTGGAGCTTTTGAGCAAGGTGAATGAAGGGAGAGTAAGCCAAGACTTGGAATTCTAAGGTTAATTTAATGAACTAGGATTTTGTTTTCTGTTATTGTGTCTCATTATTTTTTGCCTGGTAGAAAGAACAAAAGGCTGTTGTGCATTGAAGATATGCAAGTGGGGAGTAAAAAGAAGTCAATTATTTCTCTTTACTGTCTAAAAAGATGCTAATTTGATTGGCTGGAAGCCCTTCAATTTGGGAGTTCCAAGGATTTATATACCATTTTTATTTGAGGATATTTTGTGCGGGGGAAACTTGTTTTCATTTATGGGGTGGAGAGTTCAAGTTTTGAGGTTTGAGGACCATATTGATTAGATTTATGCAATGGATGGGATTTTGAGGCCTTTGCTATAAGGGGCTCCCTGCTTCTCCACCAGTGGAAGGGGTGTGACATTTGCGGGTTTGTAACTTTTTGATCATCTCTAAACTCAGAATTAAGATTAGGCATATGCCATCTTAAATTGTAGAGTTATGCCGTAATTATTCATTCTGAAATTGGAAATTTTAAATTCTTATTTAAATATAATGTATTTAGTTAGGTCTTACTAAATTAATTAAAATTTAATATTTTTATAAAATATTATAAAATTAATTATAAAATACAAAAATATATAAAAATATTAAATATTAATTAATTTAATGTATTTAACTATAATACATTATATTTAGATAAAAAAATTTCTCACAACTATTGTGCTTCCAAGAGTCAAACCTTAAAGGACTCTTTACCTAATTTTGGGGAGAGACTGCTATAACCACTTCTATTTTGGATAAATATCATGATAATTTTTTTTTAAAAAAAGACAATGCATCAAAAGACAGATTTGTCACCTCAAAGTCTTAACTCTCAAATCTCCTACTTAAGTTTGGAAACTATCTAATAGCATATTTGATTATTTTTAGAAAAATAATCATTTTCTTTTTTTAAAGCTCAATCATAGAACTTTTGATAAACTATTTTGAATACAAAATAAGCTAATCTAAACGCACATTTAATTTATATTAAATTAATGAAAGGATTTAGATGTTTTCATATAAACTCACTAGTTTGCAATTTATAATTTTTTCATGAATAACATGATATTTGTAATTAAAAAAATTAAAATATTTAACTTAATAGACAAGTTATTGGATAATTAGAATAAAACATGGCTACATTCCTCTGTATAGTTTGTTTGGTTAAGATTTTTTTCACTCCAAAAATTAAAAAATTTAGCTTTTTGAGGTATTTTAATCTAATGGAAATTAATCAATCCTTTCTTCTTCCAAGGAAGCCAGATTTTCACTTTTGTGGTGAAAAAGTCTTAACCAAACAAGTTAAAAAATTGACATACATTTTTTGGACTGGTGTATTCTTTTGAGTTTGAGCAACTCAACTCATTTTAATCCAATGTTAGTCATAACAATAAAGGTAGGTATAACTGTTAATTTGTAAATAATAATTTGATGTTATAATTTATAACCTTGACACTCGATATGTTCAACTTATCGACTATCAAGCTGAGATGTTGTGATTTGATATATTCTACTGCTTCAAAACCTAATAGCTTGCATGTATTTAACCACCTAAGGTCCTGAGGGTCTCACCATTTATACAAGCAAACAATAGATGATATCTCAAGTTGATTAACTTTTTCCCCTTTTAACTTTGAAATTAACTTAAATATTAAAGTATCTTTTACAAATACATACCCTCACTTTCAATTAAAGACTGACTAGAGCGGAGTCCTCCCTCCTCAAGCTTTCGCCGATCACCCGTTGGGTTGAGAACGACAAGAATTTCTTTTTATCCAAGTAAACGCAAGCTGTAAAGTGTAGAGGATTTGACTTTTTCATTAAACCGCACCAATGGATCGATTAGAAGGCTTGGACTAATTTACCATTTCAAAAAAAAAGTTCGTTTCTTTCTTTGACATATCTTACATACATGAAGTTGAAATTCAATTTTAACTCATTTTCATAGAGGTATCAAATACTTCAAGCATAGAAGATAGGTCCATTTTCTGGAATCAAGTAGTATTACCCTTTGTTTGGTTGAAGAGAAAATCAGAGGAAAGAAAATACGAGGAGAGAAAATGCAGAAATTTTACTATTTTCTCTCGTTTGGTTGTGGATAGAAAAGAGAGAAGAAAGAAAAAATGCACGTGGGACCCGCAAAAAGTTTTTCTCGTCTCCTCCGCGAAGAAAATAAGAGAGAATGAGAGAAAACTACTTAAATGACATTTCTATCCCTTGCAGAAGACCGAATCACCACCACACATATCAATGGTAGCTTAGTCAGGATTTAGCAATACCACCATCTCCATCAAAATCTTCAAGCCCACAACCTACGACGTCACCATGAAGCACCGCATCGTACGCAAAATTGATGTCATGTGCCACCTTTGTCGCAGGCGAGCTCTTACCCAAGATCTTCAACAAACGCTACTTAGCTCGTCTCCACCCTCTAACCCTTCTGCTTTCTTTGCAAAGTTGCAAAGAGAAATCAAGAACCTTTACATATGTAAATCCTAGTTGGCAGAGTCAGTGCAATGGGCAGTGAAAATGCAATGAATGGGTTTATAAATTAGAAAAAAAAAAGAATGCAAATGGGGTTGGGGAAGGGGGCGTCGAGTAAGGGAAAAGTAAGGGGGATGAGAACTAGGGAAGGTAGAGAAATTGGCAGGGGATCAGGGGAGGAGAGAGGTGGGGTGGGGGTGGGGTCACGTGGCATGGGGATGGAGAAAAGATGATATTGATAAGGATGGGTAAAATTTTTGAAAAATAAAGAAAAATTGTTAAAGGTATAAGAAAAACAAAGGCTTAAGAAAAACAAACAACTATTTTGTAATTTGGTGTTCATAACTTAAAATTTTGTAATTAATATTTAATATAAAATTACTTTTTTAAATTTTATAAAAAAAACTATTCATAGATTAAAAAAATTAATTTTTATTTGTAATTAATTAATTATGATAAGGATATGCATGTCATTTTATATAATTATATATATATATATATATTTATTTTTAACTCAATTCTTATTTTTTTCTTCTCATTTTCTTGATCCAAGGTATAGTAGAGAAAACTCACTTCATTTTCTCATAGAAGATCTCTTTCCATTTTCTCTCTTCTCATTTTCTCTCCTCATCCAAACAAAGTATTAGTGTTGTCATTGTCGTCCTACTTTCCCTGTTATGCGATGTTCCCTAATGATCATGGCAGCACAAGACATACTTTGGCGGACACTTTAGATTCAAACAATTACGTACAATTAAAGCATAAAATAATCTTAGTCTATGGTATAACAAGGTTTCATATTATATTTAATGAACTGCCGGTATAAATATTCATTTAATTAATCAAAAACTCATATACTGATTATTGTCTACACTTGTTGAGAGAAAGGGGTAAAAGAAAGACATAGGAAGGGAATGAGCAACTAGAAGCGCAAACAAACTTGGCATATCCCCAATAATCCTTATGGTGCAATTTATGCTACGGGAGAAAAGTATCATCTGCGCCTGTACATGTATGGATTAGTGTAGAACAACTACAAGCTCAAGTAAAGATTGCTTCATTCACAAGATCTTTGAGATTTCAAGACAAATATTCAAGGACAGAGTAATACTCAAGAAATACAAAATTCACAATTTGTTCCCCACATATTCTAGTACTATCATCAGCATCATCCTTGTTTGTCTAATTATCCCTACCATTATAATAAACACCAATTATTATGTATATTGTCTTTTTCATCACATTATAATTATTGGTAGAGGGTAATGGGTTTAACATTGAGAAAGATGGCTTCTTTTGAGATTTAATACCTGATTTAAGGGCTAGTTAGGTGTCATCTCAAAAACAAAAATAAATTTTCATATAAAAAGCTTATTTCTAAAATTTTCACTATCCAATTAAACACTAAAATGTTCCCCACCCCAGCCCCACCCCCAGAAAAAATAAAAATTGTATTAATGACAAGCTCCAAATCCTTTTCACACCTTGAATCACTTGGTTCCAACTTGAAAACTTCCAACAGATTTGTCTTATGAAAAAAAGTAAAAAAATAAAAGAAATATTATTGCTAGATTTTACATGGCAACTTTGTCACAACATCATCATTCATGTCAAATTCGTAACTGGCAGAAGTCACCAAAACATAAAAAGAGCATTAGAGAAAATAACGAAAAAAAAGGGTGGTTAGCGGCACTCTTATTATTTTTCTCTCTTTTTAAGTAAGAAACTTATTTATGAATGATTAGAAGGGGGAAAAAAGAAAGAAAAGGAAAAAACTCATGAATCATTATCCCTTCCCACGTGCAATATGATTAAATAAAATGAAAAACAATGGAAGAGAAATATACGTCCATTATGGGTTTTCTTTCTTTTAATCCATCTGTCATCATTTTCCGTAAGTTATATCTGCCAACCTAAGCCGGATTTTGTACATATGTATTACCAAACCAGACAATTTATTGTAAAATATTTAATGCAGGATCACATGTACCCTTAAAATACCCACATGGCGGTGCTGTCCAAGAAATTTTACTAGTGAGATGGCCACATGGATTGGAGCTTATGAAATTTCGTCTCTGTACACTTAATACATATCAAAAAGCTAAGATTGGTGTAACATTTTGAGAAGGCGAAACATTTGACACACTAAAGTTTCATGTCAAACCAGTAAGCTCTTCCAAACTTCTTGCATAGGTAACTATTGCAATTCAAGGCCATGGCGAATCTCACGTGAGTTCCATGAAAGTTTTGGTTACCAATTGCCAAGAACATCACCTAAACTTGGAACTCTGGGAATATCTCCAAGGCCAAGGCCACCACATAGGTTTGGAACGTGACCATTTTTGGTCCCAAGGCTAAGGTCATATCGCACTGCATTTTGTTGCATGCCACTGATATTTTTAGCACAAGTTTGTCTTCTAACCATCATCAATAAACTTCATGAAGTCCACAAGCAATGGGGTGGCACATCAGCCAGCTACACTTTTTTCCTGGTCACAGACTATGATTATCTGGTATCTTTACCCAAAATAAAAAGGAAAAGTGGGAGAATTATAGAAGATTATGCTAGGTCACTATTGAGAATTGAACTACATTGATACAACAGAAATAAAGCTCATTTCAACAGTACAAAATATGGTACGTTTGCAAGGGGAATATTAGAAATGAAAGCAAATCATAGTCTCACAGCTTTGTGGGTTTTTTTTACTATTCTATCTTTAGTGATAAAACTATTTATTAAATTATCATATTTTTAAAATTATATATCAAACAGTCATACTTTTGGTCACGTTGAATTTTTTTTTTTCACGTCCACGTAGATAGAGCCAAAGATGATGACTCTATCATTACAATTACGCCAACACATTAAGCATTATTGTTCTGGACCGTAATCTGAGATCCCATCCAATAAGATCGACCCAACATACGTACCACTAGACTCCGCTATCAATATCCCAACTAGGCCATCCGATCACAAACTTTAGCAGTGGGCCATAACAGCAATCATTAGATCTACGTAGATTCTAATAATTGCCAATCATGATTCTGCGAGTGTAGGACCCATAATTTCTTGCAACAGTGGATGACCACTACCGCGACATCCCGATATTTCAGGGATTTACCTCAACAATAATGGGAGGACACCCTCCATCAAGCCACGATCCTAAAAGTACCTGCACCCTACGTGGATTGCATGAGGATTATGCTAATACTCTATAAATACCAGACTAAGTCATCCTAATTAACATGAATGATATTATTGCAAAAATTCTACTTGTGCACCGCCTGACTTGAGCGTTAGAGTCCATTTTACAGGTACCCACCTCTTGGTTCAATGTGCTCGGTGGCAGCTGCATAAGGAGGAAACCACCGTACGTGCCTATCTCAGATACCTCTCTGGTTCTACATCAGAACAGTTATCCACGTGGATACGCTATCACACTTGGCGTTATCTACATGGAAACACTAGGCTCTTTGGTGCTTTCCGTAATGTAATGCCAAATGTGATGGCGTTACCAGTGCACGCCTCTATAAAGACAAGTCCCCTCTCCTTCACACGCACAAATTTCTCATTTCTCAAATTTTGACTTTCTCTATAGACTTTTTCTCTCTCTAAACTCTCTCTCAAACCCTCCTTTGGCTGTAGCTTATGAAAATCATCTATGAGAAGATAAGTTACCACTAGTATGACTCATTTGTAGGAAAGAAAACACCATTAGAATAATCGTCAATGAGAGGAGAAATTACCCTTGGTATAATTCATTAGTGGAAAAGAATGATATGTCAAACACTGACTGAAATTAAAGTATAAGTTGGGTTTGGATCATCATTTCAATATAGTAAAAGCCAAAACGGGGCATAGTAGGGTAGACCAACACCAAATCACTTGCATTAAAAGGATAGCAAGTCAGGCGAGACAGGTAGCAACCGAACGTGCCCTCACACACCATTTGAAGGAGGTGCATGGACACTGGAGTAGTGGTCTTTAGGTGGCGTGTGGAAGTGCATGAGAGGTCGAATAGTGGCACGACTTAAGGAGCTAGTCGATTGAAGCACCTTGGAGAGGATGGTGGCGACAGTGGGGGTGAAAAGCCCATTAACGAAGGCAAACTGCATTGACAGCCACCAATAGGAGAAAGAACGAGTTGTTGAAAAGAAAGGTAGGATGAAACATAATATATAAACAAAAGAGTTCTAAATTTTAGAGAACTTAGAGAGTGGAATAATGACACACAATGGTACTATTCTAATATCATATTGTGAATCAACTCTCTTGAAAATTTAAGGTAATAAAAAATTCAAGTATTTAAAACAATGAGAAAAAAGGATATTATATTGTTAAAATTAAAATAAAAAAATCAATCTGAAACAAAAAATTTCATTAAGATCAATGCTCGGAGAAGATCTTCAAAGGCGTTTGTAGAACTACACCTCTTCAAAAGTTAGACTTGAGTCAGAAATGAGAATTTATTAACTGCATTTGTTGCGACCGAGATCGTGGCGAAATAGCAACTCGCGTGATTTTAAATTAAAAAATGGAGTCGCCACCAATTTTATTTAAATTAGGAAAAATTAGAAAACCTTTCTCAGAAAATAGTTTTTGAAAATCAGATCAGATTCGGGAGTCGGTTATAGATAGGGAAGGGTGGAAACTTAATCCCACTGCACCCGTATCACACCCGTCCTGAGACGGCACCTTAAGTCAGTTGTGCAAAAAAATAATCTCGAATTTATTTATTTTACCCCTCTTAAAAAGACTTTGTAGTTATTTTATTTTTTATTTTTAAAGAAAAGAAAAACCAAATTGTGAAAATTTAATTTTTGACTTTACAGAATGAAAATTCTACTCCTACGTACTCACAGATGCAATGAGAAACTCAAAGTCATGTAATTCTTTAAAAAATAAGTGTGAGTTGATTGATTTTAATTAAAGAAAATATTTTTTAAAGAAAAGAGATTTTGTCTGAAAACAAAATCATTCTTGCATAGGGTTCAAGGTAACACCAAGCTACTCAATAAATCCTTATGATCCAAACGATATTGAAGATAACATCCGCTATTCAATTAACATCATTGGTCATTACATTCATTAAAAGATTTTTTTTATTTTCGTTTTTTATATTTTTTTTATTTGATGTTATTTTTTTATTTTTTATTTTTTATTTTTTTGGTATTGTTTTTATTATCTTTTTTTTTCTATACTTAATAAGGTACTATAAAAATTATCTAAACCAACAACAGACTTAGCCCATTAAATCAAAGACACTAAACATGAAGCTAAAAAAAAAATTAAAGACTCAAGGCCCCAAAAAGAGGCTCATAACACCAAAAAAAAAGGTGGAATCCCAAACTTTTTAGAACCTAGCCCGATTCAGCATGCCCAAACAAACATAACTTAAAAAAAAAAAGACTTGTAAGTAACCCCAATACATACACACACACACACACACACACACACACACACACACACACACACACACACACACACACACACACACACATATATATATATATATATATATATATATATATATAAAAGAAACAAACGATTTCAAATGAAGCAAACAGAAAACACGAAAAAATGGAGGAACAAAGCATAAACAAAGACCTGGGCCTCGTTGTGGAGCACCAGGCAGAGACGTGGTGGAGCGGTCGAACAGAGGAGAATGCGATGTGGTTGCAAATCCGGTGGAGCTCCAGTCCAAGGGAACGACGCACGACTGGGTCGTATGGCAAAGTTACAGATCCGGGTGGTGCTGGGGACGGTGACCTGCGCAAGTCGCTGCTAGATCGCGCACAATGGTGACTGGTTCGGGCCATAGGGTGGTGACGCGATTTGGCCGCACGTCTCTGTTTACGGTTCACGGCGAACCAGCTCCAAGCTCTAAGCTCCGCGGGTTTCGTATGGCTAGTGGTGGCGCTGTGGCTCCGGGGTTATGGGGGTGCGTGGGTATGGTGGCTGAGTCACAGTGAGCTTGGCTGAGTTCATGGTACTAAAAGGAAATGAACGTTGGGTTGGAAGTGAAAATGGTGCAGATGAAGGGTAGAGGTGGTCACGGTTGGAGGGTTATGTAGTGAGGGGTGATGGATGGTTGTTTATAGGTGTTGATGGTGTGGTTATGGTGAGTATAGAAGAAGGTTGATGGTGGAAGATGGAGGTGGTCACGTGGTAGTAATGGTGGAAATGGGGTGGTGGTGTGAAGCTTCACGGTTTGATGGCTATGGAGGACGGTGAAGATGGCTTCACGTGGTGGGCTCACGGTGAAGGGTTGGACGCGTGATGCATGGTGAAATGGAAAGTGGTTGACTGGGTTAGTTATGAGAGGGTGATATGGTGTTGGAGAGTTGGTTATGGGATGAAGCATGGGGGAGATGATTTGGAGGTTGTTATGGTCACCGAGTTAACTAGTAGTGGTGAAAGGTGGTTGTTGTTAATGGTTGAAGGTTGGTGGTGCATGGGTGGTATTTGAAGGTGAAAGGTGATGGCTGCAAGGTTGTTTGGTGGTGAAAGGTTGAAGCAAGATGGTTAGAGTAAGATGGTGTGGAATGGAAGATGGGTGGCTTGGTGGTTATGGTCTTCACATGAAGGAGGTTGAGGGTGGTGGGAGTGAGTCGCGTGGATGGTTTGATGGGTGGTGGCTGAGTTCGTTGGTGGGTGGTGAGTTTCAAAGTTAAAAGGTGAAGGTGAGGTTGGAGCTGAAGGTGGGGTAAAGATGAGTGGTGAAGGATGAGAATGATGGAAGTGATGAAGGTCGGGAAGCTATGGAGATGGGAGCTTGAAGAAGGTGATGAGGTGGTGAGGTCGGAGGTGGTGGCTTTTGGTGAGTCAACTCGGTGGCTTTTGAAGATGGGTGGTGGAGGATGAGAATGATGGAAGTGATAGAGGTTAGGAAGCTATGGAGATAGGAGCTTGAAGAAGGTGATGAGGTGGTGAGGTGGTGGGTGCTTGGTCACGGTTGGGTTGGCCGTGAGTAGTAGGGGTGAAGCGATGAGGTTGGGTGCTTGAAGTTAATTATGGAAGTGGTTGTTTGGGTTAGTTATGGGGTGGTGATATGGTTATAGTTGAAGGTGAAGTGGTGGTTGTGTGAGGGAGCTTAGAGCCGTGAGAGGTGGTTGGAGATGGAAGAAAGGTGGTGAATGATGAAAAGTGAAGTTGAAGGTCCTGGTTTGGAGGTTGAGGGTCACAGTTTGGAGGTTGATGGGCGAGTTTTTTACGTAAGAACCATGGGGTAGTGAGTGAAGGGTGAATAGAAAAATGATTTGTTGTATGTAGGAAAAGTCTTTTTGTATGGAGGAAAGGTGAGGTAGTGAAGGATAGTTTTTTTTAGATGAAAAAATCGCTTCCAGATGGTTATGGGTCAAGAGAAATGAATGAAAAACTCTCCCCTCATTACTCTACGTGAGACCCCTCCAAAATGAGTCTCCCCCTCTCCTGTGTTTCTGCCAAAAAACCTCCCTCCACTTTGTGCTCTACCTGAGTCCTTTAGAGCAATCCAAAAAAGACAAAAAACTTTGTGTGTGTGTGCAGCCAGTGGAATGTGAGCCTGGAGGGGAGTAGCAGCTGGCAATAATGCCAAAAGAGAATGGGAGCCAAGGAAGCTTGTCCCCCTCTGCCAAAATGTTGTATGCGCTGCAAAGCCTGAATTGTTGTGTTTGCATGGCCAAAAAAGGAAAACGAAGATAGAATAAGGAAAGAAAAATTGTTTCCATCCAAAAAGAAGAAAAACAACAGCAACCTGCATCTTTCATTTTTTCTTTTGTTTTTTCCCTTTTTTTTTGGGTTTAATTATTATTTTAAAAAAACAAAGTGGGCTTATTCTGTTTGGGGTAAGAAAATGGCCCAAAAAAAGATGGGCCAAAAATATGGATCATAATTTTTAATTTTTTAAATTTTTTTAATTTTTTCTTTTTTTTTAATTTTAACTTCTTCTTTTTTCATTTTTGTCTTTTTTGAGTCTAGGTCAAAATTGGGTATTCGTTGTCCCCTCTTTACTTGTTTCTTACTAGATAATAAGAATAACTGTAGTTTTCATATTATCATTGTAAGAAATGAGTAAAGACATGAACTTTAATTTTGTCCGGCAATACAAAAGATGATAGAAGCAAAACAAAACAAGAACAAATAAAAAGCGAAGAGCCGACACGCTCAAAGAATTGATAGGAATTTAAAATGCAAAGAGCCGATGCGTTCAAAGAATTAGTAGAAACTTAACATACAATGAGCCGATGCGCTCAAAAGAATTAACATAAAATTAAAATGGATGAAGTTGATGTGCTCAAAGAATTACAGAAATTAAAATGCATGGAGCCAATGCGCTCAACAAAAAATTAAAATGCATGGAGTCGATGCGCTCAACAAAAAATAAAATACATGGAGTTGTGCGCTCAACAGAAATTAAAAATGCAAGGAGCCAATGCGCTCAACAGAAATTAAAATGCAAGGAGCCGATGCGCTCAACGGAAATTAAAATGCATGGAGTCGATGCGCTCAAATAGAAAATAAAATGCATGGAGCCGATGCGCTCAACAGAAATTAAAAATGCATGGAACTGATGCGCTCAATAGAAATTAAAAATGCATAGAGCTGATGCGCTCAACAGAAATTTAAAATGCAAGGACTTAAATTTTATTTTCTCTCTTTTTTGTTCCTCTTTTCTTTTTCTCCTTTTCTCTTTTTTTCATTCATTTTTTTATTTATTTATTCAAAGTCATCTTAACCAACGGCGATCCTGGAAAGCTTTGACCAATCAAACCCTCTGTCCACGTGCTTTTCTTCATCAGACCCTTTTGTCGGCTAAGACTCCCCTAGATTTTCTCATTTCCTTTTTTCATTTTTCTGACCACCTTGTTCTCCTTGGAAACATATTGCAACTTGTATCTTGAGTTACTGAGATCCTTTAATCTAAATTAATCATTGAAGGATTGCTGCAAAATTGTCAGATCAAATTGTTGACCTTAAATTTATTTTATTTGAGACATAAATTAATGAGTAAACATGCATTCATGAATGGATAGAAATTTGTTGAATGAACAAACTTCCCTTTATTATTTTAGTAATGCAATCGTACATGACTTTTTGACAAGACACGTACTTGAAAGACAAAAGAAAGGTTACAAGAAAAATAAAAAATTTGTCCCAGTATTGGTTCATTGTTCCTCATTCAATTGATTCACTGCAAATATTTGACAACTCAACCGTTGTCTCTACTGATACCACCCTCAACACGAGTCCTCTTTAATCCCTCAAAAATTTTGCCCCAGTATGGCCAATTTAATGCAAACGACTTGCCTCCCTGTGTAACTGATTGGACGCACATCAAAAATTGTCCCAGTTTGGTGAATCCCTCGAAGAGTTTCAGGCCCACTTTCTTTGAGATTTTGCCTATTCATTTGCCCTAACTTTTGTTTAGGCCGGCTTTTCAGGTTTTCAGCCTAACAGACCTTTTCTTTTTTTGTTTTTCAATTGCTCTAATTTTTGCTTAGGCCGCCCTTTCGGGTTTTCAACCTAACGAGCTTTTCTTTTTTATTTTTATTTATTTATTTTAGGCATAGAATCTCTTGACAACATCAGTATTCACGGGCCTTGGTAATTCTTCTCCATCCATATTCTGCAAAATTAACGCTCCTCCTGAAAATGCCTGCTTGACTATATACGAGCCTTCATAATTCAGAGCCCATTTTCCGCTAACATCCTCTTGGTTAGGGAGAATCTTTTTCAAAACCAAATCCCCTGAACAGAATTCCCTAGGACGAACTTTCTTGTTGAAGGCTCTGGCCATTCTGCTTTGATATAATTGCCTATGACAAATAGTTGTCAATCTTTTCTCTTCTACCATATTCAATTGCTCATATCGAGTCTTCACCCATTCAGATTCCTCTAACTCTGCTTCCATCAAAACCCTTAGAGAAGGGATCTCGATTTCTATTAGAAAGACATCCTCCATCCCATATACCAAAGAGAAAGGCGTTGCCCCAGTGCTTGATTGTATATTGGTACGATATGCGTGCAGAGCATAAGCTAACATTTCATGCCAGTCTTTGTAGTTCACTACCATCTTAGCAACAATTTTCTTGACATTCTTATTTACTACCTCAACTGCACCGTTCATCTGAGGCCTGTAGGGAGCTGAATTATGATGCTTAATTTTGAAATTTTCACAGAACTTTTTAATCTCAGCACCATTGAGATTGGTACCATTATTTGTGATTATTCTTTCTGGAATTCCATATCTGCAGACAATATCCCTTTTGAGGAATCTCAAAAAAACTTTTTGAGTAATGCTGGCATAAGAGGAAGCTTCTACCCACTTGGTGAAATAGTCAATCGCCACCAAAATGAAACGATGACCATTGGAAGCTTTGGGATTAATGGGTCCGATGACATCTATTCCCTACATCGAGAAAGGCCATGGAGATACCAAATTATGCAAAGGGAGGTGTATTGACTCGATCTGCATACATTTGGCATTTTTGGCACTTTCGTACATAGTCTATGCAATCTGTTTCCATAGTGGACCAATAATAACCACTCCTTAGAATTTTTTGAGCCATCATATGGCCATTGGCATGAGTTCCACAGATTCCTTCATGAACCTCAGTCATGATTACATGAGCTTCACGAGCATCCACACATCTAAGTAAAGTGCCATCATGATCCCTTTTGTATAGAACCTCTCCGTTCAAGAAAAAAGTCATTGCCAACCGGCGGATAGTCTTCTTATTCACCTCACTTGCCCCCGTTGGGTATTCTCTATACTGAATATACTGCTTGATATCATAATACCAAGGTTTACCATCTGGCTCGCCTTCCACATTAGCACAATACGTAGGCTCACTGTGCGTTTTCACTTGGATGGGTTGGACATTATTATGAATATCCAACTTGGTCATTACAACTAAAGTGGCCAAGACATTTGCAAACTGATTCTTGTCTCGGGTCAAATGGGAGAAAGTCACCTCCTCAAACTTCTCAACCAACTGGATCAAATACTTTTGATAAGGTACCAACTTCGGATCCTTGGTTTGCCATTCACCGTTCACCTGATAAATGATGACTGCTGAGTCTCCAAATACTTTTAACTGCTTGATCTCCAAGTCAATTGCAACTTGTAAACCATTAGCACAGGCCTCATACTCCGCAACATTATTGGTGCACTCAAAATCCAGCTTGATAGCGACTGGGTATTATTTTTCAGTTGGTGAAACAACCACGACTCCTATGCCACTACCATGCATGTTAACCGCTCCATCAAAATACATCTTCCAAATAGGTTCTTCTTCTTCTTCCTCTTCCGCCATCAGTATTTCTCCATCAGGGAACTCATATGTCACTAGTTGTCCACCCTCAAGAGGGTTTTCAGCTAAATGATCAGCAATCGCACTTCCTTTGATGGATTTCTGAGTCATGTACTTGATATCGAATTCTGATAGCATCACTTGCCATTTTGAAACCTTAATGAAACATGAGGACTTTCAAATATGTACTTTAAAGGGTCTATTCAGGAGATCAACCATGTGGTGTAATAGAGCATGTACTGCCGTAGTCGTTTTGAGGTCCATACCAGCACACAACAAGTCTTCTCAATAGCCATGTAACGAGCTTCACAGTCATTAAACTTCTTACTCAGATAATAAATTGCTTGCTCCTTCCTTCCCGATTCATCATGTTGTCCCAGCATTGCCCCCATCGAGGTTGGTAATACAGCTAGGTACAAAATTAAAGGGCGACCCGGCGTAGGGGGTACCAAAATAGGAGGATTCATTAAATAAGCCTTTTTCTTGTCAAAAGCTTCCTGACATTCTTCATTCCATTTGCCTGGTTGATGCTTCTCCAACAACTTGAATATAGGCTCACAGGTGCTGGTTAAGTTGGCAATGAATCTAGCAATGTAATTGAGTCTCCCGAGAAAACTTCGTACTTCACGCTCTGTCTTAGGAGCAGACATCTCTTGTATTGTTTTTGCTTTATCTGGATCCATCTTTATTCCTTCTCTACTAACAATGAATCCAAGTAATTTTCCAGTAGATGCTCCAAAAACACACTTAGCAGGATTCAACCTCAACTTGTACTTTCTGAGTCTTTCAAATAGCTTACATAAAACCGCCACATGACTTTCTCCTTATTTAGACTTGGCCACTATATCATCCACGTACACCTCAATCTCCTTGTGCATTATGTCATGAAACAGTGCCACCATAACGCGTTGGTAAGTAGCCCCAGCATTCCTTAATCCAAACAGCATCACCGTGTAACAAAACGTTCCCCAAGGAGTAATGAAAGTGGTCTTTTCTTTGTCATTGACATCCATGGGAATTTGATTGTACCCTGAGTATCCATCCATAAATGAGAACCTGTGATTCTTAGCAGTGTTATTAACCAGAATATCAATGTGAGGGAGTGGGAAATCATCCTTCGGGCTGGCCTTATTCAGATCTCTATAGTCCACACACATTCTGACTTTTCCATCCTTCTTAGGTACTAGTACGATATTGACTACCCACTTGGGTGTCTTGATATTTCCACAAATCCTGCTTCCAACTGCTTAGTCACCTCTTCCTTGATCTTCAGGGACATATCAGGATGCATCCTCCTCAACTTTTGTTTCTTTGCCTCAATATTCAGGTATGGTGGGATTTTATGCGATACTATCTCTGGGTCTAACCCAAGCATATCCCGCTAAGAGTAAACAAAAATATCCATATACTCTTTGAATAGTGTGATCATCTCTTCAAACTCTAGGTTTTCCACTACTTTCAATTCCTTTTTCTCTTCCTCTTTCCCCATGTTGACCACCTCTACTTCCTCGCCATTCATGTTAAATCCCTTCTCTGAGTACTCCAGTAATTTTGCAAAATTTTCAACAACATCTTCCTCTTCTCCAGATCCAGGGTCTTCTTCATCAAACATTGCAGGAGAATCAATTGATGAGTTTTCAAAGTCCCTTTCATGAGGCGAACTTTTTACAAAACTTAGATCCCTGGAAAGCAATTTTGTGTGGAGTTGGAAAAGTAGAATAAAGTAGGAACGACAAAGGGAGAACAAGATATAGTACAGAAATGTAAAAAGAAAATTGATAAATGCAAAAGGATAAGTCAGAAAGTGCAACGAAGAGAAATGCTGAATATTCATGCAAATTCATTTAATTAATGTCTCAAATAACATAAACCATAAGCTCAAAACAACTTAAACATCTGTTTCACAAAATGACTAGACAATTACTTTGAAACAATCACATCAATAATTGGTTCAGATTTCTAGTTCTTCAGCACCTCCTCATCAGCAAAAAGACGGATTGCCTTATGCTCTTCTTGGCTCTCTTCATGCAATGCATTGATAGTGAGGCGGTATTGGGGGTGAATGACCTCGTCAGGCATGATCACCTTGGCCGGTGATAGGAGTGTTTCTCTCAAGTGGGGAATATGCTTCATTTTGCCTTTGCCACTCTTTTTTCCAAGAGTCATGCTCCTCATATGCTCCTCTAGAGATGCTTCGTACCCTATCCCAAACTTGTCTGACTTTCCTGGGAATGACACTGGTAACCAGGTACCTTACAGCTTTGAGCCCAAACCCTTTCCTTCCTGGTATCCACTACTAGCCATGATCCGGGCCACCACCTGATTTACACCTGGTGTAAGAGATTCCTCTTTACCAAGTCCAGTTTCAACTACTTCAAAACTATGCCACAGATTCTCCTCTTCTTTTTCTGCACTCTCCACATACGGCACTGAAACTGATTTTGACAGATAATTTCTTCCTCTCCATGTATGGTGATGACCGATGCATTCTCAATATACTTAATACTTTGATGCAGGGTGGAAAGAACAGCACTAGCGGTATGGATCCATGGTCTCCCCAGTAGCATGGTGTAGCCAGACTCAATATCCATGACTTGGAACAGCACTTGAAAATTACTTGGATCAATCTCTAGCGGCAACATCATCTATCCCATAATGCCTCTCCTATTTCCATCAAAGGCTCGCACCACCATTTCTCGTGGCGACAATTCATCCTCACTTATTGATAATGAGGTTAGAGTCGACTTGGGAATGATATTCAACGCAGACCTCCCATCAATCAAAACCTTTGTAACTATGTACCATTTGCATTTGAGGGTTATGTGCAAGGCCCGTGGGTTCTTCTCAGATTGAGAAATGATCTCTTCATCAGTGAATGTGATCATGTTAACGTGTTTCACGGGGTCCACTATGTTAACAACATTTTCGGGGGTAACATCGGGTTTCACATAGGCTTCATTCAGAATTTTCAATAACGCCTTCCGATGCATCTCAGATGTCAAGATGAGTGACAAAAGAGATATCCTAGCCAGAGTCTTTTTTAGTTGTTCCGTCATATCATATTCGTTTTGCTTCATTATCTTTAGGAACTCCTCTTCACCTTCCTTCTCTCTCTCCTCTTCTTTTGACATTTCCTCCCTACTCCATTCTTTAACAATTTTCCCCTTTTCTAACTCTCCTAGGCCATAGCATCGCCCACTCCTTGTAATTCTCCCTACCCTGACTATGTTAGTCACCAACTCCTCATCCTTGTGCACTTCAACAATTTAGGCCTTCGAAGTCTCTTCCCCGACTCCTTTTGTCTCTACCTTGGTTTCATAATTCCATGGCACTGAATAAGTGTCATTATAAACAAATGGCACTGGCTTCTTAATTGTTACTACTACTTTCTCTGATGTCAAGACTTGGTTGATAGGTGGACCTTAAGCACAAAGCGTTCGACCACGTTGACCTTTTCGGAGGAAGCTAACCCTTGTCTTGCATGTATTACTCCTAAAGTGAGCAATCCTTGGACCCGAACCTTGAAATCCCAACAATCCTCGATATCATGTCCCATTCCCCCACAATGATAAGCACAATTTATTTCTTCATCACATTTTTCCGTTTCTTTCATCGTGGCGACTGGTGCAGTGATACTGTAGCTAGCTTTCTTCAACCCTTCGAATATCCTTGCCATCGGCGTACGCAAACTCATGACCTTTCTTATGGATGATGCTTCTACCTCTAAAGCATTCACCACATTCCTTCCACCATGATTAAGAATTGGGTTGTTAACGATACTGGGTCCAGTCTCTTCCTGGACATCAAGCTTCCCATAGGCAATTAACTTTCTTACTGCGGTATTAAAAAACTCGTTATCTTCAATTGAATGCCCTGGGATATTCATGTGATACTTGCAGGTTGAGTTCGGGTTGTACCATGATGGAAATGTTGGTTCTAAGGGACACACAAGAATTCTCGAAATAAGGTGAGCATCAAACAATCTTTGGAATAGGTCTGCATTCGGAATAGACAACCTTGGAAAAGGGGGAAGGTTTTGGGGACGAAAGCGGCTTTGATTTTGGAGGTTCGGCCGAGGTTGTGGGTGGTTTGGGTAACTAGGTGTAAGTGGGTATCGGGTATAGGCGGGGCGAGTTGGTGTATATGGTTGCAGCGTGAGAACGTTGTTAATTTGGAATTATAGGGTTGGGGTGATGTTTGTGCCCGGTATAATTTGGTGGGTGGACAATAAGGCAGTGGAGGTGTTTGGTATGAAAAATGAGGGTTAGGGTTCCATGGTGGCTTATGACTTGGGCTATATCGAGGTTTGAAATTCTGTTGGCGTTGGACATAATTCACCTCTGGTTCCTTTTTCTTTAGCTGGAATCCCCTCTTGAAAGCAGTATTCTCTGTGCTACTTATCGGTAACTTCCCAGGTTTGGCCATACTTTCAATTCTTTCTCCAGCAATTATTAAATCTGTAAAATTCTTATAGGCTGCCCCGACCATCGCCCCAATGAAAGGATTTCCTAAGGTCCCCAAGAAATACGAACACATCTCAGACAAAGTTAAAGGGGGCTGGACTTGAGCCGCCAAGGCTCTCCACCTCTATACATATTGCTTGAAAGGTTCCTCATTGCCTTTTTGCATTGAACTCAACTGTTCTCGGGTTGGGGCTGCATCCAGATTGAATTTGTACTGGTCCATAAATAGGTCAGCCAATTCCATCCAACACGAGATCCTTGAACGATTTAACTGAAGATACCACTCTAGGGCGGGACTTGTAAAACTCTCGTGCAAGAAACTAATGAGGAACTTATCATCTTTGGACCAAACAGCCATCTTAGTCCCATAACTAATCAAATGGAAACGAGGGTTGCCGTTCCTGTCGTACTTCATCAAATCGGGAATCTTGAAGTCTTTGGGGATTACTACATCTGTGGTAGGACACAACTCCTCTATTCTCAGGGGTCCATAAGCATTGGGGCCCTTTATCGCCTTAATTTGTTCCTCCATTTTCTCCATCGAATCTTCTTTCATCTTATCCTTCTCAGTTATGATGTGACTATTCCCAGAATAAGGCATTGTCACGTGCCCCGAAACAGACACATGAGGTGGTTCCCAAGTAGGGCTCGCATAACTAGGGATTTCATTATGAGTGCCTTCCAAAGCGCGATACCCCTCCCTGATGGGCATGACTATTGATGCTGTTTGAGGTGGTTGCTCATGGGTTCCTACAGCGATGCCTGAGGTTACGACCGAAAAGATCGGAGCAACTACTGATGGCACGTTTGCATACGTTTCAACTCCATTTGTATTTCTATTTCCATTGATTAAGTGGAGAGACTCCTTTATATCTTGTAATATCGCTTTCAACCTCGCTTGGTTCTCTGACACCTCATTTATTCTCCTTGTCATTTCATCGACCTCCTTACTCAAGTTTCTTCCTGTCTCAGAATTATCAGCAACCATCCTGGTCCGAGATCTGGTATTGTGAACTCAAGTTAGATTGGTCTCTTCTTTCCTAGGCCGCGCAATGATTCTTGAACCAAATTGATTTATTAAAGCAAAAGCGCATTAAATAAAGAAAAAGGAAAAAAAAAGTTAACACTATTGTGAGGATGCTTGGCGATTGTGGAAAGATTCGCATGATCATTTAATAGCAAGACAGGATCCCCGATTTAGCATTAGCGGGTTCACTAATAGTGCCCGCTTCAAACAATGCAATCATTCTTTCACCAAATACCAAGATTCCTGTATTTTCGCTAAAGGACAAATTGTCTCAGGACGAAAATACGGTTGGCAGCCTATTCAAGGGGGAATTCACCCCTCAATGAATAGTGCCTAAATGAAAAGCAGTGACATCAACATCCAAAGAAAAACACTGTAACTAGTAATTCGTTTTATTCCAAAATTAATTAATACAAGGTCTCAGTCTCCTCAAAGTGTAACATAAACTACATTACATCAACAATTTTGTTTGTTTCCTCCTAAGACCTTTAGTAAGACCTTGACAATATTTCATAAACTCAGCTATCTTCTACAGTAGCCTTAGCAACAAATTCATGTGAATCTGAAGGTCTGCTTCATCAAAATGACTAACCAGTTGCGTAGTGTAATACTGCAAGCTGTTAGACATGTCATCATATTTCTTCATCCAATATTCCTTTTGAGCCCTTTCATTTTGAGCTGCCCATTACCACGCGCCTTCACTTTCTTCTTTTTGTAGTCGTTGCATTTGAGCTTCGAGTCTCCACTGCTCCTTTTCTTGCTCTAGCTCTTGAGCTTTCAACTCTAAACGCCTTGCTCTCTTGTTTGCTTCCTTGAGTGAATTATAATATTATGCAGCCAAAACCTATCTTTGATCAGAGCATTGTTTCACTTAAACCAAAGCTTCTTGTAAAGATTTCATCCTTTGGTCTTGTGCTCTAGTATTTGCTTCCAATTCTTCTTTCTCTTGCAAAATCTTCTCAATCATTTCTTCTTGAGCACTTACCTTCACTCGTAGCTCTTAGACTTCTAATGTGATCTTATTTGATTCTATCTCTCTTCCTTTTCTTGCCCTTTTTACTCGACTCAGAGCTTAAGTAGCATCAGCTTGTGCATCCTTTAAGTCTTCAATCTTGTCGACTAACTTCTGGCATCAACTTGTGTGAATGATGACTTTTAACTCAGCGGCTTCCTTCCCTTGTTCTAAAAACTACATCTGCGCTTTCATTCTCTCTATCTGGGTGGTCATTTGAGATATAATCTGGGAGTGATTTTCTTCACTTGACACCGCCTGAGGGGTGCTATTTTGTGTTTTCCTTGTTGCTCTCCATTGCAGGTACTCAAGAGTAGGAATTACCACACGTTTTCCCAGTTCTTTTGCCCCTGCCCTATGAATATTTTTCCAAGCGTCCCTAACCTCCTTTTCTTGCTTGATGGTGCTTCCATCTTTCCCATATAAAAAGCTGAATCCTCTAAGTTGTGCTTCGTCGGGCACGTGCTGAGTCCATTGGAGCTGTCTAAGCATAAAGACCGGTGAAAATGATACACAACCTCTCATGCCCATTAAAGGAACGTTATAAAAGTTGCCACAACTGAGCACTATCTCTTCCCCATGATACCAAGAGCAAACCCATATGAAAGAGTCTGATCCCATCTTCATGAACTCATCTTCCCATTCATGGGCTTTTTGCTGCTTCACTAGCATGCGACCAAAATTCCTTAACGGATCAGGTAAGAGGCCCAGGCGATTGTGTACATCCATATGCGTCATGATCCAAACATACAACATATGTGTGCAATATCGGATCATCCCCCCTCTTTTTTGTAGTAAATCTCTATGGCCAAGAAAGTATCGGCAAGAATGGCAGGGATTGGATTTGCCCTATGATTCTCAAACTTGAAGAAAGCATCCATTGCTGCTTGGTCCACTACATCTGAGGTGAATGAGAATAATACTAATCCAAAGATGGTTAGCGTCAATGTTTTGTTAAAGAGATCCCACCTTCCTTGTTGTGCTAGTAGCTCAAGATGTGCTTCCAGGTAACTCTTCTTCAATCTTTGTGTTCCTCCTCTCTTTTTTATGCCTAACTGATTTGCCTGAACCCCTATGAGTTCTGCTATTTTTCCTTCTGACACATAATATCCTCCATAAAGATAGACATTAGGGTACTTGCTCATTGGGCTCAACATATTGGCATACTCTTCTATGGTTGGTGCAATATCTAAGTCGGGCAGCTCAAAACATTTCAGATAACAATTCTAAAACTGGGCAAGGCCACTCAAGACAGGTTCTTCAACAGGGATGCGCAACAAATCTAGGATTTGTCCATAACTGCTTGAGAACTTTGATCGAGCCTTAGGAGTCATGTGTTGAGTGATGTCCTTCACACGCCTCAAATCACTACCATTTACTATAATCTTCATATTCCTCTTAAGATCAACTACATTGCTGGTGTTTTTCCTTTGGCATATCTCTTCCATTCCTTGCTATTGAATGAGTACTAATCCTTCCACTTTACCAAGTAAACTCACCCTACCAAAAAGTAAACAAAGAAGAATGTAAGCAAACCAGAAGAATGAAGAATGCATCCTAAGGATACCTCTCATCGAGGTAACTCTAAAATGTACCCAAACATCCTACATAGAGAAATCCTTATAGGGTCGTAAACCCAAAGGATTATGTATGATTTGCTGATGCATGCCCTCTTTATTTATTTTTTCTTTATGCAAGAGATTGACATGGAAATATAAGATGATGCATTTATTTTTTGGGAATGTCATGCAAATGCAAGGTAATGCATGTCCTTTTTTTTTATTTTTTCTTTTGTTTGAAAAATGCTATGAATGTCATACAAATGCAAGATGATGTATATCTTTTCTTTTATTTCTCCTTTGTTTGAAAAATGCTATGAATGTCATGCAAATGATATGAAAATGCAAGATGAAACATTCCCCTTTTTTATGATCTTTTTTTTAAAAAGAAAATGAATGATATGAGAAATGAACAGATAAAGAAGAAGTACGCTCCCTTTGTACCCTAATCAGGTGAAACTTAAAGGTTAGATTTCCTTGAAGTCACGACTATAATTTTGACAGCCACTATATTCCATCTATCAGTGCAAGGTTTTTAGGACAGATTTAGGCCTTTAAAAGTCATGGTCCCCAGATTGCCCCTATCTCGAAAGACAGAGACCCATGGATTAATCACAAGTAGGGATAAACCCTCTCAATATGACTAATCCATGATGTTGGTAATAATCTGAGTGGTGTCTCAACCAATGTCAAGTGAGCATGAAGTCCCTCAATAACAAATGTCGAGACTCCTCCTATTCCTCGGGTTTGCACAGACTCAGGTATAGAGCCCAAAAAGTGTGTGAGGTAAGTGTTAGTAACGTGTGTAAGGGAGCATACAAACCTGTACCAAAAGTTTAAAAAGACCAAAAATTACCCCCAACCTGCAAAACATATATACAACAGCCAGTCAACAATCATCTATCCTAGGGTTTCAACAATTAAGCATAACAATATATATACAAGCCAAAATATACACAAGATGATGCTACCAAATATTTACACCAAAGTATTAAACAAAAACTATTTACAAACCAAAAGAAAACAAAAAACAAAGACAAAAAGGGATAAAATAAATAAATAGAGATTATTAATAATTTGCACAACTAACAACAACAAGCTTGACTATCCAAGTTTTCCCAGTAGAGTCGCCATCTGTTGCGACAGGGATCGCGGTGAAATAGCAACTCGCATGATTTTAAATTAGAAAATGGAGTCGTCACCAATTTTATTTAAATTAGAAAAAATTGGAAAACCTAACTTAGAAAATAGTCTTTGAAAACCAGATCGGATTCGGGAGTCGGTTATGGATAGGGAAGGGTGGAAACTTAATCCCACTGCACTCGTATCACACCCGTCCTGAGACGGTACCTTAAGTCAGTTGTGTAAAAAAAACTTGATAATCTCGAATTTATTTATTTTACCCCTCTTAAAAAGATTTTGTAATTATTTTATTTTTTATTTTTTATTTTTTATTTTTAGAGAAAAGAAAAACCAAATTGTGAAAATTTAATTTTTGACTTGATAGAATGAAAATTCTGCTCCTACGTACCCTCAGATGCAATGAGGAACTCAAAGTCACGTAGTTCTTTAAAAAATAAGTGTGAGTTGATTGATTTTAATTAAAGAAAATATTTTTTAAAGAAAAGAGATTTTGTTTGAAAACAAAATCATTCTTGCACATGGTTCAAGTTAGCACCAGGCTACTCAATAAACCCTTATGATCCAAACGACATTAAAGATAACATCCGCTATTCAATCAACATCATTGGTCATTGCATTCATTAAAAGATTTTTTTTATTTTCATTTTTTATATTTTTTTATTTGTTGTTATTTTTTTATTTTTTATTTTTCATTGTTTTGGTATTGTTTTTATTATCTTTTTTTTTATACTTAACAAGGTACTATAAAAATTATCTAAACCAACAACACACTTAACCCATTAAATCAAAGACACTAAACATGAAACTAAAAAAAAAAAAAATTAAAGACTCAAGGCCCCAAAAAGAGGCTCATAACAAAAAAAAAAAGGTGGAGTCCCAAACTCTTTGAGAACCCAAATTTCGATTCAAGCATGCCCAAACAAACATAACTTAAAATAAAAAAAGACTTGTAAGTAACCCCAATACATACATACATAATGCATATATATATATATATATATATATATAATAAAAAGAAATGAAGATTTAAAATGAAGCAAATAGAAAAACACGAAAGTATATATATATATATATATATATATATATATATATTTTAAATATTTATTTCTTTTATATATATATATATATATATATATAAAATAAAAGAAACAAAAGATTTAAAATGAAACAAACAGAAAACATGAAAAAATGGAGGAACAAAGCATAAACAGGGACCTGGTCCTCGTTGTGGAGCACCGGGCAGAGATGTGGTGGAGCAGTCGAACAGAGGAGAATGCGATGTGGTTGCAAATCCGGTGGAGCTCTAGTCCAAGGGAATGGCACGCGGCTGGGTCGTATGGTAGAGTTGCAGATCCGGGTGGTGCTGGGGACGGTGACCTGCACGTGCCGCTGCTAGATCGCGCACAATGGTGACTGGTTCGGGCCATAGGGTGGTGACACGATCTGGCTGCACGTCTCTATTTACGATTCACAGCGAACCAACTATGAGCTCTGAGCTCCGAGCTCCGCGGGTCTCATATGGCTGGTGGTGGCGCTGTGGCTCTGGGGTTATGGGGGTGTATGGGTATGGTGGCTGAGTCACAGTGAGCTTGGCTGAGTTCATGGTACTGAAAGGAAATGGACGTTGGGTTGGAAGTGAAAATGGTGAAGATAAAGGGTAGAGGTGGTCACGGTTGGAGGGTTATGTAGTGAGGGGTGATGGATGGTTGTTTATAGGTGTTGATGGTGTGGTTATGGTGAGTATAGAAGAAGGTTGATGGTGGAAGATGGAGGTGGTCATGTGGTAGTAATGGTGGAAATGGGGTGGTGGTGTGAAACTTCACGGTTTGATGGCTATGGAGGACGGTGAAGATGACTTCACGTGGTGGGCTTCACGGTGAAGGGCTGGACGGGTGATGCATGGTGAAATGGAAGGTGGTTGACGTTGGGTTAATTATGGGAGGGTGATATGGTGTTGGAGAGTTGGTTATGGGATGAAGCTTAGGGAGATGATTTGGAGGTTGTTATGGTCACCGAGTTAACTCGGTAGTGGTGAAAGGTGGTTGTTGTTAATGGTTGAAGGTTGGTGGTGCATGGGTGGTGTTTGAAGGTGAAAGGTGATGGCTGCAAGGTTGTTTGGTGGTGAAAGGTTGAAGCAAGATGGTTAGAGCAAGATGGTGTGGAATGGAAGATGGGTGGCTTGGTGGTTATGGTCTTCACGTGAAGGAGGTTGAGGGTGGTGGGAGTGAGTCACGTGGATGGTTTGATGGGTGGTGGCTGAGTTCGTTGGTGGGTGGTGAGTTTGAAAGTTGAAAGGTGAAGGTGAGGTTGGGGTGAAGGTGGGGTAAAGATGAGTGGTGGAGGATGAGAATGATGGAAGTGATGGAGGTTAGGAAGTTATGGAGATGAGAGCTTGAAGAAGGTGATGAGGTGGTGAGGTCGGAGGTGGTGGCTTTTGGTGAGTCAACTCGGTGGCTTTTGAAGATGGGTGGTGGAGGATGAGAATGATGGAAGTGATAAAGGTTAGGAAGCTATGGAGATGGGAGCTTGAAGAAGGTGATGAGGTGGTGAGGTGGTGGTCGCTTGGTCACGGTTGGGTTGGCCGTGAGTAGTGGGTGAAGCTAATGAGGTTGGGAGCTTGAAGTTGATTATAGAAGTGGTTGTTTGGGTTGGTTATGGGGTGGTGATATGGTTATAGTTGAAGTGAAGTGGTGGTTATGTGAGGGAGCTTGGAGCTGTGAGGGGTGGTTGAAGATGGAGGAAAGGTGGTGAATGATGAAAGGTGTAGATGAAGGTCCTGGTTTGGAGGTTGAGGGTCACGGTTTGGAGGTTGATGGGTGGGTTTTTTACATAAGAACCATGGGGTAGTGAGTGAAGGGTGAATGGAAAAATGGTTTGTTGTATGGAGGAAAAGTCTTTTGTATGGTGGAAAGGTGAGGTAGTGAAGGATAGTTTTTTTTAGATGAAAAAATCGCTTCTAAATGGTTATGGGTCAAGAGAAATGAATGCAAAACTCTCCCCTCGTTGCTCTATGTGAGACTCCTCCAAAAATGAGTCTCGCCCTCTCCTCTGTTTCTGCTAAAAAACTCGCTCCACTCTGTGCTCTACCTGAGTCCTTTAGAGTAATCCAAAAAAGACAAAAACTTTGTGTGTGTGTGCAGCCAGTGGAACGTGAGCTTGGAGGGGAGCAGTGTAACATCCCGAAAATTAATAATTTCAGGATAAATAATCATTTTACAATATTTGGGATTTTTAGGAATTTTTCTGGATTTTTCTGAGAAAGTAGAATATTTTAATATATTTCTCGTTTTGCGTGCACATTGGGCAAAATTGGCAAAATGACTGTAACACTCCCAAAGTTAGAAAATTTTATTACGAATAGTCATTTTCTAATATTTGTGATTTATGTGAATTCTTTCAGAATTTTTCGGAAACGTCGAATATTTTAATATATTCTTCGTTTTACGTGCGTATTGATAGTCGGGTGGTAATGCTTCAAAAATTAGAAAATTATATGACGGATAGTCGTTTTATAATATTTGCAATTTTTGAAAGTTTTTCAGGAATTTTTCGGAGACGTCGAATATTTTAGTATATTCCTTGTTTTGCGTGCGCACTGAACGGACCCAGGAAGATGCAATGTCTTCTTTGTGGCTGGTAAACTCTACATTGTGGACTTGTCAACGGGGGATCTTACTAAATTCGAGGCCGGACGCAATTTACGAAGTTTACATTTTTCGAGAATTTTACCCGACAAATGAGATCGCGGTACTGTAAAATCATCCGATGAACAATAAAATATTATTTTCATCATCTGTGACTCTTCTATCATCTGTGACTCTTCTACACTGGAGGAAAAATAATACTGACAGTGTAAATATTTATCTGTGTTAGTGTGCCCAATTAGGAGACAACTTTACTTTCACTTTATCGAGAAACGTGCGAAGCTTCTCATGTAAGCTTGGAGGAAGCTTCTTGGAAATTTCTTCTTCCTCCTTCCCCATGCAAATGCAGCCCATGCCCTCTTCTTTCTCCATTTTCACGGCTGGAACAAGCCATTTGGGGGGGGGAGAATTGGTTTGACTTCAATTAATTAATTACACCATCTTAATTCAAAATTTTTCCTATGCACTTTCTCTTTCTTCTTCTTCTTTCTTCAACTTTTTCTCCTCCTTCTCTACCTCCACCTCCACCACGAAAATGGCAGCTCTCCCATGACTATTTCTCTTCATCTTTTTGCTTCACCAAGACCATTTTCTTACTCCCCTCCATCTCCTTTACACTTTCTCTTTAGAAAGTTTCTTCAAAAATCCAACCTTTCTTCCCCTCCCCTCCAACCCGAAATTGCAGCCCCTTCTTCCACCATTTCTCTTCATCTTTTCTCTTCTCCAAGCTCATTTCTATATTCACCTCATCATTCTAAACACTTTTCCTTTTGGATCCATCTCCTAAAAACCTCTATTTCATTTTCCACCATTAGAGGACAAAGCTTGGAGCTTTTGAAGGTAAACTTTTAGATTTTTCACTTCTCTTCTTCATTTTTCGTTTCCATGGCCATTTTTGTAACCATGGAACATGTCTTTACCAAGCCTTGGTGTTGATTTATAATGTTGGATTTTTAGGGTTCTTGGAGGGCCAAAAACCGAATCCACCTTGAAGACACCCAAGGAAGCTATTTTGTGTTCTTCCATTTATATCTCCTATCAACAAGCCCTAACCTTGAAGATCTAGGTAAAGATTCTTGGTTCTCTCCTATTTCCTTATCATTTTCGTTTTCCTTGGTCACCCATGTGACCAAGGATCATTCTTTCCAATCCTTAGTTTGTAAATGTGAGAATTTGACCACTTTATGGTTCTCTTGAAGGTGGAATCCGAAAATTACAAATCAAGGAACCAAGGAGTTGTTTTCTTGCATTGTCTCCTCTAGGTAAGAGGGAGACTACTCACTTCAACCACTTATGGTGGTGAGGAGACTTTGTATGTGGGTTGATGGAGAAATCCATCCTTATATGTTCTTTGTATGCTTGCTTGAATTATAAATTTTGTATGATTTAGTATTCTTGAATTTGATTGATACTTGATTATGCTCTTGAATATGTTTGATATATTAATTGTGCTTGATCATGTTGGGTTTGCTAAATGGAAAATTTGGAGTTTCCTACCTCAACATGGTGCCACAGTTTTGACTAAGAAATTAATGGTGAAAATTGGTTTTGTATACAAGTGAAATGAGACTTATGTAATCAAAGGTTGAATGATAGTATTAACACAAATGAAGGGAGAACTTTGAGAGTTTAATATCCAAGAGGGGTGCCACGGTTTTGGTCATGGTAAAGAGACAAATGGATTAATTTTGATGAAGTAAATTTAAGAGAATTAGTGTTAAGAAAACTAATGCATAAAAATAGAAATTGAGTAATTAAGTATCAAGTAACTAACATATGATATGTGAAAGAGCGAAATTTTGAGGATTTAGGAAGGTCACGGTTTTTGAGCCCAAAATTGGGGTTCTTGGTGAGCTAATTTAGTAAGTGAACAATAAAATGAATTAAGAAAATGACATGTAGTTTGATGACTTGAAAGGATTTGGAATTGGAACCATTGTGAGGCCACAACCTCTAAGACATTTTTAGGTGTAAGTATGTAACTTTAGTAATTTGGGAGCATAAGTAATTATGCAATTAGAAACCTATGTAATAAAATGGATAATTAATAAATGGGAAGAATTTAATATAATCAAAGGTTATATAAATTTTAAAAGGTTAAAAGCGAGATTGTCATAAGACTTAAGGTAAATACTAGTGAGTGAAGAACAAGAGGGTGTGAGGCCTAAGAACTTGAATAATTTACAAGATGTAAGAAATTTAAATTACCTTGGGAGATTTGATTGGAATTGGATTAGACGTGAACCTTGAGAAGGGAGACAAATCCTAATTTAGGATTCATAATGAACCTAAGAATGTATTAATTGACTTGATCTTTATATTATAATGTTATGGGTCCATGTGAGTGACCATTTGTATATTGATGCTTATATTGGCCAATTGTGGCATATTATGGAATTGTATGAGATTGATGATCATACTTGTTCATGCATAGAGTATTATGCATTGTGAATGTCTTGTGGACTGTTGTAAGGCCAAGTTGCCTAGGAGATTGAACACCCTTAGTGCGGGTGCGAGTAGACAAGTGTGGGTCGTGTTATGACCTCGGGGCGTCGGGGTGCGGGTCCCTCACATGGACGGTTTAGGTGCCGTGGGGCAAATCGATGCAAACACACCGATGATCCGGACTTGACACTGCCCTATATCGTGATCTAGTGTAGAATGTACGTACAATGCCATGATTGTGCACGAGAAAAATTATTGATAGACTTTGGCCTCGGCCTAGTTATTCTGAGACATGTCTCACGATCTTTATCTCCGACTATTTGAGTCTAGCTCCATGGAGTAGGAATTGGGAAAGCATGCATTATATATCATTCATTACCTTGGTCTTATAAGCTGTTGAGCATGAATACGTAAATGATTATCCGATTGTTGTCTTGATTTACGAAAATACTATTGTGATGCTGCTATTGCTTCTTGTTGTTCTACCTTTACTATAAATATCATTGTGATTATTGACTCGATTATTTCTTAGAATTGAATTACTTTTATTATAAATTCCTTTGTTACTATTGATGAATATATGAACCGTATTGCTTTCGTGAGCGCTTTGCGTCGTGCTATTTTTTCTTCTTGCGTTGATAGTGGTAATGAAAGACGGATGTCTCACCTCTTTCCTATATTTCTGCATTCTCTGTTTTATATATATATTTGATAAAAGATCGTGAAGAAGATGATGAGGAATCACACCTTGCCGATGGGGTTGGGAACTTGGACAATATTTCTTCGATTTTCATAGGAGTGCAGCTGCGTGATGATATTGATGCCTGTTGTATCAACTGGGACGCTGAGTGTCATGCGCATATGGGGTTGCGGACTTGTCTGCTGGTAGTACCCATCCCTGGGTTACTACTTCCCCTTTAATGTTTTTATTTCCATTGTATTTTATTTATTTCTGTAATCATTATATTCTAAGGACCATCGTGATTCGTGTAAGTTGGTATGAAATATATATATATATATATATATATAGAATGTGATATCATTTCATTAGTTGTATTAAGGGTTGAATACATTTATATTTCATTCATGGCTCGTATTTTTATTTATGCGATAAATGTGAATTTTAAAATAAACTTGTAAATTTTGAAAACTTGTTATATGAGCGCAAGATCTAAGAAGCGTGGTGTAATGACGATTACGTTCTGGTTGCTACATCAAGGGGTGTTACAAGTAGCAGCTGACAATAATGCTAAAAGAGAGTGGGAGCCAAGGAAGCTTGTCCCCCTCTGCCAAAATGTTGTATAGCCTGAATTGTTGTGTTTGCATGGCCAAAAAAGGAAAACGAAGATAGAATAAGGAAAGAAAAATTGTTTCCTTCCAAAAAGAAGAAAAAACAAGCAACTTGCATCTTTCAGTTTTTCTTTTTTTTTTCCCCTTTTTTTGGTTTAATTATTATTAAAAAAAAACAAAGTGGGCTTATTCTATTTGGATTAAGAAAAAAACCCAAAAAAAGATGGACAAAAATTGTGAATCACAATTTTTTAATTTTTTTTACTTTTAATTTTTTTTTTATCTTTTTTAAGTCCAGTCAAAATTGAATGTTGACAACATCTCTTCCTTAATAACAACATTCTTGGAAGCTATGACCTGCAAGGAGTGTTCGCATAACATATTCTTAGCAAAAGAAAAAAAGTTGCTTGAATACAAAGAAATAAAGAATAATTATATATCTTAACAAAAAAAAAAAAGAATAATTATATCTCAAGAGTTTAAGAGCAGAGTTGAACAAAATGACGTAAAGGATGTGCATACAGGCAAGAAAAGTTGAACAAAATCACATAAAAGAGGCGACCGTTAAATCTGCATAATATTTTATTTTTCCACCTAGGCACGGATGGCACGAGTGACAGTGTGACACCAAAGAATACCTCAGGAAAAAATATTCAGAAAATTAAAAAACAATCCTTTCAACGAACCCAACCCAAAGCCCAAAGATGCTATCTGGCTGTGCCCTGGGACAGGAAACTGTGGTGTAGCACTAGCGCCACCATCCCTGCGTTTTCTACTCTGCCATTGCCACAACTCGACCACCATCTATGGAGGCCCTTCCTGGACTTCACCACCGTCACCAACCTCCAAGCTCTTCATTCCACTACTATTGTCCCTCTCCAACACCATCCTCCTCTTCTCTCTTTCTTTCCCCACCTGCATCATTACCACCCTCACCCTCCATTAGGGCTTCATCTTCAGCATCGCCTCCATCATCTGACCCTCCTATGCAAAACCACCAAAACTCAGAAGCCAAATCTCCTCAATTACTCCACCCTCTTCCCAAAGTTTCCTCCTTTGACACTTCTCTGCAAAATCTCCAAAACCCAGAAGCCAAATCTTCTCAATTTTCCAACCCTCTTCCCAAAGTTTCCTCCTTTGACCCTCCTCTGCAAAATCCCCAATACCCAGAAGCCAAATCTCCTCAAATTTTCAACCCTCTTCCTAAAGTTCCCTCCTTTGCCAGCATAACAGCAGCATCAGTGTTTCTCTTTCTGGGTTTTTGTCAAAATGGGTTTATCAACAAGCCAATAACAACACTGTCCTCAATGGATTCCATTCAGGAAGCATTGGATGAGAAGAGCAACCATGAAGAGTTTCTAAGGAGCAAACCAGATCATGTTCAATCTATTCTGCACTTGAAGCTCAAGGAGAAAGTCCCTATTGTGCACAGTTTCAAGAAAACGAAAACTGATGATGATGAAGCTTGGCAAGTGCTGAAATCTCAGGTTTCTAGCTGCAGCGTGGAATTGGAGTTGGTGAAGGTTGGATTTGAAGAGATATTGGAGAAAGACCCGGGTTGTAACAAGGCTTATCATGATCGTGTGCTTGAGTACTTGGAAATGGTTGACGAGTGTAAGAGCTTGTTGAAGGGTATTAAGGTGGCAATGGATATGTGTGAGAGGGAGAATAGAGATGTAAAGTATCATTTGAGATTCTTCAACAAGGTGGTTGCTCGTATAAGGGTCTTGGAGGGAGACATGGTTGGTGCTTTGAAGCATTTTCAGGAGCTTGAGCAGGAGTAAGAGGAATTTGTTGAAAGGCACACAGCTGTTGAGCTTCTTTGAATGATTCATTTATGATTTATAAAAAAATAAAAAAAAAGCCTGCCCTGTTGTTTACCAAGGTGGGTATTTGAGTCTTCTTTCAAGTTTTTGATTCAGCATTTACTGTGACTTTTATATGATCTTTTAGTTATAAAATATTGATTTATATGGATGACAAACTGTACTGAGTAGACACATGCACATGAAATAAAGTTCGTTGGCTGAAGGAATGAGCTGAATCTCAAGCACATGTATATATAGCTAGGAAGTGAATGTATGTACTAATCATTTGTCCCAGAAATTTTAATAATGATTCTAGCATCTTTATTGTCGTATGCCCTATTACATGTCCTTTGGGCTAACTGGTGTAAGATGTTAATTCATGCATAAACTTTTGAGAATTAAGCTGTCCCAAAGCTGTTCAGTTTTTTCAATCATCATCTACTTTGATGTGTGTCGTTGTAATTGGTTTGGCTTTACAGACTTGAAATATTGCAATTCTGTTTCTGATTTTGAGAAATGTGGGAAGCAGATTATCCAGTGGTGCTTTTGGATGGTTTGTATTGTTGCTAAACAATTTAATTTTGCTATGACTAATTGATGAATGAATTTTATTCCTTGCTTTAGATCCCTATTACAGCCATGTGGGAAACTTCTGCAATAGCAACTGATGTAAAAGATAAGCATTTTTCTGGTTTTCTAAACACTAATCATGAACCTAAGTCAGGAAATCTCAAGCCAGAATCAACTTCTGTGAAGGAGATTGTGCCTTTCCTCTGGATAATGGCCAAAGAAGGTGAGGATAGATAACATGGACCTTTAGAACTATATCCTTTCAACCATTAGCATTGCTACTTTTAGAAGATATACTTGCAACTTGCCAGTTGCCATTTAATGATTTCAAGTTGCCATTTAATGATTTAAAACTTGTTCCTCAGAATGTTGTTTAATAAAGAGTTTCAATATCCATTTATTAGTTAGCAATGTTTTTTTCACTGCCTTTGCCACAGCCAGGCACGGATCTTATGCAGTTTAAAATCCTCTAGTTTGCTTGAGTTAAGGGCTATTAGTGCCATACCTTTGCGGCTTTCCCACAGTTAGGCATGGCTCTTATGCAGTTTAAAGTCGTCCAGTTTGCAGGAGTTAAGGGCTATTACTGTGCCACTTTAGTTTATGGAAATTCGATGGCTTGTATTCGGCCAAAACACTTACAGCTCGTCATAAGTTTGACCTTTTCAAGACTGTTTCATCTTTTATCACTTTTTCCAACCTCAGTCCGGCCTGACCCATTGAACCTTTGTGTAAGGCAAGGATGATGATATTAACTCAAACTCTTCAAAATTAGATCTTCTAAATTATTTGATCCCAATCTTGTTATTAACTATGATAATGAGAAGGTTGAGAGACCAATAGTTGAAACGAGACTGCTACTAAGAGGTTAGGTGTGAGGATTGAGGATATCAGCGGGTTTGATGGAACACATATTTTTGCTAGGATAGTGAATCGACCAAGTGTGATAGGCTCAAATTTGTGAGGCAACTTGGTGTGAAACTTTTGAATGTTTTTTGTATTGGTTAATGAAGATATTCAATTCGACATATAGAGAATTATTGTTGGGGATGGTTCTGCTATTTTGTCTACGAATCTTTTAGTTCTTTTGGATTGATGCGATCTCTTAGCTCTTTATAAACTATTGATAATATTACTTATAGCTTTGGAACTTTAGCGAGTGAAAGTAAACTCATACCCAATAGTTTGGATCATTGGCCATGCATGAGTTGCAGGTGAAAGAGAAGTGATGGGAGTCTTAAAATTGTCAAGCATACCATAAGGGATGATGGAGTTGTGGCCAAATTTAAGCCATCAGATGTCCATTAACTGAGGGTGGCACAACAGTAGCTGTAAATTTTTTCAAACTGTAGGATTTTGAAATCCAGTAGAGATGTGCCAACCACAGCCTGCTTTTCTGAATGTCAATTGTGGTAGCTTCTGTTGTGCTATTGTGGAAATGTTACAGTGTGCTTTATTTTTGTCTTTAGCTGCACTGGGGTTGGGGAGATACTTGAATATGCTAAATGAAATCGTGAAATTTGATTTTTAGAGATGCTGTGCCTTCAGTTATAAATGAAATTGCATCCTCAATTTTCTTTAGGAAGGATCCTGAGGATGTAACAAAGTTCTTAAATGTTATACAACTGTCTTACAATTGCTTTTAATATCTGAGGCAGTTATAGAGTATAAATACGAACATTGGGGGAATATATTATTTGTTGTATCAGTTGAAGTCTATGTACAATGAGCTGGTCCAGCAGCAAGAATTGCAGCCTCAATTCAATTGGGACGGTGGAGGAGGTGATAAAGTACTTTGATGCCATACAACCGTTTTTTGTGTAAAAAAAGTATTGTGATAAATACTGGTTTTAACACTGAAAATAGGATAGAAAATCAATAAAGAAAGATCCTTCTACAGGATGGAAGATCAACACACAACAGTCTGAAAAATGAGAAAAATGCAGAAAATGAGAGATAACAATCAAGATATGCAAGTTGCAGTCTCTGCACATAGGTCTAAGCCACCCCTAAACCATTTCAAAATTCAGTTATGCCTCCCCTTACACTCTCCGTACCCGTTATTCTATAATCATGGCAGAATTTTCCCCTCCACTATGCCTCCCCTTACACTCTCCGTACCCCTTTTTCTGTAATCATGGTAGGATTTCCCCCTCCAATCTCTTACTGTCATGTGGACATTTTGTTATGCTCACTTTTGTTGCCAACAACCTCCTTACCCCTGCTTTTCAGCCTTCTTATTTCTTCTTTCGTAAACTTGCATCATCTCACTTGGCCCAGTTCTCCCCAGCCTGTTTCTCTTCTATTTTCCTCCTCTTATACATGAGTTAAAGGCCTATCAATACCCCCCTATCAGTTTCACCTTGTCTTCAAGGTAAAAATCTAAAAATGCACTTCGAATGACTTCAAAATCCTTCCAAATATTTTTATAGGTTGGTAAATTAGCCCATTGAATCAAAACTTCAGGGTGTATCATTCAGTAACCTTCGGACAACCAACACTTCACCTAGAACAACTTGCAATTCCCAATCTTTTGATAGAAAACTAGGTAATTATTGACTTGGAATATCCATATGTAGTGCTCGCTTGAGTCGGGACATATGGAAAATGGGGTGAACTCGTGCAGAATAGGGTAAGGCTAAGTGGTTAGCCACAATTTCCACCTTCCCCACCATTTCATAAGGACCATAGAACCGAGGACTTAGTTTCTCATTAGCATGTCTAGCTAAGGAGTTTAACTGGTAAGGTTGAGCCTTCAAGTAAACCATCTCCCCAACCTGAAATTCGACTTCTCATCGGTTTTTATCTGCCAACTGCTTCATTCTCTATTTAACCTTGAGTAAATTCTACTTAAGGTCCTCCAAAATACTATCTTGCACCTTTAACAACTGGTCAACCTCAGCCACAACAGTGCTATCATGGTTGTACTTAATGAACGAAGGCGGTTTTCTTCCATACAAAGCCTTGAAGGGACTTATCTTGATCGAGGCATTGTATGAAAAGTTAAACCAAAATTTGACTCAAGCTATCCATTTCACCCATTGAGTTGGGTGTTCATTCACAAAGCATTGCAGATAGGTCTCAATAGTGCAATTAGTGGCCTCAATTTGGCCATCCGTTTGTGGGTCATATGCCGGACTAAATTTTAATTTAATGTCTGAAAGGCGAAATAACTCATGCCAGAATTGGCTAATAAAGATGCAGTTTCGATTTGACACAATGGGGCTTGGAAATTCATCCAATCAAATCATATCTTTGACAAACACAGGTACCACCTCCTTAGCCATGTAGGGATGGCCGAGTGGGATGAAATGAGTCGATTTACTCAAATGATCAACCACTACCAGTATAGAATCAGCTCCTTTGGATCTCGGTAAGCCCCTTACGAAGTCCGTTGAAATATCATCCCAAACATAAGTTGGGATAGGTAATGGTTGAAGTAAACTCGTTGGATTAAGAGCTTAATATTTGTTTTGCTTGCAGATAACACAACCAACAACAAATTGCTTAATATCTTTTCGCATACCACACCAATAAAAAACAGTTGCGAATCTTTTGTAGGTTCAGGTAACACTGGAATGCCCTCCCCAAGGTGAAGAATGAAATTCCTACAACAACATAGGGATCCTCATTGAATTTGGAGGCAACACAAGACAATCTTTATACCACAAACACCCTTTAGACACCCTATAATGAGGATGAGAAGACTAATTTCTCATCAAATCTTATAAAATCTCCTTCAACTGTTCTTTGCCAAGTGTTTTCTCTAATAATTTCACCAAATCTTGGTTAGTGATCATAGAAATAGCCATGTAGTCCATAACCCAAGAAAGAACATCTATTACCCGATTTTTCGCCTCCGGTTTGTATTGGATTTTGAAGTCATAACCAAGGAGCTTAGTATCCCATTTTAGCTATTCACCCACTAGAACCCTTTGCTCCAACGAAAATATGAGACTAAGCTGATCTGTTCGGATAATAAAATGATGGAAAAGCAAGTATTGTCACCACTTTTGCACCACAAGAACAATTGCCATTAATTCCCTCTCATAAACTAATTTTACCGTAGCCTTCTCAGATAAAGCTTGACTAATAAATGCTAATGGTCCACCCTGTTACATAAGGACAACCCCAATTCCATATCTAGATGCATATGTTTTTGTCATAAACAGTAAGTCAAAGTTAGGCATAGTTAGAGTGGGCAACTTCTCAATAGTAGCCTTGAGTTTTTGAAATGTGTCATGAGCCTCATCCAACCACTTAAAGATGTTCTTTTTCAATAATTGAGTCAATGGACTAGCAACTGTAATGTCCCTTTTTCTTTACTTCGCGAAGAAGGAACGTCACACCATAATATAAAGAAAATGAAATAATTTGCAGAAAATAATGATTTCGTTGATTAATTAAGACCCGGTTCATTATTAACACAAGATTAAATAGTTTGTATTCTTGGATGATAAATAATCGAGTATTGAAATATCTGTGCGTATTTTTTTTTTGATATAACAGTAAGGAGATAATAATAATTATTAATACAATAGAATCGAAACATAATTTATATTCATACATTCACTATATATATATATATATATATGATATATATATATATTGAAATATCATATATTTTTTTATATAATAGTAAGGAGATAATAATAATAATTAATACAATAGAATCGAAATAGAATTTATATTCATACATTCACAATATATATATATATATATATATATATATATATATATATATTATATGCATCAGCTTGTTTAGTTACATCACAAAATATACAAAAAGTAAAGGTTTTACCCACCCAAGATAGTTATAAATTTACACCCATAAACTAGCAAAGCATCAGGCTTTCCCAAAAAGATAAACGGTTAGCTATCAGTAGCCACCTACAGTATCAACCCCTAAGACTGACGAGAAGAAACCGTTGCCGGGTCCTCCTCAGGGTCATCCTCATCCGATGAAATTACCATCGGAGCGACCGAATTCTGGGTAGAAGCCCGAGCAGTGGAGATGAAAGAGTCCTCTTGTGGAATGTAGAACATATCACTCCACATATCCCTAACGGGTAGGTAAAATTCCAAAATGACAAGCAAAAAAATCAAAGACAAGAGCGTCATAACGACCCCAAGCTAAAGACACCGTCAGCTTCCTGCGGTAGACGCATCGGTTCGTTTGCACATATAAGTGCCAGCAATCGGGTCCTCCATGAAAGGTCAACTTCATGTACCCCAAAAAGCGGCGTGGGCGCGACGACATCCTTAGCAGCTCTAGTCGTAATGTGGCCAGAAACCCGAAAGCTCAGTTGTTTCCTTCTCTTCCTCGCGAGTGTCTTCTCAGAAACATATAAACAAATAGAAAGTATCGAAATACAGAAAGAGGTAAGACACCTAGCTTTCAGTACCAAAATGGCAGCAAGAAAACAAAACGGCGCTGGATGCCCATATATAAACTCAGTTCATACATCCAATTACAGTAATAATTAAAATTAACAGTAAGAGCAGAACAATAATAAATAATAGTAAGTATCATCAATAACAGGCAGACAACATCAACATTTCCAACATTCAACAGTCCAAGCAATCAAATAATTATTGCAGTAATAATAACAGATACTTTCCACAATTATAAATGCTCATGCTCAATGAATTATGAGACTGATAGTTCACAATTAAATGGTACCAAAATTCCTACTCCATGGAGCTAGACATAAACATTTTTGGAGTGAATGATCAAGGAGTAATGCCAGTATCTCGTTAGCCTTTAAAAATAGTGTGCTCATCTCATAAAAATAGTTGCGCAATACGGCTTATACATGGCACCTCAATAGTTGATCGCGATATAGGACAACGTCTCAGTCCAGATCGTCGGTGTGTTTGCGTTGGTCTATCCCATGGCCCTAGTAGATGTACCACTGTCCATTGTGAGACACCCGCACCCCGACGCCCCCAGGGCCAACCACTAGACCCTACTCTTAGTGTATTCGCACCCGCACATAGGTGTTATTCCAACTCCTAGGCATACACTGCCTTTTTAACAATGTCCAACAGACAACACATATGCATGACGACACAATGTATATCATACATGTTTATCAATGATGCATTCATCATAAGCATACCACAATGACATATATATTCATTTCTCAACATCAATATGTCTTAATTCTCTCAAGTACACGGGATTTCACAGTAACATAGAATCAACCCTCAACATCAATATGTATTCGTGGTTCATCAATTATCACAAGTCCACATTATAGATCCTTATTTTCAAAGTCTTAGGCTTTGGTCAATTATGAAAATTTTAAGTTGAATAACCCTTCAAAACCATGACACTCTCAAGAGTCATTACTCAATTTAATTCTTCTACTTAATTATAGATTATACATATCTCTAAATTCTCAATCTCCAAAGATGCATCAAGGCATCATTTAACCCCTAATTTTTCTATAAAAACTGTGGCCTTACTAGGTCATCAAGGTTTCAATTTCTTTCTATTTGATGCATTTGTTACTTGATACCTAATTACTTAGATGTTGTTTCATACCAAGTCAATCCATTCCCTTAGGATCCAAAGCCAAAACCGTGGCCTCACTTTGAGGTATTAGACCCTTAAAATTTTTCATTCATTAATTTTAATATTATCATTCAACATTTAATCACATAAGCTTCATTTTATTTGTATACAAACAACCAATTTATATCCCTAAATTCTAATCAAAACCATGGCCTCACATTGGGGTAGGAAACTCCAAATTTTTCATTTAACAACCCTAACATGATCAAGCATTTTCAACATATCCAATGCATTCAAGATCACCATTCAAGCATTAATCTAATTCAAGAATACATAAACATGCAAAATCACTAAACAAAGTGAGCATACAAAGGTTCCCTCACCACCAATAATGGTTGAAGTGAGTAATCTCCCTCTTACCTAAAGGAAGAACACAAAAATGGCCACCTATATGCTTCTTGGTGGTTTCGGTTTTGAGCTTCCAAAACCCTAGAAATTTCAAGACAAGGAATCAACATCAATGGTTGAAAAAGAAGAGATCCATAGTCATCAAAGAGGCCATGGAACACGAAAATGAAGAGAAGAAAGAAGAAAAATGAAAACTTTATCTTAAAGCTTGAAGCTTTGTCTTGGAAGACAATGGAGGTGAAGATAGATTTTGAAGAAAATTTCTAAATAGGAAATGTAGAGGAGGTTGAGGTTGAGGTGAGTGTAGAAATGATCTTGGTGAAGAGAAAAATCAAAGAAAATGGTCTCTAATGGGGGCTGCAATTTCGTATGGAAGAAGGAGAAGAGAGAAGGAAGAGAAAAATATGAAGAAGAAGAAGTTAGAGAGAGAAAATGTTATGATAAAATGAGATATTTTGAGTGTTATGCATTAAGTGAGGAGACAAATTTTTGCCTCCTTTGGCCAAGCATTGCCGCAGCAATGGAGAGAAGAGAAGGGGAGATTTTAGGCTTCCCCAACAAGCCAAGGGCATTCATGTCCATTGGTGGTCAAAGCTTCTCAAAGAAGCTTTGATTAAAATACAATAAATTTGAATTAAAATGAGTTTGATTAGACATAAAGTGGATTACATTAGGATAATGTGATAGGATTTTTAATACATGTTATTATCCAATGGACAATTGTTATAGTTGATAGAAATCAGTATTAATTGTCTGGCAGATAAAATTTTACACAACGATTTATTACTTTATCTGTTAAAATTTCTCAAAAAATGTGAAATCTCGTAAATCGTATCCAGCCTCGGGTTTAATAAGATCCCCTGTCGACGTTTTCACAGATCAAGGTTCTCGAAAAAAATATCTCATTTTCCTGGGCCCGCTCATTTGCACGTAAAATGAGAAATAATATTAAAATATTCCGCTTTCTCAGAAAAATCTAGAAAAATTCTCAAAAATCACAAATATTGAAAAATGAATATTTATCACAAAATAAATAAAATTTGGGGTGTTACAACTCTCCCCAACAAATAAGAATTTCGCACTCGAAATTTTCATACCTTAGAACAATTCTGGGTATTGCTCCTTCATCTTGTCCTCCAGCTCCTATATCGCATCTCCAGTTGCTTCGTTCCAGATCACTTTCACCAATGAAATATCTTTCCCTCTGAGTTGCTTCATTCTCCTATCCTCAATCCTTACAAAAGTTGTTTCATAAGCCAAGTTTTCCTTTAATTTTACTGAATCGGGTGCTATGACATGATCAAGATTTGGAATGTATTTTCAAAGTTGTGACACATGAAAGACATTGTGGAGATTTGAAAGAAAAGGTGGTAAAGCTATTTGGTAAGTAACAGGACCTATCCGACGAAGAATTTGATAAGGTCCAAGAAATTTTGGAGTGAGTTTTTTAGATTTGAGAACCCGACTGACCCCAGTCGTAGGTGTGACTTTCAAGAACACATGCTCTCCTTCCTCAAATTCAAGAGGTTTTCTTCTTTTATTCGCATAGCTCTTTTGTCGACTTTGGGCTGTTCTCATCTTCTCTTGAATAATCTTAACCTTCTCAGTTGTCTGTTGAATAAGATCAGATCCGATGGTAAGTCGCTATCCGTCTTGATACCAACATAAAGGCGTTTGGCATCTTTGTCCATACAGAGCCTCATAGGGTGCCATTCCTATGCTCGAATGGTAACTGTTATTGTAGGTAAATTCTATCAACGGTAAAATTTCGTCTTAACTTCTAGTCTGCTCTATGGCATAAGCTCTCAACAAATCTTCCAATGATTAAATTATTCTTTCTGATTGGCTGTCTGTCTGAGGATGATATGCAGAACTCAATCGTAGCTTTGTCCTCATTGCTTCTTGAAGACTTTGCCAAAATTTTGATGTAAATCTCGGGTCTCTGTTAGAAATGATACTTGTAGGCACACCATATAGTCTGACGATTTCACCAATATACAGCTGCGTTAACTTCTCCAACGGATATCTTATGTTGATCGGTAAGAAGTGTGCTGACTTTGTAAGTCGATCCATAATTACCCATATTGAATCATACCCTCTTCTAGTCTTTGGCAAACTGACAACAAAGTCCATGGCAATACTATCCCATTTCCATTTGGGAATAGTCAAGGGTTGTAACATTCCAGATGGTCTGTGATGCTCGATCTTTGTTTTCTAGCAAACTAAATAAGAAGATACGCATCTAGCAATATATCTTTTCATTCCATGCCACCAAAATAATTTCTTCAAATTTTGATACATTTTGGTCATTTCAGGATGCATACTCAACTTGATAGTATGAGCATGTTCAAGGACGTACTTCCTGAGTTCTTCATCTTTAGGCACACAAACTCTACCTTGGAATCTCAAAATTCCATCGCTTCCTTCCTCTAATGTTGACACACCGCCCTGTTTCATCAGTTCTCTTTCCTCTTGCAAGAACTTGTCAATCTTCTGCTTCTCTCGGATGTCATCCATCAAATCACTCGAAATGGTGACCATGTTCATGTAGATCTTGCTCGGCATTAACTCCACAAAAGACCATATATCTCTGAATTGCTCTATTAAATCTTTTTCCCTGATCATCATGGTAGACACATTGATCGTCTTCCTATTTAAGGCATTGGCCACAACATTCGCCTTCCCAAGGTGAAACTGAAGTTGGAAATCGTAATCTTTCAGAAATTCTAACCATCTTCGCTGTCTCATGTTCAGCTCTTTTTTATCATACAAATACTTTAAGCTCTTATGATCACTAAAGACGTTGAACATTGCTCCATAGAGATAATGTCTCCATATCTTCAAAACAAATACAACAGCAGCTAACTCCAAGTCATGCGTTGGGTAGTTCTTCTCATGTACTCGCAATTGTCTTGATGCATAAGCCACCACTTTTCCGCCTTGCATAAGGACACAACCCAATCCTTGGTATGAAGCGTCACAGTACACCTCTAATGGTTCACTCGGATCAGGTAGAACTAACATTGGTGAAGTAGTTAGTCTCCTTTTCAATTCTTGAAAACTCTCTTCACAAGCATCCATCCACGCAAAAGCTTGATTCTTCCTTGTGAGTTGAGTAAGAGGTCCAGCAATCTTAGAGAAGCCTTCGATAAACCTCCTATAATATCCGGCTAATCCAATAAAGCTTCGGATTTCAGTCACCGTCTTTGGCCTTTCCCATTGTAGCACAGCTTCAACCTTTGATGGGTCTACGAAAATTCCTTCCTTTGAAATCACAAGGCCCAAAAATTTAACTTCATCTAACCAAAACTCATACTTTGGCAACTTGGCATACAACTCTTTCTCCTTCAAAGTCTAAAGAACTATACTGAGATGCTCAACATGATCCTCCTGATTTTTAGATCAAGATATCGTCGATAAAGACAACGACAAATCTATCCAAATAAGGACGGAAGATTCTATTCATATAATCCATGAAAATAGCAGGTGCATTAGTCACACCAAAAGGCATCACCAGGTACTCGTAATGTCCATAACGAGTATGAAAAACCGTTTTAGGAATGTCTTCCACTTTCACTCTGATCTGATGGTAGCCCGATCGCAAATCGATCTTAGAAAACATGGCTGCTCCCTTCAACTGATCCATCAGGTCATCTATCCTCGGCAATGGATACTTGTTCTTGATCGTGACTTTATTTAATTGACGATAATCCATGCACAACCTTGAAGTACCGTCTTTCTTCTTAACTAGCAATACCGGTGCTCCCTAAGGTGATATACTGGGTCTCACGAATTGCTTCTCCAAAAGCTCTTCTAGTTGTTTCTTGAGCTCAACTAGTTCGGCAAACGACATCCGGTAAGGCGCTATGGAAATAGGACCAGCTCTAGGCATAAGATCAATGGCAAATTCGATTTCCTGCTCCGGTGGCAAACCAAGTACATCTTCGGGAAAAATTTTAGGGAACTCTCGATCCACCGAGATTGCGTCCACATCTACCTCATTCTCGACTTTCAAAGAAGACAACAACATGTATCCTCGAGCTCCTTCTTTCAAGAAAGCTTGAACTTGGTTGGCCATCAAAAATCTAGAATTCTCATCCAAAGGAAAAACTATGGTTTTTCTAGAACAATCTAATAGGACATGGTTAGAAGATAATCAATCTATTCCTAAGATTACATTTAATTGAGATAGTGGCAAACAGATCAAATCAACAGAAAAGATTCAACCTTCAACAATCAATGGACAATCTAAACAGACTTTGGTAGTGACAACAAGCTTAGCAGTTGGAATTGAAATAGTCAAATCAAAGGGTAAAGAAGACACAGGTAAACTTTAGCAGTTGGAATTGAAATAGTCAAATCAAAGGGTAAAGAAGACACAGGCAAACTAAGTCTTTTCACACAGTCATAGGAGATAAAAGAATGGGTTGCACCTGAGTCATACAACACAGTTAAAAGATTACCTTCTATGAGACCTTCCCCTTGTATAAGATTTTCGGATTCAGAGGCTTCAGCACCACTCAGAGTATAAACCCGACCTCCAGCCTGGGGTTTAGCAATTCTAGCAGCATTGACGGAAGGTTCCACCTTAGGTTGATTACAATCACGAGAAATATGTCCAGGTTTCCAGCATCTATAGCAGATCATTCCCTTAATAGTGCAGTCCCTCGTGTAGTGATCCTTCCCACACTTCATGCATCTCGGCGAAGATGCCATTGCTTGACCAATTCTACTCAGACTTCCTCCAGGACTTCCTCCTTGCAGCTTTTGTTGTTGATTTCCAGGTGGTCTGGAATAAGGCTTCTTTTGGTAACGGTTAGCATTACTGCTTCCTCCTCTTTGGGACTGAAAAGGTCCAAAGTTTCTGTTTCTTGCATCACATGCCTGGTCCAAGTCTTTTACTCGGTGACACATATCAAGTAGTTTTGAAAACTGAGTAATCTTCAAAGTTATGACGGCTCTCTTCACGTCATGTCTCAAACCTTCCTCAAACTTCCGACACTTCCATGCTTCGTTTGGTTGGTGTTGAAAGTAGGTTGAGAATTTGGACAAACTCTCAAACTTGGCAGCATATTCACTCACAGTCATATTTCCCTGCCGCAAACCAAGAAATTCTATCTCCTTAGCATGCCTAACACTTTCTGGGAAATACTTATTCAAGAATCTCTCCTTAAACAATTCCCAATTGATTGCTCGATTTTCTGCCTCTAATAACCTCTGCTCTCTAGTCCACCAATCCTCTGTGTCCCCAATCAGCATGAACGCAACACAAGTCACTTTCCTGTCATTGACACAGTTCATGCCCGTGAATATCTTTTCTAGCTCTTTGATCCACAGAGTAGCCTTCTCAGGATCATATTCTCCCTTAAATTGTGGAGGGTTAATGCGACAAAATTCTGAGAAATTATGGGCATCAGCAGTAGCCTCCAATTGTTGTGCGGTCCTCGCTTGCTGTTGAGCCATTTGCTGGTTTTGTTGTAGCATAGCTTCAGCTATCTTTTGAATTACTTCGATTGCAGCAGTCATGTTTCCTCTACGAGCCATAATTCTTCTCAGATCAAGCTATACAAAATATAGAGAAAGTCAGATGTATCCTTTGGAATACGAAACACAGAGAATCACACAACACAACAAGATAGTCCAAAATCACAAGACCCAAAAGAAAACCTAAATCGAGGCTCTGATACTAAGACAATGTAATGCCCCTTTTTCTTTACTTCGCGAAGAAGGAACGCCACACCATAATATAAAGGAAATGAAATAATTTGTGGAAAATAATGATTTCGTTGATTAATTAAGACCCGATTCATTATTAACACAAGATTAAATAGTTTGTATTCTTGGATGATAAAATAATTGAGTATTGAAATATCTGTGCGAATTTTTTTTTGTATAACAGTAAGGAGATAATAATAATTATTAATACAATAGAATCGAAACAGAATTTATATTCATACATTCACAATATATATATATATATATATATATATATATATATATATATATATATATATATTATATTATATGCATCACCTATTTAGTTACATCACAAAATATACAAAAAGTAAAGGCTTTACCCACCCAAGATAGTTACAAATTTACACCCATAAACTAGCAAAACATCAGGCTTCCCCAAAAAGATAAACGGTTAGCCATCAGTAGCCACCTACAGTATCAGCCCCTAAGACTGATGAGAAGGAACCGTAGCCGAGTCCTCCTCATCCGATGAAATTACCATCGGAGCGACCAAATTCCGGGTAGAAGCCCGAGCAGTGGAGAGGAAAGAGTTCTCTTGTGGAATGTAGAACATATCAGTCCACATATCCCTAACAGGTAGGTAAAATTCCAAAATGACAAAAAGCAAAAAAATCAAAGACAGGAGTGTCATAACGACCCCAACCTAAGGACACCGTCAGCTCCCCGCGGTAGACGCATCGGTTCGTCTGCACATGTAAGTGCCAGTAATCGGGTCCTCCATGAAAGGTCAACTTCACGTACCCTAAAAAGCGGCATGGGCACGATGACATCCTCAGCAGCTCTAGTCTTAATGTGGCCAGAAACCTGGAAACTCAGTTGTTTTATTCTCTTCCTCGTGAGCGTCTTTTCAAAAACATATAAATAAACAGAAAGTATTGAAATACAGAAAGAGGTGAGACACCAGCTTTCAGTACCAAAATGGCAGTAAGAAAACAAAACGGTGCTGGACGCCCACATATAAACTCAGTTCATACATCCAATTACAGTAATAATTAAAATTAACAGTAAGAGCAGAACAACAATAAATAACAGTAAGTTTCATCAATAACAGGCAGACAACATCAACATTTCCAACATTCAATAGTCTAAACAATCAAATAATTATTGCAGTAATAATAACAGATACTTTCCACAATTATAAATGCTCATGCTCAATGAATTATGAGACTGACAGTTCACAATGCAAATGGTACCAAAATTCCTACTCCATGGAGCTAGACATAAACATTTTTGGAGTGAATGATCAAGGAGTAATGCCAGTATCTCGTTAGCCTTTAAAAATAGTGTGCTCATCTCATAAAAATAGTTGCGCAATACGGCTTATACATGGCACCTCAACAGTTGTTCGCGATATAGGATAACATATCAGTCCGGATCGCTGGTGTGTTTGCATCGGTCTATCCCACGGCCCTAGTGGAGCTACCATTGTCCATTGTGAGACACCCACACCCTGACGCCCCCAGGGCCAACCACTATGACCCTACGCTTAGTCTATTCGCACCCGCACATAGGTGTTATTCCAACTCCTAGGCATACCCCACCTTTTTAACAATGTCCAATGGACAACACATATGCATGACGACACAATGTACATCATACATGTTTATCAATGATGCATTCATCATAAGCATACCACAATGACATATATATTCATTTCTCAACATCAATATGTCTTAATTCTCTCAAGTACACGAGATTTCACAGTAACATAGAATCAACCCTCAACATCAATATGTATTCCTGGTTCATCAATTATCACAAGTCCACATTATGGATCCTCATTTTCAAAGTCTTAGGCTTTAGTCAATTATGAAAATTTAAGTTGAATAACCTTTCAAAACCGTGACACTCTCAAGAGTCACTACTCAATTTAATTCTTCCACTTAATTATGGATTATGCATGTCTCTAAATTCTCAATCTCCAAAGCTGCATCAAGTCATCATTTAACCCCTAATTTTTCTATAAAAATCGTGGCCTCACTAGGTCATCAAGGTTCCAATTACTTTCCATTTTATGCATTTGTTACTTGATACCTAATTACTTAGATGTTGTTTCACACCAAGTCAATCCATTCCCTTAGGATCCAAAGACAAAATCGTGGCCTTACTTTGGGGTATTAGACCCTTAAAATTTTTCATTCATTAATTTTAATATTATCATTCAACATTTAATCACATAAGTTTTCTAACATCCTAAAAATTCTGTATCTCTTAACCAGTAATTTTGATAGTTAATAGAATTTTACTGTTTAGTAATTTCTAGATACTGTAAAATTATTTTGATTATTCCATCAGCGTATTTGATCATTTTGAGTGATTTACTCCGTGTCAGGAAAATAAAAATTTTTGGACCGGGGAAAACTTTACGTAATTTAATTTTTACTATTAGGTTTTAATTATTTTATGCAATCTGATTTGATATTTATGCGTTTTCTAATAATTGTGATTTTTGTGGATGATTGTGAAATTTTTACTGTTTGTGGGCCCATTGGGTCCCGCAAAGTGAAAATTTTTCTACGCATAGAAAAATTTGTATTGTTTAGACGGAGACAGGGGATCTTACTAAACCTGAATCTGGAAATAGTTTTTAAAATTTTATTTTACTGTGTTTTGTACTGTATTTAATTATTGGGTGATAAAAATACAATAAAAATATTATTCAGAAGGTATTAGCAGATAGAAAAAAAATAAATATTATATTGCTTAAGTCAACATTGGTGGTTTGGATATCCACCATTGATTTAATCAATGATGGAGACTTGATCTTGATTTAATCAACGGTGGAGATTTGATCTTAAAAGTGAATAAGATCATTTATTACCGTTAGATAGAGATTAAATCAAGGGTAGAGATTTAGTCTTAAAAAGTGACAAAGACCATTTATGACCCTTGGATGTAAAGTTTGAAGGAGTAATCTTAACCTTTCATTTTGGAGACACATCTAATGATTAGAATTTAAAGAAGAAAGATCCAATGACCTAAATTAAGTCTTCTATCTAAAGCTACACCTAAAGTCTATCTTAATCCTAACCATTGAATTAATCAATGGCTAAGAATGCACAAATAATGGTGGCTTGGAGATTAGTCACATTTTGAAGAAGCAAGGAGGGGGGACGGTTTTGTGATGAATTTTGGAGCTAAAGAAAAACTTTATGACCATTATTACTTGTCTTGGTCAATGTTACATCATTCTTGATCATTATTGCTTTGTTTGCATCCTTAGGAGATTGCTTGGAGGGGGGACGGTTTTGGTGTTGCTTAAGGCCATAGGAAAAAGTTTGAAGGCCATTATGAGTTATCTTGATTTGTCTTTATCATTCATTGATTTTCCTAAAGCAAGACTTAGCAAAAATATTCTCTTCTTTCTCTCCAAGTGAAGCTACGGCCATGCACCCTAAAGGAGACCAAAGAATTCATTTCTATACTCCATATTATTACATCGTCATATTTTTATTCAAGTATCAAGAAGCAAAACCAAAGAAAACTCCATTTCTCTCCCTAAACACACCGTTCGGCCATATCACTCAAAACCACCATCCAATCTCTTTTAATTTCATCCAACCATAGATCTTGAATCTACATGATATTCTAAACAACTTTCATGTTGAAGATTTCCTCTAAATCATTCATCTTCATGGACTTTCTTCAAGATCCATGTTATGTAGTATTTACGGTGAAGCGTAAGGAAACTTCATTTCTTCTCTCTTTTTCATGATCTAAACCATGTTTGATCCATGGTTCCTCTTAATCAAGCTTAGTATACTAATTTCTATGTATTTTGTTTTGTATTTGAGAAGCCCTTGGTGGTGAAGGACTTGGAAAGAGAAGCAAAACAAGGAGCTTTTGAGGATCTTCATGAGGTAAGAGGGAGATCCACCTCACCAACCAAGTATGGTGGTGAGAGATGATTTTATATTTGTTGGATGGTGAATCCATGTGAGGATTCATATCCATGATCATGTAATTTATTTGTGGGTGTTTATGTGCTTTAATTATTTGTCTATGCTTAGTATGCTTTGCATGATTTTATGGCTTTGATAGTATGCTTAAATTATGTATGATAAGTATATGGTATGCTTGTAGTATTTATGATAAAATATGTATGTGTGTGCCATGATGTGTTGATAGAAAGGAAAACAATTTTTGGCTCCAATGGCCAAGGGAGAAGGCTACGATTTTTGATGCCCTTAATTAGGGTTCATGTTGAAATTTTTCAAGAACAAGGGAATTGATTTTTGGGTTCCAAGAACATGGTGAATTTCGGCCAAGACACCTCAAGATAGGTGTTCAAAAATTAATATTTTCATGAATGATGAAATGGGATGTTTATAAAAACAAGGAAAATAAACAAAGGGTTTATTTTTCAAAGAGTACATGAACACAGTTTTTGAGGAATTTTTATTGATTTATTTTGTGTACAAAGATCCTAAGTATTTTTCTAAACATGAGTTTTATACGAAATGGGCAATGTTGTTTCTAAGTGTTTATTAAACTTGATTTCGAAACACGAAACGGGCAATGTTGATTTTAAGGATTTGCAAAGAAAGTGAAAAAGGATTTGCAAAGAAAATGAAAATGGATTTGCAAAGAAAGTAAAAATGAATTTGAACAAATGGGTTTGGTTTTATAACCATCGATATTTCTGTTTTGAAAACAAAATTTTAATGATTTTGTTTGTGTAAAAAACAGAAATGATAAATAGTTGATTTAGAAGGAAAAATATTTGATGGCTACAATGGCCAAATACCCTACGGTTTTTGAAAAGCTTGTGATACTTCAATTTTATGAAACAAAAGGATATTTGATAAAACAAAGTGTTATGTCACTCGAAAGATTTGATAGTCTTCAATGGTCATGTCCACGATTTTTGAAAGCTTGTGGATGCATTGATTTTATAACAAAACGATTTTCGCACAAGAATTTGGAAAGAGAATCAGAACGTTTTAATCACTTGAGAAATCGAGTTTTGTAAACGAAAAACAAGGAAAAGTTAAAAATGTTTTCGAACTTCAATTTATTTTGAAGAAGGTTGTGTTTGGAAATGATTTGAGAAAAATGAAGAATATAAGGGTGTTTTGGAAATTTATTAACGTAAAACTTATTTCACGTTTTGGAGTACGTTAGGAAATTCTTAAAGTTTGAAACATTGATTTATATCAATGAAAAGTGATTTTGTGGGTTATATTTGGAAAAGGATTTCTTGAGTATAGAATCGTGGAAAAAGATTTTCTTGAGTAAGAAAAAGTATTAAATGAAGTATAAAGTTATATTATTTTGAGAAAGGTTAAAAAGGAATTTTTGAAGATTTAGAAATATTTTTCGTAATGAAATTATGGTGAAAAATTATTTACGTATCTTAAAAATGTGATTTTTATGCTACGCGATATGAAATACGATAGAATATTTCTACGCGATTGGTAATATGTCAAAATATTTCTACGTGTTTTGAATTACGTTTAAATATTTTACGTAATTTGAACTACTCGTTGAAAAATCAATATGTGATTTAAAAGTGATAGAATATTTTTACGTGATTGTGAAAATGACAAAAAATCGTTATGTGATTTGGAAAGTGTTTTAAGTATTTTGAGAATGATGGAAAATGATTTACGCGACTTAAAAGAATGATTTTTAAGTTACGCGATTTTGAAACAGTGGAAAAATACTATGCGATTTGAGAAATGTATATTTTTATGTGATTGAGAAAAATGTTGAAAAATTAGTACGTGATTTAAAAGTGCAACAGAAGAGTTGCGGTATTTTAAAAATGTAACAGAAATGTTACTGTATTGTGAAAACGTAACAGAAGTGTTACGGTATTGTGAAAATATAACTAAAACATTTTGGAATTGTGAAAACATAACAGAAATGTTACGCGATTGTGAAAACATGACAAAAGTGTGTTATGACTATAAAAACATAATAACATGATGATTACTGTTGAACCAGTGTCCATACACTGTATGAGAAAATGACAAGTTTTGCCTGTGATTGGCATTTGGTGCATTTTACATGCATTGGAAAGATATGTCTGTAATTGGCATTGGTGCATTATACATGCATTGGAAAAATATGCGTTGAGGTATATGATTAAATTGAAAAGATTTGGCCCTTGTGGTTGGACTTGCACTGATATATTCGTGCATTGTATAAAGTATAGCTAATAGCTATTTTGGCCCTTGTAGTTGAAGAGGGAATGAGAATTGATAGTGAGGTCTATGATGGATCTTGGGGGCGTCAAGGCGCGACAGTCTACCAGTGGATATCTGTCTGTGGGCTAAGGCTGGACCATATGCCACTTGGCGATGCAGTCCGTTGCAACGCATTGATGATACCCGACAAGAACACGATTCTTTTCAATGACTGGAAGATTGTCTTTGGGCTAAGGCTGACAATTAACAGAGCATTCTCCTCGAAATTGTGAAAACCTCCATGGAGTTGTTTTTGAAAAAATGAGTCTATGTGTGCATACATGAATCTGAGCATTTATATCTGTATGATATATTAATTGAGGAATATTGGCTATGACAATTGTTTTGAATACTTGGATGATGATGATGATAATTAGGACAATGTTGAGGATATTATCGTAATTGTTGTTTATGATAATTGAACTGATGAATGATTAGATGATGATAGTTGATTAATGTTGATGGCATGATCATAATTCTGGTATGATCTATCTGTATGATATGTTGTTTGTGTTATCTCTGTGCTACCATGTTGGTACCGGTGTAGGTGATCTCACCTCTTTGCTATGTTGTCTTACTGTGTCTGTATTGTTAAAACTATACAGTAGAAGGAACGAGTTATCTTAGACATAACGGGTGGTAGATATTCTGAGATTGGTGACAACATGAAGGAGTGGTCACTCAGGACTCGTTGGTGTGCAGTGTTAATAAAGAACAGATGTCTGATGCATCAAGATGGATACAAGAAGGAATAAGTATGTGAAGTTTTTATCGTTAGTTATGTATTGTGCTATTAAGTAGGACCCGTAATGGGGTTTGCTACTGTTAAAAAAGAAGAGTCTGATAGTTTCATATTTCTCTTTAAATTATTAAATATTAATTGGTGTCATTGTATATTAATCAGTAAATATATTTTCAGTAATACTTATGAATTTCAGTAAGTTTATGCTTCTGTTTTCTGTAAGGAAAAAAAAATTTAAAACCACGTTTATAACTCAAACCTTTTATGAACTTCTTTTCAGATTATGAGTTGGGAGTCAGAAATGTGATTCCCTGAGGAGAGTGTTACATTAGTTGGTATCAGAGCACGGTTTGAGTCTTTTGGGGTTTGTGGTTAGATCTATTTTGCTTGTGTTGTGTTCTCTATATGTTTGTTTTTCGAAAGAAAACAAGGTTGTTTAAAGTGGATATCATATTCATTTTATTTTGATTCGTCCGTCTTTGAAGAAAGGAAATGGCTCGTGGTAGATGTACGCGTGTGGAAGTGGAACATGTTACTAGTAATGCAGTTGCAACTATGGGAGCAAATGTGGAAGGATGACTGCAGGAGCAGAGAATTACTGAACAGCGAGAAATGAAAGTTGAAGTTCAGGATCTAATGGAAGAGAATCAGTCTTAGAATATAAGACTACGTAATTTTGGAACTTGGTGTTTTCTTAGGGATATTGGGAAAGTGATTAATTTGAACAGAAAATGTATTTACGACCACTGAGAAACCAGAAGCAGTAAGTGATGTGAAAGAACGTACTTAACGAAGGATTGTATGTCAAGGAAACAATCTGCGAAAAGTTTGGACACATTTTCAGAGATTGTGTTCCTTTGAAAATAGAGTTTTCTGTTAGTAAAATCTTGGATGATAAGGAAAATTGTTATTTTGAATGGAACGAGAGTGTTCTGAGCTGAAGACTTAAACAAGGGAGATTGTACTGTAGAAGGTGATTCTTTGATCATGCTATATATCTTTGGGAGGAAACCTGCTCTTTGTGTAATATGATTGAGTAGATCAATTATATTTTAGAGTTATCCGTAATCCTCTGGTCTGTTTCTTTCTGTTTCTATTCTTAGCCGATCGAGCTACTTGTCTTATTCAAATATTGTTATAGATCAAATCTTTATGTTAGTTTGATTTGTCATTCAAAATTTTTGTGTTAGTTTGACCTGTTTTATAAACAAATGTGATCTTTGAAAATGGATTGGCTATTTTTCAACCATATCCTATGAGATTATTTCAACAAAGTGTGAGTAATTCAGAGAAAATCTATTCTTGAAAATTGGGGTTACATCCAATTCTTTGCTGGATATGTTCGATAACATATTCGATTCGTTTTGTTATCTTCCATGATGTTTTCTTTCATCTCCTGCAATTGAAGGAATATCTTGCAAGAAAGGATATTTCTATATTTATATCCGTGTCATCGTATCAAAGTGGCGCAGCGGAAGTATGATGAATTCTTCAAAAGTTGAAGAGGTTCATCAGTGTGAAAAGTTAAGACGGTAATGGAAAACCGTAGAAAAATTTATGGAGATATATGTTTGATCAGTAGAAGTGAACAAGAGATAAAGAACTTTCATTGGTTAAAATCGTTTGGAATAACGTAAGAGGTGAAACTAGGAGGGAACTGGAAGAAAAGATGGAAGAGGAATATTTATATTTATTCTGAGGGTGTGAAATCATGGTTATTAAATTTCGAGGACGAAATTTCTGTAATAGGGGGAGTATTGTAACATCCTAAAAATTCCGTATCTCTTAACCAATAATTTTGACAGTTAACAGAATTTTACTATTTAGTAATTTTTGGATACTGTAAAATTATTTTGATTATTTCGTCAGCGTATTTGATCATTTTGAGTGATTTACTTTGTGTCAGGAAAATAAAAATTTTCGGGCCGGGTAAAACTTTACATTATTTAATTTTTACCGTCAGGTTTTAATTATTTTACGTAATCTGATTTGATATTCGTGCGTTTTCTAATAATTGTGATTTTTGTGGATGATTATGAAATTTTTACTGTTTGTGGGCCCAGGGGGGTGTATGTTGGCCTAGGTGGGTCCCGCAAAGTGAAAATTTTTCTGCGCATAGAAAAATTTGTACTGTTTAGATGGAGACATGGGATCTTACTAAACCTGAATCCGAAAACAGTTTTTAAAATTTTATTTTACTGTGTTTTGTACTGTATTTAATTATCGGGTGATAAAAATACAGTAAAAATATTATTCAGAAGGTAATAGCAAATAGAAAAAAAATATTATATTGCTTAAGTCAACATTGGTGGTTTGGATATCCACCATTGATTTAATCAACGATGGAGACTTGATCTTGATTTAATCAACGATGGAGATTTGATCTTAAAAGTGAATAAGATCATTTATAACTGTTAGAAGGAGATTAAATCAAGGGTAGAGATGTAGTCTTAAAAAGTGATAAAGACCATTTATGACCCTTGGATGTAAAGTTTGAAGGAATAATCTTAACCCTTCATTTTGGAGACACATCTAATGACTAGAATTTAAAGAAGAAGGATCCAATGGCCTAAATTAAGTCTTCTATCTAAAAGCTACACCTAAAGTCTATCTTAATCCTAACCATTGAATTAATCAATGGCTAAGAATGCACAAATAATGGTGGCTTGGAGATTAGTCACATTTTGAAGAAGCAAGGAGGGGGGGGACAGTTTTGTGATGAATTTTGGAGCTAAAGAAAAACTTTATGACCATTATTACTTGTCTTGGTCAATGTTACATCATTCTTGATCATTATTGCTTTGTTTGCATCCTTAGGAGATTGCTTGGAGGGGGGGACGGTTTTGGTGTTGCTTAAGGCCATAGGAAAAAGTTTGAAGGCCATTATGAGTTATCTTGATTTGTCTTTATCATTCATTGATTTTCCTAAAGCAAGACTTAGCAAAAATATTCTCTTCTTTCTCTCCAAGTGAAGCTACGGCCATGCACCCTAAAGGAGACCAAAGAATTCATTTCCATACTCCATATTATTACATCTTCATCTTTTTATTCAAGTATCAAGAAGCAAAACCAAAGAAAACTCCATTTCTCTCCCTAAACATACCGTTCGTCCATATCACTCAAAACCACCATCCAATCTCTTTTAATTTCATCCAACCATAGATCTTGAATTTACATGATATTCTAAACAACTTTCATGTTGAAGATTTCCTCTAAATTATTCATCTTCATGGACTTTCTTCAAGATCCATGTTATGGAGTATTTATGGTGAAGTGTAAGGAAACTTCATTTCTTCTCTCTTTTTCATGATCTAAACCATGTTTGATCCATGGTTCCTCTTAATCAAGCTTAGTATACTAATTTCTATGTATTTTGTTTTGTATTTGAGAAGCCCTTGGTGGTGAAGGACTTGGAAAGAGAAGCAAAACAAGGAGCTTTTAAGGATCTTCAAGAGGTAAGAGGGAGATCCACCTCACCAACCAAGTATGGTGGTGAGAGATGGTTTTATATTTGGTGGATGGTGAATCCATGTGAGGATTCATATCCATGATCTTGTAATTTATTTGTGGGTGTTTATGTGCTTTAATTATTTGTCTATGCTTGGTATGCTTTGCATGATTTTATGGCTTTGATAGTATGCTTAAATTATGTATGATAAGTATATGGCATACTTGTAGTATTTATGATAAAATATGTATGTGTGTACCATGATGTGTTGATGGAAAGGAAAACAATTTTTGGCTCCAATGGCCAAGGGAGAAGGCTATGGTTTTTTATGCCCTTAATTAGGGTTCATGTTGAAATTTTTCAAGAACAAGCGATTTTTGCACAAGAATTTGGAAAAAAAATCAGAACGTTTTAATCACTTGAGAAATTGAGTTTTGTAAACGAAAAACAAGGAAAAGTTAAAAATGTTTTCGAACTTCAATTTATTTTGAAGAAGGTTGTGTTTGGAAATGATTTGGGAAAAATGAAGAATATAAGGGTGCTTTGAAAATTTATTAACGTATAATTTATTTCACGTTTTGGAGTACGTTAGGAAATTCTTAAAGTTTGAAACATTGATTTATATCAATGAAAAATGATTTTGTGGGTTATATTTGGAAAAGGATTTCTTGAGTATAGAATCGTGGAAAAAGATTTTCTTGAGTAAGAAAAAGTATTAAATGAAGTATAAAGTTATATTATTTTGAGAAAGGTTAAAAAGGAATTTTTGAAGATTTAGAAATATTTTTCGTAATGAAATTGTGGTGAAAAATTATTTACATATCTTAAAAATGTGATTTTTATGCTACCCAATATGAAATACGATAGAATATTTCTACGCGATTGGTAATATGTCAAAATATTTCTACGTATTTTGAATTACGTTTAAATATTTTACGTAATTTGAACTACTGTTGAAAAATCAATATGTGATTTAAAAGTGATAGAATATTTTTACGTGATTGTGAAAATGACGGAAAATCGTTATGTGATTTGGAAAGTGTTTTAAATATTTTGAGAATGATGGAAAATGATTTACGCGACATAAAAGAGTGATTTTAAGTTACGCGCTTTTGAAACAGTAGAAAAATACTATGCGATTTGAGAAATGTATATTTTTATACAATTGAGAAAAATGTTGAAAAATTAGTACGTGGTTTAAAAGTGCAACAGAAGAGTTGCGGTATTTTGAAAACGTAATGAAGAAATGTTATCAGATGTGAAAACGTAACAGAAGTGTTACGGTATTGTAAAAATATAACTAAAACATTTTGGAATTGTGAAAACATAACAGAAATGTTACGCGATTGTAAAAACATGACAAAAGTGTTTTATGACTATAAAAACATAATAACATGATGATTACTGTTGAACCAGTGTCCATACACTGTATGAGAAAATGACAAGTTTTGCCTGTGATTGGCATTTGGTGCATTTTACATGCATTGGAAAGATATGTCTGTGATTGCCATTGGTGCATTATACATGCATTGGAAAAATATGCGTTGAGACATATGATTAAATTGAAAAGATTTGGCCCTTGTGGTTGGACTTGCACTGATATATTCGTGCATTGTATAAAGTATAGCTAATAGCTATTTTGGCCCTTGTAGTTGAAGAAGGAATGAGAATTGATAGTGAGGTCTATGATGGATCTTGGGGCGTCAAGCGGCGGCTACCGGTGGATATCATGTCTGTGGGCTAAGGTGGACCATATGCCACTTAGCGATGCTGATCGTTACAACGCATTGATGATACCCGACAAGAACACGATTCTTTTCAATGACCGGAAGATTGTCTTTGGGCTAAGGTCGACAATTAATGAGCATTCTCCTCGAAATTGTGAAAACCTCCATGGAGTTGTTTTTGAAAAAATGAGTCTATGTGCGCATGCATGAATCTGAGCATTTATATCTGTATGATATATTAATTGAGGAATATTGGCTATGACAATTGTTTTGAATACTTGGATGATGATGATGATAATTAGGACAATGTTGAGGATATTATCGTAATTGTTGTTTATGATAATTGAACTGATGAATGATTGGATGATGATAGTTGATTAATGTTGATGGCATGATCATAATTCTGGTATGATCTATCTGTATGATATGTTGTTTGTGTTATCTCTGTGCTACCATGTTGGTACTGGTGTAGGTGATCTCACCTCTTTGCTATGTCATCTTGCTGTGTTTGCATTGCTAAAACTATACAGTAGAAGGAACAAATTATCTTAGACATAACGGGTGGTAGATATTATGAGATTGGTGACAACATGGAGGAGTGGTCACTCAGGACTCGTTGGTGTGCAGTGTTAATAAAGAACAGATGTCTGATGCATCAAGATGGATACAAGAAGGAATAAGTATGTGAAGTTTTTATCGTTAGTGTTGTATCGTACTATTAAGTAGAACCCGTAATGGGGTTTGCTACTGTTAAAAAAAAAGAGTCTGATAGTTTTATATTTCTCTTTAAATTGTTAAATATTAATTAGTGTCATTGTATATTAATCAGTAAATATATTTTCAGTAATACTTATGAATTTCAGTAAGTTTATGCTTCTATTTTCTATAAGGAAAAAAAAATTTAAAACCACGTTTATAACTCAAACCTTTTATGAACTTCTTTTCAGATTATGAGTTGGGAGTCGGAAATGTGATTTCCTGAGGAGGGTGTTACATTAGTTGGTATCAGAGCACGGTTTGAGTCTTTTGGGGTTTGTGGTTAGATCTATTTTGCTTGTGTTGTGTTCTCTGTGTGTTTGTTTTTCGAAAGGAAACAAGGTTGTTTAAAGTGGATATCAGATCCATTTTATTTTGATTCGTCCGTCTTTGAAGAAAGGAAATGGCTCGTGGTAGATGTACGCGTGTTGTAACACCCCAATTTTTGGAAAAATATTCTGAATGTCCTTATTGTTGTTTTTTGAACTTTTGTGTAAATGACTGTTGTGTCCCTGTTTTACTGTTTCTTGTTTTTCTGTATGAAATTCAATTACGTTTTACAGGCTAAAATTTTATTTGGTCGATTTACGTAATTTGTTTCGAGACGGTAAAATAAATGTTTTGTCAAGCTACTGTTTTAATTTTTCTGGGAGATATACAGACATATAATATTGTCTGTAATTTTATTTGAACGTTTTGGATGATTTGCTTCGTTGTGGGGAAAAATGGAAAAATAACCATTACGTCCCAAATGTACTATTTTTAATTTTTCTATATGTTACAATGCTTAATATTACTTGTCTGTGATTTTATTTGGACTTTTTGTGCGATTTGCTCCGGGATAGGAAAATAATATTTTTCGGGCTGGGGAAATCTTGTTTTAATTATTCAGAACTGGGGGATCTTACTAAACCCGATTTTGAATGATATTGTTGTTAATCTTTTAATTTTTAAGATTTAACTGTCAAATAAAATAATTTTGTATTATTATAATATTATTTTATTAGTCAGTACAAATAAAATGACAGTGGACCCGAAAGTGTTTTGCGGGACCCACGTTTAGTTAAAACAGTTAACTTAGTAGCTTAATTAAACATCATTAGTAGTAGAACTTTCAAGAACATGGTGACTAAGCTCAATGACTAGGCTAATTAGTGACTAAGCTTGATGACTAGGTTAGTGACAATGCTAGAATCAACCAATGAGAGTTAAGCTTGCTAACCAAGTTTTAATCTTGATCATTGATCCATTCTAAGGCTTGGATGAAGCCAAGCCAATGGACACCTTGCATGGCTTGAAGTCTACGGCCATTTGGCCTTTGGAGGACCAAAAATCATTTCACTTTCATGCATTTTCTCTCTTCTCTCTCTTCCAAAAACCCTAAACTCCATTGAAGCTTTCTTAAAGCTCTATTCGGCCAAACACTCTTGTTTACTATCCAATCACTCAAAAATTTATCCAACCAAGTTTTCTAAACCTAAACACAATCCTAAGAACATCTATAGTTGGGAGTTCTTGCAAAATCCTTCATTTGAAGCTTGGAAACCTACTTGGAAAATTTTACCTAGAAGGTGAAATTTCTTGTTTTCCATTTCTAAGCTTTTTTTCAAAGTTCTAAGCCATGATTTATCCATGGTTTAAGCTCTCTTTTATGGTTAGTAACTTGTAGATTTTTGTTTAAGTTTGTTAGGTTTTGAAGGAGAAAATCGAAACCCTAGAGGAGGTGTGAAAGAGTATTTTGTCTTCATTTAAGGTAAGAGGAAGACTAATCTTATCATCCTTGGGTGGTGGTAAGAAGATGGAGATTGATTGTTGTGATTGTAGAATCCATAAGGATTCATTGGTGTGATTGTTAGTAGCTTATTTGTGTATTTGTTAATAGCTTTCCTATTTGATGTTTGTATGAAGTTGCATGTCTACAAGCTTTGATTTGCATGTCTACAAGCTTTGATAATTTATATGTGTTAGAAATGCATGATAATTTGTAGGATGTGAACAACATGCCAAGGATTGCATGAGTGTTCCAAAGAACACACCAATGAGGCTCACAGCCATTAACCAAAATGGAGAACCAAAATGTTCTCATATTTTTATTAAGTGTGATTTAATTAACCTAGGAAAATTAACAAGATATAAAATTGTTTAGATCAAAGAAAATGAATTTAGAGATCAAAGAGTACAAATACATATATTTCGGCCAACATGCCAAACCAAGTATCCATGATTTCTAAAATCAATCCCAAATTAGTTTCAATCAAAGAGATGTAACATACGTTAAAAATAAATTTTCTACAATGAGTTTTGAAGAAACAAATTGATTAGAATTAAGTTTAAGTAATTAAAACTAATGATTTTATTATTAGGAATGAAATACAGTAACTTTTGTAAATTTCTAACATATGACTCATCTTATATTTTGATGCATGTTAGTGGTTTTCAAAAGGATTAAGTTACACGGTTAAAAATTTAGTAAACAGAATTTTTACGAAAAAATTAGGAAACCATTATTATAATTTTCTAAACAAAATACTGTCAATTTTTATTAAAAATGGACAAATAAGATAAGAAAAATACCCAAACGACAGTATACGATATGAAAAATATTCTACGTAATTTAAATGTATTAAATATTATTTCTGTTTCTTTAAACAGTAACTTTTAAGGAATTCGGACAAGAAAATGATTTAAAAACCTTACGCGATTGAGAAAACCTATTAAAAATCCTACGTGATTTACAAAATAGTAAAATATATTTACGCGATTTAAAAACATTTGTAAAAGCGACGGGATTTTGAAAATGCGATAAAATTTCTATGCGATTGACGATAACAGTAAGTTTTTAACTGTCGGGCCAAAGTGGTGGACCCGGACAGATTGTGAAACAGTATTGCCAGGTGGGTGCGTACTGTCTTTTTTTATATGATTTGCCAGTGAGGGCATTTTTGTAATTTTGTTGCAGTATTGGCAAGTGGGTGCGTACTGTATACATTTGGAATTTTTTCTCATATATTTAGTATGCCAATTTTGGTGATTTGATTGACGAGGTGAACAACATCGTGTTGTCGGTGTGATAGGCGTAGTGCGGTTCAAATTGAATGAACTTGGAGACGTTAGTGTGCAGAATTCCATATATGGACAGTTGGTCGCTCCTCTGGGCCGTGGTGACTGGTAACACACTAATGGACTCGACAAGCACTATACTTAATCAAGATCTTGTGAAGTCTATTAGTACAAGCTTGTAGTGACACAACGTATGACAGTGTGCTACACCACTATATTTTTTTTAGTGGGTTATAGACGCAACATGTGACAGCGGAATGGTTATTGGGCGGTCGACGGTGCTAATAGATTTTGCGGGTCGTTCTCTCTGATGTCTGTATTCTTCTTTAGCTCCATGGAGTAGGATTGAGTCACATCTCATATATTTTTATCTCATATATTTTTATCTCATATATTTTTATTTCATATATTTTTATCTCATATGTTTTAATGTTATTTATCTATAACATTCTTTATCTGTACCATTTTTATCTATGTTATTTTATCTATCCGTATCACTATGTGTTGTTACATTGTATTCTGTGTTACATTTCACCTATATGATCTTGTATGTTATTTATTGCTATCTTAAACTGCTATATAGTATAAAATGTTATATCTGTTGTATTGTCGTTTTCTTACTTTACCATGTTTGTGGTGATATGGATTGTCTTACTGATAATCACATATTATATTCATTAAGAAACCCTTATGTTTAGTCATTTACACTCTCCATATTCTTAATTGATTGAGTTTGGTATGATTTTGTGAGTTTGAGCTCAAATTGGTCCTAATTGAATATTTTCAGCATTATTGAGATTTGACATTATTTCTATATTTTGGCCATAACTTGAGTTCCTAATATCTGATGAACATGAATTTTACCTTGTAGGAAAACTAAGAGGAAGCTCTACAACTTTAATGAAGAGCTTGAAGTCCGATTCAGATGTCTAAGGGACCTAAGTTTACATGGAAGTCAGAATACGGGTTCTGTCAGTAGAATTCGAACAGTGTGCACTCATAAAATCATATCTCAAGATGTAATAATGGAGATGGGCTAAAATTTGGATAGTGGATAGTCAAGATCCAAATAAACAACTTTCATGAAGAACACATTTTGAGAAAAAGAAGTCTAGTAGGTCATTTTGAGCTTGCAAGTCGGAACAGAGGAGCTGAAGTTGGGTTTGAGCAACCTACGGTATTTGGGACATATCTTGGGCTTAAGGAAGCCAAATTGGACGAACCAGATATCAATTTTATAGCCAAGACAAGGATCTACAACTTTCATGAAGAACACTTTTCATGGTTCTGAAGTATAGTGGGTCGTTTCTGGCTTCCAAGTCAGACACGAAATTTTCATCCTCAACCACCCACTCATCCATCCACTAATCCACTCATCCACTCATCCACTAACTCACCCATTCATCCACTCATACACTAATCCAACCACTTAACCACTCCACCCACTCATCCACTAATCCATCTACTAATCCATCCACTCACCCATTCATGTCCATAATTTCCCACCGACCAAAAGTCCTTTGGCATTTTTCACTAATTCAACCACTCAACCATTCCACTCACTCATCCACTAAACCAATCCACTAAACCAACCCACTAATCCATCCACTCAAACACTCCACTCACTCATCCACCCACTTCCCTTTGTCATTTTGTTACCTTAGACTTCTATAAAAGGCACCATTTATCATGAACAACATGTAATTCTCCTTCATTTCTCTCTAAGTTTCTTCTTGCTTCTTCATAGTTTCTCATAGTTTTGTATATTTTGATGCTCCCCTTCATGGTAATGGAGGGCTAAGCTACTTTGGGTCAATTTAGAACTCTTGAAGAGATTTTGGTTTGGATTCTTGAGACCTTGGTTATGCATTGTATTTGATTTGTAATTGAATTCCTCTTTTCTTCTTATTTCTTCTTCTTCTTGATCTTGAATGCATGAATGGTGATTCTATTTATGTTGATCTGATTTGATCTTGGTTTAAGATTGAGATTTGTGATGAAACTTAGAACTAATTGATCTAAACTAATCACATAAATGAAGATTGAGATTTGTGATAAAACTTAGAACTGATTGATCTAAATTAATCACAGAATTGAAGAGGTTAGATTATCGATTTGTGCCTAAGTTAATTGAATTCGGTACTTGAAATTAACATAGATTTTCATGAATGGTGCGATTGCGGATTTGTGTTTATCACTTGTTAATTGAATTCTAGACGATCGTCTAGTATGAATTCTGGATTTGATCTTTGAGATCTCGGTTAGATCCAAATTAACAATTCAATTGCGCTTCAAGTGTTTTATGAAGGGTCTATGATTGAATCCACCCAATCTTGGATAGGTTTCTAAATTGACTATTCTTTAATTGTTATTTCTTCCTTTAATTTTGTTAAGTGCGATCTTAAACTATCAAACCCCCCTTTGCTAACTTTTACTTGATTTGATTAAATTGCATCTACGATCCTTGAGGAGACGATCTGGTGTTGTCACTGTGCTACAAGCTTAGGTAATAACTTCGGTTATAATTTTGACTTAGTTCGGCGCTCGTCAAAATTTTGGCGCATGATTCGGGGATTAGTAAGTGTAATCTTTTCATTTTAAGTGTTTTTACTAACCTTTGTTTTTTATTAACTTTTCTAACAATGGACCATGCATAATGGAGTCAAAACTTGAGGAGTTGACTTCTTTGGTAAGACTTATAGTAGTGAGACAACAATTACATGTGCAGGAAGCTACACTTGTGTGTAGCATTTGTTTTTGTTCATCTCACCCCACATATGCATGCCCTACACTTCAGTATGGTAGTTCTGTTTTTCCAGATCAATTTGTTGCAGCAGCTAGTTATTTTCCTGATGAACCACATTTTCAAAGAAGAAGAACAGAGTTATGACCCCTTCTTCAACACATACAACCCTAGCTGGGAATACTATCCGGATCTGGGATATGGCAATACGGCATCACTACATCAACAATCATTTCAATATGAGCAGCCATTCCAGCAGATAACAAGTCCATCAACCACAAAACTTGAGCCTTCATGAGAGGACTTGATGAAAACCCAAATTGAGTTCCAGCTGAGTTTCACTGCCACTATTCAGGATTTAACAACCCAAATTGAGCAGATGACAACCACTATTAATGAACTGAGAAGTCAAGAGTCAGACCAACTCTCTTCCCAAACAATTCCCAACTCCCTGCATTCTAATTATCATATTGATTTACCTGCAGATTTAGTTGAGGAAACTCATGATGAGTTGTGTGCTGAATTTCCTGATTTTATTGATTTTAATGATTTTATCAATTGCAACTCATGTACTGATTGTGACGGTGATATAAAATGTGTTATGTGTGCTTTGAGATTTTCGTATATTTGAAAGCCGATGATTTCGTTTACTGTGACATCTAATGATATTGAATGGTCTATCAACAATGCGGTTGCGAAATTTGAAAAACACATAGGGAGGTGGAGTTGAAGGCCATTGAGCAATTTTCAAAGAAGGAGGAAAGACTGAGATATGACAATAACTAATGAAGTGGATTTTGTTTTTGGGCCATGGTCCAATATAATCAATGAAAGCAGAATTGCCAAATTACACGTGTTGCATGCCATTGGTGAAGTCAAGGAAATTAAGAAAGACCAATGGGACCCCAATGGGAGCCCTCATGCTGCAAGCTTAACTTGGTCATTACACTTCAACCAATGGGACCCTAGTGAAAGCTATCATGTTGTGTCAACCATAACTTGGTCATCACGTTTCAACCAATGGGATCTTGGTGGAGTCTTATCACCAACCTCACTTAATAAGACCAATGGACACCATCTCAAGTCGAAAAATGTGGAAGTGAAAGTGATGGGCTTTTACCATCCACATTATAAAGATCACTAAGAAGTGTCCCAACGTCGAGCTAATGACGTTAAACAAGCGCTTATTGGGAGGCAACCTAACTAGATTTGTTTTCAAGATCTTTGGGGATGGTTTTCGCAATCTGAGAAGATAAAAACATACTTCACTTTAAATGGCTGAGTAAGGAGTCAGTAAGTTGTACCTTATTGACTCTTGAGACGCATTCTTGTGGCCTGGTACATCATGAACTTCTTAATTGTGAAATCTCTTCAGAGATGAACAGAAGTGTTACAGTCTTAGGAATCTGACTCTAAAAGACCCGCATTTCCTCTTTAATTTTATATTATTCCAGTCATGTTATTTTGGTTTTACATTTTACTCATTTGTTTTGTGAGTTTTCAGGTTCTGTTGCAGCTTTGATTCTTACGCATCTTTTCTGCTTGCCATTATCTCGCCCCTCATCAGGTTGTGTTGCTCTTTTCTTTCCGTTTTATTTATCACTTTCACATTGAGGACAATGTTTATATTAAGTGTGGAGGAGAGATTTTAGCATGTTTCTTTTTTGTTAAAAAATAAAAAATAAAAAAAGGGGATCATTGTATGATTGAATAACTTTTCTCCCTTCTTGAACTGATATGCTTGGAGATGGATGATTGAATTGATGAATTGAGTTTGATGGATGCATACCTTGTGAGATTTTGAGCCTAATGGATGGATTTAACATTTATGCCATTCTCTTCTTTCTTGTGTGATTTTCACTCATGTTAATAACCACTCTAGAACTTGCTTTGATTCTTTTTGAGGCTACATTTCACTTGCATGAACATGATTGAGGCCCTCTTTCTTAATTAGCTAGTTTAACCAAATAGCCAACCTTGTTTTCAATCAAGCACTCTTTTGACTTCTTGAAAATTCTCTGATTCCTGCCAACCTTGTATATTTTCCTTTGCTTAACCCCTTTGAGCTTATTTGACCATTCCTTGTTTCTAGCTCATTATGTGCCTTAAATGAGAAATCGTGTTCTTACTTTACCTTAGGGAATAAAAGAACATTAGCTTGGTTAATGGATGAGCTTTTGAACAAGTGTGGGGGTTTGTGTACAAAATGGTTGTTGAAAAAGAAAAGAGTGCCCAAAAAGAAAAAAAAATGTATGTATATAGTTATGTTCATATATATATATATATAAAGAAAAAAAAAGAAAAAAAGAAAAGGATTGGGAAATGAATATGTAAAGGGATATACACTAGAGTTGGGATGAACTTTTATGCTTGTTATTTGAACTCGCTCTCATTTGCTTTTATTCTCTTTGGTATTTATCTTCTCATATCCATTTTATCCTCTCCTCGTTACCTTGACCTCACTACAACCTTGAATAAAGTCCTCATGATTTGTGTGTGCATATGTTTTGAGTAGTGGAGAGTAGTAGAATATAAGCAAGCTTATGGTAGTGCAATTTTCATGGGTTGAATTGAGTGAAATACCTACCTTTTAAACACTTGAGAGATTGAGAGGGGATCTTGTGAAGATCTATCATTCTCGATTCATGTTGAAGATACCTTGCTTGTTGGTTTGAGATGTGGAGAATTGTTAACTCATGAATGTTTTGATCCCTTGAACCTTTGGTTGTTCTTCTTGATTGTAAAATTTTGGGTTCTTGAATGTCGTTGGAATTTAAATTTTTGTTAATCTCTTATGTCCTTGTTTTGGTCTTGAGTCTTGCCCAGGAGTGCAAAAAGCTAAGTGTGGGGGAATTTGATAATCACATATTTTATTCATTAAGAAACCCTTATGTTTAGTCATTTACACTCTCCATATTCTTAATTAATTGAGTTTGGTATGATTTTGTGAGTTTGAGCTCAAATTGGTCCTAATTGAATATTTTCAGCATTATTGAGATTTGACATTGTTTCTGTATTTTGGCCATAACTTGTGTTCCTAATATCTGATGAACATGAATTTTACCTTGTAGGAAAGCTAAGAGGAAGCTCTACAACTTTAATGAAGAGCTTGAAGTCCGATTCAGATGTCTAAGGGACCTAAGTTTACATGGAAGTCAGAATACGGGTTCTGTCAGTAGAATCCGAACAGTGTGCACTCATAAAATCATATCTCAAGATGTAATAATGGAGATGGGCTGAAATTTGGACAGTGGATATTCAAGATCCAAATAAATAACTTTCATGAAGAACACATTTTGAGAAAAAGAAGTCTAGTAGGTCATTTTGAGCTTGCAAGTCTGAACAGAGGAGCTGAAGTTGGGTTTGAGCAACCTACGGTATTTGGGACATATCTTGGGCTTAAGGAAGCCAAATTGGACGAACCAGATATCCATTTTATATCCAAGACAAGGATCTACAACTTTCATGAAGAACACTTTTCATGGTTCTAAAGTATAGTGGGTCGTTTTTGGCTTCCAAGTCAGACACGAAATTTTCGTCCTCAACCACCCACTCATCCATCCACTAATCCACTCATCCATCCACTCATCCATCCACTCATCCACTCATCCACTCATCCACTAACTCACCCATTCATCCACTCATACACTAATCCAACCACTTAACTACTCCACCCACTCATCCACTAATCCATCTACTAATCCATCCACTCACCCATTCATGTCCATAATTTCCCACTCACCAAAAGTCCTTTGGCATTTTTCACTAATTCAACCACTCAACCATTCCACTCACTCATCCACTAAACCAATCCACTAAACCAACCCACTAATCCATCCACTCAAACACTCCACTCACTCATCCACTCATCCATCCACTTCCCTTTGTCATTTTGTTACCTTAGACTTCTATAAAAGGCACCATTTATCATGAACAACATGTAATTCTCCTTCATTTCTCTCTAAGTTTCTTCTTGCTTCTTCATAGTTTCTCATAGTTTTGTATATTTTGATGCTCCCCTTCATGGTAATGGAGGGCTAAGCTACTTTGGGTCAATTTAGAACTCTTGAAGAGATTGTGGTTTGGATTCTTGAGACCTTGGTTATGCATTGTATTTGATTTGTAATTGAATTCCTCTTTTCTTCTTCTTTCTTCTTCTTCTTGATCTTGAATGCATGAATGGTGATTCTATTTATGTTGATCTGATTTGATCTTGGTTTAAGATTGAGATTTGTGATGAAACTTAGAACTAATTGATCTAAACTAATCACATAAATGAAGATTGAGATTTGTGATGAAACTTAGAACTGATTGATCTAAATTAATCAGAATTGAAGAGGTTAGGTTACTTGATTTGTGCCTAAGTTAATTGAATTCGGTACTTGAAATTAACATAAATTTTCATGAATGGTGCGATTGCGGATTTGTGTTTATCACTTGTTAATTGAATTCTAGACAATCGTCTAGTATGAATTCTGGATTTGATCTTTGAGATCTCGGTTAGATCCAAATTAACAATTCAATTGCGCTTCAAGTGTTTTATGAAGGGTCTATGATTGAATCCACCCAATCTTGGATAGGTTTCTAAATTGACTATTCTTTAATTGTTATTTCTTCCTTTAATTTTGTTAAGTGCGATCTTAAACTATCAAACCCCCCTTTGCTAACTTGTACTTGATTTGATTAAATTGCATCTACGATCCTTGAGGAGACGATCCGGTGTTGTCACTGTGCTACAAGCTTAGGTAATAACTTCGGTTATAATTTTGACTGAGTTCTGCGCTCGTCACTTACCTCTTTGTTGTATGTGTTATTTGTTTTATTTTAATTCATGTGGTAAAAGAGTTTGAGGAAGAGGAACAGCCTCTTGAGTGTGTGTACCCTGAGGAAGAGGAAGATCAGCTAGCTGAAGATCAGTTCTACGATCAAGAATCGTCTGATCATCCATATCCATTGGATTGATTGCTTGGGTATGGCGGTGCCAGGATTTCTGAGTTTTGTACGACTCGAGTTTCATGGTGGCTCGACAGCCTGGCGTCTGCGTGAAGACAGAGATTCGGTGACTTACTTGGGACGGTTGACTGTGTCCCTACGTAATGAGTTTGATGGAGAACCAGTCATGACGACTACTGTGTTTTTGCATTTGGAGATGCCGTTATCTCTTAGGCGTTATTGGGGTGGTATGTTCACTGCGCCTAGTGAGATTAGCAGCGTGTCGACTGCGCGGTCTCGTTTCCGCCGAGAGTCGAGGCATCCTGGATATTTATCTTTTGATGATCTTCCTCAGAGTGATCCATCAGAGGATTAAATGTTTATGATGTGTACTTGGGCGCGTCTGCATTTGTATATATTAACTGTTATTGCTTTTGTTTTTTTATTTCTGTCTAAATATTTTAGTTGTAAATTATTTGTATAACTTATGACCAAAACTCTATGTATATTATGTGTGATGTTATTCTGTTGGTTTTATGTTTTCCGCGTTATTTTATTTAATAATATTCTGTTTAACAGGAAGAATTTTACAAGCCGTATTATTATGTAACAAATGTTTTACAACTTGGGTAGATTTTATTTATCTTTCTTTTATTTTCTTTTAAATGTGACATCCCCACAAGGGTGTTACACATGTGGAAGCGGAACATGTTACTAGTAATGCAGTTGCAACTATGGGAACAAATGTGGAAGGATGACTTCAGGAGCAGAGAATTACTGAACAACGAGAAATGAAAGTTGAAGTTCAGGATCTAATGGAAGAGAATCAGTCTTAGAATATAAGATTACGTTATTTTGGAACTTGGTGTTTTCTTAGGGATATTGGGAAAGTGATTAATTTGAACAGAAAATGTATTTACGACCATTGAGAAACCAGAAGCAGTAAGTGATGTGAAAGAACGTACTTAACAAAGGATTGTATGTCAAGGAAACAATCTGCGAAAAGTTTGGACACATTTTCAGAGATTGTATTCCTTTGAAAATAGAGTTTTCTGTTAGTAAAATCTTGGATGATAAGGAAAATTGTTATTTTGAATGGAACGGGAGTGTTCTGAGCTGAAGACCTAAACAAGGGAGATTGTACTGCAGAAGGTGATTCTTTGATCATGCTATATATCTTTGTTGTTCTTTGTGTAATATGATTGAGTAAATCAATTATATTTTAGAGTTATCCGTAATCCTCAGGTCTGTTTCTTTCTGTTTCTATTCTTAGCCGATCGAGCTACTTGTGTTATTCAAATATTGTTATAGATCAAATCTTTGTGTTAGTTTGATCTGTCGTTCAAAATTTTTGTGTTAGTTTGATCTATTTTATAAACAGATGTGATCTTTGAAAATGGATTAGTTATTTTTCAACCATATCCTATGAGATTATTTCAACAAAGTGTGAGTAATTCAGAGAAAATCTATTCTTGAAAATTGGGGTTACATCCAATTCTTTGCTGGATATGTTCGATAACATATTCGATTCGTTTTATTATCTTCCATGATGTTTTCTTTCATCTCCTGCAATTGAAGGAATATCTTGCAAGAAAGGATATTTCTATATTTATATCTGTGTCATCGTATCAAAGTGGCGCAGCGGAAGCGTGATGGATTCTTCAAAAGTTGAAGAGGTTCGTCAGTGTGAAAAGTTAAGACGGTAATGGAAAACCGTAGAAAAATTTATAGAGATATCTGTTTGATCAGTAGAAGTGAACAAGAGATAAAGAACTTTCATTGGTTAAAATCGTTTGGAATAATGTAAGAGGTGAAACTACGAGGGAACTGGAAGAAAAGATGGAAGAGGAATATTTATATTTTATCTGAGGGTGTGAAATCATGGTTATTAAATTTCGAGGATGAAATTTCTGTAATAGGGGGAGTATTGTAACAACCTAAAAATTCCGTATCTCTTAACCAGTAATTTTGATAGTTAACAGAATTTTACTGTTTAGTAATTTTTGGATACTGTAAAATTATTTTGATTATTTTGTCAGCGTATTTGATCATTTTGAGTGATTTACTCTGTGTCAGGAAAATAAAAATTTTCGGGCTGAGGAAAACTTTACATTATTTAATTTTTTCCGTCAGATTTTAATTATTTTACGTAATCTGATTTGATATTCGTGTGTTTTCTAATAATTGTGATTTTTGTGGATGATTATGAAATTTTTACTGTTTGTGGGCCCAGGGGGTGTATGTGGGCCCAGGTGGGTCCCTCAAAGTGAAAATTTTTCTGCGCATAGAAAAATTTGTACTGTTTAGACGGAGACAGGGGATCTTACTAAACCTGAATCCGAAAACAGTTTTTAAAATTTTATTTTACTGTGTTTTGTACTGTATTTAATTATCGAGTGATAAAAATACAGTAAAAATATTATTCAGAAGGTAATAGCAGATAGAAAAAAAAATATTATATTGCTTAAGTCAACATTGGTGGTTTGGATATCCACCATTGATTTAATCAACGATGGAGACTTGATCTTGATTTAATCAATAGTGGAGATTTGATCTTAAAAGTGAATAAGATCATTTATAACCGTTAGAAGGAGATTAAATCAAGGGTAGAGATTTAGTCTTAAAAAGTGACAAAGACCATTTATGACCCTTGGATGTAAAGTTTGAAGGAGTAATCTTAACCCTTCATTTTGGAGACACATCTAATGACCAGAATTTAAAGAAGAAAGATCCAATGGCCTAAATTAAGTTTTCTATCTAAAGCTACACCTAAAGTCTATCTTAATCCTAACCATTGAATTAATCAATGGCTAAGAATGCACAAATAATGGTGGCTTGGAGATTAGTCACATTTTGAAGAAACAAGGAGGGGGGGACGGTTTTGTGATGAATTTTGGAGCTAAAGAAAAACTTTATGACCATTATTACTTGTCTTGGTCAATGTTACATCATTCTTGATCATTATTGCTTTGTTTGCATCCTTAGAAGATTGCATGGAGGGGGGGGGACAGTTTTGGTGTTGCTTAAGGCCATAGGAAAAAGTTTGAAGGCCATTATGAGTTATCTTGATTTGTCTTTATCATTCATTGATTTTCCTAAAGCAAGACTTAGCAAAAATATTCTCTTCTTTCTCTCCAAGTGAAGCTACAGCCATGCACCCTAAAGGAGACCAAAGAATTCATTTCCATACTCCATATTATTACATCTTCATCTTTTTATTCAAGTATCAAGAAGCAAAACCAAAGAAAACTCCATTTCTCTCCCTAAACATACCGTTCGGCCATATCACTCAAAACCACCATCCAATCTCTTTTAATTTCATCCAATCATAGATCTTGAATTTACATGATATTCTAAACAACTTTCATGTTGAAGATTTCCTCTAAATCATTCATCTTCATGGACTTTCTTCAAGATCCATATTATGGAGTATTTATGGCGAAGTGTAAGGAAACTTCATTTCTTCTCTCTTTTTCATGATCTAAACCATGTTTGATCCATGGTTCCTCTTAATCAAGCTTAGTATACTAATTTCTATGTATTTTGTTTTGTATTTGAGAAGCCCTTGGTGGTGAAGGACTTGGAAAGAGAAGCAAAACAAAGAGTTTTTAAGGATCTTCAAGAGGTAAGAGGGAGATCCACCTCACCAACCAAGTATGGTGGTGAGAGATGGTTTTATATTTGGTGGATGGTGAATCCATGTGAGGATTCATATCCATGATCTTGTAATTTATTTGTGGGTGTTTATGTGCTTTAATTATTTGTCTATGCTTGGTATACTTTGCATGATTTTATGACTTTGACAGTATGCTTAAATTATGTATGATAAGTATATGGCATGCTTGTAGTATTTATGATAAAATATGTATGTGTGTGCCATGATGTGTTGATGGAAAGGAAAACAATTTTTGGCTCCAATGGCCAAGGGAGAAGGCTACGATTTTTGATGCCCTTAATTAGGGTTCATGTTGAAATTTTTCAAGAACAAGGGAATTGATTTTTGGGTTCCTAGAACATGGTGAATTTCGGCCAAGACATCTCAAGATAGGTGTTCACAAATTAATATTTTTATGAATGATGAAATGGGATGTTTATAAAAACAAGGAAAATAAACAAAGAGTTTATTTTTCAAAGAGTACATGAACACGGTTTTTGAGGAATTTTTATTGATTTATTTTGTGTACAAAGATCCTAAGTATTTTTCTAAACATGAGTTTTAGACGAAATGGGCAATGTTGTTTCTAAGTGTTTATTAAACTTGATTTCGAAAAATGAAACGGGCAATGTTGATTTTAAAGATTTGCAAAGAAAGCGAAAAAGGATTTGCAAAGAAAGTAAAAGTGAATTTGAACAAATGGGTTTGGTTTTATAACCATCGGTATTTCGGTTTTGAAAACAAAATTTTAATGGTTTTGTTTGTGTAAAAAACAAAAATGATAAATAGTTGATTTAGAAGGAAAAATATTTGATGGCTACAATGGCCAAATACCCTACGGTTTTTGAAAAGCTTGTGATACTTCAATTTTATGAAACAAAGGGATATTTGATAAAACAAAGTGTTATGTCACTCGAAAGATTTGATAGTCTTCAATGGTCATGTCCACGATTTTTGAAAGCTTGTGGATGCATTGATTTTATAACAAAACGATTTTCGCACAAGAATTTGGAAAGAGAATCAGAACGTTTTAATCACTTGAGAAATTGAGTTTTGTAAACGAAAAACAAGGAAAAGTTAAAAATGTTTTCGAACTTCAATTTATTTTGAAGAAGGTTGTGTTTGGAAATGATTTGGGAAAAATGAAGAATATAAGGGTGTTTTGAAAATTTATTAACGTATAACTTATTTCACGGTTTGGAGTACGTTAGGAAATTCTTAAAGTTTGAAACATTGATTTATATCAATGAAAAATGATTTTGTGGGTTATATTTGGAAAAGGATTTCTTGAGTATAGAATCATGGAAAAAGATTTTCTTGAGTAAGAAAAAGTATTAAATGAAGTATAAAGTTATATTATTTTGAGAAAGGTTAAAAAGGAATTTTTGAAGATTTAGAAATTTTTTTCTTAATGAAATTATGGTGAAAAATTATTTACGTATCTTAAAACGTGATTTTTATGCTACGCGATATGAAATACGATAGAATATTTCTACGCGATTGGTAATATGTCAAAATATTTCTACGTGTTTTGAATTACGTTTAAATATTTTACGTAATTTGAACTACTGTTGAAAAATCAATATATGATTTAAAAGTGATAGAATATTTTTACGTGATTGTGAAAATGACGGAAAATCGTTATGTGATTTAGAAAGTGTTTTAAATATTTTGAGAATGATGGAAAATGATTTACACGACTTAAAAGAATGATTTTTAAGTTACGTGATTTTGAAACAGTGCAAAAATACTATGCAATTTGAGAAATGTATATTTTTATGCGATTGAGAAAAATGTTAAAAAATTAGAACATGGTTTAAAAGTACAACAGAAGAGTTGCGGTATTTTGAAAACGTAACAGAAATGTTACTGTATTGTGAAAACGTAACAGAAGTGTTACGATATTGTAAAAATATAACTAAAACATTTTGGAATTGTGAAAACATAACAGAAATGTTACGCGATTGTGAAAACACGACAAAAGTGTTTTATGACTATAAAAACATAATAACATGATGATTACTGTTGAACCAGTGTCCATACGATTGTATGAGAAAATGACAAGTTTTGCCTGTGATTGGCATTTGGTGCATTTTACATGCATTGGAAAGATATGTCTGTGATTGGTATTGGTGCATTATACATGCATTGGAAAAATATGGGTTGAGACATATGATTAAATTGAAAAGATTTGGCCCTTGTGGTTGGACTTGCACTGATATATTCGTGCATTGTATATAAAGTATAACTAATAGCTATTTTGGCCCTTGTAGTTGAAGAGGGAATGAGAATTGATAGTGAGGTCTATGATGGATTTTAGGGGCGTCAAGGCGCAGCGGTCGACCAGTGGATATCTGTCTGTGGGCTAAGGCTGGACCATATGCCACTTGGCGATGCAGTCCATTGCAACGCATTGACGATACCCGACAAGAACACGATTCTTTTCAACGACTGAAAGATTGTCTTTGGGCTAAGGCTGACAATTAACAGAGCATTCTCCTCGAAATTATGAAAACCTCCATGGAGTTGCTTTTGAAAAATTGAGTCTATGTGCGCATGCATGAATCTGAGCATTTATATCTGTATGATATATTAATTGAGGAATATTGGCTATGACAATTATTTTGAATACTTGGATTATGATGATGATAATTAGGACAATGTTGAGGATATTATCGTAATTGTTGTTTATGATAATTGAACTAATGAATGATTGGATGATGATAATTGATTATTGTTGATGGCATGATCATAATTCTGGTATGATCTATCTGTATGATATGTTATTTGTGTTATCTCTGTGCTACCATGTTGGTACTGGTGTAGGTGATCTCACCTCTTTGCTATGTTGTCTTGCTGTGTCTGTATTGTTAAAACTATACAATAAAAGGAACGAGTTGTCTTAGACATAATGAGTGGTAGATATTCTAAGATTGGTGACAACATGGAGGAGTGGTCACTCAGGACTCGTTGGTGTGCAGTGTTAATAAAGAACAGATGTCTGATGCATCAAGATGGATACAAGAAGGAATAAGTATGTGAAGTTTTTATTGTTAGTGTTGTACCGTGCTATTAAGTAGGACCCGTAATGGGGTTTGTTACTGTTAAAAAAAAAGAGTCTGATAGTTTTATATTTCTTTTTAAATTATTAAATATTAATTGGTGTCAATATTGTATATTAATTAGTAAATATATTTTCAGTAATACTTATGATAAGTTTATGCTTCTGTTTTCTGTAAGGAAAAAAAAATTTAAAACCACGTTTATAACTCAAACCTTTTATGAACTTTTTTTCAGATTATGAGTTGGGAGTCAGAAATGTGATGCCCTAAGGAGGGTGTTACAAGTTTCATTTTATTTGTATATGAAAAACCAATTTATATCCCTAAATTCTTATCAAAACCATGGCCTCACATTGGGGTAGGAAACTCTAAATTTTTCATTTAACAACCCTAACATGATCAAGTATTTTTAACACATCCAATACATTCAAGATCACCATTCAAGCATTAATCCAATTTAAGAATACATAAAAATGCAAAATCACCAAACAAAGTGAGCATACAAAGGTTCCCTCACCACTAATAATGGTTGAAGTGAGTAATCTTCCTCTTACCTAAAGGAAGAACACAAAAATGGCCACCTATATGCTTCTTGGTGGTTTCGGTTTTCAGCTTCCAAAATCCTAGAAATTTCAAGACAAGGAATCAACATCAATGGTTGAAAAAGAAGAGATCCATGGTCATCAAAGAGGCCATGGAACACGAAAATGAAGAGAAGATAGAAGAAAAATAAAAACTTTACCTTAAAACTTGAAGCTTTGTCTTGGAAGACAATGAAGGTGAAGATAGATTTTGAAGAAAATTTCTAAATAGGAAATGTAGAGAAGGTTGAGGTGAGTGTAGAAATGATCTTGGTGAAGAGAAAAATCAAAGAAAATGGTCTCTATTGGGGGCTGCAATTTCGTAGGGAAGAAGGGGAAGAAGAGAGAAGGAAGAGAAAAATGTGAAGAAGAAGAAGTTAGAGAGAGAAAGTATTATGATAAAATGAGATATTTTGAGTGTTATGCATTAAGTAAGGAGGCAAAAATATGCATTAAGTAAGGAGGCAAAAATATGCATTAAGTAAGGAGGCAAATTTTTGCCTCCTTTGGCCAAGCATTGCCGCGGCAATGGAGAGAAGAGAGGGGGAGATTTTTGGCTTCCTTAACAAGCCAAGAGCATTCTTGTCCTTTGGTGGTCAAAGCTTCTCAAATAAGCTTTGATTAAAATACAATAAATTTGAATTAAAGTGAGTTTGATTAGACATAAAGTGGATTACATTAGGATAATATGATAGGATTTTTAATACATGTTATTATCCAATAGACAATTATTACAGTTGATAGAAATTAGTATTAATTGTCCCGTGAATAAAATTTTACACAGCGATTTATTACTTTATCTGTTAAAATTTCTCAAAAAATGTAAAACTTCGTAACTCGTGTCTAGCCTCAGGTTTAGTAAGATCCCCTGTCGACATTTCCACAGATCAAGGTTCTCAGAAAAAAAATCTCATTTTCCTTGGCCTACTCAGTTTGCATGTAAAATGAAAAATAATATTAAAATATTCTGTGTTCTCAGAAAAATCCAGAAAAATTCTCAAAAATCCCAAATATTGGAAAATGAATATTTATCACAAAATAAATAAAATTTGGGGCGTTACAGCAATCACCCCATAATTGTTTACAAAGCACTTATAATATTCAGAAAGTCCCAAAAATCCTCTCAAACTCATGATATCATTACGAATAGGCCATTGTTGCATGGCTGCCACTTTGGAAGGATCTGTAGAAATTCCCTCTGCTAAAATAAGATGGCTCGAGTATTCCAACTAGTTAACTCCAATGCAACATTTGTTATAGTTTACCCAAATTTCATGGCTCTTGAGCACCTCAAACATTGTGTGCAAATGGTAAATGTGAGAAGGGGGTTCAATGCTTTGAATGAGGATATAGTTGAAAATACTAACACAAATATCCTAAGATAAGGTCGGAAGATGTCATTCATAAGGGCTTGAAATGTAGATGGGGCATTGGTAAGCCTAAAGGACATCACTAAATATTCATAGTGGCCCTTATGTGTTTAGAAAATCATCTTATGAATGTCACATTCCTTCATGAGGATTTGATGATATACTGATGTGAGATCCAATTTGGAGAAAAATGTAGCTCCCCTGAGCTCATCCAACAACTCTTTTATTGCCGGGATTAGGAATTTGTTTGGAATGGTAATACTGTTCAAAGCTCGATAATCAACACAAAACCGCCAACTTCCATCCTTCTTCTTCACTAAGTCTTATCATCCTCGCAGCCAACATGTCATGCACAAACTTCTCAATTTCAACATTGTCATGGTGAGAATGGTGATAAGGTTGGATATTAGGTATCTGAGACCCTTCCTTAAGGACAATAGCATGATCACATGACCTTTTTGGGTGAGGATTAGTGGTCTCTTTAAACAACTCTTGGTATTCCTTCAATAGCTCCTACACCTATTGCACACAAGTTTACAGTTCGGGAAACACCATGCTCATCAACCTTAACTCCGCATAATATGCTTCCTTTCATTCTGCTGCTTTTTTATCACCGCCTTCAAGGAAATTACTATCCTGGACAGAGATGGGTCCCTTATAATCTTCACTGTTTCACCATTCACTTCAACCTCAATTAAGTGCTCTTTGAAATTAGCACTGATTTTGCCTAAACTTGCCAACCATTCATGCCCCAATACAACATTCATTCTACCTAGATAAAAAAAATTCCTATATCACCTTCAAAGTTAGCAACTGTGATTCCACATTTTTACAAACCCCTTGGTACTTTACTCATTGTCTATTCCCCACTTCCACTAAATATCCCTTGGTGGCCTCAGGATGCAACTTTAAGTCTCTCACCAAGTCATGAGACAAGAAGTTATAGGAAGCCCTAGAGTCCACCAAGACAATCATCTTTTTGCCTTTGATCATTCCTCATAACTTCAAAGATTTCTTGGATGTGACTTCCGCAACACTACTCATATTCAACTGGAGGGTTTTTGTCTCCTCTGAGTCTTCTTCCTCCTCTTCCTTGAACTCATTTAATTCCTTACAGTCATCTTTCCCAACAAGAATAATGTGTAGCAACTTGTTTTTGTAGATGTGGCCTCGAAAGAACTACTCATCATAGCAAAAACACACTCCAAGATGTTGTATGTCTTGCTTCTCTTCCTCTGATAACCTGCGGAACCCCGATCCCCTCCTTTGGTTGCTCATCAAACTACCTCCACCCATTGACTGGGATCCCCCTCTTCGTTGCAGATGTTTGCATCACAGCTTGATAGGGCATAGACATGGTTCTCAACTAGCCCTAATAATTGTCTCACCACCAAATAAAACCCCTATAGATTGGATCCTAAGTTCTATCTTATTTACTAGTTAAAGTTGGTTTGTTGTAGTTGGACCCAACCCTGTGAAATAGGTAACCCGTAAGCCAACCCAACACTTGGTTTCCATCTTCCACTTCTTGAGCCACTATCATCAATGTGTTTTTGTCCCTTGAACTGATCAACCTCACCTTTGCTTTTATTTCCTCCTTCAACCTATTCATAAAAGCTGCCCTCATGAATTCTTCATCTGTGAACCTCAAGGGAGGCAAGAGAAGCTTGAATTGCTCTCGATATTTGGCAACACTCCTTGTCTACCTTAGTCCCATCAGCACCTCAAACATATTTATCGACAATGAAATTAGGAACTGACCTTGAACTGCTTCACGGAATGCATCCCATGAAACATACCTTATTCTCGCCTCCTACCATTGAAACCAATTCAAAGCTCTTCCTTCTAAACAAACACCACAGTGGTTACTTTCTCATCTTCTAGAACTTGATTGATCTCAAAACTCTAATTACTCACATTTATGTAAACACGTGTAGAAGGGGATGTGATATTTCCTAACAAGTGGTATCAAAATTGTGATTCGATGAGCTGTGTGATGATACAGTGTCCCTTTGATCCCTTGTGTTGAAAGTCTTCTTGATGAAGATCAGGTGACATGTCTCATTATGATGGCGACAGGTGTGTCGAATGTCTTCTTGATGGTAGAGGTCAAACATCATGTTCTATATAACGACGGTGAAAGCATGATGTGTTGATTAGAAGACTTGCTTGGCAATTTTGATCGTAGTTTGAAGATTTGGAAGATGCAGTTTGTTGAGATATGCAATGATGGTGGAGAGTGCATGCATATTCAAAGATTTGGAATAATGTTTGTTGATGATGGAATTTGGTTTGAGGTAGAGATTATTGAGATTGACTCAAATCCCTAATTTGAAGATTATTATAGACAATTTCCTATTTTATTTGTAAATTCATATCTTGTAATTAATATTGAGATATGTAAGAAATATATGTTAAATATACAAGATATAAGAGAGATTTGTTTTTAATAAGAAACTAGGAAAATCAAATAGTTGTAAGAATGGTTCCTTGCCAAGCAAATTCTTTTAGGTTATAAATACTTGTATTGGGGAATTGGTAGAGTATGAGAATAGGGGAGATGAAATATTGAGTGATGTTACATCGGTGAGGGTTTGCAACTTTGTCTTCAAAAGTTACATTAGTGAGGGTTTGCAACTTTTTTCTCAAAAATTGCATTGAAGAGGGTTTGGAATTTTATTTGTGCAAAAGTTGTATTATAATGTTGTTCATAGGGAATTTGTTCTTTTCTCATCTATGGATATAGGCATGTTGAGCCAAAGCACGCTAAATTTGTGTATGATTTGTTTATGATGCTTTCCTTAATTACTCGTATTTATGCAAAGACATGTAGAAGGGGATATAGTGTTCCCCAACAAGTGGTATCATAGTTGTGGTTCGATAAGCTATGCGATGATACAATGTCCCTTTGGCACTTTATGTTGAAAGTATTCCTGATGAAGATCAAGTGGCATGTCTCATTATGATGACGACATGCATGTCAAAAATCTTCTTGACAGTGGAGGTCAAACAGTGTGTTCTATATAACGATAGTACAAGCACGATGTGTTGATTGGAAAACTTGGTTGGCAATTTTAATTGTAGTTTGAAGATTTGGAAGATGCGAATTTTGAGATATGCTATGATGGTGGAGAGTGTGTGGATATTTGAAGATTTGGAATAATGATTGTTGATGATGGAATTTGGTTCGAGATGAAGATTGTTGAGATTGACTCAAATCCCTAATTTGAATATTGTTATAAATAGTTTTTTATTTTATTTGTCGATTCATATCTTGTAATTATTGAGATATGTAAAAAAAATATGTAATAAATATGCAATATATGAGAGAAATTTATTTTAATAAGAAATTAAGAAAATCAAATAGTTGTAAGAATGGTTATTTGTCAAGCAAGTTCTTATAGGTTGTACATACTTATATTGGGAAATTGGTATAGGCATGAGAATAAGAAAAATGAAATTATGAGTGATATTGCATCAGTGAGGGTTTGTAATTTTGTCCTCAAAAGTTGCATCGGCGAGAGTTTGTAATTTTGTCCTCAAAAGTTACATTGGAGAGAGTTTGTAGCTTTATCCGTGCAAATAAAGCTGGCAAACAGGTTGACTCGCCCTGACCTGCCACGGGTTAACCCTAAAACGGGACGAGGTGGGTTGACCTATTTTGGGAGATGTGTTGGAAGAGCCAACCCACCTCATTTTAGGGTAGATTGGTGGGTTGGCCTTGCTTAAATGATGAAAAAAGGGCGGGTTGGTGGGTCAACCGGCCTAACCCTAAAACAAAAAAAAAAAAAAAAAAAATGCTAAAAAAGACATAAAACACCATAAAAATTCAAAAAATAGAAAAATTACAATTTGTATAGAAACTAGAAAATACAGAAAAAAAACTACAATTTGTATGAAACCCATAAAAATACCACATACACAAATAGTTTCAATTCCAATATTCTATAACAATAAGTTCCACAACACAAACATTTCATAACTCAATGGTCCAAGCCATTAAATAACTCCAAATGTCCAACACTCCAATTTCCATAACCATAACAAGTCATAAAATTAAAAGTCCACAAACAAACACAATTGCACAAAGCAAAAGCAAGCATTAAAGACCAAGATTACATAAACAAGTAAAGCAATCATCTTCGACATTAAGAACATTTGATGCTCCCTTGGAAAAAGATGGCTCCACTCTTGAGGTATATTAGCATTGGCATCATCAACATCCTCGCCTACAATTCACAATCCAAAAAGGAAAACAAATAATTAACAAATGACAATGATTAAAAAAAAAAGTAACTGCAACGTTAGACATCCAAATTAAAGAAATTACCATCATTAACAAAATCGTGCAACCAATTATGGGTACAAATCATACCTTGAACATTTTATGGCAAAAGACTTCTTCTATACTTATTTAAAACATGTGTACCAATACTAAATGTAGATTCGGATACCACAATAGTAATGGGAATGCTTAATAAGTCATGAGCCATTATGGATAGATCCGAAAAGTGGTTGTTAGTATCCCTCTACCATTGTAATACATCTAAATCTTCATAAAAATCAAAATCCAAATTTGGCTCATCAAAAGAAACATCAAGTTGTGACCTTCCGATTTTATATGCAAGTTGATGATTGTGCATTTTTAATTCCTATCACATTTGAAAAGTGGAATATGTAACACCTACAGTAGGGTATCATATTTAAGACTAATCCTAATATAACTTACCAAGTTGTAAAAGAATTAATCTTGTAAAATATCGATTTTAAAATTTCTTTTGCAGAATAACTGTAATTAAATAAAAACCTTTAAACATAAAACATATCTGAAAGTAAACTTGCTATACTTACATGCATAGCGAAACATTGTTTACAAATAATTTACATAATTACACACACAAACCCAAAAGTTAATATATACATTACACACGACGATAATATAAAATACTAAAACCATAACCTTCTAAACCAAACTAAGGGTTCGGCCCCTCAGCAGGATCCTCCTCCTCTTCCTCGGTGTCATCATTAAAGAACCCCGGCGGATATAACACATACCTGGCAGGTGTCCTAGTTGATGATACCATCAAATCCTCCTGCGGGGTATAAAAACTACCACCCCAGAGCTCACGTATAGGCATCGTGAACTCAAGACACATAGAAGCATGCTGCGTTAACATAGGAGTTCCATCTCTAGTACCACTAAGGTTAAGAGTTAAGTCTCTAGTATACACAAACCGCTCATTCCCATAGTCAAACCTCCAAGCGTCAGTCTCCCCATGGAACTGCATTATGATGAAACCCAGAACTTGACGACGTCTTGCCGCCATATAAAATAACACAGCAAAAAGATATACTATTGGTGGTAAATAGCATTACCAGCTCCTTCGTCTCATCGGTCTTCATCAAACATATACAATACAACAAATATAATACAACAAAGAGGTGAGATCCCCTATATCAATACCAATGAGGCAGTATAGAAAATGATAATAGATAGTACAGATACATTATTTTCACATACATTTATATTATCACATCATAGATAATATATCAAATAACATAATTATCATGACAATATGCTGACCCTTTATGCATATGTACCAAGACCAAATCATACTCCATGGAGCTAACCACAATTTCGGAGAGAAAGATAGGGAGTATATGTCTGTATATCGTTAGCCTCAAATCATGTGCCAATATATCATATCATGGTGCGCAACATGGCTAATACAAGACACTCTCAACAAATCACGAAAAGAGTAGTAACTTCGTCAAGACCGTTGGTGTGTTTGCACAGGATACCACGGCGCAGAGGTGCTACCAACTGGCCACGTATGACTTTCCACACTCTAACGTCTCCAAGATCACTGAAGATCATAACTACGCGATTCTCACCTGCACGAAGGTGTAATTTCAATCTCCTAGGCACACTTGCCTTAACCAAATAAGCTAACACGTTTTTCTATACATGATGTATGATCCAAAATACATACAAACCTTATTCTTATAGTATTTCACATATACACACCATTTCTTGGCGGTGTCACTTTTCAACGTAACTAGGTCCACCACTATAACCCGACAGCAAACTGCTGTTATTTCCAATCGCATAAACATTTTATCGCATTTTTGAAATCGTGTAATATTTTTCTTACGATTTCAAATTATGTAAGTATTTTTCAACGTTTTCACAATCGTGTAAATATTTTTAAATATTTTCTCAATCGCGTAACAATTTTAAATCATTTTCTCAATCATGTAACTTAAAAATCACTGTTTTTAAATCACGTAAGATTTTTCTAGCATTTTTCACTTATGTAAAATATTTCATAGCTTTGTAAACTTATTTATAAAATCTTCTACATAATATAGGAACTTTGGCATTATTTAAGATGTTATCCTACTAAGAGTTCTTAACGTAATATTTTTCACTATTCTTTACGAAAATTTTAACTTCTTTGAATTAATTAAATATTAATTTTTCTAACGCGCTTCAAAACCCAAAGAGTGAGCTATACATTAGTCAATTTCAAGTTTTGACTTTACTCCTCATTATAATTTAAATATGCTAATTTAATTCTACATATTAAATCTACTTTCCTTTTTCTACCAAAAATTCCTCAAATTGAATTCTTGTTAATTGATCACCTAAGTCTACACTTAGGAAAATAAGTTTGGATCTAAAACACTAAACTTTGGCATGTTGGCCAAAAATTCATTTATGCTTCATAAATCATATTTAATCATTCTCCATCACATAATCCTTTACAAACCTCTTTAATCCAATTTCTTATCATTAAATCCTTTAATCCATGATTTAGGAAAATAATTTGAAACATCTTGTTCCTGTAGTGGTGTAAAAACCGTGAGCTTCCATAGGTTCTTTGGAACCTTCATGCAACTTATCAACATGTGAATCACATCCTACTTAATACAATAAATCAACATGCTTCAAAATCACATAATCAAGCATACAATCAAAGCTATAACACATACTAACCAAAAATTATCACAAACAAAGTAAGTTATAAATCACACAAGTGAATAAATCTTTATGGATTTTCCACTACAAACGAGCCACTTCCTCACCACCAACATATGGTTGATGAGGTTAATCTCCCTCTTACCTCAAAGAAGACAAAATCCTCTAAGTAGCTTCCTCCAAGGAATTTCGTGTAGCTTCCCAAGAACACCCTAACAAGCTTAAACTAACACAAGTCACAAACTAAGCTTGACAAAGAGAAACCATGGATCAAACATGGCTTAGAAATTCAAGAACCAAACTTTGAACCAAGAAATAAAGTTTTTACCTTTAGGAGTAGAAAACTCAAGCTTGGTTTCTAAGCACAAGATGGATGAACTCGCTTAAGTTCATAACATGAAAAGTGTTTAGGATGGTGTTTAGGTTTAGGAAATCAAGTTGGATGAAATTTTGGAAGCTTGGATGTTGGTGTTGGGTATAGAGGTCGTGAGCTTCAAGATGGAGAGAAATGGAGTTCTTTATTGTATTTTGAGAGAAAGAGAAGCTTACGGATTCAAAGTGAGATAGAAATGAACACTAAGCACCCTCCCCCTCTAGTGATTGCTGTGAGATATCTAGGAAAGGAGAGTCAAGGATTTTTGCTACCAATTATGACTATCACATGGTTATTGTCACCAACTTGTCATGCTTTGATCATGTAGATTTCTATTGGTTTAGACAAATGAATCACCTAATTCTAGATGATCCATGAAACTTCCTAGTCGTGGAGCTCCAAGGGAAAGCTAACCAAGTTTCTAATTCAATTGATTCCTAACTAAATTAAGCTAACTTAGTTAGATTTCCTAATTTCTTTGCTAACTATCTAGTTACTTAAGTGTGACTCACAATTTTTCTAGAAGCTACTAGAACACTCTCAAAACTGTGAAGCCCTAAAGAGAAACAAACTAAGTTTGTTCTATTTAGTTACTTCCTAGGCTTTATGCTAACTTAGTTTAAGTTATCTAATTTCATCTAGTTACATAGCTAACTAGTTTAGCCATTTTCGTTGATCATATTCAATTAGTTCTCATCAAGTTTCAATTATTCTAATTGGTTCATAAAACAAGTCATTAAAACTTTCTCTACAGACTATTATCCAATGGACAATAGTTACATAAATTATTACCCAATGGACAAAACATACTGCTCATAAGTCAGTAAATATTTGTCCGCTGAATAATAAAATACAGAATATTTTTATTTCATAGATAAATTCTAAAAATTAAAAGATCATGACACGTATCTCTCAGATTTGGGTTTAGTAAGATCCTCCGGCTCCGAATAAATCAATAAAGATTTTTCCAGGCCCGAAAATTATTTTTTTTCTTACCTGAAGTAATTCACACACAACGATCAAAAGTAGTCACAGAACAGTTAAAATAAATTTACAACACACAGAAATCGCAAAGCAGTACAATTTAGCCATTACTGTAAAAGAGCAAATATTAGGGTGTTACAGAATACATGAAAAGAAAAACAAGTTGAAGTTTAAAAAAAATGCATAATAGAAAGAAAGTAATTTATCAATTCAAAATATACATATACTTACACCAAACATACTTTTATTTCTTTCCTTGAGTTCCTTTGGCAAACTTGAAGATTGAGTAGGGGCAACACTTCACACTTTGGAAGTGGAGATGTAACACCCTAAAAATTTCGTATCTCTCAACTAGTAATTTTGACAGTTAACAGAATTTTACTGTTTAGTAATTTCTGGATACTGTAAAATTATTTTGATTATTCTGTCAGTATATTTGATCATTTTGAGTGATTTACTCCGTGTCAAGAAAATAAAAATTTTTGGGCCGAGGAAAACTTTACGTAATTTAATTTTTACCATTAGGTTTTAATTATTTTATGTAATCTGATTTGATATTTGTGCGTTTTCTAATTTTTGTGATTTTTGAGGATAATTATGAACTTTTTTACTGTTTGTGGGCCCATGGGGTGTATGTGGGCCCAAGTGGCCATACGTGGGCCCAGGTGGGTCCTGCAAAGTGAAAATTTTTCTACGCATAAAAAAATTTGTACTATTGAGACGGAGACAGGGGATCTTACTAAACCTGAATCTGGAGACAGTTTTAGAAAATTTCTTGTACTGTGTTTTGTACTGTATTTAATTTATTGGACGATAAAAATACAGTAAATATAATCTTTCGTGGGGTTTTCACAGATAAAAATAAATATTATACTGTTACGTCCACAATTAGTGGTTACAATAATTTTTGATGGACCAATAAGAAGCAAGTCTAATATTGAAGACTTTGATATCAACCGTCGATTTAATCAACGGTGTAGGATAAGTCTAATATAATAGCTATGACCATTTATAACCATTGGATTTAGAATAGATCAAGGGTGGAGATTTGGTCTTGCAAAGTGGCGAGGACCATTTGTGACCGTTGGATTTGAATCTAATCAACGGTGGAGATGGATCAATTATGACCATTGGATTTGGATTTAATCTATGGTGGAGATTTAGTCTTCAAAAGTGACAAAGACCATTTTTGACCCTTGGATGTAAAGTTTGAAGGAGTAATCTTAACCCTTCATTTTGGAGACACATCTAAGGGCTAGGATTTAAAGAAGAAAGATCCAATAGCCTAAATTAAGTCTTCTATCTAAAGTTATACCTAAAGTCTACCTTAATCCTAACCATTGAATTAATCAATGGCTTAGAATGCTTCAAATAATTGCTTGGACTTTCAAGATTTAATCTTAACCATTGATTTAATCTATGGTTGAAATTTGGTCTTATATAATTGCTTGGACTTCAATTGTGACTCTTGGATGGCAACATGGAAGGAGAGATCTTGACCATCCATTTAGTAGCTTCATCTAAAGGCTAAGATTAAAGGAGGAAGAAGATCCAATGGTCCAAGTTTGTTACTATCACTTGGAAAATTCTTCAAATGATTTAGAACTAATTATTTGCTCAAATAATTCACTTTTTCTCTCTTCACTCTACGGCTATGCATTCTCAAAATGGATTCTGTGGTGTCCCGGGGTTGATGACGACGGGGAGTGGACGCCGGTGCATGAGAGGCATGTACAAGGAGCGGCTCCTGGCATGCTTCTAAGCGAAGGGTCCCATGAATTGAATAAATTTTAGGAATGAGAGGGATTCGAGACCGTGGTATGGATTTGTATAGTTGAGGATGGCTTAAAGGAATTAATTAGGCGTAACAATATCAACAAGTTGCAACTTCTTTCGGGAGCCTAGAACATAAGAACTCTATTGTTAAGCGTGCTTGACTTGGAGCAATTGTGGGATGGGTGACTTCCCGGGAAGTTTCTAGGATGCGTGTGAGTGAGGACAAAGCACGCTGAAAAGACCGTGTTGGTTTGTGGAGACACTCGTCAATCCCGCAGCGGTCCGGGGATGTTACGGATGGTATCGAGACGGGACCTCTCCAAGACGGTGTGGTTCGGGGACGAACCAGGCGGAAGTTCGGTGGGCATGTGGTGTCCCGGGGTTGATGAGGGCGGGGAGTGGGACGCGGTGCATGAGAGGCATGTACAAGGAGCGGCTCTGGCATGCTTCTAAGCGAAGGGTCCCATGAATGAACCGAATCGCACCGGAATGAGAGGGATTCGAGAGGCGTGTGTGGTATGGGACTGTATAGTTGAGTATGGCTTAAAGGAATTGATTAGGCGTAACCATATCAACAAGTTACAACTTCTTTTCGGGAGCCTAGAACATAAGAACTCTATTGTTAAGCGTGCTTGACTTGGAGCAATTGTGGGATGGGTGACCTCCTGAAAAATTTCCTAGGATGCTTGTGAGTGAGGACAAAGCATGCTGAAAAGACCCGTGTTGGTTTGTGGAGACACTCGTCAATCCTGCAGGCAGTCCCGGGGATGTTACAGATTCAACTAATTCATGTTAGTCAACAATAAATGGCCTACTTCTTGGAAGCACTCCACGGTCAAGAAATAATGGAGGACAAGGAAATCTATATTAAATAGATTTGTCACCTTTCTAGCAACCATTTAATATAAAAATATATCTCACTTTTCTTTCCATGCATTTCCATACATTCCCACGGCAATGGAGAGCAAAATTGCTCTAAATTATTACATCATTGTGATATATATTAGAATGTCTTTAATTGAACAAAGTAAGACTAAGTCAACAATGATGGCTCCTTCATTTACTTCCTACGGCCATGCATCAAATTAGAAGACAAATTCTACATTCAAAATAATACTTGGTCATTCTTCTAATAATAATTGAAGAAGCTATTCAAAGTTAGTCAATTTTTGGTGGCTATCCTTTCTAATTCCTACGGTCATGCTTGTTTGGAAAAAGAGAAACATTCTATCTTTAATTTATTTCCATCACCTTTATTTCAAAATGGCTCACGACCAAGTAGTTTTGGGAGGGCCTAAATATTAACTCCTCATTTGATAATTCCCATCACCTTTCTATCAATTAACCAAACAAAGTCTCTCTCACATTTTTTCTTAAAACAAGTTCACGGCCATAAAGGCTTTGGGAAGCCAAATTTGTGACTTTAACATCTTTTCTATTTCAAGAACCAAAGAACCATATCAAATTTCTCTCCACTTCTTCTCCAAGCTTGGTTCGGCCATGACACCCAAGAGTACCCTCCATCACTCTTTAATTTCATACAATCTTATTTCTTAAATCCTTACCTTATTCTAAGCAACTTTCATGTTGAAGACTTTCTCTAAATCCATCATATTTAAGGACTTTCTTCAAGAGCAAAGTTATAGGGTATTTGTGGTGAAGTGTAAGGAAACTTCATTTCTTCTCTTCTTTTGCATGATCTAAACCATGTTTGATCCATGGTTCCTCTTAATCAAGCTTAGTATACTAATTTTTATGTATTTTGTTTTGTAATTGAAAAGCCCTTGGTGGTGAAGGACTTGGAAAAAGAAGCAAAACAAAGAGCTTTTGAGGATCTTCAAGAGGTAAGAGTGAGATCCACCTCACCAACTAAGTATGGTGGTGAGAGATGGTTTTATATTTGGTGGATGGTGAATCCATGTGAGGATTCATATCCATGGTCTTGTAATTTATTTGTGGGTGTTTATGTGCTTTAATTATTTGTCTATACTTGGTATGCTTTGCATGATTTTATGGCTTTGATGATATGCTTATATTATGCATGTTGAGTATATGATATGCTTGTAGTATTTATGATGAAATATGTATATGTTATGCCATGATGTGTTGATGGAAAGGAAATCATTTTTTGGCTCCAATGGCCAAGGAAGGGCTACGATTTTGATGCCCTTGATTAGAGTTCATGTTGAAAATTTTCAAGAACAGGGGAATTAATTTTTGGGTCCCTAGAACTTAGTGAATTTCGGCCAAGACACCTCAAAATAGGTGTTCACAAATTAATATTTTCATGAATGATGAAAATGGATGATTTGAAGAATATGAAAAATAAACAAAGGATTTGTTTTTCAAGAGAACAAGAACACGGTTTTAGAAGGATTTTTATTGATTTATTTTGTGTAAAAAGTTTCTAAGTGTTTTACTAAACATGAGTTTTAAATGAAAAAAACAATGTTGATTTTAAGGATTTGCAAAGAAAGTGAAAAAGGATTTGTGAAGAATGTGAAAATGGATTTGCAAAGAAAGTGAAAAATGAAAATGAACAAATGATTTGATTTCAAAGACTATGAGTCTCATGGTTTTGTTAAAGAATTTTTAATGGTTTCGTTTGTGTAAAACCATATCAATTTAGAAGGAAAAATGTTTGATGGCTTCAATGGCCAAATACCCTATGGTTTTGAAAAAAACTGGTTATGCCTAAATTTTTATGGAACAAAGTGATATTTTATAAAATAAAGTGTTTTGTCACTCAAAAGATTTGACAGTTTTCGATGAACACATTCACGGTTTTTGTAAAGGATTTTTAATGGTTTTGTTTGTGTAAAACCATATCAATTTAGAAGGAAAAAAAATATTGGATGGTTTTAATAGTCATGTCCACGTTTTTGAAGGCTTGTAATGCCTTGATTTTTATGAACAAAGTGATTTTCAAAGTGAAAACATAACTTGATTTAATACAAGGAATTTGGAAAGGGAATCAGAGTGTTTTATCACTTGAGAGAATTTTGTAAACGAAAGACAAAGAGAGGTTGAACACGTTTGAACTTCAATTTATTTTGAAGAAGGTTGTATTTGGAAATGATTTGGGAAAAATGAAGAATATAATGGTGTTTTGAAAATTTGCTAACATATAACTTATTTTCGAGTTTTGAAATACGTTAGAAAATGTTAAGTTTTGAAACGTTGATTTATATCAATGAAAAAGTGATTTTTTGTGGATTATATTTTGGAAAAGGATTTCTTGAGTAAAGAAATGTGGAAAAAGATTTTCTTGAGTAAGAAAATGTGAAAAATGAAATACAAAGTCATATTATTTTGAGAAAGGTTGAAAAGGAATTTTTGAAGGTTAAGAAATATTTTTTGTAATGAAATGGTGATGAAAAATGTTTTACGTATCTTAAAAACGTGATTTTTAAGCTACACAATTTGAAAAATGTGTTGAAAATGATATTGATTTATTTAAGTCCAAAATAATGTTTGGAATATTGAGGAATATTTTACGTGATTGTAAAATGTTGAAAAATATTTTACGTATCTTAAAAACGATTTGAAATATAGTAAAATATTTCTACGTGATTCGGAATACGTTAAAATATTTCTACGTGATTTGAATTACGTTTAAATATTTTACGTAATTTGAACTACTATTGAAAAATCAATATGTGATTTAAAAGTGATAGAATATTTTTACGTGATTGTGAAAATGACGAAAAATCATTATGTGATTTGGAAAGTGTTTTAAATATTTTGAGAAAGATGGAAAATGATTTACGCGACTTAAAAGAATGATTTTTAAGTTACGCAATTTTGAAACAATGGAAAAATACTATGCGATTTGAGAAACGTATATTTTTATGCGATTGAGAAAAATGTTGAAGAATTAGTACGTGGTTTTAAAGTGCAATGAAGAGTTGCATAAAGATTTTGAAAACGTAACAGAAATGTTATGAAATTTTGTAAACGTAACAGTAGTGTTACGGTATTGTGAAAACGTAATAAAAACATTTTGGAATTTTAAAAAATGTAACAAAAGTGTTGCAATTTTTTGAAAATGCAACAGAAGTGTTGTGGAATTGTGAAAACGTAACGGGAATGTTGCGCAATTTTGTGAAAACACGACGAAAGTGTTTTATAACTATGAAAATGTGATAACATGATTTTTGCTGTCGAAAGTACAGTATGAATACTGTTGAACCAGTGTATAGACACTGTATGAGAAAATGACGTGTTTTGCCTGTGATTGACATTTGGTGCATTTTACATGCATTGGAAAGATATGCCTGTGATTGGCATTGGTGCATTATACATGCATTGGAAAAATATGCGTTGAGGCATATGATTACATTGAACAAATGAAATTGAAAAGATTTGGCCCTTGTGTTTGGACTTGCACTGATATATTCGTGCATTGTATAAAATATAGCTAATAAGCTATTTTGGCCCTTGTGGTTGAAGAGGGAATGAGAATTGATAGTGAGGTTTATGATGGATCTTGGGGGCGTCAAGGCGCGGCAGTCGACCAGTGGATATCTGTCTGTGGGCTAAGGCTGGACCATATGCCACTTGGCGATGCAGTCCGTTGCAACGCATTGACGATACCCGACAAGAACACAATTCTTTTCAACGACTGGGAGATTGTCTGTGGGCTTAGGCTGGGCAATTAACCAGAGCATTCTTTTCAAAATTGTGAAAACCTCCATGGAGTTGTTTTTGAAAAATTGAGTCTATGTGCGCATGTATGAAACTGAGCATTTATATCTATGTGATATATTAATTGAGGAATATTGACTATGACAATTGTTCTGTTGAGAAATTCTTGAATGATATTTGAACTGATAAATGATTTGATGATGATAGTTGATTAATGTTGATGGTATGATCTTAATTATGGTATGATGTATCGGTGCGATATGCTGTTATGTTATCTCTGTGCTACTATGTTGGTATTGGCGTAGGTAATCTCACCTCTTTGTTATGTTGTCTTGCTGTGTCTGTATTGTTAAAATTAAACAGTAGAAGGAATAAGTTATCTTAGACATACCGGGAGGTAGATATTCTGAGTTCGGAGACAACATCAGAGAATGACTATTCCAGAGTCAATAGCGTGCAGTGTTGACAAGGAACAGATATCTGATGCATCAAGAGGGATACAAAAAGAAATAAGTATGTTAAGTTTTCTCGTTAGTGTTGCACCGTGCTATTAAGTAGGACCCGTCATAGGGTTTGCTACTGTTAAAAAAAAAGAGTCTGTTAGTTTTATATTTCCCCTTGAATTGTTAAATGGTACGATTGGGTCAATAGTGTATATGAATCTGTTTCAATATATTTTTCCATATTACTTATAAATTTCAGTAAGTTTATGTTTCAGCAAGAAAGAAATTTTAAAACCCATCTTTTATAACTCAAACATTTTATGAACTTCTTTTTGATTTTGAGTCGGGAGTCAGGCATGTGATACCCTAGGGAGGGTGTTACATTAGTTGGTATCAGAGCACGGTTTGAGTCTATTAGGGTTTATGGTTAGGTCTGTTTTGCTTGTGTTGTGTTCTCTGTGTTATTGATTTCCGAAAGGAAACAATGTTGTTTATAATGGATATCAGATCCATTATATTTCGATTCGCACGCCACGAGAAGAAAAAAAAAGGAAATGGCTCGGGATAGTTATACTTGTGTGGAAGTGGAACATGTTACTGGTAATGCAGTTGCAGCTACGGGAGCAACGGGAGCAATGTGGAAAGACGACTGCATGAATAGAGGATCGCTGAACAGCAAAAAACTGGAAATTGAAGTTCAGGATCTGATGGAAGAGAATCAGTCTTGGAATATAAGATTTCATAATTATGGAACTTGGTATTTTTTTTAGGATTTTGAGAAAGTAATTGATTTCGACGGAAGATGTATTTACAACCATTGAGGAAACCAAAAGCAGTACGTGATGTGAAAGAAGGTACTTAATGAAGGAATGTATATCAAGGAAACAATTTGCAGAAAAGTTGGACACATTTTCCCAGAGATTATGCTATTTGAAAATAGAGTTTTCTATTAGTAAAATTTTAGATAGGAAGGGAAGTTGTTGCTCTGAATGGAACGGGGGTGTTCTGAGCGGAAGATTTAAACAATGGAGATTGCGTCATTGGAGCTAATCCTATAAACCATAATGAATATTTCTGTGAGCAACTTATTCTGTGTGGCATATGATTGAGTAGATCAATTATATTTTAGAGTTATCCGTAATCCTCTGGTCTATTTCTTTCTGTTTCTATTCTTAGCCGATCGAGCTACTTGTGTTATTCAAATATTATTATAGATCAAATCTTTGTGTTAGTTTGATCTGTCGTTCAAAATTTTTGTGTTAGTTTGATCTGTCGTTCAAAATTTTTGTGTTAGTTTGATCTGTTTTATAAACAGATGTGATCTTTGAAAATGGATTGGTTATTTTTCAACCATATCCTATGAGATTATTTCAACAAAGCGTGAGTAATTCAGAGAAAATCTATTCTTGAAAATTGGGGTTACATCTAATTCTTTGCTGGATATGTTCGATAACATATTCAATTCGTTTTGTTATTTTTCATGATGTTTTCTTTCATCTACTGCAATTGAAGGAATATCTTGCAAGGAAGGATATTCCTATATTTATATCCGTGTCATCGTATCAGAGTGGCGTAGCGGAAGCGTGATGGATTCTTCAAAAGTTGAAGAGGTTCGTCAGTGTGAAAAGTTAAGACGGTAATGGAAAACTGTAGAAAAAATTTATTTAGATATCTGTTTGATCAGGAAAAGTTGAACTCGAGACAAAGAACTTTCATTTGGTTAGAATCATATGGAATGACGTAAGGAAAGATGTAACATGAGGATTGGAAGAAAAGATGGAAGAGGAATAGTTGTATTTATTCCGAGGATGAGAAATCATGGTTATGAAATTTCAAGGACGAAATTTCCGTAAGAGGGGGAGTATTGTAACACCCTAAAAATTCTGTATCTCTTAACCAGTAATTTTGATAGTTAACAGAATTTTTCTGTTTAGTAATTTATGCATACTGTAAAATTATTTTGATTATTCCATCAGCGTATTTGATCATTTTGAGTGATTTACTCCATGTCAAAAAAAAAAAAATTTCGGGCCGGGAAAAACTTTACGTAATTTAATTTTTACCATTAGGTTTTAATTATTTTACGTAATCTGATTTGATATTTGTGTGTTTTCTAATTTTTGTGATTTTTGTGGATGATTATGAAATTTTTTACTGTTTGTGGGCCCATGGGGTGTATGTGGGCCCAGGTGGCCATACGTGGGCCCAGGTGGGTCCTGCAAAGTGAAAATTTTTCTACGCATAGAAAAATTTGTACTGTTGAGACGGAGACAAGGGATCTTACTAAACCTGAATCCGAAGACAGTTTTAGAAAATTTCTTGTACTGTGTTTTGTGCTGTATTTAATTTATCGGACGATAAAAATACAGTAAATATAATCTTTCGTGGGGTTTTCACAGATAAAAATAAATATTATACTGTTACATCCACAATTAGTGGTTATGATAATTTTTGATGGACCAATAGGAAGCAAGTCTAATATTGAAGACTTTGATATCAACCGTCGATTTAATCAACGGTGTAGGATAAGTCTAATATAATGGCTATGACCATTTATAACCATTGGATTTAGAATTGATCAAGGGTGGAGATTTGGTCTTGCAAAGTGGCGAGGACCATTTGTGACCGTTGGATTTGAATCTAATCAACGGTGGAGATGGATCAATTATGACCATTGGATTTGGATTTAATCTATGGTGGAGGTTTAGTCTTCAAAAGTGACAAAGACCATTTATGACCATTCGATATAAAGTTTGAAGGAGTAATCTTAACCCTTCATTTTGGAGACACATCTAAGGGTTAGGATTTAAAGAAGAAAGATCCAATGACCTAAATTAAGTCTTCTATCTAAAGCTATACCTAAAGTCTACGTTAATCCTAACCATTGAATTAATCAATGGCTTAGAATGCTTCAAATAATTGTTTGGACTTTCAAGATTGAATCTTAACCATTGATTTAATCTATGGTTGAAATTTGGTCTTATATAATTGCTTGGACTTCAATTGTGACTCTTGGATGGCAACATGGAAGGAGAGATCTTGACCATCCATTTAGTAGCTTCATCTAAAGGCTAAGATTAAAGGAGGAAGAAGATCCAATGGTCCAAGTTTGTTACTATCACTTGGAAAATTCTTCAAATGATATAGTACCAATTATTTGCTCAAATAATTCACTTTTTCTCTCTTCACTCTACGGCTATGCATTCTTAAAATGGATTCAACTAATTCATGTTAGTCAACAATAAATGGCCTACTTCTTGGAAGTACTCCACGGTCAAGAAATAATGGAGGACAAGGAAATCTATATTAAATAGATTTGTCACCTTTCTAGCAACCATTTAATATATAAATATATCTCACTTTTCTTTCCATGCATTTCCATACATTCCCACGGCAATGGAGAGCAAAATTGCTCTAAATTATTACATCGTTGTGATATATATTAGAATGTCTTTAATTGAACAAAGTAAGACTAAGTCAACAATGGTGACTCCTTCATTTACTTCCTACGACCATGCATCAAATTAGAAGACAAATTCTACATTCAAAATAATACTTGGTCATTCTTCTAATAATAATTGAAGAAGCTATTCAAAGTTAGTCAATTTTTGGTGGCTATCCTTTCTAATTCCTACTGTCATGCTTGTTTGAAAAAAGAGAAACATTCCATCTTTAATTTATTTCCATCACCTTTATTTCAAAATGGCTCACGGCCAAGTAGTTTTGGGGGGGGAGGGTCTAAATATTAACTCCTCACTTGATAATTCCTATCACCTTTCTATCAATTAACCAAACAAAGTCTCTCTCACCTTTTTTTCTCAAAACAAGTTCACGGCCATAAAGGCTTTGGGAAGCCAAATTTGTGACTTTAACATCTTTTCTATTTCAAGAACCAAAGAACCATATCAAATTTCTCTCCACTTCCTCTCCAAGCTTGGTTCGGCCATGACACCTAAGAGTACCCTCCATCACTCTTTAATTTCACACAACCTTATTTCTTGAATCCTTACCTTATTCTAAGCAACTTTCATGTTGGAGACTTTCTCTAAATCCATCATATTCAAGGACTTTCTTCAAGAGCAAAGTTATAGGGTATTTGTGGTGAAGTGTAAGGAAACTTCATTTCTTCTCTTCTTTTTCATGATCTAAACCATGTTTTATCCATGGTTTAATCAAGCTTAGTATACTAATTTTTATGTATTTTGTTTTGTATTTGAAAAGCCCTTGGTGGTGAAGGACTTGGAAAAAGAAGCAAAACAAAGAGCTTTTGAGGATCTTCAAGAGGTAAGAGGGAGATCCACCTCACCAACCAAGTATGGTGGTGAGAGATGGTTTTATATTTTGGTAGATGGTGAATCCATGTGAGGATTCATATCCATGGTCTTGTAATTTAATTGTGGGTGTTTATATGCTTTAATTATTTGTCTATGCTTGGTATGCTTTACATGATTTTATGGCTTTGATGGTATGCTTATATTATGCATGATGAGTATATGACATGCTTGTAGTATTTATGATGAAATATGTATGTGTTATGCCATGATGTGTTGATGGAAAAGAAATCAATTTTTGGCTCCAATGGCCAAGGAAGGGCTACGGTTTTGATGCCCTTGATTAGAGTTCATGTTGAAATTTTTCAAGAAAGAGGGAATTGATTTTTGGGTCCCTAGAACTTAGTGAATTTCGGCCAAGACACCTCAAAATAGGTGTTCACAAATTAATATTTTCATGAATAATGAAAATGGATGATTTGAAGAATATGGAAAATAAACAAAGGATTTGTTTTTCAAGAAAACAAGAATACAGTTTTAGAAGGATTTTTATTGATTTATTTTGTGTAAAAAGTTTCTAAGTATTTTACTAAACATGAGTTTTAAATGAAAATAGCAATGTTGATTTTAAGAATTTGCAAAGAAAGTGAAAAAGGATTTGTAAAGAACGTCAAAATGGATTTGCAAAGAAAGTGAAAAATGAAAATGAACAAATGATTTGATTTCAAAGACTATGAGTCTCACGATTTTGTTAAAGAATTTTTAATGGTTTCATTTGTGTAAAACCATATCAATTTAGAAGGAAAAATGTTTGATGGCTTTAATGGCCAAATACCCTACGGTTTTGAAAAAAACTGGTTATGCCTAAATTTTTATGGAACAAAGTGATATTTTATAAAACGAAGTGTTTTGTCACTCGAAAGATTTGACAGTTTTCAATGCACATGTTCACGGTTTTTGTAAAGGATTTTTAATGGTTTTGTTTGTGTAAAACCATATCAATTTAGAAGGAAAAAAAAAAATATTGGATGGTTTCAATAGTCATGTATCACGTTTTTGAAGGCTTGTAATGCCTTGATTTTTATGAACAAAGTGATTTTGAAGTGGAAACGTAACTTGATTTAATACAAAGAATTTGGAAAGGGAATCAGTGTTTTATCACGGAGAGAATTTTGTAAACGAAAGACAAAGAGAGGTTGAACACGTTTGAACTTCAATTTATTTTGAAGAAGGTTGTGTTTGGAAATGATTTGGGAAAAATGAAGAATATAATAGTGTTTTGAAAATTTACTAACGTATAACTTATTTTCGAGTTTTGAAATACGTTAGAAAATGTTAAGTTTTGAAACGTTGATTTATATCAATCGAAAAGTAATTTTTTTGTGGATTATATTTTGGAAAAGGATTTCTTGAGTAAAGAAATGTGGAAAAAGATTTTCTTGAGTAAGAAAATGTGAAAAATGAAATACAAAGTCATATTATTTTGAGAAAGGTTGAAAAGGAATTTTTGAAAGTTAAGAAATATTTTTACGTAATGAAATGGTGATGAAAAATGTTTCACATTATCTTAAAAACGTGATTTTTAAGCTATGCAATTTGAAAAATGTGTTGAAAATGATATTGATTTATTTAAGTCCAAAATAATGTTTGGAATATTGAGGAATATTTTACGTGATTGTAAAATGTTGAAAAATATTTTACGTATCTTAAAAACGATTTGAAATATAGTAAAATATTTACGTGATTTGGAATACGTTAAAATATTTCTACGATTTGAATTACGTTTAAATATTTTACGTAATTTGAACTACTATTGAAAAATCAATATGTGATTTAAAAGTGATAGAATATTTTTACGTGATTGTGAAAATGACGAAAAATCATTATGTGATTTGGAAAGTATTTTAAATATTTTGAGAAAGATGGAAAATGATTTACGCGACTTAAAAAATAATTTTTAAGTTACGCAATTTTGAAACAATGGAAAAATACTATGCGATTTGAGAAACGTATATTTTTATGCGATTGAGAAAAATGTTGAAGAATTAGACGTGGTTTAAAAGTGCTGTGAGAAGAGTTCTATTTTGAAAACGTATGAAATGTTAGAAATTTTGTAAACGTAACAGTAGTGTTACGGTATTGTGAAAACATAATAAAAACATTTTGGAATTTTAAAAAATGTAACAAAAGTGTTACGGTTTTTTGAAAATGCAATGTGAAGTGTTGTGGAATTGTGAAAAAACGGGAATGTTGCTTGATTTTGTGAAACACGACGAAAGTGTTTTATAACTATGAAAATGTGATAACATGATTTTTGTTGTCGAAAGTACAAGTATGAATCTTGTTGAACCAAATTATGGACCTTTGTATGAGAAAATGACGTGTTTTGCACTGTGATTGGCATTTGGTGCATTTACATGCATTGGAAAGATATGCTGTGATTGGCATTGGTGCATTATACATGCATTGGAAAAATATGCGTTGAGGCATATGATTACATTGAACAAATGAAATTGAAAAGATTTGGCCCTTGTGTTTGGACTTGCACTGATATATTCGTGCATTGTTTAAAGTATAGCTAATAAGCTATTTTGACCCTTGTGGTTGAAGAGGAAATGAGAATTGATAGTGAGGTCTATGATGGATCTTGGGGGCGTCAAGGCACGGCGGTCGACCAATGGATATCTGTTTGTGGGCTAAGGCTGGACCATATGCCACTTGGCGATGCAGTCCGTTGCAACGCATTGACGATACCCGACAAGAACACGATTCTTTTCAACGACTAGGAGATTGTCTGTGGGTTTAGGCTGGGCAATTAACCAGAACATTCTTCTTGAAATTGTGAAAACCTCCATGGAGTTGTTTTTGAAAAACTGAGTCTATGTGTGCATGCATGAAACTGAGCATTTATATCTATATGATATATTAATTGAGGAATATTGGCTATGACAATTGTTCTGTTGAGAAATACTTGAATGATATTTGAACTGATAAATGATTTGATGATGATAGTTGATTAATGTTGATGGTATGATCTTAATTATGGTATGATGTATCGGTGTGATATGTTGTTGTGTTATCTCTGTGCTACCATGTTGGTATTGACGTAGGTGATCTCACCTCTTTGTTATGTTGTCTTGTTGTGTCTGTATTGTTAAAATTAAACAGTAGAAGGAATGAGTTGTCTTAGACATACTGGGAGGTAGATATTCTGAGTTCGGAGACAGCATCAGAGAATGACTATTCCAGAGTCGATAGCATGCAGTGTTGACAAGGAACAGTTGTCTGATGCATCAAGAGGGATACAAAAAGAAATAAGTATGTTATGTTTTCTCGTTAGTGTTGTACCGTGCTATTAAGTAGGACCCGTAATAGGGTTTGCTACTGTTAAAAAAAAAAGAGTCTGTTAGTTTTATATTTCTCTTTGAATTGTTAAATGGTACGATTGGGTCAATATTGTATATGAATCTGTTTCAATATATTTTTTCGTATTACTTATAAATTTCAGTAAGTTTATGTTTCAGCAAGAAGGAAATTTTAAAACTCATTTTTTATAAATCAAATCTTTTATGAACTTCTTTTTGATTTTGAGTCGGGAGTCAGACATGTGATACCCTAGGGAGGGTGTTACAGGAGACATTGTTACTCAAATTTGAATACTTGTAAGAGCATGCATAACTTTCTCCCGACATGTTCTACCTTTTACTCACAAGTAAGTTTGTAACACCCCAATTTTTAGAAAAATGTCCCAAACGTTCTGTTTGCTGTTTTTCAAGCTTTTGTGTAAATGACTGTTATGTCCCTATTTTACTGTTTCTTGTTTTTCTGTATGAAATACAAATATGTTTTACAGGCTAAAATTTTATTTGATCGTTTTACGTAATTTGCTTCGAGACGGTAAAATAAAAATTTTCTTAAGCTACTGTTTTAATTTTTCTGGGAGATATACAGACAATTAATACTGTCTGAAATTTTATTTGAACATTTTGGATGATTTGCTTCGTCATGGGAAAAAAATGGAAAAAATGACCGTTACATCCCGATTGTACTGTTTTTAATTTTTCTATATGTTACAGTGCTTAATATTACTTGCATGTGATTTTATTTGGACTTTTTGTGCGATTTGCTCGGGACGGAAAATAATATTTTTCGGTAGGAAAATCTTGTTTTAATTATTCAGACTGGGAATCTTACTAAACCCAATTTGAATGAGACGATTAGTAATCTTTTAATTTTTAGGATTTAATGCTTGTCTAATAAAATAATTTTTGTATTATTTTATTAGTCAATATAATTAGATGACAGTGGACAGGAAATGTTTTGCGGGACCCACGTTTAGTTAAAACAATTAAGTTAGTAGCTTAATTAAGCATCATTAGTGAAGGAATTCTCTAGAACAAGTGACTAAGCTTGATGACTAGGTTAATTTGTGACTAAGCATGGTGACTAAGGCTAATGACAAGGCAAGGATGAACCAATAGGAGCCAAGCTTGCTAACCAAGTTTTGATCTTGGCCTTTGATCCATTCTAAGGCTTGGATGAAGCCAAATCCATGACACCTTGCATGGAGTGAAGTCTACGGCCAAGCCACCTTAGGAAGGCCATAATCACTTTGTCTTCATGCAATTTTCTCTCTTCTCTTTCTTCCAAAAACCCTAAACACCATTGAAGCTTCCTTGAAGCTAGTTTCGGCCAAGCCTTGTTCCATACCATCCAACCACCCAAAATTCTATCCAACCAAGTTTCCTAAACCTAAACACAATTCTAAGAACATCTCTAGTTGAGAGTTCTTGCAAAATCTTTCATTTGAAGCTTGGAAACCTACTTGGAAAATTTTACCTAGAAGGTGAAATTTCTAGTTTTCTATTTCTAAACTCTTTTTCAAAGTTCCAAGCCATGATTTCTCCATGGTTTAAGCTCTCTTTTTATGGTTAGTAACTTGTAGATTTTTGTTTAAGTTTGTTAGATTTTGAAGGAGGAAAATCGAAACCTAGAAGAGGAGTGAAAGAATATTTTTGTCTTCATTTAAGGTAAGAGGAAGACTAATCTTATCATCCATGGGTGGTGGTAAGAAGATGGAGATTGATTGTTATGATTGTAGAATCCATAAGGATTCCTTGTTTGTGTTTGTTAGTAGCTTTCCTATTTGGTATTTGTAATAATTTGTATGAAGATGCATGTCTACAAGCTTTATTTTGCATGTCTACTAGCTTTGATAATTTGTATGTGTTAGAAATGCATGATAATGTATAGGATGTGAATAACATGCTAACGAAATGCATGAGTGTTCCAAAGAACACCACACCAAGGCTCACAGCCATTAACCAAAAAGAGAACCAAAATGTTCTCATTAATTTCCTAAAGTATAATTTAATTAACCTAGGAAAATTAACAAGAGATAGAATTGTTTAGATCAAGGAAAATGAATTTAGAAATCAAATGACCCAAATATATATTTCGGCCAACATGCCAAACCAAGAATTCATGATTTCTAAAATCAATTCCAAACCATTTTCAAGTATAAAGATGCAATATATGTTAAAAAGAATTTTTTTACAATAAGTTTTAAAGAAACAAATTAATTAGAATTAGGTTTAAGGATTGAAAGTAATAATTTTACTGTTAGAAATGAAATACAGTAACTTTCAAAAATTTCTAACATATAGCTCATACTATATTTTGAAGCATGTTAGTGGTTTTCAAAAGGTTTAAATTATACGGTTAAAAATTAAGTAAATAAGAATTTGTACGAAAAAATTAGGAAACCATTAATATAATTTTCTAAGCAAAATACTATCAATTTTTAGTAAAAACGGGCAAATAAGAGAGAAAAGATGTCCAAAAGACAGTATACGGTATGAAAAATATTTTACGTAGTTTAAACGTATTATTTATTATGTCTGTTTATTTAAACAGTAATTTTTGAGGGATTTGGACCATAAAATGATTTAAAACTTTTACGCGATTGAGAAAATGTATTAAAAACTCTACGCGATTTTAAAAACTGCAAAATATATTTACGCGATTTAAAAACGTTTGTAAAAACAACGAGATTGTGAAAACGCGATAAAATTTCTACGCGATTGACCAAAACGGTACTTTCTGTTTTTTTTCTCTTTTCTGTTGTCGGGCTATGAGGTGAACGTCGCATACAGCTTTGGAACAAGATTGGTCCCGGAGGGACTTCTTGTATCTTTTATCTCGAGGATATCTTGATAATTTGAGATTATGCCAGTTTTTGGTGGATTGGTTGACGAGGTGAATCACATCGTGTTGTCGATGCGATAAATGTAGTGTGGTTCATTGTCTTTATGAACTGGGAGACGTTAGTGTACGAGATTCCATATATGGACAGTCGGTCGCTCCGCTGGACCGTGGTAACCGATAGCACACTAATGAACTCGACACGCACTATATTTAATCGAGATTTCGTAAAGTCAATTAGTACATTGCCTGTAGTGTCACAATGTGAGACCGTGAACTACACTACGCCTTGGATGATGGATTCCATGTGACGTGGGGCTATAGACGTAACGTGTGACAGCGCAATAGTTTGGTTGGGCAGCATGGTACTAATGGATTTTACGAGTCATTTCTCTCGATATCTATATATGTTTTAGCTCCATGGAGTAGGATCGTGTCATGTTGCATTTAATTATATCTTAAACATTATTTATTTTATCTGTTTATTTATTTATTTGGTTATTGTTCGAGAAATTGTCTCTTTTACGAATTTATTTTATCGTGATATTATATTGTATGTGTTATTGTTTTATTTGTGATGTCATGTGTTGTTATGATAATTAGATCTTTACACTACATTGTTATTAAATTACTGTTATAGCTTTTCATATTGCATGAACTGTATATTTGTTGTTTGTCGTTTTCTTATTTGCCATGTTTGTGATGATTTTAGATTGTCTTACATCTTTATTGTATGTGTTTTCTGTATATTTATTTTACGTGGTAAAGAGTTTGAGGAAGAGGACCAGCCTCTTGAGATTTTGTATCCTGAAGAAGAAGAAGAGCAACAAGCCGAAGATCAGTACGAAGACCAAGAACCATCTGATCATCCATATCCATTGGACTGATTAGTTTGGGTATGGCGGTGCCAGGATTTTTGGGGTTTGTGACACTCGAGTTTCACGGTGGATCGTTAGCTTGGCATATGCGAGGAGACAGAGACTCCGTGACGTATGTGGGACTTTATTGTGTCCCTACGTCATAGGTTTGATGAAGAGCCAGTGATGACGACTACTGTATTTCTGCACTTAGAGTTACCTTTATCCATTAGGCGTCATTGGGGTGGTGTATTCACTGAGCCTAGTGAGATGACACTCGTATCGACTGCGCGGTCTCGTTTCCGCCGAGAGTCGAGACATCCTGGATATTTATCTTCTGATGAGTTTCCTGAGAGTGATCCATCAGAGGATTAAATATTTATGATGTGTTTTGGGCGCGTCGTAATATATATATATCGACTCTTTATCGTTTTTCTTTCTTTGTTTTACGCTTAAATATTTGTAGATATAGTTGTAAATTATTTGTATAACTCATAACTTGGACCATATGTATATTATGAGTGATGTTATTTTGTTTATGTCATGTTTCCGCATTATTTTATTTAATAATATTCTGTTTAACAGGAACTATTTAACGACCCGTATTATTATGTAACAAACTTTTTATAACTTGGGTAGATTTTATTTATCTTTCTTTTATCTTTCTTTATATATGTGACATCCCCACAAGGGTGTTACAAAGTTCATTAATTCTTAAGTAACAATAACTCAATGAAGTAAACTTAATGCTTAGGTCAAGAACCGCTCCAAGTGCAAGCACAATACTATGCTCATCCCAATATTTCTCAAACTTCTTCATCATTTTTTTCCCATGCTCCTTATAACCTCATCTTCATTGCTTAGACTACCTTAAAGAAGACATTGAATTTTTCTCCTCTTTTCCACTCATCAACAGAGTGGCAATTTTTATAATTACCATCTTTTGTTTTCAAAATATCAAATGCCCGTTGATATTTGAGAGTACTTTCAAGCATCATATAAGTTGAATTCCATATAATAGGAACATCTAGACAAAATCCCTTCCCAATGCCAATAGACTTAAGACCAAGTTATGCAATGCATTCTTGAAATTTTCTCATTCTACCCTCTGATTCCTTCACATATTTGACACTCTATCTAATTTTATGCAAGGCATCACTAGCTACTTTCAATCATTCTTGAATAATGAGATTTAAAATGTGTGCAGATCAACGTACATGAAAAAAATCTCCATCATATAACAACCAATCACTAGTAGCAAGGTTATTTTTCAAAATGCATTGCATATTGTTAATGATGGATGTATTATCTAACATAAGAGGAAAAAGAAATCTTTTTCTCTATTTCCCAATCCTTCAAAAAATAAAAAATCTTTGAAGCTGATTAAAATTCAATGTGAGGAGGAGGCATGTGATAAAAATTGAGAATTTTGCTATTTAAATTCCAATTTGTATCAACAAAATGAGCAGTTAAACATATGTAACCCTTTATTGTACAAACTGTCCATAAATTGGAAGTTAGACATATCCTATTCGGAATGCTAGCTATTGTCTATTTAAGCCTCTCCTTCTCTCTCATGTGAATGTTTAAGACATCGACTTTCGCAGTATTCCTAGAAATAGGAATTGCATCAGGATTTAAGTACTTCATGCAACTCCTAATCTTCTTATACTCAACAAAGTTAAATGACAAATCATGCTCAATGATTGCAGGGGCACACATCTCATGTGATACCATTTGATCTATATTTTGAGAATTTAATTTTCCTTGTATGTCTATCATCATTTGACCAACATCTTCAAATTTAACTTCTTTACACTTTGAGTTGTGATGATTTAAAGATGGCATCCCATATAATTTACCCCTAACCTCATGTTATTTTTTACAAGCCTTACACTCAACCTTTTCTATTCCATTATCACCCACTCCTATCTTTGCAAAAAACTTCCAAAAATCCGATGTAGATGATTTAACCCTTTTCTTTGTAGGTTCACCGGAATGAGATTCTTCCATAGCAAGATCCAAATTTTCAACATCAAAAGGGGTTATTGACAGATTCCATTTTATGTTTTCAGACAAGCACTCAAATAAAACCACTGCAAAAGAAATTTGTAATAAAAAAAATGAAAACCAATCCCAACACTAGCACACAGATGAGCACCATCAATTCATCCATAACCAATCATTAATAAAACAAGTTAAGCATCATGCACCAGCACACAACTCAACACACACGTAGAAATCTAGCACATAACACAATCATCCTAATTAGTCAATCAGCACAAAAATACAATCTAGCACACAAATACACCATCATCAGTCCATAAAAAGCCAAGAAATCAAAAAGAAACTTGATCAATGTTAAGGTTAAGGTTTTGGTTTCATATAAATAGTTGTTAATAAATAGTTCACAGATGATCTGGAGGTTCTATGAGAACTTATTTATGTTAATACATGTATGATAATTCATACAAACGGTAGCAAAAACTCAATAAGGTCAGTCATTCACAACCACTGATGAAGGATTCCTAGGATCTACAATGCACTAGAATGCCCTTGTTGATGATCCTTTACTCCAACAACATCTAGGGTTCCTCGAACAATGTGATATAAGATCATGAAATTTTGATTTATTTATCTCTTATTTTACATATAAAGCCCAAGCCGGTACAATAGGCATTGCGATGTAAAGAGTTTTGCTTGGAGAAATAGAGGATATTTTAATTAGATTAGGTTACTCAACTCACAAGTTGCTCAATAAATTTGTTGACTTGGAATCATAGGATGAGTAAATGATTTGAGGCTGAGCACACTCTAATCCAGTAAGGCAACAAGATAGCAACACCAAATCCACCAAATTTGACTATTGCACTACAGTAACTGGGTTGCAACAAATTAGGAAAATTTAAAAAAAAATTGAAGAAAGTTTGCAAAATGAAGAGATGAAGACTGAAGAAAAAATGGGAACCAGAAAAAAAAGGGTTGCATGCTTGCAGCAAAAAAACAAAAAAACAAAAATGAAAGAGATGAAGACTAAAAAGGCAGCGTGAAAGAGGCAGCGAGAGCGAGCGATAGAGAGAGGCAGCAAGAGCGAGCGAGCGATGGAAAGAGACAGAGACAGACAATGAGAGAGAGCATGCAAATGAGAGAGGCAATGAGAGCGAGCTAATGACGGTCACAGAGACAAACGCGATGGCGCCGCGGTAGGCTGTTGATGGAGGGCGGTGAGGGCTAAGGGCAAAGAGGAGAGTGAAAGTGCATAAGGGTTGAGAATGAGAGAGTCTAAAAAGGAAATTAGGATTGATTTAGGAAAACTTACCTATCTAAAGTGTGTGAGACATCTCCTAACTCGAATTCTGACCTGCCCAACTCAAACCCATACCAAACCTTGTAGCAAGTCAGCCCACCACCCAAGTGCTAATTAAAAAAAAAAAAGCAAATCGACAGGCTAGCCCATGCTCGACCCGCTTAACTTACGGGTTAGGTGGGACAAGTTAGGAGGGTTGAAAATTGAAAATAGGTTGAAGAATGTAACCTAACTCGCCATTTTTTGGTGGGCTGACCTGGTGGGTTAAACTTATTTTGCTAGCTCTATGTGCAAAAGTTGTAATGTAATGTTGTTCATAATTGATTTGATCTTTTCTCATCCGTGGATGTAGGCATGTTGAGCTGAATCATGTTAAATTTGTGCATGATTTGTTTATGATGCTTTTCCTAATTACTCATATTTATACAAGCACGTGTGGAAGGAGATGTGGTATTCCCTAACAGATCTTACCATTTTGATTTATCTAACAGTTATTCAGCTAGTGAGGGTTGGGTCAACTAATAGAATCAAATAACATTGACAAAAAGATATTGAGTTCGAATCTTCCTATGGTTTTTAATTGATAGGTCATATGTAAAATTATAATTTATTCTAACAAAAATTATGACAAAAATTGTCTATAAAAAAAACATATTACTTAAAATTAAACATTGTTGTCAAATCTGAATTGGACAATGAACCGAAAAAGCTTCTAGTTCAGGTTTAGCCGATTAAATTGTCTGGTCGAACCAAATAACCTTTAAACATATATTATATATACATTTTTTTATATGCAATTTATTTATTGTCATATATAATTTTTTTACACATTAAATTGATATTACACAATAAAAACTATATGATTCAATTCGGTTCAATCCGATTTTGCTCTTGACCAGTTCAACTCGGTTCAACCACAAAAACAATTATATCTTTGAACTAAAACTAGATTGGAGTTTGATTCACAGTTTTGGCAATGTCCAGTCTAAATAACAATAAAATTAAGATTAACTTGAAAAATTAAATTAAAACATAGATTAACTTTAAAAATAAGATTAGTTTTTTTCCATCTATTTTTAATGTTTGAATTAAAATTATGAATGCTTTTAATCTTACTTTTTTATTCATGTTTAAAATTTAAGAATAATAAAAAACATTTTATGTAAAGGAAAAAAAAATTACATGTTTACGACCACAACTTACATGTAAGTCTTTAATGCAGGGCAGGACTCACATGAGTCGTGCCTGTCTCCCATGACTTTTAGTTTTAGGTTATAAAATTTAAGAAGAAAAAAATTAGTAAACCATGACTCTAAACCACGACTTATACTTATTATTGTTGGATTTGCACCAATAAGATAAACAATTTTACACCTACGTAAAGCAGGAAAATAAATTTTTCGATTGCAGCCGTATAGTCAAAAAGTCACCATCAGGAAGTTCATTTTTGTGCTGCATATTAATTAAATTGGATAAAAATTCCTAAAAAAAAAAAGATTTTGCCCACAAAGTGCCCAGGATTTAATTGTGGCTGAACAGTAATCATGGATACACAGAAATCAATGCATTCTTTTCCCTCATGCATTAAGGGTATTACACTTTTTTTATGTATTGTTATTTGTACATTAATATTTATACATTTTTTTTATTATAAAAATAATGTAATGAAAATAACATGTAAATAATATTATTGATTTTTTTATTACAAATTCTAAATTAACAAAAACAAAAGAGATAAAATTTATTTCAGTAGCCGTGGTCCTTTGAAGCTGGGCATGGAGAACAAAAATTGATTAGTACAAGAGTCTATGGTAGTTGAAGCTCAATCATTTGTTGACCTACCGATCCATATTTTCCTGTTCCACCAAAAGTTCCTTGGAGGTACGATCGAATAATATGGAAAGGTAAGTTAATAATAAAGTTATGTTATCATGTTATTTTAACGTCCAGATATTCAGATAATAACTAATTCACGATATATTTATTTAAGTTTGACATATGTAATATAAAAACAGTAAATCATATTTATATGTAACACAGTATCTTAGGCGAGTGTGACATTCTGAATATTAAAAAAATATTTCTGTTCACAATAAGTTCTACTGCTGCAGTATCTTTTTCTTGAAATTGACTCCAAGACCTGTTGTGGGATCCTTTCATAAACAAAGTTGAAAAATATTAATAATATTTTTTTAATATTTATTTTATTATTGAATTAAAAATAAATAAATATTATTAATATTCTTTTCATAATAATTTTCTTAAATATATGATATAAATTAATAATAAAATAAATATTAAAAAAAATCTAAAAAAATATATTACTGATATTCTTCTTTAATGATTAGTTATGCTATAAAGAGATTGAGGGCCATACTCCACTCTACATTGTGTCACTGTAGTCTTACCCTTTCAACACATTTATTATTTGTTTTGCTTGTTTAGCAATTTATAACCTTCAATTCCTTTTCTTTAGCCTTCCCAGCAAAATCTTTTAACTCTCTGTCCCTACTAACAACAAAGAGGGGTTTTGTGTCTTTTACTATATCACTTCCATAGTGGAAAGAATAAGGATAAAACACAGCCATCCAAACACTCACATATGCTTAGCGTATTGGTAATTATACAACGCCAACCAGTGAAAAATAATACACTAGCAGAGACTTAAACAAGGACTAGATGGACGATCATGAACGTCATTGAATTTAACAATGTGGCAATGCAAAACTCCAGAGTCAAGGTGTTATTACAAGTTCTTAAAAATTCATTACTCTTACTCTTTGATCCATGTTGCTTCACTGAGAATCCCACGCAACGGCAATTTAATCATTCCTTATTGAAGTAAAGGAGATTGCTCTTGAAACAGATCTCCTGCAAATTCCCATCTCTATGCAAATAGCAACCCAAAATCAGAAGTTGTAAATGAGTAGAAACTAATACATCTAGAAAAGTTCCTTGGCTGCTGCAATAACAGCTTCCTTAGTGATACCAAACTCTTTGTATATTCTTCCGGCTGGAGCACTAGCTCCAAAACGATCAATGCCTATTGCTTTTCCCTTGCTTCCAACAATTTTCTCCCACCCAAATGTTGATCCTGCCTCAATGCTAACTCTAGCTGATACAGAAGCAGGTAGAACACTCTCCTTGTAGGCATCTGATTGCTCATCAAAAAGTTCCCAGGAAACAAAGGAAACAACTCTAACCGCTTTCCCTTCCTTTCTTAGATCCTCAGCAGCTTTGGCAGCAATTTCCAACTCAGAACCAGTTCCAATCAAAATGACATCAGGCTTGTTACCTGATGAGTTGTCTGAAATGATGTACCCACCCTTTTCAACTCCTTCAATAGAAGTTCCAGGAAGCTGGGGCAATTTTTGTCGAGAAAGAGCAAGGATAGAGGGTCTCTTCCTGTTAAGCACAGCAACTTTGTATGCTCCAGCAGTTTCATTACCATCAGCAGGACGAAGCATCAAAATATTTGGCATTGCGCGGAAGCTTGCCAAATGCTCTATCGGTTGGTGGGTTGGCCCATCCTCGCCAAGTCCTATTGAATCATGGGTCATAACGTAAATAACTCCAGCCTCAGACAGGGCGGAAATTCTTATGGAAGCTCTCATGTAGTCAGTGAAAACAAAGAAAGTTGCACAATAAGGAATCAGTCCAGGGCTGTGAAGAGCAATGCCATTGCAGATTGCTCCCATTCCATGTTCTCTGACACCAAATCTAACATTACGCTCTTCTGGAGTATCCCTTTGGAAGTCCCCGAACATTTTCAACAAGGTCATGTTGGAAGAGGCAAGATCCGCACTACCACCAAGCAGACCGGGAAGAACCTTTACAAGGGCATTAAGGTTTTGCTGGGACAGATTTCTGGTGGCATCAGCTGGGCCCTCTGGAGTGTATGTCTGAAAATTAAAATCAAATAGGAAGGGTGATCAATATTCCAGAAATAATTCCTTGAAATAATGTTTTTTCTTTTTAATTGAATATTTTTTTTAAGCTATAAAGACAGTAAGTGGCTTACAAATACAGACCATGATACTTGTTGAAATCAGATTCAAGATAATTTTTGGATAGTGCATCATCCAAACCTGAAGGAGGCTCCATGAGAAGATCATGAATAACCTAGAAGTTAGGAGTTTTACTCACCGGAAGTGCTTTCTCCCAACCAGTAGGTAATTCACCATTAATAATAGATATCAGCTCTGCAGCTTCCTCTTTGTATTTCTTTTCATATTCAGCAAACTTAGCATTCCACTCAGCTTCAAGTGCAGCACCATCAGGAATGTGGCGACTCCAATGCCTGGGGATTGACAAGCAATTCTCATTCAGGATCATATAAATCTCAACGGACGGATAGGAAACAAAGAAATCTCCAGCACCATCATCCATACCTTTTGACATCCTCAGGCACATGGAAAGGCTCATGTGGCCATCCAAGGTTCTTCCTTGTGGCATCAACTTCTTTTGCACCCAGTGCACTTCCATGCACACTGTAGGAGTTAGCCTTGTTTGGAGAACCATAACCAATTGTTGTGGTTACCTGTGAAATTGATCAGTTCAGCAAAAGATTGATCAGCATCAGTGCAGCATAAAACTGATATTACAAGTAGTTTACTACTTTAATTTCAATTCTATAACTTTCAGCTTCTCCAGTGAAGTGAGTATAATCATGTCTTTTAACAAAAGCAATCAAATTAGTAGCATTAATTTAAAAGATTCCCATCAAGTTTCAAGATTTTAAGATATTAAAATGTCATTTCCAAGGGCATCTAAATTCTGCCACTGTTATAGTTACATGCTAGAAATCTATGTATATATTTGCCATGTAGAAAAAATAACCTTGATCAAAGTGGGCTTGTCTTTGACAGCTTTTGCTTCCTTAATGGCAGCACGAATATCATCATAGTCAGTGTTTCCATTCTTTACCCAAATAACATGCCATCCAAGTCCCTCAAAACGACTGTCAACGCTCTCAGTAAATGCAATCTCTGTGTCACCATCAATTGAGATGTGATTGTCATCATAAAAAGCTATTAGCTTCCCCAGTCCCCAGTGCCCAGCAAGTGAGCACGCTTCATTTGCAATCCCCTCCATTTGACAACCATCACCCAGTATAACATAACTGGAGAAAACAAATGCCATTAGTGAAATGCCTCACAATCAAGGGATTGCAAGTTTATGATCAAAACTTGCAGAAGGGGGAGGGCAGAAGCATAAGATTTAGTTATTTTACGTGTAATGATCAACAATCTCATTGTCAGGCTTGTTAAATCTAGCAGCTAAATGCTTCTCCGCAAGGGCCAAACCAACAGCGTTGGCAATGCCCTGACCAAGAGGTCCTGGACAAAAGAGTGGATGGGTTAAAGAAAAACATAAAAAAGCTAAATGAAAGTTAGCTGGAAAAAGTTTTCTCATATATATAAACTCAAATTATATCTGACCTGTTGTCGCTTCAACTCCAGGTGTCTCAAAGTTCTCAGGGTGTCCAGGGGTTTTACTCCCCCATTGGCGGAATTCCTTCAAATCTTCTTCCTATAACAGAACCCCCCAACATCATAAATTCACTTCAGTGAATACTCAATGGTCAAGAACTCAAGATGTTCACGGTTATACATACTTCCATAAAAGCTCATATGAACTTTTGAAAGGGCTATATCATCTGACCATGAACGGATAAAACAAAGTCTGTAATGCAAAACTGTTTCAGCAATAAGTACAATTGAACTACAACAGATGCAGAACTAAACAGTAACTCTATACAGGTAAACAAGCACCTACCCAATCAACAAAGCAAATGACATGAAAAAAAAAAAAACAGTTTTCATGCTGTAGGTAGAAGATCATCATAAAGGGATAAAATGTACAAAGAAACTGAGCAAGCAAAGATGGTTCTCTTTTGGGAATTTAATCTCCTTTTGACAACCAGAACACAAAGCTAAGAAATTACCACATAATTGTTTACCCAGTTAACCCCACAACTATGGTTTTAAATTGCGGTTGCGGTCGCGGTTGTGGAGATCACTAAAATCGCATTATTGTAAACAATTGTGGTAAAATATGGTGGCCGCATCGCGATCACGATGCGGTTGCAAACCACAATTTAAAACTATGCCCACAACAAACAATTTTCTCATCAAACAAGCAAAACCCGGAGAGATTTTGAACTCCAAATTACAAATTATCAAACTTTTAACAGATCCAATTCCATCCCCACGAGGCAAAACAACACTGACCTTCACACTATCATAGCCAGCAAGGTGAAGCAAAGCATACTGGAGCATACAGCCATGACCAGCAGACAACACAAAGCGGTCACGGTTGAACCATTTGGGGTTCTTGGGGTTGTACCTCATCACCTCATCGTAGAGGATATGACCCATTGGAGCACAACCCATGGGAAGACCCGGGTGACCCGAGTTTGCCTTCTCCACAGCATCGATGGCAAGGAACCGGATCGAGTTCACCGATTTCTCGATCAGGGTCGACTCGGTGGTGGCGCTGAGGGTCTCTACGGCAGTGGCTATGATAGCGCCGGGGCGGCGGCAGCGAAGGGAGGGGACCTGGGGTGGCTTGGAGGAGGAAGAAAGAAAGGATTTTGAGGAGAACTCATGATAGGTGGGGATGGAGAAAGGGTGGGAAGAGGGGTTGGTGGTGGAGCCAAGGAAGAAGGTGGGTTTGTTGACGAGAGCTTGGGAGAGGGTGAGAGAGGAAGAAGAGGAAGCCATGGTTTTGAGAGGAGAGGGAAAGAGAGAATGAAGAAGAAAAGGGTAATGATGAGTACATATTTTAAGTGTGGGAGTTTGGTTTTGTAGAGAGAGAGTGAGTAGGAGAGAAAATGAGAATAGGAGCTTGTTGAGGTTGTCGTCAACACAACACAATGCGTAGCGTAGGTTGGTGGAACATGGCATGAGTTAGAGTGAAAAACGATAAATACTGTCTTTCGATGACATGGAAGACGGGAATGAGAAGGAGAACAGAAATAATTTTCATATTTGGAAGGTGAATGATAGATAGGTAAGAAAAAGAATTTAATAGAAATTATTTTTTATTTCATTTTTTAAAATATTAAATTTTTATTTTTCTTAAAATTATGGTAGAATGATAAAAATAAGTTTATAAATTTAAAATAAGTATTTTATATTTTTTATTCTTTTATAATTTAATTTTTAAATAAAATAATAGAGTTTAGTTTCATTCTTTTGATAATTTTTTAAACAAAAAGAAAAATAATTTTAATTCATTCATTCCATTTTTTTAATTATTTCTTAGTCATTTTGTTCTATTAATAAAAAATTATTTAAACACAATAGAAGTTTTTTTTAAAAAAAATGGGACTCAAATAAAAGTATCTTTTTTTTTTTTGCGGTGAAAATGACTTCAATAAAATTATAGCACAAATTTGACCAAATTACATCAAGAAGGAGATAAATTCTTGCATGGATTCTGCCTACCACGTCATCTTTTAGGCATGTCATTCAAAAATTGACATGTTTATTAAAATATTTCGATTGTTACTAATTAGATTATGGTAAACCCTTTGTCTATGAACAAAGTTTGATTCTCGGTCTCAATTCGGGGAAGAGAATCGCTTACTCTTGAGATTCTAGTATAAGTATCTTAAAGGAATGCAATTGATGATTTCGATTTAAAGAAGGTCATGCAAATCCAAAATTGAAAGTTTTATACGTATATTTATTTTAATAAAAACTAAGTTTGAAAATCATAAAAAGTTTATTTTTGAAAAATAACAGAAAATCAGTGCAAATGAAAATAAGTTAAATGTAAATGACTGAAATGAAAATGCATTCGAAGTAAATATGACAAAGAATGTAAAAAACTTAAAATAAAGAGCATAAAGTAAAGCAATTTAAAGAAAATGTAATGAATATTAAATGTGCAAATATGTAAATTGCATAAAAATTATTAAAGCAATTAAATGAAAGCAATAAACAGAACTCAAATGATCTTTCAAAGAATCACTTAATCAGTAGTAGAAGAGAATTTGCAAATAATGTAAAGACTGAAAATATAAAATGAACTTGTATTTAAAGTTACATTGAATCTGAAAATGATACATGAATGAAAATGAAAGTGGATGGAAACATATTGAACTAGACTTGCGTGTTTTTTGCTCGAAATGTCAATGGACGTGAGAGCGTGAGTTTACAAGTGTTTGTGAGTATAGAATTTTCAACCCCTAAATGTTTCCATCCTCTTGATATTTATAGACTTCTTAAGTAACTACCTAGTTTACAAGATTTTGACATGTATCTAAAACAAAGATAATTGTTTAAATGATTGGTAATCTTTGTCTGGTAACCACCAAATCTTTGTCAGCAATCCTCGTGCCACCAATAACTGCTCGATCTTTGTCAGCAATCCTTGTGTTATCTTAATCTTATATCTTCAACTGCTGCTGTCACACCCTAATAGGGATGTCACATTTTCGAACAATAATAATAACCTCTACCCAAGTTATAAATTATTACGTAATATATAATAATATAGGTTGTAAAAATATTTTTTTAACATTATATTGTAAAATAAAATAAACAGAATGTAAAATAAAACAAACTATTACATACACACCATAATTATACATATAATTTTATTTTTAATAGGCATAAATAATTTACATATTACAAACTCGTTAATTAAAAATAGTAAACTGCCATTTATGCGGTTTAAAGCAAACCATAAACCTAGCCCAAGCATAACACTAAAAGTTTGATCCTCAGAAGAATCCTCATCGGGAAGATTATCGGAAACGTAAATACTCCAGTAACATCATACCACTGCTATGCAATCAATCCATATGATATGGATGATCTCGAGGTTCACCTTCCTCGAACTGGTCACTCGATTGCTGCTCCTCGTTGTATTGACAATCCAACAGTTGCTCCTCTTCTACTTCCTCAACGACTTTACGGAACATAAATAATAATACAAAAAATATATATAAAGAGGTGAGACAATCTACATCATTATCAGCATAGCAGTAAGAAAACGACAATACAAACAAATATAACAGTTAATATAACAATTCATATTATCACACATGCAAAATATTCAATTATAACTATTCACATTATCACATATGCAAAATATCATAAATCAAATTATAACTATTCACACAGTAATGCAGATTAAATATGTCATGTACTCAGACTCGTTCCTACTCCATGGAGCTAAACACAAACATAAGAGAGAATGATCCGGTAGACATGTCCGTACATCGGTGCCTCAACCAACTATTACGATCAAATACGTCATGTGAATGGTACACATCAAATACGTCGTGTAAATAGTACACGATCAAATACATCGTGTATGCACGTCCAGGCATAAGATGCACTGCATACCCCAATAGATCCCGATTAAGAATAGTATTTGTCGAGATCGCTAGTGTGTGTTTTCGATTACCACGGCAGGAGGAGCTACATGTCACATGTGGAATCTCCACGCATACTAACGCCTCCAAGTTCTCCACATGAACACACTACGTCTATCACACCCGCAACACGGTGAAATTTATCTCGTCAGTCAATCGTCAATTTCAACCAAATTGACATATCACTCTATGTATGTAATGATCCATAATTACAAAAATACCCTCAGTATCACCATGAATCATAATTACATAAATATCCTCATTGTCACCATAATTACGAAATACCCTTAGTATCAATAATTCCAAAAAGCAAGTATGTCTCCACTTGACAATACTTATTTCCCAAGCGTGTCTGGGTCCACCACTTTGGCCCGACAGTAAAAACTTACTGTTTCCATAAGTCGCGTAAATATTTTTCAACGTTTTCTCAATCGCGTAACATTTTTAAATCATTTTCTCAATCGCGTAGTTTAAAAATCATCATTTTAAATACACGTAAGTTATTTCTACTATTTTTCACTGTATAAAATATTTCTTGATGTTTCAAATTAAATTTTGAAACTTTCCAAAACTACAAATATTATTTAGACATTATTTTTCATTTTTCTTTACACAAAATACTCTAAGTCATAATTTTTGATGTTTTCCTCAAAAATTGATTTTAATAAATTCTTCTGAGTTAATTTTATTCTTTAACTACGTAAAATATTTTCTTGCTTTCTAAATATCATTTTGAAACGTTCTTCATTACTTGCTCATTTTTAATCAATTTTGACAGCATTTAGTTTAGAAAATCCACTAAATGATATTTTCTACATTTTCCTTTAAAAATTCCTTTATTTAATTATAACCATAAAATACACTTTAAAAATTGCTAACATACTTTAAAACTCAAAGGTAAGTATTTTCAAGTGTCAAAAATTTATTTCTTTTATACACTAGACTTCTAATAAAAAATTTGTTTACTTATTTGGTTCTTGAAAATCCATTGTAAATAAATTCTTTTTAGGTCAATAAAACTAGTTTACACTTAGAAAATAAATTTTGGATCAATTAAACATTAAAATATATTTTGGCTGAAAATCACCATTTTTATACAAACCATGTTTAAAATTATTTTTCATCCATTAAATCATTGAAAAATCCTTTAACTTAATTAGATCAACTAAGTTGTCCTTTTAGAAAATGGTTGAGAACATATTGGTTCTCTTTTCATAGTAAAAACCATAAGCTCTTCATCTTGTGTTCTTTGGAACACTTTTGCAAATCTCAACATATTTGCACATCCAACAATAATTATCATAGATCCATGAACATATACATATATTTATGAACACATACCATATATTAAAGCAATAATAAAACACATACCAAATATCAAAGCTATAAACATGCTTGCATACATAATAAATCACAAATAGAAAAGACAATAAACATGCACACAAAATTAATCACACAACAAACAACCAAGTGAATGAATCCTTATGGATTCTTTACCACAATTACATCCATTTTCTCACCACCACACATGGTTGATGAGATTAAATCTCCCTCTTACCTATAAGGAAGGCAAGATCTCCTTGGACTCCTCCTTAGAAAATTTGTGTAGCTTCAACAAAAATCCTAACAACCTTAAACAAATTATAAAGTCATAAACTATGGATGAAAAAGATAAACCATGGATCAATCATGGCTTAGAACATCAAAAATCAAATTAGAAGCAAGAAACAAGAATTTTCACCTTATAGGAAAGAAACTTCAAAGTGATTTTCCAAGCTCCAAATGGATGATTTAGCAAAAACTCACAACTAGAGATGTTCTTAGAATATGGTTTAGATTTAGGAAATGAAGTTAGATGAAATTTTTGATGGATGGAAGTAGGTTTGATGGTGTTGGCCGAATGGTGGAAGAAAAGGGAGACTTAGGAGTTTCTTTGAGTTCTTTGGTAGGAAAAGAAATGGATGAAGGTGTGGAATAATTGAATAAATGATGAAGGAAGTGAATAATAGCCTTAAGACATTATGCATGGTCGTAGACTTCCAAGACAAATGCAGCCCCCCCTTTTTGACAAATTTGTCTTAATAATAGCCTTATTCTATCATGCATGGCCATAGGACACTCATAATGAAGCTTTGTCTCCTTTGTTGACCAATTAAATGCATAATGCATGCATAGATCCAAAAATAGCTATAGGAATTCTAATCAAAATTTGATTAATTTTAAATAAGTTATTTATGCTTAAGTCCTCTTAATTAGGTTTAATTAAAAGTTAGTTAGATTCCTTTGTATTTTAGTTGATCATTAGTTTACTTAGAATCCTTAATCTTCTACTTAATTATACTAATACATTTGTCTAACTAAAATTTGATAAAAACTAATTAGGTTTTAATCTACTTAATTATCACTTAAACCCTTTAGATTAACTTAATTAGATTTTAAATTAACTAATCTATTAAATTAAGTTTTAAATTAACTAATATACTAAATCTAACCATTTTTATGGATTTTTAACCTTTTGGTCTAGAATTTTACAAGCCTTTTATGTTGGTAAATTTTTCCTAAAAGTGGGTCCCACAAACCCAAACGTGGGTCCCACAAAATAAATGTGGGTCCCACAAGCCAAACATGGGTCCCACAGATTTTCGGTATGATAATTATTTTATTACACCGAAAAATCCTAAAAATTAAAAGATTGATATATGTATTATTCGGATTGGGTTTAGTAAGATCGCCCAGCTCCAAATAATCAAACAAAATCGAAAATTTTTATTTTCTTGACTCAAGCAAATCACATGAAACAATCAAATACGAGTTATAAACAGTCAAATTAATTTTATAACACACAGAAATCAGAAAACAGTACAATAAGGGCAAAAACATAATTAACCAAAAATGGGGGTGTTACAACTCTCCCCCACTAATAGAAATTTCGTCCCCGAAATTTATCGTACCTTAGAAAAGATGTGGGTACTGCTCCCTCATTTTATCTTCCAGCCCCCAAGTAGCATCTCCCGTTACCTCATTCCATATTACCTTTACCAATACAATCATCTTCCCTCGAAGCTGTTTCACTCTTCTGTCCTCAATCTTAACAGGAAGTGTCTCATACGTCAAATTATCTTTCAGTTGTACTTCATCAGGTTGAATGACATGTGTTGGATCAGGAATATATTTCCTCAGTTAAGACACATGGAATACATTATGAAGATTGGATAGAAAAGATGGTAAAGCTATCTGGTAGGGTACAGGACCTATTCGACGAATGATTTGATAAGGTCCAATGAATTTAGGAGTGAGTTTTCTAGATTTGATAACCCTTCCGACACCAGTCGTAGGTGTTACTCGCAAAAACACATGCTCACCTTCTTAGAATTCAAGAGGTCTCCTGCGCTTGTTAGCATAGCTTTTCTGTCGGCTCTGAGTCGTTCTCATTTTCTCCTGAATCATCTTCACCTTCTCCGTAGTTTGCTACACAAGATTAGGTCAAATGGTCATACTTTCCCCATCTTGATACCAACACAAAGGTGTTCGGCATCGTCGCCCATAAAGTGCTTCATAGGGTGCCATCCCTATACTTGAGTGAAAACTATTATTGTAGGTGAATTTTATCAAAGACAGAAATTCATTCCAACTCCCTTGTTGTTCCAACACACAAGCACGCAATAGATCTTCCAGTGATTGAATAGTCCTCTCCGTTTGACCATCAGTCTGCGGATGATAAGCAGAACTTAGACGTAACTTCGTCCCCATGGCTTCTTGTAGGCTTCGCCAAAACCTTGACGTAAACCTCGGGTCTCTATCAGAAACTATACTTGAGGGTACACCGTGAAGTCTAACAATTTCACTAATGTGCACCTGGGTTAATCGTTCCAACGAAAACTTGATATTGATCGGCAAGAAGTGCGCTGACTTCGTAAGCCTATCAACTATAACCCATATAGAATCATGACCCTTCTTCGTTCTTGGCAATCCAGTGACAAAATCCATCAAGATACTATCCCATTTCCACTCAGGAATAGTTAAAGGTTGTGACATACTGGCTGGTCTTTGATGTTCCACTTTTGCTTTTTGACAAACCAGACAAGACGCCACACGTTCCGCAACATCTCTCTTCATCCTTGGCCACCAAAACATCCGCTTTAAATCTTGATACATCTTTGTCATCCCCGGATGCATACTTAACCTACTAGCATGAGCTTCGTCCAAAATCGCTTGCTTCAGCTCGGGATCATTAGGTATACAAATCCTTCCTTTAAATCTTAAGATTCCATCAGATCCTTCCTCAACCGTTGCCTTATGACCTTGCTTCAAAAATTCTTTCTCATTCAACAAATATGGATCCTTATCCTGATTTTCCTTGATTTCTTCCAGCAAGTCATTCGAAACAGTAACTCTACTTAGACGAATTCTTCCTGGTGCCAATTCCACTGACAACTGTAAATCTCTAAACTGATTGATCAATTCTTCCTCCTTTATCATCATGGTAGAAACACTGATCACCTTTCTACTTAAAGCATCCGCCTCCACATTCGCCGTTCCCGGATGGTATTGAAGTTGGAAATCATAGTCCTTCAAGAACTCCAACCATCGCCTCTGCCTCATGTTCAATTCCTTTTGACTGAACAGGTATTTTAAACTCTTGTGATCACTAAAGACATTGAACACAGCTCCATACAGAAAATGTCTCCACACTTTCAACGCAAAAACCACTGCAGCGAGTTCCAAATCGTGGGTTGGATAGTTCCTCTCATGAACCTTCAGTTGTCTGGAAGCATAGGCTATCACATTTCTGTTCTGCATCAACACGCATCCTAACCCTTAGTAAGAAGCGTCACAATACACCTCAAAAGCCTCGTTAGGATCTGGCAAAATCAGTACTGGTGCAGTCGTCAATCTCTTCTTCAACTCTTGAAAACTTGCCTCACATTCTTTCGTCCAATTAAAAACTTGACTCTTCCTTGTGAGTTGCGTAAGAGGTCCAACTATCTTAGAAAAACCTTCAATGAACCTCTGATAATATCCGGCCAATCCAACAAAACTCCGGATCTCGGTTACCGTCTTCGGCCTCTCCCATTGCAAAATAGTTTCTATTTTCGATGGGTCCACCGCAATACCTTCCTTGGAAATTATGTGACCCTGAAATTGAACTTCTTCTAACCAAAACTCACACTTTGCCAATTTTGCGTACAACTTCTTGTCCTTCAAAATTTGGAGAACTATACTGAGATGTTCAGCATGCTCTTCCTTATTTTGGGAATAAATCAGAATGTCATCGATAAAAACAACGACAAATCTGTCTAGGTATGGATGAAAAATCCTATTCATATAGTCCATGAATATTGCAAGAGCATTCGTCACTCCGAACGGCATCACCTGATACTCATAATGCCCGTAACGAGTTCGAAAAGCGGTCTTAGGTATATCCTCTACCTTGACACGAATCTGATGATAACCTGATCGCAGATCTATTTTAGAGAAAATAGCTGCTCCTTTCAGCTGGTCCATCAAATCATTGATCCTTGGAAGTGGATATTTGTTCTTTATTGTGACCTTGTTCAACTGACGATAGTCTACGCAAAGACGAGAAGTTCCATCCTTTTTCTTGACTAGTAGTACTGGCGCTCCCCACGGTGAAACACTCGGTCGCACAAACTACTTTTCCAACAATTCCTCCAATTGCTTCTTCAACTCCACCAATTCTGATGGCGACATCCTATATGGTGTAATCGAAATAGGACCTGCTCCTGGTACTAAATCAATAGCAAACTCGATTTCTCTTTCCGGTGGTAAGCCAGGTACATCATCAGGAAAAACTTCTGGAAACTCATTCACGATTAGAATAGCATTCACATCTTTTTCACTCTTGACCTCCAAAGAAGACAGCAGCATGTATCCTTGAGCTCCGTCCCTCAACAAAGATTTGACTTTGACGGCAGTTAAAAATCCAGAATCCTCATCCTTAGGAAAAACTAAGGTTTTATTGGCACAATCTAATAGGATATGGTTAGAAGATAACCAATCCATTCCTAATATTATATCTATTTCAACAAGAGGTAAGCAAATTAAATTGACCGAAAAGACTCGATCATTTATGGTAATAGGACGAGTTCAAACATACTTTAGATGTAACAACAGGCTTGGCAGTTGGTGTAGAAACAATCAATTGAAAACTCAAAGAAGACACGGGCAATTTCAACCGATCCACACGGTCATACGCAATAAATGAATGCATCGCACTGAATCATATAGTACAGTCAAAAGATTACCTGCTACGACACCTTCCCCCGAATAAGATCTTCGGACTGAGAAGCCTCAGCCCCGCTCATCGTGTATACTCGCCCTCCAGATCGCGGCTGAGTAGCACGAACATTGCTCACAACTGGCTTCTTTTCTGACTGGTTACATTCCCTAGAAACATGCCCAGGCCTTCCACACTTGAAACAGATTGGCCCTTTGATTGAACAGTCTCTAGATATGTGGCCACTCTTTCCACATTTAAAACATCTTGGCGTAAACGCCACATTTGTACCAGCTTTGTTGCCACTAGAACTTCCCCCGTTAGATGGACGTTGAGGCTGACTCCCCGGTGGTCTCGAATACGGCTTGCGTTGAAATCGGTTGTTATTGTTGTTGTTGTTGCCTCCTCTTTGGAACCTAGTTGGTCCAAAGTTGCGACTTCTTGGATCACGTGACAGCTCCAACTCCTCAAGTCGTACACATGTGTCCACCAAAGCATGAAACTGGTTCATCCTTACGGGTAGCACTCCTCGCTTCAACTCTACCCTCAGCCCTTCCTCAAACTTACGGCATTTCCACGTATCATTCTGTCGAGTTTGAGCATAGTCTGAGAACTGAGATAAGCTCTCAAATTTAGAAGCATATTCATTGACAGTCATGTTACCCTGACGTAAACCAAGAAATTCCATCTCCTTGGCATGTTGAGCACTGGCAGGAAAGTACTTTTCCAGAAATACCTCACAGAATACCTCTCAGGTAATTTCAGTTCCCTCAGCTTGTAGTAAGCATCGGGTTCCTCTCCACCAGTTCTCACTATCCCCTCTCAGTATAAATGTAGCATACGTCACCTTTCGATCATTGGCGCACCTCATTCCTTCAAATATCTTTTCGAGATCTTGGATCCAAAGACTCGCCTTCCCTGGATTAAATTCACCTCTGAACTGCGGCAGGTTATTGCGCCTAAACTCAGACAAGTTTAGAGCATCAACAGTCGCATCTTGCTGTTGAGCTGCTCGTTCATTTTGTTGCGTAATCACCTCTGCCATACGCTGCATAGCCTCAGCAGCTGCAATCATTGGGTCAACATTACGGTTCATGTTTGCACGTGTTCCTCTTCCGCCAGACATCTTTTTCTTCAATCAAACAAGACAAAACAAAGTCAGATGTATCCTTTCGGACACCAATCACAGAGAATCACACAACACAAGCAAAAACAGACCCAACCACAACCCCAAAAGACTCTAACTTGGGCTCTGATACCAACTAAAATGTCACACCCTAATAGGGATGTCACATTTTCGAACAATAATAATAACCTCTACCCAAGTTATAAATTATTACGTAATATATAATAATATAGGTTGTAAAAATATTTTTTTAACATTATATTGTAAAATAAAATAAACAGAACATAAAATAAAACAAACTATTACATACACACCATAATTATACATATGATTTTGTTTTTAATAGGTACAAATAATTTACATATTACAAACTCGTTAATTAAAAATAGTAAACTGTCTGGTTTAAAGCAAACCATAAACTAGCCCAAACATAACACTAAAAGTTCTGATCCTTCGAAGAATCCTCCTCGGGAAGATTATCGGAAGACCGAAATACTCTGGTAATATCATACCACACTGCAATCAATCCATATGATATGGATGATCTCGAGGTTCACCTTCCTCGAACTGGTCACTCGGTTGCTGCTCCTCGTTGTATTGACAATCCAACAGTTGCTCCTCTTCTACTTCCTCAACGACTTTACAGAACATAAATAATAATACAAAAAATATATATAAAGAGGTGAGACAATCTACATCATTACCAGCATAGCAGTAAGAAAACGACAATACAAACAAATATAACAGTTAATATAACAATTCATATTATCACACAAGCAAAATATCCAATTATAACTATTCACATTATCACACATGCAAAATATCATAAATCAAATTATAACTATTCACACAGTAATGCAGATTAAATATGCCATGTACTCAGACTCGTTCCTACTCCATGGAGCTAAACACAAACATAAGAGAGAATGATCTGGTAGACATGTCCGTACATCAGGCTGCCTCAACCAACTATTACACAGTCAAATACGTCGTGTGAATGGTACACAGTCAAATACGTTGTGTGAATGGTACACAGTCAAACACGTCGTGTAAATAGTACACAGTCAAATACATCGTGTACGTCCAGGCATAGTACCAGATAGTCCCCAATAGATCCTGATTAAGAATAGTATTTGTCGAGATCGCTAGTGTGTGTTTTCGATTACCACGCCTGCAGGAGGAGCTACCAAACTGTCCACATGTGGAATCTACCGCACACTAACGCCTCCAAGTTCTCCACATGAACACACTACGCCTATCACACCCGCAACACGGTGTAATTCATCTCGTCAGTCAATCATCAATTTCAACCAAATTGACATACCACTTTATGTATGTAATGATCCATAATTATAAAAATACCCTCAGTATCACCATGAATCATAATTACATAAATTTCTTCATTGTCACCATAATTACAGAAATACCCTTATTATCAATAATTCCAAAAACAGTATGTCTCCACTTGACAGTACTATTTCCCAACGTGTCTAGGTCCACCACTTTGGCCCGACAGTAAAAACTTACTGTTTCCATAAGTCGTGTACATATTTTTCAACGTTTTCTCAATCGCGTAATATTTTTAAATCATTTTCTCAATCGCGTAGTTTAAAAATCATCATTTTAAATACACGTACTATTTTTCACTGTATAAAATATTTCTTGATGTTTCAAATTAAATTTTGAAACTTTCCAAAACTACAAATATTATTTAGACATTATTTTTCATTTTTCTTTACACAAAATACTCTAAGTCATAATTTTTGACGTTTTCCTCAAAAATTCGATTTTAATAAATTCTTCTACAATTAATTTTATTCTTTAATTACGTAAAATATTTTCTTGCTTTCTAAATATCATTTTGAAACGTTCTTCATTACTTGCTCATTTTTAATCAATTTTGACAGCATTTAGTTTAGAAAATCCACTAAATGATATTTTCTACGTTTTCCTTTAAAAATTCCTTTATTTAATTATAACCATAAAATACACTTTAAAAATTGCTAACATACTTTAAAACTCAAAGGTAAGTATTTTCAAGTGTCAAAAATTTATTTCTTTTATACACTAGACTTCTAATAAAAAATTTGTTTACTTATTTGGTTCTTGAAAATCCATTGTAAATAAATTCTTTTTAGGTCAATAAAACTAGTTTACACTTAGAAAATAAATTTTTGATCAATTAAACATTAAAATATATTTTGGCCGAAAATCACCATTTTTATACAAACCATGTTTAAAATTATTTTTCATCCATTAAATCATTGAAAAATCCTTTAACTTAATTAGATCAACTAAGTTGTCCTTTTAGAAAATGGTTGAGAACATATTGGTTCTCTTTTCATAGTAAAAACCATAAGCTCTTCATCTTGTGTTCTTTGGAAAACTTTTGCAAATCTCAACATATTTGCACATCCAACAATAATTATTATAGATCCATGAACATATACATATATTTATGAACACATACCATATATTAAAGCAATAATAAAACATATACCAAATATCAAAGCTATAAACATGCTTGCGTACATAATAAATGACAAATAGAAAAGACAATAAACATGCACACAAAATTAATCACACAACAAACAACCAAGTGAATGAATCCTTATGGATTCTTCATCACAATTACATCCATTTTCTCACCACCACACATGGTTGATGAGATTAAATCTCCCTCTTACCTATAAGGAAGGCAAGATCTCCTTGGACTCCTCCTTAGAAAATTTGTGTAGCTTCAACAAAAATCCTAACAACCTTAAACAAATTATAAAGTCATAAACTATGGATGAAAAAGATAAACCATGGATCAATCATGGCTTAGAACATCAAAAATCAAATTAGAAACAAGAAACAAGAATTTTCACCTTATAGGAAAGAAACTTCAAAGTGATTTTCCAAGCTCCAAATGGATGATTTAGCAAAAACTCACAACTAGAGATGTTCTTAGAATATGGTTTAGATTTAGGAAATGAAGTTAGATGAAATTTTTGATGGATGGAAGTAGGTTTGATGGTGTTGGCTGAATGGTGGAAGAAAAGAGAGACTTAGGAGTTTCTTTGAGTTCTTTGGTAGGAAAAGAAATGGATGAAGGTGTGGAATAATTGAATAAATGATGAAGGAAGTGAATAATAGCCTTAAGACATTATGCATGGTCGTAGACTTCCAAGACAAATGCAGCCCCCCCTTTTTGACAAATTTGGCTTAATAATAGCCTTATTCTATCATGCATGGCCATAGGACACTCATAATGGAGCTTTGTCTCCTTTGTTGACCAATTAAATGCATAATGCATGCATAGATCCAAAAATAGCTATAGGAATTCTAATCAAAATTTGATTAATTTTAAATAACTTATTTATGCTTAAGTCCTCCTAATTAGGTTTAATTAAAAGTTAGTTAGATTCCTTTGTATTTTAATTAATCATTAGTTTACTTAGAATCCTTAATCTTCTACTTAATTATACTAATACATTTGTCTAACTAAAATTTGATAAAAACTAATTAGGTTTTAATCTACTTAATTATCACTTAAACCCTTTAGATTAACTTAATTAGATTTTAAATTAACTAATCTACTAAATCTAACTATTTTTATGGATTTTTAACCTTTTGGTCTAGAATTTTACAAGCCTTTTATGTTGGTAAATTTTTTCTAAAAGTGGGTCCCACAAACCCAAACGTGGGTCCCACATGCCAAACATGGGTCCCACAGATTTTCGGTATGATAATTATTTTATTACACCGAAAAATCCTAAAAATTAAAAGATTAATATATGTATTATTCGGATTGGGTTTAGTAAGATCGCCCAGCTCCAAATAATCAAACAAGATTTTCCCCGACCCGAAAATTTTTATTTTCTTGACTCGAAGCAAATCACACGAAACAATCTAATACAGTTATGAAACAGTCAAATTAATTTTATAACACACAGAAATCAGAAAACAGTACAATAAGGGCAAAAACATAATTAACCAAAAATGGGGGTGTTACAACTCTCCCCCACTAACAGAAATTTCGTCCCTGAAATTTATCGTACCTTGGAAAAGATGTGGGTACTGCTCCCTCATTTTATCTTCCAGCCCCCAAGTAGCATCTCCCGTTACCTCATTCCATATTACCTTTACCAATACAATCATCTTCCCTCGAAGCTGCTTCACTCTTCTGTCCTCAATCTTAACAGGAAGTGTCTCATACGTCAAATTATCTTTCAGTTGTACTTCATCAGGTTGAATGACATGTGTTGGATCAAGAATATATTTCCTCAGTTAAGACACATGGAATACATTATGAAGATTGGATAGAAAAGATGGTAAAGCTATCTGGTAGGCTACAGGACCTATTCGACGAATGATTTGATAAGGTCCAATGAATTTAGGAGTGAGTTTTCTAGATTTGATAACCCTTCCGACACCAGTCGTAGGTGTTACTTGCAAAAACACATGCTCACCTTCTTCGAATTCAAGAGGTCTCCTGCGCTTGTCAGCATAGCTTTTCTGTCGGCTCTGAGTCGTTCTCATTTTCTCCTGAATCATCTTCACCTTCTTCGTAGTTTGCTGCACAAGATTAGGTCAAATGGTCATACTTTCCCCATCTTGATACCAACACAAAGGTGTTCGACATCGTCGCCCATAAAGTGCTTCATAGGGTGCCATCCCTATACTTGAGTGAAAACTATTATTGTAGGTGAATTCTATCAAAGACAGAAATTCATTCCAACTCCCTTGTTGTTCCAACACACAAGCACGCAATAGATCTTCCAGTGATTGAATAGTCCTCTCCGTTTGACCATCAGTCTGCGGATGATAAGCAGAACTTAGACGTAACTTCGTCCCCATGGCTTCTTGTAGGCTTCACCAAAACCTTGACGTAAACCTTGGGTCTCTATCAGAAACTATACTTGAGGGTACACCGTGAAGTCTAACAATTTCACTAATGTACACCTGGGTTAATCGTTCCAACGAAAACTTGATATTGATCGGCAAGAAGTGCACTGACTTCGTAAGCCTATCAACTATAACCCATATAGAATCATGACCCTTCTTCGTTCTTGGCAATCCGGTGACAAAATTCATCAAGATACTATCCCATTTCCACTCAGGAATAGTTAAAGGTTGTGACATACCGGCTGGTCTTTGATGTTCCACTTTTACTTTTTGACAAACCAGACAAGACGCCACACGTTCCGCAACATCTCTCTTCATCCTTGGCCACTAAAACATCCGCTTTAAATCTTGATACATCTTTGTCATCCCCGAATGCATACTTAACCTACTAGCATGAGCTTCGTCCAAAATCGCTTGCTTCAGCTCGGGATCATTAGGTATACAAATCCTTCCTTTAAATCTTAAGATTCCATCAGATCCTTCCTCAACCGTTGCCTTATGACCTTGCTTCAAAAATTCTTTCTCATTCAACAAATATGGATCCTTATCCTGTTTTTCCTTGATTTCTTCCAGCAAGTCATTCGAAACAGTAACTCTACTTAGACGAATTCTTCCTGGTGCCAATTCCACTGACAACCGTAAATCTCTAAACTGATTGATTAATTCTTCCTCCTTTATCATCATGGTAGAAACACTGATCACCTTTCTACTTAAACCATCCGCCACCACATTCGCCTTTCCCGGATGGTATTGAAGTTGGAAATCATAGTCCTTCAAGAACTCCAACCATCGTCTCTGCCTCATGTTCAATTCCTTTTGAATGAACAGGTATTTTAAACTCTTGTGATCACTGAAGACATTGAACACAGCTCCATACAGAAAATGTCTCCACACTTTCAACACAAAAACCACTGCAGCGAGTTCCAAATCGTGCGTTGGATAGTTCCTCTCATGAACCTTCAGTTGTCTGGAAGCATAGGCTACCACATTTCTGTTCTGCATCAACACGCATCCTAACCCTTGGTAAGAAGCGTCACAATACACCTAAAAAGCCTCGTTAGGATCTGGCAAAATCAATACTGGTGCAGTCGTCAATCTCTTCTTCAACTCTTGAAAACTTGCCTCACATTCTTTCATCCAATCAAAAACTTGACTCTTCCTTATGAGTTGCGTAAGAGGTCCAGCTATCTTAGAAAAACCTTCAATGAACCTTCGATAATATCCGACCAATCTAACAAAACTCCGGATCTCGGTTACCGTCTTCGGCCTCTCCCATTGCAAAATAGTTTCTATTTTCGATGGGTCCACCGCAATACCTTCCTTGGAAATTACGTGACCCAGAAATTGAACTTCTTCTAACCAAAACTCACACTTTGCCAATTTTGCATACAACTTCTTGTCCTTCAAAATTTGGAGAACTATACTGAGATGTTCAGCATGCTCTTCCTTATTTTGGGAATAGATCAGAATGTCATCGATAAAAACAACGACAAATCTGTCTAGGTATGGACGAAAAATCCTATTCATATAGTCCATGAATATTGCAGGAGCATTCGTCACTCCGAACGGCATCACCTGATACTCATAATGATATCTCATTAATTGGCCAAAGTAACGAGTTCAAAATTAAAAAAGCGGTCTTAGGTATATCCTCTACACCTTGACACGAATACCCATCGATGATAACGATCGCAGGCATCTATTTTAGAGAAAATAGTTGTTCCTTTGTTTTTTAAAAGAGTTTTTAGTCCTTGAAATCATCGATCCTTGGAAGTGGATATTTGTTCTTTATTGTGACCTTGTTCTTGGGTGACGATAGTCTACGCAAAAAGACGAGAAGTTCCATCCTTCTTCTTGACTAGTAGTGAATTTTGAGGGCGCTCCCCCATCCTTCGGTGAAACACTCAATTTAATTATTATTTGTTCTTCTTATCTTTATCTCATTCTCGCCTTTATTATTTAAATTTAGTATAATTCATTTGTTTAAGGCTTTTGCGTCTAATTACTCAATTCACCCCCGCACAGTTCAAAAAGCGGTCTTAGGTATATCCTCTACCTTGACACGAATACGATGATAACCGTTAGTCCATCAAATCATCAATCCTTGGAAGTGGATATTTGTTGATCGCACAACTCCTTAAGTGGCATTGCCGCTTTCTACCCTTAATCTTTATCTTTTCCAACAATTCCTCCAATTGCTTCTTCAACTCCACCAATTCTGATGGCGACATCCTATATGGTGTAATCGAAATAGGACCTGCTCCTGGTACTAAATCAATAGCAAACTCGATTTCTCTTTCCGGTGGTAAGCCAGGTACATCATCAGGAAAAACTTCTGGAAACTCATTCACGATTAGAATAGCATTCACATCTTTTTCACTCTTGACCTCCAAAGAAGACAGCAGCATGTATCCTTGAGCTCCGTCCCTCAACAAAGATTTGACTTTGACGACAGTTAAAAATTCAGAATCCTCATCCTTAGGAAAAACTAAGGTTTTATTGGCACAATCTAATGGGATATGGTTAGAAGATAACCAATCCATTCCTAATATTATATCTATTTCAACAAGAGGTAAGCAAATTAAATTGACCGAAAAGACTCGATCATTTATGGTAATAGGACAGTTCAAACATACTTTAGATGTAACAACAGGCTTGGCAGTTGGTGTAGAAACAATCAATTGAAAACTCAAAGAAGACACAAGCAATTTCAACCAATCCACACAGTCATACGCAATAAATGAATGCGTCGCACCTGAATCATATAGTACAGTCAAAAGATTACCTGCTACGACACCTTCGCCCTGAATAAGATCTTAGGGACCGAGAAGCCTCGGCCCCCGCTCATCGTGTACACTCGCCCTCCGGATCGCGGTGAGTAGCACGAACATTGCTCACAACCGGCTTCTTTTTTCGATCGGTTACATTCCCTAGAAACATGCCCGGGCCTTCCACACTTGAAACAAATTGGCCCTTTGATTGAGCAGTCTCTAGATATGTGGCCACTCTTTCCACATTTAAAACATCTTGGCATAAACGCCACATTTGTACCAGCTTTGTTGCCACTAGAACTTCCCCGTTAGATGGACGTTGAGGCGACTCCTCGGTGGTCTCGAATACGGCTTGCGTTGAAATCGGTTGTTATTGTTGTTGTTGTTGCCTCCTCTTTGGAACCTAGTTGGTCCAAAGTTGGTCCAAAGTTGCGACTTCTTGGATCACGTGATGCTCCAACTCCTCAAGTCGTACACATGTGTCCACCAAAGCATGAAACTGGTTCATCCTTATGGGTAGCACTCCTCGCTTCAACTCAACCCTCAGCCCTTCCTCAAACTTACGGCCTTTCCACGTATCATTCTGTCGAGTTTGAGCATAGTCTGAGAATTGAGATAAGCTCTCAAATTTAGAAGCATATTCATTGACAGTCATGTTACCCTGACGTAAACCAAGAAATTCCATCTCCAGGGATGTCACATTTTCGAACAATAATAATAACCTCTACCCAAGTTATAAATTATTACGTAATATATAATAATATAGGTTGTAAAAATATTTTTTTTAACATTATATTGTAAAATAAAATAAACGAACGTAAAATAAAACAAACTATTACATACACACCATAATTATACATATGATTTTGTTTTTAATAGGTATAAATAATTTACATATTACAAACTCGTTAATTAAAAACAATAAATTGTCTGGTTTAAAGCAAACCATAAAAAAGCATAACACTAAAAGTTCTGATCCTCCGAAGAATCCTCCTCGGGAAGATTATCGGAAGACAGAAATACTCTGGTAACATCATACCACATGTAATCAATCAATATGATATGGATGATCTCGAGGTTCACCTTCCTCGAATTGGTCACTCGGTTGCTGCTCCTCGTTGTATTGACAATCCAACAGTTGCTCCTCTTCTACTTCCTCAACGACTTTACGGAACATAAATAATAATACAAAAAATATATATAAAGAGGTGAGACAATCTACATCATTACCAGCATAGCAGTAAGAAAACGACAATACAAACAAATATAACAGTTAATATAACAATTCATATTATCACACAAGCAAAATATCCAATTATAACTATTCATATTATCACACATGCAAAATATCATAAATCAAATTATAACTATTCACACAGTAATGCAGATTAAATATGCCATGTACTCAGACTCGTTTCTACTCCATGGAGCTAAACACAAACATCAGAGAGAATGATCTGGTAGACATGTCCGTACATCAGGTTGCCTTAACCAACTATTACACAGTCAAATACGTCGTGTGAATGGTACATAGTCAAATACGTCATGTAAATAGTACACAGTCAAATACATCGTGTACGTCCAGGCATAGTACCAGACAGTCCCCAATAGATCCTGATTAAGAATAGTATTTGTCGAGATCGCTAGTGTGTGTTTTCAGTTACCACGGCCCAGAGGAGCTACCAACTGTCCACATGTGGAATCTACTGCACACTAATGCCTCCAAGTTCTCCACATGAACACACTACGCCTATCACACCCGCAACACGGTGTAATTCATCTCGTTAGTCAATCGTCAATTTCAACCAAATTGACATACCACTCTATGTATGTAATGATCCATAATTACAAAAATACCCTCAGTATCACCATGAATCATAATTACATAAATATCCTCATTGTCACCATAATTACAGAAATACCCTTAGTATCAATAATTCCAAAAATAGTATGTCTCCACTTGACAGTACTATTTCCCAACGTGTCCGGGTCCACCACTTTGGCCCGACAGTAAAAACTTACTGTTTCCATAAGTCGCGTAAATATTTTTCAACGTTTTCTCAATCGCGTAATATTTTTAAATCATTTTCTCAATCGCGTAGTTTAAAAATCATCATTTTAAATACACGTACGCTATTTCTACTATTTTTCACTGTATAAAATATTTCTTGATGTTTCAAATTAAATTTTGAAACTTTCCAAAACTACAAATATTATTTAGACATTATTTTCCATATTTCTTTACACAAAATACTCTAAGTCATAATTTTTGACATTTTCCTCAAAAATTCGATTTTAATAAATTGTTCTACAGTTAATTTTATTCTTTAATTACGTAAAATATTTTCTTGCTTTCTAAATATCATTTTGAAACGTTCTTCATTACTTGCTTATTTTTAATCAATTTTGACAGCATTTAGTTTAGAAAATCCACTAAATGATATTTTCTACGTTTTCCTTTAAAAATTTCTTTATTTAATTATAACCATAAAATACACTTTAAAAATTGCTAACATACTTTAAAACTCAAAGGTAAGTATTTTCAAGTGTCAAAAATTTATTTCTTTTATACACTAGACTTCTAATAAAAAAATTGTTTACTTATTTGGTTCTTGAAAATCCATTGTAAATAAATTCTTTTTAGGTCAATAAAACTAGTTTACACTTAGAAAATAAATTTTTGATCAATTAAACATTAAAATATATTTTGGCCGAAAATCACCATTTTTATACAAACCATGTTTAAAATTATTTTTCATCCATTAAATCATTGAAAAATCCTTTAACTTAATAGATCAACTAAGTTGTCCTTTTAGAAAATGGTTGAGAACATATTGGTTCTCTTTTCATAGTAAAAACCATAAGCTCTTCATCTTGTGTTCTTTGGAATACTTTTGCAAATCTCAACATATTTGCACATCCAACAATAATTATCATAGATCCACGGACATATACATATATTTATGAACACATACCATATATTAAAGCAATAATAAAACACATACCAAATATCAAAGCTATAAACATGCTTGCATACATAATAAATCACAAATAGAAAAGACAATAAACATGCACACAAAATTAATCACACAACAAACAACCAAGTGAATGAATCCTTATAGATTCTTCACCACAATTACATCCATTTTCTCACCACCACACATGGTTGATGAGATTAAATCTCCCTCTTACCTATAAGGAAGGCAAGATCTCCTTGAACTCCTCCTTAGAAAATTTGTGTAGCTTCAACAAAAATCCTAACAACCTTAAACAAATTATAAAGTCATAAACTATGGATGAAAAAGATAAACCATGGATCAATCATGGCTTAGAACATCAAAAATCAAATTAGAAACAAGAAACAAGAATTTTCACCTTATAGGAAAGAAACTTCAAAGTGATTTTCCAAGCTCCAAATGGATGATTTAACAAAAACTCACAACTAGAGATGTTCTTAGAATATGGTTTAGATTTAGGAAATGAAGTTAGATGAAATTTTTGATGGATGGAAGTAGGTTTGATGGTGTTGGCCGAATGGTGGAAGAAAAGGGAGACTTAGGAGTTTCTTTGAGTTCTTTGGTAGGAAAAGAAATGGATGAAGGTGTGGAATAATTGAATAAATGATGAAGGAAGTGAATAATAGCCTTAAGACATTATGCATGGTCATAGACTTCCAAGACAAATGCAGCCCCCCCTTTTTGACAAATTTGGCTTAATAATAGCCTTATTCTATCATGCATGGCCATAGGACACTCATAATGGAGCTTTGTCTCCTTTGTTGACCAATTAAATGCATAATGCATGCATAAATCCAAAAATAGCTATAGGAATTCTAATCAAAATTTGATTAATTTTAAATAACTTATTTATGCTTAAGTCCTCCTAATTAGGTTTAATTAAAAGTTAGTTAGATTCTTTAGTATTTTAGTTAATCATTAGTTTACTTAGAATCCTTAATCTTCTACTTAATTATACTAATACATTTGTCTAACTAAAATTTGATAAAAACTAATTAGGTTTTAATCTATTTAATTATCACTTAAACCCTTTAGATTAACTTAATTAGATTTTAAATTAACTAATCTATTAAATTAAGTTTTAAATTAACTAATCTACTAAATCTAACCATTTTTATGGATTTTTAACCTTTTGGTCTAGAATTTTACAAGCCTTTTATGTTGGTAAATTTTTTCTAAAAATGGGTCCCACAAACCCAAACGTGGGTCTCACAAAACAAATGTGGGTCCCACAAGCCAAACGTGGGTCCCACAGATTTTTCGGTATGATAATTATTTTATTACACTGAAAAATCTTAAAAATTAAAAGATTGATATATGTATTATTCGGATTGGGTTTAGTAAGATCGCCTAGTTCCAAATAATCAAACAAGATTTTTCCCAGCCCGAAATTTTTTATTTTTTTGACTCGAAGCAAATCACACGAAACAATCAAATACAGTTACGAAACAGTCAAATTAATTTTATAACACACAGAAATCAGAAAACAATACAATAAGGGCAAAAATGTAATTAACTAAAAATTGGGGTGTTACAGCTGCTAACTTCCATTTTGAATTCAAAAATCCTTCTTTTAAATGCAAATTTGAATCTTTGAACACTTACTAGCTTCTACTCGAGGTTTCTTCTATCTTCCAAAATTTTTGCTAAGTATAGTTACTCTTCGAGTCTAATGTTTCGATAATCAATCAAAACAACTACCCTCAACATGAGGTTGAAATGACCCTAAATTGGTATTTAAATCAAAATCAATATTACAACTTCGATTCTTATTTAAAAACAAGTCTATAATAAATCATGTCCATGCCAAATCTTATCAAAATGACAGTAGATCGAAAAATGTTTATTTTTATACCAACAAATGCCCCCCAATATTTATTCTCGAAGTATGAGAGATAAATATTTCAGCTTTTCAAGCATTACTTTTTCGATCACAATTAGACTTGTAAATTTTGCTTGCCCTACATCAATTCAACATAATATAAGCAACTGAAAGGTCAAGTGGCAATATCTATAATTTGAGATTCAAATCTGCACTCACCTGAACTGCTATTATGTGGCCATTCCCCATTAATTAACTAACTCCACTTTTTAGGAAATTACAAAGCCAATAATGGCTTTTAATGGATAAAAACAGCTTTAGTCGTACCCTCATCAAATCAACATTAAATGGAATTACTGTGCACGTTCTCTCTCTCTCTTCTGATTTGAAAACCTTTATTTATATTGTGGAAAAGGGTTTTTCCTTTTTACCTCCTTTTCTTTTGTTATCTGAATTTCCTTTGCATATCCTTCTGCTATTGCTGCCTCTTAAAGCTTTCTTACCAGTTCCCTATCTTCTCTTTTCTCCCAAAAACTTCATATTCTTTGAAGTTAACAATGACCTCTTCTTCTTCCAAAACCACCTCCGCTCAAGCTTCTCCCTCAAACTCTGCTATAGAAGAAATTGCGGAGTTACCCAATATTGTCTCAGTGACTACTTCATTGAAGAAGTATGGAGTCTCCTATGCTCCAAACCCTTCCACTGATAACTTTGATCTTTGGAAAACTCAGGTAATGATTCTCTTCAATGTAGGCCATCAAAGACTAGCATTTCTAGGTCCTACCCTTCTATTAGAAAAGTACGAGTCCATCCAATCTTTCTTTTCTTGTATTGGAGGAGAATAAATTCTAGCTTTCCAGCCTTCCTTAAAAATTGACTTCTTCAGCTATTTTCCAAAAATCTTTTGAAGCTCACCACTCACTAGTTCTCATACTAGATCCCTATATGTTAGATGGTTGAATCGAGTCGAAAGCACCAAACAAGCTTTTTGGAAAGAAATCGGTATTTTCGATTTCATTCAGTTGAGCAGGGAGCGTTTTGAATATAACGTCCCTATACTGGTTAGTTCCTTATTTTTCTGGAATAGGTTTACCAACTCTTTTCATGTTCCATATGGAATGCCCACCCCTACTCTTTTCGAATTAGCTTCCATTACTGGCCTTAAACCTCTTGGTAGAGTAATTACCGGCACCATGAGTCCTACTAAAACAATCGAACCCTATTTCACAAAATTAACCTATACTGCTTTTATCGAGAATAATCATCTCGAGACAAGTGAAGTATCCGATAAAGAACATATAGCATTCCTTATGTACTGGCTTAGTGCTTTTGTCTTCTGCACAAAGTCTCTCCAAATTCCTAAGTCTCTTCTTCCTTTAGCCACTTTTCTTCATGAGGGTTCTCCTTATTGTCTGAGCAAATTAATTCTTGCTCAACTTTATACTTCGATGTCAAAAGCCATTAATTTACTCAAGTCAGAAACAAAACCCCTCACTAATCTTGGTGGTCCATATTGGTTATTACAACTTTGGCTCAATGCCATCTTTGAACCCTATCTTCAGAAATCATCACCTTCAACCAATATTGAATCCATCGAAGGTCCTCGTTTATCCCAACTTCACTATAACACAAAACCAGACAATGAAGTTGAGGATTTCAAATTCTTCTTTTCATTATTTCTAAACATGAAAAGTCGATTAGACAAATTCAATTTTTCTCTTTTTGCTGATCGAAAATGTGGCCCTGAGTGGTTTCGACAACCATTTCTGTGCTGAACTCCTGGAGCACAAGCTAAAAACCATAACATTTGGAGCAATATTTTTACAACTTTGATTCTTTCTCTTGGTTATCCAAAATCGAAAGATTATAACCTCCAAATCTATCTACCTTATTGTGTCTCTAGACAGTTTGGGTTTTCTCAGTGTCTTCCTGCTTCTATTTCACTCAATGATAAACACCAGATTTGTGAATCGAAAGCCAAAGATTTTGAACAATACAAACATTTCATGAAGAAGAATACTGACATGAGAGAATGGTTTAACCCTTTTGAGTGTGGACCATCATTCTTCTCAACCTTAGGATTTGAAAACTGGTGGAAAAAATATTATTCCCCACAAAAGTGTTCATTTGCAGAGTGCCTTCGAAGATTTACTAACACTGGCTCATTTATGCAGACTGTAGCTGCTTCCAAGAAAACAAAAGATTTGCACCTTAAATAAATTTCTAGATTTGAGAAATTCTTCAAAGTCAAATATGATCCTCGAAACTTAAGACTGGTGGTTCGAGAGGCTGAGCAAGTCCTAAAACAAAAGAAAGTAAGGCATCATCAATTATGTTATGCTCGTTTCATTGGTGTGTTGGTTTCGAATCCTTTGGCTTTATTCGAACGATTCGCAACCCCACTAAAGTTTCCTCCACTCCCCAATGCTTCTTTTGACATGGCCAACAAGTATTTGAACCCCAAAGGTGGAGCGTTGGGTGTTGTTAAGAATTCGAAGAAATGAGAAGTAACTTTTGCCAACTACTATCTAGACACCTGGGGAGTTCCAATTAATAGATACACTAGAATAATAAAATATGCACCATATGGTAAAGTCTTAAGACCTCAACTTCTAATTGCTTGTTTTTTATTCAACTATTAATGTTGAATTTCATATATTGTAGTCTCAAAAAGGACTAAAGTAATGGAGGCTAAAGAAGAAGACTGGGATGATGAACCTCAAAGGCCCAATAAAGTTTAGAAAACAAAATCAAAAGCCTCAAGGACAACTTCATCATCTCAACTTTTGAAAAAACCTCCTCCAGTACCTTTAAAAACAAAGATTGCTAAGAAAAAGAAAAAGTGATCGAAGAAACCAAACCTGTTGTCTCTCAACAATCCAAGGTAAAGGATTTTTTTAAACTCATGATTTCATTTATTATTATTATATATATGTTTAAATGAAATTGTCTTACACCTGAGTTTGATTTCTTTTCATCTTTCTAGGAAAAGACAATTGCTGAAAGCCTAATAAAAACTGGGCGCGTGAAGCATATAATATCAAAACAGGCACAAGTCCTTCTTTCCAGAAGCTCTGATGAATCTTCAAAACGAGATGAAGAGCCCATTTCCTCAAAGAATGCAAAGTTAGCATCAGACACAGAGAAAGCTGAACCATCACTGGTGAGTCATATATATATTTTCTTTAATTATCTTTCGAAATCTTTAAAACATAGCTAATGTTTTTCATTTCGAACAAGAATCATCCCCTAAAAAACATAGGGAATCTACTCCGATTTCTTTGAGAAGATTTAGGACTCTTTCACTTATTCCTTCTCCTCCAAGGGATTCGAATTTCATTCCGGACTAACTCACTCCTGGGCCAGAAGCAACTTTAGCCTTGAGTTCCCGTTTTGATAGTGCTGAGGCTCAAGTTGAAAAAAAATCTAGCACTTGGGCTCAAGATATCCCCATTGAAGCTAATGCTGAGGTTTGAAACATAGTAAATTTATTTTACTTATCTTGAATAATGCTAACTTTGTTGTTGTTGTTGTTTTTTTTTTCAAGAACACATAGTTTCTGAAATTGGCCCCAGTTCTGCGGTCCCCATTATCAAGACAGATGTTTAGGTTTGTTATTATCGAAATTAAATCTACATGGATTGCTTCGACTATTTCTAAGATCAAACCTTCTTATCTTCTCAGGAAAACATCATTCCTCCACCTAAAATCATTATACCTGCTGAGATCGAAGTTCCTATCTCAATCGAAGCCATTCAGGTTTCTGAGGCTATCCCTTCTACTTTTGCTAAAGTCCAATTAGGACAAATTGAAATCACTTTCGAAGAAGAAGCAGAAGCTATATGCCTCGATGATGATGAGGATGAGGACAACGTCCAGAAACAACTAGAAGATATTTTGTCTAAAGATCTATATCCTCATAGTCCCATCATTCTCAGCTCACTCTGAAGTCGAAGTCTAAAGCATTTCTGTCCCCTAGTTACTAAAATAGCTAGTTGATCTTTCAAATCTTGGGGTAGATCAAGTTATGACTGCTAAGGACAAAAAAGAAAAACTATTGGGGCTACTTGACCAACTGAATCAAAACAAACATCTTCTAGGTTCGGATACTCAATCAGTAATTCAAGGATTGGTTAACCTTACAAAGGACTTGCCAATCTAGTTTTTTAACCTTGATCATGTTATCACCAACAATCAGCAATTGCTCAAAAAGAAGAACTAATTGATGATAACTGTTGCAAGGTAAAGAGAAAACGTTCGAAGCTCACCTTTGTTCTTTCATCTACTTAACAAAACATTAATCAAAACGAAGAACGAATTGCTGAGCTTAAACAAGAATAACTATTACTTGAAAATCAACAAGGTGAACTTCGAGCCATTGTTAAGGATTGTACAAGTCAAGAACAAGCTCTTGATAAAGAGTATCAGCAGTGGATGACCGAAGGTAACCAAGTGAAGCAAGCTATCCAAGAATTAGCTCCATCCCTTAAGGCATCTTCTAAGGAAAAAGATAGAATCTTAGATGCTTGGGTCTCTTTGTTTTTTAGGCTTCAATAAATACTTTGTATATTTATTTTGCAATGACGACTTAATTTTCGATTACTTTTGAATCGAGACTCGGATTTTTTTTATCATAAGATTTAGATTTCGTGAATGGTTAGTTTGTACACCTTTAAGTATTTACCATTTATTGAAGTAACCTTTTCTTTGAATTAATATTCGTAATCGAATAAGCATTATCGGAATAAACCTTTTTCAATTCGATATGGCCCCTCCCAATTTGGGGACCATTTTCCAAATGACTTCGATTTTTTCTCCATAGGTAAAATAACTCTCAAAACTAAGAGTATGTTTGGAAACAAGTTAGAAATTCCGTTTGTGCTGCTAACGTGTGTTTGCAATTTTCGAACGACGCAAAATTATGTTTGGCAATTTATTAGTTGCACTGTTACAACATACTTTTACTCCTAAACGGACGTTGGATCAAAGGCAATAATTTTGTCCGTTCTAGTATATTTTTCACTATCATTTATTTTATCAAACTCACTTTTAAGACAAAAGTTTCCAAACATAAATTAGTTACTGCAAACTTACTTTTAACCAAACTTAAGTTTACAAACACACTTTTAACTAAACTTAAATTTACCAACTGCAATCCAAACACACACTAAATCACCTAAAACAAACTCTTTTCTCTTGACTCGAAGATCATAGAATCATGCAATTCTTTCTTTTTGTAGAATCAAATTTTCAAGAGCAATTAATTTTTCCTCATCTAATTGATTTAGTTCATCAAACATCAAGTCCCAATAATCTTGAGTAGGAATTTCATCTTGACGTTGTAACCTAATTGACTGAAGGTTAATTTTGACTGGTAACACTGCTTCATGCCCATAAACCAAATGATAGGGTGTAGTGCCAATAGTTTCCTTCAAAGAATTTCTATAAGCCCACAAAACTTGGCTTAAAGTTTTATGCCACCTTCTTGGTTTTCGACCAATATGTTTCTTAATTAAACCAATTAAAATCTTATTAGCTACTTTGACCTGCCCATTAGCTTGAGCGTAATAAGGAGTCGAAGTAGGTAATTTGATATTCCTTGTCTTAGCACACTCAGTAATATAATAACCAGTAAATACAGTACCTTGGTCAGTAGTTAAAGTTTAAGGGATACCAAATCTATAAATAATATTTTCTTCAACAAAATTAATAATATCTTGTTAAGTAACATCCTTCAAAGGAATAGTCTCGACCCATTTAGTAAAATAATCGATGACAACTAATATATACTTGTGTCCTTTCGGAGATGGTGGATGAATCTGGCCTATCAGATCGAGAGCCCATCCTCGAAATGGCCAAGGTTTTATAATCAAATGTAAATCACTCATAGGAACATGCTGAATGTGTCCATGCTTTTGACATACCTTGCAGGACTTAGCATATAAATGACAATCTTTAGCCATTGTGGGCCAATAGACCCTCTGCCTGTGCAGTACCCAGTTCATTTTTTCACCAGCTAGATGAGCACCACAAATGTCTTCACGAACTTCTGTTAAAGCTGTGAATGCTTCCTTCTCACTTAAACATGTCAGTAAATTCCTATCTACTGACTTTTTTGTAAAGTGATTCACCCAATATAACATAATGTAAGGCTTTATATTCTAGTTTCCTTTCAACTGCTATATTTGGGTTTTGTAAATAGTCAACAATTGGTTTTCTCCAATCAAAATCATCCATATCCTCGATTAGACACACTTCTAAATTCTCAAATAGATATAACTTTTCTCTGATTTCAATTAATTTAAACAAAGTAAAACTCAAAATTTTGTAACCTGAAGCTATTTGAGCAAGCTCATTAGCTTCATAGTTTTCTTCTCTTGGAATGTGTTGCAATATAACCTCATCGAATTCACACAACAACCTTGCTGCAAAAGCAAAGTATCTAAACAAATTCTGATTAATGCATTTATATTCTCGAGTCAATTACTTAATGACTAACTGAAAGTCACCTAATACTTTAATATTTTTGGCTTTAAGTGAAATTAACATTTGTAAGCCAACTATTAAAGCTTTATACTCAGCTTTATTATTCGAACATTCATGTTTTAATTCGAATAAAAATTTAGTTGGAGTCCTAATTGGTGACACAATTAGAACTCTAAGACCAACACCTCCATTGTGCTTTGATCCATTGAAATATAACTTCCATGGTTTCAAACCCATGGAATTAATGTATTTTTCTTCGATGTCAACACAGGGATGGTCAGTCAAAAAGTCTGCCAACATTGGCCTTTCATAGCCTTTTGTGGTACATACTTTAAAGAAAATTCTGTTAAAGCAAGAGCCTATTTTCCTACTTTCCCATGCAAGATAAGTTTGGATAACATGTACTTTATTATATCAATTTTTGAAACAACAAGTACATCGTGTGGCTTTACATAATACTTTAACTTGGTATAAGAGAAATATAAAGCTAGGCATAATTTCTCGATTGCACTATATCTTGTTTCAACATCTATCAAAACTCTACTAAGATAATAAATGACTCTTTTGATTCCATTATCATCTTCCTGGGCTAACATAAACCCAATAGTTTTATTTGATGCTGAAATATACAACTTCAAGGAGCGTCTAGGCACTAGAGGCGCATTACTAGAGGATTAGCCAAATAATGCTTGATTTGATCGAATGCTTCTTGATGTTCTTCTTCCTATCAAAACTCATCTTCAGTTTTGAGTCTTAGGAGTGAAGAGAAGACTTTGGTTTTCCCAGACAAATTCGAAATGAACCTTCTCAGGAAATTAATTTTTCCAAGCAAAGACTGGAGCTGCTTTTTATTCGAAGGAGATGATGCTTCCAAAATAGCTCTAGCTTTATTCTGATCTACCTCTAGTCCTTTTCTCTGAACTAGGAATAAAAGGAAATTTCTTGCAGAAACACCAAAAGCTCATTTAATAGGATTTATTTTCAATCCATGTTTCCTCATTCTTTCGAATGATTGTCTCAAATTCGAAAGGTGCTCATGTTTTGATCTCGACTTGACCACCACATCATCAATGTAAACCTTAATGAATTTACTAATAATATCATGAGAAATGGTATTCATAGCCCTTTGATATGTGGCTCTAGCATTCTTTAAACCGAATGATATGACTACCTATTCGAAAGCGGCAATTGCTCTAGGACATTGAAAAGTTGTTTTCGGCATATCCTCTTCTGTAATGTAAATTTCATTATACTCAGAATAACCATTCATGAAACTTAAAATTTCATGACCTGAGGCTAAATCAATCAACATGTCAGCAATAGATATAGGATATTCATCTTTAGGAGTAGTGGAATTTAAATCTTGAAAATCAATGCATACTTTTAACTTACTATTCTTTTTCATAACAAGAACAATGTTAGAAATCCAGTCAATATACCTAGCAGTACGAATGAACTTAGCCTTTAATAACCTTTCGATTTTTTCCTTGATCTTTGAGACCACTTCAGGGACAAATCTTCTTGGAGCTTTCTTGATTAGTCTTTGTCCTGTTCGAATTGGTAGTGTGTGTTCTACCAAATCTCGATTGAGCCCAGGCATTTTGAACGCCTTCTTTTTGGGAAGGAAGCATGACACTTAAAACAAACTCGGACAACAAAACTATTAATTAGACTTGGTTGATTATACATATATATAATAGCCTGTTCATTTGTAAGCGTATACTAAACTAGCGAATTCTCTTGTTTTCGTTCTGATAATATGATAAAACACAATTACGGCAGAAATTATCATGATAAGTAAACCATACATTCATATATTATATTTATATACCATACATGTTTAGATACATTAATAGATTTACAAAAAAAAAAGCATAAGCTTTACATGCCCCAAAAGATTTTACATATACAGCCCACTAAAAAGACAAAACATCGGGCCCCCAAAAAGATTTACAGATAGCCATCAGCGACTACAAACAGTATCAGCCCCTAAAATTAATGAGAAGGAATCGTAACTGGATCCTCCTCAGGGTCTTCCTCGTCAGAGAAAATCCTCATTGGAGCAACCGAATTACGAGTAGGGGCTCGTGTAGAGGATAAGAACGAATCCTCTTGTGGAATATAATAACGATCACCCCACATATCACGTATGGGCAAGTAAAACTCGAAATATAAGTGTGCATTAAAGGTAAAGATAGGTGGGTCATGATGACCCCATGCCAAAGACACAGTCACATCTCCGTGGTAGATGAAGCGATCCGTACTCATGTTAATATGCCACCAGTCCAGACCTTTATGAAACGTCAACCTAACATAACCCAAAAAGCCTCACGGATGGGACGTCATTTCCAAATAGATAACTAATCAAAATCAGGCCAAAAGCCAGGGAATTCGTGCACTTCCACTTCTTCACCGATGTCTTCAAAGAAGTATATAAGTAAATAGAATAACAGAAGTATAGAAAAGAGGTGAGACATCCTACATTCAATACCAATTATGGTAGTAAAGAAACAGAACGACGCAAGACGCCCACATAGCATAGTAGGAACAATAATCAGCATCAAGATTCAAATAGTACAACTTAACAAATCCAGGCAGTCATAATATAAATAAAAACAACAGTTCCATCATCATGTAATTAAATGCCAAATAATATGTTGACTGACTATGCATGTGCACATGGTACCAAAACTACTCCATGGAGCTAGACACAAACATCAGAGAGAATGATCAAGGAGACATGCCAGTATCTTGTCAGCCTAAAATCAAGTGCTTTCAGAAAATCAATAATTTGTGCAACAAGGCTTTATACACGATATTCTTCACAAGATTGCGATATAGGACAGTGTCTAGGTCTGAATCGTCGGTGCGTTTGCATCGGTCTATCCCACAGCCCAGAGAAGCTACCAACTGTCCATTTGTGAGACACCCACACCCCGACGCTCCCAAGGTCAACAAATGATCCCGCACTAAGGTGTGATTCAATTTCGTAGGCACAAAGCCTTACAACAGAGTCCACCGGACTTTCACAATACATGATGACTCAATGCATGTTCATATATATTTCATAATGATATACTTTTCCATAACATGCCACAATTTGGCCAAGTTAAACATCAACAGATTCTTGGTCCCACTCATAAACCCATAACAACACATTATCAAGTTATCAAATATGACAATACACTTTTAAGGTTTATTATGGAATTTCACTTTAATTCGACATTTCTTATGAAATCTTTCTCTAGAGGAATTCTCTTGCAATTCTCATTCAATCTTTACTTCTCTAAATTAACCAAGTTCTTTACTCTAATTTAATCATATTCACTTAGAAAATTATTCTAAGGTTCTCTAAGCCTCACACACTCTTGTTCTTTTCTTAAGTCCAAAATCACCCTACGTCATCAAATAAATTTCTTTACATCTCATTGTTAATTACTTAACTCTCAATTACTTAAATTTCAAGGTTACACAAAAATTACATACTTGGACCCATAAAAGGCCCTAGAAGCCGTGAGCCTCCCAAGGGGTAAGAACCCAAAGTTCTCCGTTACATTAATTAACTCTTTAACACTTAATCACCTAAGTTCCAATTTCTACAAAAATTAAACCTTGAACACCCAAAAATTTGGCCTCTTGGCCATGAATCCAAAGGGGCAAAGAGCCCTAAAATTTTCCATATAACAATCCAAGCAATCTAATATATATTCCATAGCTATCAAGACACACAATGATAATGAATAAATCATACAAGTCAAAATAGCAACAAAATCAAGAAGAACAACACAACAAAGAGAGCAATGCTACGTGGATTCCTCATCACAACATCAAAAACGTTTCCACACCACCAAGATAGGTTGAAGAGGATTATCTCCCTCTTACCTATAGAAGACAACACAAGAAGCAAGCTCCTTTGTTCTTGAATTTTGTCTTCCACCAACACAAAAATCCTAGGACATCTAAACTTACAAAAATCATAACCAAAGCTTAGAAAAGGAACCCTTGATCACCTAAGAGATCAAGAATCACGAAAATGAGAAGGAGAAGTGGAAAAGTCATGAACTTTAGCTTAAAGTCTCAAACTTTAGAGCTTGAATGGAAGAAAACGAAAATAGTGGATTCAAGAGGTAGTCACAAAAGAGAAAGTGTTTTAGGTGATGAGAAGATGTAGGAAATTAGGTTGGCTGAATGAAAATGCTTGAATGGTCAAAAATGGTGGTCTTGACCATGGAAGAGAGGAGAAAATGGAGAGGAAAAGTTGAGTTTTTGAAGAAGATCTTCTAACAAAAATGAAAAGGCTTCAAAGGAATGGTTAGTTCAAGCAAAGTGTTTGCTTGAAATCAAGCAAACTATGGAGGGGAAAAGGTGTGGGCTGCCATTGGGGGGGAGAGAGGAAGAGAGGAAGAAGAGAAAGACTTGAAGGAAAAGTGAGGAGAGAAAATGGAAAGAGAAAGTGTTAGAAACTTTTTGAATTGAAAACTGAAGCAAATGGTAAAATGGAGTTAACATTTTTGCCCCCCTTTTTCCCTTCATTGCCGTGGAACCAATGGGAAGAGAGGAAGAAAAATAGCTTCTAGAAACTTGGTAAAATTAGCTTCCTTAAGAAGCTTTGTACAAAATAGCTTTAGTGTTGTATTCGACAGGTTGGTTGCTAAGTCTTATCAGGAAGCTTTGAAACAGAAGCAGAAGCAGAAGTAGAAGGAAAAAACCTCTGTAGGAGGCTCGATTAATATTAATAATTAACCTATGAATCACAATGTAGTGGTAGAGTAAGACCTCGAGAGGGCCAAGAAAGAAAAGACCAGGGTGCCCCCTTCCAATGTGACACCTAATCAGTGGGTGAGGAACAATCCACAGCCCCACAAATTTTAGAATAGGCCATTTTGGCCAAAGTTGGAGTATGGGATGAATCCCTTCGCGGGAAGACCAAACACCTGGTTTCGAGCAGAAGGTTCAAACTAGAACCAGAGCTTAACCTCATAACCTTCAAAGTCTCAATGGCGAAAAGCCCAGCGGCTTCGACAAGAACAATTACAGTAACATACATTGGCCAAGTTGCAACATCAACAAAGGTCTTATGCCCATGTGGTCTAAGGACCACCCTTGAAAACATAAAAACAAAAACCTCTGAGTCCAATGGACGAGGATGTTATCACAGATTCATTCGAATATGTATTTAAAGATGATCTAGACACCATTTTTGGTGTCAATGTGGTATCCCTTCTCCTTTATAACTTTTCCATTTCAGGTGAACAAAAAGTGGACAAGGAGGAGGATTTCGAAGATGATTCGGAAGAGACCAGTTTGTACATGGTCGAGGAAGAGATGATCAAGGTAATAGAGATTTCTGCAATTTTTAATACTTCATCTCTCGAAATGAGGAGTTATCTACGCCTACTATTTATCAAAGCAACAGTAAATGGTAAATTAGTGGCAAGGTATTAGTTGAAATGGGTGCTGCCATCAATCTCTTGCCTAAAAATTTGCTGAGAAAATTCGGCAAGACAAAGGCTGACCTATTGCCACACAATATAGTGGTGACAGATTTTAATGGCAGGTCCTCAACATCAAAAGGTGTTATTACCTTGGACATTAAGGTGGCTTTAGTGACAAGGTCAACCTTGTTTATTGTAGTCCCTTCCAAGGCTAGCTACAACCTTTTGTTGGGCAGAGAGTGGATTCATGCTGTGGGAGTTGTACCTTCGACCGTTCATCATCATATGTTTCTATGGAATTAGTTGGGGGAGCTCGAAATGGTAGAAGCTAATGACATGTTGTGTCATGTCAACTAGAACCATGCAAATCTATAAATATATGTGCCTAGTGTCAGACCATTTTGCATTTGGGATTCAACAGCCTTCAATAAGAAGAGGGTCAAGATGGTGACCCTCACCACAACAGGTTTCTCCATCATACCAAAAGCTGATTCATTTCAGCTTCGAAATTGTAATGATTCTAGGGCTTAAAGGCGCTTGTTTAACATTCCCGACCGAGTATATTCGGCCTTAAGTTGTAATATAAATGGCGGAACTTAAAAGCCATATGGCTCGAATTGCAACCTATATGGCTGAAAATTGCACTGAAAGTGCAATTTCGAGTCATGTGACTCGAATCTCACCCTATATGGTTGAGTAATTTAGTACCATTGAAGGTGCCAACTTGGACGGTATTTATGATGATTCCTCTTTAGGATTCGAATAAACCTCTTTTTCTGAGATTAAAAGGATAGAAGCACAAGATCCTTTAGAGCAAATCAATTTAGGGAATAACATAATGAGAAAGCCTACTTTTATAAGTAGTTTAATAAATTCTAATTTCAAGTATGAGTTGATTCACTTGCTCAAAGAATATAAAGATTGTTTTACATAGGAATATGAGGAAATGTGTAACACCCTGAAAATTGTTTATTTTATGATAAATAATCATTTTATAATATTTGTGCTTTTTGTGAATTTTTCCAGGAACGTTGATTATTTTAATATATTTTTCGATTTGCGTGCACATTGAGCGGGGCTGAGAAAATAAAATATTTTTTCCGAGGCCGAAAAACCTTGAACTATGGAAACATTGACAAGGAATCTTACTAAACCCGAGGTCAGACACAATTTACGAGATTTATATTTTTTGAGATTTTTATCTGATAAATAAAAATCGTTGTGTAATTTACTATTAGTTGGACAATAAATACTGATTTCTGTTAACTGTAGCATTTGTCCATTGGATAATAGCTTGTATTAAAATACTTGTCATATTTTCAAGAGTGTCAACTTTATGTCATATCATGTTGACTTTTGCAAAAAGTTAACAAAGCTTCTTAAATAAGCTTTGTACAAAGCTTCTCAAGGAAGCCAATTTTACTAAGTTACTGTAGTTGTTCTTGTCGAAGCTGCTGGGCTTTACGCCATTGAGACTTTGAAGGGTATGGAGTTAAGCTCTGGTTCGAGTTTGAACCTTCTCGAAACCAGGTGTTTGGTCTTCCCGCGAAGGGAATCATCCCATGCTCCAACTTTGGCCAAAATGGCCTATTCTGAAATTTGTGGGGCTGTGGACTATTCCTTACCCACTGATTAGGTGCCACATTGGAAGGAGGCATCCTGGTCTTTTCTTTCCTAGCCCTCTCAAGGTCCTACACTACCATTGCATTGTGATTCATAAGTTAATTATTAATATTAATCGAGCCTCCTGCAGGGGGTTTTTCCTTCTGCTTCTGTTTCTGTTTCTATTTCAAAGCTTCCTTCCTGATAAGACTTGGCAACCAGCCTGTCGAATACAACACTGCATCTAGGACAAAGATATTTCCCTGTCATCCTTTTTCTTCCTTAGGAGGAATTCGACTAAGGTTTCCCCTGCCTTAGGGAAAACTTCCTCCTCCATGGCCTCAAACTCATTAAGGCCGCAGTTAGAGGGGACAGGAGAAGATTCCCCAACTTCGACCATATTGACTTTTGTAAATCCAATTGGTTCTATATAGCTAGCATTTACTTTGAATGGATCAACATCCACCTTCATGCTATTCTTACTCTCGAATTTCAATCTTCTTTCCATGATGCTCTTTTGAATTAAATCCCTGAAACGTATACAATTGTTAGTCGAATGACTATATCTATTATGTTACTTGCAATATTTTCAACCCTTTATTTCTTATGTTGAATGGATTTTATGTCCATTAGGAAGTTTGATTTGTTTGTCTTTTAATAAGACATCAAATATTAAATCAGCTTTAGAAATATTGAAAGCATAAGTTGGCTTAGTAGAGGACTTCATATTATCCTTAGTTCAATTAGGCATTAAAGACGAACAAGTATAAGGAGGGCCATATTTTAGTTCTGCTATGTTAACCTCATTTTCCTCATCATCTACACCTTCATCAATTTCAACATAGGCTACTTTATTATCTTCCAATTGCTTAAAATACTTATCATGAATATCAAGGGTTTCAACGTAAGAAATTTTTTCTTTTCTTAGATTTTTCCTAAATATTTCCTTTTCAAGTTTCAATTGCTCGATTTGTCTTACTTTATTAGCAAGTTGAGACATGTCGAGGAGTTATTGGTTTACTAGTTTCTTTCAAATGGAATAATCTAAACCACCAACAGCTATTTTGACCACCTCGGATTCAAGAACAACAGTGAATCACCTAGCCTTCATTTGCTTGAATCTAGCCAAGTAATCATCTATGGACTCCTCATGGTCTTTTTTAATATTAAACAAATCTATGAGACTTACCTTTGTCTCTTCTCTAAAGAACTGGTCATAGAAATTTCTTTCTAATTGGTTCCAAGAGTGAATTGAATTTGGTGGAACGACTGTGAACCAAGTAAAGACATTCTTGGTCAGAGAGCTTGGAAAATATTTCATTTTTAAATATTCATTCGAGGCTGCCTCCCTAGCTTCGATTGTGTATCGAGCAATATGCTCTACTGTTGATTCACCACTTTCCCCAGCAAATTTGCTAGAGATTTTAGGTGTTTTGCACCTTTTAGATAATTCTGTCTGTTGGATGAATTCAGGGAAAACCGACACAAAATAGGGTCTATTTGTATATCCCACATGAAAATCATACCTATTTTGTAACACCCTAAACTTTTGGGTGAATTACCGTTGTGTCCCGAATGTACTGTTTTTTGTTTTTCAACTTTAAGATAAATGACCGTTATGTCCTTTTTGTACTGTTTGTTGTTTTCTGTATGAAATACTATTTTATTTTACTTTCTGTGATTTTATTTGAACTTTTTGTGTGATTTGCTCTGGGACAGGAAAATAATATTTTCCGGGTCGGGGAAATCTTATTTTAATTATTCGGAGCTGCCCAATTCTGAATGATATGGTTAGTAATCTTTTAATTTTTAGGATTTAACTGTGCAATAAAATAATTTTATATTATTATAATATTATTTTATTAGTCAGTACAAATAAGCGGTAATGGACCCAGAAATATTTTACGGGACCCACGTTTAGCGAAACAGTTAACGTTTTGGAGTAGTAGCTTAATGATTAGGCTTAATGACTAGGCTTAATTAGTGACAAGGCTTAATGACTAGGCTTAATGATAAGGCTTGGATTAGCCAATGAGAGCTAAGCTTGGTGATCAAGTTTTAATCCTCACCATTGATCATTTCTAAGGCTTGGATGGAGCCAACCAAGGGACACCTCCCTTGCATGATGTCTACTGACCAAGTGCCCTTGGAGAGCCAAGAATCACTTCATTCTCTAACACTTTCTCTCTCTCTCTCTTCCAAAAACACCAACCACCATTGATGCTACCTTGAAGGTCCATTCGGCCAAGAACCCTAGTTCACCATCCAACCACTCAAAATTTTATCCCACCTACTTTTCTAAACCTAAACACAATTCTAAGAACATCTCTAGTTGAGAGTTCTTGCAAAATCCATCATCTTGAGCTTGAAAAACTACTTGAGAGATTCTACCTAGAAGGTGAAAATCCTTGTTTTTCCTTTCTAAATTCTTTTTCAAAGTTCTAAGCCATGATTGATCCATGGTTTAAGCTTTCTTTCATGTTAATAACTTGTAGAAATTTGTTTGAGCTTGATAGGTGTCTTGGAGGGGTGAAAACCGAAACCCTAGAAAGGAGTGAAAGAGTGGTTGTCTTCACTTAAGGTAAGAGGAAGACTTGAATCTTATCATCCTTGGGTGGTGATAAGAAAATGGAATTGGTTGTGGTTGTAGAATCCATAAGGATTCTTTTGTGTTATTTGTTATTAGCTTTCCTATTTGTGATTTGTATTAAATTGCATGTCTACAAGCTTTAAATATATTGTATGTGTTAGAAATGCATGTATAATTAGTAGGATGTGAATAACATGTCAAGGATTGTATGAGTGTTCCAAAGAACACCAATGAAGGCTCACGGCCTCAACATCAAAGGAGAACCAAAATGTTCTCATCAATTTTCCAAAAGTGTGATTTAATTAACTTAAGGGAATGGATAAGATATAAATTGTTTTAGAACAAGAAAAAACAAATTTAAAGATTAAATGTCAATTTTATATATTTCGGCCAACATGCCAAATGTGAATGTTTTTATTTCTAAAATTGTTTTTCAACAAAGGTTAGGTAATAATGCTAAAAGAAATTTTATTACAATGAATTTCAAGGAATAAAAATGATTAGATTAAGTTTAAAGAACTAAATCTAAGAGTTTTACCATTTAAAAGAAAATACAGTAGCTTTTGTAAAATTTCTAACGTAGAGCTCATTTTATATTTTGAAGCACGTTAGTAGTTTTCAAAAGTATAATTAATTGGTTATAATATAAATAAAAGGAATTTTTGAGAAAACTTAGAAAACCATTGTTATACATTTTCTAAGCAAAATACTGTCAATTTTTGCTAAAAACAGACAAATAAGAGAGAAAAGATATCTATTATATTATATACGGTATGAAAAATATTCTACGTAGTTCAAACATATTAAATATTATTTTAATAGTGATTTTTAAGGAATTCGGACAAGAAAATGATTTAAAAATTTTACGCGATTGAGAAAACGTTTGAAAAACAGTACACGATTTCAAAAACAGTAAAATATATTTATGCGATTTAAAAACGTTTGTAAAAACGATGAAATTTTGAAAATGCAATAAAATTTCTTCGCGATTGACGAAAACAACAAATTTTACTGTCGGGCCAAAGTGGTGGACCCAGACAGATTGTGGAACAGTATTGTCAGGTGGGACATACTATAAATATTTGGAATTTTTGCCATTGAGGGAATATCTGAGATTTTTGCCATTAAGGGCATATTTGGAATTTTTGCCATTGAGGGCATATCTGAGATTTTTGCCATTGAGGGCATTTACGTAAATACGCATATTTATACCATTGAGGGTATTCTGGTAATTTTTATCATGCATTGAGTTGTGCCAGTTTGGTTGATAATTGGTGGATTGATTGACGAGGTGAATTACATTATGTTGTCGGTGTGATAAGCATAGTGTGGTTCAACCTGATTGAACTTGGAGACATTAGTGTGCGGATTATTCCATTTGTGGACAGTTGGTCGCTCCTCTGGGCCGTGGTAACTGACAACACACTAATGGACTCGACACGCACTATACTTAATCAAGATCTTGTGAAATCTATTTAGTACAAGCCTATAGTGACACGACGTTTTGACAGTGTGCTATACCACGACGTTATGACAGTGGGCTATAGACGCAATGTGAGACAGCGGAATAGCTTGGCGGTCGATGGTACTAATAGATTTTGCAGGTCATTCTCTCTGATGTTTGTGTTTTTAGCTCCATGGAGTAGGGTTGAGTCACATTTCATATACTTTTATGTCATACATTTTAATGCTATTTATCTATAACATTTTATCCATCTGTACCATTATTTATCTGTACCATATTATCTATCTGTACCACTATATGTTATTGTTACGTTGAGTTCTGTGTTATATTACATCCGTTTATCTTGTATTTTTATTTATGCTATTATAGTATGCTATATTGTATGAACTGTTGTATTTGTTGTATTGTCGTTTTCTTATTTTACCATGTTTGTGGTGATATAAATTGTCTTATCTCTTTCTTGTATGTGTTATCTGTATATTTTAAATTATGTGATAAAGAGTTTGAGGAAGAGGAATAGCCTTTTGAGTGTGAGTATCCAGAGGAGGAGGAAGAGCAGCAAGCCGAAGATCAGTTCTACGAGCAAGAACCATCCGATCATCCATATCCATTGGATTGATTGTGTGAGTATGACACTACCAGGATTCTTTGGATTCGTGCAACTTGAGTTTCACGGAGGCTCTGAAGCCTGGCATCTGCGAGAGGATAGAGACTCGGTGACGTACGTAGGGCATTTGGCTGTGACCATACGTACGGAGTTTGATGGAGTGCCGATCTTTTCTACTTTGTTGTATTTACATGTGGAGTTACCGCTATCTCTTAGGCGTCATTGGGGTTGGTATGTTTGATGCGCCTAGCGAGATCAGCAGCGTATCGACTGCACGGACTCGTGTCCGTAGAGGGTCGAGGCATCTTGGGTATCTATCACCTGAAGTTTCATCTGAGAGTGATCCTTCAGAGGGTTAGATATTTAAGGTGTGTACTTGGGCGCGTCTGCATTTGTATATATTGACCTTTTACTGCTTTGTTTACTATTTTGGTTTTTAAATATTTGTAGTTGTACATTATTTGTATAACCTATGATGGAACCATATGTATATTATGTGTGATAATAGTGTGCTTATTTTATGTTCCGTGTTATTTTATCTCGTAATATTCTATTTAACCGAAAAATTTTTACAACCCGCATTAGTATGTAATAAACGTTTTACAACTTGGGTATATTTTATTTATCTTTATTTTATTTTCTTTATAAATGTGACATCCCTATAAGGGTGTTACATTAGTTGGTATCAGAGCCCAAGTTAGAGTCTTTTAGGGTTGTGGTTGGGTATGTTTTTGTTTGTGATGTGTGATTCTCTGTGATCTACTTCCAAAAGGACGTATCTAACTTTATTTTGTTATGATTGAAGAAAGAAGATGTCTGGCGGAAGAGGAGGACGTGCGAACGTAAATCGTGCAGTGGATCCAATGATTGCGACTGCTGAAGCTATGCAGCGAATGGCCGAAGTAATTACTTAGCAGAACCTGAGAGCAGCTCAACAACAAGATGCTACTGCTGATGCCCTAAATTTATCTGAATTTAGGCGTAACAATCCGCCGCAGTTTAGAGGCGAGGTTGATCCTGAGAAAGCGAGTCAATGGATACAAGACTTGGAGAGAATTTTTGAAGGAATGAGATGCTCCGATGAGAAGAAGGTAACGTATGCAGCCTTTATGTTAAGGGGAGATGGAGAACATTGGTGGAGAGGAATCCGTCGATTATTGCAGACTGAAGGAACAGAAATTACATGGGAGGTATTTTCTAATGCATTTCTGGAAAAGTATTTTCCTGCGAGTGCTAGACATGCCAAGGAGATGAAATTTCTTGGTTTACGTCAGGGTAATATGACGGTGAATGAGTATGCTACTAAATTTGAGAGCTTGTCTTAATTCTCAGATTATGCTCAAACTCGACCGGATGATGCGTGGAGATGTCGGAAGTTTGAGTTGGGGTTGAGAGTGGAACTGAAGCGAGGAGTGCTATCCTTGAGAATGAATTAGTTTCATGCTTTAGTTGATGCGTGTGCATGACTCGAGGAATTGGAGCCGTCACGAGATCAGAGGAATCGTAACTTTGGACCAACAAGGTTTCAGAGGGGTGGTAGCAGTAATAATAGTCAGTTTTAGCGCAAGCCGTATTCTAGACCACCAGGGAATCAACCTCAACGACCGTCAGTCGGGGGAAGTGCTAGTGGTAATAGAGCTGGACCAGGGGTGGCGTTCACGCCAACATGTTTTAAGTGTGGAAAGAAGGGTCATCTTTCTACTGAATGCTCTATCAGAGGAACAATTTGTTTTAATTGCAAACAGCTTGGGCATATATCTAGGGATTGTACTCAGCCAGAAAGGAAGCCAGCTATGAGAAGTGTTCGTGCTACTCAGCCAAGGTCAGGAAGTACTTAATCGAGGTCAGGAGGGCGAGTATATACTATGACTGGAATGGAAATTTCTCAGTCTGATGACCTTATTCAGGGAGAAGGTGCCATTGGAGGTAATCTTCTGACTGTATTATATGATTCTGGTGCGACACATTCATTTGTTGCATATGATTGTGTGGAAAGATTGAAGTTGCCCGTGTCTTCTCTAAATGTTAAATTGAGTGTTTCTACACCGACTGCTAAACCTGTAGTTACATCTAAGATATGTTTGGATTGTCCTGTTGTTATCAAGGACCGTATGTTTTCGATCAACTTGATTTGTTTGCCTCTTGTTGAGATAGATGTAATCTTAGGGATGGATTGCTTATCTTCTAACCATATCCTTATAGACTGTGCAAGCAAAACTATAGTTTTTTCTAAGGAAGAAAAGTCTGGATTCTTGACTGCTGTTAAAGTCAAGTCATTGTTAAGAGAGGGAGCATAGGGATATATGTTATTGTCTTCTCTAGAAGTCAAGAACGAGAAAGATGTGAATACTATTCCTATTGTCAATAAATTTCCAGAAATTTTTCTTGATGACGTACCTGGTTTGCCACCTGAGAGGGAGATCGAGTTTTCAATTGATTTAGTACCAGGAGCAGGTCCTATCTCAATTACGTCATATCGAATGTCGCCAGCAGAGTTGGTGGAGCTGAAATAATAATTAGTGGATTTGTTGGAGAAACAGTTTGTGCGACCTAGTGTTTCACCATGGGGAGCGCCAGTACTTTTGGTCAAGAAGAAAGACGGAACTTCTTGACTTTGCGTGGATTATCGTCAGTTAAACAAGGTGACTATCAAGAATAAATATCCGCTTCCAAGAATTGATGATTTGATGGATCAGTTGAAGGGAGCAGTGGTATTTTCTAAAATAGATCTGAGATCGGGTTATCATCAGATTCGTGTTAAGGGGGAGGATGTACCCAAAATAGCTTTTCGAACTCGTTATGGACATTATGAGTATCAGGTAATGCTATTCGGGGTGACGAATGCTCCTGCCATATTCATGGACTATATGAACAGGATTTTTCATCCGTATCTAGACAGATTTGTCGTTGTTTTTATCGATGACATTCTGATCTATTCTCAATCTAAGGAAGAGCATGCTGAACATCTCGGTATTGTTCTTCAGATTTTGAAGGAAAAGCAGTTGTATGCAAAATTAGCGAAGTGTGAATTCTGGTTGGAGGAAGTCCAATTTCTCGGTCACGTGATCTCCAAAGAAGGTATTGCGGTAGACCCATCGAAAGTGGAGACTGTTTTACAGTGGGAAAGACCTAAGACAGTGACGGAAGTTTGAAGTTTTGTTGGACTTGCTGGATATTACCGGAGGTTTTGACGAGCGCCGAACTCAGTCAAAATTTTAACCGAAGTTATTACCTAAACTTGTCGTATAGTGAACAACACCGGATCGTCTCCTCAAGGATCGTAGATGCAATTTGATCAAATCAAGTGAAAGTTAGAAAAAAGGGGGGTTTTGATGGTTTAAGGATCGCAGTGATAAGATTTAAAGAGAAATAACAATTAGAAGAACAGTCAATTCAGAAATCTATCCGAGATTGAGTGGATTCAATCACAGACCTTTCAATAAACATTTGAAGCACATTTGAATGGTTAACTTGGATCTAACCGAGATCTCAGCATTAGATCCAGAATTCATACTAGACAATCGTCCAGAATTCAATTGACATGTAATAAACATAAATCTGCAATCGCACCATTCATGTATATATATATATCAATTTAAGCACCGAATTCAATTAACCTAGGCATCAATCAGTAACCTAACCTCTTCAATTACGTGATTAGTTCAGATCAATCAGTTCTAAATTTCATCACAATACTTAATCTTAAACCAAGATCAAATCAGATCAAACATAAACAGAATCACCATTCATGCATTCAAGATCAAGAGAACAAAAGAAGAAGAGAAGAGGAATTCAAATATAAATCAAATACATTACATAACCAAGGTCTCAAGAATCCAAGCCACAATCTCTTCAAGAGTCCCGAATTGACTAGAAGTGACTTAGCTCTCCATTACAATGAAGGAAAAATATACAAGAACTATGAAAAGCTATCTCTAACACCAAGTGTGTGTTGTGTTTAGAGCTCTCCACCTGCTTCCTTTTATAGAGGATTCAGAGTAGTAGTAGATGGGTAGATGAGATTAGTAGGTGGAATTAGTAGGTGAGCTTGGTAGGTGAGATTGGTAGGTGAGCTTGGTAGGTGAGATTGGTAGGTGAGATTGGTAGGTAAGCTTCCTTGTCTCCGAAAGTATTCATTGCTGAACTCATTGATTTCGTCATTTCTGAGCCAAGTGGTCTTCATGAAAGTTCTAGGAAATTGTCTAAGCTTTCCAATGGCTCTGGAAGCACCCAAAAATTCGTCCTACAGCCCAAGATATGACTCAATTACTACAGACTGTTCAGGACCAGTTTCAGCACCTCTGTTTTGACTTTCAGACCCAATATCTCCATCAAGGAGCCCGAATCAAGTTTTGTGTTTGTCATGAAAGTTGTACATATGGGTCTTAACTTTCAGATTACAAATTTTCAGCCCATTCTATAAACTCAAACTCGAATTATGTTCTGGTTACTACACATTGTTCGGGTTCCAGTCACATATCCCGTATTCCGATTTCCATGCCCAATTAGCTCGACTAGATGTCTGATTTTGACTCTGAGCTCTCATCAAAGTTGTAGAGCTCTCTTTTATCTTTCCTACAAGGTAAAATTCATAATTATCAGACATTTAGAACTCAAGATATGACTAAAATACAGAAACAGTGTAAGACCCGAATAATGTTGAAAAAAAAATCAATTAAGTCCGATTCGAGTTCAAACTTACAAAACATAATCAAATTCAGTCAATTAAGTACATGAAGAGTGTAAATAACTAAACATAAGGGTTTCTTAATGAATAAAATATGTGATTATCAAATTCCCCCACACTTAGGTTTTTGCACTCCTGGGCAAAACATATAAAACTAAAGTTAGAAGACAAAGACAAACGACACAGACTTAAAAGCTAAAAACTCTAAAGGACTCAATAAAGCAAGAAGAGCAACAAGAAATTCAAGGGATCAAAGCATAAATGAGGTAAGATTTCTTCACATCTCAAACCAACAAGCAAGGAAACTTCCGTTGAAAAGAATGAATTAAGAATGATGGATCTTCACAAGATTCCCTCTCAATCTCTCAAGTGTTTAAAAGGTAGGTATTTCACTCAATTCAACCCATGAAAATTGTACTACCATAAGCTTGCTTATCTTCTAATTCTCCACTACTCAAAACACATGCACACACAAATCATGAGGACTTTATTCAAGGTTGTAGTGAGGTCAAGGTAATGAGAAGAGGATAAAATGGATATGAGAAGATAAATACCAAAGAGAATAAAAGCAAATGAGAGTGAGTTCAAATAACAAGCATAAAAGTTCATCTCAACTCTAATGTATATCCCTTTACATATTCATTTCCCAATCCTTTTTCTCTTTTTTTTTTCAACAACAACCATTTTGTACACACACCCCCACACTTTTCAAAAACTCATCCATTAACAGGCTAATGTTCTTTTATTCCCTAAGGTAAAGTAAGAACACGATTTTTCATTTAAGGCACATAATGAGCTAGAAACAAGGAATGGTCAAATAAGCTCAAAGGGTTAAGCAAAGGAAAATATACAAGGTTGGCGGGAATCGAGAATTTTCGAGAGGTCAAAAGAGTGCTTGATATCATATTGAAAACAAGGTTGGCTATTTGGTTAAACTAGCTAAGAAAGAGGGCCTCAATCATGTTTATGCATGCAAGTGAAATGTAGCCTAAAAAAGAATCAAAGCAAGTTCTAGAGTGGTCATTAACATGAGTGAAAATCACACAAGAAAGAAGAGAATGACATAAATGTTGAATCCATCCATTAGGCTCAAAATCTCACAAGGTATGCATCCATCAAACTCAATTCATCAATTCAATCATCCATCACCAAGCATATCAGTTCAAGAAGGAGAAAAATTATTCAATCATGCAATGAACCTCTTTTTTTTTTTGAATTTTTTTTTTTGAAATTTTTTTTTTAACAAACGAAAAAAAACAGAAACATGCTAAAATCTCTCCCCCACACTTAATATAACATTGTCCTCAATGTGAAAGAAAGAGATAGAAAAGAGCAACACAACCCGATAAGAAGTGAATCAACGCTAAGCGTAAAAAAACACACCTTGTCGGTCTGCCGCAGACGACTCGAAAAGAAATCAAACAAGAAAACGTTAGTACTTCCACAATTCAATACTAATTAATTACTACCTAAAAACTCCTTACTCGCCACCAATTAAGATGCGTCTCAAGAGTAAAATTACTCCTTACTCGCCATCACTAATTGGTTTAATAAGTCCATGACAATCATATCATACTAAACAAAACAACAACAATTTTTTTTTAAATCAAACCCATTAAAGAGAAAGTTTCAGATCGGGCTCTTGTTTCTTGTTACTTCCTTCGCTGCTTCCTGTTGACCAATCTATCTGAGCTAATACTTGATCAGGTACATACTCAAAAGCTTCTAATTTATCAATGAGCTCATCAATAGTGGAGGCAGAGATAAGAAGTTGTCTTGCCGAAGGAGTGATAAATTTCTGTTCCACAGCTTTGTCAAGAAAAAATAACAAAAGATCAAAGAAATTATTAACATTCAACAAACCAATGGGTTTATGGTGGATGTTCAGTTCGGCCCAAGAGACAATTTGAAAAATTTCTTCCAAAGTACCAAAACCACCTGGTAAGGCAATGAATGCATCAGAGTGTTCAAGCATTATCTTCATGCATTCATGCATTGATGATACTTTAAGTTCCTCCCCAATTGTCTTTCCATTGATGTTCTGTTGAGCTAAAGTTTCAGGAATGACACCTAAAACCTGACTGTCTCTTATAAAGGCAGCAAGTGATACAACCCCCATTAACCCACGACAACCTCCCCCATATACAAGATGAATATTCCTCGCAGCAAGTGATCGACCAAGAGTGCTAGCTGCGTTTACAAACTCTAATCCCTTCCCATAACTCGACCCACAAAAAACACAGACATTTTTGAGGTTACGAATAGAAGGCCCCATTCTATACTCTTCCTCCCTTTGAGTGTTTCTGAGTGTGAAGGAAAATGGAGAAAATGGAGTGTTTAAATAAGAAAAAGAATGGAAAGGGAAATAATTGCACCTATAAGGGTAGGTTGGCTGTTGTCAGAAAAGGTTGAAATTAAGAGACACAGAATCTTTTTTTTTTTTTCGACTTCAAGAAAACCATCAAGGTAAAGAAGTCTAGAAACCCCTGAAGGACCCTGCTCAAAGGATCGTCTGTACAAAAATCAAAATACAACAAAATGATACAAAGATAAAAGAAATAGAAAATGATGACATACTGTATGTATTAGTCTCTCCATGGCGTATCTTTATCTTCGCGCGTCATGAGTGGCAAAGAGACATCACGTCCCTTTTTTTTTTTTTTTTGAAATTGTTAGAAAAACTTGATGAAAGATGAGTGTATACTTACTTAAGATTAGGATGGAGGTAGTATGCTCTTTCGGCTTTGTGCCAAAGCATTGTTGACCAAGATTCGACCCATTCAAGACCGGCGCAACATAGGGCTCCCAAAAGGGACAAGTGGCCATAATACGACGGCCGCCTCACATGTGGGATACAATCTACCTTCTTTGTTTTTCAATTAAGAAGGCTGGATCAGATGCATGCATTTCCCCATTCACGGTTTGTGTTACCAAAGCCAACCCTAAGAAGTAGACATTTTTTTTTTCATTTTTTTTTTGTTTGTTTGTTTGTTTGTTTTTTTTTTTTTTAAAAATGACATGAAGAAGAAGAGGATGATATGTCAGATTGTTTGTGGATATGGCTCACATCCGCCTCTCGGGTTAACGTCCGTAAACGGCTTAAACGTCTTCTATGAGTCGAGGATAAGCTTCCCATCCAATTTTCTTATAAATTGGCAAACAGTGGTCTTTTAGAGTCGATTCCCAAGATTGTAGTGTTGTTCTTCATCCTTGAAGAGATTCCACAATTTAAGAATTTCACGATGCACCAATCCACAAGAATGCGTCTCAAGAGTCAATAAGATATCATCTAATGACTCCTTACTCATCCATTCATAATGAAGAAAATTTTATCTTCTCTATTTGCGGAAACCATCCCCTTAGTACGACATCGCTTGTTACGGTTCCATCGTCCACATTTGTGATAGACTTGTAACCTTTTTGCTCTTCTCCTTTTAGAATATGAACTTCTTCCAAGGTAGGGCATATATGAGTCAAATGAAATTGAGGACTCACCGCTAATCGGACCTTTGCTTCAATTATCCAACAGACATCTTCTCGGCATACCCTTGTGCATTAACATTCTCAATCTCTCACATCGAACTTTGTAGATTTTTCTCGAGCATTTTGAGGAAGAGAAGGAAAATATTTTCTCGTGTTTGAAAGAATGACATCCATTTTGAAGGAGAAGAAGGGTTCGGTTATTTTGGGAAAAGCGAAGAATAAACCGACTCAAGAGTCACGAGTACCGTATCCGCCACTTAACCTAACCGGAACACAAAGAACTCAAGAACTTGGTTTTCCAGAATGGTTGAGTCTTTGTCCATTAACTTAAGCGCAGTACCATTCCTAGGATCCTCAATATCTACGTCCCCAGAGTAAGTGCAGACGATAATCTCAAAGCAAAACTTTTGACCAATTTCGCAGACTTTTGCAAAAGGTGTAACAGACCTTTAATAAAGTAGGCCAATAAAATCCATACCGCAAGATTTTCGTAGTTGTTGTCGCCTGAAGAAAAATGACCTCCACATGCTTCGAGCGACACTACCTTCCTCATTGCTCGGGCACACATTTTTTTTATTTTTCTTCTCTTTTTTTTTTTTTTTTTTTTTTTTTTTTTTTTATTCATAATGCGGATGGAGAAGGTTCATCACCTCCACTTCGCATTCTCTCGGAAGTTCATGATATCCTGTTTGAGGCGGTGTCCATTTACGATGAAAGCTTTGGCAGTGACCTCACTTTTAATCTGAACAGCACCAGAAGGAAAAACATTAGTAACAATAAATGGTCCATCCCATCTAGACCTTAATTTGCTAGGCATGAGTCGGAGGCGGGAGTTATAGAGGAGAACTTTTTGACCAATCTCAAATGTTTTCCTCAGAATCAACTTATCATGGAAGGCTTTGGTCTTCTCCTTATAAAGTTTGGAACTTTCATAAGCCTCCAAGCGGATCTCCTCCAATTGCTGCAGCTGCAGCTTCCTCTCCATACCTGCTTGATCTAGGTCCAAGTTGCACCTTTTCACCGCCCAGAATGCTCGATGCTCAATTTCCACCGGCAGGTGGCATGCTTTTCCAAAAATAATTCGATATGGAGACATCCCGATTGGTGTCTTATAAGCAGTCCGGTAAGCCCATAAAGCATCCTCAAGCCTCTTGCTCCAGTCCTTTTCGTTAGGTTGAACTGCCTCTCTGGAGTATCTGCTTAATTTCTCTATTGGAGACCTCGGCTTGCCCATTGGTTTGGGGGTGGTAGGGTGTAGAAACCTTGTGTTGGACTCCATACTTCTTCATCAAAGCCTCCATGCTTCGATTGCAAAAATGTGAACCTTGATCACTAATGATGGCTCTCAGGACTCCAAACCTACATAAAATCTGTGATCTAATAAAATCCACAACAACTTTAGAATCATCAGTCCGAGTGGCCTTAGCCTCCACCCATTTAGATACATAATCCACAGCAAGCAGAATGTAAACAAAACCAAATGATACAGAAAAGGACCCATAAAGTCAATACCCCAAACATAAAAATCTCACAGAATAATAAGGTTTTCGGGGCATTTCATTCCTACGAGAAGTATTCCCTGTTCTCTCGGCATTGATCACAAGATTTGCAAAACATATATGCATCATGAAATAGAGTGGGCCAATATAATCCGAGTCTAAAACTTTCCTAGCAGTCCGTTGAGGATCGAAGTGGCCGCCACATGCAAGTTTATGACAAAAGCTAAGAATGAAATGGAATTCATCATCGTGCACACACCTCCTAATTACTTGGTCACCGCAAAATCTCCATAAGTAAGGATCATCCCACACATAATACTTTGACTCACTTTTCAATTTATCAATCTTAGCCTTAGTGAAATGTGCGGTATTGCGTTAGCAACCAAGAAATTAATCAAATCAAAGAAACCAAGGGATGTTGCCTTGCAGCTTGAAAAGTCGCTCATCATGGAAAACATCATGGATGGGAAAAACATATGCCTCCCTTTCAATTCAACTCAAGTGATCAGCCACCAAATTCTCCGCTCCACTCTTGTCACGGATCTCAATATCAAACTCCTGGAGGAGCAACATCCACCTAATTAACCGGGGCTTGGCATTGGGCTTTTTCAGGAGAAACTTTAATGCTGCATGATCTGAAAACACAACCACTCTAGAACCAAGCAAATATGATCGAAATTTATCTAAAGCAAAAACAATTGCTAAAAGTTCCTTTTCAGTTGTGGTGTAGTTGATTTGTGCAAGATCTAAAGTTCTCGAAGCATAGGAAATGACATGAGATACTTTACCGACCCTTTGTGCAAGAACAGCTCCCAATGCATAATTAGAGGCATCACACATCAACTCAAATGGAAGTGTCCAATCCGGTGGTTGGATGATAGGTGTACTGGTCAATGCTTGCTTCAATTGATTAAAGGCATCCGACACTTCTTGTCAAAGTGGAACTCCACATCTTTTTGCAGTAAGTTGGATAGCGGAAGTGCAATTTTGCTGAAATCCTTTATGAACCGCCGATAGAAACCTGCATGACCAAGGAAAGAACGAATCTCCCGCACGCATGTGGGGTAAGATATGCATGAAATAACATCTATTTTTGCAGGATCTACCTCAATTCCCTCACGAGATATCACATGCCCTAAGACTATACCTTGTTCTACCATGAAATGACATTTCTCAAAATTTAGAACGAGGTTAGTCTTAATGCATCTATGCAAGACCGAGAGCGACTATCTAAACATGCATCAAAGGAAGATCCATAGACAAGTAAAATCATCCATAAATACGTCCATGCAATTTTCTAAAAAATCGAAAAGATACTTACCATACACCTCTCGAAAGGTGCCCGGAGCATTGCATAGACCAAAGGGCATCCTCCCGTATGCAAATGTGCCAAATGGACAAGTGAAAGTAGTCTTCTCTTGGTCTTCTGGGGCTATATGAATCTGAAAATAGCCCGAATATCCATCCAGAAAACAATAATGTGACTTGCCAGCTAACTGCTCTAACATCTGATCAATGAAGGACAGCGGGAAATGATCCTTTCTGGTAGCCTGGTTGAGCCGCCTATAATCAATGAAAACTCGCCAACCTGTTTTGAACTCGTGTGGGCACAAGCTCATTGTTCGATTCGCAACCACCGTGACCCCGCATTTCTTGGGAACCACTTGCACGGGCTCACCCATTGACCGTCGATATGGGATAAATAATGCCACTTGAAGTAGCTTTGTAACTTCCTTCTTCACCACATCTAGAATCGGGGATTTAGTCTCCTTTGGGGTCGTCTAACCGGTTTGATCCCTTCTTCCAATAAAATCTTATGCATGCATGTGGAGGGACTAATACCAGGAATATCCGCAAGAGTCCATCCGATGGCTTGCCTATTACGCCTCAAAATCTGCAGTAATTTTTCTTCTTGATCAAAGTTGTAGGTTTTTAGCAATGATCACGGAGAAGTGTCTCACCATCTCCCAAATATGCATATTTAAGATGGTCTCGGTAAAGTCTTCAACTCCAAAGATGGAGGTTGCACAATGGAAGGTAACAAGTGATCTCGAAACAACTATCTCAAAGAACATTAATTTCAAAGATGGTACCGACTCTCATTCTCAATTGTTGCATCATCATTTGTATCATTACTCATAACAGAATAAATCTCAAAGACATGCAAAGACATGGTTCAACATCACAAGTGGCACATGTATCACAAGAAACAGAACCAAGATAGTCAACAATATCGTGGAATTCAAGATATAAATCAAGATAGACATCATCAACCAAAGATCTCAATCATATCAACATGGAAAATGAATGCTCCTCTAGGGGTGTCTCATGGCATCAAAAATGTTAAATTGTACCAAATTGTCGCCAAACTCCATAGAAAGGGTGCCAGGATGCACGTCTATCTTGGTCTTGGCGGTCTTGAGGAATGGTCTGCCTAGAATCAATGGAGCATGGTTTGTTGGAGACTCATCTTCCATGTCCAGAATGTAGAAATCTGCTGGAAAAATCAACTCATTCATCCGAACTAACACATCTTCCAGCACACCTGCAGGATGAGCAGTGGCTCTATTTGCCAACTGAATCACGATACCAGTGGGTTGCAAAGTACCAATGTTTAAACACTTATACACTGACATGGGCATGACATTGATCGAAGCACCCAAATCTAGCATTGCATGCTCAAATCTAGAGTTTCCAATTGTGCAAGAAATTGTGAAAGTTCCAGGATCTTTGCATTTTTGTGGCATGCTTGATGTAATCATTGCAGAAACATTTCTACCCATGCTGATCTTCTTATCCCCTTTCAACCTTCTCTTATGAGTGCACAACTCCTTGAGAAATTTAGCATATTTTGGAATTTGCTTGATTGCATCTAGGAGGGGAATATTGATTTCCACTTTCCTGAATGTCTCCATGACTTCTTTTTCCATTTCTGCTTGCATTGTTCTCTTGGATTGTGTGATCCTATTTGGAAAAGGTAATGGAATGGTAACATCTGAATTCTCTACAATTTTCTTCAGTGGCACAGATTTCTGGACTGAATTATCCATTTTCTGCCGTTTTTGGTCAATTTCTGATTGCTGTAAGGTTGGAACATCAACTTCTTTGCCACTTCTCAAGGTAATTGCACTTACGTTGCCTCTTGGATTGTTGACTGTTTGTGAAGGCAATTGGCTAGAACCTTGACTCTTTAGCTCGCTCACAGTGGTTGCCAGCTGCCCGATTTGAGTTTGTAAATTCTGAATGTTGGCACTAACGTTCTGTTGGAACTGAATGTTATTTGTGGCCATTTGTTTCATCAGGTCTTCCATGCAGGTTGCTGTTGTCTGAATGCAGGGGGTATTTGTTGCTTGGACCTACAGCTTGGTATCTAAATTGTTGTTGCTGCTGGTGGGGCTGTTGTTGCTGCGGTGGGGCTGTTGTTGCTGGCTAGGATTCCCATATCTCAAATTGGGATGGTCTCGCCAACTAGGATTATAAGTGCTAGAAAATGGATCATATCTAGATTGTTGCTGTTGTTGCTGATATTGGGGTCTACCAGGAAAAACACCAGCTGCAGCAACACATTGATCTGGAAAAGCGGAACCATCTTCCTGAAGTGTAGGGCATGAATCAAGAGGGATGAGATGAATTAGAGCAAATTCCACACACCGATGCAAATATCATCGCATGGGTGGTTGTTGACCCATCGCTATCCGTCTTACCAAAGAAGTCAATTCATCTAGTCTCGTGTTCCATTCTTTGTTGGTCCATATGAGATGCTTGAATTTCATTAACTCCTCCGGGTTGCGTGATGATCCGCGAGCCAAACCGTTGGGTATTGGCCGCCATGTTTGCTATCGATCTCTTGCGGCGGTAGGAGTTTTGTCTACTAAGGCTCCTCCGAGGCAAAGATCGATCATGCTTCTATCATTTGGCAAAGAAGCCCTTATAAAAGTATTGAATCAAGAGTTGGTCACTAATTTAGTGATGAGGGCAGCTCGAACACAACTTCTTGAATCTCTCCCAGTATTCATGCAAAGTCTCACCAGACATCTGTCTGATGCCACATATATCCTTCCTAATTGCAGCAGCTCTCGAGGCAGGGAAGAATTTCTCCAGGAATAACCTCTTCATGTCATTCCAACTTCTGATTGAACCTGGTGAAAGATAAAACAACCAATCTTTGGCTGCATCGACAAGTGAGAAGGGAAATGCCCTTAACTTGATGTGTTCCTCAGAGATGCCTTGTGGCTTCATGGTTGAACACACAACATGGAACTCTTTCAAGTGCTTATGAGGATCTTCACCCGCAAGACCATGAAACTTTGGTAACAAGTGTATCAAACCAGATTTCAACTCAAAATCTGCATCAAGATCAGGATATTGAATGCACAAAGATTGGTAAGATACATCAGGAGCAGCAAGTTCCTTAAGGGTTCTATTATGCATGTTATCACCATGATTTCGGGATTACTTAAGTTATCGTGTTCACTCCCAAAATTAGGTTCATAATTAACTCGAATTTATCACACGAGATCTAATTAATCTATGCAAGGTCCTATCAATCTCGTGGATCAAGATCAAGCAAGATATCGGATTGGACCTAGTCATGCATCAACTAAAGCACAAAAACACAAAAAGCGCAACTAAGCAAAATACACTAAACAACACTCAAAATATGCAAAAATAAATCTAGTTAATATGTCTAAATATTTTTAAAAATTATAAAATCAACACAGAACAAAATCTACATAAAAATGAAACTAGAAAATGCAATAAAAAATAATAAAAAATTGAAAAAGTAGTCTAAATGATAGAATTTCGAAAAACCAGGGGTGACCTCACAGTTTATTGTGAGTCTTGTTTATCAGGCTGTTTTCCTTCAACCGACCAAGTTTCAGCTCATTCTGGGCATGTTTCAGTTCAAAAATTGCAATAGTTACCCGTAATCACTTGTTTTCCGTCTTTCCTAAATCAGAAAAATTCAAAAGCTAAGATAAAAACGTTAGTATGGTATGAACAATGTTAGTAAATGAAAAATAACTGTTAGAATAGATAAGAAAGAACAAAAATTAGTAAGGTTACTCAAAATGAAAAGATTACACCTACGAGTTCCCCGGCAACAACGCCAAAATTTTGACGAGCGCCGAACTCAGTGAAAATTTTAACCGAAGTTATTACCTAAACTTGTCGTATAGTGAACAACACCGGATCGTCTCCTCAAGGATCGTAGATGCAATTTGATCAAATCAAGTGAAAGTTAGAAAAAAGGGGGGTTTTGATGGTTCAAGGATCGCAGTGACAAGATTTAAAGAGAAATAACAATTAGAAGAACAGTCAATTCAAAAATCTATCCGAGATTGGGTGGATTCAATCATAGACCTTTCAACAAACATTTGAAGCACATTTGAATGGTTAACTTGGATCTAACCGAGATCTCAAAGATTAGATCCGTAATTCATACTAAACAATCGTCGTAATTCAATTGACAAGTAATAAACATAAATCGCAATCGCACCATTCATGTATATATATATCAATTTAAGCACCGAATTCAATTAACCTAGGCATCAATCAAGTAACCTAACCTCTTCAATTACGTGATTAGTTTAGATCAATCAGTTCTAAATTTCATCACAATACTTAATCTTAAACCAAGATCAAATCAGATCAAACATAAACAGAATCACCATTCATGCATTCAAGATCAAGAGAACAAAAGAAGAAGAGAAGAGGAATTCAAATATAAATTAAATACATTACATAACCAAGGTCTCAAGAATCCAAGCCACAATCTCTTCAAGAGTCCCGAATTGACTAGAAGTGACTTAGCTCTCCATTACAATGAAGGAAAAATATACAAGAACTATGAAAAGTTATCTCTAACACCAAGTGTGTGTTGTGTTTAGAGCTCTCCACATGCTTCCTTTTATAGAGGATTCAGAGTAGTAGTAGATGGGTAGATGAGATTAGTAGGTGGAATTAGTAGGTGAGCTTGGTAGGTGAGATTGGTAGGTGAGCTTGGTAGGTGAGATTGGTAGGTGAGATTGGTAGGTGAGCTTCCTTGTCTCCGAAAGTATTCATTGTTGAACTCATTGATTTCGTCATTTCTGAGCCAAGTGGTCTTCATGAAAGTTCTAGGAAATTGTCTAAGCTTTCCAATGGCTCTGGATGCACCCAAAAATTCGTCCTACAGCCCATGATATGACGTAATTACTACAGACTGTTCAGGACCAGTTTCAGCACCTCTGTTTTGACTTTCAGACCCAATATCTCCATCAAGGAGCCCGAATCAAGTTTTGTGTTTGTCATGAAAGTTGTACATATGGGTCTTAACTTTCAGATTACAAATTTTCAGCCCATTCTATAAACTCAAACTCGAATTATGTTCTGGTTACTACACACTATTCGGGTTCCAGTCACATATCCCGTATTCCGATTTCCATGCCCAATTAGCTCTACTAGATGTCTGATTTTGACTCTGAGCTCTTCATCAAAGTTGTAGAGCTCTCTTTTATCTTTCCTACAAGGTAAAATTCATAATTATCAGACATTTAGAACTCAAGATATGGCTAAAATACAGAAACAGTGTAAGACCCGAATAATGCTGAAAAAAAAATCAATTAAGTCCGATTCGAGTTCAAACTTACAAAACATAATCAAATTCAGTCAATTAAGTACATGAAGAGTGTAAATAACTAAACATAAGGGTTTCTTAATGAATAAAATATGTGATTATCAGGTTTATCGAGGGTTTTTCTAAGATTGCTGGACCGCTTACGCAGCTCATGAGGAAAAGTCAAGCTTTTGAGTGGACGGAAGAATATGAAGCCAGTTTCCAAGAATTGAAGAAGAAGTTAACAACTGCACCAGTGTTAATTTTACTAGATTCTAAGGGAACTTTTGATGTGTATTATGACGCTTCCTACCAAGGGTTAGGATGCGTATTGATGCAAAATCAGAATGTTGTGGCGTATGCTTCTCGACAGTTGAAGGTTCATGAGAGGAACTATCCAACACATGATTTGGAATTGGCCGCAGTGGTTTTTGCTCTGAAGGTGTGGAGGCATTTTCTGTATGGAGCGATGTTCAATGTCTTTAGTGATCACAAGAGTCTAAAGTACTTGTTTGATTAGAAAGAATTGAATATGAGGCAAAGGCGATGGTTGGAATTCTTAAAGGATTATGATTTTCAACTCCAGTACCATCCAGGAAAAGCTAATGTGGTAGCTGATGCCTTAAGTAGGAAGGTGCTTAGTGGTTCAGCAATGATGATAAAGGAGGAGGAATTGATTAACAAATTCCGAGATCTATGGTTGTCAGTGGAGTTTCTTCCTGGAAGAGTTCGCCTATGTAAGGTCGTGATCATAAATGAATTTCTTGATGTAGTCTGAGATAAACGAGGACCTATTTTTACAAAATGAGAGGGAATTGTTAAAGCAAAGTCATAAGTCAACGGTAGAGGAAGGAGCAGATGGAATTTTAAGGTTCAAAGAAAGAATCTGTATGTCTGATGATTCTGAACTGAAGAAGGGGATCCTAGATGAAGCTCATACTAGTGATTTGAGTTTGCATCCAAGAATGACCAAGATGTATCAAGACTTAAAGAAGTTGTTTTGGTGGCCAAGGATGAAAAGAGACGTAGCGAAACGTGTGGAGTCTTATCTGGTTTGTCAGAAGGCGAAACTGGAACATCAGAGACCAGCTGGTATATTGCAACCGTTAGCTATTCCAGAGTGGAAGTGGCACAGTATCTCAATGGATTTCGTTACTGGATTGCCGAAGACGAGGAAAGGTCATGATTCGATATGGGTTATAGTCGATAGGCTTACGAAGTCAGCTCATTTCTTGCTAATTAATATTAAATATTCATTGGAAAGATTAACCTAGTTATACATCAATGAGATTGTTAGACTGCATGGTGTGCCTACATGTATAATTTCTAACAGAGATCTAAGGTTTACATCGAGGTTCTGGCGAAGTTTACAAGAAGTCATGGGAACTAAGTTGCGGTTGAGTTCAGCTTATCATCCGCAAACTGATGGTCAAACAGAGAGAACTATATAGTCTTTGGAAGATCTGTTGCGAGCTTGTGTTTTGGAGCAATGAGGAAGTTGGGATGAATTTTTATCTTTGATAGAATTCACCTACAACAATAGTTTTCACTCAAGCATAGGGATGGCACCCTATGAGGCGTTGTATGGAAGGCGTTGTCGAACACCGTTATGTTGGTATCAAGATGGGAAAAGTATGACTATTGGACCAGATCTTGTACAACAGACTACGGAGAAGGTAAAGATGATACAAGAGAAGATGAAGACGACGCAAAGCAGACAAAAGAGTTATGCTGATAAGCGAAGAAGACCTCTTGAATTTAAGGAGGGTGAGCATGTATTTCTAAGAGTGACTCCTACGACCGGTGTCGGAAGAGTTATTAAATCTAAGAAGCTTACTCCTAAGTTCATTGGACCGTATCAGATTATCCGTCGAATAGGTCCTGTAGCATATCAGATTGCTTTACCGCCTTTTCTATCCAATCTGCATGATGTATTTCATGTATCCCAGTTAAGGAAGTATGTTCCGGATCTGATGCATGTTATACAACTAGATGAAGTACAACTGAAGAAGAATATGACTTACGAGACTTTACCTGTTTGAATAGAGGACAGAAAAGTAAAGTAGCTTCGAGGGAAAATGATCGAGCTGATGAAGGTCATATGGAACGATGTGACAGGTGATGTTACCTGGGAGTTGGAAGACAAGATGAGGGAACAATATCCTCATTTGTTCTGAGGAATAACAAATTTCGAGGACGAAATTTTTGTTTGTTGGGGAGAGTTGTAACACCCTAAACTTTTGGGTGAATTACCGTTGTGTCTCGAATGTACTGTTTTCTATTTTTCAACTTTAAGATAAATGACCGTTATGTCCTTTTTGTACTGTTGTTTTTCTATATGAAATACTGTTTTATTTTACTGTCTGTGATTTTATTTGAACTTTTTGTGTGATTTGCTCCGAGACAGGAAAATAATATTTTCCGGGCCGGGGAAATCTTATTTTAATTATTCGGAACTGGGGGATCTTACTAAACCCAATTCTGAATGATACGGTTAGTAATCTTTTAATTTTTAGGATTTAACTGTGCAATAAAATAATTTTATATTATTATAATATTATTTTATTAGTCAGTACAAATAAGCGATAATGGACTCAAAAATGTTTTGCGGGACTCACATTTAGCGAAACAGTTAACGTTTTGGAGTAGTAGCTTAATGACTAACTTAATGACTAGGCTTAATTAGTGACAAGGCTTAATGACTAGGCTTAATGACAAGGCTTGGATTAGCCAATGAGAGCTAAGCTTGGTGATCAAGTTTTAATCCTCACCATTGATCATTTCTAAGGCTTGGATGGAGCCAACCAAGGGGACACCTCCCTTGCATGATGTCTACGGCCAAGTGCCCTTGGAGAGCCAAGAATCACTTCATTCTCTAACACTTTCTCTCTTCTCTCTCTTCCAAAAACACAAACCACCATTGATGCTACCTTGAAGGTCCATTCGGCCAAGAACCCTAGTTCACCATCCAACCACCCAAAATTTTATCCCACCTACTTTTCTAAACCTAAACATAATTCTAAGAACATCTCTAGTTGAGAGTTCTTGCAAAATCCATCATCTTGAGCTTGAAAAACTACTTGAGAGATTCTACCTAGAAGGTGAAAATCCTTGTTTTTCCTTTCTAAATTCTTTTTCAAAGTTCTAAGCCATGATTGATCCATGGTTTAAGCTTTCTTTCATGTTAATAACTTGTAGAAATTTGTTTGAGCTTGATAGGTGTCTTGGAGGGGTGAAAACCGAAACCCTAGAAAGGAGTGAAAGAGTGGTTATCTTCACTTAAGGTAAGAGGAAGACTTGAATCTTATCATCCTTGGGTGGTGATAAGAAAATGGAATTGGTTGTGGTTGTAGAATCCATAAGGATTCTTTTGTGTTATTTGTTATTAGCTTTCCTATTTGTGATTTGTATTAAATTGCATGTCTACAAGCTTTAAATATATTATATGTGTTAGAAATGCATGTATAATTAGTAGGATGTGAATAACATGTTAAGGATTGTATGAGTGTTCCAAAGAACACCAATGAAGGCTCACGGCCTCAACATCAAAGGAGAACCAAAATGTTCTCATCAATTTTCCAAAAGTGTGATTTAATTAACTTAGGGGAATGGATAAGATATAAATTGTTTTAGAACAAGAAAAAACAAATTTAAAGATTAAATGTCAATTTTATATATTTCGCCAACATGCCAAATGTGAATGTTTTTATTTCTAAAATTGTTTTTCAACAAAGGTTAGGTAATAATGCTAAAAGAAATTTTATTACAATGAATTTCAAGGAATAAAAATGATTAGATTAAGTTTAAGGAACTAAATCTAAGAGTTTTACCATTTAAAAGAAAATACAGTAGCTTTTGTAAAATTTCTAACGTAGAGCTCATTTTATATTTTGAAGCACGTTAGTAGTTTTCAAAAGTATAATTAATTGGTTATAATATAAATAAAAGGAATTTTTACAGAAAACTTAGAAAACCATTGTTATACATTTTCTAAGAAAAATACTGTCAATTTTTGCTAAAAACAGACAAATAAGAGAGAAAAGATATCTATTATATTATATACGGTATAAAAAATATTCTACGTAGTTTAAACATATTAAATATTATTTTAATAGTGATTTTTAAGGAATTCGGACAAGAAAATGATTTAAAAATCTTATGCGATTGAGAAAACATTTGAAAAACAATACGCGATTTCAAAAATAGTAAAATATTTTTATGCCATTTAAAAACGTTTGTAAAAACGATGAACTTTTGAAAATGCGATAAAATTTTTACGCGATTGACGAAAACAACAGATTTTACTATCGGGCCAAAGTGGTAGACTCGGACAGATTGTGGAACAGTATTGTCAGGTGGGACATACTGTATATATTTGGAATTTTTGCCATTGAGGGCATATCTGAGATTTTTGCCATTGAGGGCATTTGCGTAAATACGCATATTTATACCATTGAGGGTATTCTGGTAATTTTTATCATGCATTGAGTTGTGCCAGTTTGGTTGATAATTGGTGGATTGATTGACGGGGTGAATTACATCGTGTTGTCAGTGTGATAAACGTAGTGTGGTTCAACCTGAATGAACTTGGAGACATTAGTGTGTGGATTATTCCATTTGTGGACAGTTGGTCGCTCCTCTAGGTCGTGGTAACTGACAACACACTAATGGACTCGACACGCACTATACTTAATCAAGATCTTGTGAAATCTATTTAGTACAAGCCTATAGTGACACGACGTTTTGACAGTGTGCTATACCACGACGTTATGACAGTGGGCTATAGACGCAACGTGAGACAGCGGAATAGCTTGGCGGTCGATGGTACTAATAGATTTTGCAGGTTATTCTCTCTGATGTCTGTGTTTTTAGCTCCATGGAGTAGGGTTGAGTCACATTTTATCTGTATATTTTAATGCTATTTATCTATAACATTTTATCCATTTGTACCATTATTTATCTGTACCATTTTATCTATCTGTACCACTATATGTTATTGTTACGTTGAGTTCTGTGTTATATTACATCTGTGTTATCTTGTATTTTTATTTATGCTATTATAGTATGCTATATTGTATGAACTGTTATACTTGTTGTATTGTCGTTTTCTTATTTTACCATGTTTGTGATGATATAGATTGTCTTACCTCTTTCTTGTACGTGTTATCTGTATATTTTAAATTATGTGATAAAGAGTTTGAGGAAGAGGAACAACCTCTTGAGTGTGAGTATCCAGAGGAGGAGGAAGAGCAGCAAGCCGAAGATCAGTTCTACGAGCAAGAACCATCCGATCATCCATATCCATTGGATTGATTGTGTGAGTATGACACTACCAGGATTCTTTGGATTTGGGCAACTTGAGTTTCACGGAGGCTCTGAAGCCTGGCGTCTGCGAGAGGATAGAGACTCGGTGACGTACGTAGGGCATCTGACTGTGACTATACGTACGGAGTTTGATGGAGTGCCGATCTTTTCTACTTTGTTGTATTTACATGTGGAGTTGCCGCTATCTCTTAGGCGTCATTGGAGTGGTATGTTTGATGCGCCTAGCGAGATCGCAGCAGATCGACTGCACCGGACTCGTGTCCGTAGAGGGTCGAGGCATCCTGGATATTTATCATCACCGAAGTTTCATCTGAGAGTGATCCTTCAGAGGGTTAGATATTTAAGATGTGTACTTGGGCGCGTCTGCGTTTGTATATATTGACCTTTTACTGCTTTGTTTACTATTTTGGTTTTTAAATATTTGTAGTTGTACATTATTTGTATAACCTATGATGGAACTATATGTATATTATGTATGATAATAGTGTGCTTATTTTATGTTCCGTGTTATTTTATCTCGTAATATTCTGTTTAACCGAAAAAATTTTACAACCCGCATTAGTATATAATAAACGTTTTACAACTTGGGTAGATTTTATTTATCTTTATCTTTATTTTCTTTATAAATGTGACATCCCTATAAGGGTGTTACATATTTAGTACTTGTTCTACTACTTGACTGATATTTTGTTGCGCCCCAAGATTATTAAGACTAATCCTTTCTAGAAGGTTATCAACATCCTGATTTCGATTAATTATTCAAAATCCTACATTTGGGCCATGTGGAATCTCTTTTGTTGGTTATTCTCAACTGTATTATTACCATTCGGATTATTTACTAATTGGGCATTCTCTTGATAAATAGGTTGATTGTTTACCCTTTGATTGCGTACAGAGTCCTCTGGGTTACCAAAAACATCTACAATCCTACTTATTTGCCTAGCCAATATGGTGTAGGTATTATTGGTTGACTCTATAAGTGACGTTATTACGGTAGTCATCTGCTGAGTCAACATATGGACTATTTCATAGTTACTTTCATCAATCTTTTGCATGATATTATTCAAGGCTATATTCATATTCCTTGAAGGAATCGAAGATATATCCCTGGGCATGTTAGGAAATACTGGTATTCCCATATTTTGCCTATCAGTTTGATTAGTACTAGTTCCTAAAACTTGGCCACCACCATTTGCTATTTGGTTTCTTGGTGAAATGTTAGGTATATGACTTATATATGTGGCTTGAGCAGTACCTATGTTTTGTGTAACATTTTGGGGAGTGAATCCAGGAGGCAACCCATACAAGGGTGCAGTTCTATTTACCCTAAGAGTTTTGGTTTCTATATTCGAAACAGGGGCCCATGTGATTTCACTAATCAAGTGCTCCACGGCTTGAAGTAAATTTGCAGAGACTGTGGTGTCTCTACTGTTAGGAATTGCAGATTAAAAATCGCGCAGCAAAATAATAGAATTCCCTCACAAGATCCATGCGAAAAGTCCATAATCCGAGTTTTTAAAAGTTTATCTCTTGAAGCGTGATAAACACAAGCGAGGTGAATTACCAACACTGTAATAGCGACGATGTCTCTGCGGTATCCACACAAACAGACTTGCAAAAAGGAGTCACGCCTCTGTTTCACGGTGCTAGCTGCGAAGAGAAGAGAAGAAGACCTTTCACTGAATCTCACTCACTTTCTTAGGTGCGGCTAGGGTTGTAATGTTACGTACGTAGCAGCCCCCTTAGCAGTACTATTTATAATAGTGGCTGCCTTAAGTGAGTGTGAGCAGTAGCAAGGTAAGTTGTGCAACCCTAAACCTATCTGTCATGAGTTAGGCCCACAATTGAATCCGAGTCCAACTTGGATCCTTATTGCTCCAATTTATTCTGTTCTAAGTGTGCGACCCTGCAGGTTCTCATGACGTTGGTAGTAATATTAAAATTTCATTTTAATATTACAAACAGTGAGCGGTATCTAGCAACACATCACTGCTACCCAAGTAATGAGAATGTCAGTGATTTGACATAACCTGTCCATGACCAATGTTTCTGTGTAGTTTAGTCCCTTTGTCCAAATATCTAGATTGAACACAACGCATGAAACGTGTCACCCTTGTTTAGTTCAATCTTCAGTTTCCTGATTCTCGAGTAGACATAGTAATAACGAATGAGATCAATATCTTATATTGACTCATTTGAGCATGACCATGCATTTCGTAGTCTCACTCAATCAGGGGGTCCGAAGATATCACTCTTGTTATGTAGGAGGGATAAATCCCATCTAGGTCACTCATATCTCTCCACATGAATCGCGGTATGTCTAATAACCAACTTTATAATCATCTAATTACAGATGACGTTTGATGGCATTAAAATACACAACTCCTCATGTAGGAATCATAGTGATTTCAGGTCAAAGGACCACATACACCATTATCACTATGAGAATTGCTTATGACACTCACGTAACGATCCACGTAGCATTCTTATGGTGGGTCTGTCTAATACATCATTACTCTAATATGTATCCATGTGTAGACTTGATATCTCATATCCATGACTCGTGAGATGTGGTCATCAGTCTTTGCACATACTAGTCTCAATGCATTATTATTGTCCTAATTAACAATAATACTTGACTAGGGACATTTAAGGATAGTATTTTATCCAATAGGATCTCATGATCAAGTCATCCACTTGATGTCTTATGGTATCAAACTTACTATTCTAAGGACTTTATTATGTTTATCAAAAAGAACACAATAAATGAAATGCCTCATATATTAAAAATAACATAATACAATGTATATAAATACAGACAGAATGTATTGGCCTTTAGGGCATACACCAACATCTACTGTCATTGGCTCAATTATTCCCTGTTTGAGGGTTCTGAGCACTTAAAGATGTGTTTTCAGACATATTAAGTATTATTCTATCACTTCTTAAGCGCATATACTTAAAAAAAAATCCTTTAAGATTTTACTCAATTGACCTGTTCCACCGGGCGTACTAATTTGTTTACCAAAATATTTCTATTGTTATTAGTTAGACTATGGTTAACCCTTTGTCTATGAACAAAGTTTGATTCTCAATCTCAATTCGGGGAAGGAAATCGCTTCTTTTTGGGATTCTAATCTGAGTATCTTAAAGGAATGAAATTGATGGTTTCGATTTAAAGAATGTCATACAAATTCAAAATCGAAAGTTTTATATGTATATTTATTTTAATGAAAACTAAGTTTGAAAATCATAAAAGGTTTGTTTTCGAAAAATAATAGAAAATCAGTGCAAATGAAAATAAGTTAAATATAAATGATTGAAATGAAAATGCATTCGAAGTAAATATGACAAGGAATGTAAAAAACTTAAAATAAAGAGTATAAAGTAAAGCAATTTAAAGTAAATGCAATGAAAAGTAAATGTGCAAATATGTAAATTACAAGAAAGTAAAATTTCATAAAAATAATGAAAACAATTAACTGAAAGCAATAAACAGAACTCAAATGATTTTGAAAAGAATCACTTGATCAGGAATAGAAGAGAATTTGCAAATAATGTAAAGACTGGAAATGTAAAATGAACTTGTATTTAAAGTTGCATTGAATCTAAAAATGATACATGAATGAACATGAAAGTGGATGTAAATATATTGAACTAGACTTGCGTGTTGTTTGCTTGAAATGTCAATGACGTGAGAGCGTGAGTTTACAAATGTTTGTGAGTATAGAATTTTTTACCCCTAAATGTTTTCATCCTCTTGATATTTATAGACTTCTTAAGTAACTACCTACTTTACAAGATTTTGACATATGCCTAAAATAAAGATAAATGTTTAAATGATTAGTAATCTTTGGCTGGTAACCACCAAATCTTTTTTAGCAATCCTTGTGCCACCAATAACTGCTCGATCTTTGTCAACAATCCTTGTGTTGTCTTAATCTTATATATTCAACTACTGCTAACTTCCATTTTGATTTTAAAAAAAAATCATTCTTTTAAATTCAAATTTGAATCTTCGAATACTTACTAGCTTCTACTTGAGGTTTCTTCTATCTTCCAGAATTTTTGGTAATTATAGTTACTCTTCGAGTTTAATGTTTCGATAATCAATCAAAACAATTGCCCTCAACATGAGGTCAAAATGATCCCAAATTGGTATTTGAATCGAAATCAATATTACAACTTCGATTCTTATTTAAGAAAAGTTTATAATGAATCATGTCCATACCAAATCTTATCAAAATGACAGTAGATCAAAAAATATTTAATTTTATATCAACACATGTGTATAAATAATAACTTACATGTCTCATTAATTTCTCCTCTCTCTTTTCTCTTTCTCTCATTAATTACTTCTCTCTGCCAGCTCTATTGTTCAACCAAAGAAGGTAGCAGCCAGCATTATTTTTGTTTTGCTTGAGACTATTGCATTTAAGAAAAGAGATTATACATCTACACAGTCAATTTTGGCAAAATATTACTGTTTACTTGGAGGAAGCTAACAAAAAATAATTTCAAACACTATATATATATATATATATATATATATATCAAATTGAACATAATGTAAATTATGCAAAGCCATTTATATCTCCAGCACATTGAAAATACAGGTAGAAGACAACGCTATAGTTCGAATATCTTAGTTATGATCCTACGTCGACAATTTGTTGCTTAATTTCATGGGAATTTTTTATAATCTCATACGTCATTTATAAAAGAAGAGTACATCATAGATGGGCACACAGAGTGCACACCTTAATTCCTTTATTTCGAGGTACAAATATATAGTAGAACATCGAGGACTAGAAGTAATAAAAACCACTAGTCCTACTGACAAACTGGTTGGATTCAAGGGCAAAAGACAACCCTGTAGTTGGTTCCACCGGGGCATGTGAATGTGCTTGTCTGATCATCCTTGGGGTAACTATAAGCATCTGGGCACCTATCCTTGAAGAATTTGGAATAGTTAGTAGGCCCACAACTGCCTGAATTGCAACAATACTGATCGGTTTTGAACACAGTACATGGGTTGTTGCAACCCCCTTTGAGTCCTAAGCTCATTGGGGCACTGTCCATTGATGTTAGCAGTGCACCTTATTCCGTAGGTGCAACATTCGAAGTTATGGCAAAGAGGAGTAATTAATGAAAGAAAGAGAAAAGAGAGAGAGAAAGAGAAAGAGAGGAGAAATTAACAAGAGAGACGTATGAATCATTATTTATACACATGTTAATATTTGAATAGAGAAAAGAGAGAAAGAGAAGAGGAGAAATTAACAAGAGACGTAATGATTATTTGACACATGTTAATGATGCCAAGTAGACAGAATCCATACAAGAATTTCTCAAAGAAGGAAGGACGGCGGTTTAGCAAACCAATCCAGCCCCTCGTTAGAATGCTTAGTCCATCTAGCAAGTCTATGGGCAGCATAATTGGCCTTTCTACACACAGGCAATAATATATTTGTGAAAATGGGACTTCAGCTCACTAATGTCAGCATATAATGAACCTAATTCAGAAATATCATAAACGTTCTTAACAAAAACTTCAACCACCTTCTTGCAATCACTTGCGATAACAATTGAACTCTAACCATGATGCAAAGCTACCTTCAGCCCTTCCACTATTGCTCGGGCCACCAGGAGAGCAATATTATCCGAGAACCACATAGGGAGAGATTCGCATACCACGCTTGAGCCATTTGGATCCCTAGCAATAATGCCAACACCACCTGTGTTTTGATCCTTAGAAATGGCAGCATCTACATTGATCTTCACTACCCCTACAGGTGGAATTTTCCAAGTTGAATCTGCTACATTACTTCTGTCTAGGGGGAGAGCTTTTGAACCACTTTTTGCTCCAGCCTCCTTCCAGTTCCTGGAAAATGACTATGCATTTGTTATAAATTCCTGGCTTTGACTCCCCGCTCCCTTGAAAACAAGTTGATTCATGTTGCGCCACAAGAAACATGCAAGAATTAGGAACCACTGCAATACATTCGGTGGCAGCTGAACCAGTAAATGATCAAACCATTCTTTGCAATTCAATGAATTAACTGGTTTAATCTTTCCATGAAGACCAGTGGCATACCAAACTTCCTGCACGTGAACAGGACCGGAGGGAATGGAACATGGTTTTGGGATCATCATTGTAGCATGGACATGTTGCTTGGATATTGACTTTCCTTTTAATAAGATTGGTTCTAGTTGGAATTATGTCATGGATGACCCTCCAACCAAATATCTTAATTTTCTCTGGAATATTGATTCCCCAGAATCTCTTCCAGAGCATTTTGTGCCCACCATCCAAGCTGCTGGCTTCCTCTGCCTCAACCTCTCGTCTCCAGTTCATTTCAGCTTTATAGGCGTTGTTCATAGTAAAGTCCCCTCTAGGAGTAAAGTTCCTAACTAGAGAATCCTCAATATCCCTGAAACTCAAAGGTAAACTGCTGATAAGGTCTGTATCCTGAGGAAGGAAAATCTACTGTAATAAATCAAAGCTCCATGTTCTAGTGCCCCCAATTAATAAGTGCAGCCACTCTAAGGTCCTTTAGATCAGAATTCATGAGAGTGATTGGCTTGAACGACCACAGTCTTGGCAGCCACTAATCCTTCCAAACATTAATGGATAACCCATTTCCAACCTTCCAACGAAGCCCTCTTTGCAAGATACATCTGCCTTCTAGGATACTCCTCCAAGTATGAGAGGGGTTATTCCCAAGATTTGCTTTAAGGAAAGAGGTGCCAGGGAAATATCTGGCTGCACAAAAATGAAGGGTCTTGAAGTATCCTCCACCTATATTTTGCGAAAAAGGTCAGGTTGAACACCTCTAGAGATCTTTAAAGCTGAGACTGTAACATCCTCTCTAGCCTATTTGTCTTGATTGTGGTTATAGAAGTTCAATAACATTTGTATGAGTTACATGTGAATTTTGGTAATTTTTTGAGCAAGTTTAAGTATAAGGATATAACACTGAATGTGAAAAATAACTTATAATAGTTCAAAACTTAGCATAAACTACTTAGATGATAGAAATAAATATGAAAAATTCATTTCTAGGTCACAAATGCTTAGAATGAGATGTGGTAAATTTCTGAGCATCAACTGAATTAATTTGGTATTTTTAACCATACAAGAAGAGTATTATAGCTTAGTGACCGTGAACGGTGTATAAGGATAATCATTAAATGATTACTTTGATAATTGGAAGAAGTCCTAGAATTTTTCCTAACACTTATGGAAAATAAAAAACTCATAAGAGAAATATCAAAATATCCTTAAGAGATACAACATGTCCAGTTACACAAAAGTCTTTCATCCTTATCTCTCCATGTCTCTCCATTGCCCTCCTTATCTCTATCTTCATCTTTGACTTTTCTTTTCTCTCATTTCTCACTCTCTCACAGGGCTGCAACAAGTAAAAAGAGAAAAGAGGAAAAGAAAGAAAGAGGAGGAAAGAGAGAAGCAAAAGGAAGGAAAGGAAGACAAAGGTTTAGACATCATCATAGAGAGTTGAGGTAAGGATGTTTGACTATGCCAAGCTCTTTTCTTTTTCTACATCTTGATGGTGCATGGTGCATGGTGCATGGTGCATGATGAACATGGTAGAAAATGGGTGTATGAGGGTTGTAGGGGTGTAATGTTTCTTCATTTCACTCTTTTTTCTTTTGATACCAAGAGTTTGAATGGATGAACTTGGTATGGAAGAATGGATTGTTGAAGTTAGATGATATATGTATATTTATGTTTATGGTTTTGAGCTTAGGAATAACTTTGAGACTCCATGAACATGTGTGTTGGTAAACTTGATTGGAATTTGAGGAATGGTATGTCAAATTGTTGTCACATATAGGGTTATGGATTTTGAACTTAGGTCCATCCATATAACTCTATGTTCTTGAGTTTTTGAATATAGGTTTGATGAGTTGTTCATTGTTCATAGACCCTTATGATGATGATTTGATAATGTAAATGTGAGTTTTAACATGTTTAGGAATCATGATTTGGTGTTAAAACCATTTAAAAGTTGATTATGGAAGTTTGCCTTTAGGTGATGAATCGCCTAGAAACTGACTGCTTAATCGGTAAGTGGTAGAGAGAAAATTTAGCTAGGCGACTAATCGGCCAGAAACTGACTGCTTAATCGGTCAGTGGCAGCCACAACTAGTGCTAAGCGATTAATCGCTCAAGAAGTGACCAATGGTTAATGACAAAAAATCAGTGGGACTTCTGTTGTCATTGGGAGATTAATCAGAGGGTTTTGGACGATTAATTGCCCAAAAATAGAAAATTTCCTTGTTTCCTATTTTGAGAAAATAGAATTCTCTACTTGATGAATTACATATTTATGCTTATTAGTGTGAGTTAAGGCACTATTAGGAGTATTTTATGATATTAACATACACCTAGCATATCTATAAAAGATGTTTACATTGTGCATTCAATTAATTGTGGAGTGATAATGGTATTCTTCTAGTTCATTGGAGAGTAATGATATTGTGCATTAAGTTCACTTGTGAAGTGCAGGCATGGTGCACTAGACTCAAGCATGATGAGATACCTTTGCATTATACATTTATTATATATCATGAAGTGTATTAAAAAGAATGAATTTCTCCTTTAATTGCTAAAGTTAAGCTATGAAAGTGTATTATAAATATGAATTGATCATTTATTTGCTAAAGTTAAGTCAATATTGAATGTTTATTGTGACTTGCTCCTTTACATTAATAAAGTTAAGTTTATGTTAAAATGATATGGTGTGTGCTCATGATAAATGGCACAAATGATATAGACCTTGAGTAAAAATGATTCATACTTGCTATTCCTCAAGTATTGTAACCTTATTATGATGTGCACAATTATTTGTCTAGAGAATTGTAGGAGATGATCCTCAATAAGGAAGGAGATCCTAAATTCTCAGTGTGGGAGTTTTAAATAGTTTCCTCGTCATAGATGAGAATTGTAGGAGATGATCCTCGATGGGGAAGTGGATCCTAAATTCCTAGTATGAGTCTTATCAATAGTTTCCTCATCAATAAGGTCAGTGTTACCAGTAATGTGAGAAAGTAATATGCCCTCCCTACCCAGAAATACAAGGAACTGGGTTCCTGGGAATATGCAAGAAGCACATTTCATAAGCATTAGCATATGACATTACATAAGCATTAGCATAAGACATTACATGAACATTAGCATGAGACTTACACTTGTCCGAGTAATATATATATATATATATATATATATATATATATATATATATATAAAATTACAGAGATGTTAGTTACATATATAGATCATGGATTTGCATTATGAATGTTTACACAAAGAGAGTATATGATTGTCGAGTGATAGTGAGTTGTGACTCATATCTGACTCATATACTTGTGATTTCTATGATCTATTGATATTGTGATGATTTGATATGAATGGTTGATTATGAGATAATTGAGCCATAGTAATAATTGAATTATTTGCCTTGAGAAGAGAAAATAATAGTTTTTGGCCTATGCCACATTTCTATATGGTATCTATATTACTAATTTGATTTCACCGAAGCAGCTAGAGTTATTGTGATGACATTACATGTTTTAGCATTATTGAGGATTTTAGAATTCTCACTCATTTGCTTATTTTCAATGATAATTCCAATGTAAGGTCCACCCAAGGAGAAGAAATGAAATGGATGACATAGAGTAGAGTTATTTACTCTTTTGACCATTGCTTTGTATTATATAGTTATGCAATGGAAAGTTTAAATTGTATTGTATATATGCCTTTGAGGCGTAGTTTGTATATACTTAAACACTAATGTACTAGTTAGTTGAACTTGTTATATCATTAAAGGATATTCCTTTCAGATGTATATTTGTTCATGTACAAGTTACATTTCCCTCTCAAGACTCTATATAATAACATGTATGATTATTATCAAGGTAGTATGATATTTTTATGTTAGAAATGATGTGCTTAATCCTGTTTACTTATGTATATTCCAAATATACTATAGTATTAGTATTGGGACGTTATAGAGACCACCTTTCACTTTGGGCCTACACAACTTAGTCTAGCTAAACCAATGAATCTTCCTACCATTTGTGTTTGTGCTCCACCAAAAGCTACTCATCATCATTTCCAAGTCATAACATAATCCCAAAGGGAGTTTGAAAACACTCATGGAGTAAGTGGGGACTGATTGAGCAACAACTTTCAAAAGGATTTCTTTTCCTACCTAAGAAAGAAGTCTTTCCTTCCAACCTTGAATCCTTTTCCATACTCTACTTTTTATACTCTGGAATGAGTTATTTTTAGACCTTCCAACCCGAGTGGGTAATCCTAGGTAGGATTCATTTAGAGCCTGGGTGGTGAGTCCAAACTTTTCCATAATCATCTATCTAGTACCATTGTTCACATTTGGACTAAAATAAATTAATGATTTCTGAAAGTTCATATGCTGTCTCGAATCAAGGCAATAAAGGTTGATTACTCTAGCTAATTCATTAGTTTCTCTTCCCTTGACCTTGGAAAAAAGCAAGCATGCTCGAGAAAGCTTCTGCAACTAGAAGGAAAAGATAGGGTGATAATGGATCCCCCTGTCTCAACCCCTATGAGGATTGAACTTCCCATACTGCTTTCTATTCAAGATTATGAAGATGGAGATTGAAGACACGCAGTCTATGATAAGCTTGATCCATCTCTCATCAAAGCCCATACGCTTTATAATTGCTTCTGAAAAGCCTCACTTGACATAGTCGTATGCCTTGCTCATTGATAGCTATCAAGACTATCAAATTATATCAATTTATAAACCGGTTCACTAAATTACTTATAGTATAAGGCACAATCGGGTTGAGCTCTTAAATTACTCTAATTAAGCAATCATATTAAAAAGTTAACAAATGAGAGAAATGTTGCAAAATTAATTAACAGAAACTAATTAACTATTCTTGAGTTTAATTCGTACTTGATCACTAAGAATCCATTCAATTGCTAACCAAGTTATTGGCTTTAGATTACATCAAGAAGCCTTAAGATGATCAATAAATTATCTACTAGATAAGCATCTATAATTTAATTAATCAAAGTTAAACGAATCAAGTACCCATTTAATCCTAAATTAACTTAAAATCTATAATTCAACCAAGCTAAACAATCCATCAAACACCTTTGATGCATTGTTTAATTTCTTCCATTCAATTGCCAATCAGATTCTTAGTCTTAGATCCCATCAAGAAGCTTTAAGATGATCCTTGAATTCTCTACTAGATAAGTACCGAAAATTTAATTAATCAAGCTTAAATGAATTAAGAACCCATCTAATCCTAAATTAATCTAAAACCCAAAATTCAACCAAGCTTAACAAATAACATCCAAGAAGCCTTTGATGCATTGTTTTGTCTCTTTAATCCTCATTAACACATGGTAATTATGTAATTATCACAATAACATCCAAATCAAATTAAGCAATTCAATTCAGATTTATCAAAATCAAAAGAAGTAATGAAAAACATGATTAACAAGTAAAAGCGAAACTTGATTAACAAGTAAAGAGAAACTTGATCAACAATTAAATGTAAAATAATCAAAACAAGATTTTAAAATTAAACATCAAGATTATCAATTCCTATGATTGATTAAAAGGTTCTTCCCTCTCATACATGAGGATGAGAGAGAAGGAAAACATAAAAGAAAGAAACCTAGAGAGAAGGAAGAAGAAGAAAGACAAAGAGAGAAAGTGCAAGCAAGAGCGGTTAGGAGAAAATTAGGATTGAGTTTCATAGTTGTAGCTGCTGATTAAATAACTATCTCTAAAATTAAAAATCCAAGTTTTACCTTAGCTTAGGGTTAATACTCTTCCTCTTAGATTTAATTAGACGCCTAATTCGTGTAAATTGGACATAAGATGAGAGAGTTATGTCTCAAACATTCTTAACAGCTCTTTGAACCCATCAGTCGAGTTCAAAAGGTGAAAACACCATCAAAATGTCATAGTTTTGATAAGTGGACTTCATAATAAGTGAAGATATATTTCTTAGATTTCAAATGCCACTAGTTTCACGTCCATGTCACACCTACAACCCAAATTATGGTCAAATCTTTTCACATCATCCACGTTCCAATGATAGTATCTCTATCTTGAATTCATGGCCCAATCTAACCCACTAGACATCTGATTCAACCTTTGAACTCTTCATCAAAGTTGTTGAGCTTTTTCTAAGATTTCTTACAAGATTAAATTAATAATTTTTAAATGTCTAGAACTCAAGTTATGCCCAAAATACAAAAATAATGTAAAATTTCCAATAATGCTAAAAAATACAATTATGCCCAATTTGAACCCAAACTTATAAAATGTGATCAAAATCAATCAATTAATCATATAAGAGGTCTAAGAGACTAAATATGAGGGTTAACTAATATATGAAAATTGTATTTATCAAATTCCTCCATACTTAACTTTTGCACTCTCAGGCTAAAGCAGAAGTCCACCACTAGGGAATAAATGAAAAACAACACAAACTTGAAAATTAAAAACTCAAGAAAAACTCACTTTCCAATGATGTTAAATATTTCAAAAGGAGAGAAACCAAAAATTAAGGAATTAAAACATTCATAAAGTAATATTTCTTTACATCTCAAACCAACAAGCATAGTAACTTCAATTGAAAAGCATAGATCAAGAATGATAGAACCTCACAAGACTTACTCTCAATCTCACAAGTGTTTAGAAGGTAAGTGTTTCACTCAATTCAACTCATGAAAATATGTACTACCATAAGCTTTCTTATCTTCTACTTCTCCACTACCCAAAACACGTGCACACACAAATTAAGAGGACATTTTTTAAAGTTGTAATTGGGGCAAGGTAAAGAAGGAAAGTGATATGGATATGACAAGTTGAAGACCAAAGAAAATAAAAAAGCATTAGGGTTGAGTCCAAATAACCAGCATGATAGTTTTATCCCAACTCTATGTAATTGAAATTCTCTTTACATATTCCTTTTCCTTTTGCTTTATTGAATTTTCTTTACACATTTTTTTTTTAATTGGCCACTTTTTCCTTTTTCACCAACATTTTGCATACCAATTAGCACACCTCCATACTTGTTCAAGAACTCATCCAATAACTATGTCAATGCTCTCTTATTCCCTAAGGTTGGGTAAGAACTTGATTTTCATTTAAGACATGTAACGAGCTAAAAATAAGGAATGATTAAACAAGTTCAAAGGGGTTAATCAAGGGAAAATATGCAAGGTTTGCTATTTGGATAAAATGGCTAATTCAAGAGAAATGCCTCAATCATCTACATGTATACATATGAAAATGTAGCCTAAAAAAGAATTAAAACAAGTTCTAGAATAAAAATTTCATGAGTGAAAATCACACAAGAAATAAGAGAATGACACAAATGCTCAATCCATTCATTAAAAGGCTTAAAGTCTCACAAGATATGTTTCTATCAAATTTAATCAACTAATTCAATTTCGTTACCAAACTAGTTATTCTCAAGATGAGAGACAATTTATTCACTTATGTTACCTCAATTTATACATGCTCACAACTTTCACAAACTCAAAGTTTCATTGGAAAACAATTAAAAACACACTTATATTTTGTTTTTCTTTTTCTTTTAAAAACAAGAAAAACAGAGTGTAAAACATAATTTGAAACAAAACAAAAAACAAAAATAGAAGATAGAAACATAATTAAAAATAGAAAATAGAATTAAAAATAGAAAATAGAAACAAAAATATAAAAGAAACACCATAAACAACAATAATAAACAGCAAAAAACAAAAACAAAAACAACATAATTATAACCAAAAAAATAGTAAACAACAAATAACAAAATAATAACAAGAATTATCGAATAAAACAATAAATATAGAAAAAATAGTAAAATTAGTAGAATTAAAATAACAATCAATTGAAAAAATAGAATGCTAAAATTCCTCCCCCACATGTAAATTTTACATTGTCCTCAATGTGAAACTAAAAAATCATTATCAAATCATCAATAACATCAACAAATATACGTCAAGCAAAATAAAAGAGAGGAGAAAGAAACATCCTTATCACGTGATGTAAATGGCCGCTTGTTCTTGCACTTTAAGACCGCAATTGTGTTGAAAACTACCTGAAACAAGGGAATCAAGGGTTAATAGTTAATTATACTCTTAATATGATTAATTAAACTTAGATTGATCCCCGATAATGGCGCCAAAATTTGATAGTTGTAGAGACTATCAAATTATATCAATTTATAAATCGATTCACCAAATTACTTGTAGTATAAGGCATAATTGGGTTGAGTCCTTGGATCACTCTAATTAAGTGATATGATCCAAGTTGCATGTATATTATTTTTACGGATCGTCCTTGAGTTGATTTCGTGTTTTAAAGAATTAAAACGATGAATGGTGAACAGTAACGTGACTAGTACGTGAACAGTGACATGAACAGTACGTGAACAGTAAACAAATAGAAAAAATATGAAAAAAGACAAGGAATGGAAGGAAGAAGACACCACACTCTTGGAGAGTGATAAGTCAAGTGAAGATTCACCACAAAGGTAAGGAAACCTTTGATAAGAACTAAGATGATTCTTCCAAGAACCCTAAGAGAACTAAGCTCTCAAAACTCACAAAGGAGTGCAATAATATTCTCAAATTCAAAAGTGACAAATGCAGTAAACACAAGTCTATTTATAGGCATTAGGTATGCGGCTAGGTCTAGCTAAAGGAGGCAGTAAGCTAGCGCATTTTTAATCCTAATCCTAGCGCAAATGTGGCCCAGGCCTAATTAGAAGGCAACACCTATCCCTAGCTTTACTATGCGCAAGTTAAGCCCAAACAATAGGCCCTTATCACAAAATTATCCCAAAAAGAAAATAAGAACCAAAACTGAGAAAATTAAAAAGTTCAAATACATAATTAAATAAAATTGACTAAGAAGAAATCATGCCCCCACATTGGGCCCTTCATCAACTTGGATCATTTGAACCATCTTGAGTGCTCTTTCTTCTAGAATGGGCTTGAGTAAGAGTAAGTGGTTGACTTCTTTGTCCAAATCCTCCTAAGCCTTCTTAGCTCTTGACCTTATCATTGGGCCTGAAAGTCCTCGTAGTGTATCTTTGGGCATTGGGCCCGTTGGGCTTCCACTTGAGCTTCTTTGGTCTCCATCATGCCCTCCCCCTTCGAAAGAATTTGTCCTCGAATTTGATCCTTCATCACTTATATCAAAAGGACTTAAGTCAGCGACATTAAATGTTGCACTAACCCTATGCTCACCTGGTACGTCAACTTTGTAGGCATTGTCATTGATTCTTTCTAAGATTTGGAAGGGTTCATCTTCTTTAGGTAAGAGCTTAAATTTCCTTTGCAAAGGAAACCTTTCTTTTCGCATGTGCACCCACACCCAATCTCCTGGTTCAAAAACAACTTGCCTCCTTCCCTTGTTTGCTTGCCTAGCATATTGCTCCATCTTCCTTTCAATTTGAGTCTTGACTTGTTCATGGAGGTTCCTCACATATTCAGCTTTTGCCTGTCCATCCCTATGAATTAAAGAAGAGACATTAGGTAGAGACAGTAAATCAAAGGGGGTGAGGGGATTAAAATCATATGCAATCTCAAAAGGAGAAAAACTAGTAGTAGCATGCATAACTTTATTATAAGCAAATTCAATAAGAAGTAAGCATTCTTCCCAAGTTTTGATATTTCTCTTGATGATAAATCGCAGAAAGGTCGATAGGGTCCTATTCACCACCTCAGTTTGCGCATCGATTTGTGGGTGGTAAGTGGTAGAGAAGAGTAGCTTAGTCTTAAAGGCTATCTTCCATTCATCCCCTTCCCTTATCCTAATTTGATGGTACCCACTTTTTAAATCTACTTTAGAAAAGTAACATGCACCATGCAATTCATCAAGCAAATCATCTAGCCTAGGGATGAGATGCCTATATTTTATAGTTATATTATTTACAACCCTACAATTAGTAGACATTCTCTAAGTGTCGTCCTTTTTGGGGACAAGTATGACAGACACGACACAAGGACTTAAACTTTCCCTCACCCATCCTTTTTGCATCAAATCCTCCACTTGTTTATGAATTTCCTTAGTTTCCTTAGGATTTGTCCTATAGGCAGCCCTATTAGGCAAAGAGGCTCCCGAGATGAAGTCTATTTGATGTTCAATCCCCCTCAAGGGTGGTAGTCCGAGAAGGACACCCTTTGGAAAGACATCTTCAAAGTCCTACAAAAAAGAATCAACTTCACTAGGTAGAAGGTTAGAGTTACAATTTATGTACAAGTCCTTGTATACGCAAATGTACATCTCTTGCTTTACAAAGCAAGCCCTCTTAATCTCGCTCTCCCTTGCAATTAAACATTCATTTTTTTTCGCATTTACAAGTTCTTGGTCCTTATTCTTTGCTTCCCCCTTTGATTTTACTTTTACATCTTTCTTCTCTTACTCCCTTCTTAGCTTCAAAGCCTTTTGGTCTTCACAAACCTGTTTGGGAGTAAGGTGTGTAAGGGTTACCTTTAAGGAATTATGAACAAAGGAGTACTTGTTAGTGAAACCATCATGAATAGCATGCTTATCAAATTGCCAAGGCCTTACAAGCAAAATATGGCCGGCCTCCATGGGAATAACATCACACAAAACATCATCATTATACTTACTAATTAACAAACTTACTAACACTTGTTGATTCACTATCAACTCACCATTCTCACTTAGCCATTGAAGCTTGTATAGTCAGGGGGTGAGGAGTAGTTTTAAGGTCAAGTTTTCTTACCAAGCGAGTGCTTGCCACATTGGTGCAACTTCTCCCATCAATGATTAATGAGCACACTTTGCTTTGGATAACACATCTTGTGTGGAAGATGTTTTCCCTTTGATCTTGGTCCCTTGTCATAACTTGGCTACCCAAGAGTCTCCTTATCATTAGCAAGTTGTCATCATGAGCATAGGTCTCACATTTTTCTTCTCCTTCACTTGAGAGAGGAGAATTTGGACATGAATCACTAGAGATGTGTCCCTCTCTTATCACCATTGCCCTTTTGTTTGGGCATTGAGAGGCTATGTGTCCACTCCCCAAACATTTGAAGCACTTGATGTTCCTATTTTTAGAAGAAAAAGAGGAAGAAGCATTAGTGGAAAGAAAAAACATTAGAGTTTTTAGAAGTTATACCTCCCTTGGGTTGTGTAGAGGAGTTTTCTTTTGGTTCCTTGTCCTTCCAAGTGAGAGGTTTGAGGTTAGAAGAAGGCTTCTTCCATGCACCTTTTCTTTTGATTGTTGTTCCAACTTTATGGCTTGGTGGACTAACTCATCAAGCTCTTCATAGTTGTGCAACTCCACAATGTCTCCTATCTTATGGTTTAAATCATGAAGGAAACGTGACATGGTAGCCTCCCTATCTTCAATGACATTGGCCCTTATCATGACTACCTCCATCTCCTTGTAGTACTCATCCACACTCCTACTTCCTTGGGTAAGTCTTTGGAGTTTATTGTGTAATTCCCTATAGTACCATGAAGGGACAAACCTCCTTCTCATTAAACTTTTCATCTCTTCCCAAGTATCTACGAGGTACTCCCCATTCCTTTCCCTTTCTTTTTGTACTTGGTTCCACCAAACTAGGGCATAATAGGAAAATTCTAGGGCAGCCACCTTCACATTCCTTTCTTCATTGTAATGGTGATAGGAAAAGATTTGTTCTACCTTGGTTTCCCATTCTAAGTAGGCTTCGGGGTCATTCTTTCCTTAGAAAAAAGGTACTTGGGTCTTTACTCCTCCTAGGTCTCCTCTTCTTTCATCACTTATATGCCTCTTATTCCTCCTTTCATAACTCCTTTCACTCCACTCATGCCTCCTTCTCCTATCATGGTTCCTCCTAGTCCTCCTTTCCCTACCCGAATCATAGGTATCTTCATCCTCATATGATACTTCATGTTGAGAGTCTCTCCTCCTTTCATTATCAAGCCTTATGTTTATTTCCACCCTAAACTTCTCAAGTTCTTTAGCTAAGGTTTGTAGTCCTAGGGGATGAGGGTGTACTTCTTTTACTCATCTTTGCACAAGTAATAAGAATAATTCAAGATTAAAAGGCCCTTACCACTCTTCTCACGTGTATACATTCTTAGATTGATTCCACTTGTGTTTCACATAATTAGGCTTTTGTTTAATGAAAATGCTCCTACCTTTTACTACTCAAGTTCTCTTTGCAAGTTCTTAAATGAACCTTCTCGCGTTTCAATTAACTAAAGCTCTTACAAAAGTAGCGGTCCTCACAAGAGTAAGCACTCAAAAGTTGAAGAAAGGATGAAACTCTAGACAAAACTCAAAGGAATTTAAAAGACAAGCAAGAAAAGCTAATTAAAAAGAAAGGTAAAACTCAAAAGAAATAAGAAGAAAAAGAAATGCGCAAGGTATGTAGAATAGTACCGCTTAATGAAATTCACAATGCATTCAAACTTAATCTTGCTTAAATGCAATGACAATCTCTTTTTTTTTTAGAATAGACTTTTTTTCTCCTTTTTTTATACTATTTTTCACGCCCTTATTCTCTTTTTGCACTTAAAAAAATTGATTCTTGCAATTTTAGTTCCAAATGTTATGCCCAATTGTGTATTTAGGAGTTTCCTTTCAAATTAGGGTGCTATAAAACATATAACACCAATGAATATAGAGTTGATAAGATCAAAACTGTAAATATTACGTAGATATTAAAGAAAATAAACTAAAGGCAGAAAATAAAAAGACTAGAATTTAAATGGAAAAAAGTAAAGAACGAAAAGTAAAGAATGTTGCCAATTCTTAAGAATGACAGAGATCAATGATAATCAAGGTTGTGTACAATTATGACATTCAAGCAATGGTGCTTGATGTTTGGAAAGCAATAAGAACAAGTACAAAAAATATAAGAACTCTATCAACTCTAGGATCAGAGCTCTAGATACCACATGATATGATCCAAGTTGGATGCATATTATTTTTATGAATTGTCCTTGAGTTGATGTAGTGTTTTAAAGAATTAAAATGATGAAGGGTGAACAGTAATATGAACAGTATGTGAACAGTAAAAAATAGAAAAAGATGCAAAAAGACAAGGAATAGAAGGAAGAAGACGCGCACACTCTTAGAGAGTATAAGTCAAGTGAAGATTCGCCACAAAGGTAAGGAAACCTTTGATAAGAACTAAGATCGTTCTTCCAAGAGTCCCAAGAGAACTAAACTCTTAAAACTCACAAAGGAGTGCAATAATATTTTCAAATTCAAAAGTGACAAATGCAGTAAACTGAAGTCTATTTATAGGCATTAGATATGCAGCTAGGTCTAGCTAAATGAGGTAGCAAGCTAGCGCATTTTTAATTCTAATCCTAGCGCAAATATGGCTCAGGCCCAATTAGAAGGTAGCACCTATCCTTAGCTCTGCTATGCGCAAGTTAAGCCCAAACAATAGGCCCTTATTACAAAATTATCCCAAAAAGAAAATAAGAACCAAAATTGAGAAAATTAAAAGGTTCAAATATATAATTAAATAAAATTGACTAAGAAGAAATCATGCCCCCACATTGGGCCTTTCATCAACTTGGATCATTTGGACCATCTTGAGTGCTCCTTCTTTTGGAATGAGCTTGAGTGAGAGTAAGTAGTTGACTTCTTTGTCCAAATCCTCCTTAGCCTTCTTAGCTCTTGACCTTGTCATTGGGCCTCTAAGTCCTCGCAGTGCTTCTTTGGGCATTAGGCCTGTTGGGCTTCCACTTGAGCTTCCTTGGTCTCCATCATTAATCAATCAGATTAAGAAGTTAACAAAAGAGGGAAAGATTGCAAAATTAATTAATAGAAACTAATTAAAAATTGTAAACATAATTAAATAAACAATCAATCTAAGGAAATTAACTATTCATAAGTTTAATCCATCATTGATCACTAAGAATCCATTCAATTGCTAACCAAGTTCTTGGCTTTAGATCAAATCAAGAAGCCTTAAGATAATCAGTGAATTATCTACTAGATAAGCATATAAAATTTAATTTATCAAGGTTAAATGAATTAAGCACCCATTTAATCCTAAATTAACTTAAAATTCATAATTCAACTAAGCTAAACAATCTATCAAGCACCTTTGATGCATTATTTAATCTCTTCCTTTCTATTGCTAATTAAATTCTTGGTCTTAGATCATATCAAGAAGCCTTAAGATGATCCATAAATTCTCTACTAGATAAGCGCACAGGATTTAATTAATCAAGGTTAAATGAATTAAGCACCTATCTAATCCTAAATTAATCTAAAACCAAGAATTCAACTAAGCTTAACAAACAACATCTAAGAAGCCTTTTTTGATGCATTGTTTAGTCTATCTAATCCTCATTAACATGTGGTAATTATGTAATTATCACATTAACATCTAAATCAAATTAAGTAATTCAATTCAGATTTAACAAAATCAAAAAAAGGTAAAGAGAAACTTATTCAACAAATAAATGTAAAATAATCAAAACAAGATCTCAAAATTAAACATCAAGATTGTCAATCCCTAGGATTGATTAAAAAGTTCTTCCCTCTCATCCATAAGGATAAGAGGAAAGAGAAACATAAAAGAAAGAAACTTAAAGAAAAGGGAGAAGAAGAAAGATGAAGAGAGAAAGTACAAGAAAGAATGGCTAAGAGAAAATTAGGATTGAGTTTCATGGTTGCAGCTACTACTTAAATAACCATCTCTAAAATTAAAAATCCAAATCTTCCCTTAGCTTATGGTTAATCCTCTTTCTTTTAACTTTAATTGGACACCTAATTCGTATAATTTGGGCTTAGGATAAGAGAGTTATGCCCAAAACATTCTTAATAACTCTCTGAACCCATCAGGCGACTTCAAAGGGTGAAAACACCATCAAAATGTCACAGTTTTGATAAGTTGTCTTATAAGAAGTAAATATATATATGTTTTAGCTTTCAAATGCCACCAATTTCAGGTTCATATCACAACTACAGCCCAAATTATGACTCAATCTTTGCAAATCGTCTAGGTTCCAGTGACAACACCTCTGTCCTGAATTCGTGGCCCAATATGTCCTACTAGACATCTGATTCAGCCTTTGAACTCTTCATCAAAGTTGTAGAGTTTTCTCTCATATTTTGTTAAAGATAAAATTAATAATTTTTAGATGTCTATAACTCAAGTTATGTCCAAAATATATAAATAGTGTAAAATTCTTAAAAATGCTAAAAAATACAATTAAGTCTAATTTGAATCCAAACTTATAAAATGTGGCCAAAACAGATCAATTAAGCATATAAAAGATCTAAGAGACTAAATATGAGAGTTAACTAATATATGAAAATTGTGTTTATCACTCATGTCTAATTTCAAAGCTATCCATCCATTCCTCCCTTGCCTTCTTCCTTTAAAGGTGTGAAGGCTCAGATACAACAAAAGCATTGTCTATACTTTGCCTACTTGGAACAAAGGCACTTTGGGAAGCAGATATAATAGTAGGAAGTTAAATTTTCAACTTATTATCCAATACCTTTGAGATAATTTTGTCAACTACATCACAAAGGCTAATTGGTCTAAAGTGGGATCTATTGGATTTTTTATTTTGGAAATTAGTACAACATATGTATAATTAATGCTCTCTAAAAAAGACTCATCATTAAGAAAGCTCAACACAATTTATAATATCCTTCCGAATAAATGACCAATAATTTTGGAAGAAAAGTGGAGGCATACCATCTGGTCCTAGTGTTTTTGTTGGGAACATTTAGTAGATTACCGTTCTGATCCCTTCTACTTCAAAAGCCTTTATCATCTGACCATTCATCTCCATAAAGATTCTCGGAGAAACAACCTCTATCACTTTTAAGATAAACGATGGGTTTGAGGAAGTGAACAATTCCTTAAAGTATTTGATGGCAATACTGGCTACCTCCAACTCCTTTGTGCTCCAAACCCCATCGTCATTTTGTATCTTGGAAACAATATTTTTCTCTTTCCAGGCAAGTTCCCTACCATGATAGAAAGTTGTATTCTTGTCCTCGTCCTTAAGCAAGTACACCTTCGACCTTTGCTTCCACATCAACTCCTTACTTTCCAAAAACTCATTTATAGTATTAGATACGTATGTTGTCTATGCAAGAGTTTCCTGGTTCAATGTTTGTTTTTGGACTTCCCTTATTTGGTGTTGATGTTTCTAAAGCTCTTTTGAAACTTTTCTCAACTCTTTGTTTGCTCCATAGCTCTAGCCTTCCTTTTCTCTAGATTTTAGAGCTAACCATTACCAATCTATTTGGCCCTGCTAGAGATAACCACCTTTCCTTTACAACTTTTTCACAATTAGGATGGTAGAACCATATCTGTTCAAAATGCCATCTTTTCTCAGCTACTGAATTGACCCTTCTAGCATCCCCACATGATCAACAAAAAAGAATAGGGATATGGTCAAAAACTGATGTGGATAGATGTCAAACCTTTTTAACTCATAAATTCTTTCAAATCATACAAAATAACTGTCCAGTCCAATCTAGCTTGGATAAAAGGCTTTGTCACAATAATAAAGATATTAAAACGTGTTCACAATTAAATTAAAGAACTTGTTTGGGCTAGGAGATCCACTTTTGGTTATAAATTAAGGACAAGATTAATTCTTTTTATAACTCAATTGAAATCCACACACAACGGTGGTTCCAATTGGAAAATTAAACATTCAAAATTCATTTAGAATTATATAAGTAGTTATATTATGGTTCCTTTAATTATCTACCAACACTTGTAAATAGGTTCAAGTATTCATTGTGCCAAACCACTTGTCTACAATGAATCAAGAACTCCACTTTACAAGGAGGGCTTCTAAATTGATTGGAAAAAAAATACAACTCATATAATGATTACTTAATAATATATCATTTAAGCACAAGAAATAAATTAATCTAACCTTATTTTTATTACCAACAGCTTCACCCCTTCATCTAAGCAAGATGAAGATTAGTTACCCATGAGCAAGAAGAAAGAAAGAGAGAAGAAGAAGATGATGATGATGATCATAACTTCTATTTACAACGAAAGAAAATTACAACATGAAAATAACATAATAACATGATCTTGTTCTCCAACCAAGATTAATAATTCTAAACTAACATCCCAAAACTAACTCCCCCAATAAGCAGCCAATGGTGCTATTTATAGAGTATGAAGGATACAAAGTGATAAGGAGGCTGATTAATGAGTAGTTGGATGAGTGGTTGAATTATTATCATGCTTGTCTCCCTATTCAACCAATCAGCTGCCTTCACACGACCATAGGTCTATCATAACTTCATAATATCGAAAAGTGGCCTTCATGAGAGTTAAAAGGTTTTGTCTTAGCTTTCCAATGCCACTGGTTTCAGCTTAAAAGACTACCTACAGCCCGAGTTATGCCCTGATTATTTCATATTAGTCAAGTTCCAATCATAAAACTCGTGTTCTGACTTCCAAGCCCAATTAGCTCCACTAGATGTCCGATTGAGACTTTGAGTTCTTCATTAAAGTTGCAGAGCTTTCTTTCAGCTTTCCTACAAGGTAAAATTCATAATTTCTAGACACCTAGAACCCAACATATGCCTGAAATACAGAAATAGTGTAATATCTCAACAATGTTGAAAAATGTCAATTAAGCCTAATTTAAACCCAAACTTACAAATCATGACCAAGCTCAATCAATTAAGTACATGGGTGTAAATGATTAAAAATGAGGGTTTATTAATGTATAAAATATGTGATTATCAAATTCTCCCACACTTAGGTTTTCGCACTCTTGCGCAAAACATATAAAACCAAAGCTAGGAAACAAAGAAAAACATCACAAACTCAAAAAAGCTAAAAACTCTAAAAGACTCGATGAATTAAGAAGAGCAACCAGAAATTCAAGGGATCAAAGTATTAATGAGATAACATTTCTTCACATCTCAAACTAACATGCTAGGAAAATTCAGTTGAAAAAAATGAAACAAGAATGATAGATCCTCACAGAATTCACTCTCAATCTCTCAAGTGTTTAAAAGGTAAGTATTTCACTCTATTCAACTCATGAACAATTGTACTAACATAAGCTTGCTTATCTTCTACTTCTCCGATACTAAAAACACATGCACACAAAAATCAAAAGGACTTTATTCAAAGTTATAAAGGGGTCATGGTAAAGGAGAGGGGATAATATGGATATGAGAAGATAAATATCAAAGAGAATAAAAGAGCATTATGGTACAGTTAGAGTGGAAAAGATGTTTGAGAACATTCATTATAAAGGACAATGACCAATATTTGACTTATATTTTGTTGAAGATCAATCCCAAATTGGTGAGTTGAATTCATTGTTAGGCATGAACCTTCTCCTTTTCTTCCTATTGTTTCCAAGCATCCATCTTTATTCTAGGTATGGATATGTCACATGGTGTATCAGGAGACTCTGATAATCCTTTGATTGCAGTGATGGTCAGCTCTTTCTTTGTTTTTTTTTTGATCATTTTGCATACACACTCCTACACTTGTTCAAGAACAAGGCCAATGCTCTCTTATTCCCTAAGGTTGGGTAAAAACATGTTTTTTTTTTGTTAAAGGCACGTAATGAGCTAAAAACAAGGATTGGTCAAGTAAGCTCAAAGGGGTTACACAAGCAAAATATGCAAGGATGGCTATTTGGTCAAAGTAGCTATTTCAAAATGCCTCCATCATATTTATGTATGTATGTAAAAATGTAGCCTAAAAAAGAATCAAAGCAAGTTCTAGAATAACAATTACATGAGTGAAAAAAATCACACAAGAAAGAAGAGAATGGTACAGATATTCAATTCATTCATCAATAGGCTCAAAATCTCACAAGGCATATTTCTATCATTCTCGATCCACCATATCAACATTCATATCCAAGCATGTGATTTTTAAGAAAGAAGACAATTTATGCTAAGATCCAAGAATCCATTTGCTACTTCTATACAAAATAATTATTTCCTCAACTAAGATGCGTCTTAAGAGTAAACTTACCTCCAAGGTACAATTTACTCCTTACTCTATCATCCTTAATTGATTTTTACTGCGAATAAGTTTATGACAATCATATCACTAAACATACTTCCCAATTTAGATGTGTCTCAGGAGTAAAATTACTCCTTACTCTGCCATCATTCATTGGTTTAATAAGTTCATGACAATCATATCATACTTCCCAAAAAAAATTTATTTTTTTATTTTTTATTTTATTTTTGCTTTTTTGGTCAACTATCCTTTACTATCCTTCCCCCCAATCAGATCACAATATTGTCCTCAATGTTAAAATATAAATGAGTAAAGAATAGAAGATATCACCTATTGGAGAAATTTGACACAAAGTACGATAAATAAAATCAAAGGTAAAGAAAAGTTATAAACGAAGTGTCAGATCAAACTTTCTTTTCAAGCTGCTTCCCTCACTGCTTCCTGCTGATCAATCTATCTGAGCTATTGTTGGGTCAGGTTTATAAACAAAAGCTTCTAATTTATTAATCAATTCATTAATAGTGGAAGCAGAGATAAGAAGTTGTCTTACCGAAGGTGTGATAAATTTCTGTTTTACAACTTTGTCAAGAAAAAGTAACAAAATATCAAAGAAATTATTTACATTCAACAAACCTATGGGTTTATGGTGGATGTTCAGTTAAACCTAAGAGATAATTTGAAATTTTTTTTCCAAAGTACCAAAATCACTTAGTAAGGCAATGAATGCATTAGAATTGTCAAGCATTATTTTCATTCGTTCATGCATAGATGATACCTTAAGTTCCTCCCTAATTGTTTTTCCAGTGATGTTTTGTTGAGTGAAAGGTCTATGAATGACACCTAAAACTTGACTACCTCCCATATATGCAGCAAGTGATACAACATCCATTAACCCATGGCAACCTCCCCCATATACAAGATGAATATTTCTCGCAGCAAGTGATCGACCAAGAGTGGTAGCTGCGTTTACAAACTCTAAACCCTTCCCATACTTAAACCCACAAAATACACATATATTTTTAAGTTGACAAATAGAAACACCTTCTATTTCTATGTTCACCTTTCCCTTTGAAAGATTCTGAGTTGGAGGAAAATGGAGAAAACAGAGTGTTTAAATAGGAAAAAGAATGGAAAGGGTAATAATAGTACCTATAAGGGTAGGTTGGAAGTTTTCAGAAAAGTTTGAAATTAAAAAACATAAAATCTTTTTTTTTTGTTTTGTTTTTGTTTTGTTTTTGTTTTTGTTTTTGTTTTACTTCAAGAAAACCATCAAGGTAAAGAAGTCTAGAAACCCTTGAAGGACCTTGCACGAAGGATCGTCTATCCAAAATCAAAATACAACAAAATTATACAAAGATAAAAGAAATATAATAGCAAATGATGGCATACCTTTATGTATAATTTTCATGGCGTATCTTTATACTGCGCGTCATAAGTGCAGTAATACCAAGACGGCTCAACCAATCTTAGAATTCTTCTCCCTCCCGCTTGTGGAATATATTGGATTGAGCTACGACGCAACTAATTAAAGCGCGTAAATCTGACAGCTACCACTTAAGAACCACAACCAGTGAGAGGTCACTAGAGAGCCCATGGCATTAAATCATAGGATCCAACTCAGTTGCATAGTCACGTGAATATGCCAACACAGGATGCTTCTATCTGCCCATCATCTCAGCTTGTCTAGAAGGTAAACTTTGGGACACTGAGAACGGCTCTCTACAGAACATGGCACACGAACCTTATTTATATATTGGTGTGTGAAGGTCTCCTCTTGAGTATATGAAAAGACGGACATCCATCTGGGGCTCCTTGTAACACCCCTTTGGAGGATGTCACACATAAAAGAAAATAAAAGAAATAGAAATAAAATCTACCCAAGTTATGAAACATTTGATAAATACTATTACGGGTTGTAAAATAATTCCTGATAGACAGAAATATGATATAAAAAGATAATGCGGAAAATACAAAATAAAAAAAAACATCATCACTAATAATATACATATGATTAAGTTATAAGTCTGTACAAATAATTTACAACAAAGACTACAAATATTTAAACAAAAACAAGAAAGAAAGCAATAAAAGAGTTAATATATATACGTACATACGACGCGCGCCCAAAAAAACATCATGGTTATCTAATCCTCTGATGGATCACTCTCAGATTGAAAATGATCATCAGGGGACAAATATCCCGGATGTCTCGACACATGGCGATAACGGGATCGCGCAGTCGATACGATGCTTATCTCACTAGGCTCAGGGTTTTCAGCACCCCAGTGACGCCTAATGGATAAGGGTAACTCTAAATGCAGAAATAACGTCGTAGTCATAATGGGCTCTCCATCAAATCGCTGACGTAGAATCACGGTCACACGTCCTGCATATGTCACAGAATCACGATCGCCTCGTAGATGCCAAGCCAGAGAACCTCCATGAAATACTAGCTCTACGAATCCCAAAAATCCTGGAGCTGCCATCCCTCACAATCAATCCAAGGGATATGGATGATCGGATGGTTCTTGATCGTCAAACTGATCGTCCGCTTGCTGATCTTCCTCCTCCCTGGGTACAAGATCTCAAGGGGCTGATCCTCTTCCTCGAAGTCTTTACCGCGTAAAATAAATAAACAGAAAATACATATAACAAAGAGGTAAGACAACATAAAATCATCACAACATGGCCAATAAGAAGACGACAAACAACATATATACAGTTCATGTAATACAAAATACTATAACAGATAGATTTAGATATCATAACAATATATCACATCACGATAAAACCTCACAGATAAAATAAGAAAGATAAGAATAAACAGATAAGATATAATAACCAAATATAGTAACAAGAATAACGGATAAAATAAACAAATAAAATACAGATAAACAATAAATAGATAAGATGGAAATAAATAGACATAGAGATAAATAAACAATATGACAAAACCCTACTCCATGGAGCTAAAGAAAACACAAGTATCAGAGAGAGGAATGACTCGCAAAATCTATTAGTACCACGGCTGCCCAACCAACTATTGCGCGGTCACACGTTGCGTCTATAGCCCCACGACACAGGATTCCATCATCCAGGCGTGGTGTAGTTCACGGTCTCACGTTGTGGCACTACAGGCAAATGTACTACTAGATTTCACAAATCTCGATTAAATATAGTGTGTGTCGAGTACCATAGTGTGCTATCGGTTTACCACGGCCCAGCGGAGCTACCAACTGTCCACATGTGGGATCCCGTACACTAAAGTCTCCAAGTTCATTAGAACAAAGAACCACACTACGTTTATCGCATCGACAACACGATGTGAATCGTCTCGTCAACCAATCCACCAAAAACATGGCACCCATAAATAGAAAGCCTGTACGGGTTCACATTTTCCCGACAAAGAAATAAATTCTCAAAAGCCATGACGGTTCACATTTTCCGACAAAGAAATAAATTCTCAAAAGCTCAGTACGGGTTCACATTTTCCCGACAATGAAAGATCCTCAAAAATAATCAGACGAGTTCACATTTTCCCGACAAAGATAAAATAAATATAGTAACGGTCAATCGCGTAGAAATTTTATCGCGTTTTCATAATTCTGTCGTTTTTACAAACGTTTTTAAATCGCGTAAAGATATTTTTCTGTTTTTAAAATCGCGTAGCATTTTTAATACGTTTTCTCAATCGCGTAGGATTTTCAAATCATTTTCTTATTCGAATGCCTTTAAAATTACTTTGTTTAAACAAACATAAATAGTACTTAGTACATTTAAACTACGTAGAATATTTTTTCATACCGCATACTGTCTTTTGGATATTTTTGCTATCTTATTGGTTCATTTTTACTAAAAATTGACAGTATTTTGTTTAGAATATCATAATAATGGTTTCCTAAATTATCCATAAAATTTACATTTTACCTAAAACTTCAATCATATAACTTTAATTCTTTTTGAAAACTTTCTAACATGCTTCAAAACCTAGAGTGAGCTATATGTTAGAAAACTCTCAAAATACTGTATTTCCTTCCTAATGACAAAATCATTAGTTTTAATTCTTTAAACTTAATTCTAATCTATTTGTTTCTTCAAAAATCATTAAGGAAAATTTCTTTTTAACTTATATTGTCTCTTTTTGATTGAAAAAGGTTTGGAATTAAGTTTTAGAAATCATGATTACCTATATTGGTATGTTGGCCAAATTTCATAAAACTTTTGCATTTGATTTCTAAATTGTTTTTCACCTTCCAAATCATATCAAATATATTATATTGTCTAAGTTCACTAAATCATATTAGAAATAATTGATAGGAATCAAATTAACCTTTTAGGCATGTTGGCCCAAAAATACTAAATCTTTACCATTTGATTTCCAAGTTCATTTTCTTTGATCAAATCAATTTGAAACCTTCTTGATTCTCCTAGGTTAATTAAGTTACACTTTAGGAAAAATCAAGAGAACATTTTGGTCCTCCAAACTTGTCATTGCCGTGAGCTATTGGATGTGTTCTTTGGAACACTCATGCAAATTTAGACATGTTATTCACATCCTATACCTTATCATACAATTCTAACACATGCATTGTATTTTCTAACACATGCAATATATTTTCTAACACCTAAACCTAAATTAAAGCTTATAGACATGCAATCAAAAGCTAATAGACATGCAAAAATTATTACAATCATCAAACAAGAAAACTACTAACAAATACCACATAAACTACTAACAAACACAAAAATTAACAAATACACACATAATTAACACATGACCACCGAATCCTTATGGATTCTACAAACATCACTAATGGCTCCATCTTCTTACCACCATCAAGAGATGATAAGAATTGTCTTCCTCTTACCTTAAATGAAGACAAAAGGCTTGCTTTCACACCTCCTAGGTCACGGTTTTCACCACCAAAAATACCTAGAAATCTCAAACAAAATCTATGTTACTAACCAGGAAAAAGAAGCTAAACCATGGAAAAATCATGGCTTAGAACTTTGAAAAAGAAGAGAGAAAAGAAAAGCATGAAATTTCACCTTCTAGGTAAAACTTTCAAGGTTGATTTCCAAGCCCTAAATGGAAGATTTTGAAGAAACTCTCAACTAGAAAGGTTCTTAGAATAGTGTTTAGGTTAAGAAAACTTGGTTAGAAAAATTTTTTGATGGTTGGATGGTGTAGATAGTGTCTTGGCCGAATGGTAGGGAAAAGGAACAACAATGGTGGCTAGGGTTTTTGGAAGAGAGAGAAGAGAGAAAAGTGATGAAGATAAAGTGTTGTTTTGGCCTTCTCACTCCTAATGGCCGTAGCCTTCAAGTGGTAAGGATGTGCATGGATTTGGCTTCATCCAAGCCATTGAATGCATCAAAGGCTAGGATTAAATCTTGGTGAACAAGCTTGATTTCTATTGGTTGGTTCATGATGACTCACATGCTTGAGTCACACACTCATTTAATTTCTCTTGAGTTTTAGTCGAACTGTTCGAAAGTTCTCGCTAACGGTGATTAATTAAGCTACCGATCTAACCGTTTCGCTAATTGTGGGTCCCGCAAAATATTTTAGGGTCCACTTGTCACTAAAATATATCGACTAATAAAATAATATTATAATAATATAAAATTATTTTATTTGTGCTTAAATCCTAAAAATTAAAAGATTATTTTTAGTCTCATTCGAGAATCGAGTTAAGTAAGATCCCCCAATTCTAAATAATAAAATAAGATTTTCCCGGCCCGGAAAATATTATTTTCCCGCCTCGAGCAAATCACACAAAAAGTCCATATAAAATCACGCAGACAAGATTATCGGACATTAAATCAAGAAGAAAACAATTAAAAACAAAGACAAAAACAACAAAAACAAGACGTTCGGGACGTAATTGTTATTTTCTTATTTTTTCCCACAACGTAGGTAATCGTCCAAAACGTTCAAATAAAATATCCAAAGAAGTATTATATAGCTGTATATCTTTCGAAAAAAATTAAAAACAAGAGTTCTCGAGAAAAATTTTTATTTTACCGTCTCAAAAACTTACGTAAAACGATCAAATAAAATTTGAGCCGTATTATCGTAATTGTTTTCATACGTAAATCGAGAACAAGAAAATAGGGACACAAACGGTCATTCACACAAAAGCATGAAAAACAAAGAAACAACATATTCGAATATTTTCTAAAAATTGGGGCGTTACAACATAACCCCCAACAAATAAAAATTTCGTCCTCGAAATTCATTGTTCATTCAAACAAATGAGGATATTATCCCTCATTTTATCTTCCGCTCTCCCAGGTAGCCTCACCCGTCACATCATTCCATATGACTTTCACTAGCTCAATCATCTTTCCTCGAAGTTGCTTTACCTTTTCGTCCCCAACCCTGACAGGTAAAGTTTCGTAAGTCAGATTCTCTTTTAACTGCACGTCATCTGGTTGTATAACATGTGTCGGATCTGGTATATACTTTCGTAACTGAGACACATGAAACACGTCATGCAAATTAGATAGAAAAGGCGGCAAAGCAATCTGATATGCTACAGGACCTATACGTCGGATAATCTGATATGGTCCAATGAATTTAGGAGTAAGCTTCTTAGACTTAATCACTCTTCCGACACCAGTCATAGGAGTAACTCTTAGAAATACATGCTCACCCTCCTTAAATTCAAGAGGTCGTCTTCGTTTGTCCGCGTAACTTTTTTGTCTGCTTTGTGGCGTCCTCATCTTTTCCTGTATCATCTTGACCTTATCCGTAGTCTGTTGTACAAGTTCCGGTCCAACAGTCATACTTTCCCCATCTTGATACCAGCATAGCGGCGTTCGACATCGTCTTCCTTACAATGCCTCATAAGGTGCCATTCCGATGCTTGCGTGAAAGCTATTGTTGTAGGTGAATTCTATCAAAGATAAAAATTCATCCCAACTTCCTCGCTATTCTATAACACAAGCACGCAATAGATCCTCCAAAGACTGTATAGTTCTCTCTGTCTGACCATCTGTCTGCGGATGATACGCTGAACTCAATCGTAACTTGGTTCCCATAGCTTCTTGCAGACTTCGCCAAAACCTTGACGTAAACCTCGGATCTCTATCAAAAACTATGCACGTCGGTACACCATGTAGTCTGACAATCTCACCGATGTACAACTGGGTTAACCTTTCCAATGAATATTTAATATTGATTGGTAAGAAATGAGCCGATTTCGTAAGTCTATTGACTATAACCCATATCGAATCATGACCTTTCCTTGTCTTTGGCAAACCAGTAACGAAATCCATAGAAATACTGTCCCATTTCCATTCTGGAATCGATAATGGTTGCAACATTCCAGCTGGTCTTTGGTGTTCAACTTTCGATTTTTGACAAACTAGGCAAGTTGACACGCATCTAATCACATCACCCTTCATTCTATGCCACCAGAATAACTTCTTCAAGTCTTGATACATCTTTGTTATGCCTGGATGCATACTTAATAGACTAGTATGGGCATGTTTCACTTTCGCTTTCTGATAAACCAACCAAGATTCTATCCACATAACCTGTGAACATTACAGAAACATTCTCCACTCTGAACAGCACCACTTGAAATTTCCCTGCATTTGTACCGCTTCACTCTTCTGCTCTTGTTTTTAACAGGAAGTGCCTCACAATTTAAGTTTTCTTTTCCAACAATACTGTATCTGATACTTATGACATAATTTTGACTGAGAATATCCTTTCTTGCAATTATAATATATAAAAGGACATTATAAAAGTTAGAAAGAAAAAGTAGAAAAACTATTAGAATTATTACCAGACATGTCCAACAAAGAATTTGACATTGTCTGATTTTAAGAATAAGTTTTCTGAGACACCAAAGTTTTACTGGAACAATCTATTGGATATGATTAAAAATAACCAATCCATTCATAAGATCACATCTATCTCGTGAAAGAGGTAGACAATTTAGATTAATAGAAAAGATCATTTAAGAAACTGGATAGAAATAATGGATTTGGAAATAAAAGCAGAAATAGATAAGTCAAAAGGTAACAAAGACATTGATAACTCTAATCAACTCAAATAGTCAATTAGTCCTAAAAGAACGAGTTAGACTAAAAGTACATTTCGCAATTGCGATACATGAAAGGTATCATGAAGGCACAGAAATAAGAGATGATAGAATCATCCATATCACCGAACCTATCCAGTAGAGAAATTGATATGGTACGATGAATTTAGAAGTGAACTTTTTAAATTTGAATAATTCAATTGATAAGTCTAACAAAGTATGGATGGTTGGAAAAACCCAATCCATATTTTTAAATCATGTATGTTTTGAGAAAGGAGTATACAAATTGAATCAATAGAAAAGATTCAATTATTTAACAAACTTAGGATGGTTTAAGCAACTCAAGTCCTCAACCACATATTTTAGCAATTGAAGTGAAAACAACCATGTCAAAAGATAAAGATGACATAAATAACTCTAATTGACCTACACAATTATATGCCATAAAGAAATAGGTTACCCTTGGAATTATACAGTATAGTTAAAGGATCACCTTTTGTGACACAACCTTCTTTAATCAGGTTTTCAATTTGAGGTGCTTTTGCTCCACTTGAAGAATCGATACTCCATTCTACTTGAGATGTCGAAGCACGTTCATTTTTAACAAATGACGTCGTCTTTTGGTAGAACACACTTTTCAACAAATATTTGGCATCCTATACTTGAAACATGTGACTCCGTTGATTGTATCGTCCCTCGTTAGATGATCTTCCCATACTTCTAACACTTGGGTACAGATGTCGTAGCCTGACTAAACCTGCTACCACTCGTATTTCCTCCACGAGATTGTTGTTGTTGTTGTCTTCCTAATAATCACGAATACGAGTTTTACCGAAATCACCTGGCTTTATAGTTTTTCCTCTTTTGGACACCACGCTTCCGCTGCGCTACTCTGATCATGTTGTACTGTTCCTTTAGCTGTTCTTGGCATTGCTTTTGTAGTTGCAGGCAAACCTGCCACCATCACGTTCTGCCTCCTCATGTGCACGTTTACCACGAGTCATCGTCTTTCTTCAAAGACGGATGAATCATAATACAATGGAAACCAAAGTAACCATTTCAAACAACATTGTCTCCTTTCGGAGTCCAAGCACAGAGAATCACACAGCACAAACAAAAACAGACCCAACCACAACCCCAAAAGACTCTAACAGGCTCTGATACTAACTAATGTAACACCCCTTTGGAGGATGTCACACATAAAAGAAAATAAAAGAAATAGAAATAAAATCTACCCAAGTTATGAAACATTTGATAAATACTATTACGGGTTGTAAAATAATTCCCGATGATTTAAATATGATATAAAAAGATAATGCGGAAAATACGAAATAAAAAAAACATCATCACTAATAATATACATATGATTAAGTTATAAGTCTGTACAAATAATTTACAACAAAGACTACAAATATTTAAACAAAAACAATTAAAGAAAGCAATAAAAGAGTTAATATATATACGTACATACGGCCGACGCGCCCAAAAAAAAACATCATGGTTATCTAATCCTCGATGGATCACTCTCGATTGAAAATGATCATCGGGGACAAATATCCCGGATGTCTCGACACATGGCGATAACGGGATCGCGCAGTCGATACGATGCTTATCTCACTAGGCTCAGGGTTTTCAGCACCCCAGTGACGCCTAATGGATAAGGATAACTGTAAATGCAGAAATAACGTCGTAGTCATAATGGGCTCTCCATCAAATCGCGACGTAGAATCACGGCCACACGTCCTGCATATGTCACAGAATCACGATCGCCTCGTAGATGCCAAGCCAGAGAACCTCCATGAAATACTAGCTCTACGAATCCCAAAAATCCTGGAGCTGCCATCCCTCACAATCAATCCAAGGGATATGGATGATCGGATGGTTCTTGATCGTCAAACTGATCGTCCGCTTGCTGATCTTCCTCCTCCTCGGGGTACAAGATCTCAAGGGGCTGATCCTCTTCCTCGAAGTCTTTACCGCGTAAAATAAATAAACAGAAAATACATATAACAAAGAGGTAAGACAACATAAAATCATCACAACATGGCCAATAAGAAGACGACAAACAACATATATACAGTTCATGCAATACAAAATACTATAACAGAAAGAATAACAGATTAGAGTAAGATTTAGATATCATAACAATATATCACATCACAGATAAAACCTCACAGATAAAATAAGAAAGATAAGAATAAACAGATAAGATATAATAACCAAATATAGTAACAAAGAATCAGATAAAATAAACAAATAAAATACAGATAAACAATAAATAGATAAGATGGAAATAAATAGACATAGAGATAAATAAACAATATGACAAAACCCTACTCCATGGAGCTAAAGAAAACACAAGTATCAGAGAGAGGAATGACTCGCAAAATCTATTAGTACCACGGCTGCCCAACCAACTATTGCGCGGTCACACGTTGCGTCTATAGCCCCACGACACAGGATTCCATCATCCAGCGTGGTGTAGTTCACGGTCTCACGTTGTGGCACTACAGCAAATGTACTACTAGATTTCACAAATCTCGATTAAATATAGTGCGTGTCGAGTACCATAGTGTGCTATCGGTTTACCACGGCCCAGCGGAGCTACCAACTGTCCACATGTGGGATCCCGTACACTAAAGTCTCCAAGTTCATTAGAACAATGAACCACACTACGTTTATCGCATCGACAACACGATGTGATTCGTCTCGTCAACCAATCCACCAAAAACTTGGCACCCATAAATAGAAAGCACATGTACGGGTTCACATTTTCCCGACAAAGAAATAAATTCTCAAAAGCCCAGTACGGGTTCACATTTTCCCGACAGCGAAAGATCCTCAAAAATAATCTGTACGGGTTCACATTTTCCCGACAGCATAAAATAAATATAGTAACGGTCAATCGCGTAGAAATTTTATCGCGTTTTCATAATTCTGTCGTTTTTACAAACGTTTTTAAATCGCGTAAAGATATTTTTCTGTTTTTAAAATCGCGTAGCATTTTTAATACGTTTTCTCAATCGCGTAGGATTTTCAAATCATTTTCTTATTCGAATGCCTTTAAAATTACTGTTTAAACAAACAGAAATAGTACTCAGTACATTTAAACTACGTAGAATATTTTTTCATACCGCATACTATCTTTTGGATATTTTTGCTATCTTATTGGTTCATTTTTACTAAAAATTGACAGTATTTTGTTTAGAATATCATAATAATGGTTTCCTAAATTATCCATAAAATTTCTGTTTACCTAAAACTTCAATCATATAACTTTAATTCTTTTTGAAAACTTTCTAACATGCTTCAAAACCTAGAGTGAGCTATATGTTAGAAAACTCTCAAAATCAGTATTTCCTTCCTAATGACAAAATCATTAGTTTTAATTCTTTAAACTTAATTCTAATCTATTTGTTTCTTCAAAAATCATTAAGGAAAATTTCTTTTTAACTTATATTGTCTCTTTTTGATTGAAAAAGGTTTGGAATTAAGTTTTAGAAATCATGATTACCTATAGTGGCATGTTGGCCAAATTTCATAAAACTTTTGCATTTGATTTCTAAATTGTTTTTCACCTTCCAAATCATATCAAATATATTATATTGTCTAAGTTCACTAAATCATATTAGAAATAATTGATAGGAATCAAATTAACCTTTTAGGCATGTTGGCCCAAAAATACTAAATCTTTACCATTTGATTTCCAAGTTCATTTTCTTTGATCAAATCAATTTGAAACCTTCTTGATTCTCCTAGGTTAATTAAGTTACACTTTAGGAAAAATCAAGAGAACATTTTGGTCCTCCAAACTTGTCATTGTCGTGAGCTATTGGATGTGTTCTTTGGAACACTCATGCAAATTTAGACATGTTATTCACATCCTATACCTTATCATACAATTCTAACACATGCATTGTATTTTCTAACACATGCAATATATTTTCTAACACCTAAACCTAAATTAAAGCTTATAGACATGCAATCAAAAGCTAATAGACATGCAAAAATTATTACAATCATCAAACAAAAAAAACTACTAACAAATACCACATAAACTACTAATAAACACAAAAATTAACAAATACACACATAATTAACACATGACCACCGAATCCTTATGGATTCTACAAACATCACAAATGGCTCCATCTTCTTACCACCATCAAGAGATGATAAGAATTGTCTTCCTCTTACCTTAAATGAAGACAAAAGGCTTGCTTTCACACCTCCTAGGTCACGGTTTTCACCACCAAAAATACCTAGAAATCTCAAACAAAATCTACATGTTACTAACCAGGAAAAAGAAGCTAAACCATGGAAAAATCATGGCTTAGAACTTTGAAAAAGAAGAGAGAAAAGAAAAGCATGAAATTTCACCTTCTAGGTAAAACTTTCAAGGTTGATTTCCAAGCCCTAAATGGAAGATTTTGAAGAAACTCTCAACTAGAAAGGTTCTTAGAATAGTGTTTAGGTTAAGAAAACTTGGTTAGAAAAATTTTTTGATGGTTGGATAGTGTAGATAGTGTCTTGGCCGAATGGTAGGGAAAAGGAACAACAATGGTGGCTAGGGTTTTTGGAAGAGAGAGAAGAGAGAAAAGTGATGAAGATGAAGTATTGTTTTGGCCTTCTCACTCCTAATGGCTGTAGCCTTCAAGTGGTAAGGATGTGCATGGATTTGGCTTCATCCAAGCCATTGAATGCATCAAAGGCTAGGATTAAATCTTGGTGAACAAGCTTGATTTCTATTGGTTGGTTCATGATGACTCACATGCTTTGAGTCACACACTCATTTAATTCTCTCATTGAGTCACTAAATTTGAGTCACTGTTGCTCGAAAGTTCTACCGCTAACGGTGATTACTTCACTCTTGATCTAACGATTACGCTAATTATGGGTCCCGCAAAATATTTCGGGTCCCTTGTGTCACTAAAATATCTTGACTAATAAAATAATATTATAATAATATAAAATTATTTTATTTTGATTAAATCCTAAAAATTAAAAGATTATTTTTAGTCTCATTCAGAATCGGGTTAAGTAAGATCCCCCAATTCTAAATAATAAAATAAGATTTTCCCGCCGGCAGGAAAATATTATTTTCCGCTCGGAGCAAATCACACAAAAAGTCCATATAAAATCACAGACAGTATTATCGGACATTAAATCAAGAAGAAAACAATTAAAAACAGCAAAAACAGTACGTTCGGGACGTAACGGTCATTTTCCCATTTTTCCCACAACGTAGGTAATCGTCCAAAACGTTCAAATAAAATATCCAGCAGTATTATATAGCTGTATATCTTTCAGAAAAATTAAAACAGTAGCTCAGAAAAATTTTTATTTTACCGTCTCGAAGCAAATTACGTAAAACGATCAAATAAAATTTGAGCCAGTATTATCGTAATTGTTTTCATACAAAAATCAAGAACAGTAAAATAGGGACACTGCGATCATTCACACAAAAGCATGAAAAACAGCAAACAACACATTCAGAATATTTTCTAAAAATTGGGGCGTTACACTCCTAATCTAATTAAAGACCATGTTAAACCGAAGTTTCACCCTCCTTTTCTCATTTTTGTCTCTTTTAACCTTGTTTTTTTTCCTTTTTTTTTTCTTTCTTCTTATTTTTTCTTTATTTTTTTTATTTAATAAAACATGAAGAAGAAGAAGATAATATGTAAAAATTGTTATGGATATGGCTCATATCTGTCCCTGGTTCATGTCCAGTAATGGCTTAAACGCCTTCTATGAGTCAAGGATAAGTTTCCCATTTAATTTTCTTATAAATTGGCAAACATGGTCTTTTAGAGTCAAATTCCTAAGACTGTAACGTTTTTCTTCATCCTTGAAAAGATTCCACAAATTAAGAAGTTCATGATGCACAAATCCACAAGAATGCATCTCAAGAGTCAATAAGATATCATCTAATGACTCTTTACTCAGTCCATTCTTAATGAAGAAAATTTTATCTTCTCTGTTTGAAAAAACCATCCCCAAAGAACGACATCGCTTGTTACAATTCCATCATACACATTTGTGACAGACTTGTAACCTTTTTGCTCTTCTCCTTTTTAGAATACGAACTTCTTCCAAGACTTGGCATGTATGAGTCAAATGAGATTAAAGACTCACCTGCTAGTCGGACCTTTGCTTCAATTATCCAACGTACATCTTTTGGCATACCCTTGTGCATTAACAGTCTTAATCTTTCACATCTAGCTTTGTAGATTTTTGTCAGAGCATTTTGAGGGGGGAAAGGAAAATATTTTCTTAAATTTGAGAAAATGACATCCATTTTAAAGGAAAAGGATTCAATTATTATGGAAAATTGAAAACAAACCAGCTTGAGAGCCACGGAGTACCGTTATCCACCACTTAACTGGGAACACAAAGAACTGCAAAAAGAAGGCAACAAAATTAGAATAAATTCTATTCATAACAAGGATCAGAAAGAAAGATGAATTCTACCTCATTAACTTGGTTTTCCAGAAATGGTTTGAGTCTTTGTCCATTGACTTTAAACACATTACCATTCCTAGGATCTCAATATCTATGGCCCCATGAAGATACATGTGTTTGACAACAAAAGGACCACTCCACCTAGATCTCAATTTTCCAGGGAATAGGTGCAGACGAGAATTATAAAGTAGAACTTTTTGACCAATTTCAAAAGATTTTCTCAAAATTGACTTGTCATGAAAAACTTTTGTTCTGACTTTATAAATCTTTTAGTTTTCGTATGCATCATTTCTCAATTCCTCAAGTTCATTTAATTGCAATTTGCATATCTTGCAAGCATCATTAAGGTTTAGGTTGAAAGCTTTAATAGCCCAAAATGCTTTATGTTCCGATTCTACAGGCAAGTGACAAGGTTTCCCATAGACTAACCGATAGGATGACATGCCCAAAGATGTTTTGAAAGCAATAAGGTAAGCCCAAAGTGCATCGTTTAGTCTTAAGTACCAATCTTTACGATTTGGGTTAACCGTTTTTTTCAAAATTTGTTTAATCTCCCTATTTGCTAATTCAACTTGTCCATTTATCTGAGGGTGATAAGGGGTGGTAATTTTGTGTGTAATACCATATTTCTTCATTACAGAATCAAATGGTTTATTACAAAAATGTATTCCTTCATCACTAATGATAGCTAAAGGGATTCCAAATTGACACAAGACATTTTCTTTTAAAAATTTGAGAACAATTTTATGATCACTGTGTCGGCATGGAATCGCCTCAATCCATTTTGAGACATAATCAACTGCAACCAAAATATACACAAATCCAAATGAGGATAGAAATGGACCCATGAAATCAATTCCCCAACAATCAAAATCTCAATGACAAGGATAGGGTTCAAAGGCATTATGTTTCTTTTTGAAATGGAGCCCAATTTCTAACAATTTTCACAACTTTTGCAAAAAGTATAGCAGTCTTTAAATAAAGTGGGCCAATAAAATCCATATTGCAAGATTTTCGCAGCTGTTTTCTTTGAAAAAAAAGTGACTTCTACATGCTTCTGAGTGACAAAATTTAATGACACTACCTACCTCACTGTCGGGCACACATCTCCGAAAGATTTGGTTAGGACAATATTTGAATAAGTATGGGTCATCCCAATAAAAAAATTTCACCTCTGTCAAGAATTTCCTTCTATCTTGGTGTTTCCATTGAGGCAGCATCTTTCCTGTTACAAGAAAGTTGACTATGTTAGCAAACCAAGGCATGGAATTGACAAAAAATAAAAATTCATCGGGAAAAGAATCATTGATGGGTGTGCTATCAAAAGATGAGCCTATTGTAAGTCAGGACAAATGATTTGCGACAACATTTTTGACTCATTTCTTATCTTTTATTGTGATGTTAAATTCTTGAAGCAATAAGATCCACTATATTAATCTTGGTTTGGCATCCTGCTTAAACATCAAATATCTAACAGCAGCATAATCAGTGAAAATTACAATAGAAGAACCAATTAAATAAGATCGAAATTTGTTTAGTGCAAATATTACAGCAAGTAGTTCTTTTTCAGTAGTAGTGTAATTTATTTGTGCACTATTTAAAGTTCTACTTGCGTAACAAATCACATGAGGCTTACCTTCCTTTCTTTGGCCTAAAACAGCGCCCACAGCAAAATCACTAGCATCACACATCAACTCAAAAGACAAAGACCAGTTAGGGGACTGCATGATAGGAGCAGATATCAAAAGACCAATTAATTTTTCAAAAAAATTTTGACATTCTTGAATCCAATCAAATGGTGCATCTTTCAACAGAAGATTATATAATAGTCTAGATATGACACTAAAGTCCTTAATGAATATTCTGTAAAATCTTGCATGTCCTAAAAAGGAACGAACTTCTCTGACTGTTTTTGGGGAAGGCAAATGGGCAATTAATTCAACTTTGGCCTTATCAACTTCAATTCCTTTAAAAGATATCACATGACCTAACACTCTTCCTGAGGTAACCATGAAATGACATTTTTTCTAGTTTAGCACAAATATTTTTTCTTTGCATATTTTAAGAACTTTTTCCAAATTATCAAGATAATTTTCAAAAGAATTTCAAAAAACTGTCAGATCATCCATGAAAACCTCTAAATAATGCTCAATCATGTCACTAAAAATACTTAGCATGCATCTTTGGAATGTTGCTGGAGCATTACAAAGGCCAAAAGGCATTCTTCTATATGCAAAAGTACCAAAAGGACATATAAAATTGGTCTTTTCTTGATCTTCTAATGCAATTGATATTTGATTATAACCCGAATAACCATCAAAAAAATAATAGTATGGATGTCCTGCTACCCTTTCCAAAATTTGATCAAGAAATGACAAGAGGAAATGATCTTTCCTAGTAGTAGCATTCAATTTTCTAAAATCAATACACATACGCTAACTAGATGAGACTTGCGTAGGTATTAATTCACCTTTTTTATTTTCAACAACTGTTATTCTAGATTTCTTAGGCATAACTTGTGTAGGGCTTACCTATTGGCTATCAGAGATAGGATAGATAATTTCAACATCAAGCAATTTAAGAACTTCAGCTCTAACTACCACTTTCATGTATGGATTTAATTTTCTTTGAGGTTGTTGAGATGTTTTAGCATTATCCTCTAAATGTATTCTATGTGTACAAATTAATGGATTAATATCTTTTATGTCCTTTAATGTCTATCTAATTGCACTTTTATTCTTTTTAAGTACTTCTGTTAACATACCTTCTTATTCTTTAGTAAGGGACGAGGAAATTACCACTGGAAAGCTTTGTTCTTCTCCCAAAAATATGTACTTCAACCCAGTAGGTAATGGCTTTAGTTCCAGTGTGGGTATTTCTTCATAGGTATTATCATTCCTGGGTTTTAGCTCTTCAATTCTTGGCTTTCATCCCCTGTATTCCATTACTTGTGTACAATCAAGCAAAGAACATATTTCAAAGATATCATTATTTAATTGCATGCCTAAATTAAATGAATTGACTAAACAAATTTATAATGGGTTAGAAGAACTCCTTGTTTGAAGATGATCATTTACGATGGCTTCAATTCCTTCAACTTCCCTCTTTTCATCAAGGACTTCATATGGTTGCTTGCACATGTTAAAAACATTGAGCTGCAATGTCATATTTCCAAATGTTAGCTTCACCACTCTATTTCTGCAATTTATCAAAGCATTAGATGTTGCTAAAAATGGACGGCCTAAACTAACAAGAATTGACTTGCAACTATCAATCATAGGTTCAGTATCCAAGACAATAAAATCCAGTGGATATATGAATTTACCAACTTGTACCAACACATCTTCCACTATTCCTCTTAGAATTTTAATTGATCTATCAACAAGTAGAAGAGTTACAGAAGTTGGTTTTAACTCACCTAAGTTGAGTTGCTGATAAACTGAATATGGAAGCAAATTAACACTAGCACCAAGATCAAGTAAAGCTTTTTCAATTTTATGTTCTCCAATAATGCATGAAATTGTAGGACAACTAGGATCTTTATATTTCGATGCATTATTATTCTGAAGAATGGAGCTCACCTATTCAGCCAAAAATGCTTTCTTTTTTACATTTAGTTTCCTTTTAACAGTGCACAAGTCCTTCAAATATTTGGCATAAAAAGGAATTTGTTTGATAGCATCTAACAGAGGAATACTGGCTTTCACTTGTCTCAAAATTTCAAAAATTTTAGTCTTATGGTTCAATTTCCTTGAATTGTTTAATGCTTGAGGAAATAGGGGTGCAAGTGAGAGTTTGGTCTCATTTTGGTCAACTTCATTTTCTTGGGGAATTGGTTCATCATCTTTCTCACAAGGTTCGAGAATTTGTTTTTCAACAACCTTTCCACTCCTAAGAGTTATCACTGACTTGATTTGATTTATTTGTTAGTTTTCTGAACTTCCTTTATTTAGACTGTACTGACCCTTGGAATTTGGTTGAGGTTGAGAAGAAAATTTTCCTTTCTCGTGAATGGTGAGTGCAGAAGAAAGTTTAGCAAGAGTTTCTTTTATGTCAATCATGGTTTGGTTGTTTTGTTTATTAATGGCCTCTTACTTTTCTCTGAATGCAGCAGTGTTTCTTCAAGGTTTTTCCTCTATGGTGGGACATAAGGTGCATATCCTTGAGAATTTTGAGAGTCCTATTGTGCTTGAGGAGGTGGTGGTTGGACGAATTGTGACTGATTATTATTTCTCCAGCTGAAGTTTGGGTGATTTCTCCATCTTGGATTGTATGAACATGAAAAAGAAGTAAATGACTTTTTAAAATTATTCATTGCATTTACTTGCTCATGTACAACTTCTTTAAAAATAGGAATCTTAGGACATTCATGTGTTGAGTGTCCTAAGTCATCACAAATGCTACAAATTTCTTCATTTTGCACAGATTTGATTTCTTTTGTTTTTCCTAATTTCATAGCTTCAACCTTTCTAGCCAAATTGGCAAACCTAGCATTTAGATCTTTCTCTTAACTAAGGTGATATTTCCCTTTATTACTACTTGTAAGGTTAGATCTAATTGAATTTTCAGAAATATTAGTACCATGCCAAGATTGAGAATTTACAGCCAACTAGTTTAAATAGTCTAAAGCGTCATCAGGTTCTTTATCAAGAAACTCACCATTGCACATTGTTTCCACAAATTGTTTGGTTTTAGGTGTTAAACCTTCATAAAAGAAGCTTATAGTGTGCCATTTTTTCAAAACCATGATGTGGGCAAGAATTTAACAAATCTTTAAATCGTTCCCAACATTGAAAATATGCTTCATTTGAATTTTGGGAAAAATTTTGGATTTGTCTTTTCATAGCATTGGTTTTATGTGTTAGAAAAAATTTCTTTAAGAACTCACCTTGCATTTCTTATCATGTGTCAATTGATCTTGGTTTCAAAGTATTAAGCCAAATTTTTGCTTTATCTTTTAAAGAAAAAAGAAACAATTTAAGGTTAACAATCTCTTCAATGCAATTTTGATCATTGAAAGTAATACATACTTCCTCAAATTCTTTTAGATGTAAATATGAGCTTTCAGATTCTAAACCATAAAAATTAGGAAGTAAAAAAAATCATACCTGGATTAAATCTAAAATTGTTAGCATTGAGTGAAAAGATAAAGCATAATGGACTAGAATTTCGAGGTGGTTGCAAATATTCACGCATGGTTCGCAACGGTTGATTTTCATGTTCATCATGTACACTTTCATTTTCAGTCATTGGGTTAATTGTGTGTGATTGTGATTCAAACAAATCAATATATAAAGTACCAAGATTAATTTTAACTAAACGACTAGAATTTAAATCACGATACCAATTAAGCGTAAATAAATGACTTAAAATAGAAAAAATAATGTACAAGTTGGCGATTTACACCAGCCATTAAATATTAAGAAGGATGTGGTATAAACCAGCCACCAAATAAATATTAACAAGTAAAAAGTTAGATAAGTGATAAATTAAAAAGTTAGATAGTTAGAGAATTAATAATTAGGTTAGTCAGTTAGTAAGTTAGAAAGTTTGAAGTAAAATACAAAAAATAAAATATAAAAAAATAAAATACTGAGAGAAAACAAAATATAGAAAATGTAATACATAAAATAAAGTGCAGAAAGTAAATTTAAAACATGAAAACCAGAGAATCGGCAAGCCAATTTTTTGCTCCAGCAAAAGAGAAGAGAAGAAGAAAGATTATTTTATTACATTAGAAAACATAAATAAATGATAGATATTAAAAAGTTAAAAAGTTAGAGAGTTAGTAAAGAAACCGAATGATTGGCAAACCGATCTTTTGCTCTAGTGAGGGAAAAGAGAGAACAAATTTTATTAAAGAAAAAGAGCCTCAATAAATTAAAACTTCAAATCAAGTCCCCGACAATGACACCAAAAACTTGATGTGGATTAAATGATGCAAACCTAAGTGCAGGTTGTCTCAAGAAATAAATTTTTTGGGAGTCCGAGGTCGATCCATAGGGAATTGATGAAGAAAAATTCTGAGATAAGGAAAGACTTTGTCACAACAATAAAGATATTAAAACTTGTTCACAATTAAATTAAAGAACTTACTTGGGCTAGGAGATCCATTTTTGGTAATAAATTAAGGACAAGATTAATTCTTTTTATAACTCAATTGAAATCCATGCACAATAGAGGTTCCAATCGAAAAATAAAACATTCAAAGTCCATTTAGAATTATATACGTAGTTATATTATAATTCCTTTAATTATCTACCAACACTTGTAAATGGGTTCAAGCATTCATTGTGTCAAACCACTTGTCTATAATAAATCAAGAACACCACTTTACAAGGAGGGTTTCTAAATTGATTAGAAACAAAATACAACTCATATAATGATTACTTGATAATATATCATTTAAGCACAAGAAAAAAATTAATCTAACCTTATTTTTATTACCAAAAGCTTCACCCCTTCACCCAAGCAAGATGAAGATTAGTTACTTATGAGCAAGAAGAAAGAAAGAGAGAAGAAGAAGAAGAAGAAGAAGAAGAAGAAGAAAGAAGAAGAAGAAGAAGAAGAAGAAGAAGAAGAAGAAGAAGAAGAAGAAGAAGAAGAAGATCATAACTTCTATTTACAACAAAAGAAAATTATAACATGAAAATAACATAATAACATGATCTTGTTCTCCAACCAAGATTAATAATTCTAAACTAACATAATGAGCAACCAATGATGCTATTTATAGAGTACGAAGGATACAAAGTGACAAGGGGATTGATTAATGAGTGGTTGGATTATTATCATGCTTGTCTCCTCACTCAACCAATCAGTTGTCTTCATATGACCATAAGTCTGTCATAACATCATAATATTGAGCAGTGGTCTTCATGAGAAATGAAGGGTTTTGTCTTAGCTTTCCAATGCCACTATTTCAGCTTAAAATACTACCTACAGCCAGAGTTATGCCCTGATTACTGCACACTATTCAGGGTCTAATCACAAAACCTGTGTTCTGACTTCCAAGCCCAATTAGCTTAACTAGATGTCCGATTGAGACTTTGAGTTCTTCATCAAAGTTTTAGAGCTTTCTCTCAGCTTTCCTACAAGGTAAAATTCATAATTTCTAGACATCTAGAACCCAAGATATGGCTAAAATACAGAAATAGTGTAAAATCTCAACAATGCTAAAAAATATCAATTAAGCCTAATTTAAACCCAAACTTACAAATTATGACCAAGCTCAATCAATTAAGTATATGGAGAGTGTAAATGATTAAAAATGAGGGTTTATTAATATATAAAATATGTGATTATCAGTCTTCAATGTAAAGCTCAAAAACAAATAATAATCAATGAATCTAGGACAAGTAAAATAAAAGAAAGAGAGAAGAAACATCCTTATTAATTAACCAGGATCCCATTGTTTGAAGCATCATGAGAACAGCCACCGGGGTCCCATTGCTTGAAGTGTAGTGACTAACTTATGCTTGATGTAGCATGAGAGCTTCCAATATTGAGGTCCCCTTGGCCCTCCTTAATTTCATTGGAATTCACCAAAGTGCCATCACCGGGATCCCAAGCTTTCTTATGCTCTCTCGAAATTTGTAGCACTCTCTCCTCTTGTTCAGCAAAGAGGTTCTTGGCCACGAACACAGGAAGTTGTTCATCATCCGCCGAGTATACATACTTCAAGTGTTCGGGTAGTGGTTTCAGCTCAAAGGGAGGTGGTTGTTGCACTGAAGGTACATGTTAAAAGCATTATCACATTTCACAGAAGAAAGAAATTTAGAAAATACAATATCATTTCCTATACATGTACATGTAAAATACTAGTCTCAAAGACAAAGAAATAACATTTAGAGCATCCAGATAAATCAACACTATCTAGAAATCCACTAATTTTAGGAAATTCAACTAGCATATCAACATGCATATCATTAACAAGTAAATCAATGACATATAACTGAAAAACTAAAGGATATTTCATGGCATCAAAGATGTTAAATTGAACCATGTTATCCCCAAATTTCATGGAAATAGTACCAGCATGCACATCAATTTTAGTCTTGGAAGTTTTCAAAAATGGTCTCCCCAACAAAATAGGAGCTGAGTTGGGGGATTTATCTTCCTCCATGTCCAGCACATAGAAGTCTGACGAAAATACTAATTCATTCACCTGCACCAACACATCCTCAACAACCCCCTTTGGGTGTGCGTGAGATCTATCTGTCAGTTGAATAATAACACCAGTTGGCTCTAAAAGACCTAGATGTAAAGATGCATAAATGGAGTAAGGCATAACATTAATGGATGCACCTAAATCTAGCATGGCCCTCTCATACCTTGTGTTACCGATGGTGCATGGTATAGTGAATGTGTTAGGATCCTTACATTTAGTTGGGAGTTTCTTTTTAATCATAGCTGAAACATTCGCTCTTACTTGGACCCTCTCATTACCTTTTAACTTTTTTTTGTTAGTGCATAATTCCTTTAAGAACTTGGCATATTTAGGCACTTGCTTAATGGAATCTAACAAAGGAATGTTAACTTCTACTCTCCTAAAGGTCTCTAAGATCTTTTTCTCTCCTTCATCTTTCTTATGCTTAACTAACCTACTAGGGAATGGGGCCTTAGTGACATACTTAGGAAGGAGTTCAGGAATACTTACCTTAGGGGGCTTAGAGTTTAGCCCCTCCTTATCTACCTCTTTAGGCTCTTGATCTTTTTCTTTAATTATTTATGGAGAAGATGTATGTTCATCTAACATTTTCCCACTTCGCAAAGTGACAACACTAACATTTTTCCTCGGATTCACTTTTGGTTGCAAGGGGAGTCTCTCAGAAAGTTAGCTCTGAACCTTGTTAATCTCTATGGCTAACTGTCCCACTTAGTTCTGCAAGTTACTGATGGTAACCCTTGTTTCTTGTTGAAACTAAATATTATTAGTGGCCATTTGCCTCATTACCTTTTCCAGTGAAGGCTCAGGTTGCCTAGGAACTTGAACTTGTTGTTACCTCTGAGGGAAAGGTGCTTGCCTTTGCTGAAATCTTGGAGGTCCATAAGCTGGAGGTTGACTCTGGGGCTGCTTTCCATAGCTCATGGTAGGATGATCCCTCCATCCCAGATTATATGTGTTAGAGTAGGGGTTGTAGTTTATGGAAGGACCGGAATATCCCCCTGCTGCCTTAACCTCTTCATTTGTGTCCTCGTGAAGAGTGGGACACATATCAGTGGGATATCCTGAAGAGCAACAAATTCCATAGGCATTCACTGATGCTTTCCCAATATCCATAAGCCGCTGAACCATGCCAGTCAATTGAGTCATTTGTTGCTTCAGACTAGTCGTTTCTACCTCTTTAACTACTCTCACTCTAGTGTCATTCCTAGTGAAAAATTGTTGAATATTTGTAGCCATTCTTACTATCAAGTTCCTAGCCTCTTAAAGAGTCTTATCAACTAGTAGCATCAATCATGTTACGATCTATCACTAACAATGCTTAAATGTAAAACTATGCTTAATCAGATCTTTATTGTGAAACTATGCTTAAATGTGATTACAAGCGATCATTAATTGAGTTGTGCTTTACAGGAAATCGTTGAATGATGGAGCCCTCAAGGAGAAAAGACCAAGAATGAAGAAACTGGAAGACACAACCCGTGTCCCTAGACACGGGTTAGGTCGTGTTCTTCTCTGGCATGTCACATAGTCTCAATTTTGGGCAACAACAAATAACACAGCCTATGTCCTATGACATAGGGTAGGCTGTGTTATTATAATAAAAGAAGAGAAGAAAACTAAATATCAAACTAGTTTCCAAGGTTTGAAGTTGATTGATCTTTAATCGCTCGAACCCAAGTCTCCAATCTTTGATCGAATCTTTCTCTTACTTGTTCTTCGTCTTTCCTTCAGTTCGTTGGCGGCTTCCAGTCCAAAGATCCCTTTTAAGACCTTAGGTAACCGTATTCATAACTTTGAATACCTAGTGCATTATTAGAATTCGTATATGCTTTCCTAATGCGACGACACGGTATGACACGGCCTACCCCATGTCAGGGTTTGTCTGCATAATTTCAGCAAAATTAGAAGTCAGAGAGGAACACGACATATCCCGTGTCTGGTGACACAAGCCATGTTGTTGGTCAACGCTCATAAATTGATCTCTTTGTGATGGCAGAGACGTACATGGCCTATCCTGTGTCATAGGACATAGGCCGTGTTATTTGTTGTTGCCCAGAACTGAGACTATGTGACATGCCAGAGAAGAACACGACCTAACCCGTGTCTAGGGACATGGGTTGTGTCTTCCAGTTTCTTCATTCTTGGTCTTTTTTCCTTGAGGGCTCCATCATTCAATGATTTCCTATAAAGCACAACTCAATTAATGATCGCTTGTAATCACATTTAAGCATAGTTTCATAATAAAGATCTGATTAAGCTTGAAATCTAGAAACTAGCCAAATGTTAAAAATTAAGCACAAGTGAAGTCCAATTAAATCAGACTTAAAGTGCTTAGAATGTAGAAATAATCGACAGATCATCAACCTTGCATTATCTCCCTTTGATTAACCCCCTTGAGCCTATTTGTCTATTCTTTGTCTTAGCTCATTATATGCCTTATGTGAAAAATCATGTTTTTACCTTATCTTAGGGAATGAGAGAGCATTGGCTCATTTTCATTTGAGGAGCTCTTTTGTTTGTGGGCAATTAATAATTCAAGTGTTGGGGTTGTGCAAATTGACGTGTAATATGCAAGGTGATTGGTAAAAAAAAACAAAAATCATAAAAAAATGAAGAGAAAAAGAATAAATGCAAGAAATGTCGTGAAAGAAAAGAAATCGAAAAAAAAAAATAAGGGAATGAATATGTAAAGAGAATGTGAATAATATGGAATTAGGGGTAAAATTTTATGCTTATCATTTGTCAATTGAGTTCCTCCCCAATGCTCTTTTATTCTCATAGGTACTTAGCTTGTCATATCCATATTATTTCCTTCCCTTACCTTGGCCTTATTACAACCTTGAATAAAGTCCTCTTAATTTTTGTGTACATGTGTTTAAGTAGTGGAGAAGTAGAAAATAAGTAAGCTTATGGTAGTGCAATTTTCATGGGTTGAATTGAGTGAAATACTTACCATTTAAACACTTGAGGGATTGAGAGTGTATCTTGTGAGGATCTATCAATCTTGATTCATGTTTTTCAAATTGAAGATACCTTGCTTGTTAGTTTGAGATGTGAAGAAATATTACCTCATGAATGTTTTGACCCCTTGAATCTTTTCTTGCTCTTCTTGCTTATAAACTTTTACATTATTGAATATAATTGGAAATTGAGTCTTTGAGTTTTTAGCTTTTGAATTTGTTTTGTTTTTCTTGTTCCTTAGTTTTGGTCATATGTGTTTTGCCCATAAAAACAAAAAACTAAGTGTGGGAGAATTTCATAATCATATATTTTGTACATTAAAAAACCTTCATTTTTAGTCATTTACACTCTTCATGTACTTAATTGATTGAGTTTGGTCATGTTTTGTAAGTTTGGGCTCAAATTGGGCCTAATTAATTTTTTTCAGCATTAATGAGTTTCGACGTTGTTTCTGTATTTCGGCCATAACTTGAGTTTTAGATATATGAAAATTATGCATTTTACCTTTTAGGAAAGCTAAGAGGAAGCTCTACAACTTTGATGAAGAGCTTAAAGTCTTAATTAGATGTCTAGTAGACCTAATTGGGCCTGGAAGTTAGAACTCGAGTTTAGAGACCCTTTGATATTGTTTTGTCTATAACTTGAGTTGTAAAGTTCCAAATTGCATGGGGTTTAGGCCAAATTACTCATAATGGACCCAAATTTATAACTAATGGGTTTTTAATTATGTAAGTCCAAAATTGGGATTAGTTATAGGAAGAAAGGGCAGTAATCCGAGACACACCTCATTCCAAGCTTTTATCACCTTCTCTCTAGAACTTTCTTCCTCTTCCTTCTCTCTAGATTTTCATTTTCTTTCTTTCTTTTTCAGAGTTCTCCCATTCTCAAGGAGGGCTAAACTTCTGCAATTAATTTAGAATTCTTGAAGAAATTGTGATTTGGATTCTTAAGATCTTGGTTCTGTTTTGTGTTTGAATTGATTTTCTTCTTCTTCTTCTTCTTTCTTCTTCTTCTTCTTCTTCTTCTTCTTCTTCTTCTTCTTCTTCTTCTTCTTGATCTTGAATGCATGAATAATGATTCTATTCATGTTTGATTTGATTGGGTCTTGATTTAAGATTGATAATTGTGATGGATTTATGATTGATTAATCTGAATTAATCACGAATTTGTAGAGGTTAGGTTACTGATTTGTGCCTAGGTTAATTGAATTCGATTATCAAATTAACAAAGATCAAACATGAGTTGTATGATTACAGATTTGTGTGTCAATTGTTAATTGAACTCTAGATGATTATCTAGTATGAATTCTGGATTTAATGCAGAGATTTTGGTTAAATCTGAATTAACCATTCAAATGCACTCCAACTATTTGATGAAAGATCTATGATAGAATCAACCCAATTTCGGATAGGTTTTTGAATTGATTATTCTTTTAATTGAATTTCTTGTTTCAATTCTATTATTTACATACTTTGGGTTCTTGAATTCCTCTCCCCAATTTTAGCTTGATCTGATCAAATCGCATTTAACAATCTTTGAGAGACGATCTAATGTTGTTTCCTATACTACAAGCTGTTACCAAGTGATTTCAATACTCAAGAAAGGGGTAAATTGAGTTTATAAAATCAGTTCGCAATTCTTTCGCAAAACACTTGACTATTAAAATTCGTTGATGCTATTGACTATATAAAATGAATGAATAGATAAGAATGATAGATATTGCTCAATTATTAACCAGGAAGGAAGTAAATAAGTAGGAATATAAGCAATGCACAAATATAAAGAGAAGAGTTTAGAGAATCAAACACAATAGCTTATCTTGGTTCGGCCACCAATCCACTTGTGACCTACGTCCAATCCTTAAGCAACAACTCGAGACTTTCCACTATATCTTTAACCTTCAATATGTGCTTGACAACCTTTACAAACTTGAGCACTCAACTTCTTAGGATGCCTCACCCTTGAGCTTGAGCCTCTTCAAACAAAAGGATGTCTCACCCTTTACAATTTGGAGGGATACCTCACCCTCTCTTACAAAACAATCAAGGTTGATTGAATGAAACTCTCACTAGAGTAAATGATACAAATTGAAGCTCTAAGAATGCTCTCAAAAGATGTGTCAAGTTTTTAACAAAAACAGAGCAAGAAATGGATTCAAAGATTGATTCTTGTTTTGATGTGATACTAAGATGTTTCAGGTTCAAGAACAACCATCAATGATGCCCCAACATCTGTATTTAAAGAGATATGCAGTTAAGGAGCCGTTAGGGGTGATTAAAGCCAAGCATTTAATGCACCTAATATACCCGTTGGGCATGTCAGAACACTGGTAATCGATTATAGGCTCTGGTAATCGATTACATGGCAGTTAGAATGTGTTCTTGGCTTTCTAGGTTTGTGGTAATTGATTACAAGACTTGTGTAATCGATTACACGCCCTCTGACTTGATGGTAATCGATTACAATATTGATGTAATCGATTACATGGCTGTTTTGAACATATTCTTACCTTTTTGGGCATATGGTAATCGATTACCAACTGGTGTGTAATCGATTACATGCCCTCTGACTTTTTAATAATCGGTTACATGGATGATGTAATCGATTACAAGGCTTCTGCTTAGCTTGTAATCGATTATCACACATTTGTAATTAATTACATTATACTTTAAACTCATTTTTCAAACCTGAAAGAGGATTCATGTCATTCATAACTTTAGAAAACATGGATTTGAATAATATTGAACTTTGTTTAGCATGATCCAAGATTAAAGACAACCTCTTTTTAGAAAGTGAACTTTGAAAAACATATTGATTAAAATCATATTTGAAAAATCATTTGAGATATCTTGAGAGCATTTAATATTGATGTTCTAATGCCTATATCTAAATAAACCTCTTGATTTCTTTCTTTGATCTTGGTTTTCTCTTTTGCACTTGATCTTCATCTTTGGCTTTGTTATCATCAAAAACCAATTGTCATGCTTTAAGACATATGCATTCACACAAGCTATAGGTATAACTCGATTACAATTTTGATTGAGTTTGGCGCTCAGTCAAGGCCATACAGTGAATTTTTCAATTTTTAGACTTTATTAGGAGAAGAATAAGATAACCCTGGAGGCAAGACCATGTAAACATCCTCTTCTAAATCACCATGCAAAAAATTATTATTCATATCCAATTGCTTTCAAAACCAGTTATGCACATAGACAATTGCTAGTAATAACCTACTAGTAGTTAACTTGGCCACTAGAGAAAAAATGTCAAAATAATCTAAGCCCTCAGTCTATGTGAACCCGTTTGCAACCAACCTGGCCTTATATCTTTCTATAGAACCATTAACTCTATGTTTAATTTTGTAGACCCACTTACAACCAATAGGAGTCTTATCAGGTGGTAAATCAGTGAGAATCCATGTTTTATTAAGTTCAAATGCAAGAATTTCATCATTCATGGCTTACACCTAGCAATCATGTTTAATAGCTTGAGAATATGTTTTTTGGTTCAGTGATAGAAGAAATGGCAAGAGCAAAAGATTTATAGGATGGAGGTTTCCTAATTCTAGTTGATTTTCTAAATGGTAAGGGATAAGAAGAATCAGTGGACATTGGTTCAGTAGAAGACTGAATAGGAAGAGAAGGATTAGCAGGAGCTAAAGGAAATGACGGTGGAGAAGATGTAGTTGGAGAAGGAGAACCTACACTAGATACTGGAAAATCCAGAGAAGGAAAAGATTGAGGCAACGAAATAAGAGGAAGAAAAATCAGTAGATGAAATAGAAACAAAATGAAAAAGAAACAATGATTCATAGAAAATCACATTCTTAGACACTAAAATCTCTCTAGAAGTAACATCAAGTGGAACATAACCCCTAGTTCCTGGCCTAAAACCAAGGAAAACACATTTCTTGGCTCTACTATAAAATTTGGACTTGTGAATAGTCAGGGTGGATGCATAACATAAACACCCAAAGACTTTAAGAACATTAAGATTAGGTGGAGACTGATGCAACATTTCAAAAGGTGGAACATTAGACAAAGTAGCAGAGGGAATCTTATTTATCAAATAGGCAGAATGAAAGATAACATAAGACCATAGAGATTTGGGAAAATTAGCTTAACAGAGAAAGGTCCTGGCAACTGAAAGCAAGTGTTGATGTTTTCTTTCCACCACAACATTTTGTTGTGGAGTTTCAACACATAAGATTTGATGTGAAAATCAGCAAGTGCACTGAATCACAAAAAGTAATAAAGTAGTAAAAAGAGTATCGTCCCACGAGAATTATATTGCCAATTACGAAGTTCATTAAACTAACACCATGTAGGCTACCCAAAAAGGTGAGAGTTGACAAAAGTAAAAATAACCACAATTAAAAGAAAGTAAGCAAAATTAAACAAAGTAAAATCGAGCAATTAAACAAGAGTTGAAAACAATAATGAGAAAGTGTTAGGGTTCAGACTCACTTGAACTCTTTAAATGCACATTCAAATATTGGTTTAATTATGTTCTATTTCAATGATTTATGGTCAATTCCCAAAATTAATCAATATTCAATCCTTTGGTATATTAATCCTCTTACACTATTTAGAATTAACTAATCTCTTAGTCTAACCCCAAATAGAAAGGCATTATCAAGAACGAGGGAATTAAAAGAAAGACCACATAACCCACAAAATCTATTCTTAGCGATTGCAGACACTATGGTGTTTATCACAAGTTCTAGGCTTATGCAAATTTTTCCAAATCATACATTAACTCAAAAATCATTCTCAAATTGATTAGATTTAGAAAAGCATTAAGAATAGAGATAAACATGTAATGTAACACCCTTGTGGGGATGTCACATTTATAAATAAAATAACAGAAAGATAAATAAAATCTACCCAAGTTGTAAAACATTTGTAACATAATATTTCGGTTGTAAAAAAAAAATTCTTCTTGTTAAACAGAATAGTATTAAATAAAATAACGCGGAAACATAAAATAAACAAACCAACATCACACATAATATACATATGGTTCTAGTTATAAGTTATACAAATAATTTACAACTATCCATATTTAAACTAAAACAGTAAAAGGTCAAATATATACAAACGCAGACGCGCCTAAGTACACATCATAAATATCTAACCCTTTGAAGGATCACTCTCAGATGAAACTTCAGGTGATAGATATCCAGGATGCCTCGACCCTCTACGGACACGAGTCCGTGCAGTTGATACGCTGCTGATCTCGCTAGGCGCATCAAACATACTACCCCAATGACGCCTAAGAGATAGCAGCAACTCCACATGTAAGTACAACAAAGTAGAAAAGATCGACACTCCATCAAACTCCGTACGTATGGTCACCGTCAGACGCCCCACATACGTAACCGAATCACGATCCTCCCGCAGACGCCAGGCTTCAGAGCTTCCATGAAACTCAAGTTGCACAAATCCAAAGAAACCTGGAAGCGTCATATCCACACAATCAATCCAATGGATATGGATGATCGGATGGTTCTTGCTCGTAGAACTAATCTTCGGCTTGCTGCTCTTCCTCCTCCTCTGGATACTCACACTCAAGAGGCTGTTCCTCTTCCTCAAACTCTTTATCACAATTTAAAATATACAGAGAACACATACAAGAAAGAGGTAGGACAATCTAAATCATCACAAACATGGTAAATAAGAAAACGACAATACAACAGATAAAACAGTTCATACAATATAGAATACCATAGCAACAAAAACATAAATGCAGTATAACACAAAATAATATAAACATAAATACAGTATAACATAGATATAACATGAGAACTAAATATATACGATATTACAGATAAAAATATAATGATGTACAACACAGATACATATGCAATATGACACGATCCTACTCCATGGAGCTAAACACATACAGACATCAGAGAGAATGGCCCGCAAAATCTATTAGTACCACAACTGCCCAACCAAACTATTCCGCGGTCTCACGTTGCGTCTATAGCCCACAGTCACATGGCGTGGTGTAGCACACTGTCTAACGTCATGTCACTACAGGTAATGTACTATTAGACTTTACAAGATCTCAATTAAATATAGTGTGTGTCGAGTCTATTAGTGTGTTGCCAGTTACCACGGCCCAGAGGAGCGACCAACTGTCCACATATGAGATACCGCACACTAACGTCTTCAAGTCCATAAAGAAAATGAACCACACTACGTTTATCGTACCGACAACACGATGTGATTCACCTCGTCAATCAATCCACCAAAAATTGGCATTAACTCAATACATGATAGAAAAATTACTAGAATACCCTCAATGGTACAAATATGCATATTTATGCAAATGCCCTCAATGGCAAAAACTCATGCCCTCATGGCAGAAACTCATGCCCTCATGGCAGAAATAAATACAGTAAGTCCCACCAGACAAATACTGTTTCACAACCTGTCCGGGTTCACCACTTAGCCCGACAGTAAAAATTCGCTGTTTTCGTCAATCGCGTAGAAATTTTATCGCGTTTTCATAATTCCATCGTTTTTACAAACGTTTTTAAATTGCGTAAATATATTTTACTGTTTTTAAAATCGCGTAGAATTTTTAACACATTTTCTCAATCGCGTAAGATTTTTAAATTATTTTCTTGTCTGAATTCCTTAAAAATTACTGTTTAAATAAACAGAAATAATATTTAGTACGTTTAAACTACGTAGAATATTTTTCATACCGTATACTGTCTTTTGGACATCTTTTCTATCTTATTTGTCCGTTTTTACTAAAAATTGACAGTATTTTGTTTAGAAACTTATACTAATGGTTTCCTAACTTTTCTGTAAAAATTCTTTTTACTTAATTTTTAACCGTATAATTTAACTTTTGAAAACCACTATCATGCTTCAAAATATAATATGAGCTATATGTTAGAAATTTACAAAAGCTACTATATTTTCTTCTAACAATAAAATCATTAGTTTTAACTTCTTAAATTTAATTCTAATTAATTTATTTCTTCAAAACTCATTGTAGAAAAAATTCTTTTAGTATTTATTACTTCTTTTTAAGTGATGATAGCTTTAGAAAATCATAAACATTTAGTTATGGCATATTGGCCGAAATACCTAGATTTAAAATTTGATCTCTAAATTCATTTTTTTCTTGCTTTAAACCATTTTGTATCTTATTAATTTTTCTAGGTTAATTAAATCACAATATTAGAAAATTAATGAGAACATTTTGGTTCTCTTTTTTGGTTGAGGCCGTGAGCATTGAGGGTGTGCTCTTTGGAACACTAATGCAATCCTTGACATGTTGTTCACATCCTAATATTTACACATGCATCTACTAACACATACAATATTTCAAAGCTTGTAGACATGCAAATTAATACAAATCACAAATAGAAAAGCTAATAACAAACACACAAATGAATCCTTATGGATTCTACAATCACAAACAATTTCCATCTTCTTACCACCACCTAAGGATGATAAGATTAAAGTCTTCCTCTTACCTTAAATGAAGACAAATACTCTTTCACTCCTTTCTAGGGTTTCAGTTTTCACCCTCCAAGATACCTATCAAGCTTAAACAAAATTCTACAAGTTATTAACATGAAAGAAAGCTTAAACCATGGATCAATCATGGCTTAGAACTTTAACAAAAAAAATTAGAAATGAAAAACAAGAAATTTCACCTTCTAGGTAAAATCTCCCAAGTAGGTTTTCAAGCCCAAGATGAAGGATTTTGCAAGAACTCTCAACTAGAGATGTTCTTAGAATTGTGTTTAGGTTTAGAAAAGTTGGTTGGATAAAATTTTAGGTGGATGGATGGTGAGAAATGGTGTTTGGATGAATGGACCTTCAAGAAGGCAACAATGGAGTTTGGTATTTTTGGAAGAGAGAGAAGAGAGAAAGTGTTAGAAAATCAAGTGATAATTATCCTCCAAAGTGGTGCATGGCCGTGGACTTCAATGGCAAGGAGGTGTCCACTTGGTTGGCTCCATCCAAGCCTTAGGAATGATCAATGGTGAGGATTAAAACTTGATCACCAAGCTTAGCTCTCATTGGTTAATCTAAGCCTAGTCACTAATCCTTGTTATTAAGCCTTGTCACTAATTAAGCCTTGTCACATGCTTAGTCACATGCTCTTGAATGTTCCACCACTAATGATGCTTAATTAAGCTACTAATCCTATTACGTTTTTACTAAACGTGAGTCCTGCACAACATTTCCGGGTCCATTACAGCTTATTTGTACTGACTAATAAAATAATATTATAATAATATAAAATTATTTTATTTTATAGTTAAATCCTAAAAATTAAAAGATTACTAACCGTATCATTCAAAATTGGGTTTAGTAAGATCCCCCAGCTCCGAATAATTAAATTAAGATTTCCCCGGCCCGAAAAATATTATTTTTCTGTCCCAGAGCAAATCACACAAAAAGTCCAAATAAAATCACAGACAGTAATATAAAATAGTAATTCATACAAAAAAACAACAAACAGTACAAAAAGGACACAACGATCATTTATCCTAAAGTTGGAAAACATCAAACAGTACATTCAGGCCACAACGATAATTCACCCAAAAGTTTAGGGTGGTACATGTAAATCATGAAATAGAAATATGAATTAAACCCATAAAAGAAGTTAGATCATCCAAGTTTCAAGATCCATCATCCCCCTAACGAGGGGAAGTTAGTTACACATAGGGAAAGAACAAATAAAGGGAAGAATATGACAAACTCCATTGATAATTAGTGGAAAGGTTGAAGAAAAAATTCATAATCTTAAAGCCTTGATGTGCCCACGCCAAATTAGGATTGAGTTGTCTTAATGGCTATTGCGATGTGTGTTGCAATTTGGCATACTTTCTATTTATAATAAAAAAATCTTATGCTGTTACGCATCCAACGCCTGAGCATTTACTTTCCAGTGCTTGAGCCTTGGATTACTAGAGAATAATTTCCACAATGCATGCGCCTGAGCGCTAGACCATAAAAAATTCTCATCCATTCTGCCAGTTGCGCTCTTGAGCGCTAAACTTCCAACGCTCGAGCGTTGGGATACTAGAGAAAATCCCATGTTCTGCCTTGCCAACGCTTGAGCGCTGGCTCTGAAGCACTGAATGACCAGAGAGCTTTTTCAATATTCATTCCTTGTGATTAACCCAATCTTCATCCATATGCAGATACCTATTAAAAACACAAAAAAAAAATACAAAATAAGAGAAACAATTTAAAATAATAAAAATATGATAAACTTAAGGACAAAACTCAATTAAACAAATTAAAAGAGAATGAAAAACCCGAATTTGAACCATAAAAATATGACTTTTTAAAGGTTCATCACTCCTCCAAACTTAAGATTTTGCTTGTCCTCAAGTAAAAATAAAAAGAAATAAAAATATAAAAAGAAATAAAATCTTTTTGGCAGCCGACAACTATATACATCCCCCTGCAAAGGCTCCAAACTCAAGGAGGCACTTAACCAAAACATGACGTTTTCGGATAATGAACATCATATATAACCTCAGAAACTGCTCCAAAATCTCAATTCAAGGAATCACACATGTAAAATCCAATTATCACAATGCTCTCACATGCAACTCTCATATATAAATGACTTCCCATAAGCATGAATGAAAGACCAATTCACAGTGAAGTTCAAACCTGGATAGGTTTATAAAAATGCAAACATACATCAAACATACATCCATGGGGTTGTTTTTCATCTCTCTCTCTAATAACATAAACAACACAAAATCAGGGTTCAATAGGGTCTTTATTAGCTTGTAATGACAGGCCAGGGGTATGGTTCAAGAAAGAAAAGAGTAAAAGAAATAAAACAAAGGTTGAAATACATGATCATGCATATTTCACAATCCAAGCCTTAAGATATTAAACAAGTGCACAACGGAGCATCATAATTCATCAATTTGACTTACATATTTTCTTTTTTTTTTTCTCCCCTTTTTTAACCGTCCACCCTAAACTTACTTCTTTGTAATACTTTGGGTGGACTTTCTTTTTTCTCTTTTTTTTTTATTTCACAAGCTCCTCAAATAACTTAAGCACAGAAGGACTAAGGCTTGAACAGTAAAACAATACAAGGCATGAATTCAACAAAGGGTGAGGAAAAAAAAAGATAATTTTTTTATGGGTATGGAAAAGGAAAATTGTGGGTAAAAGAAAAGAAAATAATGCCAAACATATGCAAGGTTGCAAAAAGAGACCTAGAGATATACTGTGTTAACAAGTTGGCTTGAAAGGCTCAAACGGTGCAAAGAAGGCCTTTATCATTTCCCTGGTCATGCATCATTTATGATTTCGCCTTAAGAGAGAATCTAACAACTTCTAGATACAAGTCATCCATACAAATGTAATCCTATAAACTTTTTCTAAGCTTGACATGCAGTCATATTTCCAAGGTCTATTCAATCATAAAGATAGGAAGCACAATCATGCATAATCAAAGCAATAGAGATCAATGTAATTCTTGGATTCTCATGTTATAACCTAGAAAAGAAATCAATTCATAGTTTAAATAATCATAGGACACTCAATTCAAAACACCGCCATGCCTAGTTATAACAAAATGACTCAAAACCAAAAGACCTAATCAAATAGAACAATAAAACAAAAATAATGAAGTTACCCTCCCCAAACTTTAAAATAAACACAGTGCCCTCATTGTTCAAACCAAAAGCAAATGCAATTATCAATCAAGAACAGAAAGGCAAAAGAACAAAAGTAAGGGTAGAGAAAGGCTCATTGTTTTGGCATGAGGTCAATCTTGCTCTTCATCATCATCATTCCCCTTTTCATCCTCCTCACTGAAGTTAATGTTAGTCATGATCTCCTCGTCTGTCATAGGACCTAGATGTGCAGTGTTTAGGTTTAGGTGCTTTACTATGCTAAGCAACAATTAGATAATGTAGTTGAATTTTCTCTGGTTTTGACACTGCACACGCTCCAATCTATCCATTCTTTGTGCTAGAGTGAGCACTCTACAAGGCTGCCTTATTGTTGGGCCTTGAGGTGCAGGGGCTGCTTGAGTTGTGTGATCCTCTTCAAAGTACCTCTCAATTACTAAGGCAGTGATTGGAGGTGTTGGCTGGATTACTTGATCATTAGTAAGCTTTATACCTTTCTCATAGCACAATCGGGAAATGAGTAATGGGTACGGAAGGCTTCCAGAGGTTTCTTGGGCCACCATGCACATGTTGAAAGCAATGATTCTCCCAATATCCACAAGTTCACTAGTCACAACTGCAAAAACCAATAAAGCCCTCTTAATAGGCATTTCATATGTGTTAGAGCAAGGAAGAATGTTAGATTGGACAAACGTGCACCAAACTCTCAGGATTGGTTTAAAATCAGCCTTCTTAAAAAACTTAGGTTAGTTTTTATCATCCAGTACCCATTGTGCACCTTCCTTACACAGTGTACAGAGTACATTTTCTGGTTCTAGGTCCCTACTCAATAAGTAATGATAACCAAACTCACCCAGTAGGTCATACTATAAACTGAAGTAATCATTCAGCACATCTTTGGCAAACTCTATAAGTGTCCCCTATATCATCCTCTGAAATCTAGCTCCTTCATTAGAGTCACCAAAAGCATTAATGTAAAATTCCCAGACCAACATTTATGATCTTGGGTCTGGAAGTTGGCACAATTTGCCCAATCTCTTTGCACAAGTTAAGAACAAATTTTTGGATAGTCGTCCTCATTTAGAACAAACCCTTATTCTCGAACAAAATTTCTCTTCAACAGTGCATTGTTGAACCTCTTTTCATGAATTTCGGAGCGAAAATAGCTCATATCAAATGAAGAAGAGCTAGAGCCTTCTTTAGTAAGACCTCTTCTTCTCTTAATTAATGACATTGTAAACTCCTGAAAAGCATAAACAAAGGGAAAGCAAATGAGTATCCCTCAGCAAAAATTCACTAATCAAAGCAACTAAGTTAGATAACGCAAACAATGCTTGCTAAAAGGAAAACAAATTCAACAGCCAGAATCAATTCAATTCCCCTCATTCAACAGTCAAAATCAATGGAATACCATATTCACCAATATCTCACTTGCATTCACAAAATGAAAACAAATAAAAATTATGTAATATGTGAACATTTTAGCAAACTAGAAAAAAATGGGTCTGACACAGACAAGATCCATAATATTCCAAGACCTGCTGATAATCACATATTTTATACATTAATAAACTCTCATTTTTAGTCATTTACACTCTTCATATACTTAATTGATTGAGTTTGGTTATGTTTTGTAAGTTTGGACTCAAATTGGACTTAATTGATTTTTCTAGCATTATTTGGGTCTTACACTATTTCTGTATTTCCGTCATAACTTGAGTTCTAGATGTGTAAAAATTATGTATCTTACCTTGTAGGAAAGATAAGAGAGAGCTCTACAACTTTCATGAGAGCTCTAGGTAAACTATGGACATCTAAAGGAGCTAAATGGGCTTGGAAGTCAAAACACGGGTTTTGTGACTAGAACCTGAATAGTGTGCAATAATCAGAGCATAACTCGGGCTGTAGGAACTTTCTTGGGCTGCAATTTGGAGACTTGAAAGTTAAGACCCATATCTACAACTTTTATGAAGAACATAAGAGCTCATTCGGACAGCTTGGAGGTGATATTAGGTCTGGAAGTCAAAATAGAGACGCTAAAACTGGGCCTAAATAGTCTACAGTAATTGGGTCATATCTTGGGCTGTAGGACGAATTTTTGGATGATTTTGGTAGCATTGGAAAGTTGAGACAAAATGCTACAACTTTCATGTACGTTGCTTCATTCTGATGGCATCCATGAGATCAGCACTGAATGATTTCAGAGACAAAGAATCTCAATAATTTTCCACTCACCAACTCACCATTTGACATTTTCCACTCATCCACCTACTCCTCACCTACTCTTAATCAGCTCCCTTGTCATTTTGTATCTCTAATCCTCTATAAAAGACTCCATTGGCTGATCATTTAGGGGACTTTGGTGTTAGGCTTAGTTTTTAGAAGTTATGGTTATGCTTGTTTATTGTTTTCCTTTGTTGTAATTTTCTCTTGCTCTAAATTGAAGCTATGTTCATCTTTCTCTTCTTCTCTCTTTCTTTCTTCTTGTCTATGAGTAACTAAATCTTCATCTTGCTTGGGTCAAAGAATGAAGCTCTTGGTAATGAAATAAGGTTAGATTATTCTATTTCTTGTGCTTTAAATGATATATTATAAAGTGAACATTATATGTGTTGTATTTTGTTTCCAATCAATTTAGAAACCTTCTTTGTATAATGGAGATCTTGATTTATTACAGACAATAGGATTAGCACAGTGAATGTTTGAACTCATTTACAAATGTTGGTAGATAATTAAAGGAATCATAATATGATTGCATATATAATTAAACTTTGAATGTTATATTTTCTGATTGGAACCTCCCTTGTATGTGGATTTCAATTGAGTTATAAAGAGAAATAATATTACCTTTAATTTATTACCAAGAGTGGATCTCCTAACCCAAGCAAGTTCTTAAATTTAATTGTGACCAAGTTTTATTATTTTTTGTGACAAATCCTTTTCTTACCTCAAATAATTTCTCTTCATCAATTCCCTGTGGATTGACCTCGGATTCCTGAGAATTTATTACTTGAGACAACCTGCACTTGGGTTTGCATCCTTAAATCCCGCATCAAGTTTTTGGCGTCGTTGTCGGAGACTTGATTTTAAGTTTTAATTTTTTGAAGTTCTCATTATTTAATAAAATATATTCTCTCTTCTCCCTCACCAGAGCAAAAGATCAGCTTGCCGATCCTTCGGTTTCTTTACTAACTCTCTAACTTTCTAATTATCAAACTTACTAACCTACTAACACTAACATACTAACTTTCTAGCTCTTATATTTATGTCATTTATTTATGTTTACTAACTTTTAATTTATATGATTTATTTTTGCTTACTAACTTTTATATTTTGCTCTTTAACTTTTAATTTACGTCATTTATTTTTTGCTCTCTAACTTTTTAATTTATGTTATTTATTATTACTTTTTAACATAACGAAATAATCTTTCTTCTTCTCTTCTCTTTTGCCGGCTCTGGTGGGGCTCTACCTTCTCTCCGGTTTTCATATTAAAATTTATTTTCTGCAATTTACTTCTGCACTTTATTTTTTGCACTTTACTTTCTGTACTTTATTTTTTGTATTTTACTTTCTACACTTCTTAACTTACTAATTATTAACTCTCTAGTTATCTAACTTTTTACTTTATCAGTTATTTAACTTTTTACTTTTTAATATTTATTGGGTGGTTGGTTTATACCACATACTTATTAATATTTAATGGCTGGTGTAAACTATCGACTTGTACATTATTTTTTCTATTTTAAGTCATTTATTTATGCTTAATTAGTATCATGATTTAAATTCTGGTCGTTTAGTTAAAATTAATCTTTGTACTTTATATATTGATTTGTTTGAATCACAATCACACACAATTGACACAATAGCTGAAAATGAAAGTGTACATGATAAACATAAAAATCAACTGTTGCGAACCATGCGTGAATATTTGCAACCACCTCGAAATTCTAGTCCGTCATATTTTATCTTTCCACTCAATGCCAACAATTTTAGATTTAAGCCAGATATGATTTCTTTACTTCCTAATTTTCATGATTTAGAGTCTGAAAGTCTATATTTATATCTGAAAGAATTTGAGGAAGTATGTATTGCTGTCAGTGACTAAAATTGCACTGAAAAGATTATTAAGCTTAAATTGTTTCCTTTTTCTTTAAAAGATAAAGCAAAATCTTAGCTTAACACTTTGAAACCAAGATCAATTGGCACATGGCAAGAAATGCAAGGTGAGTTTTTAAAGAAATTTTTTCCAACACATAAAACCAATGCTATAAAAAGACAAATCCAAAATTTTTCCCAAAATTCAAATGAAGCATACTTTCAATGTTGAGAACGGTTTAAAGATTTGTTAAATTCTTACCCACATCGTGGTTTTGAAAAATGACATACTATAAGCTTTTTTATGAAGATTTAACACCTGAAACTAAACAATTTGTGGAAACAATGTGCAATGGTGAGTTTCTTGATAAAGAACTTGATGAAGCTTTAGACTATTTAAACCAGCTGGCTGAAAATTCTCAATCTTGGCATAGTACTAACCTTTCTGAAAATTCAATTAGATCTAACCTTGCAAGTGCTAATAAAGGAAAATATCACCTTAGTCAAGAGGAAGATCTAAATGTTAGGTTTGCCATTTTGGCTAGAAAGGTTGAAGACATGGAATTAAGAAAAGTAAAAGAAAACAAATTTGTGCAAAATAAAGAAATTTGTGGCATTTCTGATGACTTAGGACACTCAACACATGAATGTCCTAAGATTCCTGTTTTTAAAGAAGTTGTACATGAACAAGTAAATGCAATGAATAATTTTAAAAAGTCATTTACTTCTTTTTCAGATACATACAATCTGAGATGGATAAATCACCTGAACTTCAGTTGGAGGAATAATAATCAGTCATAATTCGTGCAACCACTACCTCCTGAGGCACAACAGGACTCTCAAAATTCTCAAGGATATGCACCTTATGTCCTACCATATAGGAAAAACCTTGAAGAAATACTGTATGCATTCATAGAAAAGCAAGAGGCCATTAATAAATAAAACAATCAAACCATGAGTGGCATAAAAGAAACTCTTGCTAAACTTTCTTCTGCACTCACCATTCACGAGAAAGGAAAATTTCCTTCTCAACCTCAACCAAATCCCAAGGGTCAGTACAATCTAAATTAGGAGAGTTCAGAAAACCAACAAATGGACCAAGTCAAGTCAGTGATAACTCGTAGGAGTGGAAAGGTTGTTGAAAAACAAATTCTCGAACCTTGTGAGAAAGAAGTTGAATCAATTCCCCAAGAAAATGAAGAAGTTGACCAAAAGGAGACCAAACTCTCGCCTTCACTCCCATTTCCTCAAGCATTGAATAATCCAAAGAAATTGGACCACCACACTAAAATTTTTGATATTTTGAAACAAGTGAAGATCAATATTCCTTTTTTAGATGCTATCAAACAGATTCTTTGTTATGCCAAATATTTGAAGGACTTGTGCACTGTTAAAAAGAAACTAAATGTGAAAAAAAACATTTTTGGCTGAATAGGTAAGCTCTATTCTTCAGAAAAATAATGTGTTGAAATATAAAGATCCTGGTTGTCCTACAGTTTCATGCATTATTTGAGAACATAAAATTAAAAAAGCTTTACTTGATCTTTGTGCTAGTGTCAATTTGCTTCCATATTCAGTTTATCAGTAACTCAACTTAGGTGAGTTAAAACTAACTTCTGTAACTCTTCTATTTGCCGATAGATCAATTAAAATTTCAAGAGGAATCGTGAAAGATGTGTTGGTTCAAGTTAATAAATTCATATATCCTGTGGATTTTATTGTCTTGGATATTAAACCTATGGTTGATAGTTGCAAGTCAATTCCTGTTATTTTAGGCCGTCCATTTTTAGCAACATCTAATGCTTTGATAAATTACAGAAATGGAGTGGTGAAACTAACATTTGGAAATATGACACTGGAACTCAATGTTTTTAACATGTGTAAGCAACTATAGGAAATCTTTGATGAAAAGAAAGAAGTTGAAGGAATTGAAGTCATCGTAGATGATCATCTTCAAACAAAGAGTTCTTCTGACCCATTAGAAATTTGTTTAGTCAATTCATTTGAGTCAGACATGCAATTAGAAGATGCTATCTATAAAATATACTCTTTGATTGATTGTACACAGGTAATGGAGTACAAGGGATGGAAGCCAAGATTTGAAGAGATAAAACCCATGAATGATAATACCCATGAAGAAGTACCCACACTAAAATTAAAGTCATTACCTATTGGGTTGAAGTACACATTTTTAGGAGAAGAATAAAGCTTTCCAGTAGTTATTTCCTTAACTCTTACTGAAGAACAAACAGGAAAGATGTTGCCTCAATGGACGCACCAAGATAGAAAGAAATTTTTGACAGAGGTGAAAATTTTTTATTGGGATGACCCACACTTGTTCAAATATTGTCCTGACCAAATCTTTCGGAGATTTGCACCCAATAGTGAGGTAGGTAGTGTCATTAAATTTTGTCACTCAAAAGCATGTAGAGGTCACTTTTCTTCAAAGAAAACAGTTACGAAAATCTTGCAGTATGGATTTTATTGGCCCACTTTATTTAAGGATTGCTATACTTTTTGCAAAAGTTATGAAAATTGTCAAAAAATGGGCTCAATTTTAAAAAGAAACATGATACCTCTGAATCCCATCCTTGTCATTGAAATTTTTTATTATTGGGGAATTGATTTCATGGGTCTATTTCCATCTTCATTTGGATTTGTGTATATTTTGGTTGTAGTTGATTATGTCTCAAAATGGATTGAGGCGATTCCATACCGACATAATGATCATAAAACTGTTCTTAAATTTTTAAAAGAAAATATCTTGTGTCGATTTGGAATCCCTCGAGCTATCATCAGTGATAGGGGAACACAATTTTGCAATAAATCATTTGTATCTTTAATGAAGAAATATGGTATTACACACAAAATTGTCATCCCTTATCACCCTCAGACAAGTGGATAAGTTGAATTGGCAAATAGGGTGATCAAACAAATTTTCGAAAAAACTATTAACTCAAATCGTAAAGATTGGTCTTTAAGACTAAACGATGTACTTCAGGCTAACCGTACTGCTTTCAAAACATCCTTGGGCATGTCACTCTATTGGTTAGTCTATAGAAAACCTTGTCACTTGTCTATAGAATTGGAACATAAAGCATTTTGGGCCATTAAAGCTTTCAATCTAAACCTTGATGATGCTTGCAAGATACACAAATTGTAATTAAATGAACTTGAAGAATTGAGAAATGATGCATATAAAAATTCAAAGATTTATAAAGCTAGAACAAAAGCTTTTCATGACAAGACAATTTTGAGAAAATCTTTTGAAATTAGTTAAAAAGTCATGCTTTATAATTCTTGTTTGCACCTATTCCCTGGAAAATTAAGATCTAGGTGGAGTGGTCCTTTTGTTGTTAAACATGTGTATCCTCATAGGGCTATAGATATTGAGAATCATAGAAATGGTAATGTGTTTAAAGTCAATAATAAAGACTCAAACCATTTTTGGAAAACCAAGTTGATGAGGTAGAATTCATCTCTCTTTCTGATCCTTGTTATGAATAGAATTTATTCTAATTTTGTTGCCTTATTTTTGCAGTTCTTTGTGTTGCCGGTTAAGTGGCAGATAACGGTACTTCATGGCTCTCAAGTCTGTTTGTTTTTCAATTTTCCAAAATAACTAAATCATTCTCCTTTAAAATGGATGTCATTCTTTCAAACCTGAGAAAATATTTTCCTTCTCTCCCTCAAAATGCTCTGACAAAAATCTATAAATCTAGATATGAAAGATTGAGATTTTTAATGCACAAGGGTATGCTAGAAGATGTATGCTGGATAATTGAAGCAAAGGTCCGACTAGCAGGTGAGTCTTCAATTTCATTTGACTCATACATGTCAGGTCTTGGAAGAAGTTCATATTCTAAAAGGAGAAGAGCAAAAAGGTTACAAGTCTATCACAAATATGTATGATGGAATTGTAACAAGCGATGTCGTTCTTTGGGGATAGTTTCTGCAAACATAGAAGATAAAATTTTTGTCATTAAGAATGGACTGAGTAAAGAGTCATTAGATGATATCTTATTGACTCTTGAGACACATTCTTGTGGATTTGTGCATCGTGAACTTCTTAATTTGTGGAATCTCTTCAAGGATGAAGAAAAATGCTACAGTCTTGGGAATCTGACTCTAAAAGACCATGTTTGTCAATTTATAAGAAAATTGGATGGGAAGCTTATCCTCGACTCATAGAAGGCGTTTAAGCCGTTAATGGACATGAAACCAGAGGCAGATGTGAGTCATATCCACAACAATTTGTACATATTATGTTCTTCTTCTTCTTCTTCTTCATGTTTTCTTAAAAAAAAAAAAGAAAAAAATTGTCTGAATAAAGGCGATCCGGAAGGAGTACCATGGCTTTAATTAGTTGTGGAGCCTTAGCCTTTGGCTGACCCGTCATTGACTCTGGTGGACCTTTGCACGCTAGTCCTTAAAAAAGGTTCATGTACCATGCTCTGTAGAGTCGCACTCCATAACCCAATGTTTACCATTTAGGCACTATAGAGTTGATGGACAAGAAGAAGCGTCCAACTCTGGTTATTAATGAGAAGTAACCCGTGGCTACCAAAGCATATGATGCATCTGAGCTTGAACCTCTCTTTTATTAGAAGGGGCTCTCAGTGCCCTGGGATGGGACGTTCTAGATCTTGGACATTACAAGTTTTAGATTTTAGCATCTTTGTTGATGTTACGAGCCCAAGTGTGAGCTCTCCAAGTTCCAGACCCAAGATGGAAACCCACAATGGTTTCTTCTTTCTCTTTTCTTCGAATAAATGGACGTGATTGTCTACTACACTAGTGACACACAGTATAAAGATATGTCACTACTGCACTCATGACTCGCAGTATAAAGATACGCCATGAAAACTGTACATAAAGGTATGTCATCATTTGCTATTATATTTCTTTTATCTTTATATGATTTTGCTGTATTTTGGTTTTGGACAGACGATCCTTTGAGCAGGGTCCTTTAGGAGTTTCTAGACTTCTTTACCCTGATGTTTTTCTTGAAGTAAACAAAAAAACAAAAAAACAAAAAACAAAAGACAAAAACAAAAAAAAAGATTATGTGTTTCTTAATTTCAAACTTTTCTGACAACAACCAATCTACCCTTATAGGTGCTATTATTATCCTTTCCATTCTTTTTCCTATTTAAAAACTTCATTTTCTCTACTTTCTTCTAACTTAGAATCATTCATAGAGAATGGTAAGTATAGAAATGGAAGGTGTTTCTATTCGTCGACTTAAAAATATCTGTGTATTTTGTGGGTCTAAGTATGGGAAGGGTTTAGAGTTTGTAAACGCAGCTACTACTCTTGGTTGATCACTTGCTGCGAGGAATATTCATCTTGTATATGGGGGAGGCTGTCGTGGGTTAATGGGAGCTGTATCACTTGCTGCAGATATAGGAAATAGTCAAGTTTTAGGTGTCATTCTTAGACCTTTAGCTCAACAGAACATCACTGGAAAGACAATTGGAGAGGAACTTAAGGTATCATTAATGCATGAACAAATGAAGATAATGCTTGAAAACTCTGATGCATTCATTGCCTTACCAGGTGATTTTGGTACCTTGGAAGAAGTTTTTCAAATTGTCTCTTGGACCCAACTGAACATCCACCATAAACCCATAGGTTTGTTGAATATAAATAATTTTTTTGATATTTTGTTACTTTTTCTTGACCATGCTATGGAACAGAAATTTATCACACCTTCGGCAAAACAACTTCTTATCTCTGCTTCCACTATTGATGAGTTAATTGATAAATTAGAAGCTTTTGTTCATAAACCTGACCCAGCAATAGCTCAAATAGATTGGTCAGCAGGAAGCAGTGAGGGAAGCAGGATGAAAACGAAGCCAGATTTGACACTTCGTTTATAGCTTTCATTTACCTTTGATTTTATTTATCGTACTTTGTTTCTGTTTAAATTTGTGTCAAATTTCTCTAACAGGTAATATCTTCTATCTTTTACTCATCTATATTTTAACATTGAGGACAATGTTGTGATCTGGTTGGGGGGAAGGATAGTTGACCCAAAAAAAATTTTTTTTTTTGCGAAGTATGATATGATTGTTATGGACTTACTAAACCAATGAATGATAGTAGAGTAAGGAGTAATTTTACTCCTGAGACGCATCTAAATTGGGAAGTATGTTTAGTGATATGACTGTCAAAAATCTATTTGTAGTGAAACTAATTAAGGATGGCAGAGTAAGGAGTAAATTTTGGAAACAATTTATTACTCTTGAGACGCATCTTAGTTGGGGTAGTAACTATTTAGTATTTATTTGTGGAAGTAACAAAGTTTTACTGTTTGATTTCCTTTGAAAGATTCAAGTGAATGCACTCTCACATCCTTTGAAGCAATTGAAATTCAGGGATCATAGCATGCTTGAATAAATTATCTTCTTTCTTAAATTTCACATACTTGGTTATGGATGTTGAATTGGTGGATTGAGAATGATAGAAATATGCCTTGTGAGATTTTGAGCTTATTGATAAATGGATTGAACATTTGTACCATTCTCTTCTTTCTTGTGTGATTTTCACTCATGGAATTGTTACTCTAGAACTTGCTTTGATTCTTTTTTAGGCTACATTTTCATATGCATATATAAATATGATTAAGGCATTTTGAAATAGCTATTTTGACCAAATAACCATCCTTGTATATTTTCCCTTATGTAATCACTTTGAACTTATTTGATCATTCCTTGTTATTAGCTTATTACGTGCCTTAAAAAAAATATGTTTTTACCCAACCTTAGAGAATAAGAGAGCATTGGCCTTGTTTTTGAACAAGGGTGGGGGTGTGTGTGCAAAAGGTTGAAACAAAATGATTAAAAAAAAAAAGAAAGAAAGAAAAAGCTGACCACCGCTATAATCAAAGGATTATCAGAGTCCCCTGATACACCATGTGACATATCCATACCTAGAATAAAGGTGGATGCTTGGAAACAACAGGAAGAAAAGGAGAAGGTTCAAACCTAACAATGAATTCAATTCATCAATTTAGGATTGATCTTCAACAAAACATTAGTCAAATATTGGTCATTGTCCTTTATGATGGATGTTCTCAAACATCTTCTCTACTCTAACTGTACCATAATGTTCTTTTATTCTCTTTGGTATTTATCTTCTCATATCCATATTATCCCTTCTCCTTTACCATGGCCCCATTATAACCTTGAATAAAGTCCTCTTGATTTTGGTATGTATCTATTTTGAGTAGCGGAGAAGTAGAAGATAAGCAAGCTTATGGTAGTGCAATTGTTCATGGGTTGAATAGAGTGAAATACTTACCTTTTAAACACTTGAGAGATTGAGAGTGAATTCTGTGAGGATCTATCATTCTTGATTCATTCTTTTCAACTGAAGTTTCCTTGCTTGTTGGTTTCAGATGTGAAGAATTACCTCATTAATGCTTTGATCCTTTGAATTTCTGGTTACTCTTCTTATTTCATCAAGTCTTCTAGAGTTTTTAGCTTTTGAGTCTATGTCGTTTTTCTTTATTTCCTAGCTTTGGTCTTATGTGTTTTGCCCAGGAGTGCAAAAAGCTAAGTGTGGGGGAATTTGATAATCACATATTTTATATATTAATAAACCCTCATTTTTAGTCATTTATACTCTTCATGTACTTAATTGATTGAGTTTAGTTATGTTTTGTAAGTTTGGACTCAAATTGAACTTAATTGATTTTTCTAGCATTATTTAGGTCTTACATTATTTCTGTATTTTCGCCATATCTTGAGTTCTAGATGTGTAAAAATTATGTATCTTACCTTGTAGGAAATATAAGAGAGAGCTCTATAACTTTCATGAGAGCTCCAGGTAAAATATGGACATCTAGAGGAGCTAAATGGGCTTGGAAGTCAAAACACAGGTTTTGTGATTGGAACCTGAATAGTGTGCAGTAATCAGAGTATAACTCGGGCTGTAGGAACTTTCTTGGGTTGAAATTTGGAGATTTGAAAGTTAAGACCCATATCTACAACTTTCATGAATAACATAAGAGCTTATTCGGATAGCTTGGAGGTGATATTAGGTCTGGAAGTCAAAACAGAGATGCTGAAACTGAGCCTAAATAGTATGCAGTAATTAGGTCATATCTTGGGCTGTAGGATGAATTTTTGGATGATTTTGGTGGCATTGGAAATATGCGACAAAATGCTACAACTTTCATGAAGACCACGTTGCTTCATTCTAATGGTATCCATGAGATCAGCATTGAATGATTTCGGAGACAAAGAATCTCAATAATTTTTCACTCACCAACTCACCATTTGGCATTTTCCACTCATCCACCTACTCCTCACCTACTCTTAATTAGTCCTCTTTTTATTTTGTATCTCTAATCCTCTATAAAATGCTCTATTGGCTGATCATTTAGGGGACTTTGTGTTAGGCTTAGTTTTGAGAAGTTATGGTCATACTTGTTTATTGTTTTCCTTTGTTGTAATTTTCTCTTGCTCTAAATTGAAGCTATGTTCATCTTTCTCTTCTTCTCTCTTTCTTTCTTCTTGTCTATGAGTAACTAAATCTTCATCTTGCTTGGGTCAAAGAGTGAAGCTCTTGGTAATGAAATAAGGTTAGATTATTCTATTTCTTGTGCTTAAATGATATATTATAAAGTGGATATTATATGTGTTATATTTTGTTTCCAATCAATTTAGAAACCTTCTTTGTATAATGGAGATCTTGATTTATTGTAGACAATAGGATTAGCACAATGAATGCTTGAACTCATTTGCAAATGTTGGTAGATAATTAAATGAATCATAATATGATTACATATATAATTGAACTTTGAATGTTATATTTTTCGATTAGAACCTCTGTTGTGTGTGGATTTCAATTGAGTTATAAAGAGAAATAATCTTGTCTTTAATTTATTACTAAGAGTGGATCTCCTAACCCAAGAAAGTTCTTAAATTTAATTGTGAACAAGTTTTATTATTTTTGTGACAAATCCTTTTCTTACCTCAAATAATTTCTCTTCATCAATTTCCTGTGGATCGACCTCAGACTCCCGAGAATTTATTACTTGAGACAACTTGCACTTGGGTTTGCATCCTTAAATCCTGCATCACCTGCCAATTTAAAAAAGAAATTCTCTAATTCCCATTTTTCCAAAAGTCCAAGATATAATCAATATGACAGGTCAAAATTTCAAATTCATTGAGCAATTAATCCACACAGCAGTCCATTATTAGTGTAGCAATCAAATCATCAAATCAACATATATCCAATAGTACCAAAATGTGAACATAATCAATTATGCACAATGATTAGTCCAATTGCACAGTCAAAAACCAATAATTCCAGCATTTGCACTTACTAATCACTTCCAAACAATCAATTTGCAAGATTTATATCAATTAGCAACAGCAAATTAACCCAATTTTATCCAATTTCACATTTTCCCCAATTAATCCCAATTTAGGAACCCTAAAACCAAAACTTACGTAATCCATGAAATTGACAACACATATCAAGCAATTGAGATTTAGGATTCTTGAATATACCTGAATGAGTAAAGAATTGAAAGAAGAAGAGGAGAAAATGGAGTGGGTTCACGGTGAGAACACACCACGCAACGTAAGGACATGAATAGTGATAAATCTCCCCTTTTGAATGCGTGCAAATAGCAAATATGAGGAGAATGATGGAAGATGAAAAGGAAAACTTAAGCTAAATGCCTTGGGGAAATGATTTTTGAGAGGATTTGAGAGAAAAATCTAAGAGAATTTAGAAACTACAAACGTTCAGCGCTTGAGAGATGAGAATGCAGTGTTTAAATGGCCTTCTGCCTTCCACGCATATAGGCGCTGAGTGTCTAGCGCCTGAGTGCTGAGTTTACAACGCTTAAGTGTTGGCTCATGTTTTTTTTTAAAATATATTATAAAATAACATTAAACTAAATTTAAAACAAAACAAAAAATTAAAAGTAAAATGAAAAAAAATTTGGGTTGCCTCCCAAAAAGTGCTTGTTTAACGTCATTAGCTCGATGTTGCCTGTTCTCAATCAGGTTGGTTGAGTGCCTGAGAAGAGTTTTATAGATCAAACTCGCCTCCCCAGTAGTGCTTAAGTCTGTGACCATTGACTTTGAAGCTTCTTCTTGAACGGGGTTCTACGATTTCAATTGCTCCAAAAGGAGAAACTTCTTTGACTAGGAATGGGCTCGACCACTTGGACTTCAATTTACCTAGAAACAACTTCAACCTTGAGTTAAATAATAATATTTGCTGACCTAGTTCAAATTGTCTCGATGTAATCTTTCTATCATGCCACATCTTTGTTCTTTCCTTATATAGACGAGCATTCTCATAGGTTTCATTTTTGAAACTCGTCCATCTCGTTTATCTGTAACAACCTTTTTTCACTTGTAGACTTCACATCAAAATTCAGAAACTTAATTGCCTAAAATGCTTTATGTTCAAGTTTCACAGGGAGATGACATGATTTTCCAAAGACCAGCCTATGTGGGGATATACTAATGGGAGTCTTATATGGAGTCCTATATACCCATAATGCATCATCTAACTTTAATGACCAGTCTTTCCTAGAGGTATTAACATTCTTTTCTAAGATGCTTTTCAATTCCCTTTTAGAAATCTCTACTTGACCACTTGACTAGGGATGATAAGGAGTGACTATCTTATGTTTAACACTAAACTTGCTCAAAATAGCCTCAAACTACCTATTACAAAAATGTTTCCCACCATCATTAATTATTGCCCTAGGGATGCCAAATCTGGTGAAAATATTCTTTTTAATAAACTTGACAACCACCTTAGGCAATGGCCTCCACCCATTTAGAGACATAGTCAATAACTACCAAAATAAATTGATTAGAGAATAACGAAGGGAAATGGCCCATGAAATCAATGCCTCATACATCAAACAGCTCCATCTCCAAAATATTATTAAGAGGCATCTCATGTTTTCTAGAAATACCACCAACTCTTTGGCACCTGTCACAACTTTTAACAAACTTGTGAGAAACTTTAAACAAAGTAGGCTAACAGAAACCAGATTGTAATACCTTTACTACAGTTTTATTGCCCCCAAAATGATCTCCATAATCAGAACTATGATAGTGCCACAAAATGTTTGGCACTTCTTCCCCAGGCACACACCTTCTCAATATACCATCAGCACATATTTTAAAAAGGAAATGTTCATCCTAAACATAATACCTAACATCACATAAAAACATTTTCTATTGTTGCCATATGAAGTCTGATGGAATTATTCTAGTTGCCTTGTAATTCACAAAATCTAAAAACCAAGGAAACATTTGTACAGCAAAAAGTTGTTCATCTGGGAACTCTTCCTTAATAGGTACCTGTTCTTCTTCTATATCTCCTTCATAAGTGATCCTTGACAAGTGGTCAGCTACCAAATTCTCTGTTCTTTTCTTGTACCAAATTTTCAAGTCAAACTCCTGTAAAAGTAATATCCATCTAATGAGCATAGGTTTTGCATCCTATTTAGTCAAAAGATATTTCAAAGTTGCATAGTTAGTATAAACAATAACTCTTAACCCAACCAAATAGGAACGAAATTTGTTAAATGCAAAGGCTACAACAAGTAATTCATTTTTTGTGGTGTCATAGTTAAGTTGTGTCTCATTCAAAACTTTACTAGCATAATAAATGACATGCAAAACTTTATCTTTTCTCTGTCCTAAAATAGCACTCACAGTAAAATCATTTACATTACACATTAACTTAAATGACAAATTCCAATTAGGATAAACAATTATAGGGGCAGAAACAAGTTTGCTCTTCAAAAGATCAAATACATGTAAACAATCATCATTAAAAACAAATGGTGCATCTTTAACAAGCAACTCGCAAAATGGCTTTGTGATCTTGGAGAAATCCTTTATGAATCTCCTGTAAAAGCTAGCATGCCCAAGGAAACTTCTTACTCCCTTAACATTGATGGGTAAGGGTAGTTTCTCAATAACCTCGACCTTTGCTCGATTAATCTCAATACCCCTCGAGGAAATGTGATGACCTAAAATAATGCCCTTATGCACCATGAAATGACATTTCTCCCAGTTTAAAACCAAATTAGTCTCCTGGCATCTTTTCAAAACCAAAGAAAGGTTAGAAAGACAAGTATCAAAAAAAGATCCAAAGACAGAAAAATCATCCATAAAAATCTCAACAAACTTTTCAATCATATCAAAGAAAATGGAAAACATACACCTCTGAAAAGTTGCATGAGCATTGCATAATCCAAAAAGCATCCTCTGGTATACAAAGATTCCGTATAGACAAGTAAAAGTTATCTTCTTCTGATCCTCGAGTACCACCAAGATCTGATTATAACCAAAATAGCCATCTAGAATGCAATAATAGGTGTGACCCACTAGTCTTTCTACCATCTGATCAATGAATGGGAGTGGGAGATGATCTTTTCGTGTTGAACTATTAAGCCTCTTATAGTCAATGCACATTCTCTAGCCAGTGATTGTCCTTGTGGGGATGAGTTCATTCTTTTCATTGACTATCACTGTTATCCCTCATTTCTTTGGAACAACTTGAACTGGACTTACCCACAAGCTGTCTAATATCGAATAGATAATGTCTGCATCATAAAGCTTCATCACTTCCTTCCTTACTACTTCCTTCATGGTGGGATTCAGTCTTCTATATGGTTTCACCACTGGCTTATAGTCGTCCTCCATTAAGATCTTGTGCATGCAAATAGTGGAACTGATGCCCTTAAGATCATTAATGGTTCACCTTATAGTTGTCTTATGTTCTCTCAAAACTCTTAAAAGCTTCTCTTCTTCTTCAGAACTGAGCTCCATATTTATGATCACTGGAAAAGTATTGTTCTCACCAAGAAAAGCATACTTAATATTAGAGGGAAACTGCTTCAATCCTATTTGGATGGCTTATGTTTATCCTCAATTTCCTTCTTCAGCTCTTCTTTTTGGAAGTTAGAACGAGAAAAGATTAGCTGAGCTTCTAAATTAGCTATGCACTTAGATATCTCTACTGTTGTCTCTGCATCATCATCTACTAAAACTTTAGAATTTATTAACACTAATTCAAGTGGAGATGTAGGAATGCACTGTTCAAATGCTTTATCAACCAATGAGTCAACTATGTTCACTCTAAGGCACTGTTCTTCCTCTACAGGATGTTTCATTACATTAAGAATATTGAATGTGACCTTCTCATCATGCACTCTCAACACAAGCTCTCCTTGTTGCACATCAATCAATGCTCTTCTAGTTGCTAAGAAAAGTCTGCCTAAAATAAGAGGGATGTCTGCATCTTCTTCCATATCAAGGACTACAAAATTAGTTGAAAAGATGAATTTGTCCACCTTAACTAACACATCATCAACTATGCCATAAGGATGCTTGATAGATCGATCCTCTAGTTGAAGAGAGATCATTGTTGGCTTCACTAATTCAATTCCCAGCTTGTGCATAATGGATATAGGCATGAGATTGATATTGGCCCTAAGGTCACAAAGAGCTTTTCAAATAGTAAGCTTACCAATGGTGCAAGGAATGGTGAAACTACTTGGATCTTTCAATTTAAGCGGTAGTTTTCTCTGAATTATCGCACTGCACTCTTCAGTAAAAATTATTGTCTAATCCTCTTTCAGCTTCCTTTTCTTTGACAACAAGTCCTTCATGAATTTAGCATATGAGGGCATTTGCTTAAGTACTTAAACAAAAGGAATATTTATTTGTAATTTCTTAAAGACTTCTAAGAACTTGGAGAACTGCCTCTCTTGATTTTTCTTCCTTAATCTTTGAGGGTATAGAAGTCTAACATACAGTGAAAGATCGATTGTTTTCTTCAACTCTAAGTCTTTCTTTTTCCTTAGAACTCTTGGTTGTTCCTCTCTAACTTCAACCTCTTTATTATCATCTTGAGACAAGACCTCTTCAATTGGAACCTCATTACTTCCACTCTGATTTCTTGAAGAACCAGATGCTTCTTTCTTGTCTTCCTCTAAAGTCTTACCACTTATTAAGGTGATCGCCTTATATTGCTCCTTAGGATTTACTAAAGTGTCATTAGGCACACCGACTGGAGGTCTCTCTTGAAGTTATTTCGCTATTTTCCCCATGATGAACCTGTAAAAATTCATATTTTTACAGTTCAAAATCTTGGGTTTTCATCATTTTTTAATCTTTTTGATTTAGTTTTGTTTTCAAGTTTTATTATGTTTTTATTATTTTAAATTGTGTTTTTATTATGTGTTTTATTTGTTTTTAATATGTAATTACGCATTGATGAAGACTGGAAACTTGAATGAGGAAGAAAAGCTGAAAAAAGCACTCTGGTGGTCCAACGCCCAAGCACCCAAAAGCCAGCACTTAAGCGCTGGCATGGCAAAAACAAAAAAATCTTTCTAGTGTCCCAGCGCCCAAGCGCTGGGAGGTGAGCTCTCAAGCACGCAGAGCAGATGGAGCCACATTTTTTCAAGAAAGCCCAGTGCTCAAGCATTAAAAGTCCAGCACAAAGCCCAGTGCTCAAGCATTAAAAGTTCAGCACTCAAGTGTTGGATGCATGGGATAACACGTTATTTTAATTATAAATAAGAAAGTTACACCAAATTGAACACACGCTTACATACTTGGACAGAACGCAGTAACCGTCAAGAGGCACAAACCCTAATGTGGTGTGGGCGCAATTAGGCTTGAAGATTAGGAATTTTCTTTAACCTTTCCACCTTTTCTACAATGGAGTTTGTCATATTCTTCCCTTTGTGTTTTTTTTTTCCATGTGTAACTAAATCTCTTTTGTTAGGGGAATAATGGATCTTGATACTTTGACGATGTAACTTTTTTTATGGGTTTAATTTATGTTTCTATTTCATGATTTACGTGTTTATCTCTATTCTTAATTCTTTTCTAAATCTGGCTAATTTAGGAATGATTTTTTGGGTTAATGTATAATTTGAGAAAATTTGCATGAACCTAGAACATGTGATAAACACCATAATTTCTGCAATCGCTAGGAATAGACGTTGTGGGTTATGTGGTCTTTCTTTTAATTCCCTCATTCTTTATAATGTCTTTCTATTTGGGGTTACACTAAGGGATTAGTTAATTCCAAATAGTATAAGAGGATCAATATACCAAGGGATTGGGTATTAATTAATTTTGGGAGTTGAGCATAAATCATTAAAATAGAATATAGTTAAACTAATATTTGAATGTGCATTTAAAGAGTTTAAGTGAAGTCTGAACCCTAACGCTTTAATACCAATGTTTTTCACCCTTTTTGATTTATTGTTTTGCTTACTTATATTTCTTTTTCATTAATTTTTGCCCCATTTGATTCTCAAGACTTCTAATAGCAGCCTCATGATTCTTGTAATTGGTCCTTGATTCCTCTATAAAAGCTGAGGTCTGTTGCACAAAAACAGAGGTCTATAGAGAAAGTTTCTCCAATGCAATCTCAAGAGTAGACTTCTATTCCGACTGAGCATTCAATGGGACATCCTGATTCTTCCAAGAGGAATTGGGATGGTTCCTCCAACCTAGATTGTAAGTATTAAAGTACAGGTTACCTTGTGGCCTTGAAGGATTTTTCATATAGTTGACTTGCTTTGGAGTAATAACACCTTAATTTCCTGCCTCACATTAACCATTAACATGGTTGCCTCCACAGAAATTACAAGTCAGACCTTGGTGATTGACTACATTTACCTGTAAGTTATCAACTTGCTTGGTGAGGTTGATAATGTGTTGCATCATAGTCTTATTCTGTTCAAGTAGAGCATCAACAGTGCCAAGCTCCAATACTCCTTGTTTAACTGTAGATCTTCCACTAGGAACCTAGCACTCATTAGTAGCCATGGTCTCAAACAATTCTTGGGCTCCTCTGGAGTTTTTGTATTTATAGACCCACTTGTAGATGCATCAACCATAGTTCTAGAGGATTAACTCAACCCATTATAAAAGATCTGTACCTGCTGCCAAACTTTGAAAGCATGATAAGAACATTTTCTAAGCAGTTCCTTAAATCTTTCCCATACTTCATAGAGAGATTTTCCCTGATTTTGAGTAAAGCAAGCAATCTCACTCCTTATCTTCATGAACATTGATGAAGGGAAATACCGAGTGAGGAATTTACTAACCAGATCACTCCAAGTGGAGATGCTTCCTTGAGGTTGGGCTGATAGCCAACTCTTGGCTTTATCTTTCAAAGAAAATGGAAAAAGTTGTAATTGTATGACATCATCACTGGCTCCATCATATTTGATAGTATTATAGAGCTGCAAGAAATTAGAAATGTGCAAATTGAGATCTTCTGCCTGACCTGCCCCAAACTGATTCTGTTGTACTAACTGTAGCAGAGCTGGTTTAATCTCAAAGTTATTTGCTTGGATAGCCAGTCGCACAATATTGGTTAAGACTTTCAAAAGATGGAGTGGCATAGTCAGCCATAGTGCATCTCCTCTGTGCAGTAGTATTCTCAGTCATCTTTTCTTCTTCAATTCTCTTTTCTTCTCTGATTACTTTTCTAATTGCTCTTTATGTTCTTGTTATCTCTGGATCAAAAAGTAGTTCTACTAACTCCAAAGAACCTTGTATAAACAAACAAACAAGCAAATCAGAGTGAAGTAAAGAAAAGAAATTAAAAATAAAAATAAAAATAAAAATAAAAAATAAAAAAAAAAAAATAAATGACTAATAAAAACAAACCAAGAAAACAAAGAAAAACTAAAGTAAAAGAAATAAATTAAAAGAAAATTAAATAAGAAAAATGATTATCTAAAAAATAAAATTAAACAAAACAAAATAAATGCCTAAATTAATGCTCTTTTAACTACTACTTAATATTGACAATTAATAATCCCTAGCAACGGCGCTAAAAACTTGATGTGAAAATCAACAAGTGCACCAAATCGCAAAATGTAATAAAGTAGTGAAAAGAGTATCATCCCACGATGATTATATTGCCAATTACAAAGTTCGTTAAACTAACACTATCTAAGCTACCCAAAAAGGTGAGAGTTGACAAAAGTAAAAATAACCATACTTAAAAGAAAGTAAGCAAAATTAAACAAAGTAAAATCGAGCAATTAAACAAAAGTTGAAAACAATAATGAGAAAGTGTTAGGATTCAGACTTCACTTGAACTCTTTAAATGCACATTCAAATATTAGTTTAATCATGTTCTATTTCAATGATTTATGGTTAATTTCTAAAATTAATCAATATTCAATCCCTTAGTATATTAATCCTCTTATATTATTTAGAATTAACTAACCCCTTAGTCTAATCTCAAATAGCAAGGCATTATCAAGAACGAGGGAATTAAAAGAAAGACCACATAACCCACAATATTTATTCCTAGCGATAGCAGACATTATGGTGTTTATCACAAGTTCTAGGCTTATGCAATTTTTTTCAAATCATAATTAACCCAAAATCATTCCCAAATTGATCAGATTTAGAAAAGCATTAAGAATAGATATAAACATGTAAATCATGATATAAAAACATGAATTAAACCCATAAAAGAAGTTACATCATCCAAGTATCAAGATCTATCATCCCCCTAAAGAGGGGAAGTTAGTTACACATAGGGAAAGAACAAAACAAAGGGAAGAATATGACAAACTCCATTGATAATTGGTGAAAAGGTTGAAGAAAATTCCTAATCTTCAAGCCTTGATGCGCCCACGCCAAATTAAGATTGAGTTGTCTAGACGGCTGTTGCGATATGTGTTGCAATTTGGGGTACTTTCTATTTATAATAAAAAATCCTATGTTGTTACACGTCTAGCACCTGAGCGCTGGCTTTCCAACGCTTGAGCGTTGGATTACCATAGAATAATTTCCACAATGCACGCGCCTGAGTGCTAGCTTCCCAACGCCTGAGCGTTGGACCATTAGAAATTCTCATCCATTCTGCCAGTTGCGCTTGAGCGCTAAACTCCCAGCTCCTGAGCGCTGGGATACCAGAGAAAATCTCATGTTCTTCCTTGCCTGCACTTGAGCGCTGGCTCTTAAGCACTGAATGACCACAGAGCTTTTTTAGCATTCCTTCCCTATGATCAACCCAATCTTCGTCCATATGCACATACCTATCAAAAACACACAAAAAAATACGAAATAAGATAAACAATTTAAAATAATAAAAACATGATAAACTTAAGGAAAAAACTCAATTAAACAGGTTAAAGGAGAATGAAAACCCCAGAATTTAAATTGTAAAAACATGACTTTTTAAATGTTCATCAAGGTTTCATACAGTATGCCTTTGGAATCATAAAAGGAAGTAAGAGAAAATTCTGCACCATTATCTGATCTTCAGCGCTTAATTTGCATACCAAATTGAGTTTCAACAAAAGAAACCAAATTTTGAATTAGAATAGAAGTTTGAGACTTGTTTTTCATTAAAAACACCCAAGTATATCTGGAATGATCATCAACCACAATTAAGAAATATCGATGACCATGGACGGAAGGAACTAAAAAAAGACCCCAGATGCCTATATGAACTAACTCAAAACAACACATAGTCTTAGATTGACTACTAGGAAAGGGTAAATGTTTCTGTTGGCAAACATCACACACTTTATTCGAGTTACATGAGACAAAAGTAAAAGCTTTGTGCATTATAATCAATCTATCATGAGATAGATGACCTAATCTGTAATGCCACAAGTTAAATTTTGGAACAGAAATAGAATTTTACAATAGAATTGGAATTTATTATGGACAAGTGAAAAACTGGAGTAGTAGGCTTGCTCAAAATGTACAGGCCTTTGTGGACTTCAGCTACTCTAATCATCTTGGAGGTAGAGTCCTAAATTATGCACTGCTATCCAAAAAACAACAAAGTGCATTGCAAATTTGAAATCAGTTTAGATACTAAAATCAAATTGAAAGAGAAAGAAGGTATATACAAGACATCAATTAGGAAGAAATGATCAGAAAAATGAATAGTGCTAGAAAAATGTGCTAAGACTTTAGTTCCATTAGGCATAGAAACTGAAATAGGTTAGATTTGTGTATAGGCAATGAAATATTGCAAAGAAAAACATATATGATCAGTAGCTGGTGTATTTTGGATAGTGATTAAAATTGAGATTAAAATCAATTGTGAAGTTCCACTAGAAAATAAAAACCTTACAACTAGTTGTAGTTAGTAAGAGTCGATCCACAAAGAGCTAGTTCAATCAACACTACAATTCAGTTCCTAATTTAGACTCCAACGGTTAACAAACAGTAAAAAGTGGGGTTTTTTTGGGTTTTTATGTATATTGAATCAAATCAACAACAATAACAATAACCAAACGAGAATCAACAGATTAAAGGATTTGGTTAAGAGATAGAATCCACCACTAGATTTATATGACAATGCTAGCCCACATATCCTTTTATTCTAACATGATCAATTATGTCTTTACGCAATTGTGAGATTAAATCTCTGTTTTCCTTAGGTTTTGGCCAATTTAGCAACCGCTCAAATCAACTCCTAACCACTGATTAGTCATAAAGCTACTGCTCTTACAACCATCCAGTCATTACATTAAGATTTAGAAAACCAATTACACTAAGATCTAATCACACATCGAGATTAGATTACTTAGAACATATATTCCTCTAGATCTATTACTACAACCGCACATAACAAACCCGATTTATTACTTTTAGCATTTAACAAAGAGTATGAAGACACTTACACCATAAACATGCAGTCCTCTAGTTTTATCACCGCAACCGCGCATAATAATCCTAGATCTAGCACTTTGAAATTGGCAATAAGCATAAATACCTTCATACAACAACAAGATTCAGAAATATATGAATAAAAACATAACTGTGTTGAAATGAACGAATATGCAGGGTTCACAATATCAAAACTAAGGTTTCATCTTCCCTAAACTAAATGAGAAACTTAGCCACACATAGCTAAAATGAAATCAAAAGAAAAACAACAGAAAAATATAGTTCTAGAATGAAAGTGCATAAGAAAACTAAAGAGCAAACTAGTTTCTAAAGGTTAGGGGTGTTGGATCTCCAATTGCTCGAACTCGAGACTTTTATCTTCAATCCAATCTCCTTTCCTTTTTCTTAGCCTTCCCTTCAGCTCCTTGGCAGCCTCCAAGGTCGAACTCCTTTGTCTTGAGACCCTAGCATCCTTATTTATAGGCCTCTTGACCTAATTCCTTTAGATTCACACGTTTTTATTTCCTAACACGATGACACGGCCTGTGTCAAATGACACGGCCCAGGCCATGTTAGCTTCTATTTAAGTAATTCTCAATTTTGGAAAAATAGTGAAAGACCTCCCCCCCTCCCCCGTGTCAGGGGACACGGGCCATGTCACTTTGCTTCTTCATTTTCAACCTAGATCTTCAACAAACACTATTCTTTCCTTGCTTCAAGAGGTGGTATTGATCTTTATGGATCCTTGGCTCCTTCTTCAAGTGGATAGCAAGCCTTGTTTGAGGCCAATGAACTCCAACAACAAAATCTATGATTTAACAGTACTAAAACTATCATTTATTCCCTTTAAAAAAATGGATCACACAATCATCTTCTCTGTATTTCTTCATAATAATCATCAAACCACAAGAACAAGGAACAATACATTTACAAGTTGGAAAAGGTCTATAATTGTCCAATTCTTCCCGAAGAACTTTCAATTATGTAAAATAATTAGTTACAATCAAATCATTTTGCTTAATAATACAAATTTCCTCTTGTAATTCTGCAATTCTAAGAATATTCCCTTGGGAAAATCGTTCTTTAAGATCATTCTATACAAGATTTGCCTTATCAATACAAATAACACTTTGTGCTATAGTAGAATCAACTAACCTAATCAACTAAGACAGCACATGGTATTGCACCGTTCCCAAAATAATGCATCTCCTAGATCTGTCATTTGTATTGATCCATCCACAAACTTGAGTTTGTTTTTAACAACAAAGCCATTCTCATAGTTCTACTCCACGATGAATAATTCAATCCATTCAAAATAAGAGAAACTAACACTAAACCAGGATTTTCACTAGGGTGCAAATAGTAAGGACTTGAAAGATTTTGAGAGTCATCTGTAATAGGATGCAATACTGCAGATCCCGAAGAAGGAGATTTAAAGTACGGTTTTGAATTTGCCATTGTTGATGAATGAAGCTTCAAGAACACCACGGAGAACAAAAAAACAACGAATTGATGGAAAGAATAGTGCAAGAATCGAGTGCACAACAGAGCTCTTCACGAGCTCTCTGATACCATATTGAATTTCATGTCACCATTTTCTTAGTGAAAAATAAGAAGAAAATCTGAGAAAATGACAACAACAGTAGAATCTATTTGGTGAAAAATGAGAACTCAACTCATCTCATTGATGCAATTTGCTATTTATACAAAGTCCTAACTGATCAAAACTAACTCAGTGATAGTTGTCACAAACTACTTCTATAATTGTCTGCTTAACTAACTACTATAATTATAAAGCATAATTAACAAGTTGTTTACAACAAATTTAGCCATTTTCAATATGAGGTAATAGATGTAAGCACCACACTGAAAGTGCCATTCACTATTTGCGAGATTGTTCAAATGCTAGCAGAGTATGGGACTTTTGGGGCTTTAGATGGTCCTTACAATTCTACAACATGGATATCTAACTAGATTCATCAATTCTCTACTACAAGAAACCATGCTTTATTTTTAGCCACCACTTGGTGGTTATGGAGATAACGAAACAATATTGCCTTCCATGGTACAACCCTTGGATTGGATGACAACATTTGTTCTGCTACACAACTCGCTCATGCTCATCAACCACGTATGGCTGCTAGTCGAAGCTACCTCCTAACTGCTAGAAGCTTAACGTTGACAGTAGCTCACATGATAATCTTGGTCAGGCAGGATTCGGTAGTCTATTGAGAGATGACGCAAGTATTTAGCTTACGGGTTTTTTTGGTAATGTACAACACACCACCATTCTCCACAAATGCACGGATATCGAGTACCTTACATGAATACGACTTTTTGTAAAAAAATTAGGATACGAATATAGTAAGATATGATATAACATTAAATAAAATATTGTATATATTATCTCAAAAAACATAAAAAACAATATAAAAATATCATAAAATTTCATAAATAAAATATAATAGATGGACCATTTTATGGTGACGGTGAGAAAAAAATGTTTTATTTTGAGCTTAGTCATTATAAATATAATATAAATTAACATTTATCAAATATTTAAGTTTGATATTGTATTGGTATCGATATCGGGTACGTATACAGTAGACATTATCAAGGATCTATGCTTCATAAGGAGTTGCTTATAATACTGCATGGGTTGCACCTTGCTAAAGATCTAGGTGGCAACGTTATCTACTATGAGTCTGACTCACTAGATGCAGTGTTGTTGTTCACTAAGCATCACCCACCACTTCACCGATATGGGACTGTGATCATGGAGATTAAGAGGTTACTGCAAGATGTGAATGACACTTGTCATTCGTTTGAATAACCAATTACCTCAAATATATTTTCTATCTCGCTTAGCCATTCTTCAGCTTTTGTTGGGTCAGGCTCCCCTCGAAATGACAGAGGGTTCAACTTCCTGAATTCTGATAGATCATGAAATTGTTGATTCCTTATTACTGCTACATCCTCAACCGGTGGTTAGGGCTCATTCTTTCCATTGTTCTGTTAGTAGCCTCAGTTTGCTCTTTTATCGTCCTATTAGTAGCTTATATTTGTTCTCTAGTGGCGGCACTTTGTTCCCTCATCACCTCTACCATCATCATGACCATCTCAAACATATCATTATTACCTCCACTAATAGCTTCCCTACTCCTTACTCTCTCATGTTTGCCTAGGTGGTGCCATAATTTCCTGTTCACATGAAACAATACATATTGAGTTGATCAGTCTCAATATCATGTAACAATGTGTTAGTAACTATTAACAACCAATCCTAACGCATGTCATGTAATACTATTTAGATATCTCACAAAAGAGACAAAAGAATGCATAACACAAACATTTAAATATGCCCTAAAGCATAGTCAGTTTATGGCCCAACTCAATAAGATGAACTGCTCTGATACAAAAATATAACACCCTAAAACTACCACTGTGTATATCGTTAATATACTCAAGTAAGTAGCATTAGGCTTGGCACTTCTAAACATAAAACGTAATTATAAAACTTGTATAATAACTAACAACACATTAATATATAGAGCCTTTGATAAAAAGTAAGGAGAACAAGGTAATTTTACACAATTGGAAACTTGCTCTTTATTATGAATTTACAACATATGTTTGAGATATATAAAAGTACAAAAAAAAAAAAAACAAGCCACAAGGGCATAAGTACAAAACTAATAAACTAAGTACATCATTAATATATATAAAATAACTATGCTAAGTCTTCAATGTCTTTTTTTGCTCCTGCTTTGATTATTCACTAAATTTACCATGGAAATAAGAAATTGGGGTGAGAATTTAAAATTTTCAGTAGTAAATATTCAAACATGACATCATAATAAATCCAGCTGCTCCAGGGGAAAACTAGTATTACATAAACAAGTGGAAATGTGGTATAAGCAAAAAAAAATTTAATCATTTCCCTTCCCAAAATAGACTGTTCATTTAATTATAAACAAAGTTTATTCAACATAGTATAGACCAACGTAATAACATAATTATTCATAACCTATCTAGTGTCTATCTATCATAAGAACTTTCATTCATTGTACTAGAAGTAATAACATACTCTCAAGTTAGTTGTCAACCTTAGTCCTCATTATTTTTTTTAAAACAAGATAATTGTCCATATAATCGTCATTTTATGCAATGCATTATGCTATATGATTATGTCTAAGGAATGTCTTAATGTATACTTGTGCAATGTTGGTAAAAGCATATTTTTTTTTAGGAAAACTCATGATATTTTCATATTCCTAAGAAACTCTATTGTTCCTTGTATTTCCTCTAGGTAGAATGAAGTATCAGGAAACCCTTTTGTTCCTTGATCTCCCTTAATATTATAATCTTGGCATCAGAAGCCCTTTTGCTCAAGCCAAATACATAAAAATAACAAATATCAAGTTTGAAAACAAAACATGCAAGAGTAGTTTAAAATCATTCCTTTATTCATTTTTTACATAATCTAGCTTTTCCTTGCATAATAAGGAAACAAAACCTTAATCATCTTAGTTATATTAAGTGGTTATTCCTTTCTTAAAATACATCATTTAGCATCACAATACATTATAGGAAACACATATGAAGGATCCCAATGGATCGGGAGCTTCATTTAAACAAAAACATGATGGTAGTAATTTCTGGGAGTGGCTCCTAGGCGTGGCCCCTTTGGTGCCTAGTGCCAGACTTTTTGTCCCTCATTATCTTAATGCTGGGCATTGAGCGCCAAGGCGCCAGTGCTCCATCTTGTGTTTCCTTCACTTCTGGTCCTTGGGAGCCTAGGCGCTGGTGGACCAGCAAACCTTTCATCCCCTGTTTCATCAAACTAAAACCAGAATTCAAACTTCCAACCATTTTTTAGTATCAACCATGATCCCTAAGCATCTTGTAACCTTCATACGTCCTTTTAATCTATTCAAACATGACTTAAAGGAATCAAACATAATCACAAAAATCCATTTTTGAGACTACACATTTCATGGAAGAACAAGAACTCATAGTTCACAATCAAGATTCACAAACTAAAAACTAATCATTATCAAGTTGAAAGAGATGAGAATCAAACATAGAATTCATAATTGACACTAAAAACCCATTTTTGTTTTACCATAAAAAACACATAGCACGTAGAAAAAAAGAAAGAGATAAGTTATGGAAGTGTTTTCCCCTACCTCACTTGTGAAATCAAGCTTCAAGTTGTGCCTTCTCTTTACCTTTCTTTTTCCTCTCCTCCTCCTCTTGTTTCTCTTGTTTTCTCCCTTATTTTGTTGCTATGTTTCCCTTCTTTGTTTCTATTCAAAATGTGAGTGGGTGAGGAATCAAAAAGAGAGTCAAAAGTTATAAGATAGGAACGTTTGACTTTTGTGTGAGTTGTTGAAACTTTATGTCTATTAGGAATACTTTGATCTTGTTAAATTAGGTTTCCTAACTTACAAAGATATCAAAATAAATTCTAAGATTCACCTAAGTCTTCATTTCAACTTTTCCATAATTTTTCATATCTGCAACAAGTCAATCCGTATTAAAACACACAACCAGTGTATTTAAAAATATCAAATCAAACTCTGTTTATCTTGAAACTTTAACTACACCTCGTTTCATACATTTGTGACCTACAAAACATACCATACTCAACATTGAAGACAACAACCAAGCAAGAAAACATCGTAATCTTCTCAAGACCCCTTTTTTTCAATCGAACATACATACTTGAAATAGCAAAGATGGAAATGGGAAAAGAGACACACATGAACACAAACACCCCTACCTCACTTATATGGATGAATCCTCAAGCTTTGACTTTTCATTTTTCCTTCCTCTTCTTCCTCCTTCTTTTCTTCTTTTCCTTTGTGTTTTTCTACTTCTGCTGCTGTTGTTTTGTTTCCAACGTGAGAGAATGAGTGAGTTGAGTGTGAAAAGGAAGGAAATATGTGAATGACAATGGTCTTGGTTTTGATGATCAATAAATAAGAAAGCAATGAAATGCAAAGATCAAGTCCCAAGGTTTTTCTAGATTAGCTAATAGGACTTAGATCATATGTAGAGGTATAATGGACTCACACAAAAGCTCATTTCTTGGCTCTAAACTCATCTTTAAATGGCTTTCCATAATCATGTTTTCATCTTGTGAAAATTATGTTCAAGATTGAGTAAAATGCTTTTAGAAAGTTTGGAAAGATTTTGGATATCCTTGGTTGAGAAATTCTTTGAAAATCCTATGTTTCTAAGCAAGTCATAACAGGTTATGGATTTCCTATAACAGGTTATGGATTTCCCATAATAGGTTATGTGGCCAAATATGAAGCATGCCAAAATGTTTTGAAAAGAGAATAACAGGTTATGGATTTTTCATAACAGGTTATTCACTAAGTTAGGGGTTGTTCCTACTTTTTCTTAAACCTCATAACCGATTATGATATATTCATAATCAGTTATAAGACAAAGTCGGAATGTTCTTTTATAATTCCTAAAAGGCCCATAACCGATTAAGAATAATCCATAATTGGTTATATGATGTTATAGTACGTTCCTTCTTTAGTTTTAAAAGTTCCATAACCGATTATGACTAACTCATAATAGGTTATGATGTTGGTTTTAAAAGTTCAATAACTGATTATGACTAACTTATAATAGGTTATGACGTTTAATAAAAGCCCAGGATATTGTTTCTACAAGTCATAACTAATTATGCATATCTCATAACCAGTTATGCTCAACTGCAGAACACTTCCCCAACGGATCTATTGAGAGCATTTAATGCTCCCAACCACTTCCAACGTCTCTTAAATGCTATGGGTTATAAATGAAAGTGTTTGTGCATTGATTATTGGTTGAGAACAATCTGAAAATGATCCTTGAGCATTGAATTCGTGTTTCATTATCTCTTTCTTCAAACCTTTGTTTTTTAGCTATAAGTGTGTGATCCTTAAATACTCATAAGTTTCAATTTGTATTATCCACTCTTAAGAGAGTTTCTATTCATCTATACTTTATGTAATCTGTAAAGAGGGTGAGGTACCCCTCAAAGGTTGTAAAAGCTGAGGTATCCCTTGTTTGTAAAGAGGGTGAGGTATCTCTCTAAAGTTGTAAAGGGTGAGGTATCCCTGTTTTGAGGCTCAAGTACAAAGGTTGAGGTATCCAAAGGTGTGATGAGTGCTCTAGTTTGCAAAGGTTGTCAAGCACCTACTCAAGCTCGAAGATATAGTGGAAAATCTCGGGTGGTTTACTTGAGGACTGGACGTAGGCCACAAGTGGATTGGTGACTGAACCAGGATAAACCTTGTGTTTGATTTTCTCAACTCTATCTCTTTACTTTGTGTTTTAATTACATATGCTTGAGTTGAGTTTGATATCTAGCTTTATTTGAATACTTTCTATCTTGGCTTGTTTATTTGTGAGTGATTTATTCAATCTCATTTATTTATTCACTTTAATTAAACAATAGCTTCAACGAAAATTGGTTTACAAGTGTTTTGCGAAAGATTTGTGAAAATATTTTATAAACTCAATTCACCCCCCTCTTGAGTTTGAGACCACTTGGTAACAAAATAACCACAAAGTCAAAGAGAATAAGTTAGAACCGTGAGTCATCCAACAAGTTGAGATATTTTTGTTGAAACATTATCTATCTTAGAAATACTTTAATCTTGCTAAATCAAGTTTCCTAACTTCCATAGATATTATAGAAATTCCTAGGATTCATCTTAACCTTAGTTTCATCAATACCATAAAATTTCATATCTTAGTAGAGTCAATTTGGTATTAAAACACTTACTCAATATACTCAAAAATATTAAACTAACTCAGTTTATTCTCAAACTTTAACTACATCATATTTAATTCATTTGTGACCTAGAAATAAATTCTTTATATTTATTTCCTTTAACTTAGCCTTTAATGTCATTATCTGAGTCATTTTAAGTTATTTTTCGCCTTTGGTATTGCAGTAAAGTGCCTAAACTAACTCAGAAAGTCACAAAATTAAACAAACATGTCATGTATATATTATGCTACCTCTGTAACCATAAACAAGACTAACATGTTAAAGAGGATCTTACAAAAATCATTAGCACAGAAAGCATTAAGAGTTGGGTACTACTAACCCAGCATAGAAGCTAATAACATGGAACATATTCAGAAGTACGACAAGTGTCAATGATTATTGGACCTTTATTCAGCCCCACTAGAAGAACTATCTACGATGTTCATACCTTAGCCTTTCTATCAGTAGGGGATAGACATCCTAGGTCTATTCCCTCAAGCACCTGGATAGGTTAAATATTTAGTAGTAGTTGTGGACTACTTCACTAAGTGGATAGAGGCAAAACCATTATCTACCATCACCTTGGCACGTATACAGAAGTTCACTTACAAAAACATAATTAGTAGATTCAGAGTCCTAGAGTCTATTGTCACGAACAACGGAACCAAGTTTACAAACCAGAAATTTAAGAATCTTTTTATCAGGCTCAAGATCATGCAGCATTTCACCTCGGTAAAGTATCCGAAGACTAATGGACAAGTTGAAGCAGCAAATTGGGTCATACTTCGCGCGATCAAGAAGAGACTTAATAAAGTAAAAGGGAATTAAGTAGAACATCTTAACCACGTCTTGTGGGTATACCAGACCTTGCCCCATTCCTCAACTAGGGAAACTCCCTTCAAGATAGCCTATGGTTGTGAAGCCATGATTCCAGTCAAGATAGGATAATTGAAATGGCAAAAGTTGAAGTTTTTTGAAGAAGTCAACCTAGACCTCATTCGCCAAAATTTAGATCTGTTGGAAGAACATCATCGCATCGCCCATATGTCATGCAAAGAACTGTAACTCGATACAATTCCAAAGTGATGCCACAGAGGTTTGTGCCTGGCGACCTTGTTTTGTGTAGAGCGGATATGGGAGGCCAGAATGCGAAAGAAGGAAAACTAGCTCCAAATTAGGAGGGCCCATATTGGATCATTTCCAAAACAAATATAGGAGCCTATACCTTGGACACCTTCACTAGAAAAAGTATCAAGAACTTTTGGAACACTGATAAACTTAGGAAATATTACAATTGATGAATTTTATCTTTGCAAGTATTTTTATTTTTATCATATAAGTGTTGTATTCTGACATTAATAAAATGGTTAATGGATTTTCAGCAATTAGTTATTCTACGTACTTATGATTATCGTAACTCATAAGGTCAAAGCACCTTGGAGAGGTCCAAGGCATACACATTCTCCTTTGGATCAGCTATTCCGATGCAATAAAGGTCAAAGCGGGCAACCCATTTGACCATCCTTTGCTGTCTTGAAGTAAGCTCATGGGTCTTTACCCATACCCCAACGAGTCTGACCTTAACTCATAAATTTAAAAATGAATTTAAAGTTAAGAGTATTTGACCATTGCTTGAGGTACGACAATGATTGTTGCCAGTATCCGAAATAAGGTTACCACCCTTAAAGGTTTTTGTGTCCCTCTGAGACTTAGAAAATTAGCTAAGTGTCCAAAGACCTAGCGTGTGATAAAATACCAAGATCCTATATACGTAACCTTTAGTGCGCCATTACCCCTAAATAGTGCACTTTTCAGGATCAACAATTATTATGTAGAATACAAGGGTGCACATCCCATTGCGAAGTTTGAGTCTAGACATCGGACCCCAAAAAATGTAAAAGGATAAAAGGAAATGCAAAATTTTCTAAGTCATTAACACTAAATTTGGGCAATGGACCCATTTTGAATAAAGAAGTAAAAGAAATAGGAAATACAAGAAAAATGTAAGTTAGGAAAATTAAAGTAATGCATGAGATTCAGGACTTATATAAAAAATTGTGCAAAAATAATAGGACTTGTCCATACAAATACTTAAAACCCCACACAGGGACAAAAGTAAAAATAAGAAATGATTATGCATCTGAAATTGCGATCTCCAAGGTTGAGTTCTTCCACCTCAACATTTTCCTCTTAACCAGACTCTTCGTCTTCTTCTTCTTCGACATTGGCATCAGTTGTAGGAACTTGAGTCATGGGGGCAGCCACGGTGACGACATCAATAATGACACCATCCCAGACCACCTTCTGCGACCCAATACCCTCAATGATAAGGTCCAAGTTCAAAAGATGAAATTGAGTCAGGGCATTCTCAAATGATGAATCTATAGAGGTTGCCCATTCATCTTCAAGTTGCAAGACCTCAACCCTCAGATTTGCCTTGATATGCTTTAAACGTTTATTCTCAACTTGGAGGGTGGTTAGGGAAGTATTGGAAGAGGATATTTGATCCTTGAGGACCTTTTCCAAGGCTTTGCCTTCCTCTACTTTCTTCTGGGCCCAATTATTTCCCCTCGCCGCAAATCGAGCTCCTCAGTGGCTTGCGTTAGCTGTCCATCTTTTTGGGCCACCTCTTTGTCCAACTTTTCTATTCACCCTGAAGGGTATTAAGCTCCTTCTCCATCTCCCGAGCCTGGCGTGTAACGCCCCAATTTTTAGAAAATATTCTGAATGTACTGTTTTCTGTTTTTCATGCTTTTGTATGAATGACCGTTGTGTCCCTATTTTTCCTGTTCTCGATTTTCGTATGAAAACAATTACGATAAGGTTGAGGCTCAAATTTTATTTGATCGTTTTACGTAATTTGTTTGTTTGTAAAATAAAAATTTTCTCGAAGCTATTGTATTAATTTTTCTCGAAAGATATACAACTATATAATCTCGCTGGATATTTTATTTGAACGTTTTGGACGATTACCTACGTTGTGGGAAAAAACGAGAAAATGACCGCTTTACATCCCGAACGCATCTGCTTTTGTCATTTTTTTCTTTGTTTTTAATTGTTTTCTTCTTGATTTAACTTTGTGTTGTGATTTTATATGGACTTTTTGTGTGATTTGCTCGAGGCAGAAAATAATATTTTCGGGCCGAGGAAAATCTTATTTTATTATTTAGAATTGGGGATCTTACTTAACTTTCTATCTAAAAATAATCTTTTAATTTTTAGTATTTATTCATCAAATAAAATAATTTTATATTATTATAATATTATTTTATTAGTCGAAATAGTTTAGTGGTTGGACCCGGAAATATTTTGCGGGACCCAGAATTAGCAAAACGGTTAGATCGGTAACTTAATTAATCACCGTAAAAGTAGAACTTTGAGACCACAGTGACTCAAAATAACGACTCAAAGTCAAAGAGAATTTATTACAAGTGACTAAGCAAGGTGAGTCACCATGAGCAACCAATAGAATTTAAGCTTGTTAAGCAAGATTTGATCTTGACCTTTGATGTATTCAATGGCTTGGATGAAGCCAAATCCATGCACATCCTTACCACTTGAAGGCTACGGCCATTAGGAGTGAGAAAGCCAAAAACAACACTTCATCTTCATCACTTTTCTCTTCTCTCTCTTCCAAAAACCCTAGCCTCCATTGTTGCTCTTCTTCACCATTTTCGCCAAGAGCCATTCCTAATCATCCAACCATCCAAAAATTTTTCTAACCAAGTTTCCTTAACCTAAACACTATTCTAAGAACCTTTCTAGTTGGAAGTTTCTTCAAAATCTTCCATTAGGGCTTGGAAATCAACCTTGTAGATTTGATCTAGAAGGTGAAATATCATATTTTTCTTTTCTCTCTTCTTTTTCAAAGTTCTAAACCATGATTTCTCCATGGTTTAGCTTCTTTTTCATGGTTAATAACATGTAGATTTTATTTGAGATTTTTAGGTATTTGGTGGAGTGAAAACCGAACCATAGGAGGTGTGAAAGCAAGCTTTTTGTCTTCATTAAAGGTAAGAGGAAGACAATTCTTATCATCCCTTGATGGTGGTAAGAAGATGGATTATTTGTAGAATCCATAAGGATTCGGTTGTGGTGTGTTTATTGATGTGTATTTGTTAATTTTTGTGGTTGCTAGTAGCTTAAGTGTTGTATGTTAGTAGCTTTCTTGTTTGGTGATTGTAATAATTTTGCATGTCTATTAGCTTTTGATTGTATGTCTATAAGCTTTAATTTAGGTTTTATATGTTAGAAATATTTTGCATGTGTTAGAAATATAAATGCATGTGTTAGAATTGTATGATAAGGTTTAAGATGTGAATAACATGTGTAAATTTGTATGAGTGTTCCAAAGAACATATTCCCTAGCTCACGGCAATGACAAAGTGTGAGGACCAAAATGTTCTCTTCATTTTTCCTAAAGTGCAACTTAATTAATTAGGAGAAATAAGAAGGTTTCAAATTGTTTTGATCAAAGAAAAGGAATTTAGAAATCAAATGGTAAAGATTTAGTAAATTTGGGCCAACATGCCTAAAGGGTTTATTTGATTCAAAATCTTTACTTTATAACATGATTTAATGAACTTAGATAAGATAATACCTTTGACATGATTTAGAAATCAAATGAAAAAGTTTTACAAAATTGGGCCAACATGCCACTATAGGTAATTATGATTTCTAAAACTTGATTCCAAACCTTTTTCAATTAAAAAGAGACAATACAAGTTAAGAAGAAATTTTCTATAATGATTTTTGAAGAAACAAATTGAGTAGAATTAAGTTTAAAGGATTAAAACTAGTGATTTTATCATTAGGAAGTAAAATGAAATTTTGAGAAATTTTCTAACATATAGCTCACTTTAGGTTTTGAAGCATGTTAGAGATTTCAAAAAGAATTAAATGATATGATTAAAAATTAGGTAAATAGAAAATTTTATGGAAAATTTAGAAACCATTATTATAAGTTTATAAACAAAACGCCCTGTCAATTTTAGTAAAAATGAACCTATAAGATAGTAAAAATATCCTAAAGACAAGAGGGTATGAAAAATTATTCTACGTAGTTTAAATGTACTAAGTACTATTTCTATCTTTTTAAACAGTAATTTTAAGGGCATTCGAATAAGAAAATGATTTAAAAATCCTACGCGATTGAGAAAAATTAAAATGCTACGCGATTTTCCAAAAAAATAAAAATATCTTTACCCGATTTTTAAACGTTTGTAAAAACAAGAACGGAATTATGAAAATGCGATAAAATTTCTACGCGATTGACCGTTACTATATTATTTTATTTTCTTCGGGAAAAAGTGAACCCGTATGCTTTTGAAAATCTATATTTGTCGGAAAAATGTGAACCCGTATTGTGCTTTTGAAAATCTATGGTTAATGGATTTTCGGAAAATGTGAACTCGTATGTGTTTTTGAGAATTATTCTTTGTCGGGAAAATGTGAACCCGAGAGGCTTTCCATCTATCCGTTATGTGTGCCATGTATTTGGTGGATTTGTTGACGAGACGAATCACATCATGTTGTCGATGCGATAAACATTGTGGTTCATTGTTCTAATGAACTTGGAGGCTTTAGTGTACGGGATCCCACATGTGGACCATACGCTCCTTGAGTCGTGGTAAACCGATAGCACACTATGGTACTCGACGTACACTATATTTAATCGAGATTTGTGAAATCTAGTAGTACATTTGCCTGTAGTGCCACAACGTGAGACCGTGAACTACACCAATGATTGATGGATTCCCGTGTCGTGGGGCTAAGGTTACGCAACGTGTGACAACAAGCAATAGTTGGTGGGGCAGCCGTGGTACTATTAGGTTTTGCGAATCATTCTCTCTCTCGATACTTGTGTTTTTCTTTAGCTCCATGGAGTAGGATTTTGTCATATTATTTATCTCTATGTCTATTTGTTTCCATCTTATCTATTTATTGTTTATCCGTATTTTATTTGTTTATTTTATCTCGGGTTATTGTATTATATTTGATTATTATATCTTATCCGTTTATTCTTATCTTTCTTGTTTTATCTAGTGAAGTTTTATGTGTGATGTGATACATTGTGATAATATCTAAATTTTCTTCAAAATATTATAATTGTTAAAGCTTTAAATGTATTGCATGAAGGCGTATGTATATTGTTTGTCGTCTTTTTTATTGGCCATGTTGTGATGATTTTATGTTGTCTTACCTCTTTGTTATATGTATTTTCTGTTTATTTATTTTACGCGGTAAAGACTTCGAGGAAGAGGAATGCCCCATGAGATCGTGTACCCGAAGAGGAGGAAGATTGTGCAAAAATACGATAGGACTTGACGATCAAGAACCATCCGATCATCCATATCCTCCGGATTGATTGTGAGGATGGCGACGAAATGATTTTGGGATTCATAGAGTTGGTATTTCATGGAGGTGCTCGGCTTGGCATTTACGAGGAGATCGTGCTCGTTACATATGCGGGACGTGTGACCGTGATTCTCGTCATCGGTTTGATGGAGATCCGATTATGACTACGACGTTATTTCGCACTTAGAATTACCCTTGTCCATTAGGCGTTATTGGGACCGAAAACCCCGAGCCTAGTGAGATAAGCATCGTATCGACCGCGCGATCCCGTTATCGCCGTGTGTCGAGACATCCAGATATCTATCTCCCGATGATCATTTTCATGCCGAGAGTGATCCATGAGGATTAGATAATCATGATGTTTTTTTTTTGCAAGCTCGGTATGTCGTATATATTAACTCTTTTATTGCTTTTTTCGTTTTTGTTAAATATTTGTAGACTTAGTTGTAAATTATTTGTAAGTTTATAACTTAATCATATGTATATTATTAGTGATGATGTTTTTTTTTTATTTCGTATTTTCCGCATTATCTTTTATTACATATTTCTGTTTATCAGGAATTATTTTACAACCCGTAATAATATTTAACAAATGTTTCACAACTTGGGTAGATTTTATTTCTATTTATTTTATTTTCTTTTATGTGTGACATCCTCCAAAGGGGTGTTGCATGGCGAACTTGCTCAAATACTGATTCTAGAAAATGGAGCACGTAGGTGTTGTGCAGGGCCCGAACTTTAGCATCCTGGATCTGTAACACCCCAAAATTTTGCTAATTTATAGTAATGTCTGAAATGTATTGTTTTGTGTTTTCTGTGTGCTGTAAATCTTTATCTGATTATTCAGAGCTGGGGGATCTTACTAAACTCAATTCCGAGTGATACAGGTATCAATCTTTTAATTTTTAGAATTTATCTACAAAATAAAAATATTTTATATTTTAATATTATTTTATTTTGGACAGTACTCTACTGACTTTAAAGCAGTAGCTTCTGCCCAGTGGACAATAGGAACCAAAAAAGTCTTTGTGACTTGTAATTCAGTGAACCAATAGAAATTGGTCAACGATGGTGGCTTGATTTTCTAGACTAATAAAAAGTGGTCTATATTGGTGATTGGACTAGTTAGTTAGAAACTAGAAAACCTAACTAAGTTAGCCTAAACTTAACTAAATTAATCTAAAAAGCTTAAGTAGTAACTAAATGGAACAAACCTAGTTTGCTATCTATTAGAGCCTTAGTTACAAGAAGGTTCTAGCATATTCAAGAAATGGAGGAGTCATTCCTGAGTAACTAGGTGGTTAGCCAAGTAACTTGGAAATCTAACTAGATTTACCTAAGCCTAACTAGGAAACTAAATGAACCAAAACTTGGTTTGCTCTTCCATTGAGTAATTCGGCCAAGACACTCCAAGGAAGGTTCAAGAACTTGATGACTTGATTTTCTAAGCCTATAGGAAACAAGCTTGGAGGCAAAGCTTTGAAAATCAACCATTGATCTCATCTAAGGCCATTAGGAGGTCTTGAGTGGTCAACCAAAGTGGCCACCTCCTTTGGGAGCTCCACGGCCATAAGGCTCTAGGAGGAGTTAAGGATGACACTTAATTAGTTCATTTCATCTTCATCCATTTTCTAAAGCAAGCTTCACCAAAATTTTCTCCTTTTCTCTCTTGTGAACCTCACGACCACCACACCATAGACCAACCTCCACTCTTCTAAATTTTATCCAACACCACTTCTTAAACCTAAACACCATTCTAAACACTTTTCATGTTGTACGTTTCTTCAAAATTATTCATCTTGTGCTTGGAAAACAAGGTTGAAGTTTCTTCTATACAAGGTAAAAGTCCTTGTTTCTTGTTTCTAAATTGATTCTTAAAGTCCTAAGCCATGATTAATCCATGGTTTTTCTTTTTCAACTATAGTTTATGACTTTGTAAATTGTTTAAGTTTGCTAGGGTTTTTCTTTGGAGCTACACGAAATCCATAGGATCAAGCAAGAAGGAGAATTGTCTTCCTTAGAGGTAAGAGAGAGATTTAATCTCATCAACCATGTATTGGTGGTGAGAAGATGGATTTGTTTGTGGTGAAGAATCCATAAGGATTCATTCACTTGGTTGTTTAAAGTTTTTCCTATTTGTAATGAGTTTTGATGCAAGCATGTTTATAGCTTTGATATATGTTTTAATATGTGTTTATGAAGGCATGATAGCTATTGTATGTAATAGGATGTGAATAACATGATGAGGATTGCATGAGGGTTCCAAAGAACCCATGAAGCTCACGGCTACACCACCACAAAGAGGACCAAGATGTCCTAAACTATTTTTTAATCATAGATTAAGTGATTTAATAACAACATATTGGATTAAGAATTTTTATAAGAGATTAGATGATGAGAAATAATTAAATATGATTTTTAAAGCATAGAATGATTTTTGGCCAACATGCCTACTTATGATGTTTTTAATTCAAAATTATTTCCTAAGCATAGAATTATGTAAATTAAAGAGAAATTAATTTAATGAATTTTAGAGAATAAAATGAAGTGACTTTATTTTAGAGTTTAATTAGAAAAATTAAGTAAGGATGAAAAATAAAATAAATACTTGAAAAGTACTAATGTATAGCTCACCCATTGGGTTTTGAAGCGCGTTAGCAAGTTTCGAGCTGTAAATATTGGTTAAATCCAAGAAGGGTAAAATTTAATAGAAATAGTAGAAAATACTATTTGAAGGATTTTCAAGGGAAAATGTTATAAATAAGGCTAAAAATAAATATATAATGGAGAAAGTTTCAAAATTTAATTTAGACAGTAAAGAAATATTTTACGTAGTTGAAAAATATTAGAAATACCTTATGTGTATTTAAAATAATAATTTTTAAATCACGCGATTGAGAAAACGATTTAAAAACGTTACACGATTAAGAAAATGATTTAAAAACGCTATGTGATTGCAAAAAATGTTGAAAAATATTTATGCGATTTAAAAATGTTAGAAAAAGGTTGCGCGATTTTGAAAATGCGATAAAATATTTACGTGATTGAGAATAATAGCAGTTTTGTTGTCGGGTTAAAGTGGTAGGCCTAGTTATGTTGAAAAATGATACTGCCAAGTGATGGTGTGTGTTTGTGAGAAATCATAGTATTGTGATTTGTGTATTTTGGCTCATGCACCATGCATAGAGAAATGTGTCAATTTGGTTGATATTGACAAGTTGTTTAAAAGATGAATTACACCGTAGTGCAGGTGCGATAAGCGTAGTGTTGTTCATTGAGTGAACTTGGAGGCATTGGTGTGTAGAAGATTTCACATAAGGACAGTTGGTAGCTCCTCTGGGTCGTGGTACCAGGCAACGCACTAACGATCTCAACAAAGCATTATTCTTAATCACGATCTAGTTTAGACTGTCTTGAACAATGCCTGTTGTACACGACGTTTTGACTGTGTAATATTTGGCTGGGACAGCCAGAGCTACAGGCAAATCTACTAGGTCATTCTCTATGAAAGTTGTGGTTAGCTCCATGGAGTAGGAACGAGTCTGTGTACATCTGCATATGTGGTCTGCATCATGATGTGATATTTATATTGGTCTGAGATATTATGTATGATGTGATGATATGATTTGTCATATTGAATATTATATCTGTATGTACTATCATTTTCTATACTGCCTTATTAGTAATGATGTAGATTGTCTCACCTCTTTATATACATTTCTGTATTATTATTGTGTTCGGTAAAGATTGTGAGGAAGGCGAAGAGGAGCAACCTCCTTATTGTCAGTACGAGGAGGAACAGCATCCGAGTGATCAGTGCGAGGAGGGCGAGCCTCTAGATCATCCATATTGTTGGATTGATTCTGACACGTTATAGCGCTATCGAGTTTTTTGGGGTTCATGAAACTGGAGTTTCATGGAGGTTCTAAAGCATGTCGTCTACAAGCTGATAAGGAGACAGTTGTTTATGTGGGACGTTTGATTGTGTCCCTTAGTAGGGAATATGATGGAGTCCCTATGTTTTCTACTACGATCTATGTACATTTGGAGTTGCCCTTATCTATTAGGCGCTATTGGGGTGGACGTTTCCATGCCCCTAGTGAGCTTAGTAGTGTGTCGACAACACGGACTCCTGTCCGTAGGGCTACACGACATCCAGGTTTTTGTCTTCTTATGATCTCCCAAAAGAGGATCCTTCAGAGGATCAGAACTTCTAGATGTGTACTTGGGCTAGTTTGCAGTTTGTTATGAGTTAAACAGTTTACTGCTTTGCTAAATAGTTTATAGTTTGTAAATATTTGTATCTTTAAAATAAAATCATATGTATAATTATGGTGTGTATTTAATAGTTTGTTTTATTTCATGTTCTGTTTATTTTATTTAATGATATAATGTACAAAAAGAAAATTTTTACAACTTATATTATTATATGTTAATAAATGATTTATGACTTGGGTAAGGTTTTATTTTAATTCGTCGTAAATGTGACATCCTAAAGAGGGTGTTATAGGTTTAGCTCAATCAAATCTTGTTCTATCAAGACATCTTGATCCGTCGAGGTCAGCAGGTCATTATCTATGATCCGACCAGGATCAACTTCTAAACCTCAGATAGACTTGGTAGCAAAATAGAGAGGAGCGCCCTCTAGGATCTCGTGCTCCCGACCAATGGTGAGGTCAATATGGACCTCCTCGGACACTGATCTTTTTCCCTTCCAGCCCTTCTTCTCTTCACTTTTCCTTTTACGTGGTTTAAAGGCTGCCATAGGTAATTTGGGATCTGCCCTCTGGGTTGGTAGTGGAGGAGGAAATTGTGGTTGAGAAGCTTGAGCCGGGGGTCAAGATCTGAGACCTAAAGCTCCTTGTTTCCTAATGGCCAAGCGCTGAGCTAGTGCTTCGACCTCGCCAGTCGGTGCCATGCTTTCTGTAAAAGGAGAAAAAGGCATTAGAACACTTAGAAAAAATTATGAGCACTTTGAATAAGCATGCAAAGAAATGATTGTCTAATATACCTAGGAAAGATCTTAAAAAGTAGAGAGGCTCATCTAGCATATATTTACAATAGATGGCTCCCTTCTCATCGGCCTACTTTACTAGAAAATTAAGGACATTGGCTTCATCCTCAATAAGAGCAGATATCGCAGTCTCCAATTCTTCTTGACTCTACTCCCAGGCAGCCTGAGTCTAGTATCGATATATTCGCAGGGTGCTCTCTGGAGTAACAAAAAAAGGTGTTGTACGCAGAGCACCCTCCAAACGAAATAAGTCCTTTTATAGTTGTTGAAGGCCTCTTGGTATGGTTTAAAGACTCAGCTTACAGCCTGAGCCCACAATGTGACCTACCCTTTTTGAAAACTATTCCCTGAGGGCAAGAACCAAATGAAAATGAAGAAGAAGGCCTCCATGAAGTATGGCCAATTGAAGACTCTGCACATCAACTCGTATGTCCGTATGAAGCCCTATGCTTTTGAGTGGATTTGAGTTAGGGCCACCCATAGATGGTTTAAAATGCCTATTTCAAAGTCGATGAACGGCAGTCGGACCTCGATACGAGTGAGAATCACTTCATATAAATATACAAAATGGTCACCCTTTGTCCTAATCACGAGCTTATAATCCTGGCGGCCTCCTTCCATCAATCGTAGATACTCTTGTTTGTCTACAGTATCTTCTAGGGTCCTTATGTTTGATGGAGTCCCCAATACCTCCCTATCAACCCATTGATACAAGTTGACATCTCGAGGAAATAGGTACTCTCTAGCTTTAGATGTAGCTGCCTTCTTTCATGCCATCTTTGAGGTCCTGGAATTACCTACAGAGATCGTACTCATGTTAGAATCAGAAGAAGTTTCATCATTACTTTCTAACTCTCTCATGAGTTTGGAAAGCGGATGAGGTGGCCTCAACCTTGCAAATTCCCTAGCCTTATCCGTTTTCTGTATCATCTCTAGGATGGTGATCCCGGATAACGGCCTTTATCACCCAATAGTGTTTCCACCTTGAAGGGACCTTCTTCGTCACGAATGGCATGGTGAAGATGACGACACACTCAGAATCTCTAAGGAACTCACTTCCTCATCGTCGATATCCATTTCTCCCACTCTCACTATGCTATTTTTGGAAGAAAATGGGGAGAGATTTGGGGGAATATCTTAATGTGTGAAGGAAAAAAGGGGTTGGAGAAGCTAAAAATTGGTATTCAAAGCTTGCCGAAAATTGCTTGGTTCGATGGAGATAGAGAGAAAAATAGAGGAGAAAGTGAAAATGGGAGAGTGGTAACCCCCACTTCTATTTATAGGCATAGGATAACCCCCAACTGCCACCACGCACAAGGGTAAAATTGTCCATTCATATTAAGTTCAAATTGAGGCAGTCCTGGTAGCACGAAGATTAAACAATGGTTACCATTCAACATTCGCCACATGTCAGTATGAAACTGACATCGAAGATGAAAGGACAAAGATCACATACGAAAGGATGTATGCTGAGTGATGGCACTTGTGATGGATCACGGATTAGTACCACACATTCAGTTAAGGCAATACGGATAACAGACTTTAGTTTGAGAGCTTATGATTAGACTCTATAATCAAAATTGACATGGGGGCAACACAACGTGAATCCTGGACAACGGTGTAACAACACTAAAATAAAGTGATCTATATCGGATCCCAGTCAATCCTACTAGTATAAGGGGCAACCTTCATGTATGCATTTCTTTGGCATTATAGACTTCGGCATTTCGGATGAGATATTGCAAGAACCAACATCTGAGTTATGATTTGAATCCCTTTGTCTCACGCGTGCCAATTGCTCATAATAATCCTGAATATTTTGACACTCAGTTGTCACATCTAAGCACCAAGTTGGAACAACGTTCTAGACCAAGTTATGGCTTATCTAAATTAAGAGTAACCCGACCCATCCAAGGTGGATCCCAGTTGACATTGTGCACTCTTGCATTGATAACTACATCTATTAATGAGGAATAAATCACTCTAAGAATCTCTCATTAATGAGGGATATGGTTAAAAGGGATAATTATCTTAATTAATTATTATCTTCATTAACAATATTTATTATCCATTAATATAGATTTAAATGTAATTCTAATATATCATGACTCTCTTATAAATATAAGGAAAGGTAGCAAATGTATAGATTTAAATCCAAAATACTACCCACTTTATATATAGTCTAACTTAAACGTTGGAGTGCCTTTTACAAGTATTAACTCCTAGCACCATTGTCGCTTCTACCACGGAACGGAAAAAATTACCTTCAACAATCTTATTCAAATAATCCTCTAAACCCATTCAGAACACCCTTTTAGAATAATTTAATGATCAAGCTCTGTGCAGGCACTTGTATTCTGATTTATTTACCCCTGACTTTATTCTGCATTTAAGTGCTTATTTTGAAGTCTGATTCACACAACGGTTCAGCATAGAACTGTTTGAGCATATTACGACTACATTTTGAAGTGATCATATTATGACTGTTTGAGCATATAACTGCACTTGATATGTGAAGGAATAAGGTTTTCTAGTGTGTATTATAAATAAACCCGAATTTTCTTCTCTCTCAAACACAGCCGATAACATATGCCAAGTAGATTGAGTATATTGGGTATAATCGAATAAAGGGTTTGGACTGTAAGAAATGTTCATCCATTGGGCCCCATGGCAAATTAACTCCCGTGTTATAAAGTAAAGAGGCTTTGGTTGTTTTGAATGAATACATGTTTTTCAAGCGAGACAGTTTTCTTATTTTAGATGTTTATAAAAATGAAACAAGATAATTAGAAAATTATATCATAATTTCTTATTTTATTCTAGGAGAATCTTTTCTTAATGAAAACTTACCCTTCCCCCCTCCCCTCTTCTCCAAACTCCTCTATCTAAACATTGCCTAAGTGTGACACGCTCCCCAGCAAAATGAGGGAATGTTGAAGTATAACTCAAAAGTCCTGTTCAATTGAAGTCAGTTTCTATCATTAGAATTTATTACTTAGGGCCAATAATAGGCAAGTAACTTACAAAGATGGGAACACCACTCCAGCATAGGGAGGGCAACTGGGCGGGATTGGGATGGATAATAGCTCCCCATTCCCTGCCGCGTAAATAATATTTGTTCTTGGTTTTATATTTGTGCGGGTATTTATTTATTATTAAATAAATAAGTATTCATGAATATTATGGATATCCAATAAATTTTAAAAAATTAATAAAATTAATAAAAAATTTATAAAATAAAATAAAAAATTTTTTAAAAATATAAAATATTTTTAAAAAATACGGGAGGAATTACTCTCAACTCCCGTTTATTAAAAATATATATTTATATATGCGAAAAAAATAAATTAATTTTTTGAATGAGCATTACCTATAGAGACGAGTAAAATTGCGATCCCTACTCCGGTAACAATGTCTGTGAACCCATTTAATGACATGCCTTCTTCCTCTACAATTGAATTTTGAAGGCCATGTTTTCTCTAAGATTGAGGATTTTTTGTTTAATATTTGAATGTAAAAATGGGAAACAAATGTAGTGATATAGGAAGTCCTTATTTTCTTGTCGTATGTGGTATGGGTCTGTAGGTTTGTGAGAGATATAATCACCAAGTCATCATTTTTTAGTTTGGTTGTTGGAATTTTGCCAAATAAATGGTGGTGGACTTGTATTGCTGGTGCAGTTCAATTTGCGGCAAAAATTGCAAGAGAAGGTCCTTTGAAATTTCTGCATATGTGCGGTGATTTAGTGTATATTGCTGGTAGGTGATCCTGGGCTTTTACAGATTGTTATCTGCCTTTGCATCTGTCTCTTTTGGGAGTTGTTTGTTGTTTTTTCCTTTTGTCTTATATTTTGAGTATGCTTGTGAAATCTTCTGAGACACTTGTTTATGAGTTATATAGATGGGTTGGACAGTGCTTTTATGCTTAGGCTAACTTTATTTATTTATTTATCAATTTGATCTCCATTTATTTTCTAATAAAAACTCCCTTTTATTACATCTTTTAAAATAATACATTTAGTTTGAAATACGAGATATTGGGCATGGAATTTGCTATTATTACTTGCAAATGCCAATTATTTGCTTGTGGTTTCACAACTCCTTTAAATGCTGTGTTTGATTTTTTTCCATTTGCTTCTTACTCATTGTCAGTTTCTAAACAGCAGCAAGAAGAAAAAGAGAGGCCAACGTGCTGTTGGAGGTGATAAGAGTGGAAGAGGGCTCTGCCAATTTAGTATGAAAAGTCTTTGATATGTCCTTATTTGACAAATCTGTTTTTCTCGCTGGTTATTGAGCGAATCCAGTAACTATGATTCAGATCATGAGGTTGCAATTTAGCAGAGCAACATTCATTCAAATTTTAACTATGGAAAAGAACGACAGGTAGAATTCCGATGTCCTTTTTCATATGGTTCTATTACTTCACATGGTGTATTAAATAGCCTTATCGAGGGAATTCTTTTTAGGTAGAGTCTGTGGAATTTGATTTAGATCCTTTTGGCATCATCCTCCATGATCCTGGCTCTAGGAATAGTTAGTAATATTGATGCTCTTATAAATAACCAGCTATTGCTTCTGCTTCATCTAACGCTGCAATGGAAAAATCTGTTGAGTTACCTAGTTCTTGCATAAATAAAGTTTAATCTTTTCAGGCTAGTGGTGTGTTAACACACAAAGAAGGCACACAAAGGGAGAAAAGGCTGCGAGGGGTTCCTACTTGGGTTCAGGACTATTACAGTTAGTGTGAGTTGGTCAGCAGCTGAGGTGTCAATAGGTTAGGTAATTAGTTAGCCATTGTAACTAACTAGTTTGATTAGCCTAAAGAATTAGTTAGCAGTAAATAGAAGAGAAAGTGATGTAGATAAGGAAGCAGAAAGTTAAAAAGGAATTGTAAGGAGTCTATTCCTCTTGTACTCGAAGGAAGAGGAGAATTCTTGCTTGCTGTACTCATTCCAGTAAAGCAATTCACTGCATAGTATACCATTCTTGATCACTTTCTAAGTGTAACATGGTGATGGCAGTAGCGGACTAATTCATTCAACCAGTTTATCTTCACCCACATCAGAGATCCATAGAACGTCAGATTTATCCTATGAATTTGATTATACATGCTCAAGTATTACATCCTCTGAAGACGACAGAAGCTTGGGAGCCGTAATTCCTTCTCAACTGGATTCCGCGAATGCTATGCTTCAGAGGTTGTAGGGCTAGAAATCCACCTTCTAGCTATAGTAAATCAGCTGTAGAGGTAAAGTGAAAATTAATATCCTTTTTCCAATGTCATTAATTTTGCTAAATGTAGATAAATTTTGTACCAGCAGACTGCGCACATTTCTTCTGGGTTGGAATCCCGTGATGACTTTCTAACCCAAGCTGCCAGTGATATAGTCGTACAGGTGAGTTATTAAATGCCTTGTAGTCTACCAAATTTTGTCAACTCTCTTCAAAGTCCTTCTTTTTAGTTGCTATTAGCACCACTGTTGTGTAGTGCTGCCAATGCCATTAAATCCCATTGTTATTATGGTTGACTGGCTCTCAGCCAATGTATAAGTACCTGACACTGGGTCTCTTCAGTGGTGATTAGGAATATTATCTTTTTTTGTGTAGGAAAAACAACTCTTCATTCTTCCAATGAGAAGGATACAGAGGAAAATTTTGTCATGCCAGCTTGTAGTTCTGCAAACTCTTTTTGGGTATGTGATGATGCCCAAGTTCAAAGGTGTCCTGAGTATAATACCACCTGAGGTTCATTAACCTTCAATGAGGAGGATACTCGCACTAACAATAGAAGGTTCGAAACAGAGGTGAAGATTATGGGATTACAAGGATTATGCTATTTCCTGTCAAATATGCTGATTAAATAATTGATCCATTTTTTTGGTTTAATTGATAATTGTTAAAAAATATGTATTAGTTATGTGTTATTGGACTGAGGTTATTGGACTGAGCTTATTTGTCTTGTAGTACATATGTACTATGCTTTGTATTGTATTTTATCTTTTAGTATAAATATAGAGCATGGGAGACTAACAATATCATGTTAATCATTCTCTTTCCTAAACTTCTCTAACATCGTATGATAAGTTTGGTCAGAGAAACCTATACATCACTACCTCTGCTCAATTCCAAAAAAAAAAAAAAATTGAAAAAAGAAACTTAGCCTTTCTGAATCTGAATCAGTTGATCTACCCATTTCTGGGCTCCAAAAATCATTTTGTCCAATGCTGAGGGCGTTTTTAGCCATTTTGAGGTGGTTAGGGCATGATTTCTCACGCCTGATGCGCTGAACAGCGGCCTAGCGTGTCGTATGTGAGTTTTCCAGTGACCTGGGGTGTCATCGCTAGCCAGAAGAGTGTGACCAGGAGTGTCAAGGTTGTGGCCATGGTGGTCGTTCGATTTTATGGTGGTTTTGGTCAGCTAGATGCAGGTTAAGTTCGGTTTAGTGCTTTCTGATGTTGTTTTTGGTGTTTTCTTTGAGACCCAGAGTTAGTTTGACACTAGAGAGGTGTGGTTTGGTGGTTTTCCAGCCTCTTTGGTTGTTGGGTGTTGGATTTCGGAATTTTTGGTCATGTTTTTGGTGCCTTTGGGAGTGCCTATCTTGAATATTTGTTGTGCTTGCTCTTCTTAGATCTGTTTGAGATGGTTGATGCTGATTCCAACTCGAGCTCCACTAGTTCTTATAAATCTAGGTGTTCTTAAAAGCCTATGATACTTCCTGAAGTGATTTATGCCTCCTTTCGAATTACAGATAAGTTTGATCGGATGCATTATGTTGAATGGCATAAGATTATTCACATGTTTCTTACTAGGATCGAGAATGAGGATCACTTGACTGATGAACCCCCCAAGTCACGGCATACACAAGGTAAGTGGCTAAGGGAGAATAATCGGTTGTTTGGTATGATCAACAAAACCCTCAATATCTCTGTCAGGTATGTGGTCTCTCATTATAATACAGTGAACAAGTTGTGGGAGTAGATGGAGTTCATCTATTCTAGGAAAGCTTATCTTTCTCGTATTTATGAAGTTACACAGGAATTTCATCTACCAGCTTAGAAAGAGAATACTCTTCAGGCTTACTTCAATGAGTTTAAAGGGATATATGAAGAATTAAATGTTCCTTATCCTATTTTTGATGATGTTAAGCAGATGCACTTGCAGTGAGAATAGTTAGCAGTTGTGAGTTTTCTGTCTGGCTTGCGCTCTGAGTTTAGTGTTGCTTGTGATTAGATTCTGACTAGCTTTGATACCATGTTAGAGAAACCTATACACCACTTCCTCTGCCCAATTCCAATAAAAAAATAAAAAGCTTAGCCTTTTTGAATTAGAATAAGCCGATCTACCCATTTCTAGGCTTCACAGGGTATTGGCACATCATCTACCACTACCTTAGTTCAGTCAGGGAATCTTACTGCATTTCTCACCTCTTCCTCTCGCAACTGGGTCATTGATTCAGTTGCCACGGACCACATAACTAGTAATACATGTATTCTTTCTTCATTTCAGTCCTTTTCTTTATTATCTAATGTCAATCTTGCTAATGGTTCATCTACCCTTGTAGTAAGGAGTGGTACTACCTATCCTTCGCCTTCTCTTCCCCTTCACTCTCTTTTATGTCTACCTCACTTTCAGTTTAATATTTTATCTGTTAGTAAAGTTACGAATACTATGAATTATAGTGTTCACTTCTTTCCTACACATTGCTTGTTTCTGGATCTAGGGATGAAAAATGTGATTGATAGGGGTCGAGAATCAAATGGATTATATATCTTGGAGTCAGCAGTTCTACAACCACAGTAAATTGTTTGTTCCACTTCTGTCCTTCCATTTCAACTACATTGTCGTCTTGGACATCCTCCTTTGAAGATTTTGAAGAAGTTGTATCCAACTTTAGATTCTTCTTTTGTTTTAAATTGTGAGTCTTGTCAGTTTGCCAAACACCATCTAGGTAGTCATCTTCCTAAAGTCAATAAGCGGGTTGCATCCCCTTTTTCACTTGTTCATTTGAATATATGAGGGCCTTGTGCCATTAAGTCCAAGTCTAGTTTTTGTTACTTTGTTACTTTTGTTGACAACTATTCTCGAGTTACTTGGCTTTGTTTTATGAGAAGTCGTTCAGAATTATTTACTATATTTTGTCCTTTTTGTGCTGAAATTTGAATCCAATTTCATATTACTATTTGCAATCTTAGAAGTGATAATATCTTTCTACTTCTTTTAAAACATTTATGCAAGAAAATGGCATCTATCATGAAATATTCTGTGTTGTCACCTCCCAATATAATGGGGTGGCTGAACAAAAAAATAGACACTTACTTGAGGTTGCCCGTGCTCTTTTGTTTCAAATGAAAGTCTCCAAAACTTTTTGGGCTGATGCAATTTCTACAGCCTGCTACTTAATAAATTGTCTGCCTTCCTTTATGCTAGATGATTAGATTCTATACTTTCTCCTCTTTCCATCCTAATCCTTATTGGCTCTTCCTCCCAAAATTTTTTGTTGCACTTGTTTTGTCCAGGATGTTTGTTCTCAAGTCTCTAAGTTGGATCCTCGTTCTCTCAAGTGCATTTTCTTAGGCTACTTTCTCAATCAAAAGGGCTACAAATGTTACTCTCCTGATTTGCACTGTTAGCTTATTTTTGCAAATGTCATGTTCTTTGAGACCACTCCTTTCTCTTAGGTGTCCCCTCCTCCCTTTTCCTCCAGCGAGGATGATGACTTTCTAGTATATTACTTCTCAACACATTCTTCTTCTCTTCTTCCTGTTTCATCTCCTTTTGCAAATTCTCCAACTCCAATGTGTTCTTCTCCTTGTCGCCTTCCTATTTCTCCTTTTCCCTACCACTATATTCGGTGAAACAAGTAACCCGTTGTAACTAGTACTACTGCTCCAAGACGTCTTGATTCATCTTCTCCTATGACTCTTTCTTCTTCCCGAGATCCTACTTCGTTTGAGTCCAATCTTGATATCTCGATTGCTCTTCGGAAAGGTAAGCGTAGTTGTACTTATCCTATTTCTTCGTTTCTCTCTTATACTGGTTTGTCTAGTTCTACTCAATCCTTTATCACTTCTCTTGACTCTTTCATTGTTCCTACCACTATTACTAAGACCCTGTCTCATGAGGGGTGACATATGGTAATGTTGGATTAGATGCATGCCCTTGAACACAATTAGACTTGGGATTTGGTTTCCCTACCTTAGGTAAACAGGTGATTGGTTGTAAATGAGTTTATATTGTGAAGGTTAACCCTGATGGTTCTGTGGCTCGTTTAAAGGCTCATTTGGTTGCTAAGGATTATGCTCAGGTTTATGACATTGATTATTCTGACACCTTTTCTGCGGTTGCTAAACTTGCTTCTGTTCGGTTGTTTATCTCTCTTGCAACTAGCCATCATTGGCATTTGCATTGGTTGGATGTCAAAAATGTCTTTCTTCATAGTGACTTGTAAGAAGAGGTGTGTATGGAGCAACCACCTAGGTTTGTTGCTTAAGGGGAAAAAGGTAAGGTGTGCTGATTGAAGAAATCTTTGTATGGTCTTAAACAAGCTACAAGGGCATGGTTTGGGTGATTTAGTGAAGTTGTCTTATAATTTGGACTTCAAAGGAGCAGTTTTGATCACTCAGACTTCTTCTAGTGCTCTCAAGGTGGATGTATCTTTCTTGTGATATATGTAGATGACATTATTATTACTGGGAGTGATGAGACTGGAATTAGAAAACTAAAAGATTTTCTCCAAACACAATTTCAGACCAAAGGTTTAGCTGCTAAAATACTTTTTGAGTATTGGAGTGATGAGGAGTAAGAAGGGCATTTTCTTGACCCAGAGAAAGTATATTCTTGATTTGCTTAAGGAAACAAGCTTGCTTGGAGCTAAACCTACTGAAACCCCTATGGTTCCTAATATCAAACTATTAGTAGATGATGGGGATGCTATCTCAAAGCCTGATCAATATAGAAAACTAGTAGGTAAGCTTAACTATCTCACCGTCACCTGTCCTAATATTACCTTCTCTGTCAATGTGGTTAGTCAGTTCATGTCATCCCTTTGAACCACTCATTGGGAAGTTGTTCGTCATATATTGAGATATTTGAAAGGGGCTCCAGGTCGTGGCATTTGGTATAGAGATCATGAACATACTGCAATGGAGGGCTTCTCTGATGCTGACTAGGCTAGATCCCCAGTGGATAAAAGATCCACCTCTAGCTATTGTGTTCTTGTTGGAGGTAACCTTGTTTCCTGTAGAAGTAAGAAGCAAAGTATTGTTGCTCGATTCAGTGCAGAATCAAAATATCAAGCAATGACACAAGCTACATGTGAGTTGGTATGGATACATCATCTCTTTGATGAGATTGGACTTAAGAGTGCAATGGCTATGGAGCTTTGGTGTGATAATCAAGAAGTCATTCATATTGCATCTAATCCTGTATTTCCTGAAAGAACGAAGCATATTGAGGCTGATTGTTATTTTGTGTGTGAGAAGATTCAACAAGGATTTCTTGTTACTGAACATGTGCGGACTAGAGAACAACTTGCAGACATCCTTATCAAAGCACTCAACAAGCATAGAATAGACTATATTTGTAACAAGCTGAGCATGATTAACATCTATGCTCCAGCTTGAGGGAGAGTGTTAAAGAATATGTATTAGAAGTCTATTATGTGTTATTGGGTTGCGCTTATCTATCTAGTACTACACGTGTACTATGCTTTGTACTATGCTTTATCTTTCAGTATAAATAAAGAGCCTAAGAGACTAACAATATCATGTTAGTCATTTCCATTCCTAAACTTCTCTAACAATAGTGATTTTCTTTGGTCTCAGGAAATTGTGGACTTGAATCCTGCCAGCCCAGTTGATGATTTCTTTGATTATCCACTCATGAAATCTGGTGCAGATCCAACTTCTGAAATTATAGTGCATGAAGAACTGACAAATGCTGCAGATAGTCCCACTTTGGTTGATTTTTTGCATGCAGAAGATGCTACTGCACCTGTCAAAAAAAAAAAAAAGATGCTACTGCAGGAAAAGTTATTATGATTTAACATGCATATTTTTTTCTGTACGTTTTTCTCCTTTATCTGATTTGTGTATCTGATTGTAGACTGTTTTTCATTTCATTTTCCTTGTTTCTCCGGATGATTATGAGAGAAAATTATGGCTCAATGCCAAGTTCTCTTAGAAAGCGTAAAAGATTTTCTATTTCTGGTGAGGAGAATAGCAACTAGTAAATCTGTTAACAACGCACTGAATGAGGATGCTGAGGATGATGAAGACCTTGATCCTCCTTATAATTCTATTAGAGGTGATCTTGAACAAAATGATGATGAATTTGGAGAAAATTCATTCAATAAGAAGAAAGCATCAACAAGTTCAAAGAAGAAATATGTAGCTAAAAATGTTAAAACATCTCTGAAGCATAAGCAGGCTAATGAAAATTTAGAAAGATCAACTAAAGAAACTCCTAAAACGTTCTCTCATTCAACCCAGCGAAGAAAAAGATGGAGTAAACTTACTAAACTATTTGTGTAAATTTTGTCTTTAGTGATTTTATCCTAGATGCTTATTGTGCAAGTATTTTCTTTTTCATAGTGCACAAGGCTCTGCTGGAAATTCCTGAGGATGCTTATTGTGCACAATGTGTATTCTGAATTCTAATCCTTGTATTACAATGCTTTTTATTTGTTAGTATGGCTTAATTTTTCACTATCTGTTCCACTCTGTTCCCCTATGTAGCAGAAGGAGGCAACAAGTTCATAAACATCTTCCATAAATCAAAGGTACTCAGCGTTAGTTACATTTAGATTTTATTTTTCTGGTGAATAGTTACTAATAAAATTACACTGCAAAGATCAAAATTTGCTTAATTTTGAAATATATAATGTTGTAAACATCTTATCTACTGCAGTATGTGTGTACTTCTTACACATTATTATACTATTTGAATTACGGGATATCAGAAAATGGGGAAACCTATTAAATGAAGGAAATTCCAATGCCCTTAACAAAAAACCATCACATGGCTTAAATCAGAGCTTCTCTCTTTCAACGGTTCTGTAAAGTCTTTTAGAAATTTGTCAAAATATTTTTGGACTGATAACTGATTGTCAATATGCATTGATTCTATTGTCATACACTAAGGGATTTGGTTAGCAGTAGACGAACATGAGACGAACATGTAATATGAATAGGTGTACAATCACAAATTTAAATCTCAGGTATATTAATTTGTTAAGAGAAATTATTACATATTTTTAGAGTAATAATAAATACATACTTTAAGTTGATCTCTACTGTTGATTTTAAGTGCACTAACATAAATTTTAAATAAAATAACTTAAATTAATGGTGAAAATTATCTTAGAGTATGCATTTATTAGAATCAGACTACAAGTAATATTTTTATAAATTATTTAATTTTGATATAGATAATTTATCTTTGATCAGACAAAAAATTTAATTAATTAAGATGTACACAAACTATAATCCAATTACCGCCTAACCGTGAGAGCAATGAAAAGATAGTGATTCTATTGTCACCATTGTTGGCTTTAGTTGGGTTGAGGTCTTGAGGCATTGAGGGCGACAGATGTAATAGACTAATAGTGGTCCTTTTTCCAGGAGTCCGTGATGGGAGGTAATGGGTAGAGTGATGACAAACAAATGGAAGGTCCTAGGATATTTTATGTATTAATCAAAGGCACTTAATGTTTTTAGCTCACAACACCCTTCCCTGTACTTAATTTTAATATCTTATTGGAGTAGTAATAAATATATTATTTTGAAGCAGATTTAGAATGTACCTGAGATAGATACGCAGGTGGTAATTTTTTCCTTATGTAGCTGTGATCAAGAGCATGAAGTCTCGAGGGCCAAGACTGTAATAAGACTCCATCTTTCAAGTCGGGTAGTCTTGTAAGTAAGTTCAAGTAATGGAATTGCGGTAAAGACTTGATACTCTCTTTTGGTAAACTTAGCCAGTATATATGGTGAAAGCGTGATTTGAATCCTCTTCGCACTCACGCGTAGGATAGAGGTACGTTAGGATCGTCATGACAGGATTTCATGATCGTTGAGGTGCAGTCTGTCTCTCGACTTTTGTCGGGACTGTTCCACAATCGTTGAGGTCCGTCCCTGACTTTGTCGGGACAGTTCCACGATCGTTGAGGTCCGTTCATGACTTTGTCGGGACTGTCCTGCTATCGTGGAGGCTAGTCTCTGATCTGTTGGGGCTGTCTTTCCTTTAATGGCCAATCCTTGTTCGCAGGCAGTCGTGGTCCCCATTACTGAGAATGGGGAAATGACTTCTACGGCCTGACGACGGGATCCGAGGTTTCAAGGCCGAAGTGGGGGCCTTGTCGGCGGAGTTCAGTGGTTCTTGTGTCGGGTCGATCCTTCAAGATGGGGTCCCGGACCACGGTCCAAAACAGTTGCCCCCAGCTTGGCGCTTGGATAAGGCCCAAGTGTCAAGGTACCACCGTGTTCAGAGCGGGCGGTGTCCTGGCTTTGAGGCCGGGCTTTGCAGTTTTCACGTTGGCCGGGGCCCGTGATCGAATATAAGACAACTCAATAGTTGCGATGTGGTTCAGAGGCCGAGGTGGGTCCTTACCTACTCCTCGGTCTCGTGGCTTTCCTTCGGCTGCCCCTTAGACGTGGTTCTCGGGGTCTTTTGACTTGTGGCAACGTTCTTCATTGGTCTCGAATCGTTGGATCCCTTGGGAAACGTTGCTTTGACCTCCTTGAGAATGAGTGAGTTTTTAATGGGGAGCGTCAGCTTTGTGTAGTTTACAACCGTTCGCTGCTTCTGTGACCAATGGGAAATAAGGGGCATTGAATGCGGATTTATGGTTTTGACAGGTTCTTCAGAGCTAATCGAAGCGTTCCATTCTCTCTATAAATAGAGGGTTTTTGCGTTCGATCATGGCATTCCTCTTTGCATCTTTGTTCTGAAATGGCTTATCTCAGAGAAATGGTTCTTTCTTCTCCTATGCGTTACTGGAGAGTTTTGCCTCTTTCCAGAGTTTTCTTCTTGTTCTTTCCCAAATTTCTGAAACTTGGTCATTTTCGTGTGGGAGGCTTCTTGAGTAGATGTCTCACTTTCTCAGCGTATTAGCGGCGGATGTCTCACTTTCCCAGCGTACTGTGATTGCTTGTTTGATATTTCTCGTCGCTGGGAAAGCTTGAGGTATTTGCCATTTTAGATGGAGGTATCCGAAGGGGTAGGGCCCAACGTCGCTCTCCTTTCCAGCTGCTTCTAAGAGCAGTTGGATATGCAGGAGGGACTATTGGGGCTGCTCCTCGGCTTTACAGCTGCTTGAGGTGATCAAGGTTTCCGGCGGAACGATCTTCTCATGAGAAAGTTGTGCCTCATCTATCAAGGAGAGTGCGCCCCGGCCTATTCCTGCCTGGCGAGGAAGGAAGTGAAGAAAAGCGGTGGGTACCGAGGTTCGGAAGCAGTGCTCCGCTCCGGGTTCCGAAGCCTATCCACTTTTTCAAGATTCTGCTTCGGGGGGAAAAGGCCGGTGCTAGTTCTCGGAGGAAATGTGGATGCAACATGGACCGGGATGCCAATGATGTTAATGACGGTTCACACCTCCGGGGTTTCTTTCATTATATGTTCCATGCCTTTATACTTTATTTTCCCTCTTTTTGTTGTAAGATGATGTATGGAATGAGAAACTTAATAAAATTACTTCTTCTCCTTCAAATTTCGTGCCTTTCGTTTTCCCTTATTTAAACTGGTATTTACATTATACCGGGGTGAGTCCAACGCTCATCCTGACCACGCGATATGTTAAATTGCCCCCAGCTTGGTACTTGGCCGAGGCCGGCGAAGTGCCAAGATTAGATACTTGGTTTCGGGGTCTTTGTACCTTGGGGGATTATTACCGGGGGTGACATAATTCCGGGGTCCGAGCGAGTTTCTTGAGCTTCTTGACCCTGCGGTTGAGTGTCCTTTAACTTGCTGAATAACCGTAATGTGAGCTGTCGTTACGGCAACGTGGGCCACGTGGCGCGCTCAGGTTGAGAAGTCGTGCATCGTGCTGCGCGCGCCATAATGGGTGCCTTTTCGAATGTGAGGTGTTTGGACAGAATTACCCTCTAACCGTAACCCCTATAAATAGGGTGTCAGCTTTTGGCTTTGCTTCGTTCGACTTTTATCAGAAACTTTTGAGGTTTTGTGGCGATTTCTAACGGTCGTTGCGGTGGTGCGAGGCGATTTTGCTGGATTCACAGGACTGTCCTCTTGCTTCAAGGTACTCACAGAACTGGTCTTTTCTTTTGCTTCTGCTTCTGGTTTGTCTAGTTTTTGCTGTTTCGAGAAAGCGAGGGGGGAGTGTGTTTTCCCCTTCCGTCAGTGGCGTTTGCCCTTCTTGGAGCACCTCCTCCGCCACACCTTGTGCAGCGGAGGTGTCCTTCTGAGGCTTTTTACCTTGGCGGGTGCGGAGGCCAGAACGTTTGGATCTCCGAACTTGGACTGGTTCTGACCCTGAGCCTCTGTGTGACTTCCAGGAATTCGAATGGCTAGGAGAAAGGTGTTGAGAATTGAAGAGCCCAACTCGGATCCTGAAGCTCGCGAGCCGGGGGGTCAGGAAGCCGAGGGGGAGTTGATTCGTGTTCGCCAGGGACCGGGGTTATCTTACCCCTAGGTTGCGGACGATGCTTTTGGCAGGATTTCACGCTACGAGATCGGGTCCGAGTTGGACAAGTTGAAAGATTACTTGGAGCTTACCACGGGAGGGCTCCAGGATGGTGAGTTCCTGATCTTATCCCCGGGAAGAGAACGCGTGTGTTCGACCCGTGAGGTGGGGGAGCACTTCATGTTCCTCTACGAGGACTTCTTCACGCGGTTTGGACTTCGACTACCTTTTAGTGACTTCCATATTGCCGTACTCCGGACTCTTCACGCTGCACCCAGTCAGATTCACCTCAATGGTTGGGCGAACATCCTGGCTTTCGAGAGGATATGCCGGTTGCTTGGGTTGCAATGCTCCGACAGGGCATTTTTCTATTTCCACACCAGGTATTCCATCCATGGTGTTCGCGCTCTCCAACAGTCTTGGTTGTCCGTGCGTTCCCAGCAAGGTAGGACTGTGTTTCTCCCCTACCTAGAGAGCTATAAGGACTTCAAGGAAAAGTTCTTCAAGTTAATGGCGGCCGGCGGCACTCGACCCTTCTAGTTGGGGAGTGGCGAGGAGCCAACATTCAGCCTATACTGGAATCCGGCGGCATGGAGCATTCCCACACAGTCATTTGAGAGAGAGGTTTGTCACCTGGATGACGAGGAGCTCGAATGCGTCAATTTTTTCGAAACGTGGGTTGCCGAGGTCGACAAGATCCGGCCCAAAGATGTACTGGATGCCGTAGATGATGTGGAACTTTGGGCTGTGCTAGGTAGCATAGGCCTTTGTTCATGCTTTATTTTCTTGGCTTTATTTTCTTTTCTTTCCCCCTTGTATGGACCTGACCGTTGTTTGTTTGCTTTTCAGAGAGCTTAGCCGAGATGTCTGAGGAAGGGAACGCTCTGGCTATTCTGGAGGCTCTGAGGGCCAGGAATGAGTCGGGGCCTTCGGATCCTGCCGCGGAGGCTGTTTCGGTCCCATTGCCCCGTCCCGCCGAGGTTCCTGCCACGGAGGAGGAACCGATCCAAGTGGAGGATTCCCCCCTCTTACGGGGCGAAAGAGGAAGGCGGCTGGCGAGGGAACGCCGGGTGATCGGAGTAAGAGGTCCCTGGTCGAAGGAGGCACCGACCAGATCGGGGGGGCAATCAACCTGTACCTCGAGAACCCAGACCCCCGTGAGTTCGTTGACGGCTTTCTCCTGGATGAGGAAGTAGAGGCGAAGTTGGCCCAGCGTAGTGCCCCAGATGCTCTCTGTAGTTTCCAAGTTCTTGGGCTTCATCTTGCCATGGAGGCTCGGCATTTGGAGTACGCAGTTGAGGACTACGAGCGAAAGATTGCTGCTGCAGAGCGGGGTAAAACCCAGGCTCTTTTGGAGAAGGAGGAGGCTGTGCGGGCCAAAGAGGAGGCTGCTAAGTCCAAGGAGGATGTTGAGGCCCTAAACCGAGAGCTGGGGAACGAAGTAGCCAACCTGAGGGATGCAGTGAAGGAGAGGGAGAACAGCTTGGCGGACGCCAGGAGGGGCATGGCCGAGTTAAGAGCTGAGAATGAGGGTCTTCGTGCTGAGAACGAGCGTCTCGGAGGGCAGGTTACCGCGCTGAAGGGCGATGTCGGGACTCTCCTTACTATTTGTACCGACATCAAAGAGCAGCAATTTCGGAACGCAATCAACCAAGTTTAGCTTTTCAATCCTGAGGTTGACCTAGTCCTTGATTCTCTGGACTCCGGGAAGGTAGTCCAGAATGGCCAACTCGTCGTTCCCCGCCTTGCTACTGCAGATCTGAGTCTGGAGGATTCTTCTGCCGAGGTTGGTGGTTCGGGGCCTTCAGCAGAGTGATTCGCATGCTTTAGTTTTGCCCTCTGCCCGGGGTTCTTTTTCTGTAAGCAAAATTTTGTAATGACTTCGTTAATTTTTCAATGACTTTGTTATTATTATGATTATTTTTTATATCTATTTCTTGGGGTCCAATGCCCTTTTTCGCGTATTACGGTATTTTGACGAGACCTGTGGTCTGGGTCCAACGCCCATTTTGCCGAGCGCTTTAGGATTTCCCTTTGGATTTTGCATGATGAGAACGTTCAGAAGCCTTGGCGTAGGATCCGATATCCGAAGTTGATTGTCCTTAGGAATTCGTGCCTAAGGTAAGAAACCTTGACCTTGGCTTGGAATTTGAAGGCAATAGCTTTGGGATTTGGAGTCCGTGCCTAAGGAAAGAAACCTTGTCCGGGGTCCATTATCGGTTGATTTAGGTATTTTAGGAGGTTGCGCGACTTGTGGTTTCGGACTGGTCCTTGCCGGGGTCTTTTGTGCGGGTGGACTAGTGCGAGAGTTTTCCCCCCGTCAGGATTTCTCTATTGCACTCCCTACCTAGCACAAGACATTACGGTTGGTACCATGGTGACCGAGTTCTCGATAATGAAGTTCTTGATAATTGAGATATTTACTTGAATTTAAAGGTTGAAAGAGTGTACAATAATTGGGGCAGATCAAACATGAAGTAAACTAGGAGACTAGGCCTTGAAAAACGCTTAGCTGTAGTACTTTCTAAGTTTGTCCGCGTTCCAAAAATTCTTCGCTGACTTGCCTGTTAATGTTTCCAAGGTGTAAGCCCCCTTCCCGGTGCTGACTACGACGCGGTAGGGTCCTTTCCAATTAGGGGCTAATTTCCCTTGGGAGGCACTCCTTGCGCCGATGTCGGCCCTGCGGAGTACTAAATCGCCTGGCTGGAACCTTCTGGGGATGACCTTTTGGTTGTACCGGGCTGCCGTTCTTTGCTTAGTTGCAGCATCGCGTATGTGCGCGATGCACCTTCTCTCTTCCAACAAGTCCAAGTCTTCTCTTATTAACCCGGAGTTGGTGTCTGGTGAGAAGTGTTGGAGACACTAGCTCGGTTCCCCTATCTCCACTGGGATCATTGCTTCGCACCCGTAGGTCAGTTTGAACGGGGTCTCACCGGTTGTAGAATGAGGAGTGGTTCGGTAGGCCCAAAGGACGTGGTCTAACTGCTCGGTCCAGTTCCCTTTGGCTTCGTCCAGCCTTTTCTTTAACCCCCTAACGATAACCCGGTTGGTTGCTTCAGCTTGCCCGTTTGTTCAAGGGTTTTCCACGGCGCTGCAGTGATGTTTAATTTTTAGTCCGCGGAGTAGTTCCTCGAAACCCTTGTCTTTGAATTGCGTCCCATTGTCCGTAACGATGGATTCTGGGACACCAAATCTGGTGATGATGTGGCGCCAAGTGAATTTCTGAATCTGAACCGAGGTGATGTTAACCAGGGGTTCTGCTTCTATCCACTTTGTAAAATAATCCACAGTGACAACCAGAAACTTTAGTTGCCCGGGCGCTTGAGGAAAAGGTCCCAAGATATCCATGCCCCATTGGTAGAAGGGCCAGAGGATGGATGTCGTGGATAATTCCTCCGGCGGGGCGTGGTAGTGGTCAGAGTGCCGTTGGCACTTATTGCACATTTGAACATGTGCAAGGGAGTCTGCCTCCATCGTGGGCCAGTAGTAGCCTACTCGAAGCGCCTTTAATGCTAGGGCCTTGCCTCCTAAATGGTGCCTACAACTTCCTTCGTGAACTTCGGCCAGGACATACTCGGCCTCTTTAGGCGTTAGGCACTTCAAGAGGGGTGAAGAGAATCCGTGCCGGTATAACTGCCCACTGAAGATGGTGTATCTGACCGCGGCTTTCTTCAACTTGGCTGCCTCCTTGGGATCCTCGAGGAGGCTACCGGACTGCAAGTATTCCATCAGTGGAGTGATCCAGGTGCGTCCTTGCTCTTCAACCTGGAAGACAGCCACGTCAGAAACTGCGGGGTGGGAGAGGGTAGCCTGGATCACTGATCGGTTATTACCTGGACTTTTGGTGCTTGCCAACTTGGATAAAAGATCGGCCCAGAAGTTTTGTTTCCTGGGTATGTGTTCCACTTTGACTAGCTGGAAGCTTGGAAGGAGCTCTTGCACTTTTGCCAGGTACTTCTATAGGAGAGGCTCTTTAGCCTGGTATTCGCCTTGGATCTGGGAGGTTACGAGCTGAGAGTCGCTACAGAGTTTAATCTTTGTAGCCCCCAAGTCTCTGGCCATTGCTAGCCCTGCGATGCATGCCTCATACTCTGCTTGATTGTTCGAGATGAGAAACTCAAACCTTAGTGAGTTCTCGATAGTCACCCTTTCGGAGTTTTCCAAGATTACCCCTGCACCACATCCTTTTGGGTTTGAAGACCCATCCACGAATATGGTCCAAGGTATTTCTTCTGTGCACTCGGAGTCTGAGGTGAGTTCTGCCAAGAAATCCGAGAGAGCTTGTGCTTTGATTGCTATTCTGGGCTCATAGGTTATTCCGAACTCAGAAAGCTCGATGGACCAGGCGATCATCCTTCCTGCTAAGTCCGGTTTGTGCAGTATTTGTCGGATTGGTTGATCAGTCCTTACTACCACGGGGTGGCATTGGAAATACTGCCTTAACCTTCTGGCCGTGATGATAAGTGCAAAGGCGACCTTCTCGATCTTTTGGTATCTGAGTTCGGGGCCTTGCAGTACCTTACTCACGAAATAAACTGGCTTTTGGCCTTCGGATGTTTCTCTGATAAGTGCTGAACTGACGGCTTCATCATTGACGGAGAGGTACACGTAAAGAGTCTCGCCTGGTTCTGGCCTAGTGAGGATTGGAGGAGATGCCAGGAGGTTCTTTAGGGACGCGAAAGCGTCTTCACATTCCTGCGTCCACTCGGGTCGGTCCCTTTTTCAATAACTTGAAGAGGGGAGGGATTTGTGAGCGACTTTGCCTAGGAATCTTGTGAGAGCTGCAATCTGACCATTCAACTGTTGTACCTCTTTGATGTTCCGGGGGCTATGTATATCGAGCACCGCCTTGCATTTGTCTGGGTTTGCCTCTATGCCGCGGTGGGTCAGCATGAACCCCAAGAATTTCTCTGCTTGGACCCCAAACACACACTTTTCTGGATTGAGCCTCATGTCGTGCTTTCTCAGCTGCGCGAATACTTCCTCCAGGTCCGAGGTGTGTGATCTGGACGACGGGGTTTTAACTATCATGTCATCGATGTAGGCCTCTAGCATTTTCCCCAACTGTTCTTCGAAGACTCTATTCATCATCTTCTGGTATGTGGCCCCGGCGTTCTTTAACCCGAACGGCATTACCTTGTAGCAGTAGCTCGCCCTTTTGGTGATGAAGGCCGTTTTGTCCTGATCTCCGGGGTACATTGGAATTTGATTGTACCCTGAGTAAGCGTCCATGAATGATAGCGTCCGGAAGTCAGAGGAGCTGTCAACCAACTTGTCGACATTTGGGAGGGGGTATGGATCTTTGGGATACGCCTTGTTTAGGTCGGTGTAGTCCACGCTCATTCTCCATTTTTCGTTTGCCTTTTTAACCAAGACTACATTCGAGAGCCAAGTGGTGTACGAGATTTCTCTTATGAATCCGGCGTTCAATAACTCCTTGACTTGCTCCTCAATGGCTTATTGTCTCTCGGGGTCAACTTTTCTCTTCTTCTGGGCGATCAGCTTTGCATCTCGTTTAATAGATAAACGATGGCAGATGAAAGCGGGGTCGATTCCAGGCATGTCGGCGAAAGTCCAAGCGAAAAGATCCTTGTTTTTCTGTAGGAGCTACGCCAACTAGGTCTTTTCCTATTCCTCGAGGTTTGCTCCTATCATGGTGACTTGATCGGGTTTGTCGCCTAGCTGGAGTGGGATCAGTTCTCCTTTGGGCTGGGGTCTTGTACCCCGGATTTCTTCTCGGACATCCAAATCCGTCATCAGAATGTTGACTTGGTCGTAGGTGCTGGATGTCCGCGTCTTTGTTTTCCTAGAGGTCTTGCTGATCTTCAGGCTCTCATTGTAGCATTTGCGGGCTGCGATCTGGTCGCCCTTGACCGTAACCACTTCATTGTTCCTGTTGAGGAACTTCATGGCTTGGTGGGCAGTGGAGACCACAGCGGCAATGCCGTTTAGCGTTGGGCGGCCCAGGATGATGTTATAGGCCGAGGGGCAATCTACGACTAGAAACCTCACCTTCATCGTTTTATAGGTGTCATCGTTGCCCAAGGTAAGGAAAGTCTCGAAGTAACCTACTGGGGTTACCTTTTCTCCGGAGAATCCGGTTAACTCGCCCTCATATGGAGTAAGCGCGGATAGAGGGAACTCCAACCTCTCGAAGGCGTCCATGAACATGATGTCTGCTGAGCTCCCTTGATCTACAAAGATACGACGGACTTCGGCGTTGGAGATTATCCCGGATATGACCAGGGGGTCATCGTGATCTCGGATAATATCGCCGTAGTCCTCATCGGAGAAGGAGATGGGTGGCGCGTCTTTGTTCTCTGCATGGAGTTTTCGGGAAGAGGATCCGGACACGCTCAGGACCGCAGTCCGGAGTGCCTTTTTCCTCGAGTTACTTGACAGGCCGCCCCCTGCGAATCCCCCGGAGATGGTGCTTACGAGTCTATTCTTCCTGTGGCCCTCCCCTTGAGTATCCCGTTCCCGGTCTTGCCTGTTCTCATTGTTGCAGCGCGGGGAAGTCTAGGATCTTCTTACAGGGCTTTTGCTTCTCCTTAGGCGCTGGTTCGGACTTCGCCGGGGGCTGGGGCTTTGCCTCCGGTCTCTGCGCCTTCCACGGTTTCCACTTTCGCGAAAGCCGTTGATGTATTTTTGCAGTCGTCCTTCTTTGATCAGGGACTCGATAACGTCTCGGAGTTGGTTGTAATCTTCTGTTTCGTGGCCGTAGCTATTGTGCCACCTGCAGTGTTTTGACTGATCCCTTTGGGACTGTTTCTTTATGGGGGGTGGTCTCTTGATATTCTGGAACTCGGTTTGAAGGACCTCCTTCAAGATTGTCTCTCGAGGGGTGTTCAAAGGAGTGTACTCAGAATATTTGGGCCGGTATCGCTCACCTTTTGAGGAGTCACGGGGTTGATTGGAGCTTTGGTTCTTCTTTTGGTGTGCTTCACCTTTCTCCAGACTCTCTTTAGCCCTGGTGACTTCCTCGAGCTCAACGTATTTGTCCGCCCGTCGGTGGAACTCTTCTAGGCTTTCCGGTTTCTTTTTCGCTAGAGATGCAAAAAAGCTTGAGTTGGTCTGGAGCCCGTTCCTGGCGTAGTGGAGGGCTATCCGGTCGTCTAGGTTTTTTATGCCCACACAGGCTTGGTTAAACCTTCTGACATATTTGCGCAAAGATTCGGAACTTCCCTGGCGGATCCCGGAGAGGGAGTCGATCGACTTCGAGCGCTCCTTTGCCGTGGTGTAATGCTGCAAGAATCTTTGCGTCAGGTCTTCCCATCCCGTGATCCTTATCCGCAGGGTGACGAACCACCAGAGGGCGTCTTTTTTTAGGAACAGGGGGAAGGCCCAGCACAAAAGCTTCGGGGTGTATCCATAGAGTTGCATGGATTGCATATAGGCGTCCAAGTGCTCCTGGGGATCCGTTGTTCCGTCGTAAGCCTCCAGGTTGCTTGGAGGTTTAAAACTCCTCGGGACCCTGTAAGACATCAGAGCGTTCGAGAATTGTTGGAGGCGACCGGGGGCCGGGGTACTGTTTTCAATAATCCCGACGCCAGCTCCTTGGTCTGCATGCCCGCTGCGGGCCGCATCCCGCCCTCCGTTGTCGTTCTCCGCCCTTTTCGATCTTTCAAGGTTCTCCAAGCGGCGGCGCTGTTCCTCTAGCTGACGCCGTTGGTCCTCGATGAGAGCTGTTTGTTGACGCAACAGCTCCCGAAGGCCATTTCTCGTAATCTCGAATTGGACATTGTCTTCGTAATGGGATGTGTGGTCCACATTGTCGCGGAGGCTCCCAAACGATCATGGACAGAGGATCCTAGCTCCATTGTTTGCTCTGTGGTTTACTCCATAGTTTATGTTGTTGGTTTCACCGTGGGGGAAGACGAGCCTATTCCGGATTGAGACCCTTCGAGATGGATCAGGGCTTTCAGCGGAAACTGAAGTCTCGTGTCCCTCGTTAAAATTTTCCACCATGACCGGCCTGTTTTCGGGCGGAGGTTTACGGTGGTGTGGTGAAGGAAGGTCGCGCTGCGCCGCTGGGTCTTGTATTTGGCCATGGGCGGCATGCGCAGCGTCCCCCTTTTTCTGGTTGTGTCTCGTGCTCACCATGGTTGATTGTGGGAATGGAAGTTTATCGGATTCCCACAGACGGCGCCAATGTTCTGAAGTGGATTCAGAATGTACCTGAGATAGGCACGCAGGTGGTGGTTTCTTCCTTATGCAGCTGCGATCAAGAGCATGAAGTCCCGAGGGGGTGGGTACCTGCAGTAGGACTCCAACGCTCAAGTCAGGCAGTGTACCAGTAAGTTCAAGCTAATGGAATTGCAGTAAAGACTTGATACCCCCTTTTGGTAAACTTAGCCTGGTATATATGGTGAGCGTGATTTGAATCCTCTTGCACTCCACGTAGGATAGAGGTACGTTAGGATCGTGCCATGGCAGGGATTTCAGCCCATGATCGTTGAGGTCTGTCTCTGACTTTTGTCGGGACTGTTCCACGATCGTTGAGGTTCGTCCCTGACTTTGTCGGGACTATTCCACGATTGTTGAGGTCCGTCCCTGACTTTGTCGGGACTGTCCTGCGATCGTGGAGGCTAGTCTCTGATCTGTTGGGGCTGTCTTTCCTTTAATGGCCAATCCTTGTTCGCAGGCAGTCGTGGTCTCCATTACTGAGAATGGGGAAATGCTATGCTACTATGGCTTGACGACGGGTCCGAGGTTTCAAGGCCGAAGTGGGAGCCTTGTCGACGAGTCCAGTGGTTTATGTCTTGGTCGATCCTTCAGGATGGGAAACTGGCCATGATAACATATATGTTTTAGGAAGATGTTTATTATTAATTTATTTTATTTTATTTAAAATTTATATAAATGTATGTAAAATTAATGATAAAAAACTTATTGGAACATATAATTATTATTACTGTAAGAGCATGCAATAAGAAAAATGGAAAGGGTAAATAGTATATATCAAATTTGCTTTGACTTTTTGTTTTCTTTGTTTTCTTAATAGAAAATTTTATTTCATTTATGTAATTAATAATTTTGGTAGTGTTCGGAAATCATCTAAACGAGCAAAAGAAATGCAAACGAGAAGAAAAACAGATATAGAAAACGAGAAAATTTTAACAGACTAGGAGCTCAGGCAGCGATCACAATTAATTGTGTAGGGGAACCCCTTGGTGGACCAAATGTGAGCATAAATGTATATATGAAAGCCAGCGACACCAAGTTGCAAGGAATTCATGCTTGAGGTGATATTCCCCTCCATTCCCGTGAGAACCCTCTTACTTTTTGTGTGTGTAGCAAGAATAAGGGAAACCATATTCCACTCCACTACCCAAAAGCTTTATTGGCAAAACCTTTCAAACGGTAAAGGCAGTTACAATAATGCCACAGCTTCCATTCCTTAGTTTTTTGAGGAAAGCTTCCATTCCCTAGTTATTAATTGAAAATATCCTTAAATCCATGCATTGGAAAGTTTCTGAAGTTTAATCACTTACTAGCCTTGCAAAATTTCACAACTCATTATCTGAATACAGGAGGTTGCAACAACTGAGCAGGATGCAAATGTTAAAGATCAGAGGGTTTTGTTACATTTGGTAGTCCAGAGCAGTCTTATGATAGTGATGATGACTTTCAAAGATCGTCTCATTATAAAAGTAATTATTAGTATGAAACAACAAAAAAAGTAGTTATTAGTTATTACTATAGAAATAAAAGTAATTATAAGTGATAAAGAATGAATGAATTTAAACTGATCTAATTGTATTTATCTATATAGGAATATCTATTGTCACTCCTTTGTATTTATTGTCATTCTTATTTCATTAACTTATTATCAAATGACATTTGAATTTGTTTTAATCTAATGACTTAAAATAGTTCATTTAATAAAAAAAAATGGAATAGAAGTAGCAATAAACATTTCCTATTATTATTATTATTTATTATTATTATTATTATTATTATTATTATTATTATTATTATCATTATTATTATTATCATCATCATCATTATTATTATTATTATTATTATTTATTATTATTATTATTATTATTATTATTATTATTATTATTATTATCATTATTATTATTATCATCATTATCATTATTATTATTATTATTATCATTATTATTATCACTATCATCATCATTATTATTATTATTATCATTATTATTATCGTTATCATTATCATTATCTTTATCATTATTATTATCATTATCATTATCATTATCATTATCATTATTATTATCATTATTATTATCATTATCATTATGATTATCATTATTATTATTATTATTATTATCATTATTATTATCATTATTATCATTATGATGATGATTATTATTATTATTATTATTATTATTATTATTACTTATCATTTAAAAATTCAAAAATAAGTATACAAATGATAAGATTGTAAAATAAAAAAGATAAGATCGTAAATATATCTTATTATTTATTTAAAGATTTAAAGAAAAATACAAGAAAAATGATTCAAATAATTTTTATTATTTACTTTTTTATCTTAACAAAAAATTTCCATTCAATACGTTAGTTATGAATAACATGAAATTCTATTTATTGCTTATTAATTTATGATATTTTATCGGAATTAATTTGTTGCGAAATTACTTCAACACCTTTTGTCTGATTTCATAGCGGGCATTTATTATCTTTTCTTCTTTCTTTCTTTTTTCCCCAATTTTGTGTAAAGTGCACAGTATTTTTGTCAAGAGTATTGTACTTAACTTTCCAACGTATCTTTTTTTAATTTATGTGGCATTCTTATATAATCATATATTACAAAAAAAAAATTCCTTCCATTTTTCATATATATCTAGCAATTGCAATGAACCAGAGAAAGTAAAGTCGCCCAGAATCTCAGAGGTTAGGAAATTTTTTTGATAAAGATTATTAAATAAATTTTTTATTGAAAGAGGTTGTATTAACTTATGCTATTTACAAGTTAACAATCAATTTTTATAATATAACTAACCAATCAAGTTTATAAATTGTTTTGTAAATTAGCTTATTTATTGGTCTTTAATAACTATTTTGCCTCTTGGTTAACAAGAAATAATGGTGAGAATGGAAGTATTTCCTTTTATTTGAGTAAATAATGGGTAGTTAAAATTTCAAAAGAAACTAATGAGTAAATAAACGAAATTTTCAACGAAGTGCTACACTGCAAGTTTAATTAGAGAGTACTTTGTGGTGTTTTGACCAAGGTTTCTTGATACATATTATTGTAAAACTAATCTTTAAGTTAAGAGTGATAGTTAAATAAAATTTTTGTAGATAAAGTTTGACTAAAGTCACAGTTTACTTCGACTGCAACCTCCACTATTGTTAGGTTTAACTAAAAAATATACATATTAAGGAAAAAATTCACTAAAAGGAAAATAACTAAATATGAAAAAAATTTATTGTATATTTGAACTAATTTATTTTATTTTTGAAAAAAGTTATAATAAAAAGACTCAAAAAAAGAACTTTCAGTTAAAAATTTAATATAAATAAGCTAATTCAAATATCAACTAAATCATAGCATTTATCATCTTCGTGCATCAACTGGTTTCCACTTTTTCATGAAGTCCTTTTTCTTTCTTTTTTTTTGTTTTGTTTTGACGGTTAGGTAAGTCCTTTTCATTTGTTTGTTTATTTGATACTTTCAAACCGTTAATATTATGTAACCAAATGTCTTTGAGGAGACATTTGTTTTGTACTAGGTTCTCAGGCAAAGAAAAGCCTCCTCCTATAACTAAACGAATTTTACCTTGTGATTTGCTGCAAATGACAGTGGGATTTGGCCCAAATTGTCATTTCAAATAAGGAACTTCGCAAGGGGAACTCAGTAGACAAGTTAAAGCTCTCGGAAAAATCCTGAATTGTCCTTCCAAAAGGGCACTAAGAAAACAAGTCAACAAAACAAAAAGCAAAGTAATTTAGAAAGAAGTGCACAGCAGAATAATATAGAAATGGTTTAAAAATAAAGAAAAGAATGATGGGTTTTTGTTGGACATCACCAAGGCAAGACAATCTACAGCAGCCCTTTCTAAGTTGATGGATATTAGAGTTCTACTTTATAAACCAAAAGATAGCATCCACCTTCTTTTGTGGAAAAACATACTGTATTAAATTGAACAAAAAGTGGAAGCAAGGCTTTCAATAAATTTAAACAAACATTCGGGGACCTTTCTTAATGATTACCCCCTTCTTTTAGCACCTCTATCTTCTTAACCTGCATGTAATAAAGAAATATTGATCATCAGCACCATCTTTTCCTCAATGATCCATTTCATTATAGGCATTACAAGATTAGGAAAATGATTACCCATTGCTTTTTTGCAGATTGAGAGAAGGACAACTAGAATGGCTAGACCAGCAAACACTCCCACAATAATGGCAACTGATTTCCCCACTTGGTCATTGTTGGAGGAATCTGCACAAAACACCAAGTTGGAGAAAAAAGCAATGAGAAATATTGGTATACATTGTGCACGAGATTTGACTAGAGACACTCCCTCATCAAATACTGTTAATTACACAAAAATTTATTGTCAACTAAGAGAGAAGACAGAATTTAAGAGGGGGTATATTTTTTTAACTTATTTGACAGTATTTATTTGAGAAAACAAAACTAAAGACAGAAAAGGGACAAAAGATTGATGTGTAATGTTTGATAGAAAAAAATGACGTCTGCACTTTATAATCAAATTGATGGCAAGCTTTAATTAATTTTGGAAGCATATATAATGAAGTTCTATATGACATTATTAGTGTAGGAATTTAGGGGAAGAATAAAGAACTTTTCAATGTTGGGGGTTAAAAGATTGTTCTGAGATTCCATGCTATCTTGTTTTTAATACAAATTGTTGCTTTATGCTAAATCATTACACTACTTGACTGAAACAGACGTGATGCTGAGGCTCACAAGTGAATTGATAGGCGAAGAATATAGAATGTGAAACTAAGTAAGAGGTATTCAAACAAAAGGAATAAAGAAGAATGACACAAAGTGTGTATTTTCCGAAATAAAGCATAAAAGCATATGTTCTGAATGCTTTGCTTCATAAAAATTACTCATTGACCATTGCATTTGACAATTTGTTAGGTACTTCTGCATCCCTTTCATCTCAAATTTATGGCATAACTGTAAGTAACTGTAATTATATTCAAAAGAATTTCAGCTTCTCTAGCTTTTATTGTTCCTCTCCCCTAAGAATTGAACTGGTTTAGTTATACTCAAATTTTCCTTTATATGTATGTGCCCATTTTCAAGAATATTTAATGTAAGATTAGATTAGCAATAAACTAATTAGTGGCAACACTTTAAAGTAGAAAAGACATCAGGGGTAGAATTTGTTGCCTTTGGATAAGAAAATGCTTCTACTATTACTGGGTATTGTAGGGAAAAAGAAGAATGAGAATGAAATGGACCTGATTCATCATAGTAGCCAGATGCCCAGTACCGAGCATAACATTGTCCCAAGAACACATCAGCTGCTGCTGCTGATCCACATAAGCTCTTCAGCTTTCCCACTGCATCTGCTAGGCAAGAGGAGCAATCTGATACTGTTAAATCCCCCAAGCACTGCGCAAAGCCTTGAACTAAGCCTGAACTACTGACTCTAAATCCATTAGCTGCTTGCAAATCAGCAAGAACATCGTCTCTACGCCTGAAGAACTCAACATCATTAGTCACAGCTTTACTACATTTCCTGTACCTAAGGCTGGTGTCAAGTTTGCCTAAGAAATCACCAGTATGTTCATATCTTAGATAACAGCCTTCAAGTTGCAAAGAAGCCCCAAGGGCATAGGGACAAACCAGGCCAATTTGGTTAACGGATCTTCCAACACATTTTGAGCAGTCAATTGGATGCAAATCACCCCTACACTGGTATAAGCCATATATGGTCCCTTCTGACGATGTTGAGCTTCCATTTCCAATAGCAAAGCTATCGTAAGTAACTTCAGAAGATGAACTGACCACTGAAGACAGAAAAGTATTAAGGTTGGCTTCAAAGGGTGAGTTAGGTTGGTATTTTTCTTGAGAGCACCCTGCATAGATGAAGATATGAGCTCTTGTAGGGTAGCCATGGGCACTCAGAACTGAAGAAAAGAGAAATAGCAGAGAAGAGAGTCTCAAAGCTAAGATGATTCTGTGAGTGGAGTCTAGTTGAAGGCTTCTCAACATTTTTTTTTTCTTTTTGCTTGTTATTGTTTTCTGGCTTGGTTATGACAATATAAGATTGAGATAGTGGTTCGTTTTCGGTCTTTACTGAATGAAGCCTTTTTCTATAGTAGAAGACCTCATCATGGGCCTACTTTTGTTTGGTCATGCATAGAGCATCAACTTTTTCCTGAGTCAATAGTCATAAAGATTAACAACACCAATATTTCCATCTACGCACAGAACTACAGAGATTCCTTATTGTATAAACATATTCTCCAACTTACTTCATCTGTTACATTAAATGTCTCCACATTACAGCATCCCTCAAAACTCAGATAACATGAAGGCTGGTCCCCTGAAATGTGGAGAAAAAACAAACTGGTTTTACAATGCTGAGGCAGATCGAAAAGCTTTCAATAAGATGAAGTGTGTCGTCTAACTGTCAAAATTAATAACGGTTTTCTTACAAAAGAAAGACTAGACAGAAGATGGTATGCTGGGAAAAAAAAAAATACCTTAAAAGACCATGAAGTTAAATGTTGTATTTGGATACTTATCCTGCTTTACTTTACGCTGAACTGATCACCTATCCATATTGCTTTGAAATAATATATTATTTAAGAAACCTCAGATTGAGAAGAACATATACCTCTGAAAGCACTTCACTAACAGAAATTTCATTTCCCCTAGGAGAGACCAACTTCCATTAAACATAAGATGTAGCTAAATTCACTTTACTATTCACCAAAAGTACATAATCACATGCATCCTAGATCCTTTTTCTATAACTCACCTCTACTTAAGCGGCAAAATAATGAATTATAATGAGAGAACTTTTCGCTATTATGCATATAAAGTATGATATTTACATTCTCCACAAACTGCCAAATCTCCATTATCACAAGTAGGTCATATGTCCATTACCACAAGTAGTTCATATGTTTGAAACATCAAGGCATCAAAAGACAGAGTGACTCTACGTAAACATGAACTAGATGCCAAGAAAATTTCTCTACTGAATTTATCAAAGTAATATCAGACCCCACTTTGTTTGTTTTCAACAATCTATTTGAATTAGCTATTCGTTTTTCTAGGAGGAGAGTGTAACTAACAAGAAGCTGGAAATATAGATAGGGGAGCCCAAAATACCAGGAGATTGGCTCACGAGAGCCGCAAACACCAAGGAGATCTAAAACTAATGAAATACCACATCATAACTGTAATATCCTCCTTAATTTGTTAATCTTGAATATGGTTATAGAGGTACTATAACTCTTGCTTGAATTACTTGTTAATTTTGGTGGTCATCTGAAATAGTTTAGGCACTTTGCTATAACACTAAATGTAAAAAAATAGTTGTTATTAGCTTAGAGAAATAACATAAATTGCTTCAAAAGATGGATATAAACATGAAGGATTTATTTTTTAGGTTATTTAAGACTGGAACTAATTGTGGTTAATTTTGAAGAATTAACTGAATTAGTTTAGTATAAGTTTAAGGACCAAATTAAATAGACAGATATCTTAGAAAATTGTGAGCTTTTGCAAAGATATCAAGTAAATAGTGGAAAAAATTTTGGAGACGAATACAAGTTATGACAGATACATGTAAGCCTATTAACTTAATTCCTTAGGTTTAGCTTAACTTGATGAAGAGTAATACATAGGACTTAAGTGATAGTTTTAGGTGTATGAAAAATAAAGTGTTAATGAGAACAAGATTGAAATTAATCCTAAGATTTTCTATAACACCTATAGAAGTTAGGAAACTTGGATTTGTAAGATCAAAGTATTCTAAAGAAATATAATGTTTCCAGTAAAATATCTAAAACCATCCTTATCTCTCTGTAAGCTTCCACCATCCTTCTTATTTTGTTTCTTTGACTTTTCATCTCATTTTTCTCTCTTTTCACATTACCAGTAGAAGGAAAGGAGGGAAGAAAAACGAAAGTAAAGAAAAGGAAGCAAAGGGAAGAGGAAGAAGTAGGAGAGGAAGAAGAGGAAACCAAGGAAGAGGGAAAAGGGAATCAAGCCTAAACACCATCATCTTTGGGAGTCAAGGTAGGGGAGCTTGTTCTTTAACTATACCCTTTTATATTCCTTCTTGATGCTAGATGCATGTAAGTTTGAGTATTTTTAAGAGATTTCTCAATGTTTTGATTTATATGAACATGAGTTATGAAGTTTTGAGTTGATTCATCCATGGATGAGGTTGTGAAACTTGTAAACACTTATATACCCTCATATTTATGAGTTTAGCAATAATGGGTTTTTGGGTGATTTGTTTTTTTTATCATATTTCCTTAAGTTGTTATTTTAAAATGGAGTATGAGAGTTTCATTAGGTTAGAAACCATGTATAAGGTTAGACAGCCATCTAGGACCTAAGTTTGAAATTCCAAGTTTGGTTAGAAGTTCAATGGAACAAGAAGAGAAGTTTCTGGGTTGGGTGCCTAAGCGCCTAGAATTTGGCCTCTTAATCGCTTATGGCTAGAGAACATCAGTGTGCGCCCAAGAAGAGTGCAACTAAGCGCATAAGTCCAGAGAGTTTTGGAGTTAAGCGATTAAGTGCTTAGACTTTGGGCGCCTAAGCGCCCACTGATAGATAATCACATGCATCCTAGATCCTTTTTCTATGACTCACCCTTACTTAAGCAACAAAATAATGAATTATAATGAGAGAACTTTTTGCTATTATGCATATAAAGTATGATATTTACATTCTCCACAAACTGCCAAATCTCCATTATCAAAAGTAGGTCATATGTCCATTACCACAAGTAGTTCATATGTTTGAAATATCAAGGCATTAAAAGATAAAGTGACTCTACCTAAAAAAGAACTAGATGCCAAGAAAATTTCTCTACTAAATTTATCAAAGTAATATCATACTCCACTTTGTTTGTTTTCAACAATCTATTTGAATTAGCTATTTGTCTTTCTCGGAGGAAAGTTTAACTAACAAGAAACTGGAAATATGGATAAGGGAGCCCAAAATACGGGAAGATTGGCTTAGGAGAGCCACAAACACCAAGGAGATCTAAAACCAATGAAACATCATATCATAACTATTTTGAACGGGTTAGAAAGGAGTCACCTGAAAGAGTTTTCGGTGAATTGAAGGTGACATTTCCTTCCTTGGTGCAATGGAGGAGTTGAGGGGTGGTATACATGCAAAGACACTTCGACGCTAAAGTTAGGCTATGCACTAGAAGAGAGTGTTTAGGGTTCAGAGAGGTACATGAGTAGCTTAACCTATTATTTTAGGGGAGCGATGCTTAGGTGTTAAGCAAGATAGGAGGGAATTCTAATTTGAACTGCCATTGATGGATAGTTATGACTCTTGATGAGACCTGTGACCACTCATATTTATGTGAGATTTGTTGGGAGTGATTGTCTCCTCATTGTATAACCATTAGTAATAAGGTGGCATTGACTAATGTTGTGATTCGTGATGCGTGAAGTCGGGTTGATCCCTATTGGCTTAAGAATCAAGTCCTAATCTAAAACAATTACCCTCAACTCGAAGCTTTGCTATAAGTGGAGTGTCGAGGTACTTTGATCAAAGGTCAACGGGAGTGTTATTTGCCCCCAAGCTCTGGCATCTGCCGTGTGTCTCACCCTAATAGGGATGTCACATTTTCGAACAATAATAATAACATCTACCCAAGTTATAAATTATTACGTAATATATAATAATATAGGTTGTAAAAATTTTTTTTTTTTTAACATTATATTGTAAAATAAGGTACAAATTTTTGACGCGGGAAGATTTTACCTAACATTATACCACATTGCAAAAATATCGATTTTAATAAATTCTTCTACGTTAATATAACAATTCATATTATCACACATGCAAAATTAATTTTATTCTTTAACTACGTAAAATATTTTCTTGCTTTCTAAATATCATTTTGAAATTGTCACCATAATTACATAAATACCCGTATCAATAATTTCTTCGTGTTCCATACCACGTAAAATATTTTTAACGTTTTCTCAATTACGTAACATTTTTAAATTATTTTCAATCGCGTAGTTTAAAAATCATTACTTGCTCATTTTTAAATTTTAATCAATTTTGACAGCATTTAGTTTAGAAAATCCACTAAATGATATTTCCAAAACTACAAATATTACGACATTATTTTCCATTTTTCTTCACACAAAATACTCTAAGTCATAATTTTTTGACCTTTAAAAAATTTTAATAAATTTATTTAATTATAAAAAGCATAAAATACACTTTAAAAATTGCTTTATTTAATTATAACATACTTTAAAAAAACTAAAAAGGTAAGTATTTTCAAGTGTCAAAAATTTATTTCTTTTATACACTAGACTTCTAATAAAAAAAATTGTTTACTTATTTGGTTCTTGAAAATCCATTGTAAATAAATTCTTTTTAGGTCAATAAAACTAGTTTACACTTAGAAAATAAATTTTGGATCAATTTTGGCCGAAAATCACCATTTTTATACAAACCATGTTTAAAATTATTTTTCATCCATTAAATCATTGAAAAAAAAATCCTTTAACTTAATTAGATCAATTAAGTTATCCTTTTAGAAAATGGTTGAGAACATATTGGTTCTCTTTTCATAGTAAAAACCATAAACTCTTCATCTTGTGTTCTTTGGAACACTTTTGCAAATCTCAACATATTTACACATCCAACAATAATTATCATAGATCCATGAACATATACATATATTTATGAACACATACCATATATTAAAGTAATAATAAAACACATACCAAATATCAAAGCTATAAACATGCTTGCATACATAATAAATCACAAATAGAAAAGACAATAAACATGCACACAAAATTAATCACACAACAAACAACCAAGTGAATGAATCCTTATGGATTCTTCACCACAATTACATCCATTTTCTCACCACCACACATGGTTGATGAGATTAAATCTCCCTCTTATCTATAAGAAAGACAAGATCTCCTTGGACTCCTCCTTAGAAAATTTTGTGTAGCTTCAACAAAAATCCTAACAAGCTTAAACAAATTATAAAGTCATAAACTATGGATGAAAAAGATAAACCATGGATCAATTATGGCTTAGAACATCAAAAATCAAATTAGAAACAAGAAACAAGAATTTTCACCTTATAGGAAAGAAACTTCAAAGTGATTTTCCAAGCTCCAAATGGATGATTTAACAAAAACTCACAACTAGAGATGTTCTTAGAATATGGTTTAGATTTAGGAAATGAAGTTGGATGAAATTTTTTATGGATGGAAGTATATTGAAGAGGTGATGGCCGAATGGTGTGGGAAATGAAGACTTAGAAGTTTTTCTTTGGGATCTTGATAGAAAGAGAAATGGACGAAGATTTGGAATGATTGAAATGAAAATAATGAAGTGAATTTAGTCTTCCTCCATTATGCATGACCGTAGGACACTCAATAAGAGAGCTAGCCATCTTTTTTGACAAATTTGGCTTAATAGTAGCCTTTGATGACTTGGATGATGGATGACTTACTTCTAGACTTCATGATTGCATTTTGATTGAATAATTGGATGCATAATTTTAGCATATGGCCGAAAATGTTATAGGAAACTCAATCAATTGTTGATTGATTTTTAATAACTTATTTATGCTTAAGTCCTCCTAGTTAGGTTTAATTAAAAGTTAGTTAGATTCTTTTGTATTTTAGTTAATCATTAGTTTACTTAGAATCCTTAATCTTCTACTTAATTATACTAGTACATTTGTTTAACTAAAATTTGATAAAAACTAATTAGGTTTTAATCTATTTACTTATCACTTAACCCTTTTAGATTAACTTAATTAGATTTTAAATTAACTAATCTATTAAATTAAGTTTTAAATTAACTAATTTACTAAATCTAACCATTTTTATGGATTTTTAACCTTTTGGTCTAGAATTTTACAAGCCTTTTATGTTGATAAATTTTTCCTAAAAGTGGGGCCCACAAACCCAAACATGAGTCTCACAAAGCAAATGTGGGTCCCACAAGCCAAACGTGAGTCCCATAGATTTTTCTGCATGATAAATATTTTTATTATACAAAAAAATCCTAAAAATTAAAAGATTGATATATGTATTATTCGGATTGGGTTTAGTAAGATCGCCCAGCTCCAAATAATCAAACAAGATTTTCTTCGACCCGAAAATTATTATTTTTCTTGACTCAGAGCAAATAACATGAAACAATCAAATACAGTTACGAAACAGTCAAATTAATTTTATAACACATAGAAATTAGAAAACAATACAATAAGGGTAAAAACGTAATTAACTAAAAATTGGGGTGTTACAACTCTCCCCCACTAACAAAAATTTCGTCCCCGAAATTTTATCGTACCTTAGAAAAGATGTGGGTACTGCTCCCTCATTTTGTCTTCTAGCTCCCAAGTAGCATCTCCCGTTATCTCATTCCATATAACCTTTACCAAAACAATCATCTTCCCTCGAAGCTGCTTCACTCTCCTGTCCTCAATCTTAACAGGAAGTGTCTCATACGTCAAATTATCTTTCAGTTGTACTTCATCAGGTTGAATGACATGTGTTGGATCAGGAATATATTTCCTCAGTTGAGACACATGGAATACATTATGAAGATTAGATAGAAAAGGTGGTAAAGCTATTTGGTAGGCTACGGGACCTATCCGACGAATGATTTGATAAGGTCCAATGAATTTAGGAGTGAGTTTTCTAGATTTGATAACCCTTCCGACACCAGTCGTAGGTGTTACGCGCAAAAACACATGCTCACCTTCCTCAAATTCAAGAGGTCGTCTCTGCTTATCAGCATAGCTTTTATGTCAGCTCTGAGTCGTCCTCATTTTCTCCTGAATCATCTTCACCTTCTCCGTAGTTTGTTGCACAAGATCAGGTCCAATGATCATACTTTCCCCATCTTGATACCAACACAAAGGTGTTCGGCATCGTCGCCCATAAAGTGCTTCATAGGGTGCCATCCCTATACTTGAGTGAAAATTATTATTGTAGGTGAATTCTACCAAAGACAGAAATTCGTCCTAACTCCCTTGTTGTTCCAACACACAAACACGCAACAAATCTTCCAGTGATTGAATAGTCCTCTCCGTTTGACCATCAGTCTGCAGATGATAAGCAGAACTTAGACGTAACTTCGTCCCCATGGCTTCTTGTAAGCTTCGCCAAAACCTTGACGTAAACCTCGGGTCTCTATCGGAAACTATACTTGAGGGTACACCGTGAAGTCTAACAATTTCACTAATGTACACCTGGGTTAATTGTTCCAACGAATACTTGATATTGATCGGCAAGAAGTGCGCTGACTTCGTAAGCCTATCAACTATAACCCATATAGAATCATGACCCTTCTTCGTTCTTGGCAATCCGGTGACAAAATCTATCGAGATACTATCCCATTTCCACTCAGGAATAGTCAAAGGTTGTAACATATCAGCTGGTCTTTGATGTTCCACTTTTGCTTTTTGACAAACCAGACAAGATGCCACACGTTTCGCAACATCTCTCTTCATCCTTGGCCACCAAAACATCCGCTTTAAATCTTGATACATCTTTGTCATCCCCGGATGCATACTCAACCTACTAGCATGAGCTTCGTCCAAAATCGCTTGCTTCAGCTCGGGATCATTAGGTATACAAATCCTTCCTTTAAATCTTAAGATTCCATCAGATCCTTCCTCAACCGTTGCCTTATGACCTTGCTTCAAAAATTCTTTCTCATTCAACAAATATGGATCCTTATCCTGTTTTTCCTTGATTTCTTCCAGCAAGTCATTCGAAACAGTAACTCTACTTAGACGAATTCTTCTTGGTGCCAATTCCACTGACAACCGTATATCTCTAAACTGATTGATCAATTCTTCCTCCTTTATCATCATGGTAAAAACACTGATCACCTTTCTACTTAAGGCATCCGCCACCACATTCGCCTTTCCTGGGATGGTATTGGAGTTGGAAATCATAGTCCTTCAAGAACTCCAACCATCGCCTGCCTCATGTTCAATTCCTTTTGACTAAACAGGTATTTTAAACTCTTGTGATCACTGAAGACATTGAACACAACTCCATACAGAAAATGTCTCCACACTTTCAACGCAAAAACCACTGCAGTGAGTTCCAAATCGTGCGTTGGATCGTTCCTCTCATGAACCTTCGGTATGCGGAAGCATAGGCTACCACATTTCTGTTCTGCATCAACACGCATCCTAACCCTTGGTAAGAAGCGTCACAATACACCTCAAAAGCCTCGTTAGGATCTGGCAAAATCAGCACTGGTGCGATCGTCAATCTCTTCTTCAACTCTTGAAAACTTGCCTCACATTCTTATGTCCAATCAAAAGCTTGACTCTTCCTTGTGAGTTGCGTAAGAGATCCAGCTATCTTAGAAAAACCTTCAATGAACCTCCGATAATATCCGGCCAATCCAACAAAACTCCGGATCTCGGTTACCGTCTTCGGCCTCTCCCATTGCAAAATAGTTTCTATTTTCGATGGGTCCACCGCAATACCTTCCTTTGAAATTACGTGACCCAGAAATTGAACTTCTTCTAACCAAAACTCACACTTTGCCAATTTTGCATACAACTTTTTGTCCTTCAAAATTTGGAGAACTATATTGAGATATTCAGCATACTCTTCTTTATTTTGGGAATAGATCAGAATGTCATCGATAAAAACAACGACAAATCTGTCTAGGTATAGACGAAAAATCCTATTCATATAGTCCATGAATATTGCAGGAGCATTCGTCACTCCGAACGGTATCACCTGATACTCATAATGCCCGTAACGAGTTCGAAAAGCGGTCTTAGGTATATCCTCTACCTTGACACGAATCTGATGATAACCTGATCGCAGATCTATTTTAGAGAAAATAGCTATTCCTTTCAGCTGGTCCATCAAATCATCGATCCTTGGAAGTGGATATTTGTTCTTTATTGTGACCTTGTTCAGCTGACGATAGTCTACGCAAAAACGAGAAGTTCCATCCTTCTTCTTGACTAGTAGTACTAGCGCTCCCCACGGTGAAACACTCGGTCGCACAAACTGCTTTTCTAACAATTCCTCCAATTGCTTCTTCAACTCCACCAATTCCGATGGTGACATCCTATATGGTGCAATCGAAATAGGACCTGCTCCTGGTACCAAATCAATAGCAAACTCGATTTCTCTTTCCGGTGGTAAGCCAAGTACATCATCAGGACAAACTTCTGGAAACTCATTCACGATTGGAATAGCATTCACATCTTTTTCACTCTTGACTTCAAAAGAAGACAGCAGCATGTATCCTTGAGCTCCGTCCCTCAACAAAGATTTGACTTTGACGGTAGTTAAAAATCCAGAATCCTCATCCTTAGGAAAAACTAAGGTTTTATTGGCACAATCTAATAGGATATGGTTAGAAGATAACCAATCCATTCCTAATATTATATCTATTTCAACAAGAGGTAAGCAAATTAAATTGACCGAAAAGACTCGATCATTTATGGTAATAGGACAGTTCAAACATACTTTAGATGTAACAACAGGCTTGGTAGTTGGTGTTGAAACAATCAATTGAAAACTCAAAGAAGACACAGGAAATTTCAACTGATCCACACAGTCATATGCAATAAATGAATGCATCGCACCTGAATCATATAGTACAGTCAAAAGATTACTTGCTACGACACCTTCCCCTTGAATAAGATCTTCAGACTAAGAAGCCTCAGCCCCGCTCATCGTGTACACTCGCCCTCCAGATCGCGGCTGAGTAGCACGAACATTGCTCACAACTGGCTTCTTTTCTGACTGGTTACATTCCTTAGAAACATGCCCAAGCCTTCCACATTTGAAACAGATTAGCCCTTTGATTGAACAGTCTCTAGATATGTGGCCACTCTTTCCCCATTTAAAACATCTTGGCGTAAACACCACATTTGTACCAGCTTTGTTGCCATTAGAACTTCCCCCGTTAGATGGACGTTGAGGCTGACTCCCCGGTGGTCTCGAATACGGCTTGCGTTGAAATCGGTTGTTATTGTTGTTGTTGTTGCCTCCTCTTTGGAACCTAGTCAGTCCAAAGTTGCGATTTCTTGGATCACGTGACGGCTCCAACTCCTCGAGTCGTACACATGTGTCCACCAAAGCATGAAAGCGGTTCATCCTTAAGGGTAGCACTCTTCTCTTCAACTCTACCCTCAGCCCTTCCTCAAACTTACGGCATTTCCACGTATCATTTCGTCGAGTTTGAGCATAGCTCGAGAACCGAGACAAGCTCTCAAATTTAGAAGCATATTCATTGACATCATGTTGCCCTGACGTAAACCAAGAAATTCCATCTCCTTGGCATGCTGAGCACTGGCAGGAAAGTACTTTTCCAAAAATACTTCACAGAATACCTCCCAGGTAATTTCAGTTTCCTCAGCTTGTAGTAAGCGTCGGGTTCCTCTCCACCAGTTCTCACCATCCCCTCTCAGTATAAATGTAGCATACGTCACCTTTCGATCATTGGCGCACCCCATTCCTTCAAATATCTTTTCGAGATCTTGGATCCAAAGACTCGCCTTCTCTGGATTAAATTCACCTCTGAATTGCGGCGGGTTATTACGCCTAAACTCAGACATTTAGAGCATCAGCAGTCGCATCTTGCTGTTGAGCTGCTCGTTCATTTTGTTGCGTAATCACCTCTGCCATACTCTGCATAGCCTCAGCAGCTGCAATCATTGGGTCAACATTACGGTTCATGTTTGCACGCGTTCCTCTTCCGCCAGACATCTTTTTCTTCAATCAAACAAGACAAAACAAAGTTAGATGTATCCTTTCGGACACCAATCACAGAGAATCACACAACACAAGCAAAAACAGACCCAACCACAACCCCAAAAGACTCTAACTTGGGCTCTGATACCAACTAAAATGTCACACCCTAATAGGGATGTCACATTTTTGAACAATAATAATAACCTCTACCCAAGTTATAAATTATTACGTAATATATAATAATATAGGTTGTAAAAATATTTTTTTTAACATTATATTGTAAAATAAAATAAACAGAACATAAAATAAAATAAAACAAACTATTACATACACACCATAATTATACATATGATTTTGTTTTTAATAGGTACAAATAATTTACATATTACAAACTCTTTAATTAAAAATAGTAAACTGTCTGGTTTAAAGCAAATCATAAACTAGCCCAAGCATAACACTAAAAGTTTTGATCCTCCGAAGAATCCTCCTCGGGAAGATTATCAGAAGACAGAAATACTCTAGTAACATCATACCACATTACAATCAATCCATATGATATGGATGATCTCGAGGTTCACCTTCCTCGAACTGGTCACTCGGTTGCTGCTCCTCGTTGTATTGACAATCCAACAATTGCTCCTCTTCTACTTCCTCAATGACTTTACGGAACATAAATAATAATACAAAAAATATATATATAAAGAGGTGAGACAATCTACATCATTACCAGCATAGCAGTAAGAAAACGACAATACAAACAAATATAACAGTTAATATAACAATTCATATTATCACACATGCAAAATATCCAATTATAACTATTCACATTATCACACATGCAAAATATCATAAATCAAATTATAACTATTCACACAGTAATGCAGATTAAATATGCCATGTACTCAGACTCGTTCCTACTCCATGGAGCTAAACACAAACATCAGAGAGAATGATCCGGTAGACATGTCCGTACATCAGGCTGCCTCAACCAACTATTACACAGTCAAATACGTCGTGTAAATAGCACACAGTCAAATACGTCGTGTGAATGGTACACAGTCAAATACGTCGTGTAAATAGTACACAGTCAAATACGTCGTGTACGTCCAGGCATAGTACCAGACAGTCCCCAATAGATCCTGATTAAGAATAGTATTTGTCGAGATCGCTAATGTGTGTTTTCAGTTACCACGGCCTAGAGGAGCTACCAACTGTCCACATGTGGAATCTACTGCACACTAACGCCTCCAAGTTCTCCACATGAACACACTACGCCTATCACACCCGCAACACGGTGTAATTCATCTCGTCAGTCAATCGTCAATTTCAACCAAATTGACATACCACTCTATGTATGTAATGATCCATAATTACAAAAATACCCTCAATATCACCATGAATCATAATTACATAAATATCTTCATTGTCACCATAATTACATAAATACCTTTAGTATCAATAATTCCAAAAACAGTATGTCTCCACTTGACAGTACTATTTCCCAACGTGTCCGGGTCTACCACTTTGGCCCGACAGTAAAAACTTACTGTTTCCATAAGTCGCGTAAATATTTTTCAACGTTTTCTCAATTGCGTAATATTTTTAAATTATTTTCTCAATCGCGTAGTTTAAAAATCATCATTTTAAATACACGTAAGCTATTTCTACTATTTTTCACTGCATAAAATATTTCTTGATGTTTCAAATTAAATTTTGAAACTTTTCAAAACTACAAATATTATTTAGAGATTATTTTCCATTTTTCTTTACACAAAATACTCTAAGTCATAATTTTTTGACGTTTTCCTCAAAAATTCGATGTTAATAAATTCTTCTACAGTTAATTTTATTCTTTAACTACGTAAAATATTTTCTTGCTTTCTAAATATCATTTTGAAACGTTCTTCACTACTTGCTCATTTTTAATCAATTTTGACAGCATTTAGTTTAGAAAATCCACTAAATGATATTTTCTACGTTTTCCTTTAAAAAAATTCCTTTATTTAATTATAACCATAAAACACACTTTAAAAATTGCTAACATACTTTAAAACTCAAAGGTAAGTATTTTCAAGTGTCAAAAATTTATTTCTTTTATACACTAGACTTCTAATAAAAAAAATTTGTTTAGTTATTTGGTTCTTGAAAATCCATTGTAAATAAATTCTTTTTAGGTCAATAAAACTAGTTTATACTTAGAAAATAAATTTTGGATCAATTAAACATTAAAATATATTTTGGCCGAAAATCACCATTTTTATACAAATCATGTTTAAAATTATTTTTCATCCATTAAATCATTGAAAAAAAATCCTTTAACTTAATTAGATCAACTAAGTTATCCTTTTAGAAAATGGTTGAGAACATATTGATTCTCTTTTCATAGTAAAAACCATAAACTCTTCATCTTGTGTTCTTTGGAACACTTTTGCAAATCTCAACATATTTGCACATCGAACAATAATTATCATAGATCCATGAATATATACATATATTTATGAACACATACCATATATTAAAGTAATAATAAAACACATACCAAATATCAAAGCTATAAACATGCTTGCATACATAATAAATCACAAATAGAAAAGACAATAAACATGCACACAAAATTAATCACACAACAAACAACCAAGTGAATGAATCCTTATGGATTCTTCACCACAATTACATCCATTTTCTCACCACCACACATGGTTGATAAGATTAAATCTCCCTCTTACCTATAAGAAAGACAAGATCTCCTTGGACTCCTCCTTAGAAAATTTTGTGTAGCTTCAACAAAAATCCTAACAAGCTTAAACAAATTATAAAGTCATAAACTATGGATGAAAAAGATAAACCATGGATCAATCATGGCTTAGAACATCAAAAATCAAATTAGAAACAAGAAACAAGAATTTTCACCTTATAGGAAAGAAACTTCAAAGTGATTTTCCAAGCTCCAAATGGATGATTTAACAAAAACTCACAACTAGAGATGTTCTTAGAATATGGTTTAGATTTAGGAAATGAAGTTGGATGAAATTTTTGATGGATGGAAGTATATTGAAGAGGTGATGGCCGAATGGTGTGGGAAATGAAGACTTAGAAGTTTTTCTTTGGGATCTTAATAGAAAGAGAAATGGATGAAGATTTGGAATGATTGAAATGAAAATAATGTAGTGAATTTAGTCTTTCTCCATTATGCATGACCGTAGGACACTCAATAAGAGAGCTAGCCATCTTTTTTGACAAATTTGGCTTAATAGTAGCCTTTGATGACTTGGATGATGGATGACTTACTTCTAGACTTCATGATTGCATTTTGATTGAATAATTGGATGCATAATTTTAGCATATGGCCGAAAATGCTATAGGAAACTCAATCAATTGTTGATTGATTTTTAATAACTTATTTATGCTTAAGTCCTCCTAGTTAGGTTTAATTAAAAGTTAGTTAGATTCTTTTGTATTTTAGTTAATCATTAGTTTACTTAGAATCCTTAATCTTCTACTTAATTATACTAGTACATTTGTTTAACTAAAATTTGATAAAAACTAATTAGGTTTTAATCTATTTAATTATCACTTAACCCTTTTAGATTAACTTAATTAGATTTTAAATTAACTAATCTATTAAATTAAATTTTAAATTAACTAATCTACTAAATCTAACCATTTTTATGATTTTTAACCTTTTGGTCTAGAATTTTACAAGCCTTTTATGTTAGTAAATTTTTCCTAAAAGTGGGGCCCACAAACCCAAACATGAGTCCCACAAAGCAAATGTGGGTCCCACAAGCCAAACATGGGTCCCATAGATTTTTCTGCATGATAAATATTTTTATTATACAGAAAAATCCTAAAAATTAAAAGATTGATATATGTATTATTTGGATTGGGTTTAGTAAGATCGCCCAGCTCCAAATAATCAAACAGGATTTTCTCCGGCCCGAAAATTATTATTTTTCTTGACTCGGAGCACATCACACGAAACAATCAAATACAGTTACGAAACAGTCAAATTAATTTTATAACACATAGAAATCAAAAAATAGTACAATAAGGGCAAAAACATAATTAACTAAAAATTGGGGTGTTACACCGTGAAGCACTGATGGCGAGTTTCTTGGTGATAAAGTAATTGTTGTCATATATCCAATTACAAGTTCCTTTAATCACTTGACCCCAACATCCATCTTTTCTGGGATCGGTTTGACGTTTGTAACACCCCAAAATTTATTTATTTTATTATAAATATTTGTTATATAATATTTGTGATTTTTGAGAATTTTTTTAGATTTTTATGAGAATGTAGAATATTTTAATATTATTTCTCATTTTACGTGCAAACTGAACGGATCCAGAAAAATGAAATATTTTTCCCGAGAGCCTTCATCTGTGGAAACGTCAACGGGGGATCTTACTAAACCCAAGCCTGGACACGATTTACAAGATTTTACGTTTTTCAAAAAATTTTATCTGATAAAATAATAAATCGTTGTATAATTTTTATCCGCCGGATAATTAATATTGACTTCTGTCAATTGTAACAATTGTCCATTGGATAATACCATGTATTAAAAATCCTATCACATTATTTTAATGTAATCCACTTTATGTCTAATCAAATTCACTTTAATTCAAATCTATTGTATTTTAATCAAAGCTTCTTTGAGAAGTTTTGACCACCAAAAGACTAAGTTACCCTTGGCTTGTTGGGGAAGCCAAATTCTCCCCCTCTCTCCTCTCTTTTGCCGTGGCAATGTGGCCCATGGGAAGCAAAAATTTGCTTTCCCACACTTAACACACTTAATCACATTTCACTCATTTTTTATCTATCCATTTCTCTCTCTAATTTTCATTTTCCATTTTCTCCTCATTCTCTCTTCTTCCTCTTCCTCACCTCATGGTTTTGCAGCCCACTTTTGGAGATCATTTTTCATTTTCTCTCTTCAATAACACCATTCCTACACTGCTCTCAACCTCCTCTACACTTCCTATTTAGAAAGTTTCTTCAAAATCCATCATTTCCTCCATTGTCTTCCAAGACCAAGCTTCAAACTTTAAGGTAAAGTTTCTATTTTTTTTTCTTTTCTTTTTCTTCATTTTCGTGTTCTATGGTTTCATTGGAGACCAAAAATCCATCTTTTACCAAGCTTGATATTGATTCTTTGTGGTTGAAATTTGTAGGGTTTTTGGACCCTAAAACCATAACCACCAAGGAGCAAATAGGAGTCCATTTTCGTGTTCTTCCTTTAGGTACTAGGGAGATTATTCACTTCAACCATTATTGGTGGTGAGGAGACCTTGTGTGATTGTTTGATGGAGAAATCCATATTTATATACCTACTTTGTTTGATGATTTTTCCTGTGTATGTGTTTTTAATTGAGGTTGATGATTGAATAATAATTTTAAATGTATTGGTGGTGTTGGAATGTTTGGAAATGTTAGAATTAATGAATGGAAGTTTTGAGGGTTCACTACCCCAAAGTGAGGCCATGATTTTTGCTTGGAATTCCTAAGGTTGGCATTGATTTGTGTAAAATAAAACTCATGAGATTGGTTATAAAAATGATTAAGGCATGAAATGGAAAATTTGAGGATTCCTACCCTAAAGTGAAGCCACAGTTTTGGCTTGCACTTAAGGGATTAAAATTGATTTTGTGTGAAATAAGATTTAAGTGATTAGATATCAAGTGACTAATACATAAAATGGAAAGAAATTGAAACTTTGAAGACCTAGGGAGGCCACAGTTTCTAAGGGTTATTTTACCTAAAATTTTCATAATTGAACAAAGCTTAAGACTTTGGAAATGTGGATCCATAATATGGACTTGTGATGCTTGATGAACCATATATATATATAAATGTTGATGTTGAGAATTGGTTCTATGTTATTGTGTGTTCCTATGAGGAACTAAGTACTTGATGAAATTATGACATGTTGATATTGAGAAATGAATATATATGCCATTGTGGTATACTTTATGATAAATGTATCATTGATAAACATACATGATGTACATTGCGTCGTCATGCATATGTGTTGTACGTTGGACATTATTGAAAAGGTGATGTATACTTAGGAGATTGAATAACACATGTGCAGGTGCGAGTAGACTAAGCGTAGGGTCATAGTGGTTGGCCCTGGGGGCGTCGGGGTGCAGGTGTCTCACAATAAACAGTGGTAGCTTCATTAGGGCCGTGGGATAGACCGATGTAAACACACCGATGATCCGGATGGAGACGTTGTCCTATATCGCGATCAACTGTTGATGTGCTATGTATAAGCCATTTTGCGCAAATATTTTTATGAGATGAAGCACACTATTTTAATGCTAACGAGATATTGGCATGACTCCTTGACCATTCTCTCCAAAATGTTAGTGTCTAGCTCCATGGAGTAGGGACTTGGTACCATCTGTATTATGAATTGTCAGTCTCATAATTCATTGAGCATGAATATTCATAACTGTGAAAATATCTGTTCTTATTACTGCGAGAATTATCTAATTATTGGACTATCATATGTCTGTTATTGTTAATTCTTACTATTATTTATTGTTGTTCTGTTTTACTGTCGATTTTATTATTCCTGTGGATAAAATATATATGCTGTAATGCTATGTGGGCGTCCAGTGCCGTTCTGTTTTCTTGCTGTCATTTTGGTAATGAAAGTTGGGTGTCTCACCTCTTTCTGTATTTCGATATGTCTATTTATTCATATACTTCTGAGAAGACGTTCGTGAGGAAGAGAAGGAAACACTTGAGTTTTCGAGTTTTTGGCCATACTACTACTAGAGTTTACTGAAGATGTCTTCGCATCCGCATCAATTTTTGGGGTACGTTAGGATGACCTTTCATAGGGGACCCGATTACTGGCACATTAACTTAAGCACGGACCGTTGCATCTATCACGGGGAGCTGACTGTATCTTTGGCATGGGGCCGCTACGACCCGTCTGTTTTTGACTTCACAACTTTTGTTCACTTAGAATTCTACCTGCCTGTTAGAGATCTGTGGGATGACCTTTACTACACCCCATAAGAGGACTTTTTCCTCTCCACTGCTCGGGCTTCTGCCCAGAATTCGGTCGCTCCGATGGCAACTTCATCGGATGAATAGGACCTGGCTACGATTCCTTCTCGTCAATCTTAGGGGCTGATACTGTCGGTGGCTACTGATGGCTAACCATTTATCTTTTTGGGAAGCCTGACGTTTTGCTTTAATTGATGGTTGTATATTTGTATCTTCTCGAGTGGGTACATCTTTTGCTTTTTGTATAATTCGCAATGTAATTAAATAGGCTGATGCATATAATATTGTGTATGAATTGTGAATGTATGATTTTCAATTTCGTGTCGATTCTATTGTGTCTATAATTATTATTACCTCGATACGAAGAGAATCTCTAAATTTATTCTTTTGACAGTACCTGTTAATAATATAATTTTTTAAAAAAATGTAATGCTATTTAGAAAAGAACTTATATGTCTATAAAATGAACCGGGTCTATGAGGTTTAAAATAATTATTATTTTTCACAATTTATTTTGTTTTACGTTTTGAATTATTATTACTATGGTGTGACGTTCCTTCTTCGCGACATAAAAAAAAGGGGCGTTACAACGTTTATGTCAAGGTCTTGGCATGATTGGTGTGCAGACATCCGAAATCTCTTAAAATAAACTTTTAACCAAGTTGAGTCGGGATCCTAGATAATATCGCTTGGATTGGATGGGATCCAAGAATTAAATCTAGGATCCATCATTTGGGATTGATTCTTAACTTCGATCGAATATTGTGTTTGCAAAGTTGGTGACGTTTGGCTTGTCTATGAAGCTTTATTTGTGACCAGGGTCGTTTCGCCTGTTATTTGTAGCTTTTTATAAGACATGTGGTGAATGGTAAGTGGATGTTGTCGTTTGGGCTTTGCGTTGCCATCATTTTAAACTTTTTGCAATGCCTAGTGTGTCCTTACCATGATGGTGGCAATTGAGGTGCGGTGGCCTATAAATAAAGGAATAGGAGGAAACCTCCCACTCTTGTTGCTTCTCCAACCTTCTTCAAAAACTTTTCATTGAGCTTACAAATAGTGGTTTATGGTAGCATTCACAGTAGTGCAACCATTGATTTTTGCTTCTATTTCCTGTGCACACCCTAGCCTCCCTTTTCAATTCTCTTCCACTTTCCTACACTTAAGGTATTACCCAAACCCTCTTTTCTCCTCTATTTGGCCTTTTTTTTATCTGGACCATGGCAAGGGTGCGGGAGTCAAAGAGTACCAATGAGGAGGGTAGTAACTCTGTGGGAGCATTATTTGTAGTGCAACCTTCATACACGGTGGCGACATGGCGAATGGGTTCTCATGGGGACAATAATAGGGTACAGAGGCCACTTTTTAGCTCTAAGATCTGAGATGCAATCTAGAGGGCAAAAGTTGCAAGGAAAATTGCTAGGCTTAAACCCTCATGTTTGTTTTCTAAGGTTATGAAAGTTTTGACAAATAGGAATTTTAATTCTTCTAGTTCTGATGAAAACTTAACCTATGTAGGTTGTCCTAGCCGAGATCGACATATGAAGGGAGAAGTAAGAGGAAAGCTATTTTTGTCCACTCATCCATCCACTAATCCACTCATCCATCCACTAATCCACTCATCCACTCATCCACTAACTCACCCACTCATCCACTCATACACTAATCCAACCACTTAACCACTCCACCCACTCATCCACTAATCCATCCACTCATCCATCCACTCACCCATTCATGTCCATAATTTCCCACTCACCAAAAGTCCTTTGGCATTTTTCACTAATTCAACCACTCAACCATTCCACTCACTCATCCACTAAACCAATCCACTAAACCAACCCACTAATCCATCCACTCAAAGTGCACTCACTCACCCACTTCATGAACAAGAGTCTTGACAAATACAAGTGGGTGAGCTCCAAAGTTAAGGACATTCCATCTCGGTATAGTACGATAATGGTGAAATGATCTGATTTGATTTGAGAGATGAAACTTATGTGATTACGATATGGAAATGGAATTGAAATTAACATAGATTGAATTGTTCCAAGTATCACTTGTCTGGTCCACTAATAGTCATCCACTCATCCACTAATGGAAATGAAATTGGATCCACTTTGAGCTCAACGAGAAGATGGTGTTTGGGACGAGAAGTTTGAGGTGCATTCTGTTAGCCAAGAAGAATGGATATATACAATGCAGACCTATGGGAATAAACATATATGTACTTATATGAAACCATATTTATAAAGCTAGAAATCTAAATTATGTTCTTTGACTTCGAGATGGACATCTAACTTTCACTTGATTTGAATCATCTATAGGTAATAACTCGGTTATAAGAGTTCGTCGATGCAAGTTAAGGACATTCCATCTCGGTATGCATCTAAATTCTCGTTAGCCAAGAAGAATGGATATATACGATGCAGACCTCAGGGAATAAACATATATGTACTTATATGAAACCATATTTATAAAGCTAGAAATCTATGACTTCGAGATGGACATTTGGGTATATCTAAATGGCCCTATGTTTGGGTATATCAATTACTACACTAGCATTTGGACCTACCATGCACTATCTCGTCCTTTTTTCAATTTCTTCCAAGTAGTGCAACATGACGGGGGTGATCTAACCAAGGCTTAGGTCACTCTATGTGCCCGGGGTGGCCGTAAATTTTTGGAAACCTTCCTTGAGTCTTATAAAAACTTCAAGGATGAGTATTTCTGGCTAGAGGTGGCTCTTAGAACACGACCGTTTTCCTGACTACCAAAGAGAGCCAGCGATGTTTGTTTACTAGACATCTTGGCATTTGATTTCCGCCTTGAGGAGAATGAGGTCCGTGATGAGGACCTTATGGATGATGAGGTGGACGTGCCGACCTTCTTCATTGGATGGGTCACTAATTCAGATGTTATCCCATTGAGATTTAATTGAGATGCTGGAAAATGAACCTTGCGCTCATTTAGGTGAAATTCATAATATGAGCTTGCATTTATTTGTATTCCTTTTTTATTTCCCTTGAAAATAAGACTTCTTTTCTTTGTTGTGCAAAAAGCATGGCCCCTGCTGACAACCTCAAGGATCTCCACAGACAAATTGCGAAAAGGGCAACCAGAAAAGCTACTAAGGGCAAAGGCATAGTCTATATACCCCACAAACTAACCCATCCTGGAGATTCAAGATCAAATACTAAGACAACATACCAAGGTGCCCAACATCAGTCTTGGAAGCAGCGGGTAGGGAACCAAGGAGGCCAATCCCGGAGACCCTGGGTTGAGGGTCCCGTTTTGGACATAACTACTCCACAGAGTGAGGAGCTATCATCTAATGCCCTTATCCATTTCATGGTGTCTTTAATCTGGGCAACAACTTCCTTGTGGTTGAACTTATTAAGAAGGCGTTGATGTTGGACTTTAACTTAGAGAAGATGGCTAAGGCATACATTGCTTATCGGATCCATCTTGGAGAGGTCCGGTGTCTCCGTAATGTGGCTCTCCTGCACTTCTTTGCGAAATCAGTTCCAAAAGATAACAAGACTACTGAGCTGGAAGTTGACCTGGAGAAATTGTGGGAAGAAAAGCAAGCCCTGGAGAAGGAGAAGGCAGGCAAGAAAGAGGAGGCTGAGAAGAAGATTAAAGATGATAATGATGAGAACAAGACTCTAAAGCAGCAAATTGCCAACCTAGAGAAGAAATTGATGGACTATGAGGTGGCGGTGGCTAGTTTGCAGATAAGGGTGGGTGAGTTAGAGGTAGAGAATGAGGCTGTGGATGCTGAGATTGAAGAGATTGAAGTTAAATGGGTGAGGTTCGTAAACGAGTCCATTGCAAATACATTGGAACAGTTAAGGACTTTGAACCCATCCAAACTGATAATTTGGGGCGCCGATCTCACCGTTGGGTGAGGGATAGGTTTATTATGGATGTTGCTTCGTGACCCTCAGATCTGGATTCCCCTGTTCAAGCTAACACTACCTCAACCATTATTACTATTAATGACGAAGTTGCTTTCATTGATTCTTCTCTGTAATAACTTTCTTTTATTTTTTTTCCTTTTCATTGCCCCTTGTGTAGGGCTTTTTATTACTATAAGGATAAGTTCCGATGATGGCCTTTTCATTAATAGAGAGAAAAGCATATAATGTATTGTTAAGTTTCGATCTTGTTAGAATGGGGGGTGAAGCCAAGGTATTCTTGAGTTCCAAGAATACGACCTTGTACTTTGGTGACCATTCAAAATCTTTCCTTTTTTTTTAGTACTTTAAAGAATGGGAGAGGTTTATGAGCAGCCTTTGCTAAAAAATGAGTCATGGCTACTATCCAGCCTATTAGCTATTGGACTTTTTTCATGGAATGTGGGTTACGTATGTCAAGCATTGCCTAGTATTTATCCAGGTTGGATTCAATGTTACGATTCATCAACTAAAAGCCCAAGAATTTTCCTACCTATACTTCAAAGGCACATTTTTCTAACTTCAACCTCATATTGTGCTTTTTTAGTTGTGCAAACACTTCCTCGAGGTCTTGGATATAGTTGTCAGCCTTCTTTGTCTTGACAATTATGTTGTCAATGTAGACTTCCAGCATCTTACCAATCTATTTGTCAAACACCTTATTCATCATCTGTTAGTAGGTTGCACCAGCATTCTTTAGGCCTAAGGGCATAACCCAGTAGTAATGGGTAGCCCTTTGCATGATGAACGTAGTTTTGTCTTCATCATCAAGGTGCATTGGAATCTAGTTATAGCCAAAATAGGCTTCTATGAATGATAGTAGGAAGAAACCAGATGAGTTATTCATTAGCTTGTCAATGTTAGGAAGTGGGTAAGGGTCTTTTGGACATGCTTTGTTCAAATCTTTATAATCGATGCACATGAGCCACTTCCCAGTTGCTTTCTTAACCAATACCACATTGGACAACCAAGTAGTGTAAGTGACTTCTCTAATAAAGCAGACATCCAAGAGCTTTTTCACATTTTTTTTTTGTATTTTTTGTCACTTTGGTTCGACTTTCCTTTTTGTTTGTGAGATTGGCTTGGCATCCAAGCAAAAAGGTCTATGTTTTTCTCAAGGAATGCGATCAGCTAGGCCTTTTCTTTCAAGTTTAACTGTCTTCCAACCTTGCTAACTTGATCTGGCTTGCTTCCAAGTTGGAGGGGTTCAAGTTCTCCCTCTAGATCGGGATAAGTGTCCCGTATCTCTTCACGTACATCCAACTCGGTCAAGAGGATGTTAGGGAAGTTCGTAGTGGCTGAATTGGGCTTAAACTGCTCCATTTTCTTTGGGGCCTTTGCTATCTTTAAACTCTCATTATAACATCTACGAGTCGTGGCTTAGTCTCCCTTGGTCGTGATAATTTCGTTGTCTTTGTTCAAAAATTTCATGACCAAGCGAGTGGTCAAGATTACAACACCAAAGGTATTCAGCGAAGGGTGACCCAATATGATGCTATAGGCAGAGGGGCAGTTAACTACTAAGAATTTGACCTTGATTGTTTTGAAGAGAGGTTTCTTATCCAAAGTCATATGGGTTTCAATATATTCCATCAAGGTGATTTTATCTCTGGTGAAGCCAATCAGTTCGCCAATGTGTGAGATCCATGAACATGATGGCCGTCATACTTCCTTACTCAACAAAAATATGGTGGGCCTCAATGTTAGTGATCACCCACAGAAATCACTAATGAGTCGTCTTACTTCGGCATAATATTTCTGTAATTGTTGTCACTAAAAGAAATTAGAAGGGCCTTCCACGTTTTGGATCTTGTCTTGGAGATCGGATAGGAGGCTACTCTCAAGACAACACGAAAGGCTTTCTTCCTAGCATTGCTTGATTCTCTGCCACTTGTGAATCCACCCGATATTGTGTATATTGTTCTAATGACTTTGGCATGATGATGATCATCATTCTAGGGGGACGGATCCCGAGATGTTTTGCAGTCCCTATTTTGTCTGTTATCTCGAGGTGAATCTTCCCTCTCCATTCATTTCTTTTCAAATGCCTCCTTCTTTAGTAGTGGGAAAGACTTCTTCTCAGGCTATAACTTCTTTTTATGTAGTTTCAGGATCCTTGTTGATTCTCGTCTCGAGTTTGGTGGACTTAGCGCCCCAAACATCCATCTCGGACAAGGGACTCAATAGCATCCTGGAGGCAATCCTTTATGTTGTGTCCATAGCCGTTGTAGAATTCACAACGCTTGGACTTGTCTTTCTAAGCATGCTTTTTAAGTAGGGGAGGTTTAGGAACATCTAGGAATTCAGTATTCATTACCTCTTGATAAATTTGAGAGTAGGAAGCATTGAAAGACGTGTAGTCCTAATATCTCCCTTTTAGTGGCGACTTTGAGTGTTGTGGTTGTGAGGGGGCCTACGCTGGCTTTGTCCATGTATCCACATTTTTCTCCAGGTTTTCCCTCACCTTGATAACGTCTTCCGTGATAATATACTTTTGAGCCTTTTCTCTGAATTCATCCATTTTAAGGGCTTCCCTTTTTACGAGGGAGTGGAAGAGTGGGCCTTAGTGGAACCCCCTCCTGATATGGTGTAAGGCCAATCTTTGGTCCCAGTCTTTAATATTCAAGGACTCCTTATTGAATCTTACTATGTAATCTCGAAAGGATTCATCTTTCCCTTGTTTGACATGGGAAAGTCATGAAATAGATTTCGGTTGCACTTTACTTATGGTGAAGTACAGCAGAAATCTTGAGGACAAGTCATCCCAATCGATCACAGATCTCAAAGGAAGGGTAATGAATCATCTCAAGGTGACCTTTTAGAGAGAAAAGGGGAAAGCTCGGCACATGAGGGGGTCATTACCTCCTGCAAACATTATGGCTAAAATGTAAGCATCCAAGTATCCCTGTGGGTGCGTCGTACGCCTCAATGTTCATTAAGTACTTGAATCACCTCAGAATCTCGAAATTCATCAGTTCATTAGAGAAGGGTTATCCTTGTTAGGTGGGGGATCCCTGCCTTTTGAGTTCCATTGCACATGAATTTTCAACATCATGGTTCCCGGCTCATGCTGGTTCCCTGGGCGGATTAATTTCCGTTAGTGGAATCCGGTTCTCATCCTCTTATTCCATGTAGACTTATTTCTCCAACTTTGCCAGGCATCTACCTTGTTCCTATAATCGTTCATCCTTAAAGCAGATCAAATCTTCTATCTCGTGATCAGACAGCTCGTGGTGGATGGAATCCGCTTAATGGGAAAGATTTGTGTCCTCATCTATAGGGCCTAGGTGTTGTAGTGTTTAGACCTATGGTTTTGTGTTCCTAGGTGGGGCCTCACGCGAGTTGAGCTGAGTTGTTGCTGAATTGGAATCTACGATCGGGGAGGAGAGGGGTTCTCATTAGAGAGAGAGACTTCCTCTCCATCCCGACTGGATTTTGGGTGAGCAATAGGTTGATCATAAGCAGTTGACGTGTGGTGTTGGCTAATGGCTGGCTAGTTCTTTACTGCAAAATAATGTTGTTGTCTGCTGTTAACCATGGTGGTGAGAGTAGGAATTTAACGTCCCCACAGACGGCGTCAATGTTCTGAACAAGTCTAAAAGGGATCACCTAAAAGAGTTTTTAGTGAATTGTAGGTGGCATTTCCTTCCTTGGTGCAACGGTAACAACAGCAAAGTTGAGGGTTGGTGTACCTGTAATGGCACTTCAATGCTCAAGTTAAGCTATGCACTAAGAGAGAGTGTCTAGGGTTCAGAGAGATACTTGAGTGGCTTAGCCTGTTATTTATAGGGGAGTGTTACACTTTTCTTTAGCGCCCTCGAATCCGGCACCAAAAACTTGTTGGACTAGAATTATACCAATCTTCTTGGTGGGTAACTCATTTTGCTAACCGCAAGTGCACGGGTCGCTCAAGTAATAAAAATGATGAGTAGAGATCGCTCCCACGAGGAAATAAGTTACTTTCTAAAGCTACATATTAACCTACAACTTAACTAATTCTATTCAAACAAACGTAAATTAGAAAAGTGGTTGATTAATTACACTACGAAGCATAAAGGAAAGATAAAGATATAGTTGAAAAAAATAGGGGATCCTTTTTCACCTTTTACTTCAATTGACAAAAAGTAACCCTTTCAAGCAATACAAATGATTAGATTAGGTTAGCATGAGAAACTAACTTAGTTAACAGCTTATGTCTAGGTTGATTAACCCTATGTCGTTTACCTAGTGCACTATGCATCTATGAGAACCAGAGCAAACAACAAGCATTAAGATTGATTCTCAAATATGATTATACATGACTAAGAGGTATATGTCTATCCTATTAGTGAATTAATTTAGCCTACCATTAGAATGAAATCGAATATGCATCTACTATACGTATAATCTAAAACTCAAAGTCCTATGTCTTGGCTCATTAGATTTCATCAAATCACCTAAATGCTGATTAAATAAGTAAGAGCATTAAGCACCACATGATAGAACAAAACCCCAATCATTTATATAAACTCAAAAGAGTACAAATCAGTTAATATTCATGGAGGAATCCAAAGAATACCCTAAACACAACTTAGATACTCATTGAATATGAAAATGTATTATAAAAATTCATATTCAAGATCAATGGAAGAGAGAAATAGAAGAAGGAATAGAAGATGAAGTCCAATGGGATGAGCCTTGAAGCTTGAATATTCCTCCAAGATGAAGAGGACCTCCAATCTTAGCTTCTTCAACTTTCTTTCACCCATAAATAAAGATCTAGCTGTTGGATTCTCCAAAAGATCAAAGCTAAAAGTGTAAAAATAAAAGTTCTCCAAGAGAGAAGAGAGAAACCGAGAGAGAGAGAACTAAACTCTATATAGAAAGTATTTATACGCCCACAGATTTCGCACCTCACGTCGCGACGTTACACAACACGCATCGTAGTGCAGAAAAAATTAGGTCACCAGCGCCGCGATGTTCACTTCTTTGCGCCGCAGCGTTAAAGCCTCTGGTTATTAGGGCTACGACGTAAGTATACCAACGTCGCAGCGTGATCCACTGGAACATGTCTTGTGATTTCTCTTCCATTGCAGGGCCTTGGCTTGCATCAAGTTAGTACTTTTGGGCTCATCCTACAATTGAGAAATCAACTAGTCAAATACAAATGTAGTCAAACTGAATCCAATCAAAGATTAGGAAGAATTTTAGCAAGATTAGAGAGGAAGACCTCACCATAAATTTTATATGAAAATGACGCTAAAGTCTTCTAACAATGCATAACAATAAGGACAAAGCCATCAATAATGCATAGAGATCGGACACAAATAACTACATTCTGTGGAGTTATCACCTAAATGTTGTAGCATTGAGACCCATGGTTTTGTGTTCCTAAGTGGGGCCTCACTCGAGCTGAGCTAAGCTATTGCTGAACTGGAATATGCGATCCTGGAGGAGAGGAGTTCTCATTAGAGAGGGAGACTTCCTCTCCATCTCGATTGGATTTTGGGTGAGCAACAAGTTAATCACAAGTAGTTGATGCGTGGTGTTGGCTAATGGCTAGCTGTTTCTTTATTGCGAAAGTATGTTGTTGTCTATTGTTAACCATGATGGTGAGAGTAGGAATTTAGCATCCCCACAGATGGCGCCAATGTTCTGAATAAGTCTAAAAGGGATCACCTAAAAGAGTTTTTAGTGAAATGAAGGTGGCATTTCCTTCCTTGGTGCAATGGTAGCAGCAGCAAAGTTGAGGGCTGGTGTACCTGCAATGATACTTCGATGCTCAAGTCAGGCTATGCACTAAGAGAGAGTGTTTAAGATTCAGAGAGATACTTGAGTGACTTAGCCTGTTATTTATAGGGGAGTGTTTCACTTTTCTTTAGCATCCCTAGCAACGACACTAAAAACTTGTTGGACCAGAATTATGCCAACCTTCTTGGTGGGTAACTTCTTTTGCTACTGCAAGTGCACGAGTCACTCAAGTAATAAAAATGATGAGTAGAGATCACTCCTACGAGGAAATAGGTTACTTTCTAAAGCTAAATATTAACCTACAACTTAACTAATTCTATTCAAGCAAACGTAAATTGGAAAAGTAGTTGATTAATTACACTACGAAGCATAAAGGAAAGATAAAGATATGGTTGAGAAAAATAGGGGATCCTTTTTCACCCCTACATCAATTGACAAAAAGCAACCCTTTTAAGCAATACAAATGATTAAATTAGGTTAGCATGAGAAACTAACTTAGTTAAAAGCCTTTGTTTAGGTCGATTAACGCTATGTCATTTACTTAGTTTACTATGCTTCTATAAAAACTAGAGCAAACAACAAGCATTAAGATTGATTCTCAAATGTGACTATACATAACTAAGAGGTATATGTCTATCTCATTAACGAATCAATTTATTCTACAATTAGAATGAAATCGAACATACATCTACCATACGCATGATCTAAAACTCAAAGTCCTATATCTAGGCTCATTAGATTTCATCAAATTACCTAAATGCTGATCAAACAAGTAAGAACATTAAGCACCACATGATAGAATAAAATCCCACTCATTTTTATAAACTCAAAAGAGTACAAATCAATCAATATTCATAGGGGGATCCAAAGAATACCCTAAACACAGCTTAGCTACTCATTGAATACAAAAATATATTACAAAAATTCATATTCAAGATAAATGGAAGAGAGAGAGAAGAAGGAACAGAAGATAAAGTCCAATGGGGTGAGCCTTGAAGCTTGAATCTTCCTCCAAGATGAAGAGGACCTCCAATCCTGGCTTCTTCAACTTTTTTTTAGCCCAAAAATAAAGATCTAGCCGCTGGGTTCTCTAAAAGATCAAAGCTAAAAGAGTAAAAATAAAAGTTCTCCAAGATAGAAGAGAGAAACCAAGAGAGAGAGAGAACTGAAATCTGTGTAGAAAGTATTTATAAGCTCATAGATTTCACACCTCACACCGTGGCGTTACACAACACGCACTGCAGCTTGCAAAAAATTAGGTCACTAGTGTCGCGGCGTTCACTTCCTTGCGCCGCGCCATGAAAGCCTCGGGTTATCGGGGTACACTGGCAGAGAGTAGAACGCTGCGACGTAAACATACCAACGCCGCGACGTGATCCACTGGAACTTGTCTTGTAATTTCTCTTCCAATGCAAGGCCTTGGCTTGTATCAAGTTGGTACTTTTGGGCTCATCCTGCAATTGAGAAATCAACTAGTCAAATACAAATATACAATCCAATCAAAGATTAGGAAGAATTTTAGCAAGATTAAAGAGGAAGACCTTAACATGGATTTTATATGAAAATGGGACTAATTAAAGTCTTCCAACAATGCATAACAGTAAGGACAAAGTCATCAATAATGCATAGAGATAGAGCATAAATAACTATATTCTATGGAGTTATCACCTAGGTGTTGTAGCGTTGAGACCCATGGTTTTGTGTTCCTAGGTGGGGCCTCACGCAAGCTGAGCTAAGCTGTTCCTAAGTAACAACATAGCTGCACAAATTCCATTTCTAACTTCATTGTATTTTACTTTTTTGCAAATGTTAGCAACGAAAAATTCCTACTTCTGCCTTACATGTTTCATCCCTTCATCAATTTAACTGGCTACTGTTACTAGAAAAAGTTCAGATCAGAAAGCCAATCAGCTAAGAATGGCACTACAAATGGACCATGACATCCTATATCCCCATGAGAATCAAAACTTTAAGAAGTGATTTATCTAACTCATCAATACCTAATACAGAAATGCATCTTATGCCTTAGTACAAATCTATTTCTAGATATAAAATAATATCTTATATGATAATTAAATGTTAAGTAACTAGTAATTCTAAAGATAGGAAAAAGCTATACCACTCGAACAGATACAATCAAATCACACAATTCAAGTAGAGGACATATGAACCCATGGCGAGTAACTCATATAAATCCTTACATCCAGTGCTATCAGGGGTGTAGAGAATTATAACCCATGGCGGGTAACTCATATAAATCCTTACATCCATGTAGAGGACATATGAACTACTGGCCCAGTCATAGAACCAATAGCTCTCCACAGGCTCCCAGTATATCATCTAAAACGACATTCTGTTGTGTCAGTTGTTGTATTTGATATTGGAATACCACATAAAGGCACATGGGGTGAGAATTTTAAGAATTCACAGTAATTCTATATGAAGGTGTCATCGTGATGATTCCAGCTGTTTCGGGGTTTTCGCAAATATTTTTACATAATAATAACAATATAAGCTACTTGGTGGCTGAAGCCAAAACTTTTTAATTATCCCCAAAGCAGAAGTTCTTTTTAATGGCCAACCTTTATTATATTCAATTACTAGATGCCAATGCGCATTTATAGATATCAAACAGAATCACAGGAAATCAACCAGCAAAATAACAGATAGTCAGAATAATCTCTATAGTAGTATAATAAAAATACAGTCAATAAAGCACAATACACAGGATATCAAATGCTATGCCAATGCAATGCATGAGTTATTTAAATGCCATAATTGTTGTTTCCATTTTAATTTTCTGTTTGCAGTGCTCAATCTAAGGACCTAGTCCTTTATCCATATCCTGACCGGTTATGCTCATTCCCATGGATCCAGTCCTTTATAAGTAAGGAGTCTCCGCTCCACCTACACAATACTTGGTGATAGTATGCTTTTTAGGCCAAGTACTCATCCTACACATGACAGTGCTTCATCATGCAACCCTATCTCCTAATACTAGAGCCTCGCTTGTGGGTGGGAATAGCATTAAAAAAATAACCCCTAAAAGGATCATATCCACCATATCTGAATACTAAGTTTCACATTAATTTTTCCATATCTTTATTCTTTGTGCATGCTTAATTGATTGTGCCCTATCGACCATTATCAATATTCACAATGAATGCAAAAATAAGCCATGCTAGTCAATAGAATAATCCAGAGAATAATTCCAACATTCAAATAATACAATTCCATTAAATCATTCACAACCATCAACTAGAGTCGCTCATAACTCATCAACAATTACAAACCAAAAGCACACGAGATAGCTCATCATTGGCTACCAAACCAGTCAGTTATGACTCAATTTCAAATTTCAATTCCTATTTCAATTATCAAAATTAACCATTAATATATAAACTAAGCTTCACTAAGTTTCTCAAGCTAAAATTAAACCCTTAGTCTAGTTAACTAACTCATTATGAGTTCAATTATGTAAAACTTACATTAAACTCTTAATTTAAATTACCATAAGGTCTTAGATAACCTCTTTTTTTTATCATTTAACCAATTTAAGACAACCATAGATAAGATTTAACTTAGGATTAACCAAATTAAATTCTTTAATTAACTCTAATTTAACCTAACTAAGGCTTCTACCTTAATTACACTAAACCATGAGTCATAAGGCCATTAACTAAGTCCAGTTATGCAATTAAGCTTTAATACACTTAACTAATAAAATTAACTCACACAAATCCTTCCTAGGTAGCAAAATCAAGACATATAGCTTGGATTATTCTCAAATTAAATTTTCAAATAATCATTAGATTGACTCATTTAAGTTCAACTAACTCAATTTAACCTAAATGAGCTAATTACACCTAACAAATTTTTCCTATACCCTAAACGACATAGTGACCACAACCTAGCTTAGGATTTTCATTAAGTTCACTCAAAACAACTTCAATCCAATATCTCAAATCAACTCATAAACAATTAGACAACCTTAATTAACACAAATAACACAAAATCCATGAAGATTAACCAAGAAAACCAAGAGCACCCATTCTGCCAAGCCATGGATTTTCATCACAAATTCAACAATGTTCTATAGTCATTCAGGTGTGTAGAATCAAGATATAAGCTCAGAATTTTAATCAAAGCAAAAATTTCCCTCCAGCCCTCAATCCCTTCGTAGCCCCCATCAACAACACCACATGCAATCAACCAATTCCACATGCAAGGCTAGACTCAAGAAGAGGAAGTGAAGAAGGAGAAAATCAAGCAAAAATGCTCCTACTTGGACTCCTAAAGCTGGCTGGAAAATGGTGAATCAGAGGAGAAAAACAAACCTCCCTTGGTCTTGATAGATTGACGAGGAAGAAGAGAACAATAGGAAGATGGTAACGATAGTTTTTCTCCAAGCTTGAGCTCCACTTGATGCATGCAAGGCCTCCATGCCCTCTCCCCCAGTTTCAGTCGCAAAGAAGAGAGAAAATAGAGTGATATGAAGTTGTGTGGGTCAATTCTTTAGCGCATAGGAGAGAAAGGAGGAGTTTATAAACTTAGTTGGTCAATTTATGCATGCATTGACCAATTTTTGAACTTAATTTCCTTTGAGATCCATTTAATCTCAAAACTTGTTTTAAATATTCAATTGAGTCTTACGAACTCATATTAATAATTGAAAAACCTTAGTCTAAACACATGCATTAAAATTAGGTTCCAATTCTTACTTATGTGTTGTTAACTTGGTCAAGTAACCTATATGCATCAATTCCTATAGGTTTAAGTATAATCCAATTTCAACTCACCTTCACCTCACTTGATACCTAGACAATGAGAAAAGAAGCTCGTCTTCTCCCTTTTTATGCATGAAATCTCATTGGAAGTTAAGTAATCATTACTTAGTTCTTTATTATATTTTAATTGAGTTTTAATCCTATAAAATCACTTTAATTCATTCTAATGAATTTTAAATAATCTAAGTTAATTTATAAGGTCATTTCTATCGTAGAAATATAATGCTAAATTTTTATAATTATATTGATCACTTTTTCCTATTTATTCTTATTTTTGAGCTACTTTTAGGCTATTAAATTTCATCAAAAATTAAGAAAAATACCAAACGTTATTACTTTTCTTCCAAATTCTTACCATAATTTTATTTATTTATTTATAGCTTAAATATAAATTTTCACTATTTTTCTAACTCATTTGGATTTTATTTGCTAATTTCGAGCTATTTCAATGAACTTACATACATTTTAAGCCTATTTTTACTATAAAGTTTTAAAATAATAATTAACCTAATATTACTTATTTATTTTTAACATTTATTTAACAAAATTAGAGCGAGGACGTTACACAATGTCTCTTGATTACTGTGGTTTTATTTTAGGCTTCACAAGTAATAATTAGAACCAAATCCTCCTCCTCAATATGACACTTTCGATACATCTTTGCATTATCTATTGTATTTTATGTAGCTCTTGACTAACTACTCTACAACAATAGCAAAGACAGCTCCCCTACTAGAACGAATCTAGGATCAAACTCAAGACTCAACATTGTTACTGGATCCGTTCTAGTAGAGATGCTGTTTTGGATATTGCCGCAGGGCAGTTAGTCAAGAGCCACATGAAATACAACAGATCATGCAAAGATGTTTGTCTTCACGGTATAGAGCCTTTCAATGGCTAATATCACACTTAACATCAAAATGTTCACTCTCAACATGAGTAAGAGTCAAGAACTTAGTGCCTTTATTAATAGAAAAACTCCAACACCCATCTATCTTGGTGGCTTTATTTATTGATGTGATATAAAATTGCACACATCTTTTAATTTATTTATTGAGATTTTTATTTAATTGTGTTTATCTTTTATTTATTTTTATTTATATTTTGAATGATTTTATCTTCCTTATCCACTTTATGCTTCATCTGAATTTTCAGATGTAATTTAAAAAGATTTTGGATTAAATTAGGAGTTGTCTTGAAGATAAAGTTTTAAAGGGGATATTATCTATATTCTAAATCTTATCCAAAATTCAAAATTGATCAGAATTTCAAATTCACTTTGATTGGATGGAATCCTTATCAGTCAGAGTTTGAAGTCAAGAAGGATTAGAAGAGTAAATAAGCAAAAAAAGAGGACTGCACCACACACACTCTCAATCTCCCATTGACACTTATGCCTAGAGCAAAGAGAAAGCAATAACAAGGATTTAAAGGCAGCACCAAGAAGGATCATCGGCTTTCATCTAGTTTTATCTTTCTTGAGTTCTTCTATGTTGCTCTTTGATTTCTTGAGATTCATGGATTGTCCTACAACCATGAGTGGCTAGATTTCTTGTTTCTAGGATTATGGAAGTAACTAATGAATATATTTGTATCGAATATATTTTTGTTCTTAATGTCGCAATTAGGATGGCGACGAGACAACCAAAAATAGGCTTTTGAAAATAATGAAGTTTCCACCAATGTTTATTTAAATTGAAAAAACATTAAAAAAAAACCCATTAATTAGGAAAACTAGTCTTTTGGAAAATGATTTTGGATTCGAGAGTCGATTATAAATAGGGAAGGTATTAGCACCCTATATTGCCCATTCTAAGAATGGTACCATTAGTTAGTTGTACAAATTTTAATAATATTAAATATGTTTATTTTATCCCTCTTAAAAACATTATAACTATTTATAAAAGAAAAAGAAACAAACAAATTATGAAAAATAATTTTGGCTTGACAAAAATGAGTTCCCGCTTCTACGTATCCCTTGGTGTAATAGAGAACTCAAAGTCACATCGTTATTTATAAAATAAGTATGTTAGTTAATTTTAATTAATTAAAAAAAAACTTAAGATGTTTAAAGCAAGTTGTTAACAAAGGATTAATAAAAGCAACATGCTAACCAACGCAACAATCTAGGTAATAAACCTAACAATACAACAAAATGATAAAGAAAAAGTCAAACTCCATTCAAACTGACCCACAATCTTATCTTTATTTTTTTTATCCTTTTTTTATAATTTTTCATTTTCGTTTTTTATATTTTCTCATTTCTATTTTTTGTATATTTTATCATTTAATAATTTTTTTGTATTTTATCATTTTAATAATTTTAATATCTTTCCTATTTTATTATGCTTAACAAACCACTCTAAAAACATCTAACTTGCTAACAAGGCTTAGCCAACTTAACAAAAAATACTAAACATGAAGCTAAAACAAAACCTAATGACTCAAACCCAAACAAGTAAAAGATCATAGTATAAAAAGAAATGGGCCCAAACTTTCCCACCTAAACCCAATAAGCTAACCCTATCCCTAGCTGAAAAAAAAGGTCCTAAAAAAATATAAGACACAAATGTTAGATTCTAAAAACCATATTCGAACAAAAATAGCAGTAGAAAAGGGCATGAGGAGAGGACTGGCGAAGTGGTGGAACGACACGGTGGTTGGCTCGACTGTGGGTTTCAACAAAGGTGGATGACGAGTTGACGACAGGCGCAGTAGTGGTGAGTCATCCACAACAAGTTGAGTTAGTGGGGGCGATGGTGGATTTGGGGTGACTTCTGGGTATGGGTGACCATTGGCTTGGTCAACAACGATGGGAGTTGCGATGACATGCTAGAGCGGTGTCAACAACAGCGCTAGGTCTATGTAACTGGGTGTTGGTGGTGGTCTGAGTAGGTTGTTTGGGTTCGATTATGTGTGGTGGGCGTCCAAGGCAGTGGTCAAGGTGGTTCCAGGTTTGACTCGCAGTGGTGTTGGCATGTGGTAGAGGTCCTAGATTCTATGGATAGTCGTTTGGTTTGGTGTTTGATCTTGGGTGGATAGTAGAGCAGAGAGATTCGGGTTTGGTTGAGGATAGTGGAGGTGCAGTTGTTCACAATCTCAGAGCTCAAAGTGTGTGTGCTTGTTCTTTCATGCTCTTAATGCCTTTGGATGAGCTCTCTTTAGGTATTTAATGACTTGAATCTATGTCTTCCTTCCCATCAAATCTCCCCAAATCACACTCCACAATCCTTGATTTGTTAGTGATTAGAAAGAAATTGGAGAAGGAAATTTCATCAGATATTTCAATCATAGCCAAAAAGAGAAACTTACCATTTGATAGGGGTGGAGCGGATGCATGATTTTGGGGTTGCTGAAAGGATGCGCGCAACTAGGGTTTGGGTGTAAGCAGGGAGACGACTTGGGTGGAAGTGATAGATTCGGGGTGACCAATATTTAATGGGTTTTAGGCTCAAGTAGGTGACTTGAGAAAAATTGGGTTAAGCTTATGCATACAAGAAGATTATGTCATTTTATTTTTTCCAAATTTCTTTTTTTATATATTTTTTAATTATTTTTTTATTTTTTATTATTTTATTCTGGATTAAAAACTTTTAATGACCCAGACAAAATTGAGTGTTTACACCTTGATTAGGCAATAAAATAAAAAAAAATTATAAACAAAATTAGATGTTCACACCTTGATTAAACAACAAAAATAAAAATTTTATGAACAAAATTGAGTATCAACACTTAATTAATGGAAAATAATTCTTTCTTCATTTAATTATAATGTTCTTAATGCTTGCTATATCATGGCCCTATATGTAACATCCCGAAAAGTACCTGGTTAATTATAAATAATTATTTTATAATATTCTTGATTTTTAAGAATTTTTTTAGAATTTTTCAAAAATGACGAATATTTTAATATATTTCTCATTTTACTTGCACACTGAGCTGAGAATTGCTGAGGTCAGTGTAACGCTCTGGAAATTAATTATCTTACCACAAATAGTCATTTTCTAATATTTGTGATTTATGTGAATTCTTTCAGAATTTTTAGGAAATGAATATTTTAATATATTTCTCGTTTTGCGTGAGTATTGAGCAGAGTCAGGAAAACGACTGTAATGCTACAAAAATTGGAAAATTATATGACGGATAGTCGTTTTATAATATTTGCAGTTTTTGAGAATTTTCTAGGAATTTTTCGGGAACGTCGAATATTTTAGTATATTCTTCATTTTGCGTGCGCACTGAACGGACCCGGGAAGATGCAATGTCTTCCCTGTGGCTGGTAAACTCTAAATTATGGACTTGTCGATGGGGGATCTTACTAAACTCGAGGCCGGGCACAATTTACGAAGTTTATGTTTTTCGAGAATTTTACCCGATAAATGAAATTGCTGTACTGTAAAATCATCCGATGCATAATAAAATATTATTTTCATCATCTGTAACTCTTCTACACTGGAGGAAAAATAATACTGACAGTGTAAATATTTATCTGTGTTAGTATGCCCAATTAGGAGACAATCTTACTTTCACTTTATCATGAAACGTGTGAAGCTTCTCATGTAAGCTTGGAAGAAGCTTCTTGGAAATTTCCTCTCCCTCTTTCCCCATGCAAATGCAGCCCATTCTCTCTTCTCTCTCCTTCATGGACGGCTGGACCATCATTTTGGGGGGAAAGAATTGATTTTTCCTTTAACTAATTACCTTGATTAATTTCAAAACAAAACCTAAAGCACTTCTCTCTTCTCTATCTTCTTTTCTTCTTCTTCTTCATTTTAGTTTTCTCCTCCTTCTCTCTAGGAGAGCTCCATAGCCAGCCCCTCTCCCACACCTCAGCCATCACAAATTTTCCAACCAACCACATTTTCTTAATCCTCTTTATCTCCTAAACACCTTTCTTGCTTGGAGCTTCTTGAAAATCCACCATCTTCATCACTTTCTTCAAGCTTCAAGGTTAGGGTTTTTGGGTAAGCTTCAAGACTCTTCTTCTCTTCTCTTCATTTTCAGTTTCAAGCGTCTTTTAATGACCATCTACATTCCATTTTTCAAGTTCTTATGCTATTCTAACCAAGGTGAAATTCCTAGGGTTTTGGGTGGCACCAATTCAAAATTTCAAGGGAGTTCTTAGAGGTTTCTCTTGATTTCTTCACTTGGGTAAGAGGAAGACACTCCTCCTCAACCTCTATTAGCATTTAGGAACCTTGGTTGTGATTGATTTTGAGAAAAACCTAAAGAGGGTTATTCTTTGATTTTGTGATTAGTATGTTTGCATGTTGATTTTAATTTGTTTGTGCCATTGGATTGATTATTGATGTACATTGAAACATTGGAATGGATTAGAGGATAGGAAAAGGAATAAATTGATGTGGGGATGGCTCTTGGGTGGCCATGGTTTTGGGGTTTAAATTGATGTGCTCTTGGTGAGCAAATTTTAACAAGTGAATGACTAAATTAATCAAGTGTGTAATATAAAATCAATGGAATGGAAAATTTGAGAATTGAACCCACTTGGGAGGCCACGGCCTCTAGGGCTATTTGGGACTTAATTATGTAATTTTTGGTAATCTTGGAATTTAGAAAATTAATTGGTTGAAACATAGGCAATAGGTTAGCAAGGTAGCAAATTTGGAAGAATTAAATACAATTAGAGATTCATAAATTTTAAAGGACTAAGGAAGGAACTTGTCATGAAACTTGAGGAAATTTTACAAGAGTAAGAACAAGAGAGTGTGAGATTTTTGGATCTTAGAATAACCATTCTAAGTGTATGAGAATAAATTACTTTAGAAAATTTAATTAATTATGGAAACTTACTTAGTGACGAATTCTTGTAAGGATGACAAATCTTGAATAAGAATGCATAATGGACCTTAGAAATGTATTACCTTATTTGATTTCAATATTATGACATTATAGGTCTATGTGAGTGACCATCTATGTGTTGATGCTTATCTTGGCCAATTGTGGCATATTATGGAATTGTATGAGATTGTGAATCATATATGTTCATGCATAGAGTCTTATGCATTGTGAATGTCCTGTGGACTGTTGTAAGGCCAAGTTGCCTAGGAGATTGAACACACCTTAGTGCGGGTGCGAGTAGACTAGTGTAGGTCATGTTATGACCTTGGGGGCGTCGGGGTGCGGCTCCTCCATAATGGGCAGTTGGTAGCTCTTCTATCCGTGGGGTAAACCGATACAAATGCACCGATGGTCCGGACTGAGACACTGTCCTATATCATGATCTAGCGCGGACTGTCTGTACAATGCCTGAATGTGCACGTGGAAAATTATTGATTTATAGCACTTTGGTCGCGGCAGCCGAGTTACAGACATGTCTCCTGATCTTTCTCTCCGACTGTTCATGTCTAGCTCCATGGAGTAGGAATTTGGGAAAGCATGCATGTGCTTCATGAAATAATCTGTCATTGTAAATCATTACTTTCCGTAACTGTGAATTGTCTGATCATTACTGTAATGAATGTCTGCCTGGAATTGTTTATTTGCTTACGGTTGGACTTACTGCTTATTATTTGGAAATACCGTTCTGAATTGCTGTTAGGCGCGTTGCGCCGTTTTGTTTCTGGCTGCTATAATTGGTAATGATGGTAGGATGTCTTACCTCTTTCTTGTATTCCTATTATTTGCTGCCTGTGTGTATACTGTATCTATCGAAGACAATGGCAAGGAGGCTGAAGCCTGATTTCCCCGGTTTCTGGCCCGATCGAGACTAGCATCTACAGAAGACGATGGAGGCACGCATGCGTGAATTTCTGGGCGTTGTGCGTCTGACCTTCCTCGGAGGGCCAGAGTGTTGGCACATCAACTTGAGTTCTGATCGCTGTGTCTATCTGGGAGACGTGTCGATTTCCCTAGCCTGGAGACGTCATGAGACACCGATCTTCACCTGCCATGTTAGCCTGCGACTGGAGTTCTACTTGCCCATCCGTGAGATGTGGGGTGATTGTTACTACACCCCGCAGGAGGACTCTTTCGATTCCACCGCTCGGGCTCCTGCCCATGGTTCTGTGATTCCGATGGAGGTTTCCTCGGACGAGGAGGACCCCGCTGAGGATCCTGATACGATCCCTCCTCCCTTGAGGGACTGATTTTACTGGTAGCTGCTGATGGCTGCTAGTGTTTTATTTTGGGGGCCTGATGTATTATTTTTCGTAGGTTGTATATTTTGATATTCTGGGGGATGTATATATATGATTCCTTTGGGCAGGTATAGTTTTGCTTTTTGAAAATTTCTAGGCTTGTATTTAAAGTACTGATTGATATTTAAATATATATATATATATATATATATATATAATATATGTGCATGTCATTCGAGTGAATTTCATTTCTCGCCTTACTCTTTACTGCCATTCCAGCTTTGTCACTTAGTTTTATTTATTAATTAACAAAAAAAAATATACTGCCATTTTTACTCACGTATTAAAGCATCGAACAAGTTAACCTTAAACTAATGAACCGGGTCTTAATTTAGATAAATTTTATTTTCCGCATTTTCTTCTATTTGACAATGTGACGTTCCCTCCCAAAAAGGGGCGTTAAATTAAGTTGGTATCAGAGCCCCGGTTTGTGTTACTTTGGGTCTTATGTGTGAGTCTATTTTGTTTGTGCTGTGTGAATCTCTGTGATTGGTGTTTTGAATGAATTCCTCTGACTTTCCTTATGTTTTTCAGTTAATCTAATTCAAGAGAGAGTAAGACGGCGAGAGGCGGAGAAATGACAGCTGCTGTAGAGACAATGCAGCGGATGGCGGAAGTCATCGCGCAGCAAAATGAGCATGCTGCTCAACAACAAGAGAGAGCTACCCAACAACTTGAGGCGACTGCTGATGCACAGAACTTAGCAGAATTTCGTCGCCACAACCCTCCACAATTCAAGGGGGAATTTGACTCGGACAAAGCTAGTTTGTGGATCAAAGAGCTGGAGAAAGTCTTCTGTGGCATGAACTATGCCAAAGACAAGAAGGTGAACTATGCTACCTTCATACTTGTGGGCAATGCCGAAGATTAGTGGAACGGAGCTCGAGACACTTTGGAAGCCGAAGGCGCGACATCACGTGGGACGTGTTCAAGAACAAATTCTTGGACAAATACTTTCCTGCAAATGCGTGACATACGAAAGAGATGGAGTTCCTCAACCTGAGACACAGGAACATGACCGTTAGTGAATATGCGGCCAGATTTGAGAACCTGGAGAAGTTCTCAATGCATTATCAACATCAAACAGATGAAGCTTGGAAGTGCTAGAAGTTCACTGAGGGACTAAGATACGAGGTGAAGAAAGCTGTCATCACCCTGAAGATTAGGGTATTCTCAGAGCTGTTGGACACTTGTTGCGAAGTGGAAGCCTTGGAGCAGGCAAAGGACTCGAGGAGCAGGAACTTTGGGCCTGCAAGGTCCCAAAGAGGTGGAGGCAGTAGTTCAAACCGCTTCCAAAAGAAACCCTATTCCCGACTAGCGGGAAGTCAACAACAAACTGGCGGAAGTTCTGGTGGAGGTTCTACTGGGAACCGGACTGGTCATATGGTGGCATATCCCTCCAAATGCCTAAAGTGTGGAAAAGATCATCACATGAGAGACTGTACGATCAAAGGGATTATCTGCTTCAGATGTGGCAAACCGGGCCACATGTCCAGAGATTGCAACTAGGCAAAGGGTGAACCTTCAGTCAACGCGACTCGAGCCAAGAAACCGTAAGCCAGAGGTCGAGTTTACACCATGAGCAGAGCTGAAGCCTCCAAATCTGAGGACTTGATTCAAGGAGAATGCACCATAGAAGGTAATCTTTTAAAAGTACTGTATGACTCTGGGGTAACCCATTCTTTCATATCATATGACTGTGTGCTACGACTTGACTTACCAATGTCCACCTTACCTTTTGATTTGACTGTCTCAACCCCTACTGACAAACCGGTAGTTACTACCAAAGTCTGTTTGAAGTGTCCCCTGATTGTTGAAGGTCTAATTTTTTCTGTAGATTTAATCTATTTACCTTTTTCACAACTAGATATAATCTTAGGGATGGACTGGTTGTCTTCTAACCATGTTCTGTTAGATTGTTCTAGAAAAATCATAGTTTTCCCCGTGGATGAAGATTCTAGATTCTTGACGGCCAACCAAGTACGAGCTTTCTTGAAAGAAGGAGCTCAAGGACACATGCTGCTATCTTCTTTGAAAATCGAGAGCGAGGCTGACTGAATACTATTCTAGTAGTGAAGGAGTTCTCTGAAGTCTTTCCGGAAGATGTACCTGGTTTACCACCGACGCGTGAGATAGAGTTTACTATCGACCTTGTACCGGGAGCTGGCCCCGTGTCTATAGCACCCTACCGGATGTCACCGACGGAGTTGGCGGAGCTTAAGAAACAGCTAGAGGAGCTTTTGGAGAAACAGTTCGTCAGACTGAGTGTATCACCCTGGGGAGCGCCAGTGCTATTGGTTCGAAAGAAGGACGGTATCTCGAGATTATGTGTGGACTATAGGCAGTTGAACAAGCTGACGATCAAGAACAAGTATCCACTCCCCAGAATAGACGATTTGATGAACCAACTGAAGGGAGCAGCGGTATTTTCGAAGATCGATCTGAGATCTGGATACCATCAGATAAGAGTGAAAACGGAGGATATACCCAAGACTGCTTTCTGTACCCGATACGGTCATTACGAATACCTCGTGATGCCGTTTGGTGTGACAAATGCACCTGCTATCTTCATGGACTACATGAACAGAATCTTTCATCCGTACTTAGACAAGTTTGTTGTCGTCTTCATTGACGATATCTTGATATATTCCCCAAATCGGGAGGATCATGCTGAGCACCTCAGCATAGTTCTCCAAATTCTGAAGGAGAAGGAACTATATGCCAAACTGTCGAAGTGTGAGTTTTGGCTAGATGAGGTGAAGTTTTTAGGCCATGTGATCTCAAAGGAAGGGATTGCAGTGGGTCTGTCAAAAGTAGAGGCAATGCTACAATGGGAAAGACCGAAGTCAATAACGGAAATTCGTAGCTTCATGGGTTTAGCCAGATATTACAGGAGATTCATAGAAGGATTTTCCAAAATTGCTGGACCGCTCACTCAATTGACAAAGAAGAACAAGGCTTTTGAATGGACTGATAACTGCGAGCAAAGTTTCCAAGAGTTGAAGAAACAACTAACTACCTCACCGGTGTTAGTGCTACCTGATCCAAATGAACCATTCGAGGTGTACTGTGACGCTTCGTACCAAGGATTGAGATCTGTTCTTATGCAGCATAGAAGAGTGGTGGCTTATGCTTCGCGATAGTTGCGAGTGCATGAAAAGAACTACCCGACATATGATTTGGAACTAGCAGCTGTGGTTTTTGCCCTGAAGATATGGAGGCATTTCCTCTATGGAGCAACATTCAACATCTTTAGTGATCACAAAAGCTTGAAATATTTGTATGATCAGAAGGAACTGAATATGAGGCAGCAGAGATGGCTAGAATTCCTAAAGGACTATGATTTCCAGCTGTTGTATCACCCTGGCAAAGTGAACGTCGTGGCAGATACCTTGAGTAGGAAGACCGTAAGTGTTTCTGCCCTGACGATTAAGGAAAGAGACCTCATAGAACAGTTTAGAGATGTTTAGTCATTTGTTAAGTTGGAACCCAGAAGGATTTGTATGAACATGGTCACCATCTCAAGTGAACTAATGGAGGACATATGGGAAAAGTAGAAGGTTAATGAATTCTTGTAAGAAACGAGAGAACTGATGAGGCAAGGCAAAGAAACAGAATTTGAGGAAGGGACAAACGGAATTCTGAGATTCCGGGGTAGAGTTTGTATTCGCCGCGACCAAGGGCTTAGGCGATATATTGTGGATCATGCTCACACCAGCAAGCTGAATATGCACCTGGGCATAACTAAGATGTACCAAGATTTAAAGAAGTTGTTCTGGTGGCATGGGATGAAGAGCGACGTCACTAGATGCGTATTGACTTGTCTAGTTTGTCAAAAAGTTAAAGTGGAACATCAAAGACCTGCAGGATTACTGCAACCATTGTCTATTCCTGAATGGAAATGGGACAACATTGCAATAGATTTTGTTGTGGGTTTACCAAGGACAAAGAAAGGGCACAACTCGATTTGGGTAATAGTGGACCGACTCACAAAGTCAACTCATTTTCTCCTGACCAATATAAGGTACAGTCTGGAGAAGCTGACCCAGTTGTATATCGGAGAGATCGTTAGGCTGCATGATGTGCCTACGAGTATTGTTTCAGATAGGGATCCGAGGTTTACTTCAAAATTTTGGCAGAGTCTATAGGCATCGTTGGGAACAAAGTTGCGTTTAAGTTCGGCGTACCACCCACAAACCGATGGTCAATCGGAAAGAACGATCCAATTTTTAGAAGATTTGCTTAGAGCTTATACTATGGAGCAGACTGGAAGTTGGGATGAAGTTCTACCACTGATAGAATTCACCTACAACAACAGTTATCATTCGAGTATAGGGATGGCATCCTATGAAGCTCTGTATGGACGACGATGTCAGACATCATTGTGTTGGTACCAAGACAGTGAGCGTCTCACGATTAGACCAGATATCATTCAGCAGACGACTGAGAAGGTTAAAATGATTCAAGAGAAGATGAGGACTGCTTAGAGCCAGCAGAAGAGTTATGCGGATAAGAGGAGAAAGCCTCTTGACTTTGAAGAAGGTGAGCATGTATTCTTGAAAGTCACACCCACGACTGGGGTCGGCCGGGCTTTGAAATCTAGAAAACTCACTCTAAAATTTCTTGGACCTTACCAAATTCTTCGCTGGATAGGTCCAGTAGCTTACCAGATAGCCTTACCCCCTTTTCTTTCTAACATACACAATGTCTTCCATGTGTCACAACTGCGTAAATATTTACCTGACCCAAGCCAAGTCATAGCACCGGACACAGTACAGTTAAAAAAAAACTTGACCTATGAGGCGTCTCCTGCGAGAATCGAGGATCAACGGATAAAGCAACTTAGAGGCAAGGAAATTCCATTGGTGAAGGTGATCTGGAATGAAACGACTGGTGATGCAACTTGGGAGCTGGAAGACAAGATGAAGGAGCAACATCCAAACCTATTCTGAGGTATGTAAATTTCGAGGACAAAATTTGTGAATGCTTATGTCTTGAAGCATATCAAATAAGTTTTTGATGATAACAAAGTCAAGATGAAGACCAAGATCTAAAGAAAAGTTCAAGACCAAAAGAAGAAGACCAAGATCAAAGGAGGTATATTAGATATAAGTCTTAGAACATCAATGTGAAATGCTCTCAAGGTATCTCAATTATATTCAAATGGTTTTTCAAAGATCTTATAAATCAACTTGTTTTTCAAAGTTCATATTTTTAAAGAAATGTTGATTTCAATCTTGGATTATGTTAAACATTTGTAAATCTTGTTTAGTCCAAGTTCCCCAATGATAAAAATGGCCTGGAGACTTAATTGGGCATGAAAAATGAGTTTAAAGTATAGTGTAATCGATTACCAATGTTTAGTAATCGATTACAAGCTAAATAGAAGCCTTGTAATCGATTATACAAGTCTTGTAATCGATTACCATGTTCGAGAAAGCCAAGAACACGTTCAAGAACCTTGGACCATGTAATCAATTACATCAATATTGTAATCGATTACCAAAAGTCGAGAGGGCGTGTAATCGATTACACAAGTCATGTAATCGAATACAAACCCAAAAAGCCAAAAACACGTTCTAAGCGTCATGTAATCGATTACGAAACCATGTATGTCGACACAAGCATTCGACATGCCCAACGACTATATTTTCTTGGCATTTAATGTTGCCACAAAAGCCCCTAACGGCTCTATTGTTCTAAAAACTTATAAATACTCATCTTGGGGCATCATTTGTGGCTAACCAACATTTGAGAAACATCTATCAATCACTCTAATCCGAGAATCATCATTAAATCTCTTTTGCTCTGTTTTTGTATATATTTGAGATATTCTTGAAGAGCATCATAGGGCTTCAATTTGTGTAATCTACTCTTGTGAGAGTTTCATCTTGTAAACACTTTGATTCTTTGTAAAGAGGGTGAGGTATCCTTCTAGAGAAAAGAGAGTGAGGTATCTCTCAAAGATTGTAAAGGGTGAGGTATCCCTTGTTGAAGGTGAGATATCCTTCAAAGGTTGTAAAGGGGGTGAGGTATTCCTCTAGTGAAAAGGGCGAGGTATCCCTGTTTTGAGGCTCAAGCTCAAGGGTGAGGCATCCCAAGGAGTTGAGTGCTCTTTTGTGTAAAGGTTTTCAAGCACCCGTTCAAGCTTGAAGTTTAGTGAAAAATCTCGAGTAGTTTGCTTGAGGACTGGACGTAGGTCACAAGGGGTGGTTGAACTAGGATAAATCCTTGTGTTTGTTCTTCTCAACTCTATCTCTTTACTTTGTGCTTTAATTATATTTGCTTGAGTTGAGTTCGTTATTTAGCTTTGCTTGAATACTTTCTATCTTGGCTTGTTTATTTGTAAGTGGTTCATTTGATCGCATTTATCTATTCACTCCAATTAAACAATAGCTTCAACGAAAATTTGATAAACAAGTGCTTTGTGAAAGATTTGCGAAAATATTTCATAAAATCAATTCACCCCCCTCTTGAGTTTGAGGCCACTTGGTAACAAGTGGTATCAGAGCCAGGCTCTTGTGTAAAGAGCTTAGCAGCTTCAAGAGAAAGTGATGGCCTCTTCAAATGATTTTTCTTAAAGTTCTTCTCTTTATAGACCTCCCTTTTTCAATGGGGATGAGTATGCGTATTGGAAAGAAAGAATAAAAATTTTTATTGAAGCTATTGACTTGGATGTGTGGGATGCTGTTGAAAATGGTCCTTTTGTCCCCACACAAGTTGTAAATGGTGTAAGGATTAATACACCAAGAAGTGAATGGATGGATGATGATAAAAAGAAGGTCCAATATAATTTGAGAGCCAAAAACATCATTACCACTGCTTTGGGGTATGATGAGTTTTTTAGAGTCTCAAATTGTAAATCTATCCAAGAAATGTGGGATACCTTACAAGTAACTCATGAGGGTACTAGTGAAGTGAAAAGATCAAGGATAAATACTCTCACTCATGAGTATGAACTTTTTAGAATGAACCAAGATGAAAGCATTCAAGAAATGCAAAAATTTCACACATATTACAAATCATCTTGCTTCATTGGGAAAGACTTTTCCTAATGAAGATCTTATTAACAAAGTGTTGAGATGTTTGAGCAAGGATTGACAACCTAAAGTGACGGCTATTTCAGAATCAAGAAATCTAGCAACTATGACCTTAGCCACACTTTTTGGAAAGCTTCAAGAGCATGAGTTGGAGCTGAATAGACTCAATCAAAATGAGAAGCATGACAAGAAGGAAAAGAAGGGAATTGCTCTCAAGACCACCTCCTCTTTGATCAAATGATGATAAAGATGATGATGATGGAGATGGCTTGGAAATTAGTGAAGAGAATCTTGGCCTACTAGTAAAGAAATTCGGAAGATTCTTCAAGAAGAATGAAGATCAAAGAAGACCTCCTTTTCCCTCAAAGAATGCCTATCACAAAGGGGAAGGAACCTCAACCACTCCTAAATGCTATGAATGTGGAGAATTGGGACACATGAAGATAGAGTGCCTAATCTATCAAAGGAAAGTGGAGAAGTATGAAAAGAGGTACTCAAAGGAAAAGAAAGAAAGAAGAGCCTATATAGCTTGGGATGATAATGACATGGATTCAACCGATAGTTCGGACAATGAGGAAGCCAATCTATGTTTCATGGCTAGAGGAGAAGAGGAAGATAAAGACGACATGGAGGTAACATCCTCAAATTTTGAATCTAATTCTTCTCCTTCCTATGATGAATTGCAAGATGCATTTGAAGAATTGCATAATGAATCTATGAGACTTGCAAAACTTGTTTTATCATCCAAGAAAACAATTTCCTCTTTTGAAAACAAAATCTCTATTTTAAATAAGGAAATTGAGGAACTTAAAATTGAAAATGAAACTCTTAGACTCATTGATACTAATTCCTCATGCATGACATGTTCTTTACTTGATAATGCATCTACATCTTTTTCTTACTCATCATGTAAAACTTTTGAAAAGGAAATTGAAGATTTGAAAAATACTCTTTCAAAATTTACCCTTGGAAGAGATAATCTGAACATATTGCTTGGGAAAAAATGTGTGTTTCAAAAGGTTTGGTTTAGGGTACAATCCCAAAAATCAACAAAACTTTACAAGAATTTCTTTGTTCCCCTCAAGTTCATCAACAAGTCCTTTTATAAAGTGTTTTCATTGTGGCAAGAAAGGACATAGTGCATCAACTTGTAATGTGAGGAAGAACATCAATAACAAGATTGGAGCTAAAATGGTTTGGATCCCTAAGGGCACCTTGCCTAACACTAACACATAAGGACCCAAGAAAATTTGGGTACCAAAAGCCAATTCCTTCCTTTGTCATTACGGATACAATTACCTTATGAAGTGTGTTGTAGGTGTGCTTGAAGGCCAAGAACGGACTTTGGAATATCAAAAGTGGCTGCTACAAGCACAAGATTAGAAATTAATCCAAGTTATCTTCCTTGTCTCTAAGAAGCTTGGACTTGCAACCTTTTGATAAGTGGAGATATGTTTTTATGTTTTAACTTGTTTTGAAATTGTACTTTTCAAGCTTAATATCTTGAAAATATCTTTATATGTAATAATATGCTGGATAAGTTCATTTCTTGTTTGAAATAGCATATTTGATATAAAACATCTTTGAACTTGGCATATTAGATCAATCATGCATCTAAACTCTTGCTGCACAATTTTCTGCATAATCATGGTTCTTTGTTGCATAAATATTGATTTCCAATCCCATACTGACTTGAGCGTCGGAGATTTCCCCTTTAGCTATTTTGCAGGTACTACATCATGCCAAATGTAATACCCTTAAGTACATGTTAGACTGGTAAATGGTTACGAAAGGTAGCATTTAACTTGTTTAGCATGTCTTATAGTCATCAAGAACTTATTTTGTGACAATCTGAGTTCATTTAGGCACTTAGTTGCAACATAAAAGTTGTAAAATGGCTTAAAATGACTTGTAGATAATAGCATAAGTTGCTAAGTTAAGAGAAATAAACATAGAGAGTTTATTTCTAGGTCACAAATAAGTAAATAATTGTGGTAAAAGTTTCATAAAGAATTGAGTCATTTGGTATTTTTAGCATGGTTGTGCTTTTAATGCTCGATTGTATAAGATATAGAAAATAATGAGAAAAGAGAAACAACAACTTAGATGAATCTTATGATTTATTCTAAGGTTGTTGGAATTATGGAAACTCAATTAGCATGATTCGGGTATCCATAGCAAGATGGAAGTTTCGGTATTAATCTTTTCCCGTACCTGCACGTCCCTTCCCCTTTATATTTGGTTCTCCTAGGGCAGAGAAGAAGAGAAACCGAAAACCAGAGAAGAAAAGAGAGAAAGGGGAGAGGAGAGAAGGGAAGAAGAAGGGAAGAGGAAGATCAAGCTTCAAGATTCAAGGCTTCAATCTTCAAGAAGGTAGGGGTTTAGAGCTTTTATTCATCTCTATTCTCTATGTATGATATAGATACATAATATGCTAATTTGAGTTTTTAGAGATGTTAGAAGAGTTTATTTTGCATAGAAGTGTTCCTTGGGTCATTTATGACTTGTCTATAACATCAACTTAAGAAAGAAGACTAGGAATCACAAAGTGAGCCTTAAGTTAAAGAATGGAGAATTTTAGCCATAATCCAAATTAAAAGAGATTTAAGAGAGTAATTGATGTTCCTAAATGTTAAAGAACTGATTAGGGACTTAGAATTACTTAGAATTTGGATTGAAATGGCTTGGAATCCAGAAATGACCAATAGAACTATATTAATAAACCCGTAGTAGAATCAATTTGAAAAAAAAAGAATCCGGAATCACTTGGCACAATGGCACATGACGTGGAGATAGTCAAACATGGTGCTAGAGTTTTCGACGGGAATGCTCGCGGCGTGAGGTTAAAAATTAGCCCAGTAGATAGCCCTCGAGAGAAGGGCGCCGCGTGCGTGCAAAGTCCCATGGGTTGCGGCATGAGATCGCCTGAAGCTCCAAAATGATGTTTTTGGATGCTTTGAGGTATAGAGATTAAGGGAATCATTAAGACATGTTTCCTAAGTGTAGTTAAGCAACAAGATGGGATATTTTCAAGTGGAAAATATCTATCCATCAAGTATGAGAAAGCATAGGCTTTTAAGCATCCTAAAGGAAAGGTTTGCTTTAAGTAATGATATTGCACTTTAGGCAACTTAATGTTCAACGATATCATTTTTAAGATGTGATGAGATAGTGCAATGAGATGAATAATAGTATTCACTCTATAAAGTAGAGTTCAAATGATGAGAAAGGTATGAACCTTAGGAAATCCAAGAATAGTGGATTACCTTAGGAAGGTACCTAGAAGCTTAGGCAACAAAGAGTTGCAAGTAAGAGCCACTCTAGAGTTAGATTACATGAGTGGAGATAAGATTGTGTATGAGTTCCACGGAGGGACGTTTAGGTACTTAGTCTCAAGTTAAGTGAGACTTAGTACATTGTTAAATACACAAGAAGAGGAATTATGACTAAGAAGATGTCATCAAAGAAAGTAGAGATGAAATGTACAACAACTTCAAGTATAAGTTAAGATGAGTTAGAAGTCACAAGATAAAGATAGCACCACCAGTAGATCATCGTGTGAATGTAATCAACTCAAGTATAAGTTAAGATGAGTTAGAAGTACAAGATAAAGAGCCTAAGATACTTCCTTAGATGCAAGTAAAGCATGGAAGTTGAGTTTAGAATAAGTATGTTAGACCTCATGAGTGTAGTATACGCTACTCCCAAGTGTGATAGAAAAGGAAAGTTAGATGCATGAACTACTCTCTTTAGACAAAGTGGAGTTAATTATGCAAAGTTTTAGAGAAATGCTCTCAGTTCCTTAAGCAAGGTTAGATGAGGCATTAGTGTTAGAACCCATTAAGATAGACTCTTTCACTAGGATGAGTTGAGTCTATAGAAAAGAGTAAGATGGTGTTTATGTAAGAGATAAACATAACATGAGGGCTCTTCACACACTAGAGAGTTAAGCTAGTGTGAAGATGAAGAGAAAGGACCTTAGGGCAACCAAGATTAGTGGTTCGCCAAAGGTAAGTACCTAACACCTGGGAGCAACGTAAGGTTGCATTAGAGATCACTTAATGGAGAGAAAGGAGTGATGAGGTGAAGTTTAGGTACAAGTAAGAGACATAGTTTAGTAATGTTCCCTCGAGAATGTAACGTTATATGTCGTGAGGTCATTATGCACCCGGGAGGTAAGGGGGAGAGAAGTTCCTAAGGGAACAAGTATTCCTAACCAAGTGCTAAGGTTACATATAGTATGAGGTTCGTGATTCTCCTCATCACAAGGGGTAAACATAAGAAGACTAGAATATGCTTAGCTACGAGAGGAACTAAGTATATAAGTATGTACGAAAGTCTATGAATTAGTCAAGTAGGATCGATCTAGTGAGTATCCTTTGATGTTAATCATGAAGGCAAAAAGGAGATAGATGGGTGTCCAGAAGGACTTTGAGAAGGACATAACCCCGATGTCTCGATGTGCCAAGGCCTAAGGAGATAAGTGGGAAATCTCAGAGACGCTCTTTGAGCAAGGATGAAGCCGAATTTCTCAATGAGCCAAGATACGTGTAAGGTGAGGATGAGGTTTCCTCTATTTACCACTAGATGATATCTTGACTAGTTCCTAGCAAATTCCTTCGCTCCAAATCAAAACTCTGCATTTGCATTTCATTCACATGCACTTAGGATTCTTAGGCATATTCATTACATATCATTAGTATTGCATTTACGGACGGTTGTATGGGCATTGAGTCTTTGTCTAAGTATGTACGGATGTATGGGCGCTGTATATATTAGCAGTGTGTTCACTCTTGATTGTTATCACACTATTAGAAAGTGTTTAAGTTATGAGAAAAAGAGGAGGCAACTCCTAAGTTATGAGAAAAGAGGAGGCAACTCCTAAGTTATGAGAATAGAGGAGGAAACTCCTAAGTTATGAAAATGATGGGGAAGCTCCTAAGTTAGAATTATAGCATTTGTTATATATTTTGTTATATCAATGTTATAGAGAAGCTGGTATTGGAATTGCACCCATGAGAATGTTAATTCTCACCCGGGTTGCTATTCCATGTCCAAATCCAAATCAGTTCGGGCAAGGCACCCTCAATTTCCTTTTCGTGCAAAGGCAGGCTAGATGCAAACCTTGCCAAGGATGAGAAGATAAAGCATGAAAACTAGAATAGTTTTTATTTTTAAGTAAACAGAACTTATGTAATAAGTTTATGTTTGTTCATGTAAGTTTTATGTTATATGTATTACAATAATTGATCCCCTCAATGGTGGCTAAGTTTGTATATATATATGTATGAGTTTAAGTTTTTCCCGATCTCTCAAGGCTTTCTATAGGCCCATTACTCGGTTGTGATTATAGATATATGTTAGTATGTAGTATAGAAGTGACATCTCTAATATACTTGGTTATGTTTATATATCTCTGTCTATCTAGGATATATCTGGATATCTGTATTAGGGTGTTACACCAAAGATCCTCAAAAAGCTCAAAAACTTCACCAATCCATCAACATGATGTAATTCTTGGTAAAAGAAGCAAATTTGCATGATTATGTGTTTTGGATTATAGTCTGATCAGTTTCTATGCTTGATGATGTTTGGAATTAATTTGGAATGCTTTGGAACAAAATTGAAAAGTTTAAAATCGACCCCTCAACTTGTTTGAAATGTAAAAACTAAGTTTGAAGCAAACTTGGTAATCGATTACAATACCTTTGTAATCGATTACAAAAGCTCTTAGAGAAAACAAAGCCTCTTTCCAAGTCGGAAAGCAATATATCGATTACACCTCCAATGTAATCGATCTACAAACAATTATACGAGGCATGTAATCGAGAAGAAGAGAGTAAGGTCCGACATCACATATGGATCGATTGAAGAATAAGTCAAGAACGTGCGTCATGTTGAAGGAAGTCAAGGAGTTGATCAAAGTCATCGAGAGATAGCTTAAACAACATGGTTATCCAATGGATCTTGGTGAAAAATCCATAATGGGAAGTTTTTAAAGTATTTTACCTCATGGACTACGTAAATTTAAACAAAGCGAGGTAAAATCACCAACACCGTTCCCAACGTGGATAATCTGGTTGACAACTCCTTTGATTTCCATTTGTTGTCTTTCATGGATGCATATTTTGGGTACAATCAGATCCTAATATACCTAGAGATGAAGACAAAACCCTTTCATTACTAAGAAGACGAGTTAATGCTACAGGGTTATGCCTTTTCGACTAAAGAATGCAAGAGTCACTTATTAGAGAATGATGAATAAAGTTTTTGAGGGCCAAATGAGAAAAATACTAGAGGTGTATATTGACGATATGATAGTAAAAACCCACTGTCATGAGTTAGGTCACACATTGAATCGAGAAGGTATTCGCACTTAAGTTCATAACGATTACTCAAAACATCTAAGTGTGCGACCTGCGGGTTCTAAATGACGTTGGTAGTAATATTAAAATCTCATTTTAATATTACAAATCCGGACAAATGTCAAGTATCTAGCAACACATCAGTCCGCATAACATTAAGTAATGAGAATGTCGGTGATTTGACATAACCTATCCGTGACCAATGTTTCCGTGTAGTTAAGTCTCTTCCCTTTGTCGGATATCCAAATTGAACACAAGGCATGGAACGATGATACCTTGTTTTGAAATCTTCGGTTTCCTCGATTTGACAAGACATAGAAATGACAAATGAGATCAATATCTCATATTGACTCTTGTTCATGAAGAGCCTATGCATTTCATAGTCTCACTCAATCAAGGGGGCCCGAAAGATATCACTTTGTATGTAGGAGGGACAAATCCCATCTAGGTCTTTCACATCCCTCCACATGTATCGCGGTATGTCTAATAACCAACTTTATAATCATCTTGTTACTAGAGATGACGTTTGATGGCATTAAAACACACAACCTCATGTAGTCAATCGTAGTGAGCCGGACCTTTTAGGAAGAAGGACCACATACACCATTGCTATCACTATGAGAATTGCTGTATGACACTCACGTAACGATCCACGTAAGCGTTCTCATTGGCGAAGAGCTCTGCATCAATACATCATTACTCTAATATGTATCTATGTGTAGATTTGATATCTCATATCCATGACCCGTGAGATGTGGTCATGGGGTGATACGCAATACTAGTCTAAAAGCATTATTGTTGTCCTAATTAACAATAATACTTGAATAGGGACATTTAAGAATAGTGTTTTATCCAATAGGATCTCATGATCAAGTCATCCACTTGATGTCCTATGGTATCAAATTTACTATTCTAAGGACTTTATCATGTTTACCAAAAAAAAGAACATAATAAATGAAATGCCTCATATAAAATAGCATAATATAATGTATGTAAATATAAACAAAACGTATTGGCCACTAGGGCATACACCAACACGTAATCGATTACACAGACATTGTAATCGATTACACAGGGTTTTAAAAGGCAAAAATTCATGGGACATACATTTTATCTGCCATCAAGCTTTGTCATGATGATTCCTTGCTTGTATACTATCTAACCCTATTTCCTCTTGAATATGACTCTGAATTCTATTGGCATAAACGATCAATACTACCCAAGATTTATTTTTTCATATGCATTTGTCATTGGTATCACATATTGTTGTGCTAAACCGTTCATACTCTGATATTGATCCTGCTGAGCTAAAATGATTATACAATGCTGAATGTTTATGTTGTTTTTGATAATGCCAACGGGGGAGAGATTAGTGAAATATGTTGCATGCGTACAGGGGAGCTTTGCACTTTTACATGAAAATCATTTATCCTATCTTATGCATACATTACGGGGGAGAGTTGCGCTTAATCTCTGATAGATAAATAAATGCAAATATTTCTCTATTTTCAATGTTTATTTTGTCATCATAAAAAAAGGGAGAGAATGTGAATGCTTATGTCTTGAAGCATATCAAATAAGTTTTTGATGATAACAAAGTCAAGATGAAGACCAAGATCTAAAGAAAAGTTCAAGATCAAAAGAAGAAGACCAAGATCAAAGGAGGTATATTAGATATAGGTCTTAGAACATCAATGTGAAATGCTCTCAAGGTATCTCAATTATATTCAAATGGTTTTTCAAAGATCTTATAAATCAACTTGTTTTTCAAAGTTCATATTTTTAAAGAAATGTTGATTTCAATCTTGGATTATGTTAAACATTTGTAAATCTTGTTTAGTCCAAGTTCCCCAATGATAAAAATGGCCTGGAGACTTAATTGGGCGTGAAAAATGAGTTTAAAGTATAGTGTAATCGATTACCAATGTTTAGTAATCGATTACAAGCTAAATAGAAGCCTTGTAATCGATTACACAAGTCTTGTAATCGATTACCATGTTCCCAGAAAGCTAAGAACACGTTCAAAGGGTCATGTAATCGATTACATCAATATTGTAATTAATTACCATAAAGTCAGAGGGCGTGTAATCGATTACACAAGTCATGTAATCGATTACCACAAACCCAGAAAGCCAAGAATACGTTCTAACTGTCATGTAATCAATTACCAGAACCCTGTAATCGATTACCAGCATTCTGACATGCCCAACGGCTATATTTTCTTGGCATTTAATGTTGCCACAAAAGCCCCTAATGGCTCTATTATTCTAAAAACTTATAAATACTCATCTTGGGGCATCATTTGCGGCTAACCAACATTTGAGAAACATCTATCAATCACTCTAATCCGAGAATCATTATTAAATCTCTTTTGCTCTGTTTTTGTATATATTTAAGATATTCTTGAAGAGCATCATAGGGTTTCAATTTGTGTAATCTACTCTTGTGAGAGTTTCATCTTGTAAACACTTTGATTCTTTGTAAAAGGGGTAAGGTATCCCTCTAGAGAAAAGAGAGTGAGGTATCTCTCAAAGATTGTAAAGGGTGAGGTATCCCTTGTTGAAGGTGAGGTATCCTTCAAAGGTTGTAAAGGGGGTGAGGTATCCCTCTAGTGAAAAGGGTGAGGTATCCCTGTTTTGAGGCTCAAGCTCAAGGGTGAGGCATCCCAAGGAGTTGAGTGCTCTTTTGTGTAAAGGTTTTCAAGCACCCGTTCAAGCTTGAAGTTTAGTGGAAAATCTCGAGTGGTTTGCTTGAGGATTTGGACGTAGGTCACAAGGGGTGGTCTGAACCGGGATAAATCCTTGTGTTTGTTCTTCTCAACTCTATCTCTTTACTTTGTGCTTTAATTATATTTGCTTGAGTTGAGTTCGTTATTTAGCTTTGCTTGAATACTTTCTATCTTGGCTTGTTTATTTGTAAGTGGTTCATTTGATCGCATATATCTATTCACTTCAATTAAACAATAGCTTCAACGAAAATTTGATAAACAAGTGCTTTGTGAAAGATTTGCGAAAATATTTCATAAACTCAATTCACCCCCCTCTTGAGTTTGAGGCCACTTGGTAACAAAATTCCTTTTTAGTAGGGGAGTGTTGTAACATCCCGAAAAGTACCTATTTAATTATAAATAATTATTTTATAATATTCTTGATTTTTAGGAATTTTTCTGGAATTTTTCAGAAACGAAGAATATTTTAATATATTATTCGTTTTGCATGAGTATTGAGCAGAGTCGGGAAAACGACCGTAATACTTCAAAAATTAGAAAATTATATGACGGATAGTCGTTTTATAATATTTACAATTTTTGAGAATTTTCTGGGAATTTTCTGGGAACGTCGAATATTTTAGTATATTATTCGTTTTGCGTGCGTACTGAACGGACCCAAGAAGATGCAATGTCTTCCCTGTGGCTGGTAAACTCTAAATTGTGGACTTGTTGACGGGAGATCTTACTAAACCCGAGGTTGGGCACAATTTACGAAGTTTATGTTTTTCGAGAATTTTACCCGATAAATGAAATCGCGGTACTGTAAAATCATCCGGTGAATAATAAAATATTATTTTCATCATCTGTAACTCTTCTACACTGGAGGAAAAATAATACTGACAGTGTAAATATTTATCTGTGTTAGTATGCCCAATTAGGAGACAATCTTACTTTCACTTTATCGTGAAACGTGCGAAGCTTCTCATGTAAGCTTGGAGGAAGCTTCTTGGAAATTTCCTCTCCCTCTTTCCCCATGCAAATGCAGCCCATTCCCTCTTCTCTCTCCTTCATGCACGGTTGGACCATCATTTTGGGGGGAAAGAATTGATTTTTCCTTTAACTAATTACCTTAATTAATTTCAAAACAAAAACCTAAAGCACTTCTCTCTTCTCTCTCTTCTTTTCTTCTTCTTCTTCATTTTAGTTTTCTCCTCCTCTCTAGGAGAGCTCCACGGCCAGCCCCTCTCCCACACCTCAACCACCACAAATTTTCCAACCAACCACATTTTCTTAATCCTCTCTATCTCCTAAACACCTTTCTTGCTTGGAGCTTCTTGAAAATCCACCATCTTCATCACTTTCTTCAAGCTTCAAGGTTAGGGTTTTTGGATAAGCTTCAAGACTCTTCTTCTCTTCTCTTCATTTTCGGTTTCAATGGTCTTTTAATGACCATCTACATTCCATTTTTCAAGTTCTTATGCTATTCCAACCAAGGGGAAATTCCTAGGGTTTTGGGTGGCACCAATCCGAAATTTCAAGGGAGTTCTTGGAGGTTTCTCTTGATTTCTTCACTTGGGTAGGAGGAAGACACTCCTCCTCAACCTCTATTAGCATTTAGGAACCTTGGTTGTGATTGATTTTGAGAAAAACCTAAAGAGAGTTATTCTTTGATTTTGTGATTAGTATGTTTGCATGTTGATTTTATTTTGTTTGTGCCATTGGATTAATTGTTGATGTACATTGGAACATTGGAATGGATTAGAGGATAGGAAAAGGAATAAATTGATGTGGGGATGGCTCTTGGGTGGCCACGGTTTTGGGGTTTAAATTGATGTGTTCTTGGTGAGCAAATTTTAATAAGTGAATGACTAAATTAATCAAGTGTGTAATATAAAATCAATGGAATGGAAAAATTGAGAATTGAACCCACTTGGGAGGCCACGGCCTCTAGGGCTATTTGGGACTTAATTATGTAATTTTTGGTAATCTTGGAATTTAGAAAATTAAATGGTTGAAACATAAGCAATAGGTTAGCAAGGTAGCAAATTTGGAAGAATTAAATACAATTGGAGATTCATAAATTTTAAAGGACTAAGGAAGGAACTTGTCATGAAACTTGAGGAAATTTTACAAGAGTAAGAACAAGAGAGTGTGAGATTTTGGGATCTTAGAATAACCATTCTAAGTGTATGAGAATAAATTACTTTAGAAAATTCAATTAATTATGGAAACTTACTTAGTGACGAATTCTTGTAAGGATGGCAAATCTTGAATAAGAATGCATAATGGACCTTAGAAATGTATTACCTTATTTGATTTCAATATTATGACATTATAGGTCTATGTGAGTGACCATCTATGTGTTGATGCTTATCTTGGCCAATTGTGGCATATTATGGAATTGTATGAGATTGTGAATCATAGATGTTCATGCATAGAGTCTTATGCATTGTGAATGTCCTGTGGACTGTTGTAAGGCCAAGTTGCCTAGGAGATTGAACACACCTTAGTGTGGATGCGAGTAGACTAGTGTAGGTCATGTTATGACCTTGGGGGCGTTGGGGTGCGGGTCCTCCACAATGGGCAGTTGATAGCTCTTCTGTCCGTAGGGCAAACTGATGCAAACGCATCGACGATCCGGGCCGAGACACTGTCCTATATCGTGATCTATCGCGGACTGTCTGTATAATGCCTAAATGTGCACGTGAAAAATTATTGATTTATAGCACTTTGGCCGCGGCAGCCGAGTTACAGACATGTCTCCTGATCTTTCTCTCTGACTGTTCGTGTCTAGCTTCATGGAGTAGGAATTTGGGAAAACATGCATGTGCATCATGAAATAATCTGTCATTGTAAATTATTTCTTTTCGTAACTATGAATTGTCTGATCATTACTGTAATGAATGTCTGCCTGGAATTATTTATTTGTTTACGGTTGGACTTACTGCTTATTATTTGGAAATGCTGTTCTGAATTGCTATTGGGCGCGTTGCGCCGTTTTGTTTTTGGCTGCTATAATTGGTAATGATGGTAGGATATCTTACCTCTTTCCTGTATTCCTATTATTTGCTGCCTGTGTGTATACTGTATCTACCAAAGATGACGGCAAGGAAGCTGAAGCCCCTAATTTCCCCGATTTCTGGCCTGATCGAGACTAGCATCTACAGAAGACGATAGAGGCACGCATGCGTGGATTTCTGGGCGATGTGCGTCTGACCTTCCTCGGAGGGCTAGAGTGTTGGCACATCAACTTGAGTTCTGATCGCTGCATCTATCTGGGAGACGTGTCGACTTCCTTAGCCTGGAGACGTCATGAGATGCCGATCTTCACATGCCATGTCAGCCTGCGACTGGAGTTCTACTTGCCCATCCATGAGATGTGGGGTGATCGTTACTATACCCCGCAGGAGGACTATTTCGATTCCACCGCTCGGGCTCCTGCCCGTGGTTCCGTGGTTTCGATGGAGGTTTCCTCAGACGAGGAGGACCCCGCTGAGGATCCTGATACGGTCCATCCTCCCTTTAGGGACTGATTTTATTGGTAGCTGCTGATGGCTGCCAGTGTTTTATTTTGGGGGCCTGATGTATTATTTTTGGTAGGCTATATATTTTGATATTCTGAGGGATGTATATGTATGATTCCTTTGGGCAGGTATAGTTTTGCTTTTTGAAAATTTTCAGGCTTGTATTTAAAGTACAGTTGATATTTAAATATATATATATATAAATATGTGCATGTCATTCAGAGGTGAATTTCATTTTCTACCTTACTCTTTACTACCATTCCAGCTTCGTCACTTAGTTTTATTTATTAATTAACAAAAAAAAATATACTGCCATTTTTACTCACGTATTAAAGCATCGAACAAGTTAACCTTAAACTAATGAACTAAGTCTTAATTTAGATAAATTTTATTTTTCGCATTTTCTTCTATTTGACAATGTGACGTTCCCTCCCAAAAAGGGGCGTTAAACTATATATGCATAGATATAAGATATTTGGATGAGGAAGAGATGAGAATCCGAATATCATAACCTCTAGTAATTGAACCTAGGAATTTTAGATCTAGAGATAGACTAGTTCTTTGAGGAGTATAATTAATTACCAAAGAAGTTAATGAGTTTCAATTAATGTAGTACTCAGGAGAGTTGGTATTATTTTAAGAACTACCTTAAGATAATTCACCTTGAAGAACAATATCGACCTTAACTAAGAGAAAATAGAGATTATCACTATTAGTTGATGTAGTGAAACCCCAATCCTAGGGGTGTGTTTGTTTCAAGGTATATAATCACATTCACAAGAATGACATTCTTCAAAATGCTATGACGAGGAATGTTATTCCTAGATATATTTAAAAACATGTTTCGTCATTATTTATTATTCTAGGGAATTTTAAAATAAAAAATGGGAAAGAAAGTGGGAGTGGAAGTTAATGGAAGTTGTTTCACTCATTTACAAGATTATTTCATTCCCATGCCATGGGAAAATAACATACCCATCCCTTATGGTGGGAATAAACAATTAGGCAAACATGAGAATATGACTTTCTTGGGAATTATGCCAAAAAATATTTTTTTAAAGCTTGTACCAAACATCTGAATAAAAAAAAAAGGCTTATACTAAACATGGGCATGTGTAATTCCCAAGTTCACATTCCCAAGAATAAATTGACAATCCTTGAAAGAAACACACCATAGGTGTTTGATTGATTATGTTTTCCCTGTCGAATCTCATTGCTAATTTAGTTGCTAGTTTTCTTCTTATTTAATTTCAGTCCATTTAATTTACTTCTTAATTTAATTTAATTTAATTTTTCGTTTAATAATTAGTCTAGATAATTAAAATTTCCTTAGTACAATACTCAATCTTGATTCTCGTGAGAATGAAACTTTGATTCATCACTTTATTACTTGTGATGATTCGTGTACTTGCAGAATTATCAATACATTAATGGAGAAACTCTAGTGCCTTATGATCCCCTCCCCTCAGATGTGCATCTCATTTGATAAGAGGTTCATTTACTTTCACTATTGGCGCATATCCAATCATCTTGTTTGAGAATGTCTCATAAGTTGACCCCTTAGTCTAATCGTAGACATGATATGCTAAGTACATAACATCTAGCTTGCGAGGGGCTATTACCATAGTTAGAGTGTGGTTAATGTTAGTTAGAAGTTAGTTGGATTAGTTTGCTGAGTCAACACATTTGTTATTAGTTAGTTACACTCTATTGTTCTATATAAACCACACTATTAGCTTATTATACACACACATTCAGTAAAATTTAGATTTCTCTTTCTCTCTCAACTTTCTCATTTCTCTCACTTCTATCATGTTTTCCAACAATGTTAAGATCCCATATCGGCTGGGTATATGAGCAAAGTATCCTTATAATAACTTTGACAATCCTTCCCCCTTTAGCTAGTTTTTGGGGTTGAGTTAGGCCTAGTCCATTCTCAATTCTAATATAGTATCAGAGTCTATCCCTGTTTTGTTATTGGACCATCTACAAATGTTCAATCCTACAAACTTTATACTCTAGATATTTAGCCTTGGGCATGAGGGGGTGTGCTAAGATTCCACATCAGTTGGGTAAATGATCAAAGTACTCCTTATAATGACTTGGGACAATCTTTCCCCCTTGAGTTAGCTTTTGGGATTGAGTTATGTTGGGAATTTGCGGATCAAAGTCTCGCAGCGGAATAACAGAATTCCCTCACAGGATCCATGTGAAAAATCCATAATCCGAGGTTTTAAAATAATACCTCTTGAAGCGTGACAGACACAAGCGAGGTGAATCACCAACACCGTAATAGCGACGATGTTTCTGCGGTATCCACACGAACAGACTTGCAAAAGGAGTCACGCCTCTGTTTCGTAGTGCTAGCTGCGAAGAGAGGAGAAGAAGACCTCACTATCTCTCACTCACTTTACGTAGGTGCGGCTAGGGTTGTGATGTAACCTAGTAGCAGCTCCCTTAGCGAGTTACTATTTATAATAGTGGCTGCCTTAAGTGAGTGTGAGCGTAGCAAGGTAAGTGGTGCAACCCTAAACCCATCGTCATGAGTTAGGCCCACAATTGAATCCGAGTCCAACTTGGATTTTGATTACTCCAATTTAATCTGTTCTAAGTGTGCGACCTGCAGGTTCTCATGACGTTGGTAGTAATATTAAAATCTCATTTTAATATTACAAACGATGAAAAGATATCTAGCAACACATCACCGCTACCCAAGTAATGAGAATGTCAGTGATTTGACATAACCTATCTGTGACCAATGTTTCCATGTAGTTTAGTCCCTTTGTCCAGATATCCAAATTGAACACAAGGCATGGAACGTGTCACCCTTGTTTAGTTCAATCTTCAGTTTCCTGATTCCCGAGTAGACATAGTAATGACAAATGAGATCAATATCTCATATTGACTTATTTGAGCATGGCCATGCATTTCATAGTCTCACTCAATCAGGGGGCCCGAAGATATCACTCCTGTTATGTAGGAGGGACAAATCCCATCTAGGTCACTCACATCCCTCCACATGTATCGCGGTATGTCTAATAACCAACTTTATAATCATCTTGTTACGAGATGACGTTTGATGGCATTAAAACACACAACTCCTCATGTAGGAATCGTAGTGATTTCAGGTCAAAGGACCACATACACCATTATCACTATGAGAATTGCTTATGACACTCACGTAACGATCCACGTAGCGTTCTCATGGCGGGTCTATCCAATACATCATTACTCTAATATGTATCTATGTGTAGACTTGATATCTCATATCCATGACCCGTGAGATGTGGTCATCAGTCTACGCACATACTAGTCTCAAAGCATTATTGTTGTCCTAATTAATAATAATACTTGACTAGGGACATTTAAGAATAGTATTTTATCCAATAGGATCTCACGATCAAGTCATCCACTTGATGTCCTATGGTATCAAATTTACTATTCTAAGGACTTTATCATGTTTACCAAAAAAAAAAAAAAGAACATAATAAATGAAATGCCTCATATAAAATAGCATAATATAATGTATGTAAATACAAACAAAACGTATTGGCCACTAGGGCATACACCAACAATCTCCCACTTGCACTAGAGCCAATCGGGCATATTTCTAATGCCTAAAGACCTAGTGTGACCCTCATGCTTCTTTTGTGCAAGAGGCTTCGTCAGTGGATCAAAGCAATGTTATCATCTGTTGGTACTCTGCATATCTTCACATCTCCTCTATCAATGATTTCTCGAATGAGATGGAAGCGCCTAAGTATATGTTTGGATCGCTGGTGTGATCTGGGCTCCTTAGCTTGTGCAATGGCCCATTATTATCACAATAGAGGTCCACTGGGTCCACAATGCTAGGAACTACACCAAGCTCAATAATGAACTTTCTAATCCAAACGGCCTCCTTTCTTTGCATTGGAGGCAAAGCAATATACTCGGCCTACTGTGGTAGAATCGGCTTGATTGTCTCCTCGCTTTGAACTCTTCCACTCACGCCCCACCATTCGGGCAATAAACAAAACCCGATTGCGATTTGGAGTCGTCCTTATCGGTTTGGAAGCTAGCATCGGTGTAACCCTTTACTACTAGTTCCTCTTCGGCTCCATATACAAAAACGAATCCTTAGTTCTTCTCAAGTACTTAAGGATGTTTTTGACAAAGACTCAGTGACTCTCATAGGGATCGATCGGTAGTACGCTCGTCATGCTCAAAGCATACGAGATATCCGGTCGAGTACATAACATGGCATACATGATAGATCCAATTGCGGATGCATATGGAATCTTACTCATGCGATCCCTCTCATCCTGGGTGGAAGGGGATTGAGCCTTAGATAGGCTTATACCATGCGACATAGGCAAGAGTCCTTTCTTGGATTCATGCATGTTAAATCGTCTTAACACTTTGTCTATGTATGTACTCTGACTTAGACCAAGCAATCTCTGCGACCTATCTCTATAGATCCTGATACCTAATACATAGGTGGCTTCGCCTAAGTCCTTCATAGAAAAGCACTTCCCTAACCAAGTCTTTACTGATTTGTAGGGTAGGGATGTCATTTCCAATTAGTAGTATGTCATCTACATACAATACTAGAAAGACAAGCTGTGCTCCCACTAACCTTCTTGTAGACACAAGATTCTTCTTCATTTTTGATGAAACCAAACGTTTGATTGTATCATCAAAACGAAGATTCCAAACTTACGGAAGCTTGCTTCAATCCATAAATAGATCGTTGCAACTTGCATACCTTTGTAGCATCCTGTGGAGTGGCAAAACCCTCGGGTTGTGTCATGTACACATCCTCGAGAAGATTTCCATTAAGGAAAGCAGTTTTGACATCCATTTGCCGATTTCATAATCATGGTATGCTTTGCTTGATAGCAAGCAAGATCCGAAGCAGATTTAAGCATCGCAACCCGGGGAAAAAGTCTCATCATAGTCTACACCATGAATTTGCTTGAAACCTTTAGCCACCAATCGCGCCTTAAAGGTATGCACATTACCATCCATGTCGGTTTTCTTCTTAAAAACCCACTTGCACCCAATGGGTTTTATCCCTTCAAAGTGGGTCAACCAAGGTCCATACCTGGTTGGTATACATGGATTCCATTTCGAGATCTCATGGCCTCAAGCCATTTTTCGGATTCCCGGGCCAATAATGGCTTCCTGGTAAGTCACGGGCTCATCTTGATCCATGAGTAATACGTCACCTTGTTGAGTCATGAGAAATCCATATCTCTACGGTTGACGACGTATCTGTTAGACCTACGCGGGTCTTGTGCTACTAGAGCAGATTGTGGTTCCACAACGACTTGTGGAGGCTGCTCTATTTCCACCATTGGTTCGGCGCTTGCTTTGTGAACTTTGAATTTCTTCAAGTTCTACTTTCCTCCCACCGATTCCTTTGGAGATAAACTCCTTTTCTAGGAATACAGTCCGTGCGACAAACACTTTGCCCTCGGTAGGATTATAGAAATAGTATCCCTTGGTTTCCTTAGGATACCCCACAAAGAAGCATTTATCGATTTTGGGCCAAGCTTATCGAAACTTGACGTTTCACATAAGCTTCGCAACCCCAAATCTTCATAAAAGACATCTTGGGTCGTCTCCCGGTCCCACATCTCATATGGTGTACGTTGAACCGTCTTAGATGGAACACGGTTAAGTGTGAAGGCTGTCGTTAACAGAGCATGTCCCCGAAGGAGCCTGGAAGGTCCGCATGACTCATCATAGATCGGACCATGTCCAACAAGGTCCGGTTCCTCCTTTCGAAACACCATTCCATTGTGGTGTTCCGGGAGGAGTGATTTGAGATATTATCCCACACTCTTTCGGATGATCATCAAACCGTGGGCTTAAGTATTCACCTCCTCGATCGATCGAAGGATTTTAATACTCTTGCCAAGTTGGTTTTGTACTTCATTCTTGAACTCTTTGAACTTTTCAAAGGATTACGATTTGTGCTTCATAAGATATACAAATCCATATCTACCGAAATCATCGTAAATGTAATGAAATCGAAAACCGCCTCTAGCTAGTGTGTTTAGTGGCCCACATACATCACTATGTATGAGGCCCAAAAGATCACTAGCCCTTTCACCTTGTCCGGTGAATGGGGCCTTAGTCATCTTTCCCAATAAACAAGATTCACATGTCTCATATGATTCGTAATCAAACGAGTCCAAGAATCCATCTTTATGGAGTTTGGAAATGCGTTTCTCATTTATATGGCCCAAACGACAATGCCGAGAGATAAGTCGGGTTCATATCATTTGACTTGAACCTCTTTGTATTTACGTTATAAATGGGCGTTTCGAGATCAAGGACATAAAGTCCATTACTCAAATGTGCACTACCATAGAAAATATCATTCAAATAAAGAGAACAACTTTTGTTCTTAATTATAAAAGTAAAACCCTTCTTGTCCAAACAAGAAACAGAAATGATATTCTGCTAATAGCAGGCACAAAATAACAATTATCCAATTCAATTACAAGCCCAGTTGGCAAAGCTAATAAATAAGTCCCTACGGCTAGTGCGGCAACCTTTGCTCCATTTCCCACTCGTAGGTCGACTTCGCCCTTAGTCAATGGTCTCTTGCTCTTTAGATCCCGCACATTTACACAAATGTGAGATCCACATCCAAGTATCTAATACCTATGATGCGAAGTAGATAAATTGACTTCTATAACAAAAATACCGAAGTGGAAGTCTCACTTCCCTTCTTCTTCTTGAGCTCCTCTAGGTACTTGGCACACAGTTCCTCTTCCAATGTCCGGTCGACCGCAGTGGAAGCATGTACCTTCCTTAGCCACTCCACTCCTTTGGTTTCAAGCCGAAGTACTAGGCTTGGACTTTTCCTTGCCCTTACCCTTCCACTTGTCTCCGGGGCTTTTTCTCGCTATTTCTTGCCCTTATTCTTATGGACCATCATTATGGCCTTTCCTTTGCCTTTGTTTATGTTCGCTCGGCGAGTTCTCAACATGCTTAGCAGCTCTGGTAGTGATTTGTCAATTTCATTCATGTTGTAGTTCATGACAAATTGACTAAAACTCTCCGAGCAACGATTGCAGGACTAAGTCAGTGGCCAACTCTTGGCCCATAGGAAAACCGAGTCTCTCAAGGTTTTCAATGTACCCAATCATCTTGAGTACATGAGCACCAACGGGGCTTCCTTCTACCAGCTTGCACCTTGAAAGAGTGCTTTGGAGACCTCATATCTCTCATGTCTAGCTTTGCTCTTGATAGAGCTTTTTGAGGTGTACGATCATATCGTAGGTTTCCATGTTCTCGTGTTGCTTTTGGAGCTCGAGTTCATGGTGGCTAGCATTAGACATCCAATGTCCAAGGCATCATCTTGATGCTTCTTATAAGCATCTCTTTCAGCTCTAGGGGCATTAGCAGCAGGTGGCTCGGGAATAGGTTGTTCTAAAACATACAACTTTTTCTCTTGCTTGAGGACAATCCTCAAGTTCCCTGTACTCGATCTAGGAAATTTGTCCCGGACAACTTGTCCTTCTCAAGGACCGATCGCAATGATAAGTTACTTGATGTGTTTATTGCCATGGTAATCTATCAACAGAAATATGCAAAATATAAGTATTATGCTATAAACATATTTAACAAGGTCTTTTAATTAAATACGTCTCCCACTATTTTATTCAAATCAATGACCCTCAGCATTGACTTGGAAAATCCCATTGGAAGATTTCCTAGTGGGCCAAGATCCATATTTCACCTAGTTTTGAGTCAGCTTTGGCTGATCGCCCAAAATTAAGTTATTTAGGTAGGAAACTCTTTCCAATTACATCACATGCAACTCTTGGATAGTTGGGTGAATAACACTTATTCTAATCCATCTAATGGACTAAAGCCCAACTTCATGCCTCTAAGCCTTCAATCCTATTGAAATGGCCTAGTTAAGTCAAACCCAATGGTTGACAATTGGATATTACTATTATCCTATCGCATCTTACTAATATAGATAAAGGCACCCCTGCTTTGTGGACCTACACTTGATCGATATTAGTCTTGACAGTGCCACGCATTGGAAGGCATCACATAATGACTTAATATTTCCTTTGAGGGAATTTTATTATTAGATCTCACCATTTATTAAACTTGTTAATCATACCATAAACATTATCCATGCATCTCATACATATAGAGCATATAATAAATGTGACATGGTTATAGCCTCTAAGAGAGTAACATTAATAAATGTTAGCTTCACCAAGCGTCTCCCACTAACGTTCTCACTTGATGTCGTCTCCTTGTCTCCACATGAAGATTACATTATAGAAACCTCTTTTACATTCGAGGGGAGTTAGATGAGAAGAGAATGTACAATCAGAATGTAGAGAGAAAGGCACGACACGCAGGTCGTATTTAAAATAACCAAAATAACATAAAATAAAGACTAAGGCCATAACCATGCACCATGCATCTCTAATAATACATAAACACAAAGCAATAACACATTATTATTTTGTGAATTATAAAAATAGTTTTGAATATTGCACTTTCGAATATCACACACCACGAACGGGGTTCGGGCGGCGCCCGATTGACGGGGTCCCATTGCCGGTCAGTGGGCGGGGGTCAAGGGGAGGCCGCCCTTTGCGGGGTGCGGGGTGCGGGGTGCGGGGCAGCGCCCCGGCTCAAAATTTTTCATTAATGTACCACCACTGGTTACTTGAACAAAAATTCGAGTTGGACCCCTCCTGCCTCTATGACGGCTAGGGCAACAACACTTGAACCCTAAGGCCCGCAAACACATGAACGCTTCATGTGCCGCGAGGTTCCTCACGGCCGTCATCGCCTATCCGAAACAAGGTTTCCGAGAATGCGTGAAGACATGAACACTTCATGTCATAAGGAAGCTTCATGGCCGTCGCAAACGGAAACAAGGTTTCCAAAACCTTGTGTCCATACTACTGCTTGTGTATATCGCATTCATACATAAAATATGCAGAAATAGAAAGCATTCAAAACAGTTTTCGTAGAAACATACATATCACATATGTATATACCAGAAAAACGCAAAAACAGAAAGCATTCAAAACGATTTTCATTCATACATATCACATATATATATACCAGAAAAATGCAGAAACAGAAAGCTTTCAGAACAGTTTTCGCAAAAACATATGAACATCTTCACGGTTTCAGAAATAACATATAAAGATCATATCTTTTATAAAAAAAAAAAGGAAGTAACGAATCATGTTATCGCATATAACAAGAAAAGCAGAAAACCGAATCATGGTTTCGCAAGTGGCTCTGATACCACTGTTGGGAATTTGCGGATCAAAGTCTCGCAGCGGAATAACAGAATTCCTCTCACAGGATCCATGCGAAAAATCCATAATCCGAGTTTTTAAAATTTTACCTCTTGAAGCGTGACAGACACAAGCGAGGTGAATCACCAACACCGTAATAGCGACGATGTTTCTGCGGTATCCACACGAACGGACTTGCAAAGGAGTCACGCCTCTGTTTCGTAGTGCTAGGCGCGAAGAGAGGAGAAGAAGACCTCACTATCTCTCACTCACTTTTCGTAGGTGCGGCTAGGGTTGTGATGTAACCTAGTAGCAGCCCCCTTAGCAAGTACTATTTATAATAGTGGCTGCCTTAAGTGAGTGTGAGCGTAAGCAAGGTAAGTGGTGCAACCCTAAACCCATCTGTCATGAGTTAGGCCCACAATTGAATCCGAGTCCAACTTGGATTCGATTACTCCAATTTAGTCTGTTTCTAAGTGTGCGACCCTGCAGGTTCTCATGACGTTGGTAGTAATATTAAAATCTCATTTTAATATTACAAACAAATGAGCGGTATCTAGCAACACATCACTGCTACCCAAGTAATGAGAATGTCGGTGATTTGACATAACCTATACGTGACCAATGTTTCCGTGTAGTTTAGTCCCTTTGTCCGGATATCCAAATTGAACACAAGGCATGGAACGTGTCACCCTTGTTTAGTTCAATCTTCGGTTTACGATTCCCCAGAGTAGACATAGTAATGACAAATGAGATCAATATCTCATATTGACTCATTTGAGCATGGCCATGCATTTCATAGTCTCACTCAATCGTCGGGGGCCCGAAGATATCACTCTGTTATGTAGGAGGGACAAATCCCATCTAGGTCACTCACATCCCTCCACATGTATCGCGGTATGTCTAATAACCAACTTTATAATCATCTTGTTACTGAGATGACGTTTGATGGCATTAAAACACACAACTCCTCATGTAGGAATCGTAGTGATTTCAGGTCAAAGGACCACATGCACCATTATCACTATGAGAATTGCTTATGACACTCACGTAACGATCCACGCAGTGTTCTCATGGCAGGTTTGTCCAATACATCATTACTCTAATATGTATCTATGTGTAGACTTGATATCTCATATCCATGACCCGTGAGATGTGGTCATCGATCTACGCACATACTAGTCTCAAAGCATTATTGTTGTCCTAATTAACAATAATACTTGACTAGGGACATTTAAGAATAGTGTTTTATCCAATAGGATCTCACGATCAAGTCATCCACTTGATGTCCTATGGTATCAAATTTACTATTCTAAGGACTTTATTATGTTTACCAAAAAAAAAAAAAAAAAAAGAACATAATAAATGAAATGCCTCATATAAAATAGCATAATATAATGTATGTAAATACAAACAAAACGTATTGGCCACTAGGGCATACACCAACAAGTTATGCCCAGTCCGTTCTCAATTATAATAAGATACCTTTCTTGATTCTATCCAATGCCATTAGGAAGATACTTTCTAAGCAAGGCAAAGTCTTTCACTTTCTTCATGGTCCATCAGTTAGGGGATTTTTTCATCACGTCCTATATATGCACAAGAACATCCAATTTGAAGGGGTTGATAAATATAGAGATAACAATGTCATTTGATTCTCTCTTATCCTAGACTTAGTCTTACTTTATCTATTAGTTATATTTTATCTTATCTTAATGTTATCTTTTGTATTTTGTTTGTTCATTGTTGACTAATTTGACAAGTGCACCAAATAGCAAAAGTAATAAAATGATAAGTAAGTATCATTCTCACGGGGATTAGGTTGCCAAGTACCATTTCACTAATCTAACTACTATCTAGGCAATGAATTGGTTCAAGAAAAAGTCCAAAGGAAAATAGGTGATTAAAAGCAACGCAAAACAAGGTAAAACAAATAAGTTGAAAATAGCAAAGAAAGCATGATGACAAATTATGGAGTGAACACACAATGATAAAGACGCTATGAATCCAATTTCACTTAGTTTTTCTGACTAGTATTTGGAATTCCAACCTAATTAAGTTCTAATTAATTAATTGATGGGGATGTTCCCTAATTTAACTACTACCCAATTCCTTTATGTATCAATTCTCTTTAATCCTAGAAACACAATCAATCCTTTAATTGAATCCTTAAAAATTAAAGGCATTATGTGATTTATGGAATCTCAAGAAAAACCCACATAACCAATAGCTTATATTTCTAGATAATCAATATTATGGCATTTATTATATGGTCTAAGTTATGCACAAATTTTTCAATTTCCTACATAACCCACAAGATCAAGTTATGAATGATCAATTCACAAAAGCATTAAGAACAATGATAAACACTCAATTGAATAAAAAGAGACTTATATTAATCAATGAATCAAAATACATCATTATCCAAACTAAGTTACATCTTCACCCTAGCAAGAAAAGAGTTTAGCCATTCATGGCAAAAGAAGCACAAAACAAATAAAGAGGTAGAAGAAACATCATGAAGAAAATCTTAGAAGAGAAAGGTCTTGGTAGTCTTCAATGGTGAACTCCTATTGGCCTCCAAAGTTGGACTCTTTGCCTCTGTTGTTGCTGCCTCAAAATCCTTGGATTTGCCCTCTATTTATAATAATTCAAGGAATCAAGGGCAAACTAGGTTAAGCCTTGCTCTGTTGTTACTTGGGGTGCAAGTTTCACATTAAAGGCAACTTAATTAAGGAAAGTTGTCAATATGATATTTATAGATCTATTTCTTAGCTTTCAAACATCACTAGAGTCAGGTAAATTGCATACTTGTAGAAAAAGTTATGCCTAATTTACTTAAGCAAGTTTGACAGCAACATTTTCCTTAATTAATCTTTGTTTTGATCTCTTCTTGTTTCTCATTTTTCTTCTTGTTGATTCCATATAAATAGGAAACAAAAATATGCCACTCAAATTAGGAAGCTCTCTTTGAGGTCATTGCATTAATTATAGGGATGCTTGGTCACCAAGTAAAGATTACTTGCACTCTAATTAAATATCTAGCTTGATTCCTAAAATTTAGGAATGCTAGGTTGACTTTTGTCAAACTTCATTAGCTAATTTGCACATAATTTTTCACCATATTATTTCATGAACTAGGCTTTGATGTCATGATGAAAGTTGTAGGAATTTTTCTCATCTTTCCATAGCCACCAAAATTAACTCAATTCGAGGTCTGTAACAAAAGTTATGCTTAAATCACTGCAGTAAGGTCCTTACGCTTTTCACTAGGATTTTAGTAACCATGCCTAAAATTTCACAAAAGTCCTTAAGTTCCTACAAAAAATAATAAAAACACATTTAATTTAGTAGGCTAAAAAATCACTCAACATAATAAATTAGTAGTATAATTATTCTCTCAAAGCACTAAAATCCATGTATAAATAAACATAAAATGTGTGGATTTTATATACACAACAAATACCTCTAAACTTGAACAATCGCTTGTCCTCAAGTAAGAGATAAATAGTAAAAACTCATCCCAAGGGTATTTCTTTTTGTAAAAATGACAAGCATTGCAATTCAAACATCTCAAAGAAATCTCAAGAACTCAAATCCATGAATAGCTCTTTCAAATGCCAAGAAGTCAAAATTTGCAATCAAGCATACACATTTAACAACACGTAAATACCTTAACTTATGCAAGCTTACACAAAAAAACTCATGAATCCATATGCACCCAAATGAGACTATGCACACAAAGTAATTTCTAACACCTCAATGACATAACTGAACTGATGAATGTATGTATATCCCAAATCTCATAGGCAAAACCCTTACCCATTTCTCCACCAATGTAGTGCACACTTTTAAAGAACCAAAAGGTCGTTACAAAGGTTGTAATGGGGCCATGAGGTCAAGGTTAGAACAAAGAAAAGGAAAAAGGGCATAACAAAATGTAAAAGAGTCATGATGAAAAAGTTTAAAACACATTGAGAAATATAATATGCAAAGAGGAGACTTCACTTTGATTTGCTAACACACTTGCTTCTCCTTTTTTAATTTTCTATTTTTGAATATTTTCTTTCTCAAACATGCTAGACTTTGACTTTTCTTTCCTTCTTATTTCCTTATCTTCAACATTTATCTCACTTGGATTCTCAATAAGTCCCTCACTTCCACATTCAATCATCTCTCACAAAAAGGTACGTATATGTTTAAGGTTAAGGGTAAAGGTGGAACATGGGTTAATAAAAGAAAATAAGCTAATGAAAGTGTTATCAAGTGGCTTCAATACTCAAGAGGGGGTGAATTGAGTAAATAAAAACTCTTTGAAAAATTTTATCAAACACTTGAAAAACAATTTTCTTTGAAGCTACTTATCGATTGAAGTGACTAAATAGAGAAGATAGAATATTTTACTTGCAGTTGCACAAACCAAACAGAAAGGATTCAAGCAAGTATATGAAATTAAAACACAAATATAAAGGAGTTTGAGTTTAGAGAAGCAAACACAATGTTTATCCTAGTTCAACCATCAACCACTTGTGACCTACGTCCAGTCCTCAAGTATAACCACCCGAGATTTTTCACTATCAATGTGAGCTTGAACAGGTGCTTGCTATTGTTACAAACTAGAGTGCTCTTCACACCTTGGCATACCTCACCCTCATGCTTAAGCCTCAACTTTCAGGGATACCTCACTCCCGTTACAATTTCTTTGAGGGCTACCTCACCCTCGTTACAAAGAATCAAAGTGTAGAAAAGGTAGAAACTCTCACAAGAGTATGTAATACAAATAGAAGCCCTATGAAGCTCTTTAAGAATATCTCAAGAATTCACAAAAATAGAGCACAAAATGATTGAAAGGATTGATTCATGAATTACAGTAAAGAGATATGTTTCAAGTTGTTGGGTGTTGTTAAAAGATGACCCAAAAATGTGTATTTAAAGTATTCTATCTAAAAGAGCCATTTGGGGTAATTTATTATCACATTAAATGCCAAGAAAAGAGTCGTTGCTGACTTTCAGGCTCGTGGTAATCGATTACAGGAATGTTGTAATCAATTACATGGCTCTTAGAACATGTTTTGTACTTTCTGGGCAAGAGGTAATCGATTACAAGGTTCATGTAATCGATTACCAAGCTTCTGCCAAAGTGGTAATCGATTACAAGGCTTATGTAATCAATTACCAAGCCTCTGACTTTTGAAAAATGGATTTCTGTGTGACTGTAACCGATTACCAGGCCTTGGTAATCGATTACCAGCTTCTAAAGAAGCTGTTAATTGATTATTAAGCCTTTGGATAAGATTACAATCATCCTTGAACCCATTTTTGAGTCTAATATAGCTTGATAAATATTTCAAACTTAGAAAACTTGAATTTTCAAGATATAAACTTAAATTTCATTATCCAAGATAAAAAATAACATTTCTTAAAAAAAACACTCCATTAACTCAGAGTTGATTTTAAAACGAAACCTTTCAAAAACATTTTGAGATATATTGAGAGCTTTTTACATAAAGACTCTAAGTCTTATATGTTAGCGTATGTCCTAGAGGCCAATTTATTTTAACCGTCTTACATACATTGTATTATGCTATATATTTAATATATGAGACACTTCATTTATTGTGTTATTTATGATATACATAATAAAGTCCTTAGAATAGTAAGTTCGATGCCATAGAACATCAAGTGCATGATTTGATCATGAGATCCTATAAGATAGAAACAGAATACTATTCTTAAATGTCTCTGGTCAAGTATTATTATTAATCAGGACGACAATAATGCAATGAGACTAGTATGTGTGTAGACTAATGGCCACATCTCACGGGTCATAGATATAAGATATCAAGTCTTCACATAGATACATATTAGAGTAGTAATGTATTGGACTAACCTGCTATGAGAATGCTATGCGGATCATTACGTGAGTGTTATAAGTGATTCTCATAGTGATAATAGTGTATGTGGTCCTTTGACCTGAAATCACTATGATTCCTATATGAGGAGTTATATGTTTTAATGCCATCAAATGTCATCTGCAATAAGGTGATTATAAAGTTGGTTATTGGACATATCCCGAATCATGCAGAGGGATATGAGTGACCTAGATGGGATTTGTCCCTTCTACTTAACAGGAGTGATAACTTCAGCCCCCCTGATTTAGTCGGAATACGAAATGCATGACCATGTTCAAATGAGTCAATATCAGATATTGATCTCATTTGTTATTACTACGTCTACTCGAGTATCAGGAAACAGAAGATTGAACTATACAAGAGTGACACATTTTACGCCTTGTCTTCAATATAGATATCTGGACAAAGGGACGAAACTGTGCTGTAACATTGATCATGGAAAGGTTATGTAAAATCACTGACATTCTTATTACTTGGGTAGACAATGATGTGTTGCTAGATACTGCTCACTACTTATAATATAAAAATGAGATTTTAATATTACTACTAACGTCATGGGAACCTGTAGGGTCGCACATATAAAGCAGATTAAATTGGAGTAATTAGAATCCAAGTTAGACTGGGATTCAATTGTAGGTCGGACTCATAACAGATGAGTCTAGAGTTGTATAACTTACCTTGTTGTTGCTCTCACTCGCATAAGGCAACAACTATTATAAATAGTACTACTAAGGGGTTGTCAAGGCATGCATTACAAACCCTATCCGCACTTTACAGAAATAGTGAGTGAGATAGTGACAAGTTTCTCTTCTCTTCACAGCTACATTGTGCTAGAGATGTGGGACTTCTTTTTTGTGGACATTGGATGTTTGTGAGTCTGTTCATGTGGATACCGTAGAGACATCATTCTTGTTATAGTATTGGTGATTCACATCGCTTGTTTTTGTCATGCTTCAAGAGGTAAACTATTTTAAAACACAGATTATGATCTATTTCACATGGATCCTTGGTGGGAATTTTTGTTTTTCTACTACGTGATGTATCCGCAATTCCTAACACTATAAACTATACCAAAAGTACCTCCTTTGGGCTTAGTCTTTGACTTAACTTTGTTATCATCAAAAAATTTATGTTTTTCATAACATAAGCATTCACATTCTCCTCATTTTTTATGATGAAAAACCAACACAGGAAAAAAGTAACATATATATATATATATATATATATATATATATATATATATATATATATATATATTATATATATATCGAGGTTTAACGCTCCCTTGTATTTTATGCGTGAGGTAAAACAAGTATTAAGTAGAATTTGTATGTAAAACTCCCCCTTATTCATGCAAGTTATATCTCTCCCTCTTTGGCATTATAAAAAAGACATAAGGTTTCGTCATAAGTAGAATGCCAAAGATTGGAGTAATAAAAAAGAAGCGATTAACAGCAGAGAATTAATAATCATTAAGATCAGAGTAAGTAATTTCACATGAAATAAGTAGTCAACAACTTATATAAATAGTTCATAAAAAAGATGAGAGTTCAAAATAACATCAGAGTTATACGATAATGAGAATCAAAAAGCTATCAGTGAGACAAAATAGAACAGGATACAAACTATTATGACTAAGCCCTATCGTCACTCTGTCTCTTCGCTATCAGACTCGTTACCAAGATCCTCATCCTCATCAAGATCAAGATCCTCATCATCATCATCATCATCAGAATCTCCAACTGTAGCATCATCATAGGCAGGAGGTGCAATAGAGGATGTGGGAGCACTAGCACCAGTTGTAGCATCATAATGAGCAGGAGGTGTAGCAGAGGATGTAGGAGCACAGACACCTTTACTCCGTATAAAATCTAGCCTTTCCAGCATGGATCAAATAGAAGCCAACTCCTGATCTGAATGGTCCATCCTCAGCTCAAAGTTGTCTATCTTCTGCTCAAGGCGATCCATTCACGTGTCAACAACTTTCCAAACGCTTCGCATCTCTTGGAGTAAGAGATCTAAGGTAGTTGCAGTTGGAGCAGGTTGCTAGTCTTCTTCTTCATCATCTTCCTCAGCCCCTCGAAGAATGTGTCCATTAATTCCATGATGAAGATAATACCATTTGTCATCAATCTTCTTCAATTGGAGCTTTGTCAATGTATGCACACTAATGGACTCCGTCCATCAGAACTCTCATCCTTTGCCTCCCCAAACAAAGAAATATAGAAATGCTCCAAGATAGTTATGATGAGCATGGCGTAGGGCAGGGGATGGTTACCCTTTTCTAACCTTCAGCATGTGCTGGATGACATAGTACACCCAGTTGATAGATTTGTCAGTGTTCATCGCCCACATGGTGAGTATATGTTATCATTTAGAACTTGGGAGTAATTGATTCGTATGGGAATCAAGGCCCTATGCAAGATATAATGGAGTACTCTGTTCTTCATGGTAAGCCCAGTGGTCATTACGCTCTGTCTCGGCCTATATCCAATTCTCAGTATAGAGTTCAAGGCAGTTTTGTAGTCATAATCATCTCCCTATACATTATTAGCACCAAAAAAATTAGTACCATCAAATGTGAGACCAATATGCCTATACCAGATATCATGAGTAATAACTACTTGTTTCTTCTTCACCTCAGTCATCAGACAAGCATTTTCATATTTCAAATTTACATAAAATACCCTAACCAAATTTGGGTAAATATTCTTCCTAATGCTTAGAAAATTAATCAGCTCAAGTCGCTCAATCATTCTAAAACTCTCTAAGGGCTCGCTAGAGAAAAAAACTGCAGTGAGATATCTTAGTTGGATTATTTTTCATAGCTGGAATTTTTGGTGAAAAAACTCTGCTTTGTTGGAGGTTTTGAAGTGGGTGGAGAGGTCCAAGCCTGAAATGGTGAGTGGAGGAGCTTGAGAAGACGTCCTAACAGCCACCCCTATTTGTGGCTTCTTTGTTGTTCGTGACGATTCAGCCATTTGAGGAAAATGAGGTGCAATGTGTGGAAGGAAAGTGGAGGGAAGGGGTTTTAGAAGTGTTTGGTGGTAAGAACTGCTGGAAAAAGGTGAGAAATTGGAGGAATTTTGAAGGTTAGGTCATAGGTCTAGAGAGATATGTACGGTGAGGATGAATTTTTAGGTGGTTTGGAGTGTTTTTTATGAGAAATGGGTTAGGGGTTTTGTAAGGATGAAGTTTTTAAGTGATTTGAAGGTAGAATAGTGAGATTTGGTAAGGAAATGAAAGAGAAATGGTGAGATTTGTGAGGTGGGTTCATGGATTTTAGAGAGAGAAAGCTTGATTGCTACGTAAAAATGGTTGTCTCGTGCCTCTAGGACCCTTTAAATCCTTCTTGTAATTGATTACAAAGGGGTTGTAATCAATTACATGCAATCTGGGAACACTATAATCGATTACATGCAATCTAGAAACACTGTAATCAATTACAAAGGGGATGTAATCAATTACATGCACTCTGCAAACATTGTAATCAATTACAAGGGGATTGTAATCAATTACAAGGGGATTGTAATCAATTACATGCATTCTAAACTTGGTTTTCTCACTTCAAATAATAGAGGACTGGTCTTCAAACCTTCAAAACACTTCCAAAGCCTCTCAAACTAATTCCAAACACCTTGCAAGCCAAAAATCTTTCTAGTTTTTTTATCCAAAACACTTGTTCTTACAATATCACCATCTTCATTAAAGATCAAACCAATACAAGTGAAATTCACCATTTTTCAAGGACTCACTCTTGATTATTATGTTGCTAATCTCTTTAGCTAGTTTGGAGGACTTAGTCATGATTGGGTACCTACAAAAAAACTTAGGGGAACCTCTGACGGTCAAGTTAGTATTAGATTCAAGAAATAATGAAAGCAAAAACAAGGTTATGTAGAAAAATTATACAGCAAAAGTATGGTACTTTAAATGCATGATTGATCCAAAATGCTTAGCTCTCTTCTTATATGAAAGAAAGATTTTTTAGGCAGGGGTTTTATAAAGATATCTGCAAGTTGATTAGTTCTTTCAACAAATTCTAGCATACAATCTCCTTTTTGTACAAGATCTCTTATAAAGTGGTGTCTTATCTCAAGATGCTTAGTCCTAGAGTGCAAAACGGGGTTTTTAGATTGTACTAATATTATCACATCTTATAGAGATATGATCAAGCTAAATTCCATAGTCTAGAAATTGTTGCATCATCCAAAGGATTTGAGCTTAAAAACTTTCAGCTACAACATATTCAACCTCAGCCATAGACAATGCAACATTATTTTATTTCTTGCTATGACAAGAAACTAAAGAGCTTCCAAGCAAGTGGCACGTCCTAATAGTTCTTTCCCTATCTAATTTGCATCCCACAAAATCAGAATCGGAATGACTAATACAAGAGGCACATTTAGGGTACCACAAACCCACTTGTGAAGTGTCAATTAGATACTTCATTATTCTTTTTACTGCACTTAAGTGTGACTCTTTACTATTTGCTTGGTATCTAGCACACATGCACATACTAAACATAATATATGACCTACTAGTAGTAAGATAGAGGAGAGAACTAATCATATATTTGTACTTAGTAATTTCTACAGAGTTATGTAACACCCCTTTGGAGGATGTCACACATAAAAGAAAATAAAAGAAATAGAAATAAAATCTACCCCAAGTTGTGAAACGTTTATTACATACTATTACGGGTTGTAAAATAATTCTTGATAAACAGAAATATGATATAGAAAGATAATGCGGAAATACGAAATAAAAAAAAACATCATTACTGATAATATACATATGATTTAAGTTATAAGCTGTACAAGTAATTCACAACTAAGACTACAAATATTTAAACAAAAACAGCAAGGAAAGCAATAAAAGAGTTAATATATACGTACATACTGACGCGCTAAAAAAAAAACATCATGGTTATCTAATCCTCGATGGATCACTCTCACCGAAAATGATCATCGGGAGATAAATATCCCGGATGTCTCGACACACGGCGATAACGGGATCGCGCAGTCGATACGATGCTTATCTCACTAGGCTCAGGGTTTTCAGCACCCTAGTGACGCCTAATGGATAAGGGTAACTCTAAATGCAGAAAAAGTGTTGTAGTCATGACAGGCTCTCCATCAAAACGTTGACGTAGAATCACGGTCACACGTCCTGCATACGTCACAGATTCACGATCGCCTCGTAGATGCCAAGCTAGCGAACTCCCATGAAATACTAGCTCTACGAACCCCAAAAATCCTAGCGCTGCCATCCCTCACAATCAATCCAGAGGATATGGATGATCGGATGGTTCTTGATCGTCAAACTGATCGTCCGCTAGCTGATCTTCCTCCTCCTCGGGGTACAAGATCTCAAGGGCTGATCCTCTTCCTCGAAGTCTTTACCGCGTAAAATAAATAAACAGAAAATACATATAACAAAGAGGTAAGACAACATAAAATCATCACAACATGGCTAATAAGAAGACGACAAACAACATATATACACAGTTCATGCAATACAAAATTTTATAAAGAAAGAATAACATTAGAGTAAGATTTAGATATCATAACAATATATCACATCACAGATAAAACATCACAGATAAAATAAGAAAGATAAGAATAAACAGATAAGATATAATAACCAAATATAGTAACAGTAACCAGATAAAATAAACAAATAAAATACAGATAAACAATAAATAGATAAGATGGAAATAAATAGACATAGAGATAAATAAATAATATGACAAAACCCTACTCCATGGAGCTAAAGAAAACACAAGTATCAGAGAGCGGAATGACTCGTAAAATCTATTAGTACCACGGCTGCCCAACCAACTATTGCGCGGTCACACGTTGCGTCTATAGCCCCACGACACAGGAATCCATCATCCAGGCGTGGTGTAGTTCACGGTCTCACGTTGTGGCACTACAGGCAAATCTACTACTAGATTTCATAAATCTCGATTAAATATAGTGCGTGTCGAGTACCATAGTGTGCTATCGGTTTACCACGGCCCAGCGGAGCTACCAACTGTCCACATGTGGGATCCCGTACACTAAAGTCTCCAAGTTCATTAGAACAATGAACCACACTACGTTTATCGCATCGACAACACGATGTGATTCGTCTCGTCAACCAATCCACCAAAAACTCGGCACACATAAATAGAAAGCACATGCGGGTTCACATTTTCCCGACAATGAGATAAACTCTCAAAAGCCTCGTACGGGTTCACATTTTCCCGACAGCGAAAGATCCTCAAAATAATCTGTACGGGTTCATATTTTCCCGACAAGTGAAAGATTCTCAAAAATAATCTGTACGGGTTCACATTTTCCCGACAGCATAAAATAAATATAGTAACGGTCAATCGCGTAGAAATTTTATCGCGTTTTCATAATTCCGTCGTTTTTACAAACGTTTAAAAATCAGGTAAAGATATTTTTCTGTTTTTAAAATCGCGTAGCATTTTTAATACGTTTTCTCAATCGCGTAGGATTTTCAAATCATTTTCTTATTCGAATGCCTTTAAAATTCTTGTTTAAACAAACAGAAATAGTACTTAGTACATTTAAACTACGTAGAATAATTTTTCATACCGCATACTGTCTTTTGGATATTTTTGCTATCTTATTGGTTCATTTTTACTAAAAATTGACAGTATTTTGTTTAGAAAATCATAATAATGGTTTACTAAATTATTCCATAAAATTTCCATTTACCTAATTTTTAACCACATCATTTAATTCTTTTTGAAATCTCTAACATGCTTCAAAACCTAAAGTGAGCTATATGTTAGAAAATTTCTCAAAATTACTGTATTTCCTTCCTAATGATAAAATTATGAATTTTAACCCTTTAAACTTACTTCTAATCAACTTGTTTCTTCAAAAATCATTATAGAAAATTTCTTTTTAACTTGTATTGTCTCTTTTTAATTGAAAAAGGTTTAGAATTAAGTTTTAGAAATCATGATTACCTATATTGGCATGTTGGCCAAATTTCGTAAAACCCTTTCATTTGATTTCTAAAATGTCTTTCACCTTTCAAATCATATCAAATGTATTATATTGTCTAAGTTCATTAAATCATATTAGAAAATAGTTAGTAGGAGTTAAATTAATCCTTTAGGCATGTTGGCCCAAAATACTAAGTCTTTACCATTTGATTTCTAAATGCATTTTCTTTGATCAAATCAATTTGAAACTTTCTTGATTCTCCTAGGTTAATTAAGTTACACTTTAGGAAAAATCAAGAGAACATTTTGGTCCTCCACATTTGTCATTGCCGTGAGCTATTGGATTGTGCTCTTTGGAACACTCATGCTATTTTTGAACATGTTATTCACATCCTATACATTATCATACAATTCTAACACATGCATTGTATTTTCTAACACATGCAATATATTTTCTAACACCTAAACCTAAATTAAAGCTTATAGACATGCAATCAAAAGCTAATAGACATGCAAAAATTATTACAATTACCAAACAAATAAGCTACTAACAAATACCACATAAACTACTAGCAAACATAAAAATTAACACATACACACCAAACAAAGACAACACCACCGAATCCTTATGGATTCTTCAAACATTACAAATCATTCCATCTTCTTACCACCACCAAGGGATGATAAGAATTGTCTTCCTCTTACCTTAAATGAAGACAATAGGTTTGCTTTCACACCTCCTAGGTCACGGTTTTCACCTTCAAAAATACCTAGAAATCTCAAACAAAATTTACATGTTACTAACCATGAAAAAGAAGCTAAACCATGGAGAAATCATGGCTTAGAACTTTGAAAAAGAAGAGAGAAAAGAAAAGCATGAAATTTCACCTTCTAGGTAAAACTTTCAAGGTTGATTTCCAAGCCCTAAATGGAAGATTTTGAAGAAACTCCCAACTAGAAAGGTTCTTAGAATAGTGTTTAGGTTAAGAAAACTTGGTTAGAAAAATTTTTGGATGGTTGGATGGTGTTGTATTGGTCTTGGCCGAATGGTAGGAGAAAAGAACAATAATGGTGGCTAGGGTTCTTGGAAGAGAGAGAAGAGAGAAAAGTGATGAAGATGAAGTGTTATTTTGGCCTTCCTTCTCCTAATGGCCGTAGCCTTCAAGTGGTCAAGGATGTGCATGGATTTGGCTTCATCCAAGCCATTGAATGCATCAAAGGTTAGGATTAAATCTTGCTTAACAAGCTTGATTGCTATTGGTTGGTTCATGATGACTCACATGCCGAGTCACACAAATACTCATTTAATTCTCACGAGTCACTAATTAGTCGAGTCACTGTTGCTCGAAAGTTCTCGCTAACGGTGATTAATTAAGCTACCGATCTAACCTGTTTCGCTAATTGTGGGTCCCACAAAATATTTCAGGTCCACTTGTCACTAAATTTATCTTGACTAATAAAATAATATTATAATAATATAAAATTATTTTATTTGACAGCTAAATCCTAAAAATTAAAAGATTATTTTTAATCTCATTCAGAATCGGGTTAAGTAAGATCCCCCAATTCTAAATAATAAAATAAGATTTTCTCCGGCCCGGAAAATATTATTTTCCTGCCTCGGAGCAAATCACCCAAAAAGTCCATATAAAATCACAGACAGTATTATCGGACATTAAATCAAGAAGAAAATAATTAAAAACAAAGAAAAAAAGCAAAAAAACAAGACGTTCGGGACGTAACGGTCATTTCCGCTTTTTTCCCACAACGTAGGTAATCATCCAAAACGTTCAAATAAAATATCCAGCAGTATTATATAGCTGTATATCTTTCAAAAAAATTAAAACAGTAGCTCAGAAAAATATTATTTTACCGTCTCGAAGCAAATTACGTAAAACGATCAAATAAAATTTGAGCCTGTATTATCGTAATCGTTTTCATACAGAAATCGAGAACAGTAAAATAGGGACACAGCGGTCATTCACACAAAGCATGAAAAACAGCAAACAGTACATTCAGAATATTTTCTAAAAATTGGGGCGTTACAAGTTACCTCTTTCATCCTTGTCCAAGTAACAAGAGGTGCTCATTGGTGTATCCATATGCTTAGTGTTGTCCATTCCAAATGTCTTGAGCAGCTCCTTGCAATACTTAGATTGGCTTATGAATGTCCCATTCTTTGATTTGGAGCCCAAGAAAGAAGTTGAGCTCACCCATCATGAACATCTCAAATTCACTTTGTATAATGTTAGTAAACTTCTTACAAAGAGACTTATTAGTAACACAAAAAATTATGTCATCAATTTATATTTGGACAAGGAGAATGTCATGCCTTTTATTTTTAATAAAGAGAGTTATATTAACCTTTCCTCTTGTACAATATTTTTCCAAAAGAAACTTACCCAACCTTTCATACCAAGCACTAGGAGCTTGTTTTAAGCCATACAAGGTCTTTTTCAATTTAAAAACATGGTTTGATAGTTCATGATTTTCAAAACCCGGATGTTGTTCAACATATACTTTTTCTTGAATGAAACCATTTAGAAAAGCACTTTAACATCCATTTGATATAATTTGAAATCCATGATGCATGCATATGCAAGTAACATTCTAATGACCTCTAATCTAGCTACAGGTGCATAAGTTTCTTCATAATCTATACTTTCTTGATTATATCTTTTAGCTATAATCCTATCTTTATTTCTAATTATTAAGCTTGTTTCATCAAACTTGTTCCTAAAGACCCATTTGGTGCATATTATTAGATGATCATTATGCCTTGGAACTTGTAATACCCTTATGGGGATGCCACATTTATGATGCAATAAAATAAAACCTTACCCAAGTTATAAAACATTTAATACATAATGGATATGAGTTGTAAAATTTTTCCTTTTTAAACATTATAGCACTAAATAAAATAATTCTGAAAATAAAATAAAACAAACTATTATTACACACCATAATGTACATATGATTTTGTCTTAAGTTATACAAATAATTTACAACTACAAATATTTAATTAAAGCAGTAAAGAGTTAGTATAATACAAAACATAGACATGCCCAAGTGCACATCAAACATTGTTAACCCTCCGAAGGATCACTCTTAGAGGAAACCTCGGGTGATAGAAATCCAGGATGTCTCACAGCTCTACGGATGGGTGTCCGTGCTGTTGACACTATACTGATCTCACTAGGGGTACGGAAAAGTCCTCCCCAGTGACGCCTCAGATCCAAAGGCATCTTCAGATGTAGGTACAAAGTAGTAGTAAAAATTAGCTCAGCATCAAACTCTCCACGTAGGAACACAGTCAAACGTCCTAAGTAGATCACCAATCCTCGATCCTCGCGCAGTCGCCAGGCCTTCGAGCCTCCATGAAACTCCAGTCTCACGAAACCAAGAAATCCAGGCAACGCCATGATCACAGAATCAATCCAAAGGATATGGATGATCGGATGGCTCACCCTCGTCAAACTGATCGTCCATCTGCTGATCTTCGGGATACAGAATCTCAAGAGGTTATTACTCTACCTCTTCCTCAAACTCTTTACAGAAATAAAATAATCATACAAAAACACATACAAATAAAGAGGTGAGACAATCTACATCAATACCAGCATGACAAATAAGAAAACGACAATGCAATAGATATCACAGTTTAATACAATAAAGCATACCATAACATCATAAAAAATAACACAATTCAACACATCATATAATATCATAAATAATAATGTTATGATGCATGACACAAATGCAAATGCAATATGACTCATTCCTACTCCATAGAGCTAGACACAGACATTAGAGAGAATAACCCGAAGAGAACTATCAGTACCTCAGGCTGCCCAAGCAAACTATTACACTGTCAAACATCGTGTCTATAGCCCACAGTCCAACATTGTGTAGTAGTACACAGTCCAAACAAGTCGTGCACTACAGGCATTGTACTAAACAATCTTTCCAAGATCTCCATTAAGTATAGTGCGTGTCGAGATCATTAGTGTGTTGCCAGTTACCACGACCTAGAGGAGCGACCAACTGTCCACATGTGGAATACTCTGCACACTAATGCCTCTAAGTCCACACAAGATGAACCACACTACGTTTATCACACCGACAACACGATATAATTCGTGTCGTCAATTAATCACCAATATCAACCAATCGACAAGACTCTCAATTCATGAATAAGAACTAAAATTACCAAATTACCCTTAGTTTCAAAATATTATCATATTTATAAAAATGCCCTCAATCTTAAAATTCTAATATATAGTACGTCTCCACTTGACAGTACCATATCTTAACATGTCTGGGTCCACCACTTTAGCCTGACAGCAAAACTCACTATTCCAATTAATCGCATAGAAATTTTATCGCGTTTTCACAATTGCGTCGCTTTTACAAAAGTTTTTAAATCGCATAAATATATTTTGCTGTTTTTAAAATCGCGTAGTGTTTTTAAATCATTTTTCTCAATCGCGTAAGATTTTTAAATCGTTTTCTTAACCGAAAAGCTTTAAAATCTCTATTTTAAAATTGCATAAACTATTTTTAATACTTTTAAACTACATAGAATATTTTTCTTACGTTATAAATATATTATAAAACGTTCTCTTTTATTTGTCTGTTTCTAATAAATTTTGACAGCATTTTGTCTATAAAATCTATTAAAATTGTGTTTCCTACGTTTCTCCTTTAAAAATTCCTCTATTTAGTTTATTACTACAAAATACACTTTGAAAATTGTCATTATACTTTAAAATTCAAAGGTAAGTATTTTTCAAGAGTTTTGTTTATTTTTCTTCTATACCATATTTCTAATAAAAATTAGTTTACTTCTTTAAGTCTTGAAAATCCATTGCAAATGTATTCTTTTTAGGTTAAACATCTAGTCTACACTTAGAAAATGAATTTTGGATTGATTACACATTAAAAAGGCATGTTGGTGGAATTTAAAAAAACCTTGGCATTTGATCTTTGGATCATTTTTTCATCTTCTAAATCATTTTAGAACTCATTGATTTACCTAAATCCATTTAGTCCTTCTTTTAGAAAATGGTTGAGAACATTTTGGTTCTCTTTTTCATGATGAAGTCGAAAGCTCTATGGTGTGTTCTTTGGAACACTCATGCAATCCTTACATGTTATTCACATCCTAATTAATAATCATATATTTATCCACACATGCAATATATTTTAAAGCTATAGACATGCATACAAACAATATCAAACACAAGTAGGAAAGCATTTAAACAACCAAACAAGTGAATCCTTATGGATTCTTCACACACATACAATCCATTTCCCCATCACCACACATGGTTGATGAGATCAAATCTCCCTCTTACCTTAAAGGAAGATAACTCTTTCTAATTCTTCTCCTATGGTTTTCGTGTGGTCCTCCAAAGAAACCTAATATGCTCAAACAAATTTTAAAAAATTATAACTATAGGAGAAAAATACAAACCATGGGTCAATCATGGCTTAGAACCTTAGAAATGAAGTTAGAAATGAAAACAAGAATCTTCACCTTGTAGGAAAAATCTCCAAAGAAATTTTCCAAGCTCAAGATGAATTTTTTTGAAGAAACCTCCAACTAGAGATGTTCTTAGAATGTTGTTTGGGTTTGAGAAAGTGGGTTAGATTAAATTTTTGAAGGTTGGATGATGGTGTATGGGTGTTTGGCCGAATGGTCTTCAAAGGAGAAAGCAAGAGAATGGTTCTTGGTGTTCTTAGAGAAAAGAAAGCTTGAAGATGAAAAATGACTAAGTTAAGACTCCTCCTTGCTATGCATGGCTGTAAACTTCATCAAGGGAGGTGGCCTCCTTTGTTGACTTCTCCTATCACTTAATAGCCCTAGATTTGATCAAGGGTTGATATGCAAAGCTTTGCCTCCAAGCTTGTCTCTAATTGGTTTAGAAAAACCTAGTCATCTAATAACTAAGCTCTTCTTGAATGCTCTTGAAGCCTCTTGGGAGAATGGCCCTAAGGAGAGCAAACCAAGTTTGTGTTCACTTAAGCCATCTAGTTACATTTAGGTGCATTTGATTAATTTGTTTAGTTACTTGTCTAACTATATAGTTACTTAGGTTCACTAGGTTAGTCTTGATATTTTCTAACTAGAACTCAAATAAATAGCTAACTAGGTTATTTCATTTAGTTACTATATAAGCTTCCTATGTTAACTTAGTTAGGTTTTAAACTAACTTAGTTAAGCTTTCTAGTCTTAATCTAACAAGTCTAACCATTTTTGTGGACTTGTTTTCTATTGGTCCAAACCTTTCAAGCCTACATTGTTGACTTGTTCTTATTGGCTTAGAATTTAGTCTAGCCAAAAACGTTGTCTGGTTCACTAAACGCGGGTCCCACAGACTTTTTCGGGTCCATGGTTATTTTAGAGCAAATTTATACTATTTTTGAGATAGTAAACACTATCAAATAAAATAACATTATAATAATATAAAATTATTTTATTGCATAGTTAAATCTTAAAAATTAAAAGATTAACATTCGTATCACTAGGAATTGGGTTTAGTAAGATCCCCCAGCTCTGAATAATTAAAATAAGATTTCCCCAGCCCAAAAATTATTATTTTCCTGACTCAGAGTAAATCACACAAAACACTCAAATATAATCTCGACACAGTCAAATAAATTTTATAACATACAGAAACATAAAATAGTACAATCAAGACAAAACTGTCATTTATCCAAAAGTTGGGGTGTTACATAACTAATTCCTAAACTTGATTTCTCTCAAATTAGTTTAGCTCCTCTTGCATGACCAAGATCCAATGTTCATCGTCAAAGGCTTTATTTATGTCTTTATGCTCAATTTGTGAAACAAAAGCCATATAGTTACATACATTTCTAATTAAGTTTCGAGTAGTTACCCCTTTAGACATATCACCTATCACCTTATCAAGAGAATGGTATCTTGAAGTCATCCATTCCTTGCGAAGGTCCATGGTTTGTGAATCCTTTTGACTTTCCTTTTTCTTCTTGCCTTCTTTCTCCTTTGTTGTCCATGGTTTGTAAAATATGTTTTTAAATCTTTACAAATGATTCTTATATGCTAAAATATCCAATAAACATGTTTTGAAAAGCTAGTCTTGGTGGTAGTTAATAACTATGAAAAATAGTCAAGTTTGAGTTTTGAAAAACTGACATTTGGTTACTCTTTTGATCATAACTTTGCAAATATTTAGTGTTTTGTTCTAAACTTATTTCATTTGAAAATAGACTCAAATATCTTTCCAATGAGTAGTCATTTGCTCTAGACAGATGATAAATGAAGAAGTTATAACCATTTAAAATTAGTTTTTGAAACCATAGTGCAATAATCAATTATTCACTTGGCTTATTCGAATAAGACACATAATTATTCGAATAAAACACATCAGAATGTGCTCCTAATGACTATAAATGGCTAGTTTTCATAAGAAATTTATGGAAGCTTGGATAACATCAAGAAACCTAAAAGGAAAATATACCAATTCTAGTTCTTAGCTTCTTGATGTAATCCAAGCTTACATAAATTTCTTCTCTTCAAATCTTGCAAATGCTAGGAACATCTTATCATTCTCATTCTTTTTGAGTTGAGCATAATTGTGATCATTTACTTTTTTGTTGCAATGCTCACTCTTGGTACTTAGACTATCCTACAAAGTATTACTCACTTAAACAAATATAGTTAGTCCAAATTCATAATTCAATATCTTCATATGCATGATTCATGAATATATAATTCTAGTTAGTCTAACATACATATAAGATTTTCATATATACATCCAAATAAGACATTTATCAATTACTAATATATATGCTCTATATAGGATGTAACAAAGAAAACTTTGCATATTTTCATTTAAATAAAGTCAAATTCAGTATTAATTTAATATCACTCATGTAACATATTATTGGATATATCCTATAAAAGATGTTATAAAGAATATGCATGATTCTTATATGAAATATAACAAGATGGAGTACATGATTATGCATGATATAATATAATCTATTAAGCACATCTATATAGCATAAAATTATTCTTTTTATCTTGTATTTGTCATCATCAAATCATAATTTATTAAACCATTGGGCAAACTTATTTCCACATTTTTTTGGTTGAGCGTAGTGAGGATTCGACCCATCACACAACTTTGTAGGACTTCACACAGGGGGTTGTGTTTTTGCTGATACATTCCTGATTTGCTACACAAAAGATACAACCTTGTGTCAAAAGACACTAAGGGTGTGGTTCTCTGTGAGATGAAATTGGCATACTTGGGTATCACACGACCCTGTGTCAAAAGACATAGGGGGCATATGGTTTTTTGTTTAAGCACAGTAAAATCCCAAAACTTGCAGTTAATCCCCAATCCCCTAAGTACTTATAAATCATAATTCAAGACTCATGATCAACACAAACAAATAAATTGAAGATATGGAATACTCCCTTACGAACTTGATTTCACTCTTTTTGCATAATCAACCACAAAACTCATTCTTTTCGCATGATTCCTCCATCCATCTTAAGAGAAAATTTAAAGTCACATTAATATACAATAAGCTTAAAAATGAGCCAAAAGAAAACAATAACTGAAATAACTTAAACTGATAAATCTAAAGAAAAAAAGTAAGAAAGAGAAAGAAAACTCTAGTTGCCTCCCAAGAAGTGCTTGTTCATAGTCATTAGCTTGACTTCGTCAGTTAAGCTGATCAAGGTGGCTTAAAGTAAGAGAAAGAGGATAACTCCTTCCCTTTCAATGTAACGCTTGAATCCTTTGTCAATGACCTTTGAAATTCCTCCAAAAGGTACTAGTTGTCCTAAATACACATTGGCATAAAAGATTCCACTAGGTCATCATCGTTTCAGTTGATCAAAAGATGGACCAATTTTCACTGAATTATGCACAAATGGGTCAAAATCAATTAATGGTGAGGAACCCTTGCTAGCCAAATCCTTGTGGGCCTTGTCTTCAACACAATTGACGGGGGTATAGAGATTTGATATTGGTGAAGACTTAGCAAAAACATTGATTGTCATTTGATCTTCATCTTCATCCACCTTCAAATTGAGTTCACCTTTGGGTACATCAATCAATGCTCAAGATGTTGCCAAAAATGGTCTCCCAAAGATAGATGGAATATGGTGGTATTCATCCATGTCTATAATGAAAAAATCCATAGGAAAAATGAATTTGCCCACCTTTATAAGAGCATCCTCTACCATACCCCAAGGATATACATATGACCTATCAGTAAGTTGCAGCACAATGAAGATGGGTTTTGGATCTCCCAAACCTAGTTTTTCATAAATAGACAAAGGCATCAAGTTCACACTAGCGCCCAAATCACAAAATACTTTTCCTAAAAATCAGGCACCAATATCACAAGGAATGGTGAAACTACTAGAGTCCTTAAGTGTTGATGGCAACTTCTTTTGTAAAATAGCATTGCATTCTTCACTAAATGTCATAATGATGTCGTCCTTTAGCTTCCTCTTCCTAAATGAAAGATCTTTAATAAATTTGAGATATCAGAGCATTTGTTCTACAGCTTCCGCAAATGAAATGTTGATATATAGCTTTTGGAACATACCTAAGAACTTAGAAAACTACTTCTCTTAGTTATGCTTCTTTAATAGCTAAGAATATGAAACTCTATCATAAGGTGATGGGACATAAGGCTTATCCCAACCAAGTTCCTTCTTTTTCTTTCACCCTTTGGTTTGTTCTTCCTGTTGGAAAATTTTGCTTGAACCTTGACCTGAGGGAGAGTCTTCTTTGTTACCAAGTGGCCTCTAACTCAAGAGGGGGGGTGAATTGAGTTTATGAAATATTTTCGCAAATCTTTCGCAAAGCACTAGTTAATCAAATTTTTGTTGAAGCTATTGTTTAATTGAAATGAATAGATAAATGCGATCAAATGAATCACTTACAAATAAACAACCCAAGATAGAAAGTATTCAAGCAAAGCTAAATAACAAACTTAACTCAAGCATATATAATTAAAGCACAACGTAAAGAGATAGAGTTAAGAAGAACAAACACAAGGATTTATCCTGGTTCAGCCACCCCTTGTGACCTACGTCCAGTCCTCAAGCAAACCATTCGAGATTTTTCACTAAACTTTAAGCTTGAACGGGTGCTTGAAAACCTTTACATAATAGAGCACTCACCACACCTTGGGATACCTCACCCTTTGTGCTTAAGCCTCAAAATCGGGATATCTCACCCCCTTTACAACCTTTGAAGGATACCTCACCTTCAACAAGGGATACCTCACCCTTTACAATTTTTGAGAGATACCTCACTCTCTTTTCTCTAGAGGGATACCTCACCCCCTTTACAAAGAATCAAAGTGTTTACAAGATGAAACTCTCACAAGAGTATATTATACAAATTGAAGCTTTTAGAATGCTCTTAAAAGATGTCTCAAGTTTTTCACAAAAACAAAGCAAGAAATGGATTCAAAGATTGATTCTCGTTTTGATGTGATACTAAGATGTTTCAGGTTCAAGAACCACACTCAATGATGCCCCAACAACTGTATTTAAAGCCCATTCATTAAAAGAGCCGTTGGAGGGTGGTTGAAGCTAAGTATTTAATGCATCTAATATAGTCGTTGGGCATGTCAGAACACTGGTAATCAATTACAGGGTTTTGGTAATCGATTACATGGAAGATAGAACGTGTTCTTGGCTTTCTGGGCTTGTGGTAATCGATTATATGACTTGTGTAATCGATTACACGCCCTCTGACTTTATGGTAATCGATTACAATATTGATGTAATCGATTATATAGCCCTTTGAACGTGTTCTTGGCTTTCTGGGCACATGGTAATCGATTATAGGCTTGTGTGTAATCGCTTACACGTCCTCTAACTTTCTGGTAATCGATTACACGGATGATGTAATCGATTACAAGGCTTCTGTTTAGCTTATAATCGATTACTAAACATTGGTAATCGATTACAGTATACTTTAAACTCATTTTTCAAGCCTGAAAGAGGATTCATGTCATTCCTAACTTTAGAAAACATGGATTTGAACAATATTGAACTTTGTTTGGCATGATCCAAGTTCAAAGACAACCTCTTTTTAGAAAGTGATCTTTGAAAAACATATTGATTAAAATCATATTTGAAAAACCATTTGAGATATCTTAAGAGCATTTAACATTGATGTTCTAATGCCTATATCTAAATCTCTTGATTTCTTCCTTTGATCTTGGTTTTCTCTTTTGCTCTTGATCTTCATCTTTGTCTTTGTTATCATCAAAAACTAATTGACATGCTTCAAGACACATGCATTCACATTCTTTTTTTTTTAATGATGACAAACTGAACATTTAAAGGAAGAGAAACAATTATATATATATATATATATATATATATATATATATATATATATATATATATATATATATATATATATATATATATATATATATATATATATATGTCAGAGATTTAAGCGTAACTCTCCTCCATAATGTATGCATAATATAGCGTTAGTGATATATTCATGTAAAGGCCTTAAATCAAACTCCCCTATACTTATGCAAGTCACTAATCTCTCCCCCGTTGGCATTATCAAAAACATATTAGCATTTAGTCGAAATTTCAGCAGCATTTTCGTTGATTTTCATGTTTTCCCAAAATTTCAAACAGCAGAATAACAATACAGTCCAGGCAATCAGAGTATGAGCAGTCCATACCAATTGCATATTAGAATCAATAATCATATCAATAATCATATAGTAAACATCAAAAGAACCAATTGTTTTTATATAAATATTGTTTCAATGTCATATAGCCAAATATTTGAAAAAACAAGGAAACTATCATGGCAAAGGTCCATGATCACTATCAGTGGCCTCACTGTCACTTTTCACATCAGCAGCAATGTCTCCAAGGTCCACATCATTGTCTTCAGTGTCAAGATCATCCTCGGAACCAAGGAGCTCCTCATCATCAGCAGGAACTCCAGTGGGAGTGGCAGAGGGATCAACAAATGATAGAGGAGCAGTAGGAGGGGCAGAGGAGGTGGTAGGTGCAGCAGCATCTCTCGGTGCAGTGTGTCTGGGGCCCTCCAGAAGTGAACGAATAGCAGCAAGCTCCTGATCGGAGTAGTCCATCCTCAGCTCAAGGTGATCCACCTTTTGCTCAATCCGGTCCATCCGGGTTTCCACGGTGGTTGCCAAACTTCGCATTTCCTGAAGTAAAAGATCTAATGTGGCTGAAGCTGGTGGAGCTGAAGCAGGCTGCTGGTCCTTATCCTCATCATCACTTTCTGGTCCAATGAGGGATATGCCCGTAGCTCCCATGAGCCAGATAGTACCATCGCCCATCAACCTTGCTCAGCTGGAGCTTCTTCAGAGTGTGCAATCCAATAGATTGTGGGCCCATGGAGCTGGTATCCTTGGATTCCTCAGCCAAGGAGATGTGACAATGCTCCAGGATGGCAGTCACCAACATGGCATAGGGAAGAGCAGAGTTCTTCTTCTTCTTCATATCCAGCATGTGCTTAATGATGTAATTGGCCCAGTTGATTGGCCTGCCAGTGGTCATGGCCCACAGGACCACCACGTCATCTCGCAATACTTGGGAACAATTCCTGCCTCTGGGAATCAAGCCTCGAACCACTAGATAATGGAGTACCTTGTTCTCCATAGTCAGACCAGTCGCCATAACTCTTTTATTATTCCTTGGAAGCATGTACCAGAGCGAATCAGGGACGTCAGAGCGCTTTTGTATTCAAACTCAACTCCCCAAGCATTTTCATTTCCATAGAAGCTTGTCCCAGCATAGGTTAGCTTGGTCAACCTACACTATTCTTCCTGAGAAATTTTAATCTGAGTTTTCTTCACTTCAAAGATCAGGCAATGGTTTTCATACCTCAAGTTGGCATAGAACACATGAACCAAATTTGCATATATGGCCTTCTGAATGCTGAAAAACCCAAGCAAGCCCAGCCTCTCAATCAATTGAAAACTCTCCAGGGGTTCACTTGTGCAGAAGGATTGTGTGAGGTACCTTGGTGATATTAGCTTCCTCAGTTAGAAGTTCTTTTGGAAAAGTTCATCCTTCTTGGTGGTTGAGAAGTGCCTAGTGAGGTCCAGCCCCGAGATGTTACGTGGAGGGGCACTTGAGGATTCTCTAATGGTGGCCCCTATTCTTGCACACTTGGCACGTTGGGTTTGGTCAGCCATTGATGATTAGAGGTGTATGGGTAAGTGTTTGAAGGTGTGTGGGTGGTGTTTGGAGGTGTGTGCCTTGTGGGGGATGAAGGGGAGAAGAACGAAGGTAGTGGGTGAGTTTGGGTGGAGAATGGGGTGGGTTTTGATGGGATTTGATGTTTGGCTTGTGTTAGGAGAGGGATTTCGAGTGAGAGGGAGGTGAAATGGAAGGATTTGGTGGAGTATGGAGTGAGAATGGGACCTTTGGAGGAGAGAGCTTCGTGGGAAAAGAGAAGAAGAAATGAGAAGTTTCAAAATGAGTGACCTTTCGCGCGTTAGAAACCTTTTAAAACCCTTCTATAATCGATTACATGGGTTGTGTAATCGATTACCATGCTTCTGGGAACCTTATAATCGATTACATTATTTGTGTAATTGATTACTTGAGTTCTGGATTCATTGTAATCGATTACCAGTGTGGTGTAATCGATTACTTGCTTGACAGAACCTTTGTAATCAATTACAAAGGTCTTGTAATCGATTACCAGCCTACTAAAACTCAGATTTTGCATTTCAAACAGTTAAGGATCAATTTTAAACCATTCAAATAAGTTCCAAAGCATCTTAAATCAATTTCAAACATCATGTAGGCATATAATCCAAACAAATTGTGATCCAAAACACATAATCATACAAGATTGCTACTTTTACCAAGAATTACCCTATTTGGATGGATTTTTGAGAGGTTTTAGAGTTACTTGGAGATCTTTGACATGAGGAACCACCTTGTGCTTGCAGCAGCCACGTTTGAGATTCCAAAGTTCATTCTTGGCCTTCAAGCACACCTATAACACTCTTCAATTTTTGGCTTTTGATCCCCAAATTGTCTTGGGTCCTTGTGTGTTAGAGTTAGGCAAGGTGCTTTTAAGGATCCAAACCATTTTAGTTCCAATCTTATTATTGATTTTCTTCCTCACATTACAAGTTGATGCACTATGTCCTTTCTTGCCACAATGAAAACACTTTATAAAAGGACTTGTTGATGAACTTGAGGGAACAAAGAAATTCTTGTAAAGTTTTTGTTTATTTTTGGGATTGTACCCTAAACCAGCCTTTTGAAACACACATTTTTGTTTCCCAAGCAATATGTTCAAATTATCTCTTCCAAAGGTAAATTTGAAAGAGTATTTTTCAAGTCTTCAATTTCCTTTTCAAAAGATTTGCATGATGAACAAGAAAAGGATGTAGATGCATTATCAAGTAAAGAACATGTCATGCATGAGGAATTTGCATCAATGAGTCCAAGAGTTTCATTTTCAATTTTAAGTTCCTCAATTTCCTTGTTTAAAATAGAGATTTTGTTTTCAAAAGAGGAAATTGTTTTCTTGGATGATGAAACAAGTTTTGCAAGTCTCATAGATTCATTATGCAATTCTTCAAATGCATCTTGTAATTCATCATAGGAAGGAGAAGAATTTGATTGAAAATTTGAGGATGTTACCTTCGTGTCATCTTCTTCTTCCTCTTCACTTCTAGCTATGAGGCATAGGTTAGCTTTCTCATTGTCTGAGCTATCAGATGAGTCCATGTCATTTTCATCCAAAGCTATATAAGCCCTTCTTCCATTTTTAGCCTTTGATGACCTCCTTTCATATTTATCCACTTTCCTTTGATAGATTGGACACTCCATCTTCATGTGCCCCGGTTCTCCACATTCATAGCATTTAGGAGTGGATGAGGTTCCTTCCCCTTTGTGATAGGCATTCCTTTGGGGAAATGGAGGCCTTCTTTGAGCTTCATTCTTCTTGAAGAATCTTCCAAATTTCTTTACTAGAAGATTGAGATTCTCCTCATTTATCTCCAAGTCATCTCCATCATCTTTATCATCATCATTAATCATGGAAGAGGTGGTTTTAAGAGCAATCCCCTTCTTTTTGTTGTCAAGCTCTTCATTTTGTTTGAGTCTATTTAACTCCAATTCATGTTCTTAGAGCTTGCCAAAAAGTGTGGCTAGGGTCATGGTTGAGAGATTTCTTGACTCCACAATAGCCGTCACTTTAGGTTACCAATGCCTGGTCAAACATCTCAACACTTTGTTAATAAGATCTTCATTAGGAAAAGTCTTTCCCAATGAAGCAAGATGATTTATAATATGTGTGAATCGTTTTTGAATTTCTTGAATGCTTTCACCTTGGTTCATTCTAAAAAGTTCATACTCATGAGTGAGAGTATTTATCCTTGATCTTTTCACTTCATTAGTACCCTCATGAGTTACTTGTAAGGTGTCCCACATTTCTTGGGTAGATTACAATTTGAGACTCTAAAGAACTCATCATATCCCAAACCAGTGGTAATGATGTTTTTGGCTCTCAAATTATATTGGACTTTCTTTTTATCATCATTTATCCATTCACTTCTTGGTGTATTAATTCTCACACCATTTACAACTTGTGTGGGGATAAAAGGACCATTTTCAACAACATCCCACACATCTAAGTCAATAACTTCAATAAAAAATTTCATTCTTTCTTTCTAATAAGCATACACATCCCCATTGAAAAAGGGAGGTTTATAAAGAGAAGAACTTTCGAAAAAACCATTTGAAGAGGCCATCACTTTCTCTTGAAGCTGCTAAGCTCTTTACACAAGAGCCTAGCTCTGATACCACTTGTTACCAAGTGGCCTCTAACTCAAGAGGGAGGGTGAATTGAGTTTATGAAATATTTTCGCAAATCTTTCGCAAAGCACTAGTTAATCAAATTTTCGTTGAAGCTATTGTTTAATTGAAGTGAATAGATAAATACGATCAAATAAATCACTTACAAATAAACAACCTAAGATAGAAAGTATTCAAGCAAAGCTAAATAACAAACTCAACTCAAGCATATATAATTAAAGCACAACGTAAAGAGATAGAGTTGAGAAGAACAAATACAAGGATTTATCCTAGTTCAGCCACCCTTTGTGACCTACGTCCAGTCCTCAAGTAAACCACTCGAGATTTTCTACTAAACTTTCAGCTTGAATGGGTGCTTGAAAACCTTTACACAATAGAGCACTCACCACACCTTAGGATACCTCACCCTTTGTGCTTGAGCCTCAAAATCGGGATACCTCACCCTTTTCACTAGAGGGATACCGCACCCTTTTTACAAACTTTGAAGGATACCTCACCTTCAACAAGGGATACCTCACCCTTTATAATCTTTGAGAGATACCTCACTCTCTTTTCTCTAGAGGGATACCTCACCCTTTTTACAAAGAATCAAAGTGTTTACAAGTTGAAACTCTCACAAGAGTAGATTATACAAATTGAAGCTCTTAGAATGCTCTCAAAAGATGTCTCAAGTTTTTCACAAAGACAGAGCAAGAAATGGATTCAAAGATTAATTCTCATTTTGATGTGATACTAAGATGTTTCAGGTTCAAGAACCACACTCAATGATGCCCCAACAACTGTATTTAAAGCTCATTCATTAAAAGAGCCATTGGAGGGTGGTTGAAGCCAAGCATTTAATGCATCTAATATAGTTGTTGGGCATGTCAGAACACTGGTAATTGATTATAGGGTTTTGGTAATCAATTACATGGAAGATGAAATGTGTTCTTGGCTTTCTGGGCTTGTGGTAATCGATTACACGCCCTCTGACTTTATGGTAATTGATTACATAGCCCTTTGAACGTGTTCTTGGCTTTCTGGGCACATGGTAATCGATTACAAGCTTGTGTGTAATCGATTACACATCCTTTGACTTTCTGATAATCGATTACATAGATGATGTAATCGATTACAAGGCTTCTGTTTAGCTTGTAATTGATTACTAAACATTGGTAATCGATTACACTATACTTTAAACTCATTTTTCAAGCATGAAAGAGGATTCATGTCATTCCTAACTTTAGAAAACATAGATTTGAACAATATTGAACTTTGTTTGGCATGATCCAAGTTTAAAGACAACCGCTTTTTAGAAAGTGATCTTTGAAAAACATATTAATTAAAATCATATTTGAAAAACTATTTGAGATATCTTGAGAGCATTTAACATTGATGTTCTAATGCTTATATCTAAACCTCTTGATTTCTTCCTTTGATCTTGGTTTTCTCTTTTGCTCTTGATCTTTATCTTTGTCTTTGTTATCATCAAAAACCAATTGACATGCTTCAAGACACATGTATTCGCATTCTTCTACTTGCTCATGAGTAACCTCTTCTATAGGCTTCTTAACTCTCTCTTCAAATTTTGCACCTCTCTGAATGGTGATAGCCATGCATTGTTCTTTGAGGCCATCTTTTGGGTTAATGATGGTATCACTAGGAAATGAACTTGGTGGTTTACTACTCAATATTTGGGCTAGTTATCCAACTTGAATCTCTAAATTTTGGATATAAGCTTCATGATTTGAGAAATTAGCCCTTGTCTCCTGCATGAAATCTAACAATATGTTTGGATGATAGGTAATGATAGGAAGGGAAATAGAATGAGAGGAAGGGAAATAACTTTTCCTGTTTAGGAGTTTTAAAATGCATTGGAAGTGGAATGAACACATAGGGAACCATTTCCTATCTCTTCCCCTTAAAGGCTCAACTTTTGTTCCACCCAAAATTGAGGTGGAACCATTTCCGTTTCGTTTTTATTAATCTTTCAAACAAAGAGAAATGTAACTATGTTCAATTCCTTTCCTTCCCTTTCCGGTCCATCCCCACCTATTCTGTTACGTTCCATTAATGAAAAAATATCTAAACACAAGGTAAGGTTTTCTAGACAAATGTGGATGTTTGCTTGGAGAGTTTTTCAATAACGGCCTCCCAAGAAGAAGTCTGACCCTGTTAGCTATTTTGTTGCACTCCTTGATTGCTCAATGAGAAATTTGTACTACAACAAATTTGGCCTATGGCCATGCTTTTTTTGGCAACATTTATAAAGTACACCCTTAATAAGCAACACTTTTGCACAGGTGGCATTTAGGTAGGACTTTTTAGAATGGAATTTAGGCCACACTTATAAAGCGTGCTTGTATTTTGAAAAAGGAACGCTTATAAAGCATTGTTTAATTGTAATATAACTAGCCATGCTTGCATACACAATAAAAGTGAATGGCCCTTATATTTATTTTATACAACCTTTTAAAAGTGTATTTCTTTTACTTTTTCACATACCTTCTAAATTTTTCAGTGGTTTCCCACCAATTATTTTTCACAAGTTTGAGAACTAAACAAAATCTCAAATAAAAAAGAAAAAGAAAAATTGATTCCTGAACCCTCAATCTTAACCCACGTTACCCACATGACCTTATTTGAGGCATCAAGTGGGTAATCACTGCCAAGCTTCCGTCGTCGGCCAAGGTACTTTCATTTCCACCGTGTTGGGGAACTTCATTTGAGATTTCATTTCTCATTTCTTTCCCTTTGAGATTTCATTTCTCACTCCTGTGTTAGGGGTTTGAGCATCATCCCTATATTGGGAATTCAAATGTCATCGATGTTGCTTCTTGTCGAGCTTCATCCCTGCTTCCCTGGTTCTTTGTTTCTATTTCTTCATTTTCTGCTAGTTTCATTTTTTTAATGTTACTTTAGGTGGTCTTGGCCCCCTAACCAGTTTTGGAACTTGAAATCATTCAGTGCCCTACTTTTGAGCACATCCACTATCTTCCTTATGGTATTCACACAGCGTTCTTGAAGTAGTTAAACTTGTGATTGAGTACATTAGAGTTGCTCTTATGTAGAGGCTAATAAAAGAAAGGATTCAAAATAAGAGGATTTTGTGGCATCCAAGGTGATGCATTGCATTTGATCAAAATTTCCAAGTACAATGGTTATGTCCAAAGGAGTTTGCATAATTAGTCACTTTCTTTACAACTCGAGTCATAAAAAATATAGTTACTTGTGACAAAATTTTGGTTAGCATTAGAAAGTGTTACATATACAATTCTAGTTATCCTCTTGCTTTAGCTTTATATTCTTTCTCGTTGATCACACAAACTTGGAATAAAAAATTAAAATTCTTAAAAACAACTAGAAGTACAAGAATTACTTAGCCAAAAGAAACCATAAGCAAAAAACCTAGTAAGAAAAAAGTATATAGATATTAAAACATATGTTTGTTCTCATCTTTTTCTCTTCACATTCTCCATATTTTTGTGTTTTCTTGTCAAATCTTTGACATCTATGTGCACCTGTCAATAGAAAGGGGGCATGTGGAAGAACAAAATGAACGAAAAACATATGGTCAAATTTTAAAACATGGCTTGAACATCACCTTTATGGCTTATACTCAATAGAAATTCTAACTCCTTCCCTGCTGACACATGGTATTTATAGTTTCTTTTTTTAAATTAATTTTTCTTTGATTAGTTGATAGAATGATGTTGATAGTAATCATCAATATCATTAGTATTAATTAGTGTAAAATGACATTCAGGTTTACTACTACCAAATTTCATTAACTATCAGAATTTTTGTCATTCCTTTCTTTTTATTTCAACCCTTAAATTACTCTATCACTAGTCAGTCTTAGCAAATTGATACTAACTTTAACTATTGAAAACTGTTTAACTAATCCTTGAGTCCTTTTTGGTTTACTTTGGCTGGATTCTTTTGCAAGTTATGGTGTATGTGTAACAAATATGCAAAGGTAATTTGCGGTTCTAGACTAATAGATGCCCAATCTGCAGACAACTTATAGAGAGGCTTTTAGAAATCAAAGTCGAGCCTAAGCCTGAGGAGTAAAGATACAGTGTTAGTCATTAAAGCTTCATGTATAGTCCAACTATTAAACTTAATACTTTTCCCTTAGTTGAGTCTATTGAAGTAGTTTAACTATACAGTAATCATTCCTTCTCGCTGAATGTTATCTTCGATTTTTTGTTCATCTTTCCATCGTGTCAGCAGTTCCTTTGTCTCAAATTGAACCCCCTTCCTTTTCTAAATTCCTTTGTTTTTTTAATTTAAATAATTATATTCTTCACCCATTTCTTCTATCTACTATCTATTGCTTAAACAATTTACTCTTTGGTTGTACCTGATTTTATTAATATGTGTTAATTTGGCTAGTGTGAGACTTAAATTCTACTATTCTACTAATTTTCCCATTATTTTCATTTAACATTACAAGACTTGCTGAGCTTCTTTGAGTGCTCAATCTTGCTTAGTTACTTTTTCTAGGTTTGTTCTTGAAATTTATTGTGTGCATAATCTAATTTAACCTTTAAACTTAAAATGCTACTGAGGTCCAAGGAATACTATTAATCTAAATAATAGAAGATACCTAGGAATAACATTGAACTGGTCTTTTTGGTACTGGTCTAATTTAAATATTTGATTATATATCTATACAGTAGCTTATAAAAAGTAACTTAAGACCAAGTATTTCTTTCCTATTGGCTTTTTTTTTATCTTGACATTCATGATAATTAGAGTCTTGCTTTGGTAGTAATCTGAGCTGGGTATCTTCTATTACTCCTTGGTCCATTGTTGTCATAAATTAGAATATTTACTAATATTGATCTTCTAGTATTCCTCAGTAAGTATTGATGATATTGAATACTTACTAAGGTCTAGGCAACTGGGAACATGTAATATACGATCCTTATTGTATTACCTACCCTACTTACTTCAAGGCTTCTCACCTAAGATCTCTAAAAGCTTCGACTATATTTGATTCCAAGGTGTCTGTATTCTTCCTAAAATAGACTATTATGTCACCTGCCTTTAATTATAGAGTGCATAGTCAAACATGTTTTGTATATATGTTTTTGTGTTATAGGTTTTTATTCTGACCAAGGTCAAGATTTTTGTATACATTTGCTTGAGTTATACTTTACTTATGTGATTGTTAAGTTAGCCTACAATTTTTATATTTATGCATATCTTTACTTTATATATTGTTTTTATTGTCTTCACTATGATGACTATACTTAGTTATATAGTGGTGGCTTTTTTGCACTTCTCCACATTGTCATATTTAATCATATTCATATGTTTTAGTATTATGTTAGGCATCAAGATGTTGAATGGTATTTGTAACACCTCGGAAATTTGCTTGTTTCATGATTTATATTCATTTTATAATATTTGTGATTATTGTGAATTTTTTGTGAATAATTTCAGTGATTTTGATTATTTTAATGTATTTCTCATTTTGCGTGTGCACTAAACTGAGTCAAGAAAATATAATATTTTTCTCAAGGCTGGAAAATTTTGGACTGTGAAACGGGGTCAGGGGATCTTACTAAACCCGAAGCCGGACACAGTTTACGAAATTTTTATTTTTTGAGATTTTATCTGATAAATAAATTCGTAGTACGTTTTATTATTCGTTGGATAATAAATACTAATTTTAATAACTGTAACCTTTGTTCATTGGATAATAACTTTTAGTAAAGTACAAGTCATCTTTCTAGAAGGTTCACTTTATGATATCACATGGATGACATCATCCTTGACTTTTTCAAAACGTAACATCAAGCTTCCTAAGGAAGCTTCCTCAAAACATAATAAAGAAGTCTACAACCAAGGCATGTTGGAGAAGCCACTTCCTCTCTCCTTCCTTGTGTGGTCACGATTTTGAAGGAAGAAAGATGACAATAATTTCATCTTTTATTTAGCTATTCACCTCACTTTTCATCTCAAAAAGTTTCCAACTTTCTTTTCCTCTTTTTCTCTCATTTTTCTCTTCTCTCTTTTCTCCCTACCCTCACGGCTAACCACCATCCTCCACCCTCCATGTTTGCCTAATTTCATCGATCCATATTTCTTGGATCTAGACTACATTTGAAGACCTTTTCATGTTGTGACCATCTTCTAAATCTTCCATCTTTAAGCACTTTTTCAAGATCAAAGTTTAGTGCTTTTAAGGTGAAAATCTCTCCATTTTCATTTTCTCTTTATTTCAAGGCTTAATTTTTATTTGTTCATCTTCATCCTCACTTTCTTGAAGCCAAGAACACAAAATCCCCTCACCTTTCCTCTATTGAAGCTCACGGCCTCACCCTCAAAAACCACCTATCCATCTTCTTTAATTCCAACCAATCACATACCTTGAACCTCGACACCCTTTTGAGAAACTTTCATGTTATGGTCATCATTTAGTTCATCTATCTTCAAGCACTTTCTTCATACCTAGGGTTTGAAGGTTTCTAAGTTGAAGTTTTATTCTTCACTCCTTTCTTTCTTTTTTCAAGATCCTAAACCATCATTTTAATCAATGGTCTATTCCTTTCAAGCTTTAGATCTAACATTATATGTTTGTTGTCTTAAGGGTTTGTTTGTTGGTGTTGGACGAAAATTCAAGGAGACTTCAAGGAGCTCCTTTTGATCTTCTCTTGAGGTAAGAGGGAGATTAACCTCATTGGCCATATATGGTGGTGAGAAACTGGAAATGTTGTGTTTGTAAGTGAAGAATCTATGTGAGGATTCATTCACTTAATTGTGATGATGGTTTATGCTTGTTTGCTTTATATGAATATGACATTATATGATTTATGCTTATGTGCTTAGTTATGTTCCATTATGATTTATGCATGGATGTGCTATAGTGTGATTTGATAATTGAAGTATGATATGTGCTTGGAATCTTATTGTTGGAGGATGAAAATTTTGAGGTCTGAGGACCATGAGGCTCACGGCCATTAAGCCCATGTTAGGGCAATCCTAGTAAAAAATATTTTACAAATTGTGAATTTAGTTGATTAGGTAATAGGGATATGAATTTAAGATTTTTAATGCTTAGAAAGGAAATGTATAAGATTTTATAAATTGGAGAGAAGAGATTTTTAACAAAGATTATAAAGAGTGAAGTGGGAAAAGGATGTTAAGTTTAAAGTATTTTAGTGTAAAAAGATTTTTAAGAGGAATATGGAAAACGTATAGTTTTTATTAGATCAATAATGATTTTTATAAGAAATGGAAAATGAGTTTTAAAAGTGATTTGAGAATCTAAAGTATTTTATTTAAGAAGAGTGGAACAAAGTTTTATCATTAGATAACAGTGATTTTGATTAAGATAATGGAGAATAAGTTTTAAAAGTGATTTAGAACTCAAGACATTCTATTTAAAAGGATTTTAGTAAAGGTAATGGAAGTAGTTTTCAGCAAAGTAATATAATGTGGACTTTGGGAAACATTAGAAAACGTGTACACGATTACAAAAATAGCAATTTATTATCAGGCCGACGTACTGGACCCAGTTTTGCTAAAATATGATTTATGGCTCGTGAAGGCTTAGATTATGCATTGGATTATCGTGCATTGAACATTATACACTGTTTTATTGTTGTGCTGATGTGCTAGACTCGAGTGGATCAGTGTTATTATGTAATTGTATGGGCGGTTATATAATATCATTGAAACTAATAGTATTAGACAATTGTATAGGCAGTTGTTTTAATATCATTGGGAATAGTACAATGGTGGCTTGAGTAATGCATTGAGTTATCATACATTGAACATCATACAGTCAGTGTCTGTATGGCTTTCGTTGCCACAGAATGAACAAGAATCGAGTTATGTGATCCAAGGGAAGGATCTTAGGGTGCGCCAAGGCGAGGTGATTCATCTAGTGACCAGGTTGTCACACTATATACCTCTGGCCATGAAGAGCCGTTGCAACGCACTGACGAGGAACCGACAAACACTACTTCTTTTCGTGATCCGGTATAGACTGTCATTGAGGTTGGCAAATCTTATGGAATGTTCATCTCTGAGTTTGAGTATTAGCTCCATGGAGTAAGAATTGGTTTAGTATGCATATACATGATCAGTACACACATTGTCGTGGCATGGTCAACATACATATTGTGGTAGCATAATCATTATATACCTATTGAGGATATCTGTTGTTATAGTGTTGTTAATGTTTATATTATTGTGGGATATGTTTTCTGATGATATTTATGAAATTGATAACTTGAATATATTTATAATATCTGTATGTATGGAATGACTTTGTCATTCGTATCATTTTCTTCATTGCCATTTTGGTATATGATGTAGGGGATCTCACCTCTTTGTTGTATTGTTCTTGGTTACAATTATCTTGGAGAAGACTGTGGAGGAAGGCTAGGTTGAACCGTCTGGATTTTAGTGGATTGACTTCTGATTACGGTGATGGCGTCTGGATGAGATTTTTTTGGTTATGTGTAGGTACAACTTCATGGAGGCATCGATACCTAGTGTGTTGACCACACACTGAGCATTTCGTGTATAGTAGGGAGGTGACTCTGCTTACAAGTAGTACTGATGCGTGCGGATGTAGTGATTAAAATTAAGATAAAAATCAGTTGTCAGGCCCACCAGAAAATAAAAACCTTACAACTAGTTGTAGTTAGTAAGGGTCGATCCACAGAGAACCAATTCAATTAACACTATTAAACAATTCCCAATTTAGACTCGATTAACAATAAACAAGTAAAAGGGGGTTTTGGAGTTTTGATGAACAATGAACAGCTTCAAAGATAACAATAAACAAACTGAAATCAACAATATAAGAAAATTGGTTAAGAGATTGAATCCACCACTAGATTTATATGATAATGTAAATCCACATATCCTTTTTATTCCAACATGCTCAATTATGTTTTTATGCAATTGTGAGAGTAAATCTCTATTTTCCTTACGTGTTGGTCAATTTAGCAACCGCTCAAATCAACTCCTAATCACTGATTAGTCATAAAGCAACCGCTCTTACAACTATCCAACAATTGCATTAAGATTTAGAAAACCAATTACACTAAGGTCTAATCACACACCCAGGGATTAAATTACTTAGAACATATATTTCTCTAGATCTAATATCGATCACGCATAATGATCTACCACTTTTATGCAAATAGCACAAAGATAATTATACCCACATGAACATCATACATCCCACTAGATCTACTACCGCAACCGCGCATAATAAACCTAGATCTACTACTTTGAAAGTAGGAACAAGTACAAAAACCTTCATACCAACAATAGATTCGAAATATATGAATAAAAACATAAGCGTGTTGAAATAATCAAATATGCAAAGTTTACAACATTAATACTAGCGGTTTCATCACCCCCTTAACCAAGGGAGGTTTAGTTACACATAGCTAGAAAGAAATCACAAGAAAAACTATGAAGAAACAAGAAGAAACTATGAAGAAACAAGAAACTAAGAGAGAAAATGAAGGAGAGTTACATCTTGTTCATGATAAATGGTGCCTTTTATAGAAGTCTAAGGTAACAAAATGACAAAGGGAAGTGGGTGGATGAGTGGGTGAGTGAGTGGAGTGTTTGAGTGGATGGATTAGTGGGTTGGTTTAGTGGATTGGTTTAGTGGATGAGTGAGTGGAATGGTTGAGTGGTTGAATTAGTGAAAAATGCCAAAGGACTTTTGGTGAGTGGGAAATTATGGACATGAATGGGTGAGTGGATGGATGAGTGGATGGATTAGTGGATGAGTGGGTGGAGTGGTTAAGTGGTTGGATTAGTGTATGAGTGGATGAATGGGTGAGTTAGTGGATGAGTGGATGAGTGGATGAGTGGATTAGTGGATGGATGAGTGGATTAGTGGATGGATGAGTGGGTGGTTGAGGACGAAAATTTCGTGTCTGACTTGGAAGCCAAAAACGACCCACTATACTTCAGAACCACGAAAAGTGTTCTTCATGAAAGTTGTAGATCCTTGTCTTGGCTATAAAATGGATAGCTGGTTCGTCCAATTTGGCTTCCTTAAGCCCAAGATATGTCCCAAATACCGTAGGTTACTCAAACCCAACTTCAGCACCTCTGTTCCGACTTGCAAGCTCAAAATGACCTACTAGACTTCTTTTTCTGAAAATGTGTTCTTCATGAAAGTTGTTTATTTGGATCTTGACTATCCACTATCCAAATTTCATCCCATCTCCATTATTACATCTTGAGATATGATTTTATGAGTGCACACTGTTCGGATTCTACTGACAGAACCCGTATTCTGACTTCCATGTAAACTTAGGTCCCTTAGACATCTGAATCGGACTTCGAGCTCTTCATCAAAGTTGTAGAGCTTCCTCTTAGCTTTCCTACAAGATAAAATTCATGATTTTCAGATATCAGGAACTCAAGTTATGACCAAAATACAGAAATAGTGTAAAATCTCAATAATGCTGAAAATATTCAATTAGGACCAATTTGAGCTCAAACTCACAAAATCATGTCAAACTCAATCAATTAAGAATATGGAGAGTGTAAATGACTAAATATAAGGGTTTCTTAATGAATAAAATATGTGTTTATCAAGTACCTATCTTGGGGTCACTACTTTCACCTTCAATGCTTTTGTGCATATGGAGTTCTCTATTCCCATTAGAGACCTATGGGGTGATCAGCTTTACACCCCTAGGGAGGATTCTATGGAGTCGACTGCTCGGACTCCCGTCTGCCACGACATGCCTCGACCGGGGAGTTTGCCCGTTCTGGTCCCAGAGGAAGACTAAGTCGGGGATATTACATTTCAGGTGTTTGGACTTAGGTCAGGTCAAGTTTTTATATGGTAGTCGTACGTATCTTCTGTTGTTTGGTTAAGTGAGTATGATATTTTGTATTACCAGTACTTTATGTTGAGGATATATATGTATTTATGGAATGTATTTCCCTTCGGTGGTTTTGTTTTAAGAGTTGTGTACTAAATATACTTCATTCGTGCCTCTTATTTTCTATATATACACAATGATTAGATTTGTAAACCTGTTGTTGAGTTGTAGCACGCCTAAATTTAGTGATTGTGGTATAATGACGATTGTGCCGTAGTTATTAAATATAGGGGTGTTACATTAGGTGGTATCAGAGCAGTTCATTCTATTGAGCTGAGGTATGGATTGACTATGCTTAGACATGTTAGAAGTTTTATATGTTGTGCATTTCCTTGTCTCTTGGTTGAGATGATGGGAAAGGAATGCATGGCTTGCCATAGGTTGAAGGTTAGTAGCTACTGTTACATAGTTACATGATATTGAGGACTGGCCTACTCAATATGTGATGTTCTGTGTGGACAGGAGACTATGACTTCACCTAGGCATACTAGGAGAGTAGGAGTTCTTTTAGTAAGGAGTCCAGCTAGTATGACTAAACTCTTTTAGAATTTGTTGCATCCACACCTTTTGTTGTGATATCTCTAGAGCCCAAGCTTGAGTCTTTCAGGCTTGTGGTTAAGTTTTTCTGGTTTGAGTAAATGATTCTTTGTGTTTGATTTCCGAAAGGAGCCAATATTGTTTGAAAGGGGTTGCGATTGGTTTTCGCTGTGTTTTATTCGTCTGTCTTCGAAGGAAAGTAATGGTTCGCACTAGGCGTACGCGTATGAATGTAGGGCGCGACAACGATGGGATGGCTGTAACTGCAGAAGCAATGCAAAGAATGGTTGACATAATAGTGCAACAGAATTAGAGGGCCACTCAGCAACAAGAATTGATAGTCGAGGCTCAGATTTTGTTAGAGTTGAATCAGTCTCAAGACATGGGACCCCACAACGTTGGACTATATTAGTTTCGAAGGAGGAGAAATCGTAAGGTTAAGCGATTCCAGTGAAAACCACATTCACGACCATTGGGGAAGCAACAACAACAATAACTATATGAAGATAGTGCTAGTGGTAGTAAGCCTAGCCAGACCATGGCATTTTTACTAAGATGTAAGAAGTATGGAGAGAACCACTCAACGAGGAGTGTAACATCAAAGGGGGGTAGTCTGTTTCAAGTGCGGCAAGCCCAGACACATTTCAAGAGGTTGTGCTCCACCAAAGAGGAAGTCTTCTATTAGTGATGCACGTGCTTCAAAACCTTAAGCTGAAGGGAAGGCTTATACCCTAGGTGGAACGAAGGTTTCCCCGACTAAAGATCTAAACAATGGAGATTTTGCCACAGGAGGTGATCCCTTGACTATGTTGTATAACTAAGGGGGCGACCCATTCCTTTATGGCTTATGATTGTGTGGATTGATTATGGTTATCAGTGTTTTCATTATCTTTTGACTTGTTCATTTTTTACTTATATTACTAAACCTATTGTTACTATCCAGATCCTCAAACTATCCTATTTGTGTTAAAGACCAAATCTTTTCTATTGATTTGAATTGTTTACCTCATTCTCGAATAGATGTGATTTTAGGAATGGATTTGTTATTTTCTAATCATATCATGCTAGATTGTTCTAATGAAAACCTTAGTGTTTCTTGAAACTGAGATTTTTGAATTCTTAACGGCCAACCAAGTTGAAGTTTTATTGAGGGAAGGAGCCCAAGGATACATGTTATTATCTTCTTTGGAAGTCAAAAGTAAGGAGAATGTGAATATTATTCTTGTAATCAATGAGTTTCTCATGATAAGCTCCACTGCTGCCAGTTAAAGAGAGGGATGGAACTTCTCGGTGATATGTGGACTATAGCCAGATTATGATGAAGAATGAGTATCCTCGGAAGAAGATAGACAATTCGATGGATCAACTAAAAGGGAGCCACTATTTTCTCCTAGATGGATTTACACTCTATCTATCCTTAAACTCGTGGGAAGCAGAGGATGTTCCTAGAACTGCTTTTCAAATGCGTTATAGGCATTATGAGTATCTTGTGATGCTGTTCGGAGTGACAAATGCTCCTACCGTATTCATGGATTACATGAATCAGATCTTTCGCCCTTATCTAAATAGATTTGTCATTGTCTTCATCAATGACATTCTGATCTATTCTCAAAAATTGGGAGGAACATGTTGAACATCTTGGTATATTTCTCCAGATTTGGAAGGAGAAGAATTTGGACGCCAAGTTGTCAAATTGCAACTTTTGATTAGAGGAGGTTGAACTTTTGGGTCATAAGATTTTAAAGGGAGGAATTGTTGTGGATTCATCGAAGGTTGAAGTAGTTCTTCAATGGGAAAGACCGGAGATCGCAACGGAGATTCATAGCTTGTGGGATTAGCTGGTTATTATCAAAAAGTCATCTAGGGATTCTCCAAGATAGCAGAACCTCTCACCCAGCTTATAAGAAAAGAATCAAGCTTTTCTACAGACTGATGCATGTGAGGGAAGTTTTCAAGCGTTGAAGAGATGTTCGACTACTTTGCCAGTGTTGATTCTACCCAATTCCAACGAACCATTCAAAGTGTATCGTGATGCTTCACATCAAGGTTTAGGTTGTGTGCTTGCGCAGAATAGGAAAGTCATGGCGTATGCTCCAAGGCAATCAGGAGTACATGAGAAGAACTACCCTACACAAACTTGGAGTTAGTTGTTGTGTGCTTGCATTGAAGATCTAGAGACATTTTCTACATGGAGCAACATTCAACGTCTACAGTGATTATTAGAGTCAGAAAAATCTAGTTGATTAGAAGGAGTTAAATATGAGGCATTACATGGACGGCTATGTAAGACACCATGTGTTGGCACCAAGACAGTGAAAGAATTTCGAATGGACTCGAGGTTGTACAATAAGCAACGGATAAAGTTGAGATAACTCAGGAAAAAAATGTTAACAACTCAAGGGAAAAGAAATTGTGTTAGTAAAGGCAATCTGGAATGATATAATTGGAGACGCAACGTGGGAGCGAGAGGACAAGATGAAGGAACAATATCCACATCTATTTTAAGGTGAAACAAATTTCAAGGACAAAATTTCTTTTTAGAATGGGAGAGTTGTAACACCCCAAAAATTTGCTTGTTTCGTTATTTATATTTATTTTATAATATTTGTGATTTTTGTGAATTATTTCGGTGATTTTAATTATTTTAATATATTTCTCATTTTACGTGCATATTGAACAGAGCCGAGAAAATAAAATATTTTCCTCGAGGATGGATAATTTTAGACTGTGAAATAGGACCGGGAGATCTTACTAAACCTGAAGCCGGACACAGTTTATGAAGTTTGGTTTTTTGAGATTTTATCTGATAAATAAAATCGCAGTACGTTTTATTATTTGTTGGACAATAAATAATGTTTTTATTAACTATAACCTTTGTCCATTGGATAATAACTTTTAGTAAAGTACAAGTCATCTTTCTAAAAGGTTCACTTTATGACATCACATGGATGACATCATCCTTGACTTTTTCAAAAAGTAACACTAAGCTTCCTAAGGAAGCTTCCTCAAAACATAATGAAGAAGTCTATAACCAAGGCTTGTTAGAGAAGCCACTTCCTCTTTCCTCCCTTGCGTGGTCACTGTTTTAAAGAGAGAAAGATGACAATAATTTCATCTTTCATTTAGCTATTCACCTCACTTTTCATCTTAAAAAGTTTCCACATTTCTTTCCCTCATTTTCTCTCATTTCTCTCTTCTCTCTTTTCTCTCTACCCTTACGGCTAACCACCATTCTCCACCTTCCATGTTTGCATAATTTCATCCATCCACATATCTTGAATCTAGACCACATTTGAAGACCTTTTCATGTTGTGACCATCTTCTAAATCTTCCATCTTCAAGCACTTTTTCAAGATCAAAGTTTAGTGTTTTTAAGGTGAAAATCTCTCCATTTTCATTTTCTCTTGATTTCAAGGCTTAGTTTTTACTTGTTCATCTTCATCCTCACTTTCTTGAAGCCAAGAACACAAAATCCCCTCATCTTTCCTCCATTGAAGCTCACGGCCTCACCCTCAAAAACCACTCATCCATCTTCTTTAATTCTAACTAATCATATACCTTAAACCTAGACACCCTTTTGAGAAACTTTCATGTTATGGTCATCATTTAGTTCATCTATCTTCAAGCACTTTCTTCATACCTAGGGTTTAAAGGTTTCTAAGGTGAAGTTTTATTCTTCATTCCTTTCTTTCTTTTTTCTAGATTCTATACCATCATTTTGATCAATGGTCTATTCTTGTCAAGCTTTAGATCTAACATTATATGTTTGTTGTCTTAAGGGTTTGTTTGTTGGTGTTGGAAGAAAATTCAAGGAGACTTCAAGGAGCTTCCTTTTGATCTTCTCTTGAGGTAAGAGGGAGATTAACCTCATTGGCCAAATATGGTGGTGAGAAAATGGAAATGTTGTGTTTGTAAGTGAAGAATCCATGTGAGGATTCCTTCACTTGATTATGTGGTGATGGTTTATGCTTGTTTGCTTTATATGAATTTGACATTATATGATTTATGTTTATATGCTTAGTTATGCTCCATTATGATTTATGCATGGATGTGCTATAGTCTGATTTGATAATTGAATTATGATATGTGCTTGGAATCTTATTGTTGGAGGATGAAAATTTTGAGGTCTAAGGACCATGAGGCTCACAGCAATTAAGCCCATTTTAGGGCAATCCAAGTCAAAAATATTTTACAAATTGTTAATTTAGTTGATTAGGTAATATGGATATGAATTTAAGATTTTTAATGCTTAGAAAGGAAATGTATAAGATTTTATAAATTGGAAAGAAGAGATTTTTAACAAAGATCATAAAGAGTGAAGTGGAAAAAGGATGTTAAGTTTAAAGTATTTTAGTGTAAAAAGATTTTTAAGACGAATATGGAAAACGTATAGTTTTTATTAGATCAATAATGATTTTTTATAAGAAATGGAAAATGAGTTTTAAAAGTGATTTGAGAATATAAAGTATTTTATTTAAGAAAAGTGGAACAAAGTTTTATTATTAGATAACAGTGATTTTGATTAAGATAATGGAGAATAAGTTTTAAAAGTGATTTAGAACTCAAGACATTCTGTTTAAAAGGATTTTAGTAAAGGTAATGGAAGTAGTTTTTAGCAAAGTAATATAATGTGGATTTTGGGAAACATTGGAAAACATGTACATGATTTCAAAAATAGCAGTTTGCTATTGGGTCGACGTATTGGACCTAGTTTTGCTAAAATATGATTTATGGCCTGTGGTGACTTAGATTATGCATTGGATTAACGTGCATTGAACATTATACACTATTTTGTTGTTGTGCAGATGTGCTGGACTCGGGTGGATTAGTGTTATTATGTAATTGTATGGGTAGTTATATAATATCATTGATACTAATGGTATTAGACAATTGTATGGGCGATTGTTTTAATATCATTGGGAATAGTACAATGGTGGCTTGAGTAATGCATTAAGTTATCATGCATTGAACATCATACAGTCAGTGTTTGTATGGCTTTTGTTGCTACTGAATGAACAAGAATCGAGTAATGTGATCCAAGGGAAGGATCTCAGGGTGCGCCAAGGCGAGGTGATTCATCTAGTGACCAGGTTGTCACACTACATACCTCTGGCCATGAAGAGCCGTTGCAACGCACTAACGAGGAACTGACAAGCACTACTTCTTTTCGTGGTCTAGCGTAGACTGTCATTGAGGGTGTTAGATCTTCTAGAATGTTCATATCTGAGTTTGAGTATTAGCTCCATTGTGTAGGAATTGGTTCTGTATGTATACACTTGGTCAGTACAATAATTGTCGTAGCATGGTCAACATACATATTGTGGTGGCATAATCATTATATACTTATTGAGGATATCTGTTGTTATAGTGTTGTTAATATTTATATTATTGTGAGATATGCTTTCTAATGATATTTATGAAATTGATAACTTGAATATATCTGCAATATCTATATATATGGAATGACTTTGTCATTGGTATCGTTTTCTTCACTGCCATTTTGGTATATGATGTAGGAGATATCACCTCTTTGTTGTATTGTTCTCGGTTACAATTATGTTAGAGAAGACTGTGGAGGAAGGCAAGGTTGAACCGTCTGGATTTTAGTGGATTGACTTCTGATTACAGTGATGGTGTCTGGACGAGATTTCTTTGGTTATGTGCGGGTACAACTTCATGGAGGCATCGATGCCTGGCTTGTTGACCGTGACACCAAGCGTTTCGTGTATAGCGAGGAGGTGACTCTACTTAGGAGTAGTACCTATCTTGGGGTCACTACTTTCACCTTCAATGCTTTTGTGCATATGGAGTTCTCTATTCCCATTAGAGACTTGTGGGGTGATCGGCTTTACACCCCTAGGGAGGATTCTATGGAGTCGACTGCTCGGACTCCCGTCTGCCGCGACATGCCTAGACTGAGGAGTTTGCCCGTTCTGGTCCCAAAGGAAGACCAAATGGGATATATTACCCTTTAGGTGTTTGGACTTGGGCCGGGTCAAGTTTTTATATGGTAGTCGTACTCATCTTCTGTTGTTTGGTTAAGTTAGTATGATTTTTTGTATCACCAGTACTTTATGTTGAGGATATATATGTATATATGGAATGTATTTCCTTTTGGTGGCTTTATTTTAATAATTGTGTACTAAATATACTTCATTCATGGCTCTTATTTTCTATATATGCCCAATGATTAGATTTGTAAGCCTATTGTTGAGTTGTAGCGTGCCTAAATTTAGTGACTATGGTATAATGACGATTATGTCGTAGTTATTAAATGTAGGGGTGTTAGAGTATTTCTATGAAAAGCACCTTGTTTCAATTGCCATTCACTTAGATCTATATGTTGGGTTTGACCCAAATTCTATTAAAAATTATCGCTAGTTTCCTATTTTGTGAAGATATGGAATATTTGTGAAAATATGAAAGATATGAAGAGATATATGAAGATATGTTTAAGATTTGTTAAAAGATTTGAAAAAATGTTAGAAATTTGTGAGATATGAATAAGATTTGTGAGAGATTTGTTTATAATAGGAAACTAAGAAGGATGGGTTATAAATACTTGTATTTAGGAATTTGTGGGATTATGAGAGTGAGAATGAGAGTTTGAGAAAGATTGTCTTGTAAGGCCTGCAAGCTATATTTGTTTTGATAATAGATTTGACTCTTCTCATCTGTGGATGTAGGCATATTAGCCGATCCACGTTAAACTTTGTACATGATTTGTTTGATGTTTTTTTTAATTACTAATATTTATTTCATGTTTGTATAGAAGGGGATGTAGAATTCCCCAAAGAGATTGACGGGAATATGGTATTCCCCAAAAGATTAAAAGGGGGATGTCATATTTCCCCCAACAAGTTGTATCAAAGCCGATGGCTCGAGGATCTAGGCGAAGTATGGTCCCTTTGGGCCCTTATGTCAAAAGTCTTCCTGACAATGGAGGTCAAGTGACATGTCTCATTATGATGGCGACATATGTGACAGATGTGTCGAAAGTCTTCTTGACATTGAGGTCAAGCGACATGTTCCATATAATGACGGTGCAAGCACGGAAATTTGATTTGAAGATTTAGAAGATTGAGCGTTATGAATGATGGTAGGTGTTGTCGAAAGTCTTCTTGACATGGAGGTCAAGCGGCGTGTTCCATTGATAATGATAGATTTGAAAGTTTGAAAATTTGAAGATTGTTTTGTTAGAGATGATGATGGAATTTGGATCAAGGTGGAGATTGTTGGGTTTGACCCAAATTCCATTAAAGATTGTTATTGCTAGTTTCCTATTTTGTGAAAATATAGAAGATTTGTGAAAATATGAAATATATGAAAAGATATATGAAGATATGTTAAAGATTTGAAAAAATGTTAGAAATTTGTGAGATATGAATAAGATTTGTGAGATATTTGTTTATAATAGCAAACTAAGAAGGATGGGTTACAAATACTTTGTATTTGGGAATTGGTGGGGTTATGAGAGTGAGAATGAGAGTTTGAGAAAGATTATATTGTAAGGCCTACATGCTATATTTGTTTTGATAGTATATTTGACTCTTCATTTGTGGATGTAGGCATATTAGCTGAACCACGTTAAACCTTGTGCGTGATTTGTGTGATGCTTTTTCTAATTACTAATATTTATTGCATGTTTGTGTAGAAGGGGATATAGTATTCCCCAAAAAGATTGACAGGGATGTGGTATTCCACAAAAGATTGAAAGGGGATGCAATATTCCCCCCAACACTATATTCATAAGAAAAGATTGTTGGTGCTAAGGACCTATTTAGCTCAAGCATCCAAATTTACTTGCGATTTATTTTTGGTCTATCATAAGTAGCCACTATTTAGAAAGTTCAGATTATATAAAAAGTTGAGAGCACACCATAATTAATTTATAATCTAGAAAAAAATCACTACTTTGTGAAACACTCATTTGGCGATGCCCCAACATGTCTTTTTTTTTTAAAAAAAAAATCTCTTAGAAGAGAGGGAAAGAAATTTCTATGAGAATGACTTATCTTCACCAAGTTGAAAGCACCCATTCCTTGACCACTTATGCTAAAATTTCTTTTTAGACATATAACTTATGGATTTTTTTCTATTATTTTAACAATTAGTTGCTTTAAAATCTTTGAAATTACTGGTCATTATTAATGAAGTAAGATGACTATATGGGAAGAAGATAGGAAAACATTGAGAGAGAAAAGAGAGGAAAATGCAAATGCAATTCATTACCATTCTAAACTTAAAATGATTTTTGTTGTGGCTTTTCCTTCAAATCAATAATTTATCCTTTGGCACTCTTACAATGAGATTAGTTAATGATAGCTTTATTTTATTGTGCTCTATAATCTTGTCCTTTTCTTTATTCATCATATTTTTTCCATTTCTTCTTTTGATTTGGGATTAGGGACCTTGCTTCTTAGTGTAGCTGAGCAATAAGTTTGATACCAAAATAGTACGTGTTATGTTACTCTTATGTTGTTCCCATGGTAGGCCAAACAGTACATATTGTTTTTTTCATTTCTTATTTTTTTGTTGTATTTTTATTTTAAGAAAAAATGGGAAGGGAGGTCATGCTTATGTTTTACAATGTTTTACTAAATGGGTCTATTTAAATTACTGATAATTTGCAAGATAGTTATTAGGAAATGGTCACATTATTTCTTGTTTTTCTATTATGTTACATGAATGTAGATGGACATTTTCATTTTCTTTATTGGATTTCCAGAATGCTTATGGAACACTACATGGAGGGTTTGTTGGGTCTGTGATTGAGTTGTTATCTATTGCTTGTGCTAGGACTGTTGTTGTTGAGGACAAGGAACTTCGCCTTAGGGAAATTAGCACATCTTACCTAGCTAAAGCTCCAACAAATGTGACTTTTATTTAATGAATTCTAATTTTGTCTATTATCATATATAGGGCATTATTGCCTTGCCTAATTTGCAAATTAGTATATGATAAATGATTGATTATTGTGTTTTCTTTTTAAGTTCTTTAATGATTATGTTTCCTTTTTAAATTATTTAATGAACATGTTTCCTTTTTAAGTACTTTAAGATGTTTTGGTGCACATTATTTTGGGGTAGTTATTACCTAGAAGGAATCACTAGTTAAATGCTTTGTTAGTTTATATGCTTAGAGAAAAGGATAGAACTTTCTTCTTGTCATTGTTTGAATTTTGTGGGGTTTTGTTTTTAATGTTCCAATGGCAATCTCAGCCACTATCTTATGAAGTTGAGATGCTCATTTTCTATTATCCTAGTTCTTTTATTTCACTTCTATATAGTGCAACATGGAAAGAAAATTTCAAAAAGTTATTCATGAACCTTATCCTAGTGAGCATCATATTATTCTTATTGTAAACAAAGTAAACTTCTTGAATAGATCAACCAGAAAATTCATGATATGTACTAATACTATTTAAATACATATTTAAATTGTTAATATCAATATTTGGTTAATTAGAGTTCCTCAAGATGTGTCCAAGTATTGGATGGATTTCTTAAGGTGTAGCAAAGATTATAGTAATGGTGTTCAATGTTTCTTGCACTTTGTCGACTTTGTTGGGAATCCTCAAGCTACATGGGCATGAGAAAATAGCTAAAACTAAAAACATCCATTCAAGAGTAAAAAAATCTTAGAAAGGTTAAGAAGCCAATCTTCCCAACAATGAGTATTGACTAATTTCTAGAAAAATAAGGGATACATGTGGAAGGAGAAAACCAGCCTAATATTCAGCCAATAGATGAAGATGTTAGGTTTATGCCATCTCTTTTTTCTAGAGGAAATAATGATATAGTACTAGTTCAAAGTGATGGTGTTGAACATGAAGTTAGTGACAATGATTGTGTTGGAGATCAAGTTATGGACACTGACTATAGTGAAGGTGGTAAATTTTCAAAATTTTTATTACTTATATGGTTCTACCCATTATATTAAAATATTGCATGTTTGCTCATTCTTTAACTATTATAACTTATGTTTTTCTACGTTTGGGCTACTATATGAAACTAGGTACACTAGAGAAGAAAAAAAAACTCGTAGAAAAATAACTTGCAAACAAATTTATTCAACAAATTTGGAAGAATGAGAGGATGTGACATTTGATAAAGGACAAATAGTAGGATCAACTAACAAAAGAGTGTTTGACTTAAGTAACTTTCTAGACACAATTACAAGGAATCCTAGATTTATTACCATGTTGTACACTAATTAGAAAGGTGTGCTAGATGACAATTTAAAACACATGTGGAAGTATATCAATGTAAGAACAATAATTTTTTCTTGTTTTTGCTTTTATTAAGTGCTTATTGCTAAATGGAAATAACTTCTAGTATATTATGTTTTGCATAGTCCAAGTTCATCATTTTGGAAAATGGAAAGAAACGGGTGATAACTAGCATTCGTGAAGCTTGGAAGTGACACAAGAGACATATTAAGGAGAATCATTTTGACAAGTATGAGAGCATTGAAGATATGCTAAAAACTCGTCCCATAGGCATACCAGAAGTTCAATTCAAAAATTGATTAACTATTGGAGGCATAGAATAAGACCTATAAATTTTGAATGAGTACGCGTGGCATTGATATTATTCCTGGACACTTGGGTTAGCAATGTGAATTTCCTTTCTTTTAATACTTTGCTATATAGTCTTGTTTAATTATTCTTTTCATTCTTGTAGCATGCAACCATAGTGAACAATGAAGACCTGACAAAAGCAAAAAAGTTTATTACTATTCACACAAGTAGATTTAGAAACACAACCTACAAGTGTAAGCTACTAAAGAAAATAATTATTAATGATAGTATTGATGTTTCTTTTAAACAGATAGAACTTCAGAATCGCCAAGATTCTGGGGAAACTGATGAGGATGCATTTAAAGTAGTGTTTGGGAAGGAGTAGCCTGGTTAGGTTTGATGCTATGGTAGATCAATTACAACAAGTTCTTTGAAGAAAGATGAAGAAATCAATAAAATCAAATAGCAACATACTAAGGAAGTTGTGGGTTTGAAGAGTGGCATTGATCAAATGAAGGAAAAGGTGGAAGGATTAGAACATCTTGTGAAGGTATTTTTGTTGCATAATAACCCTGGAATGAGCGCAGAAGAAGTGGCAACACTACACCAATCTACCCGATGCTCTCCACAAGATGTGAGTAGTGCACAAGGTGTTCCACATTCCTCTAGATCAACTCATGTTCCAACTCAAGTACTGAATTGTTGATATAATACTGAAAGTCTCTCAAGTTTGTTATTATTGTGATATGGTATCTCATCTCTCTAAGAAGGGTCTGTTGATATGGTATCTCATCTCTCAAGTTTGTTGATTTAATACTGAGTTTTTTATTTATTGATTTTGATACTGAATATTAGGTTTGGACAATAGAAGGGTCTCTCATCTCTTTAGTTTAATAGCTACACCCAAAAAAAAAAGAAAACTAAAAGAAAAAAAAGAAATAAATATATAGGTTGTAGTTTCTGATTTTGTTACTAGTAGAACTAGTTTCCTAAGGAAATTAATGATTTGAGTTTGAGAACTACCATTTACTAACTCTGTCGAAAAAGTACTAGACTAGAGAAACAAGTTGGTCCTATCAGTGTACTTCATTTTACAAGCAAGCTTGAGACTTTATTTGTTAAGAAAGAAAAAACAAGCTTAAGCCTTTTTATTTTAAGAAATAAAAAATATGTGAAGGATATATTGAAATTTAGTGCCCGCGATCTCACTATAGATGTTAGTGCTCTTATATAGGACTTGAGCACCTTGGACCTTCTCCAATCTCTGAACAAAACAATTCATATATGTTATTTGGTACATCTTTTAAAGTTGAAAATCTTATGAGTCTATATTATTAGTTTATTACTAATCCTTGAATTCCATTTAAATGTGTAGGACAATTTTGGTGCTACATTTAAAAATGGCAATGGAGCTATTTAGTTTATTTGATGTATATGTAGAGAGATTGATGATGATGGAATTTCATATTTTGTGATCTAATATCTGTATTTTCATTAAGTACTCATTGCCAGTACTTAGATTAGTTGATTAGATGTACTTCAAACAATGTGTTATTATTAGTTGGTACATAGGAGTTTTATATTTAATTAATCGATGGATGTTATTTATTATTATTATTATTATTATTATTATTATTATTATTATTATTATTATTATTAAGTTTGGTTAAATATTATAAAATCAAAATTAAAAAATGATTGATTTAAATTATGAAATATGGAATAATTTTTAAAATTAAACATGAAAATGTGTTCAAATGTGACTATAGAAACAACAAATGGCAACACATTTATAACTTGCAAAGATGTTGCCAATAGTAACAACAAAGGTAGCGCTTATAGCATGTAGCTATAGGTATGATACTTGGCAATACTTGATAAGCATGGCAATAGGTGAGGGTTAAAGTGTAGCCTATAATGTACATAAGACAACGCTTGTCAAGTGTAGCTATATGAGCAACAATTATAAAGCATAGGCATAGGTTACAAATAAAGCGTTGTTTTACTTAAAGGCAAGCATTACCAAAAACAATCCAAAAGACAATGCTTTATAAGTGTGCACATAATACCAACGCCTAGTAAGCATTGTTGTACATTAAGGATGAAAAAGAGTTATCTTTATTCAATGAAAAGGCAGTGCTTTTAGTGTAACATAGCCTAAGAGAAAAGGCTATGATTCTTTTGGTACAAAAAGTATTGTATTTGATCAAAGGCTATGCTTGATTTTGCCACCCTAGTATAAGCGTTGCCTTATACTAAAAAGTGTGCCCTTTAATCAAAGGCTACACTTTCCTATCTTTCAAGCATTGCCTTAGACCAATTTTGTTATAGTGTTAGGTGATTTCTCCATCCCAAATTAAAAGTGTTGCAATAGGGGTTATATTGGGATCTTGGAGGGTTCCCCATATAATTAACCTGCTCTTATGATGTTGAACCTGAACTATTAGCTTCACACTGGCCATTAACATGATTACCTCCACAAAAATCACATATCAATGGTGGAGAATTAGAATTCACTACCCTTATTTGCATTTGGCCTAGTTACTTGTTAAGGTTTAAAAGTTGTTGAGAAAGTATTTTGTTTCAAGCAAGAAGAACATCCAAAATGTCAAGTTCCATTACTCCCCTTTTAACCAATGATCTCCCATTCAACGTTTGAATCTCATTAGTTGCCATTACCTCAAGCAATTGTTAAGCCTCCTTGAGAGTTTTTGTATTCAAAGAATCACCAGCTGATGCATCCACCATAGATATCGTAAGAGGGTTCAAATTCATGTAAAAGATTAGATTTGCTGCCAGTCATCAAAGCCATGATTGGGATACCTTCTTACTAACTCTTTGTATCTCTCCTATGTTTCATATAGTGATTCAGTCCCCTTTTGAGAGAAACATGTGATCTCGATCCTTATCTTCATGTACTTGAAAGGAGGGAAAATCCAGCAAGAAATTTCCTAACCAAATCAACCCATGTAGTGATGCTTCCTTGAGGTTGTGCTTATAGCTAATTCTTAGCTTTATCCTTTAAAGAGAATGGAAAAAGCCTAAGTTGAATGGCATCTTCACTTGCCCCATTGACTTTGATTGTGTCACACAATTGCAAAAAGTTAGCAATATGCGCATTTGGATCTTCTAGATCACTTCCCCCAAATTGATCATGCTAAACCATGATAAGAAGGGAAGTTTTGATCTTAAAATTATTCACTTGGATAGTACGATACACTATGCTTGTGGCACACCCTTCAGTAGTATGTGTAGAATATTCCCCCAAAGTACATCATTAAGAAGTGTGTTTTCAACTGCTACGGCTTCCTTTTTAGCTTCTTTTCTTTCTTTAGCTTTCTTTTTGTTGATCTTGTTGTCTTTTCAATTTCTAGATCAAATAGCAATGCTTTTGGATTAACTGTATCTCACATAAAATAAAAAATAATAACCAATGAAAAACAAAAAAATAAAAAAAAATTAAACAAAATAAAATGACACCTAGATTAGTAACTTCCTAGGTACAAAAGATAATGACTAAATCACTTAATCCCTAGAAATGGTGCCAAAAACTTGTTGACTAATTTTGCAAGTGTACCAAATCATAAAAGTTAAAAATTGATAATTTAGTATCGTTCCCACAAGGATTGAGTTGTCATGTACCACTTCACTAATGCAACTACTAATGAGGCAATGAAATGGTTCAAGAAGAAGCCTGAAGAAAAACAAATAATTAAAAGAAAAGCTAAACAACGTAAAACAAATAAGTTAAAAATAGCAAAAAGAGCACAATAACAAATTATGGAGTGAACACGAAATGATAAAGACGCTAAGGATCCAATTTCACTTGATTTTTCTGGCTAGTATTTGAAACTCCAACCAAATTAAGTTCTAATTAATCGATGGGGAGATTTCCTAATTTAACTAATACTCGATTCTTTAGTGTATCAATCCTCTTTAATCTTGGGAACACAATCAATCCCCTAATTGAATCCCAAAAAATTAAAGGAATTATGCAATTTATGGAATCTCAAACAAAACCCACACAATCAATAACTTCTATTCCTAGATAATCTAGATTATGACTTTTATCATATAGTCTAAGTCATTTACAATTTTTTCAATTTCCTATACAACCCACAAGATTAATTTATGAGTGATCAATTTACAAAAGTATTAAAAACACTGACAAACACTCAATTGAATAAAAAAAACTTATATTAAATCAATGAATCCAATTACATCGTCATCTAAACAAAGTTACATCTTCACCCTAGCAAGAAAAGAGTTTAGTCACTCATGACAATAGAAGCACAAAACAAATAAAAGGCTAGAAAAAATATCATGAAGAAAATCCTAGAAAATAAAGGTCATGGAAGTCTTCAATGGTGAACTCCTCTTAGCCTCCAAAGTTGGACTCTTTACCTCTATTGTTTTTGTCTCAAAATCCTTGGATTTGCCCTCTATAATAATTCAAGGAATCTAGGACAAACTAGGTCAAGCCTTGCTCTAATGCTACATGGGGCGCAAGTTTTGCATTAAAGGCAACTTAATTAAGGGAAGTTGTTAATATAAGATTTGTAGATTTCTTTCTTAGATTTCAAATGCCACTGAAGTCAAGTAAATCGAATACTTGTAGAAAAAGTTATGTTTAACTTACTTGGAAAGATGTGATAGCAACACTTTCCTTAATTAATCTTTGATCAAATCTCTTGTTTCCTATTTTCTTCTTGTTGATTCCATATAAATTAGGAAACAAATATCTCACTCAGATTAAGAAGCTCTCATTGAGATCCTTGCATTAATTACAGGGATGTTTGGTCACTAAGTAAATATCTAAATTAATTCTTAAAATTTATGAATGTTAGGTTGACTTTGGTCAAACTTCATCAGCCACTTTGCACGCTTTTTAACCCTATTAATGCATGAACTAGGCTTTGATATCTTAATAAAAATTGTAGGAACTTTTCTCATCTTTCTATATCCCCTAAGATTAGCTCAATCGAGGTTTGTAGAAAAGGTTATGCTCAAAACACTGCAACAAGATCCTTATGCTCTTCACCAGGATTTTAGTAACCATATTTAAAATTCCCAATAGCACTTAAATTCCTACAAATCACAATAAAATCCCTTCTAAAAAATAATAATAAAAATAAATGTGAATAAATTTACTTATCCATAACCTTGTGATTGTGGTGAATTCAAATCTTCGAAAGACTGTTCTAAAATCATTTAAAAAATCTTAAATATTTTACACTTTATTTAGCCAATTACTTTATAAAATATTTTCTTGAAAAAACATTTTTAATTCACCACTTTCACATAACATGTTGTGGGGTTTAAATATGTTTCATAGAATAATGGCTAGTTAGCCACTCATTCCCTATCATAGTCATTTATCATACTTGATGATATGCATAATAAAATACGACATGTAAAAAAATAAAAAATAAAAAATAGTAAATTTATTTTTGTAAATAATAAAGGACCAACTTAATTAATTTAGTAGACATGTTAGATTAAATAGGTAACCGTTATTAGAACAAACGACATAGGGTACTAGCATCTTCCCTACCCATAATCAACCCTCGAACCTTAACTCTGAAACGTAGACTATTTTTAGGTATCCAATCAAACTATTCCATTTTCAATGGATAAATCAATTGATAGCGATTCCTTTCATTTTTGCATTCATTTACAAAAATTCGTAGCTTCGCGTTGTGTCGTGTCGAGAGGGATGTTACAACAACCCATTTTTGGAATATGTGTTAGGAAGGCTAACTCATCTCAGTTTATAATTGGTTGGAAGGTCAACTCATTTAAAATAAGAAATTAAAAAAATTATGAGTTGGTGAGCTCAACAGATTAACCCGCCAAAAATTAAATAAATAAATAAAAAAGTGGCGCGTCAAGCAAGTTAACCCAAAAATGGTAAACCAAAAAATAAAAGGGGGTTAAGCAAGTCAAGTTGCCCCTCCCTATCTCATCGCAACCTGCAGGTTATGTGGTGCAAGATAAGATAACTAGCCTAAAAAAAGGAGTTATGTAATGTAATTTATCCCATCATTTTTTGTCGATTAAATAGATTGGTAAGTATGACCGATTTTATCATCTCTAGTACGTGATCAAAGATCCATCAACCACCCTATAATTTGTAATGAGAGTAGTAGGGGCGTTGTATCCAGTGTTGAAAAAGATGGACCAAATCAGCTAGCTTGACTGAAAAATTAGTGAACCAGTCACAAGTCCGATCAATGTGAACACCCAATTTTGTCTGGGTCATTAGAACCATTTATTTCAAAATAAAAAAATTGTTAAAATAAATTTTATTTTGCCCAATCTTTTGCTTTGATCCAAATTTTCATTAGGCCTAAACATACAGCCCACCTTAGTCTAGATTTCAAAAAAAAAAAGAACAAAAAGAAAAAATAAAAAAAAATAAAAGAAGACACCACCACGAATAGTAGCCACCATTACTCTCCAAACCCTAGCCATCCATCAACATCCAAGACCAAGACACCAAGCAATCAAAGCACTCAATTTGTGCCTTTTGTACTCTTTTTCAAATGGTAAGTTTCCTTTTTTTTGTTTTGATTGAAGCATATAATAAGATTTATTTTTCCATTTTGCTTCCAATCACTAACGAATCAAGGATGGCGGAACATGATTTAGGGAGATTAATGGGAAGGAATGCATAGATTCAACCCTATAAATCCCCAAGCAGAGATACAGCTAACGCACTAAAAACAAACCTAAACAGCCATCACTTGTAACCAACTCATCAACCCATGTCCATCACTAACAACCCGCAAAACGTCCCTTGCAATAGGAATATTCTCACACCACAACCACCATAACCAAACCCTCACGCACCCTTACCTCTGCCATTCACAAACAACCCAACCTTACCTCACCAAAATAATAGCAACCTAAAGCCTCCATCGTTCACAACACCATCAGCCCACTATATTGTTAGGAATTGCAGATACATCACGCAGCAAAAAAATAAAAATTCCCACCAAGGATCCATGCGAAATAGACCATAATCCGTGTTTTAAAATAGTTTACCTCTTGAAGCGTGACAAAAACAAGAGACGTGAATCACCAACACCGTAACAGAAATGATGTCTTTGCAGTATCCACACGAACAGACTCACAAATGTCTAATGTCTGCAAAAAAGAGTCCCACATCTCTGGCACAATTCGAGCTACAAAGAGAAGAGAAACCTTTCACTCTCTCACTCATTATGTCTGTCAAGTGCGGCTAGGATTTGTAATGCATACCTTGACAGCCCATTAGCAGTGCTATTTATAATAGTTGTTGGCTTATGCGAGTGAGAGCAGTAGCAAGGTAAGCTGTGCAACCCAAGACTCATTTGTTATGAGTTCGGCCCACGATTGAATCTCAGTCTAACTTAGATTCTAATTACTCCAATTTAGTCTGCTTTATATGTGCAACCCTACAGGTTCTTATGACGTTGGCAGTAATATTAAAATCTCATTTTAATATTACAAGCAGTGAGTGGTATCTAGCAACACATCACTGCTACCCAAGTAATGAGAATGTCTGTGATTTGACATAACTTTTCCGTGACCAATGTTACCGTGTAGTTTAGTCCCTTTGTCTAGATATCTAAATTGAACACAAGGCATGGAACATATCACTCTTGTATAGTTCAATCTTCTATTTCCTAATACTTGAGTAGACGTAGTAATAATAAATGAGATCAATATCTCATATTGACTCATTTGAGCATGGTCATGCGATAACTCCATAGAATGCAGTTATTTGTGCCCTATCTCTATGCATTATTGATGGCTTTGTCCTTGTGGTACATTGTTGGAAGGCTTTAGCCCCATTTTCATGTTAAATCCATGTTGAGATCTTCCTTATCAATCTTGTTTAAATCCTTCCTAATCTTTGATTGGATGGAGCTTGATTACATTTGTATTTGACTGACTGATTTCTCAATTGCAGAATGGTCCTAAAAGAGCCAACTTGAAGCAAGCAAAAGCCTTGCATTGAATGAGAAATCACAAGACAAGTTCCAGTACATCACGTCGTAGCGCAAGTAACTCCACGTCGCGGTATCCTGCTCTCTGCCTGTGCACCTTGTCAACCCGAGGCTTTAACGCCTCGGCGCAAGGAAGCGTACGTTGCAGTGTTGGTGCCCTATGTTTTGCGCCCCGCAGTGCGTATTGTGTAACGTCGCGACATGATACTTAAAATTTGTACTACTATAAATACGTGCCAAATAGATTTTTGCAAGAGGAGGCTCATTTGCTCTTAGGTTTTCTTATTTTTTTTCTCTTCCATCTCTCTTAGTACATTTTAGGGCTTTTGCCCATTGGAGAATCCAGCAGCTATGAAGGCATCGTGAGGTTGAAAGAGGGTTGAAGGAATCAAGATCTAAGCTTCAAGGCTCAACCCATTGGGGCTTCTTATTTTGTTTCTTCTTCTCTCTCTCTCCCATTTATCTTGAATACGGATTTTTATATGACATTTTTGTATTCATAGTGTAGCTAGTTATGTTTAGATTATTCTTTGAATCCCCCTTTGACATTGAATGATTTGTACCCCGTATGAGGTTATATGAATGATTTGGGTTTTATTCTATCATATTGTGCTTAATACTTTTATTTGTCTGATCAACTTGTGGGTGATTTGTTGAAATCTATTGAGCCTAGACATAGGACTTTAGGTTTTAGATCATTTGTATGGTAGATGTACGTTCAACTTCATCCCAATGGCGGAATAGGTTGATTTGTTTATATAATAGACATATACCTATTAGTCGTGTATAGCCTTAGTTGAGAATCGATCATAATGCTTATTGTTTGCTCTGGTTCTCATGGACGCATTGTGAACTAGGTAAATAGCATATGGTTAATTGACCTAGACATAAGCTTTTAACTAAGTTAGTTTCTCTGGCTAACCTAATCTAATTGTTTGTATGCTCATAAAGATTTCATGTTTTCAGTTGATAGGAGGTGAAAAAGGATTCTCTAAGTTCTTAACCTATCTTTACTTCTATTTAAGCATTGTAATTTATTTTATCAACTCATTTTCCAATTTACATTTGCTTGAATAGAATTAATTAAGCTGTAGGTTAATATTTAGCTTTAGAAATTTCCATGGTCCTTGTGGAGATGATCTTACTTATCATTTTTATTACTTTAGCGACCCATGGATTTGCGGTTAGCAAAAGAGCAGTTGGTTTCCGACTCAGCACATGTATTTCGTAGTCTCACTCAATCAGGGGCCCCGAAGATATCACTCATGTTATGTAGGAGGGACAAATCTCATCTACGTCACTCACATCTCTCCATAAGATTCCTGGTACGTCTAATAACTAATTTTATAATCACCTTGTTATAGATAACATTTAATGGCATTAAAACATACAACTCCTCATGTAGGAATCGTAGTGATTTTAAGTCAAAGGACCACATACACCATTATTACTATGAGAATCACTTATGACACTCATGTAAGGATCCATGTAGCATTCTCATGGTAGGTCAGTCTAATACATCATTACTCTAATATGTATCCATGTGAAGACTTGATAACTCGTATCCATGACCTGTGAGATGTGGTCATTAGTCTACATACATACTAGTCTCAATGCATTATTGTCGTCCTAATTAATAATAATACTTGACTAGGGACATTTAAGCAAAGTGTTCTATTTCTATCCGATAAGATTTCACAATCAAGTTGTAACATCCTAAAATTCCGTATCTCTTAACCAGTAATTTTGACAGTTAACAGGATTTTACTGTTTAGTAATTTCTTGATATTGTAAAATTATTTTGATTATTTCGTCAGTATATTTGATCATTTTGAGTGATTTACTCCGTATCAGGAAAATAAAAATTTTCGAGCCGGGGAAAACTTTATGTAATTTAATTTTTACCGTTAGGTTTTAATTATTTTACCTAATTTGATTTGATATTTGTGCGTTTTCTAATAATTATGATTTTTGTGGATGATTATGAAATTTTTTACTATTTGTGGGCCCAGGGGTGTATGTGGGCCCAGGTGGCCATACGTGGGCCCAAGTGGGTCCCGCAAGGTAAAAATTTTTCTACGCATAGAAAAATTTATACTGTTTAGACGGAGACAGGGAATCTTACTAAACCTGAATCTGGAAACAGTTTTAGAAAATTTCTTGTACTGTGTTTTGTACTGTATTTAATTATTGGGCGATAAAAATACAGTAAATATAATTTTCGTGGGGTTTTCACAGATAAAAATAGAAATTATACTGTTAAGTCCACAATTAGTGGTTATGATAATTTTTGATGGACCAATAGGAAACAAGTCTAATATTGAAGACTTTGATATCAACCGTCGATTTAATCAACAGTGTAGGATAAGTCTAATATAATGGCTATGACCATTTATAACCTTTGGATTTAGAATTGATCAAGGGTGAAGATTTGGTCTTACAAAGTGGCTAGAACCATTTGTGACCATTGGATTTGGATTTAATTAATGGTGGAGATTGGTCCAACTTAATGGTTTAGACTTTCCAAAAACTAATAGAAATTGGTCAAGAATAATGGCTTGACTCTCTAAGGACCAATAGGAAATAAGCTATTGAATAAATATTTGGACTCCTTAGAATTATTGCTTCTACGGTGGAGGAAGAGAAAATTACTCTAATAATCAATTCACTTTGTGATATTAGAATTTAATTCAAGTAAAACAAAGTGAGACCAAGTCAAATAAAATGGCTTCTTTATTTGTGAAGCTCCACAGCAATGCAAGGAAAAAGGGGGCCAAAATCTTTTTATGTATTTGCTATATCACTTCATCACTTTTTCTATCAAATAATGTAGTACCAATTATTTGCTCAAATAATTCATTTTTTTCTCTCCTCACTATACGGCCATGCACTCTTTTATGGCCAAAATTATATACTTAATTCTTCTTTCTTCAATTATATCAAATATCAATGAAATAGTCAATTATGGTGGCTCTCCATTTTGTTTTCTACAGCCATTCATTTGAAGGAGACAAGATTCATGCAATTAATTCATTTGGCTATTGTTTTTATGCCTACAAGAAGCTATACAAAGTTAGTCAATGTTTGGTGGCTATTCTTTCCAATTCTTACGGCTATGCTTGCTTGGTAAAAGAGAAATATACTATCTTTAATTCAAAATTATCTTTAATTCATTTCTATCTCTTTTGTTCCAAATTGACTCACGGCCAAGTAGTTTTTGGGGAGGGGCAAAATATTAACTCTTTACTTGATAATTCATATCACTTTTCTATCAATAACATCTCTCACCTTTCTTTCAAAACAAGTGCACGGTCAACAAGGCCTTAGGAAGCCAAAATTGTGACTTTAGTTTATTTGAACATCTTTTCTATTTTTCAAGAACCAAAGAACCATATAAAATTTCTCTTCTTTCTCTCCAAGTGAAGCTACGGCCATGCACCCTAAAGGAGACCAAAGAATTCATTTCCATACTCCATATTATTACATCTTCATCTTTTCATTCAAGTATCAAGAAGCAAAACCAAAGAAAACTCCATTTCTCTCCCTAAACACACCATTCGGCCATATCACTCAAAACCACCATCCAATCTCTTTTAATTTCATCCAACCATAGATCTTGAATCTACATAATATTCTAAACAACTTTCATGTTGAAGATTTCCTCTAAATCATTCATCTTCATGGACTTTCTTCAAGATCCATGTTATGGAGTATTTATGGTGAAGTGTAAGGAAACTTCATTTCTTCTCTCTTTTTCATGATCTAAACCATGTTTGATCCATGGTTCCTCTTAATCAAGCTTAGTATACTAATTTCTATGTATTTTATTTTGTATTTGAGAAGCCCTTTGTAACACCTCGATGTAGGGCGTCACATTTACGACAAATTAAAATAAAAGCCTTCCCAAGTTATACATCATTTAATAATAAGTACAACACAAGTTGTAAAATTTTAGTTATGTATTCTAAGAAGATCAATAATCATCCTATATAAATCCAATCATCTTCCATTATTGTTTCAACCTTCATCCTATGGCCATTTCTTCTTGTGGAAAACATTACTAAATAAAATAAAAATAAAACATGAAATAAAATACATTATTACATACATACCATAATATCCATATGGTTTTGTTTAAGAAAAATAATTAAAATCAACTCATAACCATTTGACACACAAAAGTAGATAACAGACTTGCCCAAGTCGAACAGACTAAGAAAACCCAAAAAAAATACAGTACAAACATAACCAACACAAAACAATCAAGCCAACCAGTAAGGATAATCCAACGGCTTGCCTCCTTCGTGCTGGTCCTCGGATTGCTGCTTCTCTCACAGAAAATTAAGAGTTTGATCCTCTTCATCGTCTTTACCGTACATAATAATAATAATAACACAGAAATACATACGAAGAGGTGAGACAATCTGTCATCATTACCATCAGGCAATATAGAAAACGATAAATACAAACAGATATGTCATCAAAACATGTTATTACAACTTTTCATAGAATATATCAGGATAGCATAATATGCAGACTCATAATGCATATGTACACGATACAAACCTACTCCATGGAGCTAAACACAACCAATTAGAGGGAATGATCCCGGAAGAACCTACCTGTCAACTCGACTGCCGCGGGCCACGTGTTACACAGTCAAATTCGTCGTGACTCGCACAGTACACGGTCAAATTCATCGTGTACTACAGGCATTCTACAAGACCATCCCCAACAAGATTGTGATTAAGAATAGTGTTTGTTCAAGATCACTAGTGTGTCATGCCCGGTACCACGGCCCAGAAGAGCTACCAACTGTCCACATGTGGAATTTTTGCACACCAATGCCTCCAAGTTCAATAAATGAACAACACTAAGCCTATCACACCCAAACAGGGGTGTAATTCATCCTCTTAGGTATAACTTGTTAATGACACCAAAAACAACATATTCCTCAATACATGGTGCAAGACTCAAAAATTCACATATATCATAATATCATCAAATCACATGGTCAAGTGCCATAACTCGGCAGTACCATCCTTCAATATAATCGAGTCCAACCCGACAAAGATACCCATTGTTATTTTCAATCGTGTAAATATTTTACTGCATTTTCACAATCTCATGATTATTTTCCAATGTTTTCAAATTGCGTAGGTATTTTCTCACATTTTTTATCACGTAAATATTTTTCAACGTTTCCAAATCTCATAGTTATTTTCCTACGTTTTTAAAATCATTTTCTCATTCGCGTAATATTTTTAAATCATTTTCTCAAGCACGTAACATTTTTAAATCATTTTCTCAATCGCTTAATTTGAACATCATTATTTTAAATATGCGTAAAGTATTTCTACTATTTTTCACCATATAAAATATTTCTTGACATTCTAAATTAATTTTTGAAAACTTTTTTGAAATTAAAAATCCTTTTTAATAAAATACTTAGAGCGCTAAATAAATTTTAAAACGTATTCTTAATTATCATAATAAAAATTACTAAATTGAGTTCTCATTAAATAAATCTTTTAAAACTACCTTTAAGAAAATATATATATATTTTAATCTAAACACCAATTTTTGACTTAATTTATTTTCCATAACCAAATATATAATCATTACCTATCTCATTTTCCTTTGTAAAAATATTTAATCCAATTATTTGTTACTTAATCCTCTAAAATCTATACTTGAAAAATAATTTTAGATTAAAAGTATATTGAATGGCATGTGACCAAAATTTACTATGTCTTCAACAAATCAAGCATTTGAAAATACATACATCAAAATCAATCATACAATAAAGTAAAACCATAAACATTCAAGTAAATGAATCCTCATGGATTCTTCACCACACACAATCCATTTTCATACTACCAAAATAGTTGATGAGATTAAATCTCTCTCTTACCTCTTGAAGACTATCCTTCTTGAAAGCTTCCTTAGAGAATTTTGTGTGGCTTCAAGAAAATACCTATCAAGCTTAAACAATTTACAAAATACAAAACTAAGCTTGAGAAAGAATAACCATGGATCAAACATGGCTTAGAAATTTAAAAAAAATTAAAAATAGGAAAATAAGAATTTTACCTAATAGGGTAGAAATTTCAACCTTGATTTCCAAGCTCAAGATGGTTGATTTTCAAGAAACTCACAACATGAAAGATGCTTGGAATGATGTTTAGTTTTAGGAAATGAGGTTGGATAAAATTATTGAAGAGTAGAAGTGTGATTTGGGAGTGGTGGCCGAATGGCTCAAGAAATGGAGAAAAGATGAAGTTCTTCTTTGTGCTCTTGTGTTCTTGAAGAAAAAGAATGGAGAGAATAGATAGGAGTGATGGAAAATGAAGTGGAGAGGTCTCTTACACTATATATAGCCGTGTGGTGCATTGGAGGAGTGAGTGGAATGATTTGTGATAATTGCTTGGTGGAGCACTCAAGGAGACAAGGTGGTGCATGCTAGCTCACTAAAGTGCATGCACTCAAGGAGACAAGGTGGTGCATGCTAGCTCACTAAAGTGCATGATTAAGTGTGATGGAATCAAAATGATAGCTCAAAAATCATGTGCATTGTGTTGGAGTTACATTGAGTGAATGGATGGAAATTCATTGAATATTTGAGTGGGAGACAAGGTAGTTGAAGGATGACTAAACTCCAAGTGATCATAAATGATAGAATGCATTATTATGCATTATTTGAAGAATCATTTACCTTCTTGATGGACATGGCCATGTGGCCTTGGTGGAATTCACCAACAAAAGAATCCCATTCCATGTTATAATGAAGTGCATGAGTTGTACGTGGATTAAAGTGTTTTACCTCTTTGGTTTCTACATTAAACATACTAGGTCCACTAACATGATTATAGAATCTAGGTAAATAGAAAACTTAATTACTAGGGCTAGGTAATTAGGTTTATGATTTCACCTAAGGTAAGTAGATTTATAACCTTAACCTAAGGTAAATAGATTTATGACTTTAACCTTGGGTGAATAAATTTTTATAACTTTAACCAACGGTAAATAAATTTATAACTTTAACCTAATGTAAATAGGTTTATAAATTTAAATAAATATATGATTTTGCCTAAGGTAAATAGATTTATGATTTTACCTACGTCTATTTCTCTACGTAGATTTTAACCGGTAGTTAATTTCAAATTGACAAAAATTACTGCGATAAAAACTAATTTTTACTATCTAAAATTTACTACGATAAAAATTAAATTTTTACTGTGGTTCAATAATAACGCGTATCTAGATAAATTGTCAAACAACGAAGATTTTCTAATACTGTTTCTGGTTTCGGGTTTAGTAAGATCTCCCAGCCCCACTGAACAGTTCAAAAATTCATCCGGCCTGGGAAAATTATTATTTTTCCTGACTCGGAGTAATTCATACACAAAGATCAAAAACATTCACATAACAGTTAAAATAAATTTACAACACACAGAAATTACAAAACAATACAGTTTAGTCATTACTGTAATTTATCAAAAATTGGGGTGTTACAACTATCCCCCACTAACAAAAATTTCGTCCCCGAAATTTACCGTACCTTAGAAAAGATATGGGTATTGCTTCTTCATTTTATCTTCAACTTCCCAAGTCGCATCACATGTTGCTGCATTCCAGATAACCTTCACCAATATAATCTCTTTTCCCCGAAGTTGCTTGACTCTCTTGTCCTCAATCTTAACAGGAAGTGTCTCATAAGTCAAATTTTCTTTTAGCTGTACTTCATTGGGCTGTATGACATGAGTTGGATCGGGAATATATTTTCTCAATTGAGACACATGGAATACACTATGAAGGTTAGAAAGAAAGGGTGGTAAAGCTATTTGGTAGGCTACTGGACCTATCCGACGAATAATTTGGTAAGGTCTAATGCATTTAGGAGTGAGTTTTCTGGATTTGACAACTGTTCCAACACCAGTCATGGGTGTCACTCGCAAGAATACGTGTTCACCTTCCTCAAATTCAAGAGGTCTTCTTCTCTTGTCTGCATAGCTTTTCTAACGGCTCTGAGTCATCCTCATCTTTTCCTAAATCATCTTCACTTTTTCCGTTGTCTGTTGCACAAGATCAGGTCCAATGGTCATGCTTTCTCCATCTTGATACCAACACAAAAGTGTTCGGCATTGTCGCCCATACAGTGCCTCGTAGGGTGCCATCCCTATGCTTGAGTGAAAATTGTTGTTGTAGGTGAATTCTATCAGAGACAAAAATTCATCCCAACTCCCCTTCTGTTCTAACACACAGGCTCTCAGAAGATCCTCCAATGACTGGATAATCCTTTCAGTCTGACCATCTGTCTGCGGATGGTAAGCAGAACTCAGACATAATTTTGTCCCCATAGCTTCTTGCAAGCTTTGCCAAAACCTCGAGGTAAACCTTGGGTCTCTATCAGAAACTATACAAGAGGGTACACCATGAAGTCTAACAATTTCACTAATGTACACTTGGGTTAATCGTTCCATTGAATACTTGATATTAATTGGCAAGAAGTGTGCAGACTTCGTAAGCCTATCAATTATAACCCATATAGCATCATGACCCTTCTTTGTTCTTGGTAAACCGGTAACAAAATCCATTGATATACTATCTCATTTCCATTCTGGAATAGCCAAAGGTTGTAATATACCAGCAGGTCTTTGATGTTCAACCTTTGCCTTTTGACAGACTAGACAAGACGTAACTCGCTCCACAACATCTCTCCTCATCCTTGGCCACCAAAACATCCGCTTTAAATCTTGATACATCTTAGTCATTCCTGGATGCATACTTAATTTACTAGTATGTGCTTCATCAAGAATCACTTTCTTAAGTCGGGATCATTAGGTATACAAATCCTACCCTTGAACCTTAAGACTCCATCAGATCCTTCTTCAACAGTTGCTGGATGACCTTGCTTTAAGAATTCCTTCTCGTTCTGTAAAAATGGATCATTATCTTGCTTCTTTCGGATTTCCTCCAACAAGTCATTCAAAACAGTAACCTTACTCAGATGAATCCTTCCTGGTGCCAATTCCACAGATAGTCTCATATCCCTAAACTGTGTTATCAGCTCTTCTTCCTTTATCATCATAGCTGAGACACTGATCATCTTCCTACTTAAGGCATCTGCCACAACGTTTGCTTTTCCTGGATGATATTGAAGTTGAAAATCATAATCTTTTAAGAACTCTAACCATCGTCTCTGCCTCATGTTCAATTCCTTTTGATTGAACAGGTATTTAAACTTTTGTGGTCACTGAAGACATCGAATGTAGCCCCATAAAGAAAATGCCTCCATATCTTTAATGCAAAAACCACTGCAGCTAACTCCAAATCATGCGTTGGGTAGTTCCTTTCATGTACCTTTAGTTATCTTGAAGTATAAGCTACCACATTTCTATTATGCATCAACACACATCCTAATCCCTGGTAAGATGCATCGCAATACACTTCAAAAGACTTGTTTGGGTCTGGTAAAGTCAACATTGGTGCAGTCGTCAATCTTTTCTTCAACTCTTAGAAACTCTCTTCACATTTGTCTATCCAAACAAAAGCTTGATTCTTCCTTGTGAGTTGTGTAAAAGGTCCTACTATCTTAGAGAAATCTGCAATAAACCTCCGATAATAACCAGCTAATCCAACAAAGCTCCAAATCTCAGTCACCGTCCTGGGCCTTTCCCATTGTAGAATTGTTTCCACCTTTGATGGATCCACCGTAATTCCATCCTTAGAAATCATGTGACCCAAAAATTGCACTTCCTCTAACCAAAATTTGCACTTTGACAACTTTGTAAATAGCTTCTTTTCTTTCAGGATTTGAAGAACTATGCTGAGATGTTCAGCGTGCTCTTCAGGACTTTGAGAGTAGATCAGAATGTCATCGATAAAGACAACGACAAATCTATCTAAGTATAGACGAAAGATCCTATTCATGTAATCCATGAATATTGCAGGAGTATTCGTCACACCGAACGGCATCACTTGATATTCATAATGCCCATAGCAAGTTCGGAAAGTTGTTTTAGGTATATCCTCTACCTTGACACGAATTTGATGGTAACCTGATCGCAAATCTATCTTGGAGAAAACCGCTGCTCCCTTCAGTTGATCCATTAAATCATCAATCCTTAGAAGTGGGTACTTGTTCTTTATCATAACTTTGTTCAATTGGCGATAATCCACACAAAGACGAGAAGTCCTATCTTTCTTTTTCACTAACAGCACTGGAGCTCCCATGGTGACACACTCGGTCGTATAAACTATTTTTTCAACAGTTCCTCCAATTGCTTCTTCAACTCTACTAATTTTGAAGGCGACATCCGATATGGCACAATTGAAATAGGACCTGCTCCTGGTACAAGATCGATAGAAAACTCTATCTCTCTGTCCGGTGGTAAACCGAGTACATCATCTAGAAAAACTTCAGGAAACTCGTTGACGACAGAAATAGCATTCACATCCTTTTCGCTCTTGACTTCTAAAGAAGACAGCAACATGTATCCTTGAGCTCCATCCCTCAATAATGATTCGACTTTAGCGGCAGTTAAAAATCCAAAATTCTCATTCCAAGGAAAAATTAAGGTCTTATTGGAACAGTCTAATAGGATATGGTTAGAAGATAACCAATCCATTCCTAAGATTATATCTATGTCAACAAGGGGTAAACAAATTAAATCAATAGAAAAGACTCGATCATGAATGCCAACAGGACAATTCAAACATACTTTAGAAGTAACAACGGGCTTGGCAATTGGTGTAGAAACAATCAATTGAAAACTCAGAGAAGACACAGACAAACCCAACCGATCCACACAGTCATATGCAATAAATGAGTGAGTTGCACCCGAATCATATAGTACAGTTAAAAGATTACCTGCTATGACACCTTCTCCCTTGATAAGATCTTCAGACTGGGAGGCTTCAGCTCTGCTCATTGTATATACTCACCCTCCAGCTTGTGGTTGAGTAGCACGAACGTTACTCAGTGATGGCTCCTTTTTTGGTTGGTCGCATTCCCTATAAGAATGTCCAGGCTTTCCACATCGGAAGCAAAAGTCCCTTGATTGAACAATCTCTGGACATATGACCACTCTTGTTACACTTGAAACATTTTGGAGTAAACGCCACCGCTTGCCCCACTTTGTTACCACTAGAACTTCCCCCAAAAGATTGATGTTGGGGTTGGTTCCCTGGCGGTCTCACATACGGCTTCCGCTGAAATCGGTTGTTGTTGTTGTTTCCTCCTTTATGGAACCTAGTCAGTTCAAAGTTCCGATTCCTCGTATCCCTTGACGGCTCTAGTTCCTCGAGTCCTCGACAAGTATCCATCAATGCTGGGAATTGATTTATTCGCATCGGTAGTACATCTCTCTTCAATTCCACTCGCAATCCTTCCTCGAACTTGTGACATTTCCAAACCTCATCAGGTTGGATCTGGAAGTACCTCGAGAACTTAGACAAGCTCTCAAATTTTGCAGCATATTCACTTACTGACATGCTACCTTGACGTAACCCAAGAAATTCCATTTCTTTGGCATGTCGCGCACTTTCTGAAAAATATTTTTCCAGAAATACTTCACAGAATACTTCCCACGTGATTGCTCTTCCCTCTGCTTTCAGTAGCCTCCTAGTTCCTTTCCACCAATTCTCGCCATCACCCATCAGCATGAATGTGGCATAAGTCACCTTTCGATCATCAGGACATCCTATCCCTTCAAATATCTTCTCCAGCTCTTGAATCCATAGACTAGCCTTCTCCGGATCAAACTCGCCCCAAAACTATGGCGGGTTATTGCGTTGAAACTCAGACAAGTTATGAGCATCAATATTTATTTCTTGGCGATTGGCTGCTTGTCGGTTCTGTTGTGCTATCACCTCGGCTATTCTTTGGATAGCCTCGACAGCTGCAGTCATTGCGTCGGTGTCACATCCCGTATTCACGTGTGTTCCTCTTCCACGAGACATGTCGTTCTTCAACAAGTCAAATCAAACAAAATAAAAGTTAGATGTGTCCGTTCAGAACAAATCACAGAGAATCACACAACACAAGCAAAACAGACATAACCACAAACCCCAAAAGACTCTAACTTGGGCTCTGATACCAACTAATGTAACACCCTGATGTAGGGCATCACATTTACGACAAATTAAAATAAAAACCTTCCCAAGTTATAAATCGTTTGATAATAAGTACAACACGAGTTGTAAAATTTTAGTTACGTATTCTAAGAAGATCAATAATTATCCTATACAAACCCAATCATCTTCCATTATTGTTTCAACCTTCGTCCTATGGCCATTTCTTCTTGCGGAAAACATTACTAAATAAAATAAAAATAGAACATGAAATAAAATACATTATTACATACATACCATAATATCCATATGGTTTTGTTTAAGAAAAATAATTAAAATAAACTCATAACCGTTTGACACACAAAAGTAGATAACAGACTTGCCCAAGTCCAACAGACTAAGAAAACCCAAACAAATACAGTACAGACAAAACCAACACAAAACACTCAAGCCAACCAGTAAGGATAATCCAACGGCTCGCCTCCTTCGTGCTGGTCCTCGGATTGCTGCTTCTCTCACAGAAAATTAAGAGGTTGATCCTCTTCACCGTCTTTACCGTACATAATAATAATAACACAGAAATACATACAAAGAGGTGAGACAATCTATCATCATTACCATCAGGCAGTATAGAAAATGATAAATACAAACAGATATGTCATCAAAACATGTTATTACAACTTTTCATAGAATATATCAGGATAGCATAATATGCAGACTCATAATGCACATATACACGACACAAATCTACTCCATGGAGCTAAACACAACCAATCAGAGGGAATGATCCCGGAAGAACCTGCCTATCAACTCGGCTACCGCGGGCCACGTGCTACATAATCAAATTCTTCGTGACTCGCACAGTACATGGTCAAATTCATCATGTACTGCAGGCATTCTACAAGACCGTCCCCAACAAGATTGTGATTAAGAATAGTACTTTGTCAAGATCACTAGTGTGTCATGCCCGGTACCACGGCCCAGAAGAGCTACCAACTGTCCACATGTGGAATTTTCGCACACCAATGCCTCCAAGTTCAATAAATGAACAACACTAAGCCTATCACACCCAAACAGGGGTGTAATTCATCCTCTTAGGTATAACTTGTTAATGACACCAAAAACAACATATTCCTCAATACATGGTGCAAGACTCAAAAATTCACATATATCATAATATCATCAAATCACATGGTCAAGTGCCATAACTCGGCAGTACCATCCTTCAATATAATCGAGTCCAACCCGACAGCATACCACTGTTATTTTCAATCGTGTAAATATTTTACCGCATTTTCACAATCTCATGATTATTTTCCAATGTTTTCAAATTGCGTAGGTATTTTCCCACATTTTTTTATCACGTAAATATTTTTCAACGTTTCCAAATCTCATAGTTATTTCTTACGTTTTTAAAATCATTTTCTCATTCGCGTAATATTTTTAAATCATTTTCTCAAGCACGTAACATTTTTAAATCATTTTCTCAATCGCTTAATTTGAACATCATTATTTTAAATATGCGTAAAGTATTTCTACTATTTTTCACCGTATAAAATATTTCTTGACGTTCTAAATTAATTTTTGAAAACTTTTTGAAATTAAAAATCCTTTTTAATAAAATACTTAGAGCGCTAAATAAATTTTAAAACGTATTCTCAATTATCATAATAAAAATTACTAAATTGAGTTCTCATTAAATAAATCTTTTAAAACTACCTTTAAGAAAATATATATATATTTTAATCTAAACACCAATTTTTGACTTAATTTATTTTCCATAACCAAATATATAATCATTACCTATCTCATTTTCCTTTGTAAAAATATTTAATCTAATTATTTGTTACTTAATCCTCTAAAATCTATACTTGAAAAATAATTTTAGATTAAAAGTATATTGAATGGCATGTGACCAAAATTTACTATGTCTTCAACAAATCAAGCATTTGAAAATACATACATCAAAATCAATCATACAATAAAGTAAAACCATAAACATTCAAGTAAATGAATCCTCATGGATTCTTCACCACACACAATCCATTTTCATACTACCAAAATAGTTGATGAGATTAAATCTCCCTCTTACCTCTTGAAGACTATCCTTCTTGAAAGCTTCCTTAGAGAATTTTGTGTGGCTTCAAGAAAATACCTATCAAGCTTAAACAATTTACAAAATACAAAACTAAGCTTGAGAAAGAATAACCATGGATCAAACATGGCTTAGAAATTAAAAAAAATTAAAAATAGGAAAATAAGAATTTTACCTAATAGGGTAGAAATTTCAACCTTCATTTCCAAGCTCAAGATGGTTGATTTTCAAGAAACTCACAACATGAAAGATGCTTGGAATGATGTTTAGCTTTAGGAAATGAGGTTGGATAAAATTATTGAAGAGTAGAAGTGTGATTTGAGAGTGGTGGCCGAATGGCTCAAGAAATGGAAAAAAGATGAAGTTCTTATTTGTGTTCATGTGTTCTTGAAGAAAGAGAATGGAGAGAATAGATAGGAGTGATGGAAAATGAAGTGGAGAGGTCTCCTACACTATATATAGCTGTTTGGTGCATTGGAGGAGTGGGTGGAATGATTTGTGATAATTGCTTGGTGGAGCACTCAAGGAGACAAGGTGGTGTATGCCAGCTCACTAAAGTGCATGATTAAGTGTGATGGAATCAAAATGATAGCCCAAAAATCATATGCATTGTCTTGGAGTTACATGGAGTGAATGGATGGAAATTCATTGAATATTTGAGTGGGAGACAAGGTAGTTGAAGGATGACTAAACTCCAAGTGATCATAAATGATAGAATGCATTATTATGCATTATTTGAAGAATCATTTACCTTCTTGATAGACATGGCCATGTGGCCTTGGTGGAATTCACCAACAAAAGAATCTCATTCCATGTTATAATGAAGTGCATGAGTTGTACGTGGGTCAAAGTGTTTTACCTCTTTGGTTTCTACATTAAACATACTAGGTCCACTAACATGATTATAGAATCTAGGTAAATAGAAAACTTAATTACTAGGGCTAGGTAATTAGGTTTATGATTTCACCTAAGGTAAGTAGATTTATAACCTTAACCTAAGGGAAATAGATTTATGACTTTAACCTTGGGTGAATAAATTTTTATAACTTTAGCCAACGGTAAATAAATTTATAACTTTAACCTAATGTAAATAGGTTTATAACTTTAACCTAAGGTGGATAGATTTATGATTTTGCCTAAGGTAAATAGATTTATGATTTTACCTACGTCTATTTCTCTACGTAGATTTTAACCGGTAGTTAATTTCAAATTGACAAAAATTACTGCGATAAAATCTAATTTTTACTGTCTAAAATTTACTGCGATAAAAATTAATTTTTTACTGTGGTTCAATAATAACGCGTATCTAGATAAATTGTCAAACAATGAAGATTTTCGAATACTGTTTCTGGTTTCAGGTTTAGTAAGATCTCCTGGCCCCACTGAACAATTCAAAAATTCATCCGGCCTGGGAAAATTATTATTTTTCTTGACTTAGAGTAATTCATAAACAAAGATAAAAAACATTCACATAATAGTTAAAATAAATTTACAACACACAAAAATTACAAAATAGTACAGTTTAGTCGTTACTGTAATTTATCAAAAATTAGGGTGTTACACCCTTGGTGGTGAAGGACTTGGAAAGAGAAGCAAAACAAGGAGCTTTTGAGGATCTTCAAGAGGTAAGAGGGAGATCCACCTCATCAATCAAGTATGGTGGTGAAAGATGGTTTTATATTTGGTGGATGGTGAATCCATATGAGGATTCATATCTATGGTCATGTAATAATATGTGGGTGTTTATATGCTTTGATTATTTGCCTATGCTTGATATGCTTTGCATGATTTTATGGCTAATATGGTATGCTTATAATATGCATGATATAAATATGTTGAAATTATGTATACGTATGCCATGATGAGATGATGGAAAAGAAATCAATTTTTTTTGCTCCAATGGCCAAAGGAAGAGGGCTACAGTTTTGATGCCCATGATGAGGGTTTATGTTGAAATTTTTCAAGAACAAGGGAATTAATTTTTGGTCCCTAGAAAATGGTGAATTTTGGCCAAGACACCTCAAGATAGGTGTCACAAATTAATATTTTCATGAATGATGATAATTAGGACAATGTTGAGGATATTATCGTAATTGTTGTACATGATAATTGAACTGATGAATGATTGGATGATGATAGTTGATTAATGTTGATGGCATAATCATAATTCTGGTATGATCTATCTGTATGATATGTTGTTTGTGTTATCTCTGTGCTACCATGTTGGTACTAGTGTAGGTGATCTCACCTCTTTGCTATATTGTCTTGCTGTGTCTGTATTGTTAAAACTATACAGTAGAAAGAACGAGTTGTCTTAGACATAACGGGTGGTAGATATTCTGAGATTGGTGACAACATGGAGGAGTGGTTAGTTAGGACTCATTGGTGTGCAGTGTTAATAAAGAACAGATGTCTGATGCATCAAGATGGATACAAGAAAGAATAAGAATGTGAAGTTTTTATCATTAGTGTTGTACCGTGCTATTAAGTAGGACCCGTAATGGGGTTTGCTACTGTTAAAAAAAAAGAGTCTGATAGTTTTATATTTCTCTTTAAATTGTTAAATATTAATTGGTGTCAATATTGTATATTAATCAGTAAATATATTTTCAGTAATACTTATGAATTTCAGTAAGTTTATGCTTCTGTTTTCTGTAAGGAAAAAAAAATTTAAAACCACATTTATAACTCAAACCTTTTATGAACTTCTTTTCAGATTATGAGTTGGGAGTCAGAAATGTGATGCCCTAAGAAGGGTGTTACATTGGTTGGTATCATAGCACTGTTTGAGTCTTTTGGGGTTTGTGGTTAGGTCTGTTTTGCTTATGTTGTGTTCTCTGTGTTATTGATTTTCGAAAGGAAATAATGTTGTTTATAATGGATATCAGATCCATTGTATTTCGATCCACACGCCTTGAGAAGAAAAAAGAAAAAAAAAAGGAAATGGCTCGGGATAGTTGTACTTGTGTGAAAGTGGAACATGTTACTAGTAATGCAGTTGCAACTATGAGAGCAATGTGGAAGGATGACTGCAGGAATAGAGAATTGCTGAACAGCAGGAAGAAATGAAAGTTGAGGTTCAGGATGTGATAGAAAAGAATCAGTCTTGGAATATAAGATTTTGTAATTTTGGAACCTGGTATTTCTTCTTAGGGATATTAGGAAAGTAATTGATTTCAACGGAAAATGTATTTACGACCATTGAGAAACCAGAAACAGTAAGTAAAGTGGAAAGGGGCATTTAATGAAGGACTGTACATTAAGGAAACAATTTAAAGAACGTTTGGACACATTTCCAGAGATTGTGTTCCATTGAAAATAGAGTTTTCTGTTAGTAAAATCTTGGGCAGTAGGGTAAGTCATTACTCTGAATGGAACGAGAGTGTTCTAAGCGGAAGACTTAAACAATGGAGATTGTATCATTGGAGTTAATCCTATAAACCATACTGAACATTTCTGTAAGCAACTTAATTCTTTATGACATATGATTGAGTAGATCAATTATATGTTAGAGTTATTCGTTATCCTCTGATTTGTTTACTTCTATTTCTATTCTTAGCCGATTGAGCTACTCAAGTTATTCAAATTATTGTTATAGATCAAATCTTTGTATTAGTTTGATCTGTCGTTCAAAACTTTGTGTTAGTTTGATCTATTTCATAAACAGATGTGATCTTTGAAAACAGATTGGTTATTTTCTAATCATATCCTATGAGATTATTTCAACAAAGTGTGAGTAATCCAGAGAAAGTTCATTTTTGAAAATCGGGTTACATCCAATTCTTTGCTGGATATGTTCGATAACAAGTTCGATTCGTTTTGTTATCTTCCATGATGTTTTCTTTCATCTCCTGCAATTGAAGGAATATCTTGCAAGAAAGGATATTCCTATTTATATCCATGTCATCGTATCAAAGTGGCGCAGCGGAAGCGTGATGGATTCTTCAAAAGTTGAAGAGGTTCGTCAGTGTGAAATGTTAAGACGGTAATGGAAAATCGTAAAAAAAATTTATTGAGATATTTGTTTGATCAGTAGAAGTGAACTAGAGATAAAGAACTTTCATTGGTTAAAATCATTTGGAAAAACGTAAGAGGTGAAACTACGAGGGAACTGGAAGAAAAGATGGAAGAGGAATATTTGTATTTATTCCGAGGATGTGAAATCATGGTTATTAAATTTTGAGGACGCAATTTCCGTAAGAGGGGGAGTATTGTAACATCTTAAAATTCTGTATCTCTTAACCAGTAATTTTGACAGTTAACAGAATTTATTTGTTTAGTAATTTCTGGATACTGTAAAATTATTTTCATTATTCCATCAGCGTATTTGATCATTTTGAGTGATTTACTCCGTGTCAGGAAAATAAAAAATTTTGGGTCAGGGAAAACTTTACGTAATTTAATTTTTACCGTTAGGTTTTAATTATTTTATGTAATCTGATTTGATATTTGTGTGTTTTCTAATAATTGTGATTTTTGTGGATGATTATGAAATTTTTTACTGTTTGTGAGCCCAGGGGGTGTATGTGGGCCCAGGTGGCCATACGTGGGCCCAGGTGGGTCTTACAAAGTAAAAATTTTTCTACGCATAGAAAAATTTGTACTGTTTAGACGGAGACAGGAGATCTTACTAAACCTGAATCCGGAAACAGTTTTAGAAAATTTCTTGTACTGTGTTTTGTACTGTATTTAATTATCGGGCAATAAAAATACAGTAAATATAATTTTCGTGGGATTTTCACAGATAAAAATAGAAATTATACTGTTAAGTTCACAATTAGTGGTTATGATAATTTTTGATGGACCAATAGGAAACAAGTCTAATATTGAAGACTTTGATATCAACTGTCAATTTAATCAACTGTGTAGGATTAGTCTAATATAATGGCTATGACCATTTATAACCTTTGGATTTAGAATTGATCAAGGGTGAAGATTTGGTCTTACAAAGTGGCTAGAACCATTTGTGACCATTGGATTTGGATTTAATTAATGATGGAGATTGGTCCAACTTAATGGCTTAGACTTTCCAAAAACTAATAGAAATTGGTCAAGAATAATAATTTGACTCTCTAAGGACCAATAGGAAATAAGCTATTGAATAAATATTTGGACTCCTTAGAATTATTGCTTCTACGGTGGAGGAAGAGAAAATTGCTCTAATAATCAATTCACTTTGTGATATTAGAATCTAATTCAAGTCAAACAAAGTGAGACCAAGTCAAATAAAATGGCTTCTTTATTTGTGAAGCTCCACGGCAATGTAAGGAAAAAGGGGGCCAAAATCTTTTTTTTGTATTTGCTATATCACTTCATCACTTTTTCCATCAAATAATGTAGTACCAATTATTTACTCAAATAATTCATTCTTTTCTCTCCTCACTATACGACCATGCACTCTTTTATGGCCAAAATTATATACTTAATTCTTCTTTCTTCAATTATATCAAATATCAATGAAATAGTCAATTATGGTGGCTCTCCATTTTGTTTTCTACCGTCATTCATTTGAAGGAGACAAGATTCATGCAATTAATTCATTTGGCTATTGTTTTTATGCCTACAAGAAGCTATACAAAGTTAGTCAATGTTTGGTGGCTATTCTTTCCAATTCCTATGGCTATGCTTGCTTGGTAAAAGAGAAACATGTTATCTTTAATTCATTTCTATCTCTTTTGTTACAAATTGACTCACGACCAAGTAGTTTTTGGGGGGGCCAAAATATTAACTCCTTACTTGATAATTCATATCACTTTTCTATCAATAACATCTCTCACCTTTCTTTCAAAACAAGTGCACGGTCAAGAAGGCCTTAGGAAGCCAAAATTGTGACTTTAGTTTATTTGAACATCTTTTCTATTTTTCAAGAACCAAAGAACCATATAAAATTTCTCTTCTTTCTCTCTAAGTGAAGCTACGACCATGCACCCTAATGGAGACCAAAGAATTCATTTCCATACTCCATATTATTACATCTTCATCTTTTCATTCAAGTATCAAGAAGCAAAACCAAAGAAAACTCCATTTCTCTCCCTAAACACACCATTCGGTCATATCACTCAAAACCACCATCCAATCTCTTTTAATTTCATCCAACCATAGATCTTGAATCTACATGATATTCTAAACAACTTTCATGTTGAAGATTTCCTCTAAATCATTCATCTTCATAGACTTTCTTCAAGATCCATGTTATGGAGTATTTATGGTGAAGTGTAAGGAAACGTCATTTCTTCTCTCTTTTTCATGATCTAGACCATGTTTGATCCATGGTTCCTCTTAATCAAGCTTAGTATACTAATTTCTATGTATTTTGTTTTGTATTTGACAAGCCCTTGGTGGTGAAAGACTTGGAAAGAGAAGCAAAATAAGGAGCTTTTGAGGATCTTCAAGAGATAAGAGGGAGATCCACCTCACCAACCAAGTATGGTGGTGAGAGATGGTTTTATATTTAGTGGATGGTGAATCCATGTGAGGATTCATATCCATGGTCATGTAATAATTTGTGGGTGTTTATATGCTTTGATTATTTGCCTATGCTTGATATGCTTTGCATGATTTTATGGCTAATATGGTATGCTTATAATATGCATGATATGAATATGTTGAAATTATGTATACGTATGCCGTGATGAGATAATGGAAAATAAATCAATTTTTTTTGCTCCAATGGCCAAAGGAAGAGGGCTACGGTTTTGATACCCATGATGAGGGTTTATGTTCAAATTTTTCAAGAACAAGGGAATTAATTTTTGGTCCCTAGAAAATGGTAAATTTTGGCCAAGACACCTCAAGATAGGTGTCACAAATTAATATTTTCATGAATGATGATAATTAGGACAATGTTGAGGATATTATCGTAATTGTTGTTCATGATAATTGAACTGATGAATGATTGGATGATGATAGTTGATTAATGTTGATGGCATGATCATAATTCTGGTATGATTTATCTATATGATATATTATTTGTGTTATCTCTGTGCTACCATGTTGGTACTGGTGTAGGTGATCTCACCTCTTTGCTATGTTGTCTTACTGTATCTATATTGTTAAAACTATACAGTAGAAGGAATGAGTTGTCTTAGACATAACGGGTGGTAGATATTCTGAGATTGGTGACAACATGGAGGAGTGATCACTCAGGACTCGTTGGTGTGCAGTGTTAATAAAGAACAGATGTCTGATGCATCAAGATGGATACAAGAAGGAATAAGTATATGAAGTTTTTATCGTTAGTGTTGTACCATGCTATTAAGTAGGACTCGTAATGGGGTTTGCTACTATTATAAAAAAGAGTCTGATAGTTTTATATTTCTCTTTAAATTGTTAAATATTAATTGGTGTCAATATTATATATTAATCAGTAAATATATTTTCAGTAATACTTATGAATTTTAGTAAGTTTATGCTTCTGTTTTCTGTAAGGAAAAAAAAAATTTAAAACCACGTTTATAACTCAAACCTTTTATGAACTTCTTTTCAGATTATGAGTTGGGAGTCGGAAATGTGATGCCCTGAGGAGGGTGTTACACAAGGCATCCACTTGATCTGCTAAGGCATCGAACTTACTATTCTAAGGACTTTATTATGTATATCATAAATAATATAATAAATGAAATGCTTCATATATTAAATAAATAGCATAATATAATGAATGTAAGACATTGGCCTCTAGGGCATACACCAACACGTACCATCAGCCACCATTATCGGAGCTCCCTTGTGTCATTGTAGTACCATTGTAACTCCCTGTGCGGCCATAAAAACCTATTACCTCTAAGCTTCGCCACGCCACCATTTTCCACACTGCAACATCCTCGAGCTGCCACGTACTACCTCACTTCCACCTAAGCTGTAAAAAGTAAAATCACTCATATTGTGGAGCCACCTAGCCGCGACCCAAAAAAAATCGCGAACCAGCGTCAACCAAACCACCGGATCAGGACATCTTCCACCCAACAACCTCTGCTAAGTCAGAATTGCATCCCCCTGCTCGCACCCTTGCGTCACGCACCCACACAGAGTCGTCTCAGATCCGCCTTGCTCCACACGCACCACCGCGACCTATAACCCAATAGCCACCTCTGTCGAGCCATCTTTGTGCTCCTTGCGTCTGCTTGCCATCCACACTCAAGTCGCCGGCCACCACGACCCATCACCAGACTGCCGCCACTCAGATCTTCATCGTTTCGAGCTCTATTATATTGCCCTTCCCTTTTTCTTCTGTCTCATTTTTTAGTTTCAGAGACCAAAAGTCTCTTTCTTTGTTTTTTTTTTTAAATGACTTGTTGGTTTTAAAAAAATATGATGAAAGAAAAAAATACAAAAAAATCAGATAGGCTATTCTTTTTTGTTTTTTAGGTTAATTTTTTTTTTCTTTGGGACTTTTAGTTGCCTTTTAGTTGGGCTGGGTAGAAAGGTTTAGTCCATGTTTTTTAGAGGTTCTATAATTCTATTGGGTTGGGCATAGTTTTTTTAAAAAAATAATAAAATGAGAAAAATATAAGAAAAAATGGAAAATAAAAAATGATAAAAATGATAATAACATAAAAAAAATCCTTTTAGGTTCACCTTGTTTTTTATTGAGGTTTTGCTTACCTTTTTGTGTGTTTGTGTTTATTTTACTTATCAGCGTGTTTATTTTAATCATGTCGATAACATTGTATTTTCTTAGTTGTTTGTTTTACAATTTTTTTAAGAAAAAATAAAATAAAATAATTGAACATCGTTATGAAGAATAAAACGAGATTAGCTAAGTTGTGACAGTTTGTTAATCTTATGACTTTGAGAATTATCTAAGTTGTGACTACCTGATGATTCAAAATTTTTTTAAAAAAAATCAAATGAATTTTCAAAACGAAAATCATTTCAAAATTAAAAACAACCAACCTACAATCATTTTTCAAAAGAACTACGTGGCTTCGAGTTTCTCATTGCACTAGGGGTTACGTACGTGTGCAGGTCAAGCTGAAAATTAATTTTATTTAATTTAGCAGTTCTTATTTTATTTTATCTTATTTTACTTTGCTTTTATTTTATTAAAAGGGGTAAAATGATTTTTTAAAGATTTTAAATAGTTGCGCAATTATCTTAGGGTGACTGTCTTAGGACATATGTATTAGGGGTGTTGTGGGATTAAGTCTCCTTCTTTTCCTATGCATAATTAGACTCTTGAATATGAATTTTTTAACGTAGACCATTTTTCCTAAGTTTTCCAATTTTTCCTAATAAAAAAAATAAAATTGGTGGCGACTCCTATTTTTTTTTAAATTTAAGTTACTATTCCGCCACGATTACTGTCGCGACAGATGGTGACTCCATTGGGGAAGGTTAGAGGGTCAAGCCCATATAAGTTAGTTGTGCAAAATTTTGTTATCTCTATATGTTTGTTTTACCATCTTTTTTATTTTTTTGGTTTTTGTTTCTTACCTTTAATTGTTTGTTAATTATTTGTTTATAGTGTTAATTACTTTATTATACAAACCTTAGGTTAGAGAACCTTTTGGAATTTTTGTTATGTTTACTTTGTTTTGCAGGATGTGGGTAGCTTTTAGAATTATAAAGGTTTTTACGCTCCCTACACCCACTACACTTATATGTTTCTCACACACATTTGAGTAGTGCCTTATACTCGAGTCTAAGTGTAAGCTTAAGTTAAGTAGAGGTTGTGTAGTAGTAGCCATTTTGGATGTATATCATGTTTGGTTACCGTGAAAATCTCACCTAGAGTGTGCCTTTTTCATGAATGTCCTACACCTAGTGGTTTACCTACTATTTGTGGTCAATATTATGAAATAAGACTTAGTTCTAAAGGCTTTAAGAATAGTAAAGTCACTCAATGGAAGTTTTCACGAATTAGAAAGACCTATAGATTCTTAGGATAGAAATCCTCACATTTAAGGCAATCTCATTAGGGCACAATCAGAGCATACCTTTTGTTACCTTTAGATTTATTCATATATCATTTCATAATATATATATATATATATATATATATATATATATATATACCTTGTGAGTTATTTAGTCCCTTAATGTGATGAATCATACTTCCTCATAATAAAAAAGGTTTTTCCCAAAAGAGGAAGCGAGTTACTATTAAAGGACCAACAACTTACTCACTCATTATTGCATTGTAAATCATCATACTTCACACTATATTCCTCTGAAAGTCATGCATTAATAATTCTTATATTTGTTATTCCTTGGTCGGTTTGTTGGAGAACCGTTGAAACTAGGTGTCTAAGGACTAGTAGTGAGTATCTTTGATTAATAATGAAAAGTGTCATGGGATCATATCACAATGATGCAATTTTGAAAAGGACCCTGCAACTTAAGGCCAAGAAAGTTGACACAAAGAGCTTGGTGAGTTTGGGTCGAATGTTGAAGAAGATATAACGTCTGACCCTCACTGCAAGATATGGGAAGATCCTGAATTTATTAGAAATGGACGTGCAAGTAGAAGTCATCACTGCACTAGCCCAATACTATGACCCATCATTACATTGTTTCATATTTCAAGATTTTCAACTGGTGCCCACCTTAGAGGAGTTCGAGTAGTTCTTGGGCTTACCTTTGGGAAAGGAAAAGCCATACCAAAATATGAGCCACTATGCATCCATCCCAACTGTAATAGCCTTGATAACATGTTAGACTTGTATATGTGAACAAAGGTAGCATATGACTTGCTTAACATGCCTGTTTAATTTTGTGACAAACTGAGTTAGTTTAGATATTTTGTTACAATACAGAAGGTGAAAAGTAGCTTAAAATGACTTAGATAATGACTTTAAAGGATAAGTTGAGGGAAATAAATACAGATAATTTATTTCTAAGTCACAAATGTATGAAATAAGATGTAGTTAAAGTTTCAAGATAATCGGTGTTAATTTAGTATTTTTAGGCTTACTAGTTGTGTATTTAATGCCAGATTGACTACTAGCAGATATGGAAAAATAAGATATTGGAGAAACAACAATTTATATGAATCCTAGTATTTATTTTAAAGTTGTTGGAAGTTGAAAAACTTAGTTTAGCTAAATCTAAGTGTTTTTAGCATATCAGGAAGTATCAGTGAAATATCCAAGTGTTTAAGTCACTCGCGATTTGGAAGCCTCTTGTGTTGACTTATATAGGATGATATTTCATTCTTTCTTTCACTCTTTTCTCAAAGAAGAAAGCAAAGAGAGGAAGGAAGAAGAAGAGGAAAGGATCAGGAAAGCCAAAGGTAAATCCAAGCTTGATCATCCATCATCATAAAGGATCTAAGGTAGAGGATTAGAGTTCCTATTAGCTTCTTTTCTCCATTTTCACAACTTATACATACTTGATGCATAATAGGTCAAATTGGGTTTTAGAGGTGTATGGAGTGTTTTTCTTGCTTGAATGTATTACAATGGTTGTTTATGACTTGTTCATGGTATGAAATTGAGTTAGAAACCTAGAACTCCTCATTTGGACCTTTGATGCACAAAGTAAAGAGAAATAGGTTTTGACTAATGATTTTGGTCTTGAATCCAAAATTAATGGTTTAAGTTGGTGATTGATTATTCCTATGAGTTAATGAACTATTTAGGGATTTAAAATCACTTAGAAACTGTTTTGGAATGGATAAAACCATGAGATGCACCAATGGAATAGTGCAGGTGTCGATTTTTCTGTAAAATTCTGCAGAAATACACCTCGCATCGTAGTGTGACATGAAGCACGTTGAGGCACGAGTGCGCTGAGAACAACACGTTGCGGCGTGGCATTGATATACCAGAATGTGAGATGAAAAATGGCAGCCCAACATTTTTCCCAAGAGTGGCACGCCGTGGCATGAGGAAGGTCATGCCAAGGCATGAGTTCCAGAAACTCTCAAAGATGTTATTCTTGATGTTTGGAGGTTCCTTACTTGTTGGGATCCTTTATACATACTTTGTGTGTTAAGGTACTACTAGAGGTAATTTGATAAGGGAACGATCCTTTGGTATGTAAATGTAATGTATGAAACTTAAAACAACCTAAAGTAATGGTGTGTCCTAAGTAAGGGTCTAGCACCTTAAACAACCTAGGGTTATAAGGATTTCACTTAAGATGTTATAAGTGATGATGTGATGTTAGATTCATGTATGTTGAGACGATCTAATAGTATTGATCTTTATGAGTATCCTTTGATGATGTGCATAGTCATTTAGGCCAAGGGAGATAAGTGGGAAGTCCGAAAGGTACTTTTGAGCCTAGATTCAGCTCGAGCTTCTCGATAGTGCCAGGGAATGTGTAATATGAGGAAAGCTTTCTCTCTATTTACCACAAGATAATACACTAAATTAGCATTCCTAGTTAAACATCTTGGTTTGTAAGGGAGCTAACTATGTATGTTATGAATGTATGTTAACTTGGTTTCTTTAGTTACTAAAGTATAACCTTGTAGAGTATTTAAACATATCTTATGTAGCATATGTTAAGATTATGCTTATTATGCTGTGTATGACTAGTTTTGGTTTTCTCATATTGAGAAATGTTGTTTCTCACCCCACTGTATTACCATGTAAATCCAGGTGAAGATTCTTCAAAGAGTAAGAAGAAAAAAGAGTTGAAAGACTAGCATAGTTTTAGTTTTTATTACTTCTAGATCAGACTTTGTATTTTTTTTCATACTAGTTTGTTATGTAAAAGCTTATGTATTACACTAAGCCTTTCTTAGGCTAATGTTGTATATATATATGCATTTTATATGAGTTTGTGTTTTCCACATTTCATAAGGCGGCTCTCTATAAGGACTCAAGTGTGCATTATGGATATATTATCAGGTTATTATGTAAGCAGTGACGTTGTAATACTGTTTATTGTTATAAATGTTACGTTTATTGAGTTTTCAGTATTAGGACGTTACACTAACCATGGCAAATGTCTTGAAGATTCATGTAAAATATTGACAAAAGGAAAAATAAAATAGGAAAGAAATAGAGTGGTTTCTAAAGAAATATTTAGAATAGCACATGTGCTACCTAGCCAAGGTTGACGACTGAAGTACCTTTATAGATGTGCTAGCCTTCACCATTTATTGCAGCATCCTCTTCCCGAGTAATGAAGACTTGGTAGATTTTGCAGCAATTAATGCGTTCCTTGCTCGAATAAATGATACCGTAAATCCTGTCCTAGCCATTCTTGTTTATGTTTATTACACTTTGAATTTCTGTAATGAAAATAAGAGTAAGCAAATATTATGCTATATACCAATGCTATTTGTATGACTCACGACTCACATGTTTAAGAAGGGCTACAAAGAACCATGTCTCGTTACAGATTTCAAGATATTCTAGTTGAAGACTATCAATGACCGTGAATGGGCCAAGAAATTAGCCAAGCTTGAGGAAAAAAAGATCATATGGTACCCACAGTGAAAAGAAGGGCAAATTGTGGTTTATCAGTGCGAAGGTTTTCCTAATGTTCCTCCCATAGGTACTCAGGGGTGCATTAACTTTAACCCCGCTTTGGCATTGCGATAACTTAGCTATCCCATAATGGGACCACCCTCAAAATTGAAAACCACTCCTTTTATTTATGACATGAACACAAAGTGTACTGAGACACTCAAGAAGGTCTAAGACGTTTGGAAGAAAGTCATTAGAAAGGATAGAAAGATAGGAGTTAGAAGTTGTGGGGTCAAAGAAAGCTACTAGCAGCCTCAAGAAGTCAAATTACCCTTCAAAATCTCAAAGCCCCTGTAGTTAGTGAATCTCTGCCTCCGATCCTGATAAAAGATGAAGAAATAAAGGAAAAGCTTGTAGAAGCCAATGAGGAGAAAAAGAAATTATAAGCAAAGTTAGAAAAGACTCGCCAAGTATATGCAACTTTAAAGTGTGAAAATTCTAAGAAAAGCTATGCTATTAAAAGAGATAACAAGTGGCTAAGTACAGAGCAATATATTATGTCAACAACTCGAAGGTGTTTGGAAGCTGCAAACAAGGAACTGGGACTTCGCGGCCAAGAAAGACATAGTGTAACACCCCTTGATGTAGCAACCGGAGCATAATCGTCATTACACTATGGTTACTAAATCCAAATGTGTCACGGTCATGATAACAGTATTTTAAATTCTCAAGAGTCTATATTTTTTTTTTGACAATTTGCATAGGTAGAAAATATGAGCCTCGAATGAAATATAAATATATCCAAGCCATAATACAACCACTGAAATAAAAGTCATTTTCCATATATATGTATATTTTATAGTCATCTTTAATACAAATCATTGATAACATATAATATAACAATTACAGAGTCAAATAGAATACAACGGGAATAAAACACAAAAAGGGGAAAAAGTAGTAACCCAGGGATGGGTACTACTAGCAGACAAAGCCGCAACCCCATGTGTACATGACGCTCGGCTTCCCAGTTGACACGACAGGCATCAATGCCTCCACACAACTGCACTCGTACGTAGCCGAAGAAATCTTGTCCAAATGCCCAATCCAATCAACCAAGGTGTGGTCCCTCTTTATCTTCCTCACGATCTTTTATCAATATAAATATAAAACAAAAATACAAAAATATAGGAAGGAGATGAGACACCCATCTTTCATTACCATTACGGTAGTAAAAAAATGACACGACGCAGAGCGCCCACAAAGCAATATAGTTCATATATTTATTAACGGCAACAGCAGAATTTTTAATAAAAGTAATTCAATTGTAAGCAATGATAAGAATCAATAATAACAATGATATTTATAGTAAAGCAGAACAGCAGCAGGCAATAGCAAGATTTGACAATATCAGACAAATCACAATAATAATTCTAGAATTTAACACAACGAACAGATAATTATCACAGTAATAATTAAATCGGTCATAGTTATGGAGAAATAAATATTAACAATGACAGGGTATATCATGACTCACATACATGCTTTCCCAAATTCCTACTCCATGGAGCTAAACCCAAACAGTCGAAGAGAAAGATCAGGAGACATGTCTGTAACTCGGCTGCCGAGGCCAGTGCTATCAATAAATTTTCTCGTGCACAATCATGGCATTGTACAGACATTCTACACTAGATCACGATATAGGACAGTGTCTCGGTCCGGATCGTCGGTGCGTTTGCATCGGTCTACCCCACGGGCAAGAGAGTTACTAACCTCCCATTGCGAGGAACCCGCACCCCGACGCCCCCAAGGTCAACTAATGACCTACACTTGTCTATTCGCACCCGCACTAAGGTGTGTTCAATCTCCTAGGCAACTTGGCCTTACAACAGCCCACAAGGACATTCACAATGCATAAGACTCTATGCATGAACATGTATGATTCACAATCTCATACAATTCCATAATACGCCACATTAGGCCAATATAAGCATCAATATACAAATGGTAACTCACATGGACCCATAACATCATAACATAAAGATCAAGTCAATTGATGCGTCATTAGGTTCATTATGAATCCTAACTTAGAATTTGTTTCCCCTTTCAAGGTTCATGTTCAAAATCAATTCTTGAAATCAATTCAATACTCCTAAGCAATCCAATTTCCCATAACTTGTAATTTATTTAAGCTCTTAGGCCTCACACTCTCATGTTCTTCACTCACTTAGAATTTCCTTAAGTCTTATGATAATTTCACTCTTATTCCTTCAAAATTTATGAAGTTTTAATTTCATTAAATTCTTCCAACTCATTAATTATCCTTTTCGTTACATAGGTTTCTAATTACCTAGCTCCTTATGATTCCAAATTACCACAATCACATACTTACACTCAAAAATGCCTTAGAGGCCGTGGCCTCACCATGGTTTCAATTTCAAATCCTTTCAAGTTATCATTTTGCATGCCCTTTTCTTAACCCTTTTTAAATTGTTCACTTGTTAAATTAACTCACCTAAAGTCCTAATTTCTTGGCTCCAAAACCGTAGCCCTCATAGTGGTTTCCATTCCAAAATTTTCTTCCATTTAATTCCATCCATTCATTGATCAACTTAAGTCTTACCCTAGTCATAATTAAATCACAATTTACCTACACTTCCTATCCTAAAACCGTGAGCCTCCCAATGGTGAATCCCAAATCACCTTCTTCCATTTCAAGTCTTCAAATCCATTCTTTCCTTCTCTTTTAGGTATTAACTTCTTGTCATTAATTCACTTAGGTTTTTAGTTCATTAAAATCAATCCAAGTGCCCAAGATTCAATGCCAAAACTGTGGCACCATGTTGAGGTAGGAAACTCTAAATTTTCCATTTAGCAACCCCAACATGATCAAGCACCATTTATATATCAAACATATTCAAGAGCATAATCAAGTATTAATCAAATTCAAGAATACTAAATCATACTAAATTTATAATTCAAGCAAGCATACAAAGAGCATACAAGGATGGATTCCTCCATCAACACACATATAAGTCTCCTCACCACCATAAGTGGTTGAAGTGAGTAGTCTCCCTCTTACCTAGAGGAGACAATGCAAGAAAACAACTCCTTGGTTCCTTGATTTGTAATTTTCGGATTCCACCTTCAAGGGAACCATAAAGTGGTCAAATTCTCATATTTACAAACTAAAGCTTGAAAGAATGATCCTTGGTCACATAGGTAACCAAGGAAAACGAAAATGAGAAGAAAATGGAGAGAAATCAAGAATTGTTACCTTGGAAGACAATGGAGACAAGGTTGGATTTTGAGCAAACCTTCCAAATGAAACTTGTAGAGAAGATGAAGATGAGTGTATAAATGTGTTTAGTGGAGAGAAAAATCAAAAAGCTTGGTCATCCATGGAGGATTGATTTTCGGATTTGAAGAAGGAGGGGTAGAAAGGATGGATTTTTAAAAAGATTTTATAAAGAGAAAGTGTAAAGGAGGTTGAGAGAAGTCTAGAAATGGTCTTGGTGAAGCAAAAGGATGAAGAGAAGTGGTCAAGAGTGGGCTTCCATTTTCGTATCCAAGAGGAGGAAGAAGAGAAGAGGTGGAGAGAAAATGGAGGTAGGAAAAGAAAATGATGAAGCTTTCTACACAAAGAAGGTAGAGGAAGTGAAGGCAAGTGTAGAAATAGGCTTAGAGAGGAGAAAAGATGAAGAGAAATGGTGGAAGGAGGGGCTGCAATTTCGTGCTCATGGTGGAGGTAGAGAGAAGGAGGAGAAGAAATTCAAGGAAGAAGAAGAAGAAAGGATGAGAGAGAAAGTGTTTTTGGAAATTAATGAATTAAAGTGATAAAATGAATTAATGAAATGTGATAATTCTCCTTGCTTGGGGCTGCTTCCAGCCGTGTGGAGAGAGAAGAGAGAGTGGGGAAATTGGCTTCCAAGAGAAGCTAAGGGTATTTGGGTCAATATTTGGTCAAAGCTTCTCAAAGAAGCTTTGATTTTTAAACATTAAATTTGAATTAAAGTGACTTGATTAGACATAAAGTGGATTGCATTAAGATAATGTGATAGTATTTTTATTACACATTATTATCCAATGGATAATAGTTACAGCTGACAGAAGTCAGTATTTAATTAATCTGACAGATGAATTTTTCGCTGTATTGATTTATTTTATCTGGTAAGATTTCTCAAAAAATTACAAAATCTCGTAAACTGTGTCAAGTCTTGGGTTTAGTAAGATCCCCCGTCGACTTATCCAGAGTTCAAGGATCGCAAAGAAAACATCGCGTTTTCCCAGTTCCGCTCAGCGCGTATGCAAAACGAGGAATATACTGCAATATTCGACGTTTCCAGAAAATTCCCAGAAAATTCTCAAAAATTGAAAATATTATGAAACGACTGTCCATCATATAAATTTCTAATTTTTGAAGCATTACAGTCGTTTTCCCGACTCTGCTCGATACGCACGTAAAACGAAGAATATATTAAAATATCCGATGTTTCCGAAAAATTCTGAAAGAATTCACATAAATCACAAATATTAGAAAATGACTATTCGTAATAAAATTTTCTAACTTTGGGAGCGTTACAGTCGTTTTGCCAATTCTTCCCAATGTGCTCGTAAAACGAGAAATATATTAAAATATTCCACGTTCTCAGAAAAATCCAGAAAAATTCCTAAAAATCCCAAATATTGTAAAATGATTATTTATCCTGAAATTATTAATTTTCGAGATGTTACACATAGGGCACTGGATGAAAATCAACAACTTAAATAGCTGCTCGTAAATGCCAACACAACATAGAATAATGCTCTACAACAAGTGGGTAGCATAAGGTAACAAATAAAAATGGTGTTAGCAGGATATGAAGACATATTCTAAATTGAGAGGTTGCACATGGACAAGGTGATTGTAGGATATGAAGTAGTGTTACAACAAGGACATGAAGACTTGCAGAAGCTGATAAATCAAGTGAAACATGACAAGGGCATCAGCGAATGGAAAAGAGAAGTCCATTTTTGGATGGGCCGTTTCGCAAGACTAGCATGTCTAGCCAACACAACAATTACAGACATTCCACATCATTTGAAGATGGCTGGTAGGACAGTCAATCCCCTTAAGACACCATCGGAGATTAGTGATTTCATTGAGTATTACAAAAGTCTTATTGGGTAAATGAAGCAGATGGCCAAGGTGTACTCAGCTAAAGAAAGATGAATTTGGCTAGGCAATGATGTATAAAAGCTAGGAAGTGAAATATTTTGGTTAAAAAATGATGTACTCCTCTCAAATGACATTGGTGATATTTTTCAATTGAATAAAGTATACTTGTTTGTTTTTATGATCTTATGTTTTACTGGAGACCTAATATTTTTGAACGAGACATTCAAAAGAACAGTCATGATGAACAAAGACCAAAGATACTCACCCAAGTCCACTCGACACAAACTAATAATGGTCCTCTAACAAATCGATAATAATCATGGTTATTTTTAATAAATTATACTTTGATTATTCATAGGGAGATTCGAAACCATTGCACGACCAAGGAAAGAAGACACCAACTAAACTTGAGTTTACAACACAAATGCTCGAGTAAGGTTTACAGCAATGGTAGTTGAGAACGAAGGAAGAAATCTAAGTATGAAACTCGATGAGGTGAAAAGGAGGATAGATGAAATGACATAGTCTCAAAGAAGAATGGAGGAAATATTGTCATCCATGAGGGCGACCCTCACCTTGATTGGGGTAGCCGGGGGTATAGGAGTGATGATGCCTTTTGTGGGAGTAACTTCAAATATTGCATCACTAGTGATTCTTATCGGAGAAGGGTATCATTCTTTGGAAGATACTCGAAATGAGGTTCATGGTAACAATGAATTCACATGGGAACAATCGTATGTGTCGATCCCAGTGTCAACAGAATTTATTATTAGGAATGGTCATGTAGCAATTCAAAATGATAAGATAGAGGAAGAATGGATGGCAAGGAGAGAAGAACAAATCAAAGCAATCAAAGGTCCTAGCATTATGGTCCCCTTAAGATAGAAGAGTTGTGCCCTATTGCTAACATTGTCATTCCAAAGGACTTTAAAGTTCCAGAATTTGACAAATATGATGGAAGCACCAATCCCTTTTGCCACCTGAAAACATACATTACCAAAATGTCAATTTGGCCAAATAATTAGAAGTTTCTTGTCAGCTTCTTTCATGAAAACTTAACTGGGCCCGCTTTGGAATGGTGTATCCAATAGGACATTTCTAAAATATCTACTTGGGATGACTAGGCAAACCTACTTATGGGACAGTATCAGTTCAACCTGGATACAGCCCCAACTCAGGAATATTCCTAGATATTCCTGGGCATTCCATTGAAGACTGTGATGCTTTTAAGACAGTGGTGAGAAAATTAATTGCATATAGTAGATTGGATATAGAAGAAGTGATTGAGTCCAATATAGTCAATAATCTAATTCCAAATCATAGAAGAGGAAACTGAGCAAATGCTCTGGAAATCGGGGAATCATTGATAAGGAAGGTTATGGATATACACACTCTAATGGTTGAAGTGTCTAAGGAGTTAAAGATGGCGGGCTATAATGTCACTGCACCATTAGCCTCAATAAATGAGGAGTAGAAGTACGATGAGTAGTCAAGTTGTGCATACTACCGTGGGGGAAAAGGACATGATATTGAAAATTGCTAGGACTTCAAAGTCCAAGTACAAGACTTAATCACCATGGGGGTAATGCAAGCTCAACGAAGAAAATATTTTGTAGAAAAAGTCAATGTGGTTAAGAAATTTGTACTCCGAGTACCACCCTTCAAGAAGACCACAACAGAAGAAAAGGTGGTAATAACTATAAAGAAGCTTGCTCCTTTTGCTTTTGCTGACAAGCATATTGTGCCATAGAAGTATGAAATAGAGGTAAATATGAAAAGGGTCACTGGTGAATCCTCTACAGACCATACCGTCATCTCTCTTCAGGCAGGAGTAGTATCAAATGTTGGAGAAATTGGCGAGATAACCAGAAGTGGCAAATGTTATGAGGTAAAGGAATCAATTTAGAAGGATAGAGAGAGAAAGACTAGGGGAGATGCTTATGTCATGAAAAACAGGAAAGAAGAAGAACAAGAATTTTTTAAGATAATCAAGCAAAGTGAGTTTGATGTTGTGGAACAACTGAAGAAAACACCAATAAAGATCTTTGTAACACCCCGAAATTTCTTGTTTTCAATTTTAAAGTTTAGTCTATGTAACACCCTAAAAATTTATGATTTTATAATAAATAGTCATTTTTCAATATTTGTGATTTTTGTAAATTTTTTTTATTTTTCTGAGAACGTAGAATATTTTAATATTATTCTTCGTTTTACGTACAAACTGAGCGGAGCCGAGAAAATGAGATATTTTTCCCGAGAACCTTGATCTGCGGAAATGTCGACGGGAGATCTTACTAAACCCGAGGCTGGACACAGTTTACGAGGTTTCATATTTTTCAAGAAATTTTATTTGATAAATAAATCGCTGTGTAATTTTTATCCGCTAGGCAATTAATACTGATTTCTGTCAACTGTAACAATTGTCCATTCAATAATAGCATGTGTTAGAAATCCTATCACATTATCCTAATGTAATCCACCTTATATCTAATCAAATCCACTTTTATTCAAAAATATTATATTTTAATAAAGCTTCTCATGGAAGCTTTGACTACCAAATGACCAAACTACCCTAAGCTTGTTGGAAAAGCCATTCTCCCCTCTCTCTCTCCTTTTTGTCGTGGCAATGGTGTCCTTGGGGAATCAAAATTTTGCTTCCCACATTTAACACATTTCACTCAAAATATCGCCCATTTCTAATATCACTTTCTCTCTTTTCAATTTCTTCATTTCCATTTTCTCCAACTTCTCTCTTCCTCCTTCTTCACTCCACGGTTTGCAGCCTCTCTTGGTGACCATCACCATTTTTCATTTTCTTACTTCACCATCACCATTTCTATGCTTCCCTTCTCATTCTAAACATTTTCTCTTTAGAGATCTTCTTCAAAATCCATCATCTTCTTTACTTTTTCTCAAGAACAAAGTTTGAGACTTTGAAGGTAAATCTTTGATTCTTCACTTTCTCTTCCTATTTTTCGTTTCTATGGCCATATTTATGACTATGGATCTCTTCTTTTTCAACCATTGGTGTTGATTCTTTGAGCTTGATTTTTAGGGTTTTTGGAGAGCCCAAACCAAACCACCAAGAGCATACCAAGGAGGTGATTTCCGTGTTCTTCCTTTAGGTAAGAGGGAGATTTATTCACTTTAACTATTATTGGTGGTGAGAAGACTTTTGTATGGTTGTTGATGGAGAAATCCATAATGGATGCTTACTTTGTTTGATAGTTTTTCATGATTGTGTATTCTTGATTGAGATTAAAGTGTGGTTATAATTATCTTGATAATAATGGATTGGATGAATGAAAATTTTAGGGTTTCCTATCACCCTATGGGGGTCACGGTTTTGACCCAATCTTTAGAGATGTGAATTTGATTTTTGTACAAAAATGAAGCTTATATGATTAGGTATTAAATGATTAATGCTTGAATTTGATAAATGGAAATTTTGAGGGTTTGTTACCTGATTGAGTGGCCACGGTTTTGGCCAAGAAGTTTAAGGGTTTGGATTTATTTCGTGTAAAATGAAACCTATGTACTTAGACATTAAAGAATTGATGCTTGTAATGGAGGAAATTGATTTAGCATTTGTCTTTGAGGGGCCACGGTTTTGAAGGGTTCTTTAGCCTAAAAATTTGTATAATTGATCAAGACTTAGGAAATTGATAATGTTGAATTCATAATATGCAACTGTGGTATATGTTGAACCATATATATGAAATGTTGATATTAGGAATTGTTTTATGCTATTGTGAGTCCATGTGTGGGACTAAATGCTTGTTGATGAAATTGTGGCATAATATTGTTGAAAATTGACTATATGCCATCATGCTATGTTTTATGAGGAACATATCATTAGTGAACATGCATGATGTAAATTGAGTCGTCAGGCATTGAGATGTCCGTTGGATTTTGTTGAGAAGGCGATGTATGCCTAAGAGATTGAATTATACCTTAGTGTGGGTGCGAGTAGACTAAGCGTAGGGTCATAGTGGTTGACCCTGAGGGGCGTCGAGGTGCAGGTGTCTCATAATAGACAGTGGTAGCTCCACTGGGACCGTGGCACAGACCGATGCAAACACACCGACGATCCGGACCGAGACGCTGTCCTATATTGCGATCAACTGTTGAGGTGTCATGTATAAGCCATATTGCGCAAAATGCTATTTTTATGTGAAAGCACTTTATATTTTAGGCTAACGAGATACTGGCATGACTCCTTGATCATTCTCTCCAAAATGTTGATGTCTAGCTCCATGGAGTAGGATTTTTGATACCATGTGCATTGTGCATTATCAGTCTCACATTTCATTGAGCATAAGTACTCATGATGGTTAAATCATCTATTTTTAATGCTGCAATAACTATCTGATTGTTGAACTATTGACTGTTTGAGATACTATTGTTGTTTATCTTTTATTGTTGATTCTTACCACTGTTTATCGTTGTTCATCTCTTACTATTAATCTTATTATTTCTGTTGATGAATATATTAGTTGTAATGTTATGTGGGCGCCCAGCGTCGTTCTATTTTCTTACTACCGTATTGGTATTGAATGTTGGGTGTCTCACCTCTTTTCTGTATATCTGTATTCTTGTTTCTTTTTTTTCAAATTATGTACTTCTGAGAAGACGTTCGCGAGGAAGAAAAGGAAGCGCCTGATTTTCCTGACTTCTGGCCCAATTACGAATAGTGTTGTTGGAAGATATCTTCACGTTCGCACCGATTTTTGGGTTACGCAAGGATGATCTTTCTCTGTGGTCTAGACTGCTGGCATATAAACTTGAGCACAGACCGTTGCATCTATCACGGGGAGCTGACTGTGTCTTTAGCTTGGAGTCGCTATGACCCACCTGTCTTTGATTTTACTGCTTTTGTCCATTTGGAGTTTTATCTACCTGTTAGGGATTTGTGGGATGACCTTTATTATACCCCACGAGATGATTCATTTCTCTCCACTGCTCGAGCTTCTGCTCAAAATTCGATCGCTCTGATGATGATCTCATCAGATGAGGAGGACCCTGAGGAGGATCCTGCTACGGTTCCTTCTCGTCAGTCTTAGGGGCTGATATTGTTGGTGGCTACTGATGGCTATCCGTATATCTTTTAGGGAAGCCTGTTGTTTTGCTATTTTGATGGGATGTAAATTTGTAATCATCTTGGGTGCATAAAGTCTCTTACTTTTTGTAAATTTGATGATGTAACTAAACAGGCTAGATGCATAAATATATATCTATATATAATGTGAATGTATGGTTTTATCTCATGTCGACTTTTATTGTATCTATAATTATCATTATCTCTTCAAAAAAAATATATACACACGCGTTTTCAATACCCGATTACCATACAATTAAGATGCAAATTATTTATTCACATATTAAAAATGAATCGGGTCTTAACCTACAATGTAATTATTTTTCGTATTTTATTTCATTCTATTATGGTGTGACGTTCCTTCATTTCTCAGAAAAATAGGTGTTACACTGTCTTGGTATCAGAGCCCCGGTTTAAGTTTTCTTTTGGGTCTTGTCGTTTTGGACTATCTTGTTTATACTGTGTGATTCTCTGTGTTGATACATCTGACTTTTCCCTGTGTTTTGTATAGTTTGACTTGAAAAGAATTATGGCTCGTAGAGGGGACATGACTGTACCGATTGAGGCGATTTAGAAGATGGCTAGGGCAATGTGTAACACCCTAACTTTTGAGTTAAGTACGATATTTTCTTAATTGTACTGTTTTATGTTTTCTATGAGTTATAAATAGAATTTGACTGTTTCGTGATTGTATTTAACTGTTGTGTGTGATTTACTCCGAGTCAAGAAAATAATAATTTTTTGGCCAAAAAATCTTAATTTAATTATTCGGAGCTGGGGGATCTTACTAAACCCAATTCTGAATGATACGTATATTAATTTTTTAATTTTTAGGATTTAACTAGGCAATAAAAATATCTTATGTTATTATAATATTATTTTATTGTACAGTACCTACTATTTTAAAAATAGTAGAATTCTGCTCCAAAATGGACCATGGACCCGAAAAAGTCTGTGGGACTCACGTTTAGAGAACCAGTCAACGTTTCTGGCTTGATTTATTTTTAAGCCAATAGGAGCTAGTCAACAATAGTGGCTTGAAAACTTTAAACCAATAGGAAGCTAGTCCACAAAAGTGGTTGGACTTGTTAGTTTATGACTAGAAAGCTTAGCCAAGTTAGCTTAAACCTAACTAAGTTAGTATAAGAAGCTTATGTAGTAACTAAATGAAGTAAACCAAGTTAGCTATCTATTTAAGTTCTAGTTAGAGAAGGTTCTAGAGAAATCTAGGAGATGGTTAGTCATCCTAGCTAACTAAATGGCTAACTAAATAACTAACAAGTCTAACTAAATTTATTTAAACCTAACTAGGAAACCAAATGAACCAAAACCTAGTTTGCTATTCCTAAGGGCCATTCGGCCAAGCACTTTCAAGAAGGCTTAGTCACTTGATGACTTGGTTTTTCTACACCAATTAGAAGCAAGCTTGGAGACAAAGCCTTTGATATCATCCATTGATCTAATCTAAGGCCATTAAGGAGTCATTGGAGTCAACAATGATGGCCACCTCCTTTGTGAAGCTCACGGCTATGCTTAGGAGTTAGGAGACCATTTTCATCTTCAAACTTTACTATCACCAAATATTTCCTTTCTTTTCTCCAAGAACACCAAGAACAACTCTCTAGCTTTCTTCATTGAGCTATTCAGACAACACCATCAACCAACACCTATACTCTTCTAAATTTTCATCTAACACTACTTCTCAAATCTAAACACCATTCTAAGAACTTTTCTAGTTGAAAGTTTCTTCAAAAAAATTCATCTTGAGCTTGGAAAATCACTTTGAAGATTTTTCCTATAAGGTGAAAATCTTTGTTTCTTCTTTCTAACTTGATTTTTGATGTTCTAAACCATGATTGATCCATGGTTTATATTTTTCTCCTATAGTTATGACTCTTTAAAATTTGTTTGAGTTTGTTAAGGAATCATTGAAGGGTCACACAAAATCACTAGGAAAAGTTAGAAGGAGTTTGTCTTCTATTAAGGTAAGAGGGAGATTTGATCTCATCAACCTTGTGTGATGATGAGAAAATGGATTGTATTTGCGGTGAAGAATCCATAAGGATTCATTCACTTGGTTGTTTAATGCTTTTCTATTTGTGGTTGATTTTATTTGTGAGCATGTTTATATCTTTGAAATATATTGCATGTGTTTATAGATGTATGATTATTATTGTAGGATGTGAATAATATGTAAGGATTGCATGAGTGTTCCAAAGAACACAAAAGGAGCTCACGGCTTCACCAAGAAAAAGAGAACCAAGATGTTCTCAACCATTTTCTAAAACAATGATTTAATGAATTTAGGTAAAACAATGAATTTGAAAATGATTTAGAAGATGGAAAAACAATTTTAAGATCATTTGTAAAGAATATGTTGAATTCGGCCAACATGCCATTGAATGTATATTTGATTTCCAAAATTATTTTCTAAGGTAGATTAAGTAGTTAACTACAAAAGAATTAAATTTCAATGAATTTTTGGGGAATAAAATGAATGAACTTAGTTTTAGAAACCTAAATTAGAGGAAATTATTATAAATAAGAAATAAAGTGAACACTTGAAAAATACTAACGTAGAGCTCACTCTTTGGGTTTTGAAGCACGTTAGTGAGTTTCAAAGTGTAAATGATGGTTATAATTTAAAGCAAGGTGGTTTATGAAGAAAAACATAAAAAATATCATTTAATAAATTTTACAGACAAAATGCTGTCAAAATTCACTAAAAACGGACAAATAATGGAAAAAGTTTCATAATATATTTTATAACGTAGAGAAAATATTTACGTAGTTGAAAAATATTAGAAATAACTTACGCGCATTTAAAATAAAGATTTTTAAGCTACGCGATTGAGAAAACGATTTAAAAATCTTACGCGATTGAGAAAACGATTTAAAAATATTATGCGATTGAGAAAATGATTTAAAAACACTACATGATTTTAAAAACGTCGAAAAATATTTACGTGATTTAAAAACATTTGAAAAAGGTGACGTGATTGTGAAAACGCTATAAAATCTTTACGCGACTAAAAGGAACAGTGAGTTTTGCTGTTGAGCCAAAGTGGTGGACCCGGACATGTTGAGAAATAGTACTGTCAAGTGGAGACGTACTATATTTAGAAATATTGAGACTAAGGGTATTTATGTAAATATGGTGACATTGAGACTGAGGGTATTTATGTAATTATGGTTTGTATTCATGCATTGAGAGTTGTGTCAATTTGGTTGAAATTAACGATTGGCTAACGAGATAAATTACACCGTGTTGTGGGTGTGATAGGCGTAGTGTGGTTCATTAATTGAACTTGGAGGCATTAGTGTGTGGAGGATTCCACATGTAGACAGTTGGTAGCTCTTCTAGACCGTGGTAATGGGCAACACACTAATGATCTCGACAAGCACTATTCTTAATCAAGATCTTGTGGAGACTGTCTAATACAATGTCTATGGTGCACGACGTATTTGACTGTGTACTACTTGCACGATGTTTTGACTGTGGGCTATTTACACGACGTTTGACAGTGTAATAGTTTAATTGGGCAGCCTGAAGTACCAATAGTTCTTCCGGGTCATTCTCTCTGATGTCTGTGTTTAGCTCCATGGAGTAGGAAATAAGTTGGTATACATTTGTATTTGGCGGGTTTTTCATCATAACGTGAGCATTGTGATTATTCTTATTTGATTTGTGATATTATGTATGATGTGTTAATTTGTGATATTGCTTATGATATTATGGTATGCATTATTATATTAAATTATGATATCTGTTTGTATTGTCATTTTCTTTATTGCCATGCTGGTAATGATGTAGATTGTCTCATCTCTTTATATGTATTTCTCTGTATTATTATTTATTTTCTGTAAAAGAGTTTGAGGAAGAGGAAGAGGAGCAACCTCTCGATATTCAGTACCCTGAGGAGCAGCAGCCGATCGATCAGTTTGAGGAAGGCAAGCCATTAGATCACCCTTATCATCTGGAATGATCTTTTGGTTATAACTTTGCCTGGATTCTTTGGTTTTGTGAGACTTGAGTTTCACGGAGGGTCTGAGGCCTGGCGACTGCGTGAAGATAGAAGATCGGTAGTCTATGTGGGGCGTCTGATTATGACCCTACGTAGAGAGTTTGATGGAGAGCCTATTTTTACTACTACTTTGTATTTACATCTTGAGATGCCTTTGACTCTTAGGCGCTACTGGGGAGGACTTTTTCATGCGCCTAGTGAGATCAGTAGTGTATCGACTGCACGGACTCCTGTCCGTAGAGCTGCAAGACATCCAGGATTTCTGTCATCTGATGATCCATCTGAGGATGATCCTTCGGAGGGTTAGAAATCTTTGATGTGCACTTGGGCATGTATATGTATTAGTGTTATTCTGACTTTTACTGTTTTATTAAATATTGGTAGTTGTAAATTATTTGTACAACTTAAGACAGAATCATATGTATATTATGGTGTGTGATAATGGTTTGTTTTACTTTATGTTTTGATTTATTTTATTTATTGCTATTTATGTATAAAAAGGAAAAAAATTTACAACTTATATTATTTATGTACCAAATGTTTTATAACTTGCGTATGGTTTTATTTTATTGCATCAGAAATGTGACATCCTCAGTTTGGGTGTTACACAAGGCTACAACAGAACCAGCAGACTGCTCAACAGCAAGAGAAAACTGCACAACAATTAGAAGCTACTGCAAATGCTTAAAACTTGGCTAAATTTCGTCGCACTAACCCTCCACAATTCAAGGGAGAATTTGATCCAGAGAAAGCTAGTCTGTGGATCAAGGAGCTAGAGAAGATATTCACATGTATGAACTGTGCTAATGACAAGAGGGTGACTTATGTTGCGTTCATGTTGATTGGAGATGCAGAAGATTGGTGGACAGGAGCCCAGAGATTGCTAGAGACTGAAGGCCGAGCAATTACTTGTGAGGTATTCAAGGAGAGATTCTTGGATAAATATTTCCCAGAAAGTTTCAGACATGCTAAGGAGATAGAGTTTCTCGGTCTGTGATAAGGGAATTTGACTGTAAGTGAGTATGCCACAAAATTTGAGAGCTTGTCGAGATTCTCAACTTATTTTCAACACCAGCTGAACGAAGCATGGAAATGTCAGAAGTTTGAGGAAGGTTTGAGGCATGATATGAAAAAGGTTGTTATAACATTGAAGATTAACTAGTTTTTGGAACTGCTTGACACGTGTCATTGGGTGGAAGACTTAGACCAAGCACGGGACACAAGGAACTGCAACTTTGGACTTTTTCGGTCCCATAGAGGAGGAAGCAGTAAAGCTAATCGCTACCAGAAAAAGCCTTATTCAAGACCGCCTGGAAATTAGCAACAACGACCGCAAGGTGGAAGTCCTGGTAGAACTGGTCAGACTACGGCATTAACTCCAAGATACATGAAGTGCGGGAAGGAGCATTACACGAGGGATTGCACAATCAAAGGAATCATTTGCTTCAGATGCGGGAAGGTTGAACATGTTTCTCGCGACTGCAATCAGACTAAGGCGGAGCCTTCGGTTAATGCTGCAAGAACTGCGAAACCACAGGCAGGAGGTAGAGTTTACACCCTGAGCAGTGCTGAAGCCTCTAAATCTGAAGATCTTATACAAGGAGAAGGTCTCATAGAGGGTAATCTTTTAACTGTATTGTATGATTTTGGGGCAACCCATTCTTTTATTTCCTATGACTATGTGAAAAGACTTAGTTTACCTGTGTCTTCTTGCCTTTTGACTTAACTGTCTCAACTCCTACTGCTAAACCTATTGTTACCACCAAAGTCTGTTTGAATTGTCCATTGATTGTTGAAGGTCAAATCTTTTCTGTTGATTTGATCTATTTACCCCTTTCCCAGTTAGACATAATCTTAGGAATGGATTGGTTATCTTCTAACCATGTCCTGTTAGATTGTTCCAGTAAGACCATAGTTTTCCCTTTGGATGAGAATTCTAGATTTTTAACGGCCAACTAAGTAAAAGCTTTCTTGAAAGAAGGAGCTCAAGGATACATATTGTTGTCTTCTTTAAAAGTCGAGAATGAGGCAGATGTGGACTCAATTCTAGTGGTTAGAGAGTTTCTCGAAGTCTTTCCTGAAGATATACCTAGTTTACCGCTGGAGCGGGAGATCGAGTTTACTATTGACCTTGTACCTGGAGCTGGTCCTATTTCTATAGTGCCCTATAGAATGTCACCAGTAGAGTTAGTTAAACTCAAGAAGTAGTTGGAGGAACTCTTAGAAAAATAATTTGTTAGACCCAGTGTGTCACCTTGGGGAGCACCGGTATTGCTAGTGTTAGACCATTTGTATACCGCAAGTGCACGGATCATTCAAGTAATACAGATACAGAGTAAAAGTTAGTTCCCACGAGGATATGGTTTCCACTACTAAGTAACAACCAATAGCTTAGCTAAATTCTATCCAAGGATATATAGAATAAAGAAATGCAAATAATCTAAATCTAAACTACAAAAGCAATAAAGATAATGGTTTAGAGATCTAGGGAATCCTTCTTCACTTCCTATTTCATACTAATGATATACAATCCTTATAAGAAACATCAATGATTAGTTAATTAGCTTGAGAATCTGATTTAGTCAAAAGCCTATGTCTAGGTCGATCAACCCTGGTGTCATTTACCTAATCCACTATGGTTCTTATGGTTGCATGAGGACTAGTATAAACTCCACTAATAAACGATCTATTCTCAAACACACGCTAATACATGGCTAAAAGGTATATTTCTATCCAGTTAGCGAATCAACTCATCCAAGCCAATTGAACTCGTCGCACATGCATCATCCATACCATGTCCATCTCCACAATTCCTTATGTCTAGTTCATTTGCATCAATTAAGATCATGCAATTGTTGATCAAACAGAAGCAAGCATTAAGCATAGGCATAGAAGAACAAAGCTAAACATCAATAGATACTCAAAAGATAACATAAACATCAATACTCATATAAAGATCCAAAGTATTTCCTAAATACAGCTTGGTTAATCCATTAAACACGAATTTACAGACAAAAACCATGCTCAAAAGATAGGGAAGAGAAGAGAAACAAAGGGAGAAGAGGAATGAATCTATAGATGGCATCCTTGAAGCTTGAATCTCCTTCCATAAGGAAGATGGCATCCAACCTAGCCTCCCTAGGCCTCCAATCAGCCCAGAAATGAAGTACAGGCCGCAGCCTCTCTAAAACCTACGGAGCTCTCTAAAAACTCTCTCTAAAAATCTGTTAAAATTTATTTATAGACTCAGCAAAAAGAGAGGCATGCCGCGGCGCGTGTCAAATTAGGTCAAGTACGTCGCGGCATTAATATGCCACGCTGCGGCGTTCATTTTGCGCAGCTCTCTGACTTTGCAGGGAATTCATCTTCACGCCGCGGCGTATGCTTCCCCAGCGCCGCGGCGTAACAAGTCTGGCTGTAGAATTCTGTAGCCAACTCAATTTTCTGCTGCTTATTGCTCCTCTGGTTTCCTCTTGGGCTTTCTCTTCTGTGTTGGTCCAAAACTTCCACCAATCTACTCATTTGCAGCTCTTCCTGTAATAGAGAAATTACTAAAGTATTAGCAAATGTAAAGTCTACTTAATCCTTTACATAATACGCTCAATTTGCTCAATATCATACTGGATTAGTCTCAATATTAGATTTATCAAATATAAGCATAAAACTATCCCAATATGCATCATAACAAGGACTTAAGCAACCAATAAAGCACAGATATGAGGCACAAATAACTACACTTTGTGGAGTTATCAGCTAGTCAAGAAGAAGGATGGTACTTCACAATTGTGTGTGGACTATCACCAATTGAATAAAGTTACGATCAAGAACAAGTACCCACTACCAAGGATAGATGACCTAATGGATCAACTGAGGGGAGCAGCGGTATTTTCTATGATCGATCTGCGATCGGGTTACCATCAGATCAGAGTAAAGGTGGAAGATATTCCCAAAACAACTTTTTGTACTCATTATGGACACTACGAGTACCTAGTGATGCCGTTTGGTGTGACCAATGCACCTGCCATATTCATGGATTATATGAATAAGATTTTTTATCCTTACTTGGACAGGTTTGTTGTTGTCTTCATTAACGATATCCCAATCTACTCTCAAAATCAAGAGGATTATACTGAATACCTCAGCATAGTTCTTCAGATTCTAAAGGAGAAAAAGTTGTATGTCAAGCTATCCAAATGTGAATTTTGGCTGGATGAGGTCAAGTTTTTAGGCCATGTGATCTCAAAAGAAGGAATTGTTGTAGACCCATCAAAGGTAGAAGTTATGCTGCAATAGGAAAGGCTGAAGACGGTGACAGAAATTAGATGCTTTGTCGGATTAGCTGGCTATTACTGGAGATTCATTAAAGGATTCTCTAAGATAGTTGGACCTCTCACTCAACTCACAAAAAAGAATCAAGCCTTTGAGTGGACAGATGCTTGTGAAGAGAGTTTTCAAGAGCTGAAAAGGAGACTGACTACCTCACCAATGTTAGTTCTGCCTGACCCAAGTGAACCATTCGAAGTATACTGTGATGCTTCATACTAAGGATTAGGGTGTGTCCTTATGCAAAGTGGAAAAGTGGTGGCTTATGCTTCGAGACAACTACAAATGCATAAAAAAAACTACTCAACACACGACTTGGAATTAGCTGCTGTTGTATTTGCTTTGAAGATATAGATACATTTTCTTTATGGAGCAACATTCAACATCTTTAGCGATCACAAGAGCTTGAAGTATTTGTATGATCAGAAAGAGTTGAACATGAGACAGCGAAGGTGGTTGGAATTCCTGAAAGATTATGATTTTCAACTGTAATATCACCCTGGAAAGGCAAATGTGGTGGCAGATGCCTTAAGTAGGAAAACGATCAGCGTTTCTATTATGATAATCAGAGAAAAGGAATTGATATAATAATTCAGAGATGTATGGTCTTTTGTGGAGTTGACACCTGGAAAAATTTGCATGAACATGGTCACTATTTCAAATGACTTAATAGAAGATATTCGAGAAAAGCAGAAAGTTGACAAGTTCTTACAAGAAGAAAGGGAATTGATGAGGCAAGGCGGTGTAACAACCTTAGAGGAAAAGAATGATGGAATTTTAAGATTCAAAGGTAGAGTATGTGTGCCTAAGGATCAAGAACTCAAGAAGTACATTCTTGAACATGCTCACACGAGTCAGTTGAGTATGCACCCAGGAATAACCAAGATGTACCAAGACTTGAAGAAGTTATTTTGGTGGCATGGAATGAAGAGAGATATCGCTAGATGTGTATCTTCCTGTCTGGTTTGTCAGAAAATAAATATTAAACATCAAAGACCGTCAAGAATGTTACAACTCCTAGCTATTCCCGAATCGAAATGGGATAGTATTGCAATAGACTTTGTGGTTGGATTGCCAAGGACCAAAAAAGGTCATGATTCGATATGGGTGATTGTGGATCGACTCACAAAGTCAGCACATTTCTTGCCGATCAACATACGGTATTCATTGGAGAAATTGACTCAGTTGTATATCGGTGAAATCGTCAGACTATATGGTGTACCTACGAGTATTATTTCTAATAGAGATTCGAGATTTACATCAAAGTTTTGGCAAAGTCTTCAAGAAGCAATGGAAATGAAGTTGCGTTTAAATTCTGCATATTATCCACAAACTGATGGTCAATCAGAGAGAACTATTCAAGCATTGGAAGATTTGCTTAGAGCTTACGCTTTGGAGCAAACTGGAAGTTAGGATGAAGTCTTACTGTTGGTAGAGTTCACCTATAGCAACAGTTATCATTCAAGCATAGTGATAGCGCTCTATGAGGCTCTATATGGGCGAAGGTGTAGAATACCTTTATATTGGTATCAAGATGGAGAGCAGCTTACTGTCGGACCTGATCTCATACAACAGACGACTGAGAAAGTCAAGATGATTCAGGAGAAGATACGGACGACTCAAAGTCGACAAAAGAGCTATCGGACAAAAGAAGAAAACCTCTTGAATTTGAAGAGGGAGAGCATATGTTTTTGAAAGTTACGTCTACGACTGAGGTCGGTCGAATTCTTAAGTCTAGAAAGTTTACTCCTAAATTCCTTGGACCTTACCAAATTCTTCGTCAGATAGGTCCAGTTGCTTATCAAATAACCTTACTAACTTTTCTTTCAAATCTCCACAATGTCTTTCATGTGTCACAACTTCGAAAATATATTCCTAGCTCTGATAATGTCATAGCACCTGACTCAATACAATTAAAGGAAAACTTGACTTATGAAATAACTCCTGTAAGGATTGAGGATAGGAGAATGAAGCAACTCAAAGGGAAAGACATCCCATTGGTAAATGTAATCTGGAAGAGACAACCGTAGATGTGACATGGGAGTTAGAAGACAAGATGAAGGAGCAATACCCACAATTATTCTAAGGTATGAAAATTTCGAGGACGAAATTTCTATTTGAAGGGGAGAGTTGTAACACCCTAAAAATTTATAATTTTATAATAATTTTCCAATATTTGTCATTTTTGTGAATTTTTCTGGATTTTTCTAAGAATATGAAATATTTTAATATTATTCCTTATTTTACGCGCAAACTGAGCAGAGCCGGGAAAATAAGATATTTTTTCCGAGAACCTTGATCTATGGAAATGTCGAAGGGAGATTTTATTAAACCTGAGGCTGGACACGATTTACAAGATTTCATATTTTTCGAGAAATTTTATCCGATAAATAAATCACTGTGTAATTTTTATCTGCTGAATAATTAATACTGACTTCTGTCAACTGTAACAGTTGTCCATTGGATAATAGCAAGTGTTAGAAATCCTATCACATTATCCTAATGTAATCCACCTTATATCTAATCAAATCTACTTTTATTCAAAAATATTATATTTTAATTAAGTTTCTCATGGAAGCTTTGATCACCAAATGATCAAACTACCCTAAGCTTGTTAAAGAAGCCATTCTCCCCCTCTCTCTCTCCTCTTTGCCACGGCAATAGTGTCCTTGTGGAAGCAAAATTTTGCTTCCCACACTTAACACATTTCACTCAAAATATCGCCCATTTCTAATATCACTTTCTCTCTCTTCAATTTCTTCATTTCCATTTTCTCCAACTTCTCTCTTCCTCCTTCTTCACTCCACGGTTTGCAGCCTCTCTTGGTGACCATCACCATTTTTCATTTTCTTACTTCACCATCACCATTTCTATGCTTCCCTTCTCATTCTAAACATTTTCTCTTTAGAGATCTTCTTCAAAATCCATCATCTTCTTCACTTTTTCTCAAGAACAAAGTTTGAGACTTTGAAGGTAAATCTTTGATTCTTCACTTTCTCTTCCTATTTTTTGTTTCTATGGCCATATTTATGACCATTGATCTCTTTTTTTTCAACCATTGGTATTAATTCTTTGAGCTTGATTTTTAGGATTTTTGGAGAGGCAAAACCGAACCACCAAGAGCATACCAAGGAGGTGATTTTCATGTTCTTCCTTTAGGTAAGAAGGAGATTTACTCACTTCAACCATTATTGATGGTGAGAAGACTTTTGTGTGGTTGTTGATGGAGAAATCCATAATGGATGCTTACTTTGTTTGATAGTTTTTCATGGTTGTGTATTCTTGATTGAGATTAAAGTGTGGTTGTTATAAATGCCTTGATAATAATGGATTGGATGAATAGAAATTTTAGGGTTTCCTATCACCCTATGGGGGTCACGGTTTTGACCCAATCTTTAGGGATTTGAATTTGATTTTTGTACAAAAATGAAGCTTATGTGATTAGGTATTAAATGATTAATGCTTGAATTTGATAAATGGAAATTTTGAGGGTTTGTTACCTTATTGAGTGGCCACGGTTTTGGCCAAGTTTAAGGGTTTAGATTGATTTTGTATAAAATGAAACCTATGTACTTAGACATTAAAGAATTGATGCTTGTAATGGAGGAAATTGATTTAGCATTTGTCTTTGTGGGGCCACAGTTTGGAAGGGTTCTTTAGCCCAAAAATTTGCATAATTAATCAAGACTTAGGAAATTGATAATGTTGAATTCATAATATGCAACTGTGGTATATGTTAAACTATATATATGAAATGTTGATATGGGGAATTGGTGCTATGCTATTGTGAGTCCATGTGTAGGACTAAATGCTTGTTGATGAAATTGTGGCATGATATTGTTGAAAATTGACTATATGTCATCATACTATGTTTTATGAGGAACATACCATTGGTGAACATGCATAATGTAAATTGAGTCGTCATGCATTGAGATGTCCACTGGACTTTGTTGAGAAGGCGATGTATGTTTAGGAGATTGAATTATACCTTAGTGCGGGTACGAGTAAACTAAGTGCAGGGTCATAGTGGTTGACCTTGGGGGCTTCGGGGTGCAGGTGTGTCACAATAAATAGTGGTAGCTCTACTGGGGCCGTGGGATAGACCGATGCAAACACACCGACGATCCGGACCGAGACGCTGTCCTATATCGTGATTAATTGTTGAGGTGCCATGTATAAGTCATATTGCGCAAAATGCTATTTTTATGTGAAAGCACTTTATTTTTTAGGCTAACTAGATACTGGTATGACTCCTTGATCATTCTCTCTGAAATGTTGATGTCTAGCTCCATGGAGTGTGATTTTTGGCACCATGTGCATTGTGCATTGTCAGTCTCATATTTCATTGAGCATGAGTACTTATGATGGTTAAATCATCTGTTTTTAATGTTGTAATGACTATCTGATTGTTGAACTATTGACTGCTTGAGATACTATTGTTGTTTATCTTTTATTGTTGATTCTTACTATTATTTATCGTTGTTCTTCTCTTACTGTTAATCTTATTATTTCTGTTGATGAATATATTAGTTGTAATGCTATGTGGGCGCCCAGCATCGTTTTGTTTTCTTACTGCCATATTGGTATTGAATGTTGGGTGTCTCACCTCTTTTCTGTGTATCTGTATTCTTGTTTCTTTTTTTTTCAAATTATGTACTTCTAAGAAGATGTTCGTGAGGAAGAAAAGGAAGTGCCTGATTTTCTTGGCTTCTGGCCCGATTGCGAATAGTGCTGTTGGAAGATGTCTTCACGTCCGCGTCGATTTTTGGGTTATACAAGGATGACCTTTCACGGTGGTCCAAACTGCTGGCACATAAACTTGAGCACGGACCATTGCATCTATCACAGGGAGCTGACTGTGTCTTTAGCTTGGGGTCGCTATGACCCGCCTGTCTTTGATTTTACTGCTTTTGTCCATTTGGAGTTTTATCTACCTGTTTGGGATTTGTGGGATGACCTTTATTATACCCCACGAGATGATTCATTTTTCTCCACTGCTCGAGCTTCTACTCAAAATTCGGTCGTTCTGATGATGATCTCATCGGATGATGAGGAGCTTGAGAAGGATCCTGCTACGGTTCCTTCTCGTCAATCTTAGGGGCTGAGACTGTCGGTGGCTATTGATGGCTATCCGTATATCTTTTTGGGAAGCCTGACATTTTGCTATTTTGATGGGATGTAAATTTGTAATCATCTTGGGTGGGTAAAGTCTCTTACTTTTTGTAAATTTGATGATGTAACTAAATAGGCTAGATGCATTAATATATATCTATATATAATGTGAATGTATGGTTTTATCTCATGTCGACTTTTATTGTATCTATAATTATGATTATCTCTTCAAAAAAAAAATATACACACGCGTTTTCAATACCCGATTATCATATAATTAAGATACAAATTATTTATTCACACATTAAAACTGAATCGGGTCTTAACCTACAATGTAATTATTTTTTGTATTTTATTTCATTCTATTATGGAATGATGTTCCTTCTTCTCTCGAAAAAAAGGGTGTTACAGTCTACAATGTAACTCCCAGTGGAGGGTATTCATTAGTTGGTATCAATGTTTTAAAATATTAAATCTTTTATAACTTGTTTTCAGTTTTAAAGTTTAGTCTAAAATGTAACTCCCAGGGGAGGGTGTTACAATCTCATTTTTATCACTGATTCTCACCTCGAAACCACATCGAATAGTACTACAAAGGATATTAAATGAAGCTTATGTCAAGCCCGATGTCACTCTCGAAGGAGTGATAAGCATGGTGAATCCAATAAAGCATGTCAGCATGATCTCTTTTTCAAAAGATAAAGTTAATTGTTTCGAAGACAGTGTGTGGTCCTAAAGCACTACATATTACCTTAAAGTGCAAAGGGCTTGTGATTGCAAAAGTACTTATAGATGGGGGTTCAATATTAAATGTAATTTCAATGTCTACACTAGAGGAGTTGAACATGGGGAAAGCTTATTTAGAACCCCAGGAGATGATTGTGCAAGCTTTTGATGGGAGAAAGAGAGGAATTTTGGGGAAAATAACTTTGCCACTTGAAATTGGGTTTAGTTGCTTTCATGTTCTCTTTTAGGTCATGGATACTCAACCATCATATACAATGCTTTTAGGAAGGCCATGGAACCATGAGGCTAGAGTGGTCCTGTTAACCTTGCATTAGTGTTTGAAATATATTCAAAATGGATCTGTAATCATCATTCATGGAGAAGAGATTATCTTGTCAAAACCATTTTCAGTACTTTATGTGGAAAATATAGAGCAAGTCGAGGATGATTCCTTACATAGTTTTGAGGTTTTGAAGGAGGAATCGAGAAAGAATAAGACACAGGCGCATAATGTAAATGAAGTGGTGGCCCGTATTATGGCAAGAAGTGAATATCAGAAAAGAAGAGGCTTAGGGGCAAAACTTCAAGGGGTCCCATAGCCAGTTAAGGTGTTTGAAAGCGAAGGAAGGTGTGGATTAGGGTACAAGCCCTCATTAGAAGAGAAGATAGAGTGCATGACTATAGGAAAGAAAAAAGGAAAAAGTTGGGAGAAGAGGTATATTCCCCACTTGAAAGAGAAATTTCCAACACCATATAAGATTATCATATCAGAAGAAGTCTCCAAGGATCAACTCACCATAAATACAATAGAAGAAGGCTTGAAGAAGTGCAATACAATTCATCCCTCTCTCAACAATGGGCTGCTTAAAAACTGGCAGCCTGAGCCGATTATTGATGTGGTCATTTCAAAGTAATTGTCGGGTTGTACTTAGCATGATTAAATATTCTATGATTTGAACATATATCATTTTACTTGAGACAATGAATAAATAAATTTGCATTCAATGTTTTATTTTCCTTCTTGTTGTTTCTTCTTTAACCTTCATATATTATTTCTTTGTTGTCTCGCCCTTTTTTGTTTGCTTTATCTCCTATTTTTCCAATCATACATAATTTCCTTCAAGGAATTTGGACCTTATAGAGATGTTGCCTCATAAAAAGGACCTTGAAAATTCGTTAATTGATTCCCTTGCAGCCATTAAAAATAACCTAGGATCTGATAAAGAAGAAGTGGTCATTAAAGAGTTCACAAAGTTAGTAGAATACTTAGAGAGAGAATTTGGCGTGAATAATGAGGTTGTAGAAGTAATTAACATGGGGATCAAAGAAGACAAGAAAGAGTTAAAAATAGTAAATAATCCTAAGCGAACGAAAATGGTGGTGCTACTTAAGGAATATCTTGATGTGTTTGCATGGTCCTATAGAGATATACTTGGATTAGACCCTGAGATAGCGTCCCATAAAATCCCATTATATCCAGATGCAGAAGCGAAAAGGGAAAAGTTAAGAAGAATGCATCTTGATATGTCATTAAAGATCAAGGAAGAAGTGACTAAGCAATTAGAAGCCAAATTTTTAGAGGTGTTAAGACACTTGGAATGGGTAGCTAATATTGTGACAGTACCTAAGAAGGATGAGAAGGTCAGGATGCATGTGGATTATAGGGATCTAAATAAGGTCAGTCCAAAAGATGATTTCCTGCTCCCTCATATCGATGTTATTGTTGATAATACAGTAAGAAATCCCAGGTTCTCGTTTGTGGATGGGTATTTTGGGTACAATCAGATCCTCATGGATGTTAATGACAAAAAAAATATAACTTTTATTACCCCATGGGGGACTTTTTGTTACACAGTAATATCCTTTGGATTAAAGAATGTTGGGGCTACATATCAATATGTTATAGTTGCATTATTCCATGATATGATGCACAAAGAAATCGAGGTATATGTAGATGATATGGTGGTCAAGTCTAAAGAAGGGGAAAGCCATGTAGTAGTCTTGTGGAAGTTATTTGAAAGACTCAAAAAGTATAAGTTGAGGCTCAACCCCAATAAATGTGTGTTTGGAGCATCGACTGGGAAGTTGCTCGGCTTTGTTGTCAGTAGAGAAGGAATAAGGGTAGGCCCATACAAGGTAAAGGCGATACAAGACATGCAGGCTCCCAAAATGGAATATGAAGTGAGAAGTTTTCTTGGAAGGCTAAATTATATCGTATGATTTATTGCTAATTTAACTAGCGCTTGCAAGCCAATATTTAAGCTGCTAAATAAGCATAATCCAGGTAGTTGGGACGAAGAATGCCATGAAACCATTGATAAAAAAAGACCTATCTTTTGAGTCCGCTAGTGTTAGTGCCATTCACATTTGGTCGTCCTCTGATATTGTATCTCACTGTGTTACTAGCTTCAGTGGGAGCAATGTTGGGGCAACATGATTACTCTAGAGGGAAGGAGCAGGCAATTTACTATCTGAGTAAAAAGTTTAATGACTATGAAGCTCGATACATGGCAATTGAGAAGAACTGTTGCGTGTTGGTATAGACGTCTAGAAGATTGAGGCAGTACATATTGTATTACACGACTTGGTTGATTTCACGAATGGACCCATTGAAGTACATATTTGAAACCCGTCATGTTTCCTTAAGGGTTTTAAAATGGTAAGTGACATTGTCAAAATTTGTATTTAAGTATATGACTCAAAAATCCATCAAAAGAATTGTGATTGCTAATCATTTATCTGAAAATCCTCTTGAGCGTGGACAACCAATAACATTCGGTTTCCTGAATAGAGAGATATTAGCACTTGAGGAAGAAAAAGCATAGGAGGGGAACATATAGAAGATGTACTTTGATAAGGCAGTCAACACGTATTGCAATTATGTAGGAGCAGTAGTGGTTTCACTAAATGACAAGCAATATCCATTGGCCATGAAACTTGAATTTGAATGCACTAATAATATTGCAAAGTATGAAGCATGTGCATGCAGATTACAAGTTGCAATTGATTTAGGAGTAAAGTAATTGGAGGTATTTTGGGATGCAGTTCTCATCATCTACTAGGTTAATGGTGAATGGTATAGTAAAGACCCAAAGCTAGTACCATATCAGAAGTACTTGACTTAGTTGATTACAAAATTCGATAAAATCTCATTTTCGCATTTGACTAGGGACAATAATCAATTCGCAAATGTTCTGGCTACGTTAGCTGCCATGACTAAGTAGATGCCCTCTCAAATGTCCAACCTATCCAAGTAAAGATGCAAAGAGAGCCAGCTTATTATGCCCAGGTGGAAGAAGAGCATGATGGTAAACCCTGGTTTTATGATGTCAAGCGGTATATTCAGTACAGGGAATGCCCAACTAAGGCAAGTGATATGGATAAAAAGACTATCCGTCGACTGCCTATGGCCTTTTTCCTGAGTGGAGAAGCTTTGTACAAAAGGAATCATGACGGCACTCTCCTTAAATGTGTGGATGTTTATGAGGTTCGAATAATTATGATCAAAATATATGAAGGAATTTGCGGAACATATGCCAATAGTCATATGATGACACACAAAATTCTGAGGAGTGGTTATTATTGGACTACCATGGAAACTGACTGTATAGAGTATGTTTGAAAATTTCACAAGGTGTCAAATGTATGCAGATTGAGTCAATTGGCCTCTGTTTCCCTTGCACAACTTGACAGCACCTTGGCGTTTCTCAATGTGTGGAACAGATGTCATTGGACAGATCAATCCTAAAGCCTCAAATGGATATTGTTTCATCTTAGTGGCAATAGACTACTTCACCAAGTGGGTAGAAGCGTCCTTGTATGTTAATATCACTTAGAAGGTATTCCTAAATTTTCAAAGGAGGGATATCATTTGCTGGTACAAGATCCCAGAAAGAATAATCACAAATAATGCTCTAAATCTTAATAGCACAAAGGTTCAAAGATTATATGAAACTTTCAATATCAAGCATCATAATTCAATCCCATATAGACCTCAAATGAATAGAGCAGTTTAGGCAGCAAATAAGAACATTAAGAAAATTGTTGCCAAGATAGTTGTCAAATTATATGGATTGTCATGAGATGTTATCCTACGCTCTACATGCATATCATACCAATATACGATCAAGCACTGGGGTCACACCTTTTTCCTTAGTGTACGGGATAGAGGTAATGACACATGTAGAAGTGAAGGTTCCTTCATTGAGGATCTTGATGGAAGCATAGTTAGAAGAATTAGAATGGGTGAAAACCCGATATAAACAATTGAATATGATTGAAGAGAAAATACTGGAAAAAATTTGTCATGGGCAGCTGTACTAGAGGAGAATGGCCAGGGCTTTTAACAAGAAAGTTCGCCTTAAAGAGTTTCATATGGGTGACTTGGTTCTTAAGAAAATCCTTCCTAATCAAGAAGACACTCGAGGAAAATGGGCGCCAAATTATGAAAGGCCTTACATTGTGAAGCAAGCCTATTCAGGAGGAGCTTTGGTTTTAACTGATGTCGATGAACAAAAATTACCAAGACCTATAAACTCTGATGTTGTGAATAGATAATATACCTAAAATATGAAAGAAAGAAAGAAAAAAAAAGCTCATTAGACTGAAAACCCACAAAGGGTCGTCTAAGTAAAAGTTAGGGTAAGTTTTTTTTACAAAAAGGAAGAGCCCATTAAACCGAAAACCCTCAAAGGGCGGTCTAAGCAAAAGTTAGGGCATGTAAAATAGGTAAAATCTCAAGAGTTTGTTTGTAGCTCATTGAAAGTCTTACACTAGGGTAGATTGAAATGACTTATACTAGGGTAAGTTGGAATTCAAATCGCTTACACTAGGGTAATTTTATTTTCAAATGACCATACTGGGGCAAAATTTCCAAGAATATAGCCGAAAAAGATAGAAGCATCAGAGACAATAGTTAGTTAGTAAATCATCGCAATAGTTTCATGTGTACCCTATTTTTCTTTTCCCATCTTCTTTCCCCTTTATTGTATTTTTCTTCTTCTAATCTTGTAGTCTGAACATTTCCTCCATCTTACCAAAGCTTGCTTCGTGTATAGTCATAATTTCATATCAATAAAGAAGTTCGTTCATTTAACGAATTTTACTTCCATTTATGAATGTGTGTTATTTACTAATTCATGTCTCAAGTAAAATAAATTTAAAGTTCAACGGTATGACTAAACAATTCTTGTTGTTAACAATCCTTCAATGATTGGTTCAAGTTACAAGGATTTAGTAGCTCTAAGCAAGCGTTCGCAACAAGGGATGATCATCTCATTTCTCAAAAGACAGACTAAAAGGAGAAATAAGAGTGGAAAAGTGAAAAATAAGAAGAAAAAAAAAAAAAAAAAGAAAAAAAAGGAAAAGAAGAAGAAGAAGAAGAAGAAGGAGAAGGAGAGAAAGGATGGGTAAGTATGATCAAAGCTATCAAAAAGGTTCAATAGGCGAATATATGTGAACAAGGGCTTGGTTGGTAAGCTTTTCAAAGTCATTATCTGGTTCGGAGTTTCTCCCTTCGTGAATTGTGAGTCCATGTCTAGTTGACTCGTATGTCATTTTTTTTCCCTTTTCAAGGTTTGTAATCCCATATCCAATAGGTTTGCAATAATCTTAAATTCTATTGGTGACGTCTCCAATGTGACACTGAGCTTCACCTTGCAAAATTTAAAAAGATTAACTAAGTCGTGACGACTTGTTAATTCAAAATTTCAAGTTAAATTAAGACATATCTCAAGATCCAATGCATAAAGTTTTTTAGGCTTATATCCCATTGTGTTCAACTTTTTGGCTCAAGGCCTATTATATAAAATTTTCAGGCTCAAAAGCCTATTTTGCTTCGTTTCGAGACACACAAGCTCAATTTCTTTTCAATTTCGAAACACAAAAGCCCAATATCTTTTTAAATTTAGGGACACATAAGCTCAATGTTTTTTAAGTTTCGGGCCATAGAAGCCCAATGTTTTTTAAGTTTCAGGCCACAGAAGCTCGGTGTCTTTTAAATTTTGGGATACAAAAGCTCAATATCTTTTAAATTTCAGGACACAAAAGCCTAATGTCTTTTAAATTTTGGGACAAAGAAGCCTAATGTCTTTTAAGTCTTGAGTCACATAAGCCCAGTGTCTTTTAAATTTCAGGACACAAAAACCCAATGTTTTTTAAATTTTGGAAACACAAAAGACCACTGTCATTTAAGTTTCGAGCTCAAGAAGCACACTGTCATTTGAGTTTCGGGCCTCCAGAAGTGCCCATTGCGTTTAATTTCTTGTCTTAAATTTTGGGTATAAGACGCTCATTGCCTTGTAAATTTTGGTCTTTTTAATTTCGGATCAAGCCTACCGTCTTTTAAATTCTGGGCCAAGCCCACTGTTTTTAAATTTCATATCACAAGGACATCCAACTTCATTTAAGTTCCTATTTTTAATAAAATCTTTTTAATTAATAACGTCAATTGAACTGCGACAGCTTGTTGATGAGAAAGTGACGCCTCCGGCTATACGTTGAGTTTCACTTTTGGAGGTTGACTAAGCGGCAACAGCTTATTAATTCGTTAATCAACTTACTAATTTTTAATTAGCATCATTTCCTTGTCCATTCACATCATAATATGCATTACCATACAAAATTTAAGTTCATGTCTTTACTTATTTTTTACGACGATAATATGAAAAACTACGGTTATTCATAGTCTCTAAAAAGAAACAAGTAAAGAGAGACAACTGTGAACACTCAATTTTGTCTGGGTCATTAGAACCTTTTAATTTAGAATAAAAAATTTGCTGAAATGAATTTTATTTTGCCTAATCTTTTACTTTGATCCAAATTTTCATTAGGCTCAAACATACAACCCACCTTAGTCTAGATTTCAAAAAAAAAAAGAAGAATAAGAAGAAGAAAAGAAAGAAAAAAAAATAAAAAATAAAAGAAGACACCACCAGAAATGACAGTCATCATCACTCTCCAAACCCTAGCCATCCATCAGCATCCAAGACACCAAGCAATCAAAGCACTCAATTTGTGTCTCTTGTACTCTTTTTCAAATAGTAAGTTTCCTTTTTTGTTTTGATTAAAGCTTCTGGCAAGATTTGTTTTTCCATTTTGCTTCAAATCACTAGTGAATCAAGGATTTTGGAACATGATTTGGGGAGATTGATGGGAAGGAAGATGTGGATTCAACCCTATAAATCTCTAAGGAGAGATACAACTAACGCACTAAAAACAATCCCAAACAGTCATCACCTGCAACCAACTCATCAACCTATGTCCATCATCAATAACCAGTAAATCATCCTTTGCATCAGGAATACACTCACATCATAGCCACCATAACCAAACCCCCATGCATGCTTACCTCTGCCATTTACAAACAACCCAACCTTACCTCACCAAAATAACAGCAACATAGAGCCTCTATCATTCACAACACCATCAACTGAGATTCATCACCTCAACCACCATTAGCAGCCATAGCCTATGTCGTACAACCTCTATCTAGCCACCATCATCCAGTCGTACCATCAGCCACCGTCGTTGGAGCTCCTTTGTGTCATTGCAGTACCGCTGTGACTCCCAGTGCGGCCTGTGAAAACTCACTGTCTCCAAGCACAGCCACGCCACCATTTTCCACATTGCAGCATCCTCAAGCTGCTACGTACCGCCTCACCTCCACTTGAGCCATAGAAAGAAAAATCACTCAGACCGTGGAGCCACCTAGTCGTGACCCAAAAAAAATTAAAAAAAAAATCGCGAACCACCGTCAACCAAACCACTAGATCAGGATGTCCTCCACCCAACAACCTTTGCCAAGTCAGAACTGTGTCCCCCTGCTCTCACCCTTGCGTCACCCACCCACGCAGAGTTGTCGCATATCTGCCCTGCTCCAGCCGCACCACCGCAACCCACAACCCACGAGTCGTCATCACGCTCCTTGTGTCTACTCGTTGTCCACGCACAAGTCGCTGACCACCATGACCCATCACCGGACTACCACCACTTGGATCTCTGCCATTCTGAACTCCATCATAACCCCCCCCCCTTTTCTTCTATCTTGTTTTTTAGTTTCAGAGACTAAAAGTCTCTTTCTTTGTTTTTTTTAAAAAAATAAAATGACTTGCTATTTTTTAAAAAAATCTTGTGAAATAAAAAAAAACAAAAAATTCATATGGGCTATTCTCTCATTTTTTTCATTAACTTTTTTTTCTTTGGGGCTTTTAGTTGCCTTTTAATTGGGCTAGGTAGAGAGGTTAAGTCCATGTTTTTTTAGAGGTTCTATAATTCTATTGGGTTAGGCATAGCTTTAAAAAAAAAAGAGAAAAATATAAGAAAAAAATGAAAAATAAAAAATGATAAAATGATAATAACATAGAGAAATCCTTTTAGGTTCCCCTTGTTGGCTTTATTGAGGTTTTGTTTATCCTTTTGTGTTTTTATGTTTATCTTACCTATCAGTATGCTTATTTTAATCACGTTGATAACATTGTATTTTCTTAGTTGTTAATTTTACAATTTTTTTAAGAAAAATAAAATAAAATAGTTGAACCTTGTTGAGAAGAATAAAACGGGATTAGTTAAGGTGTAATAACTTGTTAATCCTGTAACTTTTAGAATTATTTAAGTTGTGACAACTTGATGATTTGATTTTTTAAAAAAATCAAATGAACTTTCAAAACAAAAATCTTTCAAAATTAAAAACAATCAACCCACAATCGGTTTTCAAAAAAACTATGTGGCTTTGAATTCTCCATTGCACTAGGGGATACGTAGGCGCGCAAGTCAAGCAGAAAATTAATTTTACTTAATTTAGTAGTTCTCATTTTACTTTGCTTTTATTTTATTAAAAGGTGTAAAATGAACATTTAAAGATTTTAAATAATTATACAATTATCTTAAGGTAACTGTTTTAGGACAGATGTATTATAGATGTTGTAGGGTTAAGTCTCCACCATTCTCTATACATAATTAAACTCCTGAATTTGAATTTTTGAACGTAAACTATTTTTCTTAGGTTTTTCAATTTTTCTTAATAAAAAAAATAAAATTAGTGACGACTCTTAAATTTTTTTACTTTAAATTGCTATTCCGTTGCAATTACAGTTGCAACAATCCAATTAACCCATAGAATCGGCCTACTCAAGAATCGCGTCGAACCGGTCAAACTAGTAGTAAATTGATTTGAACTGGTTTTCTTTTTTAAAAAATAAATTCTTTTTTTTATTAGCAAATTTTTAACTCATTCAAAAATAATTTTTCAGCCAAATAAAGGCCCAATGCTAAGTAATAAAGGCCAATATATAAAGCTCAAGAAAGAAATAAGAAGGTTTTCTTCTCTCTTCACTTTTATAGGGGTTGTAGACCTCCTCCTCATGCAAGTCTCCATTGAGGAAGACATTATTAATGTTTATTTGCTTTATAGGCCATCCTCAGGATAAGGTCAGTGTCAACGCCACTCTCACTGTAGTGGGTTTCACCATAGCGCTAAAAGTTTCAAAGAAATCAAACCCTTCTTGTTGATGGAATCTTTTAGCCACCAACCTTGCTTTGTGCTTCTGTATACTCCCATCTGGATTCTTTTTCAACTTGAAGACCCATTTACAGCCTATGGTTGTCCTATTAGTAGGTAGCTATACCAAAGACCAAGTGTGATCTGCTAGTAGTGCCTGATATTCTTATTCCATAACAGCATTCCACTATGGGCTACTCAAAGTAATTGCAACTGAAACTAGTTCACATTCTGAGTCACACAAAATTGACTTTGGAGTTGAAGTGGAAAGTAGCACTTTTGCCTTGCCCCAGGTGGTCATGGGGTGTAGGTTCTAAATCAAAGGTTGGTTAACAATTGGAGATTGTTGAACATGAGATGCAGTTGTAGTGGGAATTAATAGATGAGCAATAGTGGCAGGAGGAGTTGCAAGTGAGGTTGCCTCAACAGATGTGACAGTGGTGGGAATAGAGTAGGATGAGGTACTGGAGTGGCTTCAGTCTTGACAATAAGAGGAATAGAGGGTGGAAGAGAATAAAAAATGGAAGTATATGCAAAAACAGAGGAATTGGAAGCAAAAATGAATGCAAGAGGCTTGAAAGGAAAAACACATAAAAAAGAACATCCCTTGAAATATAAAGTTTACTAGTGGGAGATAGGCACCTATATAACCTTTATGACAGGGGTTGTACTCTAGAAATACACATATTTCTAATCTAAAATAAAGTTTGTATCTGTTATAGGGCCTTAGGTAAGGATATAGGTTGTATGTTTCAATGTTCTACTCATTATTCTATGTGGCATTTGCAAATATAGTCTCATCTTTGTTTTTAATATTTTATATATATTGTATATTTGGATGTTTCATTTATTATACAATGTGAAATTTTAAAGCACTAAGTAATATATTATAAAATATTAATATGTTGGCTTATTACTTAATATATTATATAATATTAAAAAAATATTTATAGTTCAATTCAAACCAATGAATCGTGAACCAATATATTCATCAATTCAATGACCGATACGATTTTAAAATCATTAGTTATATCTCATTAAGCATAAGTGCCCTAATTGTTTGTTGTTCAGTTTAAATAATTTTTTTTAAATATAAAAATATTTAATATTTTAAAAATTTTAAAAGTGTTTAATATATTTTTAAGTAACTAAAATAATTTAATGAAAAGTAATGAATTTTATTTTATTCTTTAACATATGCAAAAAGGACACATAATAATAAATTTCTTTTTATTCATTAATACGTGTCTTAAAGTTATATATTAACAAAATCCTTTATTATATTATCATAATTATTTAAAGAATCAAATATTAAATAATTTTTTGAATTTCAACATATTAAATGTTTTTTATTTGATAAATTAAATTTTAATTTCTTATAAACTCTCTCCTAAGGTCAAAACTTAAATTAAAAATAAAAATAAATATCAATTAATCAATATAATAATAATATATGAAAGAAAAATATATAACTTAAAATTCTGTCATGTGTCACTTCTAACCAACAAAATATGTTTTAATTTTCTGTCATATGTTAAATAGTCATCTTATTTGTATGCCATGTGTTTTTCTATTATAAAAGGAAGATACATAGTCTAAAATTTTGCCATGTATCACTCTTAGCTGGCAAGATATGTTTTAATTTTCTGTCATGTATCAAATAGTCATCTGATTTACATGTCATGTGTTTTTTTTTTATTTTTTTTAATTCAACGCTAACTTATCTGCACACGTAGATGACACATATTCAAAAACTAAAAAATTCAATACACTAGAATGATGATGTAAACTACTTAAAAAAAGAAAAATAATACTAAAAATTACATAGACAAAGAAAGAACAAAAAATACAAATGAAATTAAAAAAAAATAGCATAAAAATAAAATTTACATTACATAATTTAATTTTATTTTTGTTTTGGGTTTTATAACATTTTCTCATATTTTTTAGTTTTGAGATTATATTAGTTTATGGTACAAGAGTGTCTCTTCTACATAAATGCGTTTTTAGTTGAGATCTAGACTGATTATTACATGACTTATTCTGTTTAAGTTACATAAATATAAATTGAATTAATTTATATATAATTAATCAATTAATCATCAATTAATCAATATAATATAACATAATAATATAAAAAAAAAATACATGACCTAGAATTCTGTCATGTATCGCTCCTAGTTGGCAAGACATTTTCTAATTTTCTTTCATATGTTAAATAGTCCTCTTATTTGCATGTCATGTATTTTTCTATTTTGTTTAACATGTCTGCACATGTAGAAAACACATATTCAAATACTGAAAACCCAATAAGTTATAATATTAACGTAAACTCTTTAAAAAAATAATATTAAAAATTATATAACCAAAGAAAAATAGAATACAAATGAAATGAAAAAAAAAGATAAAAATTAAACTAACAGAAAATGAAAATTTACATGAACATTTTTTTTATAAGATTTCATCAAATATTTTGGTTTTGATACTATACTTACTTAAACTACAAGAGTTCCCATTCTCCTATAAGTACATTTTCAGTTGCACTCTAAATTACTTATCACTTTACTTACTCTTTTTGAGTTATATAAATATAAATTGAATTAATTTATATATAATTTTTAATAAAGTTAATTTATTAAAACATTTTTATAAAATTATTAAATTAAATTATACATTTAAAATATAAAGATTTTTATTTATATTATAAATATTGTTTTAGACATATAAGTTGTTTTATAATATTTTATATTTAAATTTTTTTATATTTATATTAGAACAAAATATTTACATAAAAATATTATATATTTTTAAATTAAATTTATAAATATTATTTTTTATGAATTATTACATATATTTTATTTAATGATATTATTTTTATCTAATTTATATTTATTTTTAATTTTTAATTTCTTAATTTACTATTACGAAGTATGTGTGCAAAATCTAATAATAATAATAAACAAGAAGAAACATGAAATATATAAAAAAAGTTTGTTTGGATAATAATTGGAATTAAAATATAAAATTTTAATTTTAATTTCAATTCTTTCGTAGTTAGTATTGATCTAGAATCTTAAATTTATATTTGGAGTTGTGAAAGAATTAAGATAAAAAATTATAATTTTAAATTTTATTATAATTTTATTATTTAAATGTAAGATCTAAAAATCAAAAAATTCTTTACAAAACTAAAATTAATAAAAATATTCATATAATAATATTTTTATAATATAATAATCATATATTTTTTTCATAAAAAATTTTTTCATGAATTTTTTAAAAAATAGTTATTATAATAATTTTTATATAAATATAAAAAATAATTTTTAATATAAGTATAGAATCTCAATAAATATGATTGTTCATAAATAAATATAAAAAAGATAGAATTTAATTTTTAAGTTATGAAATTGATAATTCTTATTGTATAAGTTAAGAATTGATAAAGACTTAATTTAGTTATTTTTTAATTTTAAATTATTTTATAAAATTACAATTTTAATTTTAAATGATATTTTAAATATAAAAATTAAAATTAAAAAATCTAATTATAATTTCAAACTCTAATTATGCTAAATTCCCATAGTCCAATCGTACAGTGGAGAGGGTATAAGGAAACTGGGTTCTTTGCTTGATCGCTCGCTCTCTTCTGAAGCCGATCTCAGGTTTCTGGATATCTCAGTTTGAAGCGTCATCAACGTTCACAGAGCCTCTGCAAACCCTTCCTCTCCCTGAACCCAATTCAAGCAACAACAAAAACAAAAGTGAGTTTCTCTCTCTCTCTGAAAAGCATGTTATTTTGTTCCAATGGAAATTCTTTAAAACCATCAATTTCAAACATGAAAAGAAAGTCACACACCGAAAAAAATTCTGTGTCTTTGAGTGACATTTATAATAACATCAGTTTATATCTCAAAAATTGATCTTGCTGTGGGGTTATTGCTAATGGGCACTTTTTTTATTATTTTTTTGGATTTTGTTTCAGAAATGCAGAAGTTTCAGATTATGATTTTGTTGAATTGTACTTTGTAAACTTGAGAATTGTTTTGGCTCATGTTACTTGAATGTGGGGGAAGAATTCACTTCCTTTGGTGTTTTTATTGATGCAATGGAAGCATAGGCATTTTTCTGTATCCATAACAACAGCACAGCCATGAACATTTTGAATCCCAATACAACAACCAGAATGTTGTCTAAAAGGAAACCCCATTACAGATTGTCAGTCATTCCTGTGTCTGTCCTTATCATTTTCCTCTCCTTCCTGTTTATGTATCACTACTATATGAAACCTGATTCCCACTTCCCTGAACTGTCCAAAACTTTAACATCACATTCCCCTCAATGCTCCAGCCAAGCCCTGGCCTTAGGGGAGAAATTCCTGTGGTATGCGCCTCATAGTGGGTTCAGCAACCAGCTTTCGGAGTTCAAGAATGCCATTTTAATGGCAGGGATACTAAATCAAACTTTGGTTGTTCCTCCGATTTTAGATCACCATGCTGTTTGCCCTAGGTAGCTGTCCAAAGTTTTGGGTTGTGGATCCAAAGGAGATACGGATTTCTGTTTGGGATCATGTGATTGAGCTCATTTGGTGTGGAAGGTTAGTAAGTTTTATCGCTCATAGTCTATTTATGAGGTTTTTTTTTTCTTGAAATGGCTGGTGAAGAAGACTGGAAGCAATGCTCCAGATGTATATATGTCACAAAAATTTAATTTTGGATTAAGTATTATAACAACAAGAAAGAAAATTAGTGTTATGTTCTCTTAATAAATGGTTGGTCATAACTCATAACTCATAAAGTAGAAAGTGGAGCATAGTTGTAAGCTATTTTCAATTTGACAATTAGATACTGACTACTTTCCCACCTATGATTTTCACTTTGCAAAATTCCTTCAAAATATATATTTTATTCAAAGGGTTGTTTTTCTTTCCATATATAATTGATAAAGTTTCCTTTTATCTCATAACAACAGTGGTTTTAACTTTGAAAGTAAGACTTAAGGGGCATGACATACCTTTCTTCCATCATTTCTGTGTCATTAAAATTATATATTTGAAACTATAATTCACTTGGTCATCTGTATGAATTATAAAATCTATCCATTTTCTTCTTGCAGGTATATATATCCATTGCTGAAATTATAGACATCTCATCATTAGTTTCTTCCTCTCTTGTTCGAGTGATTGATCTCAGGGATTTTGTGTCAATATGGTGTGGCATCACCTTAGATCTGGCTTGCTTAAATGATTCAAAGTTGCAGTCCTCTGTTTCTAAAAGCCTAAAGCAATGTGGATCTCTACTTTCTGGGCTTCATGGGAGTATTGAACGGTGTATATATGCTATCAATGAAGATTGCAGAACTACAGTATGGACTTACCACGAAGATGGTCATGAGGATGGCATGTTAGATTTGTTTCGACCCAATGAACAACTGAAGCTGAAAAAGAAAATATCATATGTTACGAGACGGAGAGATGTATTTAAGACTCTTGGATGTGGTTCTGAAGATGAATCAGCCTCGCTGCTGGCGTTTGGAAGCCTTTTCTCTGCCCCATACAAAGGTTCTGAGCTATATGTTGATATTCATGAATCTCATCAGGACCAGAGGTTTCAATCTTTGATGGAGAAGATTAAATTTCTTCATTTGTCCCAGAAATTATGATTGGTGGAAAGGAGTTTGCTAATGCAACCATGCAGGCTCCATTTCTTTGCGCACAACTTAGATTGTTGGATGGGCAGTTTAAGAATCATCAGAAGGCTACATTTCATGGGTTAAGACAAAAATTAGAATCTTTAAGGCAGAAAGGCCCTCTACCCATACATATTTTTGTAATGACTGATCTTCCTGGAGATAATTGGACTGATACTTAGATGATTTAATTAGTGATGCACTTAACTATAAGGTGTATTTCTTGAGAGAGGATGTTGAGCTGGTGAGACAAGCAGCCAAAAAACTCGTGGTAGCGGGTTACGGGCAGAGGTTCATTCCAAATTCAGATAATACAGATGGTAAAATGTATTGTTCCAATCAGAAAATACCCGATGTTCTTCTTTATATAGAGCAGACTGTATGCAGCTGTGCATCACTTGGTTTTGTTGGAACTCCTAGGTCAACTATTGCCGAAAATGTAGAACTAATGAGAAAATTTGGCTCAAGTTCTTCTCAAAGTTGACGGCTATTTGCAAAATCACTTATAAGGTGTTGAATCCTATTGGATTGATGGAGTGAAAGTTCAATCATATTGCACCAGGGGATGATTGCATAAGCCATGTTCTGTGTTTTCTATTCTCTCCCCAGATTCTGATGATTAGTCAGCAATGCCAAACCATAATCATTTGTTGAGGTTCTCTACACTCTACAGTCAAGGGCATTTTTCCTTACTTTAGCTAACTCTGCTAAAGCTGTTGGTTTCCAGAAAGTTAGTGTTATATATATCTTAGAGCCCGATTGGATGGGCTTTTCTCATCGAAGAAGTACTTTCTTTGCAAGAAAAAAGCACTTATAGAGAAGCTAAAATTTTTTGCTTTTGGAGAAAGCATCTATAAGACATTGTTTTCGGCTTTCTAAAAGATGAAATTCTTAAACTTTCTATAAACACTTTCTTGATGCCAAAATCACTTTAGGGCTTTTACAAAACTAGCTCATTCAAACTGGCCCTTATTCTTTTTGGAAAGAGGGGAGTCTAAAATGCTGAATAGATTTGAAACAATGGACTTAAAAGAGGAACACCAAAGTAAGCAGATGTCATGTCTTAACTTAAAATCTTAAGGTGTTAAGTTTATGAGTCCATCCAGTTTTAAAGTCTTCACTTTTTTCATTCTTAAATAACGTGAGACTTTTTTTACTCACATTTATATTTGGAATTCACACTTGAATTTTTAACAATTTTATTCTTAAATGTGAGTCCATACACAAGGACACCAAACCAAAGGACATTCACCCTCGAACAGAGTAGCGGGTCAACAGTCTTACCAAAGTTAGTCTTTTTCTCCAATGGCAGTCAGAACCCATGAGAACACCAAACCATGATAAAAATACTCGCCTAAATCGAACTAGCAGCTTTGATACCACTTGATAGAAAGAAGACAATCCAAAATACCAGAGAGATATGAAACAATAGACTTAAAGAAAACATCAAAGTGGGCCGATGTCATATCTCAATCCAAAATCTTAATGTATTAAGTTTATGGGTCTATCCACTTGTAAAAGTCTCATTTTGTCTATTCCTAAACAACGAGAAACTTCTTTTATCCACGTATACACTTGGAACTTACATTTGAATTTTCAACAATTATTTGATATGCCCAATAGTATGAATGAGGGAGGAAAACGTAATTTACACCATGAAAGAAATTAGCGCTTTATGAGATTTTTGTAAACTCTCTCTTTTTACCTGCTGTTTTTCTGAAGAATTTGTATAGATAACCTAGAGACTTGACTCTGTTTCTTGCTCTCTATTTTTACCATGGTTTACATTTGACTTGGGGAGTACATGTCTTTTAAATTGTAGTTGACACCATAATTCGTCCTTTTGCCTCCCCGAACTAGCCACTCCCCTCTTGTATCTTTGGGGTTGGTGAGGTGGGAGCTGGTGATTAGCCATACTCTGAAGTTTAGCCTCGTGTATGAGTTACTAGCCATTGGCTATTAAGCCTGAGCATTTCTGTAGTCTTAGCAAGTTGAATGTTACTCTACTAATCTACTTCTTTGAAGATAAATTAGAGTTAGACTACTAAATTCTTGCCATACCTGGGTGGAGATATGGTTATGAGGTATGCCAATGTACGAATTTATGAAATGTGAAGAGGAAGTCCCTTCTAACATTAGGACTCCTAAAATAAATTGGCTGAAATATTGTGGGATGAGGTTTGAAATTTTTTATGCAGGTTACAACTACTTTGGAATCGATTTGTTGAAAATAGAGTTGATTTTTCTGGAATTGATTAGTTGAAAATATTGAGCAGATTTGTATATCTGGGTCAATGTAAACCAATTGATTAGAATGCCAGCTTGCCCTGCCTCTGACAAAAACTGTCAAGAAATCTGGTCTTTTCAACTGCTGAAACTAGTTAGCTTATCAGCCTCCAGAGACGATATCTGGTATGTCTATCTGTTTGTATGAGAACATTACCATATGTTTTATCAATAAACATGTATACAATTGTAGACCAGAATTAGACTTGCATCTAACTATTAACAGCCACACCAAGCAAAAAAGAAGAGAAGGTGAAAATCCTTGGCAGAAAAAGAATAAATAAATCTTGTAAACAAGGACAGTCCCTTACAATCATGCACAGGAGTCTGGAATGAGGGAAGATATAGATCAAATTTTGGTTTAGTCAAATTTGAACAAGGTTGTCTTGTATTCTGGCCTATGCAAATTACAACCTTTCTTGAGAACTCATTAGTCATTAGAACTTACCTGTATTTTTTACAGCAACTTCTCTACAACATGCTAGTCTCTATTACACTATCAGAAAGTAATTGTTATTTATATTTAGTGCATAACACAAAAAACAAATGATATTTATTATTTAGTGTTCTTGTTTGGAATACTGCTTTGCCCATTTACTATGGGAGATACCGTATTTGCAGAATATATCTAATCTAGATTGAGTGGAAAGCAGAAAGCTTTGTGGTGGCTTTTGTTTTTTTTGTATATATTTTGGCGGCTTTATTAAATGACATACACTCTGCAGATGGAGAAATTCTAAATACTGTTTGGACGAGGTCTTTCAAAATCAAAGGGAATTTAAAATACAGAAAAATTAAATTGCATCAATCTAATTTCCTTTATTTTTTTAAATTATTTGTTTGGATAGTAATTTGTAAAATTAAAATTTAAGCATGTAAAATGGGGTCAAGCCCCTTAAGCACGTGGAAGGGAGTCGAGTCCTTTAAGCATGTAGTCTTAAATTTGATGTTGCAATTTATATCCTGAGACGTCTGATCATATCTTGAAAGATTAATTTTTCATCTATCGGATGAAGAATCTAAGAAACAAAAAAAAAAAAAAAATTTAAAGCATTACCCTTCATACTGGCAACTCTACAGCCAAAATTTCTTATCTGATGAAGTTTTTCAACATCAATTCACATTACATGCCCTAAAATCATATTCAAGTCCAATAAACCAATTAAATTGAAATCCATGTTTCAAATTCTCCAACAACCCAATAGACATTGTAGATGAAAAATGAAGATACTAACCAAGCTCTATACTTTGAGTTTGGCTCTGTACAAAAGATAATCCAAAGAGTGAGCAAATTAGGATTAGAAGAAAGAAAAAATGCAACCCTTTGTCCTCCTCTTGTCATATCAAACATGAGGTTGAAAAACACTTATCGCAACCAACGCTAAAGAGCACCCAGAACTAGTTACAACAAGAAAAGCCATGGCTCAACAACCCCCATTACTTCAAGCGCGTGCCCTTAGGCCTCATCTCCCACTTGATCATGTCGTTTTGCGTCGTTGCTAGCGAGGTTCCGGCAAAATGGGATGCGTCATTTTGGGTAGCGAGAAGAAACAATTGAGTTCGAGAAAGGGGGAGAGGCACAGGAATTTTTAACACTATGTTTAGATGATAGGTAATGGAAGGAAGAGAAAGAGAATGAGAGAAAGGGAAATAATTTCCCTTGTTTGAGAGTTTTAAAATACATGGGAAGGGAATAGAATACATGGGGAATCATTTCTCCTCCCCTCAAATGCTCAACTTTTGTTCTTCTCAAAATTACCATGTGTTTGGATGTTTTTTCATTAACGGAACGGAACAGAATAGGTGGGGATAGATCGGAAAGGAAAGGAACGGAATGGAACATAGTTTCTCCCCTCTTTGTTTGAAAGATTCATTAACGGAACGGAACATGTGTTCCCCCCATTCCACCTCAATTTTAGGGGGAACAAAAATTGGGCATTTGAAGGGAAGAGGGGGGAAATGATTCTTCATGTGTTCTGTTCTATTCCTATGTATTTTAAAACTTCCAAACACAAAAACTTATTTCCGTTCTCCTCATTCCCTTTCCGTTCCCCCAATTACCTGTCATCCAAACATAGTGAGGTAGAATGGGAGGAACACATGTTTCGTTCCATTCCGTTTCATTAATGAAACTTCCAAACAAAAAGAATATTAATTATGTTTCATTTATTCATTTTCTTTCCGGTTCATCCCCACCTATTCTATTCCGTTCTATTAGTGCAAAAATATTTAAACAAAGGATAAAGATAAAACTTATATAAAGTTCTTTAAGTGTTTGTGTTTTTTTTAATAAAAATATGATATGTGTATATTTTTTTACAATTTATCAATAAAAATTTTAAGAAAAATAGAGCGATTAAAAAATAAGATACATATTATATTTTTATTAAAGAATATAACACATGTTATATTTTTATTAAAAAATAATATTACAAGTATTTAAATAATTTTACTTAAGTTTTATTCTTTTCCAAATTCTTTCGTTTAGTATCCAATCAAAGCATTTCGTACTAGGTCATTCTAATTCCTTCTAACAAATACATTACCTTCTTAAAATTCCTGATCCAAACACATTACCTTCTTAAAAACCTTCTTAAAATTTCTGATCCAAACACACTCTAAGAGTAATACTTTAGGTAGTTTTGCAACAATTCATATATGATTTAATAATAATTATATTTAATCTAACAGTATGTATAATTATGCAGTACAACGTGTTACATTTTAGTTAAGGAGTATAATATTTCCTAATACTTCCAAGAGTATCTAAGAACCTCTCCTAGAGATGGGGGGCTTAGATATTTTTTCTATTTCACCTTGTTATCCCTTTTATAGGTATTTTAGTGTGTGTTTGGTTCAGCTGTAAAAACTTGATTATTTCAATAATCGATTATTGTATAAAAGTTTTTTGTTATAATCGATTATAATTGATCATAATTGAATCAGTTTTTATGTTTGGATATATTAGCTGAAAAGTCATTTTAATCTAATTTGTTTTATTTGGATGATATAAAAAAGAATTACTTTTATGTATTAAATTATCAAAATAGATATAAAATGATTAAAAACGTTATTTAATTGAGGACAAAATGGTATCTACATATCAAAATGTAAAGAATAATCTATAAGCTAGAATCATAAGCTTCAATCTTCAGCATTATAAAAATTAGCTTCAAAAAGTTTTTATTTTACATTAAATTTCGTGCAAAAGCTGAAGCTGATTTTGTCAAACATGATTAAACACTATTGAAACAGCTTTTTTTCTCAAAAAAAAGCTAATTTAAGCTAAAAAAATTTGAAACAAACATGTACTTAGTTTTAAATTTTTAAGGTGTCTTTTATCAATTTTCATGTGGTTGGTCATATCCTAATAGTGTTGCAAGTAGGTAAGAGTTTCATATCTACTTTGGAAGAAAACATAATACACTCTTCAAGTTAGAACATTTTTTGTATTGATCTCTACTGTAAAAGATGTTTAGACATCAATAGTCTTCGGATAATGAACAAATCTATATATCATTGGTTAGTTCAGAGGATAAACTGTAGTTGTTTCTTTCTCTTTCTAGATTTAATGTATCTTTTTCTATTTGTAAATATTATTGGGTTTCGATCATAGTGAATTTTCTTTCTCACAAAAAAAAAAAATTAGTTGATAAGGAACCTTTATTTTTTCTTAATGTTATTGCTGTTTCTTGCTCCAAAAGAATTGGAATCCAAGAAAGTAAAGCTGTTGCTTTGTAGCATGTCTTTCAATCAGCGTGTGAGATGAGAAGGCAAAACAAGCAGCTGTTATTGAACTGGATGTGGTGTGCAATAGTGCAATTGTTTCAATGAACAAGTTAAACCGTTATGATTGAGAGTTTTTTTTTTATTAAGTTTTATAGCACTGGACATAAAATTACAATGGCATGGGATGTTTTCTTTATATAATTTAACTGTTGAAAATTTCAAAATCTTATATTTACTTTTTCAAATATATATATATATATATATATATATATATATATATATATATATATATGATCTTATTCTGGTGAGAGGAGTATTTATTGTAAGAGGTGAGAGGAGTAAATATTGACCATTAGATCTTACATGAATGATCAAGATTAGAACATAAATGCATGTGACTTTTTTAAGTAGTCACATGACTTTTAAATAACTTTTAATCTTGATCATCCATGTATGGTTGTATAGTCAAGATTTACTCTCTCACCCTCTCATAAGTAAAACTCTCACTCATATATATATAAAATATATATATAGATATATATATATATATATATATATATAGCGTATCTAGTGAGATAAGAGTTTATTGTAAGAAGTGAAATGAGTGAATCTTGATCATTGGATCTTACATAAATTGTCAAGATTATAACATAAATGCATGTGATTTTTTTAAGTCACATGATCTTTAAGTAACTTTTAATATTGACAAAGATTTACTCATTTCACCATCTCACAATAAAAACATCTCTCACTAGATATGGCTCACATTTTTATTATGAGATGAGATGAGAGAAGTAAATTTTAACTATACAACTATACATGAATGGTTAAGATTAAAAGTTATTTAAAGGTCTTTTGACTACTTAAAAAAGTCACATGCATTTATGTTTTAATATTAACTATTTATGTAAGATCTAATTGTCAAGATTAACGTATCTCACATTTTACAATGAACAATCATCTCATAAGATACACTCATATATATATATATATATATATATAGTTGTAAATGGCATGAAAGTGTGTATTGTGTAGCATTATATGCCCTTTGGAAATTATCTCATATTGTTTGGATCGATATTTACAGCAATACATTACTCGGATTCATGTTAAACTATTAGACAGATGTAACATCCGCTTTTAGCTCAATCTGATAGATATATTTTCTTAAGGGTGTAATTTAAAATTTACAATATTTGAATAGAATTAATAATTAATAATTAAGCTTGTTTGAATTTAAATTGATATTATTGTTCTATTTGATTATTTATGTAATTTTATATAGTTATTAATGATGTTCGATTACATAATTAATTAGGGATATTTTTAGAAGAATTTAGTTTTGATGCACTGTTAGTGTAAATTTTTTACACTATTAACTAATTATGTATAATTATATATGTGACTTTTGAGATATAATTACTGATGGAATCAAATATTTTTAATAACGTGATAATTTATGATTAGATGATAATATAAAAAAATTTTACATTGATGTGCATTCAAATTAAATTATTTTTAGAACATTATATGAACCAAGAGTTCATGATTAAAAGTTCAAAGAGGTTTTCAAGTGCATATGGGACTTACTAGGTGACTTAGAAGCTAAGAAATAAATATACAAATAATTTTGAGAGTTTAGATAGGTTGCTTAAGTTATAATAAATTAAAAATTAGAAGTTAAGAATTTAATTGCTTAAAGAGCTAAAATTTTACCTAGACAATTAATAGATAGGATAATATTAGCTAGAGAATTAAAAATAAGAAAGTGCAGGCAACATGTAGGAAACAACAAAAGGCTTAGAGAAAATAAAATATTAGTATTATTTTTAGAGGACTCATGAATAAAAATGAGATTTTGAATAATGTATAAATAATTTAAATGAGAAAGTAAGGTATATAGGGTGACTATTGATCTTAGTAATCAATAACTAGCATAAGGAAATTAATCATTACATAGTACACTTATAAGTAAAAGGCAGTGGGAGTAGTTACCACATGTCTCACAAGGTTAAATCTTATTGGCTAGGAATTTTGAGCTTTGACTACACTCCCTTTGAATTTTAGAAAAAATATTTTTATGTAAATTTAGTAAATTAATAAATAAGGAGTTTATAATTATAATAAAAGTATAGATTATTTAATAAAATTAAGATGGCTAAAATGACCTATAGAAAATTATAGAGTAAGATGCAAGCAATGAGAGCTTAGAGGGCAAGCAAACTAGTGAAACTACTAGTGTAACAAAATTATTTAACTTAGATTCATAAAATAGGTTTAATTACATATTTATAATAATTAAAGAATATAACTAAGTATGTTGTAAAAAGAAAAGTTAGTGTTAATAAAATTAAAGGGAGACATAATAATACCTTTGAGTCAATAGCATTTCATGCATATAAGTAAATATACTAAGGGGTTGTTTCATTGGTTAATAAAAAAAAATTCTGATTTTATTAGTTAGTAAAAATATAATATAATAATTTAAATTCCTAGAAACAAACTCTAATAATTAACATACCTAATTTTTATTAGAAAAAAAACCCTACCCCTATGCATTAAGGCCACAAACCGTGGCCAAAATTGTGCATACAACACACCCACACATGCATGAAGGTGGGGTGACTTACCACCCACACCTCGCCACCTAAGTAGCTTGAGCACCACCTGGTGCCCATTCATAAGAGTACGTGTTTGCGTTTAGTGAAAAGAGGGAGTGCAGAGTGTGTGTTCGGTGAGCAGCGAGAGGAGAGAGGAAGAGAAAAGAAAGAAGAAAGAAAAGAAGGGGGAGTGGAGGAAGAAAAACCGAGGAAGAGGGAGTGTGCATATATATATGGGCGGCTTAAGCACAAGCTTAGTAAAATCCTTGCTTGTGGCCCTCAAAATTTTAAATCTCAAAATTTAATAAAATTATTATTATTATTATTATTATTATTATTATTAAATTTAGACTCTTAATTTTTATTTCTCTATTATTAACTAGTTAAGTATAACTTAACTATTTTTCAACAATCTTATTCTTTTCTTTATTTCTTTATATATGAATTCTTACATTTTTAACATAGGTTAGTAATTAGTAATGTTCAAATTTTATTCTTTACATCTTAAAATGTTAAAAAAAATAGTTTTTTTTATATTAATTTAATTAAATAAATCAATGGTCTAATATTAAAATTCTACTTTAGGCTACTAACTCTTGAGCCGCCCTTGAGTGTGCACAAGGAGATTCAACTGTCGGACAAAAGAGAAATTCTTGTCTAAATATAAAACACTCAAATTAGATGTATCAAATTAATCAATATTTAATATTTTTATAAATTATTGTATTTATAAAGATTTATAAAATTATTAAATGTTAATTAATCTAATATACTTAATTAAGTATTTTAAATTTATACAAAAATCTCTCCGGATCGAGTTGCCGCAGTTAGAGAAAGGGATGTGCGTGAGGCTCTACTTTATCGACACCAATGTAATCTCCATCCTCCACTTTTTCCTTGGTATCCGCGAGTTAGGAAGCTAGGTAGGGGGCTAATTACCTTATCTTATTCTCTTTGTTCCTTTCATTTATATTGAAATTGAGGTTTGGTTTTCTGTGTAAGTGATGTCTCCACTGTGAGTCTGTGATGACCACTAAATTGGTTGCATGTTGGTTTAGAATGTTTAAAATTATTGTGTGATGATTGTAGTAGCATAAAAATAAAATTTTGACGGATGTGGGAACAAGATCTACTTGTATTGATGTTTGGGGTGCTCATGGGTTTTGTGTGCTGTAAAATCCAGAATCCACGTTTGCATCTGTATTTTTATGGTTTAAATTCATAATTTGATGTTAATGGGGGCATGAAGACATGATTTGGGAGGTTATAGAAGCAAGGATTTATCCTTAAATTCCATACTGGTACCTACGACCTTGATGTGTTTGATAGTATGGGAACTTATTTACATGTGTGTTTAAATGTATAAGTTGGCTGTTTGTGAATGACTGTAACTCATGGAATTGAATTTGGGTTGGTAAAAGACGAAAATATACTAATGCTTGATATGAGGATTTTGGGCCATGATGGGGTGGAACGTTGAAATTGTGTCCTTTGTTATTAGAGATGGAAATTGGTTAGGTCAGGTCAGATTTTGTTTTAAACAAATTTGATTTATATTCCAATTATAAAGTTTGAGTCTAGCTTATGAGTCTAAAATAGATTGATTTTTAAGGTTTAGTATGACCTGAAAGTCTATTTATAAGCCTACTTTGCAATAAGATCTTTAAATAAGCTAATAAGTCTATATTTAAATAGACTAATAAGTCTTTACATAGACTATTAAGTCTATCTTTAAATAGATAAATAAATCTTTACATACAACATGTCTAAGTCTTGAAATAGGCCAACGGACCTACACCTTTAAGTAGGCTAACAAATATGTAATTTTTAAAATAGTATATTAAAAATATAATATTCTAATTCAATAACATAACTGTAACAAACTAATATATATTTTTGTTATAACTTAATACTTACTCCTTATTTTTGTAGATGTTCATCACTTTTTTGCTCTACTCTTTGGTCAATGTGAGACTTGAAGATATGTCACATTCTCACCAAATTTTACCATGAAACATCCATAACTCACCATTTTCACAATCATCTTTCCCCAAAACAACACAGTAACCTCAGTAACACTGTGCCAACATGAATTATGTTTCAAATAATAACTTCAATATATTAATAATTTAAAAAATATATATTTTAATGTGACCAACACTCTTTGGTTGTCACACTATAGCCATCATGAACTTTCTCCTAACACCATGACCACGGTCAATCCTTTGCCAACGTCTACCCAACTTCATCTTCATTTTCAGTATACTTTTATTGATACTTAAGGTTACTGTGTTGCTCTAATCTTAATATATAAAAACATATTTTCCAAGCCCAACGAGCACAAGTCAGACAATACACATACTCAACAAGAGGAAAGTCACACACATCAATCTTCATGTTGTTGCAACTATATATTTCCAATAATTTTGTAACTTGATATATCTTCAAAGTAGGAGGTAAATGTTAAGTTATAATATAATTTTAATATGTTATTTTCATTCTAACTTACTAACTTATGTTTTAGTTATGACATTTATTAAAATTTAATTTAATTAAAAAATATATTAATATATTATAATAAATTAATAATTATAATAATATATATTATATTATATATAATTAAAAGATTAAGTAACTTGTCGACTTATTAGATAGTGTGAGACCTAACCTAATTGTAATTTTGGTGTAATGTCTCATTTTTTACATGGTACACATGAGTACATAGAGATGGAGTTACGAAAAAGAGATAATTATTTTGTACAAATTTCTAATAGAACGAATTGGCCATTGCGTGATACTATTTAATTTATTGTTTATAATGTAAATTGTGAAAATAGAAAATGTTTTGGGTAGAAACACATGATATGATTTTATAATTTATTTAAAACTGTTTTAAATATTATTTATTGAGAATTTTGTGATTTTCATCCCATTTAAGCGGTGTTTCTAAAATTTGAAATTTAGATATATACCGAAATGTCTGTTGTAATTATTGTTATTGAAGTGAAGCTTAATTAAGTTACGTACAGTCATAGATAATCTATCACATGGTTGTGATCATACAATACTAAGTCTATGCGGTAGACACTAGAATTTTATATACTGTCATGTGATTGTATTATCTAGAGGGGCGTATTCTTTGAACACAAATAACTCTATGAATATGTATAAATGTTTGACTGCAGTGATTAGGGATAAATGATTGAAAAGTTAGCTTTCAAGTGACACCTAGGCCAACTATTTAAATGGCTTATAATTTTTTGCACGTTAAGTTTTTTTTAATTAAAGAATAAATTTTTCGTTTACAAATTTTATTAAATTAATTAAATAAAGTAAATGGAACTTTCTAATAAAATCATGAGTAAAAGTAGGATGTTACAACGTAAGCTTCAATAAAATAGTCCATGAACAATAGGAGACTAGGTTGGCTTCTTTCTTCCAAATAATATAATGCCGACGTCACGTACTTAGTATTACCATCAATTCTATCCTCATTTTGACACATTGAGATTCATGTTAATCTGGCTTTCTTTCTTACTATTTAAAAAAGTAAAATAAAGTGGTTTTGAAATTTTAAATAACTACTTAATAATTAAACATCCCATTAAATGCAATTGTTCAAAAGAATTTTGAGATTTTAAATAATTATTCACAAATCTCAACCTTCTGTCAGTTCTGTGTTTGTTAGAAGGTAGAATATGTTGGCTTTGATCCTTACATGTACGTGAGTCATTTGTCTCAGTGGCATGGCTAAGGCCTAGATTACATATCGTTTGATTGTGCATGGTTGACAAATTGCTTTCCTTTTTCTCTTTTTTACACGTTCTCTCTCCCCCCCACGCTTGTATTTTATGTACGTAATTATTTGCTAGTACAGTAGTCCTTGTAGGGCTCAATAAGATTTAAATTTAATTGGGTATGAGGAATCAACCTTATGGTCACTTTGGTATGAGGTAATAATCAAAGTGAAAAATTAATGGGTCAATTTTATTAGTAAAATTGTATTAAAAATTTATCCATGGATTTTTCCCCCCCTCATTTTTTCCCCATATTAAGTTAACCCTTAGTTGGGTAAGTTAGGAGAACTCTATGATCATAGTTTGTAATTCTGCATTAATTGGAGCAGTGAGTAATCTAATCCATTAAAATTTATGTTTTTTTTAATTGGTAGATTAGATATTTGATTCTTTCTTGGACCACCTGAACAAAATAAACGTGGTCACCACTTGGTCCTTTTTGAGCCTAGCTTCTTCGTGGAGCAGACTCTTTTGCAGCTAGTGGAGGTGAATGCCCTTTGCTTTTTTTATGAATGGATTTGCTTTTATATAGAAAATATGAATATAAGATTCTCTGCCACCTTCGTTATCTTTGATGATCGGGACACTTTTGGTGAGAAAACGTTGCCGGCAGGTATTTCTTTTTGCACTTTTTTTTTTTCAATGGATTAAATAGGAGAGGGAAACACAATGAAAAACTAATGTACCAAATTTATTACCTAAATGCGTCGAGACAATGAAGTCTACCTGAATTGGGAACCTTTTCTTTCCGTGGCAAGTTTTGCTAGGTGACTGACTCATCTAAAGAAGATAAGAAAGGAATCCTTCGGATTGGTTCCACCATTCATATTTGGCAGTAGATTTTATTTTTAGGAAATTTTTAAACTAGTTCTCGTTTAAGATAATGAAGCAGCCCTCTTCACAAGTACTTTCATATAGGTTTGAACCCATAATATTTTACGGAAGCCCTTCAACCACTAAGCTCAAGTTTAATTACCATTTGGTGGGTTTCATTTATGCCGGCCCATTGAAAATATGGAGAGAATCAAATTCTCTAATCTTTTAATATCTCCTCAATCATTTTTTAATAAAAAAAAGTTTATTAATCCAGAGAGTTGTGTAATTTTGTTTTTCTTAATTGATAGTATTTTATTGAGAAAACTCTCATATTTGAATCCCAAAAATACTAATATGTCTTTGAGGTTACTAATTATCAACTAAGTTAGCGTTGGTAAGGATTTTCCTTATGAAGTTGAAAAATATTACTTAGGATACAATAAATCTTCTTTGTTCTCCGTTAGAAGTTGTTGACCAAATACTTCAAAGTTCAAACTTCATGATCAATATGCAATTAATTTGCTGATATTATCATATTTGTAGCCATAATTTTCACCCAATAATAGCCTTATTAGAAAAATAGCCTCTAAAGTATATTATAGCAAAAAAAAAAAAAAGTAAACATGGCGATTTTTTCCTTATATTTCATTTCCTATTTTTATTCCAATTTTAAAGAATAGTGAGAAAATCAACACACACACACAAAGTGAGTAAATACAAAAAAAAATAAAAAATCAAATGTTTATAAGAATTGCAATACAACTTAAGAATCTTGACTCAAGTGGTACTAAGTTCTTTCTCTTTTAGGGACTAGCTGATTGGAGATCAAATCCTACTTAAGCCGCTTGTACTTTAGTCCACCGTATCCTTTTTAACATTCAATTTTGGACCTTTTATATAACTAAAAAATTTCCCATAAAAAGTGAGTTAGGGTAATAAGGAATTTCGACCTCCTAAGATAATAACATGAGTTGATCTTAGGAAAATAAATTTTATAAAGATTATATAACCCTGTTGAAAGGAAATTAATGTCATGGGTAGTTTAAATGAATTAAACCTGTGAAAATATCTCATGGTATATATATATATATATTCTAATTTTACAAAAAATATATATTATTTGTGTTAAAATTATTAATGAAATATCTCATCTATACTAATAGTAATATACCATACAAAACTATATATATAAAACATAATTTAACTTTTTGTTTATGATTATTTTTAGTCTCATAGATACTAATATAATAGTTTTGTATGGTATATTACTATTAGTATAGATGAGATATTTCATTAATAATTTTACCACAAATAATATATATTTTTCATAAAATTAGATATATATATATATTGTGGGAGACTAACATAAAAAGCACATTCAAACCACTTTGCTTAATATGAAAAGTTTAGTAGATACTCTTTGTTCTTATAAGTTGCTTTCATATCATGCATGGTAAAATAATGTATATTGTCAATAGGGTGCGAATTGGCCCGTGTCCTAATAGAAATTTATGATTTAGTTTATTTTTGACCAAGTTTAGTCTATTCTATTTGACAAATAAATCAAGCTTAGGTTTTTAAAAGGATCTTTTGAATTAAGTACATTAAGACTTATAGTCACCTAAACTTTTAAAAAGACTTATTTGGCCTATAAGTAGGATTATTTATTTATTTATTATTTAGATATATACTTAGAATTTTATAATAATGAAATAATTTATCAATTATATGTTATATAAAATATTTATTTATGCATAATATAATGATTTTATTAAAGGGTATAATTATTTGAAAAATAATGTCTATATTTCTAAACTTGTTTAAAGGTTTTCATGTAATATATGTTTTTAAGTTTGACTAGGCTTCTATGCTTTCACAAAAAAAAAAGGCTGAGGTTGGAATTTTGTAAAACAAATCTAAACCTATTTAGGTAAAACTTAGTGCAACCGATTTTCACCCATAATTTTGTCAATAATATTGGCATAAGAAAGTATAATAAGTGTTCTGAATCGAGTTCTGAGTTAACTATTCAGGACCAACTTAGCTTGCTAAAGTCAGATTCCAGATATTTATAAGTGTTATTAGATAAGTAAATATATCTATTTATAAAGAGTAAATCTCTCATGGAATTCTTCATAAATAGATAAATCGATTATAAGAGATAATTATCTTATTAGATTCTTATCCTAGTTAATAATATTTAATATGAATTTAAAAATAATTTTTATCTACCAAGACGCTCTTATAAATATCACACATGATAGCAAAGGTATGCATCTAACCATAAACACTCTACCTACCTTGTGCATGGTCTAACTTCAGTATCGGAGTGCCTTTTGTAGGTACCCACTGCTCGCACCATCGTCGCTGCCACCGTGCTACGGAGAAAATCACCTTCATTAACTTTGTTCAGGTAATTATCTGAACCCCATTTAGAATATTGATGTCATCTGTGGGAGTGATAAATTTTGATTCCCATTACCACAACCATGATCACTACTAGGAAAAATCGCGCTTCTACTGCTCAGCATCAATCGTCCTCTAGCCGGTGTCTAGCCTTCGCTCCTATCCAAGATCTCGTTGTTGCTCAACCAGAACCCAGGCATGATGGGGAAGAGACTTCTCACACAAACAAAAAATCTCTCCTCAGTCGTGGTAAGTTATGGCGACACAACGACTTGGTCATGTGGATCCCCCTCTAGTGAAGCCAGATCGCGGATATCAGCGCTACAATGTTTAGGCATGAGGGAGAACAATAAGGGAGTTCAGTCTTAGCAGGGTGAATCACGTCTCCCTGAACTATCATGAAAGGAACTGATCTCCCCAATCAGACTCTAGGATGAACGTATTCATGACCTATAAAGAACTACAAACTAGGAAAGGGAGGACAAAAATCGGGTTCTCCACAGGAATCACAAAGACAGAAGGGAACCAACCTATGACAGGGTACGTGACCCAAAAAATTCTAAGGTAATAGAACCCGGACAAAGAGCTAATAACTCGGTTCGAGAAAATAGAGAACAGGAACCCGAACGAAAGAAATAAGTTAAGCATAATTGACCTTTCTCTGATGAGTTGATGACCTATGAGGTCCCTAGGTGCTTCAAATACCCAACTAATATTGAAGCTTATGATGGGACCACAGACCCTTAAGAGCATTTGAATACTTATGTTTCTACTTTTTTGTTTGCTGGAGGAGATGATCCACTCATGTGTCATGCTTTTTCTCTCTTCTTGAAGAAAATCTCCTTAAGATGGCTCACCATTTTAGGTCCAAAATCTGTTGTTGATTGAGAAGACTTGTCCTCGAGATTTTTATTGCACTTCACTACTAGTAAGGTGCAGTCGAAATCCATTTCATGTATTTCTCATATCAAGCACGTAAAAGAGGAATCACTCTGAGATTATATCTCCCGATTTAATAAAGAAGTAGTAAACATTTGTGACTGGGATAAGAGACTTGGCCTATATTATATGAGGGAAGGCCTCCGCCCTAGAGCATTTTCCTTTTCACTTGCTAAAAAAGAGCCCAAGATGATGGAGAGTTTCGGGCTATGGTTGATAAGTACATCAACACAAAGGACGTTCTTCACGCCAGGAAGCATATAGAGAAGGGAGAAGATGCTAAACCAAAACCTAGTCAGGCTCCCCCATAATCCTATAATTCAAAGCCACCACTAAAGGGAAAGTACAAAAGTTATACCCCCCTCAATACACCTCTGGTACCAATTTACCAAGAGGTGATTTTTTAGGCCGTAAGTGCACAGGTAGCGCAAGTAATATAATGATCAGTAGGATATCGTTCCTACGAGGATATGGTCAATTTCTAACGCTAACTATTAACCAATAACTTACTTAATTCTATTCAAAGGCATTCAAATTGTAAAGGATTGTGTAAGTTAACTAAAATACTTAAATGTTGTAAATCGGGAATAAAATATAATGATTAGAGAATAGGCAATCCTTCTTCATCCTCTACTTCAATGGATAATATCTAATCCTCTTAAGCAACATAAATGAAAAGAAATTTGTTAGCCTAAGAAACTAATTCAGTTAAAAGTCTATGTCTAGGTCATTTAATCATGCTTCATTGACCTAGTTGACTATGTTTCTATGAGAGTTTGTGCAAACTCCACTTATTAAGAATGATTCTCAACAATAGCTATGCATGACTGACTACGAGATTTAAGGATGTAAACCCAAGTGCAGGTTGTCTCAAGTAATAAATTTCTCGGGAGTCCGAGGTCGATCTACAGGGAATTGATGAAGAAAAAATTAATTGAGGTAAAAAAAAGATTTGTCACAACACCAAAAGTAATAAAACAAGTTCACAATTGAATTTAAGGGCTTGCTTGGGTTAGGAGATCCACTCTTGATAATAAATTAAAGGTAAGATTATTTCTCTTTATAACTCAATTGAAATCCACACATAACGGAGGTTCCAATCGAAAAATATAACATTCAAAGTTCAATTATATATGCAATCATATTAAGATTCCTTTAATTATCTACCAACATTTGTAAATGAGTTTAAGCATTCACTGTGTCAATCCTATTGTCTACAATAAATCAAGATCTCCATTATACAAAAAAGGTTTCTAAATTAATTGGAAACAAAATACAACACATATAATGTCCAATTGATAATATATCATTTAAGTACAAGAAATAGAATAATGTAACCTTATTTCATTACCAAGAGTTTCACTCTTTCACCCCAAGCAAGATGAAGATTTAGTTACTCATGGATAATAAGAAAGAAAGAGAGAAGAAGAGAAAGATGAACATAACTTCAATTTAGAACAAGAGAAAATTACAATAAAGGAAAACAATAAACAAGCATAACCACAACTTGTAAAAAACTAAGCCTAACACCAAGTACCCAACATCCAGCTCATGGTGCCTTTTATAGAGGAGCAGGGATACAAAATGACAAGGAGAATGATTAAGAGTAAGTGGAATCAAGTCCAATATCACCATCAAGGAGCCTGAATCAAGTTTTGTGTTCAACATGAAAGTTTTAGATCTGGGTCTTAACTTTCAAATGTCCAAATTTTAGCCCAAGATAATTCTTGCAGTCTGAGTAATGCTCTGATTACTGTACACTATTCAGGTTTCAGACACAAAACTCGTGTTCTGTCTTCCAAGCCCAATTAGCTCTACTAGATGTCTGATTGAGACTTTGAGCTCTTCATCAAAGTTGTAGAGCTCTCTCTTATCTTTCCTACAAGGTAAAATTCATAATTATCAGACATTTAGAACTCAAGATATGGCCGAAATACAGAAATAGCGTAAGACCAAAATAGTGCTAAAAAAAATCAATTAAGTCCAATTTGAGTCCAAACTTACAAAATATAACTAGGCTTAATCAATTAAGTATATGGAGAGTGTAAATAACTAAAAATGAGGGTTTATTAATGTATAAAATATGTGATCATCAAATTCCCCCACACTTAGCTTTTTGCACTCCTGGGCAAAACACATAAGACCAAAGTTAGGAGACAAAGAAAAATGACACAGACTCAAAAATTAAAAATTCTAAAAGACTCGATGAAGCAAAAAGAGCAACAAGAAATTCAAGGGATCAAAGCATTAATGAGGTAACATTTCTTCACATCTCAAACCAACAAGCAAGGAAATTTCAGTTGAAAAGAATGAATCAAGAATGATCGATCCTCGCAGAATTCACTCTCAATCTCTCAAGTGTTTAAAAGGTAAGTATTTCACTCTATTCAACCCATGAACAATTGCACTACCATAAGCTTGCTTATCTTCTACTTCTCCGCTACTCAAAACACATGCATACAAAAATCAAGAGGATTTTATTCAAGGTTGTAATGGGGTCATGGTAAAGGAGATGAGATAATATGTATATGAAAAGATAAATACCAAAGAGAATAAAAGAGCATTATGGTACAGTTAGAGTGGAGAAAATGTTTGAGAACATTCATCATAAAGGTTAATCACCAATATTTGACAAATGTTTTGTTGAAGATCAATCCCAAATTAGTGAATTGAATTCATTGTTAGACTTGAACATTCTCTTTTTTTTTTTGTTGTTTTCAAGCATCCACCTTTATTCTGACTCTGATAATCCTTTGATTGCAATAATTGTCAATTATTTTTTTTTATGATCATTTTGCACACACACCCCCACACTTGTTCAAGAACAAGGTCAATGCTCTCTTATTCCCTAAGGTTGAGTAAAAACATGTTTTTTTTCTTTTTTTTTTTGAAGGTGCGAAATGAGCTAAAAACAAGGAATGGTTAAATAAGTTCAAAGGGGTTACACAATGGAAAATATACAAGGATGGCTATTTGGTCAAAGTAGCTATTTCAAAATGCCTCAATCATATTAATGTATGCATGTGAAAATATAGCCTAAAAAAGAATTAAAGCAAGTTCTAGAGTAACAATTCCATGAGTGAAAATTACACAAGAAAGAAGATAATGGTACAGATATTCAATCCATTCATCAATAGACTCAAAATCTCACAAGGCATATTTCTATCATTCTCAATCCACCAATTCAACATCCATAACCAAGCATGTGAAATTTAAGAAAGAAGATAATTTATTCAATCATGCTATGATCCCTGAATTTCAATTGCTTCAAAGGATGTGAGAGTGCATTCACTTGAATTTTACAAAGGAAATCAAAAGATAAAAACTTTGTTACTTCCACAGATTAATACTAATTAATTTACTACCCCAACTAAGATGCGTCTCAAAAGCAAAAAATTGTTTTCAAAATTTACTCATTACTCTGCCATCCTTAATTGGTTTTACTACAAATAGGTTTCTGACAGTCATCTGACTAAACATACTTCCTAATTTAAATGCGTCTCAGAAGTAAAATTACTCCTTACTCTGCCATCACTAATTGGTTTAGTAAGTTCATGACAATCATATCATACTTCCCAAAAAGAAAAGAAAAAAAAATTATTTTTGGGTCAACTATCCTTCCCCTCCAACTAGATCACAACATTGTCCTCAATATTAAAATATAGATGAGTAAAGGATAGAAGATATTACCTATTAGAGAAATCTGACACAAATTTAAATAGAAATAAAGTACGATAAATTCAAAATAAAGGAAAGCTTTAAACGAAGTATCAAATCTGGCTCTTTTTTCATCCTGCTTCCCTCACTGCTTCCTGTTGACCAATCTATCTGAGTTATTGCTGGATCAGGATCAAAGATCAAAGGTAAAGGAAATTTTTTTTTGGGTGACTTCAAGAAAACCATCAGGGTAAAGAAGTCTAGAAACCCCTAAAGGACCCTGCTCAAAGGATCGTTTGTATGTACAGCTTTCATGGCGTATCTTTATACTGCGCGTCATGAGTGCAGTAGTGGCATATCTTTATACTGTGTGTCACCAATGCAGTAGATATAATGCCCATTTTCGAGAAGGAACGTCACATTATTGAACATAAAAGAAAATGCGAAAAATAAAATTTTGAACAATTAAGACCCGGTTTATTTAGTTTAAAGTTAACTTGCATGATATTTTAATACGTGAGTAAAATGGCAGTATTTTTTTCTTTTTTTTTTTAATTTAACGATGCGAAATATGAATAACGATGAAAAATAAAACAGTAAATAGAACTCACATCTGAATAGCATACACACACACACACACATATATATATATATATATTTAAATGTCAAATGTATTTTAGATACAGCCTGGAAATTTTCAAAAAGAAAAACTATACCTGCCCCAAGGAATCATACATATACATTCCCCATAATATCAAAATATACAGTCCACCAAAATAATACATCAGGCCCTCAAAATAAAACACTGGCAGTCATCAGCAGCTACCAGTAAAATCAGTCCCTCAGAGGAGGAGGGACCGTATTCGGGTCCTCAGCAGGATCCTCCTCTTCAGAGGAAACCTCTATGGGAACCACGGAACCACGGGTAGGAGCCCGCACAGTAGAATCAAAAGAGTCCTCCCAAGGGGTGTAGTAACGATCACCCCACATCTCTCGGATGGGTAAGTAGAACTCCAGTCGCAGGCTGACATGGCAGGTGAGGATCGGCGCCTCATGACGTCTCCAGGCTAGGGAAATCGACACGTCCCCCAGGTAGACGCAGCGATCGGAATTCAAGTTGATATGCCAGCACTCTGGCCCTCCGAGGAAGGTCAGACGCACATCACCTAGAAATCCGCGCATGCGTGCCGCCATCGCCTCAGTAGATGCTAATCCCGTTCGGGCCAGAAGCCAGGAAAATCGGGATCTTCCGCCTCCTTGCCGTCGTCTTCGATCAATACAGTGTACACACAGGCAGCAAATAATAGAAATACAGAAAAGAGGTAAGACATCCTACCATCATTACCAATTATAGCAGCCAGAAACAAAACGGCGCAACGCGCCCAAATAGCAATTCAGAGCAGCATTTCCAAATAATAATGAACAGTAAGTCCAACAGTAAGCAAATAAACAGTTCCAGGCAGATATTCGTTACAATAATGATCAGACAATTCACAGTTACGGAAAGTAAGGATTCACAATGACAGATTATATCGTGATGCACATGCTTTCCCAAATTCCTACTCCATGGAGCTAGACACAAACAGTCGGAGAGAAAGATCAGGAGACGTGTCTGTAACTCGGCTGCCGCGGCCAAAGTGCTATAATCAATAATTTCCACGTGCACGTTCAGGCATTGTACAGACAGTCCACGCTCGATCACGATATAGGACAGTGTCTCGGTCCGGATCGTCGGTGCGTTTGCATCGGTTTGCCCCACGGGTAGAAGAGCTACCAACTACCCATTGTGAAGGACCCGCACCCCGACGCCCCCAAGGTCAAACATGACCTACACTAGTCTACTCGCACCCGTACTAAGGTGTGTTCAATCTCTAAGTCAACTTGGCCTTACAACAGTCCACAGGACATTCACAATGCATAAGACTATATGCATGAACATTTATGATTCATAATTTCATACAATTCTATAATATGCCACAATTGGTTAAGATAAGCATCAAAATACAAATGGTCACTCACGTGGACCCATAACATTATAATATAAAGATCAAATCAATTGGTACATTCTTAGGTCCATTATGAATCCTAACTTAGAATTTGTTTCCCCTTTCAAGGTTCATGTCCAATCCAATTCTTACAATTAGTTTAATCTTCTAAGGTAATTTAATTTCAGACAATTTGTAAATTATTCAAGTTCTTAGGCCTCACACTCTCTTGTTCTTCACTCACTTGTAATTACCTTAAATCTTATGACAATCTCACTCTTAGTCCTTTAAAATTTATGTAATCTTTGATTATATTAAATTCTTCCAATTTATTAATTGTTTACCTCATTACATAGGTTTTTAATTGCATAATTACTTATACTTCCAAGTTACCAAAGTTACATATTTACACCTAAAAAGGCCTTAGAGGTTGTGGCCTCTCTAGGGATTCAATTCCCAAATCTTTTCAATTTATCATATTATAGGTTACACTCTTAATTCACTTAATCCTTTACTTGTTGCATTGGTTCACCAATAACCCCAATTTTGGGCTCAACACCGTGGCCACCCTATAGGTTTCAATCTCAAGTTTTCCTTTCATTAAATTCCATTTTAACACTTGATTAATTTAAGCCTCATGCTTGTTACAACTTGTCTACAATTTACCCAATTTTTAACCCTCAAAACCGTGGCCTCCCAAAAGGCACTCCATATCCATTTTCTTCCATTTCAAGCCATCCAATCCAATCCAATAAATCAATGTACACAATCAAGCAATTCAAGGTCATGAATATTATAAAATCAACATGTAAGCATAATAGTCATCCAATTAAAGAATAACCCACATTAGGGTTTTTCTTATAAACAACAAAATCAAAGTTCCTAGATGCTAACAGAGGTTGAGGAGGAGTGTCTTCCTCTTACCCAAGTGAAGAAAACAAAAGAACACCAAGGAATCTCCTTGTAATTTCGGATTGGTACTCCACCAAACCCTAGAAATTTTTTGACTTGATTAGAATAGCATAAGGACATGAAAAATGTAATGTAGATGGTCATTAAAAGACCCTTGAAACCGAAAATGCAAGGAAGAGAAGAAGAGTCTTGAAGCTTACCCAAAAACTCAAAACTTGAAGCTTGAAGAAAGTGATGAAGATGGTGGAATTTCAAGATGCTCCAAGCAAGAAAGATGTTTAGAAGGAGGAGAGGATTAAGAAAATGTGGTTGGTTGTAATTTTTGTGAAGAATGAGTGGGAGGGAGAGGGGCTGGCCATAGCTCTAGAGAGAAGGAGGAGAAGAAGAAAATGAAGAAAGAAGAAGAAGAAAGGTAGAGAGAGAAAGGCTTTAGGTTAAAGGAATTTTGTGTAATGTAATAACTTAAGTGAAACAAATTAATTTTCCCCCCTCCATAGTGGGCTGCTGCCGTGCATAGAGAGACAAAAAAGGGTGAGTGTGTTGGCTTCCCTTGGAAGCTAAGGGCTCTTTAGTCATTAATTGGTCAAAGCTTCTCAAAGAAGCTTTGATTATTTTACATTAAATTTGAATTAAAGTGAATTGATTAGACATAAAGTAGATTACATTTGGATAATGTGATAAGATTTTTTTTATTGCATGCTATTATCCAATGGATAATAGTTACAGTTGACAGAAGTCAGTATTTAATTAATCTGACAGATAAATTTTTTGCAGCATTGTTTTATTTTATCTGTTAGAATTTCTCGAAAATTGCAAAACCTCGTAAACTGTGTCCAGTCTCGGGTTTAGTAAGATCCCTCGTCGATATATCCATAGTTCCAGGTTCACTGAGGAAATATCGCGTTTCTCCAGTTCCGCTCAGTGCGCATGCAAAACGAGGAATATACTAAAATATTCGACGTTTCCGAAAAATTCTCAGAAAATTCTCAAAAATTACAAATATTATAAAACGACTATTCGTCATATAATTTTCCAATTTTTGAAGCGCTACAGTCGTTTTCCCGACTCTACTCAAGTTTTGCGCAAAACGAAGAATATATTAAAATATTCGTCATTTCCGAAAAATTCCGAAAGAATTCACATAATTCACAAATATTAGAAAATGACTATTCGTGGTAAAATAAATAATTTCCGGAACGTTACACTGACCTTAGCAATTCTCAGCTCAGTGTGCACGCAAAATAAAAAATATATTAAAATATTCGACGTTTCCGAAAAATTCCAAAAAAATTCCTAAAAATTATGAATATTTTAAAATGATTATTTATTATTAAACAGATATTTTTCGGGATGTTACAACACTCCCCAACTAAAAGGAATTTCGTCCTTGAAATTTATGTACCTCAAAATAGTTCTGGATGTTGCTCCTTCATCTTGTCTTCCGGCTCCCAAGTCGCATCCCCAGTTGTTTCGTTCCAAATCACCTTTACTAATGGGATCTCCTTACCTCTAAGTTGCTTTATCCGTCGGTCCTCGATTCTCGCAGGAGGTGCCTCATAGGTTAAGTTCTCTTTTAATTGTACCGTGTCCGGTGCTATGACATGACTTGGGTCAGGTAAATATTTACAAGTTGTGACACATGGAAGACATTGTGTATGTTGGAAAGGAAAGGGGGTAAGGCTATCTGGTAAGCTACTCGACCTATCCGGTGAAGAATCTGGTAAGGTCCAAGGAATTTTGGAGTAAGTTTTCTAGATTTCAAAGCCCGGCCGACCCCAGTCGTGGGTGTAACTTTCAAGAAAACATGCTCACCTTCTTCAAACTCAAGAGGCTTCCTCCTCTTGTCTACATAACTCTTTTGCCGGCTCTGAGCGGTCTTCATCTTCTCTTGAATCATCTTGACCTTTTCAGTTGTCTACTGAATGATATCGGGTCCAGTTGTGAGACGCTCACCGTCTTGGTACCAACACAAAGGCATCCGACACCGTCATCCATACAGAGCTTCATAGGGTGCCATCCTTATACTCGAATGATAACTGTTGTTATAGGTGAATTCTATCAATGGTAGAATTTCATCCCAACTTCCAGCCTGTTCTATGGTACAAGCTCTAAGCAAATCTTCCAGAGATTGGATTGTTCTTTCAGATTGACCATCAGTTTGTGGGTGGTACACCGAACTTAAATGTAATTTCGTTCCCAACGATGCCTGTAGACTCTGCCAAAATTTTGAAGTAAACCTCGGATCCCTATCCGAAGCAATATTCGTAGGCACACTATGCAGCCTAACGATTTCCCCAATATACAGTCGGGTCAGCTTCTCCAGACTGTACCTTATGTTGATCAGAAGGAAATGAGCTGACTTTGTAAGTCAATCCACTATTACCCAAATCGAGTCATGTCCTCTCTTTGTCCTTGGCAAACCCACAACAAAATCCATTGCAATGCTGTCCCATTTCTATTCAGGAATAGACAATGGTTGCAGCAATCCTGTAGGTCTTCGATGTTCCACCTTAGTTTTTTGACAAACTAGACAAGTCGATACGCATCTAGTGACATCGCTCTTCATCCCATGCCACTAGAATAACTTCTTCAAGTCTTGGTACATCTTCGTTATGCCCGGGTGCATATTCAGCTTGCTGGTGTGGGCATGTTCCATAATATACTGCTTAAGCTCTTGGTCACGGGGAATGCAAACTCTACCCCGAAATCTCATAATTCCATCCGTTCCTTCCTCGAAATCCATTTCTTTGCCTTCCTTCATTTGCTCTCTCACTTCTTGCAAGAATTCATCGGCATTCTGTTTTTCTCATATGTCCTCCATTAGCTCGCTTGAGATGGTAACCATGTTCATACAGATCTTGCCTGGTTTCAACTCCACAAATGACCAAACATCTCTAAGCTGTTCGATGAGCTCCTTTTCCTTGATCATCAGGGCAGAAGCACTGATAGTCTTTCTACTCAATGCGTCAGTCACGACATTCGCCTTGCCAGGGTGATACAATAGCTGAAAGTCATAGTCCTTCAAAAATTCTAACCATCTTCGTTGCCTCATGTTCAGCTCCTTCTGATCATACAAGTACTTCAAGCTCTTGTGATCATTGAAGATGGTGAATGTTGCTTCATAGAGGAAATGCCTCCATATCTTCAGGGCAAAAACCACCGCTGCTAACTCCAAATCATGTGTTGGGTAATTCTTCTCATGCACTCGCAACAGTCGCGAAGTATAGGCCACTACTCTTCTGTGTTGTATAAGAACAGATCCCAATCCTTGGTATGAAGCGTCACAGTACACCTCGAATGGCTTATTCGGATCAGGTAGCACCAATACTGGTGAGGTAGTCAGCTGTTTCTTCAACTCTTGGAAACTCTACTCACAGCTATCAGTCCACTCAAAAGTCTGATTCATCTTCGTTAGCTGAGTGAGCGGTCCAGCAATTTTGGAAAATCCTTCTATGAATCTTCGGTAATATCCGGCTAACCCCACAAAGCTATGAACCTCCGTCACTGACTTCGGTTGTTCCCACTGTAGCACTGCCTCTACTTTTGACGGATCCACTGTAATCCCTTCCTTCGAGATAACTTGGCCCAAAAACTTCACCTCATCTAGCCAAAACTCACACTTCGACAGTTTGGCATACAGTTCTTTCTCCTTCAGAATCTGAAAAACTATGCTGAGGTGTTCAGCATGATCCTCCTGGTTCCGGGAATATATCAAGATGTCATCAATGAAGACGACAACGAACTTATCCAAATAAGGGTGAAAGATTCTGTTCATGTAGTCCATGAAGATAGCAGGTGCATTCGTCACACCAAACGGCATCACCAGGTATTCGTAATGACCGTATCGGGTACGAAAAGCAGTCTTGGGTATATCCTCCGTTTTCACTCTTATCTGATGATACCCAGATCTCAGATCAATCTTCGAAAATACTACTGCTCCCTTCAATTGGTCCATCAAATCGTCGATTCTCGGGAGAGGATATTTGTTCTTGATCGTCAACTTGTTCAACTGCCTATAGTCCACACACAATCTCGAGGTACCATCCTTCTTTCGAACTAGTAACACTGGTGCTCCCCACAGTGATACACTCGGCCTGACAAATTGTTTCTCCAAAAGCTCCTCTAGCTGTTTCTTAAGTTCTGCCAATTTCATTGGTGACATCCGGTAAGGTGCTATAGACACGGGACCAGCTCCTGGTACAAGGTCAATAACAAACTCTATCTCACGCGTCAGCGGTAAACTAGGTACATCTTCGGGGAAGATCTCAGGAAACTCCTTCACCACAGGAATAGTGCTCAGATCGGCCTCGCTCTCGACTTTCAAATAAGATAGTAGCATGTATCCTTGAGCTCCTTCTTTCAAGAAAGCTCGCACTTGGTTGGCCGTCAAGTATCTAGAATCCTCATCCACAGGAAAGACTATGGTTTTTCTAGAGCAATCTAACAGAACATGGTTAGAAGACAACCAGTCCATCCCTAAGATTATATCTAATTGTGAAAGAGGTAAACAGATCAAATCGACAGAAAAGATTCGACCTTCAACGATTAGGGGACACTTCAAACAGACTTTGGTAGTAACTACTGGTTTGTCAGTAGGGGTTGAAACAGTCAATTCAAAGGGTAGTTCAGACACAGGTAAGTTAAGTCGTAGCACACAGTCATATGATATGAAAGAATGGGTTTCCCCAGAGTCATACAGTACATTTAAAAGATTACCCCCTATGGCGCCTTCTCCTTGAATCAAGTCTTCGGATTTGGAGGCTTCAGCTTCGCTCATGGTGTAAACTCGACCTCCAGCTTGCAGTTTCTTGGCTTGAGTTGCATTGACTGAAGGTTCAGCCTTTGCTTGATTGCAGTCTCTGGACACGTGGCCCGGTTTGCCACATCTGAAGCAGATGATTCCCTTGATCGTGTAGTCTCTCGTGAGATGATCTTTCCCACACTTTAGGCATTTGGAAGGATATGTCACATTCTGACTAGTCCGGTTCCCAGAAGAACCTCCACCAGAACTTCCACCGGCTTGATGCTGACTCCCCGTTGGTCGGGAATAAGCCTTCTTTTGGAAGCGGTTTGAATTACTGCCTCCACCTCTTTGGAACCTCGCAGGCCCAAAGTTCTTGCTCCTCGAGTCTCTAGCCTGTTCCAAGGCCTCAACTTCACAGCATGTGTCCAACAGTTCTGAAAACACCTTCATTTTCAGGGTGATCACGACCTTCTTCACTTCATACCTTAGTCCTTCAGTGAACTTCTAACATTTCCAGGCTTCATCGGTTTGATGTTGGTAGTGTGTTAAGAACTTCTCCAGGTTCTCAAATTTGGCCACATATTCACTAACGGTCATATTCCCCTGTCTCAGGTTAAGGAATTCCATCTCTTTCGCATGTCTTGCATTTGTAGAAAAATATTTGTCCAAGAACTTGTTCTTGAACATGTCCCACGTGACGTCAGTTCCTTCGGCTTCCAGTGCTTTCTGAGCTCCATTCCACCAGTCTTCGGCGTTGCCGACAAGCATGAAGGTAGCATAGTTCACCTTCTTGTCTTTGGCGCAGTTTATGCCACGGAAGACTTTCTCCAGTTCTTTGATCCATAAACTAGCCTTGTCCGGATCAAATTCCCCTTTGAACTGTGGAAGGTTGTGGCGATGAAACTCTGCTAAGTTCTGCACGTCGGCAGTCGCCTCGAGCTATTGAGTAGCTCTTTCTTGTTGCTGAGCAGCACGTTCATTTTGTTGTGCGATGACTTCCGCCATCCTTTGCATTGCTTCTATGACGGCTGTTATTCCTTCACCCCTCGCCATCTCGCTCTTTCTTAAATCAGATTAGTTGAAAAACATAAGAAAAGTCATATGTATCCATTCAGAATACCAATTACAGAGATTCACACAGCACAAACAAGATAGACTCACACACAAGACCCAAAGTAACACAAACCGGGGCTGTGATACCAACTTAATGTAACGCCCCTTTTCGAGAGGGAACGTCACATTATTGAACATAAAAGAAAATGCGAAAAATAAAATTTTGAACAATTAAGACTCGATTCATTTAGTTTAAAGTTAACTTGCATGATACTTTAATACGTGAGTAAAATGGCGGTATTTTTTTTCTTTTTTTTTTTTAATTTAACGACGCGAAATATGAATAACGATGAAAAATAAAATAGTAAATAGAACTCACATCTGAATAGCATACATATATATATATATATACATTCCCCAAGGAATCATACATATACATTCCCCGTAATATCAAAATATACAGCCTACCAAAATAATACATCAGGCCCCCAAAATAAAACACTGGCAGCCATCAGCAGCTACCAGTAAAATCAGTCCCTCAGAGGAGGAAGGACCGTATCCGGGTCCTTAGCAGGATCCTCCTCTTCAGAGGAAACCTCTATGGGAACCGCGGAACCACGGGCAGGAGCCCGAGCAGTAGAATCAAAAGAGTCCTCCCAAGGGGTGTAGTAACGATCACCCCACATCTCTCGGATGGGTAAGTAGAACTCCAGTCGCAGGCTGACATGGCAGGTGAGGATTGGCGCCTCATGACGTCTCCAGGCTAGGGAAATCGACACATCCCCCAGGTAGACGCAGCGATCAGAATTCAAGTTGATATGCCAGTACTCTGGCCCTCCGAGGAAGGTCAGACGCACATCACCTAGAAATTCACGCATGCGTGCCGCCATCGCCTCAGTAGATGCTAATCCCGTTAGGGCCAGAAGCCAGGAAAATCGGGATCTTCCACCTCCTTGCTATCGTCTTCGATCAATACAGTGTACACACAGCCAGCAAATAATAGAAATACAGAGAAGAGGTAAGACATCCTACCATCATTAGCAATTATAGCAGCCAAAAACAAAACGGCGCAACGCGCCCAAATAGCAATTCAGAGCAACATTTCCAAATAATAATGAACAGTAAGTCCAACAGTAAGCAAACAAACAATTCTAGGCAGATATTCATTACAATAATGATCAGACAATTCACAGTTACGGAAAGTAAGGATTCATAATGACAGATTATATCGTGATGCACATGCATGCTTTCCCAAATTCCTACTCCATGGAGCTAGACACAAACAGTCGGAGAGAAAGATCAGGAGACGTGTCTGTAACTCGGCTGCTGTGGCCAAAGTGCTATAATCAATAATTTCCACGTGCACGTTCAGGCATTGTACAGACAGTCCACGCTCGATCACGATATAAGACAGTGTCTCGGTCCGGATCGTCGGTGCATTTGCATCGATTTGCCCCACGGGTAGAAGAGCTACCAACTACCCATTGTGAAGGACCCGCACCCCGACGCCCCCAAAGTCAAACATGACCTACACTAGTTTACTCCCACTCGCACTAAGGTGTGTTCAATCTCCTAGGCAACTTGGTCTTACAACAGTCCACAGGACATTCACAATGCATAAGATTCTATGCATGAACATGTATGATTCACAATTTCATACAATTCCATAATATGCCACAATTGGCCAAGATAAGCATCAAATACAAATGGTCACTCACATGGACCCATAACATTATAATATAAAGATCAAATCAATTGGTACATTCTTAGGTCCATTATGAATCCTAACTTAGAATTTGTTTCCCCTTTCAAAGTTCATGTCCAATCTAATTCTTACAATTAGTTTAATCTTTCAAGGTAATTTAATTTCACACAATTTGTAAATTATTCAAGTTCTTAGACCTCACACTCTCTTGTTCTTCACTCACTTGCAATTACCTTAAGTCTTATGACAATCTCACTCTTAGTCCTTTAAAATTTATGTAATCTTTGATTATATTAAATTTTTCCAATTTATTAATTGTCTACCTCATTACATAGGTTTTTAATTGCATAATTACTTATACTTCCAAGTTACCAAAGTTACATATTTACACCTAAAAAGGCCTTAGAGGCCGTGGCCTCTCTAGGGATTCAATTCCCAAATCTTTTCAATTTATCATATTATAGGTTACACTCTTAATTCACTTAATCCTTTACTTGTTGCATTGGTTCACCAATAACCCCAATTTTGGGCTCAACACTATGGCCACCCTATAGGTTTCAATCTCAAGTTTTCCTTCCATTAAATTCTATTTTATCACTTGATTAATTTAAGCCTCATGCTTGTTACAACTTGTCTACAATTTACCCAATTTTTAACCCTCAAAACATGGCCTCCCTAAAGGCACTCCATATCCATTTTCTTCCATTTCAAGCCATCCAATCCAATCCAATAAATCAATGTACACAATCACTCAATTCAAGGTCATGAATATCATAAAATCAACATGTAAGCATAATAGTCATCCAATTAAAGAATAACCCACATTAGGGTTTTTCTTACAAACAACAAAATCAAAGTTCCTAGATGCTAATAGAGGATGAGGAGGAGTGTCTTCCTCTTACCCAAGTAAAGAAAACAAAAGAACACCAAGGAATCTCCTTGTAATTTCGGATTGGTACTCCACCAAACCCTAGAAATTTTTTGACTTGATTAGAATAGCATAAGGACATGAAAAATGTAATGTAGATGGTCATTAAAAGACCTTTGAAACCGAAAATGCAAGGAAGAGAAGAAGAGTCTTGAAACTTACCCAAAAACTCAAAACTTGAAGCTTGAAGAAAGTGATGAAGATGGTGGAATTTCAAGATGCTCCAAGCAAGAAAGATGTTTAGAAGGAGGAGAGGATTAAGAAAATGTGGTTGGTTGTAATTTTTGTGAAGAATGAGTGGGAGGGAGAGGGGCTGGCCATAGCTCTAGAGAGAAGGAGGAGAAGAAGAAAATGAAGAAAGAAGAAGAAGAAAGGTAGAGAGAGAAAGACTTTAGGTTAACGGAATTTTGTGTAATGTAATAACTTAAGTGAAACAAATTAATTTTCCCCCCTCCATAGTGCGCTACTGCCATGCATAGAGAGAGAAAAGAGGGTGAGTGTGTTGGCTTCCCTTGGAAGCTAAGGGCTCTTTAGTCATTAATTGGTCAAAGCTTCTCAAAGAAGCTTTGATTATTTTACATTAGATTGGAATTAAAGTGAATTGATTAGACATAAAGTAGATTACATTTGGATAATGTGATAGGATTTTTTTATTACATGCTATTATCCAATGGATAATAGTTACAGTTGACAAAAGTCAGTATTTAATTAATCTGACAGATAATTTTTTTGCAGTATTGTTTTATTTTATCTGTTAGAATTTCTAAAAATCGCAAAATCTCAGAACTCGTGTCCAGCCTCGGGTTTAGTAAGATCCCCCGTCGACATGTCCATAGTTCCAGGTTCACAGAGAAAATATCGCGTTTCTCCAGTTCCGCTCAGTGCGCATGCAAAACGAGAAATATACTAAAATATTCGACGTTTTCGAAAAATTCTCAGAAAATTCTCAAAAATTACAAATATTATAAAATGACTATTCGTCATATAATTTTTCAATTTTTGAAGCGCTACAGTCGTTTTCTTGACTTTGCTCAAGTTTTGCGCAAAACGAAAAATATATTAAAATATTCATCGTTTCCGAAAAATTCCGAAAGAATTCACATAATTCACAAATATTAGAAAATGACTATTCGTGGTAAAATAAATAATTTCTGGAGCGTTACACTGACCTCAGCAATTCTCAGCTCAGTGTGCATGCAAAACGAGAAATATATTAAAATATTCGACGTTTCCGAAAAATTCCAGAAAAATTCCTAAAAATCATGAATATTATAAAATGATTATTTATAATTAAACAGATATTTTTCGGGATGTTACAACACTCCCCAACTAAAAGGAATTTCGTCCTCGAAATTTATGTACGTCAAAATAGTTCTGGATGTTGCTCCTTCATCTTGTCTTCCAGCTCCCAAGTCGCATCCCCAGTTGTTTCATTCCAAATCACCTTTACTAATGGGATCTCCTTGCCTCTAAGTTGCTTTATCCATCGGTCCTCGATTCTCGCAGGAGGTGCCTCATAGGTTAAGTTCTCTTTTAATTGTACCATGTCTGGTGCTATGACATGACTTGGGTCAGGTAAATATTTACATAGTCCATTTTTTTTAAAAAAACCAACGTGCAAAGGTCTACCCGAGTCAATGACGGGTCAACCAAAGGCTGGGGCTCCACAACTAATTAAAGCCATGGTACTCCTTCCGGATCGCCCTTGTTCAAACATTTTTTTTTTTTTTTTTTTTCTTTTTTTTTTGAATTTTTTTTCTTTTTTTTTTTTTTTTTTAAAAGAAAACATGAAGAAGAAGAAGATAATATGTACAGATTGTTATGGATATGACTCACATCTGCCTCTGGTTTCACGTCTAGTAATGGCTTAAACGCCTTCTATGAGTCGAGGATAAGCTTCTCATCCAATTTTCTTATAAATTGGCAAACAGGGTCTTTTAGAGTCAGATTCCCAAGACTGTAGCGTTTTTCTTCATCCTTGAAGAGATTCCACAAATTAAGAAGTTCACGATGCATAAATCCACAAGAATGCGTCTCAAGAGTCAATAAGATATCATCTAATTACTCCTTACTCAGTCCATTCTTAATGAAGAAAATTTTATCTTCTTTGTTTGCGGAAACCATCCCCAAAGTACGACATCGCTTGTTACAATTCCATCGTCCACATTTGTAATAGACTTGTAACCTTTTTGCTCTTCTCCTTTTAGAATACGAACTTCTTCCAAGACCTGGCATGTATGAGTCAAATGAAATTGAAGACTCACCTATTAGTCGGACCTTTGCTTCAATTATCCAGCGTACAACTTCTGGCATACCTTTGTGTATTAACAATCTCAATATTTCACATCGAACTTTGTATATTTTTTTCAGAGCATTTTGAGGGAGAGAAGGAAAATGTTTTCTCAGGTTTGAAAGAATGACATCCATTTTAAAGGAGAAGAAAGATTCAGTTATTTTGGGAAACTGAAAAACAAACCGACTTGAGAGTCACAGAGTATCGTATCCGCCACTTAACCGACAACACAAAGAACTCATCAACTTGGTTTTTTCAGAAATGGTTTGAACCTTTGTCCATTGACTTCAAACACATTACCATTCCTAGGATTCGCAATATCTACGGCCCCATGAGGATACACGTGTTTGACAACAAAAGGACCACTCCACCTAGATCTCAATTTTCTAAGGAATAGGTGCAGGCGAGAATCATAAAGCAGAACTTTTTGACCAATTTCAAAAGATTTTCTCAAAATTGTCTTGACTATGGATTTTATTGGATTTGTCTTTTGACAATTTTCACAACTTTTGCAAAAAGTATAGCAGTTCTTAAATAAAGTGGGCTAATAAAATCCGCACTGCAAGATTTTCGCACTTATTTTCTTTGAAGAAAAGTGACCTCCACATGCTTCTGAGTGACAAAATTTAATGACACTACCTACCTCACTGTCGGGCACGCATCTCTGAAAAATTTGGTCAGGACAATGTTTGAACAAGTATGGGTCATCCCAATAAAAATTTTTCACCTCTGTCAGAAATTTCCTTCTATCTTGGTGCGTCCATTGAGGCGACATCTTTCCTTCTTGTTCTTTAGTAAGAGACGAGGAAATTACCACAGGAAAGCTTTGCTTTTCCCCCAAAAATATGTACTTCAACCCAGTAGGTAATGACTCTAGTTTCGGTGTGGGTACTTCTTCATGGGCATTATCATTCATGGTTTTTAACTCTTCGAATTTTGGCTTTCTTCCTTTGTATTCTATTTCCTCTGTAGAATCAAGCAAATCAAATGAATTAATTAAACAAACTTCTAATGGGTCAGAAGAACTTCCTTTTTGAAGATGATCATCTATAATGGCTTCAATTTCTTCAACTTCCTTATTTTCATCAATGACTTCCTGTGGTTGCTTGCACATGTTAAAAACATTGAGATCCAGTGTCATGTTTCCAAATGTTAGCTTCACCACTCCATTTTTGCAATTTATCAAAGCATTAGATGTTGCTAAAAATGGACGGCCTAAAATAACAGGAATTAACTTGCAACTATCAACCAGATGTTCAGTATCCAAGACAATGAAATCCACAGGATATATGAATTTATCAACTTGAACCAACACATCTTTCACTATTCTTCTTGGAATTTTAATTGATCTATCGGCAAGTAGAAGAGTTACAGAAGTTGGTTTTAACTCATCCAAGTTGAGTTGCTGATAAACTGAATATGGAAGCAGATTGACACTAGCACCAAGATCAAGTAAAGCTTTTTCAATTTTATGTTCTCCAATAATGCATGAAATGTAGGACAACCAAGGTCTATATTTCAACGCATTATTATTCTGAAGAATGGAGCTTACCTGTTCAGCCAAAAATGCTTTCTTTTTCACATTTAATTTCCTTTTAACAGTGCACAAGTCCTTCAAATATTTGACATAAGAAGGAATCTGTTTGATAGCATCTAACAAAGGAATATTGACTTTCACTTGTTTCAAAATTTCAAAAATTCCAGTGTTATGGTCCAATTTCTTTGGATTATTCAATGCTTGAGGAAATGGGGGTGAAGGTGAGAGTTTGGTCTCCTTTTGATCTTCTTGGGGAATTGGTTCATTTTCTTTCTCACAAGATTCAGGGATTTATTTTTCAACAACCTTTCCACTCCTAAGAGTTATCACTGACTGGACTTAGTCCATTTGTTGGTTTTCTGAACTCCCCTCATTTAGACTGTATTGACCCTTGGGATTTGGTTGAGGTTGAGAAGGAAATTTTCCTTTTTCATGAATGGTGAGTGCAGAAGAAAGTTTAGCAAGAGTGTCTTTTATGTCATTCATGGTTTGATTGTTTTGTTTATTAATGGCCTCTTACTTTTCTATGAATGCATGCAGTGTTTCCTCAAGATTTTTCCTATATGGTGGGACATAAGGTGCATATCCTTGAGAATTTTGAGAGTCCTGTTGTGCCTGAGGAGGTGGTGGTTGCATGAATTATGACCGATTATTATTCCTCCAGCTGAAGTTCGGGTGATTTCTCCATCCCAGATTGTATGTATCTGAAAAAGAAGAAGTAAATGGCTTTTTAAAATTATTCATTGCATTTACTTGCTCATGTAAAACTTCTTTAACAAATAGGAATCTTAGGACATTCATATGTTGAGTGTCCTAAGTCATCACAAATGCCACAAATTTCTTCATTTTGCACAGATTTGATTTCTTTTGCTTTTCTTAATTCCATGGCTTCCACCTTTCTAGCCAAACTGGCAAACCTAGCATTTAGATCTTCCTCTTGACTAAGGTGATATTTTCCTTTATTAGCACTTGTAAGATTAGATCTAATTAAATTTTCAGAAGTGTTAGTACTATGCCAAGATTGAGAATTTTCAGCCAACTGGTTCAAATAGTCTAAAGCTTCATCAGGTTCTTTATCAAGAAACTCACCATTGCACATTGTTTCCACAAATTGTTTAGTTTCAGGTGTTAAACCTTCATAAAAGAAGTTTATAGTTCGCCATTTTTCAAAACCATGATGTGGGTAAGAATTTAACAAATCTTTAAACCGTTCCCAACATTGAAAATATGCTTCATTTGAATTTTGGGAAAATTGTGGATTTGTCTTTTCATAGCATTAGTTTTATGTGTTGGAAAAATTTCTTCAAGAACTCACCTTGCATTTCTTGCCATGTGCCAATTGATCTTGGATTCAAAGTGTTAAGCCAAGATTTTGCTTTATCTTTTAAAGAAAAAGGAAACAATTTAAGCTTAACAATCTCTTCAGTGCAATTTTGATCATTGAAGGCAATACATACTTCCTCAAATTCTTTCAGATGTAAATATGGACTTTCAGATTCTAAACCATGAAAATTAGGAATTAAAGAAATCATACATGGCTTAAATCTAAAATTATTGGCATTGAGTGGAAAAATAAAACATGATGGACTAGAACTTCGAGATGGTTGCAAATATTTATGCATGGTTCGCAACGGTTGATTTTGATGTTCATCATGTACACTTTCATTGTTAGCCATTGTGTCAATTGTGTGTGATTGTGATTCAAACAAATCAATATATAAAGTACCAGGGTTAATTTTAACTAAACGATCAGAATTTAAATCACGATACCAATTAAGCATACATACATAAATAACTTAAAATAAATAAAAATAATATACAAGCTGGCGGTATAACCCACTATTAAATATTAACAAGAATGTGGTATAAACCAACCACCCAATAAATATGTACAAAGGCGTGGAATAAACCAACCACTAAATAAAAAAAAAAATGTGTGGTAGAAACCAACCACCAAAAATATATATATAACAAAGGTGTGGTAATAAACCAACCACCCAAAAATAAAAATAAAAATAAAGTACAGAAAATTAAAATACAAAAAATAAATTACAGAAAGTAAATTTAAATATAAAAACAGGAGAGTGATAGAGCCCCACAAAGCCGCGAAAGAGAAGAGAAGAAGAAATATTATTTCATTAAGTTAGATTGCAGAAAAATAAATAACGAGAAAAGTAAAAGGGAGAGTTTCCCCACTAAGTTAGTGCGTAAAATAAAAGGAGAGTTACCCCACCGATGAAAAAAAAATGACGAAAATAAATAAATAAAATTAAAAAACAAAAATAAATGACATAAATATAAAAGTTAGAAAGTTAGTATGTCAGCAAGTTAGTAAGTTAGAGTTAGATAGTTAGAAAGTTAGAGAGTTAGTAAAGAAACTGAAGGATCGGCAAGCCGATCTTTTGCTCCGGTGAGGGAGAAGAGAGAATAGATTTTATTAAAGAAAACGAACCTCAATAAATCAAAACTTCAAATCAAGTTCCCGGCAACGGCACCAAAAACTTGATTGCGGGATTTAAGAATGCAAACCCAAGTGCAGGTTGTCTCAAGTAATAAATTTCTCGGGAGTCCGAGGTCGATCCACAGAGAATTGATGAAGAAAAAATTAATTGAGGTAAGAAAAGGATTTGTCACAACATCAAAAGTAATAAAACAAGTTCACAATTGAATTTAAGGGCTTGCTTGGGGTTAGGAGATCCACTCTTAATAATAAATTAAAGGTAAGATTATTTCTCTTTATAACTCAATTGAAATCCACACACAACGGAGGTTCCAATCGAAAAATATAACATCTAAAGTTCAATTATATATGCAATCATATTAAGATTCCTTTAATTATCTACCAACATTTGTAAATGAGTTCAAGCATTCACTGTGTCAATCCTATTGTCTACAATAAATCAAGATCTCCATTATACAAAAAAGGTTTCTAAATTAATTGGAAACAAAATACAACACATATAATGTCCAATTGATAATATATCATTTAAGCACAAGAAATAGAATAATCTAACCTTATTTCATTACCAAGAGCTTCACTCTTTCACCCAAGCAAGATGAAGATTTAGTTACTCATGCATAAGAAGAAAGAAAGAGAAAAGAAGAGAAAGATGAACATAGCTTCAATTTAGAACAAGAGAAAATTACAACAAAGGAAAACAATAAACAAGCATAACCACAACTTGTAAAAAACTAAGCCTAACACTAAGTACCCAACACTAAGCTCCCAACATCCAGCTCATGGTGCCTTTTATAGAGGAGTAGGGATACAAAATGACAAGGAGAATGATTAAGAGTAGGTGGATGAGTGGGTGGAGTGGTTGGGTGAGTGGTTGAGTGGTTTGATGATTGGATGAGTAGTTGGATTATTGAGATTCTTTGTCTCTAAAATAATTCATTGCTTAAGTCATTGATTCTGTCATTTTCGAGCCAAGTGGTCTTCATGAAAGTTCTAGGAAATTGTCTAAGCTTTCCAATGGTTCTGAAATCACCCAAAAATTCGTCTTACAGCCCAAGATATGACCCAATTACTACATACTGTTTAGGCCCAGTTTCAGCACCTCTGTTTTGAATTTCAGACCCAATGTTACCATCAAGGAGCCCGAATCAAGTTTTGTATTCAACATGAAAGTTTTAGATCTGGGTCTTAACTTTCAAATGTCCAAATTTCAGCCCAAGATAATTCTTGCAGCCCAAGTTATGCTCTGATTACTATACACTATTCAGGTTTCAGACACAAAACTCGTGTTCTATCTTTCAAGCCCAATTAGCTCCACTATATGTCTGATTAAGACTTTGAACTCTTCATCAAAGTTGTAGAGCTCTCTCTTATCTTTCCTACAAGGTAAAATTCATAATTATCAGACATTTAGAACTCAAGATATGGCCGAAATACAGAAACAGCGTAAGACTAAAATAGTGCTAAAAAAATCAATTAAGTCCAATTTGAGTCCAAACTTACAAAACGTAACTAGGCTTAATCAATTAAGTTCATAGAGAGTGTAAATGACTAAAAATGAGGGTTTATTAATGTATAAAATATGTGATCATCAAAGACCAATAGATATATGTCCATCCTATTATCTAATTAACTTATTCCACCATTAGAATGAAATTAAACATGCATTAACCATATCCATGATCTCAAACCTAAATTCCTATGTCTAGTTCAATAGATTTAATCACATGACATTAAATGTTGGCCAAACACTCAAGAGCATTAAGAGAAATATGGTTAAACAAATCTATATCATTTATATTAACTCAAAGGGTTACAAAATCCCTATATACAACTTATCTACTCATGACACATGAAAATCTATCATAAATCATTATGTTTATGGCAATAGAAGAGAAGAAGTAAAATGAATAAGAGATGAAGCTTAATAGATGTGCTCTTTGATGCTTGAATCTTCCTTTTTGAAGAAGATAACCTCTAACTTTACTTCATTTAGCTTCCTTTCAACCTAAAATATTAACCCTAGTAGCTTTGTTCTAAGTTACCAAAAAGCTTTTTTCTAAATTACCTAAAATCAATATTTATAGGTTGAATTTTTACTTTCACGCTGCGGCATGAACCACCTTGTGTTGCGGCTCGCATTGAATTTAGGTCACCACGCCGCAACATACACTTATTTGCACCGTGGTGTGCAAGCCTCGGGTTTCAGTATGCAGCAAGCTGAAATTCACCTTGGGCTATCTCTTCTAATGTAGGTTCAAGTCTTTCATAAATCTGCTTGTTTGGAGCCCATCATGCAATAGAAAAATCACACAGTTAATAACAATTGCAAATGTGCTTAATCTATCAAAGAATCAAAAATATTTTCTCAAAAATCATAATAGAAGACATCAACAAGGAATTAGATGAATATGAGGCTAAAGTCTTCCATTCATGCATAAGAACAAAGACTAATGATAACTACACAAAGTGTAGTTATTTGTGCCCTATATCTGAGCTATAAAGAGTGCTAAAGTCCTTGTATTCATGCATATTTAGAAGGTTTTATGCTTATATTTACTATATTCAATTTTGATACCTTTCCAGTATGTTTATAAGCAAACTGTGCATATTTGATAGGTGATTAAGTGAATTTATATTTGTTACTGATTTGGTGTTTTCTCTATCATAGGAAGAGCTCCAAACAAGATGATATGTGGAGCATTTAAGCTAAAATGGGAAGATAAAGCCAAATTAGCATCTCAGCAGACAACGCCGCGGCGTGGCATGTTAATGCCGCGGCATGACATTTCCTGCATCCAAAGTCAGGGGCTTCGAAGAATTGAACGCCGCGACGCAAGGATTTAATGCCGCAGCGTACGTAACCTAATTTGACATGTGCCGCAGCGTAGGCATGTTAATGTCGCAGCGTGCCTCTGTTTTGCTGAGTCTATAATAGATTTTTAATAGATTTTGTAAAGGGAGTTTGGAGAGCCGTAGATAGTTTTAGGTTTTAGAGGAGCTACGACGTTGTGCTTCATTTCTGGGCTGATTAGAGGCCTAGGGAGGCTAGGTTGGAGGTCTTCTTCCTTAAGGAAGAGGATTCAAGCTTCAAGGATCTCATCAATGGCATCCTTCCTCTTCTCCCTGAGTTTTCTTCTCTTCCCTTATCTTTTGAGCACTGTTTTGCTTTGTAAATTCGTGTTCAATTGATTAGAAGCTGTATTTAGGAAATACTTTGAATCTTTATATGATTATTGATGTTTATGTATGAATTTGAGTTTCTATTGATGTTTAGCTTTGTTCTTCCATGCCTATGCTTAATGCTTGCTTCTGTTTGATTAACAATTGCATGATCTTAATTGATGCAAATGAACTAGACATAGGGATTTGTGGAGATGGACATGGTATGGTTGATGCATGTTCGACGAGTTCAATTGGCTTGGATGAGTTGATTCACTAACTAGATAAAAATATACCTTTTAGCCATGTATTAGCGTGTGTTTGAGAATAGATCATTCATTAGTAGAGTTTACACTAGTCCTCATGCAACCATAAGAACCATAGTGGATTAGGTAAATGACACCAGGGTTGATCGACCTAGACATAGGCTTTTGACTAAATCAGATTCTCAGGCTAAACTAACTAAGCATTGATGTTACTTGTAAGGATTGTATATCATTAATATGAAGTAGGAAGTGAAGAAGGATTCCCTAGATTTCCAAACCCCTATGTTATTACTTTGGTAGTTTAGATTTAGATTAATTGCTTTTCTTTATTTTATATGTCCTTGACTAGAATCTAGCTGAGCTATTGGTTGCTACTTAATAATAGAAGCCTTGTCCTCATGGGAACGAACTTTAACTTCGTACCTGTATTACTTGAACGACCCATGCACTTGCGGTACACAAATGGTCTAACAACTAAGCATTCTATATAGCACAGATACAGGGTATAATTACCTACATTTTATGGAGTTATCAGTGATGAACATGGAGTTCACAGATGTGAAAAAGCCTCCTCCATTGAGAACATATGCACAAAAAGATTTGTACAAGCATTGTGTGTTTTACAAAGGCTACAGACATAACACTGAGGACTGCATCAACCTTCAAGATGCCATCGAATGCCTAATCCGGGATGGCCGTCTAGGCCGATATGTTCGCCAATCCCGAAATGATAATAAAAAAAGGAAAGAATTACAAGAAGAGAAGCTACAGTCCTCGAAGAAGCTCATTCCCATATCAGAGAAGGTGGCCACCCCCAAGGAATAGAAATGCTAGAATGCATCCATCCCGAGATAATGCCCAAAACCAAGAAAAAACACAACTCTGAGACAATCCCATTCAAGATAATGAACGTCGCCACACAAAAGTAACCTTAACAGTCAAAACCATTTCGGGGGACTTTACGGGTGGCGGTGAGTCAAAAAACATAAGAAAGAATGCTCTCCAGCTATGTTAAGCTTAGCCTCTCATCCAGTATCAAAATATGAAGACGGACATAGGAAGACCCTGCCAATCTCTTTTTCTAATAAAGATTATGGCAACACTATCCTGGACCACAATGATCCCATGATGATCTCAAGGATAATAACCAACACCGAAGTCCAACGTATATTTGTTGACCAAGGGAGTTGGCTGATATTATGTTCCTAGATCTCTTCGAGAAGTTAGGATTATCAAAGAAAGATTTGATCTCATATACCAACGAGTTGATTAGATTCACAAGAGACAAGATCACCCCGGTAGGATACATTAAGACCCATTTGACTTTAGGAAAAAAACATTTTGTTTAAAACACTTAAAGTCAAATTTATTGTGGTGGATTGCCCTTCTGCCTACAACGTCAACCTGGATCGCCCCTCACTTAATGCTTTTGGGGTCGTGATATCCACACTCCATTTGGCTATGAAGTTCCTTAACCAATATGAAAACTCCATCACTATCAAAGGAGACCAGGCAATGACTTAAAAATGCTACAATGAGAGCCTGAAGATTCCAAGAAATTGCATGCCACAGACCACAAACCAGTACAACAATTCATCCTCAGTCACTAAGGACCTTGTCAACTTCCTCTTAACTGAACTGGATGTTTGCGAAGAAATCTGTGATATGCATCCCCAACTTGAAGGAGAACTTTAACCCCTTCAACTTAACATCAAGCTAGACCAGGTAACTAAGATTGGAGGGAAGTTAGATTAAGAAGAAAGATCCCAAGTAATTGAATTTCTTGAGAAGAACAAAGATCTCTTTGCTTGGACATCTGTCGACATGCCAGGGTTGGACCTCATGTTTATTTGCCTTCGACTTTTTATCAAAAAAGACATGAAGCCGATGGCATAAAGAAAAGGAAAGTTAGACCAGAGAGATAGGAGGTAATACAGAAACAAATGAAAAAACTTATGGACGCTTAGTTTATCAGAGAAGTTTCTTATACCACTTGATTGTCCAACGTGGTCTTATAAAGAAGGCTAATGAAAAGTGACGTATGTGAGTTGATTACATTGACCTAAATAAGGCATGCCTAAAGGACCCTTATCTGCTACCCATTATAGATAAACTTGTGGACAACTCATTCGGATTCTAACTTCTCTCATTTATGGATGCCTATTTGGGTTATAACCAAATTTCCATGAACTCGAAAGATGAAGTCAAGATTGCATTTATAATCAAGATGGGAAGCTATTACTATCGAGATATGCTATTCGGGAAAAAACTGTAGGCATAACTTACCAACGAATGATGAATAAAGTCTTTGAAGAACAAATTGGCAAGATGCTAGAAGTTTATATCGATGACATAATTGCCAAGACAACGAAGTCCGATAACCATGTGGATGACTTGGAAGAAGTGTTTACCCAAATATGGAAGTATAATATGATATTGAATCATGAGAAATACACTTTTGGGATACAAGCCGGTAAATTTCTAGGGTTTTTATTACCAAACTGTGACATTGAAACTAACTCAAAGAAATGTCAGGCCAATCTTGATATGTATAGTCCGCAATCTGTGAAGAAAGTGCAACAACTAATAGGACTGATAGTGACCCTCACTCATTTCCTAGCTAAGGCCACTCAAAAGTCTCTTACTTTTTTCAAAACTCTAAAAAAGGGAAAGACTTTGAGTAGACCCTAAAGTGTGAGGTTGCATTCCAAGAGTTGAAGAAAATGTTGGCAACACTCCTAATCCTAATGAGGTTGGATCCCGAAGAGACCTTATATGCCTATCTCTTAGTTAGTAACTGTTGAAAAAGAGAAAATAAAGAGACATATAAAGAAAATCATGATTACATGATTTGGTTATGATTTAGTTTGCCTATACAACAAATCTAGATACTATTTACATAATTTTCAACACTCCTCCTCAAGCTGGAGCATATAGGTCATATGCACCAAGCTTGTTACAAATATAACTTATCTAAGGATCTCTCAAAGACTTAGTGAAAACATCTGCCAATTGATCATTTGAATTAGCGAAGTTAGTGGTAATGTTTCCAAATAAGATCTTCTCTCTAATAAAATGACAATTCATCTCTATGTGTTTGGTCCTCTCATGAAACACTAGATTGGAAGAGATATACAATGCAACTTGGTTATCACAAATGAGTGTCATTTGCATAATATCCCCAACTTGAAGCTCTTTAAGCAGTTGTTTTAACTAAATGAGTTTACAAGTAGCTAAAGTCATTACTCGATATTCTACTTTGACACTTGATCTTGTGACTACATTTTATTTTTTACACTTCAACGATATCAAATTACCCTCGATGAATACACAATACCCAAAAGTGGATTTTTCATTTGTAGGAGAGCCTGCCCAGTTAGCATCTAAATATTCAACAATCTGAGTATAACCTTTATCTTCATAGATGAGACCTTTTCCTAGAGCTCTTTTAATATACTTCAAGATACGAATAACTACATCTCATTGTCCTTCACAAGGTGAGTTTAGAAATTGACTTACCATACTTACTGCAAAAGATATATTTGGACTAGTAACAGTTAGGTAGATTAACTTTTTGACCAATCTTCTATGTCTTCCTGGGTCTGAAAGTGGCTTCCCCTAATCTGGTAGAAGCCTGACATTCGGATCCATAGGAGTGTCAATAGGTTTTGCATTCAACAAACCCTTTTCCTCAAGGATGTCCATAGCGTACTTCCTTTATGAGATAATTATACCATCCTTGGATTGTGTCATTTCAATTCCCAAGAAGTAAAGAAGTTTGCCAAGATATTTGGTTTAAAAGTGATGACAGAGGTGCTGTTTTATCTTAGTTATGCCCTGATGATTGCTGCCAGTGATAACAATGTCATCCACATACACAATCAAATGTATGTAACCTCGGGCTATATGGTGATAGAAGACAGAGTGGTCAACCTTACTCCGAATCATACCAAATTACTGAACTACAGTACTGAAACAACTAAACGAAGCCCGATGAGATTGTTTGAGACCATACAAGGACTTGTGAAGATGGCAAACGAGGCCAAAAGACTCTCCATGAGTAACAAGCCCTGGTGATTACTCTATATAAACCTCTTCTTCTAGATTACCATGGGGGAAAACATTCTTGATGTCTAGCTAATGAATGGGGCAATGGCGAATAACGACCATAAATAGAAAAAGCTGAATAAAAGCCATCTTTGCCACCAGTGAGAAAGTATCTCCATAATGTAAGCCAAAAATCTGTGTATACCATTTTTCCACCAGACGCGCCTTAAGGGGATCAAGCTTGCCATCTGGGCCAACCTTGACCATATAAATCCACCGATAGCCTACAACAGACTTCCTAGGAGGAAGAGGAACAAGTTCTCAATTACTATTATTCTGAAGGGTACACATTTCCTCAATTATAGCTTGTCTCCACCTAGGATAGGATAAGGTGTCACCTGGAGATTTAGGAATAGACACAGAAGACAAGGAAGAATGACATGCAAAATGTGAAGAAAATAACCAATGATAACTCAAAGTAACATAGTAAGGAAAATGGTTACGAGTACACCGTATACCTTTTCGGAGAGCAATGAGAAGTATAGTCTTAGGAGGCAGTGCCAGAGCTGGTAAAGGAGTTGGTGTCGGAGGAGAGTTTGCAGTGACCTCTGCAACTTCTGGTAGAGGTAGTGGCGGTGGATGTGGTTAGGGCCGACAATGATAGACTTGAAAGAGGGATATGATCAGTGGGGGTCCTTCAACAGGAGGTTCCTGAGGAGTATCATATTCAATTGAGATAATAAGAGGAGGAACAGGGAAAACCTCAGTAATGAGTTCAAAAGTCAAATTAGAAGAGTCAAAGAAGGGAATTGACTTAAAGAATATGGCATTAGCAGAGACATGGTAACGGTAGAGACTAGGTGAAAAATAATGATAACCTTTTTGAGACCGATTATAATCGAGAAAAACACATTTGATGGAGTTGGTAAAAAGTTTATCAAGATCGAGAGTGAGATTATGGATAAAACATGTCAACCCAAAAACATGAAGCAGAAGAGAATGGAGGGGTTAATGAGGAAATGACACAAAGTGGGGTACTTGGTTATCAAGCATAAAAAAGGGCATGCGGTTAATCAAGTAGCAGGCAGTAAGAATTGCATTGCCCCAAAAACAGAAAGGGATATGACCATGAAGCAAGATTGTTCAAGTTATTTCAATTAGGTGTCTATTTCTATACTCAACAACCCCATTTTGTTGAGGGGTATAGGCACAAGATATTTGATGAAGAATGTCATTAAATGCCATAAAATGTTGAAAAGGCTAAGATAAAAACATGGGCATTGTCACTACGCAAAGTACGAACTGGAACACTAAATTGAGTTTTTATTTCATTATGAAATTTTTGAAAAATAGAAAATAATTCAGACCTGTTGTGCGTTAAAAATAACTAAGTACACCGAGAGTAGTCATCAATGAAAGTAACAAAATATTTAGAACCCAAAGTAGACTTGATACAACTAGGATCACAAGCATTAGAATGAACTAAAAGTGAAGGGAGACGCGGCTTGACGATAGACTCTGTTGGGAAACGGATTACGAGTGTATTTCCCAAGTTGATATGACTCACAAGATAAACTAGATAACTTAGATAAGCTCGACACCATTTTCTATAATTTGGCAAGACTTGGATGACCCAACTAAGCATAGATTGTGAGAGGGGAATCTGTGATAGAGCAAACACGAAAGGTGGCAGAGAGCTGGTGGAGGTTATTGGACTCACATCTGGTGCCAATCATCTGTCCCGAACTCCAGTCTTGCAAAATGACAAAGTCTTTAGTGAATGTAATGTCACAATCTAAAGAAGAAGTCAAATGACTAATGGATAACAAATCATAGGGACTCTCAGGAACATAAAGTAAGGAATCAATAGACAAGGAAGGGAGGGGATGGACAGTATCAATCCCTTCCGACCATGTTTGGGAACCATTTGCTAAAGTGATTATAGGTAAATAACCAGAATTAGAAATTCTAGAGAAAATATGCTTATTACTAGACATGTGATCAGATGCACCATAATTAAGGACCCAAAGACCTAAGGATGGTGACTGAGAGAGATAAGCAAATGCATTACTAGTGTGCTTAACATATGTAGTGGGACTAGAGGTTTGGTGTTGCTCAACCCACTTCAAAAAATTTGCATAGGCAACTAGAGATGTGGTTCGTTGGGAAGAGGCCTTAGGTGGACTGAGGCAGTAGTCTGGGCATCATTGGCAACTCGGGGATAACGACCATGTAAAATTTAACAATTATCAATGGCATGACCTAGCTTGTTGCAATGATCGCATTTTGGACGGGGTCTACCTGAGTTGCTAGAACGAGAATGACCATAATTGTTACTCTGGGAGACCAGGATAAAGGTATCAACCAAAGCTGAAGTAATGACAAAATCAGAAGGCTACTTGGCCGGGACTCAGAGCAAAGTGGACTAAACTGTGCTCATAGTAAAGATAGAGGGAGAACCCAAAATATGATCACAATTGGTAGAATATTCCATTGATAAATTGGATGGAAGTAACTATGATACTTGGGCTTCAGACATCAAACTATGGTTTAATGGCCAAAGCTTTGAAGAATGCCTCATCAAGAAGCTTGAGTTTGTGCTCTGATACCATGTTGAAAGAGAGAAAAAAGTGAGACATATGAAGAAAATCATGATTACATGATTTGGTTATGATTTAGTTAGCCGATACAACAAATCTAAATACTATTTATATATTTTTCAACATCAACAAGGCGATCAACTCAGTTTTGATAAGAGAAACTAACGAAGGTTTGAAGTCAGTTTATTTTGTGAATAAGGTCTTATAAGGCCTAGAACTCTAGTATCAAAAGATTGAGAAACTAGCTCTAGCGGTCCTAACCACAGGCAGACGATTACGATAATACTTTTAGTGTCACCTTATGATCATGAAGACAGATCAACCAATACGTTAAGTGTTGCATAAGTCAGACCTCGCTAGAAGAATGATCACTTAGTCTGTGGAACTATCTGAATTTGGCATCACTTACAAGCAAAGACAAGTTATAAAGGCTTAAGAGTTATCCGACTTTTTAATGGAGCTTACACTAGATTCTGACCATCCTAGAGTGAATTCTTGAACCATCTATGTAGATGGTTCATCGAATCCCAAAGGGAATGGTGCCAGGCTCATTAGAAAATGAAGTCGGACTCACATTGGAACATTCTTTAAGGGTTGAGTTTCTGACTTCAAATAACCAAGCGCAGTATGAAGTGCGTATTGCGGGCATCACCATGGTAAAGGAAATGAGAGCCACAAATATAGTCATATACAATGATTCACATTTGGAAACATCCTAGGTTTGAGGTGATTACTAGGCTAAAGAACCCTTATTACAAAATACCTAGTCAAGGTGAAAAAGCTAAAGGAGAACTTCAATAATGTTAAGTGTAACACCCACCATAGGGTGTCACATTTGTTATTTAATTACGCAAATACCCTCAAGTCATAAAAAGTGATGTTGTGATAAAAATACGAGTTATAAATTTTTTTTTTCTCTCTTCTTTGATGACAATAAAATAAACTTAGCAGAAAATAAAAATATAATACATCATCACACATAATTTACATCATTAGACATTACACAAATACTGTCAGGATTATTTATATTACAGACCATGTTCTCAAAGTAATTAAACATAATTTAAGACTCAACATATTGCCCAAGTCTAACTAAACAGCAGAACCCTCAGATGGGTCCTCCTCAGATTCTTCAGTAGATAGGAATCCGTTATTATGTGAAGCTCTACGGACAGGTGTCCGCGCAGACGACACGATACTTATCGCACTAGGAGTACAGTAGTAAGCTCCTCAGTACTGCCTAATGGATAGTGAAAACTCCAACTGTACATAAATATTGACACTAAAGTAGGGGTTCCCTTGATAAAGCCTACTGTAAGTAATGTTCAGGTCCCCTATATAAAATATACACTGTCGATCCAAATGAACATGCCACGCCTCCAAACCTCCACGAAACTGTAATGTCACGTATCCTAGAAAGCTTGGCATCTCCATCTTCTCAAAATTCTGTGTTTCCAGACGTGAGAAGTAGTTCTTCTTCTCCTTCTTGTACTATTTCTTTCTCAACGTCTTCAGCCAATTATAAATACAATATACAAATATACATACAAAGAGGTGAGATCACCTACGCCAATACCAACATGGTAGCATAGAGATAACATAACAGCATACCATATAAACACATCATATTACAAATATGGCATCAATATATTATCAATCAAAATTAATATTTAATAATTACAGGAAAATGTCATCTACACTAAGTAGATATTTTAAAAAGTATAATTGTCATAATCAATATTTCACAACTATTATATTTCACAGACGTAAGCATTTATGTTAATGCATGAACACATAGACTCGATTTCCTACTCCATGGAGCTAAACTCAGGTCGGAGAAATTGATCGAAAAGATCTGCCGGTACCACGTGCCTTAGACCAAGTGCTATAATTATATCTTGCACATCTAGCACATATACGACAGTCTTTATCAGATCTTGATTAAGAATAGTATCTCAGTCTGGATCATCGATGTATTGCATCGGTCTAATCCACAGTACAGAAGAGCTACCAACCGCACCCCGATGCCCCCAAGGTCAACGAGTGACCTACACTACGCGTATCGCACCCACTCAAGAGGTGTACGTTTCTCCTAGGCAATTAGCCATATACAGTCCATTGGACCATTTTCAATACATATGTAATGCACCAATTACCAACCAAAGGTAAATCACATAATTTCTCATACCAGATTCAAATATTGTTTTACGTTCGTATATTAACGCCAATTACAGGCAAATTTCTCAATTTCTTGTACAGTATTCATATACTAATTTTTAACTGTAAAGTTTACTGTATATTAGCAGTGAAATCACATTACCATGTTTTTCTCATTCGCAAATATTTTTGTCACGTTTTCACAGTCACGTAATATTTTATTACGTAAACAATGATTTGTAACATTTTCTGTTACGTTTAAAAAATCGCGTAATCATTTTCTATTGCATTCTAATTTCGTAAAAATATTCTTTTGTTTTTAAATTGCAAAACGATTTTTCTACAACATTTCGATCATGTAAAATATTTAAACGCTTTATAAATCGCGTAGAAATATTTTAACGTTTTTCAAGTCACGTAACTTAAAAATTACGTTTTTGAGTTACGTAAATTGTTTTTCACCATTTTTACCCTTCGTAAAATATTTCTTAACTTTTAAAAATATAATTTTGGACTTTTCTTACAATAATATAATTTATTACTTTATTCCTTTCCTATTCTTAGTCAAAAACCTTTTCCGTAATATATTTTCTCAAAATCACTTTTTATTGATTTAATCTTACAAAATCACATTTAGTTTATTTAATTACTATTTCTAACTTTAAATTTCCTAACGTTTTCCAAAACCCAATAAATAAATTCTACGTTAGTAAAATTAAGTTACAACATTTTCTTTTATATTTATATATCTAAATCACTTCTAAAAATTAATTCTCTTTAAAATAATTTGAAGTTCAACACTTTCAATCTCCTTTTTCTTTTATTTATGAAAATTCCACTTCACTTAATTGATAACACTTTAATTCCTTTTCCAAAATCTTTATTTGAAAATTCTTGTATTTTATAACATCAAAACATTTTTTTCTAAAATTATCAAAACCTTATAAATGGCCATTGAAACCATGAAATATTTTTCTTCTAACTTAAATAAATTCTATTCTTGTTTCTACACAAAATAAATTCATAAAAACACAACTCAAAACCGTGTGCTTTCTTTTTGCAAAACAAACCCTTTTGTTTATTTTCTTTACTTCTCAAATCATTTAATTTTATCATTCATGAAAATATAATTTTGTGAACACCAAATTGGTTGGTGTCTTGGCTGAAAATTTGCTTAAGTTTAAGGACTAAAAATTAACTTCATTGTTCTTGAAAAATTTAAATAAAACCCTAGTTTTGGAAACCCAAAACCGTGAACCTCTCTATGGCCTTTGGAGCCAAAATTTCTTATTTCAACATTCATCCATCATAATATATTTAACATATCTTCATCATGCATATCATAGGCATACCATATAAGTAACTAAAAAAATCATATTAAGCATGCATATACAAGTAAATCATGCAAAGCATATCAAGCATAGGCAAAAATAATCAAAGCATATAACACACACAAATTATTACATGACCATGGATATGAATCCTCACATGGTTTCACCATCCATCAAATATAAAATCATCTCTCACCACCATGCTTGGTTGGTGAGACGGATCTCCCTCTTACCTCTTGAAGAACCACAAAAGCTCCTTACTTTGTATTTAGAACAAGATCTCCACCAACAAAAGTCTCTTGAACATAAAACAAACACAAAGAAATTAGTATATTAAGCTTGATTAAGAGGAACCATGGATCAAACATGGTTTAGAACATGAAAAAGAAAAGAATAAATGAAGTTTCCTTACACTCCACCAACAAAAACTCTATAACTTGATCTTAGTAAAAGTCCTTCAAGATGGAAGATTTAGAGAAAGTCTTCAACATGAAAGTTGCTTAAAATGAGGTAAGGATTCAAGAAACTAGGTTGTATGAAACTAAAGAGTGATGGACGAGGGATTTAGGGTGCTTGGCCGAATGGTCTTCTTTGGGAGAGAAAATAGAATTTTCTTTGGTTGGTTTCTTGAAACTTAAGTGAAAAGGTGAAGATATGATAATAAGAAGTGTAGAAATGAATTATTTGGTCTTCAAAGCCTTACATGGCCGTAGCTTGCATGGAGAAAGGTGGAAAGTGAAGTTTGAAAAACTATAGCCTTTTGGAATGATCATTAATGATCAATAGGAAAATAATTGATGGTCTTGACACTTGGCTATTGCCTTCATCTTTTTCTTTGACCTAAAAAGCCTATTCAAAGTTGTCTCCCCTCTCCCTTGCATCTCCAAACCGTCCCCCCTTCCATGCTTCATAAAAATATGCCAAATTTCATAGCCATCATCCTAAGCCATCCTAACCCTTGATTAAAAGAATGATTTGGATTAAAATAGCTATTAGGTTTAGGTTATAGATGGAAGACTTTATTTGAGCCATTGGATCATTTTTGGCTTACAATCCTAACCATTGAATGTGTCTCCAAAATGAAAGGTCAAGATTTCACCTTCAAACTTTACATCCAAGGGTCCAAAATGGTTGTAGTCATTTTTGATGACCAATTCTCCACCATTGATCTAAAACCAAATCCAATGGTCATTAATGATCCATCTCCACCATTGATTAATTCTACATCCAAGGGTTGATAATGGTCATAGCCATTTATAAGACTAAATCTCCACCCTTGATTTAATTTCCATCCAACGGTTATAATTGATCCTATTCACTTTTAAGATCAAATCTCCACCGTTGATTAAATCAAGATTAAATCTCCAATGGTGATTAAATCGATGGTGGATATCCAAACCACCAATGTTAACTTAACAGTATAGAATTTTATTTTTATCTGTTATAACCCCACGAAAGAATATATTTACTGTATTTTTATCGTCCGATAATTAAATACAGTATAAAACATTGTAAAAGAAATTTTCTAAAATCTGTTTCCGGATTCAGGTTTAGTAAGATCCCCTGTCTCCGTCTAAACAGTACAAATTTTTCTATGCGTAGAAAAATTTTTATTTTGTGGGACCCACCTGGGCCCACATATGGCCACCTGGGCCCACATACACCCCCTGGGGCCCACAAACAGTAAAAAATTTTATAATCATCCATAAAATCATAAAAATTAGAAAACTCACAAATATCAAATCAGATTACGTAAAATAATTAAAACTTTTCAGTAATAATTAAATTACGTAAAATTTTTTCGGCCCGAAAATTATTATTTTTCTGACACGGAACAAATTACTCAAAACGATCAAATATACAGATGGAATATTCAAAATAATTTTACAGTACACAGAAATCACTAAACAGTAAAATTCTGTTAATTGTCAAAATTATTGTTTAATAAATAGAAAGTTTGGGGTGTTACATTAAGGTATAATATATCCCTAGGGAATAGAACTCAAGAGTTGACATCTTGTCAAAGCTCGCTAGTACTAAAAGCCCCCGTAATAACAAGTCTGTGATCCAGGAGACATTGCTTGCACCCAGTATTACAAACTACGAGGTCCTCTTACTGGAAAATAAAGAAACCTAGATCACACTCATAGTTGCCTATCTCTGTGATGGCACTTTTCTTGAAGATCAAAAGGAATCCCAGAAACTAATACGAATAGTGGTGTGGTACACCGTCCTGAATAATTAGTTATACCATCGGGGATTTTCTTTTCCCTTCCTCAAGTACCTTAACCCAAAAAAAGTTGTATGTCTTAGTTGAAATCCATGAAGGAAGTTTTGACCACTACCTCGGAGGAAAGTCATTAGCACAGAAAGAGTTAAGGGTTGGGTACTATTGGCCTAGTATGGAAGTTGACAGTATAGAACACTTGCAGAAGTGTGACAAATGTCAACAATTCTCGGACATTCATTCAGCCTTACCAGAAGAGCTATATACAATGTTCATACCTTGGCCTTTCTATCAGTGGGGGATAGATATCCTAGGTCCTTTCCCCCAGGCCCCAAGACAGGTTAAATACTTAGTGGTAGTTATAGACTATTTCATTAAGTGGATTGAGGAAGAACCATTGTCCATCATCACCTCGGTGTGGATACAGAAATTCACTTATAAGAACATTATCATTAGATTCGGTGTTCTGGAGTCCATTATTATAGATAATGGAACCCAGTTTACTGACCAAAAGTTTAGGGATCTCCTTACTAGGCTCAAGATCAAGTTGCATTTTACCTAGGTAGAACATCCAAAGACTAATAAACAAGTTGAGTTCGCCAATCGGGTTATACTTCGCAGGATCAAGAAGAGACTTGATGAAGTAAAAGGAAATTGGGTGGACCAACTCGACCACGTCCTATGGGCATATCGAACCACGCCCCACTCCTCAACAGGGGAAACTCCTTTCAAGCTAACTTATGGTTGCGAGGCTATGATCCTGGTCAAGATTGAAGAACTGAGCTAGAGGAGGCATAATTTATCTGAAAAGGCCAACCCAGACCTCATTCGCCATAACTTGGATCTATTATAGGAACATTGCCACATTACCCACATTCGCGAAGTTGTTGTCAAACAGAGGATCGTAGTTCAGTACAATTTCAAAGTGATACCATAGAGGTTTGTACCTGGTGATCTTGTTTTGCGAAGGGCAGATATCATAGGCAAAAATATGAAAGAAGGGAAGCTAGCTCTAAACTGGGAAGGACTATACCAGATCATTTTCAAGACAAACACTGGAGCCTATACCTTGGAGACCTTCACTAGAAAAGTATCAAGAATTTCTAGAATGCTGATAAACTTAGAAAGTATTATAGTTAATTATCATTATTTTATGTTTTTATCAGTAAGTGATGCGTTCCAACATCAATAAATTAATTAATATATGTATAGTACTTAGTTATTTTACACGATTACAACTATTGCAACCTACAATGTTATCACACCTTGGAGAGGTCAAGGAATACAGGCTCTATCTTGGATAAGATATTTCTATGCACAATGAAGGTAAAAAAAGGCAACTCACTTGACTGTTTTCCCCAGTCTAGAAGCGAGTTTAAGGGTCTTAATGTATGCCCTAATGAGCCTGACCTTAACTCATAAACTTAAGGCAAGTTTAAAGTGGTTAAGGGTATTCGACTGATGCCCGGGATATGGCAATAATATTTACTAATATCCCAAAAAAGAATACAACCCTAAAAGGCTTCTGTGTCAAAATTACACTTAGAAATTTAGCTAAGTGTCACAAGACTTTACTGAAGAATAAGTATCAAAATTCATTATCATTTTTAAGTAATCCTATCCGGGATCTGATGTCATCGTTCTTAAAAATTCTAAGTGCTAGTCATCTATATCTTATCACAAGGATCAAACCTGGAATACAGATTACTACACAAATAAAAGTTGACAAATATTTGATAAGTATACTTCCTAAGTGAAAAACCACCAAGATAAAGTGTTGGATCCATCTCGATTGGAAAAGCAAAAAGGGCAATATGAAGATACACAAGTAAAAGTAGAAAAAATTCTAAGTTATCAAAATATATGCCCGAAATATAGGACTTGTCCAGACATGTACAAAATTAACTCCACATAGGGGGAAGAACAAAAAGAAAAAGAAATCAGGCATTTGAGTTAGGCTCTCTATGGTCAACCACTTCTACCTTGGTTTATTCCTCTTGGCCACCCTTCTCGCTCTTGTCATCCTCATCCTCACTGTCATTCGCTGCAGGGACCTAATTCAAAGGGTAGTTTCAGATATGACATCCATAATGTAACCATTTTTGACCGCCTTCATTGATCTGATTCCATTGGTAACGAGATCCAGGTTCAACAAGAGAAGTTAGGCAAACGCATTGGCAAAAGAGTCCTCCATAGAAGCAGCCCACTCATCTTCAATATACAACACATCATTTTTTAGCTTTGCTTTGGACTTCTTGAGAATTTGATTTTTAGTATGGAGTGCGGTCAGGTTGGATTCAGTTGAAGAGATTTGATTCTTCAAGGTCTTCTAATGAGCTTCTTATTCCTCGACCTTTCTCTTAAGCCCGGTTATTTAGGCCTTCTGTAAACTGTGCTCCTAGTTCACTTGGGCCAGTTGCCCGTCCTTTTGAGCCACCATTAACTCCTGTTCCTTTTTCTCGCCCTGGAAAGTGTTCAACTCTTTTTCTCTAGTTCCCGAGTATAACGAACAGACTCGAAAGAAGATTTCAGGAATCGGAGCACAGAGGCATTACGCAAGGCCCAGACCTGTGCATTCTGGATGATTTCAATCAGGTCTTACTCAATAAGGACGTCTTGATCAACTTAAGTAAGGGGGTGTTGTTTATAATCTACCCAGGATTAACCCATCTACCCTAAACAGACCTAGCAGCGAATTGGAGCGGGGTGCATTTGGGATCTCAGTTTTGTGGCCAACAGTGAGATGGATGAGAGTCTCCTTAGTAATCGGCCTTTTCCACCTCTACTCCCTTCGACTATCTCCCTTCCTCTTACGCAACTGGAATGGTTGGGTAGGAGACTCGGGATCCGCTTCTTATGTTGCGGCTTGGGGTTGAGATTGGGAAAGAGGGACTACCACCACTAGTTAGGATTTGGAGCCCAATGCCCTAACCTTTCATTGCGCCAAGCACAGGGCAAGAGCTTCAAGTCCACCAGGAGGCACCATACTCTCTACAAAACGGAAACAAACAATGTTACTACACTTAGGAAAAATCATGTAAGACAAATATATCAATATACTCACAGAGACATACCTAAAAGTTGTCTTAAAGAATCGGATGGCTCATCGAAAACATCTTTACAATAGATGGCCCCATGCTTGTTAGCTCACTTAACTTAAAAATTGAGGATGTTGGTCTCATCTTCAGTCAACACGGACAACGAAGTCTCTATTTCTTCCTAACTTTGATCCCACACCATTTATGTCAAATATAAATATATCCTTGGTAAACCCTCTGGGTTAATATAAAATGGTATTATCGTTGGAGCTCATTCTATTTAGAAGAAGTCTTTCTTGAAATTCTTGAAAGACTCTTGATATGATTTAAATACTTTGTGCCCTGCTTAAGGTGCAGAGTAACCCACCCTTTTTGGAAGCTATTCTTGGAGGGTGAGAACCGAGTGAAGAGGAAGAAGAAGAATGACTCCATGGAGTACAAAAATCCAAAAGTCTTACAAATGAGCTGGTAAGTCCAAATGAAGCCCCATGCATTTGGGTGAAGTTATGTTAGAGCCACTTGTAGATGGTTCAAAGCTCCAATTTGGAAGTTGAAGAATGGAAGGCATACCCCGATGTGAGTGAACAATGCTTCGTACTTATAAACAAAGTGGTTACTCTCCATTCTAGTTGAACATACCCGTTCTTGATCTGATGAAGCATGGATCACGAATTCGTCGTCTTATAGTCGACCTTCTATGAGATGAAGATACTTTTGTTTAGCCTTGGTGTCTTTCGAGTTTTCGACACTTGATAGGGTCCCTAAAACTTCACGGTCAACCTATTGGTACAGGCCGACATTCCTTGGGAATACCTTTGATTCTGATGTCCCCGTCCTCCATCATTCCATCTCCGAACTACTGGCGTTACCTACAGAGTCGTACTCTTGTCAAAATCAGAAGAGGTTTCATTATAACTCTCTAACTCTTTCATAAGTATGGAGAGCAGACGTGATAGCCTTTGCCTTGCTAGCTCCTTGGCTTTGTCCGCCCTCCGTATCATTTCCAGGATATCCACCCTGGATAGCAGCCTCTGTCTCCTACCAGTATTTTCACTATGAGGAGACCGTCTCCGTCGCATCTAAGGTAGCGGAGACGGCGGAGCACTCAAAATCTCTAAGAAACTACCCTCCCTGTCACTACTGTTTAGCACTCTTACTCTTTCACTATGGCTTTCTGTGAAAGAAAAAAAGAGGAGAAGAGGAAAATACCTTATGTTTTGAGGAGGGTAAACGGATGGGAAAGATTGGAAAGCAGAAGACCACTGATAACCACCATCGGAAGCTCACCAGAAACTTCTTTGAGCATTGGAAGCAGAGTGAGACGAAGGAGAAAATGTAAAGTAAGGGATGGCAACCCCCTACTCCTATTTATAGTTGTAGGGGGTAACCCTCAACAACCACCACACACAAAGGTAAATGCATTTGTTCATATTTAATTTGAAAACAATAATCATGGCGACACAAAGATCAAACGGTGGCTTCCACTCATTTTTGGTCATGTGGCGATATGAACCTAACGTAGCAATTAAAAGGAAAGCAGTTAGATTTGAAGCAACGCATGCCAAAGATGGTATTCACGTCAGACATCAGATCAACACTTTGTTGTTGTTACAGATTTATAATACGGATTACATATTCCATTTCAAGGAATTCACGATTAATGGATTGACCCCACTGCCAAAATTGACATAGGGACAATCTAATACGAATCCCAAATAACGGTGTGATGACTTTAAGGCAAAGTGATCTATATCGGATTCCAGCCTAATTCATCAATACTGGGAGAATCTCGATTTTACTTTGTATCATGGACTTCAGCCATTCGTTAGAGACATCGTGAGATCCACCAATTATATCATGACTTGGATCCCTTTGTCTCATGCGCATCGTTTGCTCATGGTAATCTCAGATATCTCGACATTCAACTATCACATCTGAGTGTCAAGATGAGGGGCAACTGTTCTGGACTAAGTTTCAAGTTAGCTGTTTAGGACCAATTTGACCCGCTAGAGTTGGACTCTAGATATTTATAAGTACTATTTGATAATTAAATATATCTATTTGTGAAGAATAAATCTCTTATGAATCGCTCATAAATAGATGAATCAATTATAAGAGATAATGATCTTATTAAATTCTTATCCTAATTAACATCATTTAATATGAATTTAAATATAATTTTTATCTATCAAGATGCTCTTATAAATATTACACATGATAGCAAATATATGCATCTAACCCTAAGCACTATATTCACATTGTACATAGTCTAACTTGAGTATCAAAATGTCTTTTATAAATATCCACTCTCGCACCTTTATCACTGCTACCGTGCTACGAAAAAAACTACTTTCATCAAATTTCTTCAAGTAATTATATGAAATCCGTTCAGAACACTATGGTATATTAAGCAAGACAAATGAAAATACATCAATAAGAATAAATTTCAAAGAATAATTCTCGGATTTGATTAAGCATCTTGATCTAGTTTTAGAATTTGATATATTTCTAAAATTTAGAAAGTACACAACAAAATAAAACAAACATTCACTTTTTATATAAAATAATATAAGGAAATTTTATACTTTTATTTATTTTGTGAGAATTTCGATGCTATAAATAATTCCTTATTTTGTTTGGCCATAATCAAAACTAATTAATTGCATAATTTTTTTTAATAATATAGTTTTAAATAAGCTGAAAAAATATATTAAAAGATAGATATTATCTTCATAAATTCAAAACAATTTAATAGTATAACAAAAAATTAATAGTTAAAAATTAATAAATGTTCAAAAAATTTAAAAGATAAAGGAAATGAAAAGTCAAATTGCATAGATTAGTTCTATATCATTATCATCACTAACTATATTATTGAGACTATCATCATTCCCATAATTGACATTACATTATTGCTATGGACTATATGAGAAAGATATTTGCACCGGATGGGAATTTTTTTATTTTTTTCTCTCATAAATAGTGAATTATAAAAAAAAAAAATATATAAAAAAAGTTATTAATGACAACAAGTTAAAATTTGTAAATTTTTTTATAATTTTATATTTTTTTTTTACATTTGATTATTTGAAAAAAAAAATTAAAAAATCCTGATTCCTTTGCACCAATTATTGTAAACACATACATAATTTAGACCATTAAAAAAAATTAAGTCAAGGTGGTTTAATGAATTCCATAGAAGTATTTAAGGAATGTGTAAGTAAATTATTGCATGTATCGTTATTCCTAACCAAAGTCAGTATCACGGTTCATTCATGAGAGAAAAATAAATCCATTCTGTGTTTTTAATTTACATTTGATACACCGTTACACCCTTTGTTAATTAGAAAAGCTAAAAATTACCTCAAGAATTAAAAAAAAGAGGTAAAAAAAAAGTTAAAAAAGATAAATAATAGCTGCAAAATGATAATCAAAATTTCTAAAAAACATTTTTCAATTACATCATCACCAATCACCGGCGCCACGCCAATTTTAGATGGCTTCCGCTGCTCGATCCAGATGCAATTCGGGTCTTGACCCGTTCAAACTCCGTGAACTGGCACGGAATTGTAATCCCGCCAGCGTGGTGGAACCCATACTCCTCCTCCGCCTCCCTGAGCAACTCACCGAACAAGGGGTGGTTGAAGTACATCACTGGCACCAGAACCCGATGAAACTCGCCATCGTTTTGCCCCACGTACACGGCCAGGTATCCTTTCGGCACGCACGGACTCGGGTCGGATCCCAATTGGACATAACCCGAGCCGGTTCTTGCGGAGCAGAAGGACCTGGCACTTGCCGTCAGCTTGCGGCCCCACGCGAGGAGCTTCATGATGGGCTTCCTTGCTGGCGACGGAGACGGACCACCTAGGCGATGATATCTGGATCGGGTTTGGATCCGGATCTTCCTGAAGATCCATCTGGAGACCCGGATCAGGCGCTTCCCAAGCTTGAATCCACGAATCTTCGACATCTACGAGCACCCCTTTCGCGAGAGTGAAGAGAGAACACACAGAAAGAGATATGGCGATGGAAGAGGAGGAGGGCTTGTGCGAGCTTGCGGTGAGGCTCATGAGAAGGGCCATGGGTCTGCTATGGACATGGCAAGGCGAAACTGGGTGAGGCAAATTTCAGAGAGTGATGTGGGTATGTTTGACATGGTATTGGTTTTCAAGCCAACCACACTAGCTGTGTTTCATTACAGAAGCATAGAACCATGAGATCCGAACTGCAAGCATCTTTTTTTCTGCTTTGTCCCTACTAGGTGGTTCTAGCGGTGGCTCCACCGGTGATTGGTGGTGGGGCTATGACAGACACAGAGCAGAATGGGAAAAAAGAGGTTCAAAAGTTTAAGGTTTGAACAATGAAGAACACAGGCCAGAATTTTAGGAAAAGGTTGAAGTTTTTGCAGGTGCTTGTGTCGTATGTGAGGAAGTGGAGGAAGCCAAAGTGAAGTTACTTATGGGTATGGCTGTTGTGATTTGTGAAGACCGCAAAAGATTTGGGCCTATTAGAACGATGGAGTCCCAAGTTAGAGAGGGTCAAGTTAAGAATTGGAACCCGGTAAAATGGGTACATTTTGCGTACAAAGTTCCTATATAGATTTTTTTTTTTTTTTCCTTTCCTTTGATTCGTTAATGAAAGGAGAATAAGAGCCTCACGCCTTTATTTTTTTTCGGGTAGATAAAAGTTTAAAGTGAGTTAAGATAAGTGCAAACTTCATACCGCTTATGTCTTAGCTACGAAAGAGACACGGAATGGGACACAAATATAGATATAAAAATACATTAAATTTAAAAATTATAAAATATAAACACAGTATGTCTATATATATATAAATAAATTAAAGAATTTAGTTTTTTATATATATAAAATCATAAAATTTAAGAAAAAGATTCATAATTTATTAATATTATTTTTATAAGATTGAAGATTTATAATATCTTAATATATGTTATATATGTTAATATTTCATTCTTAAGTAAATCCTTCTTAAAAAATATGAAAGACAATTTCTATTGATATATTTTAAAATATTTCATAAATCATCTTCTCTTAATAACTAACTACGTATGCAAGTACAAGTGTATAAAAAAAATTAACTAGAAGGAATATTGGTATGAGGCAAACTTCGGTGACGACGAAGTGGACAACTTGATACGAATAGAGATAAAAGGAGCAAATGAAAATAATAGTGTGTAAAAAGATAAAATTTAAAAATCTAATAGTGACGTGTGAAAAGATAAAACTTAAAATACTGATATGTAAAAATAGTAGCTTTGGACGTCAGTTATGTGATTGGATTTGGGCATGTTACAAGCTTACTAATTGAACGTTAGTCATGAAAATTATTTTTTTTTAAAAAAATTAATAGGTCGTGTTCAAGCCGTGTCCTAGACGCGTTCAAGTGTGTTTGAAATGTGTCCAAGCGTGTCCGAGACATGTCCAAATTAAAAAAAATAATCTTTTTAATAAGACACATTCATACACACAAGACACGTGTGTCGTACGAGTATCTCTATGTGTCTGACACAAACACGTGTCTAACACGCAAACACACCTCATGATCGACGTATTTGTGCTTCATAGTGTCTTAGGATTGAAACTTAAGTAAGTGATGTTGTTGTCACCGGTAGAAGGTTGATTAGATGAGTTAATTTCTATTGACAATCTCATTGTAACACCCTAAACTCTCTATTTAATATTAATTTTGACGAATGTAATTTTACTTATTTAGTAATTTTCGTGTCTTTGTAAAATTAATTCGAATATTTTGTCTGTATATTTGATCGTTCTGTGTGATTTACTCCGTGTCAAGAAAATAATAATTTTCGGGCCGGAAAATTTTTACGTAATTTAATTATTACTAAAAAGCCTTAATTATTTTACGTAATCTGATTTGATATTTGTGAATTTTTTAATTTTTATGATTTTGTGGATGATTATGAAATTTTTTTTTACTGTTTGTGGGCTCAGGGGTGTATGTGGGCCCAGGTGGCCATACGTGGGCCTAGGAGGGTCCCACAAAGTGAAAAAAATTTTAAGCATAAAAAATTTGATACTGTTGAGACGGAGACAGGGAATCTTACTAAACCTAAATCCGGAAACTGTTTTTAAAATTTTCTTTTACTGTGTTTGCACTGTATTTAATTATCAGACAATAAAAAGGACGATAAAAAATAGTAAAAATGTTATTCGTAAGATAAAAGCAGATAAAAATAAATATTATACTGTTAAATCAATATTGGTGGTTAGCATATCTACCATCGATTTAATCAAAGTTAGAGATTGATCTTGATTTCATCAATACGGTGGAGATTTAATCTTAAAAGTGAATAGGATCATTTATAACAGTTAGATGAAAATTAGATTAAGGGTGGAGATTTAATCTTATAAAATGACAATGATCATTTATGACCGTTGGATGTGGATTTAATTTACGGTGGGGATTTGGTCTTGTAAAGTAACAAGGACTATTTATGAATTGGATGAAGATTTAATCAATGGTGAAGATTTAATCTTAAAAAAGAAAGACCAATTTATGTACCATTGGATGTAAAGTAAGAAGGAGTGATCTTGACATTTCATTTTGGAGACATATCTAAGGGTTAGGATTTAAAGGAGAAAGATCCAATACTTATATCGTTTTCTAATCTAAAGTATACCTAAAGTCTCATTTTAATCATAACCATCAATTAATCAATGGTTAGGAATGCTTCAAATAATGATGGTAGGAGATTTGTCACATTGAAGAAGAGTGCATGGATGGGGGGACGGTTTTGGAGGCTTAAGATAATAGCCAAGTTTCAAGACACCAATTATATCTCAATCTTGGTCATTATTGCATGTTTCAAGAAAGCTAACTTAGCAAAATTTCTCTCCATTCTCTCTATGCAAGTTTCGGCCATGTGTTGAATTAGGAGATCAAATAATTCATTTCTACACTTCACATTATCACATCTTCATCTTTTTACTCAAGTTTCAAGAAGCCAACAAAAGAAAACTCCATTCTCCCTCCCTAAGAACACCATTTGGCCAAGCACTCCAAATTCCTCTTGCATCACTCAACAATTCTAAACAACCATATTTCTTGAATCCTTTCATCATTCTAAGAACCTTTGTAGTTCACACCAAGTTCTAATTCTTCCATCTTAAAGGACTTTTTCCAAAATCAAGCTTTAGGATTTTGAAGGGAAGTGTAAGGAAAACTTCATTTCTTCTTTTCTTTTTCATGATTCTAAACCATGTTTGATCCATGGTTCTTCTTATTCAAGCTTGATATACTAATTTTCTTGTGTTTGTTTCATGTTTAAGAAACTTGTGTTGGTGGAGATCTTGTTCAAAATACAAAGCAAGGAGCTTTTGAGGATCTTCAAGAGGTAAGAAGAAGATCCATCTCACCAACCAAGTATGATGGGGAGAGATGTGTTTTCTATTTGGTGGTTGATGAATCCATGTGAGGATTCACATCCATGTTTATGTAATAATTTGTATGTGTTCATGTGCTTTGGTTATTTGCTTATGTTTGATATGATTTGCATGATTTTGCATGGTTTTATTGCTTGTGTGATATGCTTATAATATGCATGATGATGTATGTTGAATATATTATGATGGATGCATGTTGAAATAAGAAATTTTGGCTCCAAAAGCCATGGAAGAGGTCACAGTTTTGGGCTTCCAAAACTATGGTTTTGATTAAAAATTTTCAAGAACATTGGAGTTAATTTTTAGTCCTTGAACTAAAGTAAATTTCGGCTAAGACACCAACAAATTTGGTGTTCACAAATTTATATTTTCATGAATGATAAAATTAAATGAATTGGGAAGCAAGGAAAATGAACAAAAGGGTTTGTTTTTCAAAAACAATGCACACGGTTTTGGAGTGGTATTTTTATTAATTTATTTTGTATAGAAACAAGAATGGGACTTAGATGATTTAAAAGAAAAATATTTGATGGTTTCAAAGCCATATATAAGGTTTTGATAATTTAGAAAAATGTTTTGATGTTATGAAATACAAGAATTTTCATATAAATATTTTGAAAAGGGAATTAGAACATTGTTATATAAGAGAAGTAGGATTTTCATAAAAAAAGAAAAGAGAGGTTGAAAGGGTTTAAACCTCAAATTATTTTAAAGAGAACTAATTTTTAGAAGTGAGTTAGAAATATAAAGAATAAGTTTGTAACTAAAATTTACTAACGTAAAACTTATTTATTGGTTTTTGGGAAAACGTTAGGAAATCTAAAGTTAGAAATAGTAATTAAATTAACTAAAAATGATTTTAAATCAATAAAATGTGATTTTGAGAAAATATATTACGGAAAAGATTTTGAAGTAAGAATAGGAAGGGAATAAAGTAAGAAATTATATTATTATAAGAAAAGCCCAAAATAATATTTTTTAAAGTTAAGAAATATTTTAAGAAGTGTAAAAACGGTGAAAAACGAATTACGTAACTAAAAACGTAATTTTTAAAGTTACGCGATTTGAAAAACGTTAAAATATTTCTACGCGATTGGTAAAGCGTTTAAATATTTTACACGATCAAAATGTTGTAGAAAAATTGCTATGCGATTTAAAAACGAAAGAATATTTTTACGCAATTTAGAATACAGTAGAAAATTGTTACGTGATTTTAAAATGTAACAAAAAATGTTACAAATTGTTGTTAACGTAACAAAATATTACGTGACTGTGAAAACGTGACAAAAATATTTGGCGAATGAGAAATATGCGATAATGTGTTTTCGCTGTTAATTATACAGTAAACTTCACAGTTAAAATCAGTATATGAATACTGTACAAGAAATTGAGAAGTTTGCCTGTAATTGGCATTAATACATTTTATGAACATAAAACAGTATTTTCACCTGGTATGAGAAATTATGTGATTTACCTTTGGATGGTAATTGGTGTATTACACATGCATTGAAAATGGTCCGATGGACTGTATATGGCTAATTGCCTAGGAGAAACGTACACCTCTTGAGTGGGTGCGATACGCGTAGTGTAGGTCACTTGTTGACCTTGTGGGCATCGGGGTGCGGGTTGCTCGCAATGGGCAGTTGTAGCTCTTCTGTACCGTGGGTTAGACCGATGCAACACACCGATGATCCGGACCGAGACACTATTCTTAATCGAGATCTGACAAAGATTGTCGTGTATGTGCTAGATGTGCAAGATATAATTATAGCACTTGGTCTGAGGCACGTGGTACTAGCAGATCTTTTCAATCAATTTCTCCGACCTGAGTTTAGCTGCATAGAGTAGGAAATCGAGTTTATGTGTTCATGCATTAACAAAAATGCTTACATCTGTGTGATATAATAGTTGTGAAATATTGATTATGTCAATTGTATTTTTTTAAAATATCTGCTTAGTATAGATGGCATTTCCTGTAATTATTAATTGTTAGTTTTGATCGATAATATGTTGATGCCATAATTGTAATATGATGTATTTATATGATATGCTATTATGTTATCTCTGTGCTACCATGCTGGTATTGGTGTAGGTGATCTCACCTCTTTGTATGCATATTTGTATATTGTATTTATAATTGGCTAAAGATGTTGAGAAAGAAACAGTACAAGAAGGAGAAGAAGAACTACTTCTCACGTCGGGGAACGCAGAATTTTGATAGTATGACGTCAAGAGCTAGTTTCTTCGGCTATGTACGTCTACAATTTCACGGAGGAGCTGGAGAATGGAGAACAAGTCCCGATGAGCGAGGACCTATTTACGAGGGGTATCTGACTGTTAGCATTAGTAGGCTGTTTTGCAGGGATCCGTTTTTCTGTGTAACTATTTTTGTTCATGTTGAATTTCCTTTGCATATCAGGCGACATTGGGATACTAGAAATTATGTCCCAACGGAAATCAGCATAGTATCGTTAGCCCGAACACCTGTCTGTAGGGCTACTCGTCATAACGGATTCCTATCTGCTGAGGAACCCGAGGAAGACCTGTCTGAGGGATCTGCTTCTTAGTTAAACTTGGGCAAGTTTGAACTCTGATATAAACTATGTGTGTAATTATTTAAGTGTGTTTGTAGTTTTGAGACATGATATATATATAAATAATCCTGACATCACTTTTGTAATATGTATATGATGTAAATTATGAGTGATGATATATAATAGTTTTACTTTCCGCTAAGTTTATTTTATTGTTATCAAAGAAGAAAGAAAAAAAAATTACAACTCGTATTTTTATCACAACATTACCTTTTATGAGTCTGAGGGTATTTGGGTAATTAAGTAACATAAATGTGACACCCTACGGTGGGTGTTACATTAGTTGGTATCAGAGCCCAAGTTAGAGTCTTTTGGGGTTTGTGGTTAGGTCTGTCTTGTTTGTGTTGTGTGATTCTCTGTTAGTGGTTTCTTGGTCTGAAGATTGATTTTAACTTTCTTGCGTTGTTCAGTTTGAGTAGGGAAAAAGTAATGACTGGACGAGGACGTGGATGTGGGAATAATAGAACAGATATGGAACTTAATGGGGATGATAATTTGAATATGGTTGCAGCTGTAGTAGCAATGCAAAGAATGGCTGAAGTGATTGTACAGCAAAATCAAAGGGCTAATGAAGATGTTCACAGTTTATCGGAGTTTTGAAGGAATAATCCACCGAAGTTCCGTGGAGAGTTTGACCCAGAGAAGGCTGAACTTTGGATCTAAGAACTTGAAAAGATATTTGATGGCATGGGTTGTGTTGATGAACGGAAACTTATGTTAGCAACATTTGTGCTAGTAGGAGATGGTGAATCTTTGGTGGGCAGGAGCCCGAAGACTGTTAGAAGCTGAAGGGAGGATTGTGACCTGGAAACTTTTTAAGCAGAAGTTTCTGGAGAAATATTTTCCAACAAGTGTAAGGCATATGAAGGAAATGGAATTTCTGAGTTTACGACAAGGATTGATGTCCGTAAGTGAGTATGCGGCAAAATTTGAAAGTCTGTCTTAGTTTTTGAGATATTTGCAGATGAACCCAGATGAGGTCTGGAAATGCAGGAAATTTGAAGAAGGGTTGAAACTGGACCTAAAAAGAGCAGTGGCTACTTTGGAGATTAATCAATTTTCAACATTGATTGAAAAGTGTCGTAAAGTTGAAGAGATTGATCATCAACGAGCGGCAAGGAATAAGAATTTTGGACCCACGCAGTTCCAAAAAGAAAAGGGTAGCGGAGGAAATCGTTATCAACAGAAACCATTTGCAAGACCGGCTGGAGGTCAAAACAAGCAGCAGTCTGTTGGAGGAAGCTCTAGTGGGAATAAGGCAAGTCAAGCTGGGACTTCCCCAATTAAATGTTTCAAGTGTGGGAAGGATCATCACACCAAGGATTGTCAACATAAAAGTGTAGTCTGTTTTAGATGTGGAAAGCCTGGTCATTTCTCAAAGGAATGTGATCAGATAAAGAAAGAACTATCTGTGGGAAATGTCTGAACTGCAAGGCCGCAGACAGGTGGTCGCGTATATACAATGAGCGGAGAAGAGGCCGCGAAATCAGAGGACTTGATAATGGAGGAGTGTGCTATTAAAGGTAATCCTTTAACCGTACTTTATGATTCAGGAGCAACGCATTCTTTCATTGCATGTGATTGTGTGGAGCATTTGGGATTGACTGTGACTGCATTGCCATATGATTTAAGTGTTGCTACTCCTACTGATAAGCCTGTGATTACTTCAAAAGTATGCCTGAATTGTTCTGTTTGTGTTAGGGATAAAACATTTTATGTGGATTTGATCTGTTTGCCTCTTTCTAAGATTAATGTAATCTTAGGGATGGATTGGTCGTCTTCTAACCATATCATAATTGATTGTTCGAATAAGACATTAGTATTTCCTGAGGCTAAGGATCCTAGATTTCTAATGGCTACTCAAGTGGAAGCTTGTCTGAAGGAAGGAGATCATGGGTATCTATTGTTATCTTCTTTGGAGGTGCAATGTGAAGTTGTTTTGAAGGATATTTTCGTGGTCAACGAATTTTCTGAGGTATTTCCTGAAGATATACCTGGACTACCACCAGTAAGGGAAATCGAGTTTGCCATTGATCTAGTACCTGGAGCTAGACTGATATCTATAGCACCTTATCGGATGTCGCCGGTAGAATTAGCCGAACTAAAGAAACAACTGGAGGATTTATTGGAGAAACAATTTGTGAGACCTAGTGTGTCACCATGGGGAGCTCCAGTTTTGTTGGTTAAGAAGAAGGATGGGACTTCACGTCTATGTGTAAACTATCAACAATTGAACAAAATCACGATTAAGAATAAATATCCACTTCCAAGGATAGATGATTTGATGGATCAGTTGTGAGGAGTCGCAATATTTTTTAAGATTGATCTACGTTCTGGGTATCACCAGATACGTGTGAAAGTGGAGGATATTCCCAAGACTGCATTCCAGACACGTTATGGGCATTACGAGTATCTTGTGATGCCATTCGGTGTGACAAATGCACTAGCTATATTCATGGACTTTATGAATAGAATTTTCTGTTCGTACTTGGATAAGTTTGTTGTTGTCTTTATTGATGACATCTTGATCTATTCTCAAAATCAGGAGGAGCACGCTGAACATCTCAGAGTGGTTCTTCAGATTTTAAAGGAGAATAAGCTTTATGCTAAGTTGTCCAAATGTGAATTTTGGTTGAGCGAAGTTCAATTTTTGGGATACGTAATATCGAAGGATGGAATTGAGATTGACGCTTCAAAGGTGGAGACAATTGTTAAATGGGAAAGACCAAAGACTGTAACGGAAATCTGTAGTTTTATCGGATTAGCAGGTTACTATCGGAGGTTTATTGAGGGTTTTTCCAAAATAGCAGGACCTCTTACCCAACTTACACGAAAGAATCAACCGTTCGTGTGGACTGACGCTTGTGAAGAAAGTTTTCAAGAGTTAAAACAATGATTAATTACTTCACCAGTATTGATTCTACCTGATCCAAATGAACCATTCGAAGTATATTGTGATGCTTCGTATCAAGGATTAGGTTGTGTACTTATGCAAAATCGGAAGGTTGTAGCTTATGCTTCAAGGCAGTTGAAGGTGCATGAAAGAAATTATCCGACTCATGATTTAGAGTTGGCGGCAGTGGTGTTTACGTTGAAAATTTGGAGGCATTTTCTCTATGGAGCTACATTCACTATTTTTAGTGATCATAAAAGTTTAAAGTATCTATTTGACCAAAGAGAGTTGAACATGAGGCAAAGGCGTTGGTTAGAATTTTTAAAGGATTATGATTTTCAATTACAGTATCATCCTGGAAAAGCGAATGTGGCAGCAGATGCATTGAGTAGAAAAGCACTTCGTGTTTCTTCTATGATGATCAAAGAAAAAGAGTTGATAGAAGAATTCCGAGATATGCGATTGTCAGTAAAATTAACGCCAGGAAAGCTGTGTGTAAACATGATCACCATTTCAAATGATTTGATGGATAGGATCCGTGAAGGACAAAACAGTGACCAGTATTTGCAAGAAGCAAAAAGCCAAGGAGCAGTGTTAGAATTTAGTGAAGGTGCTAATGGAATTTTGAAGTTTCAAGGAAGAGTTTGTGTGCCTAATGATCTAGATCTTAGGAGATTGATTTTGGATGAAGCTCACAGGAGTAAATTGAGTATGCATCCAGGAGCCACAAAGATGTACCAAGATTTTAAACAATTATATTGGTGGCAAGGAATGAAGAAAGATGTTGCAGAGTATGTATCATCTTGTTTAGTGTGTCAGAAGGCTAAGATTGAACATCAAAGACCTTGGGAATGTTGCAACCATTGCCTATTTCGAGTGGAAATAGGATGACATCGCAATGGATTTTGTGACAGGTTTACCAAAAACTCGAAAGGGTTATGATGCTATTTGGGTAATTGTTGACCGGCTTACTAAGTCAGCGCACTTTTTACCGATTAATCTTAAGTACTCAATGGAGAGGTTGACCCAATTTTACATCGGTGAAATTGTTAGGCTTCATGGTGTACCAACTAGTATTATTTTGGATCGAGATCCGAGATTTACTTCGAGATTTTGGAATAGTTTGCAAGAATCGATGGGAACTAAGCTACGTCTAAGTTCTGCTTACCATCCATATACAGATGGTCAGTCAGAAAGAACAATTCAGTCTCTAGAAGATTTATTGAGAGCTTGTGTACTGGAGCAAACTGGAGGTTAGGATGAATTCTTGCCATTGATAGAATTCACATATAACAACAATTTCCATTCAAGTATAGGGATGACACCATATGAAGCATTGTATGGGAGACGATGTAGAACACCGTTATGATGGTATCAAGATGGTGAGAGTGCTGTGTTAGGAACAGAGATTGTCCAACAGACAACTGAGAAAGTGAAGATGATTCAAGATAAAATGAGAGTGACCCAAACTCGGCAAAAGAGTTATGCTGATAAAAGGAGAAAATCTCTTGAGTTTGAAGAAGGTGACCATGTATTTTTGCGAGTGACGCCTATGATGGGTGTTAGGCGAGTACTTAAATCTAAGAAACTCACTCCAAAATTTATTGGGCTGTATCAGATTTTACGTCGGGTAGGTCCGGTGGCATATCAGATTGCATTATGATAATCATATATTTTATACATTAATAAACCCTCATTATTAGTCATTTACACTCTTCATGTACTTAATTGATTGAATTTGATTATGTTTTGTAAGTTTGAACTTGAATCGGACTTGATTGATTTTTTCAGCATTATTCGGGTCTTACACTGTTTCTGTATTTTAGCCATATCTTGAGTTCGAAATGTCTGATAATTATGAATTTTACCTTGTAGGAAAGATAAGAGAGAGCTCTACAACTTTGATGAAGAGCTCAAAGTCAATTTCAGACATCTAGTGGAGCTAATTGGGCATGGAAATCAGAATACGGGATTTGTGACTGGAACCCGAACAGTGTGTAGTAACCAGAACATAATTCGAGTTTGGGCATATAAAATGGGCTGAAAATTTGTAATCTGAAAGTTAAGACCCATATGTACAACTTTCATGTCAAGCACAAAACTTGATTCGGGATCCTTGATGGAGATATTGGGTCTGAAAGTCAAAACAGAGGTGCTAAAACTGGTCCCAAATAGTCTGTAGTAATTGAGTCATATCTTGGGCTATAGGATAAATTTTTGGGTGTTTCCAGAGCCATTGCAAAGCTTAGACAATTTCCTAGAACTTTCATGAAGACCACTTGGCTTAGAAATGACGAAATCAATGAGTTCAGCAATAAAGAATTTCGGAGACAAGGTAGCTCACCTACTTACCCACCTACTCATCCACCTACTCACCCACCTACTAATCCCATCTACCCATCTACTACTACTCCGAATCCTATATAAAAGGAAGCATGTGGAGAGCTCTAAGGCAAACACACACTTGGTGTTAGAGATAGCTTTTCATAGTTCTTGTATATTTTTCATTCATTGTAATGGAGAGCTAAGTCACTTCTAGTCAATTCGGGACTCTTGAAGAGATTGTGGCTTGGATTCTTGAGACCTTCGTTATGTAATGTATTTTATTTATATTTGAATTCCTCTTCTCTTCTTCTTCTGTTCTCTTAATCTTGAATGCATGAATGGTGATTCTGTTTATGTTTGATCTGATTTGATCTTGGTTTAAGATTAAGTATTGTGATGAAATTTAGAACTGATTGATCTGAATTAATCACATAACTGAAGATTGAGATTTGTGATGAAACTTAGAACTGATTGATATAAACTAATCACGTAATTGAAGAGGTTAGGTTACTGATTTGTGCATAGGTTAATTGAATTCGGTGCTTAAATTGACATATATTTACATGAATGGTGCGATTATGATTTGTGTTTATCACTTGTCAATTGAATTACGGGACGATTGTCTAGTATGAATTCGGATCGATCATGAGAGATCTCGGTTAGATCCAAGTTAACCATTCAAATGTATTTCAGGTGTTTGTTGAAAGGTCTATGATTGAATCCACCCAATCTCGGATAGATTTACGAATTATTTATTCTTTTAATTGTTATTTTTCTTGAGATCTTGTCATTGTAATCCTTGAACAATCAAAACCCCCTTTTTTAACTTAACTTAATTTGATAAAATTGCATTTACGATCCTTGAGGAGACGATCCGGTGTTGTTCACTATACTGCAAACTTAGTTAATAACTTCGGTTATAATTTTGACCGAGTTCGGCTCGTCAAAATTTTAGCGCCGTTGCCGGGGATTAGTAAGTGTAATCTTTTCATTTTAAGTGTTTTTACTAACGTTTGCTTTTTATTAACTTTTCTAACATTTTTGACCATTATCTAGTATTGTTCATACTACACTAACAATTTTTTTTCTTAGATTTCTGAATTTCTCTAATGAAGGAAAGACGGAAAACTGGTGATTATGGGTAGTTGATACAATTTTTGAACCGAACGTCAGAGAAAAATATGAAACTTGGTCGGCTGAAGGAAAACATGACCTAATAAACAAGACTCACAAGAAACTGTGAGGTCAACCCTAGTTTTTTGAAATTCTATCATTTAGACCATTTTTTTTAATTTTTTTTATTATTTTTATTGCATTTTCTAGTTTCATTTTTATGTAGATTTTGTCCTGTGTGTTCCCATAAATTTTAAAAATGTTTAGATACATTAACTAGATTTATTTTTGCATATTTTGAGTGTTGATCCCATACTAACTCTTTCTTTTTAATTTTTTCTTTTTCTTTCATTATCATTTTGTTGCATTCTGTTGCATTTTAAGGATACAATGGACCATGCATAATGAAGTCAAAACTTGAGGAGTTGACTTCTTTGGTAAGACATATAGTAGTGAGACAACAATCACTGTGCAGGAAGCTACACTTGTGTGTAACATTTGTTTTTGTTCATCTCACCCCACATATGCATGCCCTACACTTCAAGTATGGTAGTTCTATTTTTTCAGATCAATTTGTTGCAAAGATTTGGTTATTTTTCGATGAACCACGGTTCAGAAGAGACAATAGAGTTATGACCCCTTCTTTAACACATACAACCCTAGTGGGAATACTATCAGGATCGGGATATGGCAATACTAAGCATCACTACAAAGCAACAATCATTTCAATATGAGCAGCCATTCCAAAGAGATAATAAGTCTATCAACCACAAAACTTGAGCCTTCATGGGAGGACTTGATGAAAACCCAAATTGAGTTCCAGTAATTTCACGCCACTATTCGGGATTTAACAACCCAAATTGACCAGTTGACAACCACTTTGTTAATGAACCGAGATGTCAAGAGTCGTGCCAACTCTTTCCCCAAACAATTCCTAACTCCTGCATTCTAATTGTCATATTGATTTACATGCGGACTTAGTTGAGGAAACTCATGATGAGTTGTGTCTTTGAATTTCTGATTTAATTGGTTTTGATGATTCTATCAATTGCAACTCATGTGCTGATCATGATGGTGATATAAAATGTGTTGTGTGTACTGAAATTTTTGCATATTTGAAAACTAATGATTCTGTTTACGCAGGATCTAATGATATAGAAGGGTCTATCAACAATGTAGTTGCAGAATCTGAAACACATAGGGAGGTGGAGTTGAAGGCCATTGAGGAATTTTCAAAGAAGGAGGAAAGGCATCATATGACAGTAACTACTGAAGTGGATTTTGTTTTTAGGTCATGGTCCAATATAATCAATGAAAGCAGAATTGCCAAATTACACGTGTTGCATGCCATTGGTGAAGTCAAGGAAATTAAGAAAGACCAATGGGACCCCAATGGGAGCCCTTATGCTTCAAGCTTAACTTGGTCATTACACTTCAACCAATGGGACCCTAGTGAAAGCTATCATGTTGTGTCAACCATAACTTGGTCATCACGTTTCAATCAATGGGATCCTGGTGGAGTCTTTTCACCAACCTCACTTAATAAGACCAATGGACACCATCTCAAGTCGAAAAATGTGGAAGTGAAAGTGATGGGCTTTTACCATCCACATTATAAAGATCACTAAGAAGTGTCCCAACGTCGAGCTAACGACGTTAAACAAGCGCTTATTGGGAGGCAACCCAACTAGATTTGTTTTCAAGATCTTTGGGGATGGTTTTCGTAATCCGAGAAGATAAAAACATACTTCACTTTGAATGGCTGAGTAAGGAGTCAGTAAGTTATACTTTATTGACTCTTGAGACGCATTCTTGTGGCCTGGTACATCATGAACTTCTTAATTGTGGAATCTCTTCAGAGATGAACACAAGTGTTATAGTCTTGGGAATCTGACTCTAAAAGACCCGCATTTCCTCTTTAATTTTATATTATTCCAGTCATGTTATTTTGGTTTTACATTTTACTCATTTGTTTTGTGAGTTTTCAGGTTACATTGCTGACCTTAATTCTTACGCATCTTTTCTGCTTGCCATTATCTCGGCCCTCATCAGGTTGTGTTGCTCTTTTCTTTCCGTTTTATTTATCACTTTCACATTGAGGACAATGTCTATATTAAGTGTGGGGGATGAATTTTAGCATGTTTCTTTTTTGTTAAAAAAAAAGGTTCATTGCATGATTGAATAACTTTTCTCCCTTCTTGAACTGATATGCTCGGTGATGGATGATTGAATTGATGAATTGAGTTTGATGGATGCATACCTTGTGAGATTTTGAGCCTAATAGATGGATTCAACATTTATGCCATTCTCTTCTTTCTTGTGTGATTTTCACTCATGTTAATGATCACTCTAGAACTTGCTTTGATTCTTTTTGAGGCTACATTTCACTTGCATGCATGAACATGATTGAGGCCCTCTTTCTTAATTAGCTAGTTTAACCAAATAGCCAACCTTGTTTTCAATATGATATCAAGCACTCTTTTGACTTCTTGAAAATTTCTCGATTCCGCTTAACCTTGTATATTTTCCTTTACCTAACCCCTTTGAGCTTATTTGACCATTCCTTGTTTCTAGCTCATTATGTGCCTTAAATGAAAAATCGTGTTCTTACTTTACCTAAGGGAATAAAAGAACATTAGCTTGGTTAATGGATGAGTTTTTGAACAAGTGTGGGGGTGTGTGTACAAAATGGTTGTTGAAAAAGGAAAGAGTGCCTGAAAAAAAAATGTATGTATATAGTTATGTTCATATATAAAAAAAAAAAGAAAAAAAAAAAGAAAAAAGGAAAAAAAAAGAAAAGGATTGGGAAATGAATATGTAAAGGGATATACATTAGAGTTGGGATGAACTTTTATGCTTGTTATTTGAACTCAGCTCTCATTTGCTTTTATTCTCTTTGGTATTTATCTTCTATCCATTTTATCCTCTTCTGTTACCTTGACCTCACTACAACCTTGAATAAAGTCCTCATGATTTGTGTGTGCATGTGTTTTGAGTAGTGGAGAAGTAGAAGATAAGTAAGCTTATGGTAGTGCAATTTTCATGGGTTGAATTGAGTGAAATACCTACCTTTTAAACACTTGAGAGATTGAGAGGGAATCTTGTGAAGATCTATCATTCTTAATTCATTCTTTTCAATGGAACTTTCCTTGCTTGTTGGTTTGAGATGTGAAGAAATGTTACCTCATTTATGCTTTGATCTCTTGAATTTCTTGTTGCTCTTCTTGCCTCATTGAGTCCTTTAGAGTTTTTAGCTTTTAAGTTTGTGTCGTATGTCTTTGTCTTCTAACTTTAGTTTTATATGTTTTGCCCAGGAGTGCAAAAAGCTAAGTGTGGGGGAATCTGATAATCATATATTTTATACATTAATAAACCCTCATTATTAGTCATTTACACTCTTCATGTACTTAATTGATTGAATTTGATTATGTTTTGTAAGTTTGAACTTGAATCGGACTTGATTGATTTTTCAGCATTATTCGGGTCTTACACTGTTTCTGTATTTTAGCCATATCTTGAGTTCTAAATGTCTGATAATTATGAATTTTACCTTGTAGGAAAGATAAGAGAGAGCTCTACAACTTTGATGAGAGCTCAAAGTCAATTTCAAACATCTAGTGGAGCTAATTGGGCATGGAAATCAGAATACGGGATTTGTGACTGGAACCCGAACAGTGTGTAGTAACTAGAACATAATTCGAGTTTGGGCATATAAAATGGGCTGAAAATTTGTAATCTGAAAGTTAAGACCCATATGTACAACTTTCATGTCAAGCATAAAACTTGATTCGGGCTCCTTGATGGAGATATTGGGTCTGAAAGTCAAAACAGAGGTGCTAAAACTGGTCCCGAATAGTCTGTAGTAATTGAGTCATATCTTGGGCTGTAGGATGTATTTTTGGGTGTTTCTAGAGCCATTGGAAAGCTTAGACAATTTCCTAGAACTTTCATGAAGACCACTTGGCTCAGAAATGACGAAATCAATGAGTTCAACAATAAAGAATTTCGGAGACAAGGTAGCTCACCTACTTACCCACCTACTCATCCACCTACTCACCCACCTACTAATCCCATCTACCCATCTACTACTACTCCGAATCCTCTATTAAAGGAAGCATGTGGAGAGCTCTAAGGCAAACACACACTTGGTGTTAGAGATAGCTTTTCATAGTTCTTGTATATTTTTCCTTCATTGTAATGGAAAGCTAAGTCATTTCTAGTCAATTCGGGACTCTTGAAGAGATTGTGGCTTGGATTCTTGAGACCTTGGTTATGTAATGTATTTGATTTATATTTGAATTCCTCTTTTCTTCTTCTTCTGTTCTCTTAATCTTGAATGCATGAATGGTGATTCTGTTTATGTTTGATCTGATTTGATCTTGGTTTAAGATTAAGTATTGTGATGAAATTTAGAAGCTGATTGATCTGAATTAATCACATAGCGAAGATTGAGATTTGTGATGAAACTTAGAACTGATTAATATAAACTAATCACGTAATTGAAGAGGTTAGGTTACTGATTTGTGCCTAGGTTAATTAAATTCGGTGCTTAAATTGACATATATTTACATGAATGGTGCGATTGCAGATTTGTGTTTATCACTTCTCAATTGAATTCACAGACGATTGTCTAGTATGAATTTACGGATCGATGCGAGAGATCTCGGTTAGATCCAAGTTAACCATTCAAATGTATTTCAGGTGTTTGTTGAAAGGTCTATGATTGAATCCACCCAATCTCGGATAGATTTGAATTATTTGTTCTTTTAATTGTTATTTTTCTTGAGATCTTGTCATTGTAATCCTTGAACAATCAAAACCCCCTTTTTAACTTAACTTAATTTGATAAAATTGCATTTACGATCCTTGAGGAGACGATCAGGTGTTGTTCATTATACTGCAAACTTAGTTAATAACTTCGGTTATAATTTTGGTCGAGTTCAAGCTACGTCGTCAAAATTTTAGCGCCGTTGCCGGGGATTAGTAAGTGTAATCTTTTCATTTTAAGTGTTTTTACTAACGTTTGCTTTTTATTAACTTTTCTAACATTTTTGACCATTATCTAGTATTGTTCATACTACATTCACTGTTTTTAGTGATCATAAAAGTTTAAAGTATCTGTTTGACCAAAGAGAGTTGAACATGAGGCAAAGGCGTTGGTTAGAATTTTTAAAGGATTATGATTTTCAATTGCAGTATCATCTTGGAAAAGCGAATGTGGCAGCAGATGCATTGAGTAGAAAAGCACTTCGTGTTTCTTCTATGATGATCAAAGAAAAAGAGTTGATAGAAGAATTCTGAGATATGCGATTATCAGTAAAATTAACGCCAGGAAAGCTGTGTGTAAACATGATCACCATTTCAAATGATTTGATGGATAGGATCCGTGAAGGACAAAACAGTGACCAGTATTTGCAAGAAGCAAAAAGCCAAGGAGCAGTGTTAGAATTTAGTGAAGGTGCTAATGGAATTTTGATGTTTCAAGGAAGAGTTTGTGTGCCTAATGATCTAGATCTTAGGAGATTGATTTTGGATGAAGCTCACAGGAGTAAATTGAGTATGCATCTAGGAGCCACGAAGATGTACCAAGATTTAAAACAATTATATTGGTGGCAAGGAATGAAGAAAGATGTTGCAGAGTATGTATCATCTTGTTTAGTGTGTCAGAAGGCTAAGATTGAACATCAAAGACCTTCGGGAATGTTGCAACCATTGCCTATTCCCGAGTGGAAATAGGATGACATCGCAATGGATTTTGTGACAGGTTTACCAAAAACTCGAAAGGGTTATGATGCTATTTGGGTAATTGTTGGTGGCTTACTAAGTCAGTGCACTTTTTACCGATTAATCTTAAGTACTCAATGGAGAGGTTGACCCAATTTTATATCGGTGAAATTGTTAGGCTTCATGGTATACCAACTAGTATTATTTCGGATCGAGATCCGAGATTTACTTCGAGATTTTGGAATAGTTTGCAAGAATCGATGGGAACTAAGTTACGTCTAAGTTCTGCTTACCATCCATATACAGATGGTCAGTCAGAAAGAACAATTCAGTCTCTAGAAGATTTATTGAGAGCTTGTGTACTGGAGCAAACTGGAGGTTGGGATGAATTCTTGCCATTGATAGAATTCACATATAACAACAGTTTCCATTCAAGTATAGGGATGACACCATATGAAGCATTGTATGGGAGACGATGTAGAACACCGTTATGATGGTATCAAGATGGTGAGAGTCTTTGTGTTAGGACCAGAGATTGTCCAACAGACAACTGAGAAAGTGAAGATGATTCAAGATAAAATGAGAGTGACCCAAACTCTCAAGAAAAGAGTTATCTTGATAAAAGGAGAAAATCTCTTGAGTTTGAAGAAGGTGACCATGTATTTTTGCGAGTGACGCCTATGATGGGTGTTAGGCGAGTACTTAAATCTAAGAAACTCACTCCAAAATTTATTGGGCTGTATCAGATTTTACGTCGGGTAGGTCCGGTGGCATATCAGATTGCATTACCACCTTTTCTGTCAAATCTTCACAATGTATTTCACGGATCACAACTACGAAAATATATTTATGATCCTACTCATGTTATTGAGCCAGACACAGTACATCTGAAGGAAAATTTAACCTATGAAACGTTTCTAGTCAAGATTGAAGATCGAAGAACCAAACAACTTCGAGATAAGGAAATTTCATTGGTTAAAATCGTTTGGAATGATGTAAGTGGAGAAGCCACATGGGAACTAGAAGAAAAGATAAAAGAACAATATCCATATTTATTCTGAAGATGTGAAGTCAAGTTTATTAAGTTTCGAGGACGAAACTTCTTTTTAGAGGGGGAGTATTGTAACACCCCAAACTCTCTATTTAATAGACAGTAATTTTGTGAGTTAATGAAAATTCTCATTCGGTGATTTTTACGTGTCTTTGTAAAATTATTTTGAATATTCTGTCTGTATATTTGATCGTTCTGTGTGATTTACTCCGTGTCAGGAAAATAATAATTTTCTGGCCAAAAATTTTTAACGTTATTTAATTATTATCGAAAAGTCTTAATTATTTTACGTAATCTGATTTGATATTTGTGAATTTTTTAATTTTTATGATTTTGTGGATGATTATGAAATTTTTTTTACTATTTGTGGGCCAGGGTGTATGTGGGCTCGGTGTACACGTGGGCCCAGATGAGTCCCGTAAAGTGAAAATTTTTTTATGCATAGAAAAATTTGTACTGTCGAGACGGAGACAGGGGATCTTACTAAACCTGAATCCGGAAACAGTTTTTAAAATTTTCTTTTACTGTGTTTGCACTGTATTTAATTATCAGACAATAAAAAGGACGATAAAAATACAGTAAAAATATTATTCGTAGGATAATAGCAGATAAAAATAAATATTATATTGTTAAATCAATATTGGTGGTTTGGATATCCACCATCGATTTAATTAACGTTAGAGACTTGATCTTGATTTCATCAACGGTGGAGATTTAATCTTAAAAGTGAATAGGATCATTTATAACCGTTAGATGGAAATTAGATTAAGGGTGGAGATTTAATCTTATAAAATGGCAAGGACCATTTATGACCGTTCAATGTGGATTTAATCTGCGGTGGGTATTTGGTCTTGTAAAGTAACAAGGACCATTTATGATCATTGGATGAAGATTTAATCAATGGTGAAGATTTAGTCTTAAAAAGTAACAAAGACCATTTACGACCATTGGATGTAAAGTAAGAAGGTGTGATCTTGACCCTTCATTTTGGAGACACATCTAAGGGCTAGGATTTAAAGGAGAAAGATCCAATGACCTATATCAAGTATTCTAATCTAAAGCTACACCTAAAGTCTACCTTAATCCTAACCATTGAACTAATCAATGGTTAAGAATGCTTCAAATAATGATGGCTAGGAGATTTGTCACATTTGAAGAGTGCATGGATGGGGGGGACAGTTTTGGAGGCTTAAGACAATAGCCAAATTTCAAGACACCAATTATATCTCAATCTTGGTCATTATTGCATGTTTCAAGAAAGCTAACTTAGCAAAATTTCTCTCCATTCTGTCCATGCAAGTTTCGGCCATGTGTTGAATTAGGAGACCAAATAATTCATTTCTACACTTCACATTATCACATCTTCATCTTTTTACTCAAGTTTCAAGAAGCCAACAAAAGAAAACTCCATTCTCCCTCCCTAAGAACACCATTCGGCCAAGCACTCCAAATTCCTCTTCCATCACTCAACAATTCTAAACAATCATATTTCTTGAATCCTTTCATCATTCTAAAAACCTTTCTAGTTCACACCAAGTTCTAATTCTTCCATTTTGAAGGACTTTTTCCAAAATCAAGCTTTAGGATTTTGAAGTGAAGTGTAAGGAAAACTTCATTTCTTCTTTTCTTTTTCATGATTCTAAACTATGTTTGATCCATGGTTCTTCTTATTCAAGCTTGATATACTAATTTTCTTGTGTTTGTTTCATGTTTAAGAAACTTGTGTTGGTGGAGATCTTGTTCAAAATACAAAGCAAGGAGCTTTTGAGGATCTTCAAGAGGTAAGAGGGAGATCCATCTCACCAACCAAGTATGGTGGTGAGAGATGTGTTTTCTATTTGGTGGTTGATGAATCCATGTGAGGTTCACACCCATGTTTATGTAATAATTTGTATGTGTTTATGTGCTTTGGTTATTTGCTTATGTTTGATATGATTTGCATGATTTTGCATGGTTTTATTGCTTGTGTGATATGCTTATAATATGCATGATGATGTATGTTGAATATATTATGATGGATGCATGTTGAAATAAGAAATTTTGGCTCCAAAAGCCATGGAAGAGGTCACGGTTTTGGGCTTCCAAAACTATGGTTTTGATTGAAATTTTTCAAGAACAATGAAGTTAATTTTTAGTCCTTGAACTAAAGTAAATTTCGGCTAAGACACCAACAAATTTGGTGTTCACAAATTTATATTTTCATGAATGATAAAATTGAATGAATTGGGAAGCAAGGAAAATGAACAAAAGGGTTTGTTTTTCAAAAACAATGCACACGGTTTTGGAGTGGTATTTTTATTAATTTATTTTGTATAGAAACAAGAATGGGACTTAGATGATTTAAAAGAAAAATATTTGATGGTTTCAAAGGCCATATATAAGGTTTTGATAATTTAGAAAAATGTTTTGATGTTATGAAATACAAGAATTTTCATATAAATATTTTGAAAAGGGAATTAGAACATTGTTATATAAGAGAAGTAGGATTTTCATAAAAAAAAGAAAAAAGAGGTTGAAAGGGTTTGAACCTCAAATTATTTTAAAGAGAACTAATTTTTAGAAGTGAGTTAGAAATGTAAAGAATACGTTTGTAACTTGAAATTTACTAACGTAAAACTTATTTATTGGTTTTTGGGAAAACGTTAGGAAATCTAAAGTTAGAAATAGTAATTAAATTAACTAAAAATGATTTTAAATCAATAAAATGTGATTTTGAGAAAATATATTACGAAAAAGATTTTGAGTAAGAATAGGAAGAGAATAAAGTAAGAAATTATATTATTATAAGAAAAGCCCAAAATAATATTTTTTAAAGTTAAGAAATATTTTACGAAGTGTAAAAACGGTGAAAAACGAATTACGTAACTAAAAACGTAATTTTTAAAGTTACGCGATTTGAAAAACGTTAAAATATTTCTACGCGATTGGTAAAGCGTTTAAATATTTTACACGATCGAAATGTTGTAGAAAAATTGCTATGCGATTTAAAACGAAAGAATATTTTTACGCAATTTAGAATACAGTAAAAAATTGTTACGTGATTTTAAAATGTAACAAAAAATGTTACAAATTGTTGTTAACGTAACAAAATATTACGTATTTGGAAAACGTGACAAAAATATTTGGCGAATGAGAAATATGCGATAATGTGTTTTATTTGTTAATTATCTGATAAACTTCATAGTTAAAATCAAGTATATGAATACTGTACAAGAAATTGAGAAGTTTGCCTGTAATTGGCATTAATACATTTTATGAACATAAAACAGTATTTTCACCTGGTATGAGAAATTATGTGATTTACCTTTGGATGGTAATTGGTGCATTACACATGCATTGAAAATGGTCCGATGGACTGTATATGGTTAATTGCCTAGGAGAAACGTACACCTCTTGAATGGGTGCGATACGCGTAGTGTAGGTCACTTGTTGACCTTGTGGGCATCGGGGTGCGGGTTGCTCGCAATGGGCAGTTGTAGCTCTTCTGTACCGTGGGTTAGACCGATGCAACACACCGATGATCCGGACCGAGACACTATTCTTAATCGAGATCTGACAAAGATTGTCGTGTATGTGCTAGATGTGCAAGATATAATTATAGCACGTAGTCTGAGGCACGTGGTACTAGCAGATCTTTTCAATCAATTTCTCCGACCTGAGTTTAGCTGCATAGAGTAGGAAATCGAGTTTATGTGTTCATGCATTAACAAAAATGCTTACATCTGTGTGATATAATAGTTGTGAAATATTGATTATGTCAATTGTATTTGTTTAAAATATCTGCTTAGTATAGATGGCATTTCCTGTAATTATTAATTGTTAGTTTTGATCGATAATATGTTGATGCCATAATTGTAATATGATGTATTTATACGATATGCTATTATGTTATCTCTGTGCTACCATGCTAGTATTGGTGTAGGTGATCTCACCTCTTTGTATGCATATTTGTATATTGTATTTATAATTGGCTAAAGATGTTGAGAAAGAAACAGTACAAGAAGGAGAAGAAGAACTACTTCTCACGTCGGGGAACGCAGAATTTTGACAGTATGACGTCAAGAGCTAGTTTCTTCGGCTATGTACGTCTACAATTTCACGGAGGAGCTGGAGAATGGAGAACAAGTCCCGATGAGCGAGGACCTATTTACGAGGGGTATCTGACTGTTAGCATTAGTAGGCTGTTTTGCGGGGATCCGTTTTTCTGTGTAACTATTTTTGTTCATGTTGAATTTCCTTTGCATATCAGGCGACATTGGAATACTAGAAATTATGTCCCAACGAAAATCAGCATAGTATCGTTAGCCCGGACACCTGTCTGTAGGGCTACTCGTCATAACGGATTCCTATCTGCTGAGGAACCCGAGGAAGACCCGTCTGAGGGGTCTGCTTCTTAGTTAAACTTGGGCAAGTTTGAACTCTGATATAAACTATGTGTGTAATTATTTAAGTGTGTTTGTAGTTTTGAGACATGGTCTGTATATAAATAATCCTGACATCACTTTTGTAATATGTATATGATGTAAATTATGGGTGATGATGTATAATAGTTTTACTTTCCGCTAAGTTTATTTTATTGTTATCAAAGAAGAAAGAAAAAAAAATTACAACTCGTATTTTTATCACAACATTACCTTTTATGAGTCTGAGGGTATTTAGGTAATTAAGTAACATAAATGTGGCACCCTACGGTGGGTGTTACATTAGTTGGTATCAGAGCCCAAGTTAGAGTCTTTTGGGGTTTGTGGTTAGGTCTGTCTTGTTTGTGTTGTGTGATTCTCTGTTAATGGTTTCTTGGTCTGAAGATTGATTTTAACTTTCTTGTGTTGTTCAGTTTGAGTAGGGAAAAAGTAATGACTGGACGAGGACGTGAATGTGGGAATAATAGAACAGATATGGAACTTAATGGGGATGATAATTTGAATATGACTGCAGCTGTAGTAGCAATGCAAAGAATGGCTGAAGTGATTGTACAGCAAAATCAAAGGGCTAATGAAGATGTTCACAGTTTATCGGAGTTTCGAAGGAATAATCCACCGAAGTTCCGTGGAGAGTTTGACTCAGAGAAGGCTGAACTTTGGATCTAAGAACTTGAAAAGATATTTGATGGCATGGGTTGTGTTGATGAACGGAAACTTACGTTAGCAACATTTGTGCTAGTAGGAGATGGTGAATGCTGGTGGGCAGGAGCCCGAAGACTGTTAGAAGCTGAAGGGAGGATTGTGACCTGGAAACTTTTTAAGCAGAAGTTTTTGGAGAAATATTTTCCAGCAAGTGTAAGGCATATGAAGGAAATGGAATTTCTGAGTTTACGACAAGGATTGATGTCCGTAAGTGAGTATGCGGCAAAATTTGAAAGTCTGTCTTAGTTTTTGAGATATTTGCAGATGAACCCAGATGAGGTCTGGAAATGCAGGAAATTTGAAGAAGGGTTGAAGCTGGACCTAAAAAGAGCAGTGGCTACTTTGGAGATTAATCAATTTCCAACATTGATTGAAAAGTGTCGTAAAGTTGAAGAGATTGATCATCAACAAGCGGCAAGGAATAAGAATTTTGGACCCACGCAGTTCCAAAAAGAAAAGGGTAGCGGAGGAAATCGTTATCAACAGAAACCATTTGCAAGACCGGCTGGAGGTCAAAACAAGCAGCAGTCTGTTGGAGGAAGCTCTAGTGGGAATAAGGCAAGTCAAGCTGGGACTTCCCCAATTAAATGTTTCAAGTGTGGGAAGGATCATCACACCAAGGACTGTCAACATAAAAGTGTAGTCTATTTTAGATGTGGAAAGCCTGGTCATTTCTCAAAGGAATGTGATCAGATAAAGAAAGAACCATCTGTGGGAAATGTCTGAACTGCAAGGCCGCAGACAGGTGGTCGCGTATATACAATGAGCGGAGAAGAGGCCGCGAAATCAGAGGACTTGATAATGGAGGAGTGTGCTATTAAAGGTAATTCTTTAACCGTACTTTATGATTCAGGAGCAACGCATTCTTTCATTGCATGTGATTGTGTGGAGCATTTGGGATTGACTGTGACTGCATTGCCATATGATTTAAGTGTTGCTACTCCTACTGATAAGCCTGTGATTACTTCAAAAGTATGCCTGAATTGTTTTGTTTGTGTTAGGGATAAAACATTTTATGTGGATTTGATCTGTTTGCCTCTTTCTAAGATTAATGTAATCTTAGGGATGGATTGGTTGTCTTCTAACCATATCCTAATTGATTGTTCGAATAAGACATTAGTATTTCCTGAGGCTAAGGATCCTAGATTTCTAATGGCTACTCAAGTGGAAGCTTGTCTGAAGGAAGGAGATCATGCGTATCTATTGTTATCTTCTTTGGAGGTGCAATGTGAAGTTGTTTTGAAGGATATTTTCGTGGTCAACGAATTTCCTGAGGTATTTCCTGAAGATATACCTGGACTACCACCAGTAAGGGAAATCGAGTTTGCCATTGATCTAGTACCTGGAGCTAGACTGATATCTATAGCACCTTATCGGATGTCGCCGGTAGAATTAGCCGAACTAAAGAAACAGCTGGAGGATTTATTGGAGAAACAATTTATCAGACCTAGTGTGTCACCATGGGGAGCTCCAGTTTTGTTGGTTAAAAAGAAGGATGGGACTTCACGTCTATGTGTAGACTATCGACAATTGAACAAAATCACGATTAAGAATAAATATCCACTTCCAAGGATAGATGATTTGATGGATCAGTTGTGAGGAGTCGCAATATTTTCTAAGATTGATCTACGTTCTGGGTATCACCAGATACGTGTGAAAGTAGAGGATATTCCCAAGACTGCATTCCAGACACGTTATGGGCATTACGAGTATCTTGTGATGCCATTCGGTGTGACAAATGCACTAGCTATATTCATGGACTTTATGAATAGAATTTTCCGTTCGTACTTGGATAAGTTTGTTGTTGTCTTTATTGATGACATCTTGATCTATTCTCGAAATCAGGAGGAGCACGTTGAACATCTCAGAGTGGTTCTTCAGATTTTAAAGGAGAATAAGCTTTATGCTAAGTTGTCCAAATGTGAATTTTGGTTGAGCGAAGTTTAATTTTTGGGATACGTAATATCGAAGGATGGAATTGAGATTGACGCTTCAAAGGTGGAGACAATTGTTAAATGGGAAAGACCAAAGACTGTAACGAAAATCTATAGTTTTATCGGATTAGCAGGTTACTATCGGAGGTTTATTGAGGGTTTTTCCAAAATAGCAAGACCTCTTACCCAACTTACACGAAAGAATCAACCGTTCGTGTGGACTGACGCTTATGAAGAAAGTTTTCAAGAGTTGAAACAACGATTGATTACTTCACCGGTATTGATTCTACCTGATCCAAATGAACCATTCGAAGTATATTGTGATGCTTCGTATCAAGGATTAGGTTGTGTACTTATGCAAAATCGGAAGGCTGTAGCTTATGCTTCAAGGCAGTTGAAGGTGCATGAAAGAAATTATCCGACTCATAATTTAGAGTTGGCGGCAGTGGTGTTTGCATTGAAAATTTGGAGGCATTTTCTCTATGGAGCTACGTTCACTGTTTTTAGTGATCATAAAAGTTTAAAGTATCTGTTTGACCAAAGAGAGTTGAACATGAGGCAAAGGCGTTGGTTAGAATTTTTAAAGGATTATGATTTTCAATTGCAGTATCATCTTGGAAAAGCGAATGTGGCAGCAGATGCATTGAGTAGAAAAGCACTTCGTGTTTCTTCTATGATGATCAAAGAAAAAGAGTTGATAGAAGAATTCTGAGATATGCGATTATCGTAAAATTAACGCCAGGAAAGCTGTGTGTAAACATGATCACCATTTCAAATGATTTGATGGATAGGATCCGTGAAGGACAAAAAGCAGTGACCAGTATTTGCAAGAAGCAAAAAGCCAAGGAGCAGTGTTAGAATTTAGTGAAGGTGCTAATGGAATTTTGATGTTTCAAGGAAGAGTTTGTGTGCCTAATGATCTAGATCTTAGGAGATTGATTTTGGATGAAGCTCACAGGAGTAAATTGAGTATGCATCTAGGAGCCACGAAGATGTACCAAGATTTAAAACAATTATATTGGTGGCAAGGAATGAAGAAAGATGTTGCAGAGTATGTATCATCTTGTTTAGTGTGTCAGAAGGCTAAGATTGAACATCAAAGACCTTCGGGAATGTTGCAACCATTGCCTATTCCCGAGTGGAAATAGGATGACATCGCAATGGATTTTGTGACAGGTTTACCAAAAACTCGAAAGGGTTATGATGCTATTTGGGTAATTGTTGACCGGCTTACTAAGTCAGTGCACTTTTTACCGATTAATCTTAAGTACTCAATGGAGAGGTTGACCCAATTTTATATCGGTGAAATTGTTAGGCTTCATGGTATACCAACTAGTATTATTTCGGATCGAGATCCGAGATTTACTTCGAGATTTTGGAATAGTTTGCAAGAATCGATGGGAACTAAGTTACGTCTAAGTTCTGCTTACCATCCATATCTAGATGGTCAGTCAGAAAGAACAATTCAGTCTCTAGAAGATTTATTGAGAGCTTGTGTACTGGAGCAAACTGGAGGTTGGGATGAATTCTTGCCATTGATAGAATTCACATATAACAACAGTTTCCATTCAAGTATAGGGATGACACCATATGAAGCATTGTATGGGAGACGATGTAAAACACCGTTATGATGGTATCAAGATGGTGAGAGTGCTGTGTTAGGACCAGAGATTGTCCAACAGACAACTGAGAAAGTGAAGATGATTCAAGATAAAATGAGAGTGACCCAAACTCGGCAGAAAAGAGTTATCTTTGATAAAAGGAGAAAATCTCTTGAGTTTGAAGAAGGTGACCATGTATTTTTGCGAGTGACGCCTATGATGGGTGTTAGGCGAGTACTTAAATCTAAGAAACTCACTCCAAAATTTATTGGGCTGTATCAGATTTTACGTCGGGTAGGTCCGGTGGCATATCAGATTGCATTACCACATTTTCTGTCAAATCTTCACAATGTATTTCACGTATCACAACTACGAAAATATATTTCTGATCCTACTCATGTTATTGAGCCAGACACAGTACAGCTGAAGGAAAATTTAACCTATGAAACGTTTCTAGTCAAGATTGAAGATCAAAGAACCAAACAACTTCGAGGTAAGGAAATTTCATTGGTTAAAATCGTTTGGAATAATGTAAGTGGAGAAGCCACATGGGAACTAGAAGAAAAGATAAAAGAACAATATCCATATTTATTCTGAAGGTGTGAAGTCAAGTTTATTAAGTTTCGAGGACGAAACTTCTTTTTTAGAGGGGGAGTATTGTAACACCCCAAACTCTCTATTTAATAGACAGTAATTTTGACAGTTAACAGAATTCTACTGTTCAGTGATTTTCTGTGTGCTGTAAAATTATTATGAATATTCTGTCTGTATATTTGATCGTTCTGTGTGATTTACTCCGTGTCAGGAAAATTATAATTTTTAAAGTAGAAAAATTTTACGTTATTTAATTATTACTGAAAAGTCTTAATTATTTTACGTAATCTGATTTGATATTTGTGAATTTTCTAATTTTTATGATTTTGTGGATGATTATGAATTTTTTTTTACTATTTGTGGGCCCAGGGGTGTATGTGGGCTCAGGTGGCCATACGTGGGCCCAAGTGGGTCCCGCAAAGTGAAAATTTTTTTACGCGTAGAAAAATTTGTACTGTTGAGACGGAGACAGGGGATCTTACTAAACCTGAATCCGGAAACAGTTTTTAAAATTTTCTTTTACTGTGTTTGCACAGTATTTAATTATCAGACAATAAAAAGGACGATAAAAATATAGTAAAAATATTATTCGTAGGATAATAGCAGATAAAAATAAATATTATACTGTTAAATCAATATTGGTGGTTTGGATATCCACCATCGATTTAATTAACGTTAGAGACTTGATCTTGATTTCATCAACAGTGGAGATTTAATCTTAAAAGTGAATAGGATCATTTATAACCGTTAGATGGAAATTAGATTAAGGGTGGAGATTTAATCTTATAAAATGGCAAGGACCATTTATGACCGTTGAATGTGGATTTAATCTGCGGTGGGTATTTGGTCTTGTAAAGTAACAAGGACCATTTATGATCATTGGATGAAGATTTAATCAATGGTGAAGATTTAGTCTTAAAAAGTAACAAAGACCATTTACGACCATTGGATGTAAAGTAAGAAGGAGTGATCTTGATCCTTCATTTTGGAGACACATCTAAGGGCTAGGATTTAAAGGAGAAAGATCCAATGACCTATATCAAGTATTCTAATCTAAAGCTACACCTAAAGTCTACTTTAATCCTAACCATTGAACTAATCAATGGTTAGGAATGCTTCAAATAATGATGGCTAGGAGATTTGTCATGCTTGAAGAGTGCATGAATGGGGGGGGGGACAGTTTTGGAGGCTTAAGACAATAGCCAAGTTTCAAGACACACAATTATATCTCAATCTTGGTCATTATTGCATGTTTCAAGAAAGCTAACTTAGCAAAATTTCTCTCCATTCTCATCCATGCAAGTTTCGCCATGTGTTGAATTAGGAGACCAAATAATTCATTTCTACACTTCACATTATCACATCTTCATCTTTTTACTCAAGTTTCAAGAAGCCAACAAAAGAAAACTCCATTCTCCCTCCCTAAGAACACCATTCGGCCAAGCACTCCAAATTCCTCTTCCATCACTCAACAATTCTAAACAATCATATTTCTTGAATCCTTTCATCATTCTAAGAACCTTTGTAGTTTACACCAAGTTCTAATTCTTCCATCTTGAAGGACTTTTTCCAAAATCAAGCTTTAGGATTTTGAAGTGAAGTGTAAGGAAAACTTCATTTCTTCTTTTCTTTTTCATGATTCTAAACCATGTTTGATCCATGGTTCTTCTTATTCAAGCTTGATATACTAATTTTCTTGTGTTTGTTTCATGTTTAAGAAACTTGTGTTGGTGGAGATCTTGTTCAAAATACAAAGCAAGAAGCTTTTGAGGATCTTCAAGAGGTAAGAGGGAGATCCATCTCACCAACCAAATATGGTAGTGAGAGATGTGTTTTCTATTTGGTGGTTGATGAATCCATGTGAGGTTCACATCCATGTTTATGTAATAATTTGTATGTGTTTATGTGCTTTGGTTATTTGCTTATGTTTGATATGATTTGCATGATTTTGCATGGTTTTATTGCTTGTGTGATATGCTTATAATATGCATGATGATGTATGTTGAATATATTATGATGGATGCATGTTGAAATAAGAAATTTTGGCTCCAAAAGCCATGGAGGAGGTCACGGTTTTGAGCTTCCAAAATTAGGGTTTTGATTGAAATTTTTCAAGAACAATGGAGTTAATTTTTAGTCCTTGAACTAAAGTAAATTTTGGGTAAGACACCAACAAATTTGGTGTTCACAAATTTATATTTTCATGAATGATAAAATTGAATGAATTGGGAAGCAAGGAAAATGAACAAAAGGGTTTGTTTTTCAAAAACAATGCACACGATTTTGGAGTGGTATTTTTATTAATTTATTTTGTATAGAAACAAGAATGGGACTTAGATGATTTAAAAGAAAAATATTTGATGGTTTCAAAGGCCATATATAAGGTTTTGATAATTTAGAAAAATGTTTTGATGTTATGAAATACAAGAATTTTCATATAAATATTTTGAAAAGGGAATTAGAACATTGTTATTTAAGAGAAGTAGGATTTAATAAATAAAAGAAAAGAGAGGTTGAAAGGGTTTGAACCTCAAATTATTTTAAAGAGAACTAATTTTTAGAAGTGAGTTAGAAATGTAAAGAATACGTTTGTAACTTGAAATTTACTAACGTAAAACTTATTTATTGGTTTTTGGAAAAACGTTTGGAAATCTAAAGTTAGAAATAGTAATTAAATTAACTAAAAATGATTTTAAATCAATAAAATGTGATTTTGAGAAAATATATTACGGAAAAGGTTTTGAGTAAGAATAGGAAGGGAATAAAGTAAGAAATTATATTATTATAAGAAAAGCCAAAATAATATTTTTTAAAGTTAAGAAATATTTTACGAAGTGTAAAAATGGTGAAAAGCGAATTACGTAACTAAAAACATAATTTTTAAAGTTACGCGATTTGAAAAATGTTAAAATATTTCTACGCGATTGGTAAAGCGTTTAAATTTTTTACACGATCAAAATGTTTTAGAAAAATTGCTATGCGATTTAAAAACGAAAGAATATTTTTACGCAATTTAGAATACAGTAAAAAATTGTTACACGATTTTAAAATGTAACAAAAAATGTTACAAATTGTTGTTAACGTAACAAAATATTTTGTGACTGTGAAAACGTGACAAAAATATTTGGCGAATGAGAAAAATGCGATAATGTGTTTTTGCTGTTAATTATACAGTAAACTTTATAGTTAAAATCAGTATATAAATACTGTACATGAAATTGAGAAGTTTGCCTGTAATTGGCATTAATACATTTTACAAACATAAAATAGTATTTTCACCTGGTATGAGAAATTATGTGATTTACCTTTAGATGGTAAGTGGTGCATTACACATGCATTGAAAATGGTCCGATGGACTGTATATGGCTAATTGCCTAGGAGAAACGTACACCTCTTGAGTGGGTGCGATACACGTAGTGTAGGTCACTTGTTGATCTTAGGGGCATCGGGGTGCGGGTTGCTCGCAATGGGCAGTTGGTAGCTCTTCTGTACCGTGGGTTAGACCGATGCAACACACCGATGATCCGGACCGAGACACTATTCTTAATCGAGATCTGACAAAGACTGCCGTGTATGTGCTAGATGTGCATGATATAATTATAGCACTTAGTCTGAGGTACGTGGTACTGACAAATCTTTTCGATCAATTTCTCCGACCTGAGTTTAGCTCCATAGAGTAGGAAATCGAGTTTATGTGTTCATGCATTAACAAAAATGCTTATATCTGTGTGATATAATAGTTATGAAATATTGATTATGTCAATTGTATTTTTTTAAAATATCTGCTTAGTGTAGATGACATTTCCTGTAATTATTAAATGTTAGTTTTGATCGATAATATGTTGATGTCATAATTGTAATATGATGTGTTTATATGGTATGCTGTTATGTTATCTCTGTGCTATCATGCTGGTATTGGCGTAGGTGATCTCACCTCTTTGTATGCATATTTGTATATTGTATTTATAATTGGCTAAAGACGTTGAGAAAGAAACAGTACAAGAAGGAGAAGAAGAACTACTTCTCACGTCGGAGAACGTAGAATTTTGACAGTATGACGTTAAGAGCTAGTTTCTTCGGCTATGTACGTCTACAATTTCACGGAGGAGCTAGAGAATGGAGAACAAGTCCCGATGAGCGAGGACCTATTTACGAGGGGTATCTGACTGTTAGCATTAGTAGGCTGTTTCGCGGGGATTCGTTTTTCTATGTGACTATTTTTGTTCATGTTGAATTTTCTTTGCATATCAGGCGACATTGGGATACTAGAAATTATGTCCCAATGGAAATCAGCATAGTATCATCAGCCCGGACACCTGTCCGTAGGGCTACTCATCATAACGGATTCCTATCTGTTGAGGAACCCGAGGAAGACCTGTCTGAGGGGTATGCTTCTTAGTTAAACTTGGGCAAGTTTGAACTCTGATATAAACTATGTGTGTAATTATTTAAGTGTGTTTGTAGTTTTGAGACATGGTTTGTATATAAATAATCCTGACAACACTTTTGTAATATATATATGATGTAAATTATGAGTGATGATGTATAATAGTTTTACTTTCCACTAAGTTTATTTTATTGTTATCAAAGAAGAAGAAAAAAATTACAACTCGTATTTTTATCACAACATCACCTTTTATGAGTCTGAGGGTATTTGGGTAATTAAGTAATATAAATGTGGCATCCTACGGTGAGTGTTACACTCATCCTTTGTCACACATACGCAGAAAATATTTATATATAAAATATATACAAACATGAAATATTCAATTTAAGTGTACTAAGTTAATTATAATATTAATTAAGATCATTAAATAAAATTATTTATTAATTAATTATAATAATTATATTTTAATTAATGTTATAATTATTTTAGTACACTTAAATTGAGTACACTAAATTTATATAAAAATTTCTTTATACCCAATTGCGCTCTCAACAAATTCCAAAAAGATATATGAAAAAAAAATATTATGTGATTTAAAACAAATTTAAAATAATATCATAACATCAAATTGAATATAAGCAATATATTTTTTTAGTTTTTCAAAGTATCATATACTTTATATATGAGAAATTAATCTCTCAAGATATGATCAAGTGTCTAAAAAAAATCTCTTTAAATAATATTATTTTTATATACATAATAATAAAATAATTTTTTATTTACTTTTTATATAATAGTTATAGATCCGTGTTACGTGTTAAATCTCTTAAAAGAAAATATGAAGATACACATGTATATTTTCATTACAAATTTATGTAGAAGGGATAAAATACAACAATCAAATATAAGAAACGAGATTTAGTTAAAAAGGAAGATTTTGATACTACCATAAGTATTAAATGCTTCTCTCCTCTTTACATAATTAGAAGAGTTAAAAAAATTGATTTTGATTTTTGTGTGAATTTGTAGTGAGAATATAAATGCTGGCATGCACCACTCATCTTTTCTTTTTTTTTAAAGAGATTCTCGAGTTTTTTGCATTTTATTTTTTAGTTTATACCTTTTACGTGAATGACTAATTTTTGCTTAAGCATTTGATAATATAGGTCTAAGCACAATGTGCTTTAATATAAAGTTTCAAATTATCATTACAGCTAAAATTCGTATATATCAAACTATGTTAGTATGATAAGCAACCACATTTTATCAAGTAACCCAAAGGCCTGATATTTCTTTTAAAAAAGGATCCAGTGGACAACTTGTAAAAAGTGACAAAATTATGAAATAATATTACTCTTAATCTAATTGATAAAATGAACGCTTAAAGGTATAAATGATCAACTAATCTCCGCAAACACAGGAAGGAGAGGGAGGAAGAGCATTACTCTACTATTAAGACATCTGGAAATTGATGGTAAAATTATTTCTTTTCAGCGTTCACACCAACACGACAAACGAATAACTGGAGCAATCTGGGTCGTGAGATGCTTGATTAAGCTACGTTGTTATTGATTTGGAGTTTGACTTTGTTAGAATCCTGCACAATGATTGCTGAGTCATGGCACATTAGCAACAACTATAGCATTCCTCGTCTCCCAGAGATTTTTTGTTTATTAAATTAAGAACTTGTTAACATGTGTTTTAAAAAATATTTTTAAAATTTTTAAACTATTAAATATTTAATTTTTTATTTAATAATTCTTATTTTTAAATTCTTAACCTGTACAAATGTTAACAAAATCTTTACATTAAATAAAGTGTTGTGAGGCTCCAGTTCGTAAATGAAGCATTAAAAAGCTAAACTTAGAGGACGAGAAGATTTCAACGCACGTCGATTTTGAGAAACTGTTAGACAGTCCATAAACGCAGCTTAGAATCTGTAACTATTATAATGGGGAATGAGAGATTTGATATTCACTTTTGATTTTTTAAAATTGCCTTCAATTCTTATTTAAATTTTAATTAAAAAAAGATAAAATTGTAATATCTTTTGATTCATCTTTTCTATTTAGAAGATGTAATTGTTTCAACTATTTTAATAACTCACAAAAGTTGAATTATAATTATTATAATTCTCTTGATAACTCATAAAAAATAAATAATTTATATTAATTTTTTATTTAAGTAATAATAAAATAAATAATATAAAAATAAATAAAATAAAAAATGCGCCTCCGCTAGTAATAATGAAGACAAAGTGGCACGTTGTTCATTTATGATGGTAGTACTTTGCTACGGTGGGCCAACGAGCTGCGTTTTAATTTGGCTACGTGCCTGGCATACTTCATCGGAGCTTGTAGAGGTAATCGGTGTAAATATGATTAGAGAAATAATTATTTTATATTAATTTTTAATATTATTTTTTGTATTTAATTAATAATGTATAAATTTATAATTAATAACATGTATTTATTGATTAATAAATAAATTTATAATTTAAGATTAAAGCTTAAATTTACTTATTAATTAATTAATATATATGATTAATTATAAATTTATATATTATTAATTAAGTATAAAAAATAATATTAAAAAGTGATGTAAAAATATATTAGTTGACAAATAAGTCAAGTCAAATTTTTAAAATTTAAGCTTAATTTATGAGACAAAAAAATTATATAAGATTAATTTATTTATTTAAATGAGTTTAATTTAAAATTTGAGTTTATCTAATTTAAAAAATATTAAAATTCACGTTTGATTTATTTAATTTATTTATATCTTAATTACTTTTTTCTTGTATTAGTTTTTTCTTAAAAATACTTAATTTTATTAATTTAATATTTAATAAATATCTTTATATTAGAAGATAGAGTAAAAAAAAATAAAAAATAAGAAAAAATATTTTTTATTCATAATCCATTATCGAAAAATTCATAATTATATTATAAATTTTTTAGATAGTAATAAGAACAAAATAAATTATTATTATTTATATTTTTTCTTATTTAAAATTATAATTTTATTGTGATTTAATTTTTACTATCTAGATAAAATGAATATTTAATATATACACATTCATATATGAGTTTTTAAAGTCCAATATATAAAGTTTAAATTTGAATAATTTATATGATCGAGCTTAAGTTTTAAATTTAAACTTATTTGTTTAGTTAAATAAATAAATAAATTTAATTAAACTTTTAAGTTTAAATAGTTCACAAATATCTCAACTCATTTACACTCATTATTAGGAAAACATCTGTGTTCAATTCAACCAATTAAGTGCCGTTTTGAATTTGAGCCAAATTTGGTCATTAACTAAAATAATACCATGAGTTCTCTTTTCTTTTGTTTTTTTTGTTTCTTTCTGTTTTTAATTATGTGATTATTTTATAATTGTGAGTATTCGAAGAAAAGATTCCAATATCCAAGGAAAGAGATATGATACATGATGGTCGGTAGCAACTACTATATAATTTTGTTTACTTAATGGAATTAATTTCTTTTATTTTGTATATGTTGTTGTGTAACAAATATAAAAGCCAATAAGGGATGGAAATGTGTCCTGTTAAAACATATTTATTTCGGCAATGAACACCATAGGCGTTAAATTTAAGTTATTTTATATGGATATGTACCATTCAATTGAGTAAATTCTAATTGATTGTTTTGATTTGTCATCTCATTACAAAAATTGTTAAATTAGAATATTTATGCATTGATATCTCAAGGGCTGACATTGTGATTGAGGCAAATAAGTGATGTGTTATTGGGTGACTGTTACATATTTAAATTCTAATTTTATCATTTTTTAGGACTAGATCAGTACGATTTTTTATGGTTAAATCTTCTAGTCATGCATGGATGCTCTGCCTAACGGATTAATAAACTTGTCCTTCGAGAATTTCTTGTCGTAAACAAAGGTATAGTTCCTCTAGCCATTAAAAACGGACTAGTAATAATGACTTTGGATGATTTATATGAGATCATAGGTTTTGTGAAAGAAAAAAGAAAAAAGAAAAACAAAAATACAACTCCTCTTATCCCTCCTACGGTATAGGCTGAGTTGGGATCCAAAAAGCCCTTTGTTGGCTGCTTATATCTAATCGACTGGTGGTTTTGGTGTAAGAGGATTGGCGATAAATGAAATCTCATTTGGTTACGAGGAATTGATCAATTTCGATGTTTATCTTCATTAATAAGTCCGAGAGGTTCTGGCAAAGGAGAGGAATTTATTAGTAGCAATTATGTTACGGAAGCTTGTGAGGGTGAATAATATGTGAATGTTTGAGGACGTTTTCCTTTCTCATTCTTCTTAATGGCATACTTGTGAAAAGGAAATTGTGTCGAGCCTTCGAAGGAGAGTTAATTAACGAGATCAAAATAGAGCATAGAAATACAATAATTTAGTGTGGTTCGGGTAGTTATACACACCGATTTTAAAGTATATATGTGCGTCGAACACGTATCTATGTCAGATATATAGAAATACTTATACGATACATAGGTCTTGTATGTTTGAATGTATCTGATTAAAAAGATTATTTTCTTTTAGTTGAACATGTCTCGGATACGTTTAGATACGTTTCAAACATGTTTGGACATGTTTAGGATAAGACTTGAACACAATCAATTAATATTTTTTTAAAAAAAATTAGTTTTCATAACTAATGTTCAATTAGCAAGCCCGTAATCCACCAAAACCCAATCACATGACTGACGTCTCAAGCCTCTATTTTCACATATTAGTATTTTAAGTTTTATCTTTTTACATGCCACTATTAGACTTTTAAATTTTATCTTTTCACACACTATTATTTTCATCTGCTTCTTCTAACCTCTGCTTGTACTAAGCCGTCATCGAAACTTGCATCACACAAATATTCACTCTAATTAATTTTTTTATGCACATGTACTTGTACATGGTTAGTTCTATTAGGAGAAATTAGTTTAGGAGATTTTTTAGAATATGTCAATAGAAATTATACTCTATATTTTTTAGGAGGAGCTTACTAGATAACAAAAATTGACACATATGACATATATTAAAATATTACAAATCTCTAAACTTATAGAAATGATAATAATGAATTATGAATATTTTCACATGACTAACGTCTTAAGCTTCTATTTTCACATACTAGTATTTTAAGTTTTATCTTTTCACATGCCACTATTAGACTTTTAAGTTTTATCTTTTCATACACCATTATTTTCATCTGCTCCTTCTACCTCTGCTTGTACTAAGTCGTCCACCTCATAGTCATCGAAACTTGCCACACACAAATATTCCCTCTAATTAATTTTTTTTATGCACATGTACTTGTACATGGTTAGTTCTATTAGGAGAAGTTAGTTTATGAGATTTTTTAGAATATGCCAATAGAAATTATGCTCTATATTTTTTAGGAGGAGCTTACTATGCAGCAAAAATTGGCACATATGACATATATTAAAATATTGTAAATCTCCAAGTTTATAGAAATGATATTAATGAATTATAAATATTTTTTCTTAAATATTACAATTATATATATATATATATATATATATATATATATATATATATTGTGTTCGTGTCTCGTGTCTCGTGTCTTATAATTTTTTGAATTTGGTATGTCCGCGTCGTGTCCTTTGTTTATGTCCATGCTCTGTGCTTCATAGGTTGGCTGCTTATATCTAATCGAGGGTGGTTTTGGTGTAAGAGAATTGGTGATAAATGAAATCCCATTTGGTTATAAGGAATTGATATATATATATATATATATATATATATATATATATATATATATATATATATATATATATATATATATATATATATGTGTATCGTGTCTCGTGTCTTATAATTTTTTTAAATTCAAGTATGTCGCGTCGTGTCCTTTGTCTATATCCGTGTCTATGGTTCATAGTTTGGCTACTTACATCTAATCGAGGGGTGGTTTTGGTGTAAGAGGATTGACGATAAATGAAATCCTATTTGGTTATAAGGAATTGATCAATTCCGATGTTTATCTTCATTAATAAGTTCGAGAAGTTCTAGCAAAGGAGAGGGATTTATTAGTAGTAATTATGTTACAGAAGCTTGTGAGGGTGAAGAATATGTGAATGTTTGAAGATGTTTCCCTTTCTCATTCTTCTTTATGGCATACTTGTGAAAAGGAAATTGTGTTGGGCCTTTGAAGGAGAGTTAATTAATGAGATCAAAATAAGGCATAAAAATACAATAATTTAGTGTGGTTCAGATAGTTATACACACCTGATTTTAAAGTATATCTGTGTGTCGAACACGTATCTATGTCAGACACATAAAGATACTCATACGATACATGTGTCCTGCATGTCCGAATGTATCAGATTAAAAATATTATTATTTTTAGTTTAACACGTCTCAGACACGCTTGGACACGTCTAGGATAAGACTTGAACACGACCAATTTATATTTATATTTTTAAAAAAATTAGTTTCCATGACTAATGTTTAATTAGTAAGCCTGTAACCCACTTAAACCCAATCACATGACTGACGTCTCAAGCCTCTATTTTCACATAACAGTATTTTAAGTTTTATCTTTTCACTGTCACTATTAGACTTTTAAGTTTTATTTTTTCACACACCATTATTTTCATCTGCTCCTTCTACCTCTGCTTGTACTACGTCGTCCATTTCGTTGTCATCGAAGCTTGCCTCACACAAATATTCCCTCTAATTAATTTTTTTTATGCACATGTACTTGTATGTTGTTAGTTCTATTAGGAGAAGTTAATTTAGAATATTTTTTAGAATATGTCAATAGAAATTATGCTCCATATTTTTTAGGAGGAGCTTACTAGGTAGCAAAAATTGACACATATGACATATATTAAAATATTAAAAATCTTTAAGCTTATAGAAGTGATATTAATGAATTATGAATATTTTTTTCTTAAATTTTGCAATTATATATATATATATATTATATATATATATATATATATATATATATATATATATATATTGTATGTGTTTGTGTGTCGTGTCTCGTGTCTTATAATTTTTTGAATTTGGTATGTCCGCATCATGTCCTGTGTCTCGTGTCTGTGTCTGTGTCTGTGCTTCATAGGTTGGTTGCTTATATCTAATTGAGAGGTGGTTTTGGTGTAAGAGGATTGGCGATAAATGAAATCCCATTTGGTTATAAGGAATTAATCAATTTCGATGTTTATCTTCATTAATAAGTCTGAGAAGTTTTGGCAAAGGAGAGGGATTTATTAGTAGTAATTATGTTACAGAAGCTTGTGAAGGTGAAGAATATGTGAATTTTTGAAGACGTTTCCCTTTCTCATTCTTCTTTATGGCATACTTGTGAAAAAGAAATTGTGTCGGGCCTTTAAAGGAAAGTTAATTAACGAGATCAAAATAGGGCATAGAAATACAATAACTTAGTGTGGCTCAGATAGTTATTTGCATACGTTCATTATATCTATAGAGGATAAAACATCTTTACTTGTACCAAAATAAAAATCTTCACTATGAGAGCAAAATAATACAAGAATAGTCAAAGTGTTAAAAACTTAACTTCTACCTTGTCCAAAGCCCTTTATACACTACACTTTTTCATAACTCGAAGAACTCATTTATCACTTATTCTCTCAGTCTCACAACACACCTAGACTATTAATTCTATTTATAACAAAACCTTCATGATCTCCAAGCAAACTTCATTGGTCTACAAGACTCTATAATTTTCAAGTTTTCTAAATCCAAACAAATCTCTCAAAATCTTATAGATTTGGATTTAATTTGGATTTAGATTTCCTAAATCACGAAGAATATACTTGCTAATGACAAATATAAATAAAACTAATCCTTCTTAAGAAACATGAGCAAAAATTCTAACAAATTTCCACCTTGGCGAATATCCTGCCTCCTTTACAGCTCCACCTTGATCTAAGCCTCCTAGTTACTTGTCAACCTTCATGAATACCATGAAAAATACTTATTTGTGAAAAACCACAAATAAGAAAATACCATTGGCATCTATATGCATACAAGCTTCACATAACTCGAATCAACCATAATAACCGTGGCTCCACCTGATTTGAACATCTTGGCCAATGAGCATGTGTAGCTTTGCAAGCTCCATCATCTTCTTTGACTTCCCATCCTTTCTCATCAAGGCTTTTACCAAGCCTTGCTGAACAAGGATGCCTTTTACACTCACCCCTTCACGAAAGCCTTCCCTGAGTATTCAACGATCAACAATATTTTTCCATGCATATCAAGCCTATCTTTTCCAAGAGCTATGTATCTCGAACGCATTACCACTTTTTAACAAACCAAGCTATGTCAACTAAGTCACCTACCAGGCTTACTTTTTTCAAGAGCCACGCCATATGTGTAATTGGTCTTCACCATTCATTTAACCATGTCTCCATACGTGTTACCACTTGTCATTGGGTTAGGCCACCTGCTCGTACCATCGTTCGTCAACCATTGTTTCCCATATATTCAACTCAACTGATCCAAACCATTAGCTCTCATCCCAGTTGATCTAGACCATCGACTATGTTTGCACTTATTGGGGCTACAAAGGGAGTCAATTAACAAGATGACAATAGGAGCATAAAGACAGAAGAATTTAACGTGGTTTGGTAAGTCACATGTCTTCATCTACCACAAAGGATAAAACATATTCATTATGAGAGCAAAACAATATAAGAATAATCATAGAGTTAAAATCCTAACATATACCTTGCATAAAGCCCTTTGTACACCCTCTTTCATGAACCCATCTGTCAGTGCTCTCTCTCTGTCTCATAACATACCTAGGCCATTGGTTCTATTTATAACCAAACCTCCATGGTCTCTAATCAAACTTCCTTGGTCTCTAAGACTCCTTAGTTTCCAAGTTTCATAAATCCAAACAAATTTCCCAAATCTTATAGATTTTCACAAAATCCTTAGGATTCCATCATATCCTTAATTTAGATTTCCTAAATCACTAAGAATATACTTGTTAAGGATAAACATAATTAAAACCAGTTCTTATCAAGAAACACGAGCCAAAATTCTAACCATAATAATCAAGGCTCCAGCTAATTTAAACATCTTGGCTAATGAACTTGAGTAGCTCTGCAAGCTCTATCATCTTCTCCGACTTCCCATCCTTTTCTGTCAAGGCTTCTACCAAGCCTTGTTGAACAAGGACGCCCTTTACACTTTGCTTTTGAGGAAGCCGTCCTCAAGTATTCAATGGTCAATACTTTCTCTCGTGGCTTATGGCCATGTTTTCTATATTAAGTCTTTCCAAATGTCAAAAACGTGTTTTCCTTTGATAGCTATGATTCATGAAGACCGATTCTTGGATATAGGCCAATTGATAATCGCTCATCTCTATCAATTGATCAATGAGATTGTCAACATGATTCGTTCCTACAACAATATGCCTACCATGGGTGGCCCTTTTTAGCTGTTGCAATTGTGGCTCAATGTTGTGGCTCATGATTATTTGGCCGATGATTCACCAATCAACCTTCTTGAAGGAATTTGTGGCTATAGGCTTGCATATTATCTCCATCATGAGAGTAAAAATGCTTCTTATGTCGATGAAATCAAGAAGTATTTCAAGATATTTCACTCCATGAAAATGAATGTAACTGACATAAGTTTAAGCCATTTGTAGTTGTAATTGAAGGTCTTGCCCATTTCATCAACAAGAAGATTTCTGAAGATAGTAATTTCTATGAGGAAATCAATGTTATGTGGGTGAATTACCATTGTTAGGAAATTTCTACATAGGCTTTTAGGGTTCTGATGACATTGGTGTAGTCTATCATCTGCCAAATCTAGTGGCTCGACAGCTTGGCTATACTCAAGCTATTTTTGCTCCCTTGCTTAAGCAAGATTTATACAAGTAGCCCATTGTAATTCTATCTTTGACAAATTGGACATGAGCAATCAACAGATCAAACAGATACTCAAACTTGTCAACTACACCACTAGCACTTTCCCAACTCCTGACTTTGTCAACTGGTGGGAGCATTACTACTAATGCTCATTGTCCTATCTTAATACTTGCCTTAGCCGAATGACTACTACGGATATGAAAGGGACACCTTCCAAGTCGAAAGGTACTTACTTGCAAGAAATTCTGACATTTGAAAAATTTTATGACATCAATTCGGATCCTTGACACGCTTCTGAAATAACTGCGGAAGTGGATTTGATGATGGAATAAAAGTTCAAAGATCATCAAGATAAATGCCTTTAGGAATTCTTTGATGCTTTGATGTCGAACCCCAATGCTAATCCTGATCATTACTTCACTCTTTTTTGTTGAATACTGGTTCCCATTTTGACAGCTCTTTTTGGGATTGTTGAAATGGTTGATCCTCTTGATGATTGCCAAAATCAAGTTACTTTTACTGGCAACTACATGTATTTGCATGGATGCCGATTGACTAAATTGAGTACAAGGGTGGTTTGTCAGCCTTTATTAGGTAAAACCTTTAATCTTGACTTTGTTTCTTCTTTGGCATTGACACTATTTCTTTTCTTTGTGTCTTTGACAAGCAAATCCTCATCAATGGTCCCTGAACTAGTCGATGTTAAGGACAAAGAGGATGAAGATTTTGTCGAACCTATCCCTAAAAAGACCAAGTCTAGTAAGGCGAAAACTCTTTCCAACTGCTTCAAGTCAAAGGCTGCAACATCTATTCACCTTCCAAAGGTGAAACCAATTGTGTCAAAAGTAACACAGAAGTCACATATTGTTAAGGTAATTTTTTGGTTAGGTTATTTGCTTTGTCATTTCTTTTGGCCATTTCTATCTGCTACCTTTACTTGTTTATCAAGATAAATAGCTAACTCCAACTGCTTTTGACATCAATTCTCCAACCTCTCCAGGTTTAATTGAAATTAAAAAGGAGAAGGTAGAAAAGCCCATTTCAGCATCGGCTTAAAGTGCACCATCCAAAGTAGCTTCAAGAGAAAGCACTCCAGATACTTTGCCTCTTTCCCATCAAGATATTGAGATGAGAAGTTTGGATTTTATAGTTAACACTTCTCTGATGGTTGTCGACCATCCCACTAAGGCCTCATATGTTGCTCAAGAGGCTTCTAATGATCCATTGGCCTTTTATGACAATCATCTACAAGCATGTTTTTGAAGTATGCAGGAGCCGATTATCATTGTCGAGCCTACTTCTTCTTTGGACAAAATCAAGGAGGCCATGTCATCTTTGGAGCAACTCTTTGACATACCGCTCAACCAACTCTTTGAGGATAAAAAGTTGAAGCATAAATTGCAAACTACTTTCAAAACTTGTCACCAAGGGAATGTTCAATTTCTTGAGGCTCTTCGCAAATTCTTTTGGGAGTTGAAACTAGCTGTTGTTGACATGAATGTCAATTATACCCCTTTGGCTGACACCATGGCAGCCTATAATGAACGTTCAAGGAAAATGAGTCATTTGGTTGCTCAAGTAACTAAAGCTAAACAAAGGCAGGCCATCATTGATGTAAAGACTACTGAATGAGAAAAACATCTGGCTAACATAGAGAAGCAACTTCAAAAGCTCTTAACAAAGTAAGAAAATTTCAAGAAGGCTCTCAAACATTGTGTATACAAAAAGCATAAAATCCATGAAGAAGCTCAAGAGTGAGTGGTCGAAGGCTTGACCCTTTTGACAGAATTGAGAGAAAGTGAGATTGTTTACAATTTGGCCATGTCAAAGTAGAGAAAAATGTAGAAGAAATGGGAAGACTTGAAAAAGACACTCATCCTTAACAAATCTTTTCTTTAACCGTTTCTTTTGTACTTTTTTTTATGTAGTTAGGCAATTGGTGAGTAGGGCCAATTTTAAATGTATTTTTGTCAATGTCGGCTGCTATGGCCTGTGAATGCTTGTTTCATAAAGATTTTGAAGATAATAAAGCTATGTCAAAGACCAAGCCCAAAGGAAGCTCAAATAATATGATTTTATAGAACTTAGGATCTTTGTGTGAAAAATAACTTAGATATCTCAAAATTTTTTAAAATATTTTTGAAAAGTCCATCATGAAATCCTTTTTAGTTGGTGGTTCGTGTGTTTGATAAATCTGGGTAGTTTTTCATAAACACCTATTTTAACCTTGGATTATGAAAATTATGTTTGAAACTCTGAAAAATCCTTCTTAGTTGTAATTGTTTACCAAGCTAGTTTGGGATAAAAAATTGGTTCTAGAATGATTGTAATTTCCAACAAGACCTTAATAATCAATTACATGCATTTCAGAAAGCTTGTAATCAATTACCATACACTTATAATCAATTACAAGGATACGAGAACTTGTTTTTCACAAGTCAGAGGCTTGATAATCGATTATCAAGCTTGATAATTGATTACCATAACCATATCTCAATAAACAGAAGCTTGGTAATTGATTACCGTAGATGGTAATCGATTATCACGAGCCCATGAATACTCTTTTGAAAGCTGGTAATTGATTACCAACATTAGTAATCAATTACCAAGTGTTTTTTTCAACACCTAGAATAAGTTTAAGGCACGGTAATCGATTACTATGAACTTGTAATCGATTATCACACCTTTGAAACCAGCAATGACTAGTTTTCTATACATTTAATGCTGCAGAAACTACCACCAATGGATCTATTCTCATTGATGGCTATAAATATAAGCCTTGGGATATTTAATGATAACTCTTGACAATCCAATAACCTATTCCCAAGCATTTAATTCGTGATTTGATTCTTTTATTCATTTTGCTCTGTTTTTCAACATCTTGAGATATCTTTGAGAGAGTTTCATAGAACTGCAATTTGTATTATCTGCTCTTTGAGAGAGCTTACTTCAATTCAGTCTATATCGTAAACACTTGAAAGAGTGGATGATCCCTTGAGGAAACAAAGAGACTTCTACACATAGAGGTGAATGATTCTCGAAATGTAAGAAGTGCTCAAACATTGTAAGGGTTTGTCAAGCACCTTTTGAAGCTTGAAAAATAGTGGAAACTCCTTGGTGGATGATCCTAGGGACTAGACGTAGATCACAAGGGTGATTGAACCAGTATAAATCTCGTTTGTAATCTTCTCTACCTTTATCTCTTTATTTTCATCTTAAACTTCATTTGAAAGGAAATTAGGTGTAATGATTAGAGGACTTCCAATATAAAGGGAAGAATACGTATTATGTCATAATACATGCATGAGTAGTGTAAATCATAGAATTAAGTGCTAATGTTTTCCCTTACACACAAACCACCCACGATTTTGTGTAACAAAACCAATCCCACCCATACTTACTCCTTAAGCCCTTACAATTAGAGAGAGAAAGGAGAAATTATAGAGAGAAAGGGAGTGTGTGCACCAAGTTGAAGAAGGAGTGGAGGAAGAGGGTTAAACCTCTTTCATGGCATAGTTAGAGTGCTTAGGTGGAGTTAAGGTAGAAGAAAAAAATGAAGAGTAACTTAAGACATTTCAGTCAAGCCTAGGATCAATTGGTTCTTTCCATTCTCTCTCGATGAACAATGACTTGTAGGAGGAAAAGTAAGGGGATTTTGCTTTTCAACTTCCATTTTCTTTTACTCCATCATCTTCCTTATGGTTTTTCTTACTTTCTTGGATTAATTAGGTAGGTTGGATGATGTTTGGGGTTGGAAGGAGGTTTGGCCATGGGGTGGCCTTGGTGCAACCTTGGGGGTTGTCACCAAAATCCTTTCCATTTATATTGTTCTAGGTGGATTCTTAGCTAAGGTGCGAGTTTAAGGTGGATTTGGGAGTTGGAGTAAAGGTAGGGGTTTGTGGCCTTGAAGGCCGAATGGTTAGGAACATAATTCCCTGCATTTCTTTCTATTTTATTTTTACTATTTTAATTTAATTTGATATAATGAAGTTAGGACTTGATTATGAGTGTAGTTAGGGTTAAAAATCTTATTCATGGATGTGCCGAATTGAGGAAGAAGAAGAGATTAGGTGGTTGATCTAAATGAGTTTACCAGTTAATGACTTAAATTGTTATTCTCTGTGAGATGTCTTATGTAGAGATTAGTCATCTTATCTCTTCATTGATTACAACTTAAATTGCTTCTAGATTTTCAATATTAAATATGATATGTCTCATTAATACAAGTAGTTCATTTTAGGTATTTGAGTGCATTGCTAGCTTGTTGATGAATGTTGTGATTAAGTCAATATTTGAATGAAGTTAGACAACTAACAAAGACATGAGATGACTAATGGTTAAGGATGACGTGACTCATTATTGCGATAAGCTATCTTATATGTTATATGAAGATAGAATTGAGTAAAAGAGTAGAGTTTTGTAACTAGTTGTGTTATGTCTATATAATGCACTCGAGATTGTCATGACATGAATACATTGCTTATGATCATAAAGTATGATTTTGAAATAGATTACATAAAAAGATGTATGCATATTCAAAGACGAAAATGATCATTAGATGATAATGTGAAGAATACTTGTCTTATATGAGGCGAATGGGTAAGAAAAACACTTTGCCCAGATAGTACCATATGCAGCAAGAGACAAGCCAGAGAGTGAACTCACGTTATATATGCATGAAAGACACAGAGGTCCTCTATCACTAGTTATACATAAAAGGCACCGAGGCTCTCAAGCAAAGTAGAAAAAGTACAAAGGGATCGAAGAGATAAGCTAATTTAAAAGCTATCATTCTCATTTTGCATTTGCATATATCATGATCTTGAATGTGCATTGAAGGGGTATTTGATATATGTTGTTAAAATGTTTTACTCATAGTAAAATAAATAATCTTCTATATCCCGATATAGTTAGAACCATCATATAAGTTTTCTTATTTTGAATTAGTATTATCTATTTGGAATTTATAGAATTCTCTCCCCATTTCCATGGTGTTCCAGATTTGCACCAGCCTATAACATAGTCAAGATGCCACTTATTTCTATCTTGTACTAAGTAAATGGTGGATGGGTCTATTCACTTGAAAGCAACACTTTTACCTTCTAGATTTATGTGGTCGTGAGCATTGTGGTGACTCCCAAGTAGTTTATTAACATTAGAATATATATTTCTTTTTGAGATGGACACGTTGAGCTTAGTTGGATAAAGCACATTTTATATTTTGACTTGTATATATTATAAATGTTAGATGGACATAAGAGAATGGATGGACTAAGAGTTATGCTAAGAAGGACTTTTGAAGGAAATGATCAAGTAACTAAAGTAATAATTCCAAAATGGAAAGAATTGTCCCTAAGGCTTTCGGCCTTGCTCACCATGAGAGCTAAACAACTATGAAGCCTAAAACCAAATAGAATTAAAGAATGCTAATAGCAAGTATAGGAAAGATAGTCTACAATGTATCAATATGAACTTGAAACAAAATTTCCCATTTAGGATAATAGATTAACTAAATTGTTCACCTAGTCACGAAACTTAGAGAAGTTTGTGGTTAACTCTAGCTTACCTTAGTTTCTTAGAAGGTAAAACCTCTAGTAGGACTAAGTAAGTTAAGGGGCGTCACATTTGATGCTATCAAAGTAGTTCATCTTGGTTAGACTAGGATATGAATTGGATGTGCTACCTTTGGATAATAGTTCCATTGATGTTATGCATGATTTATTTATTTACCTTTTTAGATAAAGTATGTAGTTTAGTTAAACATGCATCACTGTTTGATGTGTGATTGTTGTGGATCTCTAGTTACATTAGTTACAAGATATTAGCGGTAATCAACTCAATATTGTTTATTCTGTGTGTGCAGGAGCTTATGTCACCACCCAAACGCAATATTGCTAACAATGATGTGGCAGGGCTTATAGGAACTCTAAAGGGAAACGTTGCTGTCATGAGAGAATAGGTTGCTGCAACCAATAAAATGTTAGAATATATGTAATAAAATCCTAACAAAAACTAGAACATGGGAGGAAACAAAGAACCTAGGGAAACTGAACCTTTAGTGAACTCTAACTTTCAAGGCCTTTTAGAGTGTAGGAAGGCCAAACCGTCATCCTTTAAAGATGAATATGATCGGGTGATTGCTGAGGGATGGTTGATGGAGCTAGAGAGGATATTTGTGGTGATGGGATGCATGAATGCCCAAAGAGTGACCTTTGCCTCTTATATGTTAATGGATGAGGTAGAACACTGGTAGATAGGTGCCATGAGGATATTAGAGGCTGGAGGGACCTTGATTACTTGGGAGGTGTTCCAGGCTACCTTTTTTTGTAAGTATTTCCCTAATAGTATTAAGAATGCAAAGGAGTTGGAATTCTTATAGCTAGAACAGGGAAATATGTCTATGAGCCAATATGTGGCCAAGTTTGAAGTGTATCAAGAGTTCAACCCATATGAAAGTTAGTGATGTATCAAGTTTGAGTTGGGTCTAAAACCCAAAATAAAAGAGTTGTAGGTCCCTTTGAGATTTGAGATTTCTCTATTTTAGTGAGTAAGTGTATGATAGTGGAAGAACATTTACTAGAAGGTGAGGCTAAAAGAAATAGGGCTAAGGTTTCATAAGAGGAAGAGAATTGATCATACATAAAGAGTAAACACTTTTAGATTTAGATTTAACCAGGATTGGGGGAAGCAGGTTCATATAGAGCATAGGGTGCCAAAATATGAGAAGTGTGGGAAGATGAATGATAATAAGCCTTGTATATATGGATAGAATATATGTTACACTTGTGGAAAGCTAGGATACCTATTCAAATATTGTCCACAAGGAAAGGGGGTGAACCCCAATCCTAGACCACACACTAGAGGGCGAGTCTTCGCTTTGAGTAGAGAAGAAGTAACTCATTCTCCTAATTTCATACAAGGTGATTGTTTAATTAAAAATATTCTTTTAATTGTATTATATGATTCAAGAGCTACACACTCCTTTATTCCTTTTGAATGCGTGAAGAAGCTTATATTACTTATATCTATGTTGTCATATGATTTATCTATTTCTACCCCCATAACAAAGTCAGTTTTAACTTCACATGTCTATTTAGATTGGTCTATTCAAGTTGAGGGTAGACCTTTTGCTATAAATCTTATTTGTTTACCTTTAGTTAGCATTGATATTATTCTTGGTATGGATTGATTGTTTGCAAATCATGTTGCCATAAACTATTCTGATAAGTCCCTTGAATTTTTGTATGATTCTTTGCATACACTGACCATACATGACCCTATTTATTTGAATGCCACTATGGTTAGCCATTTCTTATTAGAAGGGGCTAAAAAATATATTCTCTTATTTCCTTAGACTCTGAGGTTGAGTAGAATATAGATAGTATCCCTATAGTGAGGGAGTACTTAGAAGTAGTCCCAACAAAGGTAACAAGTTTACCACCAGATAAAGAGATAGAGTTCTCAATAGACCTACTACCAGGGATAGGACCCATATTAATAGCACCATATAGGATGTCCCCTTTAGAATTGAGTGAACTCAAGAAACAAATAGAAGAGCTATTAGCCAAGCAATTTATTTGACCCAATGTGTCACCTTGGGTGGTACCAATACTCCTAGTGAAAAAGAAAGATAGAAGTTTGAGGCAGTGTATAGATTATAGATAGTTAAATAAAGTGATCATCTAAAACAAATACCCACTTTTCAAGATAGATGACTTGATGGACCAATTGAGAGGAATTATAATTTTCTCCAAAATAGGCCTAAGATTAGGTTACCATCAAATTAGAGTCAAAACTTAAGTTATCCCAAAGACTACTTTCTAGACTAGATATGGGTATTGTGAGTATCTAGTAATGCCTTTTGGTCTCACCAATGCTCTAGTAGTGTTCATAGACAACATGAACCAAATATTTAGACCATATTTGGACCAGTTCGTGGTTGTATTTATAGATGACATTGTCATCTATTCTAGGATAGTAGAAGAGTATAAACAACACCTTAGTGTAGTCTTGTAAATCCTAAGAGAAAAATATTTGTTTTCTAAACTAAAAAAATGTGTTTTGGATGCAAGAGATGAAGTTTTTAGGTCATGTGGTTTCTCAAGGAAGAGTGTAAGTGGATCCTAGTAAGATAGAGGTAGTGGCACACTGGGAGAGACCTAATACTATCACCAAATCAAGAGTTTTCTAGGAGTAGCTAGGTATTATAAAAGATTAATAAAAAGGTTTTCTCAACTAGTATTACTTCCAACCAAGCTTACAAAAAAAAGCAATCCTTTGGAATAAACGTAGGAGTGTGAAAATAGTTTTCAGGAATTAAAACATAAACTAACTATAACACACGTGTTAGTAATACCATACCCTTTGGGACATTTTGAGGTGTATAGTGATGCCTCAAAGAAAGGATTACAATGTGTGTTTATGCAGAAAATAGGTGTAATTGCATATGCCTTTAGACAACTTAGGCCTTATAAAGAAGACTACCTAACCTACAATTTAGAATTGGCAGTAGTGGTATTTGCCTTAAAGATATGGAGGGTTTACCTCTATGGGATTAAGTTTGAAGTATTTAGTGACCATAAGAGCCTAAAATATTTGTTTGACCAGAAAGAGCTAAACAAGAGGCAAATAAGGTGGATGAGGTTTCTAAAGCTATGATTTTGAGTTAAAATATCATTTGACTAAAGCCAAAGTCATGGCTAATGCACCTTGTAGGAAATACCTATATGTGTCCCGATGATGGTGCAAGAGATGGAACTTCTAGAGAGTTTTAGGAATTTGAGGGAGTATCATATTTTAAGGGAGACTTTGTCCTAGGGAATATCAAGTTGAGGGATAGGATTCTTGAGGAAGCCCATAGGAGTAACTATATTATCCACCCAAGTGCAATTAAGATGTACCAAGACCTTAAGAAAATATTTTGGTGGCCTAGAATGAAAGTTAATATTGCCCAATACAAGGCAAAATGCTTGACCTGCCAAAAAGTTAAAATAGAACACCAAAAGTCATCTAGATTATTATAACCTTTAGATATCCTAGAATAGCGTCATAGGACTTCATAAAACCCAATCACGACATAACTTAACCTGGGCCAAGCGTACTCACTTATTACCATTCAGAGTCAATTACCTATTGGATAAGTTAGCTCAATTGTACATTCAAGAAATAGTGAGGTTACATAGTGTTTTGGACTAGCTTATGGGCCCACAGATCTAGAGCAACATAACTCGCTAGGGTGGCATCCAAACATTACTGCGCACATGAAAAACCTATACACTAGGCGTAACTCCCTCAATAGAAATGAATATTCATCACACCCTGCATAAATAACGGATTACTCATAAGAAATAATGGTTTCCGTAATTCCACGTAATAACTTTAAATGCGCACTGAATATTTAGATTCTTCACACTTTTATATGCTCATATATATACACTCAGCAAGGTTAAAGAGGTATGACCTAATACCCAATATACACTACCCTCCTTATGCATATACTAACTTAAGCATTGGAGAGCCTTTCGCAAGTACCCACCCATCGCTCCATTGCTGTCGCTGCTGCGCCATGAAAGAATCTACCATCTCTTACTTTCTTAAGTAACCATCAAAACCTAGTTCTGAACATTGACGCCATATGTGGGAAACGATAAATTTCTTCTCCTAACACCACTCTCGGCACTTCTATCGCAGCCATCATCATGGTTAACACAAGCAGGAGACAAACCTTAACCAACCAAAATCATGCTTCTACTGTGCGTAACCCATCTTCTGCGAATTGCCATCGAGCATTTGTTTCGGTTGCTCATGAGCCACTTTTGGAACCAATCGTAGTCCACCCAAAACCAAGGTAGGATAGGCTGGAGACTTCTTTCACTAGAGAGAATCCCTCCCTCTTTCCATAAGAGTTTTGGTTAGGAAACGCCTTGGTCCTCAAAGAGCCCCTTTTGGGGATGCTAGGCAATGGGTGTCAGCATTGCAACACCTGGGAGACCGAGTGAAAAATGAAGCTCAGTCCCGCCTAGCTGAATCTGATCACCAGGAGCTATCCAAAGTAGAACTACTCTCTCTAGTTAGGCTTCAAGATGAGAGGATTCATCGCCAAGATGAAATAATCCATAACTTGGAAAGAGCTGCTAACCAGGACAATGAAGCCGAAAATCGGTCTCCGAGGAGAAATCCGGAAAATAGAAGAGACCGACATTAGCATGATGACTGCCACCCGGAGAACTCCAGGATCATTAGTCCCGGTCATAATGTTGAACCTGCCCATTCAAGAGAGCAAGAACATAGAGCAAGGAACATGGTTTCACAAAACCAACCCTTCTCTGACAGACTAATGGCTTATGAAATCCCTAGGCGTTTCAAGTATCCAACCAATATTAAAGCCTATGCTTACGTTTTGGCACTATTTTTTAGGGGCGATGACTCTCTCATGTGCGGTGCTTTCCCTATAACGCCCCAAAACTAATACTCCTAGTATATCCAGATTACACAGAATTACATAGATTAGGCACGTCACGATTAATCTATTATCATTTCTTGATAATTTTATAAACTAATTTTATCGCTAATTTGAGCCTTGTGAGGGATAATAATATCTTAAAGTATGAATATACAATTGAAAAGTTTGATCCATACTAACATTAATAGTTCATACAATCTGAGACATTAATGTTCAAGTGATACAAACTAAGCCTTTATAGGCATATGTACATAATCTATATACAAACCACTGCATAATAGTAAATACAAAGCAATGGTCAAAACGAAGAATAGTCCTATACTACATCAGCATCTTCTATTCTAATCCATAGGTAGTTCTCATGCTAGAATTATCATGGAAAGAACATTTAAAGGGTGAGAATCCCATAAATTCTTAGTGTGTGTTTGGATTATAGTTGGTAAACTTAAGTTTAGTTGAAAGTATGTTTGCAAACTTAAGTTTGATTGAAAGTGAGTTTGCAGTAACGTGATTTATGTTTGGAAACTTTTATCTCAAAAGTGAGTTTGACAAAATAAATATAAGAGATAAAAATTACAAACAGAGAAAATATAACCCAAAAGCAAGATTTTCTTGCCTTTGAGCAAACGTAAGTTTGCAACAAAAGTGAGTTGAAATAGTACACATGAAAATGAAGCCAAACAAATTTTCACTCCCTTCAAGAAAGCTCAACTTACGTTTGAAGCTCCCAATTGAAAACCAAACATGCACTTAGTAGTTCTAAAATATTAAATTCCATCATAATAATTTCAGCTGCTACGAGGAATGAAATTAATACTTAAAATATCATATAGTAAGGTGGGTAAAGCCAAAAGGTTTCCTTCCTCTTCCTAAAGCAGAAACTTAATTTTAATCATTAGTCAACAATATATATATATATATATATATATATATATATATATATATATATATATATATATATATATATATATAGAGGGGGGATCGGCTTACATCAGTGTAAGTTTTTTTTGACTTACACTCATTTTCAATCGTTAGATCCACTTTCATCTAATGGTTGAGATGATTTCATTAAAAGTAACCATTAGATGAAAATGGATCTAACGATTGAAAATGAGTGTAAGTCAAAAAAGACTTACATTGGTGTAAATTGATCTCCCTATATATATATATATATATATATATATATATATATATATATATATATATATATATATATATAATATAATATAATATAACTAGATTCTACACATTATCAATAAATTATAGATTTTATTTAGAATATACCAAGTATGAACTATAACTCACCATCACTAGAATATTTACATTCTTTCATGTTGCAAACATTCATTATTGAATCAATGATCTATATAAATAACCTCTCCATAATAATGTGGAAATGCTCAAACTTGTATAAATCTTTCTTTAGAGTTTATTAAATTATTCTCTTTCTGAGCTTATTTCTAGATAACCTTATCCTTTTATCTCAGATATAATAGGAAGGGTTATTTTACCTCAAATAGATAGAGAGAAAATATTACATCCTCACACTACCAAATTCTTGGTGATAGTCTTTTAGAGAGGGTATGTCATATCCTCAATCTCGAATTATAAGTAGAGAGGGCAAGTTATCTCCTCAATCCACCAAACATCTAAGATCACAGGTAGAGAGACATGTTCCTTCTCAATCTACCAGACATCTAGGATTACCTCAAGTAGAGAGTGAATGTCTCATCCTCAATTACCCAACCTCTAGGATTAACCCTAGTTATGAGGATCATGTCTAATATCTTTTAAGCTTTGAGCACATTACAAATTAATACAAAACTAGCTTAACTTTAACATCTTAAAGGAGCATTTCATAAGGCATTAATCAATGCTAGCTCAACTTTAGCTATATAAAGGAGCAAATCATTTTCTACTACACTTCATAAACATAACAAGTGTACATTTCAATTTAGCTCATCCAATTGATATATCTAGTGCATAATATTATCATCAATTCATAAATATACCAGGTGCACATTAACATCATTTCTCAAGTTTACTAAGTGCACATTCATAACATAATATACTTTAATCAGTGAATTAAATCACATATAATATAAATGTATCCTATATAGTCCCCATAGAGTAGAAAAATCTGTTTTCTCAAATCAAGGGATTTGTATTCAATTACCATGCATGATAATCGATTACCATAAGTCATTTTCTAAAAACAAGGGCTTGGTAATTTATTACCATGCTTAGTAATCGATTACTAGTTTCAAATTTCTCAAGTCAAAAGCTTGGCGATTGATTACGATTCGTGGTAATCGATTACCTCACTCCAATCTCTCAATTCTGCATATTGGTAATCGATTACCTCTTACTGGTAATCGATTACCACATGTTCAACAACATTCTTTGAAGGTTAGTAATCAATTATTGACTCTAGTAATCGATAACCAAATGATTTTCAACACTAGGAAATGGCTTCTAAGCTTGGTAAATCCAAAATAACTCATTTCCTTTCATTTTCATTCAAAACAACATCAAGCCTTAATACATAATCTCAACCAAAATCTACTAAATTTAACTATAATAGTCAAATCTAAAGGAAACTCATAATCATCAACATACTTTCCATCTTTCATTACTCAATCAAGCATCCAACTCAACATAAACCCTTCACCCACTAATTGAATTTGGATCCTCTCATGTTATTTTTTCTCTCGTGTGGTCAATTGGAGGAGAAAGATAGACACAAATGTTATAAAATAAATTTCACAAACCATGACTAGGTCCTACTAATAAATACTTTTGTATCAATCTCTCTCCTCCACTTGATCACATGAGAAAAAAATGACATGAGAGGATCCAAATCCCCACTAATCCTATCTCAGCCCCAAAGAGAAAATATGAGTAAAACACCACAGAATCTACTTGCAGGCACATAGCTAAGATAAAGGAAATGTAAGGAAAAAAAAGAAAGCAAGACAAGCAGCCCCTACCTAGGCTCCTTTGAATTTATAGAAGTTGAAGGATGAAATGAGAACTTCAAAGATAAATTATAGAGTTTTTCCTTTCTTCCTTTCTCCCTTTCTCTTGTCCTACTCCCTCTCCTTCTCTATTTTCCTTTCTTTCTTTTCTGTTGCTTTAACAGTGTAAAGTGAGAGAAAAGGATAAGATCGTGGAGAGATAAGGATAAGACCGAGGGATATGGTCTCTATTGAGTGTAAGAGTTTTATCTTTTAGGGATACTTTAATCTTTCATTAATAAGTTTCTAGCTTCTATAAGTGTTATAGAAAAATTTTAGGATTCTATTAAGTTCTGTTACCAAGTGGCTTCAAACTCAAGAGGGGGTGAATTGAATTCATAAAGTCTTTTCGCAAATCTTTCACAAAACACTTGTATATTAATTTTTGTTGAAGCTATTGATTGATTGAAGTGAATAGATAAATGAGATTGAATAGTTCTCTCATAAATAAACAAGTCAAGATGAATAATATTCAAGCAAACATGTAAAAGTAAAGCATCAAAGTTAAGAGATAGAGTTGAGAAGAACAAACACAAGGATTTATCCTGGTTCAGTCATCTCTTATGACCTACGTCTAGTCCTCAAGTGAACCACCCAAGATTTTTCATTATACCTTCAAGCTTGAACAAACACTTGAAAATCTTTACAACTGAGAGCACTCAACACACCTTTGGGATGCCTCACCCTTATGCTTGAGTCTCAAAATAGGGAAACCTCACTCTTTATAACTTTAGAGGGATACCTCACTCTTTTTATAAATAAGGGATACCTCACCCTTTACTCTTTTATGGGATACCTTACCCTTTTATCTCTTGAGCAATACTTCATCCTCTTTTATAGGAAATCAGAGAAGGATTGAATGATAAACTCTCAAAAGAGTAGATATTATAAATTGAAGCTCAATGGGTATTAAGGAATCACACACTAAAGCTCAAAACAGGAGTTTATGAGAAATAAGAGTTGAAATTCATGTTCAATGCTCAAGAATGATTTTCAGATTGATTTCCCACTTCTTTTTAATGCCCAAACACTTGTATTTATAGCTCAATGCATTTAAGAGTCGTTGAAGGTGATTAGGAGCATTAAATGTTAGAAACTAGTTGTTATTTTTGTTTCATGACACCCCAGATAACATATTATTTATTTCCAATAACAGATTATTGCTTGTGAATAACAAATTATTGGTTTCGCATATCATATTATTTGTGTTATTAGGAAATACTGTAGCACGCGAATAGTAGGTTATTTTAAGGCCATAATCGATTAGGAGCTTCTAAAAGTAGGAGGCACATTCCTGACTTTGCGAATAACCTATTGTGGATATTCCATAATCGATTATTCCTCTTAAAAAAAACAAAATACACACTTCTGACTTTGCAAATAACCTGTTATGGTTTTCGGATAATCTGTTATTTGGTTTTAGATAATCTATCATTGAATTTAGATAATATGTTATTAGCTTATCAAGAAATGATGATTTTTAAAGGATTTTGCAACCAAAGATTCCTAAAACCTTTTCAACCTTTCTAAAACCATTTTGTTCCAACTTGATCAATATTTTCACAAGTATAAAACATGATTTTTCAAAGAGATTTAAGTTGAATAAAAAACGAGATATGAGCTTAGTGGGATTTCTATTTACCTTTACACAAGATCTAAGTTCTATAAGCTAAACTTGCAGATCATTGGGACTTGATCTTTATACACCCATTTCTTTCTTGTTTGTTATCGTCAAAACCATTGCCTTTGCCAATGCTAATTACAAGTTCCTATACACATCATTTAACATCTTTCAATACACTCTAATAGATAGCCATTAAGTTATGTTACTTGTCCTTAACTTATTATTTACTTAAGGAAGTAACTAACTTGCTTATAGGTATCTGCTTTAACTTGTAATCATTCCCAAAATAATCTATATCCTCTATTTGACATCTCCACAAAATCTCATGATTTTCTAAGCTACTTTTTTATTTAATTTGACCTTTAAACACTCATTCTGTGTTATTAAAAATGACAAACTAATTTAGTTAATTCTCCAAAATTTACCATAACTCATTCTAATTATTTTTGGTCTAGAAATAAATTTTATGTATTTATTTCCATTATGTAAGCAGTTTATACTAAGTTTTGAGCTAATATGAGCTATTTTCCACATCTTGTGTTACCTAAACTAGCTTAGAAAATCACTAGAATTAATAGGTAACTCACAAGTATTAATAAACCACTATAATAATTATTAAGGCTAATAGGTTAGAGAGGATGTTACATTCCCCCTCTCTTTAAAGAAATCCTGCCTTGAGATGGTTCACCACCTTAGCTCAGAGGTTCGTCGATAACTGGGGGAGCTTGTCCTCGAGATTTTTGTTGCACCACCAGCAAAGTACAACCTAAATCCATTTCATGCTTCTCCCATATCAAGCAAGGAAAGGAAGAGTCTCTTCTAGATTCTATATCCTAGTTCAACAAGGAAATTATGAATGAACATGATTGGGATGAAAGACTTAGACTGTACGACATGAGATAAGGGCTCCGACTTGGGGCATTCTCTTTTTTCCTTGCAAAGAAGGAGCCCAAGACCATAGACAAGTTTTGTGCCTGTGCTCACAAATACATCAATGCTGAAGATGTTCTTCGAGCTAAGCATCTTAAGAAAGAAGATGCTAAGCCCAAGTCTGGGGAGCAATCAAACCAACAAGGGCAGAATTCAAAGTCACATTTCAAAGAGAAGTACAACAGCTATACTCTCCTCAATACACCTTAGGCTCAAATCTATAAAGAAGTCATGAATATTGAGCTCTGGGATGTGTAGAGACCTCTCCCTTTGAAAGAGCATTTGCGGAGGGACACACTTAAGCACTATGTGTGGCATGATGGTCATGGCCACAACATGGAGGATTATACCAACCTCTAGGATGCCATCGAGTCTCTCATCTAGGATAGCCATTTATGTCGGTATATGCACCAAGGCCAAAACAATTAAGGAGGGATCATTATAGAAAACAAAGCTATAGCCCTCGAAGCCCCTCTCCTCCTTACCAAAAAAGATGTTCTCAGGCTAGGAATGATAACCTTGGCCCATGCTCACCTTGGGTTAACACCCAAAATCAAGATAAAGCGCAACCACAGAATAATAACTAGGAGGACAATCGCCATCATGCTGAAGTCACCTAGACAATTATGTAATGCTTTGTAATTGTTACTTTTGTTGTGTAATAAACATATTTGGATATCAATAAAATCATTTTTTTTCAAATGTTATCTTATCTAAAAACCAATACATCAACCATGACCTTTGGTCCACAGGTATTTCGACTCATTAATATCCACAGCCAATACCTTTCGAGTCCACGAGTACTTTGGCCTAATGCAACCTAAAAGGTTACCACACCTTGGCGAGGTTCGAGGAATACAAGGTCTGAAAGGATCAACTATTCCGACGTCTTTACATGACAACCAAATTGGGGAATCCACTTGAACACCCTTCGAGGTCAAGCAGCGCATTCAAGGGTTTTCACACATACCCATTTAAACCTGACCTTAACCCATAAACCAACCAGGTTTACAGAGGTTACGTGTATTTTTGTTGATGGGCAGACATGGGAATCCACTTGATCACCCTCCGAGGTTAAGCAATAACTTCAAGGGTTTTCATCTGTGCCCTTATGGCCTGACCTTAACCCATAAACCAACTAGGTTTAGAGTGGTTAAGCGTAATCATCTGTAGCCCAGGATAGTGGAATCAACACCAAGAGGCTTTCATGTCACTCTTACCTAAAGTTTGATCGTTAACTATTCCTAAATGAATCCGACTACCAAGATCGAGCTTTAGACTCATCTTAGTCAGGCAAAATGAGTGTTTGACAAACTAAATGAACCTGACTACTAAGATCAAGCTTTGGACTCATCTCAATCAGGAAAAATGAGTGTTCGTCAAAGTAAATGAACCAAACCATCAAGATCGAGCTTTAGACTTATCTCGATTAGCAAAATGAGTTTTCGTCATCAAGACAACGGAAAACATAATATTTTAAAAAGTGAGTTTATTATTATTCATATTCCAAACATTATCAACTATACAAGAAGGACCTTTAAACTACTCTAATGCAAAGGTGCCCACTTGAAAGAAGCCAAAAAGGTAGCCAAGTAAGATGATGATGGTAATCAAGCATTGACCACGACCACCTTAACGATTCCTCAAGATGCACGCACCTGCCCCTTCCCTCTTGATCAACATAAGGAGAAGACTTCACAACCCTACACTTCCTAAACACCTTTGTGTACCCAAGGCTGGGCAACAATCAGGGGAGCGAAGGAGGAAGGGAGGTGAAACCCCTCCACGACTCACAGGAACTACAACAAAATTCGTGAGCCTTCCCAGCAAAAGTAGGATCTTCTACATATGCTTGGAAAGAAAGGTTTCTAGTGCCCGGAGACGTGTTGACCAAGCCACATAAAGCAGTTACTTGGCTTTCACCAAGCCATTACATTTGGAGAGAAAGGCCTCCACTAGAAGAATATGCAGGGAGAATAGGAACACTTTTAAAAATGAAAGAAAGGAACAAGAGACAACCTCACTGCACACATTCCCTATTTATAAAGGTGAACTGACTACATATTCAAAGCCACATTTAATTGTTCCTCCCCTGTGATTGGCCACAAGGTCAGCGAGCAGTTGGGAAATAGAGCAGAAAATTGCTATTACCATTAAAGCAATTTTAATTCCTAATAAACTCAAAGCAACGATTCCCACGCAAGAACAATCTGTTACAAACTGCAAAGTAAAGGCTACTAAAAGGATATCAGATCCCTAAGAGTAATAAAGTTCCTACCCTCTTTCAATTAGTAATCAATACAGAGACTACGGAGGAACATATTGGACATCGACCTACGATTACAAGCAACAGATCCCAACCTTTATGGGACCTTGAATCCCAACTTCAACTATCCAAAGTCTTACCACCGAGATCGAGTGTTGGACCCATCTCGGTGAATTATGTGAGCAAATTGCTTAAGTGTAAAATCAATATCGAGATTGAGCGTTGGACCCATCTTGACGTTGCTAAGGCAAAAACTTGACAAGTGTGAAAGAGGCACCGAGATTGAGCATTGTACTCATCTTGGTGAAAGAAAGAAATCAATATGAAGAAAATTCCAAGTATTGAAATTAAACTAAAAATGCCCAAGGTTAGGGCTTATCGAAATACATCAATAAAGCCCCACGCAAGGGGAAAGAAAAAAAATTTGGACATCAAGTGAACTCGAATCTTTCGAGGTCACCACCACCACCTCGGACCACGCTGGCTCAATCTGCGCCACCTTAGTTTGCACCGCCTTGGCCAAGTTAGCCCTAACCTCATCTTGTCCAACCTTTGGTGTAACCTTTATCCCTCCTCCACCACCCTCTCTTCGATCTGCTTGATCATGTGGGGCAGCCACTGGATCAACCATATCCATAATTTAGCCATCCCAAACCTCCTTCAGTGCACCAACCCCATCCTCATTAAGACTTGGGTTAAGAAGGTGGTATTGGTTAAGGGCATTCTCAAGTGATTCCTCCACAGACTTTGCCCAGTCATCTACAGTTTGGGTAAGTTCTTCATTCATCCTATTCTCGATCTAGTGTAGAAGTTCACACTGAGCCCGAACACTGGTGAGGACAAACTCGATTGAGGCTAAGCTCTCATTCAATGCATTCTCCTGAGCCACCGCTTCATCAAGTTGGACTCAAAGCTCGTCGGCCTCAATAACCTTAGCCTAGAGAGAAGTGACCTCGGCAACATCTATAGTGTAGTAGGCGACCTTAGTCCGGAGCCTACCCATATAAGAGTTACACAACTTAAGATCTTTAATAGCCTAGACTAGCTGCGCATCCTTCTGGGTGACCTCCGTGGTAGCTTGGGCTAGCTGCGTATTCTTTTAGGTGATCTCCATGGTAGCTTGGGTAATTGCCCATCCTTCTGGGGGACTTCCAACTTAAGAGTTTACTGATAACTCTATAGAATGTAGTTATTTGTGCCCTATCTGTATGGTATTATTGATTGCTTTGTCCTTATTGTTAGGCATTATTGGAAGGCTTTAGCCCCATTTTCATATAAAACCCATATTGATGTCTTCTTCTTTAATCTTGCTAAAATTCTTCCTAATCTTTGATTGTATTGAGCTTGATTACATTTGTATTTGGCTGGTTGATTTCTCAATTATAGGATGAGCCTAAAAGAACCAACTTGATGCAAACCAAGGCCCTGCATTGGAAGAGAAATCACAAGACAAGCTCCAGTGGATCACGCCGCGGCACTGGTATGTTCATATCGCAGCGTGCTGCTCTCTACCTGTGCACCATGATAATCTGAGGCTTTAACATCGCAGTGCAAGGAAGTGAATGCCACAATACTATGACCTAATTTTCTATGCGTCGCGACGTGTATTATATAACATTGTGGGCTTATAAATACTTTCTACACAAATTTCAGAAAAAAAAGACTTTTGGAGAACTTTTAGAACTTTGTTTAGCTTTTCTCTACAAGAGAACTAAGCGGCTAGATCTTCAATTTCGGGTTGAAAGAGAGCTGAAAGCGCCAAGATTGGAGGTCCTTTTCATCTTGGAGGGATATTCAAGCTTCAAGGCTCACCCAAATGGGCTTCATCTTTTGTTCCTTCTCTTTTCTCTCTTCCATTTATCTTGAACATGAATTTTTGTATTGTATTTTCGTGTTCAATGAGTAGCTAAGCTGTGTTTAGGGTATTCTTTGGATTCCCCTATGGATATTGATTGATTTGTACTCTTTTGTGCTTATATGAATGATTTAGATTTTGTTCAACTCTTTTATGCAAACCAATTATTTGTTTGATCAACTCTTAGGTGATTTGATGAAATCTAATGAGCCTAGGCATAACACTTTGGGTTTTAGATCATACGTATAGTAGATGCATATTCGATTTCATTCTAATAGCAGGATAGATTGATTCACTAATAGGATAAACATATACCTCTTAACCATGCATAGTCATAGTTGAGAATCAATCTTAATGCTTGTTCTTTGCTCTGGTTCTCATGAACTAGGTAAGTAACATAGGGTTAATCAACCTAGATATAAGCTTTTAACTAAGTTAGTTTCTAAAGTTAACCTAATCTAATCGTTTGTATTACTTGAAAGGATTGCATGTTATCAATTGAAGTAGGGGGTGAAAAAGGATTCCATATTCTCTCAACCATATCTTTATCTTTTCTTTATGCTTTGTAGTTTATTTAATAAACCCCTTTTCCAATGTATGTTTGCTTGAATAGACTTAATTAAGCTGTAGGTTAATATTTAGCTTCAGAAATTACCCATATTCCTCATGGGAACGATCTCTACTCATCATTTTATTACTTGAGCGACCCGTGCACTTGTGGTTAGCAAAAGAGTTACTAACTAGGTTGGTGTAGCTCATAACATTTACTTTTTAACCCAAAGGGTGCAAAGTATTACCAAGTGACCTCAATACTCAAGAGGGGGTGAATGGAATTTATAAATATTTTCACAAATCTCTTATAAACACTTGATTATCAATTTTTGTTAAAGTTATTAAATGATAGAAATGAATAGATAGAGAAGATAAACTGCTTTCACTTACAAATATCACAACTATGTAAGATAGTATTCAAGCAATGCTAATAAAATAGTGCACAATATTAAAGAGTGGAGTTTAGAGAATCAAACACAAGATTTATCCGAGTTCAGCCACCAATTCACTTGTGGCTTATGTCCAATCCTCAAGTAATCACTTGAGATTTTCCACTAATTCTTCAAGCTTCAACAAGTTCTTGATAACCTTTACAAGTTGGAGCACTCAACACACCTTGGGATACCTCACCTTTTGTGCTTAAGCCTTTTCTGTCAAGAGATACCTTACCCTTACAGCTTTGAGGGATGCCTCACTCTCTATCTTTTACAGATTATACAAAGTATGCATGATGAGAAACTCTCTCAAGATTAGATGATACAAATACAAGCTTATGTGTATCAAGGATTCTTGCGTATAACGCCCAAAATAGAGGATTGATTGAAAAAGATAGTAAAACTCGTATTAATGCTCAACCAAGGTTTTTAGATGAACTATCCAACCTCTATAAATGCCCAATAACTTATATTTATAACCCATTAATGAAAAGAGTTGTTGGAGATGTAGTTAGGAGCATTAATGGCAGCAAACTAGCCGTTGTTGCTTTTTTATGGACATGGCCTTTATTCGAATAACACGTTTGTTATTCGAATAAGCCTTTTAGAATATTTTTTCTGAAATAGGTGTTATTTGAATAACAACATAGTTATTCGAATAAACCATTTAAAATTAGGTTTTTGGAAAACATGTTATTTGAATAATAGGTGTGTTATTCGAATAAGATAATTGAAAAATGAAGCGTCATTGCACATTTTAAACATTTATTCAAATAAAACAGGGCTTTATTCGAATAAAGCCTTGCTAGATGAATAAGAGAATCCTTATTCGAATAAGTCATGTAAAAAAAGTTTTGTCAGCTTTTAATCAATGTCAAGTGTTTCCAAATTATCTTAAATGCTTTTGGGCACTTAAAGTTTGTTTCTTTAGAAATCAAAAACCATTTTGAAACATTTAAAACTAGTGTAATATTTAGGTTCTTTGAAAAATGAGTTTTGGGGCTTTAGTGTGAATCACATTGTACCTTTACAAAATGATCTAAGTCCTAAAAACTATTCTTGAAGGTCTTGGACTTGATCTTGCAACATCTTCATGTTTGTTATCATCAAAATAAAGTATTCACAGGTCAATGACCAATTACAGTCTCCCTTTTTTTTATGATGACAAATAACCATTGAGAAAAGAGTCAGCTTCATAAATTGGAATTCATAAGGTCATAAGAGAGACTTACTCCCCTTCTTGTTTATATGAGGTGCATTAAAATTAGAATTATGCGCAGCTCCCCCTTTCTTTTGGAATTCCAAGTTCTGTTTTAAATCTCTTAATTTTTCTCAAAACTTTAGAGTTTTAACTTTTTCTCCCCCTTTTGTCAAGAATAAAAAGATGGGGCAAGAGAAAGCCAAAACAAGCAATTTAATATGCAATTAAAGTCTATACAATTTGAGTAAAGATATATTCCAATTATAGATTTGGAATAGGCAGAGACATCAAATAATGCAATTCAAATAAAGAGTTATCCAATACCATTTCATTATTATCAAAATCATTCAAATACAACTGCATAACAATCTAGCTAATTACATTGTATTAGTAACATCAAAGTAGAGAAATTAAGATCCTACAATCTATGGATCCTAAAAATAGGCATCTAGTGGAGCAGAAAGGGATCTAGGTGCTCTATCAAATAGCAAGGCCTTTATAGCAGCCTATTTGCATTCTATTGCTTCAATTCTATTAAAGATGGCAGCTGAGATGTGCTCCATAAAAGCAAGGTTGTCAAGAAAGGTTGCTATGACCTGCTCAAGGGTTATTGGACCTCTAGAAGGAGCAGTAGCAGGAGCAGTAAGGGCAACATCAGGAGCATCAACAGCGGGGGCAGCAACACTAGGGGCCTCTTCATTCTCAGCTTCTTCCAGCTCATCAGGATATACCCACCCTTCATTAGGATCATTGACCATCTTCATCTTCTTGAAGGTGTATTGCCCAAAGATGTTGAAGTGAGTCAATTCTATTGTTCACTCTATTTCCACAATCTGGGGATAATCCTTTAGAAAAGCTGTGATCAGAAGAGCTTAAGGCAACTCAGCTTTCTCCTTACTCTTGGCCTTCATCATATGCTTACCGATGAAATTTGGCCAGTTTATCTTGAAGCCTTTCCTCACGATCCACATCATGAAGATGTCGTCCTTTGTTAGATAGGCGTAATTGCCACCACGAAGGGCTAGGATGTACGCATAAGCATAGTGTAGCAACCTATCCTGACTCTTCAGCATTCCTCCCTTCAAGCCAGTCTTGGGGACCACTGAGCCAGGCTTGGTGATCATGGAAATAGCTTCATCCCTCTTGTATTCCATGGGTCTGCTATCTTCCTCAATGGCTGGGCTAGCAGCATTGAGGCCAAACTTTGCCAACCATTTAGTAGGGGTGATTACCACCTACTAATCCCTAACCTCAAAGATAATATCAACACCATCCAAACGCTGATTACAATAAAACATTCTTACCAAATTCGTGTATATCTTATCTCTGTAGCAGCAGAGATTGAGCATTCCTTGGTGTGCCAATAGGTCCAGAAACTCAAAGCCTTCTTCCTTCTCAAACCAAGGGAGGTCAATGTCTTTCGGTTGCATAAGATTTTGCATTATGAAGTTCTTTCTAAAATGAGCATGATCTTATTCGTTGGAGGAGAGCCCACGTAGATCAAGAGGATTGTTGGTGGGAGCGATTTTGGTGCGTAGGCATTTAGAGGAAGAAGCCATAGTTAGGGTTTTGGTGTTTGGGTGAAGGAAATGAGAAGTAATGGAGTGGTGGGGTATGAGGTGCATAAAGGAGAGGATAGAGAAAAAAGACGAGAAGGTTGAGAAATGAGGGTGAAGATGTGTGGTACCCTTTTATAACCCACTTTTTATTCGAATAACAACTACGTTATTCAAATAAAAACGTGGTTGCTTAAACGTCATGGCTCACTGCCATGCGCTATTCGAATAACACGAGGTTTATTCGAATAACAATATTTTAGCTCAAAAGTATTGGCTTTCTGTCAAGTGTTATTCAAATAACCTATATGTTATTTGAATAACAGAGTATTCTAATGTAGCTTTCTGCCAAGTTTTATTTGAATAACAATAGTGTTATTCAAATAAAAATCATGAAATCAATATACTTGGCTTTCTGCCAAGAGTTATTTGAATAAAACACCAATATCAAAAACTGCAAAATGCTTTTGTAAAGCATTATTCAAATAAGGGACCCTTTATTCGAATAAATCATGCGAAACAACAATTCTTTAAGAGCCACTGGAGGATGTTATTCGAATAAAATTATTATTATTCGAATAAGACAAACATGAAAACACCAGTTAAGTATACTTTCGGCATTAGATTTAGAGGACCATTCTTACTCATCTTGGGGAGTACCTGCAAAACAAATTTTGGGAAACCTCCTACGCTCAAGTCAATAACAATTCAAGAAGAATAAATCAATGATAAAACAATAAATGTAGCATTCATTCATATGCATGATTGATCAATTATGCCCAATTCTCTTCTTATGTAAAAGAATGCATCTTTTGCCAAAGGCTAGTAAAAATATCAGTTAATTGTTTAGTGGTTTCAACAAATTCAAGCATGCAATCATCTTTTTTAATATGACCTCTTATAAAATGATGTCTTATTTCTATTTGCTTTGTTCTAAAGTGCAAAATGAGATTTTTAGATAAATTGATTGCACTTGTATTATCACACCTTATAGGGATGTGATTTAGCTCAAGATCATTATCTAGAAGTTGTTGCTTCATCCAAAGGATTTGAGCACAACAACTTCTAGCTGCAACATATTCAACTTCAGCTGTGGACAATGCCACATTATTTATTTCTTGCTATTTCATGAAATTAGTGAGCTTCCAAGCAAGTGGCATGTCCCACTAGTGCTCTTCCTATCCATTTTGCATCTAGCAAAATCAAAATCGGAATAATTAATTAGGCTACATGAGGCACCCTTAGGGTACCACAAGCCTATTTGTGAAGTGCCTATTAGATATTTCATAATTCGTTTTACAGCTCATAAATGTGATTCTTTAGGATTAACTTGATATCTAGCACACATACACACACCAAATATAATATCTGCCTTACTTGCTGTAAGATAAAGGAGTGAGCCAATCATACCTCGATACTTTGTAATTTTTACAGGATTACTTCCTTCATCCTTGTCCAAACAGCAAGAGGTGCTCATTAGTGTAGTCATATGCTTGCCATTGTCCATTCCAAACTTTTTGAGCAGCTCATTGCAATACTTGGATTGATTTATGAAAGTTTCATCCCTTGTTTGCTTGATTTGGAGACCAAAGAAGAAGTTGAGCTCACCCATCATAGACATCTCAAACTCATTTTGCATAATGTTAGCAAACTCTTTGCAAAGAGACTCATTAGTAGCACCAAATATGATATCTTCAACATATATTTGAACAAGAAATATATTATGCTTTTTATGCTTGATGAAAAGAGTAGCGACAATATTTCCTCTAGAGAACCTTTTTTCCAAAAGGAACATTCTCAACTTTTCATACCAAGCTCTAGGAGCTTGTTGTAAGCCATACAAAGCCTTTTTCAGTATGAAAACATGGTTAGATAGTTCAAAGTCTTCAAAACCATGAGGTTATTCCACATAGACCTCTTCTTGTATGAAACCATTTAAAAAAGGCACTTTTGACATCCATTTGATAAAGCTTGAAATCCATGATGCATGCATATGTAAGTAGCTTTCGAATGGCCTCTAATCTAGCTACGGGAGCATATGTTTCTTTATAATCTATTCCTTCTTCTTGATTATAACATTTAGCAACAATCCTAACTTTGTTTCTTATTATTAAGCCCATTTCATCAAGTTTATTTCTAAAGACCCATTTGGTGCCAATTATAGGATGATCATTGGGCCTTGGAACTAATTCCCAAACTTGATTTCTTTCAAATTGGTTTAGTTCATCTTGCATGGCCAAGATCCAATATTCATCATTAATGACCTCATTTATGTCTTTAGGTTCAACTTGAGAAACAAAAGCCAAATCATTACATACATATTTAAGAAAGTTTTGAGTGATTACCCCTTTTGATACATCACCTATCACCTTATCAAGAGGATGATATCTTGATGTCCTCCATTCCTTGGGTAGGTCCATGATTTCTGAATCCTCTTGCCTTAGGAGATCAAATGGTCTATCTTCTTGCTTCTTGGGCTCTTTCTCTTGATTTTCTAAATGTGTTTTTGCCAAGATTTTTGCAACATCATCAATAAAGTCCTTTCTCAGCCCATTTGGGTTAGTTTCATCAAAAGTAACATCTATTGATTCTTCAATAGTCATAGTTCTCTTATTATAAATTCTAAAGGATTTACTACTGAGTAAGTAACCAAGAAATATTCCTTCATCGGATTTAGCATCAAACTTACCTAGGTTATCTTTACCATTGTTTAAAAGCATTTGCAACCAAAGACATGAAAGTGGAAAATTTTTGGTTTCCTTCCTTTGTATAGTTCATAGGGGGTTTTCTTTAAAATGGGCCTTATTAGAACCTTATTCATAACATAACAAGCGGTACTTATCACATCCGCCCAAAAATACTTAGGAAGACTTGTTTCATTGAGCATAGTTCTTGCTAACTCTTCTAAAGATTGATTTTTCCTTTCAACCACTCCATTTTGTTGTGGAGTTCTAGGAGCAGAAAAATTATGCTCAGTGCTATTTTCATTGCAAAACATTTCAAATTCATGATTTTCAAATTCCCCACCATGATCATTTCTTATGGATGTAATGCTACAATTCTTCTTATTTTGAATAACCTTTGCAAGTTTTCTAAATGCATGAAAGACATCATTCTTATGAGCAAGGAAAAGAGTCCATGTAAATCTAGAGTAATCATCCACAATCACAAAAGCATAGTAGTTACCCCCAAAGCTCATAGTTCTTGATGGTCCAAAGAGATCCATATGCAAAAGTTATAAAGATCTAGTAGAAGAAACAACATTTTTAGCTTTGAAAGAAACCTTTATTTGTTCACCCTTTTGACATGCATCACAAAATTTATTTTTCTCTAATATGAGCTATGGAAGACCAATCACTAAATATTTAGAAACAAGTTTGGTTAGGTGATCCATATAAATGTGGGCAATTCTCCTATGCCATAGGCATGAATCACTCTTTTTATTCATAAGACATCTTGCATTTGAAGAGGTAATATCATCAAGCTTAATCATTTATATGTTATCAATTCTATGACTAACAAGCTTAACTTGCTTGTCATCCTTACCCTCAATTATGCAACAATTAGAATCAAATATAATTTTATTTCCTTTATCACATAATTGACTAATGCTTAGCAAGTTGCGTTTGAGTCCTTCTATATACAAGACATTATCAGTTGAAGTAGATGAATTCTTACCAATTTTTTTAACTCCAAAGATCCTTTCTTTATTGTTGTCCCCATATGTGACATGACCATGCTTCTTTGGTGCAAGAAAGAAGAACTTGGAGCCATCATCCATCATCTGCTTAGAGCAACAATTATCAAGATACCAACTTAAGCTTTTGGTCTTCAAGCACACCTACAAAACACATTCAAGTTTTAACCTTTGGTACCCAAATTCTCTTAGGTCCTTGTGTGTTAGCATTTAGCAAAGTGCTCTTAGGGACCCAAACCCTCTTAGCTCCAACATTGGTGTTGATATTCTTTCTTACATTACATGTTGATGCATTATGCCATTTCCTACCACAATGAAAGCATTTGATAAAAGGAATACTTGATGTACTTGTGGAAACAAAGAAATTCTTATAAGACTTTGTTAGGAATTGCAGATACATTACACAACGGAAAACAAAATTCCCACCAAGGATCCATGTAAAAAAGTCATAATCTGACTTTTCAAAATTGTTTACCTTTTGAAGCGTGATAAAAACAAGTGGTGTGATTCACCAATACTGTAACAGCGATGATGTCTCTGTGGTATCCACACGAATAGACTCACGAACGTCCAACGTCCTTAGATAGAAGTCACGCCTCTCTTACACAATGCTAGTTGCGAAGAGAAGAGAAGAGAAAAGAAGAAACCTGTCACTCTCTCATTCACTATTTTTGTCAAGTGTGGCCAGGATTTGTAATGCATACCTTGACAACCGCTTAGCAGTATTATTTATAATAGTTGACTGCTTTAAGTGAGTGAAAGTAGCAACAAGGTAAGCTGTGCAACCCTAGATTCATCTGTTATGAGTCCGGCCCATAAATAAATCTGAGTCCAACTTGAATCCTTATTGCTCTAATTTAGTCTGCTCTAAGTGTGTGACCTTGCAGGTTCTCATGATGTTGACAGTAATATTAAAATCTCATTTTAATATTACAAACAATGATTGGTATCTAGTAACACATCATTGCTACCCAAGTAATGAGAATGTAAGTGATTTGACCTAACTTTTCCGTGATCAATGTTATCGTGTAGTTTAGTTCCTTTGTCAGAATATCTAGATTGAACACAAGGCATGGAATGCATCACCCTTGTATAGTTCAATCCTTCATTTCATGATACTCGAGTAGACTGAATAACAATAAATGAGATCGATATCTCATATCGACTCATTTGAGCATGGCCATGCATTTCATAGTCTCACTCAAACAGGGCCCCCGAAGATATTGCTCTTGTCATGTAGGAGGGACAAATCGTGTAACATCCCGGGACTGCCTATAGGATTGATGAGTGTCTTCACAAACCAACACGGATCTTTTTAGCATGCTTTGTCCTTACTCACACGCATCCTAAGAAACTTCCCAAGAGGTCACTCATCCCACAATTGTTCCAGGTCAAGCACGCTTAACCATGAAGTTCTTATGTTCTAGGCTCCCAAAAAGAAGTTATAACTTGTTGACATAGCTACGCCTAATCAATTCTTTTAAGCCATCCTCAACTATGCACTCCCATACCTACATAGTCTCTAGATCTCTCTCATTCCAGTGCATATTCAGTTCATTCATAGGACCCTTCGCCTAGAAGCCTTTTAGGAGACGCTTATTGCTGCTTTCAATTAGCACTGGCAACCATTCCCTGCCCTCGTCGGCCCCGGGACGCCACATGCCCACTAACTTCTGCTTGGTTCATCCCCGAACCATACTGTACTGGGAGAGGTCCCAACTCTGATACCATCTGTAACATCCTAGGACTACCTGCAAGATTGATGAGTGTCTCCACAAACCAACACGGGTCCTTTCTGCGAGCTTTGTCCTCACTCACACGCATCCTAGGAAACTTTCCAGGAGGTCATCCATCCTACAATTGTTTCAAGTCAAGCACACTTAACCATGAAGTTCTTATGTTCTAGGCTCCTAAAAAAAAGTTACAACTTATTGATATGGCTACGCCTAATCAATTTCTTTAAACCATCCTCAACTATGCAGTTATATACCTGTACAATCTCTGAATTCCTCTCATTCTGGTGTGTATTCAATTCATTCATGGGACCTTTCGCCTAGAAGCCTGCCAGGAGACGCTTATTGATGCTTTCAATTAGCACTGACGACCACTCCTCGCCCTCGTCGGCCCCGGGATGCCACAAATCGTATCTAGGTCACTCACATCCATCCGCATGATTCGTGATATATCCAATTATCGACTTTATAATAACCTTGTTACAAACGACATTTAACGACGTTAAAACAAACAACTCCTCATGTAGGAATCGTAGTGATTTCTGGTCACATATACCATTATCACTATGAGAATCGCTTATGACACTCACGTAACGATCCATGTAGCATTCTCATGGTGGGTCTGTCCAGTATATTATTACTCTAATATGTACCCATGTGAAGACTTGATATCTCATATTCATGACCCATGAGATGTGACCATCAGTCTGTACACATACTAGTCTCAATGCATTATTGTTGTCCTAATTAACAATAATACTTTACCAAGGACATTTAAGAATAGTATTTTATCCAATAGGATCTCACGATCAAGTCATCCACATGATGTACTACAACATCAAACTTACTATTCTAAGGACTTTATTATGTTTATAAAAAAGAACACAATAAATGAAATGCTTCATATATTAAAAAATAGCATAATACAATGTATGTAAATATAGATAAAATGTATCGACCTCTGGGATATACACCAACAATCTTTCACTTGCACCAGAGCCAATCAGGTATATGTCTAATGCCTAATGACCTAGTGTGACCCTCATACTTCTGTTGTGCAAGAGGCTTTGTCAGTGGATCAACAATGTTATCATCTATTGGTACTCTACATATCTTCACATCTCCTTTATCAATGATCTCTCGAATGAGATAGAAGCGCCTAAGTATATATTTGGATTACTGGTGAGAATTAGGCTCCTTAGCTTTTGCAATGACTCCATTATTATCACAATAGAGGTCTACTGGGTCCACAATGCTAGGAATAGTGCCTAGTTCAGAAATGAACTTCTCGATCCAAACGGCCTCCTTTGCTGCATTGGAGGTAGCATTATACTCAACCTCTGTGGTAGAATCGGTGACTGTCTCTTGCTATGAACTCTTTCAGCTCACAGCCTCACCATTCAGGCAAAAACATAACCTGATTGCGATCTGGAGTCGTCGTTATCGGTTTGGAAGCTAGCATCAATATAACCCTTTACAACTAGCTCCTCCTCGGCTCCATATACCAAGAACAAATCTTTAGTCCTTCTCAAGTACTTAAGGATGTTCTTGATAGTATTCCAGTGACTCTCACCGAGATCAGATTGGTACCTGCTTATCATGCTCAAAGTATACGAAATATCTAGTCGAGTACATAACATGACATACATGATAGATCCAATTACAGATGCATATGGAATCTTGCTCATGCGATCCCTCTCATCCTGGGTGGTAGGGGATTGAGCTTTAGATAGGCTTACACCATGCGACATAGGCAAGAGTCCTTTCTTGGATTCATGCATGTTAAATCGTTTTAACACTTTGTCTATGTATGTACTTTGACTTAGGCCAAGTAGTCTCTGTGGTCTATCTCTATAGATCCTAATACCTAACACATAGGTGGCTTCGCCCAAGTCCTTCATAGAAAATAACTTCCCTAACCAAGTCTTTATAGATTGTAAGGTAGGGATGTCATTTCCGATGAGTAGTATGTTATCTACATATAACACCAAAAAGACAACTGTGCTTTCACTAACCTTCTTGTAGACACAAGATTCTTCTTCATTCTTGATGAAACCAAACTGTTTGATTGTATCATCAAAACAAAGATTCTAGCTTCTGGAAGCTTGCTTCAATCTATAAATAGATTGTTACAACTTGCACACCTTTCTAGCATCTTGTGGAGTGGAAAAACCCTCAGGTTGTGTCATGTACACATCCTCAAGAAGATTTCTATTAAAGAAAGCAGTTTTGACATCCATTTGCCAGATTTCATAATTATGGTATGCTGCAATAGTAAGCAAGATCTGAATGGATTTAAGCATCGTAATTGGGAAAAAAGTCTCATCATAGTCTACACCATGAATTTACTTGAAACCCTTAGCCACCAATCGCACCTTAAAGGTATGCATGTTACCATCTATGTCGGTTTTCTTCTTGAAAACCCACTTGCACCTAATAGGTTTTACCCCTTTAGGTGTGTCAACCAAGGTCTATATCTGGTTGGCATACATGGACTCCATTTCAGATCTAATGGCATTAAACCATTTCTTAGATTCTGGGCTAATAATGGCTTCTTGGTAAGTCACAGGCTCATCTTGATCTATGAGCAATATGTCACCTTGTTGAGTCATGAGAAATCCATATCTCTTTAGTTGATGACATATCCTATTAGACCTACACAGGTCTTGTGCTATTAGAGCAGGCTATTGTTCCACAACACTTTGTGGATGCTGCTCTATTTCCACCATCGGTTCGTTGCTATTCTATAAGCCTTGAACTTCTTTAAGTTCCACTTTTCTCCCACTGATTCCTTTGGAGATAAACTCCTTTTCTAGGAATATAGTAGTTCGCGTGACAAACACTTTGCCCTTGGTAGGATTATAGAAATAATATCCTTCGATTTTCTTGGGACACCCCACAAAGAAACATTTATTTGATTTGGGCCCAAGCTTATCAGACACTTGATGTTTGACATAAGCTTCGCAACCCCAAATCTTCATGAAAGACATACTGGGCCATCTCCCAGTCTATATCTCATATGGTGTCTTTTGAACCTTTTTAGATGGATCACGGTTAAGTGTGAAAGCTGCTGTTAACAGAGCATGTCTCCAGAAAGGGCCTGGAATGTTTGCATGACTCATCATGGATCGGGCCATATCCAACAAGGTCTGGTTCCTTCTTTCAGATACACCATTCCATTGTGGTGTTCCTGGAGGAGTGAGTTGAGATATTATCCCACACTCTTTCATATGATCATCAAATTGCTGACTCAAGTATTCACCACATCGATTTGATCGAAGGACTTTAATACTCTTGTCAAGTTAGTTTTGTACTTCATTCTTGAACTCCTTGAACTTTTCAAAGGATTCTGATTTGTGCTTCATAAGGTATACAAATCCATATTTACTGAAATCATCAGTAAATGTAATGAAGTACTGGAAATCACCTTTAACCAGTGTTTTTAAGGGTCCATATACATCACTATGTATAAGGCCCAAAAGATCACTAGCCTCTTCACCTTGTCCAGTGAATGGAGCCTTTGTCATCTTCTCTAATAAACAAGATTCACATATCTCATATGATTCGAAATCAAACGAGTCCAAGAATTCTTCTTTATGGAGTTTAGAGATGTGTTTCTCATTTATGTGGCCCAAACAACAATGCCAGTATAAGTTGGGTTCATATCGTTTGATTTAAACCTCTTTTTATTTATGTTATAAACAGACGTTTCAAGATCAAGGACATAAAGTCTATTACTCAATTGTGCACTACCATAAAAAATATCATTCAAATAAATGGAACAACATTTGTCCTTTATAATAAATGTAAAGCCTTTCTTGTCCAAACAAGAAACATAAATGATATTCCTGCTAATAGCAGACACAAAATAACAGTTCTCTAACTCTATTACAAGCCCAATGGGCAAAGATAACAAGTAAGTCCTTACGGCTAAGGCAACAACCTTTACTCCATTTCCAACTCGTAGGTCGACTTTGCCCTTAGTTAATGGTCAACTGTTCTTTAGATCCTGCACATTTACACAAATGTGAGATCCACATCCAGTATCTAATACCCATGATGCAGAAATAGATAAATTGACTTCTATAACAAAAATACCTGAAGTGGAAGCACGTACCTTCTTGAGCTCTTCCAGGTACTTGGCATAGTTCCTCTTCCAATGTTCGGTCTGACCACAGTGGAAGCACGTACCTTCCTTAGCCACTCCACCCACTAGTTTCAAGCCAGAAGTGTTGGGCTTGGACTTATCTTTGCCCTTGCCCTTCCACTTGTCCTTGGATTTTTTTTGTTATTTCTTGCCCTTATTCTTTTGGACCATTATTATGGCCTTTCCTTTGCCTTTGTTTATGTTCTGCTCAGTAGTTCTCAATATGCTTAGCAGCTCTGGTAGTGATTTGTCAATTTCATTCATGTTGTAGTTCATGACAAATTGACTAAAACTTTTTGGTAACGTTGCAAGACTAAGTCAGTGGCCAACTCTTGGCCTAAAGGAAAACCAAGTCTCTTTAGGTTTTTAATGTACCCAATCATCTTGAGTATATGAGCACCAACAGGGCTTCCTTCTACCATCTTGCACTAAAACAATGCTTTAGAGACCTCGTATCACTCATATCTAACCTACTCTTGATAGAGCTTTTTGAGGTGTACTATCATATCGTAGGCATCCATGTTCTCATGTTGCTTTTGGAGCTTAGAGTTCATAGTGGCAAGCATTAGACATCCGATGTCCAAGGTGTCATCTTGATGCTTCTTATAAGCATCCTTTTTAGCTATAGGGGCATTAGTAGCAGGTAGCTCAAGAATAGGTTATTTTAGAACATACAACTTTTTCTCTTGCTTGAGGACAATCCTCAAGTTCCTATACCAATCTAGGAAATTTGTCCCAGACAACTTGTCCTTCTCAAGGACTGATTGCAATGATAAGTTACTTGAAGTGTTTGTTGCCATGGTAATCTATCAACTTAAATATGTAAAATATAAGTATCATACCATAAATATATTTAACAAGGTCTTTAATTAAATATGTCTTCCACTATTTTATTCGAACCAATGACCCTCAGCATTGACTCAGAAAATCCCATTGTAAGATTTCCTAGTGGGCCAAGATCTATATTTTACCTAGCTTTGAATCAGCTTTGGCTGATCACCCAAAATTCAGTTATTTAGGTAGGAAACTCTTTCCAATTACATCACATGTAACTCTTGGATAGTTGGATGAATAGCACTTATTCTAATCCATCTAATAGACTAAAGCCCAACTTCATGCCTCTAAGCCTTAAATCTTATTGAAATGGTCTAGTTAAGTCAGACGCAATGGTTAGCAGTTAGATATTACCTTTATCCTATCGCGTCTTGCTAATATAGATAAGGGCATCCTGCTTTGGCATACCGATACTTAATCGATACTAGTCTTGACGAGTGACATGCATTGGAAGGCATCACATAATGACTTAATATTTGCTTTTGAGGGAATTTTATTATTATTACTAGATCTCACCATTTATTAAGCTGTTTATCATACCATAAACATCATCCACGCATCTCATATATATAAAGCATATATAATAAATGTGACATGGTTATGACCCCTAAGAGAGAACCATTAACTAAAACAAGGGAGCGAAGCAGCTTTACAAGAGTCTCCCACCAACGTCCTTATTTGATGCCGCCTTCATACCTCAACATCAAGATTATATTATATAGAAACCTCTTTTACATTCGAGGGGAGTTATGTGAGACGAGAATGTACAATCAGAATGTAGAGAGAAAGACACGATACGCAGGTCATATTTTAAAATAACCAAAATACCATAAAAGGAGGACCAAGGCCATAACCATGCACCATGCACCACAAAGTACATATAAACACAAAGCAATAACACATTATTATTTTGTGAGTTATAAAAATGGATTTGAATATTATGCCTTAGAAAAGATGCTCTACGCAGAGATAGCACGGGGTTTAGGTTAGCAGGCGGGGGTCAAGGGGAGGCCTCCCCTTGCGGGGTGCGGGGCAGCGCCCTGACCTGAAAATTTGAACCGTAAACAAGAGTTGAATCTCTTGCGCCTCCCATGAAGGTTAGGGCATCAACACTTGAACCCTAAACCCAAAAACACATGAACACTTCATGAGCCATGGGGAACCCTTGTGCCGTTGTTCAACATTTGAACCTCTTGCGCCTCCTTGACGACTTGACATCAACACTTGATATCGCTGCTGCAAAACAAGAACAAGGTTTCCAAAATCCTTACACTGTGCCATTTGTGCAGAAACAAGGATTTCATAACCCTTGCTGCCGCAAACCAAGAACAAGTTTTCCTAAACCCTTGCGCCGTGCATCAAGAACAAGGATTCTATAACCCTTGCTGCTGCTAACCAGAAATAAGGATTCCATAACCCTTGCTCTACACTGTTGTGCATAACGTTGTACGTATCACATATATACCAGAAAGCTTTGTAAAAACATACATCTCAATACAAGATAGTTTTCACAGAACATATGAACAACTTCATGGTTTTTGAAAACAACATCACAGTTTTGCATACAACACATAAAACAGAATATGTTTTCACAAAAGGTTTCATTCATTTTCTGAAATAACATATTAAAGATCATATCTTTTACCAAAAATAGAATAGCGATCATGTTAGCTCATACAAAACGAAAATAGAAAAATCGACTCATGGTTTTACAAGTGTCTTTGATACCACTATTGGGAATTGCGGATACATCACGTAGTGGAAAACAAAATTCCCACCAAGGATCCATAAGAAAAAAGCCAAAATTCGAGTTTTTAAAATTGTTTACCTATTGAAGCGTGATCAAAACAAGTGGCGTGAATCACTAACACTGTAACAACGACGATGTCTCTGCGGTATCCACATGAACAGACTCACGGACGTCCAACGTCTACAGATAAGAGTCACGCCTCTCTCACACAGTACAAGCTGCGATGAGAAGAGAAGAAACCTATCACTCTCTCACTTATTGTTTTTGTCAAGTGCGGCCAAGGTTTGTAATGCATGCCTTGACAGCCCCTTAGCAGTGCTATTTATAATAGTTGACTGCTTTAAGTGAGTGAAAGCAGCAACAAGGTAAGTTGTGCAACCTTAGACTCATCTGTTATGAGTTTAGCCCACAATTGAATTTGAGTCCAACTTGAATCATTATTGCTCCAATTTTGTCTGCTTTAAGTGTGCGACCCTGCAAGTTCTCATAATGTTAGCAGTAATATTAAAATCTCATTTTAAAATTACAAACAATGAGCAATATCTAGCAACACATCACTGCTACCTAAGTAATGAGAATGTCAGTAATTTGACATAATTTTTCTGTGATCAATGTTACTATATAATTTAGTCCGTTTGTCCAGATATCTAGATTGAACACGAGACATGGAATGCGTCACCCTTGTATAGTTCAATCCTTAATTTCCTGATACCCGAGTAGGCTTAATAACAACAAATGTGATCGATATCTCATATCGACTTATTTGAGCATGATTATGCATTTCACAGTCTCACTCAATCAGGGGCTCGAAGATATCACTCCTGTTATGTAGGAGGAACAAATCCCATCTAGGTCACTCACATCCCTCCGCATGATTCGTGGTATGTCCAATAACCGACTTTATAATCACCTTGTTACAGATGACATTTGACGGCATTAAAACACACAACTCCGCATATAGGAATTGTAGTGGTTTCAGGTCAAAGGACCACACACACCATTGCCACTATAAGAATTACTTTTGACACTCATGTAAAGATCCATGTAGCATTCTTATGGTAGGTCTGTCCAGTACATTATTACTTTAATATGTACCCATGTGAAGACTTGATATCTCATATCCATGACCCGTGAGATATGGCCATTAGTCTACACACATACTAGTCTCAATGCATTATTGTTGTCCTAATTAACAATAATACTCGAACAGGGACATTTAAGAATATTGTTTTATCTAATAGGATCTCATGATCAAGTCATCCACATGATGTCCTACGGCAATAAGTTATGAGTTAATGATTGTCATGTGAGAAACAAGTTATGCATGATGAGTTAGCATCAATAAGTCATAAAGTCTCTTTTTCAATTTTGAGTTTATTAATTTCCTTGTTTAAAATAGAAATTTTATTTATCAATAAAGAGATTGTTTTATTAGAAAATAAAACCATTTTTGTGAGCCTCAAGAATTTGTCATGCAATTCTTGAAAAACATTTTGTAATTCACTATAGGAGGGTAAAAAGTCTATGTTAGAAGAAATTACCTTGGTGTCACTCTTCTCTCATTTTTCTCCTTAAGCTACGAGATATAAATAGGGTTCCTCATTTTCTAGGTCATCGGTGGAATCTATATCATTCTCCTCCCATACTATGTAAGCCCTTCTTCATTTCCTTTCTTTAGAAGGTCTCTTTTCAAATTTCTCTGTCTTCTTTAGATACACGGGACATTCTATTTTCATGTGTCCCAGTTTTTCACATTCATAACATATTAGAATTGATGAGGTTCTTTCCCCTTTATGAAAGGTCTTCTTAGGAGGGAAATGTGGCCTTCTTCAAACTCCTTTCTTCTTAAGAAATCTTCCAAACTTCATCGCAAGAAGACTAAGATTTTCTTTATTCAGCTCAAGGTTTCCTTCTCCATCTTCATCATCTTCAATTTTGGAGGAGGTGGCTTTGAGTGCAATCCCTTTTTTCTTCTTGTCATGCTCCTTATTTTGATTGAGCCTATTTAGCTCCAATTTATGCTCTTGGAGCTTCCCAAATATAGTGGCTGGAGACATGGTTGATAAATCCCTTAATTCCATAATAGCCATTACTTTGGGTTGCCAATTCCTGCTTAAACATCTCAAAACTTTGTTAATAAGATCTTCATTAGGAAATGTCTTTCCCAATGAAATAAGATGATTTACAATGTGTGTGAATCTTTTTTGTATTTCTTGAATACTTTCTTCTTGATTCATTCTAAACAATTTGTATTCAAGAGTGAGAGTGTTTATTCTTGATCATTTAACTTCACTTGTACCCTCATGAGTTACTTGTAGAGTATCCCACATTTCTTTGGTGATCTTATAATTTGACACCCTAAAGAATTCATCATGCCCCAAGGATGTGGGGATGATGTTTTTGGCTCTGAAATTGTATTGAACCTTCTTTTTGCCCTCATCGGTCCATTCACTTCTTGATATATTAGTTCTTACACCATCAGTAGTACATATGGGAACAAAAGCACCATTTTCAATGGCATCTCACACATCTAAGTCAATAACTTCAATAAAAATCTTCATCATTTCTTTCCAATAGGCATAATCATCCCCATTGAAATAATGGGGGGTCTATTTATAGAGGGGGTGAATTGAGTTTATAAAATATTTTTGAAAATCTCTTATAAAACACTTAATTATCAATTTTTGTTGAAGCTATTGAATGATAGAGATGAAAGGATAGAGAAGATAAACTGCTTTTACTCACAAATATCACAGCCAATCAAGATAATATTCAAGCAATGCTAATAAAACAATGCACAATATTAAAGAGTAGAGTTTAGAGAATCAAATACAAGATTTATCTAGGTTCAACAACTAATCCACTTGTGGTCTATGTCCAGTCCTCAAGTAATCATCTGAGATTTTTCACTAATTCTTCAAGCTTCAACAGGTGCTTTAAAACCTTTACAAGTTAGAGCACTCAACACACCTTGGGATACTTCACCCTTTGTGCTTGAACCTCTTCTTTCAAGGGATACCTCACCCTTACAACTTTGAGGGATGCCTCACCCTTTCTTTTACAGATTATGCAAAGTATGAGTGATGAAAAACTCTCTCAAGAGTAGATAATACAAATAGAAGCTTATGGATATCAAGGATTCACACATATAACACCCAAAACAGAGGATTGATTGAAAAAGATAGTAAAACTTGTATTAATGCACAACCAAGGTTTTCAGATGAATTGTCCAACCTCCATAAATGCCCAACAACTTATATTTATAACTCATTAATGAAAAGAGTCGTTGGAGAGGTGGTTGGGCACATTAATGGCAGTAAATTAGCCATTGCTGCCTTTTCTAGATGTGGCCTTTATTCGAATAACACGTTTGTTATTCGAATAAGGCTCTAAATACCACGTTAAAGAAAAGCTCTTTGGAACACGATATTTAAATAATGTTTTCGTTATTCAAATAAGCCTTTTAGAATATGTTTTTTTGAAATAGGTGTTATTCGAATAAATCATTTAAAATAAGGTTTCTGCAAAACATGTTATTCGAATAATAAGTGTGTTATTCAAATAAGATAACTGAAAACTGAAGCTCCATTACACATTTTAAATGCTCATTCAAATAAAGTAGGGCTTTTTTCGAATAAAGCCTTGCTAGATGAAATTCTTGGCTTCTCTGACTTGTGTTATTCGAATAAGAGAATCCTTATTCGAATAAGCCATGTAAAAAATGTTTTGTCAGCTTTTAATCAATGCCAAGTGATTTCAAATTATCTTAAAGGCTTTTGGGCACTTAAAGTTTGTTTCTATAGAAACCAAAAACCATTTTGAAACATTTTAAAATAGTGTTATTTAGGTTCTTTGAAAAATGAGTTTTGGGGCTTTAGTGTGAATCACATTATACCTTTACAAAATGATCTAAGTCCTAAAAACTATTCTTGAAGGTCTTGGAGTTAATCTGGTAACATCTTCATGTTTGTTATCATTAAAACAAAGCCTTTATGGGTCAATGGCCAATTACACAAAGCTTCCTCTCTAAGATAGAAGCCTCATAGACAAAATCCCAAGCTTCCTCCATGATTCGAAGGAAAGAGGCAAGGCGCAAATTCCCAAGTTAGGCCCTATGGAGGAGCTCAAGCATGTCGAGCTCGATCAGCACATCGGTCTTGGTGTGACTCAATAAGGCGCCATCAATAAAGCTGGTGGGGTCAGCTCCACAAGTCCATACTAATCCCAGTAGAAAATGGCAGGAGAACCCTCAGACCTTGGGTCGGTTGGGACCTTAAACACTTCATTCCCATAGTTGTTTAATTTATTTATGTGTGTTTATGTGTTTTAAATTTAGTTATTCATGCTTTTATGCTTTATATGATTTTTATTGCTTTAATGGTATGCTTGATATATGTTATGGTTTGATATGATGATTATATGCCATGTCTGCTATGATATACGTTGGAAAGGAAATAATTTTTGGGTTCCAATGCCCATGAGGCTCACGACCTCTACACCTCAAAATAGGTGTTCCAAGTTAATATTTTTATGAATGGTAAAATTGGATGTTTAGGAAAGCAAGGAAAATAATTAATGATTTGGTTCCAAGGACCATGAGAGTCACGACCATGATGCTTCCAATATGGTATTTAGTTATAAAAAATTTATTTGTCAAGGGTAACTTAGATGCTTAAGCATAAAAGGAATTAATTCAAGGATTTATGAAATATAATATTGAATGGATTAAAAGAGTAAGGGGTTTAAAGTAAGGGATTTTGAGATATAAAAATAGCTTACTTTTTGGAATTAATTAAATTAGTGAATTTAGTTTATAAATGAGAAATAAATTGGTGACTTGAAGTTTACTAACGCATAGCTTACCCCTTGAGTTTTGGAGCGCGTTAGGAAATTTTAAGCCAAAACAATCGATTTAAATCCATGAAAAAGTAATTGTGTGGGAAATTGTATTAATTTTTGGAAAGTCTAAAATGATGTTTAGAATATTAAGAAATATTTTACGCAGTTGAAAAATGATGAAAAATATTTTACGCGACTTAGAAAATGTGATTTTGAAGCTACGCGATTTCAAAAACGTTAAAAAATAATTATGCAATTTGAAAACACGACAGAAATATTGCGCGATTGTGAAAACACGGTTAAATGACTACGCAATTGAAAATACAGTAGAATTACTGTTGGGTCAACTTGTGAGACCCATATATGTGAAATTTTGATTTTGGCCTGAAATTGGCCTATGAGCATTTATTATGCATTGGGAAAGTCCTGTGGACTATGCCAAGGCCGATAGCCTAGGAGTTGAATAACACCTTTGTGTGAGTGTGATAGGCATAATGTATGTTACTTGTTGACCTTAGGGGCATCGGGGTGCGGGTTTTCCATAATGGGCAGTTGGTAGCCCCACTGTACCGTGGATCAGACCGATGCAATGCACTGACGATCCGGACTAAGATACTATTCTTAATCAAGATGACATTATTGTCATTTCTGTCTCTTTACTGCTATGTTGATACTGGTGTTGGTAGTCTCACCTCTTTGTATGTTGTTCTTGTACTGTATTTGTATTTGGTAAAAACGGTGAGGAAGGCGGTGAAGAGCAAATTCATTTTTTGGACGCTGATTTCTGAGTGGATGGCATCGAGACATAGTTTTTTGGTTACGTGAGATTGTTGTTTTGTGGTGGTGCTGGAGCCTGGCATCTTTGTGTTGATGAGGAGGGTATTATTTATCAGGGAGAGTTGACCATCTCTATGAATAGGATCTACCACGGGGATCCTTTCTTTTCTGTTGATATATATGTACATTTAGAGTTTCCCTTGTCTATTAGACAGTTCTGGGGTGGTCGTTATCGTACCCCTAGGAAAGTTAGTGAAGTGTTGTTCGCTCGAATACCTGTCCGTAGGACCACGCGTCACCTAGGGTTTCTATCTTCCGAGGAGATGGAGGAAGATCCCGAGGAGGACCTGTCTGAGGATTCTGCTCCATAGGTGTTTACTTGGGCCAGTGTAGTAGTTATAGTAATGTTTATAAGTGTTTGAGAACTTCGTTTGTATATATTTAAGTTTGACAGTACTTATGTTATGTATATGATGTATATTATTTTGTGATACGACTTGGTATTTTTATATTTTGATAAGTTTATATTATTAGTATCAAGAAATTTTACAACTCACATTTATATTATAAAATATTATTTTATAACTTGGGTAATTTGTTAATGATTAACTTAAAAAAAATGTGATACCCTACGGTGGGTGTTACATTAGTTGGTATCAGAGCCTAAGTTAGAGTCTATTGAGTTTGTGGTTAGGTCTGTCTTGTTTGTATTGTGTGATTCTCTGTGTTTGGTTTCTGAAAGGAAATAACATTGTTTGAAAAGATTGTACTTGACTTCTATTTTGTATTATTTAGTTTGATTTCTGAGAATTACGATGATTGGACGTCGAGGTGGACATATGAATGCGGCACGTGAGAATGGAAGTATGGCTGCTGCTATGAAGGCAATGCAAAGGATGATAGACATCATCGTGCAGTAGAATCAAAGAGTTGTGTAGCAATAAGAAGCAACTGTGGAGACTCAAAATCTGTCAGAGTTTCGCAAAAATAATTCGCCACAATTCAATGGAGAATTTAACCCAGAGAAAGCTAATCTTTGGATCAAAGAGCTAAAGAAAATATTCAGTGGTATGGGTTGTGCTGATGAAAGAAAGGTCACTTATGCGACCTTTATGTTGGTTGGTGATGGTAAAGATTGGTGGGCAAGAGCCTGAAGATTACTAGAAGCTGAAGGGTGAGTTGTAACATAGGAACTCTTCAAGCAAATATTTTTGGGAAAGTATTTCCTAGCCAGTGTTAAACATGCTAAGGAGATGGAATTCCTTGGCTTGAGGCCGGGAGTAATGTCTATGAGTGAGTATGCTGCAAGGTTCGAAAGCTTGTCTAAGTTTTCAAGATATTTTTAGTTGCAATCAGATGAAGAATGGAAATGTAGGAAGTTTGAAGAGGGGTTGAGGCACGATATAAAAAGGGCAGTATTACCATTGGGAATCGATCAGTTCCTAACACTGTTAGATAAATGTTGAAGAATTGGGGAGCTAGATCATCACCATGATACGAGAAATTGAAACTTTGGACCAACTCAGTTCCAAAGAGGAAAAGGCAGCAGTGGCAACCATTATCAACAGAAACCATATGCTAGACCATCAGGAAGTCAGACTCAACAGCCATCTCATGGGGGAGGTTCTGGTGGTAACAAGTTTAGTCAAACTAGCACTTCTACATCCAAATGTTTTAAGAGTGGAAAGGATCATTTGACTAAAGATTGCATAATCAAAGGAATTATATGCTTCAGATATGGGAAACCTGGACATCTCTCAAGGGACTGCAATTAACTGAAGACGGAACCCTCTGTGGGCAACGTCCGTACTACTAGACCACAAGCGAGTGGTTGAGTATATACTATGAGCGGGGAGGAAGCCTCGAAGTCAGAAGATCTAATTATAGAGGAGTGTGCCATTAAAGGTAATCCTTTAACCGTATTATATGATTCAGGAGCAACCCACTCTTTCATTGCCTATGATTGTGTGGAACGTTTGGGATTATATGTGACTACATTGTCTTTTGACTTGAGTTTTGCTACTCCTACTAATAAGCTTGTGATTGCTGCAAAAGTTTGCTTGAATTGCCTTGTTTGTGTTAGGGATAGAATCTTTTATGTTGATTTGATCTATTTGTCTCTTTCCAAGATTAATGTAATCTTAGGAATGGATTGGTTATCTTTTAACCATATCCTGTTAGATTGTTCCAATAAGACATTAGTTTTTCTTGAGGCTAAGGATTCTAGATTCCTAACGGACAATCAAGTCGAAGCTTGTTTGAAGGAAGGAGCTCAGGGATACTTATTGTTGTCTTCTTTGGAAGTTCAAAGTGAAGATGCTGTGAAAGATATTTTCGTAGTCAATAAATTTCTTGAAATTTTTCTTGATGATATACCTGGATTACCACCGGCAAGAGAGATAAAGTTTGTTATTGATGCTCATAATGTTGTTGGTAGAGCTTAAGAAAGAGTTAGAGGAATTGTTGGAGAAACAATTCGTGAGACTTAGTGTGTCACCGTGGGGAGCCCCAGTGCTGTTGGTCAAGAAGAAGGATGAGACTTCTCGCCTATGCGTAGACTACCAACAGTTGAACAAGATTACGATTAAGAATAAGTATCCTGTTCCAAGGATAGATGATCTGATGGATCAACTATGAGGAGCTGCAGTGTTTTCTAAAATTGAATTACGTTCTGGTTATCACCAGATTTATGTGAAGGTGGAAGATATCCCCAAGACAGCATTCTAGACACATTATAAGCATTATGAGTATCAAGTGATGCTATTCGGTGTGACGAATGCACTTGCCATATTCATGAATTTTATGAATAGGATTTTCTGTTCTTACTTGGACAAGTTTGTCATTGTCTTTATTAACGACATTCTAATCTACTCTCGAAGTTAGGAGGAATATGCTGAACATCTCATAGTAGTTCTCCAGATTTTGAAGGAGAATATGCTATACACAAAGTTGTCCAAATGTGAATTTTGGTTAAGTGAGTTCAATTTTTGGGGCATGTGATATCAGAGGAAGGAATTGAAGTTGATGCTTCAAAAGTGGAGACAATTTTTCAGTGGGAAAGGCCGAAAACTATATGAGAGATTCGTAGTTTCATCAGATTAGCTGGTTACTATCGACAGTTTATTGAGGGATTTTCCAAGATAGCTAGTTACTTTCGTATGGACTGATGCATGCGAAAAAAGTTTTCAAGAGTTGAAAAGACGATTGACTACTTCACCGGTGTTGATTCTACCTAATCCTAATGAACCTTTTGAAGTATATTGCAATGCTTCGTACCAAGGATTGAGTTGTGTACTTATGCAAAACTAGAAGGTTGTGGCATATGCGTCAAGGCAGTTAAAGGTACACGAGAGGAACTATCCCACTCACGATTTGGAATTAGCTGTTGTTGTTTTTGAATTGAAAATGCAGAGACATTTTCTCTATGGAGCAACTTTTAATGTCTTTAGTGATCATAAAAGCTTGAAGTATCTATTTGACTAAAAAGAGTTGAACATAAGACAGAGACGTTGGCTAGAATTTCTAAAGGACTACTATTTTCAGTTACAGTATCATCTCGGGAAGGCGAATGTTGTAGCGGATGCTTTAAGTAGAAAAATGCTTAGTGCTTCTGTTATGATGATCAAGGAGAGCGAATTGATAGAAGAATTTCGGGATATGCGGTTGTCTGTGAAGTTGACGCCGGGAAAGATGTGTTTGAACATGATCACTATCTCAAATAGTTTGATAGATGAAATTCAAGAGAGACAAAACAATGACTAATATTTACGAGAAGTGAAGGAAGCAATGAAACAAGGCGCAATGTTAGAATTTAAAGAAGGAACAGATGGAATTTTGAAATTCAAAGGAAGGATTTATGTGCCCAATGATCAAGGACTTGGGAGATTGATTTTGGATGAAGTTCATAAAAGTAAGTTGAGTATGCATCTTGGAGCCACAAAATGTATCAAGACTTGAAGCGACTGTATTGGTGGCAATGGATGAAGAGAGACATTGTTGAGTATGTATCATCCTGCTTAGTCTGTCAGAAGGCTAAGGTTGAACATCAAAGACCTTCTGGAATGTTACAACCTTTGTCTATTCCTGAATGAAAATGTGATGATATAGCAATGGACTTTGTGACTGGACTACCAAAGACTAGAAGGGGTCTTGATTCTATTTGGTTAGTTATTGATCGGCTTACGAAGTCGGTGCACTTCTTGCCAATTAACATCAAGTACTCAATGGAAAGGTTGACCTAAGTGTACATTGGTGAAATCGTTAGACTTCATGGTGTACCTTCTAGTATAATTTCAAATCAAGATCCAAGGTTCACATCGAGATTTTGACACAACTTGCAAGGAGAGATGGGAACGAAGCTACGTTTAAGTTTTGCTTATCATCCACAAATATATGGTTAGTCAGAAAGAACGATTCAATCATTGAAAGATTTGTTGAGGGGTTGTGTGCTAGAACAATCGGGATGTTAGGATGAATTCTTATCTCTGATAGAATTCACCTATAACAACAACTTTCATTCAAGCATAGGGATGGAACCCTATGAGGCATTGTATGGGAGACGATGCAGAACACCGTTATGTTAGTATCAAGACGGTGAAAGTTTTGTTTTAGGACCAGAGCTTATGCAACAAACCACAGAAAAAGTAAAGATCATTCAAGACAAGATGAGGATAACTCAAACTCGGCAAAAGAGCTATTCTGATAAAATGAGGAGACCACTTGAGTTTGAAGAAGGTGATCATGTATTTTTTTGAGTGACACCTACGACCGGAGTCGGACGAGTGATTAAATCCAGGAAGCTCACTCCAAAGTTTATCGGGCCATATTAGATTCTTCGTCGGATAAGTCTGATAGCTTATCAAATAGCATTACCACCTTTTCTTTTAAAACTACACAATGTATTTCATGTATCACAATTGTAGAAGTACATTACTGATCCCACTCATGTTATTGAACCAGATATAATACAATTGAAGGAAAATTTAACTTATGAAACATTTCCCATCAAGATTGAGGATCGGAGGATAAAATAACTCATAGGTAAAGAGATTTTGTTAGTTAAAGTAGTCTGGAGTGACGTAAATGAAGAAGCAACATAGGAGTTAGATGACAAAATAAAAGAACAGTATTCGTATTTGTTTTAATATATGTTTAAGTTTCGAGGACGAAATTTGTTTTTAGAGGGGAAGAGTTGTAACACCCCAAAATTTGCTATTTTACAGTAATAACCGAATTGTATTGTTTTGTGATTTTTGTATACTGTAAATTTATTTTGACTATTCTGTGACTGTATTTGATCATTATGTGTGATTTACTCTGGGTTAAGAAAATAATAATTTTCAACGGGAAAAATCTTTACTGATTTATTCGGAGCCAGGACATCTTACTAAACCCGAATTCGAGAGATACGTGCCATGATCTTTTAATTTTTAAAATTTATCTGTAAAATAAAAATATTTTCATATTTTATTATTCAGCGGACAAATACTTACTGACTTGTGAGCAGTATGTTCTGTCCATTAGGTAATAATTTCTGTAACTATTGTCCATTGGATAATAGCCTTTAGAGAAAGTTTTGATGACTGGTTTTATGAACCAATTAGAATATTTGAAGCTTGATGAAAACTAATAGAAAGTGGTCAACGAAAATGGCTAGACTAGTTAGCTATGTAACTAGATGAAACTTGATAACTTAAACTAAGTTAGCATAAAGCCTATGTAATAACTAAATGGAACAAAGTTAATTTGCTTTTCATTAGGGCTTAGCGGTTTTGGGAGCATTTAGTAGCTTCTAGAAACTTGTGAGTCACACTTAAGTAACTAGATAGTTAGCAAAGAAACTAAGAAATCTAACTAAGTTAGCTTAATTTAGTTATGAATCAATTGAAATAGAAACTAGGTTAGTTCTCCATTGAGCTCCATGGTTAGGAAGCTTCAAGTATCATTTAGAATTAGGTGATTCATTTGTCTAAGCCAATAGGAAACAAGCTTAGAGCTGAAGGCTTTGGATATCCACCCTTGATTTAATCCATAGTTGTTAGGAGTCTCACAAAGTGGCTAGGATGAACTTGGACACTCCCTTGGTGTCTAAGGGGGGGGGGGACTCACGACCAAAGGGCTTTAGGAAAGGTAAAAGATGACACTTTATTCATTTTATCACATCTTCATCATTTTCATATAGCAAAATTCACAAAACTCTCATTCTTCTCTAGAGCACCTCACGACCAAGCATAGGAAAACCACTCTCAAATATTCAATAATTTCTATCAACCTCACTTCTTGAATTCTCTCATTATTCTAAGACTCTTTGTAGTTGTAGCCTTAGCCTAAATAATCCATTTTCATCTACTTTCTTCAAGATCAAGTTATAAAGTTTTAAGGTGAAGTTAATGAAAACTTCACTATTTGTTTCATCTTCATATTCTAGGCCCTACTTTGATCCATGGTCTTTCTATTTAAGCTTTAGGTACTAATAAACTTATGTTTATTTTCGTTTTAAGAACCTCTTGGTGGTGAAAGACTAGTTTAAGAAGAAAAGCAAGGAGCTTTGGAGGCATCACCAAAAGGTAAGAGGGAGATCTATCTCACCAACCAAGTATGGTGGTGAGAGATAAACTTGTATTTGATGGGTGGTGAGTCCATGTGAGGATTCATTCCCATGGTTGTGTAAGGTGGTGAGTCCATGTGAGGATTCATTCCCATGGTTGTTTAATTTATTTATGTGTGTTTATGTACTTTAAATTTATTTATTCATGCTTTTATGCTTTATATGATTTTTATTGCTTTAATGGTATGCTTGATATATGTTATAGTATGATATGATGATTATATGCCATGTATGCTATGATATACGTTGGAAAGGAAATAATTTTTGGGTTCTAATGGCTATGAGGCTCATGGCCTCTACACCTCAAAATAGGTGTTCCAAGTTAATATTTTTATGAATGGTAAAATTGGATGTTTAGGAAAGCAAGGAAAAGAATTAATGATTTGGTTCCAAGGACCATGAGAGTCACGGCCATGATGCTTCCAATATGGTATTTTGTTACAAAAAATTTATTTGTGAAGTGTAACTTAGATGGTTAAGCATAAAAGGAATTAATTCAAGGATTTATGAAATATAATATTGAATGGATTAAAATAGTAAAGGGTTTAAAGTAAGGGATTTTGAGATATAAAAATAAGAAAAACTTATTTTTTTGAATTAATTAAATTAGTGAATTTAGTTTATAAATGAGAAATAAATTGGTGACTTGAAGTTTACTAACGTATAACTCACCTATTGGGTTTTGGAGCGCATTATGAAATTTTAAGTTAAAACAATCGATTTAAATCTATGAAAAAGTAATTTTGTGGGAAATTGTATTAAATTTTGGAAAGTCTAAAATGATGTTTAGAATAATATGAAATATTTTACGCAGTTGAAAAATGATGAAAAATATTTTACGCGACTTAGAAAATGTGATTTTTAAGCTATACGATTTCAAAAACGTTGAAAAATAATTATGCAATTTAAAAATGTGACAGAAATGTTGCGCGATTGTGAAAACATAGTAAAATGACTACGCGATCGAAAATACAGTAGAATTATTGTTGGGTCAATGTGTAGGACCCATATATGTGAAATTATGATTTTGGCCTAAAATTGGCCTGTGAGCATTTATTATGCATTGGGAATGTCATGTGGACTATGTCAAGGCCGATGGCCTATGAGTTGAATAACACCTTTGTACGGGTACAATAGGCATAGTGTAGGTCACTTGTTGACCTTGGGGGCGTCAGGGTGCAGGTTTTCTACAATAGGCAGTTGGTAGTCCCACTGTACCGTGGATCAGACTGATGCAATGCAGCGACGATCCAGACTGAGACACTATTCTTAATCAAGATCTAGCATAGACTGTTGTGTATAATATTAGATGTGCAAAAATGATGAAAATTATAGCACTTGTTCTGAGGCAGCCGAGATACCGACAAATCTTCTAGATCATTCTCTCCGACTTGTGTTTAGCTTCATGGAATTGGAAATTGGGTCAATATGCATATGCACGCCATGACTATATTCATTGTTTGTTATATTTGTATGACATTATTGTCATTTCTATCTCTTTACTACTATGTTGGTACTGGTGTTGGTAGTCTCACATCTTTGTACGATGTTCTTGTACTGTATTTGTATTTGTATTTAGTAAAGACGCTGAGGAAGGCGGTGAAGAGCAGATTCATTTTGTGGTCGCTGATTTCTGAGTTGATGGCGTCGAGACATAGTTTTTTTGGTTACGTGAGATTGCTATTTCGTGGTGGCGTTGGAGCCTGGCATCTTAGTCCTGATGAGAAGGGTATTATTTATCAGGGAGAGTTGACCGTCTCTATGAGTAGGATCTACCACGGGGATTCTTTCTTTTCTGCTGATATATATGTACATCTAGAGTTTCCCTTGTCTATTAGACAATTCTGGGGTGGTCGTTATCGTACCCTTATGGAAGTTAGTGACGTGTCGTCTACTTGTACACCTGACCATAGGACCACGTGTCACCCAGGGTTTCTATCTTCCGAGGAGAAGGAGGAAGATCTTGAGGAGGACCCGTCTGACGGTTCTGCCCCATAGGTGTGTACTTGGGCCAGTGCAGTAGTTATAGTAATGTTTATCAGTTTTTGAGAACTTTGTCTGTATATATTTAAGTTTGACAGTACTTATGTTATGTATATGATGTATATTATTTTGTGATATGACTTAGTATTTTTATATTTTGGTAAGTTTATATTATTAGTATCAAGAAATTTTACAACTCACATTTATATTATCAAATATTATTTTATAACTTAGGTAATTTGTTAATGATTAACTTAGAAAAAATGTGACTCCCTATAGTGGGTGTTACACACACAAACTTGAATGCTTGAACAAACCCCCAAGCATTCGGATGGAGTTAAGTAGGCGCCACTCGCAAGTGAGTAAGGATGCACATCTCGAACTTGGTGAATGGCAACTGTACTCTGATTTGAGTGAAGAGAGCCTCGTACATACATATGAAGTGCTTGCCCACAGTATAGATTGAGCACACCCTTTCTTCCTCTAATGGGTGCCGAATTAAGAACTGGTCTCGTAACCCGTCCATAGTTAGCTATAAATTTTGCTGCTTCTTATGGATGTCTTCTGCAATCCTCACATTGGACGGGGTTCCCAAGACCTCCTAGTCTACCTATCGGTATAGGCTGATATCTCGGGGGAAGGTGAGATTCCCTTGTTTTGCAGGAGCTGTAATATCCTCTTTAACATGTTAGACTTGTATATAGTTATAAATGTATCATAATACTTGCTTGCCATGTCTGCTAAATTTTGTGACAAACTGAGTTAGTTTAGACACTTTGCTGCGACACAAAATGTGTAAAGTAGCTTAAAATGACTGAAATAATGGCATTGAGGTTAAGTTAAAGGAAATAAATATGGAGAATTTATTTCTAGGTCACAAATGAAGTAAGTATGGTGTAGCTAAAGTTTGAGGATAAACTGAGTCAGTTTGGTATTTTTAAGTACACTGGTTGAGTATTTATATACTGGATTGATGAGTCACATATATGGAAACTTATGGAAATGGTTAAACTAGGATTTCAGTGAATCTTAGGTTTTATTTTAATATATTTGAAAGTTAGGTAACTTGATTTAGTAAGATCGAAGTATTCCTAAAAAGTATAAAGTTTTAACACATAATTCTAGTGACCTTAGTTTCAATAATCCTATCTTATTTCTTTGACTTTCTATGCTTCTTTATCCTTTTACACACAACATTTGCAGCAGAAACAACAACAAAAAAATAAAAGAAAAGAGAGGAAAGAAGAGAAGAGGAAGAAGAACAAAGAAGAAGAAAAGAAGAGGAAAGATAAAGGCAAGGCTAAGGTTTGAGATTCATCTACACAAAGTGAGGTAGGGGAGCTTACTTACTCATTTTATTCTTTATTGTTTCATCTTATATGAAGCTAGTTTTTATGATTAGAGAAAATGAGTTTTGAGAAGCAAAAACTGTTTCTGTGATTAGTTCTTGCTCTCAATGGTTGAGAATAGATAACTTCAGCCTCGTGGATGCAAGAGGATCATTTTTTACTTGAGAAATATCCATTTGACTCCTTAAGTAGAAAGTCAGAAAAATGGGTATTAGTAGGTTGAGTTTGAAGCTATATTCTTATATTTATATTCAACTTGATAAGTTGGTGATTGATTCTTGTTGTTTCCTTCACTTCTGTCTTGGTTTGAATGTGTTATATAATGAGTTCTAAAGTGTAAAAGTTGAAGAATAGGAAAACATGGAAGAAAGGTATTATAAGACCCTGTTTCTAGTGCAATTTCGCACCAAAAAATTGATTATCACATAGGGGACAATCAGTTATTGTGTGATAGCAGAAAACCTGGTAGTGTAATAACTGGTTCACCTAATTGGCTAATAGGTTATTTATCTATGGCAAAGAGCTTTGGAACTCAATAACTAGTTAGCAAAAGAGGGTTAACTGATTATTTAATTCCCCAAAATGTTTTATAAATAGTCCTAACCCATTATTTAAGACAATAACATGTTAGAAACTTGGATAAAATAGAAGTGAAAGAGGTCCTAACCGATTACCCTAATAGGATAATTGGTTAAAAACCTAGGAAAAATAATGTTTTGCACTCCTAGGGTTAAAAGTAATCATAGTAAAGCTATGTTTTGGTGGCTAGTAATCCAATCAAGATAATTTATGAATAATAGAAGCTCTAGTTACACCTTTATGATTGAAAAGGAATATATACATAAAGGGTTACTCAATTACTTCAAAAGTTTGAGCTAACATAGAAAGTATGTGCAAGTTTCAGTCTAAAAGCATTCTAAAGGTTATGAATTGCTTATAGTAAGTATCTAGCACCTTTGGCTACTTAGTGTTGCATAGATATCACTTAAGATGTGATAATGTGGTGTATTTGATGCAAGTATACTAGGATGAATTAGTAGTGTTTTTCCTATGTGTGTAGCCTTACATGATATGCACAATCACTTGGCCAAAGGAGATAAATGGAAAAGTCCCAAAGGTTCTTCGAACAAGGATTTAGCCCTAGTTTCTCAGAGTGCCAGGGTTACAAGTAGTGTGAGGATGCAACATTCCCTCCTTACTACAGGATAATACAAGAAGCCAAAGTTCCTAGTAAAACAAATTAGTTCGTAGATGAGCTAAGTATGTATGTATGTATGTAAGTTCACTTGGTTTCTTTAGTTATTAAAGTTAAACCTTGTCGAGCATTTTTAAACATATCTGACTTAGAATGTGTTAAGATTATGTTTATTATGTTATGTATGTTTAGTTGTGGGATACCTGTACTGAGAATTATTAATTCTTATCCTGTTTGCTATTCTATAATAAATCCAAGTCAAGACCCTGCTAAGGGAAAGAAGAAAAAGAAGCTGAAAGACTAGAGTAGTTTTAGTTTTATTGCTTCAAGTACAAAGCTTGTATTTCTTTATATTTGCTTTGTAACATAAAAATAGTTATATATTATATTACAATATGCTTTTTTGAGGCTAGTGATATATATATATATATATATATATATATATATATATATATATATATATATATGTATGTATGTATGTATGTTTTCTCGTAATTACTCGATATTTGCTATCTAGATATATCATCATATAAAGGAATAATCAATACTAGACATGCTACTTCTAAACATATATCAACAAACTAAACCCATATTATTCATACACAATGAGTAAATATATATGTTTTCTGTAACAGCTCGATATTTGCTATCTAGATATATCATCATATAAAGGAATAACCAATACTGGACATGCTACTTCTAAACATACATCAACAAACTAAACCCATATTATTCATACACAATGAGTAAATATGGAGAGTCACAATAACAAAAGTTATATATATACATCAATACCTCAATAGGCACATTGTAATACATAAATTCTCACAACTAAATATATATATATATATATATATATATATATATATATATATATATATATATATATATATATATATATGTTTTTAAATAATACTCGATATTTGCTATCTAGATATATCATCATATAAAGGAATAATCAATACTAGACATGCTACTTCTAAACATACATCTACAAACTAAACCCATATTATTCATACACAATGAGTAAATATATATGTTTTCTGTAACAGCTCGATATTTGCTATCTAGATATATCATCATATAAAGGAATAACCAATACTGGACATGCAACTTCTAAATATACATCAACAAACTAAACCCATATTATTCATACACAATGAGTAAATATGGAGAGTCACAATAACAAAAGTTATATATATACATCAATACCTCAATAGGCACATTGTAATACATAAATTCTCATAACTAAAAGATCTAGTATAATATATAAATACAAGCTTTGTCAACAATAAGCCTATAACTATACTAATCTTTAAACATCTTCTTCTTCCCTTTTGAAGAATTTGCACCTGGATTTACAAGGCAACACAAATGGTGTGAGAAATCACATATCTTAGTAGAAGTATTCCAATACCAACATATATACATCGAAGTAAGTAATCACAATTATTATTATTTTTTAACACTTCCATCACAGAAGCAAATAACATCTTTGTAACATCCCAACTTTTGGGTAAAAGATCGTTGTGTCCCTATTTTGCTGTTTCTTATTTTTCTGTATGAAATACAGAAAAATAATACTGTTTGTTATTTTATTTGGTAGTTTTACATAATTTGTTTCGATACAAGATAAAATAAAAATTTTATCAAATTACTTGTTTTAAATTTTTCACGTATCAAAAACAGATGTATAATAACTCCTAGTATTTTATATAATCGTTTTACGTATTTTTCTTCAAGACATAGTGAAATAAAAATTTTTCTCGAAATAGATTAATTTTTCTATGGGAAAGATATACAGCTACTATAAAGATACATATACAATCATGGATATTTTATTTGAACGTTTTGGACGATTCACCTACGTTGTGGGAAAAACGGAAAAATGACCGTTACGTTAACGCATCTTTTTTCTTGTTTTTTCTTTGTTTTTAATTGTTTTCTTCTTGATTTAATGTCCGATAATACTGTCTGTAGTTTTATATGGACTTTTTGTGTGATTTGCTCGGGGTAGGAAAATAATATTTTTTCGGAAGGAAAATCTGTTTTTAATTAAAGGGGGATCTTACTAAACCCATTGAATAGCCTAAAATTAATCTTTTAATTTTTAGGATTTAATCCCAAATAAAATAATTTTATATTATTATAATATTATTTTATTAGTCAAGTATAAATAAGTGACGGACCCGGAAATATTTTGCGGGACCCACGTTTAGTCATTAAGTCTTTGTACACGTGGACCAATGAGGATAACTGGTCAAAATTGGTGGCTATGACTCATCGCAACGGGCCAATAGGACGATGACGGTGGCGTGACACCTCAACATCATGACTGGAAAGCTTCTAGAAGGTTCCGAGAAGTTCGACAACTGTGACTCACCGCGGTGAAGACCACAAAGCTTTCTCGATGACTGAAGACATGTGACTCACCATTGATGATTTGGACCAATGATGCGGTTGTGATGGGGATCGGTGACTCAACAGCGACTCACCGCTTTGGAAAATATCTACGCCGACTCGCCATGCCGACTCACTGCTTTGGAAAATATCTACGTTGACTCATCGCTCTAGAAAATATCTACGCCGACTCGTCATCTTGACTCACCCGTTCTAGAAAGTTCCACGATGACTCATCATCTTACCGACTCATCGTAGTGAGTCACATGTTCTAGAAATTTCTCTTTTGATGAAACTTTATGACTCATCAAGGGCAATCATAGAAAAATGATCAATAATAATTTCTACTCTGCTAGTATAAGATAAAAATCTATGTATATTTTATCACCCATTAGACAATAGACATTGGCTTTATAATTGTTGTTCATTGCTTATGATATACCGAAAAATATCCTAAGCCTTCATCTTTTCCGGAGTCTATAAATAGGAGAGCCTTGGCTCATTTTCAACTTTGGCAAGAAGCTCTCACCTTCCTTTTCTCTCCATGTGCTCCACGGCCATGGCTTCCAAATGGAGACAATCTCCAACCATTCACCTCACTTACTCTTCTACATATCCTTTTCTCCAAAGAACCAAGACCAAGCAACCAAAATTCTCTCTCATTTTCTCTCCCCCTTGATTCGGCCAAAGCACCAAGAACACTTCTCCAAATTTCTATAATTCCTACCAATATCATTTCTTGAATCGTCTCATCAATCTAAGACACTTTCATGTTAGGAATTTCTCAAGATTCCTTCATCTTCATCTTCCTATCAAGCAAAAACCACAAAAGCTCACATCTCTCCCTTTCTTCAAGCTCACGGCCAACCCTCAAAAATCACCTTCCAAGCTTCAATAATTTTAAATGACCATAGATCTTGAATCTCCATGCATTTCTAAAGAACTTTCATGTTGGAAGTTTTTCCTAAATCTTCCATTTTCTACCTTGTTCTTCAAAGCTCAAGTTTGAAACCATGAAGGTGAAATTCTTTAATCTTCATGTTTCTATCCATTCTAAAGTTTTAATCATGATTTTAATCCATGATTATTCTAGTTTAGAGCCTTAGGTATTAATATTGTATGTTTTCTTTGTTTTCAAGTAGCTCTTGGTGGAGAGGAATTGCTTGAAGGAGACATACAATGGCTTGGAGGTTTCTACAAGAGGTAAGAGGGAGATTACCCTCATCAACCAAGTGTTGGTGGTGAGGAATATATGTGGTTGTGCTTGTAGAATCCATAAGGATTCGTGGTGTGCTTGTTTTGATGTGTTAATTATTTGTGTGTTTGTTATTTGTGTGTTTGATAATTTGGTGCTTACTAGTAGGTAGTTGTGTATTTGTTAGTAGTCTTCTTATGTGATATTTGTAATAATTTGCATGTCTACAAGCTTTAATTTGCATGTCTACAAGCTTTGATAATATGGCATGTGTTAGAAATGCATGATAATATATAGGATGCAAATAATATGTCAAGGATTGCATGAGTGTTCCAAGGAACACATTAACAAGGCTCACGGCCATGATTTAAATGGGAACCAAAATGTTCTCTTAATTTTCTTAAAAGGTAACCTAATTAACCTAAGAGCATTGGTAAGATATCCATTTGTTTAGATTAAGAAAAATGAATTTGGAAATTAAATGACATAACCTTACATTTTCATCCAACATGTCTAACTTCAACACTTTGATTTCTAAAACTATTTTCTAGGGTAAGGATTAAATCAATGTAGACAATACAAGAGATTAAACATGTATTTAAAAGGTGAAAAATAATTTGGAAATCAAATGCAAAGTTTTTATCAAATTCGGCCAACATGCCAAATTAGACATTCATGATTTCTAAAAATTAATTTCAAGCTATTTTCAATCAAGAAGAAGCAATACAAGTTAAAGTAAATTTTCTACAATGAGTTTTAAAGAAATAAAATAGTTAGAATTAAGTTTAAGAGGTTAATACTAATGGTTTTTTGTAAGAAGAAATATAAAGTAGCTTTATAAAATTTCTAACGTATAGCTCATCGTGTGTTTTGAAGCACGTTAGGAATTTTCAAAAGTATAATTATTTGGTATTAATAAAAATGAAAAGGACTTTTAAATGGTAAATTTAGGAAACCATTATTATAATTTATTAAACCTTGTCAATTTTTAGTAAAAACGGATAAATAAGATAGAAAAGATGTCCAAAAGAAGATATACGCTATGAAAAATATTCTACGTAATTTGAAATTACTAAATATTATTTCTAGCGTCTGTTTTAAACAAGTTATTTAAGGAAGTTGGACAAGAAAACGATTTAAAAATCCTACGCGATTGAGAAAACGTATTAAAAATGCTACGCGATTTTAAAAAAAAAAATATCTTTAGATTTTTAAACGTTTGTAAAAACGACGAGATTTCAAAAATGCGATAAAATTTCTACGCGATTGACCGTTACTATATTTGAGTCGGGAAAATGTGAACCCGTATGAGCTTTTGAGGTTATTTATTTTGTCGGGAAAAAGTGAACCGTCTGCATGTGCTTTTTGCCATTGAGGGCATATTTTTATCTTGAGGGCATTTTCGTAATTTCATATATTTGGAATTATGTTCTGTCTTTATGCCAATTTTGGTGTTTTGGGTTGACGAGACGAATCACATCGTGTTGTCGATGCGATAAATGTAGTGAGGTTTATTGTTCTAATAAACTTGGAGACTTTAGTGTACGGGATCCCACATGTGGAGATTGGTAGCTACTCCATTTGGGCCGTGGTAAACCGATAGCACACTAATGTACTCGACATTCACTATATTTAATCGAGGTTTGTAAAGTCTAGTAGTACATTGCCTATAGTGCCACAACGGGAGACCGTGAACTATACTACGCCTGGATGGTGCCATGATCGTAGGCTATTGACGCAACGTGTGATCGCGTAATAGTTGGTTGGGCAGCCGTGGTACTAATAGATTTTGCAAGTCATTCTCTCGATATCTGTTTGGGTTTAGCTCCATGGAGTAGGGTTGTGTTTTGGTGTATTTGAGTATATCTTGGATAATATTCCATTTTCTCTATTTATCTTTATCCGGTAATATCTTGGATGTTTTTACATTTTCTCTATTTATATTTATCGATAATTTTTATGTTAGTTGTCCATTTCTTATCTTATTTTAACGTGAGATTGATTTATCTATGTGGTTTTCTTTATTTGTGTTATATCCGTGATATTTTTATTCGTGATCTTTCATCTCGATATAATTGTTTATATGTTGTATTTTATCCGTGCATTATTGTATTTTTGTTCATTATGAAATTTGTTGTTATTGAATTTAATCTTTATTTTTACTTGTTATGATATTTTATATGGTATGAATTGTTATATCTATCTTGATAATGTTATTACTATTTATTTTATTAGGTTATATGCATATTAGAAATATTTGTAAATTGATAACATGACTATAACTGTGATTATCTGTGTGTATGGAATGACTTTGTCATTCGTATTATTCTTTACTACCAAAATTATAACCGGTGAAAGGGGATCTCACCTCTTTCCTGTGTTGTTTTTGTTTGGTTTGTATTCTTCGATCGTATAGTAGGCGGAGCACATTCTTAACCCTAGGGGAGACAATATTCTGAAGATGGTGATGGCGTCATTGAGTGGTCTTTCAAGTTTCAACAAGATGCAGTTGGTGAAGAAATAGACTATGTAGGTTGAATTTTTCTCGTTAGTGTCGTTACCGTGCTATTGGTAGTACCCGTCTTTGGGTTTGCTCTTGTTTCTCGAGTACGTAAATATTACATTTTAACTTACATGAAATGATTGGTGATGTGTATGTTAATCGTTAAATTTAATTTCCATTTTACTTAAAATTTCCGGTAAGTTTGTATTTCCGCGATAAGAAATTTTAAAATCCATATTTTGAAACTCAAAGCTTTTATAAAATAATTTTAATTAGTTTTAAGATTTATTTATTATTTTTTTTTTTTCTCTTCTTAAATGTGACGCCTACGGAGGGTGTTACATTAGTTATATCGAACACGGTTAGAGTCTTTTTGGGGTTTGTGGTTGGGTTTGTCTTTTTTTGTTGTGTGACTCTCGTGCTTGGACTCCGAAAGGAGACAATGTTTCTTTGGAATGGTTACTTTGGTATCCATTGTATTATGATTCGTCTGTCTTTGAAGAAAGACGATGATTCGTGGTAAACGTGCACGTGAGGAAGCAAGATGCGATAGCGGTGATATGACTACAACTATGAAAGCAAGGTAAAGAATAATTGAAGAAACAGTACAATATGACTTGAGGATTACTCAGCAGCGAGGAACGATAGCTGAGGTTTAAGATCGGACAAAGTCAGAATAAATCTTAGAATACGCAATTTCGTAACGTTAGACCGTATTAGTTCTGAAGGAGGCGAAGTCGTAAGGCCAAGCAAGTCTAGTGAAAAGACGTATTCGTGATCATCGGGAAGTCACAAACAACAACAATCTTGTGGAGGAAAAGCTAGCGGTAGCAAGTTTGGTTAGACTGTGACATCTGCACCAACGTGTTAAAAGTGTGAGGAAGATCATCTAATGAGGAGTTGTGCAATCAAAGGAAAATCATCTGTTTTCAAGTGTAGGATGCCGGACGTTTTGCTGAACAGTGTATCTTGCTAAAAATGAAGTCATCTGTTAGTAACGTATGTGCTTCGACATCTTAAGTAGAGTGGAACATCGATTCTTCAAGTGGAGCAAAGCATCTTAGGTTGCGGACCTAAACAAAGGAGATTGTGTCACAAAAAGGTGATTCTTTAACTATCTTTGTATAATTCCGAGAGTAGCCTATTTCTCTATGGCATATATTGTGTGAGTCAATTAGAATTATTTGTGTCTTCATTATTCTTTTGGTCGATTGTTTCTACTGTTATTAGAACATGTAGTTGAGAACTTGAGTTGCTTAAACCATCCTAAGTCTATTAAATAATTGAATCTTTTCTGTTGATTCAATTTGTATGCTTCGTTCTCAAAACGGATGCAATTTAAAAATATGGATTGGGTATTTTTCCAACCATCCATACTACTAGACTTATCAGTTGAATTGTCCAAGTTAAAAAACTTATTTTTAAATTCATCGTACCATATCAATTTCTCTAGTGGATATGTTGGTGGTATGGATGATTCTATCATCTTTTATTTCTATGTCTTCATGACATCTTTCATATACCGCAATGCGAAAAATGTACTTTTGGTCTAACTCATTCTTTTATGACTAATTGACTATTTGGGTTGATTAGAGCTATCAATACCTTTGTTACCTTTTGATTTATCTATTTCTCGCTTTTGTTACCAAACCTATTGTTATTATCCAAATCCTTTAAACAATCTTTTTCTGTTAATCTAAACTGCCTATCTCTTTTCGCGAGATAGATGTGATCTTATATATGGATTGGTTATCTTTAATCATATCCTATAGATTGTTTTAATAAAACTTTGGTGTCCCAGAAATCTTATTCTTAAAATCAGGCAATGTCAAATTCTTTGTTAGACAAGTCTGATAACAATCCAAATAATTTCTCTATCTTTTCTTCTAAATTTTTATAATGTCCTTTTGTGTGTTGCAATTGTAAAGAAAGGATATTCTTAGTCAAAATCATGTTATAGTATCATATACAGTATTGTTGAAAAAAAAAAAAAAAAGAGAACTTGAATTGTGAGGCACTTCTTGTTAAAGGCAAAGGTAGGAGAGTGAAGCGGTACAAAAATAAGGATAATTTCAAATAGTAATCTTGGTCAGTGAGCCGACGAACAAGCGTAGTGGATAGTATCTTTCGTCTTTACTTAGACAAATTGTCATTATCTTTATTAACGACATTCTGATCTATTCTCGAAAATCATGAAGAATCCCACTAAAATACTATTCTCCATGTTTTACGCGATGCAAGGAGTTTTCGTTAATCGAGGTAACTGGAGTGGTGTAAACGGAGGTGCAACGTGAAAATTAAAAGACAAGACGAAGGGATTTGTTGAGATTGTAATTTCGGGGCGAAATTCCTTTTTGGTGGGGAGTGTTGTAACATCCCAACTTTTGGGTAAAAGACCGTTGTGTCCCTATTTTTGTTTCTTATTTTTTCGTATGAAATAAAAAAATATCTTGTTTGTTATTTTATTTGGTAGTTTTACATAATTTGTTTCGATACAAGTAAAATAAAAATTTTATCAAATTCTTGTTTTAAATTTTTACGTATCAAAACGGATGTATAATACTTGTCTAGTATTTTATATAATCGTTTTACGTATTTTTCTTCAAAGACAATTGAAATAAAAATTTTTCTGAAGCATTCTTTTTGCATTAATTTTTCTGAAAGATATACAGCTATATAATACTTCTTTGGATATTTTATTTGAACGTTTTGGACGATTACACTACGTTGTGGGAAAAACGGAAAAATGACCGTTACGTCCCGAACGTCATCGTTTTTCTTCATTTTTTTTTTTTTTTAATTGTTTTCTTCTTGATTTAATGTCCATAAAGCGTCTGTAGTTTTATATGGACTTTTTGTGTGATTTGCTCCGGGGTAGGAAAATAATATTTTTCCGGACCGGGAAAATCTGTTTTTAATTATTCGGAGGCGGGGATCTTACTAAACCCATTCTCGAATGAGCCTAAAATTAATCTTTTAATTTTTAGATTTAATCTGTCAAATAAAATAATTTTATATTATTATAATATTATTTTATTAGTCGTAAGTATAAATAAGTGACTACGGACCAGGAAATATTTTGCGGGACCCACGTTTAGTCATTAAGTCTTTGTACACGTGGACCAATGAGGAGCTGGTCAAAATTGGTGGCTATGACTCATCGCAACGGGCCAATAGGACGATGACACGTGGCGTGACACCTCAAAGATCATGACTCGGCAGCCTTCTAGAAGGTTGAAGTATTAACGACTCGACTGTGACTCAATGATCTCGCAAGAAGCTTCTCGATGACTCGTAGCTGTGACTCACCATTGATGATGCAGCCAATGATGCAGTTGTGATGCAGTCAGTGACTCAGCATGCTGACTCACCTGCTTTGGAAAATATCTACGCTGACTCGCCATGCTGACTCACCTGCTTTGGAAAATATCTACGCTGACTCATCTGCTCTAGAAAATATCTACGCTGACTCGCCATGCTGACTCACCCGTTCTAGAAAGTTCCACGATGACTCATCATACTGACTCATCGTAGTGAGTCACATGTTCTAGAAATTTCTCTTTGATGACTCGCTTTATGACTCATCAAGGGCAATCAGTAGAAAAATGATCAATAATAATTTCTACTCTGCTAGTATAAGATAAAAATCTATGTATATTTTATCACCCATTAGACAATAGACATTGGCTTTATAAGCAGTAATTGTTGTTCATTGCTTATGATATACCGAAAAATATCCTAAGCCTTCATCTTTTTCCTGGAGTCTATAAATAGGAGAGCCTTGGCTCATTTTCAACTTTGGCAAGAAGCTCTCACCTTCCTTTTCTCTCCATGTGCTCCACGGCCATGGCTTCCAAATGGAGACAATCTCCAACCATTCACCTCACTTACTCTTCTACATATCCTTTTCTCCAAAGAACCAAGACCAAGCAACCAAAATTCTCTCTCATTTTCTCTCCCCCTTGATTCGGCCAAAGCACCAAGAACACTTCTCCAAATTTCTATAATTCCTACCAATATCATTTCTTGAATCCTCTCATCAATCTAAGACACTTTCATGTTAGGAATTTCTCAAGATTCCTTCATCTTCATCTTCCTATCAAGCAAAAACCACAAAAGCTCACATCTCTCCCTTTCTTCAAGCTCACGGCCAACCCTCAAAAATCACCTTCCAAGCTTCAATAATTTTAAATGACCATAGATCTTGAATCTCCATGCATTTCTAAAGAACTTTCATGTTGGAAGTTTTTCCTAAATCTTCCATTTTCTACCTTGTTCTTCAAAGCTCAAGTTTGAAACCATGAAGGTGAAATTCTTTAATCTTCATGTTTCTATCCATTCTAAAGTTTTAATCATGATTTTAATCCATGATTATTCTAGTTTAGAGCCTTAGGTATTAATATTGTATGTTTTCTTTGTTTTCAAGTAGCTCTTGGTGGAGAGGAATTGCTTGAAGGAGACATACAATGGCTTGGAGGTTTCTACAAGAGGTAAGAGGGAGATTACCCTCATCAACCAAGTGTTGGTGGTGAGGAATATATGTGGTTGTGCTTGTAGAATCCATAAGGATTCGGTGGTGTGCTTGTTTTGATGTGTTAATTATTTGTGTGTTTGTTATTTGTGTGTTTGATAATTTGGTGCTTACTAGTAGGTAGTTGTGTATTTGTTAGTAGTCTTCTTATGTGATATTTGTAATAATTTGCATGTCTACAAGCTTTAATTTGCATGTCTACAAGCTTTGATAATATGGCATGTGTTAGAAATGCATGATAATATATAGGATGCAAATAATATGTCAAGGATTGCATGAGTGTTCCAAGGAACACATTAACAAGGCTCACGGCCATGATTTAAATGGGGAACCAAAATGTTCTCTTAATTTTCTTAAAAGGTAACCTAATTAACCTAAGAGCATTGGTAAGATATCCATTTGTTTAGATTAAGAAAAATGAATTTGGAAATTAAATGACATAACCTTACATTTTCATCCAACATGTCTAACTTCAACACTTTGATTTCTAAAACTATTTTCTAGGGTAAGGATTAAATCAATGTAGACAATACAAGAGATTAAACATGTATTTAAAAGGTGAAAAATAATTTGGAAATCAAATGCAAAGTTTTTATCAAATTCGGCCAACATGCCAAATTAGACATTCATGATTTCTAAAAATTAATTTCAAGCTATTTTCAATCAAGAAGAAGCAATACAAGTTAAAGTAAATTTTCTACAATGAGTTTTAAAGAAATAAAATAGTTAGAATTAAGTTTAAGAGGTTAATACTAATGGTTTTTTCTTGTAAGAAGAAATAAGATAGCTTTATAAAATTTCTAACGATAGCTCATCGTGTGTTTTGAAGCACGTTAGGAATTTTCAAAAGTATAATTATTTGGTATTAATAAAAATGAAAAGGACTTTTAAATGGTAAATTTAGGAAACCATTATTATAATTTATTAAACAAAAATCTTGTCAATTTTTAGTAAAAACGGATAAATAAGATAGAAAAGATGTCCAAAAGACAAGATACGCTATGAAAAATATTCTACGTAATTTGAAATTACTAAATATTATTTTCATGCATTTTAAACAGTTATTTAAGGAAGTTGGACAAGAAAACGATTTAAAAATCCTACGCGATTGAGAAAACGTATTAAAAATGCTACGCGATTTTAAAAACAGAAAAATATCTTTACCCGATTTTTAAACGTTTGTAAAAACGACGAGAGATTTCAAAAATGCGATAAAATTTCTACGCGATTGACCGTTACTATATTTATTTTTATTTTCGGGAAAATGTGAACCCGCATAAAGCTTTTGAGGTTATTTTATTGTCGGGAAAAAGTGAACCCGTACATGTGCTTTTTGCCATTGAGGGCATATTTTTATCTTGAGGGCATTTTCGTAATTTCATATATTTGGAATTATGTTCTGTCTTTATGCCAATTTTTGGTGTTTTGGGTTTGACGACGAATCACATCGTGTTGTCGATGCGATAAATGTAGTGAGGTTTATTGTTCTAATAAACTTGGAGACTTTAGTGTACGGGATCCCACATGTGAAATGAAAGCTTGGTTGCTCCGCCGGGCCGTGGTAAACCGATAGCACACTAATGTACTCGACATTCACTATATTTAATCGAGGTTTGTAAAGTCTAGTAGTACATTGCCTATAGTGCCACAACGGGAGACTGTGAACTATACTACGCCTGGATGGTGGATTCCCAGTGTCGTAGGCTATTGACGCAACGTGTGATCGCGTAATAGTTGGTTGGGCAGCCGTGGTACTAATAGATTTTGCAAGTCATTCTCTCTGATATCTGTTTGGGTTTAGCTCCATGGAGTAGGGTTGTGTTTTGGTGTATTTGAGTATATCTTGGATAATATTCCATTTTCTCTATTTATCTTTATCTGGTAATATCTTGGATGTTTTTACATTTTCTCTATTTATATTTATCTGATAATTTTTATGTTAGTTGTCCATTTCTTATCTTATTTTATCTGTGAGATTGATTTATCTATGTGGTTTTCTTTATTTGTGTTATATCCGTGATATTTTTATTCGTGATCTTTCATATCGATATTAATTGTTTATATGTTGTATTTTGTCTCGTGCATTATTGTATTTTTGTTCGCTATGAAATTTGTTGTTATTGAATTTAATCTTTATTTTTATTGTCTTGTTATGATATTTTATATGGTATGAATTGTTATATCTATCTTGATAATGTTATTACTATTTATTTTATTAGGTTATATGCATATTAGAAATATTTGTAAATTGATAACATGACTATGTGTGATTATCTCAGTGTGTATGGAATGACTTTGTCATTCGTATATTCTTTACTACCGATCAAGATATCTTGGTGAAAGGGATCTCACCTCTTTCCTGTGTTGTTTTTGTTTGGTTTGTATTCTTGAATTCGTATAGTAGCGGAGCACATTCTTAACCCTAGGGAGACAATATTCAAGAAGATGGTGATGGCGTCATTGAGTGGTCTTTCAAGTTTCAACAAGATGCAGTTGGTGAAGAAATAGACTATGTAGGTTGAATTTTTCTCGTAGTGTCGTTACTCGTGCAAGTGCTATTGGTAGTACCCCGTCTTTGGGTTTGCTCATGCATTGTTTCTCGAAATCAGAATATTACATTTTAACTTACATGAAATGATTGGTGATGTGTATGTTAACTCATAAATTTAATTTCCATTTTACTTAAAATTTCCGGTAAGTTTGTATTTCCGCGATAAGAAATTTTAAAATCCATATTTTGAAACTCAAAGCTTTTATAAAATAATTTTAATTAGTTTTAAGATTTATTTATTATTTTTTTTTTCTCTTCTTAAATGTGACGCCCTACGGAGGGTGTTACAATCTTCATCTCAGAGATACGCAATCATCCATACAATTGTAATGTTATGATTTAATGTCATGATAGCAACCACTCATACAATCGCCATGCTATGCCAAATTATGTCTAGTGTTTATGCCTTTGCAATATCTTAAACATGAAATAAGTAATGTTATGATATCAAGTCTATGGCAATGTCATGTTATGCATGAGTTTTGAACAAAGTAATGGAAATCACAACCATAACCTTGAGCAAGCACTGGAAATCCATCCAACAATCATCATAGAGGAAATCCATCCTTAATACCACTATAATAGGAAGGATACCATCCACCTTCCTGAATATAGATTATCCTTATCTATGGGGTTCACACCTTTCAATAAAGACAACATATACAATCATGTATATAATCATGTCTAATTATTCTCCTTAATTAACATCACAAATCATTTTAATTCAATACCTTCACTCTTCGTTAAATACTCCTACTAGAGTCTCATCACACTTATAAAGGCATACATAAAAGGTTCCAACACTTAGGAAAGCTCGTTTCCCCCAAAATAACATTTTGCCCTTTTGCTCAATCTCAACCTTTGACCTTGGCTCAGTAAAATGAGTATAACTTAAGTTACGGAGGTCGAAATAAGGTGATTTCAGTAGCATTGGAAAGCTAAGAGAAAGAGTTACAACTTTCATGAAAACCACAAAAGCTTCTAGAATGAAACATAGCCCCTCTATGTCTTTGGACACGGGCTATGTTTCTGGGACAAGCAAACTGCAGAAAATTTTATAGTGTCGTGCTACTGTTCCATTGGCCAAAAACACGAGATTTGATCACCTCAAATTCGTTTCTTGATGATTTTAAGTCCCAAACAAGTTTACAAACATGAGAGAAATATAAAACACTAATTGATTTCACCAAAAATGGATCAAAATCATAGATTGATGAACTTATCATCCACCTTAAAACCTAAACCCCCAAATTCAACTTCAATGGGAATCAAGGTGTTCAAGGACTGGAAATCCGTTTCTATGCACTCAATGACTCATATGCAAGCCATCCTCAAGTCCTCTAACAAGATTCAAGCCAAAAACACCAAAACACACACTCAACACCTAATTCCCACATCAAGCCAAGTCTCATGAACAAGATGTAAAGAATGAAAGGATGAGCAAAACAAGGTTCCCCTACTTCTAATGACCAGAAATGAAGTCACTTAGCAGCTCCTCTCCTTCCCTTCCTTCTTCCTCTCCTTGATTGGTTGATTCACCTCTTGGTGCTCCTTGCTTTGGCTTCCTATTGCTCTCTCTAGCTGTAGCTCCAAACCGTGAGAAAGATAAGCAAGAAATGAGAAATATCTTACTTTTAAGCCTCAAAAGTCCAAGCAAAATGAGGAGAAAACGTGAGGCTTTTGGCCTCTTAGAGACTTAACAAAAGCTTCTGATCTGCTAAGAACACTTAGATTTATCTAAACAAAGTTTCCTAACTTCTAACAAGATTAAAATAAATCCTAAGATTCATCAAAATCTTGTTTCACCATTTTGGCGATTTTCTATATTTGCAGGTAGTCAATCCGACATTAAAACACATAACCAGTATGCTTAAAAATACTAAACTAACTCCGATAAATCTCAAATTTTAACCACACCTTCATCAACACATTGTGACCTAGAAACAAGTTCTCCACACTTACTTCCATTAACTAAGCAGTTTAAATCAATTTCGGGGCTAAAAACAATTATATTTCACACATAACGTTGCAACAAAGTAACTAAACGTGCTCAGAAGGTCACAAAATTCAACAGGCATGTTAAGCAAGTATTAGGCTACCTCCATATCCATTTACAAGCCTCACATGTTCTCCAAGGTATTACATTTTTCACATCCCTTAAGGCTCTCTATAATGACTACTTTAGTGATTATAGATATTTTATTATGTTATTAGGTATAAAGTGAAGTTGCTAGTGCTGTTTATCTTTGCCTATGTTAGATGTAACGAGATATCGGTATTAGGGCATTATAGGAGCCGCCCTCTGAGTTTGTGCCATAATCATTCATGGAAGAGTCACTTATGTTTCCTACAGCCAACATAAGTTCGCAGAGCGGACGAGCTGGCCCATGCCTTACCAGTTCTCTAGCTTAGTCTGCTCTTCAGAATGCCTCTAACAAATAACTTGGGAGGTGTTTAGGACTACTTTCCTGGATAACTATTTCTTGAAGAATTTACAGGAAGAAAAAGTGTTGGAGTTTTTAGAATTCAAGCAAGGAAGTATGACCGTAAGGCAATATGAGGCGAAATTTGAGGAGCTATCCAAATTTTCTTTATACTTTAGGTATAATCTAGACAAGAATTGGAAATGCATAAAATTTAAGGCCGGATTGAGAGATGAGGTGAGAAAGATAGTAAGGCCCTTGGAGATCATAGATTTTTCGACATTGGTGAACAAATGCAGAATTGTAGAGTCAGATAACTCAAAACCACAACAAGAATTTAGACAACAAGATTTCTAAAAGAGGAAAAGGGCAAATGAAAGATTAAGAAGAAATGTGCCATGATCTAAGACTCAACAAGAAAAAAGAAGCAGATTCAAGCAAAACCTTATGGACTGAGGTGTCCTAACTATGGGAGGAATCATGGGAACAAGCCCTGCCTTACAGACCAGACACTATGCTTTACATGTGGCTAGAAATGACATTTTTCCAAGAGTTGTCCACAAAAGCAAGCAGCATTACCTCTTTAACATCCTCTTTTTACACATATTAGGCTTGTATAAGGTTACAGAGGTAGCTTAATACTTGTTTAACATGTACGCTAAATTTTGTGACGTTTTGAGTTAATTTAGACACTTTGTCATAACACAGAACATACAAAATGACTATTTCAACTCAAAAAAATAGCATAAATGCTATATTAAAGGAAATAAATTTCGAAAAGTTATTTTTAGGTAACAAATGTGTAAAAGAGGATGCGATTAATGACGAGCGCCAAACTCACCAAAATTATAACCAAGTTATGCCTACGGCTTGTAGCATAGGAAGCAACACCAGATCGTCTCTCAAGGATTATAAAACGCAATTTGATCGAGTCAAGTTAAAATGGGGGTTTAGGCGAGATTAAGAAACAGACTTAACAAATAGAATTAAGAATCATAATTCGAATTAATCAGAATTAAGAAAGCAACCAATCCAAGAAAATTGTCCAAATTTGATTTTAATCTATCCTTGATTACTAAAAGTCCATTCAATTATTAATCAAGTCCTTGGTCTTAGACCACATCAAGAAGCCTCTCAATGATTATGGAACTTCTACATGAAATGCTTCTAGATTTCAATTAATTAAGATTAGATAAGTTACGCACTCATCAAAACCGAAATCAACTTAAAAGCCAAGATTCGACCAAGTTAAACATTTCATTAAACACCTTCAATGTCTTGTTTAATTTTTGAGTTCATCTCTTTGCACATAGTAATTAAGCAATTAACATATGAAAATTTCAATTAAGCAACCATAATTAACAAAGAGAAGAGGAAGAAGAAGAGAAACTTGATTAATAGATGAACTTAAACATTAAAAATGACATCTCAAAATTAACAACCAAGCATGTTCAATCTCTTAAATTGATCTAAAGGCTCTACCCCTCCATGAGAAGGGGAGAACTCAGAAAAATAAAAGAAGGAAGAAGAAAACGAAAATTAGAGAGAAGGGGGAGGAAGAGAGTTCTAGAGAGAAGAAAGAAAAATTGTCAACATGAGAGGTACATCGGTTTCTAACTTGCCACCCCCTAAACTACCCCTTATTTTGGCTTTACATAATTCAAAACCCATTAATTACAAAGTTGGGTCAGTTATGAACATTTGGGCCTAAACCTCATGCAATTTGGAGGTCTATAACTCAAGTTATGACTAAAACAACACTAAAGGGTCTCTGAACTCGTATTCTGACTTCCATGCAAAATTAGGCCTACTAGACATCTGATTGAGACTTTGAGGTCTGCATCAAAGTTGTAGAGCTTCCTCTTAGCTTTCCTACAAGGTAAAATTCATGATTATCAGATATCTAGAATTCAAGTTATGGCCAAAATACAGAAACAATGTCAAAGCTCAATAATGCTGAAAAAATTTAATTAGGCCCAATTTGAGCCCAAGCTCACAAATCATGACCAAACTCAATCAATTAAGAATATAAAGAGTGCAAATGACTAAACATGAGGGTTTATTAATGAATCAAATATGTGATTATCAAATTGTCCTACACTTACCTATTTGCATTCCTGGGCAAAACACAAAAGACCAAAATAAGGGCAAAATGGATCAACAAAAAGAACTCAAATTCCAATGACATTTAAGAATGCAAAAGTTTACAAGCAAGAAGAACAACCAAAGGTTCAAGGGATCAAAACATTTATGAGTTAACGTTTTTTCAAAACTCAAACCAACAAGCAAGGTAGCTTCAAATTGAAAAGCATGAATCAAGAATGAAAGACTCTCACAAGATACACTCTCAACTCTCAAGTGTTTACAAGGTAAGTATTTAACTCAATTCAAGCCATGAAAATTGCACTACCATAAGCTTGCTTATCTTCTACTTCTCTACTACCAAACAAATGCACACAAAAATCAAGAGGACTTCATTCAAGATTGTAATGGGGCCAAGGTAAGGGAAGGAAACAATATGGATTGGCAAGTTAAGCACCCAAGAGAATAAAAGAGCAATGGGGAGGAACTCAAATGACAAGTAACAAGCATGGAATTTTGCCTCCCAAAATTCATGTAATGCACATTCTCTTATGTATTCCTTTCCTTTTGCTTTCACAACTTTTCTTGCATTCATTCTTTTTCTCTTCATTTTTCGTTTCATTTTTTTTTCATATTTTTTTCAATCACCTTGTATATTACACATCAATTTGCACAACCCCAACATTTGAACTATTAATTGCCCACAAGAAAAAGAGCTCCTCAAATGAAAATGAACCAATGCTCTCACATTCCCTAAGGTAAGGTAAAATCATGGTTTTTCACGAAGACATAAAATGAGCTAAGACAAAGAATAGGTAAATAGACTCAAAGGAATTAATTAAAGGGAAATGATGCAAGGTTGGCTATTTGGCCAAAGTAGCTAATCAAGAAAGAAGACCTCAATCATGTTTATGTGTGCAAGTGAAATGTAGCCTCAAAAAGAATCAAAGCAAGTTCTAGAATGAATATTAACACGAGTAAAAATCACACAAGAAAGAAGGGAATGGTGCAATTTTAAATCCATCCATCAATAAGCTCAAAATCTGACAAGGTATGCATCTATCGAACTCAATCCACCAATTCAAACATCCACTACCAAGCAAATTAGTTTCAAGAAGGAAGAAAATTTATTCAATCATGCAATGACCTTGAATTTCAATTGCTTCAAACTCATAAACATCACAAATCTCATAACATCATCAAATTTATTTATTTATTTATTTACAGAAAACAAAAATTAAAAACATAAAAAATGTAGCAAAACAGAAACAAAGAAAACAGAAAAATAGCAAATAGCATACTAAATCTCTCCCCCGCACTTAAAATTTGCATTGCCCTCAATATAAAGCTTAAAAATCAGTAGCAAACTAGTAATAGCATCAACAAATATGAGACAAGCAAAATAAGAGAAAAGGGAAAGAAACAGCCTGATCAAGTGGGGTAGACGGCTTCTTGCAAGGTGACCGCCTCCACATTATCTGCTTAAGCTTGAGCTCCCTCATAAAATGGCTTGAGGCAGTGGCCGTTGACTGTGAAAGTTTTCGCAGTAGCCTCACTTGTAATCTGCACAACACCAGAAGGAAAAATGTTAGTGACAACAAATGGACCTAACCATCTAGATTGGAGCTTCTCGGGCATGAGCTTGAGGTGGGAGTTGTAGAGGAGAACTTTTTGGCCAATCTCAAATATTTTCCTCAGAATCATCTTATCATGGAAGGCTTTGGTCTTCTCCTTATAAAGTTTGGAACTTTCATAAGCCTCTAAGTGGATCTCCTCCAATTGCTGTAGCTGTAGCTTCCTCTCCATGCTTGCTTGATCTAGGTCCAAGTTGCACCTCTTTAACGCCCAGAATGCGCGATACTCAATTTCCACCTGTAGATGACATACTTTGCTAAAAATAATCCGATATGGAGATATCCCGATCGGTGTCTTATAAGTAGTCCAGTATGCCCATAAAGCATCCTCAAGCCTCTTGCTCCACTCCTTTCTGTTAGGTTGAATTGTCTTCTGGAGTATCTGCTTGATCTTCTTGTTGGAAACCTCGACTTGTCCATTGGCCTGGGGGTGGGAAGGTGTAGAAACCTTGTGCAAGACCCCATACTTTTTCATCAAAGCCTCTATGCTCCGATTGCAAAAATGCGAACCCTGATCACTAATGATAGCCCTCGAGTGGCTCTCGCCTCCACCTACTTGGAGACATAATCAATAGCCAACAAAATATAAACAAAGCCAAAAGAAACAGCAAAAGGTCCCATAAAATCATTACTCCAGACATCAAAAATCTCACAAAACAGTAAAGGTTATTGGGGCATTTCATTCTTATGAGAAATATTACATGTTCTTTAGCACTGTTCACAAGACTTACAAAACACATATGCATCATGGAATAAGGTGGGCCAATATAAACCAGAGTCCAAAACTTTTCTAGTTGTATAAATAGGTCCAAAATATCCACCATATGCAAATGTATGATAAAAGCTAAGAACAGAATCAAACTCATGATCAGGGATGCATCTCCTAATTAATTGGTCACTACAAAATCTCCAGAGATAAGGATCATCCCACACATAATACTTAGACTCACTCTTCAACTTATCAATCTGAGCCATAGTAAAACATGCAGGGAAAACACCAGCAACTAGGAAATTGACCATATCTGCAAACTAAGGAGAAATGACCTTACCTTGCAGCTGTAAAAGCTGCTCATCAGGAAATGAATTATCAATGGGAAGGGGATCCGAGGCTCTCTCAATTCTGCTCAAGTGATCAGTCACTAGGTTCTCTGCTCCACTCTTATCTCGAATCTCCACATCAAATTCTTGGAATAGCAGCATCCACCTAATCAATTGTGGCTTAGCCTCAGGCTTCTTCAGAAGAAATTTCAGAGCTGCTTGATCAGAAAATACCACAACCTTAGAACCAAGCAAATAAGATCGAAACTTGTCCAATGCAAACACAATTGCTAAAAGTTCTTTTTCTATGGGTGTGTAATTTGCTTGAGCAACATCCAAAGTGTGTGAAGCATAGTAGATCACATGGGAAGCTCTGCCCACTCTCTGCAACAAGATAGCTCCTATAGTATAGTTAGAGGCATCACACATAAGCTCAAACGGGAATGTCTAATCAGGTGGCTGAATGACAAGGGTACTGGTTAAAACTCGCTTCAAGTGATCAAAGGCTTGCTTGCATTTCTGGTCAAGCAAGAACTCCACATCTTTCTGCAACAGGTTGGATAGTGGAAAGGCTATTTGAATGAAATCTCTGATAGCTTGTAGAAACCTGCATGTCCAAGAAAAGAATGAACTTATCGCATGCAAGTGGGGTAAGATAAATAGGTAATCATATCTATTTTTGTAGGATCAACAACAATACACTCATTAGACACTACATGACCCAAAACTATACCCTGTTCTACCATGAAATGACATTTCTCAAAATTCAGGACAAGATTAGTTTCAATGCATCGATGCAATACTCTAGACAAACTATCCAAACAAGAATCAAAAGAAGAATCATAGACAATGAAATCATCCATTAACACCTTCATGCACTCCTATAGAAGTTCAGAGAAAATACTTACCGTGCACTGCTGGAAGGTACCAAGGGGCATTGTAGAGGTCGAAAGGCATCCGTCTGTAAGCAAATGTGCCGAAGGGGTAGGTTAATGTGGTCTTCTCCTGATCCTTAGGTGCAATGTGAATCTTAAAATAGCCAATGTATCCATCCAGGAAGCAATAATGAGATTTTCCAACCAATCGATCCATCATCTGATCAATGAAAGGCAAGGGGTAGTGATCTTTTCGTGTGGCCTGGTTGAGCCGCCTATAATCAATGCAGACTAGCTAACTATTTTGCACTCTGGTAGGGATCAGTTCATTCTTCTGGTTAGCCACAACCGTCTCTTGAGACTTCTTGGGGACGACCTGTAAAAGACTAACCCAAGTGCTGTCAGAGATGTGGTAAATAATACCAGCTTGCAATAGCTTGGTGACATCTTTCTTTACCACATCTAGAATTAGAGGGTTCAATCTCCTCTGGGGTTGGAGCACTAATTTAGCTCTATCCTTAAGGAAAATTTTAAACATGCCGGTGAAAGAGCTAATGCCAGGAATATTCGCCAGTGTCCATCCGATGGCCCTCTTATTTTCTCTCAAAACTTGCAACAATCTTGCCTCTTGTTCAGCAAGGAGGTTCTTGGCTACAATCACCAGAAGCTGCTTATCATCCCCTAAATATGCATACTTTAGATGCTCAAGCAAAGGCTTAAGGTCAAGGGTGGGTGGTTTTTGGATTGAAGGTATCAAACTGGTAGTAGAAACTTCCCAAACAGCAGGATCATGTCTCATAGGGGAAAGTAATGTAGAACATGCAGAGTTATTATTTTCAGGACAACTAAAATTATCAAATTTAGAACAACCAGAGAAAACAGAATCAGGGACAACAATAGCAGCAGCAGCAGATGATTTATCACAAACAGAAGCAAAATCAGAAACAACAAGGATCTCAATTTTATCAGAACAAGCAAATGCAGAAACAAGATCAGTATATGGATCAGAATGTACAGCAGAAGCACATGCAGAAATAGAAATAACAGCAGAATTATCAGGAACAACAGAATTGGCATCATGTGTAGTAGAAGCATTACATGCATATTTATCAAAATCAGAAGCAGGAACAACATATGCAAATGTAGCATGATCAGGAAATTTAGCAAAATCAGTAACAAAGTTATTAACACAGGTATATACAGAGTCAGAAAAAGCAAGATCAGCAGAAGCAGTGGAATCATACTCATAATCAGAAGCATTAAATTCAGATTTATCAAAATCAGCAAAATCAAGAACAGCAAAATTATGAACAGCAGAATTATGAACAATAGAATTACATATTTCAGAAACAGTACATGCATATTTAGCAGAAATAGCAGCACCATCTAGAAATCCCACAATCTCAGGAAAATCAGCAAGCATGTCAAAATGCACATCATCAACTAACATATGAAGGACATCTAAATGAAAAACAGAATGCTCTTCTAATGGATGTTTCATGGTATCAAAGATATTAAATTGAACAATGTTATCATCAAATTCCATGAAAAGTGTATCAGTATGCACATCAATCTTAGTCTTAGCAGTTTTCAAGAAAGGTCTACCTAAAATTAATGGTAGCTAGCTAGATGCAAATTCATCTTCCATATTCAGAATGTAAAAATTTACTGGAAAGATTAGCTCATTTACCCTTACTAAAACATCCTCAAGCACTCTTACCAGATGAGTTGTGCTCCGATTTGCTAGCTGAATGATGATTCCAGTGGGCTTCAACTTTCCAATGTACAGGGATTTAAAAACTGATTTGGGCATGACATTAACGGAGGCTCCCAAATCCAACATTGCATGAGTGAAGTGCTGGCTGCCTATGATGCAAGGAATGGTGAATGTTCCAAGATCCTTGCATTTCTGTGGCATACTTGGCTGAATCATTGCAGACACATTTCTGCCCATACTGATCTTCTCTGTACCCTTAAGTCTTCTCTTGTGAGTGCACAACTCTTTGAGAAATTTGGCATACTTTGGAATTTGGTTGATTGCATCTAGGAGGGGGATATTGATTTTCACATTCCTAAATGTCTCTAGGACTTCTCTTTCCATGTTAGATTACACTGCTTGCTTAGACTATATGACTCTATTTGGGAAGGGTAGTGGAATGGCCAAATCTAATTTTTTTGCACAATTTTTTTGTGCCACGGATTTTTAGTTTAAGCCACTTATTTTTTGCTCAAGGTGCTACTGCTCATGTTATGGAACTGGATGCTGAACTGGTTGTTGCTCAAATTGCATCTCGGTTTGCATCTCAGGTTACTTAGGACCATCAACTTCTCCATCACTTCTCAAGGTAATAGCACTTACATTGCCTCTTGGGTTATTGATTATTTGTGAAGGTAATTGGCTTGATCCTTGACTTTTCAGTTCATTAACAGTGGTTGTCAGCTGCCCAATTTGAGTTTGCAGGTTCTGAATTGTGGCATTAACATTCTGTTGGAACTGAATATTGGTTGAGGCCATATGTTTCATCAAGTCTTCCAAGGATGGCTTGACTGGAGTGGCTGGTGGACTAGGTAGCTGGAGGGGCTACTGCATGGGTGGCAGCACAGGTTGTGCTTGCCTAAATACAGGTGGTTGGTACTTGTTGCTAGGACCTGCAACTTGGTATTTAAATTGTTGTTGTTGTTGCTGCTGCTGCTACTGGTGGGGCTGTTATTACTGCCCAGAATTCCCATATCTGAAGTTGGGATGGTCTTTCTAGCTAGGGTTATAAGTACTCAAAAATGGATCATATCTGGGTTGTTGGGGCTACTGGTATTGGGGTCTACTAGGAAAAATGCCTGCTGCAGCAACAGGGTAGGCTTGGTTGCCATAATTCTCTTCTTGAAGGATTGGACAAGCATCAGTAGGATGGGATGGACAAGAATAAATTCCACAAGCAGTGGCTTCCATTTGCATAGATGGTTGTTGTACCATTCCTAATTGCCTCACCAAAGATGTCTATTCATCCAATCTATGTTCCATTCTTTATTGGTCTACATGAGACACTTGAAGCTCATTGACTCCTCTAGTTGAAGTGATCATTCGAGTTCCAAACTGCTGAGTGTTGTCTGCCATGTTTGCTATCAAGTCTCTGGCAATAGCAGGGGTCTTATCTACCAAAGCCCCTCTACTAACAGCACCAATCATGCTTCTTTCCATTAGCATCAGTCCCTCATAAAAGTATTGGATCAACAATTGATCACTGATTTGGTGGTGTGGACAACTTGAACATAATTTCTTGAACCTCTCCCAATATTCATGCAAGGTTTCACCAAAAATCTGCCTGATGCCACAAATGTCCTTCCTAATTGCCGTAGCTCTGGAGGTAGGGAAAAATTTCTCTAGAAACAGCCTCTTCATATCATTCTAGGAAGTCACAGAACTAGGTGAGAGATAGTAAAGCCAGTCCTTAGCTGCATCAATAAGGGAGAAGGGAAATGCCCTCAACTTGATGTGATCTTCATGGATGCCTTGAGGTCTCATAGTTGAGCACACTACATGGAATTCCTTAAGATGTTTATGAGGATCCTCACCTGCAAGTCCATGAAACTTAGGCAGCAAATGGATTAGTCCAGACTTTAGCTCAAAGTTAGTATCAATCTCAAGATAGTGGATGCATAATGGTTGATAAGAGACATAAGGGGCAGCAAGCTCTTTAAGAGCCCTATTATGCATGTTATCAGCCATGGTTACAATATCACTTAAATTCTCAGCTTCAATGACTAATTTAGTGACAGATTCAGTATCAAAATGAAATGAGAAATCAATTACTTGACTAATCCTTCGAGCTCTTATCAATGCATGTAAAGTCCTATCATTCTCAGGATCAAAATCAAACAAATTATCAGAGTCAGGCCTAGTCATGCAACCAATTTGGGCTAAAAAGTGTCAGAAAGCCAAAATCTAAAAACCATGCAAATCTACACTACAAAAATGACTAGAAAAAAATAAAAAACATACCAAATGGATTTTAAAAAATATGGGGCCACCACAGAATGAAAACTATAATTTTTTAGAGAATTACCATGGAAAGAAAATATTTCAAAAATTGAAAAAGTGGTCTAAACGATGGAATTTGACCAAACAAAGCATAGCCAGGGTTGCCTAAAAGGCTTGCCTAGCTGAGTTATTTGGATTTTTCTTTATCAACTGGCCAAAATTCAGTTATTCTAATTTACTAAAACAATTACTGAAACTATCGTTACATCCCTAATTTTCTCAAAATTCCTATCAGATGATGAAATTTAGCTAAAATCCGAGTGGATGATCCTTAGGAGATCACCTTGCTTAGAATGGTGATTTAACTTTAGGGACCAAGTCTCAGCTCAAAACTCCACAGCCAAAATTGAACTAATCTCCCTTGCCCCAGAAAAAATTAGAAAATAGGGAAAGAGAGCTAGCAGGGTATGAAACAGTGGCAGGCAGTTAGAAACACGTCCAAAATGAGTGAATGACACTTACAATAAGGTCTTGCAATGCAATTGGCAATAAGGTCAGTAAAAGGATGGTTAACAGTAGCAAAAGCCAATGGAACAGTAACTAACCAGCAGAATTGCAATGCAGCAGGGAATTGGATAATTGTGTGAGTGTTGCAGCAGAATTATCAGTTGTGTGATATTATGCAATGCAGTTGTATGAAATCATACCATGTAGAGGAACAAAATGCAACGCACAACAGTAAAATTCAATGCAACAGTAACCAATAAAATGCAGCAGAAACTAGAAGAATGCAGCAGAATGCAAAAAGCAATCAGAGTAGCAGAAATCATAATGTAGTATAACACAACAGATCGGATCAGAATCTACCAGAATGCAGCAATAGTGGTTAAGTTACTAATGGCACTCAATATGATCAAATTGCATATCACAATCCCTGACAACGGCACCAAAATTTTTACGAGTGCCGAACTCACCAAAATTATAACTAAGTTACACCTACGACTTGTAGCATAGGAAGCAAAACCGGATCGTCTCTCAAGGATTATAAAACATAATTTGATCAAGTCAAGTTAAAATGGAGAGGGGTTAGGCAAGATTAAAAAAACAGAATTAACAAACAGAATTAAGAATCAAAATTTGAATTAATCAGAATTATGAAAGCAACCAATTCAAGAAAATTGTCCAAACTTAATTTTAATCCATCCTTGATTACTAAAGGTCCATTTAATTATTAATCAAGTCCTTAGTCTTAGACCACATCAAGAAGCCTCTCAATGATCATGGAACTTCTACATAAAATGCTTCTAGATTTCAATTAATTAAGATTAGATAAGTTAAGCACTCATCAAAACCGAAATTAACTTAAAAGCCAAGATTCAACTAAGTTAAACATTTCATCAAACACCTTCAATGTCTTGTTTAATTTTTGAGTTCATCTCTTTGCACATGGTAATTAAGCAATTAACATATGAAAATTTCAATTAAGCAACCAGAATTAACAAAGAGAAGAGGAAGAAGAAGAGAAACTTGATTAATAGATGAACTTAAACATTAAAAATGATATCCAAAATTAACAACCAAGCATGTTCAATCTCTTAGATTGATCTAAAGGCTCTACCCCTCCATGAGAAGGGGAGAACTTAGAAAAATAAAAGAAGGAAGAAGAAAACGAAAATTAGAGAGAAGGGGGAGGAAGAGAGTTCTAGAGAGAAGAAAGAAAAATGGTCAAAATGAGAGATATCTCGGTTTCTAACTTGCCACCCCCTAAACTACCCCATATTTTGGCTTTACATAATTCAAAACCTATTAATTACAAATTTGGGTTAGTTATGAATATTTGGGCCTAAACCCCATGCAATTTGGAGGTCTATAACTTAAGTTATGACTAAAATAACATCAAAGGGTCTCTAAACTCATATTCTAACTTCCATGCAAAATTAGGCCTACTAGACATCTGATTGAGACTTTGAGCTCTTCATCAAAGTTGTAGAGCTTCCTCTTAACTTTCCTACAAGGTAAAATTCATGATTATCAGATATCTAGAACTCAAGTTATGGCCAAAATACAGAAATAGTGTCAAAGCCCAATAATGCTAAAAAAATTCAATTAGGCCCAATTTGAGCCCAAACTCACAAATCATGACCAAACTCAATCAATTAAGAATATGGAGAGTGCAAATGACTAAACATGAGGGTTTATTAATGAATCAAATATGTGACTATCAGTTAAATTTTGAGGGCAAACAGAGTCAGTTTGGTATTTTTAAGGATACCGAGTGAGTGTTTAAGTACCGGATTGAGGTGTATCATATATGAAAAATTAAGGAAATGGTGAAACAATAATTTTGATGAATCTTAAAATTTATTCTAAGGTTGTTGGAAGTTAGGAAACTTAATTTAGTTAAATCAAAGTGTTCTTAGCATATACGAAATTGAACAAAAAGACAAAATTGCCCTTAGTGTCATCATTTTTAAAAGATGACATTTATCCCATCTTTCCCATTCTCTTTCACGGCTATGCAAAGAAGAATGAAGAAATAAAAAATAGGGGAAGAGAAGGGGGAGACGAAGGAGGAAGAAAAAGGAGAAAATAAGTGGGAATCAAGAACAAAGATCCAAGCTTGAGGTAAGGGGTTTTGCTCTCAAACTCTCATCTTTGCTATATTTTCTTTAGCTTTGAGATGTCCATGGTGAAGTTTGAAAATGGTTTTGCTATGGATTTTCCATTGTTTGCTTTGGATTAACTTGTTATAAACCTAGTTTATGAATCAACCAATAGATAGAGGCTTGATTGCTAGTTTTAGTCTTGAGTATATCCATGAAGCTTCTTGATTTTGAAGTTGAAAGATGACCATTAGTGATTGTGGTTTTGACCCTAAATCTATACCTAAGTGAACCAATAGGTTGTATAAGAGTTACAACAAGATTAGAGGTCTTAAATGATGACAGAAATCATTTAGGAATAGATCTTGAGGGGTAGAACTTGGTTGGAAACCAAGATTATGCCAAAAACTCGTTTCTATTGAATTTTTGCAACAGGATGGCGCCTAGGCTTCATTTTCCATGCCTAGGTGAAGACTGATAAGTTTCAAACAGAGAGCATGGCGCCTAGCTGCCAGTGAGCCACGCCTAGGCACAACTATGCTTAAATTCTAATATTTTGTGGTTTTAGTTGCATAACTTGAGCTACAGACATTGTATTGACCTGATTCTAGTGGCATTTGAAAGCTAAGACATAAGGCTTCATGTAGTAAAAATTTCAGAATTTTAGAGTAAAGTAATTAGTACCAATTTTTGTTTGAATCCAAGGTAGATTCTATAGAAAAGACATTCTGGTAGCCAATAACCAGATTGCATAATTTCTTTCTCCGATGTCATATTGACATAAGACTAATGGCATTTTGAAGCTAACATGTAAGGCTTGTTGCCTGTAAAATTTCATAATTTTACCACTTTTAGTTTGTTCCCAGTTTCAATTTAAAGTCAGGTCAGATTCTAGAAACTATTTTAGCTTCTGCAAAATGTCGCATAATTTTGGCTATACTTATCCAAATGAGATGAGGTTTGTGGCATTTAAAAAAATATGAGAGAAAGCTATCTGCTCATAAAATTTCAAAATTTTATAAGTTATGATGCACATTTGGTGCAATCTTGAAAATTGGCTTTTTTAGGCAAGATTTGAGGTGTTTTAGGATAGTTTGAGCTTGAAGGGTTTGTGAGTCATGTGTTGCTCTCTTTTTGAATAATGTTGAGCTAGGATGATGTGATAAAAGGGTGTTAGATCCTTATATGATAGATTTTGCAATGTATTGTTTATGTCAAATTGATTTATTTAAAGGATGTGAATCATTGTTTATGTTATGTATTGATAAATGATGAAAATAAGGCATTGAGCCATGATAGAATATGATGTATGAAAAATGTAATTGATGTCGATGTTTAATGCTATGGTATAAAAATGATCATATTGTGATACATTGTATGGTATTAATGTTGATGATAGACATAATTTTGGGAAGTAATATAAAAAGAAGGGTAAAGGTAGATGAGGATGAAAGAGTCCCTTTCTACAATCATGTAATGGAATGTATAAATGGAAAGTTTAATAATTATGGTATTAGCTTCCCTATTATGCAAGGAAAATTATGATTAAGTAAAAGTTAAAGAAAGAAAGGTTTTAATATTATGCATGTTTTGTTTTCAAACTTGTTATTTGATGTTTCCATGTATTGTAAATTAATGACTTGGACAAAAGGGCTCCAAGTGAGTTAAAAATATTTGGTAGCAAAAGGAACAAAAGAGTATCCTATCTACCCAGAAAACAATACAAGGAACAAAAGGGCTTCCTGAAAATATTCAAATAACATATGTTTTCTAAAATAATTTAAAAGAATCATTACATGAGCATACGTTAGGGTTTTCATTAGGCATAATCATACATTACCATGCATTACACAAAAATTGACAATTGTATGGGCAATTATCTTGTTTTTATTAAATGTGAAGATTAAAGATAAAAGTTAGTTAGAAAAGGTTGAGAGTAGTATATAAAGTGAATTAAATATTGTTACAAATTGTATTGGTTTACATTGGTTGAAGATCAAAGTGTAACTTAAAGGTGTGTAATAAAGGGAAAGATATGCTTGCTAGCCTCCATAACTATTAAAATGAATATATATTGACTTATGTTGAATTTCTATATATTGATTGAACCATTTTCTTTATTAACTGAACTGTCTACTTTGAGGAAGGAAAATGACTGAGTTTTGACTTATGCCACATTTCTAAATGATTAAGTATAATTTGTGTTTTACCCTAAAGCAGTCGGATTTACTATGATGACACAATTTCAAATTTTATTACTGAGAATTATTAATTCTCACCCCAATTTTTGTTTTATGTTTTCCATGATAAATCCATCAAATGATTAAAGCAAGCGCAAGGCAGTGTGATGAAGATTTAGTTAAGTTATTAATGTAATTATTTTGGTTATGTAATTATATTAATGGTTCTGCAATTACATTTTTACGATTAGTTTTTCATAAAAATTTCTAATTTCATACATATCAGACTGATATTAGTAAAGAGCAAGTTTCCTGAGGTGTAAAATGTCTTGCTCTCTTACTTCTGTAAAGGCTCTATATATTAATTTGTTAAATAAATATTGAATAGGTTGTAAATTACGCTTAAGTTAGAAAGTGACATACTAATTCTATTTACTTAGTATACGTATAGTATACTATAGTATTTAGGATTAGGGTGTTACATATTGGTATCAGGGCAGTTCTTCCTGTCGAGCCGGGGAATGGACTGACTATGCTTTTGAGCATGTTTAGATGTTTTGGTTAGTGTTATGCATTCTTTTATCTCAAAGTGAGATATATGAATAGAATTGCATGACAGCCTTAGGATTGGATATTGATAATTACTAGCACACTGTTGCATGATATCGAGTCTGGACAACTCAATATGTAATGTTCTTTGTGAATAGGAAATTAAAGACCTACTTGGCAAATTTGGGAGAATAGGAAAGCTTTCTAAAAGAGTAATTATGATATGTTTGAGATAGTTAGGCTGTTGAAGAAAGCGATGAGAGAATAGATATTGCCACTGGAGAATAGACATAAGTTATTGATAGAACGATGTAGGAGCAAATTGAGGTTATTAGTACCGTGAGGAAAAGAAGGTGGCCAAATTCGCTATTTGAAGATGACAAGATTGATTTTGAGAGAAGGTATAAAATATAGTTAGTAGTTAATTAATGTTGCTTTCTCAATGATGTGATAAGAATAGAAAAGCTCAAGGTTTGAATATTGAATATGATGAAAGAACTAAAGAATTGAAATGTCTGCAAGAAACATGTCTCAAGGATTTTGAGGATATGCAATTAGCTAAAATGCTGAAGATTTATAATAGAAAGGCTAAGAGCAAAGAAGAAGATATTTGAGGTAAAGTAAATTTGTTCAGACGAACAAAATGTGGTGTTCGTTTCTTTTGTGTTGAAAGGAGAAGTGAGGCATTAGTGGATAAGTTTGAGACGATTAATGGAAGTTGTTGATACATAGATGAGCTGGATGAGATTTAAAATAACCTCTTTGGATAAATATTTCCTAAAGAATGAGCGAGAAGATAAGAAAGTGGAATTCTTGAGTTGAAGTAAAGTAATATGTCTATGAGGCAATATGAAGTAGTAGTTTGACGAATAGTAATGAGTTTATTCTAATGCTTGAAGTAAAATCATTATATATAGTAAAGTTAAGTTGTGAGTTATGGGATTCACTGGAGATGGTACTAGTGATATGTTTAAAAGAACTAAGATGGTGGTAATTGCTATGAAAGAATGAATTGTCAGTGTTAATAAGATTTTTGTTAGGAAGAAAGCCAACTCATCTCTACAATATTCCTATGATTATCCGAAGCTTAGAGAGGCGAATTTATTATCAATCAGAAAAGGATCTAACATAGTGATAGTTAAGGAACAGAGTAAATTAGTAAAGCCTCTAAGAGAGTAAAAGGTCATATATTGAAGTTAGATTTCAATTTCTACAATATAAAGAACAATAAGTTCAAGTTGGAATATGGAGTCAGAAATGTGGAAAGTAATATAGAAGTAAGCCAAGTTTGATAGATCAGTTATTATGTTATACATGCAATAAAACTATAATATTATATGAAAGATTGTTCATGGGGGATTGTTCATCAAGATAAAGAGTAATATGATTTTCCAATTTGGTTTGAAATAAACATTTTTGAAGGTCATAACTTTTGAATATTTAAATGGAGTTATATTTTCTGAAATATATGGTAAAAGTAGGTTTGTAAATATGGAAACATTCATCAGAGTTGTTGTTGAGTTCTAATTCTTTTCTACATAAGACGCGGTGTCGCTAAATATTATAAAATTAAGATATTGGTATAGAATTGAAAGAGCAAGAAAGTTGTAGGTTTGAGGCATCAATTGGCAGAATTTACAAGTTTTCAAAGATACATCAACTGTGAAAGAGAATGACAATTGTATTTTGAATGAGGTTATCATAAGCCACATGTATATTGCTGCTAAGTTTCTTCAATCAGAAGCTTGAGAATCAATGATATAACACACGGATACACCTGCCTTATTCTCTAGGTGAAGATAATGTTTGAAGCTAAATCTTTATTCAAGCATGTTTACATGTTAGCTAATGTAGATAAGTAGATGGCTAGGGTTTTATCCATTCTGTCAAAACCTTAACACACAAAATTGACTTAGTAACTATAAAGGTTTAAGCTATTGAAGATGTATATTGCTAGCATGAAAATTGCAACATTGTATATGATAAGGAGAAGCCACGTATTCACACGGATGGAAGTCTTAGAAGATTTGGAAATATTTTGCTTGTGCAATATGTGGGAACGAAGGCATTTAAGGAGACTTTCTTAAACAAGTGTTTTTTTTTTTAAGAAATATACAAGATAGTAGATAAGTGGAATACTTTTGGAACAAAAACAAGAAGGCATGTTCATTGTGTAATATGGAGTGAAGTGAAGTTTGGAGAACTTTTTAACTTTTCCTCATATGTTAGGATCAATCCAAATAAAAATAAAGAATATGTCAAGTTTGAATCTGAATTGAAGGGATATAAGACAAAAGATTTATCAAGCCTATGGAGATTAGGGATTTTTCCCACTTTAGCCAATACGTATAAAATTGTGGAGACCATTGAATCTAAGTTTCACATTAAGCATAACATCATGAATCTTCAAAAGAGGATAAAGAATGCAATTTTACACCAGCGAATCACAAAATTGGAAATGAACTAAAATCAAATGGAAACTGTAGAGTCTAAATGATCTAAGTGTGGAACAAGACAATATGGTGACAAAACAAACTTTGTTTGGTATACTACATATGTGATCAATTAGAGAACTAAGTCATATGGTGTCAGTAAAGACAGGAAGTTATACCCGATCCTAGACTACAGGATCTAGGAAAGGTATATACTTTAAGAAGGTAAGAAGGGAAGTTCAATCTTCCAACTCTTTACAAGGTAACTCTCGTAAAAAATGAAAGAATATGAATATCTAAGTTTGGTCAAAGGTTGAAATGGATAAGATGGATACAATGAAGAGGCAATTGTTATGGTTCTTGATGCGGATTAAAGGATGCAAACCCAAGTACAGGTTGTCTCAAGTAATAAATTTCTCGGGAGTCCGAGGTCGATCCATAGGGAATTGATGAAGAAAAATTCTTTGAGGTAAGAGAAGACTTTGTCACAACAATAAAGATAATAAAACTTGTTTACAATTAACTTAAAGAACTTGCTTGGGCTAGGATATCCACTTTTGGTAATAAATTAAGAGCAAGATTAATTCTTTTTATAACTTAATTGAAATCCACACACAACGGAGGTTGCAATCGGAGAATAAAACATTCAAAGTCCATTTATAATTATATACGTAGTTATATTATGGTTCCTTTAATTATTTACCAATACCTACACTTATAAATGGGTTCAAGCATTCATTGTGCCAAACCACTTGTCTACAATGAATCAAGAACTCCACTTTACAAGGAGGGTTTCTAAATTGATTAGAAACAAAATACAACACGTATAATGATCACTTGATAATATATCATTTAAACACAAGAAAAAAATTAATTTAATCTTATTTTTTTTACCAAAAGCTTCACTCCTTTACCCAAGCAAGATAAAGATTTAATTACCCATAAACAAGAAGAAAGAAAAAGAGTAGAACAAAAAGATGAACATAATTTTAACTTAGAACAAAAGAAAATTACAACAAATAACACATTAGCATAATCTAAGCTAAGCCAAGATTACCCAAATGATCTGCCTATGGTCCCTTTTATAGAGGATTAGGGATACAAAATGACAAGGGAATTTATTAATGAGTGAGTGGATGAGTGGGTGGATGAGTGGAAAATGCCAAAGAACTTTTGTGAGTGGAAAATTATTAAAATTTCATCTCTCCGAAATCATTTAGTGATGAACTCATGGATAACGTTAGAATGAAGCAAAGTGGTCTTCATGAAAGTTCTAGGAAATTGTCTCAGCTTTCCAATGCCACCAAAATCATCCAAAACTTCATCCTACAGCCCAAGATATGACCTAATTACTGTAGACTATTCAGCCCCAATTTCAGCACCTCTGTTTTGACTTCCAGACCCAATATGATCTCTAAGTTGTCCGATTGAGCTCTTGTGTTCTTCATGAAAGTTGTAGATATAGGTCTTAAATTTTAGATGCCAAATTTTCAACCCATTTTAATTCCTTAAACTTGAATTATGCAAAGATTATTGTACACTGTTCGGGTTACAGTCACAAAACTTGTGTTCTGACTTCCAAGCCCAATTAGCTCTACTAGATGTCCGATTTTTCCATAGAGCTCTTCATGAAAGTTGTAGAGCTCTCTCTTATTTTTCCTACAAGGTAAGATAGATAATTATAAGACATCTAGAACTCAAGATATGACCGAAATACAGAAACAGTGTAAGACTAAAATAGTACTGAAAAAATTAATTAAGTCCAATTTGAGTCCAAACTTATAAAACATAACCAAGCTTAATCAATTAAGTACACGGAGAGTGTAAATGACTAAAAATGAGGGTTTATTAATATATAAAATATGTGATTATCAAATTCCCCTACGCTTAGCTTTTTGCACTCCTGGGCAAAATACATAAGACCAAAGCTAGGAAACAAAGAAAAATGACACAGACTCAAAAGCTAAAAACTCTAAAAGACTCAATGAATCAAGAAAAGTAACCAGAAATACAAGGGATCAAAGCATTAATGAGGTAACATTTCTTCACATCTCAAACCAACAAGTAAGGAAACTTCAGTTGAAAAGAATGAATCAAGAATGATAGATCCTCACAGAATTCACTCTCAATCTCTCAAGTGTTTAAAAAGTAAGTATTTCACTCTATCCAGCCTATGAACAATTGCACTACCATAAGCTTGCTTATCTTCTACTTCTCCGCTACTCAAAACACATGCATACAAAAATTAAAAGGACATTATTCAAAGTTGTAATGGGGTCATGGTAAAGGAGAGGGGATAATACGAATATGAGAAAATAAATACCAAAGAGAATAAAAGAGCATTATGGTACAATTAGAGTGGAGAAGATGTTTGAGAACATTCATCATAAAGGAAAATGACTAATATTCGACTAATGTTTTGTTGAAGATTAATCCCAAATTGGTGAATTGAATTCATTGTTAGGCTTGAACCTTCTCCTTTTCTTCCTATTGTTTCCAAGCATCCACCATTATTCTAGACTCCGATAATCCTTTGATTGCAATGGTAGTTAGTTCTTTTTTTTTTATCATTTTGCACAGACACCCCCACACTTGTTCAAGAACAAGGTCAATACTCTCTTATTCCCCAAGGTTGGGTAAAAATATGTTTTTTATTCTCTTTTTTTTAAGGCATGTAATGAGCTAAAAATAAGAAATAATCAAATAAGCTCAAAGGGGTTATACAAGGAAAAAAATACAAGGATGGCTATTTGATCAAAGTAGCTATTTCAAAATGTCTCAATCATATTTATGTATACATGTGAAAATGTAGCCTCAAAAAGAATCAAAACAAGTTTTAGAGTAACAATTCCATAAGTGAAAATCACACAAGAAAGAAGAGAATGGTACAAATGTTCAATTCATTCATCAATAAGCTCAAAATCTCACAAGACATATTTCTATCATTCTCAATCCACCATGTCAACATTCATATCCAAGCTTGTGATTTTTAAGAAAGAAGACAATTTATGCTAAGATCCAAGAATCCATTTGCTACTTCTACACAAAATAATTATTTCCTCAACTGAGATGTGTCTCAAGAGTAAACTTATCTCCAAGGCAAAATTTACTCCTTACTCTGCCATCCTTAAGTAGTTTTACTACGAATAGGTTTCTGACAGTCATATCACTAAACATACTTACCAATTTAGATGCGTCTCAGGAGTAAAATTACTCCTTACTCTGCCATTATTCATTGGTTTAGTAAGTCCATGACAATCATATCATACTTCCCAAAAAAGAATTTTTTTTGTGTTCAACTATCCTTTCCCCCCAACCAGATCACAACATTGTCCTCAATGTTTAAAATATAGATGAGTAAAGGATATAAGATATTACCTATTACGGTAATTACTGAAAAGAAAAACCTGATACAAATTTAAACAAAAACAAAGTATGATGAATAAAACCAAAAGCAAAGGAACACATATATATATATATATATATATATATATATATATATATATATATATATATATATATATATATATATATATATATTTTGTTTTGTTTTGTTGTGTTTTGTTTTGTTTTTTTTAAGATTCTGAATAATTTTTTTTTGTTGGCCGACACTATTTACATCTTCATACAAAGGCTCAAAAATCTGGGAGGCACTTAAGCGACTTAATAAAAACACAAACGAAATACTAAAAACTTACCTCAACTTTGGTAGACAGGATCTTCTACCAAAGTCTCGGCCACATCTGGATCCTTTAACTCAAGTTATGACTTCAACCGCTGACCATTTACCTTTCTCCAAATTAATTTTATGAGAACAGACCAGGGGACGAACACATTTTTTATCAGCAATACTCCAACCTTTCTTAGGCAACTCCTTAAACTTTGGTTGTCATGCCTGAGTGTCATGATCCTCAGGTTCCTTGGGTAGCTCGACATCACTATTATCTTGATTCTTTTTCACACCTCTAGCTCATTCACACTCAAGGAATTCATCAATCTAGACACTTGGCTCTTTATCTCCTTGCTTTCTTCAACAACCTTTCCATTCCTAAGAATTATTATAACACCCCAAATTTTCATTAATTTACAGTAATGTATGAAATGTACTGTTTTGTGTTTTTTGTGTGCTGTAATTTTATTTTGACTGTTTTGTGATTATATTTGATTGTTCTGTATGATTTACTCCGAGTCAAGAAAATAATAATTTTAGGTCTGGAAAATCTTTATTTGATTATTCGGAGTTAGGGGATCTTACTAAATCCAATTCCAAGTGATACGTATATCGATCTTTTAATTTTTAGAATTTATTTGAAAAATAAAAAATATTTTTTTTATATTATTTTATTATCCAGTGGACAGTACCTACTGACTTTAGAGCAGTAAATTTTGTCTAGTGGACAATTTGAACTAATAGAAAATAGTCAACATTTCTGTGTTGAATTATTTCTAAGCCAATGAGAGTAAGTCAATGAAATTAGCTTGAAATTTCTAAACCAATAGGAAATAGTCAACAAAAATGGTTGGACTTGTTGGTTAGTAATTAGAAAACCTTACTAAGTTAATCCAAAGTGCTTAAGTAGTAACTAAATGGAACAAACCTAGTTATCTATTCATTAAAGCTTTAGTTAGAGAATGTTGTAGCATAATCAAGAAGATGGTTAGTTATCCTAAGTAACTAGATGGTTAGCTAAGTAACTAAGAAACCTAACTAAATTCACCTAAGCCTAACTAGATATCAAAGTGAACTAAAACTTAGTTTGCTCTCCCTTGAGCCATTCTGTTATAGCACTTTCAAGAAGGTTCAAGACACTTGGTGACTTGATTCTCTAAACCTATAGGAAGCAAGCTTAGATGCTAAGCTTTGGTTATCAACCTTTGATCTCATCTAGGGCTATTAGGAGGTCTTGGATGGTCCACTAAAGTGGCCACCTCCATTGAGCTACACGGCTATGCATAGAGTTAGGAGACCATTTTCACTTCATCATCATCCTTTCTATCACACAAATCTCCTTTCCCTTTCTTCCAAGAACCAAGAACACCATAGCTTCTCCATGTGAAGCTCACAGCCAACACCTCCAACCCATACCTCAATTCTAAACATCTTTCAAGTTGTGACTTTCTTCAAAATCATTCATTTGAAGCTTGGAAAACAACTTTGAAGTTTCTTTCCTACAAGGTAAAGATCCTTGTTTCTTATTTCAAACTTGATTCTTGAAGTTCTAAGTTATGATTGATCCATGATTTTTCTTTTTCAACTATAGTTTATGACTTTAAAAATTGTTTGAGTTTGTTAGGGTTTTCTTGGAGCCACACGAAATCACTAGGAGGAAGTCCAAGAAGGTTTTGTCTTCCTTAGAGGTAAGAGGGAGATTTAATCTCATCAACCATGTATGGTGGAGAGAAAATAGATGTGTTTGTGGTGAAGAATCCATAAGGATTCATTCACTTGGTTGTTTAAAGTTTTTCTATTTGTGATTGATTTTGTTTGCATACATGTCTATAGCTTTAATATAATTTGGTATGTGTTCATGGATGCATGATAGTTATTGTAGGATGTGAATAATATGTTGAGAATTTGCATGAGTGTTCCAAAGAACACATGAAGCTCACGACTTCACCACCACAAAGAGGACCAAAATGTTCTCAACCATTTTCTAAAGCGTGGATTAATGATTTTTACAAGGACTTAGATAGTAGAAAATAATTTAAAGATGATTTATGAAGGACACAGTGAATTTCGGCAAACATGTCATTTATGATAACTTTGATCCAAAATTATTTTCTAATCATGGACTAGGTGATTTAGCAATAATAAATTGGATTAAGAATTTTTAGTAGAGATTAAATGCATGGAAATAATTAAAGATGATTTATAAAGCATATAAATGATTTTTGGTCAATATGCCTATTTATAATGATTTTAATTCAAAGTTATTTCCTAAGCATAGAATTATTTTATATTAAAGAAAACTCAATTTGATGGGTTTTAGAGAATAAAATAAAGTAAATTTATTTTAGAGATTAATTAGAAAAGTTAAATCCAAGAAAGGAGATTTTCAAAGGAAATAAAAGAAAATATTAGGTAAAGGATTTTTACAAGGAAATACTGTAAAATAAATATATGATGGAGAAAGTTTCAAAATTTAATTTAGAAAGCAAAGAAATATTTTACGTAGTTGAAAAATACTAAAAATAGCTTACATATATTTAAAATAATAATTTTTAAACTACGCGATTGAGAAAATGATTTAAAAATATTATCTGATTGAGAAAACGATTTAAAAACTTTATGCAGTTGAGAAAATGATTTAAAAATGTTACGCGATTGAGAAAATGATTAAAAAACACTACGTGATTTAAAAAATGTCTAAAAATATTTACGCGATTGAAAAATATTGGAAAAAGGTGACGTGATTGTGAAAACACGATAAAATATTTACGTGACTGAAAGGAACAGTAGTTTACTGTCAGGTTAAAGTCGTGGACTCGGACATATTGAAAAATAGTACTACCGAGTGGTGGCGTACTACTATGGGAAATACTAATAAAGTGGTTATTTATGTATTTTTGGCTCATGCACATGCATTGAGAAATGTGTCAATTTGGTTGAAATTAGCAATTAGCTGATGAGATGAATTACACCGTAATGCGGGTGCGACAGGCATAGTGTTGTTCATTTAGTGAACTTGGAGGCATTAGTGTGCGGAGGATTCCATATGTAGACAGTTGGTAGCTTTTCTGGGCCGTGGTAACGGGTAATGCACTAGCGATCTCGACAAGCACTATTCTTAATCAGGATCTAGCGGAGACTATCCGGTACAATGCTTATTGTGCATGACGTTTTTGACTGTGTACTATTTACACGATGTATTTGACTGTGTACTATTTACATGATGTTTGACTGTGTAATGTTTGGTTAGGCAGCCGAAGCTACGGACATGTCTTCCAGATCATTCTCTCTGATGTTTTATATAGTTAGCTCTATGAAGTAGGAATGAGTCTGTGTATATTTGCATATATGGTCTGTATCATAATATGATTAAGTATATTTGATCTGAGATATTATGTATCATATGATAATATGAATTGTTGAATCAATTGTTATATCTGTATGTATTGTTAGACCATTTGTGTACCGCAAGTACACGGGTCGTTCAAGTAATACAGATACAGAGTAAAAGTTCGTTCCCACGAGGATATATGGTTCCCATTACTAAGTAACAACCAATAGCTTAGCTAAATTCTATCCAAGAACATATAAAATAAAGAAAGCATAAATAATCTAAATCTAAACTACAAAAGCAATAAAGATAATGGTTTAGAGATCTAGGAAATCCTTCTTCACCTCCTATTTCATACTAATAATATGCAATCCTTATAAGCAACATCAGTGATTAGTTAGTTTAGCTTGAGAATCTGATTTAGTCAAAAGCCTATGTCTAGGTCAATCAACCTTGGTGTCATTTACCTAATCCACTATGTTTCTTATGTTTGCATGAGGACTAGTATAAACTCCATTAATGAACGATCTATTCTCAAACACACGCTAATACATGGCTAAAAGGTATATTTCTATCCCGTTAGCGAAGCATCTCATCCAAGCCAATTGAAATCGTCGAACATGCATCAACTATACCATGTCCATCTCCACAAATCCTTATGTCTAGTTCATTTGCATCAATTAAGATCATGCAATTGTTGATCAAACAAAAGCAAGCATTAAGCATAGGCATAGAAGAACAAAGCTAAACATCAATAGAAACTCAAAGTATAACATAAACATCAATACTCATAGAAAGATCCAAAGTATTTCTTAAATACAACTTGGCTAATCTATGAACATGAATTTACAGACAAAAACTATGCTTAAGAGATAGGGAAGAGAAGAGAAACAAAGGGAGAAGAGGAAAGAATCCATGGATATGATCATTGAAGCTTGAATCTCTTTCCATGAGGAAGATGGCATCCAACCTAGCTTCCTTAGGCCTCCAATCAACTCAAAAATGAAGAACAGGCCACAACCTCTCTAAAACCTAAAAACTAAAACGGATCTCTCAAAACTCCTTTACAAATCTATTTATAGACTCAGCAAAAATAGAGACACGCCGTGACATTAACATGTTTACGCCGCGGCGCGTGTACATTTAGGTCAGGGACGCCGTGGCATTGATTGCCTTATGCTGCGGCGCTCATTTCTTCGTGTCCTCTGACTTTGGATGTAGGGGATGCTCACGCCACGACATTCACATGCCACGCCACGACATTGAGGTCTAAGATGCAGATTTGGCTTTCTCTTCCAATTTTAGCTCAATTGCTCCATATATCATCTTGTTTGGAGCCCTTCCTATGATAGAGAAAATACCAAATCAGTAACAAATATAAATTCACTTAATCTCATATCAAATATGCACAGTTTGCTTAATTACATACAGGAAAGATATCATAATTGAATATAACAAATATAAGTACAAAACCTTCCAAATATGCATAAATACAAGGACTTTAGTACTCAGTGCAATATAGATATGGGGCATAAACAACTACATTTTATGGAGTTATCACACCCCCAAACTACTTAACCTTTTGCTTGTCCTCGAGCAAAATAAAGTATGACCAAATAAATCTTCTTAACAATTTAGACTCAACATGCATTCAACAATTAGCAAGTTTCAATCTTTCTTCAATTAAACCAACTACTAGTGTGTAATGATTACTTCAATCCATAAAAAGTACAAATGTCCCAAAACCAGCTTCACACATACACAATCTTTCACATACTAACAATTCAGCTTCCTTCCCATGCAATTCACATTATCCACGTACATGCAAGATAAACTTCTCCTATTCAAATCATACACATCTGGATAAATTTATAAGCATACATGCTTATGAATCATATAATCCATAAAATTAATCCTAAACTCTCTCTCCACTAATATAAACCATACACAACAGAGGATCAAGAGGATCTTTACAACTTGTAATGTTAGGCCATGGTATGGGTGTAAGAAAAGAAGGGAAAGGATATACACAAACATTGAGATACATGCACATATGATTTCAAGACTTGAGTCATCCAGTGAACTAGCAAGATATTCAACAGTGAAGGATCACAACTTGCCAGAACCATGCAATACTTTTCATTTTTAACTTTTCTTCTTTCATTGATTTGCTTTGCTTTCCTCTCTTTTCATTTTCTTTCTTTTTTCTTTTTTACTTTTACAAAGCAATTTCTTTTTCTTTGTTGATTACATTTGGTTCCTTCAGGCTCATTTTTCTCAAATATACATATCCCTACTCACTGGACTCACTTCAAGAAATAACACATCATGTACTCAACAGACATTAAGGTAGAAAGAAAATGCAATGCTTTCACATGCATTAGAATAGTTAATAGGGTAAGGAATACAATGGGTGAATGAAAAACAAATAAGGCCAAACAATTAATAGGCTTCAAAATGGGACCTAGAGATATAATCATTCAGGGTAGGCTTTTTAAGGCTCAATCGGTCCAAAGAATGCCCTAATCATTTCCTCAGTCATGCACAATCTAGGATTTCGCCTCAAGAGAGTTTAAAAACAACTTCTAGGATCATCGAAACTCTACATGTACATCCATAAACTTTCTCTAAATATGCACTCTTATTATACTCAAAGTTACACTTGCATCTAAGTGAAATATAAATCATACATCAAAAACGACTAAACTGTTTCACATGTTTCACAATCACATAAAGTTTCACTCATAAGGGGGCAAATAGCAACCTTTCATATCATGAACAACCAAAACAACACCAGCAATCTTTTTCAATAAAGCATGCATTCAAATAGATGAAACTTTTCAATATGACATGCACACATCATTTGCATAATAGTAAAAATTGAAACTGTTTTGCAAACCCATCAGTAATAACCAAAACAAATAAAAACTCATAGAAACATGGTGGCTATCACAACTGCATCTAGAAAATATCATCCCATGCATACATAAAACATCAAAGTAATCAAATCATGTAATGATACTCCCTTAAACCACAGTGAGATAAAGTCCTCACTTTCCATGGTGTTTGAGTCTATAAACATAAAAAAATGTGAGAGCTGAGTATACTACAAATATTTAATAAACACTAAACAAAAATAAACTAATCATGTACAATATATACACTATAACACTATCTACCGCAGTACACAGCATCCATGTCACGACATTTGATTAGAATGGGTGCCTTCAGTAGCACCCAAAACAAGTAACTTTTTTTTTAACAAGTTCTGCAGGTTAGCGCTGCGGCATTTAACTATCCATGTCACGTCACGGCATGCAGCAAACTCATGCAATGGTGTGAGACATCACCCTGCACAATTCTACAGCAAATTCAGTTTTGCTACAAAAGTTTGTGCAAAGAGGTCCTCAACACCTCTTAAACTTGTCCAAAAGGCTAAAATACAAAATAAACAACTAAAATATATAAAAACACAAAATCATGCTTACTAACCTATATATAACCTAAAACTAAACATAAACATAAAATCTAACTAAACCGACTACAATCAAAGTACTAACATATATAAGACTTAAAACTAACTAAAGATACTAAAATCAAACATACTAACTACAAGAATACAAAAATCAAAGATACTAACATATTTAAGACTTTAAACTAAAGAAAAGCCTAAAAACTAACTAAAGCTACAAAACTAAACTTACTAACATATTTATGACTTAAAACTTACTAACACATACTATTTAACAAAACATAAAAAACCTGGATTCCCTCCCAAGAAGGGCCTGAGTTATAGTCCTGACAAGACTTTGTCACCAAAAAGAATTGTGCGGATGAGTAGTCTTCTTAAACTTGATCCAAGGCTTATCTTTTTGAGGAGTTGCGAATTCCCTGAAGGACCTCATATGATTAGGATCATCTGAATTCTTTATTGAACCTAAAGCAATAACAGAAAGAGACTTAAATTAACATAGATTATATACAACTTGAATTAGAACTAACCAAACTCATTGTTGATATTAGCAATATGGAATTAAACCATTATCCCCCAGCGATTGCTAAGGAATAAAGTTAAACTCTTTGGAAATATACCATTATCCCCGGCAATGGCACCAAAAACTTGTTAGACCATTTGTGTACCGCAAGTGCACGGGTCATTCAAGTAATACAAATATAGAGTAAAAGTTCATTCCCATGAGGATATATGGTTCCCATTACTAAGTAACAACTAATAGCTTAGCTAAATTCTATCCAAGAACATATAAAATAAAGAAAGCATAAATAATCTAAATCTAAACTATAAAAGCAATAAAAATAATGGTTTAAAGATCTAGGAAATCCTTCTTCACTTCCTATTTCATACTAATGATATGCAATCCTTATAAGCAACATCAATGATTAGTTAGTTTAGCTTGAGAATCTGATTTAGTCAAAAGCCTATGTCTAGGTCAATTAACCCTGGTGTCATTTACCTAATCCACTATGTTTCTTATGTTTGCATGAGGACTAGTATAAACTCCACTAATTAATGATCTATTCTCAAACACACGCTAATACATGGCTAAAAGGTATATTTCTATCTCATTAGCGAATTAACTCATCTAAGCCAGTTGAAATCATTGAACATGGATCAACCATACCATGTCCATCTCCACAAATCCCTATGTCTAATTCATTTGCATCAATTAAGATCATGCAATTGTTGATCAAACAGAAGCAAGCATTAAGCATAGGCATGGAAGAACAAAGCTAAACATTAATAGAAACTCAAAGTATAACATAAATATCAATACTCATAGAAAGATCTAAAGTATTTCCTAAATACAACTTGACTAATCTATGAACATGAATTTACAGAGAAAAACCATGCTTAAGAGACAGGGAAGTGAAGAGAAACAAAGGGAGAAGAGGAAGAAATTCATGGATGTGATAATTGAAGCTTGAATCTCCTTCCATGAGGAAGATGACATCCAACCTAGCCTCCCTAGGCCTCCAATCAACCCAGAAATGAAGAATAGGCCGCAGTCTCTCTAAAACCTAAAAACTAAAATGGAGCTCTCAAAACTCCTTTACAAATCTATTTATAGACTCAGCAAAAACAAAGGCACACCGTGACATTAACATGCCTACACCACGACACATGTACATTTAGGTGAGGGACACCGCGATATTGATTGCCTTATGTCGCGGCGCTCATTTCTTCGTGTCCTCTGACTTTGGATGCAGGGGATGCTCACGACGCAGCATTCATATGCCACGCCGCAACATTCACATGCCACACCGCAACATTGAGGTCTAAGATGCAGATTTGACTTTCTCTTCCAATTTCAGCCCAATTGCTCTATATATCATCTTGTTTGGAGCCCTTCCAATGATAGAGAAAACACTAAATCAGTAACAAATATAAATTCACTTAATTACATATCAAATATGCACAATTTGCTCAATTACATACAGAAAAGATATCAGAATTGTATATAACAAATATAAGTATAAAACCTTCCAAATATGCATAAATACAAGGACTTTAGCACTCAGTGAAACACAGATATGGGGCACAAATAACTACATTTTGTGGAGTTATCATGCATTGTCATTTTCTGTACTGCCATGCTGGTAGTGATGTAGATTGTCTCACCTCTTTGTTTGCATTTTCTATATTATTATTTATGTTCTATAAAGGTTTTGAGGAAGAGGAAGGGGAAGAGGAGCAACCTCTAGATTGTCAGTACGAGGAAGAGCAGCATCCAAGTGACCAGTGCGAGGAAGGCGAGCCTAGAAATCATCCATATCATTTGGATTGATTATGACACGGTATGACATTACTAGAGTTTTTGGGATTCATGAAAATTGAGTTTCATGAGGTTCTGAGGCCTGGCGTCTACGAGCTGATAGGGAGTCGATTGTTTATGTGGGACATTTGATTATGTCCCTTCGTAGGGAATTTGATGGTGCTTCGATATTCTCTACTACTTTTTATTTATATCTAGAGTTGCCCTTGACTATTAGGTGTTATTGGGGTGGACATTTTCATGCCCCTAGTGAGCTTAGTAGTGTGTCAACAATACGAACTCCTGTCCATATGGCTACACAACATCTGGGATTTCTGTCATCCAATGTTCCATCAGAGGAGGATCCTTCGGAGGATTAGAATTTCTAGATGTGCACTTGGGCCGTTTATGTTTTGTGTTATATCAAATAGTTTATTGCTTTATTAAATACTTAGTAGTGTGTAAATTATTTGTATCTTTAAAGACATAATCATATGTATAATTATGGTGTGTATTTAATAGTTTGTTTTATTCCATGTTCTATTTGTTTTATTTAATGATATACTATACAAAAAGAAAATTTTACAACTCATATTATTATATCTTAAGAAACGTTTTATAACTTGGGTAAGGTTTTATTAATATTATTCGAAAATATGACATCCTCAGTAGGGTGTTACATTAGTTGGTATCAGAGCTCAAGTTAGAGTCTTTTGGGGTTATGGTTGGGTTTATTTTGCTTGTGTTGTGTGATTCTCTATGATTTGTTTCCGAAAGGTTACATCTGACTTTGTTTTGTTTTGTTTGATTGATTGATGAAAAAGATGTCTGGTGGTAGAAGAACGCGGGCGAATGTGGAACGTAATGTTGATCCTGACTGCAGCTACTGAGGCCATGCAGCGTATGGCGGAAGTGATTACACAACAGAATCAACGAGCAGCCCAGCAACAAGAGGCGACTGCTGAAGCACTAAACTTATCTGAGTTTAGACGTAACAACCCGCCGTAGTTCAGAGGTGAATTTGATCCAGAGAATGTGAGTCTTTGGATCCAAGACTTAGAAAATATTTTTGAAGGAATGAGGTGCGCAGATGATCGAAAGGTGATGTATGCTACATTTATGCTGAGAGGGGATGGTGAGAATTGGTGGAGAGACACTCAGCAATTACTACAAGCTGAGGGAACTGAAATTACCTAAGAGGTATTTTGTGAAGTATTTTTGGAGAAGTACTTTCCTGCTAGTGCCCGATATGCCAAGGAAATGGAATTTCTTGGTTTACGACAAAGCAATATGACCGTTGGTGAGTATGCTTCCAAATTTGAGAGTTTGTCACAGTTCTTAAGGTATTTTCAAATCCAGTCTGATGAGGAGTGGAAATGCCGCAAGTTTGAAGAAGGATTGAGGGTAGAGCTAAAAAGAGGAGTGCTGCCCATGAGGATGAGTCAATTTCCTTCTTTGATGGATACATGTCGACGACTCGAGGAGTTGGAGCCGTCACGAGATCCAAGAAATCATAACTTTGGACCGACTAGGTTCCAAAGAGGGGGCAACAACAACAACAACCATTTTCAACGCAAACCATATTTGAGACCTCCAGGAAGTCAACCCCAATGTCCATAGTTTGGGGGAAGTCCTATTGGCAATAAGGCTGGTCCAAATGTGGCGTTTACGCCAAAATGCTTTAAATGTGGAAAGAGTGGCCACATATCTAGAGATTGTTCAATTAAGGGAACAATCTGTTTCAATTGTAGAAGACTTGGACATGTTTCCAGAGAATACAACTAGCCAGAAAGGAAGCCAACTGTGAGTAATGTTCATGCTACTCAGTCGCGATCTGGAGGGCGAGTATACATGATGGGCGAACCTGAAGCTTCCCAGTCCAAAGATCTTATTCAAGGAGAAGGTGTCATAGAAAGTAATTTTTTGACTGTACTATATGATTCAGATGCAATGCATTCATTTATTGCGTATGACTGTGTAGATCGGTTGAAATTGCCTATGTCTTCTCTGAGTTTTCAATTGATTGTTTCTACACTAACTGCCAAGCCTGTTGTTACATGTAAAATATGTTTCAATTACCTTATTACCATAAATGATCGAGTCTTTTCTATTAACTTAATTTGCTTACCTCTAGTTGAAATAGATATAATCTTAAGAATGAATTAGTTATCTTCTAATCATATCCTATTAGACTGTGCCAATAAAACCTTAGTTTTTCCTAAGGATGAGGATTCTGGATTTTTAACTGCCATTAAAGTCAAATCATTGTTGTGGGATAGAGCTCAAAGATACATGTTGCTGTCTTCTTTAAAAGTCAAGAGTGAGAAAGACGTGAACGTTATTTCTGTCGTTAACGGCTTTCCTGAGGTTTTTCCCAATGAGGTACCCAGTTTACCACTGGAAAGTGAGATTAAGTTTTCTATCGATCTTGTACTAGGAACAGGTCCTATTTCGATTGCATCATATTGAATGTTGCCATAGGAATTCGTAGAGTTGAAGAAGCAATTGGAGGAATTGTTAGAAAAATTGTTTATGCGACCGAGTATTTCACCGTGGGGAGTACCAGTGCTTCTAGTCAAGAAGAAGGATGGAACTTCTCGTCTTTGTGTGGACTATTGGTAGTTGAACAAGGTCACGATAAAGAATAAGTACCCACTTCTAAGAATTAATGATTTGATGGATCAATTGAAAGGAGCAGCTATTTCCTCTAAGATAGATCTGCGATCAAGTTATCATCAGATTCATGTCAAGGTAAAGGATATGCCTAAGATAGCTTTCCGAACTCGTTACGGGCATTATGAGTATCAAGTGATGCATTTCAGAGTGACGAATGCTCCTGCAATATTCATGGATTACATGAATAGGATCTTTCATCCATACCTAGACAGATTTGTCGTTGTCTTTATCGACGACATTATGATCTACTCTTAAAATCAAGAAGAACATACTGAGCATCTCGGCATAGTTCTCCAGATTTTGAAAGAAAAGAAGTTGTATGCGAAGTTAGTGAAGTTTGAGTTTTGGTTAGAAGAAGTTCAATTTCTGGGCCACGTATTTTCCAAGGAAGGTATTGTGGTGGACCCATCGAAAGTGGAAACCATTCTGCAATAGGAAAGGCCCAAGACATTAACGGAGATTCAGAGTTTTGTTAGATTGGTCAGATATTATCGAAGGTTCATTGAAGGTTTCTCCAAGATAGCAGAACCCCTTACACAACTTACAAGGAAGAGTCAAGCTTTTGTTTAGATAGAGGAATGTGAAGCAAGTTTCCAAGAGATGAAGAAAAGATTGACGACCGCACCAGTGCTGATTTTGCCAAATCCAAGCAAGCCTTTTGATGTGTACTGCGACGCTTCTTATCAAGGTTTATGATGTGTGTTGACGCAGAACAGGAATATGGTAGCCTTTGCTTCAAGACAGTTAAAGGTGCATGAGAGGAACTACCCAATGCACGATTTGGAGCTAGCTGCAGTAGTTTTTGCTTTAAAAGTGTGGAGATATTTTCTATATAGGGGTACGTTCAATGTTTTTAGTGATCACAAAAGTTTGAAATACTTGTTTGATCAGAAAGAATTGAACATAAGGCAGAGACGGTGGCTAGAGTTCTTGAAGGATTATGATTTTCAGCTTTAATAACATCCAGGAAAGGCGAATGTGGTGGCAGATGCCCTAAGTAGGAAGGAAATCAATGTTTCTACCATGATGATAAAGGAGGAGGAATTGATCAATCAGTTTAGAGATTTGTGGTTGTCTGTGGAATTGGTACCAGGAAGAATTCATCTAAACAGAGTTACTGTTTTGAATGACTTGTTGGAGGAAATCTGATAAAAACAAGATGATGATCCGTTTTTGCAGAATGAGAAAGAATTTTTGAAGCAAGGTCATAAGGCAACAGTTGAGGAAGGATCTGATGGGGTCTTAAAATTTGAAGGAAGGATTTGTATACCTGATGATCTCGATCTTAAGCAAGCAATTTTGGATGAAGCTCATACTAGTAGGTTAAGTATGCATCCGGGGATAACTAAGATGTATCAAGATCTAAAGCAGATGTTTTGGTGGCCAAGGATGAAGAGAGATATTGCGGAATGTATGGCATCTTGCCTGGTTTATCAAAAGTCAAAAGTTGAGCATCAGAGACCTGCCGATATGTTACAACCTTTAACTATCCCAGAATGTAAATGGGATAGTATCTCAATGGATTTCGTTACCGAATTGCCAACAACTAGGAAGGATCATGATTTTATATGGGTTATAGTAGATAGGCTTATGAAGTAAGCGCACTTCTTGGCAATCAATATTAAGTATTCGTTGGAACGATTAACCCAGGTGTACATTAGTGAAATTATTAGACTTCACGGTGTACCTGCAAGTATAGTTTCTAATAGAGATCTGAGGTTTACGTCGAGGTTTTTGGAGAAGTTTGCAAGAAGCCATGGGAACTAAGTTACGTCTAAGTTCTGCTTATCATCCGCAGATTGATGGTCAGACTAAAAGGACAATTCAGTCGTTGGAAGATTTGTTGCGTGCTTATGTGTTAGAACAACAAAGGAGTTAGGATGAATTCTTGCCTCTGATAGAATTCACCTACAACAATAGTTTTCACTCAAGCATAGGGATGGCACCCTATGAAGCACTATATGGGCGATGATGCCGAACACCTTTGTGTTGGTATCAGGATGGGGAAAATATGACCATAGAGCCTGATCTTGTACAATAAACTATGGAAAAGGTGAAAATGATTTAGGAGAAAATGAGGACGACTTAGAGCAGACAGAAAAGCTATGCTGACAAGCACAGGAGACTTCTTGAATTTGAGGAAGGTGAACATGTATTTTTGCGAGTAACACCTACGACTGGTGTCGGAAGGGTTATCAAATCTAGAAAACTCTCTCCTAAATTCATCGGACCTTACCAAATCATTCGTCGGATAGGTCTTATAGCCTACCAAATAGCTTTACCACCTTTTCTTTCTAATCTCCATAATGTATTCCATGTGTTTCAGTTAAGAAAATATATCCCCAATCCAATGCATGTCATCCAGCCCCGATGAAGTACAACTGAAAGATAATTTGACGTATGAGACACTTCCTGTTAAGATTGAGGACAGGAGAGTGAAGCAGCTTTGAGGGAAGATGATTGTATTGGTAAAGGTAATATGGAATGAGGTAACAGAAGATGCTACCTAGGAGTTAGAGGATAAAATGAGGGAGCAATACCCGCATCTTTTCTAAGGTATGATAAATTTTGGGGACAAAATTTCTGTTAGTGGGGGAGAGTTGTAACACCCTAAATTCTCACTAATTTACAGTAATGTATAAAATGTACTGTTTTGTGTTTTCTGTGTGCTATAATTTTATTTTGATTGTTTTATGATTGTATTTGATTGTTGTGTGTGATTTACTCCGAGTCAAGAAAATGATAATTTTCGAGCCGGGAAAAATCTTTATCTGATTATTCGGAGATGGGGATCATAGTAAATCCAATTTCGAGTGATACGTATATCAATCTTTTAATTTTTAGAATTTATCTATAAAATTAAAATATTTTATTTTTTATAATATTTTATTATCCGGTGGATAGTACCTACTGACTTTAGAGTAGTAGCTTCTGCCTAGTGGACAATATGAACCAATAGAAAATAGCCAACGTTTCTGGCTTGAATTATTTCTAAGCCAATGAGAGTGAGTCAATGAAATTGGCTTGAAATTTCTAAACCAATAGGAAATAGTCAACAAAAATGGTTGGACTTGTTGGTTAGTAACTAGAAAACCTAAGTAAGTTAGCTTAAATCTAACTAAGTTAATCCAAAGTGCTTAAGTAGTAACTAAATGGAACAAACCTAGTTATCTATTCGTTAAAGCTTTAGTTAGAGAATGTTGTAGCATAATCAAGAAGGTGGTTAGTTATCCTTAGTAACTAGATGGTTAGCTAAGTAACCAAGAAACCTAACTAAATTCACCTAAGCCTAACTAGATATCAAAGTGAACCAAAACTTAGTTTGCTCTCCCTTGAGCCATTCGGTTATGGCACTTTCAAGAAGGTTCAAGACACTTGGTGACTTGATTCTCTAAACCTATAGGAAGCAAGCTTAGATGCTAAGCTTTAGTTATCAACCTTTGATCTCATCTAGGGCTATTAGGAGGCCTTGGATGGTCCACTAAAGTGGCCACCTCCATTGAGCTCCACAGCTATGCATAGAGTTAGGAGACCATTTTCACTTCTTCATCATCCTTTCTATCACACAAATCTCCTTTCTCTTTCTTCCAAGAACCAAGAACACCATAGCTTCTCCTTGTGAAGCTCACGGCCAACACCTCCAACCCATACTTCCACTCTTCTAAAATTTCATCCAACACCACTTTTCAAATTCAAACGTCATTCTAAACATCTTTCAAGCTGTGACTTTCTTCAAAATCATTCATTTGAAGCTTGGAATACAGCTTTGAAGTTTCTTTCTTACAAGGTAAAGATCCTTGTTTCTTATTTCAAACTTGATTCTCGAAGTTCTAAGCCATGATTGATCCATGATTTTTCTTTTTTAACTATAGTTTATGACTTTATAAATTGTTTGAGTTTGTTAGGGTTTTCTTGGAGCCACATGAAATCACTAGGAGGAAGTCCAAGAAGGTTTTGTCTTCCTTAGAGATAAGAGAGAGATTTAATCTCATCAATCATGTATGGTGGAGAGAAAATGGATGTGTTTGTGGTGAAGAATCCATAAGGATTCATTCACTTGGTTGTTTAAAGTTTTTCCTATTTGTAATTGATTTTATTTGCAAACATGTCTATAGCTTTAATATAATTTGGTATGTGTTTATGGATGCATGATAGTTATTGTAGGATGTGAATAATATGTTGAGGATTTGCATGAGTGTTCCAAAGAACACATGAAGCTCACAGCTTCACCACCACAAAGAGGATCAAAATGTTCTCAACCATTTTCTAAAGCATGGATTTGTTAATTTAAGTGGATTAATGAGTTTACAAGGACTGAGATAGTAGAAAATAATTTAAAGATGATTTATGAAGGACATAGTGAATTTCGGCCAACATGCCATTTATGATACCTTTGATCCAAAATTATTTTCTAATCATGGACTAGGTGATTTAGCAATAATAAATTGGATTAAGAATTTTTACAAGAGATTAAATGCATGGAAATAATTAAAGATGATTTATAAAGCATATAAATGATTTTTGGTTAATATGCCTATTTATAATGATTTTAATTCAAAGTTATTTCCAAAGCATAGAATTATGTAATATTAAAGAAAACTCAATTTAATGGGTTTTAGAGAATAAAATAAAGTAAATTTATTTTAGAGATTAATTAGAAAAGTTAAATCCAAGAAAGGAGATTTTCAAAGGAAATAATAGAAAATATTAGGTAAAGGATTTTTATAAGGAAATCTTGTAAAATAAATATATGATGGAGAAAGTTTCAAAATTTAATTTAGAAAGCAAAGAAATATTTTACGTAGTTAAAAAATATTAGAAATAGCTTACGCGTATTTAAAATAATGATTTTTAAACTACGTTATTGAGAAAAAGATTTAAAAATATTACGCGATTAAGAAAACGATTTAAAAATCTTAAGCAGTTGAGAAAATGATTTAAAAATGTTATGCGATTGAGAAAATGATTTAAAAATACTATGCGATTTCAAAAACATCGAAAAATATTTACGCGATTGAAAAATGTTGGAAAAAGGTGACGTGATTGTGAAAACGCAATAAAATATTTACGCAACTGAAAGGAATAGAAGTTTACTGTCGGGTTAAAGTGGTGGATCCGGACATGTTGAAAAATGGTACTACCGAGTAGTGGCATACTATTATGGGAAATACTGATAAAGTGGTTATTTATGTATTTTTGGCTCATGCACATGCATTGAGAAGTGTGTCAATTTGGTTAAAATTGGCAATTAACTGACGAGATGAATTACACTGTAGTGCAAGTGCGATAGGCATAGTGTTGTTCATTGAGTGAACTTGAAGGCATTAGTGTGCGGAGGATTCCACATGTGTACAGTTAGTAGCTCCTTTGGGCCGTGGTAACGGGCAACGCACTAGCGATCTCGACAAGCACTATTCTTAATCAGGATCTAGCTGAGACTGTCCAGTACAATGCCTGTTGTGCATGATGTTTTTGGTTGTGTACTATTTATACAACGTATTTGACTGTGTACTATTTACACGATATTTGACTGTGTGATGTTTGGCTAGGCAGCCGGAGCTACGGACATGTCTTCCGGATCATTCTCTCTGATGTTTTGTGTAGTTAGCTCCATGGAGTAGGAATGAGTCTGTGTACATTTGCATATATGGTCTGCATCATATTGTGATTAAGTATATTTGATATGAGATATTATGTATGATATGATAATATGAATTGTTGAATCAATTGTTATATCTGTATGTATTGTCATTTTCTATACTGCCATGTTGGTAGTGATGTAGATTGTCTCACCTCTTTGTATGCATTTTCTATATTATTATTTATGTTCTGTAAAGACTTTGAGGAAGAGGAAGAGGAGTAGCCTCTAGATTATCAGTACGAGGAGGAACAGCATCCGAGTGACCAGTGCGAGGAAGGCGAGCCTAGAGATGATCCATATCATTTGGATTGATTGTGACATGGTATGACTTTACCAGAGTTTTTGGGATTCGTGAAACTTGAGTTACATGGAAGTTCTGAGGCCTGGCGTCTACAAGCCGATAGGGAGTCTGTTGTTTATGTGGGACATTTGGCTGTGTCCCTTCGTAGGGAATTTGATGGTACTATGATATTCTCTACTACTTTTTATTTACATCTAGAGTTCCCCTTGACTATTAGGCGTTATTGGGGTGGACGTTTTCATGCCCCTGGTGAGCTTAGTAGTGTGTCGACAGCATGAACTCATGTCCGTAGGGCAACACAACATCCAGAATTTCTATCATCCGATGATCCATCAGAGGAGGATCCTTTGGAGGATTAGAATTTCTAGATGTGCACTTGGGCTGCTTATGTTTTGTGTTATGTCAAACAGGTTACTGCTTTATTAAATACTTAGTAATGTGTAAATTATTTGTATCTTTAAAGACATAATCATATGTATAATTATGGTGTGTATTTAATAGTTTGTTTTATTCCATGATCTGTTTATTTTATTTAATGATATACTATACAAAAAGAAAATTTTACAACTCATATTATTATATCTTAAGAAACGTTTTATAACTTGGGTAAGGTTTTATTATTATTATTCGAAAATGTGACATCCCCAGTAGGGTGTTACATTGGCATCCCAGGGCTGATGAGGGTGAGGAGTGGTCGCCGGTGTTAAGAGAAAGCATCAATAAGTGGCTCCTAGCAGGCTTCTAGGCGAAGGGTCCCATGAATAAATTGAATACGCACTAGAATGAGAGAGATTCTGAGACTGTGCAGGTATGAGACTGCATAGTTAAGGATGGCTTAAAGGAATTGATTTGGCGTAGCCATATCAACAAGTTGCAACTTCTTTTCGGGAGCCTAGAACATAAGAACTCCATAGTTAAGCGTGCTTGACCTAGAGCAATTGTGGGATGGGTGACCTCTTGGGAAGTTTCCTAAGATGTGTGTGAGTGAGGACAAAGCACGCTACAAAGACCCATGTTGGTTTGTGAAGACACTCATCAATCTTGTAGGCAGTCCCGAGATGTTACAGATGGTATCGGAGACGGGACCTCTCCAGTATGGTGTGGTTCAGAGACGAACCAAGTGGAAGTTGGTGGGCATGTGGTGTCCCGGGGCAGACGAGGGCGAGGAGTGGTTGTCGGTGCTAAAAGAAAGCATCAATAAGCGGCTCCTGGCAAGCTTCTAGGCGAAGAATCCTATGAATGAACTGAATACGCACCGAAATGAGAGGAATTCAGAGACTACGCAGGTATGGGACTGCATAGTTGAGGATGGCTTAAAGGAATTAATTTGGCATAGCCATATCAACAAGTTGCAACTTTTTTTTGGGAGCCTAGAACATAAAACTCCATGATTAAGAGTGCTTGACCTGGAGCAATTGTGGGATGGGTGACCTCTTGGGAAGTTTTCTAGGATGTGTGTGAGTGAGGACAAAGCACGTTGAAAAGACCCATGTTAGTTTGTGGAGACACTCATCAATCCTACAGGCAGTCCTGAGATGTTATAGTTATCACTGACTTGACTTGATCTAGTTGTTGGCTTTTTGAACTACCATCATTTAGACTGTACTGACCCTTGGGATTCAGTTAAAGTTGAGAAGGAAATTTTCCTTTCTCGTGAATGGTGAGTGCAGAAGCAACTTTAGCAAGAGTTTCTTTTATGTCAATCATGGTTTGATTATTTTGTTTATTAATGGCCTCTTGCTTTTCTATGAATGCATGCAGTATTTCTTCAAGATTTTTCTTATATGGTGGGACATAAGGTTCATATCATTGAGAATTTCGGGAGTCCTGTTGTGCCTGAGGAGGTGGTGGTTGCACGAATTGTGACTGATTATTATTCCTCCAGCTAAAGTTCAGGTGATTTCTCCATCCCGGATTGTATGTATCTGAAAAAGAAGAAGTAAATGGCTTTTTAAAATTATTCATTGCATTTACTTGCTCATATACAACTTCTTTAAAAACAAAAATCTTAGGACATTCATGTGTTGAGTGTCCTAAGTCATCATAAATGCCACAAATTTTTTCATTTTGCACAGATTTGATTTCTTTTGCTTTTCCTAATTCTATTGCTTCAATTTTTCTAGCCAAACTGGCAAACCTAGCATTTAGATCTTCCTCTTGACTAAGGTGATATTTTCCTTTATTAGCACTTGTAAGGTTAGATCTAATTGAATTTTCAGAAGGGTTAGTACTATGCCAAGATTGAGAATTTTTAGCCAACTGGTTTAAATAGCCTAAAGCTTCATCAGGTTCTTTATCAAGAAACTCACCATTGCACATTATTTCTACAAATTGTTTGGTTTCAGGTGTTAAACCTTCATAAAAGAAGCTTATAGTGCATTATTTTTCAAAACCATGATGTGGGCAAGAATTTAACAAATCTTTAAACCGTTCCCAACATTGAAAATATGCTTCATTTGAATTTTGGGAAAAATTTTGGATTTGTCTTTTCATAGCATTGGTTTTATGTGTTGGAAAAAATTTCTTTGAGAACTCACATTGTGTTTCTTGCTATGTGCCAATTGATCTTGGTTTCAAAGTGTTAAGCTAAGTTTTTTCTTTATCTTTTAAAGAAAAAAGAAACAATTTAAGCTTAACAATATCTTTAGTGCAATTTTGGTCATTGAAAGCAATACATACTTCCTCAAATTCTTTCAGATGTAAATATGGGCTCTCAGATTCTAAACCATGAAAATTAGAAAGTAAAGAAATCATACTTGGCTTAAACCTAAAATTGTTGGCATTAAGTGGAAATATAAAACATGATGGACTAGAATTTCGAGGTGGTTGCAAATATTGATACATGGTTCGCAACGGTTGATTTTCATGTTCATCATGTACACTTTCATTTTCAGTCATTGTGTCAATTGTGTAATTGTGATTCAAACAAATCAATATATAAAGTACTATGATTAATTTTAACTAAACGATTATAATTTAAATCACGATATCACTTAAGCATAAATAAATGACTTAAAATAAAAAAAATAATGTACAAGTTAGCGGTTTATACTAGCTATTTAAATATTAATAAGGATGTGGTATAAACCAACCACCTAATAAATATTAACAAGTAAAAAGTTAGATAACTGATAATTAAAAAAGTTACATAATTAGAGAGTTAATAATTATTAAGTTAGAAAGTGTAGAAAGTAAAATACAAAAAATAAAGTGCATAAAGTAAAGTGTAAAAAGTAAATTGCAGAAAATAAATTTAAATTATAAAAATTGGAGAGAGACAGAGCCCCACCAAAGCCGACGAAAGAGAAGAGAAGAAGGAAGACTATTTCATTATGTTAGAAAGCAATAATAAATAATGAGAAATTAAAAAGTTAAAGAGCGAGAAAATAAATGACGTAAATTAAAAGTTAGAGAGTAGAAAATAAAAGTTAATAAACAAAAATAAATGACATAAATTAAAAGTTAGTAAACATAAATAAATAACATAAATATAAAAGTTAGAAGGTTAATAAGTCAGTAAGTTAGCAAGTTAGAAAGTTAGAGAATTAGGAAGTTAGAGAGTTAGTAAAGAAACTGAAGAACTGGCAAGCCAATCTTTTGCTCCGGTGAGGGAGAAGAGAGAATAGATTTTATTAAAAAAAAAAAAGAACTTCAATAAATTAAAACTTCAAATCAAATTCCCCGGCAACGGCGCCAAAAACTTGATGCAGATTAAAGGATGCAAACCCAAGTGCAGATTGTCTCAAGTAATAAATTTCTCGGGAGTCCGAGGTCGATCCACAGGGAATTGATGAAGAAAAATTCTTTGCGGTAAGGGAAGACTTTGTCACAATAATAAAGATAATAAAACTTGTTTACAATTAAATTAAAGAACTTGTTTGGGCTAGGATATCTACTTTTGGTAATAAATTAAAGGTAAGATTAATTTTTTTTATAACTCAATTGAAATCCATGCACAACGGAGGTTCAAATCAGAGAATAAAACATTCAAATTCCATTTATAATTATATACGTAGTTATATTATGGTTCCTTTAATTATTTACCAATACCTACACTTGTAAAAGGGTTCAAGCATTCATTGTACCAAACCATTTGTCTACAATGAATCAAGAACTCTACTTTACAAGGAGAGTTTCTAAATTGATTAGAAACAAAATATAACACATATAATGATCACTTGATAATATATCATTTAAACACAAGAAAGAAATTAATCTAACCTTATTTTTTTTACCAAAAGCTTCACTCCTTCACCCAAGCAAGATGAAGATTTAGTTACCCATAAACAAGAAAAAAGAAAAGGAGTAGAAGAAAAAGACGAACATAATTTCAACTTAGAATAAAAGAAAATTACAACAAATAACACAATAACATAATCTAAGCTAAGCCAAGATTACCCAAACAATCTGCCTATGGTCCCTTTTATAGAGGATTATGGATACAAAATGACAAGGGAATTGATTAATGACTGAGTGGATGAGTGGGTGGATGAGTGGAAAATGCCAAAGAACTTTTGTGAGTGGAAAATTATTGAAATTTCTTGTCTCTAAAATCATTCAGTGATGAACTCATGGATAACATCAGAATAAAGCAAAGTGGTCTTCATGAAAGTTCTAGGAAATTGTCTCAGCTTTCCAATGCCACCAAAATCATCCAAAACTTCGTTCTACAACCCAAGATATGACCCAATTACTATAGACTGTTCAAGCTCAATTTCAGCACCTCTGTTTTGATTTCCAGACCCAATATGACCTCTAAATTGTCCGATTGAGCTCTTATGTTCTTCATGAAAGTTGTAGATATGGGTCTTAACTTTTAGATGCCAAATTTTCAACAAATTTCATTTCCTTAAACTCGAATTATGCAATGATTATTGAACACTATTTAGGTTTCAGTTACAAAACTCGTGTTCTGAATTCCAAGCTCAATTAACTCCACTAGATGTCTGATTTTTCCCTGGAGCTCTCATGAAAGTTGTAGAGCTCTCTCTTTTTTTTCCTACAAGGTAAGATACATAATTATAAGACATCTAGAACTCAAGATATGACTGAAATACAGAAATAATGTAAGACTAAAATAGTGCTGAAAAAATCAATTAAGTCTAATTTAAGTTCAAACTTATAAAACATAACCAGGCTTAATCAATTAAGTACATGGAGAGTGTAAATGACTAAAAATGAGAATTTATTAATGTATAAAATATGTGATTATCAGTTCTTTAAACTATTAGTATGAGCAGCTAAATTTTGGGGATAAAATTTTTCATTGGGGGGAGAATTGTAACGTCCTCTTTTTACACATGTTAGGCTTGCATAAGGTTACAGAGGAAGGTTAATACTTGTTTAACATGTCCGCTAAATTTTGTGACGTTTTGAGTTAATTTAGGCACTTTGTCGCAATACAGAACGTGCAAAATAGCTATTTTAACTTAGAAAAATAGCATAAATGCTATATTTAAGGAAATAAATAATATGGAAAAGTTATTTCTAGGTCACAAATGTGCGGAAGAGGATGTGATTAAATTTTGAGGGCAAACTGAGTCAGTTTGATATTTTTAAGGACACAGAATGAGTGTTTAAGTACTGAATTGAGGTACAACAGATATGAAAAATTAAGAAAATGGTGAAACAATAATTTTGATGAATCTTAAAATTTATTCTAAGGTTGTTGTAAGTTAGGAAATTTGATTTAGTTAATTCAAAGTGTTCTTAGCAGATACAAAATTGAGCGAAAGGTCAAAATTCCCTTAGTGTCATCTGTTTAAAAGATGCGATTTATCTCATATTTCCCATTCTCTTTCACGGCTATGAAAAGAAGAGTGAAGAAAGAAAAACAGGGGAAGAGAAGGGGGAGACGAAGGAGGAGGAAAAGAGGAGAAAATAAGTGGGAATCAAGAATCAAGATCGAAGCTTGAGATAAAGGGTTTTGCTCTTAAACTCTCATCTTTGTTGTCTTTTCTTTAGCTTTGAGATGTCCATGGTGAGGCTTGAAAATGGCTTTGCTATGGATTTTCTATTGTTTGGTTTGGATTAACTTGTTATAAACCTAGTTTATGGATCAACTAAAATTGATAAAGGCTTGATTGCTAGTTTTAGTCTTGAGTATATCCATGAAGCTTCTTGATTTTGAAGTTGAAAGATAAGTATTATTGATTGTGTTTTTTACCCTAAATCTACACCTAAGTTGTAACATCCTTCGTAGGGTATCACATTTCCGACTCCTAACTCATAATCTGAAAAGAAGTTCATAAAAGGTTTGAGTTATAAAAGGTGGGTTTCAAAATTTCTTATCGCTGAAACGTAAACTTACTGAAATTTATAGGTAATACTGAAAAATATATTTAAACTGATTAATATACAATATTAACACCAATTAATATTTAACAATTTAAAGAGAAATATAAAACTAACAGACTCTCTTTTTAATAGTAGCAAACCCCATCACGGGTCCTACTTAATAGCACGATACAACACTAATAAGAAAATTTAACATACTTATTTCTTCTTGTATCCATCTTAATGCATCAGACATCTGTTCCTTGTCAACACTGCATACTATCGAATCTGGAATGGTCATTCTCTGATGTTGTCTCCGAACTCAGAATATTTGCTACCCGTCATGTCTAAGACAACTCGCCCCATCTTCTACATAATTTTAACAACACAAGCCCAACCAAACAATATAACAAAGAGGTGAGATCACCTACGCCAATACCAACATGGTAGCACAGAGATAACACAAATAACATATCATTCAGATACATCATGCCATAATTATAATCATGCCATCAACATTAGTCAACTATCATCATCCAATCATTTATCAGTTCATATATCATTCAATATTTATGATGATGCCCTCATCATTATCCAAATATTCAACAGTTCAATTATCATAAACAATAATAACGATAATGCCCTCAACATTATCTAATTATCATCATCATCATCTAATATTCCTCAATTAGAAATATCACACAGATATGAATATTCAATATTTACAATAATACCCTCAACATTATCCAGGTATTCAACAGTTCAATTATCATAACCAATACTCAATAATGATGTATATGTTATGCATGTGCACATAGACTCAATGTCCTACTTCATGGAGATTTTCACAATTTCGAGAAGAATGCTCTGGTTAATTGCCCAGCATAAACCCACAGACAATTACCAGCCCTTAGCCCACAGACAATGCCCAGCTTAGCCCACAGACAATCTCCCAGTCGTTGAAAAGAATCGTGTTATTATCGGGTATCATCAATGCGTTACAACGGACTGCATCGCCAAGTGGCATATGGTCCAGCCGTAGCCCACAGACAAATATCCACTGGTCAACCGCCATGCCTTGACGTCCCCAAGATCCATCATAGACCTCACTATCAATTCTCATTCTCTCTTCAACCACAAGGGTCACAATAGCATCATCTATTAATTTTTGTTCAATTTAAAATCATTATATGCCTCAATGTATATTTTTCAATTTTATCATATGCTTCATTGCATATCTTTCCAATGCATAATCAATGCACCAATGCCAATCACAGGCAAAATTCATCATTTTCAATGCATGTTCCAATGCATCAATGCCAATCACAGGCATATCTTTCCAATGCACGTAAAATGCACCAAATGCCAATCATAGGAAAAACTTGTCATTTTCTCATACAGTGTCCATACACTGGTTCAACAGTAATCTTACTGTATATTCAATAGTGAAATCATGATATCGCGTTTTCATAGTCACAAAACACTTTCATCGTGTTTTTACAATCGTGCAACATTTCTCTTGTGTTTTCACAATTCCACAACACTTCTGTTACGTTTTTAAATTATGTATTGATTTTCAATGTTTTCTCAATCACGTAAAAATATTTGCATTTACTCAAATCACGTAGCGATTTTTCACCATTTTCACAATCGTGTAACTTAAAAATCATTCTTTTAAGTCACGTAAACCGTTTTCCATCATTTTCAAAATATTTAAACGCTTTTCAAATCGCGTAGAAATATTTTAACATTTGTCAAATCGCATAGCTTAAAAATCACGTTTTTAAGATACGTAAAACATTTTTCACCATTTTACAATCACGTAAAATATTCCTCAATATTCCAAACATTATTTTGGACTTCCAAAACAAATCAATATCATTTCCAACATCATTTTTCACATTTCACCTTTCAGAAATTCTTTACTCAAAATAATATGACTTTTCACATTATTTTCACATTTTCTTACTCAAGAAAATCATTTTCACAATATATTCCGCAAATTCACAATTCTATTGAATTAAATCAATGTTTCTAACTTTAAAAATTACTAACGCTCTCCAAAACCCAAAGAATGAGTTATACATTAGTAAATTTTCAAATCAACATTATATTCTCCATTTTTCTCAAATCAATTCCAAAATCAATTTTCTTCAAAATAAATTGAGGTTCAAACACTTTCAATTTCTCTTGTCCATTTACATATGAAAATTTCATTTCTCAAGTGAAAAAACACTCTGATTCCCTTTCTGAAAATCCTTGTACTAAATCAATTATAGTTCCACTTGGAAAATCACTTTGTTTCATCAAAATCAAGGCATTACAAGTCTTCAAAACCATGGACATGACTATTGAAACCATCAAAATATTTTTCCTTCTAAGTCAATATGGTTTTACACAAACAAAACCATTAAAAATCCTTCACAAAAACCGTGAGCACTTGGTCTTTGAAATCAAATCATTTGTTAATTTTTCATTTTCATTTTCACTTTCTTTGCAAATCCTTAAAATCAACATCGCTCTTTTCATCTAAAACTCATGATTAGTAAAACACTTAGAAACTTTTTACACAAAATAAATTAATAAAATTTTTTCTCAAAACTGTGAACACTACTTCTTGAAAAACAAACCCTTTGTTTATTTTCCTTGCTTTTCCTATCATCCATTTTCATCATTCATGAAAATATAAATTTGTGAACACCTATTTTGAGGTGTCTTGGCTGAAATCCACCATGATCTAGGGACCAAAAATTAATTTCCTTGTTCTTGAAAATTTTTAACATAGACCCTAATCTTGGGAGTCAAAAACCGTAGCCTCCCTTTGGCCATTAGAGCCAAAAATTGAGAGCCAAAAATTGATATTCAAATTTTCCATGCCATCAAAGCAATAAATCATGCAAATCATACAAATATACATAATCAAAGCACATCAAATATATACATGACAAGCATGCCATGGATTCATCATAATCAAAGCATAAATCATGCAAATCATACATATTCAAACATAGGCATAATCAAAGCAATAAATAATCACCAAATAAGCAAATAATCAAAGCACATAAACACCACAAATAATTTACATGACAATGGATATGAATCCTCACATGGATTCATCATCCATCAAATACCAAACCATCTCTCACCACCATACTTGGTTGGTGAGATGAATCTCACTCTTACCTCTTGAAGATCCTCAAAAGCTCTTTGTTTTGCTTCTTTTTTGAAGTCCTTCACCACCAAAGGTTTCTTAAATACAAAACAAAACATATATTTATTAGTAAATCAAGCTTGAACAAGAAAAATCATGGATCAAACCTGGCTCAGAACATGAAAAAGAAGAGAAGAAATGGAGTTTCCTTACACTCCACCTCAAATACCATATAACTTTGATCTTGAAGAAAGTCCATGAAGATATATGATTTAGAGAAAGTCTCCAACATGAAAGTTGCTTAGAATAAGGTAAGGATTCAAGATATATGGTTGTTTGAAATTAAAGAGTGATGGGAGGTAAATTTGAGGGTCATGGCCGTAAGCTAGCTTGAAGGAGAAGGAGAGAAAATTTTTGAAGAGCTTTGCTTTAAGAAATGATTAATAATGATCAATAAGTGACCAAGACAGCTAATAATGGTCTTGAAACCTATCTAAGCCCTTAAGCATGCACCAAAACCGTCCCCCCTCTTCATATGCATTCAATTAGTGGCCATTATTGCTAGCCACCATTTAGAGCATTCTAGACCATTGATTAGATCAATGGTTAGGATTAAGGTAGACTTTAGGTTTAGCTTTAGGTAGAAGACTTAATTTAGGCCATTGGATCTTTCTCCTAAAAATCCTAGCCATTAGATGCATCTCCAAAATGAAGGGTCAAGATTACTCCTTCTTACTTTTAATCCAAGGGTCATAATTAGTCATAGCCATTTTATAAGACCAAATCTCCACCATTGATTAAATCCAAATCCAATGGTCATAATTAATCCATCTCCGCCGTTGATTAAATCCAAATCCAATGGTCACAAATGGTCCTAGCCACTTTATAAGATCAAATCTCCACCCTTGATTAATTCTTCATCCAATGGTCATAAATGGTCATAGCCATTTTATTAGACTAATTCTACACCATTGATTAAATCAAGATCAAGTCTCTACCGTCGATTAAATCAATGATTGATGACCAAGCCACTAATGTTGACTATGCAGTACAATATTTATTTTTGTCTGCTAAAACCCCACGAAAGAATATATTTACTGTATTTTTATTGCCCGATAATTAAATACAATACAAAACACAGTACAATAAAATTTTAAAAACTGTTTCTGGATTCAGGTCTAGTAAGATCCCCCGTCTCCATCTTAACAGTATGAATTTTTCTGATTACAGAAAAATTTTCACCTTTTTGGACTAACGCAGGGCCCACATACGACCTCCCTATGTCCACAGATGGCTCACGGATATCGCTAAAATAATCAGAGCAATAAAAAAAATTCATAATAACCCAGTAAATCACAAAAATTAGAAAATGCACAAATATCGAATCAGATTACGTAAAATAATTAAGACTTAACAGTAAAAATTAAATTACATAAGATTTTTCCTAGCCCAAAAATTATTATTTTCCTGACACAGAGTAAATCACTTAAAACGATCAAATACACTGATGGAATAATCAAAATAATTTTACAACACACAGAAATCACTAAACAGTAGAATTCTGTTAATTGTCAAAATTACTGTCAACTATTTAGGAAATTTGGGGTGTTACATAAGTGAACCAATATGTTGTATAAGAGTTATAACATGATTAGAGGCCTTGAATGATGATAGAAATCATCTAGGAATTAACCTTGAGGGGTAGAACTTGGTTGGAAACCAAGATTATGCAGAAAACTCGTTTCTGTAGAAATTTTGCTGTAAGATGGCGCCTAGGCGTAGCTATGCCTAAATTCTGACAGTCTGTGATTTTAGTTGTATAACTTGAGCTACAGACAATGTATTGACCTGATTCCAGTGGCATTTGAAAGTTAAGACATAAGGTTTCACGTAGTAAAAATTTTAGAATTTTAGAGCAAGCTAATTAGTACCACTTTCTGTTTGAATCTGAGGCAGATTCTATAAAGAAGGCATTATGGCAGCCAATAAGCCAGATTGCATAATTTCTTTCTCCGATGTCGTATTGACATGAGACCAGTGATATTTTGAAGCTAACATGTAAGGTTGTGAGCCATGTGTTGCTCTCTTTTTGGATATTGTTGAGCTAGGATGATGGGATACAAGGGTGTTAGATCCTTATATGATAGATTTTGCTATTAAAATCAAATTGATTTATTTAAAAATAGTGAATCATTGTTTATGTTATGTATTGATAAATGATGAAAATAATTTTGAGCATGATAGAATGATGTATGACAAATCTAATTGATATTGATGTTTAATGTTATGGTATAAAAATGATCATTTGAAAAAATATACATTGTAGAAATTATGTTGATGATAAAATTTGAAGTAATATTAAATAGAAGTTATGATGCATCATGTAATGGAATGTATAAATGGAAAGTTTAAAATTCTTTTATTAGGCCTATTATGTAAGGAAAATTATGATTAAGTGTTAAAGAAGGAAAGGTTTTAATATTTGAATATTTTGTTTTCAAAGCCATTTGATGTTTCCATGTTTGTAAATATGGCTTGACAAAAGCTAGGATGATTGGATAAAAGGGCTCTAAGTGAGTTAAAAAAATTTTGTAGTATGAACAATTTTGCTACTACCAAATAATACAAGGAACAAAATGTTTATGTCAAATTGATTTATTTAAAGGATGTGAATCATTGTTTATGTTATGTATTGATAAATGATGAAAATAAGGCATTGAGCCATGATAGAATGTGATGTATGACAAATCTAATTGATATTGATGTTTAATGTTATGGTATAAAAATGATCATATTGTGAAACATTGAATATACATTGTATGGTATTAATGTTGATGATAAGCATAATTTTGGGAAGTAATATAAAAAGAAGGGTAAAGGTAGATGAGGTTGAATGAGTCCCTCTCTACAATCATGTAATGGAATGTATAAATGGAAAGTTTAATAATTCTTTTATTAGCTTCCCTATTATGTAAGGAAAATTATGATTAAGTAAAAGTTAAAGAAGGAAAGGTTTTAATATTATGCATATTTTGTTTTCAAACTTGTTATTTGATGTTTCCATGTATTGTAAATTTATGGCTTGGACAAAAGGGCTCCAAGTGAGTTAAAAAAATTTTGTAGTGCAAGGAACCATAGGGTGTCCTGTCTACCTAAAAAATAATACAAGGAACAAAATGACTTCCTGGAACAAAAGGGCTTCCCTGAAATATTCAAATAACATGTGTTTTCTAAAATAAAATCTTTTTAAAATGTTAGTTAAAAATGTTTGGTAGTGCAAGGAATAAAAAGACATCCTGCTTACCCAGAAAACAATACAAAGAACAAAAGGGCTTTCCAGAAATATTCAAATAACATATGTTTTCTAAAATAAAATATTTTAAAAGAATCATTACATGAGCATACTTTAGGGTTCTCATTAGGCATAATCATATATTAACATCCACTGCACAAAAATTGACAATTGTTTAGGCAATTGTCTTATTTTTATTAAATGTAAAGATTAAGGATAAAAGCTGGTTAGAAAAGGTTGAAAGTAGTATATAAAGTGAATTAAATATTGTTACAAATTGTATTGGTTTACAGTGGTTGAAGATCAAAGTGTAGCTTAAAGGTGTGTAATGAAGGGAATGAGTATGCTTGCTAGTCTCCATAACTGTTAAAATGAATATATATTAACTTATGTTGAATTTCTATATATTGATTGATCCATTTTCTTTATTAACTGAATTGTCTGCTTTGAGAAAGGGAAATGACTGAGTTTTGGCTTATGTCACCTTTCCAAATGATTAAGTATAATTTTTGTTTCATCCCAAAGCAACTGGATTTACTATGATAACACGATTTCAAATTTTAGTATTGAGAATTATTAATTCTCATTCCAATTTTTGTTTTATGTTTTCCATGATAAATTCAGCAAATGATCAAAGCAAGCGCAAAGTAAGACGATGAAGATTTATTTGAGTTATTAATGTAATTATTTTGGTTATGTAATTATATTAATGATTCTATAATTAAATTATTATGATTAATTTTTCGTAAAAGTTTGTTATCTCAAACATATCAAGTTGATGTTAGTAAAGAGCAAGTTTCCTAAGGTGTAAAATTTCTTGCTCTCTTACTCCTGTAAAAGCTCTATATATTTATTCTTTAAATAGATATTGAACAAGTTGTAAATTATGCTTAAGTTAGAAAGTGACATACAAATTCTATTTATTTAGTATACGTAGAGTATACTACAGTATTTAGGATTAGGGTGTTACAACCTCCTCCCAAACCCCAAACTATAGGAAGAGTCTTCACTTTGAGTGACAAGGATGCAACTCAATCTTCTGATCTTATACAGGATAAATGTGTAACATCTCGGGACTACCTGCAAGATTGATGAGTGTCTCCACAAACCAACACGAGTCTTTTCAGCGTGCTTTATCCTCACTCACACGCATCCTAGGAAACTTCCTAGGAGGTCACCCATCCCACAATTGCTCTAGGTCAAGCACGCTTAACCATAGAGTTCTTATGTTCTAAGCTCTTGAAAAGAAGTTACAAATTATTGATATGGCTACGCCAAATCAATTCATTTAAGCCATCCTCAACTATACATTCCCATACCTACATAGTCTCTGAATCCCCCTCATTCTAGTGTGTATTCAGTTCATTCATAGGACCCTTTGCCTAGAAGCACTGCCAGGAGATGCTTATTGATGCTTTCAATTAGCATTGGCGACCACTCCCGGCCCTCGTCGGCCCCGGGACGCCACATGTCCACCAACTTCCGCTTGGTTCATCCCCGAACCACATTGTACTGGGAGAGGTCTCGGCTCTGATACCATCTGAACATCCCGAGACTACCTGCAGGATTGATGAGTGTCTCCACAAACTAACATGGGTCTTTTCAGCGTGCTTTGTCCTCACTCACACGCATCCTAGGAAACTTCCCAGGAGGTCACCCATCCCACAATTGCTCTAGGTCAAGCACGCTTAACCATAGAGTTCTTATGTTCTAGGCTCTCGAAAAGAAGTTGCAACTTGTTGATATGGCTACGCCTAATCAATTCCTTTAAGTCATCCTCAACTAGGTAGTCTCATACCTGCGTAGTCTCTGAATTCCCCTTATTCTGGTGCGTATTCAGTTCATTCATGGGACCCTTCGCCTAGAAGCACTGCCAGGAGACGCTTATTGATGCTTTCAATTAGCATCGGCGACCACTCCCCACCCTCGTCGGCCCCGAGACTGTAACACCCTAAACTTTTAGTGAATGATCGTTGTGTCCCGAATGTACTGTTTTCTGTTTTTCAACTTTATGATAAATGATTGTTATGTCCTTTTTGTACTGTTTGTTATTTTTTTGTATGAAATACTGTTTTATTTTATGTCTGTGATTTTATTTGAACTTTTTGTGTGATTTGCTCCGGGTCCATTACCGCTTATCTGTACTGACTAAGAAAATAATATTATAATAATATAAAATTATTTTATTGCATAGTTAAATCCTAAAAATTAAAAGATTACTAACCGTATCATTCAAAATTGGGTTTAGTAAGATCCCCCAGCTCCGAATAATTAAAATAAGATTTCCCCGGTCCGGAAATTATTATAGTTGTAACACCCTAAACTTTTGTTGAATGACCGTTGTGTCCTGAATGTACTATTTTCGTTTTTAACTTTAGGATAAATGACCATTATGTCCTTTTTGTACTGTTTGTTATTTTTTGTATGAAATACTGTTTTATTTTACTGTCTGTGATTTTCTTTGAACTTTTTGTGTGATTTGCTCTGGGGCAGGAAAATCATAATTTCCGGATCGGGGAAATCTTATTTTAATTATTCGGAGCTGGGGGATCTTACCAAACCTAATTCTGAATGATACGGTTAGTAATCTTTTAATTTTTAGGATTTAAGCGTGCAATAAAATAATTTTTATATTATTATAATATTATTTTATTAGTCGAGTCTGAATAAGTGATGATGGACGAAAATGTTTTGCGGGACCCACGTTTAGCGAAATAGTTAACGTTTTGGAGTAGTAGCTTAATGACTAGGCTTAATTAGTGACAAGGCTTAATGACTAGGCTTAATGACAAGGCTTGGATTAGCCAATGAGAGCTAAGCTTGGTGATCAAGTTTTAATCCTCACCATTCATCAATTCTAAGGCTTGGATGGAGCCAACCAAGGGGACACCTCCCTTGCATTGAACTCCATGGCCAAGCTTCACTTTGGAGAGCAAAAATCATTTCATTCTCTAACATTTTCTCTCTTCTCTCTCTTCCAAAAATACCAAACACCATTGATGCTTCTTTGATGGTCCATTTGGCCAAGAACCCTACACCAACATCCATCCACCCAAAATTTCTTCTAACCTACTTTTCTAACCCTAAACACAATTCTAAGAATATCTCTAGTTGAGAGTTCTTGAAAATCCATCATCTTGAGCTTGAAAAACTACTTGGGAGATTCTACCTTGAAGGTGAAAATCCTAGCTTTTCATTTCTAAATTCTATTTCAAGGTTCTAAGCCATGATTGATCCATGGTTTAAGCTTTCTTTCATGTTAGTAATTTGTAGAAATTGTTTAAGCTTGATAGGTGTCTTTGGAGGGTGAAAACCGAAACCATAGAAAGGAGTGAAAGAGTGTTTGTCTTCACTTAAGGTAAGAGGAAGACTTGAATCTTATCATCCTTGGGTGGTGGTAAGAAAATGGAATTGTTTGTGATTGTAGAATCCATAAGGATTCATTTGTGTGTTTGTTTTAATAGCCTTCCTATTTGTGATTTGTATTAATATGCATGTCTACAAGCTTTAAAAATATTGTATGTGTTAGAAATGCATGGATAATTAGTAGGATGTGAACAACATGCTAAGGTTTGCATGAGTGTTCCACAGAACACAAAACCAAGGCTCACGACCTCAATACAAAAAGGGAACCAAAATATTCTCAACAATTTTCTAAAAGAGTGATTTAATTGTCTTAGGAAAATTGACAAGATACACAGTGATTTAGAGTAAGAAAAATGAATTTATGGATCAAATGATGAAAATTGTGTATTTCGGCCAACATGCCAAATGTGAATGTTTTTATTTCTAAAATTGTTTTTCAACAAAGGTTAGGTAATAATGCTAAAAGAAATTTTATTACAATGAATTTCGAGGAATAAAAATGATTAGATTAAGTTTAAGGAACTAAATCTAAGAGTTTTACCATTTAAAAGAAAATACGATAGCTTTTGTAAAATTTCTAACGTAGAGCTCATTTTATGTTTTGAAGCACGTTAGTAGTTTTCAAAAGTATAATTAAATGGTTATAATATAAATAAAAGGAATTTTTACTGAGAAAACTTAGAAAACCATTATCATACCTTTTCTAAGCAAAATCTTTGTCAATTTTTGGCTAAAAACAGACAAATAAGATAGAAAAGTTATCAATATATAATTTATACGATATGAAAAATATTCTACGTAGTTCAAACGTATTAAATATTATTTTTTTTGTTTATTTAAATAGTGATTTTTAAGGAAATCGGACAAAAAAAATGATTTAAAAATCTTACGCGATTGAGAAAATGATTGAAAAATAGTACGCGATTTTAAAAACAGTAAAAATATATTTACGTGATTTAAAAATGTTTATAAAAATGACAAAATTTTGAAAATGCGATAAAATTTCTACGTGATTGATGAAAACAGCAAGTTTTTACTGTCGAGCCAAAGTGGTGGACCCGGACAAATTGTGGAACAATACTATCAGGTAGGACATACTGTATATATTTGAGATTTTTGCCATTGAGGGTATTTTCATAATTTATGCCATTGAGGGCATTTTCATAATTTTTGCCATTGAGAGCATATTTGAGATTTTTGCCATCGATGGCATTTTCGTAAAAATAGATACTAATACTATTGAGGGTATTTTGGTAATTTTCATCATGCATTGAGTTGTGCCAATTTGGTTGATAATTGGTGGATTGATTGACGAGGTGAATTACATCGTGTTGTCGGTGTGATAAGCGTAGTGTGGTTCAACTTGAATGAACTTGGAGACATTAGTGTGCGGATTATTCCATTTGTGAACAGTTGGTCGCTCCTCTGGGCCGTGGTAACTGGCAACACACTAATGGACTCGACACGCACTATACTTAATAAAGATCTTGTGAAATCTATTTAGTACAAGCCTATAGTGACACAACGTTTTGACAGTGTGCTATACCACGACGTTATGACAGTGGGCTATAGACGCAACGTGAGATAGCGGAATAGTTTGGGCAGTCGATGGTACTAATAGATTTTGCGGGTCATTCTCTCTGAGGTCTGTGTTTTAGCTCCATGGAGTAGGGTTGAGTCACATTTAATATACCTATGTGTTATACATTTTAATGTTTATCTATCTGTACCATTTTATCTATCTGTACCATTATATGTTGTTGTTGTATTGAATTTCTGTATTACATGATATTATTATTTATGCTATTATAGTATGCTATATTGTATGAACTGTTATATTTGTTGTATTGTCGTTTTCTTATTTACCATGTTTGTGGTGATATAGATTGTCTTACCTCTTTCTTGTATGTGTTATCTGTATATTTTAAATTATGTGATAAAGAGTTTGAGGAAGAGGAACAGCCTCTTGAGTGTGAGTATCCAGAGAAGGAGGAAGAGCAGCAAGCCGAAGATCAGTTCTACAACCAAGAACTATCCGATCATCCATATTCATTGGATTGATTGTGTGAGTATGACACTACCAGGATTCTTTGGATTCGTGCAACTTGAGTTTCACGGAGGCTCTGAAGCCTGGCGTCTGCGAGAGGATAGAGACTCAGTGACGTACGTAGGGTGTCTGACTGTGACCATACGTACGGAGTTTGATGGAGTGCCGATCTTTTCTACTTTGTTGTATTTACATGTGGAGTTGCCGCTATCTCTTAGGCGTCATTGGGGTGGTATGTTTGATGCGCCTAGCGAGATCAGCAGCGTATCGACTGCACGGACTCGTGTCTGTAGAGAGTCAAGGCATCCTGGATACCTATCACCTGAAGTTTCATCTGAGAGTGATCCTTCAGAGGGTTAGATATTTATGATGTGTACTTGGGCGCGTCTGCGTTTGTATATATTAACCTTTTACTGCTTTGTTTATTGTTTTAGTTTTTAAATATTTGTAGTTGTACGTTATTTGTATAACCTATGATGGAACCATATGTATATTATGTGTGATGATAGTGTGCTTATTTTATGTTTCGTGTTATTTTATCTCGTAATATTACATTTTAACTAGGAAAATTTTTACAACCCGTATTAGTATATAATAAATGTTTTACAACTTGGGTAGATTTTATTTATCTTTATTTTATTTTCTTTATAAATGTGACATCCGCATAAGGGTGTTATATTAGTTGGTATCAGAGCCCAAGTTAGAGTCTTTTGGGGTTGTGGTTGAGTCTGTTTTTGTTTATGCTATGTGATTCTCTGTGATTTACTTCCAAAAGGATGTATCTAACTTTGCTTTGTTATGATTGAAGAAAGAATATGTCTGGTGGAAGGGGAACACGTGCGAATATGAATCGTGCTGTGGATCCAATGATTGCAACTGCTGAGGCTATGCAACGAATGGCAAAAGTAATTACTCGAGAGAACACGAGAGCGACTCAACTGACAAGATGCCACTGCTGATGCCCTAAATTTATCTGAATTTAGGCGTAACAATCCGCCGCAGTTTAGAGGCGAGATTGATCCTGAGAAAGCAAGTCAATGGATACAAGACTTGGAAAAGATCTTTGAAGGAATGAGATGTACAGATGATCAGAAAGAATTGAATATGAGGCAAAGGCGATGGTTGGAATTTTTAAAGGATTATGATTTTCAACTCCAATACCATCTAGGAAAAGCTAATGTGGTAGCTGACGCCTTGAGCAGAAAGGTGATTAGTGTTTCGGTGATGATGATAAAAGAGAAAGAATTGATTAATAAATTTCGAGATTTGTGGTTATCAGTGGAATTTGTTCCTCGAAGAATTCGCCTATGGAAGGTGGTGATCATAAATGAACTGCTTGATGTGGTTCGAGATCAACAGAAGGAAGATCCATTTTTGCAAAATGAAAGGGAATTGTTAAAGCAAGGTCATAAGGCGACAGTAGAAGAAGGAGCAGATGAAATCTTAAGGTTCAAGGGAAGGATTTGTATACCGGATGATTCTGAGCTTAAGAAAGGGATTCTAGATGAAGCTCATACTAGTGATTTAAGTCTGCATCCAGGAATGACCAAGATGTACCAAGACTTAAAGAAGTTGTTTTGGTGGCCAAGGATGAAAAGAGACGTAGCGGAATGTGTGGAGTCTTGTCTGGTTTGTCAGAAGGCGAAAGTGGAACATCAGAGGCCAGCTGGAATGTTGCAACCGTTAGCTATTCCAGAGTGGAAATGGGATAGTATCTCTATGGATTTTGTTACTGGATTGCCGAAGATGAGGAAAGGTCATGATTCGATATGGGTTATAGTCGATCGGCTTACGAAGTCGGCTCATTTCTTGCCAATTAATATTAAGTATTCGTTGGAAAGATTAACCCAAATATACATCAGTGAGATTGTTAGGCTACATGGTGTAACACCCCAATTTTTAGAAAAATGTCCCGAATGTCCTGTTTGTTGTTTTTCAAGCTTTTGTGTAAAAGACCATTGTGTCCCTATTTTACTGTTTCTTATTTTTTTGTATGAAATACAAATACGTTTTACAGGCTAAAATTTTATTTGGTCGTTTTACGTAATTTGTTTCGAGACGGTAAAATAAAAGTTTTCTCAAGCTACTGTTTTAATTTTTTTGGGAGATATACAGACATATAATACTGTCTGTAATTTTATTTGAACGTTTTAGATGATTTGCTTCGTCGTGGAGAAAAATGAAAAAATGACCGTTATGTCCCAATTGTACTGTTTTTAATTTTTCTATATGTTACAGTGCTTAATATTACTGTCTGTGATTTTATTTGGACTTTTTGTGCGATTTGCTCCGGGACAGGAAAATAATATTTTTTCGGGCCGGGAAAATCTTGTCTTAATTATTCAGAATTGGGGGATCTTACTAAACTCGATTCTGAATGATACTGTTGTTAATCTTTTAATTTTTAGGATTTAACTGTTAAATAAAATAATTTTGTATTATTATAATATTATTTTATTAGTCAGTATAATTAGATGACAGTGGACCCGAAAATGTTTTGCGAGACCCACGTTTAGTTAAAACAGTTAACTTAGTAGCTTAATTAAGCATCATTAGTGATAGAACATTCAAGAACATAGTGACTAAACTAGATGACTAAGCTTAATTAGTGACTAAGCATGGTGACTAGGTTAGGATTAACCAATGGGAGCAAAGCTTGGTGAACAAGGCTTAATCTTGATCATTGATTCATCCTAAGGCTTGGATGAAGCCAAGCAAGGCTACACCTTGCATGACTTGAAGTCCACGGCCATTTGGTCTTTGGAGGACCAAAAATCACTTCATCTTTCATGCATTTTCTCTCTTCTCTCTCTTCCAAAAACCCTAAACTCCATTGAAGCTTTCTTGAAGCTAGATTCGACCAAACCCTATTCTACACCATCCAATCACTCAAAAATTTATCCAACCAAGTTTTCTAAACCTAAACACAATTCTAAGAACATCTCTAGTTGAGAGTTCTTGCAAAATCCTTCATTTGAAGCTTGGAAACCTACTTGGAAAATTTTACCTAGAAGGTGAAATTTCTTGTTTTCCATTTCTAAACTCTTTTTCAAAGTTCTAAGCCATGATTTCTCCATGGTTTAAGCTCTCTTTTATGGTTAGTAATTTGTAGTTTTGTTTAAGCTTGATAGTTGACTTGGTGGAGTGAAAACCGAAACCTAGAGGAGGTGTGAAAGAGTATTTTTGTCTTCATTTAAGGTAAGAGGAAGGCAAATCTTATCATCCATGGGTGGTGGTAAGAAGATGGAGATTGATTGTTGTGATTGTAGAATCCATAAAGATTCCTTTGTTTGTGTTTGTTAGTAGCTTGTTTGTGTTTGTTAGTAGCTTTCCTATTTGATGTTTGTAATAATTTGTATGATGTTGCATGTCTACAAGCTTTGATTTGCATGTCTAGAAGCTTTGATGATTTGTATGTGTTAGAAATGCATGATAATGTATAGGATGTGAATAACATGCTAAGGAATGCATGAGTGTTCCAAAGAGCACCATACCAAGGCTCACGGCCATTGACCAAAAGGAGAACCAAAATGTTCTCATTATTTTCCTAAAGTGTAATTTAATTAACCTAGGAAAATTAACAAGAGATAGAATTGTTTAGATCAAGGAAAATGAATTTAGAAATCAAATGACACAAGTATATATTTCGGCCAACATGCCAAACCAAGTATCCATGATTTCTAAAATCAATTCCAAACCATTTCCAAGTATAAAGATGCAATATATGTTAAAAAGAATTTTTCTAAAATGAGTTTTGAAGAAATAAATTGAATTGAATTAAGTTTAATCAACTAAAACTATTGATTTTACTGTTAGAAAGGAAATACAGTAACTTTTGAGAATTTCTAACATATAGCTCATACTTTATTTTGAAGCATGTTAGTGGTTTTCAAAAGGATTAAATTATATGGTTAAAAATTAAGTAAATAGAATTTTTACGGAAAAATTAGGAAACCATTAATATAATTTTCTAAGCAAAATACTTTCAATTTTTAGTAAAAACGGGCAAATAAGATAGAAAAGATGTCCAAAAGACAGTATACGGTATGGAAAATATTTTACGTAGTTTAAACGTATTATTTATTATTTACATTTTATTTAAACAGTAATTTTTAAGGGATTTGGACAAGAAAATGATTTAAAAATCTTACGCGATTGAGAAAACGTATTAAAAACTCTACGCGATTTTAAAAACAGAAAAAAATAGATTTACGCGATTTAAAAATGTTTGTAAAAACGACGAGATTGTGAAAACGCGATAAAATTTCTACGCGATTGATCAAAATGGTATTTTCTATATTTTTCTCATTGTCGGGCTATGAGGTGAACCCGTACAGGCTTTGGAACAAGATTTGTCGGTGGGACTTCTTGTATCTTTTTATCTTTGAGGGAATATTTTTTATTGAGGGTATTCGGTAATTTCTCATATATTGAGTTTATGCCAATTTTGGTGGATTGGTTGACGAGGTGAATCACATCGTGTTGTCGATGCGATAAACGTAGTGTGGTTCATTGTCTTTATGAACTTGGAGACGTTAGTGTACGGGATCCCATATATGGAATGATCGGTCGCTCCGTGAGCCGTGGTAACCGATAGCACACTAATGGACTCGACACGCACTATTTTTAATCGAGATTTCGTAAAGTCTAATAGTACATTGCCTGTAGTGCCACAACGTGAGACCGTGAACTACACACGCCTTGGATAGTGGATTCCATGTGACGTGGGGCTATAGGACGCAACGTGTGACAGCAATAGTTTGGTTGGGCGTCGTGGTACTAATAGATTTTGCGGGTCATTCTCTACGATATCGTATGTGTTTAGCTCCATGGAGTAGGATCGTGTCATATTGCATATGGTTATATCTTGGACATTATTTTATTTTATCTATTTTATTTTATCTGTTTATTGTCTAATTCTTATATAATTTTATCTCGTTTATTTTTATCTGGTTATTATTATGATAAATTGTCTATTTCTTATTTTATTTTATACGTGATATTGTTTTATACGAGATATTATTTTGTCGTGATATTATGTGTTGTTGTGACATTTAAATCTTTACACTATCCTGTTATTAATTAATGTTATAGCTTTTCATATTGCATGAACTCGTATATCTGTTGTTCGTCGTTTTCTTATTTGCCATGTTTGTGATGATTTTAGATTGTCTTACCTCTTTATTGTATGTGTTTTCTGTATATTTATTTACGTGGTAAAGAGTTTGAGGAAGAGGAACAGCCTCTTGAGATTTTGTATCCACGAGGAGGAAGAGGAGCAAAGAAGCCAGAAGACCAATACGACGACCAAGAACCATCGATCATCCATATCCATTGGGTGATTTGTTTGGGTATGGCGATACCAGGATTTTTGGGTTTTGTGCGACTCGAGTTTCACGGTGGATCGTTAGCTTGGCATTTGCGGGGAGATAGAGACTCAGTGACTTATGTGGGACGGTTGACTGTGTCCCTACGACATGAGTTTGATGGAGAGCCAGTTATGACGACTACTGTGTTTTTGCACTTAGAATTGCCTTTATCTCTTAGGCGTTATTGGGGTGGTGTGTCCACTGAGCCTAGTGAGATGACTATCGTGTCGACTGCGCAGTCTCGTTTCCGCCGAGTGTCGAGGCATCCTGGATATTTATCTTCTGATGAGTTTCCTGAGAGTGATCCATCAGAGGGTTAAATATATATGATGTGTATTTTTGGGCGCGTCTGCGTATGTATATATTAACTCTTTACTGTTTCTGTTTAAATATTTGTAGATATAGTTGTAAATTATTTGTATAACTTATAACTTGGACCATATGTATATTATGAGTGATGTTGTTCTGTTTATTTTATGTTTCCGCATTATTTTATTTAATAATATTCTGTTTAACAGGAATTATTTTACAACCCGTAGTAGTATATAACAAATGTTTTACAACTTGGGTAGATTTTATTTATCTTTCTTTTATTTTCTTTATATATGTGACATCCCCACAAGGGTGTTACATTAGTTGGTATCAGAGCCCAAGTTAGAGTCTTTTGGGGTTGTGGTTGGGTCTGTTTTTGTTTGTGCTGTGTGATTCTCTGTGATTTACTTCCGAAAGGATGTATCTAATTTTGTTTTATTCTGTTTGAAGAAAGAAGATGTCTGGTAGAGGCAGAGGACGTGCGAACGTGAATCGTGATGTGGACCCTATGATTGCGGCTGCTGAAGCTATGCAACGGATGGCTGAAGTAATGACGCAGCAGAATTTGAGAGCAGCTCAATAGCAAGATGCTACTGCTGATGCCCTAAATTTATCTGAATTTAGGCGCCACAATCCGCCACAGTTTAGAGGTCAGGTTGATCCGGAAAAAGCAAGTCAATGGATACAAGACTTTGAGAGAATTTTTGAAGAAATGAGATGCACAAATGATAAGAAGGTGACTTATGCTGTTTTTATGCTAAGGGGAGATGGAGAACATTGGTGGAGAGGAACTCGCCGAGTTTTACAAGCTGAAGGAACAGAAATCACATGGGAAGTATTTTCTGATGCTTTTACGGGAAAGTATTTTCCTGCAAGTGCTAGGCATGCCAAGGAAATGGAATTTCTTGGTTTGCGACAGGGAAATATGATGGTGAATGAGTATGCTACAAAATTTGAGAATTTGTCTCAATTCTCGGATTATGCTCAAACACGGCAAGATGATGTGTGGAGATGTCGGAAGTTTGAATCAGGCTTAAGAGTGGAACTGAAACGAGGAGCGATATCCTTGAGGATTAATCAGTTTCAAGCTTTGGTTGATGCATGTGCGCGACTTGAGGAATTAGAGCCGTCGAGAGATCAGAGGAATCGTAACTTTGGACCGACAAGGTTTCAAAGAGGTGGAGGTAGAAATACGAATCGGTTTCAACGCAAGCCGTATTCTAAACCATCAGGGAGTCAATCTCAACGACCACCAGTTGGGGGAAGTACAAGTGGTAGTGGAGCTGGACAGAGAGTAGCGTTTACGCCGACATGTTTTAAGTGCGGAAAGAAAAGCCATATCTCTCTGGAGTGCACGATTAAAGGGACAGTTTGTTTTAACTGTAAACAACCTGGGCATATGTCAAAGGATTGTACTCAGCCGGAAAGGAAACCTGCTATTCGTTATGTTCGTGCTAATCAACAGAAGTCAGGGAGTACTCAACCGAAATCTGGAGGGCGAGTATATACTATGACAGGAACTGAAGTTTCTACGTCTGATGATCTTATACAAGGAGAAGGTGACATTGGAGGTAATCTTCATTTGTGTTGTATGATTACGGTGCTACACACTCGTTTATTGCATATGATTGTGTGGAAAGATTGAAGTTACTGTGTCTTCTCTCGAATGTTAAATTGAGTGTTTCTACGCATGGCTGCTAAACCTGTAATTGCATCAAAGATATGTTTGGATTGTCTTATTGTTGTGAAGGACCGTAAGTTTTTGGTTAACTTGATTTGTTTACCTCTTGTTGAGATAGATGTAATCTTAGGGATGGACTGGTTATCTTCTAACCATATCCTTATAGATTGTGCAAGCAAAACCATAGTTTTTCCTAAGGAAGAAAAGTCTGGATTTTTGACTGCTGTTAAGGTCAAGTCTTTGTTAAGAGAGGGAGCACAGGGATATGTGGTATTGTCTTCTCTAGAAGTTAAGAATGAGAAGGATGCGAATACTATTCCTGTTGTCAACGAGTTTCCAGAAGTTTTTCCTGATGACGTACCTGGTTTTCCCCCTGAGAAGGAGATCGAGTTTTCAATTGATTTAGTACCAGGAGCAGGTCCTATCTCAATTGCACCGTACCGTATGTCGCCAGCAGAGTTGGAAGAGCTGAAAGAGCAATTGGTGGAACTATTGGAGAAACAGTTTGTGCGACCTAGTGTATCACCATGGGGTGCGCCAGTGCTTTTGGTCAAGAAGAAGGACGGAACTTCTCGGCTTTGTGTGGATTATCGTCAGCTAAACAAGGTGACTATCAAGAATAAGTATCCGCTTCCAAGAATTGACGATTTAATGGATCAGTTAAGAGGAGCTGTGGTATTTTCCAAGATAGATCTGAGATCAGGTTATCACCAGATTCGTGTTAAGGGGGAAGATGTATCGAAAACCGCTTTTCGAACTCGTTATGGACATTATGAGTATCAGGTAATGCCATTCGGGGTGACGAATGCTCCTGCCATATTTATGGATTATATGAACAGGATTTTTCGTTCGTATCTAGACAGATTTGTTGTTGTCTTTATTGATGACATTCTGATCTATTCTCAATCTAAGGAATAACATACTGAACATCTTGGTATTGTTCTTTAGATTTTGAGAGAAAAGCAGCTGTATGCGAAGTTGGCTAAATGTGAATTCCGATTGGAAAAAGTTCAGTTTTTAGGTCACGTGATTTCGAAAGAAGGTATTGCGGTAGACCCATCTAAAGTGGAGACTATTTTACAGTAGGAAAGACCTAAGACGGTAACAGAAGTTCGAAGTTTCGTTGGACTTGCTGGTTATTACCAGAGGTTTATCGAAGGTTTTTCGAAGATTACTGGACCGCTTACACAGCTTACGAGGAAAAGTCAAGCTTTTGAGTGGACGGAAGAACATGAAGCCAGTTTTCAAGAGTTGAAGAAGAGGTTGACAACTACGCCGGTGTTGATTTTACCGGATTCTAAGGGAACTTTTGATGTGTATTGCGATGCTTCTTACCAAGGGTTAGGATGCGTATTAATGCAAAATCGGAATGTGGTGGCATATGCTTCTCGTCAGTTGAAGGTTCATGAAAGAAATTATCCAACGCACGATTTGGAATTGGCTGCAGTGGTTTTTGCTCTGAAAGTGTGGAGACATTTTCTATATGGAGCGCTGTTCAATGTCTTTAGTGATCACAAGAGTCTAAAGTACTTGTTTGATCAGAAAGAGTTGAATATAAGGCAGAGGCGATGGTTGGAATTCTTAAAGGATTATGATTTTCAACTTCAATACCACCCAGGAAAAGCTAATGTGGTAGCTGATGCCTTAAGCAGAAAGGTGCTTAGTGTTTCGGCAATGATGATCAAGGAGGAAGAGTTGATCAATAAGTTCCGAGATCTATGGTTGTCTGTAGAATTTCTGCCTGAAAGAGTTCGTCTATATAAGATCATGATCATAAACGAATTTCTTGATGTAGTCCGAGATAAACAAAAGGAAGACGTGTTTTTACAAAATGAGAGGGAATTGTTGAAGCAAGGTCATAAGGCGACGGTAGAGGAAGGAGTAGATGGAATCTTAAGGTTTAAGGGAAGAATTTGTATGCCTGATGATTCTGAATTGAAGAAGTCGATCTTAGATGAAGCTCATACTAGTGACTTGAGTTTACATCCGGGGATGACCAAGATGTACCAAGACTTGAAAAGGTTGTTTTGGTGGCCAAGGATGAAAAGAGACGTAGCAGAATATGTGGAGTCTTGTCTGGTTTGTCAGAAAGCGAAAGTGGAACATCAAAGGCCAGCTGGAATGTTGCAACCGTTATCTATTCCAGAGTGGAAATGGGATAGTATCTCGATGGATTTCGTTACTGGTTTGCCGAAGACAAGGAAAGGTCATGATTCGATATGGGTTATAGTCGATAGGCTTACTAAATCGGCTCATTTCTTGCCAATTAATATTAAATATTCATTGGAAAGATTAACCCAGTTGTACATCAGTGAGATTGTCAGATTACATAGTGTACCTACATGTATAGTTTCTGACCGAGATCCGAGGTTTATGTCAAGGTTTTGGCGAAGTCTGCAAGAAGCTATGGGAACTAAGTTGCGACTGAGTTCGGCGTATCATCCGCAGATTGATGGTCAGACAGAGAGAACTATACATTCTTTGGAGGATCTGTTGCGTGCTTGTGTTTTGGAACAACGAAGAAGTTGGGATGAATTTTTATCTTTGATAGAATTCACCTACAACAATAGTTTTCATTCAAGCATAGGGATGGCACCCTATGAGGCATTGTATGGAAGGCGATATCGAACACCGTTACGTTGGTATCAAGATGGGGAAAGCATGACTATTGGACCAGATCTTGTACAACAGACTACGGAGAAGGTGAAGATGATACAAGAGAAGATGAGGATGACGCAAAGCAGACAGAAAAGTTATGCGGATAAACGAAGACGACCTCTTGAATTTGAGGAGGGTAAGCATGTATTTCTAAGAGTTACTCCTACGACCGGTGTCGGAAGAGTTTTAAGTCTGAGAAGCTTACTCCTAAGTTTATTGGACCGTATCAGATTATCCGACGTATAGGTCCTGTAGCGTATCAGATTGCTTTGCCGCCTTTTCTATCCAATCTGCATGATGTATTTCATGTATCTCAGCTCAGGAAGTATATACCGGATCCAACGCATGTTATACAACCGGATGAAGTATAGTTGAAGGAGAATTTGACTTACGAGACTTTACCTGTTAGAATCGAGGATAGAAAGGTAAAACAGCTTCGAGGGAAAATGATCGAGCTAGTGAAGGTCATATGGAATGATGTGACAGGTGATGCTACCTGGGAGCTAGAAGATAAAATGAGGGATCAGTATCCTCATTTGTTTTGATCTTGTAGTAATTTCGAGGACGAAATTTTTATTTGTTGGGGAGAGTTGTAACACCCCAATTTTTAGAAAAATGTCCCGAATGTCCTATTTGTTGTTTTTCAAGCTTTTGTGTAAAAGACCATTGTGTCCCTATTTTACTGTTTCTTGTTTTTCTGTATGAAATACAAATACGTTTTACAGGCTAAAATTTTATTTGGTCGTTTTACGTAATTTGTTTCGAGATGGTAAAATAAAAGTTTTCTCAAGCTACTGTTTTAATTTTTTTGGGAGATATACAGACATATAATACTGTCTGTAATTTTATTTGAACATTTTAGATGATTTGCTTCGTCGTGGGGAAAAATAAAAAAATGACCGTTATGTCCCAATTGTACTGTTTTTAATTTTTCTATATGTTACAGTGCTTAATATTACTGTCTGTGATTTTATTTGGACTTTTTGTGTGATTTGCTCCGGGACAGGAAAATAATATTTTTTGGTAGGAAAATCTTGTTTTAATTATTCAGAACCTGGGGATCTTACTAAACTCGATTCTGAATGATACTATTGTTAATCTTTTAATTTTTAGGATTTAACTGTCAAATAAAATAATTTTGTATTATTATAATATTATTTTATTAGTCAGTATAATTAGATGACAGTGGACCCGAAAATGTTTTGCGGGACCCACGTTTAGTTAAAACAGTTAACTTAGTAGCTTAATTAAGCATCATTAGTGATGGAACATTCAAGAACATAGTGACTAAGCTAGATGACTAAGCTTAATTAGTGACTAAGCATGGTGACTAGGTTAGGATTAACCAATGGGAGCAAAACTTGGTGAACAAGGCTTAATCTTGATCATTGATTCATCCTAAGGCTTGGATGAAGCCAAGCAAGGCTACACCTTGCATGACTTGAAGTCCACGGCCATTTGGTCTTTGGAGGACCAAAAATCACTTCATCTTTCATGCATTTTCTCTCTTCTCTCTCTTCCAAAAACCCTAAACTCCATTGAAGCTTTCTTGAAGCTAGATTCGGCCAAACCCTATTCTACACCATCCAATCACTCAAAAATTTATCCAACCAAGTTTTCTAAACCTAAACACAATTCTAAGAACATCTCTAGTTGAGAGTTCTTGCAAAATCCTTCATTTGAAGCTTGGAAACCTACTTGGAAAATTTTACCTAGAAGGTGAAATTTCTTGTTTTCCATTTCTAAACTCTTTTTCAAAGTTCTAAGCCATGATTTCTCCATGGTTTAAGCTCTCTTTTATGGTTAGTAATTTGTAGTTTTGTTTAAGCTTGATAGGTGACTTGGTGGAGTGAAAACCAAAACCTAGAGGAGGTGTGAAAGAGTATTTTTGTCTTCATTTAAGGTAAGAGGAAGGCAAATCTTATCATCCATGGGTGATGGTAAGAAGATGGAGATTGATTGTTGTGATTGTAGAATCCATAAGGATTCCTTTGTTTGTGTTTGTTAGTAGCTTGTTTGTGTTTGTTAGTAGCTTTCCTATTTGATGTTTGTAATAATTTGTATGATGTTGCATGTCTACAAGCTTTGATTTGCATGTCTAGAAGCTTTGATGATTTGTATGTGTTAGAAATGCATGATAATGTATAGGATGTGAATAACATGCTAAGGAATGCATGAGTGTTCCAAAGAGCACCATACCAAGGCTCACGGCCATTGACCAAAAGGAGAACCAAAATGTTCTCATTATTTTCCTAAAGTGTAATTTAATTAACCTAGGAAAATTAACAAGAGATAGAATTGTTTAGATCAAGGAAAATGAATTTAGAAATCAAATGACACAAGTATATATTTCGGCCAACATGCCAAACCAAGTATCCATGATTTCTAAAATCAATTCCAAACCATTTCCAAGTATAAAGATGCAATATATGTTAAAAAGAATTTTTCTAAAATGAGTTTTGAAGAAATAAATTGAATTGAATTAAGTTTAATCAACTAAAACTATTGATTTTACTGTTAGAAAGGAAATACAGTAACTTTTGAGAATTTCTAACATATAGCTCATACTTTATTTTGAAGCATGTTAGTGGTTTTCAAAAGGATTAAATTATATGGTTAAAAATTAAGTAAATAGAATTTTTACGAAAAAATTAGGAAACCATTAATATAATTTTCGAAGCAAAATACTTTCAATTTTTAGTAAAAACGGGCAAATAAGATAGAAAAGATGTCCAAAAGACAGTATACGGTATGGAAAATATTTTACGTAGTTTAAACGTATTATTTATTATTTCTGTTTATTTAAACAGTAATTTTTAAGGGATTTGGACAAGAAAATGATTTAAAAATCTTACGCGATTGAGAAAACGTATTAAAAACTCTACGCGATTTTAAAAACAGAAAAATAAATTTACGCGATTTAAAAACGTTTGTAAAAACGACGAGATTGTGAAAACGCGATAAAATTTCTACGCGATTGATCAAAATGGTATTTTCTGTATTTTTCTGCTGTCGGGCTATGAGGTGAACCCGTACAGGCTTTGGAACAGTATTTGTCCGGTGGGACTTACTGTATCTTTTTATCTTTGAGGATATTTTTTATTGAGGGTATTCTGGTAATTTCTCATATATTGAGTTTATGCCAATTTTTGGTGGATTGGTTGACGAGGTGAATCACATCGTGTTGTCGATGCGATAAACGTAGTGTGGTTCATTGTCTTTATGAACTTGGAGACGTTAGTGTACGGGATCCCATATATGGACAGTCGGTCGCTCCGCTGGGCCGTGGTAACCGATAGCACACTAATGGACTCGACACGCACTATTTTTAATCGAGATTTCGTAAAGTCTAATAGTACATTGCCTGTAGTGCCACAACGTGAGACCGTGAACTACACCACGCCTTGGATAGTGGATTCCATGTGACGTGGGGCTATAGACGCAACGTGTGACAGCGCAATAGTTTGGTTGGGCAGTCGTGGTACTAATAGATTTTGCGGGTCATTCTCTCTGATATCTGTATGTGTTTAGCTCCATGGAGTAGGATCGTGTCATATTGCATATGGTTATATCTTGGACATTATTTTATTTTATCTATTTTATTTTATCTGTTTATTGTCTAATTCTTATATAATTTTATCTGTTTATTTTTATCTGGTTATTATTATGATAAATTGTCTATTTCTTATTTTATTTTATCTGTGATATTGTTTTATCTGAGATATTATTTTGTCTGTGATATTATGTGTTGTTGTGACATTTAAATCTTTACACTATCCTGTTATTAATTAATGTTATAGCTTTTCATATTGCATGAACTGTATATCTGTTGTTCGTCGTTTTCTTATTTGCCATGTTTGTGATGATTTTAGATTGTCTTACCTCTTTATTGTATGTGTTTTCTGTATATTTATTTACGTGGTAAAGAGTTTGAGGAAGAGGAACAGCCTCTTGAGATTTTGTATCCTGAGGAGGAAGAGGAGCAGCAAGCCGAAGACCAGTACGACGACCAAGAACCATCTGATCATCCATATCCATTGGACTGATTTGTTTGGGTATGGCGATACCAGGATTTTTGGGTTTTGTGCGACTCGAGTTTCACGGTGGATCGTTAGCTTGGCATTTGCGGGGAGATAGAGACTCAGTGACTTATGTGGGACGGTTGACTGTGTCCCTACGACATGAGTTTGATGGAGAGCCAGTTATGACGACTACTGTGTTTTTGCACTTAGAGTTACCTTTATCTCTTAGGCGTTATTGGGGTGGTGTGTCCACTGAGCCTAGTGAGATGACTATCGTGTCGACTGCGCAGTCTCGTTTTCGCCGAGTGTCGAGGCATCCTGGATATTTATCTTCTGATGAGTTTCCTGAGAGTGATCCATCAAAGGGTTAAATATATATGATGTGTATTTTTGGGCGCGTCTGCGTATGTATATATTGACTCTTTACTGTTTTTGGTTTACTGTTTCTGTTTAAATATTTGTAGATATAGTTGTAAATTATTTGTATAACTTATAACTTGGACCATATGTATATTATGAGTGATGTTGTTCTGTTTATTTTATGTTTCTGACGAGCGCCGAACTCAGTCAAAATTATAACCGAAGTTATTACCTAAGCTTGTAGCACAGTGACAATACCGGATCGTCTCCTCAAGGATCGTAAATGCAATTTAATCAAATCAAGTGAAAGTTAGCAAAGGGGGGTTTGACAGTTTAAGATCGTACTTAACAAAATTAACGGAAGAAATAACAATTAAAGAGCAGTCAATTTAGAAACCTATCCAAGATTGGGTGGATTCAATCATAGACCCTTCATAAAACACTTGAAGCACAATTGAATTGTTAATTTGGATCTAACCGAGATCTCTGCATCAAATCTAAAATTCACACTAGACGATCGTCTAGAATTCAATTAACAAGTGATAAACACAAATCCGCAATCGCACCATTCATGAAAATCTATGTTAATTTCAAGTACCGAATTCAATTAACTTAGGCACAAATCAGTAACCAAACCTTTTCAATTCTGTGATTAATTTAGATCAATCAGTTCTAAGTTTCATCACAAATCTCAATCTTCATTTATGTGATTAGTTTAGATCAATCAGTTCTAAGTTTCATCACAAATCTCAATCTTAAACCAAGATCAATCAGATCAACATAAATAGAATCACCATTCATGCATTCAAGATCAAGAAGAAGAAGAAAGAAGAAGAAAAGAGGAATTCAATTACAAATCAAATACAATGCATAACCAAGGTCTCAAGAATCCAAACCACAATCTCTTCAAGAGTTCTAAATTGACCCAAAGTAGCTTAGCCCTCCATTACCATAAAGGGGAGCATCAAAATATACAAAACTATGAGAAACTATGAAGAAGCAAGAAGAAACTTAGAGAGAAATGAAGGAGAATTACATGTTGTTCATGATAAATGGTGCCTTTTATAGAAGTCTAAGGTAACAAAATGACAAAGGGAAGTGGGTGGATGAGTGGGTGAGTGAGTGGAGTGTTTGAGTGGATGGATTAGTGGGTTGGTTTAGTGGATTGGTTTAGTGGATGAGTGAGTGGAATGGTTGAGTGGTTGAATTAGTGAAAAATGCCAAAGGACTTTTGGTGAGTGGGAAATTATGGACATGAATGGGTGAGTGGATGGATGAGTGGATGGATTAGTGGATGAGTGGGTGGAGTGGTTAAGTGGTTGGATTAGTGTATGAGTGGATGAGTGGGTGAGTTAGTGGATGAGTGGATGAGTGGATGAGTGGATTAGTGGATGGATGAGTGGATTAGTGGATGGATGAGTGGATGGTTGAGGACGAAAATTTCGTGTCTGACTTGGAAGCCAAAAACGACCCACTATACTTCAGAACCACGAAAAGTGTTCTTCATGAAAGTTGTAGATCCTTGTCTTGGCTATAAAATGGATAGCTGGTTCGTCCAATTTGGCTTCCTTAAGCCCAATATATGTCCCAAATACCGTAGGTTGCTCAAACCCAACTTCAGCACCTCTGTTCCGACTTGCAAGCTCAAAATGACCTACTAGACTTCTTTTTCTCAAAATGTGTTCTTCATGAAAGTTGTTTATTTGGATCTTGAATATCCAATGTCCAAATTTCAGCCCATCTCCATTATTAAATCTTGAGATATGATTTTTTTGAGTGCACACTGTTCGGATTCTACTGACAGAACCCGTATTCTGACTTCCATGTCAACTTAGGTCCCTTAGACATCTGAATCAGACTTCGAGCTCTTCATCAAAGTTGTAGAGCTTCCTCTTAGCTTTCCTACAAGGTAAAATTCATGTTCATCAGATATTAGGAACTCAAGTTATGGCCAAAATACAGAAACAGTGTCAAATCTCAATAATGCTGGAAATATTCAATTAGGACCAATTTGAGCTCAAACTCACAAAATCATACCAAACTCAATCAATTAAGAATATGGAGAGTGTAAATGACTAAACATAAGGGTTTCTTAATGAATAAAATATGTGATTATCAAATTCCCCACACTTAGCTTTTTGCACTCCTGGGCAAAACTCAAGACCAAAATTTTACAATCAAGAAGAACAACCAAAGGTTCAAGGATCAAAACATTCATGAGTTAACAATTCTCCACATCTCAAACCAACAAGCAAGGTATCTTCAACATGAATCGAGAATGATAGATCTTCACAAGATTCCCTCTCAATCTGTCAAGTGTTTAAAGGGTAGGTATTTCACTCAATTCAACCCATGAAAATTGCACTACCATAAGCTTGCTTATCTTCTACTTCTCCACTACTCAAAACACATGCACACACAAATCATGAGGACTTTATTCAAGGTTGTAGTGAGGTCAAGGTAACAGGAGAGGATAAAATGGATATGAGAAGATAAATACTAAAGAGAATAAAAGCAAATGAGAGCTGAGTTCAAATAACAAGCATAAAAGTTCATCCCAACTCTAGTGTGTATCCCTTTACATATTCATTTCCCAATCCTCTTTTTTTTTTTTTTTTTTTTTTTAAACACTTGGTTTTTTTTTTTTTTTTTTTTTTTTTTTTTTTTTCTTTTATATATATGAACATAACTATATACATACATTTTTTTTCCTTTTGGGCACTCTTTTCTTTTTCAACAACCATTTTGTACACACACCCCCACACTTGTTCAAAAACTCATCCATTAACAAGCTAATGTTCTTTTATTCCCTAAGGTAAAATAAGAACACGATTTCTCATTTAAGGCACATAATGAGCTAGAAACAAGGAATGATCAAATAAGCTCAAAGGGGTTAAGCAAAGGAAAATATACAAGGTTGGCAAGAATCAGAGAATTTTCAAGAAGTCAAAAGAGTGCTTGATATCATATTGAAAACAAGGTTGGCTATTTGGTTAAACTAGCTAATTAAGAAAGAGGGTCTCAATCATGTTTATGCATGCAAGTGAAATGTAGCCTCAAAAAGAATCAAAGCAAGTTCTAGAGTGGTCATTAACATGAGTGAAAATCACACAAGAAAGAAGAGAATGGCACAAATGTTGAATCCATCCATTAGGCTCAAAATCTCACAAGGTATGCATCCATCAAACTCAATTCATCAATTCAATCATCCATCTCCAAGCATATCAGTTCAAGAAGGGAAAAAAGTTATTCAATCATGCAATGAACCCTTTTTTTTTTTTTTAACAAAAAAGAAACTTGCTAAAATCTCTCCCCACACTTAATATAGACATTGTCCTCAATGTGAAAGTGATAAATAAAACGGAAAGAAAAGAGCAACACAACTGATGAGAAGTGAATCAACGCCAAGCGTAAAAGAAGCACACCGTCGATTACGCATCGACTCGAAAAGAAATCAAACAAGAAAACGTTAGTACTTCCACAATTTAATACTAATTAATTACTACCTAAAAAACTCCTTACTCGCCACCAATTAAGATCGTCTCAAGAGTAAAATTACTCCTTACTCGCCATCACTAATTGGTTTAATAAGTCCATGACAATCATATCATACTTTCCAAACAAAACAACAATTTTTTTTTTAATAAAATCAAACCCATTAAAGAGAAAGTGTCAGATCGGGCTTTTGTTTCTTGTTACTTCCTTCGCTGCTTCTGTTGACCAATCTATCTGAGCTAATACCTTATCATGTACATACTCAAAAGCTTCTAATTTATCAATGAGCTCATCAATAGTGGAGGCAGAGATAAGAAGTTGTCTTGCCAAAGGAGTGATAAATTTACGTTCCATGCTTTGTCAAGAAAAAATAACAAAAGATCAAAGAAATTATTAACATTCAACAAACCAATGGGTTTATGGTGGATGTTCGGTTCCCAAGAGACAATTTGAAAAATCTCTTCCAAAGTACCAAAACCACCTGGTAAGGCAATGAATGCATCAGAGTTTTCAAGCATTATCTTCATGCGTTCATGCATTGATGATACTTTAAGTTCCTCTCCAATTGTCTTTCCATTGATGTTCTGTTGAGCTAAAGGTTCAGGAATGACACCTAAAACCTGACTGTCTCTTACATATGCAAACAAGTGATATAGCCCCCATTAACCCACGGCAACCTCCCCCATATACAAGATGAATATTCCTCGCAGCAAGTGATCGACCAAGAGTGCTAGCTGCATTTACAAACTCTAATCCCTTCCCATAACTCGACCCACAAAAAACACAGACATTTTTGAGGTTACGAATAGAAGCCCCTATTCTATACTCTTCCTCCCTTTGAGTGTCTCTGAGTTGAAGGAAAATGGAGTGTTTAAATAAGAAAAAGAATGGAAAGGGGAATAATTGCACCTATAAGGGTAGGTTGGATGTTGTCGAAAAGGTTGAAATTAAGAAACACAATCTTTTTCTTTTTCTTTTTCTTTGTTTTTTTTTTTTTTTTTTTGACTTCAAGAAAACCATCAAGGTAAAGAAGTCTAGAAACCCCGAAGGACCCTGCTCAAAGGATCGTCTGTACAAAAATCAAAATACAACAAAATGATACAAAGATAAAAGAAATAGAAAATGATGACATACTGTATGTACAGTTTCCATGGCGTATCTTTATATTCCGCGTCATGAGTGCAAGTAGACATCACGTCCCTTTTTTTTTTTCTTTTTTGAAATTGTTAGAAAAACTTGATGAAAGATGAGTGTATACTTACTTAAGATTGGGATGGAGGTAGTCTGCTCTTTCGGCTTTGTGCCAAAGCATTGTTGACCAAGATTCGATCCATTCAAGACCAGCGTAACATGGGCTCCCAAAAGGGACAAGTGGCCATAATACGACCGGGTTGCCTCACATGTGGAATACAATCTACCTTCTTTGTTTTTCAATTAAGAAGGCTGGATCAGGATGCATGCATTTCCCCATTCACGGTGTGTGTTACCAAAGCCAACCCTAAGAAGTATACATTTTTTTTTGTTTTTTTTTTGTTTTTTTTTTGTTTTTTTTTGTTTTTTTTGTTTTGTTTTGTTTTGTTTTTTTTTTTTTTAGAGATGACATGAAGAAGAAGAAGATGAAGATGATATGTATAGATTGTTTGTGGATATCGCTCACATCTGCCTCTGGTTTAACGTCCAGTAACGGCTTAAACGTCTTCTATGAGTCGAGGATAAACTTCCCATCCAATTTTCATATAAATTGGCAAACAGGGTCTTTTAGAGTCAGATTCCCAAGACTGTAGCATTTTTCTTCATCCTTGAAGAGATTCCACAAATTAAGAACTTCACCCCGCATCAATCCATAAGAACGCGTCTCAAGAGTCAATAAGATATCATCTAATGACTCCTTACTCAGTCCATTCTTAATGAAGGATTTATTTGCGGAAATCATCCCCAAAGAACGACATTGTCTGTTACAATGCCATCGTCCACATTTGTAACAGACTTGTAACCTTTTTGCTCTTCTCCTTTTAGAGTACGAACTTCTTCCAAGACCTGGCATGTATGAGTCAAATGAAATTAAAGACTCACCTGCTAGTCGGACCTTCGCTTCAATTATCCATCGTACATCTTCTGGCATACCTTTGTGCATTAACAGTCTTAATCTTTCACATCGAACTTTGTAGATTTTTCTCAGAGCATTTTGAGGAAAAGAAGGAAAATGTTTTCTCAGGTTTGAAAGAATGACATCCATTTTGAAGGAGAAGAAGGATTCAGTTATTTTGGGAAACTGAAAAATAAACCGACTTGAGAGTCACGAGTACCGTATCCGCCACTTAACCCAAGCAACACAAAGAACTCAAGAACTTGGTTTTCCAGGAATAGTTGAGTCTTTGTCCATTAACTTTAAGCGCATTACCATTCCTAGGATCCTCAATATCTTCGGCTCCAGTGGATACACATGTTTGACAGCAAAAGAACCGCGCCACCTAGATCTCAATTTTTCAAGGAGTAGGTGCAGATGATAATCTCAAAAAGAACCTTTTTGACCAATTTCCGCAACTTTTGCAAAAGGTGTAACAAACCTTGAATAAAGTAGGCCAATAAAATCCATACTGCAAGATTTTCGCAGTTGTTGTCGCTGAAGAAAAAAGTGACCTCCACTTGCTTCCGAGTGACAAAATTGAATGGCACTACCTTCCTCATTGTCCGACACACAACCTGTTTTTTTTTTTTTTTTTTTTTTTTTTTTTCTATTTTTTTCTATTTTTTTTTCTTTTTTTTATTCATAATGCGGATGGAGAAGGTTCATCACCTCCACTTCGCATTCTCTGGAAGTTCATGATACTTTTTGAGGCGGTGTCCATTGGTCTTATTAAGTGAGGTTGGTGAAAAGACTCCACCGGGATCCCATTGGTTGAAACGTGATGACCAGGTTATGGTTGACACAACATGATAGCTTCCACTACGGTCCCATTGGTTGAAGTGTAACGACCAAGTGAAGCTTGAAGCATGAGGGTTCACATTGGGGTCCCATTGGTCTTCCTTGACTTCATCAATGGCATGCAATACGTGTAATTTTGCAATCCTGCTTTCATTGATAATGCTGGACCATGGCCTAAAAACAAAATCCACTTCAGTAGTTACTAGCATCTTGACTTTCCTCCTTCTTTGAAAATTCCTCAATGGCCTTCAACTCCACCTCCCTATGTGTTGTAGACTCTGCAACTGCATTGCTGATAAACCCTTCAATATCATTAGATGCTGCGTAAACAGAATCATCAGCTTTCAAATATGCAGAAATCTCAAAGACACATAACACATTTTATATCACCGTCACAATCAGTACATGAGTTGCAATTGATAGAATCATCAAAACCAATTAAATCGGAAATTCAAGACACAACTCATCATGAGTTTCCTCAACTAAATCTGCAGTAAATCAATATGACAATTAGAATGCGGGGAGTTGGGAATTGTTTGGGAAGAGAGTTGGTCCGACTCTTGACTTCTCAGTTCATTAATAGTGGTTGTCATATGCTCAATTTAGGTTGTTAAATCTGAATAGTGGCGGTGAAACTCTATTTGGAACTCAATTTGGGTTTTCATCAAGTCCTCCCATGAAGGCTCAAGTTTTATGGATGATGGACTTGTTATCTCATTGGAATGGCTGCTCATATTGAAATGATTGTTGCTGTAGTGATGCCGTATTGCCATATCCCAGATCCGGATAGTATTCCCAGCTAGGGTTGTATGTGTTGAAGAAGGGTCATAACTCTGTTCTTCTTCTTTGAACTTGTGGTTCATCAGGAAAATAACCAGCTGCTGCAACAAATTGATCTGGAAAAACAGAACTACCATACTGAAGTGTAGGGCATGCATATGTGGGGTGAGATGAACAAAAACAAATGTTACACACAAGTGTAGCTTCCTGCACAGGTAATTGTTGTCTCACTACTATATGTCTTACCAAAGAAGTCAACTCCTCAAGTTTTGACTCCATTATGCATGGTCCATTGTTAGAAAAGTTAATAAAAAGCAAAGGTTAGTAAAAACACTTAAAATGAAAAGATTACACTTACTAATCCCCGGCAACGGCGCCAAAATTTTGACGAGCGCCGAACTCAGTCAAAATTATAACCGAAGTTATTACCTAAGCTTGTAGCACAGTGACAACACCGGATCGTCTCCTCAAGGATCGTAAATGCAATTTGATCAAATCAAGTGAAAGTTAGCAAAGGGGGTTTGACAGTTTAAGATCGTACTTAACAAAATTAACGGAAGAAATAACAATTAAAGAGCAGTCAATTTAGAAACCTATCCAAGATTGGGTGGATTCAATCATAGACCCTTCATAAAACACTTGAAGCACAATTGAATTGTTAATTTGGATCTAACCGAGATCTCTGCATCAAATCCAAAATTCATACTAGACGATCGTCTAGAATTCAATTAACAAGTGATAAACACAAATCCGCATAATCGCACCATTCATGAAAATCTATGTTAATTTCAAGTACCGAATTCAATTAACTTAGGCACAAATCAAGAACCTAACCTTTTCAATTTCGTGATTAATTTAGATCAATCAGTTCTAAGTTTCATCACAAATCTCAATCTTCATTTATGTGATTAGTTTAGATCAATCAGTTCTAAGTTTCATCACAAATCTCAATCTTAAACCAAGATCAATCAGATCAACATAAATAGAATCACCATTCATGCATTCAAGATCAAGAAGAAGAAGAAAGAAGAAGAAAAGAGGAATTCAATTACAAATCAAATACAATGCATAACCAAGGTCTCAAGAATCCAAACCACAATCTCTTCAAGAGTTCTAAATTGACCCAAAGTAGCTTAGCCCTCCATTACCATGAAGGGGAGCATCAAAATATACAAAACTATGAGAAACTATGAAGAAGCAAGAAGAAACTTAGAGAGAAATGAAGGAGAATTACATGTTGTTCATGATAAATGGTGCCTTTTATAGAAGTCTAAGGTAACAAAATGACAAAGGGAAGTGGGTGGATGAGTGGGTGAGTGAGTGGAGTGTTTGAGTGGATGGATTAGTGGGTTGGTTTAGTGGATTGGTTTAGTGGATGAGTGAGTGGAATGGTTGAGTGGTTGAATTAGTGAAAAATGCCAAAGGACTTTTGGTGAGTGGGAAATTATGGACATGAATGGGTGAGTGGATGGATGAGTGGATGGATTAGTGGATGAGTGGGTGGAGTGGTTAAGTGGTTGGATTAGTGTATGAGTGGATGAGTGGGTGAGTTAGTGGATGAGTGGATGAGTGGATGAGTGGATTAGTGGATGGATGAGTGGATTAGTGGATGGATGAGTGGATGGTTGAGGACGAAAATTTCATGTCTGACTTGGAAGCCAAAAACGACCCACTATACTTTAGAACCACGAAAAGTGTTCTTCATGAAAGTTGTAGATCCTTGTCTTGGCTATAAAATGGATAGCTGGTTCGTCCAATTTGGCTTCCTTAAGCCCAAGATATGTCCCAAATACCGTAGGTTTCTCAAACCCAACTTCAGCACCTCTGTTCCGACTTGCAAGCTCAAAATGACCTACTAGACTTCTTTTTCTCAAAATGTGTTCTTCATGAAAGTTGTTTATTTGGATCTTGACTATCCAATTTCCAAATTTCAGCCCATCTCCATTATTAAATCTTGAGATATGATTTTTTTGAGTGCACACTGTTTGGATTCTACTGACAGAACCCGTATTCTGACTTCCATGTCAACTTAGGTCCCTTAGACATCTGAATCAGACTTCGAGCTCTTCATCAAAGTTGTAGAGCTTCCTCTTAGCTTTCCTACAAGGTAAAATTCATGTTCATCAGATATTAGGAACTCAAGTTATGGCCAAAATACAGAAATAGTGTCAAATCTCAATAATGCTGGAAATATTCAATTAGGACCAATTTGAGCTCAAACTCACAAAATCATACCAAACTCAATCAATTAAGAATATGGAGAGTGTAAATGACTAAACATAAGGGTTTCTTAATGAATAAAATATGTGATTATCAGTTTCCGCATTATTTTATTTAATAATATTCTATTTAACAGGAATTATTTTATAACCCGTAGTAGTATATAACAAATGTTTTACAACTTGGGTAGATTTTATTTATCTTTCTTTTATTTTCTTTATATATGTGACATCCCCACAAGGGTGTTACACATGGTGTGCCTACCTGTACAGTTTCTGATAGAGATCCGAGGTTTACATCAAGGTTCTGGCGAAGTTTACAAGAAGCCATGGGAACTAAGTTGCGGTTAAGTTCAGCTTATCATCCACAGACTGATGGACAAACAGAGAGAACTATACAGTCTTTGGAAGATCTGTTGCAAGCATGTGTTTTGGAGCAACGAGGGAGTTAGGATGAATTTTTATCTTTGATAGAATTCACCTACAATAATAGTTTTCACTCGAGTATAGGGATGGCACCCTATGAGGCATTGTATGGAAGACGATGTCGAACACCTTTGTGTTGGTATCAAGATGGGGAGAGTATGACTATTGGACCAGATCTCGTACAACAGACTACAGAAAATGTAAAGATGATACAAGAAAAGATGAAGACGACGTAAAGCAGACAAAAGAGTTATGCTGATAAGCGAAGAAGACCTCTTGAATTTGAGGAGGGTGAGCATGTATTTCTAAGAGTGACTCCTACGACCGGTGTTGGAAGAGTTATCAAATCCAAGAAACTTACTCCTAAGTTTATTGGACCGTATCAAATTGTTCGGCGAATAGGTCCTGTAGCGTATCAAATTGCTTTACCGCCATTTCTATCCAATCTGCATGATGTATTCCATGTATCCCAGCTAAGAAAATATGTTCCGGATTCAACGCATGTTATACAACCAGATGAAGTACAGCTGAAGGAGAATATTACTTACGAGACTTTACCTGTTAAAATAGAGGACAGAAAAGCAAAGCAGCTTCGAGGGAAGATGATCGAATTGGTGAAAGTCATATGGAATGATGTGACAGGTGATGCTACTTGGGAGCTAGAAGACAAGATGAAGGAACAATATCCTCATTTATTCTGAAGTATAACAAATTTCGAGGATGAAATTTTTGTTTATTGGGGAGAGTTGTAACACCCTAAACTTTTGGTGAATGACCGTTGTGTCCCGAATGTACTGTTTTCTGTTTTTCAACTTTAGGATAAATGACTATTATGTCCTTTTTGTACTGTTTGTTGTTTTTCTATATGAAATACTGTTTTATTTTACTGTCTATGATTTTATTTGAACTTTTTGTGTGATTTGCTCCGGGGCAGGAAAATAATAATTTTCGGACTGGAAAAATCTTATTTTAATTATTCGGAGCCAGGGGATCTTACTAAACTCAATTCTGAATGATACGATTAGTAATCTTTTAATTTTTAGGATTTAATTGTGCAATAAAATAATTTTATATTATTATAATATTATTTTATTAGTCAGTACAGATAAGCGGTAATGGACCTGAAAATGTTTTGCGAGACCCACATTTAGCAAAACAGTTAACGTTTTGGAGTATTAGCTTAATGACTAGGCTTAATTAGTGACAAGGCTTAATTACTAGGCTTAATGACAAGGCTTGGATTAGCCAATGAGAGGTAAGCTTGGTGATCAAGTTTTAATCCTCACCATTCATCAATTCTAAGGCTTGGATGGAGCCAACCAAGGGGACACCTCCCTTGCATTGAACTCCACGGCCAAGCTTCACTTTGGAGAGCAAAAATCATTTCATTCTCTAACATTTTCTCTCTTCTCTCTCTTCCAAAAATACCAAACACCATTGATGCTTCTTTGAAGGTCCATTCGGCCAAGAACCCTACACCAACATCCATCCACCCAAAATTTCTTCTAACCTACTTTTCTAACCCTAAACACAATTCTAAGAATGTCTCTAGTTGAGAGTTCTTGTAAAATCCATCATCTTGAGCTTGAAAAACTACTTGGGAGATTCTACCTTGAAGGTGAAAATCCTAGCTTTTCATTTCTAAATTCTATTTCAAGGTTCTAAGCCATGATTGATCCATGGTTTAAGCTTTCTTTCATGTTAGTAATTTGTAGAAATTGTTTAAGCTTGATAGGTGTCTTTGGAGGGTGAAAACCGAAACCATAGAAAGGAGTGAAAGAGTGTTTGTCTTCACTTAAGGTAAGAGGAAGACTTGAATCTTATCATCCTTGGGTGGTGGTAAGAAAATGGAATTGTTTGTGATTGTAGAATCCATAAGGATTCATTTGTGTGTTTGTTTTAATAGCCTTCCTATTTGTGATTTGTATTAATATGCATGTCTACAAGCTTTAAAAATATTGTATGTGTTAGAAATGCATGGATAATTAGTAGGATGTGAACAACATGCTAAGGTTTGCATGAGTGTTCCAAAGAACACAAAACCAAGGCTCACGGCCTCAATACAAAAAGGGAACCAAAATGTTCTCAACAATTTTCTAAAAGAGTGATTTAATTGTCTTAGGAAAATTGACAAGATACAAAGTGATTTAGAGTAAGAAAAATGAATTTATGAATCAAATGATGAAAATTGTGTATTTCGGCCAACATGCCAAATGTGAATGTTTTTATTTCTAAAATTGTTTTTCAACAAAGGTTAGGTAATAATGCTAAAAGAAATTTTATTACAATGAATTTCGAGGAATAAAAATGATTAGATTAAGTTTAAGGAACTAAATCTAAGAGTTTTACCATTTAAAAGAAAATACAGTAGCTTTTGTAAAATTTCTAACATAGAGCTCATTTTATGTTTTGAAGCACGTTAGTAGTTTTCAAAAGTATAATTAAATGGTTATAATATAAATAAAAGGAATTTTTACAGAAAACTTAGAAAACCATTATCATACCTTTTCTAAGCAAAATACTGTCAATTTTTGGCTAAAAACAGACAAATAAGATAGAAAAGTTATCCAATATATAATTTATACGGTATGAAAAATATTCTACGTAGTTCAAACGTATTAAATATTATTTTTTTTGTTTATTTAAATAGTGATTTTTAAGGAAATCGGACAAAAAAATGATTTAAAAATCTTACGCGATTGAGAAAATGATTGAAAAATAGTACGCGATTTTAAAAACAGTAAAAATATATTTACGCGATTTAAAAACGTTTATAAAAATGACAAAATTTTGAAAATGCGATAAAATTTCTACGTGATTGATGAAAACAGCAAGTTTTTACTGTCGGGCCAAAGTGGTGGACTCGGACAAATTGTGGAACAATACTATCAGGTAGGACATACTGTATATATTTGAGATTTTTGCCATTGAGGGTATTTTCATAATTTATGCCATTGAGGGCATTTTCGGAACGTGAGACAGTGGAATAGTTTGGGCAGTCGATGGTACTAATAGATTTTGCGGGTCATTCTCTCTGAGGTCTGTGTTTTAGCTCCATGGAGTAGGGTTGAGTCACATTTAATATACCTATGTGTTATATATTTTAATGTTTATCTATCTGTACCATTTTATCTATCTATACCATTATATGTTGTTGCTGTATTGAATTTCTGTATTACATGATATTATTATTTATGCTTGTTGGTGTATGCCCTAGTGGCCAATACATTTTGTTTGTATTTACATACATTATATTATGTTATTTTATATGAGGCATTTCATTTATTGTGTTCTTTTTGGTAGACATAATAAAGTCCTTAGAATAGTAAGTTTGATACCATAGGACATCAAGTGGATGACTTGATCGTGAGATCCTATTGGATAAAACACTATTCTTAAATGTCCCTAGTCAAGTATTATTGTTAATTAGGACAACAATAATACATTGAGGCTAGTATGTGCGTAGACTGATGAGCACATCTCACGGGTCATGGATATGAGATATCAAGTCTACACATGGATACATATTAGAGTAATGATGTATTGGATTTAGACCGCCATGAGAACGCTACGTGGATCGTTACGTGAGTGTCATAGCGATTCTCATAGTGATAATGGTGTATGTGGTCCTTTGACCGAAATCACTACGATTCCTACATGAGGAGTTGTGTGTTTTAATGCCATCAAACGTCATCTGTAACAAGATGATTATAACGTTGGTTATTAGACATGCCGCAATACATGTGGAGGGATGTGAGTGACCTAGATGGGATTTGTCCCTCCTACATAACATGAGCGATATCTTCGGGCCCCCTGATTGAGTGAGACTACGAAATGCATGGCCATGCTCAAATGAGTCAATATGAGATATTGATCTTATTTGTTATTACTATGTCTACTCGGGAATCAGGAAACTGAAGATTGAACTAAACAAGGGTGACACATTCCATGCCTTGTGTTCAATCTGGATATCTGGACAAAGGGACTAAACTACACGGAAACATTGGTCACAGATAGGTTATGTCAAATCACTGACATTCTCATTACTTGGGTAGCGAGTGATGTGTTGCTAGATATCACACGCTCACTTTGTTTGTAATATTAAAATGAGATTTTAATATTACTACCAACGTCATGAGAACCTCGTAGGGTCGCACACTTAGAACAGACTAAATTGGAGTAATCGAATCCAAGTTGGACTCGGATTCAAGCTGTGGGCCTAACTCATGACGGATGGGTTTAGGGTTGCACCACTTACCTTGCTACGCTCACACTCACTTAAGGCAGCCTTTGTTATAAATAATATCTTTGTTAAGGGGCTGCTACTAGGTTACATCACAACCCTAGCCGCACCTACGAAAGTGAGTGAGAGATAGTGAGGTCTTCTTCTCTCTCTTCGCAGCTAGCACTACGAAAACAGAGGCGTGACTCCTTTTGCAAGTCCTGTTCGTGTGGATACCGCAGAAACATCGTCGCTATTACGGTGTTGGTGATTCACCTCGCTTGTGTCTATCACGCTTCAAGAGGTAAAAAATTTAAAAACTCGGATTATGGATTTTTCGCATGGATCCTGAGAGGGAATTCTGTTATTCCGTTGCGAGACTTTTGATCCGCAAATTCCCAACAATGCTATGATAGTATGCTATATTGTATGAACTGTTATATTTGTTGTATTGTCATTTTCTTATTTACCATGTTTATGGTGATATAGATTATCTTACCTCTTTCTTGTATGTGTTATCTGTATATTTTAAATTATGTAATAAAGAGTTTGAGGAAGAGGAACAGCCTCTTGAGTGTGAGTATCCAGAGGAGGAGGAAGAGCAGCAAGCCGAAGATCAGTTCTACGACTAAGAACCATCCGATCATCCATATTCATTGGATTGATTGTGTGAGTATGACACTACCAGGATTCTTTGGATTCGTGCAACTTGAGTTTCACGGAGGCTCAAGTCCCGGCGTCTGCGAGAGGATAGAGACTCGGTGACGTACGTAGGGCGTCTGACTGTGACCATACGTACGGAGTTTGATGGAATGCCGATCTTTTCTACTTTGTTGTATTTACATGTGGAGTTGCCGCTATCTCTTAGGTGTTATTGGGGTGGTATGTTTGATGCGCCTAGCGAGATCAGCAGCGTATCGACTGCACGGACTCGTGTCTGTAGAGAGTCGAGGCATCCTTGATACCTATCACCTGAAGTTTCATCTGAGAGTGATCCTTCAGAGGGTTAGATATTTATGATGTGTACTTGGGCGCATCTGCGTTTGTATATATTGACCTTTTTACTGCTTTGTTTATTGTTTTAGTTTTTAAATATTTGTAGTTGTACGTTATTTGTATAACCTATGATGGAACCATGTATATTATGTGTGATGATAGTGTGCTTATTTTATGTTCAGTGCTATTTTATCTCGTAATATTCTGTTTAACCAGAAAAATTTTACAACCCGTATTAGTATATAATAAATGTTTTACAACTTGGGTAGATTTTATTTATCTTTATTTTATTTTCTTTATAAATGTGACATCCGCATAAGGGTGTTACAGAGACGCCATAAAGTGCATGGTTAAAGGCATTCTTTTAACTGTATTATACAATTCAGGAGCATCCCATTCTTTCATTTCTTATGGATGATGGATTTATTGGTTTCAGATCTCCCATATGACCTAATAGTTTCCACTCCCACAGGAAAACCAAGAATGACTTCCAAAATATGTCTAAACTATTATGTGAATGTTAAAAATAGGGATTTCCTTTAAACCTTATATGTATGTCAGCAAACCATATTGTCCTGAATTATTTAGATAAAACATCAGTATTTATGTCTGATAATCTTTCCACAAACACTTATCCTGAATTGATATACCCAAATGTTAGTTAAGTTATCAACCACTTAGTAGAAGGGGCTCAAGGCTATGTTCTCCTTTTCTCTTTGAATTCCAAAAATAAACAGAGTTTAGAAGCCATACTTGTGGTGAGGGAATTCCTAGAGCTGTTTTCAGATGAGATTAGTGAACTGTCACTTGAGAGAGGATTAGAATTTACCATAGACATAATGCTAGGAACTGGTCCTATTTCTATAGCACCTTATAGGATGTCCCTAGAGGTGACTGAACTTAAGAAGCAAATAGAAGAATTGTTGGATAAGAAGTTTATCAAACCCTGTGTCTCATCATGGGGAGCCCCAGTGCCCTTGGTGAAAAAGAAGGATAGCAACATGAGATTGTGTGTGGATTATAAGCAATTAAATAATGTAACCATTAAGATTAAATACCCATTGCCTAGGATAAATGATTTGATGGATCAGTTGAAAGGTGTTACAGTTTTCTTGAAGATTGATTTAAGGTCAGGATATCATCAAATCAGAGTTAAAGAAGAAGATATTCCTAAGACTACCTTTAAGACCAAATTTGGACATTATGAATATATCTTGTAATGTCCTTTGGCCTAACAAATGCACATGTTGTATTTATGGATTACATGAACAGGATTTTTAGAACATACCTTGATAAATTTATCCTTTATACATGATATTCTTATTTATTCAAAAACAACTGAAGAGCATGAGGAATATCTTAGGGTAGTTCTAGAAATCTTGAAGGAAATTAAATTGTTTGGTAAGTTATCAAAGTATGAATTTTGGATGAAAGAGGTGCAATTTTAAGGGCATGTGATATCTGGTGAAGGGATATAAGTATATCCTAGTAAAATAAAGGCAGTATTACAATGGGAGTGACCTACCACTGTAACTGAAATCAGAAGCTTTTTGGATTTAGCTAGGCATTACAGAAGATTCATAAAGGGCTTTTCTCAAATAGCTTTGCCTTTGACTAGGTTGATCAGGAAGCGCAATACCTTTGAATGGACACAGGAATGTGAAAATAGTTTGTAAGAATTGAAAGAGAAATTGACCACCATACTGTTGGGAATTGTGGATCAAAAGTCTCGCAGCGGAATAATAGAATTCCCTCACAGGATCCATGCGAAAAAGTCCATAATCCGAGTTTTTTTTAAAAATTTACCTCTTGAAGCGTGATAATCACAAGCGAGGTGAATCACCAACACCGTAATAGTGACGATGTCTCTGTAGTATCCACATAAACAGACTTGCAAAAAGGAGTCACGCCTCTGTTTCGTAGTGCTAGCTGCGAAGAGAGGAGAAGAAGACCTCACTATCTCTCACTCACTTTCTGAAGGTGTGGCTAGGGTTGTGATGTAACCTAGTAGCAGCCCCCTTAGCAGTATTATTTATAACAAAGGCTGCCTTAAGTGAGTGTGAGCAGTAGCAAGGTAAGTGGTGCAACCCTAAACCCATTTGTCATGAGTTAGGCCCACAATTGAATCCGAGTCCAACTTGGATTCTAATTACTACAATTTAATCTGTTCTAAGTGTGCGACCCTGCAGGTTCTCATGACGTTGGTAGTAATATTAAAATCTCATTTTAATATTACAAACAGTGAGTGGTATCTAGCAACACATCACTGCTACCCAAGTAATGAGAATGTCAGTGATTTGACATAACCTATCCGTGACCAATGTTTCCGTGTAGTTTAGTCCCTTTGTCTAGATATCCAGATTGAACACAAGGCATGGAATGTGTCACCCTTGTTTAGTTCAATTTTCAGTTTCCTGATTCCCGAGTAGACATAGTAATAACAAATGAGATCAATATCTCATATTGACTCATTTAAGCATGGTCATGCATTTCGTAGTCTCACTCAATCAGGGGGCCCGAAGATATCACTCCTGTTATGTAGGAGGGATAAATCCCATCTAGGTCACTCACATCCCTCCACATGTATCGCGGTATGTCTAATAACCAACTTTATAATCATCTTGTTACAGATGACGTTTGATGGCATTAAAACACACAACTCCTCATGTAGGAATCGTAGTGATTTCAGGTCAAAGGACCACATACACCATTATCACTATGAGAATCGCTTATGACACTCACGTAACGATCCACGTAGCATTCTCATGGCGGGTCTGTCTAATACATCATTACTCTAATATGTATCCATGTGTAGACTTGATATCTCATATCCATGACCCGTGAGATGTGGTCATCAGTCTACGCACATACTAGTCTCAATGCATTATTGTTGTCCTAATTAACAATAATACTTGACTAGGGACATTTAAGAATAGTGTTTTATCCAATAGGATCTCACAATCAAGTCATCCACTTGATGTCCTATGGTATCAAACTTACTATTCTAAGGACTTTATTATGTCTACCAAAAAGAACACAATAAATGAAATGCCTCATATAAAATAACATAATATAATGTATGTAAATACAAACAAAATGTATTGGCCACTAGGGCATACACCAACACATACATGTTCTAGTAGTACCTAACCCATAAAGAAATTTTGAGGTATATTGTGATGCTACAAGAAAAGGGATAGGAAGTGTTTTAACGCAGAATGGAAGATTAGCTGATTATGCTTCTAGGTAACTAAGACCCATGAAGAAAACTATACAACCTATGATCTAGAACTTGCAGTAGTTGTGTTTGCTCTGAATATTTGGAGACATTACTTGTATGGAGTTAAGTTTGTAGTTTTTAGTGATCATAAAAGTTTGAAATATTTGTTTAATCAAAAAGAGTTGAATATGAGACAAAGAAGGTGGATGATGTTCCTAAAGGATTATGATTATGATTTAAAGTATCATCCAAGTAAGGTCAATGTAATGGTGATGCACTTAGCAGAAAACTTCTTCATATGTCTCACATGATGATACAATGATACAAGAAATGGAACTTTAAGAAAGCTTTAGAAATTTGAGTTTGATAGTGATTGTGTTACCAAATAGTCTCTGTTTAAATAGATTAGAAATTCATAATGACTTACAGACTCAAATTGAAGAAGCTCAAGAAAAGGATGAGGACTTAAAAGAAATAGGTGAACAAATCCTATTGGAAAGAAAAAGGAATTTAGAAGAGTTGATGATGGGGTAATTATGTTTAAAGATAGACTTTGTGTTCCAAGAAAAGATGAAATTTAAAGAAAATATTTTAGGAAAAACTCATAAGAATAAGTTCACCATCCATCTTGAAGCGACAAAAATGTATCAAGACCTCAAAAAGATGTTCTGGTGGCCAAAGATTAAAATTGAAATAGCATAATATGTGTCCAGATGTCTAGTATGTCAAAAGTCAAGATTGAACATCTAAGACCCTCAAGATCCTTACAACCCTTGGAAATTCCCGAATGGAAATGGGAAAGTATATCTATGGATTTTGTAATCAAGGACCCAGTTAGGCCATGATGCCATTTGGGTTATAGTGGATAGGTTGACAAAATCCACACACTTTTTGGCAATAAGAGCTAATTATTCATTGGATAAGTTATCTCAATTGTATATCCAAGAGATAGTTTACTTGGTATTCCCTCCAGTATAATATTGGACAGAGACCCTATGTTTACATATAAGTTTTGGAGAACTCTGCAAAAAGCTTTTGGAACAAAGTTGAGTTTCAGTATAACATATCATCCACAAACAGGTGACCAAACTGAAAGAACCATCTAAACCTTAGAAGACATGCTCAAAGCCTATGTGGTCGAACAATAGGGTAGCTGAGATATGTTCTTACTATTGGTAGAATTTGCCTATAACAATAGTTACCATACTAGCATAGGAATGACCCCTTATGAAGCCTTGTACAGTAGAAAATGTAGATCACTCTTATGTTGGTATGAAATGGGAGAGCAAATTATCGTAGGTCCGAAATTAGTACAACAAACTACTAAGCAAATCAGAAAGATTAAGGATAAGTTATTAGAAGCCCAAAGTAGGCAGAAAAGTTATGCGATAAGAGACGACGACCTTTAGAATTCGAAGAGGGAGAATATGTGTTCCTACAAGTCACTCCTACTACGAGAGTTAGTAGGGCCATCAAAGCCAAAAAGTTAAATCCTAGATTTCTTGGTCCTTTTCAAATCCTAAAAAGAGTCAAACCAGTTGCCCACCAAATTGCCTTACCACCTAGTCTATCAAACCTTCATGATATTTTTCATGTTTCTCAACTTCGAAAGTATAATCTAGATCATTCACATATCATAAAAAGTGAATCAATATAGTTAAAAAAATGATTTAACTTATGTGATTAGACTTGTAAAGATCAAGAATAGAGCAATGAAAGAGCTCAGAGGAAAACAAATTCATCTGATGAAGGTATTATAGGATGGTGGTGACTCGAAGGAAGCCACATGGGAGCTCGAATCCAATATGGTGCAAAACTATCTAGAGCTTTTTGCATAAGGTAATCAAATTTTGAGGACAAAATTCATAAAAAGGGGAGAGAATTGTAACATTCTCCTTAACCTAATAGTCTTAATTAAGGTTATAGAAGCTCAATAAAATTGGTATAAGTTATCTGTAGTAAATTTTGGAGAATTAACAGAACTAGTTTGATATTTTAACAACACTGAAAATGCACAAAATAACCAAATTGAATAGATGAGTAACTGATAAATAGTAGTATGTGAAAAATTATGGAAATATGGATATAACGACTAAGTTGAATCCTAAAATTTCCTTAACACTTATAGAAGCTAGAAAACTTAACTTTGAAAAATTAAAGTGTTCCTAAGAGATACAGAAGTTTCAATATAATTTTCTCACTCGTATCTCTTCCTCACATCACCGCCTCACTCATCCTCATTTTTATCCAAAAATTTGACTTTTCAGCTTTCACTTTTGCTTCCATTTTCTACACAGTGTTGTAGCCACAATCACAGTCTCACTTTGTAACACTCTCCTTAGGGCATCACATTTCTGACTACCAACTTATAATCTTCAAATCAGTTTATAAAAGGTTTGAGTTATAAAATGTGGGTTTCAAAATTTCTTTTCGCGGAAACATAAACTTACTGATATTTATAAGTAATACTGAAAAATAGATTTAAACTGATTAATATACATTACAGATACCACATAATATTTAATAATCATTCAAGAAATATAAAACTTACAGACTCAATTTTAAACAGTAGCAAACCCCATGATAGGTCCTACTCAATAGCACAGTAAAACACTAACGAGAAAACTCAACATACTTATTCCATCTTGTATCCATCTTGAAGCGTCATAAAACTGTTCCTCCTCAAAACTGCACACTAACCAGTCCGGGTTGGTCACTCCTCGATGTTGTCACCGAAATCAAAATATCTACTTCTAGTCACGTCTAAAAAACTCGTTCCATCTACTATACAATTTTAACAATACAAGCACAATGAAACAATATAACAAAGAAGTGATATCACTTATGCCAATACCAACATGGTAGCACAAAGATAACACAAACAGCACATCATACAGATATATCATACCATAATTACAATTATACCATCATCATAATGTATAAAATAACAATAATTACAATAATGTCATCAACATTATTTATCATCATCATCATCCAATATTCCTCAATTAGAAATAGATATTCAATGTTTATGATAATGCCCTCAACATTATTTAAGAATTTAACAGTTCAATTATCATAACCAATACTCAATCATGATGCATGTGTTATGCATGTAGACTCAATGTCCTACTCCATGGAGGTTTTCATAATTTCGAGAAGAATGCTCTATTTAATTGCCCAGCCTTAGCCCAATAGACAATCTCCAGTCTTCGAAAAGAATCGTGTTATTGTCGGGTATCGTCAATACATTGCAACGGATTGTATCGCCAAGTGGAACATGGTCATTTGCCAATTAACATCCACTGGTCGACCGCCGTGCCTTGATGCCCCCAAGATCCATCATAGACCTCACTTTTCAATTCTCATTCCCTCTTCAACCACAAGGGTCACAAGCATCAGCTATTAATTTTTATTCAATGCACGAATATCTCAATGCAATTTTGTTCAATTTCATCATATGCCACAATGCATATTTTTCAATTTCATCATATGCCACAATGCTTATCTTTCCAATGCATATTCAATGCACCAATGCCAATCACAAGCAAAATTCATCATTTTCTCATACAGTATCCATACACTGGTTCAACAGTAATCATAGTGTATATTCAATCGCGAAATCATATTATCGCAATTTCATAGTCGTAAAACACTTTTTTTGTGTTTTCACAATCGCGCAACATTTCTGTTACGTTTTCACAATTCCATAACGTTTCTGTTACATTTTCAAATCACGTAGCAATTTTCCATTGCTTTTCAATCACGTAAAAATATTCTATCATTTTTCAATCACGTAGTGATTTTTCAACGTTTTCTCAATCACGTAAAAATATTCCACCATTTTTAAATCACAGTGATTTTTCAACAATATCTCAAACGTGTAAAAATATTTAAACGTTTTTCAAATTGCGTAGAAATATTTAAACGTTTTTCAAAATCATGTGAAAATATTTAAATGTTTTTCAAATCGCGTAGCTTAAAAATTACGTTTTTAAGTTACGTAAATCATTTTTCAACATTTTACCACCACATAAAATATTTGTCAATATTTCAAAATCTCAATTTCAACCTTTCTCAAAATAATATGACTTCAAACATTATTTTTCACATTTTCTTACTCAAGAAAATCCTTTTCACAATTTATTCATAAATTCACCATTTCATTGAATTAAATCAATGTTTCTCATTTAAAATTTCCTAATCCACTCCCAAACCCAATGGATGAGTTTTACGTTAGTAAATTTTAAATCATCAATGTTTCCTTTATAAATCAAAATAAATTCTCAAATCCAATCCTCTTACAAAAATAATTTGAGGTTCAAACCCTTACAACCTCTATTTTCCTTTCATAACCAAAATTTCATTTTTTGAGTGATAAAATACTCTGATTCCATTTCTAAAATCCTTGTACTAAATCAAATTATATTTCCACTTTACAAACCAAGGCATTTACAAATCTTCAAAACCGTGGTACATGGCCATTGAAACCATCAAATATTTTTCCTTCTAAATCAATTAAGTACCATTCTTGTTTTTACACAAACAAAACCATTAAAATTTCCTTCACAAAACCGTGAACTCATGTTCTTTGAAAACAAACCTTTTGTTTATTTTCCTTACTTTTCTAAACATCCAATTTTACCATTCATGAAAATATTAATTTATGAACACCTATTTTGAGGTGTTGAGGCCGAAATCCTCATGGTCATTGGAACCAAAAATTATTTTCCTTTCCAACAATTTTTATGGTATACATCACATATAATCAACATGTTATATTTCAAGCATACTATAAAAGCAAATAAAAATCATACTAAGCATGCAAGTACAAATAAACCATGCAAAGCACATAAACCACATAAACACATAAACACCCACAAATAATTACATAACCATGGATATGAATCCTCACATGGATTCACCATCCATCAAATACAAAACCATCTCTCACCACCATACTTGGTTGGTGAGATGGATCTCCCTCTTACCTCTTGAAGATTCTCAAAAGCTCCTTGGTTTGCTTCTTTTTTCAAGTCCTTCACCACCAAAGGTTTCTTAAATACAAAACAAAACATATATTTATTAGCAAATCAAGCTTGAACAAGATAAACCATGGATCAAACATGGCTTAGAATATGAAAAAGAGATAAGAAATGAAGTTTCCTTACACTTCACCATAAAAAAACCTATAACTTTGCTCTTGAAGAAAGTCCTTGAAGATGATAGATTTAGAACTTGCTCCAAACTACCAAGTATCTTAGAATGAGGTATAGATTCAAGAAATAAGGTTGTATGAAATCAAAGAGTGATGGAAGATGATCATAGAGGTCTTGGCCGAAACTTGCTTGGAGAACAGATGGAGAGAAAATTTTGAAGAGCTTAAGCTTTGGAATGATCAATAATGATCAAGATGGAGTAATAATGGTCTTAAAACCATACTATGCTCTTAAGCATTCACTGAAACCATCCCCCCTGCATTCAATAAGTGACCATTATCACTAGCCACCATTTAGAGCATTCCTAGCCATTGATTAGTTCAATGGTTAGGATTAAGGTAGATTCTAGGTTTAGCTTTAGAATAGAAGACTTATTCTAGGTCATTGGATCTTTCTCCTTGAAATCCTAACTATTAGATGTATCTCCAAAATGAAGGGTGAAGATTACTCCTTCTTACTTTACATCCAAGGGTCATAAATGATCCTAGCCACTTTATAAGACCAAGTCTCCACCCTTGATTAAATCAAGATCAAGTCTCCACTATTGATTAAATCAATGGTGGATATCCAAACCACCAATATTGACTAAGTAGTATAATATTTATTTTTTTTATCTGCTATAACCCTACGAATAATATTTTTACTGTATTTTTATCATTCGATAATTAAATATAGTATAAAACATAGTAAAAGAAAATTTTAAAAACTGTTTCTGGATTCAGGTTTAGTAAGATCCTCTATCTCCGTCTTAACAGTACAAATTTTTCTATCCACAGAAAAATTTTTATTTTTCAGGACCCAACCCAGACCCACATAAGGCCACCTAGGCCTACAGACAGTCCAAAAACAATCAGAGAAATATAAAAATTTTCTAATCATCCATAAAATCATAAAGAAAGTATCTCCATACTTCTAATACCAACACAGCGGCTACCAATCTCCATTCATGCATAGAATAGTTTTTCTCATGTAACTTTAATTTCCTTGAAACATATACTACAACTCTTCTATTCTACATAAACACATATCTTAAACTCCGATGTAACGCATCACAATACACCTCCAATGGTTCACTGGAATTAGACAGAACAAATACCAGAGAAGTAGTCAAACATATTTTCAACTCCTAAAAATTCTCCTTGTAGGCATCAGTCCATACAAACGCTTAATTCTTTCTGATAAGCTAGGTGAAAAATCCTGCGATCTTAGAAAATTTCTCAATAAATTTTCTACAGATTTCCATTACTGTCTTTGACTTTTCCCACTGAAAATTTGTTTCAACCTTTGAAAAATCCACCGCAATCCCTTCTTTAGAATTACGGAACCCAAAACTAAACTTTATCCATCTAGAATTCACATCTTGACAACTTAACATATAACCACTTCTCCTTTAGAACTTGGAAAATCACACTGAGATGTTCAGTATGTTCCTCATGATTTCGAGAATAGATCAGAATGTCATTAACAAAGATATTAACAATTCTATCTAGATAAGGATGAAAAATTCTACTCACCTAATCCATGGATATTGTGGAAGCATTCGCCACTCCGAACAGCGTCACTTGAAATTTCCTTGTCCTCGTATCGCTTCACTCTCCTGCCTTTGCTCTTAACAGGAAGTGTCTCACACATCGCGTCCTCTTTCAACAACTCTGTACCAGATACTATGACATGGATTTAAATAGAAATATCCTTTCTTGCAAAATATTTTTTCTTGCAATTGCAATACATGAAAAATATTATGAAAGATAGTAAAACTATCTGATGTGTTACCAGACATATCCAACAAAGAGTTTGATATAACTTGATTTTCAGGAATGAATTTTTTTGGAATACTAACACTTTATTGAGACAATCTCATAGGATATGGTTGAAAAATAACCAACCGTTTTCAAAAATCACGTCTATTTATGAAAAAGATAAATAGATCAAACTAACACAAAATTTTGATTCATAACAACAATAGGATAATTTGAATAACTTGAGTAGCATGATAGGCTAATAATAGAAACAGAAGTAAACAAGTCAGAAAATAACGAAGACAAAGATAACTCTAATTGATCTATACGATCACATGCCATAGAGAAATAGGTTACCTCCAGAATTATACAGTACAGTCAAAGGATCACTTTCTATGACCCAATCTTCTTTGCTTAGGTCTTCAGACTGGGGTGTTTTTGCTCCACTTGGAGAATCGACGCTCCATTCTACTTGAGATGTCGAAGCACGTTTATTACTAACAGATAACTTTATCTTTGATGGAACACAATCTTTGGAAATGTGTCCAGGCTTTCCACACTTGAAACAAATTATTTACTTAAACGTACAATCCCTTGTCAGATGATCTTTCCTACACTTCTGACATTTCGGTGCAGATGTCACGGTCAGACCAAACCTGCTACTACTAGTACTTCCTCCACAAGATTGTTGCTGTTGTTGACTTCCCGAAGATTACGAGTATGTTTTCTGCTGGAATCGCTTGACCTTACAATTTCTACTTCTTCGTAACCAATATGGTCCAACGTTATAGGGTCTCATATCTTGAAACTGATTCAACTCTAACAAAATCTTAGCTTCGGCTATCAATTCTTACTGCTGAACAATCTTTTGAGTTTGCTGTATAATTACATAAGTCATTTTTCGTATTACTTCGATAGTTGCAGTCATATCACCATCATCACGTCTCGCTTCCACACGCGTACGTCTATCACGAGCCATCGTCATTTCTTCAAAGACACATGAATCAAAATACAATGGAAACTAGATGTAACCATTTCAAATAACATTGTTTCTTTTCGGAAATCAAACACACAGAGAACACAACACAAGCAAAACAGACCTAATCACAAACCCCAAAAGACTCAAACCATGCTCTGATACCAACTAATGTAACACCCTCATTAGGGCATCACATTTTCGACTACCAACTTATAATCTTCAAACCAATTCATAAAAGGTTTGAGTTATAAAAGGTGGGTTTCAAAATCTCTTTTCGCGAAAACATAAACTTACTAATATTTATAAGTAATACTGAAAAATAGATTTAAACTGATTAATATACATTACAGATACCACATAATATTTAATAATTATTCAAGAAATATAAAACTTACAGACTCAATTTTAAACAGTAGCAAGCCCCATGACGGGTCCTACTCAATAGCACAGTAAAACACTAACGAGAAAACTCAATATACTTATTCCATCTTGTATCCATTTTGAAGCGTCATATATCTGTTCTTTCTCAAAACTGCACACTAACCAGTCCGGGTTGGTCACTCCTCGATGTTATCACCGAACTCAAAATATCTACTTCTAGTCACGCCTAAGAAACTCGTTCCATCTACTATACAATTTTAACAATATAAGCACAACGAAACAATATAACAAAGAGGTGAGATCACCTACGCCAATACCAACATGGTATCATAGAGATAACACAAACAACACATTATACAGATATATCATATCATAATTACAATCATACCATCATCATAATGTATAAAATAACAATAATTATAATAATGCCATCAATAGTATTTATCATCATCATCATCCAATATTCCTCAATTAGAAATAGATATTCAATATTTATGATAATGCCCTCAACATTATTCAAGAATTTAACAGTTCAATTACCATAACCAATACTCAATAATGATGCATGTGTTATGCATGTAGACTCAATGTCCTACTCCATGAAGGTTTTCATAATTTCGAGAAGAATGCTCTGGTTAATTGCCCAGCCTTAGCCCAATAGACAATCTCCAGTCTTCGAAAAGAATCGTGTTATTGTCGGGTATCGTCAATGCGTAGCAACAGACTGCATCGCCAAGTGGCACATGGTCATTTGCCAATTAACATCCACTAGTCAACCGTCGCGCCTTGACGCCCCCAAGATCCATCATAGACCCCATTTTTCAATTCTCATTCCCTCTTCAACCACAAAGGTCACAATAACATCAGCTATTAATTTTCGTTCAATGCACGAATATCTCAATGCAATTTTGTTCAATTTCATCATATGCCACAATGCATATTTTTCAATTTCATCATATACCACAATGCATATTTTTCAATTTCATCATATGCCACAATGCTTATCTTTCCAATGCATATTCAATGCACCAATGCCAATCACAGGCAAAATTCATCATTTTCTCATACAGTGTCCATACACTGGTTCAACAGTAATCATACTGTATATTCAATCGCAAAATCATATTATCGCGTTTTCATAGTCGCAAAACACTTTTAACGTGTTTTCACAATCACACAACATTTCTGTTAGGTTTTCACAATTCTGCAACATTTCTGTTACGTTTTCAAATCGCGTAGCCATTTTCCATCGTTTTTCAATCACGTAAAAATATTCCATCATTTTTCAATCACGTAGTGATTTTTCAACGTTTTCTCAATCACGTAAAAATATTCCACTATTTTTAAATCACGTAGTGATTTTTCAACAATATCTCAAATGTGTTAAAATATTTAAATGCTTTTCAAATTGCGTAGAAATATTTAAACATTTTTCAAAATTGCATGGAAATATTTAATCATTTTTCAAATCGTGTAGCTTAAAAATCACGTTTTTAAGTTACGTAAATCATTTTTCAACAATTTACCACCACGTAAAATATTCCTCAATATTTCAAAATCTCAATTTCAACCTTTCTCAAAATAATATGACTTTTCACATTATTTTTCATATTTTTTTACTCAATAAAATCCTTTCACAATTTATTCCATAAATTCACTATTTCATTGAATTAAATCAATGTTTCTCATTTAAAATTTCCTAACGCGCTCCAAAACCCAAAGGATGAGTTTTACGTTAGTAAATTTTAAATCATCAATGTTTCCTTTATAAATCAAAATAAATTCTCAAATCCAATCCTTTTCCAAAAATAATTTAGGTTCAAACCCTTACAACCTCTATTTTCCTTTCAAAACCAAAATTTCATTTTTCAAGTAATAAAACACTCTGATTCTATTTCCAAAATCATTGTACTAAATCAAATTATATTTCCACTTTGAAAATCACTTTGTTTCATAAAACCAAGGCATTTACAAACCTTCAAAACCGTGGTACATGGCCATTGAAACCATCAAATATTTTTTCTTCTAAATCAATTAAGTACCATTCTTGTTTTTACACAAACAAAACCATTAAAATTTCCTTCACAAAACCGTGAACTCATGTTCTTTGAAAACAAACCTTTTGTTTATTTTCCTTGCTTTTCTAAACATCCAATTTTACCATTCATGAAAATATTAATTTATGAACACCTATTTTGAGGTGTTGAGGCCGAAATCCTCATGGTCATTGGAACCAAAAGTTATTTTCTTTTCCAATAATTTTTATGGCATACATCACATATAATCAACATGTTATATTTCAAGCATACCATAAAAGCAAATAAAAATCATACTAAGCATGCAAGCACAAATAAATCATGCAAAGCACATAAACCACATAAACACATAAACACCCACAAATAATTACATAACCATGGATATGAATCCTCATATGGATTCACCATCCATCAAATACAAAATGATCTTTCACCACCATACTTGGTTGGTGAGATGGATCTCCCTCTTATCTCTTGAAAAACCTCAAAAGCTCCTTGGTTTGCTTCTTTTTCCAAGTCCTTCACCACCAAAGGTTTCTTAAATACAAAACAAAACATATATTTATTAGCAAATCAAGCTTGAACAAGATAAACCATGGATCAAACATGGCTTAGAATATGAAAAATAGATAAGAAATGAAGTTTCCTTACACTTCACCATAAAAAAAACCTATAACTTTGCTCTTGAAGAAAGTCCTTGAAGATGATGGATTTAGAACTTGCTCCAAACTACAAAGTGTCTTAGCATGTGGTATAAATTCAAGAAATAAGGTTGTATGAATTTAAAGAGTGATGGAAGATGATCATAGAGGTCTTGGCCGAAACTTGCTTGGAAAAGAGATGAAGAAAAATTTTTGAAGAGCTTAGGCTTTGGAATGATCAATAATGATCAAGATGGAGTAATAATGGTCTTGAAACCATACTATGCTCTTAAGCATTCACCAAAACCACCCCCCCTCTTCATATGCATTCAATAACTGACCATTATCACTAGCCACTATTTAGAGTATTCCTAGCTATTGATTAGATCAATTGTTAGGATTAAGGTAGATTCTAGGTTTAGCTTTAGATTAGAAGACTTTGTTTAGGCCATTGGATCTTTCTCCTTGAAATCTTAACCATTAGATGTATCTCCAAAATGAAGGGTCAAGATTACTCCTTCTTACTTTATATCTAAGGGTCATAAATGGTCTTAGCCACTTTATAAGACCAAATCTCCACCCTTGATTAAATCAAGATCAAGTCTCCACTGTTGATTAAATCAATGGTGGATATCCAAACCACCAATGTTGACTAAGCAGTATAATATTTATTTTTTTTATCTGCTATAACCCTATGAATAATTTTTTTACTGTATTTTTATCGCCTGATAATTAAATACTATACAAAATACAATAAAAGAAAATTTTAAAAATTGTTTCCGAATTCAGGTTTAGTAAAATTTCTTGTCTCCATCTTAACAGTACAAATTTTTCTATCCACAAAAATTTTTTCACTTTTCGAGACCCATCCCGGGCTCACAGACAATCAAAAAACAATCAGAGAAATATAAAAATTTCATAATCATGCATAAAATCACAAAAAATAGAAAATTCATAAAAATCAAATCAGATTACGTAAAATAATTAAGACTTAATAGTAAGAATTAAAATACGTAAGATTTTCTCCGGCCCGAAAATTATTATTTTCTTGACACAGAGTAAATCACACAAAACGATCAAATGTACTCACGGAATACTCAAAATAATCTTACAGTACATAGAAATCACTAAACAGTAGAATTCTGTTAACTGTCAAAGTTACTGTCAAATAGTTAGAAAATTTGGGGTGTTACACACTTTCTCTTAATCTTTATCAAAATTATTGACTTTTTTCCTTTACTTTTTGGCCTTCATTTCACACGGCTACAGCAGCCACAAAGAGAAAGAGAGGAAACAAAATAGAGGAAGGAGAAAGGAGAGAAAGAAAAGAGAAAGAAAGTGAAGAGCAAAAAGACCCAAAGAACCAAGCCTTAACAAGCTAGGAAGAAAGGTAGGGGTCTTTGCTTTGACCTTGCTTTTCTTCTTCTATTGATTCTTGAATGGAATTTGTGTTATTGGTTATGTTTTTGGGTTAAATGGATCTCGGTCAAACCATAAAAAAAGGGGATTGTGTTAATTTTGTGCCTTTGCTTCTTAATTCTAACTGATAGCTTGATAATGAATTTCCATATATGATTAGTTAGATGACTAGTCTCGGTTCCAACATGGAGAACCGAGTGCTCCAAGTTTGGTCTCCTTTAAAAGGTGGTTGGTTGATGCAATAGTCAAGTTGGTTATAAAAAGGAGCCTTGGCCGAGACTTGATTTTAAGTTATGACTAATTATGTGATTGTATAACTTTTATGAATTGTAATGAAATTAGTAACTTGAAAACTCATGATATATGTTAAGATGCACAAGGTATGCCTATGTGATGAGATTTCAAAATTAGGAATTTAAATTGTGTTCTTTCTTTTTTTTTAATTACTTGTAGCAGTTTATAGTAGCCTTAATTGGGTAAATAACCCTTGATGTGCTATTTTGGCCAAGGAGGCAGAAACCAAGGAGTTATAGTAATTTCCATGTTGATTCTAATGTTCAAGTGCTTGAATTATTGTTAAACCAAAAGTTATAATTAATAATTTGTTAATTGTATGGAAATCCCTTAGAGGATTGGCTGTGTAACAAAATGAATTTGTCTATGCTCATCTTGATGTTCAATTAATAAATTGGATGAGTTTGGTAATGATAATTCATTGCATCTAGTTCATTGGTAAATATGGATATTGTACACTTATTGTATATTAGAAATTATGTTGCTTCTTGACTAATCAAGTTGAGCTAAAATGGCATTTAGAACTTTTATTTGAATAATAAATGCTTATGGAATTTGAATTTAATTTGAACATGAGAATTGGGCATTTATCCTTAAATGGGAAGGAAAATAATCCCGATATGTTATTCCCACTCAGTATCCCTTTTGATTTGAACTGTTAGTTCATTTTGGCACTAGTGGATTTTAGAGATGATCCTGTTTAGGAGAAGGGTATTCAAAATCCCATTAGAATTATGGAAATGATTCTCTGTGAGGAAGGAGATCCTATATTCTTACAAAAATTCCTCATTAGTTTCCTTATTTGTTATAGTTTCCCTTAATGATATAAGTGTACTACTGGTAATGTGAAGTCCTAATTCACTCCCTATCATGAGCATGTACAACCTAAGGTGTATGAGGTGGCTCTTACCTATTAGGGTATAGTGATATGGGTTATGTGGGAATGAGCGAGTGTATAAATGAGCACTAAAGTGAATTTGAATTTGAATGTCATATTATGGTAAAGTTATTTTATATAGACCATTAAGTGAATTTGAGATTATGGTTTCTGATTCAAAATTTATTTCTAAAAATATTTATGAGTATAATTATGATGGTAGTTAATAAATGTTTTCTAATACTATTAATAATTGAAATTTTGTTTCTGGAAGAGAAATGACTTGATTTGACTTTTGCCACCTTTATAAAGTATAACTTGAGTTTGCAACTTATTTTTTTCCCGAAACAGCTGGATTTATTATGATGACACGAAATTTTAATAGTATTACTAAGAATTCCTAGAATTCTCACCCCTATTTTATTGTATTCCAAAATATTTACAAGAAAGGATTCTTCAGCAAGGAGACATAGAAAGAAGTTGTAGTATATAGGTTTTGATAACATTTTGTAATTGTAATGTATAATTAGTGCCTTAGAGTATGTTATGTAATTTATTGTGTATTGAATTGTACTTTGTATATTGATCTTCATAATATATGTATATAACGCTAACCTCTCAGTAGGCTCATATTTTATGTACATCACATAATAGTATTTTCAAATTATTTATATTAGTTATGAGTGACTTGCTTAATTATAAATACTAAAGTGTAATTCTAGATACACTATTAGTATTAGTATTAAGGATGTTACACTATTGTATTAGAGTAGTTCATCCTGTTGAGCTGGGGTATGGACTAGTTATGCTTTAAGCATAATGTTATGCATTTTTCTTGTCTTGATGATAAGAAGCCTAGGTAGGATTACATAACAGCCTTAAGTTTGAATGTTAATAGTTGATTGTCACACTGTTACATAATATTGAGCCTGCTCAACTTAATATATATATTGTGTTGTGTGTGCAGGAGACCATGGCATCAATTAGGCATACTCGAGGTCGAGATAGAAGAGACCCTGTTAGTAATAAAAAAAATGCACCAGACATGGTAGGAGCCTTTCGAAATATAGCTAATGCAATTAGAGAACAACCAGCCATGACCACTCGGATATTAGAAGAAATAAGGAACAATGCACATCCAGTACAGCCAACACTAGTGAATAATGTTGTTTTAGTTGAGAATCATGATTTTCAAAACTTTATCTAAGTTCATAAAGGCGAATCCTCCATCTTTCAAAGGAGAATATGATTCTATGAAAGCTGAAGAATGGATAAGGGAGTTGGAGAAGATTTTTACAATGATGAGATGTACAGATGAGCAAAGAGTGTCTTTTGCCTCTTACATGTTGCAAAGAGAGGCTAAATACTGGTAGAACAATGCTAGAATATTAAGAGAAGCAATTGGCACTCAAATAACTTAGGAGGTGTTTATGATTTCTTTCCTAGATAAAGATTTCCCGAAGAATTTACAGGAAGAAAAAGTGTTGGAGTTTCTAGAACTCAATTAAGGAAGTATGACCGTTGGGTAATATGAGGCGAAGTTTGAGGAGTTATCCAAATTTTCTTCACACTTCAGGTATAATCCAGATGAGAATTAGAAATGTGTAAAATTTAAGGCTGAATTGAGAAATGAGGTGAGAAAGGAAGTAAAGCCCTTGGAGATCAAAGATTTTCCAACATTGGTGAACAAATACAGAATTATAGAGTCGGATAACTCGAAACCAGAATAGGAATTTAGACAATAAGATTTTTAGAAGAGGAAGAGGGCAGATGAAAGATCAAGAAGAAATGTGCCACAATCTAAGACTCAACAAGTAAAAAGGAAATATATTCAAGCAAAACCTTATGGACCGAAGTGTCCTGTAACATCCCGAAAAATACCTGTTTAATCATAGATCATCATTTTATAATATTCTTGATTTTTAGGAATTTTTCAGGAATTTTTCGGAAACGTTGAATATTTTAATATATTTCTCGTTTTGCATGCACACTGAGCTAAGAATTGCTGAGGTCAGTGTAATGCCCCGAAAATTAATTATTTCACCACCAATAGTCATTTTCTAATATTTGTGATTTATGTGAATTTTTCTGGAATTTTTCGGAAATGATGAATATTTTAATATATTTCTCGTTTTACGCAAAACTTGAGCAGAGTCGGGAAAAACGACTGTAATGCTTCAAAAATTAGAAAATTATATGACGAATAGTCATTTTATAATATTTGCAATTTTTGAGAATTTTCTGGGATTTTTCCAGAAACGTCGAATATTTTAATATATTCTTCGTTTTACGTGCCCACTGAGCAGAATCGGAGAAATGCAATGTTTCCTCTGCGAACCTTGAACTATGGACATGTCGACGGAGGATCTTACTAAACCCGAGACTTGACATAATTTACGAGGTTTCACAATTTTCAAGAAATCTTAACAGATAAAATAAATCAATACTGCAAAAAATTTATCTGTCAGATTAATTAAATACTGACTTCTGTCAACTGTAAATATTATCCATCGGATAATAGTGTGTAATAAAAATCCTATCACATTATCCAAATGAAATCCGCTTTATGTCTAATCAATCCACTTTAATTCAAATTTAATGTTAAATAATCAAAGCTTCTTTGAGAAGCTTTGACCAAACATTGACTCAAATGCCCTTGGCTTCTCTTAGAAGCCAACTCTCCCTCTCTCTGTTCTCTCTCTACACGGCTGGAAGCAGCCCTTGGACAAGGGAAATTGTTTCAATTCATTAATTCCATTTATCTCACAAATTCCATAATTAACCAAAAATATTTTCTCTCTCATCCTTTCTTCTTCTTCTTCACTTTGAGTTTTCTCTCCCTTCTCTCTACATGCTCTACGGCCAGCAGCCCGTTCCCCTACCCAATCTTCACAAAAATTTAAACTAAACACATTTTCTTAATCATCTCACCATTCTAAGCATATTTTCTTCTTGAAGTTTCTTGAAATTCCTTCATTTTCACCATCTTCTCCAAGCTCCAAGCTTTGAGTTTTTTGGGTAAGTTTCAAGACTCCTCTTCTTTCTCCTCCATTTTCGTGGTCATGGTCTTCATGTTGGCCATCCATGCTTCATTTTCCAAGCCATTATGCTATTCTAACAAAGTCACCATTTTTAGGGTTTTTGGAGGTCAAATCCGAAAATTGCAAGAAGCTTTCTTGGAGTTCTCTTGATTTCTTCATTTGGGTAAGAGGAAGACACTCCTCCTCAAGCTATATTAGCATCTAGGAACCTTGGTTGTGTTGTTGGCGGAAGAATCCTAATGAGGGTTATTCTTTGATTTTGTGATTAATGTGCTAGTGTAGTGATTTTAATTGATTTATGCTATTGGATTGAATTGTCGTATACAATGTTATATTGGATTGGATTATGTGATTGGAAATGGAAGAAAAACCTTTGAGAACTCCTTTTGGTGGTCACGGTTTTTAGGCTAGAATTTGGGTGAAATTGTGATTGAGTTGTAACTAACATAAGACTTAAATTAATTAATGGATAAAAATGGAATTTTATGGAAGAGAAATTGGGAATGGAAATTCCTATGAGGGCTACGGTTTTGGGGCCAAGTAATTGGGATTCTTGGTGAGCTAATTTAACAAGTGAACAATTTAAAGAACAAAGGGAATGGCATGTAGTATGATGACTTAAAGAATATTTGGAATTTGTAGCCATTGTGAGGCCACGGCCTCTAGGGTATTTTTAGGTAAGTATGAGATTTTGATAATTTAGAAGTATAAGCAACTAGGTAATTAGGAGCCTATGTAATGAAATGGATGATTAATAAATTGGAAGGATTTAATATAATCAAGACTTCATAAATTTTAAAGGACTAAGGGTGAGATTATCCTACGACTTAAGGTAATTCTAAGTGAATGAAGAACAAGAGAGTGTGAGGCCTAAGAGCTCAAATCAATTACAAGCTATGAGAAATTAAATTGCCTTGGAAGATTAATTAATTGCAAGAATTGGATTAGATGTGAACCTTAAAAAGGGAAATAAATTTCTAAGTTAGGATTCATAATGGACCTAAAAATGTACAAATTGACTTGATCCTTATATTGTGATGTTATGAGTCCATGTGAGTGACCATTTGTATATTGATGCTTATATTGGCCTATTGTGGCATGTTATGTAATTGTATGAGATTGTGAATCATACATGTCCATGCATAGTGTCATATGCATTGTGAATGTCCTTGTGGACTGTTGTAAGGCCTAGTTGCCTAGGAGATTGAACACACCTTTGTGCGGGTGCGAGTAGACAAGTGTGGGTCTTGTTATGACCTCGGGGGCGTCGGGGTGCGGGTCCTCCACAATGGATAGTTGGTAGCTCCTCTGCCTGTGGGGCAAACCGATGCAAACGCACCGACGATCCGGACTTGACACTGTCCTATATCGTGATCTAGTGTAGAATGTCTATACAATGCCATGATTGTGCACGAAAAAATTTATTAATAGCACTGGCCTCGGCAGCCGAGTTGCAGACATGTCTCCTGATTTTTCTCTCCGCCTGTTTGAGTCTAGCTCCATGGAGTAGGAACTAGGGGAAAGCATGCATGTGTGTCGTGATATATTATGTCATCATAAAACATTATTTTCCATAACGGTGACCTATTTGACTATTACTGTACTGAATGTCTGCCTGGAAATTGCTTACCTGTTTACTGCTGAATTTACTGTTTATTACTTGGATATGCTATTTCTGAATTGCTACTTGGGCGCGTTGCGCCGCTTGTTTCTAGCTGCTATAATTGGTAATGATGATAGGATGTCTTACCTTTTTCTGTGCTTCTATTATTTGCTACTTGTGTGTGCACTGTATTAGTCGAAGACGACGATAAGGAGGCGGAAGATCCCGAGTTTCCCGGCTTCTGGCCCGAACAAGACTAGCTTCTACTGTGACGATGGCGGCACGTATGCGCGAATTTCTAGGTGATGTGCATCTGACCTTCCTCGGAGGGCTGGAGTGCTGGCACATTAACTTGAATTTCGATCACTGCGTCTACTTAGGAGATATGTCGATTGCCCTAGCCTGGAGACGTCATGAGGCGCCTGTCCTCACCTGCCATGTCAGCCTGCGGCTGGAGTTCTACCTACCCATTAGAGAGATGTGGGGTGACCGTTACTACACCCCTTGGGAGGACTCTTTTGATTCTACTGCTCGGGCTCCTGCCCGTGGTTCTGTGGTTCCCATGGAGGTTTCCTCTGAAGAGGAGGATCCTGCTGAGGACCTAGATACGGTCCCTCCTCATCTGAGAGACTGAGTTTACTGGTAGCTACTGATGGCTACCAGTGTTTTATTTTGGGGCCTGATGTATTTTTTTTTGTGGGCTCTATATTTTTGGTATCTCTGGGGCATATTTGTATAATCCTTTGGGGCAGGTATAGTTTTGCTTTTTGGGTAATTCAGGCTTGTATCTAAGTATAAATGATGTTAGCACATTTTATATATATATATATATATATATATATATATATATATATATATATATATATATATATATATCTATATGCATGTTATTCAAATGTGAATTTTGTCTACTATTTTATTCTTCACTGTCATTTATATTCCGTATGGTTAAAATGATTATAAAAAAAAATATTTCTGCTATTTCGCTCGCGTATTTAAGAATTGAACAAGTTAAACTTAAACGAATGAACCGGGTCTTGAAATGTTAAAACTTTACTTTTCCGCATTTTCTTTTATTTGACAATGTGACGTTCCCTCCCAAAAAGGGGCGTTACATTAAGTTGGTATCAGAGCCCCGGTTTATGTTTTCTTTGGGTCTTGTGTGTGAGTCTGTCTTGTTTGTGCTGTGTGAAATCTCTGTGGTTTGTGTTTTGAAATGAATTCCTCTAACTTACCTTGTGGTTTTCGGTAACAACGATTTGATTTGAGAAAGAGTAGCATGGCGAGAAGTGGAGAAATTGCAGCTGCTATAGAGACAATGTAGCGGATGGCGGAAGTCATCGTGCAGCAAAATGAGCGTACAGCTCAACAACAGGAAAGAGCTGCTCAACAGCTCGAGGTGATAGCCGATGCCCAGAACTTAGCAGAATTTCGTCCCCACAACCCTCCGCAGTTCAAAGGAGAATTTGATCCAGACAAGGCTAGTCTATGGATCAAGGAATTAGAGAAAGTCTTTCATGGCATGAACTGTGCCGAAGACAAGAAGGTGAATTATGCTACTTTCATGCTTGTGGGCAACGCCGAAGACTGGTGGAACGGAGCTCAAAGAGCACTGGAAGCCGAAGGAGCTGACATCACATGGGATGTGTTCAAGAACAAGTTCTTGGACAAATATTTTCCTGCTAATGCGAGACATGCGAAAGAGCTGGAGTTCCTCAACTTGAGACAGGGGAATATGACCGTCAGTGAGTATGCAGCCAAATTTGAGAATCTGGAGAAGTTCTCAACACACTACCAACATCAGACTGATGAAGCCTGGAAATGTTGGAAATTCACCGAGGGATTGAGGTATGAGGTGAAGAAGGCTGTGATCAACCTGAAGATGAAGGTATTCTCAGAACTATTAGACACTTGCTGTAAAGTTGAAGCCTTGGAACAGGCTAGAGACTCGAGAAATAGGAGCTTTGGGCCTGTACGGTCCCAAAGAGGTGGAGGCAGTGGTTCAAACCGCTTCCAAAAGAAGCCTTATTCCCGACCAGCGGGAAGTTAGCAGCAAACCAGTGGAAGTTCTGGTGGAGGATCTTCTGGGAACCGGACTGGCTAGAATGCGACATACCCTTCTAAATGCCTGAAATGTGGGAAAGATCATCTCACGAGAGATTGCACGATCAAGGGAATCATCTGCTTCAGGTGTGGCAAACCGGGCCATATGTCCAGAGACTGCAATCAAGCAAAGGTTGAACCTTCAGTCAATGCGACTCGAGCCAAGAAACCGCAAGCCGGAGGTCGAGTTTACACTATGAGCGGAGCTGAAGCCTCCAAATCTGAAGACTTGATTCAAGGAGAAGGCACCATAGAAGGTAATCTTTTAAAAGTCTTCGTATGACTCTGGGGCAACCCATTCTTTCATATCATATGACTGTGTGCTACGACTTGGCTTACCTGTGTCTAAACTACCTTTTGAATTGACTGTTTCAACCCCCACTGATAAACTGGTAGTTACTACTAAAGTCTGTTTGAAGTGTCCCTTAATTGTTGAAGGTCGAATCTTTTCTGTCGATTTGATCTGTTTACCCCTTTCACAGTTAGATATAATCCTAGGGATGGACTGGTTATCTTCCAACCGTGTTCTGTTAGATTGTTCCAGAAAAACCATAGTTTTCCCTGGGGATGAGAATTCTAGATACTTGACGGCCAACCAAGCACGAACTTTCTTGAAAGAAGGAGCTCAGGGGTACATGCTACTATCTTCTTTAAAAATCGAGAGCGAGGCTGACCTGGACACTATTCTGGTAGTGAAAGAGTTCTCTAAAGTTTTTCCAGAAGAAGTACCTAATTTACCACCGACACGTGAGATCGAGTTTGCTATTGATCTGGTACCAGGAGCTGGCCCCGTGTCTATAGCACCTTATCGGATGTCGCCAACGGAATTGGCAGAACTCAAGAAACAACTAGAAGAGCTTTTGGAGAAATAGTTCGTTAGACCGAGTGTGTCACCGTGGGGAGCACCAGTGCTGTTAGTTCGAAAAAAAGACGGTACATCAAGATTGTGTGTGGACTATAGGCAGTTGAACAAATTGACAATCAAGAACAAGTATCCACTCCCAAGAATTGATGATTTAATGGACCAGCTGAAGGGAGCAACAGTGTTTTCGAAGATCGATTTGAGATCTGGGTACCATTAGATAAGAGTGAAAACGGAGGATGTGCCCAAGACTGCTTTTCGTACTCGATACGGTCATTACGAGTACCTTGTGATGTCGTTTGGTGTTACGAATGCACTTGCTATCTTCATGGACTACATGAACAGGATCTTTCGTCCTTACTTGGACAAGTTTGTTGTCGTCTTCATTGACGATATCCTGATATATTCCTAGAATCAGAAGGATCATGCTGAACACCTCAGCATAGTTCTTCAGATTCTAACAGAGAAGGAATTGTATGCCAAGCTGTTGAAATGTAAGTTTTGGCTTGATGAGGTGACGTTTTTAGGCCATGTGATCTCGCAGGAAGGGATTGCAGTGGATCCATCGAAAGTAGAGGCAGTATTACAGTGGGAACAACCGAAGTCAGTGACGGAAGTTTGTAGCTTCGTGGGTTTAGCCGGATACTACAGAAGATTCATAGAAGGGTTTTCCAAGATTGCTGGACCGCTTATTCAGCTGACGAGGAAGAATCAAGCTTTTGAATGGACTGATAGCTGCGAGTAGAGTTTCCAAAGTTGAAGAAACGGCTGACTATCTCACCCGTATTGGTGTTACCTGATCCGAATGAGCCATTCGAGGTGTACTGTGACGCTTTGTATTAAGGATTGGGATCTGTTCTTATGCAACACTGAAGAGTGGTAGCTTATGCTTTGCGACAGTTGTGAGTACATGAAAAGAACTACCCTACACATGATTTGGAACTTGCAGCCGTGGTCTTTGCTCTAAAGATCTGGAGGCATTTTCTCTATGGAGCAACATTCAATATCTTCAGCAACCACAAGAGCTTGAAGTATTTATATGACCAGAAAGAGCTGAACAAGAGGCAGCGGAGATGGCTGGAATTCCTGAAGGATTATGATTTCCAACTGTTGTACCACCCTGGCAAGGCGAACGTCGTGGCTAATGCCTTGAGCAGAAAGACTATCAGTGCTTCTGCCCTGATGATCAAGGAAAGAGACCTCATAGAACAGTTTAGAGATGTATGGTCGTTTGTTAAGTTGGAACCCGGAAGGATTTGTATGAATATGGTCACCATCTCAAGTGAACTAATGGATGACATACGGGAAAAGCAGAAAGCCGATGAATTCTTGCAAGAGGCGAGAGAATTAATAAGGCAAGGCAAAGAGACGGAATTTGAAGTAGGAACGGATGGAATTTTGAGATTCCGAGGTAGAGTTTGTATTCCCCGTGACCATGAGCTTAGGCGATATATTGTAGAACATGCTCACACCAGCAAGCTGAGTATGCATCCAGGCATAACTAAGATGTACCAAGATCTGAAGAAATTGTTCTGGTGGCATGGAACGAAGAGTGACGTCACTAGATGTGTATCGACTTGTTTAGTTTGTCAAAAAGCTAAAGTGGAACATCAAAGACCAACAGGATTGCTACAACCATTGTCTATTCCTGAATAGAAATGGGACAACATTGTGATGGATTTTGTTGTGGGTTTGCCAAGGACAAAGAAAGGACACGACTCGATATGGGTAATAGTGGATCGACTCACAAAGTCAACCCATTTTCTCCCGATTAACATGAGGTACAGTTTGGAGAAGTTGACCCAGCTTTATATTGGAGAGATCGTTAGGCTACATGGTGTGCTTACGAGTGTTGTTTCGGATAGGGATCCAAGGTTTACTTCGAAATTTTGGCAGAGTTTGCAAGCATCGTTGGGAACAAAGTTACGTTTGAGTTCAGTGTACCACCCACAAACCGATGGTCAATCTGAAAGGACGATCCAATCTTTAGAAGATCTGCTTAGAGCTTGCACTATGGAACAAACTGGATGTTGGGATGAAGCTCTACCACTGATAGAGTTCACCTACAACAACAGTTATCATTCGAGTATAAGGATGGCACCCTATGAAGCTCTGTATGGACGACGGTGTCGAACACCATTGTGTTGGTACCAAGACGGAGAGCGTCTTACGATTGGACCAGATATCATTCAGCAGACGACTGAGAAGGTTAAAATGATTCAAGAGAAGATGAGAACTGCTCAGAGCCGGCAAAAGAGTTATGCAGATAAGAGGAGGAAGCCTCTTGAGTTTGAGGAAGGTGAGCATGTATTCTTGAAAGTCACACCCACGACTGGGGTCGGCCGGGCTTTGAAATCTAGAAAACTCACTCCAAAATTTCTTGGACCTTACCGAATCCTTCGCCTGATAGGTCCAGTAGCCTACCAGATAGCCTTACCCCCTTTTCTTTCCAACATACACAATGTCTTCCATGTGTCACAACTTCGTAAGTATTTGCCTGATCCAAGTCATGTCATAGCACCGGACATAGTACAGTTAAAAGAGAACTCGACCTATGAGGCACCTCCTGCGAGAATCAAGGACCGACGAATAAAACAACTCAGAGGAAAGGAGATCCCATTGGTAAAAGTGATTTGGAATGAAACGACTGGTGATGCAACTTGGGAGCCAGAAGACAAGATGAGAGAGCAACATCCGGAACTATTTTAAGGTATGTAAATTTCGAGGAAGAAATTCCTTTTTAGTATGGGAGTGTTGTAACATCCCGAAAAATACTTGTTTAATCATAGATCATCATTTTATAATATTCTTGATTTTTAGGAATTTTTCTGGAATTTTTCGGAAACGATGAATATTTTAATATATTTTTCGTTTTACGTGCACACTGAGCTGAGAATTGCTGAGGTCAGTGTAACGCTCCAGAAATTAATTATTTCACCACCAATAGTCATTTTCTAATATTTGTGATTTATGTGAATTTTTCTGGAATTTTTCGGAAATGATGAATATTTTAATATATTCTTCGTTTTGCGTAAAACTTGAGCAGAGTCGGGAAAAACGACTGTAATGCTTCAAAAATTGGAAAATTATATGATGAATAGTCGTTTTATAATATTTTTAATTTTTGAGAATTTTCTGGGATTTTTCCGGAAATGTCGAATATTTTAATATATTTCTCGTTTTATGTACGCACTGAGCAGAACTGGAGAAACACGATGTTTCCTCTGAGAACCTTGAGCTATGGACATGTCAACGGGGGATCTTACTACACCCGAGACTTGACACAATTTACGAGATTTCACAATTTTCAAGAAATCTTAACAGATAAAATAAATCAATACTGCGAAAATTTATCAGTCAGATTAATTAAATACTGACTTCTGTCAACTGTAACTATTATCCATTGGATAATAGTGTGTAATAAAAATCCTATCACATTATCCAAATGAAATTCGCTTTATGTCTAATCAATTCACTTTAATTCAAATTTAATGTTAAATAATCAAAGCTTCTTTGAGAAGCTTTGACCAAACATTGACTCAAATGCCCTTGGCTTCTCTTGAAGCCAACTCTCCTCTCTCTCTTCTCTCTCTACACGGCTGGAAGCAGCCTTTGGGCAAGGGAAATTGTTTCAATTCATTAATTCCATTTATCTCACAAATTCTATAATTAACCAAAAACACTTTCTCTCTCATCCTTTCTTCTTCTTCTTCACTTTGAGTTTTCTCTCCCTTCTCTCTACATGCTCTACGGCCAGCAGCCCCTTCCCCTACCCAATCTTCACAAAAATTTAAACTAAACACATTTTCTTAATCATCTCACCATTCTAAGCATCTTTTCTTCTTGGAGTTTCTTGAAATTCCTTCATTTTCACCATCTTCTTCAAGCTCCAAGCTTTGAGCTTTTTGGGTAAGTTTCAAGACTCCTCTTCTTTCTCCTCCATTTTCGTGGTCATGGTCTTCATGTTGGCCATCCATGCTTCATTTTCCAAGCCATTATGCTATTCTAACAAAGTCACCATTTTTAGGGTTTTTGGAGGTCAAATCCGAAAATTGCAAGAAGCTTTCTTGGAGTTCTCTTGATTTCTTCATTTAGGTAAGAGGAAGACACTCATCCTCAACCTCTATTAGCATCTAGGAACCTTGGTTGTGTTGTTAGTGGAAGAACCCTAATGAGGCTTATTCTTTGATTTTGTGATTAATGTGCTAGTGTAGTGATTTTAATTGATTTATGCTATTGGATTGAATTGTTGTATACAATGTTATATTGGATTGGATTATGTGATTGGAAATGGAAGAAAAACCTTTGAGAACTCCTCTTGATGGTCACGGTTTTTAGGCTAGAATTTGGGTAAAATTGTGATTGAGTTGTAACTAACATAAGACTTAAATTAATTAATGGATAAAAATGGAATTTTATGGAAGAGAAATTGGGAATGGAAATTCCTATGAGGGCTATGGTTTTGGGGCCAAGTAATTGGGATTCTTGGTGAGCTAATTTAACAAGTGAACAATTTAAAGCACAAAGGGAATGGCATGTAGTATGATGACTTAAAGAAAATTTGGAATTTGTAGCCATTGTGAGGCCACGGCCTCTAGGGTATTTTTAGGTAAGTATGAGATTTTGATAATTTGGAAGTATAAGCAACTAGGTAATTAGGAGCCTATGTAATGAAATGGATGATTAATAAATTGGAAGGATTTAATATAATCAAGACTTCATAAATTTTAAAGGACTAAGGGTGAGATTATCCTACGACTTAAGGTAATTCTAAGTGAATGAAGAACAAGAGAGTGTGAGGCCTAAGAGCTCAAATCAATTACAAGCTATGAGAAATTAAATTCCCTTGGAAGATTAATTAATTGCAAGAATTGGATTGGATGTGAACCTTAAAAAGGGAAACAAATTTCTAAGTTAGGATTCATAATGGACCTAAAAATGTACAAATTGACTTGATCCTTATATTGTGATGTTATGAGTCCATGTGAGTGACCATTTGTATATTGATGCTTATATTGGCCTATTGTGGCATGTTATGTAATTGTATGAGATTGTGAATCATACATGTCCATGCATAATGTCATATGCATTGTGAATGTCCTTGTGGACTGTTGTAAGGCCTAGTTGCCTAGGAGATTGAACACACCTTTGTGCGGGTGCGAGTAGACAAGTGTGGGTCTTGTTATGACCTCGGGGGCGTCGGGGTGCGGGTCCTCCATAATGGGTAGTTGGTAGCTCCTCTGCCTGTGGGGAAAACCGATGCAAATGCAACGACGATCCGGACTTGACACTGTCCTATATCGTGATCTAGTGTAGAATGTCTGTACAATGCCATGATTGTGCATGAGAAAATTTATTGATAGCACTGGCCTCGGCAGCCGAGTTGTAGACATGTCTCCTGATCTTTCTCTCTGACTGTTTGAGTCTAGCTCCATGGAGTAGGAACTAGGGGAAAGCATGCATGTGTGTCGTGATATATTCTGTCATCATAAAACATTATTTTCCATAACGGTGACCTGTTTGACTATTACTGTACTGAATGTCTGCCTGGAAATTGCTTACCTGGTTACTGCTGAATTTACTGTTTATTACTTGGATATGCGGTTTCTGAATTGCTACTTGGGCGCGTTATGCCGTTTGTTTCTAGCTGCTATAATTGGTAATGATGGTAGGATGTCTTACCTCTTTCTGTGCTTCTATTATTTGCTACCTGTGTGTGCACTGTATTGGTCGAAGACGACGGTAAGGAGGCGGAAGATCCCGAGTTTCCCGGCTTCTGGCCCAAACAAGACTAGCTTCTACTGTGACGATGGCAGCACGTATGCGCGGATTTCTGGGTGATGTGCGTCTGACCTTCCTCGGAGGGCCGGAGTGCTGGCACATTAACTTGAATTTCGATCGCTGCATCTACTTGGGAGATGTGTCGATTGCCCTAGCCTGGAGACGTCATGAGGCCCCTGTCCTCACCTGCCATGTCAGCCTGCGGCTGGAGTTCTACCTATCCATCAGGGAGATGTGGGGTGACCGTTACTGCACCCCTTGGGAGGACTCTTTTGATTCTACTGCTCGGGCTTCTGCCCGTGGTTCTGTGGTTCCTATGGAGTTTTCCTCTGAAGAAGAGGATCCTGCTGAGGACCCGGATACGGTCCCTCCTCATCTGAGAGACTGAGTTTACTGGTAGCTACTGATGGCTGCTAGTGTTTTATTTTGGGGCCTGATGTATTTTTTTTGTGAGCTGTATATTTTTGGTATCTTTGGGGCATATTTGTATAATCCTTAGGGGCAGGTATAGTTTTGCTTTTTGGGTAATTCAGGCTTGTATCTAAGTATAAATGATGTTAGCACATTTTATATATATATATATGCATGTTATTCAGATGTGAATTTTGTCTACTATTTATTCTTCACCGTCATTTATATTCCGCATGGTTAAAATGATTATAAAAAAAAATATTTCTGCTATTTCGCTCGTGTATTTAAGAATTGAACAAGTTAAACTTAAACGAATGAACCGGGTCTTGAAATATTAAAACTTTACTTTTCCGCATTTTCTTTTATTTGACAATGTGACGTTCCCTCCCAAAAAGGGACGTTACATGTCCTATGTGTAAGAGGAATCACAAGAACAAGCCTTCCCTTGCAGACCAGACACTATGCTTTACATATGACCAGAAAGGACACTTTGCCAGGAGTTGTCCACAAAAGCAAGCAGCATTACCTCCTCCCAAACCCCAGACTAGAGGAAGAGTCTTCACTTTGAGCGGCAAGGAAGCAACTCAATCTTCTAATCTTATACAGGGTAAGTGCATAGTTAAAGATATTCTTTTAACTGTATTATACAATTCGGGAGAATCTAATTCTTTCATTTCTTATGATTATGTAAGGATGTTGGATTTATCTATTTCTGATCTCCCATATGACCTAACAGTTTCCTCTCCCACTGAAAAACCAGTAATGACTTCCAAAATATGTTTAAACTATTGTATGAATGTTGAAAATAGAGATTTTCTTGTAAACCTTATATGTCTACCTCTTATTGAAATAGATATTATTTTAGGCATAGACTAGCTGTCAGCAAACCATATTGTCATGAATTGATTAGATAAAACATTAGTATTTATGTCTAATAATCCTTCCACCAACATTTCTCCTGAATTCATATACCTATTAGGGTACAGTGATATGGGTTCTGTGGGAATGAGCAAGTGTATAAATGAGCACTGAAGTGAATTTGAATGTCATATTATGGCAAAGTTATTTTATATAGACCGTTAAGTGAATTTGAGATTATGGTTTCTGATTAGAAATTTATTTCTGAAAGTATTTATGAGTGTAATTATGATGCTTGTTAATAAATGTTTTTTAATACTATTAATAATTGGAATTCTTTTTCGGGAAGAGAAATGACTTGATTTGGCTTTTGTCACCTTTCTAAAGTATAACTTGAGTTTGTAACTTATTTTTTCCTGAAATAGCTGAATTTATTATGATGACATAGATTTTTAATAGTATTACTAAGAATTCCTAGAATTCTCACCCTTATTTTATTGAATTCCATAATATTTCCAGGAAAGGATTCTTCAGTAAAGAGACGAAGAAAGAAGTTGTAGTATAGGTTTTGATAACATTTTGTAATTATAATGTATAATTAGTGCCTTAGAGTATTTTATGTAATTTATTGTGTATTGAATTGTACTTTGTATACTAACCTTCATAATATATGTATATAACATTAACCTCTCAGTAGGCTCATTTTTTGTGTACATCACACAGTAGTATTTTAAAACTATTTATATTAGTTATAAGTGACATGCTTAATTCCAAATACTAAAGTGTAATTCCATATACATGATTAGTATTAGCATTAAGGATGTTACGTTTGGCACATGTATATTTATGATTGTAGAACTTATCTGTTTATGCATAAAAAAAGTTAAAGTTCTTCCAGTTATGACTCACTTTAAGGTTATAGTTACACTCTATAATACTGATTTTCATTGCACATTGATTAATGGCTTCCGACCTAGCTCACCTTGAGAGCTAAATAATTTAATTTAAGATTAAAATAAAGTTAAGAACTAAGCAAGGCGAAGTGTCGTTTAAAAGAGAAACAAATAAATCTGAAATACAAGTTGGTTCGAACATGTTAGAAACTTAACCAAACTGTTAATGTGCTATAGAAATGAATATGTGATGAACTTTATCTTATCTGATTCACCTGTTTGAGTGTAAGGTGGATCGCATAAGGTATGAGGTGTCACAATAGATGGTATTAGAGTTGTTCATCCTGAATAGTCTTAGGGAATGGATTGACTATGCTAGACTTAGTGTAAGTTCCTTTGTTTTTTAGTTATGCAGTTAGGATTTCTTATTTGAGGATGAGATTTCTATGTAGTTTAGAATTGTATAACTGCCTGAGGTATGAATGTTAAAAGTCTATGTCACATTGGTTACATGATATTGAGATAGCTCAACTCAATATTTATTATTCTGTATGTATTGGAAACTATGGCATCTACTCGGCAAATATGTGCTAATGATGACATGGCAAAGTTCATGGGAACTTTCAGGGAGGTGGCAGTAGCCTTTAGAGAACAAAGTCAAACTACCAATAGAATGCTTGATGAAATGAGAGCTAATGAAGTTAGACCCTAAAATCTTAGAGGTACGGCAGACCTTACTAATTAGTCACCTGGTGGAAATCCTAGTTTCCAAGGTCAACCTGAATTCAAAAAGGCCAAATCTCGTACCTTTTGAGAAGAATACAACCATGCAATAGTAGAGGGTTAGCTAAAGGAGTTAGAGAAGATTTTCACTATTATGAACAACACATATAATCAGAAGGTAATTTTTGCTTCTTACATATTGGTCGAAGAAGCAGAATGTTAGTGGAATGGTGTTAGGAGGCTGCTAGAGGCAACAGGAACCTAGATTACCTGGGCATTGTTTAGGACCATTTTCTTGGAAAAGTGTAACACCCTTGTGGGGATGTCACATATATAAATAAAATAAAAGAAAGATAAATAAAATCTACCTAAGTTGTAAAACATTTGTAACATAATATTGCGGGTCGTAAAATTCTTCTTGTTAAACAGAATAGTATTAAATAAAATAATGCGGAAACACAAAATAAACAAACCAACATCTCACATAATATACATATGGTACTAGTTATAAGTTATACAAATAATTTACAACTATCCATATTTAAACTAAAATAGTAAACAAAACAGTAAAAGGTTAATATATACAAACGCAGACACGCCCAAGTACACATCACAAATATCTAACCCTCTGAAGGATCACTGTCAGATGAAACTTCAGGTGATAGATATCCAGGATGTCTCGACCTTCTACGGACACGGGTCCGTGCAGTCGATACGCTGCTAATCTCACTAGGCGCATCAAACATGCCGCCCCAATGACGCCTAAGAGATAGCGGCAACTCCACATGTAAGTACAACAAAGTAGAAAAGATCGGCACTCCATTAAACTCCGTACGTATGGTCACAGTCAGACGCCCTATGTACGTCACCGAATCTCTATCTTCTCGCAAACGCCAGGCTTCAGAGCCTCCGTGAAACTCAAGTTGCACGAATCCAAAGAATCCTGGTAGCGTCATATCCACACAATCAATCCAAAGGATATAGATGATCGGATGGTTCTTGATCGTAGAACTGATCTTCGGCTTGCTGCTCTTCCTCCTCTTCAGGATACTCACACTCAAGAGGCTGTTCCTCTTCCTCAAACTCTTTATCACATAATTTAAAATATACAGATAACACATACAAGAAAGAGGTAAGACAATCTAAATCATCACAAACATGGTAAATAAGAAAACAACAATACAACAGGTAAAATAGTTCATACAATATAGCATACTATAATAACATAAATCATAATATTAAATAATACAAAACTCAATACAACAATAACATACAATGGTACAGATGAATAAAATGGTACAGATAATTAAAATGATACAGATAGATAAAATAGTGCAACTAAATAACATTAAAATGTATAAAACATAAATATATGAAATGTGACTCAACCCTACTCCATGGAGCTAAAAATACAGACATTAGAGAGAACAACCTGCAAAATCTATTAGTACCGTCGACCGCCCAATAACTATTTCGCTGTCTCACGTTGCGTCTATAGCCCACTGTAAAAAAAAGATGTAGTGATGTAGCACACTGTCATACGTCGTGTCACTACAAGCTTGCACTAATAAACTTCACAAGATCTTGATTAAGTATAGTGCGTGTCGAGTCCATTAGTGTGTTACCAGTTACCACGGCCCAGAGGAGCGACCAACTGTTCACGAATAGAATAATCTGCACACTAATGTCTCCAAGTTCATTCAAGTTGAACCACACTACGCTTATCACACCGACAACACGATGTTATTCATCTCGTCAATCAATCCACCAATTATCAACCAAATTGCACAACTCAATGCATGATAAAAATTCCAAATATGCCCTCACTGGCAAAAATTCCAAATATGCCCTCACTGGCAAAAATTCCAAATATGCCCTCACTGGCAAATCGCATATATATACAGTACGTCCCACCTGACAGTACTATTTCACAATCTGTCCAGGTCCACCACTTTGGCCCGACAGTAAAACTTGCTATTTTTGTCAATCGCGTAGAAATTTTATCGCGTTTTCAAAATCTCTTCGCTTTTACAAACGTTTTTAAATCGCGTAAATATATTTTAATGTTTTTAAAATCACGTACTGTTTTTCAAACGTTTTCTCAATCGCGTAAGATTTTTAAATCATTTTCTTGTCCGAATTCCTTAAAATTACTGCTTAAATAAACAGAAATAATATTTAATACGTTTGAACTACGTAGAATATTTTTCATACCATATAAATTATATTTGCTATCTTTTCTATGTTATTTGTCTGTTTTTAGCAAAAATTGATAGTATTTTGCTTAGAAAATGTATAACGATAATTTTCTAAGTTTTTAAGTAAAAATTTCTTTTATTTATATTATAACCATTTAATTACACTTTTGAAAACTACTAACGTGCTTCAAAATATAATATGAGCTCTACGTTAGAAATTTTACAAAAGCTACTGTATTTCCTTTTAACTATTAAAATCATTAGTTTTAACTTCTTAAACTTAATCTAATCAATTTATTTCTTCGAAAATCATTGTAGAAAAATTCCTTTTAATATATATTGCTTCTTTTTTATTGAAAATGGTTTGGAAATGATTTTAGAAATCATAAATCCTTGGCTTTGGCATGTTGGCCGAAATACTTAAAATTACCATTTGATCTCTACATTCATTTTTCTTGCTCTAAACAATTTTGTATCTTGTTAATTTTCCTAGGTTAATTAAATCACACTCTTAGAAAATTGATGAGAACATTTTGGTTCTCCTTTTTGGTTGAGGCCGTGAGCCTTGGTGATGTGTTCTTTGGAACACTCATGCAATCCTTGACATGTTGTTCACATCTTAAGATTTACACATGCATCTACTAACACATACAATATTTCAAAGCTTGTAGACATGCAAGTTAATACAAATCACAAATAGGAAAGCTAATAACAAGCACACAAATGAATCCTTATGGATTCTACAATCACAAACAATTTCCATCTTCTTACCACCACCCAAGGATGATAAGATTTAAGTCTTCCTCTTACCTTAAATGAAGACAAATACTCTTTCACTCCTTTCTAGGGTTTCGGTTTTCACTCTCCAAGATACCTATCAAGCTTAAACAAAATTCTACAAGTTATAATCATGAAAGAAAGCTTAAACCATGGATCAATCATGGCTTAGAACTTTGAAAAAGAATTTAGAAATGAAAAACAAAGAGTTTCACCTTCTAGGTAAAATCTCCCAAGTAGATTTTCAAGCTCCAAATGATGGATTTTGCAAGAACTCTCAACTAGAGATGTTCTTAGAATTGTGTTTAGGTTTAGAAAAGTTGGTTAGAAGAAATTTTGGGTAGATGGATGGTGAAGAATGGTGTTTGGCCGAATGGTGCTTCAAGAACACAACAATGGAGTTTGGTATTTTTGGAAGAGAGAGAAGAGAGAAAATGTTAGGAAATTAAGTGATAACTACCCTTCCAAAAGGTGCATGGCCGTAGACTTCAAGGGCAAGGGAGGTGTCCATTTGGTTGGCTCTATCCAAGCCTTAGAAATGATCAATGGTGAGGATTAAGACTTGATCACCAAGCTTTGCTCTCATTGGTCAATCTAAGCCTAGTCACTAAGCCTTGTCATTAAGCATTGTCACTAATTAAGCCTTGTCACATGCTTAGTCACATGCTCTTGAATGTTCCACCACTAATGATGTTTAATTAAGCTACTAATCCTATTAAGTTTTCACTAAACGTGGGTCTCGTAAAACATTTCCGGGTCCATTACCGCTTATTTGTACTGACTAATAAAATAATGTTATAATAATATAAAATTATTTTATTTTACAGTTAAATCCTAAAAATTAAAAGATTACTAACCGTATCATTCAGAATTGGGTTTAGTAAGATCCTCAGCTCTCGAATAATTAAAATAAGATTTCCCGGCCTGGAAAATATTATTTTTTGTCCCGAGCAAATCACACAAAAAGTACAAATAAAATCACAAACGAGTAATATAAAACAAGTAATTCATACGAAAAAACAACAAACAGTACAAAAAGGACATAACGGTCATTTATGATAAAGTTAAAAAACATCAAACAGTACATTCGGGACACAACGGTAATACCCCAAAAGTTTAGGGTGTCACAAAAAGTACTTTCTAGAAACCTATAAGAGGTCGAGGAACTTGAGTTCCTGAAGTTGGAATAGGGTAATATGACTGTGAGCCAATATGTGGCAAAATTTGAGGTATTGTCTAAGTTTTCCTCTTACTTTCAGCATAACCTTGACCAAAAATGAAAATGTGTAAAATTCCAAGCAGGACTGAGAGAGGACATACTCAAAGCAGTGGGTCCTTTGGAAATCAGGGATTTTTTGACTCTAGTGAATAAGTGCAGCATTATAAAAAGTTATGATCTGCTAAGATCAATGAGAGAAGGAGGTTAGAGCTCTTAGAAGAAAAGGAAATTTGATGATAGAAACAATAAGGGTCATTTCAGACCCAGGTTTAACCAGAACAAGGATAAGCAGGTGCAAAATGGACCAGTGTGCACTAAATATGGAAGGCACCAATAGTGCTCATAGATTACATGAATAGAATCTTTAGGCCTTACCTTGATAAATTTGTAGATGTACTTATAGATGATATACTTATCTATTTAGAGACAACAGAAAAAAATGAGCAACACCTTAGGATAGCTTTGGACATATTAAGAGAAAAGCAGTTATTTGCCAAACTAGAAAAATGTGAGTTCTGGTTAAGAGAAATGCAATTATTGGGTCCTATAGTATCCCAAGGAGAAGTGTCAATTGATCCTAGTATGATAGAAGCAGTAGTGCATTAGGAGAAGCCTACTATTGTAACTGATATTAGGAATTTCTTTGGACTAACAGGGTATTATAAGAGATTTATAAAAGGATTTTCCTAATTAGCATTGCCTTTGACCAGATTGACTAGGAAAAGTAATCCTTTTGAGTGGACACAAGAATATGAAAATAGTTTTCAAGCCTTGAAACATAGATTAACTACAATACGTGTGCTAGTAATCATAGATCCTCAAGAAAACTTTTGAGGTGTACTGTGATGCCTCAAAGAAAGGATTAGACTGTGTATTGATGCAGAATATAGGATTAGTTGCTTACACCTCTAAGAAATTAAGACCACATGAGTAGAATTATCCTACTTATGATTTGAAATTGGTAACAGTAATTTTTGCCTTGAACATTTGGAGGCATTACTTGTATGGAGTCAAATTTGAGGTGTTTAGAGATCATAAAAGTTTGAAGTATTTGTTTGATAAAAAATAATTAAATATGAGGCAAAAAAGATAAATAGAATTCTTGAAAGATAATGATTTTGAATTAAAGTATCGTCCAAGCAAAGCCAATGTAGTGACTAATGCACTTAGTAGAAATTTTCTACATGTGTCCCAAATGATGATTTAGGAAATGGAACTTCTAAAGAGTTTTAGAAATATGAGTCTAGTAGTGACTGTGTCACCACATAGTCTCTGTATGAGTGAACTGAGAATAGTTAGTGATCTTAGAGCTCAAATTTGAGAAGACCAAGAAAGAGATCAAGCCTTACATAAATTAAGTGATCAAATTCAACAAGGAAAACAAAAAGGATTTAGTATGGTAGAGGATGGCATGATCCTATATAGAGGAAGGTTGTACATTCAAGAGAATGTTGAGTTAAGAAATAGAATTATGGAGAAAGCCCACAAAAGTAGTTATACTGTTCATCCAAGTGCAACCAAGATGTACTAGGATCTTAATAAGATATTTTGGTGGACTAAGATGAAAGTGAATTTTGCTCAGCATGTGTCTAAGTGTTTAATTTTCCAGAAAGTTAAGTTTGAATAGCATAAATCTAAGGAACTTTATAACCTTTAGAAATCCCAGAATGAAAATGGGATAGCATCTTAATGGACTTTTTCACAAGACTGCCAAGAACCCAGTAAGGATATGATTCGATATAGGTCATTGTGGATAGACTGATAAAGTTTGTCCACTTTCTTCCAATGAAAGCTAACTACTTATTGGATAAGCTAGCTTAGTTGTATATTTAAGAGCTAGTTAGATTGTATATAATACCTTCGAGTATAGTGTCAGATAGAGATCCTAGGTTTACCTTTAGATTTTGGAGAGCTTTACATGCAGCTTTTAGGACTAGGTTGTGTTTCAACATAGCTTATCACCCACAAATAGATGAGCAAATTGAGAGAACCATCCAAACCCTAGAGAATATGCTTGGGCATATGTATTGGAATAGTAGGGTAGCTGGGATAGGTATCTGTCATTGGTAGAGTTTGCTTATAACAATAGGTACTACATAAGCTTAAGGATAGCACCCTATAACGCATTGTATGGCAGAAAATATAGATTGCCTCTATGTTGGTATAAGGTAGGTGAAAAAATCATTCTAGGCCCAAAACTAGTATAACAAACACAAAGCAAATAAAGAAGTTTAAAGATAGGTTAGCAATCGCTCAAAATAGGTAGAAAAGATGTGCTGATAAGAGTAGGAGACCTCTAGAATTTGAAGAAGGAGAATATGTATTTCTGAGAGTCACTCCAATCACTGGGATTGACAAAGTCTTGAAATCTAAGAAACTAAGTCCTTGATTCCTTGGTCATTTCCAATTCCTAAAAAGAATTGAACTTGTTGCTTATCAAATAGCCCTTCCACTTAGTCTATCTAATCTTCATAATGTCTTCAATGTTTCTTAACTTAGAAAATATAATCTAAATCCTTCACATATTCTTAAAAGTGATTTAGTTCAATTAAATGATGATTTAACTTATAAATAAAACATGTATGAATTGTGGATAGAGGAGGAAGATAGATTTCTTTAGTAAAAGTGGTATGGGAAGGGGTGAACGTTGAGGAGGCTACTTAGGAGCTGGAATCCAGCATGAAGCAAGATTATCCAAAGCTTTTTACATAAGGTAACTAAATTTTGGAGGTAAAATTTTTAAAAGGATGGGAGAATTGTAATATCCTCCCTTCCAGCTTGCTTATATAGATATTATAGTAGATTTTAGATTATTGTCTGACTTGTCTGCTTATTTACGTGCATGTCCATGTTTGTATATGCATGTTAATAGTTGCTTAGCATGTAAATTAAGTTTAGATATTAGTCAAAATAATTATAAAAATTATTAAATAAGTGGAAATAATGATTAAAATTTTATAATAATGTTATAAATAAATAAAGTGATTTATAGCAATTTTTGATAGCTTAAATAATTAAATTTAGTAATGTTAGTATGTTAAAAATAGCGTAGTAATTAGAATAAATAAGGTAAAATTATGAAAATAATTTTTATTAGTGGAGAAATTAATCTAAATGGAAATGTAATTTTTATAATTATCTATGAGCTAATAAAAATGCTTAGGAGTAAGTTAGATTAATTATATGATCTTAGAAAATTATTTAGTAAAATTCTAGAGCAATCATTACTCTTCAACCACTAGAATTCCATGCAAGAAAGGGATGCCACCTAACTTTGTTTCTTATTGGATTGGTATCAAGTCTTAAAATTGAACGAGTTAGAGCATGGTAGGACTTAAACCAATAGAATGACATGCATGTAGGTTGCTTGCACTCTAAGTTAACAACACATTGGTAAGAATTAGGACCTAATGAGTATCAATTGGCCTAAACTAAGGTTCTAAACTAATCTAATGGAATTTCTAAAACATAATGGAAGGTAGGAACATAAAGATTGAAGATCAAAATTATTCTAGGAGTTATGTAGCTCATCTAAACTGCCATTTACTTCAACAACTTAACCACTAAGTGGTTCTTCGATTTTATTCCCTCACTAACTCAATGTTGCCCCCTCCCCCTCACTAAACACTTCACTATCTCATCTTTTTATCTCGATTAGGTGCAACCAAGGCAGCCATAGGAGCTTGTCTTCAAACCTTTGCATGAGCCACCTCTGGTCTTCATCTCATCTTGCTCAAGAAGGAAAAGTTTCTTCTTATCTTCCCCTCTACCATCTGCACTAGTTGGATTCTCAAACCAAGCAAGTTAACCACCATTTCTTCCTCCTTCTCGCGAGTTAGTGGCCCCTAACTAGGGGTATTTGCCTTCTTTTATTCTTCCAATTTTCCTCTTATGCTCATATATGAACTTGCATGTTGATTGTGAATGGAATTTGATGTTGCTTGGCTAATTATGGGTCTTGGGTTCATGGAGGAAACATTGGGGGGTTTTGCACCAAATTCATGATTGACATTGGTTGGCTTTTACCTTGATCTATATATGTTGTATTTTGATGAAATTTGATGTTGTTTAATTGAACCTTGTTCTTGGGTTCACGTGGAAAATATAGGGTTTTTTTTTGCACTAATGCTCTTGGTTGAGGTTAGTTGGCTCTCACCATGTTCTAAATGAGCTTGAAGTGACAAACTTTGATGATTTTAGTTGGTGCATATGTCTCGGGTTCATAGAGGTTTAGGGGTTGAGTTATGCTAACTTGCTTTTATGCTTTCTAATTAAACATGTTTTGATGAAATTGTGTTAAATCTCGAATTTTGAATAATGGGGTGGTCATTTTGGTGTTTGGCAGAAAGCTATATTGATGAAATTGGTACAAAATTTTGAGAATTAAGTTAATAAAGATGAGTGTAAATTGATGAGTATGGATTAGATTTAGCTTTGGTTGATAAATTTGAATGGAATCGATGTATTAGGATTGGCCATATCATGAGGCCATGACCTATGCTTAGGTTATAAGGTCTAGTTTGATAAATAAACTTCTTAATTAAAGGTTAATTATGAGTCATTAGGTTAATTATGTTTAGTCTTAACTATTTAAGATAAATTAAAATATTTATTAAAAAATTAAGAAAATTATATGGTGAGTTCTAATTATATGCAATCAATTATTCAAATCCAAATCTGAATCTCAATAACATTATAGAACCAGTAATGAATTAAGCAGGGAGGAGGTTTACAAAAATAAATCAGTGAAAATGACCAGAGACGCAAAATTGGTGAGGGTCTTTGGTTCTGCTTCTAGAACCTGCCTCTGCCTGTGCGAATACTCCTTACTAAGATCTCTATCTTAGCTCTCTCTTTGCTTTGCACTGTGAGTGTAGATAACAGAGGTTGGAGGTGATTCGTGATAGTTGCAAGGGTTGAGTTGTATGCCAGGATTCGGTTCAAGGAGTACAAATGGTTCACAGTGGTGAAGTTTGTGACTAGTGAGTTGTAAGGTGGTGGTGGTGTGAAGTTTGTGGCTACGAGTTATGGTTGCTGGGTTGTGTTAGCCTTGGGTGGTGTACGGAGTGCAATGGCGGATGCGGTGGAGCATGGTGGTTATGCAAAGGGTGAAGGAATTATGTTGGGTGGTGCATTCTCTAAGCGTATGGCTAGGGTCGTATGACTCTATACCTGTGTTGAACAGAGTGTAAGGGCCTTAATTTATAGAGCTGGAGATGCATTTTCCCATTGTGATTATCTCCCAATCACCTGACTGCAGAGTACGAAAATGGGAGGAATTAATCTCCTGAAAAAATGAAAAGGAATCACACATACCTGATGAATTGCGATGCAAATTTTGATTCGAGGTGGAGATTGACACGAAATTGGAGCACGATGGAGAGGGGTGGCGCGGCTAGGTCATGGATGAGGGTTGAATCTGCATCCCTCTCCCTCAAATCCCGCATTTCCTAATTGAAACCACAACAAACAAAAAAAAGAAGGAGGTGAGGTGAGATTGTTTCTGATCTTGGTAGAGGCTTGAACGCGAAATTATCGTAAGGGGGAAGACGGTGAGGTGCAGCTAAGTCTTGGATGAGAAGGAGGAGATGGGTGGGCAAGTATGGTTTGGAGGGGAAGGAGGAGACTGGTTTGGGGGGATCTAGGTTATGGGTGGAGAGTCTAAGTCAGCAAGCCATGAAAAGATTTGAGCCTGATCTATGTGTTCTGATAGGATTGGGTCCTTTTCCCTTTTATTTTATTTTCATAACTTCATATTTATTTTTTTATTTATTTTTTTCTCATTTTTATTATTATATTTTTTTTTTTTTTTTTTTTTTCTTTTAGTAGATTTAGGCTTTGTGATTATTGAATTTTTATATATTTTTTTATTTTCTAAATTTCTTTAATGACTTGGACAAAATCAAGTGTTCACAGATAGCCTACAACCAATAAATATGAACTTGAAACAAAATTCTCTATTTAGGATAATCAATTAACTAAGTTGTTCACCTAGTCATGAAAGTTAGAGAAAGTTTGTGATTAACTCTAGCTTACCTTAGTTTCTTAGAAGGTAAAACCTCGAGTAGGACTAAGTTAGAGGACATTACACCCTTTCTCGGATTTTTCTCATCCATATGAGCCAGTTCTTACTCATGAGTTTTTAGAGAATCCAAAAGCTTATCAAGACTTACAATGTTCAAGTCTTTAGTTTCTTATATGGTGGTGACCTGTGGTCTCTATACTTTTGGTGAGCTTCTCAGAAATTTTCTAACTATTTTTTTGTTTGAATAAGCTCTTCTAAATGCCTTAATTTGAGATTGATGATATATATGTGTCTGATGAACATGTCATCAATCGTTTCATGGTCCATCCTTTTCAATAGCTCATATTGGTAAACCAACATGCTAATTTTGGTTTCCTTAACTTGACTTGTTCCTTAATGTAGTATTTGAAGTTTGTTCCAAACTTCTTTAGTAGACTTGGGCTATTATTCTATCATATTTATTCTTATTGAGTGCATATGTGAGGAAATATTTAGCCTCAGAGTTCAGTTGAACTTTGTTTCTTTCAACTTTAGTCCATTGATCTCATAGGGTAAGTTCAAAAGTTCCATCTGCTAATACACGCATTGGAGTAAAAGGACCATTCTCAATTATATCTTATAGATTAAGGTGAGTGAATTCCATGAACAACTTTATTATTTCTCTCCAATAATGGTAGTCCTCTCCGATGAAGGCATGTGGTCTATTGATGGATTGACCTTCAACAATGTAGGTGGTTGGATTTGCCATTTAATCCATAAGATCTTTTCCATTTTGTTTGTTAGGTGCTCAACCTAGACGATAAGTTCTAATACTAATTGAAGGGTGGAAATAGCATAAAAAGGGGTTGGATCGTGCTTCCAACTTTAACAACCTTTTCTGCTAACTTAAAAGCTTCTCAAGTATTTTAACTTGGATAACATAAATATTAGAAACAGAAGCTTAAGTAGAAACAACAAGGAATTCATAGATTAGCAGTGAAAACATCCCTCGTAAATTATTTTTGAGAGGGATTAGTGAGACATTAGCGATGGACATTTTTGTCAATTTTTTAACTCGCTAAGAAGCGACGAAATACATTTCATCGTTAATTCGTCACTAAATACTTGTAGCGAGCTATTTGATAAAAACAATTTTTATATATTAGTAATCCTTCATAATTAGTCTCTTAGACCTCTTATATGCTTAATTGATTGATTTTGACCATATTTTATAAGTTTGGGTTCAAATTAGGCTTAATTGTATTTTTTAGCATTATTAAGAATTTTACCATGTTTCTGTATTTTGAACATAACTTAAATTCTAGACATCTAAAAATTATGAATTTTATCTTGTAGGAAAGAGGAGAAAGAGATCTACAACTTTTATGAAGAGCTCAAAGGCTGAATTTGGTGTCTAGTAGGTGTTTTAGGTCGATCGGATGGGCCACAAAGTCAAAATGTATAGGTATCATTTGGATCTAAATCTGGTGCTATTTGAAAGATGCGACATAGATATTCAATTCATATGTAGAAATATTATCAAAACTATGACGTGTTGATGGTGTTTTCACCCTTTGAAGTCAGCTGACAGGTTTAGAGAGCTATTAAGAATGTTTTAGACATAACTCTCTCATCTTAAGCCTAAATTATGCAAATTAGGTATCCAATTAAAGATAAAAAGAAAAGGATTAACCCTAAGCTGAGGAAAAACTTAGATTTTTAGTTTTAGAGATAGTTACTTAAGTAGTAGCAGCCATTATAAAATGCAACCCTAATTTTCTCCTAGTCGCTTTTGCTTGCACTTTCTCTCTTCATCTTTCTTCTTCTCCCTTCTCTCTAGGATCCTCTCTTTTATGTTTATCTTTATGGATGAGATGGAAGAACGTTTTAATCAATCCTAGAGATTGAAACATTCTTGATGTTTAATTTTGAGACCTTATAATGAATGTTTACATTCTTATTGTTAATCAAATTTATCTCCTCCTTCTCTTGATTTTGTTGCATCTTCGCTAAGTGCTTAACTCAGTTTGGGTGTTCATGTGATGATTGCTCAATTATCATGTGTTTACAGAAACTAAACAATGCATTAAAGGGTTCTTGGATGTTGATTGTTAAAGTTGGTTGAATTCTAGGTTTTAGATCAATTAAGGATTAGATGAGTGCTTAATTCATTTAACCTTGATTAATTAAATTCTAGATGCTTATCTAGTATAGAATTCATGGATCATCTTAAGGCTTTTTGATGTGATTGAAGACTAAGAATCTAATTAGCAATTGAACATAAGAGACTAAACAATGCATCAAAGGTGTTTGATGGATTGTTTAGCTTGGTTGAATTATGGATTTTAAGTTAATTTAGGATTAAATGGGTTCTTAATTTGTTTAACATTGATTAATTAAATTCTAGATGTTTATCCAGTAGATAATGTAATTAGCATTAGTAATGATAATGGTTTTGATGATAACAAATAAGAAAGAAATGGCTATGCAAAGATCAAGTCCCAAGGTTCTTCAAGTTTAGCTTATGGGACTTAGATCTTGTGCAAATGTAAATAGGAATCACACTAAGCTTAAATCTTATTTTTTATTCAACTTAAATCTCTTTACAAAATCATGTTTTATGCTTGTGAAAATATTTATCAAGTTTGAGAAAAATGGTTTTAGAAAGGTTGAAAAGATTTTGAAAAACTTTAGTTGCAAAATCCTTTAGAAATCATGTTTTCTTGATAAGCCAATAATAGATTATCTGAATTCAATAACAAATTATATGAAACCAAATAAAAGATTATCTAAAAATCATAACAAGTTATTTGCAATGTCAGAAACATGTCTTTATGTTTTTAAAAGGGAATAACCAGTTATGGAAAGTCCATAACAGATTATTTGCAAAGTCAGAAGCACGTCTCCACTTTTTTAAACCTCTTAACCAATTATATGTTCTAAATAACTTGTTATTCGTGTGCTACAGTGTTTCATAATAACACAAATAATATGTTATGTGAAACCAATGATCTATTATTCATGTGCTATAGTGTTTCTTAATAACATAAATAATCTATTATTCAAACCAATAATCTGTTATTCAAACCAATAACCTATTATCAAAAATAAATAATTTGTTATCTGGGGTGTCAGAAAACAAAAATAACTGCTAGTTTCTAGCATTTAATGCTCCCAACCACCTCCATTGACTCTTAAATACATTGGGTTATAATGCAAGTGTTTGGGCATTAAAAAGAAGTTGGAAATCAATCTAAACAAGCTTCTTGAGTGTTAAATACGAGTTTTAACTATCATGTCTCATAAACCTTTGTTTTGAGCTTTAGTGTGTGATTCCTTGAACTCATTGAGCTTCAATTTGTAATATCTACTCTTGTGAGAGTTTATCATTCAATCTTTCTTTGATTTCTTATAAAAGAGAGTGAGGTATTCCTGAAGAGATAAAAGGGTGAGGTATCCCTTATTTGTAAAGAGAGTGAGGAATCCCTCTAAAGTTGTAAAGGGTGAGGTATCCCTGTTTTGAGGCTCAAGTACAAGGGTGAGGCATCTCAAGGTGTGTTGAATGCTCTTGGTTGTAAAAGTTTTTCAAGCACCTATGAAACTTGAAGTGTTGGAGGTTCTAGTGTAACATCCTAATACTAATATCTCAATAAATGTAGCATTTATAATGATAAACGACATTACAATGTCTCTACTTACATAATAATCTGATAATATATCTATAATGCACACTAGGGTTATTATAGAGAGCCTTATGAAATGCTAAAAACATAAACTCATAAAAAATTGCATATATACAACACTAGCGTCCCAGGGAGCATAAAGTAATGCATAACTCTTTACATTACAAAAGAGTATAAATAGATACAAAGATTGTAACATAATTAATAAAACTAGAACTAGTCTAATCCTTTAGTTTCATTTTTCTTCTTTTTCATTGAAGAATCTTCACCTGGAATTATATGGAAACACAGTGGGGTGAGAATCAACAATTCTCAGTATGAGTAAACCAAAACTAGTCATACATATCATAATAAACATAATCTTTACACATGCTAAGTAAGATATGTTTAAAACTTTACAAGGTTATACTTTATTAAATAAAGATACCAAGCTAATCATACATTCATACATACATACTCAGCTTACTTAAGAACTAAGATGTTTAATTAGGAATACTAGTTTAGTATATTATCTTGTGGTAAATAAAGGAAAAATTCATCCTCACATTACACATATCCTGACATTATTAAGAAGTTAAGGCCGAATTTAGGCTCAAAGGAACCTTTCAAACTTCCCACTTATCTCCCTTGGCCTAAGTGATTGTGTATATCAACAAAGGATACTCACAAAGAAGAATACTCCTAAACCATCCTACATACATGCATCTAAACACCACATCACCACTCATTCCATTTTTAAGTGATACAAATGTAACAATAAGTGGCCTAAGATGCTAGATAATCACCCAAAGAAAACCATTACTCTTGAATGCTCAAAAGCTTTAGCTTTCTTATACTTGTTAGGTAATAATTTCTCTCTTGAAATATCCCTATTTGTATCTTAACACACACTATGAAGCATATATAAATGATCCCAACTAGTAAGGAACCTCAAAACATGAAAAATACAATTTCTGAAAAATATTGGGACTCATGCCTCGGCATAGCCCTCTCACGCGCCTAGCTCTCAGCCACTCTCACGCCTCGGCATAGCTCTTAGTCATGCCACGACGCAAGCACAAAACAGAGAATTCTGCAAAATTTTACAAAATCTGAGTATTATTCCATTGGAACAATACTAACTTCCAATCATTCAAGATCAGTTTTCTTGTGATTTCTAACACCAATTACAGCTTCTAAACTTGTTGTAATCCTCATACGACCTATTAATTTTCTTAAGCATGAAATTAGGTCAAGAACCGCACTAACTCAAACACATTTTTTTAAGATCCTCATCAATGAACCAAAATGGTTTATCTTAAGCCATAAATGGCTATCTTATACTAACTAAGTTGAAAGTATCCTAACTTAATCCTTGGAATCAAAAACTAAGCCAATAACCTAGATTTGGCTCTCCAAATCCATTTTTCTACTCATAAAACCTAAGTTCATTCAAGGTGAACAAAAGAAAAGATTAATAGAAACTCTCCTACGTCAAGTCCTTTATAATGGTGGATGATCAAACTTGGCTTTGCCTTTGGCTTTCTTCTTCCTTTCCTCTTCTTCCTTCCTTTTTTCTTCATTTCTCTCTTTGCTTTCTTCCTTGGTTGCTGCTACTATGGAACCGTGTAGAGAGTGAGTGAAAAAGGAGTGGAAAGTGAGTGAAATATCAGATATTGGAAGTCAATATAAGGGGCTATTGTATATGACTTATATCACTTAAGGTATTTCACTTATACGTCCTGACTTGCTAAAAACACTTAGATTTAGCTAAATCAAGTTTTTCAACTTCCAATAACATTAAAATAAATACCAGGATTTATATAAATTTTTATTTCACCATTATTTTATTTTTTTATATTTGCTACTAGTCAATTCAGCATTAAATGCACAACTAGTATGCCTAAAAATACCAAACTAACTCAGTTAATCTTAAAACTTTAACTACATCTTATTTCATACATTTGTGACCTAGAAATAAATTATCCGCATTTATTTCCCTTAACTTAGCCTTTAAAGTAATTATATGAGTCATTTTAAACTACTTTTCATCTAATGTGTTGCAACAAAGTGTCTAAACTAATTTAGTTTGTCACAAAATTAAACAAGCATGTTAAGCAAGTCATATGCTACCTTTGTACACATATACAAGTTTAACATGTTATCAAGGATATTACATCTAGCACAAGAGTAAGGTATTCTAAGGTATGAGGAGTGCTCTTACTTGTACAAATATTTTTCTAGCACCTGTGAAGTTTAAGAGACAGTGAAGAAAATCTCAAGTTAAGCTTGGGGACTGGATGTAGGGGCACAAGTAGCTAGTGGCTAAACCAAGATAAATTCTTGAGTTTGACTCTCTCTTCCCTACACTCTTTAATTCCAATATTTGGTGCAACATATTTATTTGCTGCATATATTGTCATCTTGATGTTTTGATTTTAAGAACTTGATATCTAGCTTATTTACTTGATTTATCCTATATTCCAAGTTGTATTTGAGTAATCTACAATAGTTGTATCTTTGTTAGACTTATTCCGCTGTATATACTAATTAAGTATATCAAAATGCTTAATTTTATAATGTTATTTTAAAAGTTTGTAATCACTCAATTTACCCCCCTCTTGGGTGATGGTTGTCATGACTAACAGATAATTCATTGATCACCTTAAGGTTTCTTTATGTGATCTAAAGCCAAGAACTTGGTTAGCAATTGAGTGGGCCTTAGTGATCAACGATGAATTAAACTCAAGAATAGTTAATTTCCTTAGATTGATTATTTACTTAATTATGTTCACAATTTTTAATTAGTTTCTATTAATTAATTCCGCAACCTTTCCCCACTTTGTTAACTTTTTAATTTGATTGCTTAATTAGAGTGATCCAAGAGCTCGACCTAGTTATGCATTATACTACAAGTATTTTAGTGAATCAGTTTATAAATTTATTTAATTTGATAGTCTCAACAGCTATCACTATTCCGTATGTCATAATTTTTTTTTCAAAAAAAGGTGCCTATATTCCCTCGCAAATCAGGGAGGGAGAATTTCGTAGGTATTTCATAGTTATAGTTCAGAAATTTGTACCAATTTTTTGTCTAGTACTACTAATATCCCTCGTTAATCCCTCACTATTCCCTCGCAAATTCCTTTCTAATGTCTATAGCTATTCTGTCGCTATTCCCTTGCTAATATCTGTAACTACTCAATCACTAATCCCTCGCTAATGTACGTTGTTATTCCGTTGCGAATCTGTTACCAATGGTTGACTATCTTTCACCTTTTATTATGAATTCCTCGTCATTCCCTCGCTAATTCCTCGCAAGTCAATTTGATTACTTTTTTTATCAATTCAAAATATAAAAAACTTAATTAAATCAAAGAACTGATCCACCACATCTCACTGCCTTGCTGAATCTAAATCAGCAAGAGATTGTACTAATATAACTAGGATAATCACATAATTGTAGTAGCTTATTTAAAGTATTCTTTTTTAAAAAAAATAATAAATTTTATTAGAAAGGAAGGAAAGGTAGAGTACAAGGTATCCTCTTAAAGGAATCAAGAAGGAAAGAGGAAACAAAAATATAAATCATCAAAAAAGAAAAGCCCTCCAATCTTGTTGCATAACCTACAATGCTCCTCCCAAAAACCCATTACCAGAACACCATGATGAAGCTAAGAAGACAACTTTGTCCTATTTAAAGTGTAACATCCTCTTTTTATATATGTTAGGCTTGTATAAGGTTATAGAGGTAGCTTAATACTTGTTTAACATGTCCACTAAATTTATGACATTTCGAGTTAATTTAAGCACTTTGCCGCAACACAGAATATGCAAAATGACCATTTTAATTCAGAAAAATAGTATTAATATGTAATTATAGGAAAAAAATATGGAAAGTTCATTTCTAGGTCACAAATGTGTGGAAGAGGATGTGGTTAAATTTTTTGGATAAACGGAGTCAGTTTGGTATTTTTAAGGATACTGAGTGAGTATTTAAGTACAAGATCAAGACACAACAGATATGAAAAATTATGGAAAGGATGAAACAAGAAATTAGATGGATCTTATAATTTATTTCAAAGTTTTTAAAAAGCAGAAAACTTGATTTAATTAAATCAAAGTGTTTTAAGCAGAAACGAAATTAATAAAAGGATAAAATTGCCCTCAAAATCATCCTTTTAAAAAGATGAGAATTATCTCATCTTTCTCCCTATCTCTCACGCTGGTTTCAGCAAAAAATGAAAGAAAGAAAATAGGGGAAGAAAGGGGGAAACGAAGGAGGAGGAAATGGTGGAGAAAAAGGAAGAAGAACTTGGAGAGTTTGGAGCCTCCATGGCAATCTTCAAGACTGAGGTAGGGGTTTCTCACCTTCAAAACATTTCTTTTCCCTACTATTTTTCTTTGTTAAAATCTGTTTCATGTTGCCTTGGAGAATCCATGGTTGAGCTAAGAAAATAAAGGCATAAATTTCCTTGTATTTGGTGGTCATAATTCTTGCTCGTTGTTAGTTCTTTCTTTGATAAACTATTGAATGAAAAACTTAAGAATTTGATTGTGTATTACTTGAATCAATCCCATGGCCAAGCATAAGTTTGAACTCTCCAAATTGTGTTTCATATTTTAATGAATGTTGTGTTGACTTGGTGATCTTGTTAATGAAGTTAATGGCTAAACTTTGCTTGGATAAAGGCCACGGTAAGCTGTCCTGTTTTGGGGTAGAATTTTGGATGTTTAATGGATTGAGATAGTGGTTAGAATTGTGGTAAAAAGGGAAAGCAGAATGCTGCCCTATTTGTAGTTAAATTTTGAATGCATTTGTGCTTGAAATATAGCTTGGGAATGGTTAATTTGGGCTGCACATTTTAAAACAGTTTGTTGCCTAGTTTTTAAGCATAATTTGTATTGCTTTTAAGCTTTAAATTATGACCTGAAATGTGTTAGAAACTTAAGACTCTCCATTTAGTTCCAAAAATCATGCTTAGTTGAGGTATAATAGGTCAAAATGGGATTTTGAGGTATTTTAAGTGTTTTCTTGCTTGAATGTGTTTTCAATGGTTATTTATGACTTATTCATGATGGGAGGTTGAGGTAGAAACTTGAGACTCTCCATTTGGACCTTTGATGCACAAAGTGAGAAAAATGATATTTCCTTACTTGATTGAGTTTAAATCTATGATTGATGAGTTAAATTTAGTGTTTAATGATCCTAATATGGTTAGAGACCATGATTAGGGTTGAGAAACACTTAGAATCCATGATTTGAGGATTATTACTTGGTTAAAAGCCAAAATCATGCATAACCCGAATTATGCAAAAAATAGGAGAACATCGAGTAGTCTGTGATGTTTGTTGCATAACTTGAGCTACAGACATCGTATAGACTTGATTCCAAAGCCATTTGAAAGCTAAGACATAAGGCTTAAAGTAGTAAAAATTTCAAAATTATTGAGAAATCCAATTAGTCCCAGCTTTGATTTGAAACTGAGCTAAATTCTACAAAAAAAGCAATCTGGCACTTGTTAAACCAGATTGTATAATTTCTTGCTCCGGTGTCGTATTTATATGAAACCAGTGTCATTTGAAAGCTAACAAATAAGGATATATGAGTGTTAAATTTCAGAATTATTGAGTTCTTAGTTTATTCCCAGTTTTATTTCAAAGTCAGGTCATTTTCAGGTAAAACAGAAAATGTCCTGTTTTAGCTTATGCATAATGTTGCATACCTTTGGGTACATTTATCCAAATGGGGTGAGGTTTGTGACATTTGAAAGATATGAGGGAAGGCTATATAACTTTAAAATCTCAGAATTATTGAAGTTAGTATGTGCATTTACTATACTCGTGAAAAACAGCCTTTTTAGGCAAAAATTAAGGGGTTTTTGATAAAGTTTTGACCCTAGAAACTTTAATAGCTTCTTTAATAGTTAAAGTTGAATAGTAGAAATATGTTTTCTCCTTTATGGGTTAAACTTGAATTAAATGTTCCTTTATTATGCTTGAAATGAAATGTATGCATGATACTGGGAAGCAACATAAAGGAATGATGAAAGTAGATGAGGTTAAATGAGTCCCTCTCTACTAGCATTTATGATAATGTATTAAGAAAAGTTTAATGATTACGATATTGCTTCTCCCTTGTATATGGAAAATATGATTATGTAAAAAGTGAAGAAAGGAAATGTTTTTAATACTCTTGCATGTTTTGTTTTCAAACTTCTTATTTGATGTTTCCATGTATTGTAAACTTATGCTTGGACAAAAAGGCTCTAAGTGGCTTGGACAAAAGGGCTCCAAATGCCAAAGCTATGAATGTTTGGTAGTGCAAGGAACAAAAGGGCATCTTGTCTACCCAGAAACAATACAAGGAACAAAAGGGTTTCTTGTAAATAATCAAATAACATGTGTTTTCTAAAACAAAATTTTTTAAAAATCATTGTATGAGTATACTTTAGGATTTTCATTAGACATAATCATACATCACCATGCATTGCATAAAATTAGCAATTGTATGAGCAATTGCCTTGTTTTCTATAATTACAAAGATTAAGGACAAGAGTTGGCAAGAATGGCTAGGAATAATACATGAAGTAGAGTTGTTATTATTCCTAGTATACTTATGAATATTTCAGTGTATGTTTGTTCAATTGAACTGATATATAATAGTTAAATTATTTTAGTAATTAAATGAACTGTCTGCTTTAAGAAGGGAAAAAATTGAGTTTTGGCTTATGCCACCTTTCCAAATGATTAAATACAATTTACGTTTTATCCCAAAGTAGCTGGATTTATTATGATATTACGATTTTAGATTTACCACTGAGAATTATTAATTCTCACTCCAATCTTTTTATGTTTTCCATGATAAATCTAGAGGAGAATTCAAGCAAGCACAAAGCAAGGAGATGAAGATTTATTTATGTTATTAATTTAATAGTATTGGCTATGTAATTATATTTATGGCTTGTTATGTAATTAGTTTTGTAAAGGTTTGTAATCTCAGACATATCAGATAGATTTCTAGTAAAGAGCAAGTTTCCTGAGGTGTAAAATGTCTTACTCTCTTACTTTTGTAAAGGCTCTATATATTTATTCGTGATATAGCTATTAAACAGGTTGTAAATTACGCTTAAGTTAGATAGTGACATACTATTATATTTACTTAATATACATAGGGTATACTACAGTAAATGGAATTATGGCGTTACATGTTAGTATTAGAGCAGTTCTTCCTGTTGAGCTGGGGAATGGTTTGACTATGCTTTTGAGCATGATTAGTAGTTTTTGTTTAAGTCATGCATTCTTTTATCTCAATGTGAGATATATGAATAGGATTACGTGACAGTCTTAGGATTGGATGTTAATAATTACTGGCACACTGTTACATGATATTGAGTCTGACTAACTCAATATATAATATTCTGTGTAAACAGGAAATTATAACACCTCCTAGGCGAATAAGGGAGAAGAGGAAGGCTTTTTGAAAGAGTAATTATGATATGTCTGAGATAGTTAGGCCGTTGAAGAAAGCGATGAAAGAATAAAGTGCTGCCATCAGAGAACAGACCGAAGTTACTAATAGAACGATGTGGGAGCAGACTAAGGTTATTGGTAGCATGAGGAAAAGAAGGAGACCAAATTCGCCATGTGAGGGTGATAAGATTAATTTTGAAAGAAGGTACCAAATAGAGTTAGTAGTTAGTTAACATTGCTTTCTCAATGATGTGATAAGAATAGAAGAACTCAAAACTTGAATAGTGAATATGATGGAAGAACTAAAGAATTGAAGTGTCAGCAATAAATATGTCTTAAGGTTTTAAAAGACACGCAATTAGCTGAAATGCTGAAGTTTTATAATAGAAAGGCTAAGGGCAAAGAAGAAGATATTCGAGGTAATAAGTTGACCAGATGAACAAAAGGTGTAGTTCGTTTCTTTTATGTTGAAAGAAGAAGTAGAGCATTGGTTAATAAGTTTGAGAAGATAAGAAAAATAGAATTCTTAAGTTGTAACAAGGTAATATGAAAGTAGTGGTTTGGTGAATAGTTATTAGTCTATTTTGATGTTTAAAGTTAAATTATGAATTAGCAAAGTTGAGATATGGGTTATGGAATTTACTAGAGATAGTATCGGTGCTATGTTTAAGAGAACTAAGATGAAGGCAATTGCTAAGAAGGAACGAATTGCTAGTGTTAATAAGATTTTATTATAATGGAAGTTAACCTACCTTTACAAATGAGATTAGGATTCCCATGATTATCAAGAGCTTAGAAAGACAAATTTGTTATCAATTAGAAAATGATATAATAGAATGAATTAGTAAAGCCTCTAAGAGAGAAAAAGGTTAGATATTAAAGTTAGATTTCAAGTTGGAATATGGAGTCAGAAGTGCACGAAATGCAAAAGTATTCAATAGAGTTTGTTGTGGAGTTCAAATTCGATTCTACGTGAGATGTGGTGCCATTAGATACTGTAGAATTAAGATGGGTAGAAGTGAAAGAGCAGGAAAATGGTCCTTTTGAAGTTCTCAATTTGTTTTTCTCTAGTGTTCTTTCTGAATTAGATCAAGATCTGAAAAGAGTAATATAGAAAGTTGTAAGTTCGGAGATTCTCATGAGTCACGTGTATATCGCTATTAAGTTTCTTCTGATGGAAGCTTGGGGTTCAAGGACCCTATTTTACATAATACACGGACACATTAATCTTTTGGTGATGATAATGTTTTCATTGTTAAAGTTGTTGGATAGAGGAATATAAGGAATTTTAAGACCAGTGTTCAAGAAGCTGATGCTTTCGATAGAAATTGGAAAGAAAGAAGGACCCAAGGATTTCTCTTGTGAAATGTTATTGTGTTAGAATGAAATCACATTCTTCTAAAAATATGAGGACATCTTACATTTTGTCAAATAAGACAATGTTTGAAGCTAAATCTTTATTCATGTATGCTTACATGTTAGATAATGTGGACAAGTATATAGTTAGGGTTCTTCCCATTCTGTCAAGACCTTAACATTCAAAATTGACTTAGTAATTGCAAAGATTTAAACTATTAAAGATGTACACTGTCAGGATGAAAATTGTAATATTATATATGATAAGGAGAAGCTATGTATTTACACGGATGGAAGTCTTCTAAGACAAGGCAATGTTTTGCCTTTGCAATGTAAGGGAAGGAAGGCACTCAAAGAATAAATAAATAAATAAATAAAGGAAATTCCAAATATGGTTGAACTTTTAAGACAACAAGCAAAGCAGAATAATGATAAAGGAGTAGAATATTTTGGAACAAAAACAAAAAGGCAGTCTATGATATAATATGAGGTGAAATTTGGAGAACTTTTCAAGTTTTCCTCATATGAAAGCTTTGTCCAAACGAAAACCAAAAGTATTTTGAGTGTGAATTTAGATTGAAGGGATAGGAAACAGAAGATCAGACTTATGGAAATTAGGGATTTTTCCCATTATAGTTAAGAAGCCTAAAAATGTGGAGATCACTAAGGATGAACATTGAGCAGAACATCATGAATTTTCAAGAGAAGAAAATGATAGGCAAAGAGAATGAGGAATGCGATTCTACAATCAGCGAATCACAAAATGGAAATAAGCCAAAATCAAATGGAAACTGTGAAGCTTGAATGCTCTAAAGATGGAAAGAGACAACATGACGACAAACTTTGTTGTGTTATGAGTACAATCAACTAGGGCGATATATCAGCGGATTTTAGTAAAGGCAGAAAGTTATACTCAATCCTAGAGTACAGGTTACAAGAAGGGTATATATTTAAAGAAGACAGGAAGGAAAGTTCAATCTTCCAACTCTTTATAGAGTAACTTTAGTCAGAAATGAAAGACTATGATTATTTAAGTTTTATTAAAGGTTGGAATGGATAAGATGAATACTATGAAAAAGCAACTATTATGGTTTTCTAAACTATTAGTATGAGCCGCTAAATTTTGGATACAAAATTTTTAAAAAAGAGGAGAGAATTGTAACATCCTCTTTTTATATATGTTAGGCTTGTATAAGATTACAGATGTAACTTAATACTTGTTTAATATGTCCGCTAAATTTTGTGACGTTTCGAGTTAATTTAGGCACTTTGCTGTAACACAAAATGTGCAAAATGACTATTTTAACTCAGAAAAATAGTATTAATATATAATTAAAGGAAATAAATATAGAAAGTTCATTTTTAGGTCACAAATGTGTGGAAGAGGATGTGGTTAAATTTTTAGGGCAAACGGAGTTAGTTTGGTATTTTTAACGATATTGAGTGAGTATTTAAGTACCAGATCGAGACACAGAAGATATGAAAAATTATGGAAAGGATGAAACAAGAAATTAGATGGATCTTATAGTTTATTTTAAGGTTGTTGAAAAGCAGGAAACTTGATTTAGTTAAATCAAAGTGTTTTTAGCAGATACGAAATTAATAAAAGAATAAAATTGCCCTCAATATCATCCTTTTAAAAAGATGAGAATCTTCTCATCTTTCTCCCTATCTCTCACACTGGTTTCAGCAGAAAATGAAAGAAAGAAAACAAGGGAAGAAAGAGGAAAATGAAGGAGGAGGAAATGGTGGAGAAAAAGGAAGAAGAACTTGGAGAGTTTGGAGCCTCCATGGCCATATTCAAGACCTTGAGGTAGGAGTTTCTTGCCTTCAAAACATTCCTTTTTCCTACTATTTTTCTTTATTAAAATTTGTTTCATGTTGCCTTGGAGAATCCACGGCTGAGCTAAGAAAATAAAGGCATGAATTTCCTTGTATTTGGTGGTCATAATTCTTGCTCGTTGTTAGTTTTTTCTTTGATAAACTATTGAATGAAAAACTTAAGAATTTGATTGTGTATTACTTGAATCAATCCCATGGCCAAGCATAAGTTTGAACTCTCTAAATTGTATTTCATATTTTAATGAATGTTGTGTTGACTTGGTGATCTTGTTAATGAAGTTTATGGCTAAACTTTGCTTGGATAAAGGCCATAGTAAGCTGTCCGATTTTGGGGCAGAATTTTGGATGTTTAATGGATTGAGATAGTGGTTAGAATTGTGGTAAAAAGGGAAAGCAAAATGCTGCCCTATTTGTAGTTAAATTTTGAATGCATTTGTGCTTGAAATGTAGCTTGGGAAGGGTTAATTTGGTATGCACATTTTAAAATCGTTTGCTTCCTAATTTTTAAGCATAATTTGTATTGCTTTTAATCTTTAAATTATGACTTGAAATATGTTAGAAACTTGATACTCTCCATTTAGTTCTAAAAATCATGCTTAGTTGAGGTATAATAGGTCAAAATGAGATTTTGAGGTAATTTAAGTGTTTTCTTGCTTGAATGTGTTCTGAATGGTTATTTATGACTTGTTCATGATGGGAAGTTAAGGTAAAAACTTGAGACTCTCCATTTGGATCTTTGATGTACAAAGTGAGAAAAATGATATTTCCTTAGTTGATTGAGTTTAAATCTATGATTGATGAGTTAAATTTAGTGTTTAATGATTCTAATATGATTAAAGACCATGATTAGGGTTGAGAAACACTTAGAATCCATGATTTGAGGATTATTACTTAGTTAGAAACCAAAATCATGCATAACCCGAATTATGCAGAAAGCAGGACAGCATCGAGTAGTCTGTGATGTTTGTTTCATAACATGAGCTACAGACATCATATAGACTTGATTTCAGAGCCATTTGAAAGCTAAGACATAAGACTTATGTAGTTAAAATTTCAGAATTATTGAGCAACCTAATTAGTCCCAGTTTTGATTTGAAACCGAGCCAAATTCTGCAGAAAAAGTAATCTGGCACCTGTTAAACCATATTGCATAATTTCTTGTTTCAATGTCATATTTATATGAAATTGGCGTCCTTTGAAATCTAACAAATAAGGCTATATGATTGTTAAATTTCAGAATTATTGAGTTCTTGGTTTGTTCCCAGTTTCATTTCAAAATCAGGTCATTTTTGGGTAAAACAGAAAATGCCCTGTTTTAGCTTCTGCATAATGTTGCATAACTTTGGGTACATTTATCCAAATGAAGTGAGGTTTGTGACATTTGAAAGATATGAGGGAAGGCTATATAACTATAAAATCTCAGAATTATTAAAGTTAGTATGTGCATTTGCTGTACTCATGAAAAACAACCTTTTTAGGCAAAAATTGAGGGGTTTTTGAGAAAGTTTTGACCCTAGAAACTTTAATAGCTTCTTTAATAGTTAAAGTTGAATAGTATAAATATGTTTGCTCCTTTATGGGTTAAACTTGAATTAAATGTTCCTTTATTGAGCTTGAAATGAAATGTATGCATGATACTGGGAAGCAACATAAAGGAATGATGAAGGTAGATGAAGTTAAATGAGTCCCTCTCTACTAGCATGTATGATAATGTATTAAGAAAGGTTTAATGATTACAATATTGCTTCTTCTTTGTATATGGAAAAGTATGATTATGTAAAAAGTGAAGAAAGGAAAAGTTTTTAATACTTTTGCATGTTTTATTTTCAAACTTGTTATTTGATGTTTCCATGTATTGTAAACTTATGCTTGGACAAAGGGGCTCCAAGTGGCTTGGACAAAAGGGCTTCAAATGCCAAAGCTATGAATGTTTGGTAGTGCAAGGAATAAAAGGGCGTCCTACCTACCCAGAAACAATACAAGGAACAAAAGGGCTTCTTGGAAATAATCAAATAACATGTGTTTTCTAAAATAAATTTTTTTAAAAATCATTGTATGAGTATACTTTAGGATTTTCATTAGACATAATCATACATCACCATGCATTGCATAAAATTAGCAATTGTATGAGCAATTGCCTTGTTTTCTATAATTACAAAGATTAAGGACAAGAGTTGGCAAGAATGGCTAGGAATAATACATGAAGTAGAGTTGTTATTATTCCTAGTATAATTATGAATATTTCAGTGTATGTTTGTTCAATTGAATTGATATATAATAGTTAAATTATTTTAATAATTAAATGAACTATTTGCTTTGACAAGGGAAAGAATTGAGTTTTGGCTTATGCCACCTTTCCAAATGATTAAATACAATTTACGTTTTATCCCAAAGTAGCTGGATTTATTATGATATTACGATTTTAGATTTACCACTGAGAATGATTAATTCTCACTCCAATCTTTTTATGTTTTCCATAATAAATCTAGAGGAGAATTCAAGCAAGCACAAAGCAAGGAGATGAAGATTTATTTATGTTATTAATTTAATAGTATTGGCTATGTAATTATATTTATGGCTTATAAATAAATTTATGTAATTAGTTTTGTAAAGGTTTGTAATATCAGACATATCAGATAGATTTCTAATAAAGAGCAAGTTTCCTGAAGTGTAAAATGTCTTACTCTCTTACTTCTGTAAAGGCTTTATATATTGATTCGTTATATAGTTATTAAATAGGTTGTAAATTATGCTTAAGTTAGAAAGTGACATACTATTCTATTTACTTAATATACGTAGGGTATACTACAATGAATGGAATATGGTGCTACATTAAAGGTTGCGACATAGACTTATCCTTAAAATATACGAGCATTTATCTCTAACCATGAATACTAAATAACTGCAATCACTGCAAACTGCTATAAAGCATTGGCTTCTTCATATGACATTGTTAGACCCATGATGCAAGGAGGACAGGATTTGGAATATTGAGAATGCTCATGCTAATGGGCTGTAACATAACATAATGTTGATGTGGTAGTGAGAGAAAAAGGAGAGCTAGGTAAGGTATTCAGTTACAAGAATGGGAATATATATGAGAGGAGGACAAAAGAGAAAGGTAGGAAATTAGAGAGTGAAGAAATTGGGGGTAAGCCTCTCCTAAGGCTAGGGTGTTAATATCTGGGTTGAGTCATTTCTTCTATATTTTCTCTTTTTGTTCTTCTTGCATTCCAACAAATACCCATAACCATTATTCTGGAGTTAATAGTACTAAATACATATATCAAATTCTCTGGTTTTAGTGCATTTTATCCATTCTATTGTTTGGTGCCTATCACACATTTTCTCAAAATTATGAAATAGTTTCTTTAATAATATCTTCAAAACAAATAGGTGCTAATAATTGAATCTTGGTCTTACCAATGCTAATCAGCTAGAGTATAAAAATAATCCTAGATAGCTTCAATACCACTATCGCTATCATATACAAAATTTCTGAGACAAAAATAAAAAGAATTATCTAAACCTATTCAGAAAAAGGACTTTAGTAGTTACATACCTTCTCTGCAGCTTCTGTAACTTTAACTTGTAGAGTCTGCACTCACTGCAAGAATTTCATGATTTTGCAACAAAATTTTGCGAGGAAAAATTTTCTTCATAATTCTCTAGCTAATTAGCGAGAGAATTGCGAGGGATTAGCGAGGGAATTGTGAGGGATTAGTAAAGGAAAAATAAGTCATCGCTAAATATCAAAAATATTTTCAAGGGACAAATAGCGAGTGAATAATTTTTCTTGATAAAATTAGTGACAGTATTACGAGAGATTTTTTTCTTCGCTAAAATTAATGAGAAATTGCAAAAGATTTATTCACTCGCTAAAATTAATGAGAGAATAGCAAGTGAATAATTTCCTTCAGTAAAATTAGTGAGAAAATAGTGAGTGAATAATTTCTCATGCTAAAATTTGAGAGGGAATTTGGAGGAAAGTATTCCTAGCTAAAAAAGAGCCTGCATCTATGGTGAACAAGAGCCTGCTTAGTAAATTAAGTGCCAAAACAAACTTTAGGTTAGAATTTCCCTTCCACAGCTCCTTCCTACCAGCGGCCTTCCCCTCCGTTTGAGCACGCAGCCACGCGACGACGCCTGTTGCCGCTCACCCACTTCCTTCCCATCCTTCTGAGCATGGCAGCGACGCAATCCAAGTGAGTGACAACCCTGCAGGTAAGTTGTCTCATCCCTTATCTTACACACTCATGAATCACTAAACCTCATCTCCTCCATCCGATTCAACCACTGTATGCTATTTTATGCACCTCGCCTGTTCCTGCACCACACCATTCTTCTATACAAACATGAAACCCACCCACTTCACTATGCTTTTCCTGACCCCTGCACGTTACCCTTGTCCCAGACGCAAGGAAACTTAGTAGCTAGAAAAAGGGGAACCAGGTCGAGATATGAAGATAAGGGTTTGGCACGAAGAAGGAAAAAAGGGGGTTTTGCTTCAGGGGGAGTTCTGCACAGTGAGAAAAAAGGGGTGAAATCAGATGGAAGAGGAGAGGGCAATGAAGAAGAAGAAAAGAAAAATTGGAGAAAGGAAGACACAAAGGAGAGGAAGAATTTTGGTTTTCAGAAGGCCATTTCAATCTTAAGAAATTTTGGGGCAACTTGTATTTTATTTTAATTTTCAGATTTTTAGATATAACGTAGGCACATAAGTATGGTTGTCTGATAGTAAGCAATCTGAGTTTTGGTATTTGGTCTTTATGTGTGTGGCTTGCTGAAAAATTGAAACCATGGCATTTTAGTGTAGTGGGTGAACTTACATCTTTAAAATTTTGGAAGATGGGTGTGATTAGGGAATTAGGCGATTTGAGTATGTTCATAGCTCATCAAGTTTATTTTGACACACAAATTATAGCAACAGTGGTTTTAGGCACACAATGCTAAAGCTTGGGAGCTATCCAAATTCAATCACAAGCTCAGAACTATATTGGACCATCTCAGGAAGCAACTGGATAGTTGCAGCAGACACATTGGTAAGCCACTTAAATATATAATTATCATATGTTCATATGGAACTCTGCCTATGCTGAGCTTTGTTGCAAATTCCTACATAGCCGGTCCCAAGCCCGGATAAAAGATGAGGGTTGTGTTAGGCAGTCGACAGCCAACGTAAAACTTTGTCGAATCTTTATGACATGGATCAAAGAAGTAATTGTGTTAATGCTAGGTCGTTGCCCCTAAGCAACGCGCTGTATGGCTCGAGTACAGTGTCAAATGAGCAAGAGCCGCTGCATCGCCGCCTGGGTGTAGGGAAAAATAAGCAAGGGTTCCCACATTTTCATGAATGGGTGTGGGTAAAGAAGTTAGTTTACAAGATTAGGATGCATTTTGGAACTTGGAATATAGGCACACTTACAGGTAAATCAATGGAAATAGTTGACACCATGATTAGGAGGAGGATTAATTTTATGTGCCTACAAGAAACTAAGTAGGTTGGAGAAAAGGCAAAGGAACTCAACACTTCGGGTTTTAAGCTTTGGTACACCGGTAAGATAAAATCTAGAAATGGGGTAGGCATAATAGTAGATAAGAATTGGAAGAATAATGTTGTGGATGTGACAAGACTCGGAGATAAGATTATAACTTTGAAGTTTGTTGTGGAACAGGAGACTTTTAATGTTATCAGTGCGTATGCACCCCAAGTAGAGTTAGAAGAGCACTACAAAATTAAATTTTGGAAGGATTTAGAAGGTTTAGTTCAAAGAATACCTTTGGGAGAGAAGATTTTTCTAGGTGGAGACCTAAATGGTCATGTGGGGAGCAAATCTAGGGGGTATGAGGGTTTGCATGGGGGTTATGGTCTAGGAGTAGTTAATGCAGAGGGTAAAGAGATTCTAGATTTTTCGGTAGCGTTTGATTTATAATAGCTAACACTTGTTTTAGGAAGCGAGAAGAGCATCTTATCACATATAGAAGCGGGGGTTCGTGCTCTCAAATTGATTTCTTTCTATTAAGGAAATTTGATAGAAAGATTTGCATGGATTGCAAAGTCATCCCTGGAGAGAGCTTGACTACCCATCACAGGGTTTTGGTTATGGATGTACGAGTTAAGATGAAAGTAAGGAGAAATTGTCGAGACAGAGAGTCAAGGATAAAATGGTGGCAACTAAAGGGCGGAAAACAAATGCTCTTTCAAAGGAGGATTATGGAGGAAGAGATTTGGGAAGTACAAGAGAGTGCTAATGATATGTGGAATGAGATGGCTAAAGGGATTAGGAAGGTAGCAAAAGAGACACTCGGTAAATCAAGAGGCTTTGGACCCAAGGATAAAGAATCTTAGTGGTGGGACACAAGTGTACAAGATAAGGTTAAGGTTAAAAGGGAATGTTATAAAGCTTGACACATGTGTAAAAATGATGAAAATTGAGAAAAATATAAGGCAACTAAAAAAGATGCTAAGAAGGCAGTGAGCGAGGCGAAAGCTAAAGCGTTTAACGGGTTATATCAATCGTTGGGCACCAAAGACGGAGAAAGGTATATCTACAAGCTCACTAAAAATAGGGAAAGGAAGACAAGAGACCTGGATCAAGTGAAATGCATTAAGGATGAAGAGGGTAAAGTCTTGATTACGGAACAAGACATCAAAGATTTTATGGAAGAGTTATTTTCACAAGTTATTTAATGAGGAACACGGGGCTTTAGGGGACTTAGACATTCTAAACACTAGAGAGGAAGACTAAAATAAAATATTTTATCGTAGAATTCGGGAGTTTGTGGTAAAAGAAGCTTTGAAGAGGATGGAAAATGGAAAAGCGGTCGGACCAGATAATATACCTATTGAGATATGGAAGTGCCTAGGAGATAAAGGTAAAAGCTGGCTTACAAAGCTGTTTAACGAGATAATGAGATCTAAGAAAATGCCAAATGAATGGAGGAGAAGCACTTTAATCCCTATTTACAAGAATAAGGGAGATATACAAAACTGTGCAAATTACAGAGGGATTAAGCTCATGAGTCATACCATGAAGTTATGGGAAAGAGTCATTGAAAGGAGACTAAGACAAGAGACTCATATTTCAAAGAATCAATTTGGTTTTATGCCTGGGAGGTCAACCATGGAAGCAATCTATCTTCTACGAAGATTGACGGAGCGGTATCGGAGGAAGCAAAAAGACCTACACATGGTTTTCATTGATTTGGAAAAAGCCTACGATAGGGTACCGAGAGAGGTCTTGTGGAAGGCTTTGGAGAAGAAAGGAGTTCGTATCGCCTATATTCGAGCAATCCAAGATATGTATGATGAGGCTACAACTAGTGTGAGAACACCGAGTGGGGTCACAGAAGAGTTTCCTATAACTATAGGACTGCACCAAGGGTCAACTTTGAGTCCTTATCTTTTTACCTTGGTCTTGGATGTGCTTACTGTGCATATCCAAGAGCCAGTGCCACAATGCATGTTTTTTACAGATGATATAGTCTTAGTTGGAGAGTCGAGAGAGGAAATAAATGGGAAGCTAGAGTTATGGAGACGGACTTTGGAAGAACATGGCTTTCATCTAAGCAGGAGTAAGACGGAGTATATGGAATGTAAGTTCAGTAAGAACATGTTAATACTAGCTTAGCGGTAAAAATTGGAGATCATACCATATCACAAGTCACACAGTTTAGGTATCTTGGATCCATCATACAAAATGGCGGAGAGATAGAAGGAGATGTAAACCATATGATTCAAACTGAATGGATGAAATGGAGGAGTGCTTCAGGAGTCATTTGTGATAGAAAAGTGCCTCTCAAGCTTAAGGGTAAATTTTATCGCACAGCTATAAGGCCCACAATGTTGTATGGTACTGAATGTTGGGCGGTAAAAAGTCAACAAGAGCACAAGATCAGTGTCGCGGAGATGAGGATGTTGCGTTGGATGTGTGGCCATACTAGATAAGATAGGATTAGGAATGAGTGCATTAGAGAGAAAGTAGGGGTAACATCTATTGTGGAAAAGATGAGAGAATCTCGCCTTAGGTGGTTTGGACATGTAAGGAGAAGATCCTTAGAGGCCTCTGTAAGAAGAGTAGATCAGTTGGAGAATAGCCCAATAGCTAGAGGTAGAGGAAGACCAAGAAAGACTATAGGTGAAACAGTTAAAAAAGATCTAGATTTGAATGACATTTCTGAAAACTTGGTTCATGATAGAACACAATGGCGTCGTTTGATCTATGTAACCGACCCCACCTAGTGAGAAAAGGCTTGGTTGTTGTTGGTTGGTATCATATGTTCATATGGAAGCATATATATATATATCTCCCTAATAACAATACTTCAAGTCTATTAATATGGACTACATATAAAGCTAGCTAGTTAATAAAGATGGATGCTGAAGTTTATGAAATGCTCAGCCAATTCTATTTAGGATGCTCCACCTTGACAACAATGAAGGTTCTCAAGGCTCTGATTTATGCAAAGGATAATATTCTGCCTCTATATTGGGCTGAGCCAGCTGAAGATATAGGCAAAGGTGTGGAAAGACAGGGTCAGCAATTTGAAGGATGCTACCAGCAGATTCTTATTGAAAAATTGGGAAATGATCCATTATTTGCTGATGCTGCACTGGTTTATTTGCTTCCACTGCAGCCTTCTGAAACTCCAACACTGCCCGGCGCTCCTGAATCATGGTGAGTGTTAACAAACAAAAATCATCATCTTTCTGTAGCAAATTATGTGCTAATAGTAATATATTAAGCTGGGATGCTTAATTTAATTTATGAATCCAAATTTCAAACAGCACTTAAATACAGCACTTAAATTAGTTTGTACATGTACTTACCCAAAGGGACATATTACTGTTTTCATCTCCCAACATTCTTTCCTAAATTACAGCAAGATAGATTAATTATCGATACATGTCTATTAAAGCTTAACAGTGGGGTTTGTGTGTGTGTGAGAGAGAAAGATAGTTATTATATGACCTTCCTTCTCAGATTCTCCATCTGTTGTTGCAAGAGCTCATTCTGCATGAGAAGTCATGTCAAATAATTTGCGTTAAAGATTGAATCATGAAAATTGTATACTGATAAGTTACATATTGAACAAGTCATTGCTTTAAGTTAATATATGCATTGGATTTGTGGCTACAGGGGAACACAATGTAGTCGGAAACATTATTTGGTGACAATAATTAATCAGTACTAGCAAGTTAGAATGCTACAAGCTAAAGCTGCTAAATAATAATCAATTTGATATAGTGAAATAATTAATTTTGTTTTATTTATCATATATTATTTTCATTAAACATTTTGTTCAATTTTTCACTACTGTCATTTTTTTTTATATTACTGTGCTCAATATTGTTGATAAACTCTGGAAAGGGTGCAGAAAAGGAACAATAATAAGTTGAACATAGAAAAACCATTGCGGAAGAAAGAAGATAAAATCAATTAGAATAAGGAAGATAGAAAGAGCACCTTACGGTTTCGAACCTTTGCAACAGAGTTCTCTAGTTCTTCTTCAAGTTTAGTAAAGTCCTCGTACTGTAAGTGGCTCATAGCATTGCAGTACCCTTCTGGTACTGGATCCAGGAATTGACATATCTAGAAGCTTGTGATTAATTATCTCATGGTGGTTTAGTGCGTGTTTGGGATAACTGTGAAAACTTAATTATTTCTATAATCGATTATTTCAATAATCAAGCTGTAAAAACTTGATTATTTCAATAATCGATTATGTTTGGATATGTTAGCTGAAAAATGATTTTAAGCTAATTTGTTTCATTTGGATGATATAAAAAAGAATCATTTTTATACATTAAATTACCAAAATAGGTATAGAATGTTTAAAAAATTTATTTGATTAATTAAAAAATTATTTGATTGAGGACAAAATGGTATTTACATCTCAAAGTGTAAGAAATAATTTATAATCTAAAATCATAAGTTAAAATTTTAGGATTATAAAAAAAAACTGTTAGAATGTATTGAATTTCGCGTACAAAGCTAAAATTAATTTTATCAAACATGATTAAATACTATTACAACAGCTGTTTTTAAAAAGAAAGCTGTTGGTTCAGCTTATAAGCTGAACCAAACACGCTTTTAGTTTGTTGGCTTTGTTCTTTGCCTTGCAGTATTAAAAGTGCTACATTTTATAGAAAAGAATGTCGTTATTTGTAAATATCTTATCTTTACTTGTCATTATGTAAATGTGCAAGCAAAGGCAGGAAGGAAAGATAAAAAATTGGGGAAGAAAAAGCTTTACTTTGCTGCCAAGATGGAAAAAAGAATTTGTTGAAGGAATATAGATGATGAGAATAGTAGTAAATATTGGCATATAGCAGGATATCAGCATCTATTATTTTTCTGATTTATTTCCTGTAGTCTTACCTCTTTTGTCTTGCGTATAACAAGTTACAATGTTATTTCTTTGGTAATTAAAACCTTACTTCCCAGCTTTTTGTTGATTAGTTGACTGAATTTTTGTGTACCATTGATGTGCTAAAGCTTTGTGATTTTGTTGTAGTTGCGTGTGAAGGCCATTTATGCAATCCTACTTTCATCAGTTTTGGGTCTTGGAATTGCTATGGGTATCAACTACGCATATATCCAGTATGTCACTTGGCGACTTCAGGTCTCTCATAATGATAATCCAGTATGAATGAATCTCTTCAAAATAGAAATAACATCCTGGATTTTCTTTATACCTGCTGACATGATGACTTTCTATCACACTGTTTATTATGAACCTTTTGTTTGTCAACAAATGCCATTACCATGTGATATATTGCAACTAAATAAATATTATCAAAGTGTATATGCAGGAAAGCAAGAGAAACAAAATGTTAAGACATTTTTCTAAGGAAGTCTAAATTCCACCTGGCTATTGCAGGCCAATAGCTTTCTTTTCTGATTGTCATTCTCTTTTCTCAACATGTTTGGGTGTTTAATTTTACATTTTTTTTTTAGTTAAACACTCTAATTTTGTATTCGATGAATGTTTGATTGAGAAATTGAGATAGTTTACTTTTTCTATTGAGCTGTCAAATTGTGTTGTGATAGTGACACAGTGTACGTGCATGGGTGGAGTGAGTGTGTAGTGTATGTATGGTGATTTTTGCTTTTTTTCTTTCATTTTTTTTTCTTGCTGTGACTAAGATTAGCGAGAGAAATTAGTGAGGGATTAACGATAGATATTAGGTCCAAAAAAAAAAATTTCTTGCTGAGATTTTGATTAGTGAGGGATTTGCGAGAGAATATCGAGGGAAATTAGTGAAGGATTAGCGACGGATATTAGGTCTAAATTTTTTTTCCTTACTGTGATTAAGATTAGCGAGGGATTTGAGAGGGAATAGCGAGGGAAATTAACGACGGATTTTAGATCCAAAAATTTTCAAACTATAACAACGGAATAACGACGAAATTTTTCTCGTTAATTTGCTAGGGAACACAAGCGTCATTTTTTAAAATTTTGTGAGAAATTAGCGAAGGAATAATTCCTTCGCTACTTAACGATGAAAAAAAACCAACGGACATATCTCTCATTAATCCCTCGTTAATCCTTCGCAAAAATATTTTGCGAAGGATTAGCGAGGAAAACATTAATTTCCTGATTTCTTGTAGTGACTTCATCTTCAACATCAATCTCAGAGATAAGAGTGAGTTGTCCTTCATAGTAACTACAACATTTTGACATTTAAGACCAAAATGAGCACCAGGTTACAACATGAGCATCTTTTAAAGCAAAGTATTAATGAACTGGACAATTCCTACACAAGCCAAATCAATTTTTTTTGGCAACCCCATGCACAAGGCTCCCACCATTGTGGGATCTGGTAGGGTTAGATATACGTAGCATTACGCCCATAAATAGAGTAGCTGTTTCCGCGATTAGAAACTGTGACCACCAAATCCCAAAGCAACAACCTTAGAGTATGTTGGAATTGTGTATAAATCAGACCACGCAAGGATAGATTTATACTAGTATAGCATCATCATACAACAATTAAAATCCTAATTAGAAGAGGAACCAGCTCTTAAATTAGCTCCATGATTTGAGCACTGATTGATTAAGGTATTTTCTACCATACCGTTGAGCCAAGGTTCACTCAAACCAAATCTATATTAAATTAAAAACTTTGAAGAATACTCAGTCCTCAAGGAACCTCGTGTGTCAAACAAAAGCTAAAATGAACATCACTCCCACCAAAGCAAGAAGCCAACCATGCACTCACCGTATTAAAAGCTCAACTACTTGTGAACCATATCCAAGCTGAAATTGAAGAGAAGATAAAAGGTGAGAGGGGTGTTATAACTTTGCAAGAATTTGGTTAAACAAAACCATATGCTAGAATACAGGAGTTACCCTCATGGCACTTGGGTGTGTAGCAATGCGTACAATGCGATCACCTGAAAGTGTCTCGAAATTGTTCACTGAATTTCCATGGTATTTGATCTCCAAAAGGTTGATGACCATCGCTCAAACTTTTGATTGCTGACTGACGAGATATCTGTCCCTCAAGGCAGACCTATAACAATCACATTAACAGATCAGTGGAAACCAAAGATCTTAATTCATAATCCACTTAGATTGTATTGCCATTCTAAAAGGCACATGACATGCATATTGCTTATTGAAATTTACTTCTAAAATCCAGAAGCATATAAGTACCAGAACCAGCACCCTCTGCGCTCTTAGCAGACACATGGCTTTGCTCTTCCAATTGCTGCAAAAGTTTTAGTGATAAAGAGCGTCTAGTACCTACATAACTTTCCATGAGTTAAAAGAAAAAAAAAATCTTTTCAGTAATTATATCACATCAGAATTTAACTCTTTTAACTAAAGAGACGCATTAAACTTGATCAGCATTAAACTTGATCAAAGAGAGAAAGATAACAGTTAATAGTTCAAAAAGGCTTATAATTCTTCATTAAAACACAATTGCTTTCGGCATATATATGGAAGGTTTAAGCAAAAGCAAACACTAGTCATACCCATTAACAGTAGATGACAGGAAGACCAGATATGTACCAAGCAAAGACTTCACCACTGGCAGTGGAATAGCAGATGCTTCATCAACAACCAACAGTTCAACTTGCGAAAGCTTTTCATGCTCATGTGGCAATATATATACTGAAAGAAATTAAGATGAAAAACGTCCAGAATTATGTTTACATGTATCCTTAATTACAACAACAATAAGTTTCCTTAGCATCAAGACATTTTTTAGGTCATATATATTAATGCAGAAGCATTACCAATGGACTTACCTGAATTGTCTGTCTATGGTACTTGTAAATATTGATCCTTGCAGTATCTTTCTTGAACTCGGTAGACATCTAAACATTAATTTACTGATATAAAAAAATAAAAATTAGAGAGAAGAAGCTTTAGGTAGAGACATTTAAACAAGGTAACTAAATAAATGATGGCATAAAAAGAAAATAACAATTGTCACAATGAGCTAACGAGAAAATTAAAATAAATAGCCAAATCCATTAGAAATCTCAGACAAACGGAGTTTGTAATAAGTAATGGACGAACCTGCTTTATGTATTTAGCTGCAATAACTAGGGGAAGGTCAAGAGGTTGTGAAGTAAATGCTGCCCCAGGAGGTATAGGTAGGAGGGGGAGGCATTGACAGGGGCATTAGTTGCAGGTTGGCCATGGGAGTGACACCATGCTTGCGTGAAGCAGTTGTCCTATTGAGCCATGCAGAGTAAGAATAAACCCCCAGAGCCATTCGGTTTGGAGTTTCCGTTAGGGAAAGTTAAGTTACATATTACATGGTTCACGGTATGGTCTGGTACGTGGTACGAGTACGGGTACGTGATACGGGACTTTACTAGGTACGCGGTACGGGAGGGTATACTTGGTTCGTTATTTCGGATCGAAATTCGCTGAACTGGATCGCTATACATAAATTTTAAAATATAACATTAAGTAGTAAAAAAAATTATAAAGCACAAGTAAAAAAATAACATAATCATAAAACACTTCCATAAAGTCATAACTTATAAAATAACAAAATAACAAAATACTTCCATAATTCAATAATTTAAATATCTAAGTTTTCTTATTCTAATTCTAAATTCTATGGATCAATTTTCAGTCATCTTTCCTTTGCCTTTTGTTGCCTTTGTCACAACTAGAAATTTGAGCTTGCTGAAATTGACGTGCTTTTTATGATTTTCTTGTACTAGAAGAAACATGTACGGTTGAGGTAGGCTTGAAAACCTCCAATGGTGTTGCATTTCCATCTTTCTCCGAAGAATCCTCTGTGTTTTGTTTGTAATCATCATCTAATGATTTCCACCTCATTTCTTGCAACCTGATTGCAGAATCATCAATGTTAGTCTCTTCCGGATCAATGTCCCATTTATTGTAAGGACCTTCCTTATAATTTTTTCTGTGAAGCGAGATAAGAGACGAATATTTGAGTGAATGAAAACCAATTTATATGCCCTTGTAGCATTCAACCTGTTCCTCTTTACATTGTGAATATAAGAATATGTGCTCCAGTTCCGTTCTGCTAAGGAACTAGTAATTGGTTGAGATAACACTTTTCTTGCAACCTCTGCCAATTTTGGAGTTTCTGAGCCATAAGTAGATCACCAATCAATAGCATCCATGGTCACCGCATCTGTTTGAGCTACAGCCTTAGCATAAAGGCCTTTACGTGAGTGAAAAATTACAAACTGCTCACGTAACATTATTGCTTCAACCCTATTTTCCACTCTATCATTAGCTATCCTATTAAATGCTTCCATGACACCCATAATAACTTCTTTATCTTCATTTGGAGGCCTTCTAATTGTGCCCCATGGTGCTGGTAAGGCAAGATATCTAGAATCATAAAATCTAGGAGTAAGTGCAAAGGCAAGACAATGTAAAGGAATTGACATCTTCTCCCATCTACCAAGCACAATTTCCTCCATCTTTTCATAATCATCACCATGCTTATTTTCTTTCATTATATCCTTTATTTCACCAAGCATGTTGTCCATTTTTTCATATATCTCACCCATTTTCAGTCCTTCACCATCACAGAATTTGATCAACAAATAAATAGATTTTATGATTATCACTATATTTTCCACCTCTTCCCAAAATTCTTCACTTATAATAGTCTCTACAACTAAAGCACCCATTTTTTTTTTGCATGCTCATCTCCTTGCTTAACCAAATCCTTCCATGATTTAATCACAATAGTAGTTGTCAAAGCCTCTCTACAATCAATAAGTCGCTTCAACAAAATATAGTGTGAAGCAAATTATTTTTGCCACTTTAAGAAGCTCTAATTTGGAATATTCTCTAAACATAGCCAATGTACGAGAATGATTCAAAAAGTACTTGACAATATTTTTTTCCTCTCTTGTATGTAATATTTAGCCATTCAAATTGTCTTGCAAAATCTTTAAAAATAAGATTAAGAGTGTGAACAACACAAGGAGACCAAAATATATGTTTGTGCACCTTTTGTACCTCCTGCCCAGTAACTTTGCAATTTGCAGCATTGTCTGTAACAACTTGAAACACATTATGAGGGCCCACCTCTTCAATTACTTTTAGCAAATATTATGCAATTACAACTCCTATTTTTTCAATCCCAGAAAAATCTTCAGCATACAAGAACATAGATCCTCGACTATTTACTGCAAGAATATTTATTAGGGGCAGATTTTTACAATTGGTCAATCCATCTAAAACAATAGAAAGCCCTTGAGAATGCCATCTATCTTTAACTGGAACAAGGTATTTCTCTATGCTTCTTTTTCATTCATCAAGTAGAGTGGTCCTTGCCTTATCATATGAAGGAGCCTTGTAGCCTTTAGGACCTCTGTTTATGGCAGAAACCATCTCGTGAAAATGAGGATTCCTTAATATATTGAATGGAATCCTATTGGCACACAAGCCCCTAATCACCTTCAAATCTACCATATCCCTCTCCTTCAAATTAAAAGAGTCTTCAAGCTTTTGTGTTGACTTACTTGTTAGCCTAGAATTCTTTAAAGATGAAGAAATTCCATTAGCCTTTTCTACTTCTTGAACTCTTCTTATGACCATTTCATATGCATCACGATCATTTATCAATATTGGACATCTCTTAATTTCTGCTTTTTTTCCAAGAGGAGCACCAAAAAAGTGGTAGTGAATTCTAGTATATGAGCCAGTAAAACTTTTTTTGCAATAATTGCAGGACCAATTTTTTAAGCCTCCTGGATTTTGTCCTAATGTTGCACCATGGATAGTAACCTCTTGATATAGTGGCTTTGACTTTGAATCAACATGCATAACTTGTCCTCCTCCTCCATCATTATTCCTTGATACTGATGATTGAAAACCAATATTTTTTGTCTTTTCGTTGCTTTCCTCTTCTTCAATTTCATCATCATCTAAATATTGAATCTCTGAATTTTGAATATCTTGAGAAGAAATTTGTTGCTCTTCCTCTTGTCTCTTTCTTTTTCCAAATGCCATAGCTTAAGCCTTAAAACTATGTTTTATGTGACACAAGGAATCTGGTTTACTATTTATAAATAGCACTTGTGTAGCAGCGTCGTCAGTTTTTTTTACTGTGCACCAGCCAACAGCCAGTAGCTATGTTTATCCCAAATGTCATCATGTGCCAAGGAAACGAGTTGTGCAGTAGGCAGCAACAACGTTAGTTGTTTTACTTTTACCCTATGATTACTTTTAATCCTATTATGTAATAAGTTACCATACCACAGCTCATCCCACTTATAGTCCACTAATTAAATAGGCCCAAGTGTGTGTTTTGCTCCAGCCCCCTCTTTTTTTTCTCGTTGCATGTTAGTGATGCTATGCATTTTGCTTGCATCAATTAGGGTCTTTAGTTATCTTCTTTCTCCTACCTGTTAAGATCACACAACAGCTGCGTCAAAGATAGTCACACGACGGGGACGTCATCTCTATTTTTCTACTATAAATCTAGAATGCTCTGATGAGCGTATTAGGTCGCGAACGACCCACGTTTGGGAATGAACATTCCCAAACGTGGAACATGATGGGATTAAACGAACCATGTCATAGAAATCCTAAGTTACTCTAGCTGAATATAACAATAATACAAATTCGAATAGCATCATAATGGCCATAAATAGCCAATGAGTATAGTGTGTAACCAAAAATTCAAAAGAAATATTCAAATTAGGCTTTTAAAAAACAACTCATTTTACAAGCTAAGTTAGAGTCTAAAGTAAGCTAAAGAACATATAATCACATAATAAAGAAGTAAAAATTAAAAAATTAGAGAAATTGAAATCATTTTTATTAAAAAAGAATTGAAATGAATTTACCCAATTATTTTGCAAGAACTTTCTTTTAGGCATCCACAACAAAATATTCTTTAACAGTTCATATAAATGAAGATTTCAACCATCGAAAAGGAATTAACAGCACAATAATTAGAGCCTTTTTAGTTAAAGCTTGAACTTTTGATGCTAATTTCTTCTCTAGAAATTCAACACTACAACAAAATGTAAAATGTAAAATGCAAATAATGAGTTCAGTTAAAGCATCATCCCTTTGTGTTCCAGTAAAACTATCTATTAGATTCTAGGGGAAGTTTAAGAATTCATATGGTTGGCCAAACCAAAGTAAGCAAAATTGATATTCCTAGCATAATCAACAAGGAAGTAAGCTGCTTTGATGTCCTTAAAAATACACAAATGTTCACTGTAAAGAAAAGTATATACAAATGAATTTATTGTTAGTTGATGTGTGTGAAATAACCTCATATTTTGGTCTTGTTTTGCATGCATTCTTAGGCATTTTAGTTTCCCTTTTTATTGGTTTTCCCCTTAGTTCGGATAACTGCGGCGTTTTTAGTGTCGTTGTGTAGGATTGGAGTTGAATTGGTCTTTAAATGGATGGAAAGCTTGCATAATTGAAGTTGGAGCTTAAAGGGTAGCAATTTTGGACAAAAAGCTCACTCCAGAGGGTTCCACGGCCTGCTTGTGGAATTCCCCACGGCCATGGATCGAGCAGCTGCGCGAAAAAAACAAAAGGGAGAGTCCAGAGAAGTCCACGGCCTGGCCGTGAACTGATCCATAGCCGTGGATATCGAACAGAGTGATCCACGGCCTGGCTGTGGAACTACCCACGGCCGTGGATCAGGGTGCGTGTCATATTACATTGCATCTTCTTATTGCATTTTCACATCATCATATCTCTCGGCTTTTTGGTTAACTTTATATCCTTATCTTTTGAGGATTTTGAGACAATATTGATTTGGAACCCAATTTGTTGATTCTTGTGGTAGGCAACAGGCATTGTTTTAATTGATAGTGGAGGTGATTTCTTGATAATTGATAATTAGCATATGTTCTCTGAATTTGTACTGCTCATTGATTTTTGAACCTTTAAATGTGAGTTTTTGAGCCTATGGGATTTATGCACTATATGATTTTTGCTCCCATTCTTTGTGTTGAGTGATCATTCCTCATTGATTTTGTGCTCTAGAACTTGATTTGAAACCATTTTGAGGTGAAATCTTGGTTTGCATGCTTGAATGTGATTAAGGCATCTTAGGTATTTTTCTAGCCTTCTGAAATTGTTACACTTTTATCCACTAGTTGCCCATTTTGAGCCTATTGCATAATTGTTTTTCTTGGTGCCTATGATGATATATTGTCAGTTATCGTTTAGAGCATTGAATGGAGCAATTGGGTTTGAATGTTGATATGGGAATCATATGTTTTTGAAAATGAAGTCTCTCCCCTATGTTAAAAAAAAATTAAGGGGATAAAGAAAAGAAAATAGAAGAAAAGCATGAGATGAAAGTTTGAAGAGAAGGAAAAGAAAAGAAGAAAATGTGGAATTATGCTCTTGATTGAAAAATGTATTTGCTCCATTTATGTTCTATTGGGTTTCTTGTGCTTATTAAAAATTTTGTTAACCCTTTGTGCATACCTTCCTTTCTTTACCCTACTTAACATCATTCCCATGGCCCCATTATAACCCTTGAAAGACCTTTTGATTCTTGCATGCATGCTAATTATTCGTGGAAATTTGGTTTCTTATCAAGCTTATGGAAGTGCATTTTCTTTGAGGAATCTTAAGCGCATTGTCTTCACCCTTAAACACTTTGAGTGTGGTTAGTAGAGTAAACCTAATTCAGTGAGGATGCATGATTTCTGAGAACTTAGCCTCTAATTGGACTTGATTTTGATTACCTCTCTGCTTCTTGGTTTGCCTTTGCCTATTGCTTGGTTTGATGTTTCCTCGGGTTCCTCATTCATTATTGTCTTTTGATCCCACTTCTTAGTTTGGCACTAGTTATTGCTTGGGGACAAGAAAAATCTTAAGCTGGGGGGGGGTTTGATGTGTGTGAAATAACCTCATATTTTGGTCTTGTTTTGCATACATTCTTAGGCATTTTAGGCATTTTAGTTTTCCTTTTTATTTGTTTTTTCCTTTAGTTTTAAATGCGTTTTTGGTGTTTGAATTTACCCAATTATTTTGCAAGAACTCATTTTCTTTTAGGCATCCTTTTTAATCTTACCATTTGTTTTTTTCCTTTAGTTTGGATAAATGCGGCGTTTTTGGTGTCGTTGTGCAGGATTGGAGCTGAATTGGTCTTTAAATGGATGGAAAGCTTGCATAATTGAAGTTAGAGCTTAAAGGGTAGCAATTTGGGACAAAAAGCTCACTCCAGAGGGTTCTACGACCTGCCTGTGGAATTCTCCACGGCCATGGATCGAGCACCTGCATGAAAAAAGCAAAAAGAAGAGTCCAAAGAAGTCCACGGCCTGGCCGTGGACTGATCCACAACCGTGGATATCAAACAGAGTGGTCCATGGCCTGGCCGTGGAACTACCCACGGCCGTGGATCAGGGTGCATGTTAGCTTTTTAAGTTCGTTTTTCTTTTTTTTTTATGGGCTTGGATCAGTTTTAACCCATGAGGTATATATAGTTGTTTGAAAAATGTATTTGCTCCATTTATATTACATTGGGTTTCTTGTGCTTATTAAAAATTTTATTAGCCTTTGTGCATACCTTCCTTTCTTTACCACAACATCATTCCCATGGCTCCATTATAACCCTTGAAGACCTTTTGATTTGAAGACAATATTAGGGTTCGAATTTGGTTTAGAAGGAGGCACATTGGAGGCTCTTGATCTTCATCTTTCTCCTTTCTTCTCTTTTTGATTACGGGTTTGAATGCTATTGAACTTGATTTTTTGTTTCTTCTTCTCCATGTCTGAGTAGTTTCCTTTGTTTCTGGGATTTGGCAATGCCCTTTGATACATTGATGATGATTAATTGACTTTGTTTACCCCTTTTATTAATCTTGAATGTTCTTTAATTCAATCCTTATTACGCTTATTCATGTGAATTTGCTGGCCACTTATTTGCATTTCATAGATATCTAGGGACGTACTGAGAGGTGAACCTAGGTGTTGGAACCATAAGAATTGAACTTAAGGTCTAAATCATGAGAGTAGGTTTAGCCTTTCGAGGATTAATGAATTACCAAAAACCGTAATGGGTTCAATTTAGATTCAATTACCACGAGAGTAAGAATTGGTTTAATTGGGCACGGTTCTTGTCTCTTGAGAAAGAACATGAACTAATATAGGGTAATTCACCTTCAATTGAATTTCAGTTTTAATAAAAGGATTTTCAATTAGGAGTCTTGAATCATTGTGGTCACCCCTAATCCTGGAAGCCCTTTTGAATCTAAAAATCTTTCTTAACAATTTGCTATTTTTGTTCTCAATTTTGCACCTTAACATTTATTTATTTGATTACTTAGTTACTACGTTCTTATCACTCCACAACTATATTCTCTTTGTTTAATTTAATTGAATTAATTAATTAATTGGTATTCATAGACATAGTCCCTGTGGATTCAATCTTTTTATTACTTGACGATGAAACTGTACACTTGCGGATTTCACACATTATTAGTGTTATTCATACTTTTAATCTATTATCAATAGAACCAACAAATGTTAGACTTTGGGCAAAGTTAAACAATTTCCTGTTGATATTCCTAATTCAAGAAATCAATCTTCCTTTAGCATAAATTCTGGCGATGTGGAAAGTTTTGGGCCAAATTTGCAAATATTAATTTTGCAAATTAAGCAATATTATCATTGCAAAGAAAAAAAAAACTCACTCTGAAGAGAGAGTTCTTCCTCTGCGTATCCTAGTTCTTTCAACTTTTCAATAGAATTGTTACTTTTTATCCTATAGATATCTTAGATTTTCACCATATTCAACAGACAACAAACCTTAGATTTTCATCACCAATCAAAGCTACACACAAGGAAATATTTGAAGTGCAGGATAAACAAAGGTGAAGCGGAGCGCAAGGTAGAGACAAAGACATACCTGTGGAGGTGGAGCAACAACATCGCACATGGTGAAGCAGCTTCACGACTTGGACGTGGAGCAGCGGAGGTGTGGTCCGGTGGTCTGGATCGTGGTCGTGGAGACCGAAGAGGCAGAGGTGTGGTTTGGATGATTGAGACCGGGCCTGTGGATGTGGAGCAGTAGCGTCGCAGACAATGAAGTGGCGTCACACGACCTAGACGTGGAGCGGTGGAGGTATGGTCTGGATCGTGGTCGTGGAGACCGGAGAGGCAGAAGTGTGCTCTGGATCATGGAGACTGAAGATAGAGAGGCAGAGGCGCAACTAATTTCTTCCTATTGCTAACTTGTTATTTCCAGACTTCTAGTTTCTAACTTAGGTTTCACTGACTTTACCGAGATGGATTTGCGAGGGAATTCCCTTGTTAATTCTCTCCCTAAAAATAACTCAACTAGTATTTATATTAGCGAGGGACTTTTGTTAATGAGGGAAATTCCCTCTCTATTCACTAGTTGTTTCTACCTTGAACTTATTAGACTTTGTTTTTGGAATTTAGTGAGGGATCAGTTTCTCCTCACTAATCTCTCGTAATCCTCTCGTAGAACAGCGAGGGAATTGCGAGGGAAATTTCTCTAGTTAAATTCCCTTACTAATTAGTGAATTTCTTATAGTGAGATGAGAAGTATTGCTAAAGGTAATCAAAACTTAATTTTAAAAAAAGCTTGGAAACTCTTTTTTTTTAAAAAAAAAATCTTTGAAAAGCTAGTTTAGAGTTTAGAAGATAAATGTTCATTAACAACATTTATAAGAAATCTATGGAGAAGAGTTGAGAAATATTACACAAAGATTTATATGAGTTCGGCCAACCACTTGCCTACGTCTATACCCCAACAAACTACCAGGATTTTTATATCACGAGTATTCTTTGATCTGTCGTAGCTTCTCCAAACAAGATTACAAGTAGTCTTTGATCAGCCATCGCCACTTCATGCTAGATTCTCACAATGATCACTATCGGATTGGGTTACAATAGTTTGAATAAGTGTTTGTGCTTTCTCACAACACTCAATAAGTGGATTTAAGCAAATACATTATAGAGATTTGTAGCTTTACACTTAAGATGATATTCAGAAAATATAGAAAGTGTAAAAACAAAGTTTAGAAGCAAAAAGTATTAATTCAAAAGATGATCAGTGTAACACCCTGAATTTCCTATCTCTTAAACAATAATTTTGACAGTTTACAGAATTTTACTATTTAGTAATTTCTGTGCACTGTAAAATTATTTTGTTTATTCCGTCAGCGTATTTGATCGTTTTGAGTGATTTACTCCTTGTCAAGAAAATAATAATTTTTGGGACAGAGAAAATCTTTAAATATTTATTTCTCTTGACTGTTAATTATTTTTAATAATCTGACTTGATTTTCATACATTTTCTAATATTTGAGATTTTTGTGGATGATTATGAATTTTTTTGACTGTATGTGGGCCCAAGTGGCCATACCTGGGCCCAGGTGGGTCCCGCAAAGTAAAATTTTTTCTACGCATAGAAAAATTTGTACTATTTAGACAGAGACAGGGGATCTTACTAAACCTGAATCTGGAAACAATTTTAGAAAATTTCTTGTACTGTGTTTTGCACTATATTTATTTATCGGGTGATAAAAATACAGTAAATATATTCTTTCGTGGGGTTTTAGCAGATAAAAATAGAAATTATACTATTAAGTCAATGTTAGTAATTGTGACAATTTTTGATGGACCAATAGGAAACAAGTCTAATATTGAAGACTTTGATATCAACTGTTGATTTAATCGACGGTAAAGACTTGATCTTGATTTAATCAACAGTGGAGATTTGATCTTAAAAGTAAATAGGATTATTTATAACCGTTAGATGGAGATTAAATCAAGGGTAGAGATTTAGTTTTATTTAATGGCTAAGACCATTTACAACCATTGGATTTAGAATTGATCAAGGGTGGAGATTTGGTCTTAAAAAGTAACAAGAATCATTTATGACCATTGGATGAAGATTTAATCAATGGTGAAGATTTAGTCTTAAAAAGTGACAAAGACTAATTATGACCCTTGGATTAAAAGTAAGAAGGAGTAATCTTGACCCTTCATTTTTAGAGACACATCTAATGGCTAGAATTTAAAGGAGAAAAATCCAATGGCCTAGATTAAGTCTTCTAAATCAAAAGTCTACCTAAATCCTAACCATTGAATTAATCAATGGTCTAAAATGCTCTAAATGATGGCTTGAAAAAGATGACAACATTATTGCATGCATAATGTAAGGTGGGGGACGGTTTTGTGAAACATTTTAGAGCTAAAGAAAAAGTTTTATGTCATTATTAGATGTCTTGATCAATTATACATCATTATTGATCATTTTCCTAAAGCAAAAATATTTTTTTTCTTTCTCTCCAAGCATAGCTATGGCCATGCAAAGCTAAAAGGGGCCCAATTTGATTCAATAAATTCATGATCCATTATTTGTATTACACAACAAAGAAATAGTCAATAATGGAGACTTGCTTCAAGGAAGCTACGACAATGCATCCATTTGTGAGGCAAATTATTACAAATCAATTCCTATCATTTTCTATCAATTTGTTTTGGTCAACATGCATTATTATTGATTTGTTTGCATCCTTAGGAGAGTGTTTGGAGGGGGGGACGGTTTTGGAAATGCAAAGGTAGGAGGAGACAATTTTTGAGTAGGCTTTTTAGGCCAAAGAAAAAGTTTGAAGACCATTATTACCTATCTTGATCAATCTTCATCATTCATTGATTTTTCTAAAGCAAGGCTTAGAAAAATATATTCTCTTCTTTCTCTCCATATAAGCTATGGCCATACACTTCAAAGAAGGCTAAAAGTGTTGATTTCTATCATTGTATCATAATTTCCTTTCTATTTATCATCTTCTCCAAAGCAAAACACAAAAAACTCCATTCTTTTCTCCTGAACACACCATTCGGTCAAGACACTTAAATCCACTCTCCAATCTCTTTAATTTCATCCAATCATAGATCTTGAATCTACATGATATTCTAAGCAACTTTCATGTTGGAGATTTCCTCTAAATCATTCATCTTCATGGACTTCCTTCAAGATCAAAGTTATAGGGTATTTGTGGTGAAGTGTAAGGAAACTTCATTTCTTCTCTTCTTTTTCATGATCTAAACCATGTTTGATCCATGGTTCCTCTTAATCAAGCTTAGTATACTAATTTTTATGTATTTTATCTTGTATTTGAGAAGCCCTTGGTGGTGAAGGACTTGGAAAAAGAAGCAAAATAAGGAGTTTTTAAGGATCTTCAAGAGGTAAGAGGGAGATCCATCTCACCAACCAAGCATGGTGGTGAGAGATGGTCTTATATTTGATGGATAGTGAATCCATGTGAGGATTTATATCCATGGTCATGTAAATTATTTGTGTGTGTTTATGAACTTTGATTATTTGCCTATGCTTGATATGCTTTGCATGATTTTATGGCTTATATGGTGTGAACACTCAATTTTGTCCAGACAAAAAAATAATAAGAAGAAACAAGAAAATGAAAATATAAAAAAAAAAAAAAAAAAAAAATAAAAAAAATAATAAAAATCAAAAATAACAAAAAAGGGTATAATAAAAAAAAAGAAAGTAATTCACTCAGCACTCAATTTCTCCACTTCACAGCACACACGCATATCCTCTGCATTTTTCCACTCACTCTCACCCACTCCATTATTCATTTAATTTCTTTTAGCAACAGACACAATACACACACCCACTCTCTTTGTCCCATTTATTTTACGTCCCACTCACACTTTCACTCACTTGCACCACTCATTCTCACTCTCACAAATATGCACTCACGTAGAAAAAGGAGGGAGGGACATCAGTGTGCTATTCATTCTCATTTTCACTATAAAACCACTCCACTCCATTTTCCGAAAGAGCTTCAACACGTAGAAACAATTCCTTCCAACATCTATACTCACCTATCTTCCATAACCTTCATCTTCTTCTTCCTTCAATACCCACCACCTCCATCAACTCATCTCCCACAACCCAACCAATCTTCCCTCACCACCTTGCACCACTAACCTTAACCCACTGAGTTAACTCAGTTTCACCATCACTCCATCCTTCAAGCTCTACCACAACTCAACCTCAAACACCCTTTACCCTCCAAGCAACTCACACACTTTCATCACTCACGTTTCTCACTCATTCACACACTTTCATCACTCACGTTTCTCACTCATTCACACACTGCATTCTCACACATAAACACCATAACCATCAAGCTAAAACCCATCCACCACAACACCATTATTCCACTTTCAAAACCGTGAGCTCTCCCCTCCCCTCACTATCGATTTTCACTCTCCACTTCTTCAACTTCATCATCTCCAAACAGCTCCTCCATTCCACCGTAGCCCTTCTTCTTCCCCCTCACCATCAACTCAAACAGCCACACCATTAACCTTCCTCACCAAGCCAAAGCCACCTCCATTCTCACCATTCCTTCTCACCATTCACCTCCAACCATTCCACCACGTCCTTTCCACTCCACATTTGCACAGCCTGAAAACCGAGAATCCCTTCCATTTCACCTTCAACCTTTCAACGAACCCAAACCGTGAACCCACAAGCCAACCAAACTAACTCCACCTCGCCCCACCAAACAGCCTTCCAACCGTGACTCACTCACCACCATCCTCCATAACCACAAGTCACCTTCTTCTTCAACCTCCGTAACACACCAAACAACGTCCAAGACTACCAAGCCATCTTCAACCTTCCAAGCTTCCACCCATCTTCACCCTCACCTCCACAGCAACCTCCACAGTTTCCTAACCTCCATCACTTCCATCATTCTTCATCACCCATCTTAAAAATTTCAAGTACCCCTCATCATAACAGCCTCAAGCACCTCTGCCATACATACTCTTCCGTGAACCATCACCCATCTTCGTGCTCAGCAGCCCATCCTCTGAACTCCTCCCGTACCAGGCCTTGCGCAGCCACGCGGTCATCCTCCCATGCACGTTCTCTGCCCAGTAACTCCACGAAGCTCCACCCAAACGCACCAGAAGCTGCACTAGAGCTGAACCACCTGCAACCCAGTAACTCCACGAAGCTCGTCCTCCACACCCACACCAGAAGCACCCACCGTCCAGCACCCATAACCAGGCTATGTGTGCGTTACTATCACCATCCGTGGCCCACCAACAACAGCTCCTCCCTGCCACCAACTCGTCACAATACCTTGCATCACGGTTTGGAGCTAGCACCACCCACAAAACGCGGTGCACTGTGTCACGACGAGTTGCTGATAAAAGAGGATAAGTTCAGTTACGCTGCAACCTCACAAACGTTCAAGCAACTCCACCACGTCTCTGCCCATTACTCCGTTGAGCCCAGGTTCCCCCCCACCTTGCTCCGTTTCTTCTGGTTTTCACTGTTTCTTTTTTCTCTTTTCTTTCGTGATTGTTCCCATGCAGACTTATATATATATATATATATACATGTGTTTAGATTCCTTTTGTTTTTACGTAGTTGTTTTACGTAAGAAATAGATATATGTGTATAGATTTTTTTAGTGTGTGTTGTGTAAGTAATATATATATATATATGTGTGTGTTCAATTTCCTTTGGTTTTTACCGTGTTGTGTTATATGTTTAGTTCTTGTTTGATGTTTTATTTATTTATTTATTTGATAGTATGTTTTAAGTTGTGTATTATGCCTAAAAATAAAAAAATGTGAAGTTAGAAGATCTTAAAAAAAATAATAATAAAATCAAGCATAGTGGTGTTTATATAAAAATAAATATAAAAAAATATAAAAAATAAAAAGGGTAAAAATAATAATAAATAAAAACAAAATAAAAATAAAAAAAATCTTTTAATCAATGCAATGACCGACGATGATGATTGAATAGCGAATGCTATCTTCAATGTCATTTGAATCATAAGGGTTTATTGAGTAGAAATTTAGTGCTAACTTGAACCTGTGTGCAAGAATGTTTTTAGTTTCAAACAATAAAATTTTCTTTCCAAAAAAATCTTTTTAATTAAAATCAACCAACTAACAATCATTTTTTACAGAACTACGTGACTTTGAGTTCCTCATTGCACCTTAGGGTACGTAGGAGCAGAATTTCAATTCTGTCAAGCCAAAATTAAATTTTCATAATTAGGTTTTCTATTTATTTTTTTTTAAAAAAAAATAATACAAAAATAAAATAATTGCAAAGTCTTTTAAAAAAAAGGGTAAAATAAATAAATTCGAGATTATCAAGTTTTTGCACAATTGATTTAAGGTACCGTCTTAAGACGGGTGTGTTAGGGGTGCTGTGGGATTAAGTTTCCACCATTCCCTAACCATAACCGACTCCCGAATCCAATCTGGTTTCAAAGACCATTTCTTTTTTTAAAAAAAGGTTTTCCAATTTTTCCTAAATTTAAATAAAATTGGTGGCGACTCCATATTTTTTTAATCATTTTTTTAAAATCACGCGAGTTGCTATTTCCCGCCGCGATCCCGGTCGCGACAGATGGCGACTCAACTGGGGAATATTTAGAGAGTCAGGCTTGTTGTGGTTAATTGTGCAAAATTTTAATAATCTTTGTTTATTTGTTTTACCCATTTTCTTGTTTTTTGTTTCCTTATCTATTTGTAAATATTTTTGTTAATACTTTGTGTAAATATTTGATAGCTTTATTTTGACTTGTATGTATTTTTAGTTGAAACCCTAGGATAGATGATTGCTGGTTGGCTTGTATATATTTGTTCTTTGCAGGTTTAGGAGGTAATCTTTAGTCTTTTAAATTTTTATTTGTACAGGTTAGTATGCTCCCTCACACACATCACTATCACTTATCTCACACACTTGTTGGGCTCTATACCCGAGTCTGTGCGAACCTGAGGAATAGGAAGGGTCTCGATTTTTGTTATTGATGGGCTTCATGCTCACTTGACATTGGTTGAGACGCCACTCATATTGTTACCAGTATCATTGACTAATCGTATTGAGAGGGTTTATCTCTACTTATGATTTATTCATGAATTGGATCCTTGTCTTTCGAGATAGGGGCAATCTGGGGACCATGACTTTTAGAAGTCTAGATCTATCCTAAAAATCTTGCACTGGTAGATAGAATATAGTGTCAGTCAAAATTAGAGTTGTGACTTTGAGGAAATCCAACCTTTAAGTTTCACCTGATTAGGACACAAAGGGAGCGTGCTTCTTCTTTATCTATTTATTTCTCATATCATTCATTCTTGTATTTTTTTTAAAAAAAAAAATCATAAAAAAGGGGAATGCTTCATCTTGCATTTTCATATCATAACATTCATGGCATTTCTCAAACCAAAGAAAAATAAAAAAGGGACATGCATTATCTTGCATTTGCATGACATTCCAAAAAAAAAAAAAAAACATCATCTTACAGTTCCATGTCATTTTCTTGTCATTTTCTTGCATAAAAAAAAAAAATAAATAAAGAGGGCATGCATCAAGAAATATAATCCTTTGGGTTTACGACCCTATAAGGATTTCTTCATGTAGAATGTTAGGGTACATTTTAGAGTTACCTCGATGAGGGGTATCCTTAGGATGCATTCTTCATTTTTCTGGTTTGCTTACGTTATTCTTTGTTTACTTTCAATAGGGTGAGTTTACTTGGTAAAGTGGAAGGATTAGTACTCATTCAATAGCAAGTAATGGACGAGATACGCCAAAGGAGAAATACCAGAAGTGTAGTGGATCTTAAAAGGAATATGAAGATTACAGTAAATGGCAGTGATTTAAGGCGTGTAAGGGACATTACTCAACACATGACTCCTAAGGCTCGATCAGAGTTTTTAAACAGTTATGGACAAATCATAGATTTGTTACGCATCCCTGTGGAAGAACCTATTTTGAGTGGCCTAGCCCAGTTTTGGAATTGTTCTTTGAAATGTTTTGAGCTGCCCGACTTGGATATTGCACCAACCATAGAAGAATATGCCATCATCGAGACTCTCAATGAGCAAGTACCCCAATGTTTATCTTTATAAAGGATATTACGTGTCAGAAGGAAAAATAGCAGAACTCATAGGAGTTCAGGCAAATCAGTTAGGCATGGAAAAGAGAGGGGAAACACAAGGATTGAAGAAGAGTTACCTAGAAGCGCATCTTGAGATACTAGCGCAACAAGGAAGATGGGATCTCTTTAATAAGACATTGGCACTAACCATCTTTGGATTAGTCTTATTCCCATTCACTTCAGATATAGTGGACCAAGCGGCAATGGATGCCTTCTTCAAGTTTGAGAATCATAGGGCAAATCCAATCCCTGCTATTCTCGCTGACACTTTCTTGACCATGGAGATTTGCCACAGAAAAGGTGGGGGAATGATTCGATGTTGCACACACATGTTGTATGTTTGGATCATGACGCACATGGATGTACACAATCACCTGGGTCTCTTACCTGATCCACTAAGAAATTTTGGTCGCATTCCAGTCAAGCAGCAAAAAGCCCATGAATGGAAAGATGAGTTCATGAAGATGGGATCAAACTCTTTCAAATGGGTTTGCTCATGGTATCATGGGGGAGAGATATTGCTCAGTTGTGGTGACTTCTCTAACATTCCTTTAATGGGTGTGAGAGGTTGTGTATCGTTCTCACCGGTCCTTGTGCTTAGACAGCTCCAATGGACTCAGCACGTGCCTGACGAGACACAACTGAGAGGATTTAGCTTTTTATATGGGAAAGATGGAAGCACTACTAAGCAGGAAAATGAGGTCAGGGATGCTTGGAAAAATATTCATAGGGCAGGGGCGAAAGAACTGGGAAAACGTGTGGCAATTCCTACTTCTGAGTACCTACAATGGAGAGCAACAAGAAGGGCTCAAAATAGTACCCCTCAGGCGGTGTCAAGTGATGAAAATCATTCTCAAATTATATCTCAAATGACCACCCAGATAGAGAGGATGAAAGCGTAGATGCAGTTTTTAGAACAAGAGAAGGAAGCCGCTGAGTTGAAGGTCGTCATTCACTCAAGTCGGTGCCAGAAGTTAGCCGACAAGATTGAAGACTTGAAGGATGCACAAGCTGATGTTGCTGAAGCCCCGAGCCGGGTAAAAAGGGCAAGAAAAGGAAAAGAGGTGGAATCAAACATGACCACTCTAGAAGTCCAAGAGCTACGAGTGAAGGTAAGTGCTCAAGAAGAATCGATAAAGAAGATTCTGCAGATGAAAGAAGAATTGGAATTAAATACTAGAGCACAAGACCAAAAGATGCAATCTTTACAAGAGGCTCTCGTTGAAATGAAACGACGCTCCGATCAAGGACAGGTATTGGTTGCAGAATATTATAATTCACTCAAAGAAGCAAACAAGAGAGCAAGTCGTTTGGAATTGAAAGCTCAAGAACTAGAGCGAGAAAAGGAGCGATGGAGACTCGAAGCTCAGAGACAAAGATTGCAAAAAGAAGAAAATGAAAGCGCATGACAATGGGCAGCTCAAAATGAAAGGGCTGGAAAGGAATATTGGATGACAAAATATGAGGACATGTCTAACAGTTTGCAATATTACACTACGCAACTAGTTAGTCGTTTTGATGAAGCAGACCTTCAGACTCGTATGAATCCATTGCTAAGGCTACCACAGAAGATAGCCGAGTTTATGACGTATTGTCGAGGTCTTGCTAAAGGTCTTAGGAAGAAGAAAACAAAATTATTGATGTAATACTTTGAGGAGACTAAGACCTTGTATTGATTAATTTTGGAATAAAATGAATGACCAGTTGCAGTATTTTGCTTTGAATGTTGATGATTACTGCTTTTCATTCAGGCACTATTCATTGAGGGGTGAATTCCCCCTTGAATAGGTTATCAACCGTATTTTGCCCTGAGACAATTTGTCCTTTAGCGGAATTTCGGGAATCTTGGTATTTGATTGCATTGTTTGAAGAGGGCATCATTAGTGAACCCGCTAATGCTAAATCAGGAATCCTACTTTGCTATTGAATGACCATGCAAATCTTCCCACAATTGCCAAGCATCCTCACAATAGTGTTAATTCTTTTTTCTTTTTCTCTATTTAAAGTTTTTTTTTCTTTAATAAATCAATTTGGTTCAGGAATCATTGCGCGGCCTAGGAAAGAAGAGACCAATCTAGCCTGAGTTCACAATACCAGATCTCGGACCAGGATGGCTGCTGATAATTCTGAGACAGGAAGAAACCTGAGTAGGGAGGTCGATGAAATGACAGGGAGAATAAATGAGGTGTCAGAGAACCAAGCGAGATTGGAAGCGATATTGCAAGATATAAGGGAGTCTCTCCACTTAATCAGCGAAAATAGAAATGCAAATGGGGTTGAAACAGGTGCAAATGTGCCATCAGTGACTGCTCCGATCTTTTCAGCCATAACCACAGGCATCGCTGCAGGAATCCACGAGCGACCACCTCAGACAGCATCAATAGCCATGCCCATTGGGGAGGGGTATCACGCTTTGGAAGGCGCTCATAATGAAATCCCTGGTTATGCAGGCCCTACTTGGGAACCACCTCATGTGTCCATTCCAGGACACGTGACCATGCCTTGTTCTGGGAATAGTCATGTCATAACTGAGAAGGATAAAATGAAAGAAGATTGGATGGAGAAAATGGAGGAACAAATCAAGGCAATAAAGGGCCCAAATGCTTATGGACCTCTGAGGATAGAAGAGTTATGTCCTACTACGGATGTAGTAATCCCCAACAACTTCAAGATTCCTGATTTTGTGAAGTATGACGGGAGCGGCAATCCTCATTTCCATTTGATCAGTTATGGGACTAAGATGGCTGTTTGGTCTAGGGATGATAAGTTCCTCATCAGTTTCTTCCATGAGAGTCTTACAGGTCCCGCCCTAGAATGGTATCTTCAGTTAGATCGCTCAAAGATCTCTCTTTGGACGGAATTGGCTGACTTATTTATGGATCAAGTACAAATTCAATCTGGACGCAGCCCCAACCCGAGAACAGTTGAGTTCAATGCGAAGGGTAATGAAGAACCGTTCAAGCAATGCGCGAGAGGTGGAGAGCCTTGGCGGCTCAAGTCCAGCCCCCATTAACATTGTCTGAGATGTGTTCATATTTCTTGGGGACCCTAGGAAACCCTTTTATTGGGGCGATGGCTGGGGCAGCCTATAAGGATTTCACAGATTTAATAACCTCTGGAGAAAGAATTGAAATATTAGCCAAAACTGGGAAGTTGCCCATGAGTAGCACAGAGAATACTACTTTCAAGAAAGGATTCCAGCCAAAGAAAAAAGAACCTGAAGTGAATTATATCCAGCCCCAACAGAATTTCAGACCGCGATATAGCTCAAGTCATCAGCCATCATACAACCCCAACCCTCGCTTTTCATACCAAACACTGCCACTGCCTCATTATTCATCCCACCAAATTACACCAGCCACAAACTTCCCCCCAACACCACAATTCCAAGTTAACAATGTCCCCTCGCCACCGCCATATACACCAACTCGCCCAACCTATGCTCGATACCCACCGCACCTCCGCAAAATTACCTAAACCACTCACAACCTCGCCCGAACCCCCAAAACCAAAGCCGCTTTCGTCCTCAAAACCTTCCCCCTTTTCCAAGATTATCCATTCCGAATGCAGACCTATTCCAAAGGCTGTTTGAATCTTATTTCAGGAATTCTTGTGCGCCCATTAAAGCCACCATTTCCATCATGGTACAACCCGAACTCAACTTGCAAGTATCACATGGATATTCCGGGGCATTCAATTGAAGACTGCGAGTCCTTTAAGACTGCAGTAAGAAAGTTAATTGCTTATGGGAAGCTTGATATCCAGGAGGAGGCTGGACCCAGTATTGTTAACAACCCAATTCCTAATCATGGTAGAAGGAATGTGGTGAATGCTTTAGAGGTGGAAGGGTCATCCATAAGAAGTGTCATGAGCTTGCGTACACCGATGGCAAGGATATTCGAAGGATTGAAGAAAGCTGGCTACAATATCACTGCACCAGCCGCCATGATGAAAGAAGAGGAAAAATATGATGCAGAATCAAATTGTGCTTATCATTGTGGAGAAATAGGACATGATATTGAGAATTGTTGGGACTTCAAGGTTCGAGTCCAAGGGTTGCTTACTTTGGGAGTAATACATGTGAGACAAGGATTAGCTTCCTCCGAAGAGGTTAATGTGATCGAACGCTTTGTGCTTAAGGTGCCACCGCTCAACCAAGTCTCAACACCAGAGAAAGTAGTGGTAACAATCAAGAAGCCAATGCCATTTGTTTATAATGACACTCATTCAGTACCATGGAATTATGAAACCAAGGTAGAGACAAAAGGAGTCGGGGAAGAGACTTCGAAGGCTCAAATTGCTGAAGTACACAAAGATGAGGAGTTGGTGACTAATATAGTCAAGGTAGGGGGAATTACCAGGAGTGGGCGATGCTATGGCCCAGGAGAGTTAGAAAAGGAGAAAATTGTTAAGGAAGGGAGCAGAGAGGAAATGTCAAAAGAAGACGAGAGAGAGAAAGAAGGTGAAGAGGAGTTCCTGAAGATAATGAAGCAGAGTAAATATGATGTGATGGAACAGTTAAAAAAGACTCCGGCCAGGATATCTCTTTTGTCACTCATCTTGACATCTGAGATGCATCGGAAGGCATTGCTAAAAATTCTAAATGAAGCTTATGTGAAGCCCGATGTTACTCCCGAAAGTGTGGTTAACATGGTGGACCCCGTGAAACGCATTAACATGATCACATTTACTGATGAAGAGATCATTTCTCAATCCGAGAAGAGCCCGCGAGCCTTGCACATAACCCTCAAATGCAAAGGGTACATAGTTGCAAAGGTTTTGATTGACGGGGGTCTGCATTGAATATTATTCCCAGGTCGACCCTAACCTCATTATCAATAAGTGAGGACGAGTTGTCGCCACGAGAGATGGTGGTACGAGCCTTTGATGGAAATAAGAAAGGCATTGTGGGAGAGATAATGTTGCCGCTAGAGATTGGTCCAAGTAATTTTCAAGTGCTGTTTCAAGTCATGGATATGGAACCTGGCTACACCATGCTATTAGGGAGACCGTGGATCCATGCCGCTAGTGCCATTCCTTCCACCCTGCATCAAAGTGTTAAATATATTAAGAATGGGTCGGTCGTCACCATACATGGAGAGGAAGAGATTATGCTGTCGAAACCAGTTTCAGTGCCATATGTGGAGAGTGCAGAAAAGGAAGAGGAGAACCTGTGGCACAGTTTCGAAGTAGTTGAAACTGGACTCGGTAAAGATGAATCTCTCACACCAAGTGTGAATCAGGTGGTTGCTCGGATCATGGCTAGTAGTGGATACCAGGAAGGAAAGGGTTTGGGTTCAAAGCTGCAAGGTACTCGGTCGCCAGTGTCACTCCCAGGAAAGTCAGACAAGTTTGGGATAGGGTACGAAGTATCTCTGGAGGAGCATATGAGGAGCATGACTCTTGGAAGAAAGAATGACAAGGCAAAGCGAAGTATATTCCCCATCCGAGGGAAACATTCCCAAAGACCTAGGTGAGGTGATTATGCCCGATGAGGTCATTCACCCTCGATACCGCCTCACTATCAATGCTTTGCATGAAGAAAGCCAAGAAGAGCACAAGGCAATCCGTCCCGTTCCGATGAGGAGCCGCTAAAGAACCGGAAATCTGAACCAATTATTGATGTGATTGTTTCAAAGTAATTTCTGTTTAAGTTGTTCGAACTTATGGTTTATGTTATTTGAGACATTGATTAAATGAACTTGCATGAATATTCAACATTTCCCTTCGTTGCACTTTTCGACTTATCCTTTTGCATTTTTCTTTTTACATTTCGTACCATATCGTGTTCTTTCTTTGTCATTCCTGCTTTATTCTACTTTTCCAACTCCACACAAAATGGCTTTCCAGGGATCTGAGTTTCATAGAAAGTTTGCCTCATAAAAGGGACTTCGAAAACTCATCAATTGATTCTCCTGCAATGTTTGATGAAGAAGACCCTGAATGGAGAAGAGGAAGATATTGTTGAAAAGTTTTCAAAATTACTGGAGCACTCAGAGAAAGGATTTAACTTGAATGGCGAGGAAGCAGAGGTGGTTAACATGGGGACAGAGGAAGAGAAAAAAGAATTGAAGGTAGTGGGAAGCCCGGAGTTTGAAGAAATGATCTGCTGTTCAAAGAGTATATGGATGTTTTTGCTTGGTCTTATCGGGATATGCAGGGTTAGACCGAAAATAGCATCGCACAAAATCCCACTCTACCCGAATATTGAGGCAAAGAAACAAAAATTGAGAAGGATGCATCCTGATATGTCTTTGAAGATCAAGGAAGAGGTGACTAAGCGGTTGGAAGAGGCTTTGTGGAAGTGTCAAGGCACCCAGAGTGGGTAGCCAATATCGTGCCAGTGCCTAAGAAAGATGGAAAAGTCAGAATGTGTGTGGACTATAGAGATCTGAATAAGGCCAGCCCGAAGGATGATTTCCCACTCCCTCACATTGATGTTCTGGTTGATAACACTGCTAAGAATCACAGGTTCTCATTCATGGACGGATACTCAGGGTACAACCAAATTCCCATGGATGTCAATGACAAAGAAAAGACCACTTTCATTACTCCTTGGGGAACGTTTTGTTACACGGTGATGCCATTTGGATTAAGGAATGCTGGGGCAACTTACCAACGTGCTATGGTGGCACTGTTTCATGACATGATGCACAAGGAGATTGAAGTGTACGTAGATGATATAGTGGCCAAGTCTAAAGAAGGAGAAAGTCATGTGGCGGTCTTGTGTAAGTTGTTTGAAAGGCTCAGAAAGTACAAGTTGAGGTTGAACCCTGCCAAGTGCGTGTTTGGAGCATCTACTGGGAAATTACTTGGATTCATTGTTAGCAGAGAAGGAATAAAGGTGGATCCAGATAAAGCAAAAGCAATACAAGAGATGTCTGCCCCTAAGACGGAGCGTGAAGTGCGAAGTTTTCTTGGGAGACTCAATTACATTGCCAGATTCATTGCTAACTTAACCAGCACCTGTGAGCCTATATTCAAGTTGTTGAAGAAGCATCAACCAGGCAAATGGGATGAAGAATGTCAGGAAGCTTTTGACAAGATAAAGACTTATTTAATGAATCCTCCTATCTTGGTACCCCCTACACCGGGTCGCCCTTTAATTTTGTACCTAACTGTATTACCAACCTCAATGGGGGCAATTTGGGACAACATGATGAATCGGGAAAGAAGGAGCAAGCAATTTACTATCTGAGTAAGAAGTTTAATGATTGTGAAGCTCGTTACATGGCTATTGAGAAGACTTGTTGTGCACTGGTATGGACCTCAAAACGGCTACGACAGTATATGCTCTATTACACCACATGGTTGATCTCTCGAATAGACCCCATAAAATATATATTTGAAAGTCCTCATATTTCATTAAGAGTTTCAAAGTGGCAAGTGATGCTATCAGAATTTGATATCAAGTACATGACTCGAAAATCCATCAAAGGAAGTACAATTGCGGACCATTTGGCTGAAAACCCTCTTGAGGGTGGACAACTAATAATGTACGAGTTCCCGGATGGAGAAATACTGATGGCGGAAGAAGGAAAAGGAGAAGAAGAACCTGGCTAGAAGATGTATTTTGATGGAGCAGTTAACATGCATGGTAGTGGCATAGGAGTCGTGGTTGTTTCACCAACAGGAAAGCAATACCCAGTTGCTATCAAGCTGGATTTTGAATGCACCAATAATGTTGCAGAGTATGAGGCCTGTGCTAAGGGTTTACAAGCTGCAATTGACTTGGAGATCAAGCAGTTAAAAGTATTTGGAGACTCAGCACTCATCATTTATCAGGTGAATGGTGAATGGCAAACCAAGGATCCGAAATCGGTACCTTATCAAAAGTATTTGATCCAGTTAGTTGAGAAGTTTGAGGAGGTGACCTTCTCCCATTTGACCCGAGACCAGAATCAGTTTGCAGATGCCTTGGCCACTTTAGCTGTAATGACCAAGTTGGATATTCATAATAATGTTCAACCCATCCAAGTAAAGACGCACAGTGAACCTGCATATTGTGCTAATGTGGAAGGCGAGCCAGATGGTAAACCTTGGTATTATGATATCAAGTGGTATATTCAGCATAGAGAATACCCAACAGGGGCAAGTGAGGTGAATAAGAAGACTATCCGTCGGTTGGCGATAACCTTTTTCTTGAATGGAGAGGTTTTGTATAAAAGGAGTCACGATGGTACTTTACTTAGATGCGTGGATGCTTGTGAAGCTCGTCTAATAATGACTGACGTTCATGAAGGAATCTGTGGAACTCATGCCAATGGTCATATGATGGCTCGGAAAATTTTAAGGAGTGGTTATTATTGGTCCACAATGGAAACAGACTGCATAGATTATGTACGGAAGTGTCAAAAATGCCAGATGTATGCAGATCGAGTCAACACACCTCCTTTCCCTTTGCATAATTTGGTGTCTCCCTGGCCTTTCTCAATGTGGGGAATAGATGTCATCGGGCCCATTAATCCCAAAGCTTCCAATGGTCATCGCTTCATCCTAGTGGCGATTGACTATTTCACCAAGTGGGTAGAAGCTTCTTCTTATGCCAGCATCACTCAAAAGGTGTTTTTGAGATTCCTCAAAAGGGATATTGTCTGCAGATATGGAATTCCAGAAAGGATAATCACAGATAATGGTATCAATCTCAATGGTCTTTGAGATTAAAAAGTTCTCGTGAAAATTTCAAAATCAAGCACCATAATTCAGCTCCTTATGTGCCTCGGATGAACGGAGCGGTTGAAGCAAACAAATAAGAATGTTAAGAAAATTGTTGCTAAGATGGTGGTAAACTACAAAGAGGCGGCATGAAATGTTACCCTATGCTCGCATGCATATCGTACAAATATACGATCAAGCACCGGGGCAACGCCTTTCTCTTTGGTATACGGGATGGAGGTGTCTCTCCAATAGAAATCGAGATCCCTTCTCTAAGAGTTCTAATGGAAGCGGAGTTAGAAGAATCTGAATGGGTGAAGACTCGATATGAGCAATTGAATATGATAGAAGAGAAGAGATTGGCAGTCTATTTGTCATGGGCAATTATATCAAAGCAGAATGGCGGAACCTTCAACAAGAAAGTTCGTCCCAGGGAATTCTATTCGGGGATTTGGTTTTGAAAAAGATTCTCCCTAATCAAGAAGACGCCGAGGAAAATGGGCTCCGAATTATGAAGGCCCGTACATAGTCAAGCAGACATTTTTACGGAGGAGCGTTAATTTTGCAGAATATGGATGGAGAAGAATTGCCAAGGCCCGTGAATACTGATGTTGTCAAGAAATTCTATGCCTAAAAAGAAGAGAAAAAGCTCGTTAGGTTGAAAACCCGAAAGGGCAACCTAAGCAAAAGTTAGAGCAATTGAAAAAAAGAAAAAAGAAAAAAGAGAGAGTCCGTTAGGCTGAAAACCTGAAAAGGCAGTCTAAGCAAAAGTAAGGGCAAATAAATAGGCAAAATCTCAAAGGAAGTGAGTCAGAAACTCTTCGAGGGATTCACCAAACTGGGGCAATTTTTGATGTGTGTCCAATCAGTTACACGTGGGCAAGTTGTTCGCATTGAATTGGCAATACTGGGGCAAAATTTTTGAGGAAATTAAAGAGAATTCATGTTGAAGGAGGTATCAGCAGAAGCAGTGATTGAGTTGTCAAGCATTTGCAGTGAATCAATTGAATGAGGAACAAGGAACCAATATTTGGGGCAAAGTTTTTATTTTTCTTGCAATCTTTCTTTTGTCTTTCAAGTATGTGTCTTGTCAAAAGTCATGTACGATTACATTACCAAAATAATAAAAGGGAAGTTTGTTCATTCAACAAATTTCTGTCCCATTCATGAATGCATGCTTACTCATTAATTTATGTCTCAAATAAAATAAACTTAAGGTCAACAATTTGATCTCGACAATTTTGCAAAGAATCCATCAATGATTAATTCAGATTAAAGGATCTCAATAATTCAAGATACAGGTTGTGATGTGTTGCCAAGGAAAACAAGGTGGTCGAAAAATGAAAAAGAAATGAGAAAATCTAAGGGAGTCTCAAATTTAACAAAGGATCCGATGAAAAAAAACATGTGGGCAAAGGGTTTGATTGGTCAAAGCTTTCCATGGTCGCCGTTGGTTCGTATTGGTTTTTTCGAAGAAAAAGGGAAAATAAAAAGAGAGAAAAGAAAAATTTTAATTCCATATTTCTTTGAACGCATCGGCTCCATGCATTTTAAATTCTTGTCATTAATTTTGAGCGCATCGGCTCCTGTTATTTATTCTTTGAGCGCATCGGCTCCATGCATTTTAAATTTTTGAGTGCATCAGCTCATTGCATTGTCATTTAATTTTCGGGACACAGGTTTGCCCATTGTCATTTAAATTCTGTCATTTAAATTTTCGGGACACAGGTTTGCCCATTGTTATTTAAATTTCGGGACACAGGTTTGCCCATTGTCATTTAATTTTCGGGACACAGGTTTGCCCATTGTCATTTAAATTCTGTCATTTAAATTTTCGGGACACAGGTTTGCCCATTGTTATTTAAATTTCGGGACACAGGTTTGCCCATTGCCATTTAATTTCGGGACACAGGTTTGCCCATTGCCATTTAATTTTCGGGACATAGGTTTGCCCATTGCCATTTAATTTTCGGGACACAGGTTTGCCCATTGCCATTTAATTTTCGGGACACAGGTTTGCCCATTGTTATTTAAATTTCGGGACACAGGTTTGCCCATTGCCATTTAATTTTCGGGACACAGGTTTGCCCATTGCCATTTAATTTTTGGGACACAGGTTTGCCCATTGTCATTTAAATTTCGGGACACAGGTTTGCCCATTGTCATTTAAATTTCGGGACACAGGTTTTCCCATTGTCATTTAATTTTGAGCGCATCGGCTCTATGCATTTTATTTTCTGTTGAGCGCATCGGCTCCATGCATTTTTAATTTCTGTTGAGCGCATCGGCTCCATGCATTTTTATTTTCTGTTGAGCGCATCGGCTCCATGCATTTTTATTTTCTGTTGAGCGCATCGGCTCCATGCATTTTTATTTTCTGTTGAGCGCATCAGCTCCATTCATTTTTAATTTCTGTTCATTTTTAATTTCTGTTGAGCGCATTGGCTCCATTCTTTTTTAAAATTTTTGTTGAGTGCATCGACTTCATGCATTTCAATTTCTTGCCTTGTTTTGCATTGCCGGACAAAAAACTCCATTCTTTTCTCCTGAACACACCATTCGGTCAAGACACTTAAATCCACTCTCCAATCTCTTTAATTTCATCCAACCATAGATCTTGAATCTACATGATATTCTAAGCAACTTTCATGTTGGAGATTTCCTCTAAATCATTCATCTTCATGGACTTCCTTCAAGATCAAAGTTATAGGGTATTTGTGGTGAAGTGTAAGGAAACTTCATTTCTTTCTTCTTTTTCATGATCTAAACCATGTTTGATCCATGGTTCCTCTTAATCAAGCTTAGTATACTAATTTTTATGTATTTTATCTTGTATTTGAGAAGCCCTTGGTGGTGAAGGACTTGGAAAAAGAAGCAAAATAAGGATTTTTGAGGATCTTCAAGAGGTAAGAGGAGATCATCTCACCAACCAAGCATGGTGGTGAGAGATGGTCTTATATTTTGAAAGTGAATCCATGTGAGGATTTATATCCATGGTCATGTAAATTATTTGTGTGTATTTATGAACTTTGATTATTTGCCTATGCTTGATATGCTTTGCATGATTTTATGGCTTATATGGTGTGAACACTCAATTTTGTCCAGACAAAAAAATAATAAGAAGAAACAAGAAAATGAAAATATAAAAAAAAAAACAAAAAATAAAAAAATAATAAAAATCAAAAATAACAAAAAAGGGTATAATAAAAAAAAAAAGAAAGCAATTCACTCAAGACTCAATTTCTCCACTTCACAAAGACACACGCATATCCTCTCGCATTTTTCCACTCACTCTCACCCACTCCATTATTCATTTAATTTCTTTTAGCAACAGAGACACAATACACACACCCACTCTCTTTGTCCCATTTATTTTACGTCCCACTCACACTTTCACTCACTTGCACCACTCATTCTCACTCTCACAAATATGCACTCACGTAGAAAAAGGAGGGAGGGACATCAAAGTGTGCTATTCATTCTCATTTTCACTATAAAACCACTCCACTCCATTTTCCGAAAGAGCTTCAACACGTAGAAACAATTCCTTCCAACATCCATACTCACCTATCTTCCATAACCTTCATCTTCTTCTTCCTTCAATACCCACCACCTCCATCAACTCATCTCCCACAACCCAACCAATCTTCCCTCACCACCTTGCACTACTAACCTTAACCCACCGAGTTAACTCGGTTTCACCATCACTCCATCCTTCAAGCTCTACCACAACTCAACCTCAAACACCCTTTACCCTCCAAGCAACTCACACACTTTCATCACTCACGTTTCTCACTCATTCACACACTTTCATCACTCACGTTTCTCACTCATTCACACACCGCATTCTCACACATAAACACCATAACCATCAAGCTCAAACCCATCCACCACAACACCATTATTCCCTTTCAAAACCGTGAGCTCCCCTCTCCCTCACTATCTCGATTTTCACTCTCCACTTCTTCAACTTCATCATCTCCAAACAAGCTCCTCCATTCCACCGTAGCCCCTTCTTCCTTCCCCCCTCACCATCAACTCAAACAACCACACCATTAACCTTCCTCACCAAGCCAAAGCCACCTCCATTCTCACCATTCCTTCTCACCATTCACCTCCAACCATTCCACCACGTCCTTTCCACTCCACGCTGCACCAGAACTGAAAACCAGAATCCCTTCCATTTCACCTTCAACCTTTCAACGAACCCAAACCGTGAACCCACAACAAAGAACCAACCTAACTCCACCTCGTCCCCACCAAACACCCTTCCAACCGTGACTCACTCACCACCATCCTCCATAACCACAAGTCACCTTCTTCTTCAACCTCCGTAACACACCAAACAACGTCCAAGACTACCAAGCCATCTTCAACCTTCCAAGCTTCCACCCATCTTCACCCTCACCTCCACAAGAACCTCCACAGCTTCCTAACCTCCATCACTTCCATCATTCTTCATCACCCATCTTAAAAATTTCAAGTACCCCTCATCATAATGCCTCAAGCACCTCGCCATACATACTCTTCCGTGAACCATCACCCATCTTCGTGCTCGCAGCCCCATCCTCCGAACTCCTCCCGTGTCCCGGTGCCTTGCGCAGCCCACGCGGTCATCCTCCCATGCACGTTCTCTGCCCGTAACTCCACGAAGCTCCACCCAAACGCACCAGAAGCTGCACTAGAGCTGAACCACCTGCAACCCAGTAACTCCACGAAGCTCGTCCTCCACACCCACACCAGAAGCAGCCACCGTCCAGCACCCATAACCAGGCTCTGTGTGCGTTACTATCACCATCCGTGGCCCACCAACAACAGCTCCTCCCTGCCACCAACTCGTCACAATACCTTGCATCACGGTTTGGAGCTAGCACCACCCACAAAACGCGGTGCACTGTGTCACGACGAGTTGCTGATAAAAGAGGGATCAGTTCAGTTAGGCTGCAACCTCACAAACGTTCAAGCAACTCCACCACGTCTCTGCCCATTACTCCGTTGAGCCCAGGTTCCCCCCTGCTGCTCCGTTTCTTCTGGTTTTCACTGTTTCTTTTTTCTCTTTTCTTTCGTGATTGTTCCTTATATATATATATATATATATATATATACTTCATGTTATATACCTATACTTATATATATATATATATATATACATGTGTTTAGATTCCTTTTGTTTTTACGTAGTTGTTTTACGTAAGAAATAGATATATGTGTATAGATTTTTTTTTAGTGTGTGTGTGTGTAAGTAATATATATATATATGTGTGTGTGTTCAATTTCCTTTGGTTTTTACCGTGTTGTGTTATATGTTTAGTTCTTGTTTGATGTTTTATTTATTTATTTATTTGATAGCATGTTTTAAGTTGTGTATTATGCCTAAAATAAAAAAATGTGAAGTTAGAAGATCTTAAAAAAAATAATAATAAAATCAAGCATAGTGGTGTTTATATAAAAATAAATATAAAAAAAATATAAAAAATAAAAAGGGTAAAAAAATAATAAAAATAAAAACAAAAAAAATAAAAAAAAAATCTTTTAATCAATGCAATGACCGACGATGATGATTGAATAGCGAATGCTATCTTCAATGTCGTTTGAATCATAAGGGTTTATTGAGTAGCCTAGTGCTAACTTGAACCCTGTGCAAGAATGTTTTTTAGTTTCAAACAATAAAATTTTCTTTCCAAAAAAATCTTTTTAATTAAAATCAACCAACTAACAATCATTTTTTACAGAACTACGTGACTTTGAGTTCCTCATTACACCTGAGGGTACGTAGGGAGTTAATTTCAATTCGTCAAGTTCAAAATTAAATTTTCATAATTGGTTTTCTATTTATTTTTTTTTAAAAAAAAAAAATACAAAAATAAAATAATTGCAAAGTCTTTTAAAAAAAAGGGTAAAATAAATAAATTCGAGATTATCAAGTTTTTGCACAATTGATTTAAGGTACCGTCTTAAGACGGGTGTGTTAGGGGTGCTGTGGGATTAAGTTTCCACCCTTCCCTAACCATAACCGACTCCCGAATCCAATCTGGTTTCAAAGACCATTTCTTTTTTTAAAAAAAGGTTTTTCAATTTTTCCTAAATTTAAATAAAATTGGTGGCGACTCCATATTTTTTTAATCATTTTTTTAAAATCACGCGAGTTGCTATTTCCCGCCGCGATCCCGGTCGCGACATATGGTATGCTTACAATATGCATGATGATAATATGGTATGCTTATAATATGCATGATGAGAATATGTTGAAATTATGTATATGTATGCCATGATGTGATGATGGAAAGAAAATCAATTTTTGGCTTCAATGGCCAAAGGAAAGGAAATACGGTTTTGATACCCATGAAGAGGGTTTATGTTGAAAATTTTTAAGACAAGTGAATTAATTTTTGGGTCCCTAGAACATTGAGAATTTCGGCCAAGACACCTCAACATAGGTGTTTATAACTTAATATTTTCATGGAAGAATAAAATTGGATTGATTTGAAAAGCATGGAAAATGAACAAAGGATATGTTTTTCAAGAGAACAAGAACATGGTTTTGAAGGATTTTTATTAATTTATTTTGTGTTAAAAGATCCTAAGTGTTTTTCTAAACATGAGTTATGAATGAAACAGGCAAACGTTGATTTTAAGGATTTGCAAAGAAAGTGAAAAAGGATTTGCAAAGAAAGTGAAAATGAATTTTAACAAATGGGTTTGGTTTTTATGACCATAAGCCTTACGATTTTGAAAGCAAAATTTTAATGGTTTTGTTTGTGTAAAACCATATTGACTTAGAAGGAAAAATATTTTGATAATTTTCAATAGTCATGTCCACATTTTTTAGGGATTGTAATGCCTTGATTTTTATGAACAAAGTGATTTTCAAAGTGGAGATGTAAATTGATTTAATACAAGAATTTGGAAAGGGAATATAGCGTTTAACACTTGAGAAATCAAGTTTTTGTAAACGAAAAATATTTTCAAACTTCAATTTATGTTGAAGAAGGTTGTGTTTGGAAATGATTTAGGAAAAATGAAGAATATAATGGTGTTTTGAAAATTTACTAACGTATAACTGATTTTCGAGTTTTGAAGTACGTTAGGGAATTTTAAGATTTGAAACATTGATTTATATCAATGGAAAAGTGATTTTGTGGATTATATTTATGTTGATTTAAAAAATCGGGCAAGGACAAAATAGGGGCTGTTGTGACTGCTTGCTGTAACTATTTGAAAGCAACTGTGATGTCCTCATTCCAACAAAAATTCCCCATCTTCAACAATTCGGCCAACGGCTTAGCAATCTTGCCATAATTACAAATGAACCGTCTATAATACCCTGTAAGGTCCAAGAAAACTCTTAGAGCCTTAATATTTTTAGGGAGTGGCCATTGTAAGATAGACTCAATCTTTTAAGGATCCATAGAAACCCCATCCTTTGATATAATGTGCCCTAAGTAAACCACCTCAGTTTGTGCAAAACTACATTTTTTCTGGTTAGCAAATAAGCAATGCTCTTGTAACTTAGTCAAAACAGCCCTCAAGTGTATTAAATGTGCTTCCCAAGAGCTACTGTATACCAAAATGTCATCAAAAAACACTAAAACAAACCTGCGAAGGAATAGTTTTAGTGTAGAGTTCATAACACATTAGAATGTAGCCGGTGCATTGGTTAAGCCAAAAGGCATAACCAAAGATTCATAGTATCCTTGGTGAGTTCTAAAAGTTGTCTTTGGGATGTCTGGCTCGTACATTCTTATTTGATGGTACCCAACTCGTAGATCGATCTTGGAAAAATAAGTGGCTCCCTTAAGTTCATCCAACAACTCTTCTATCATAGGAATTAAGAATTTATCGAGAATTGTAGCTTTGTTTAGAGCATGATAATCTACGCAAAACCTCCAGCTACCGTCTTTCTTTTTCAGCAAAATAACGGGGCTTGAGTACGGGCTGTTAGTTGACCTAATTAGTCTAGCAGCTAACATTTCATCACCTGGGTCTCTATCTCATTTTTCTGCAAGTATAGGTATTTATAAGGCCGCACATTGATAGGTTCCACCCCGGCTTTGATGGGAATCCTATGGTCAACTTCCCTATAAGGTGGCAACCCCTCTGGTTTTGTAAACACTTGAGCAAATTCAGTCAAAACTTGTTGTAGCTATTTTTCCTGATTCACTGTAAGTTTCTGGGGTATGTCTCGATTTTTCTCCCCCATCCATAACATAGCTATGGACTCCACTACTCCTTGATCCATTTTTCTCAAAGCTTTAGCAGTAATCGTTTCCTTGGAGAGGCTTGGGTCTCCCTGGATGGTCACAAGCTATCCTTGGTGCACAAAATTCATTTTCAAATTCCTCCAATTCACTTTAACTTCCCCTAGGGTCATCAACCAAGCTACCGCTAGGATCACGTCCACTCCTTTGAGATCAAAGAGAAAAAATTCCCTTGTCATAGCATACTCTCCCATTCGGACCTCCATACTCCTGCAACTTCCTTGAGTTTGCTTGTAGTTCCCATCCCCTAGCCTCACACAATATGGTTTTGCTTGATCAATTTTGAGGCCTAACCTTTCAGCTATCTTATTTGAGATGAAGTTATGACTGGAACCACTATCAATCAACACAATAATCTCTTGATCTTGCAACTTGCCCTTGAGTTTCATGGTTTATGGAGGGGTTAATCCTCCTGCTGAACAAACAGAAAGATCTAGCCAATTACAATCTGCAGTTATGAGATTCTCTTCCTCTACATTCTGGTCATCTATACCATCCAGCCTTGCGCAATCACCCTCTGTTTCTTTGCTCTCCTCATCAGTAATTTTTAAGCAATTTTTTATATATTATGTTTTGTCTCTTACAGCAGCTCAAATGAAATGCATTTTATGCCTCCATCGACCTTTGGGCTATATTTTCAGTGTGATAGCTCTATTGTTACAACTGATTACAATACTTGATATTTAGCTCTATATGGTTCCATCTATTTAGATAATGAATGTGTGGCTTTATTTTCTATCTATATAGTTGATATTTGACTTCGTTTCAGATTTATTGTCTTTGAATATTGGAAGGACATACTCTATTTTGCTCTATTTCATATTTATATTGCTCTATTGAATTGACCATGTTTCTGTTTCAACTCAGATTGGTGGGAAAGAGAAAGCAAGAGTTTCTTGTGTGGTTCTATTGACTTGTTACTAGCAAGAAGGCCCTCGAGAGTGCTGACTTTGGTGGCTATAGGCTTTCAAAGGTAGGTTTGTGACTTAACTTTTCCTTGGCATTTTTGTTCTTCAAAATTGTGATCAAGTTCTTAAAATCATTTTTTTTTTTAATATGGTTGAAAATTTTAGGTGTTTGTAATTGTGGGGATGTGATTTTGGTTTGTCATCCACTTGGAGTCTTATATGTTATACATTCTTTTCTGTATTTAGATTTGTTTAGCAACACCCTTATTTAGTCTGTTATTTGCTTCACCGAAAATAAACGGGGTAAAGGTTGCTGTCATATAGAGCTGTCAATTTGGGTCGGAGCCCATGGGACAACCGACTAAACCCAGAATAATCCAGAACCCTTTTGGGAATAACACAATTGATATTATACTTATATTATAAGAGTTCATCTAGTAAAGACTCGAGAGAACCTTTGATAGTGTCTTATGCATGATCAGTACTGCTGATGAAATGAAGCCAAAGACAAATACACTAGTTGTGATTAAGATTTCTGGTCTTTCACAGTCATTGAGGTGGTTCTCTGAAATTAGCCATGGACATTCTTTAATGTACGAAATATTTTCCATGAGTTAGTGAATATATGGTTTTGATAAATGAAGTGTTTCTATTCCAATTTATGGGGATATTTGAATTAGTGCTTTCATGATATTTTAATTCCATTTATGGAGTTGTCTTCTATCTACTTGTTATTTTTACTATGTAAGAAAATAATTACATATCTGAATCTATTTCTTACTGCATCTTAGTTTAGTATAATGTTAAACTTAACACATCAAAGCTACATGATGTGCAAGATGTCCAGCATATGTAAACATTTGGTAGCTGATACTCACAAGCTTACCAAGTCTGACAAAAGACTAATCTAGTCACTTATGTACCCTTTCAATCCTTGACTACCAAAATCATTGAAATGAAAAGCGAGAAAAAATAAAATAAAATAAAATGAACGCTTTGGGAGAGGAAAGTAAAACAAGGGAGAAGAACTATGGTATGAACAAGAAACAACGTGTAACTTTGACCTTTGTCCTTTGCTATTATTGGTCCAGTAATTTAAATATGCATTTGTAGGGCAAGGGTTGAACCCTTAATCAACTATCTACCCATGAAATTAGGAGGAATGAGTGTTCATAGGCCCAAAGTTCACTAGCAGAACTAGTTATATGCAAAGAAAATGCTATATATTCCAAAAAGATATCATGTGTATGTAAGATTAACCCATCAACTGTATATTTAGCACACGGAACCTATCCTACCATTAACCTTACATATGAAGTATGCCATGTAAATTATCAAGAGATTTTATAGCAAGACTACCAGTATATGTTGCATCAGTTTCTTCAATAAAGAAGCACGAATATATAACTTTTGATAAGTATAAGGAATGCTTAAATTTAATCATAAGGAAAATGTTGTATACAAAAAAGAATTAGAAACCTTTCTCATAAAATGATATGGCAAGAAGATATCATGCATCCTTTAGATTCACCCACGAATTGTGCATTTAGCACATGGAACCTACCCTACCATTAACCTTAAAAAGAATGCATGCCAATTATTAATACTTGAGAGACTTTATAGTGATTTTTCTTGCATACAGCTAATTAGAAACATGAATGAGAAGTAGGAAGAATGCTTACATTTCACTTATGAGGGGCGCACTAGCAGCAGCCACAAGCTTCAAACTCAACACACTAGTAAATCCCAGAATTTGCCTTATCTTCCAAATCCATTAAAACATTATGTAAACATTTTCAAAATTTACTAATTGGTTCTGTCATAATACTTTTTATTGGGCTGAGTTTAATGAAAAGATTGGTATTTTCTTAATTATACTTTTTGCAATGTAGACTTGCATGAAGATATAATATTGCTATCCTTAGACTATTATTTAGAATTCTGTGATACATTGTATGAATTATTCAATGTACTAAAAATAATATGAAATATAATATTTACCTACAATGTTTTAGAAGAGTACTGGTCCATTATAGTTATAGATTTCAAATCATTACTAAACTTGTTTGCTGTGACAAAGCTGCCCCAAACCCAGCATGCATGTCTATTTACCACATGCATGTCCCGAACCTAGCAAAACCCATAAGAAACCCACCCAAAATTAACCCAGAAAAAAAAAACTTGTTTGCTGTGACAAAGCTGCCCAGAAAATTTCCTTGGCTGCTGCTACTGAAACCAACCCAGCAAAGTCCTTATGGCTATTTCAAATAGAAGCTGTGATAGTATAGTGGGCTAAGCTGCAAGCCTGCAAAACCACATATCACACAGGGGAGATAAGAGACTGAGAAAGATAATTGGATTGCATAAGAGTTTGTGTTAAAAAAAGCCAACAACATTCCTAACCAGACAAGAGAATTAAGACCAAGCAATTGAAAACAAAAAAACTTAAGAACATATAACGTCAAACTTAAAGCATCAGAAAAAGGATACAAGCTTAGAAAGAAGTCTCAGAGTATCCAAATCCTCTAGCTAGTAGGCCAAGTTATCATCTTATTCAATATGCTAACTATGAATTGTTCTATTTTCAATAATGTAAAATATTCTGGTTGCACATAATCTGCTTTACAAGGAATTGTTCTATTTCTAGTAATGTATAATATTTTGGTTGCACATAATATGCTAACTATGTCATTTTAATTATCCTTTCAAGGAATTAAATTTTGTTATCGGAACAAGTATCTGGCAGAGACACTTCCAAATTACTATTGGGACAAGTTTGTTGAAAGGTAACCTCATTTTCTAAAAGGAATATTAAGGGAGATTAGAGATGATGAAGATTTATTAACGGAATTTGGTTGTTAGTGAGGAATATTAAGAGTATTTGACAAGGATTCACACCCTTATATATCAATTCTTTTTTTCTTCTTGTTTTAGGTACTATATTATATGTCAATTCTATCATCTGTATATGTATTCAATCCACACTTTAATTCACCCTTTCATATTCATTTTCAACCCTACTCACTTAAGTTTATGTTATCTTATTATACAAAGGAACCATTTTTGTTGGTCTTTCAGCTGCTCTTAATAATTCTTTTGAAGAATAATTCAAAATTTTTGAATTTTCCATATCAGCTTCATGTATACTCACATGTGATCATGTTTGTAAGTTTTGTTTTTTCATGTTTCTGTGTGTTCTTGGGGCTTTATCTTCTCCAATATTTCAAAGGGTATTTGCAAATAAATTCTTGGACTTCTATGGGTTACTAATATCTTCCTAGTCATTTTTCAATAATATTTCTCAGCTTGTACAATTTTTCTCAGCTGATATATTTTGACTATATTTTCTCTGGCATGCACCTTTTTGGAGGATATGTGACACCTTCCACTTTTTGATTGTACTTTTTGGAATGTTAATAATATATATAGTGGAGATGCTATTGAAATTTTAAGAGAAACTCCCTTTGAAGTATGTTGTTTAATTTTAGTCTAATTTGTTAAATTTTAGTTAAATAGTAGTGGGCTTGTGTATTTTGATGACAATGCCTCCTACTTTTTTTGTAAATTACAAACAGAATGAAAGTTCTTGAGAATCGAAAGTGGATGGATAATAGGGTGGGTCCTAACAAGAGAAAGAGTTATAGATGAATTCATGGTGGGGGTTAATGAGTTTGTTGAGTTTGTTTGTGCACAAGATCAGTTTAAAGCAATATGAAAGTTGAGGTGTCCATGTAAAAAATGCAAATGTATGGTGTATCACGTTGACGAAGTCAAGGCACACTTGTGTATGAAGGGGTTTATGAGTGATTACTATTACTGGACTAACCATGATAAACCAAGGCCTCCCATTCCCCCAATGGTTGCAGACAACTCATACTATGGAAGTAGTGGGGTAAGGGAAGACTTCAATAGGTATGAGCAGATGGTAATGGATGTTGCCGAACCTTCTATTGACAATTACATTGAGCAACAAGGGTTTATTATGCTGAACAAATAAGGAAAGATCCTAACCCAGAAGCAAAAAGATTTTTTGAAATGTTGTCAGCTGCACAAGATCCCTTGTATGATGGTTGTGACAATTACTCTGAATTGTCAGCTATATGTGAAGCTCTAAGTATTAAATCTAACTTCAATATTTTCTAGACTTATTTTAATCAATGGGTGGATTTCATGAGGAATGCATTGTCAAATGATAACCAAATGCCTAGAAACTTCTATCGTGCAAAGAAAGCAGTGGAATGATTAGGGCTAGGTTGCAAAAAGATTTCCTGCTATCCAAATAAATGTATGTTTTATCGTCCTCCATATGACAATCTTCGTAGTTGTAGATTTTGTGGTGAGGACCGCTATAGAAGCATCAGTAGAAGTGGTAAGGTCAAAGAAATTCCTCAGAAAAAAATGTAGTATTTCCCACTTATCCCAAGGCTACAAAGACTTTATTCCTCAATGCAAATAGCGGCTCAAATGAGATGGCATCGTGAGAATAAGAGAGAGACGAGATCTTTGTCTCACCCATTTGATGGAGAAACCTAGAAATATTTTGATGAAACATATCCTGAATTTGCAGAAGACCCTTGAAATGTGAGGCTAGGGTTATGTGCTGATGGATTCGCTTCATTTGACAAAACAGGTAGGATTTATTCATATTGGCCAGTAATCGTTACTCTTTACAATCTACCTCCCTGGATGTGCATGAGAAGAAAGTTCATGTTCTTAACAATCATAATTCCAGGCCCTTCTAATCCAAAAAGTAGAATTGATGTGTACTTGTAGACGCTTATAGATGAACTGAAATTGTTGTGGAATACTAGTGTCATGACCTATGATGTCTTAGGACAACAAAACTTTGTCATGAAGGCTTGTTTGATGTCGATTAATGATTTCCCTGCATATGAGATGTTTTCTGGTTGGATGACAATGGAAAAACTTGCTTGTCCAATTTATATGGAGCACTCAAAAGTATTTACACTTAAACATAGCCAAAAGACATCATTTTTTTATTGTCAGCATCAATTCTTGCCACATGATCATTGCTATAGAAGGAATAAAAATGCTTTTAGAAAGAGACTTGTTGAGACTTTGTTACCCCCTCAAAGGTTGACTGGCGAAGAAGTGTGGGATAGGGTAAGACATATACCAAACATAACTGAATCAGTAGGAGAAAGTCCACCAAGGTATGGTATTTATCACAACTGGACAAAATGAAGCATCTTTTGGGAACTGCCTTATTGGAAAACAAATACTCTCTCGCATAATCTGGATGTCATGCATATTAAGAGAAATGTGTTTCTTAATATCTTATACACAGTTATGGATACTAAGGGCAAGACGAAAGACAATTTTAACGCTAGATTGAACTTGGCAGAATATTGTAGACGAATGGATCTAGAGTTACAGGATGGTGGATGTGGAAAGCTAAAAAAACCCAAAGCGCAATATACATTGACTATGCAACAAAGATTAGCCGTTTGCGAATGGGTTAAACAATTGAAGTTACTAGATGGGTATGCCTCCAATTTGGCTAGATGCGTTGACATGAGGGAAGCAAAGTTGTTTGGTATGAAAAGTCATGATTGCCATGTGTTCATGCAATGCTTGCTTCCAATTGCATTTAAGGCATTACCCAAGCCCATTTGGAATGCACTTACTGAGTTCAGTCAATTCTTCAGAGAATTAACTTTGCCATTGTTGAGAAAGGATAAATTACATGAGATGGAGCAAAACATTCTAATAATTTTATGTAAACTGGAACAAATATTTCCTCCGAGTTTCTTTCATTCAATGGAGCACATTCCAATTCATTTTCCCTACGAAGCAAAGGTCGGCGGTCCTGTGCAATATCGATGGATGTATCCCTTTGAAAGGTTAAGTCATCTATCTATTTTCATTCTTTTCAATTAATTCCTCATAAGGTATTTTTTACACTGACGTTCTCAATTAATAGGTTTATATGTACCTTAAAAGATAAGGTCAAGAACTCCGTTGCAGTTGAAGGTTCCATTTGTGAAGCTTATTTAGAGGATGAGACCACTACTTTTGCATCTTACTACTATCCACCCACTGTTCCATCTAGAAGGACAAGAGTTTCACGAAATGATGATGGAGGTAAAGGTTGTTCAATCAATCTGCCATTCTCTATTTTTAATTTTCCTGGTCGTCCTATTGGAAAACATAAATCTTGTATCTTACAAGAAAGGGAAATGAAGGCTGCACACTTATATGTTCTTCTAAATTGTCCTGAGGTGGAGCCTTTTTTGAAGTAAGCTTATAAGTTATTCTTTTGATTTCACGTATCATGATTAAATCCGTGAAGTGATTTAATTTGTGATTTCAATTCAGCATATATGCAGATTTGCTACGAGAACTTGGACTAAATGACCTGCAAGTGGACAAACAAATCTCCACAACATTTCCCACATGGTTTAAAGAACATGTATGCTAAATATCATCTACCTAATTTCCTTGTTAATTCCCTCATTACTTGTTTAGGTAAAACCAATTAATCCCCCCATTTGTGACATAGGTGTTTAGCAACAACATTGAAGATGACCTTTTGAGGAGTTTGGCATGGGGGCCTTCAAACAAAGTAAACACATGGTAGACATATTCTATAAACGGTTACAAATTCAATACAAAAGATCATGGTCAATGGATGGGTACAACAAATTGTGGTGTATGTGTTCGGGGTGGCAAGAATGAGACAATGGAGAATGATTATTATAGGGTTTTAACTGATATTGTTGAAATACAATATGTTGGGTGGCCCTTAAAGATGCTAGTCCTATTCAAATGTGATTGGTTTGATCCCACCCCAAATCAAGGGACAAAGATAGACAATTATGGAATTGTTAAAATTAGAGCATCTAAAAGATATATGAATTATGATCCAGTTATTTTTGCACAATAAGCAGAGCAAGTGTATTACACACAGTATCCTGAAGGGCAGCTAGGGTGGTTGGTTGTGATTAAAACTAAAGCACGAAGCATAATTCAAACTTTAGAAACAAAAAAACCTGAAATAAATGATTCATACCAAGATGAGTGAGTCCCGCAAATGCTTATGATAGTTATAAATGATGATCTTGAATAAAGTCTTATTGATATAGCTGGTCCAGCAAAGGAAGTACACAGTCCAACCTTGAACCAATTTGATTTGGAAGAAGTAGATGAAGATGTTGAACTAGAAGAAGAAGAAGAAGAAGAAGAAGAAGAAGAAGAAGAAGAAGAAACATATTATGAGCAGAAGAAAAAGCATATTCTGACTAGATTTTGTCTTATTTTTTAATGAAATTATTAATGAAATCATATGTTATCTATTCATGACCTATTAATAGTGTGTACTAATTTATTAATGAAATCATGCGTTATGTATCCATGTCCTGTATTCATGAAATCATGTGTTATGTAGTCATGATCTTTAAATTTATTATTTTAATAGTTTTGTACTAATTTTTTACGTTACTTTAATTGTACCTAATTGAATTTTATCATTACCCTTTGCATATAGATGGTAGTTAGAGGAAGAGGGAGAGGGAGAGGGAGGGATACATCTCAGACTACACCTACACATACCCTATCTCCACAGTTTCATACTGGGCCTACACATACCCCATCTCCACAGCCTCACATCGGGCCTACACATACCCCATCTCCACATACACATACCCCATCTCCACAATTTCTCTTCGGGCCTACATCTACCTCATCTCTCTATTCTCACATTGAACTTACATTTATCCCATCTACTTATTCCCAGATTGGGTTTGCACCTATTTCATGTTCACATGCCCCATCTCCTCATTCTTAGATTGGACCTACATCTATCCCATCTCCCCAATCCAAGATCGAGCTTGCACATATTCTATCTTCACATACCCCATCTAACCATTTCCAGACTAGGCCTACACCCTCCTCAGTTGCAAATTTACATCAAGTGGGTGACCTTTCAGCGAGTTCATCTGCACCTCCACACACTGTGGCTGAATCGTCTATTCCACAGAACATCAGGTAGGGGAGAAAGGATGTAGATGGACGAATTTGGATCAAGTCAGCCAATAAACAAGAGTAAGTTATTATAATTATGAACATTAATTCAAACAAGAGTAAGTTATATATATATATATATATATATATATATATATATATTGACTTATAGGTTTTACCCCGACGTTGGAACGACTCGTGATATAACTTAAAGCCTTGGACAAGTTGGATAGAAGTGACTGACACTGTGCATGAGTTGTGGTTTAAAGATTTTGGGGTAATATCCTTTTAAGTCTTGTTATTAATCTGTTATTAATTTAAAAATATTGTATTTCATTAATTAATATTATCACCAATGTAGGCAAAATATAAGTGATTACCTGAAGACACTGATATGATCAGAAGGATATTTGAAACTAAGGGATCCGGTGCATTAGCAAATAATCTATTCAAGGTACGTGATAGAAAGAATAAGGGTGAATGGATTCATCCAAATGCTAGGGAGCAGTTGTGGGCTAAATGGAGTGATCTAGCTTGGCAAGCAATGTCTATGAGAAACAGTCGAAATAGACAATCAAAAGAGGGTCTCAATGTGCATAGCGAAGGATCCATATCTGCAAAAGAGCACTGTAGGAAAATGGTGAGTGATGTTAGATCCATATACTATACTACATCAACATGTTTTAAGTATAGCTAGGGCTTCTTTGTTTTATTCTAATTTACCAAAAGGTTGTTAGTCTTTTATAGTAGCACATTAAGTTTTTTTAAAAATATAGGTTGCCTAGTTCTTACTTAAACAATAAGTGTCCTTATGATTTTTGATGGGAAGAAGAAGGGGAAATCAAAAAGTATGAGGAGGATGCCTAGAGGTGGTGATGACAAGGATGAGGAAGATGTTTCTCTAGTTGCATTTTCAGGTAAAAAGAAGTCTTCTAAAAAGAAAAGCAGTAGTGCTACTGCCAAAGTGAGTGATGAAATTTTGAGTAAAAGTGTAGATGTTGTTGAGCTTGAGCAACCTAGTGTTGGAATTAACAATGCTGATGGTGACAACAACAATGTAAATAAGAGTGAAAAGGTCACTTATACTTCCAAAAATAAGAAGTAGAAGAATAAGAGTTCTGGTTGATCAAGAATAAGGCTCCTCCACCATAGGATGATCAAGTTCAACCTCTTCATGAAGTAGGTTCTGCTGCTGATGCTTCGGGTGAAAAGGAGGGGAAGATGAGGCTGTAGAGTCAGCTGTCGCAAAGAAGAAGAAAAAGAAGCAGGAAAAGGAAAAAGAGAAGAAGGCAGCAGCTGCAGCTGCAGCAATTGGAAGTGCACTAGAAAATGAAACCAAAGAAGTTAAAGCTGAGACAATTGAATCAAAGAAGAATGATTTGGATGATTTCCTACATTATTGATGATTTGAATTGAAAATGGTTAATGAGGCTGGCTTGGTTTTAACTTGCTTTCTTTAGTGTTTGTTCTGGTTGCATGCTCATTGTTTGATGAAATGTCAAGTCCACAAATGTTGATAATTACTTGGCAATTTGCATTGGGATATGAAGTTCTTGATACTAAAATATTATATAAATAAATAGATTGAAATGCTATGTCCAATTTGCCTCTTTGTGTTTAACATTTGTTTTAGTTATGCTCATTGTGTTTGCCTCTTGCGAATGGCTTATTCTTGATCTGTCATCCTACTATTATCTCCTTTGATCTGACTTCCAATAAAACATTAGTGATGGCCTGTCATTGCCTTATGATCTGATTTCTTTATTTGTTTCAATTATGCTTCTAGCGAGGAATTCAATTTGCATTGGATAATTAAGATAGGAAAATGGCGAAATGTTTTTGTTGTCTAATCTGCTATATGTATAACATGCTTATACAAATGATTAATTTATTGTTTCTTGCTATGAGTTTATATAGTTTGCTGCCCAGTGACACACTTGATTTGAGTATAAGGTGGCTGGTTAATGTTTAGGTGTTCATTATTGTAACATTTGACTGTTGTTGTTAGTTGTTCCTCTGATCTGAGTTTATATAGTTTACTTAGTGTTTGATTTGATTGTCGCTTAATCTTCTGTGCAGCCTGTCTTTGGAATGAGAGATGCCACTAGGAGGAGTTTCACTAGTCATTTTTTAAAATATGATTCTGTTTTCGAGAGCTCAATTTGATATTGTTTTAAGTAAAATTTAATGTGTTTTTAGCTTAAATATGGTCTTGATTTAGAGCTGAATTAAATATCCTCTTTGGTAAAAGATTTATTTGCATTTTTTAATTCTTGCACTCATGTAGGGATGGAGACTGAACATAGTTTATCTTAGTGTTTGATGTAAAAATGGGAAAAGTGGTTTAAATTCTAGCACTAGTTCTTAGATAATATTAACAAGACTTTATTTATTGTTTTTATTGCTATAATTTGGCTTGTGCTAGGGAAACGTTGAACTGGTTTTTATTGTTACTATTTGTACTAATCTTTATCTATCTACTAACAAAACACGTAGAAATGAATTGTAATACTATTAGAGAAAAATATTATGCTGGTGTTGTCCATTTGCTGCCTGTTTCATCTAAAGCACAAGTAGCAGACATTCTAACTAAAGGATTAGCTCCAGGACTATTTCAATGTTTGATTTCCAAGCTTGGCCTCATTAACATATGTAGTCCACCTTGTTTGCTACTATCAATAGAATCACATTTAGCTTCTATTACACAACATTGAATAGTTAGTTAGTTTGTATAATTAAGTTAGTTAATAAATGAGTTACAGTTTTGTTCAGTTACAAGTTAAGTTGAGTTGGTTATGGTTAGTTAGAGTAATGTAACTAATTACATGATTAGTTTGTCTTAATTGAGATTGGCCTTTGGCATGTTAATTAATTTCTTTATTTAGTGTTTGTCTTGATTGTATGCTAGCTAGTTAACAAAATGCATGAACTATTTTTCGGTGGAATCTTGTTTCATGTTTATGAATAATAGCAGCAAAATCAAGAGAAAGAATCAAGTGAAAATGCTCATAATCTATTGGATTTTGGATTTGAAATATGGAATAGATCTTAAATATGCTTTAAGCCTCTTTTTAATCTTGCTCATGATCTGTCCTAAATAACTATGGTATATGAGAGATATTGGTATTGGCAATTTTTGATTTGTGAGTTCTGGCTGTTATTGATGCACAATTATCCTTTCATTGTGAATAATGCTTTTAATTGTGTATTGAGCATTTGTATCTTGTTATGTGATAGTTGTTAAGTCATGGTATTATTTCCATTGTTTTTTGGCCACTTGTTGCCTCTGTAAATTAGCTTATTCTCTTCTGCTAAGTCAGCTATCATAGTAGTATAAAATCAACTGGATTTACACAGTCATGTTTACATTAACCTCTCATGTTAATCCTGGGTGATTGGACTTCAATATCCCCATGATCTGACTCGGTCAACTCACTTGAAGCACCATAATATTCTTCTGACACAAAAGGTTTAGATTTCAATTTATCATTTAAATACAAAGTTGTCTCTTCAGTGCATGCATCGATAAACTGGTTAAGTTGCAGACTTGTCGTACAAGTTTTAAATTCTAGATTGTGCATGGCTGGTCTTGTTTGTAGTAGATTTGTGTTGGGTATTTGAATTTAACAATATGTGTAGTGAATTTTGAATTTAAGACTTTACGCTAGCTGAGGTAGAGGCAGGTTGTTAATATGGTTAAGCATATTTACATGATATATATTGCTTTGCTTACTGCTTAGTAAGTCCTGATTTAGCTTGTTTTTATGAGTTTTTACTATTGTTTTTGTCTATTAGCTGCCTCATATCTTCTGGATCAACTTTTGGTTCTTTTAAGAAAATAATAAATTTTACTTGATTTGATCCACTATGATCATTAAACATGTTGATTTATCTCTACTACCGTGAAATTAGTGCATTGATGCATCAACTTTATTATCAATGATAATTGGTCAGTTGTTTTTTTTTAATGTTTTTTCAGTTTCAGCTTTATTTATTATTTTTTTCTTTTAGTTTTTTGTTAATTAGAAATGTAAATTTGTGCTTAAAACTTATAGATTCAGATCTCTGATTTGTGCATAGCACTTGCTTTATTTCCTTCATGCTTTATTTCTTTGATATACTATAATTCTTTAAGTTAACAATCCATGATTTATATTGAATAAGTCTACAAGCGGATGACTTATACTTTTGTCTTTTCAGGCGAATCAGATGTCCAGGGAAGCCAAGCTTTTTTGGAGTCTACAAGCGGTACTGCACGTGAGCCAAGGATAATTCGAGAAGAGTATATCACTTAAGCAAAGAAAGATTGTGGTAAGCATAACTTAGCATTTAAGTTACATCAAGTTTCAAGTACAAGTGTCTTATAACTACTTTTTAGGAAGAGTATGAAAGGCAGATGGCTAAGTTGCAATCCCAGAATAGTGAAGGTAGCAGCAGTCAAGATTCTGCTAACAGTATCTACTTGGATGTTGTTGGAGGTCCCAACAAGAAAGGGCATATCTACAGATTGGGTTCACAAGCAACTAATGTTGTTGGATCTTCTTCCACACCCTCCACCTCTTCCGTTGATGGAATATCACCAACAGAGATTATTGCAATACAGGCTAAAATTCAGGCTTTAATTGATGAGTTCCGTCAAAAAAATATTGAGCAAGACATGATGAGACAAAAGATGGAACAAAACAAAAGAAGATGGAACAAGAACAGAACATGATGATGCAGAAGATGGATCAATGGGAGGAGAGGTTTAGGACTCTTCTTGTGGGTAGTCAATTTAGAATGCCATCACCTGCAACTTCACAGCCTGAGCCTTCCTATCCTACACCTAGAGAAGACGATGACCATGATGATGAGGGTGATGATGATACAAATTATGATGACCTAAATCTGTGATTAGGTTTATTTTTATATTTTCATTGATAATTTAAATATTTGTAGTTACTATTTAAATATTTGAATGACAATTAATTATTACTTTGCATTTTGGTATGAAAATTTGTGATGATGTTCTAAATTGTGATTTTTGCTGCTAAATGATTTATTGTGATAGTTAATTGATCAGGTTAGTTACAAAAATTAAAAGTATATTAAAAAAGATAGTTGTTTTATGTCTCTAATTTTTTAACTTTATTTTGGGAATTAGAGACAGAATTAGAGACAGAAAAGTGACGTTTCTAATGTATTTTTTTATTATAATTTTTACTTTATTTCAGGAATTAGAGACAGAAAGGTTTCGTCTCTAATATAATTTTTATTATATTAAAAAAAACAAATTCCGTCTCTAATTAGAGACAGAATTTTTTATTTAGAGACAGAAACATTCCGTCTCTAAATTAGAGACGGAACTAATTTTTCATCTCTAATTTAGAGACGGATCTAATTTTTCGTCTCTAATTTAGAGACGGAACAAATTTTTCGTCTCTAAACTATCAGCGATGCCACTTTTACCGACGGGTGAATTTCCGTCTCTGATTCCATCTTTAAATCGTTAGAGACAGAATTTTGGCCTTTTAGAGACGAAAAAATTCTGTCTCTAAATCTGAAATTTCTTGTAGTGGAGCAGATGGTTCATGGGTGGTGGAGGTTCACAGTGACTATGGTTGCAGGTGCTTGAAGGAGGTTATGGAAGATGGTGAGGATGAAGTGTGAAGGTTGATGGTGAATGAGGTGAAGTGAGATGGTGAGTCAAGGTGGTGAGGGTGGAGGTTTGAGGTTAATGAAGATGGCTTGCTTGAAGGGTGGGGAGGATGAAGTGTGAAGGTTGATGGTTGATGGGAGGTGAAGTGAGGTGGTTGATGGTGAGTGAGTGAGTGAACTAGGTTGATGAAGATGGCTTGTTATGGAAATGATAATGGTTATGGTGTATGGTTGAGGGTCAATATGGTGAGGTGGTGGATCTTTTAGGTGGTTATGGAGGTTGATGGGTGGCGAGGTGAGGTCACGATTTTGGGTAATGGTGGTGGGTCAAGGTGGAGCTTCACGGTTTGGACGTGGTGGTGCGACTTGGGAAGATGAAGGGTGGTGAAAATGATGAAGGTGGCTTAGTGGTTATAAAAGTGGTTGAGGGTTGAGGGGTGGCTTCATATTTGTTTAGGTTGGTTGATAAAGATGGTGTGGGTGAGATGGTGAGAATTTGTGGTGAGGATTGGATGATGAGAATGGGTTTTGTGGTGGAAGAGGGTTGCAGGGTTTGTATGGCTTCTCTATGGGATGAAAGTGATGATATTGATGGTTGGAGTATGGGGCTGGAGTTTGGTTATTGGTGATGGTGAAAATGGTGAGGTTGGCTTGAAGATGAAATGGTTATGGAAGGGTGGTAAAGATGGAGGTTGAAGGTGGTGAGGTGAGGAAGGTTAAAGTGGTGGGTGAAGAGGAATGAAAAAAAATGTTGTTATCTGCTTTTTTTTTTTGTGCTCTCCAGGTTCTCTACGTGAATGAGTTAGAATGTGAGTGTATGAGTAAGACTGAGTGAGTTAAAATATGAGAGTGAGAGTGAGTGAGTGATATATTGATAATTTTAGTATTTTGAATGCCTTATATTTGATCTAATTGGACTCCATATGTGCTTAATTGTTAACATTTAGCTAAGTTTCTGATATAGAGCTTAATCGGATGTTTATTGTGAAACTACGCTTAGATGTGGTTATAAACACTCATAATTAAATTATGCTTTTTAGGAGATCTTTAAGTGTTTAAGTCAATTAGAATCAAACCAATCTTGATGTCCATCTGAGGAGAAAGCTAAAGACTTAAGAAGATCAATATTACCCCTAGAAGCAAAGAAGGAAGAGTATTTGTGAAGAATCAGGGCTAAATTTGAAGAAAGTAAACAACATGGCCCGTGTCACCAGACATGGGGAACCCCATGTCCTTCTCTGGTACCATAAGATTTGGTCCAGCCTTGAGTTTGCCTAACACGGTCCGTGTTATCTGACATGATGTAGGTCGTGTACATTTCGGTCATCATAAGGAGATTCAGTTTTTGAGCATTGACCAACAACATGCCTCATGTCTTCACACACGGTGTAGGTCGTGTCCATCTCTGACTTGCAATCCTATTGGAATTTGTGTTACCAGACCCTTACACGGGGTAGGCCGTGTCATATGACTCTGCCTGTGTCTGCGAATCAAGAAATCAAATACGAATTCTAATTAAGTGTCAGGTATCCAAAGATATAAATAGGGTTGCCTGGGGTTCAAAAAGCAGATCTATGGGCTAGGAGCTATCAAGTTACTGAAGAGAATATGAAGAAAAAGCAAGAAGATTCGATCAAAGATTGGAGACTCAGGTTTGAGCGTTCAAAGATCAATCAACCTCAAACCTTGGAAACTAGTTTGATCTTTAGTTTTCCTCTCTTTTTTTATTCTAGACGATGTTTTTCTTTAATTCTTTTTCTGACTTTGAATTTGCCATGTGCAGCTAATTTTCTTATTTGGTTAAGGGAAGATGAAACCCTAGTTTTGATTATGTGAACCTTACATATCTCTTTATATCAATTCAATTCTGTTTTTATTCATATGTTTTTTATCTTAATTTGGTATAAAGGTATTTATACTTTCTGTCAATTCGGAAGTGGTAAAACTAGGATTGCTATGCGCGGTTATAGTGGTAGGATATATGATCTAAGTAATTTAATCCCGATGTGTGATTAGATCTTAGTGTGATTGGTTTTCTAATTCTTAATGCAATCATTAGGTAGGTATAAGAGCGGTTGCTTTACAAATGACTAATGATTAGGATTTAATTTAAGTTGTTGCTGAATTAAGCAAAACTTAAGGAAAACAGGAGATTTATCTCACAATCACATAAAAGCATAATTGGTTATATTGATATAAAGGGAATGTAAGTTAGCATAATCATATAAATCTAGTGGTGGATTCATCTCTTAACCAATATCTTTTAATTACTAATTCAAATCGTGTTTACTGTTATTATTTTAGATTCAATTTCTGTTTTTAGTTTAATAAACAATACCCCTCTTTTTGTTTACTATTTTTGAGAGTTTAAATTTGGAATCAAATTATAATGTTGATTGAATTAGTTTTCTGTGGATCGACCATTGCTTACTATGACTAGTTGTAAAGTTTTGTTATTTTTGGTAGAACTTGGCAACTAAATTTTGTTCTAAATTTTAAGCACAATCCATAGTACACCAAATTTTGGCGCCGTTGACGGGGAACTAATTGTCCAATTGCGCTATTAATTTGTTTCCTATTTTTCACTCTGTTTTTGTTTCATTTTTTAATACTTTCATTCCTTCTTTTCGACTGTTTTGCAGGTGTTCAAGTCCAGTGATGAAGTGAATGAGCAAATGAAGAATCTAAGGCATTACTTTGAACAAGTCAGCTCGCAGTTTCCTCTTCAATTCACACTTGCTGACGTCAAAGCTACCCGCCATATAGATTTATCTAGTTCTGAGATATCTTCTGAAATATCTGAAGAAGTGGTGATGGTAGAAAATACTTTAAGGGCGTTGTGTGCTCCAGATTTAGACAACAACCTTTTTGCATAAAAATTTCAGAAACCGAAGGGGCATTTGATTTGAAGTCCGATCTAATCCACCTTTTATCATCTTTCAATGGATTAGCTGGGGAGGATCCTAACAAGCATCTAAAGGAGATACATATGGTTTGTTCTAGCATGAAGCCTGCAGGAATTTCAATAGAACAAGTCAAGCTCAGAGCTTTTCCCTTCTTATTGAAAGATTCTACAAAGAAGTGACTATACTATCTGCCATCCGAATCCATAAATTCATGGCAGGACATGACTCAAGCTTTCCTAGACAGATACTTCCTTGCCTCAAAGGCCGCAACCTTCAGAAAAAAATTTGCAATATCCAACAAAGGCATGAGGAATCACTTCATGACTATTAGAAGAGATTTAAGCGGTTATGTGCTAGCTGCTCCCAACATCAAATCACTAAGCAACTTTTAATTCAATATTTCTATGAGGGTTTGTTAGTAATGGACCGCAACATGATTGATACTACTAGTGGAGGAGCTTTGGTTGATAAGACTCCTCAAGAAGCTAGAAACTTAATCTCGAGGATAGCTGCTAACAGTCAACAATTTTTCACTTGGAATAACTTAGGAGTGAGAGCAATTAAGGAGGCACAAACGACTAGTTTACAGTAGCAGATGACCTAGTTAACTGCCATGGTTCAGCGGCTTATGGATAATGGGAAAGCACCGGTGAATGCTTATGGGATTTGTTACTCTTCTGAACATCCCACTAATACGTGTCTCACTTTTCAAGAGGATACAAATGAGGAGGTAAAGGTAGTAGGAGGATATTCTGGACCTTCCAAAAATTAGAATCCCTACTCCAATACATATAATCCAGGGTGGAACGATCATCCTAACTTTAGCTATGGAAAGCAGCCTCAGAATCAACCTCTAGCTTATGGGCATCTAAGATTTCAATAGAGGCAAACATCTTTCCCACCAAGACAGCAATAAGCCCAAGCTCCTAGGCAACCTGAGCCTTCATTGGAGGAGCTAATAAGGCAAATGGTCATTAATAACATTCAGTTTCAACAAGAAACAAGAGCCACCATCAGTAACTTGTAGAATCAGGTGAGATAGTTAGCCACAGAGATCAACAAGGCTCAGAGTCGACTTTCTGGGAAACTTCCCTTACAATCGAAGGTGAATCTAAGGGAAAATTCTAGTGCTGTTACCTTGCAAAGTAGGAAGACATTAGATGAACCTACATCTTCTCCACAAGTCATTATAGAGAAAACTCAAGAGCCTAAGGAGGTAGATGAGGAGGGGCACAACTCTAAGACCCCTAAGGTAAGTATCCCTGAACCACTTCCTAAGTATGTCATTAAGGCTCCTTTTCGTAGTAGGTTAGTTAAGAACAAGAAAGAAGAAGCAGATAAAGAAATCTTAGAGACCTTTAGAAAAGTGGAAGTTAACTTTCCTCTGTTAGATGCCATTATGCAAGTGCCTAGATATGCTAAGTTCTTAAAAGAATTATGCAATAACAAAAGGAAGTTAAAAGGTAATGAAAGGGTCCAGGTGGGAGCGAATGTTTCAGCTGTTTTTAACAAGAAACTCTCAACTAAGTATAAGGATCTTGGCACATTCATCATACCATGCACTATAGGTAACACAAGGTTTAAGAGAGCAATGCTAGATTTAGGGGCATCTATAAATGCCATGCCTTATTCAATTTATGTATCTTTATATCTTGGTCCTTTAGAACTAACAGGTGTTATTATTCAATTGGCTGATAGATCAAATGCATACCTGAAGGGTGTTGTTGAGAATGTGTTGGTGCATGTGAATGAACTAGTATTTCTGGTGGACTTCTATGTGCTGGACATGGAGGAGGATAAATCCCCTAACTTTGCTCCTATTTTGTTAGGGAGACCATTCTTGAATACTGCTCAGACAAAGATTGATGTGTATTTAGGGATATTGACCATGGAATTTGACGGAGAGTTAATTATATTCAACATTTTTTAGGTGATGAGATACCCTAGTGATGTGCAATCTATTTGTTTGCTTGATTCTTTTGATACCTATGATTCTTTAATCTCTGCAGTTTTTAAGTCTAATCATTTTAATGCACTTGATACAGTATTGACTCACAACTTAGAGTTACTGGATGAGAAGTGAGATGATGAAGGCGAACTATGGAGTGAGGACATTCATGATGTAGTAGCAGCCTTGCATGAGCTCTTTTTCACTTCAAAAGGACATGATGTTTCTTATGTTGAGTTACCTGTTATTAATGACACACCTAAACTTTCTATTATGCAGGCACCAGATTTGGAATTGAAGGAACTGCCTGATTATCTTAAATATATATTCTTGGGAGAGAAGGACACACTTCCAGTGATTATCACTAAGTCGCTCACCTAAGAACAAGAAGAGAAATTAGTGGCTATTTTGAAGGATCATAAGACAGTCATTGGTTGGACCATAGCTGACATCAAGGGTATTAGCCCTTCTGTTTGCATGCATAGGATCTTAATGGAAAAGGGAGCTAAACCCAGTGAGACATCCCCAGAGGAGGTTGAATCCTCCTATGATGGAACTTGTGAAGAAGGAGATACTAAAACTCTTGAGTGTGGGGGTGATCTACCCCATTTCTGATAGCAAGTGGGTAAGCCCGGTCTAGCTAGTACCGAAGAAATCTGACATCACTATGGTTAGAAATGCTGAGAATGAGCTTATTCCCACTAGGCTACAAACTGGGTGGCATGTTTGTATAGATTACGGAAAGTTAAATGTAGCCACAAGAAAAGACTACTTTCCTTTGTTGTTTATTAATCAAATGTTAGAGAGATTAGCTGGTCATACTCACTATTGTTTTCTAGATGGATTTTCAGGTTACAACTAGATTGCCATTGCTCCATAGGATCAGGACAAGACAACCTTCACATGCCCCTTTGGCACATTTACTTATAGGTGAATGCCTTTTGGACTTTGCAATACATTGGGGATATTTCAGAGATACATGATGAGTATATTTTCTGATTATATTGAGAATATTATAGAGGTCTTCATGGATGATTTTAGTGTGTTTGGGACGAGCTTTGAAAATTGTCTTGAACATCTAAAATTGGTTTTAAAAAGATGCATTGACACTAACCTTGTATTGAATTAGGAGAAATGTCATTTTATGGTAGAAGAAGGTATTGTGTTTGGTCATGTGATCTCTGCTAGGGGAATTGAGGTTGATAAAGCTAAGGTTGAACTTATGTGTTCCTTACCCCCGTCCACTAGTGTGCGGGAAATTTGCTCTTTTCTTGGTCATACAGGATTCTACTGGAGATTCATCAAGGATTTTTCTAAGATCTCTTTGCCCCTTTGCTCATTACTTCAGAAGGATACTCCATTCCATTTTGATGACAAATATACGGAAGCTTTCACTAAGCACAAGGAGTTGATGACTATAGTGCCTATCATTAGGCCACCAAATTGGGAGCTCCCATTTGAGTTGATATGTGATGTTAGTGACTTCACAGTAGGGGCTGTCCAAGGACAGCGGGTTGATAGAGTTCCTTATGCTATTTAATATGCAACAAGGACCCTAAATGATGCTCAATTAAATTACTCTACAACTGAAAAAGAACTTCTAGCTGTGGTTTTTGTTTTAGAAAAATTTAGATCGTATCTAATTGGTTCTAAAGTAATTGTTTTTTCTGATCATGCAGCTTTGAAGTACTTACTTGCGAAAAAGGATGCTAAACCTCGATTGCTTCAATGGATTCTGCTGCTCTATGAGTTTGATTTGGAGATTAAAGATAAAAAAAAGGGAGCGAAAACTTAGTGGTAGACCACTTGAGTAGGTCGGTGACTGAGGAAGAGGAGATACCTATCCAAGAGAGTTTTTCGGATGAGCATTTAATGGCCATCACAACTACAATTCCTTGGTATGTTGACATTGCTAACTACTTGGCCACCAAGGACTTTCCAGAAGGCTTAAATAAGGCGCAAAGGGATAAGTTGAAAAGTAACAGCAAATATTATATCTAGGATGACCCTTACCCTTGGAAACACTGTGCAGATCAAGTAATTAGGAGGTGCATTCCAGATTCAGAAATGCACTTCATTCTCTCTTTCTATCACACCTATGTATGTGGAGGACATTTTGGCATGAAGAGGACAGTTAACAAGGTGCTTGATAGTGGTTTCTACTAGCTTACAATTTTCAAGGATGCTTACAACTTTTGTAAGTCATGTGATCGCTATCAAAAGATAGGTAACATTGGTCCTAAGAATCAAATGCCTTAAACTTTGATCATTTTTGTGGAACTTTTTGACGTTTGGGGCATTGACTTCATCGGATCATTTCCCCTTTCATTTGGGTTTTCTTACATTCTCTTAGTTGTGGATTATGTTTCAAAATGGGTAGAAGCAAAGGCCACCAAATCTGATGATTCTAAAACTATTGTGAATTTTGTGAAGTCTCACATTTTCTCCAGGTTTGGAACTTCAAGGGCCATCATTAGTGATCAAGGAACACACTTTTGCAACAGGATGTTTGAGGCCCTCTTGAAGAAATATGGTGTGGTGTATCGGACTTCTACTCCCTACCATCCACAGACAAATGGGCAGATTGAAGTATCCAATTAGGAAATCAAGTTCATTCTTGAAAAGACAGTGAATCTAACGTGTAAGGATTGGAGTACTGGACTTGATGATGCATTGTGGGCCTATAGGACTACTTATAAGACCCCGATTGGCATGTCACCATTTCGGTTGGTATATAAGAAGCCCTATCACTTACCAGTGGAGTTAGAGCATCGATCCTATTGGGTCATCAAGAAAGTTAACCTGGATCTGGAAGGTGTTGGAAAGCAAAGGAAGCACCAACTATAGGAGCTGGAAGAATTGAGGAATGAGGCCTTTGAGAATGCCCTCATTCACAAGGCCAAAACCAAGGCTTTCCATGACCAAATGATTTCCAGAAAGAGTTTTATCAAAGGACAAAAAGTGTTGTTATACCAATCCAAACTCAAACGGTTTCCAGGTAAATTACATTCTAAATGGATTGGACTATTTATGGTTACTAATGTTTTTCCTTCTGGTGCAGTGGAAATCATGAATGAAATGTCTGGAAAAACATTCAAGGTCAATGGACATCGTCTCAAGCCTTACCATGAGCTTTCGGATAATGAAGAAATGGAAGAGATGACCTTTCTTCATCCTCGTTATGATGAACACTGAGGAGTAATACAATGTCGGGCTAAGGACAATAAACCAAGCGCTTATTGGGAGGCAACTCAACCAGATTTGCCTTCTTTCCTCTATCTATTTTATTTTGTTTGAGTTTTTTTTTGTTTAGCTTTGTAGTTCAATATATTCTGGGTGTTTCTTGTCTGTTGATACATGCATCTTTGCAACTACTGTGTTTTGAAATTCTAGATTTGAAACTTAATTACATGAGTTAATTGGTTGTTGTGTATATGAAGTCTGTATAAGAGTTTGAATGGGTGATATCTTTGCAAATTGGTGATCTTGTAGGGTCTTGGTGTGATTTTTCTAAATGCCAAATCAGTAGAAGTCATGGGGAGGGGCTGTGTTTCAAGACACACCCTATATTCCCAGTTACATTAAGCCCCAGTTGTTTCTAGAGGACAACACGGTGTAGGTCGTATCCCATGACACGACCCGTGTCCTCGAATAGGAAGCCATTGTCCCTCTCAGAGCACTACACGGGGTAGATCGTGTCCCATGACACAGCTTGTGTCCTCGTATCAAAGGACATTTCTGCAGACTAGTGGCTCACAGGGCCAAACATGGGTAGAGTCGTGTCAAAAGACACGACCCGTGTTTTCATGGTACTAGGGGCCAATTCTTTTCCAGAAAAGAACACGGGGTGGGTCGTGTGATTTGACACGGCCTGTGTTTTCGTGCTTAGTATTCCCATATCTTTCATAGAGGGTTACACGGGGTGGGTCGTGTCATAAGACATGACCTGTGTTTTCGTGAATTAAGGAGCCATTCTCCTGCCAAAGGGGTACACGGGTTAGGCCATGTCATATGACACAGTCAATGTCTTTGTATTAGCACCCCTAAAACCCTCATTTAGGGTTTTCCCTCCCCCAAATCTCCTAACACCCTCCCTTCTCCACCCCACCCTGCGCAGCCCCCACATCCATCCATCATCTCCCAATTTCTTCTCTTCCTTTTCTCTTTTCAACCACCATAACCCTCCATTGCCACCCCCACTTCCACCACCAACCACCATTACCTCCTTCCACCGTACCAAACCTTATGGTCTCAGGCCACCATTTCCACTCGCCCTCAACACCACCATAACCCGTACCCACCATCCTTACTCCTTTCCCTCCCTCATTCCCATTTCATTCTCACTACCAATTTTCCCTTCCACAGCCAAATTTCTGTCCATATCCCATTTCCACCATCCTTCCCCAAAATTTCCTCTCTTCCATTCCCAATCCCCAAGCTTCGCCATGCCTCTAAGGAAACGTATGAAGATGCAGGCCAGGAAGGAAATCCCACCACCACCACCATGTGCCCCATCTCTCCCACAGGTACCCATCTATCCTGTAGATAGGAAGGAAGTGGTCCCTACTAGATTTCTAGATAGGGACACCCTCAAGTCCATTGGTCTTTTTGATGAGGTCTTTACTTTGTTGGGTAGGATAGGTTGGGGTGGGTTTGCACAATTAAATAGGCCTACTTATGCTGATCTGACTAGGGAATTCATTTTCACTTTTGATTGCAAATTGTACCCTTTGAGAAGTTGTGTGGCCTGGTGAGATCACCTTTAAGCTGCTAGGCACACCTCATGCACTTGATATTCACCAGTTTAGTGTGATTTTTGGTTTTCTTGTGGGGCACAATTGTCTGCCCCATGATTTTAATCCAGACCATGTTTTGACTGCTTTGACTATAGCTGATTCTGATCGCTATGATCCCAAAATTTCGAAGGCCTTCTGTTGGCTCTTTTGCTTACCGCAAGTGCACGGATCACACCTGTAGTATAGCTAGGAGTCGGATATCGTTCCCACGAGGACAACCGTTAAATTCAGAACTAAATATAAACTAATAATTCAAGTATTTCTATTCAAGGACATATAAATTAGAAAGAAGTGTATTAAACTAATTAGAAGAACTTTTAAACTATCATATTGAGTTGAGATAATGATTTAGAGAATAGGGCATCCTTTTTCACCTCCTATATTAATTGTTAACAAGTAATCCTTACGAGTTATACAAATGCAATGGCTAGGTTAGTTTGGGAATCTGAATTAGCCAAAAGCCTATGTCTAGGTCAATCGACCCTGGTGTCGCTTACCTAATCTACTATGTTTCCATGAGAACTAGTGTAAGCTCCACTAATGACCGATCTATTCCCAATTAATTACTATGCATGACCAATAGGTATATTTCTATCCTATTAAAGAATCATTGCATTCAAACCAATTGAATAAAATAGAACATACATCAATCATACATACGATCTCAAATCCAAATTCCTATGTCTAGGCTCATTAGATTTGAACAAATCAATTGAAAGTTGATCAAACATTCAAAGCATTAAACACTATATGATTGAACACTAACCAAATCATGTATATAACTCAAAGGATTACAAGATTAATTAATATCCATAGGAGGATCCAAAGTAAAACCCTATAAATAGCTTAGCCAACAATGACTAATGAAAATATAACACAAATATTCATAGTCATGGAGATGGGAAAAGAGAAAGGAGAAGAAAATAGAAGAACAAAGCTCAAGGGAGTGATCCTCCAAGCTTCAATCCTCCACCAAAGTGAAGAGAGACTCCAAACTTGGTCACTTCTGCTTCCTGCTAGTCTGAAATGATAAAACCTGGCCACAGCTTTCTAAAATAAAACCTAACTCCTTCTAAAAATTAATGCAACAGTATTTATAGGGCTCAGAAAATAGATTCACGCGCTGCGGCATTCAACTATCTACGCTGCGGCGCATTACAGTTTAGGTCAGCTATGTCGTGGCATTCACATACCACGCTGTGGCGTTCCATATACATAGCTCTCTGACTTTTGATGCAAGGGAGGCACACGCCACAACATTCACATTCCACGCTGCGGTGTGACAAGCTAATCCTTGCACTTTGCTTTCTCTTGCAATGCTGGTCCAAATATGAAATGATTCACTTAGTTGGAACCTTACCTGGCATAGAGAAATTTCCAATTCAATAATCAGTGCAAATGTACTCAATATATCCAAAAATCAGACACAGTTTCTCAGAATCATGATGAAAGACGTTGAAATCAAATCGTATGAATATATAGCTAAGCTCTTCCATTTATGTATCAAAACAAGGACTAAGCAGATAATAAAGCATAGATATGGGGCCTAAATTTTTTCTAGTCTTCGAGCAAAACAAAGTACATTCATATCAATCAACTTGCTAACCTGCTTCACCAATCTGTACATTCCACTTTCACTTAAACAGAACTCATATAAGATGATTGCATAAAATCTCAAAGAATGTACTTGCCTCACTCAGTTTCACACATATACAATCCTACTCATGCTAACAATCACAGTTTCTTTTCAGTCAAGATACAATTTCCCACAATTATGCATACCAAACTTTTTATTTTCAATTAGGACTCACCTGGATGAGTTTATGAACATACAAATGAATATACATCAAGGAATCCACAAAATTGTAATTGAACTCGCTCTCCACTAATGTAATTCACACATGGTTGAAGATCAAAAGGGTCTTTATCAGCTTATAATGTTAGGCCAATGGTATGGGTTAAAGAACAAAAGGAATGGATTTAAAACAAACATTAAGACACATACCATATGATTTCAAGACTTGAGTACAAGTGGAATTATCAAGGTATACCAACAAGAACTTTGAGAGATCAGAACTCATAAGAACCATTCAATGCTTTATTTTAACTTTTGTTTTTCTTTTCTTTTGCTTTGCTTGTCTCTTTTCAATTTTTCTTTCTTTTACTTTTACAAAGCAATGTTTTTCTAATCGCCGATGGTTCAAACAAGTTCTTTTTTAATTTGACTTACTCAGTACCCCTGATTAATGAACTCAATTCAAGAAATCATATATATATATATATATATGCACTCAACAACAAGGATGGTAAGATAACAAATGTCATGTTTTCATATGCATTGAGAATGGTTACATGGTATGGAATATAGAGGTGATGAAAAACATAAGGCCAAACATATATAAGGCTTCAAAGGGGACCTAAGGATATGATCATATCAAGGTAAGTTTTTTTAAGGCTCAGTCGGTCCAAAGAATGCCCTAATCATTTCCTTAATCATGCACAAATTAGGATTTCGCCTCAAGAGAGTTCAAAAATAATTTCACAGATAACTGACACTTTCACATGCACAATCCATAAATTTTCTCTAGACAAGACTTCTTATCAATTTCAAAGTTCAACAAACATGCAAGTGGGAAATGTATCAATTCTAAAATAAAACTAGATTGCTTGAACATGCGTCAAAGATTGCATATGGATTCACAGAAATGTTAAGGTCAATTTGCATCCATATTTATCACTAAACAATCATTTCACATTAGTTTTAACATTTATAGTTCAAATTATGAAAGGGAACGACAATTGTATCTTGAATGGGATTTTCAAGAATTGATTATCAAGATACAAGTTCCTCTGGATCCTATCTAACATACATAATTGCATACATACATAACTATACTAACATACTAAAATATTATATCCACAATAGGCAATACTAACATATGTACTATATTATAAACATGCATAAACATCGAAATACTAAGTCTGTGACACCCCCCCAAACTTGAGGGAAACAATGTCCACATTATATATGAGAAACATACAATATACTAATAAAACTGAACAATAATGAAAGGAAAGTAGCTTGATAGCCTTAAGAGCTAGAGAGAAGCCTCCTCAAAATCGGTGGCCTCATCATCTGCATCATCGTCCTTATCATCGTTATCATGGCCCGCCTGGTGTGAGGGCCCTGGCTCCTGGGGTAGTGGTGATGGAGGGTCAGCAACTGCCACAAGCGAGAAGTCTGGGACTAGGTAGTCCTCCATCGGTAGGCGTAAACTCTCCGTAGTCTAGCACTAAGTTTGCATAAGATACACCAGCATGGCTATCGTCCGTGCTGCCTAGGCCTTCAGACCGGTCACCTGGACCTCTATCTGTACCCGCAATGCAGTAGCATTTGCTATAGCTACCCTAGGCTGTGATGGCCCCGCTCGAGGCTCTAGTGACGCCTGCCTCAGTGGTCCCCTAGCTGGTGGTGCTGCCGGAGCTGCTCGTACCCTCTCTAGAAAGCAATCGTTGAGAGGTTGTTTAGCCTCAGTGCGCTCCTCATGGTCCTGAAATTCGACCATCAACATTCGACACAACTGATAGATGAGAGAAGGAAAGAACAAACTCCTACACTCCCGGGCAGCTCTCCGAATCTGCTGGTAAATAATACGTTCGACATCTATAGCCCAATGTTCAAGAATAGCGTAGATCAAGATCGCCTGATCTTAAGTCACCTCTGACAGGTTGTTCGATGGCAAGATACGGGTGCTGATGAAATGATACCACACCCAGGCCTCTGGTGTGAAGCAGGCTCATCTGAAGTATTTGAGTCAAGCATCCTAGATGCTCAAGACCCACTCCACTGGTTGTGACGCAGGCATGCAGATCCTGGCAGTAACCGTAGTGAGGTCAATGCCGTCGAGGTCAACGGTGAGGAAGTGAGAGTACTCACAAACTGCAGGAGGAAGAGGCAAACCCAGGGCCGCGTTGATGACCAAAACTGAATAAGAGATATGGCGATCCCACATAACAACAGTGGTGGGGTTGACTTCAATAGTATCGATGTTCGTGTAAAATTCGAGAACCACAGGCAAGACCCCAACATCCGGGTGCCGTGCAAATTGACCCCACTCATGATAGCGGATGGTTCTGTCAATGTTCTCAAGTATGGCCTCCTTAAAGGAGAACCATCTCTCTGCCATCACTAGTTTTGAAACCAGTACGGTATATCTATGAGCAGCAGCAGCAGAAACAAATTGCCCCTCATCAAATAGCGGAAGGGGAGACGGCTCTCAGCGTCTTTGGCTGGAGGATCCTCTCTACCTTTTTGCATCCATAGTACCTGAAAGAGAATTGCAATCAATTAATATCAAATAATGGGTATGAAAGCATATGAGAAATTTGCAATTTCTGAACAATTCTGGAAAAGTTGATATCTCACGTCACAACATTGACAACAACACCGCAGCATTCAAGCTATTCATGACCACGCCGCGGCGCTCATATGATACGTCACGGCATTCAACCGAATTCATATTCACGTTGCGGTATTCAAAGTTCACGTCGCGATATGTAAACACCTTCATCATGGTGCTGCGACATTCAAACACAACGCCGCGGTGCGCAATCAATCCAAACCTAGAAATACCCACCAAATCAGGTAAATCATCTCCCTCAAGCAGTATATCACAGCCACTACCTTAAAACTAAAACAGACCTACGATTTACACCCATTTAACCAATCTAAACAACATAAAATATACATTTAACACAACATTTAAAAAAAACGAAATAAAACATAAGAAAATGGAAAATAAATAGAAGGAAATAGCCTCTTACTTGGTTCGGAAGTGAGGAAAGGAAGGTAGAAATTACAGAAATGGAAAACGAGGGGTGGAAAGATTTGAGAGAAAACACAAAGAAATATGGGAGAGAGTTTACGTAATGAGGGACGAATGAACCATCGCGGCGTTTAACCCACACAGATGTACCACGCCATGGCATGATACGAACTACGCCACAGCGCGCACAATTCCCTCTAAAATTAATATTTAAATAAATACTATTATAAATATTTTTTTTATTAACAGATACGTACACTGCGGCATGAACACATATGACGTCGCGGCGTAAAACAATTGAATAATAAACTAATAAGGTCTCACGCCGCGACGTGTAATCAACTCACATCGCAGCGTGAGAGGTCAATCTGCTGAATTCTGCAGCAAACTAACTTCGGCTTGGACATTTGGCCAAAATGGGCCATTAACACCTATACAACATGCCCAAATGATCAAATTACAGTTTAAATAATAATAACTGGAACAAATGACAAAAAACACATATTAAGTACAAAAGGACATAAAAACAGAGATTATGAACATATATAAAACACAAAATAAATATTGGGTTCCCTCCCAAGAAGGGCCTGATTTATAGTCCTGACAGGACTTTATGTGCAGTTCCACTTGCAATTCCTCCTCCGAGGAGGATCTTCCTCCTTTGCAACAAAATGAGCTTGAAATTCTTGAAATGGCATGGGTTTAGGTTTCACATTTAGAGATTTCTTAAAAGATGGATTGCATAACTTAACCACCTTACTTGAATTCAGCCGCTTCAGCTTATCATCTCCACTTCCTTGTGTTGAGATCACTTAACCTTGGCTAGGAGCACTTACTACACTTCCACCAAGTGCCTCAGATGGCATCCCATCAACCTTACTTACCAAACAACATTCTTCTTGATTCTTAGGACTCTGTATAGCCTTGAAAATATTGAAAGTGACCTCCTGATGAAAATGTTGAAAGTGACCTCCTGATGAAAATGTTGAAAGTGACCTCCTGATCTTAGACCCTCATAGTAAGCTCTCCTCTCTCCACATCTATGAGGGTTCTACCTGTTGCAAGGAAAGGCTGGCCTAAAATCAAAGGGACCTTGTTGTCCTCTTTCATGTCAAGTATGACAAAATCAGCAGGGAAGATGAACTTGTCCACTTTTACTAGTATATTCTCAATAATTCCCTTTAGATAAGTATAAGAACGATCGGCCAGCTAGAGGGTTACTGATGTGGGCTTGCTTTCCCCCAAACCTAACCTTTGGTATATGGAATAGGGCATGAGATTGATACTGGCTCTTAAATCACATAAGGCCTATCCCAAGAATTCCTTCCCTATGGCACAAGGGATTGTAAAGCTTCCCAGATCTTTCAGCTTTGGGGGAAGCTTCTATTGTAAGACGACACTGCATTTTTTAGATAATGCCACCGTTTCATACTCACCCAGCCTACGTTTCTTGGACAGAATATCCTTTATAAATTTAACGTAGCTAGGCATCTGCTCTAAGGCTTCAGCAAAAGTGATGTTTATTTGAAGTTTCTTGAAAACTTCCAAAAATTTCTTAAACTGATCATCCGTTTTGTTCTTGATTTGCCTGGTTGGAAAAGATAAAGGATTTATATAAGGATTATTCACAAACTTCTTGTCCTCGACCTTCCGTTGGATTAAGTCTTCACCCATTTCTATTTCCTTTTCCTTCTTGTTGTCCATCTTCTTGTGGAATATTTCTTCTTCATGGTCTTATCTCTTGGCGACTTCATCCTCCAATAATCTCATCTTTGGATTTCCTTCAATGTCTTTGTCACTCCTCAGTGAGATGACCTTACAGTCCTCATTCGAAGCACCCTTAGGATTATTAACTGTGTTACTTGGGAAGGTGCCTGGAGGCTTGTTGTTGATAGCATTTGCCAACTGTCCCACTTACGTTTCCAATGCTCTCATCGAAGTCATTTGGCTTTGAATCATCGAATCATTCTTTGATAAATGAGCATCCGTCCTTTGCATGTAGGAGTCGGTCTTGGAAATGAAAGCATCATTCTATGTCATAAACTGCCTGAACATATCTTCCAATGCAGGTTTCCTTTCTTGCTTTAGTTGTCTTGGCAGGGCAGGAAATCTAGGAGGGTTGTACGAGCGTTCCTATCTAGGAGCATTGCAGGATGAAGAGGGTCCTTGGTTGTCCCTCCATGAGAAATTTGGATGGTTTCTCTATCCAGGATTATATTAGTTGGAGTATGGGTTATTTGGTTGGGAGTGATAGTTGCCCACATAATGTGCACTTTCAGACATACTAGGGCACCTACCACTCGAATGATTATCTCCACAATTGTCACAAAGGACAAATTGGCTTTGATTTGATCCATGTTGTCCCATACTATCCATCTTTCTTGCTAATGCCGCAACTTGTTTTGTTAGTGAGGTTATGGCATCCAATTCATGCACACTAGCCACTTTCCTTAGAGTATTCCTTGATAAAGGCCATTGATAACTGTTAGCAGCTAATTCCTCCAATAGTTGGAAGGCATCATCGAACGATTTGCTTAACAAGGAGCCTCCAGCTGCAGCATCTACTATTGGGCGGTGGTGGTGTAGCAAGCCTTTATGAAATGAATAAATCTGGTGCCAAGGTGGTATCTCATGATGTGGGCACCTTCTTAACAGATCCTTATACCTTTCCCAGGCTTCATGTAAGGATTCTGAGTCAGACTGGGTGAATGATATAATATCATTCACCATCTCTGTAGTCTTGGTCAGAGGGAAGTATTTGTTTAGAAATTTTGTACATACCTCTGCCCAAGTTGTGATTGATCCAGCTGGAAGAGAATGCAACCAGCTTTTGGCTCTATCTCTTGAAAAGAAAATGAAGAGCCTTAAACGGATAGCATCATCAGATACTCCATTATGCTTAAACGTGTTGCAAATCTCCAGGAAGTTTGAGAGATGCACGTTTGGATCTTCATTGGATAAGCCGCCAAACTGTACTGAAGCTTGGATCATTTGGATTATGGCCAACTTAATCTCAATGTTATTTGCCCGGATGGCAGGACATATAATACTAGAGTGTAAATTGTCCAATTGAGGAGTAACAAGTGTAACATCCCAACTTTTGGGTAAAAGACCGTTGTGTCCCTATTTTACTGTTTCTTGTTTTTCTGTATAAAATACAGAAAAACAATACTGTTTGTTATTTTATTTGATAGTTTTACATGATTTGTTTCGATCTGATAAAATAAAAATTTTATCAAATTCTTGTTTTAAATTTTTACGTATCAAAAACAGGATGTATATCTTGTCTAGTATTTTATATAATCGTTTTACGTATTTTTCTTCCGCAGTGAAATAAAAATTTTTTCGATTTCTTGTTTTAATTTTTCTGAAAGATATACAGCTATATAATCTGCTTTGGATATTTTATTTGAACGTTTTGGACGATTACCTACGTTGTGGGAAAAAATGGAAAAATGACCGTTACGTCCGACGATCTTTTTTTTCTTTTTTCTTTGTTTTTAATTGTTTTCTTCTTGATTTAATGTCCGATAATACATGTCTGTGATTTTATATGGACTTTTTGTGTGATTTGCTCGGGGTAGGAAAATAATATTTTCCGGGCGGGGGAAAATCTTATTTTATTATTTAGAATTGGGGAATCTTACTTAACCCGATTCTGAATGAGACTAAAAATAATCTTTTAATTTTTAGGATTTTAATCAAATAAAATAATTTTATATTATTATAATATTATTTTGTTAGTCAAGTATAAATAAGTGACGGACCCGGAAATATTTTGCGGGACCCACGTTTAGTCCTTAAGTCTTTGTACACGTGGACCAATGAGGGCTGGTCAAAATTGGTGGCTATGACTCATCGCAACGGGCCAATAGGACGATGACACGTGGCGTGACACCAAGTATCATGACTCGCGGCTTCTAGAAGGTTCCGGAAGTCTTGACTCGGACCTGTGACTCACCGCGGTGACTCGCCGGATTCCAGAAGTTTCTCGATGACTCGGTATTTGTGACTCACCATTGATGACGCACCAATGATGCTGATTGTGATGCGATCGGTGACTCAAAGATCTTGACTCGCCATCTTGACTCACCTGTTTTGGAAAATATCTATGCTGACTCATCTGCTCTAGAAAATATCTACGCTGACTCGCCATGCTGACTCACCGTTCTAGAAAATTCCACGATGACTCATCATACTGACTCATCGTAGTGAGTCACATGTTCTAGAAATTTCTCTTTGATGACTCGCTTTATGACTCATCAAGGGTAATCAGTAGAAGAAAAATAATCAATAATAATTTCTGCTCTGTTAGTATAAAATAAAAATCTGTGTGTATTTTATTATCCATTGGATAATAGATACTAACTTTATAAATAATAAATATTGTTCATTGGTTAAAGTATACTATAAAATATAATGTGCACCAATAGGAAATTGGTCAACAAAAATAGCAACCAATAAGAATTAAGTTAGTAAATATTTAACCAATAGAAAGTGGTCAAAATTAATGGCTTGAATTTTTTAGAACCAATAGGAAACAAGCTATTAAATCAATTTAGGCTTCTTGAAATGCAATGGTTCTACGTAAAGGAGGAAAGAGCAATTTGCTCTAATAGTCAAATTCACCTTAAAGTGAATTCACGTAGGAAGTTCATTTAGAAAGCCAAATTAAACAAATGAAGAATAGTCAAATTTAGTGGCTTTTCTTTGTTGCTTCCACGGCAAAAAGCCTTTTGATGAAACAAATATATCATTCAATTCTTCCTATCATTCAATTAATGAACCAAGTAAAGACTAGTCAAATTTAGTGGCTTTTCTTTGATGTTTCTACGGCAAAGCTAACTCTTTGTAAGGCAAAATGTTACAATTGATTTCTTTCTATCTTTTATTTATTAACCAAGTGTGACAAAGTCAATATTGATGGCTTCTCTTCATGATGCATTTACGGCAAATGCATGCCTTTAGGAAGACAATTCCAATACTCCAATTCACATTTACTCTCCATGCATTTACAACCATGCATTTGGAGGAAGCAAAACTAAATATCATTCTCACCTATTCTCAAGGTCATTCACGGCCAAAGCTTAGAAAATCCAAAGGAGATTTGTTTTTGTTTCTCCAAGTCTTCATCTTTCTCCAAACACATCAAATAAGCCAAAAGCTCTCAACTTTTCTTCTCTTTTTCTTCTCCAACTCTACGGCCAAAGCTTCCCAAATGGAGACAATCTTCATCAATTTATTTCATTTGTTCTCTTCTATATCTTTTTCTTCAAAGAACCAAGATCAAGCAACCAAATTTCTTTCCTTTTTCTCTTCCTCTTGAATTCGGCCAACTACCAAAAATCCTCTTCCAAGCTTCTAAAAATTTAAATGACCATAGATCTTGAATCTCCATGCATTTCTAAAGAACTTTCATGTTGGAAGTTTTTCCTAAATCTTCCATTTTCTACTTTGTTCTTCAAAGCTCAAGTTTGAAACCATGAAGGTGAAATTCTTTAATCTTCATGTTTCTATCCATTCTAAAGTTTTAATCATGATTTTAATCCATGATTATTCTAGTTTAGAGCCTTAGGTATTAATATTGTATGTTTTCTTTGTTTTCAAGGAGCTCTTGGAGGAGGAAGCTTGCTTGAAGGAGACATACAAAGGACTTGGAGGTTCTTCAAGAGGTAAGAGGAGATTACCCTCATCAACCAAGTGTTGGTGGTGAGGAATATATGTGGTTGTGCTTGTAGAATCCATAAGGATTCGGTGATGTGCTTGTTTTGATGTGTTAATTATTTGTGTGTTTGTTATTTGTGTGTTTGATAATTTGGTGCTTACTAGTAGGTTGTTGTGTATTTGTTAGTAGTCTTCTTATGTGATATTTGTAATAATTGCATGTCTACAAGCTTTAATTTGCATGTCTACAAGCTTTGATAATATGGCATGTGTTAGAAATGCATGATAATATATAGGATGCAAATAATATGTCAAGGATTGCATGAGTGTTCCAAAGAACACATTAACAAGGCTCACGGCCATGATTTAAATGGGGAACCAAAATGTTCTCTTAATTTTCTTAAAAGGTGACCTAAATAACCTAAGAGAATTGGTAAGATATCCATTTGTTTAGATTAAGAAAAATGAATTTGGAAATTAAATGGCATAACCTTACATTTTCATCCAACATGTCTAACTTCAACACTTTGATTTCTAAAACTATTTTCTAGGGTAAGGATTAAATCAATACAAGAGATTAAACATGTATTTAAAAGGTGAAAAATAATTCGGAAATCAAATGCAAAGTTTTTATCAAATTCGGCCAACATGCCAAATTATACATTCATGATTTCTAAAAATTAATTCCAAGCTATTTTCAATCAAGAAGAAGCAATACAAGTTAAAGTAAATTTTCTACAATGAGTTTTAAAGAAATAAAATAGTTAGAATTAAGTTTAAGAGGTTAATACTAATGGTTTTTTCTTGTAAGAAGAAATACGATAGCTTTATAAAATTTCTAACGTATAGCTCATCGTGTGTTTTGAAGCACGTTAGGAATTTTCAAAAGTATAATTATTTGGTATTAATAAAAATGAAAAGAACTTTTAAATGGTAAATTTAGGAAACCATTATTATAATTTATTAAACAAAATACTGTCAATTTTTAGTAAAAACGGATAAATAAGATAGAAAAGATGTCCAAAAGACAGTATACGCTATGAAAAATATTCTACGTAATTTGAAAGTACTAAATATTATTTCTGTCTGTTTTAAACAGTTATTTAAGGAAGTTGGACAAGAAAACGATTTAAAAATCCTACGCGATTGAGAAAACGTATTAAAAATGCTACGCGATTTTAAAAACAGAAAAATATCTTTACCCGATTTTTAAACGTTTGTAAAAACGACGAGATTTCAAAAACGCGATAAAATTTCTACGCGATTGACCGTTACCGTATTTATTTTTCACTGTCGGGAAAATGTGAACCCGTACAGGTTTTGAGGTTATTTAGCTGTCGGGAAAAAGTGAACCCGTCTGAGGCTTTTACGCCATTGAGGGCATATATTTTTATCTTAAGGGCATTTTCGTAATTTCATATATTTGGAATTATGTTTTGTCTTTATACCGATTTTTGGTGTTTTGGGTTGACGAGGCGAATCACATCGTGTTGTCGATGCGATAAGTGTAGTGTAGTTTATTGTTCTAATAAACTTGGAGACTTTAGTGTACGGGATCCCACATGTGGAGTTGGTAGCTCCATTTGGGCCGTGGTAGTAACCGATAGCACACTAATGTACTCGACATTCACTATATTTAATCGAGGTTTGTAAAGTCTAGTAGTACATTGCCTATAGTGCCACAACGGAAGATGAACTATACTACGCTGGATGGTGGATTCCCAGTGTCGTAGGCTATTGACGCAAGTGTGATCGCGTAATAGTTGGTTGGGCAGCCGTGGTACTAATAGATTTTGCAAGTCATTCTCTCGATATCTGTTTGGGTTTAGCTCCATGGAGTAGGGTTGTGTTTTGGTGTATTTGATTATATCTTGGATAATATTCCATTTTCTCTATTTATCTTTATCGGTAATATCTTGGATGTTTTTACATTTTCTCTATTTATATTTATCGATAATTTTTATGTTAGTTGTCCATTTCTTATCTTATTTTATCCGTGAGATTGATTTATCTATGTGGTTTTCTTTATTTGTGTTATATCTCGTGATATTTTTATTTGTGATCTTTCATATCTCGATATTAATTGTTTATATGTTGTATTTTGTCTGTGCATTATTGTATTTTTGTTCGCTATGAAATTTGTTGTTATTGAATTTAATCTTTATTTTTATTGTCTTGTTATGATATTTTATATGGTATGAATTGTTATATCTATCCCGATAATGTTATTCTTGTTTATTTTATTAGGTTGTATGCATATTAGAAATATTTGATAACATGACTATAATTGTGATTATCGTGTGTATGGAATGACTTTGTCATTCGTATTATTCTTTACTACCGTCTTGGTGCTTGGTGAAAGGGGATCTCACCTCTTTCTGTGTTGTTTTTGTTTGGTTTGTATTCTTGAATTCGTATAGTAGGCGGAGCACATTCTTAACCCTAGGGAGACAATATTCGAAGATGGTGGCGATGTCATTGAGTGGTCTTACAAGTTTCAACAAGATGCGAGTTGGTGAAGAAACAGACTATGTAGGTTGAATTTTTCTCGTTAGTGTTGTTACTGCGTGCTATTAGTAGTACCGTCTTTGGGTTTACTACTTGTTTCTCGAGTCTGTAAATATTACGTTTTAACTTATATGAAATAATTGGTGATGTGTATGTTAATCTGTTAAATTTAATTTCCATTTTACTTAAAATTTCCGGTAAGTTTGTATTTCCGCAATAAGAAATTTTAAAATCCATATTTTAAAACTCAAAGCTTTTATAAAATGATTTTAATTAGTTTTAAGATTTATTTATTATTTTAAAATGTGACGCCCTAAGGAGGGTGTTACAACAAGCTCCCTCAATGGCCTTGTGTGGCTCTCGTCCTCCACCTCGTGTGTAGCGGATTCTTCTGTTATCATTCTATTATTTGAAACACTTAATGAATAATGAATTAAATTAATATGCAGAAAAAGAAACTTAAACTAGAGATACTTAAACTCGTTGTTTATATTAGCTAAGCTAAACTTAAACCGTTGTCCCCAGCAACGGCGCCAAAAACTTGTTGGCTCTTTTGCTTACCGCAAGTGCACAGATCGCACCTGTAGTATAGCTAGGAGTCAGATATCGTTCCCACGAGGACAACCATTAAATTCAAAACTAAATATAAACCAATAATTCAAGTATTTCTATTCAAGGACATATAAATTGGAAAGAAGTGTATTAAACTAATTAGAAGAACTTTTAAACTATCAGATTGAGTTGAGATAATGATTTAGAGAATATGGCATCCTTTTTCACCTCCTATATCAATTGTTAACAAGTAATCCTTACGAGTTATATAAATGCAATGGCTAGGTTAGTTTGGGAATCTAAATTAGCCAAAAGCCTATGTCTAGGTCAATCGACCCTGGTGTCGTTTACCTAATCCACTATATTTCCATGAGAACTAGTGTAAGCTTCACTAATGAACGATCTATTCCCAATTAATTACTATGCTTGGCCAATAAGTATATTTCTATCTTATTAACGAATCACACTACCAAAAATACAAGATTTAGCCATGATTATAATAACCGTAGCAAACCCAATTAAAACAGCCCACTTTTGCTACGGAGTTGGGCCAACATAGCAAAGTAGCGCGCCACTCTGATCTCCCTCCTTTTTTCTTTTTCCATCTCCCTCCTTATTATTATTAAGGATTTGAGTTTTTTTGTTTGTTTCTTTTTTCATCTCCCTCCCCATGCACTGAAACCACATCCTGGTCCGCCTCTCTCTCTTCCCCTAATCTCATTACGTCCCAGCCACCGAAACCTCACACCATCTTCATCTTTGTTCTCCAATCAGTCGTCACCATAGCCACTGCTGCCTACAATCGTGCCTCGTTCAGGTATGAACCAGTACGATTTAATTAGGGGAAAACTCATTTGCTGTAATGTTTCTTCATTTTTCCATTTGCAAAATTTCTCCTCTCACTTCTGACTATGTTTACAGAGAGCTCATTGGAAGCTTTCTTCCATTTTTGTAAATTTTTTTGTTAATTTTTGTTCTTTTTCTGAATATATTAAGTATCGCACCGTTTAAATTATTTGGCTACCACCGTAGCTGCAACACCCCTCAAACCCCTGTTACCAAGCTCTTCTTGCTGCTGCTCTCGGCAAGAATCCTGCCTCTCGCATCACAACCCACAAAACCCACTTCACTTACTGCGGCTTAGATGTCATGTGGGGTTAACGTGATGGGTCTGGGAAGTTAAGAATGGCTTATTGGCCCTTAATGATCAAGGCTAAGGCTGCAACATCGTAGGCTCGAGCTACCATCTTTTGGGGTTGTGAATGTGCCTAGCCAGATGCGTGGCTCATGAATTTCGGCCCTTAATGCAGCATCATGTACGCCCTTTCCTATTTCAATAATTAAACCAACACTATATAAGCCAGAAGAATAAGAAAACTGAAAAAAAATCAAGAGTATTTGTGAACCATGTCTGTTAAATAATAATAGTATTAGGGTGTGTCAAGTGTATAATTTCTGTTTTAGGATAATAATAGTATTTGTGTCAAGTGTATAGTCTGTGTATACAAACACAAGTGATTATGAAAGACAAATTGACGGGTGAACAAAGGATATATAAATCAGGGATGTACAGGTGGTATTTTATGTTTTAGAATTCATTAATGATTATGAAGCATTATATTTCAATACAAAATTCACCAAAACACAATTTTCTTGGCATAGATATTAACGCCTGGTATTCTGCATGTTCTTGGGCTACCTATGATTCAATACATATAGAGTTGGAAAGCAATGTTAGTCTACGCTTCACTTTCCAGCTAGGACAGCTAGAAGCATAACTCAAAGAAAATTTGTTTAGGAGCAGGGGGTTTAAGCAAGATTCTGATATAGAAAAGAAAAATGATTATTTGATATTCCTTTTGTAATTGTTCAATTAGAATTGATAAAGCTTGTAATTTACTTCATTTTCGTTTGCTTAAACCCAAACAAGAACAATCAAGAATGAGAAGAAGAAGAAGAAGAAGAAGAAGAAGAAGAAGAAGAAGAAGAAGAAGAAGAAGAAGAAGAAGAAGAAGAAGAAGAAGAAGAAGAAGAAGAAGAGGGAGGAAGTTACCTAGTCCTAAAGGGTTCGGGCAAGTGCAAGGTCAGCATCGACCTGGCTAAGATTAGTTAAAGGGGTTCTACGAGGGGTGGGTCTAGTCCTACAATTTAACTAGCTCCTTATTTTAAATATCATCCATCCCTTATTGTATCATTAGAATAATCTTTTAACTTCTAAATCTTTTGAAATTGGATCTTTTTATTGTTACTGTCACCGTGTGACCTTGCTTGTGATATTTTAAAATTTAATTTGGTAAATTTATCGTCGTCTACTGTGGATATACATATCTTAGATCCATGTGTTGTCTTTGACATAGAAGCATGAGCATTCTGTATACTTTTCCTTCTTTCTCTCCACGGGACAAGTGTCAGCTAGTGACTAGTGAGATTGCTATCAGTTCAAGTGTTCTTTATGCCCTTTTATGATCTTTTGGTGATGATGTTCTTTAATGTATGCCTGAATTGTTTTCACTAGATTTAGATTGGGTACTTTGCATATTCTAATTTGTATTTGAATTGAGAGTGAGACCCTACATCATCTTTACTCATCAAGAGAAAGATGAGGCATCACATTCATAATAATATTTTTTTGGACTGGTCTCTCTAAATGAGATTGAGAAGGATATCAACCAAGCAGTAATCATCTATGCATTATATAAATGTTCTACACTCTGACATTTCATTGATCAAGAGGAAGTTTAGCTCTGTTTATTTTCTTTATGACCATATGCTTTTAAGAATGTGTGATATACGTTTGTTATTCTGTGAAATCCTACTGAATGTTGTGTTTGTTTTCTCTCTTTTTATTTGTTTTTTTATTTGTAAGTCGTCTTGATCAATGCTAAATTTTTCTCTCTTATATGCTTCATTGTCCTGCCTTGGTTATATATAACTTGTTTTCGATAATAATTTCAGATCTTGATGACACCCTTTATCCTTTGAGTTCTGGATTGTCAGCCCGTGTGGGAAAAAAATATTGAAGGTAATGAATTTACCACATTGGGGCCTTTAATAGTGAGGGCTTGGATGTGTTTGTGTAAAATTATCTAGTTTTGAAGCTGAATTTATGCCTTTTTTATTTTTAAATTCGGTATTTTGCACAGAATACATGCTTCAAAATTACTATCATTTTAGTTTTTGAAACACAATTGAACACTCCTTTAATTGTTATAAAGCAAGATGGAAGATATTGGGTAATATGTCTCCTTTTGCTTTAAAGATAGAAAGTAAAATCATTAGTGCTTCCATGGCTTTGCATAACTTTATTAGAAGAAATAATATAAGTGATGCAGAATTAGAAGAATTTGATGAAAACTATGAAAAGACAACGATGATGGGAGGAACCTAGTGCTCAAAGTGCTCTAAAAATAGAACTAATTAATTAGAGAGTCCATTAAGAATATGTTTCCTACATATGTTTAACTACTTTTTTTTTGTGAATTAACTGCATTACTTTATGGAAGATATCAATCAGAATTACTTATTAGGTTAATGGGTTAATAACATTTTATATGCTATTATTAATGGGTTAATGAATATATGCTTTATATAAATTGTTGAATATTACGTAAAGGATAATGACATTATTGATTTGTTGGTTATTGATTTCTCTACAAATTTTTAATTAACTGTAGTATATAGTTAGTACTAACTATATAAATGCCATTATTAATGAGTTAATAACATTGTATATACTTTAAGTTATTGAATATTACGTACAAGAAATTGATCGCAAGGAAGCTAGGATTAATGCAATGCGTTGTGCTATATTTTTCTGATTATGTAGAGTTTCAGAGTTCTTTAAAAGTTGTTTATACTTTTTCTCTCTTTTATTACATATTTCCATAATTAATTATTTTAAAAAGCTATTGTGGAAACCAATATATTTGCCTAATATATTTTGCTTAATTAATTCTCTTAATTTGGACTTACATATTTAATAGCTTTCCTATAATTTAACTCTATCTTAGTTAAGTACCATTGATTTGGCTCCGTTTCTTGTCATTATATGCAAGCAGAACATTACAAGGCCTAGTTGTGGTAAGAGAGGCTGCCAATACACACATTGCTTCTCAACCACTGATCTTACCTTGGACATCCTTGCTATTGGTAGAAACTTTGGGATTGAAAAACTCAAATTGCTCACTCAGGTTTTGCCACTATCTCTTCACCATTATTTTTTACTATCCTTTGCCATATTTATCTTCTCCATTTGTCTTTTGTGTCTTTGTGAATAGTGTGAGTAGTTGTGTGTCTTGTAGATCATAACAATTTGGAATGTGATTAAGTAACTATAATTTTTGAGACTATAATTGAGATATGTATTGCAAAACTCAAACTTGTGCTAACTTATGTGTAGTAAAGATTTAGAATGTGCATAAGTAACTCTATTTTTGTTTTCTCAAAATTTTTAACTTGGACTTATGCTATATTCTCAATATTATATTATTTGTTGTCTTAAATGCTTTAATGATTTGATTTAAACCTGAAAACAGATTCCTCCAATTATGATTGACAAGAGTTGGATTGAGGAACCAATTAGATCGAATGAGTTCTTGGATAGGGTAGTTCAATTTTTGGACTTTGCCTTTTCAAATGCATCTATAAATGGACAAATTTTGTGTCCTTGCATTACATGTCAATTTCATTATATGGGCAATAGAGCTGAAGTGTTTACTCATCTACTTCAAAAAGGCTTTCCAAGAAAGTACACATTTTGGTACATGCATGGGGAAAAACATGTTCAATCCAATGTAGAATCAATATCACAAGTACAAGAATCAGCTAGACAACATCCAATGCAAGATATGTTAAATGATGTTTTTGGTATCTTTGATAATCATGGAACTCAAGATTCTGGTCCATTAAGTCTACCTAATGGTGACCACCCTAGGGGTATAGAAGATGTAAGTAATGAGGAGCTAGAAAAAATTAGGGAGTTGTTAAGGGATGGGAATCAAGAACTCTACCATGGTTGCACAAAATATAGCAAATTGTCATTCATCGTTCATTTGTATCATATAAAAGTCTTATGTGGTGCAACTGATAAAACATTTGCAATGATCATTGACCTTTTAAGGGATGCTTTTCCCCATGCTAAACTACTAACATCTTTCTATGAGGCAAAAAAGATTATTAAGAGCTTAGGTCTAAGCTATGATAAGATTCATGCATGTCCGAACAATTGTATGTTGTTCTGGGGATGTTATGAGGATAAGTATATAGATAAATGTGTAAAGTGCAATGCATCCAGGTATAAACCAAATGAAAATAATGGTGGTGTGAGTAATATGATGGATGGCCAAAAGAAAAAAAAACTCAACTAGTAAAAGTCTTGAGGTACCTCCCACTTATACCTAGGATGCAAAGGTTATACATGTGCTCTAAAACTACTGAGCTCCTAAAATGGCATGCGTTGGAGCCTAATCCAGATAGATTGTTAAGGCATCATAGGGATAGTAAAGCATGGAAGGACTTTGATTTATTGTATGAAGACTTTGCTTCAGAGCCTCGTAATATACAACTTGGTTTAGCTACAGATGGTTTCAATCCATTTGGAATTCTAAGTTCCAATAATAGCATTTGGCCTGTGATGTTGTATATTTACAACTACCCACCATGGTGTTGCATGAAGCAAACTTCTCTTATCATGTCGAAGATAATTCCTGGTCCTAAGATGCCTGACAATAATATTGATGTTTACTTACAGCCCCTAGTTAAAGAGTTAAAAGAATTGTGGAAAGGTATAGATGTTTATGACTCCTCTGCTAATGAAACTTTCGCTGTGTTACATTGTTTTGTACTATTGGCGACTTTCTAGGTCTTGATAACTTGTTTGGGTTAAACACATATACATTGCTTACTTGTCCATCATGTAATTTTGATATAGAGTCTAAAAGGCTGAAGTTTGGTAGAAAAAATTATTTCATGGGACATCATCATTATTTGCCACTTGATCACAAGTATAGAAACAATAAACAGTCCTTTGATGGTTCTACTGAGTTTAGGCCTGCACCTATCCCATCATCAAGTTCAACCATGTTAAGACAAATTGAAGAGAGTCATAAAAGGTCTCGTGATGAGGGTACAAGTGAGGTTGGCCCACAACAATAGAAGAAAAAAGTATCTTTTGGGATTTACCTTATTGGGAGCATAATCTTATTCTTCATTGCCTTGATATGATGCACATAGAAAAAAAATGTTTGTGACAATGTATTGTTCACAGTGCTTGATGACAAAAGTAGAACAAAAGACAATTTTAAAGCTCTTAAAGACTTACAGGCGATGGGAATTAGAGAAAAGCTCCATCCATACCCTAATTCTTCTAAGTTTCCTCCATCATGCTTTAAAATGAAAAATCTAGAGAAAGATATCTTCTTAAAAGTTCTTAAAAGTGTGGTTTTTCCAGATAGTTACTCATCAAATATTTCTAGATGCGTTGATCTTAAAAAACACAAGATCTTTGGTCTAAAATGTCATGACTCACATATTCTTATGGAGTATCTTTTGCCAATTGCCTTTAGAAGATCTCTTCCTAAAGAAGTTACTTCAGTGTTGATTGAGCTATGTAACTACTTTAGAGAAGTATCAAGCAAAGTTTTAGATGTCAAGCATTTAAAAAAACTACAGCATCGAATTGCTTTGACCCTATGTCACATGGAAATGATATTCCTTCCATCCTTTTTCACTATTATGGTTCATTTGGTCATTCATCTTGGAGAAGAAGCAATGATTGCTGGTCCAGTGCATTATAGATGAATGTACCCTATTGAAAGATATATCCTTGATTTTGTTTAGTTGATGATATTTTATGGATTTTACTATTATATGATTCATTTCCTTTTACTGTTAGGACCCTTGGGCATTTAAAATCATATGTTCATAACAAAGCTCCACCAGAGGGTTGTATAGCTGAATGGAACATTATGGAGGAATGTCTCACTTTTTGTTCTAGATATTTAGAGGATGGTGACATTGAAACAAGATTCAATCGACCAAGATGCAATGACGATGACAATGAGGTTAATGCTATTAGTGAATCTACGATTTTGTCGAATTTATTTCCTACACTAGGCAGACCTGTTGGGGTTATCAAGATTTTTTCCCTGCCACCCTTGGAGAAAATACAAGCTCACCATTATGTGTAAACTAATTGTGAATTAGTTGATACATTTCGTGAGTAAGTTATATGGTCTTATTCATAGTTGATTTTCTTATTACCACCCATTTCATTACCATATGTAATATCTTTTGACTTGTTCCTCCAGTAAGTGTAGAACTAAGGTCACTAGGATGCATCGTGGCAAAAGAAACTCCTCCAAAGCTATGGAAGAATACGTGCACAAACATTTCCATGAGTGGTTTAAAGAATATGTAAGAATATACATATTTAATTCTACTTAATTTTTTTTTCATCTCAAAAGCTCATAAGTATATAGAATTGTCCTAATGCATTTCAAAAAATAATAGGTTGCAAGAAAGGATGATCCAGATATTACACCTGAAATTGAATGGCTTACAAAAGGGCCAAATAATATTGCAAGGAGATTTGATGGGTATAACATTCAAGGATTTAAGTTTCGTACTGAGAGAAAGGATCAAGGGTTGAGAACACATAATAGTGGTGTTGTTATGTCTATTGTTACTAAGAGATTTTCATATGGTATTAACCCTATTGAAAGATCAAGTGATGATATGTACCATGGGAAATTGGTTGATATCATAGAGTTAGATTACTAATGATAAGTTAAGGGTTGTGCTATTTATATGTGTTTGGGTAGACACTACACTTAACAAGGGAACCTAGATAGATCAATTTGGGATAACAAGTGTAAACTTTTCCCGCTTGATACATACCGGTGCACATGAAACAGATGAACCGTTCATCCTTGCAACTGATGCTAGAATGGTTTATTATGTTAACGATCCAATTGATCAAGGTTGGTGTTGTGTTTGCCTTATGAAGCCTAGAGACACATATGATATGGAAGATGCAAACTTAGTGGAATTAGAAGAGCCATCAATGGAGGACACACCTTTCCGTGAGCAACAGTTGGAGAACATTGAAGAACTATAATTAGTGCGAGATGGTGTCAATGAACAAGAACAAGATGAGCCAAATTATGATGAAGATCATAGTAATTGTAGTGATGGAGATGATAGAAGAATGTTAGACTAGTTTAATATCTTTTGTTATGTACTTTGTAATTTAAATTATAGTTCTTTTTGTTCTTCTTGAATCATTTTAAATTGAGAAGTTAAGTGCATTTTTTAGCTTATATCTTGTGCTTAAATTATATCTCATGCTTCTTTTTGTGCTTAAAATGTATCTTGTACTTAAATGCATTTAAATTATATCTTGTGCTTCTTTGTGTGCTTCCATGTTTTTGTTGTTTGTGTAGGTGTTAAGTTCAAGATGAGGCAAAAGCGTAAGGATTCAGGACAATCAATGCTAGAAAAGCTAGGAGGACAACAAAGTGGCAACAATAACGAAACTTCCCAAGATTTGCAGCAACAAATTAGTGATAATCAGCTTGATACCCAACCTATAGATATGAACATAACAACTCCTCCATCTAGTGAGGACAACTCAAGCTCTTCCTTAAGCCCAAATGAAACTCAATCACAAGAGAAAGGGGAGCCTTTAGTTGTCAAGGTTAGAGGTAAGAGTAACATATATATAATTAATTTTAGTATCTTATTTTGTGGTTGTTGTATTAGAAAATACATGTTAACTTTGCTTTGTGTACATAATGGCAGATACCTCTACTAGAGAAATTACAACTCAAAAAATGCAAGCAAATCAAATTTGGCATTTGGAAAAAAGTAAAAAAGTTATTGTGGAACTCAATGCTGACGGACAAGGCAACGACAATGGTTCAAACTTGCTTGTGAGGTTTCTTGGTCAACTTGCTCAAAACTCAACTATTTGTCCTATATCAGTTGAAAGATGGGATTGGATGCCAGAGGGCAATAACTGCCAACAATGGAGATATATTGAGGTAAATATCTAAATTCCATACAACTTTAATTGCTTTAGTGTCTCTATTGTCATTAAAGATTGATTTGTGAATATAATGATATTTGAAAGAAAATTTTGAGTTTGATTATGCTGCTGGCATCAAATGGGCTATGAATACCTTAGGGGAAAGATGGAAAGCCCATAAATACAGGTTAAGGTGGAAGCACTTCTACCTTAATAAAAGTAAGGATGAGATTCTTGCCAATCCTCCTTTAGGTGTGGATTGTGTTGATTGGACAGCTTTTGTGCATCACTATAAGGATGATAAGATAAAGGTGATTACTCTTTGTAGGAAACAATTTCACTTTGTCCATGTCTTAGAAAAGTTGGTATATAATGATTATCATATTTGAAAATTATAGGCACGATGTTTACAAAATACAAGAAATTGGAAGAACCTTAAAGTCTCGCATACTGGTGGTAGTAAAAGCAATGCAAGGAGAGCTTGCCAAATGGTAAGTTGCTTAGTGTTTGGTTGCTATTTAGGGAATTGCCTTATTGTAGTAAATTAAATATGCTACATGTGACACTTATTTGTTAGTTCTTACATTTTATTAATAATGTTAGGAGCGAAAATTGGGAAGGCATGTATGTCAAAGTGAGGTTATTTTGTCCACTTTGCTGAAAAAGGATGGAAATTATGTGAATAATGAAGGAAAGAAATTGGTTGTAAGTAAATTATCTTTTGTTTAATTTTTCATTTTGCATGTTAAATGATTAAATGCTACTTGAGCGTTATTCTAGTGCATGTGTCTTTTGCCTTTTCAAGCTGTGATATTGAATGACTTTTTCTTCAATTGAACACACTACATCCTGACTTATTTGTATCAAGGTCCACCTCATGCTTGCCTGACATATCCATGGCATCTACACTCAAAACTGCACATAGAGACAAGTAATGAATGTCTAGAATGTTCATTATCATAGAGAATAAGAAATTCTTTAATATTTATGTGAATGTCATATTTATGTGAATTGGAAGAGTTTCTTAGTTCTTGCTGTTAAACTCTTGTATGGGATAAAGTGGTCTTCTTAGTTCTTATCTTGTATTAGTGAAAGTAAAAAATAAAAGAGAAAGAGAACCTGATGGACTGTAAGTTGTAAGATAATAAGACAGCTTATGCAGAAACAATGTGGCCTGTGGAACAATGATATGCTTTCTCACACTGATTAAGTCTTTCGTTTCAATTTTGTATATTATAAAACTTTCTTACATCTATTTGCTTATGGCACAAACTCTCACAAACTATGGCATAAAATATTGTCTGCAGCCAAATTGTTCAAAAAACTTCAACCCAAAATTGTGACCAATGACCATATAAATTCAGTTCTTGATGTTAGCCCAAGATTTGACAATACTCCTTCTATTCAGGTCTTATTGAGATCATTGTCCACCATGTGTTGATTATTGTGTGTGTGTGTGTGTGTGATCTTTCCTAATATAGAACTAGCACAGAGAACCACCACAGAGAACCACCACCTATCCTTACCCTAGTCAACCAAAGGAAAATGGAAGGGGCTAGCAACTAGATTTCTAAACAATGTACAATTTATGTGAAACAATAGTTCACTTTTATTCTATTGCTTTAAGATAGAAGCACTTGACTTGCTTCTAGACTTGTTGAATGTAATCTGGCAGTTTTGAATTCAGTTGTTTGGCACAAACCATCATGGATAAAGTTCTATTTCTTGTTAACTAACCAGTTCTACATAAATTAAAGTAGGGCCATTACCTCTATTAAAGAAGGTTTAGAAAAGGAAAACTTATTACATATGCTTCCAACATAATTATGCTCCTCTGTGTCACACATGTCTATTATATTTTCATATCATTATTATCCTTTTACTATGAAAAGCTCTTGCCATGAAGTTTTCACCACAAAGAAGTGGGCTATGGAGGACTTAATGACCAACTTGGGTCACAGCAAAACTATAGAAAGTACATAGAAAATAGAAATTTTTGCTCAATTTCTTTGGATTTTTTTCCAGAAACGAATTATAGTGGTTAGGAAGAAATATTAATAGATATTTGTACCTCTGAGTACATATAATTTATTTTTTCCCCAATAGAATTTGTGTTGATAATAATGAAAGATACAAACTAGCCAATGTAATGTTAAACTGCATTAAGTCACGTGTCTTTTTATTTCATATAGAATAACCAAATGGTTATTAGTTCCATCTGAAGACTTTCTACTAAATTGAATCTATCTTCTTTTTTGATCCCCTCTAATGTATTCCTTCTACTATTGTAATACCTCACCTTATACAGAAAAACTTCTAGTCCCAACACTAATCAAAATGAGAGCATAGAATGTATGGCTACATTTATTTCACAAAACGTAGCTGTCCAAGGAAACTTTTGGCTACAGGAAACTATCCAGTAAATAAAGAAAGGCTTTGCAAAGAAATAAGAATATTTCTTGTTGCAGACTGCAAACTCTATATTAATGAAGAGCACCAAGGGCCATTCTAGATGATTAAATTGATTTTATGAATACCACTATATATTGGTTGGGTCTCTGGCTACTGTTTAGACCTTATTATGTACAAATAACAACTGCTAATTAAGCTTTAAATAGTAGAGTTTGGCTTGATTAATCTTTTTGACAGAAGTTATTGTAGCTAAATCTTAACAAACTCTGTTGTTGTCTTATTTTTACTTGTAGGACAAAATATCAAACCACTTACCTAAAGATCAAGCGCGTGCTGCTACTATGGGGGTTCCATCAAAGATATTGGCTCATCCTAATGATGCAATTGGAAAAGTCTATGGAGATGAGCAACCAGGTCGTGTGTGTGGTTTAGGCACTGGCATTTGTCCCTCTATTGCTTTCGGAAAGCCTAGACATTCCATTAGTTATGTGAATTTTGGTGGTTCTAGTAGTAATGTATCCCAACAACGTGTTGAAGACTTGGTGAAACATGTAGAAACTTTGGAAGAAAAGCTGATTGGATATGAAGAAAGTAAGGAACAACTTTCACAAACTCAGGAATAACTTGCACAAACTCAGAGTCAATTGGCAATTCTTCACAAATTTTTACAGGATAAGTTTGGTAGTGAGTTACCTAGTTGATGTTTCACCTTTTAGTCATGTTTACTTAGAATATTTTTGAACAAATTTTAGTATTCTATTTTGCATTTTGATTTAACAATAGGAGTTATGAAAGTGATTATGAATATTAAAAGTTTTAAGCATTTTGCTTATGATTTGATATATATATGAGATTGATTATCATTAGTTAATGTTTTTGCTTTTAACATTACATTTAACTTTCCAAATATGTACTGATATCTGGGTAATTATGAAAAATATCAAGAAATTATTTTAAAAAAATGATAACATTAGCCACGGTTTAACCGTGGCTAATCTAAAAACTGAAAGCATTATTAACGTTTGCCACGGTTAAAGCGTGGCTAGTTTCAAACTGGGAAACTATCACTAAATTAGCCACGCTTAAACCATGGCTAATGTTAATATGAAAACTATCACTAAATTAGCCACAGTTAAACCATAGTTATCTTTGAATTTTTTTACATTCTTTTATAATGATTAGTTACTGTGACAGTCATGGCTAAAATTGGAGCGACGCCATGATTAAGCACGTAGTGGGTAACCATGGCTAAATTTATTTTGCAATGGTTTTACGGCAAATTTGCCACGATTTTAACTGTGGCTAAACTCCGTTTTTTTTGTAGTGTCATTGCATTCAAACCAATTGTATGAAATAGAATATGCATTAATCATACATACGATCTCAAATTCAAATTCCTATGTCTAGGCTCATTAGATTTGAACAAATCAATTGAAAGCTGATCAAACATTCAAAGCATTAAACACTATATGATTGAACACTAACCAAATCATGTATATAACTCAAAGGATTACAAGATTAATCAATATCCATAGGAGGATCCAAAGTAAAACCTTATAAACAGCTTAGCCAGTCATGACGAAAATATAACACAAATATTCATAGTCATGGAGATGGGAAAAGAGAAAGGAGAAGAGAAGAGAAGAACAAAGCTAGAGGAAGTGAGCCTCCAAGCTTCAATCCTCTACCAAGGTGAAGAGAGACTCCAAACTTGGTCACTTCTGCTTCCTGCTAGTCTGAAATGCTAAAACCTGCCCGCAGCTTTCTAAAATAAAACCTAACTCCTTCTAAAAATTAATGCAACAGTATTTATAGGGCTTAGAAAATTGAGTCACGTTGCGGCATTCAACTATCTACGCCGCGGCGCATTACAGTTTAGGTCAGTTACGTCATGGCATTCACATGACACACCGCAGCGTTCCATATGCATAGCTCTCTGACTTTTGATGCAGGGGAGGCACACGCCGCAGCATTCATATTCCACGCCGCGGCGTGACAAGCTGATCCCTACATTTTGCTTTCTCTTGCAATGCTGGTCCAAATCTGAAATGATTCACTTGGTTGGAACCTTACCTACCATAGAGAAATTTCTAATTCAATAATCAGTGCAAATGTACTCAATATATCCAAGAATCAGACACATTTTCTCATAATCATGATGGAAGACATTGAAATCAAGTCGTATGTATATACAGCTAAACTCTTCCATTCATGTATCAAAACAAGGACTAAACAGACAATAAAGCATAGATATGGAGTCCAAATAACTACAAGATGTAGAGTTATCACCTTCGAACTTTGATCTCCTACCCATAAGAATATCCAAAAGTGGTTAGCTAACACTATTCGTGCTAAAGGAGATAGTCAGGGGACCCTTAGTCGAAATGAGTTGTTTTCCTTTCCTGCATAGTCAACGGGAAACCAGTCAATGGAAGGTATTGGCTGTGTCACTAGTTTCAACATGTCAAGGCCACTAGAGCTGGTCGTATCTTGCTTATGGTTTTGTTAATGTTATTGCTGAGCACTTTAATTATTTGGATTTGCTGGAAGAGGAACCTGTCAGAGGTTCTAGTGCTATTGATAGAGCCATTCTGGTGGTTATGCGACTATATGTCCGTCAAAATGGTGCCCTACTTTTAGTCAGTGAAGATGGACATGTCTTACCCAGGCAAGCTCCGATGCCTAAGCCCCCAGAGGATGCTGAAGCACCACCACCACACCAGGAGTATGCTCCTAATTTTGCAGCCAAAGCAGGCCTATCTACTCGCGCTCTAGCTGCTTCTTATGATGACGTCTTGGAACGTCTTGATCGCATGGAATTGGAGCATTCAACTCAATTCCAGAGATTCGATGCTCGATTCTAGAGATTGGATGATCGCTTCTTGAGCATAGATAACCGCTTACAGATGTTTGATGACAGATTCCAAGTGTTGAAGGACTCTACTGCTCAGAGGATGGAGAACATTGATGGCAAACTAGATGCCTTGTTTCAGAGATTGTCTTATCTCCCTCCCCCATCCTAATGTATTTCCATTATTATTTTGAGATGTTGATATGATTTTTTGACTGGATATTTTGACATTGTATTGGTCCTTGTTTTGGCTTATGACTATTGATTAATGGTTATGGAATCAATTTCTTACTATTTTTGCATTTGCACTATTGGTTTACTTGGAGTTTATTCTCTCTGCTGTGTATATGCTTTAACATTGAGGACATTGTCAACTTTAAGTGTGGGGAGGGGGGGTCTGATCTTAATTGTATATCTGGTGTATATCCTTCCAACGGTTTGAGTGATTTGAGCAATTAGTAAGTGATTGATTTTTATAAATTGATAGGTTTCTAAGCCTAAAGGAGTTGACTTTTTTGCTTCTAAATCTATCTTGTGAGGTTTTTAAAAATTGAACAGGTTAATTCAAAATATGATAGATTGAACCCTAGTGCGATTTTGAGCCTTGAAGTGAATGGCCAATTTTAGGTCATTTTGGTTCTTTGTTGTGTGATTCCACTTATTATATGTTCTTTAGAACTTGATTTGACTCTCTTTTAAGCTGCAAATGACCACTGCACATTTTTGAAATGATAAAGGCATTTTTTTTTCTAACAACTACTATCCAAATAGTCGTCCTTGCATTTTTATTTATTGTTTTCCCCTTTTGAGCGTAATTGACTTCCTTTCTTTCTATCATAGCTTAATTCAAGCCTAAAAATGAAGAACCATTGCTACCCTACCTTAGGGAGTAGAAGAGCTTGGTAATTGTGTGGGAATTGGTTTTGAATAAGTGTAAGGGTGTTTTAATAATGTGGTGCAAGGCGCACAAAAAAGAGAGAGAGAGAGAGAATTCAAAAATGAAAGAGAAAGAAATGAAAAAGCGAAAAGAAATACTGATTGTTGTATGGAGAAAGATAAGAAAAAGGTGATGATGCAAAAAGAAATCTGAGATTGGATAGTGTGCTGGGGTGACTTTTATTGTTTGAAAATTATATTCCCCTGTACTTTTGTACTTCCTATGGTCTAACTCTGTTCATTCTTGATGTATCCTACCTTGACCTTAACCTCATTACAATCTAACTAAAGACCTTTTGATTTTTTTGTGCATGTGACCTAAGTGGTAGAGAAGTAGAGGCTTGCCAAGCCTATGATAGGGCACGTTTTCGTGAGTTGGTTTAGAGTAAATACAAGCCCAAAACACTTGAGTGAAAGAGAGTATATCAGTGAGGATTTATCATGTTGATTTAACCTTGATATCTGATTAACTTAACTTGCTAGTTTGGATTACCAAGGAAGAAAATTCTTGATTGCTTAGATTCTTTGAAAGGACTAATGTGTGTAGGTCTTTGCCCATTGCTTAACACTTTCCTTACCTTTAGAAGCATGTGCTTGATTCTATGTTTTTGCTCAGGAGTGCAAAAGGTTAAGTGTGGGGGTATTTGATCTGTTGATAATTTTAGTATTTTGAATGCCTTATATTTGATCTAATTGGACTCCATATATGCGTAATTGTTAACATTTAGCTAAGTTTCAGATATAGATCTTAATCAGATGTTTATTGTGAAATTACGCTTGAATGTGGTTATAAACGCTCATAATTGAATTATGCTTTTCAGGAGATCTTTGAGTGTTTGAGTTAATTAACATCAAACCAAGCTTGATATCCATCTGAGGAAAGAGCTAAAGACTTAAGAAGATCAATATCAACTCTAGAAGCAAATAAGTAAGAGTATTTGTGAAGAATCAGGGCTAACTGAAGAAAGTAAACAACACGGCTCATGTCACCAGACACGGGGAACCCCGTGTCCTTCTCTAGTACCATAAGATTTAGTCTAGCCTTGAGTTTGCCCAACACAGACCATGTCATCTAACACGGTATAGGCTGTGTACATTTCTTCCATCACAAAGAGATCCAATTTTTTAGCGTTGACTAACAATACGGCCCGTGTCTTTAGACACGGTGTAGGCTGCATCACTCTCTGACTTGCAATCTTGTTGGAATTTGTGTTACCATACCCTGACATGGGGTAGGCCGTGTCATATGACACTGCTCGTGTCTGTGATTCAGGAAATCAGATATGAATTCTAATTAAGCGTCAAGTATCCAAAGATATAAATAAGGTTGCCTGGGGTTCAAAAAGCAAATCTATGGGCTAGGAGTTGTCAAGTTACTGAAGAGAATATGAAGAAAAAGCAATTTTCTTGAGTAACGTGAAAATGTCGGTTGAAAAATGAAATAAAAAAGTAAATTTTAAACCATAGACACTATTCTTATTCAAGAAAGATTCGATCAAAGATTGGAGACTCGGGTTTGAGCGATCAAAGATCAATCAACCTCAAACCTTGAAAACTAGTTTGATCTTTAGTTTTCCTCTCTTCTTTTATTCTAGACGATGTTTTTCTTTAATTCTTTTTCTGACTTTGAATTTGCCATGTGCGATTAATTTTCTTATTTGGTTAAGGGAAGATAAAACCCTAGTTTTGATTATGTGAACCTTGCATATCTCTTTATATCAATCCAATTCTGTTCTTATTCATATGTTTCTTATCTTAATTTGGTATAAATGTATTTATACTTTCTGTCAATTTCGAAAGTGGTAAAACTAGGATTGCTATATGCGGTTGCAGTGGTAGGACTAGTAAGACATATGATCTAAGTAATTTAATCCCGGTGTGTGATTAGGTCTTAGTGTGATTGGTTTTCTAATTCTTAATGCAATCATTAAGTAGGTGTAAGAGTGGTTGCTTTACAAATGACTAATGATCAGGATTTAATTTGAGCGGTTGTTAAATTAAGGAAAACTTAAGGAAAATAGGATATTTATTTCACAATCACATAAAAGCATAATTGGTTATATTAGTATAAAGGGAATGTAAGTTAGCATAATCATATAAATCTAGTGGTGGATTTCATCTCTTAACCAATATCTTTTAATTAGTAATTCAAATCATGTTTACTGTTATTATTTTAGATTCAATTTCTGTTTTTAGTTTAATAAACAAAACCCCTCTTTTTACTGTTTACTATTTTTGAGAGTTTAAATTAAGAATTAAATTATAATGTTGATTGAATTAGTTCTTTGTGGATCGACCTTTGCTTACTACAACTGGTTGCAAGGCCTATTTATTTTTTGTGGAACTTGGCAACTGAATTTTATTCTAAATTTTAATCACAATCCATAGCACACCAATGAGTGAGTGAGTGAGGTGTGTGTACATGAAAGTGAGTGAGTGAGTTACGTGAGTGAGTGGGAGTGAAAAAGTCAGTGGGAAGCAAAGCATATTATCCCCTCCGTTGTGTGTGCTGCAATAATGTAGTGGTGGTGCATGGTCAAAAGCAGGAAAAAAACAAAAAGTCAAGAGGAAGAAAAATTGGTTTTCACCCAAAAAAGAGAAATAACCAAATAGCAAGTTTTACGTTACTGTTTTTTTATTTTTTTTTGCTCTTTTTTATTTTTATTTTTCTTTTTCTTTTTTCTTTTTTCTTAAAACTAGGCTAAGTTGGGCTTATGTTTGGGCTAAGAAAATAGGCAAAAAATGTGGATCTTTTACTAATATAATTAACTGATTTTTTATTTTCTTTTTCTTTCTTTTTTTTTTAATTTTTAATTTTCATTTTTTTTACTTTTTGTTGTTTTTTTTCAAGTTTTTCAATTCTTTTTTACTTTTTTTTTACTTTTTATTTTATTTTTTGAAACTCAGTCAAAATTAAGTGTTCACAATTTTCGGAAGAACTAAGCTAGGCTTCATTAGTTGAGCCATAGAAGAAAACCAAAAATCCCCTCCGTTGTGTGTGCTGCAATAATGTAGTGGTGGTGCATGGTCAAAAGCAGGAAAAAAACAAAAAGTCAAGAGGAAGAAAAATTGGTTTTCTTTTTTATTTTTAAGAAATAACCAAATAGCAAGATTCTATTCTTAAAATAAGTTAAGTGAGAAACCACTGATCAAGACGTCAATTCGACTACTATATCTTGATCTAAAATCTTAAAATAATAAATTTATAAGTCTTCTCACTTATATACACTCCACTTAACTTATTTTTTACCAATATAAAATTTTAACACTCACACTTAAATTTTTAACACCGTCAAATCCCTTCCCACGATTCATCCTAACGTAAACTACCAACTTTTAACACTAAGGATTACTAAACATTAACATGCATGCATAAGACAAAAATCTTAGTACAATTCCCTGACTAGAGACAAGAGTAACACACGAAACCCTACTAATTAACACTTCAGTAGGGTGAGAGATCTACATTTGCCGGTGCATAAAACTCATCTTTCATTTGCACGTCCTCTCCTTCCTACACACACACAATGCAGAATTTAAGAATTAGAAACCCTAGAAATAAGAGCACCTTTACATTAATTTTGCTGCCAAAAGAAAAGGGGAGGTAACCATGGTTTTCAAGGACCTGTCTATCATTAGCTTTATTCACGGGTTGAAGATCTGGCATAAATCTGTGGAAAATGGGCCCACTGAAAGAAAAATATGGACCCCACATATAAGAAAACTCTTAAACCAACAAGGAAATTAAAATGAGTTTATACTTTAGACATACTTCATCAAACAAAAAGCAAACACTTCAATTAGTAACTAAAAATTGACAACAATCTAAAATATGAAAAATACGTAACATAGTAAGATTTAGAATCTCCTTGGATCTCACATTCTTTGCAGCTGCACTAAAGGCCTCTCTGTGAGTTATATCAGGATTACTAGCTTTGATACGTTGGATCTCGTCCCTGAAATATAGATGATGTGAAGGTCATCCAAGTGCCATCAAAATAAAAATGTGCAATTAACTAATTAATAACTCTAATCAGTTGTAGGAGAAATAAGCAGAAGATAAATACTAATACAAGTGATAAGGGTTTGAGTAACTATACCTCTGTTCAGGAAACAGAAGGAGGAAAGGAGAGGAATTGAAAGAAGTGAAAATTCGTGATGCTTCAATGCATGTGTTATATCTAGATTTAATATTAATTTTAATCATCTCATTTTTGTTGACTACTCCTCATTTTGCTTCCCATACAATCGTTAATGAAAAGTAATTGCTAACTAGTATCGATCATAAACAAGCTGGAATTGATGTTATTAGACTTACTTGATGAAGCGGTTGTAAGCAGATGGAACTCTCTGTCTCTTGTCTGGAGCTGGACATGCAACACAAGGACATAGAACAGGCAAAAAGACAAGAACATTAAATTACTTTGCTGACCTGAGTTTCATTATTTCAACACTTAAAATACGATATATGAAAATAATGAGTCATCTAACATGTGGCATGGTGTCCTACGCGGATATCGTATTTTGAGTGTTCAAAAAATATTTTACCATTTACCAATCTCTCTCTCTTTTCTATCATTACCTCATGATCTCTAACAACTACTCTCCCATTGGATTCAGCACTATCTTTTCGAGGGAGAATTCTGTCTCACTCATTGTGTGCATGTAAGGAGACATATATAGAAGCATAGACAAAAAATAATTTCAGGAATTTTAGTTTTGATTTCTTCTATCTTGGGTAAAAAATAGATGAGTTATAAATCCATCCTTTGAAATTGCATTATGGAAAGTGAGAATGCCAAAGATAAATCAATTTCAAGAAGTGATACTGAACAAGTGGAGCACCGAGCATGGAAATGAGATTGCTTCAATTTGAAAAAAAAAAATTGAAGTCTAATATTTATAATCAATTTGAAGAACTAATACTGGCTTTCTGGAAGCAATAAATGAATAGAGGAACGAAGAAGAAAGCAAGGCATGAGATAATGCGCTAAAGATTGTTCTTTCTTTACCACTTACAGTATACTAAGAAACCAGGGATACACTGAACCAGATTGACAAGATAGTTTTGATAGGGATAGAACTTCTGTTTACTTTTCTCTTTTTATTGGTTAAGTGACCACTATGAGATTCAAAGTTGTGTAAAATGAAGTACTGAAGGGTATTAGGAGAATCCCCTTTGCTTTTAGTAGCTTTTCATTGGTGGTATCAAAAGAATCTCTGATCACCCCACAAGGTAAGTAGAAAAAGGGAACAGAAGAAAAGAAAAGAAAAACAAACATGAAACACAAGTGAAAGTTTAGGGATTAAGAAAAACTAATTAGTAGTGATTAGTGAAAGTTATTGCATATTATTTAACAAGAGAGAAGAAGTTATGTGAAAATTGAAAAAATAATTAAAGAAAATTCTTACATCTGTTTGCTGGTGGAGGCTTAGGGGTTTGATCAGGTCCTTCTGGCAGGGTCTTCATGACCAAATCATTTGCGTTTGGCAGCTGATTCATCAGCATATTTGATGAAGGTGCATGTCTAATCTCCTCCTGAATTAAACCCAATACTCATAAAGAACTGTAGTTTTCAATTTTCATGCAGAATGTACAGTATAACTAATTAACTACGGAAAATTCTTAATCTATTAACAACCCTAGCTAGCATATTATCATACATACCAGAAGATTTTGAGGAGCAAAGAAGGTGTGGCCAAGGTGAAGCTGATTGGCAGTAGGAAGAAGAAACCCACGCATATTCACTGACAGAAGGTTGGTGCAATGACCGCATCTCACTGTGACAGTCTTGAACAAACTGGTGCAAGGAATGCTTACCTAAATGCAAAAAAAAGCTTAAGGGGCTGTTAAAAGGTTAAATTAAGTGCAATAGATACACAGGGAATTAACAGGATAAGATAAGGAGGAGGGAGAAACAGATAAAAGCTCATACAGCGAGGACAGTGTCACAGAAGCTGCAATGGACATAGCAGAGCTGGTCGGAGGGATAGAGGTGCTGGTTCGGGGAAAAGGAAATAGATGTGGATGGCATGATCTTTCTATTTCTGTTGATTCACTTTCTCTCTGACTCTTGATTTGATTGATGGGATTGACTGATCAGTGTTTTTTCCTCTTTTGGGTGATGGACAGATAAACTACCTATGGATCTGACCTTCTTGATTGTTGAGTTACTGTTAAGCAGCAAGAGGAAGAAAAGAAAGACATAAAGCGAGACAAAGAGAAGACATTTAAGTAACAAAGGATGGAATAGACATAGAAAGTGTTTTCCTTCTCTCTCCATTTTGTGACCTTATATTATATTGATCATGTATGCATATTTGTACAAGAGTAATGTAATTCTAACAATGATATATTTATTAAAAAATAATAATCAATTTATATTAAATTTTTTATATTTTTCTTCACACTATCTTTTTTAAAAAAATAAAAAAACAATATATTAGAGTATATGTTTTTTTATTTTATTATTTAAAAAAAATTAGTGTAAGAATAGTGTAATAATAAAAATAGTGTGTAAAAATTATAATTGTTACAAAAAATTACCACTCTACTTGTGTTCATTTTGTTTACTTTAAAATGAAAGATAAAAAAAAAAATTGTAAGTAGATAATTATTTGTAACATTTATGTTCGTACAAGTGATATATCTATAATTGACCAGGTTACGTTATATTGCAAGATATAACAATCAGCTAGGGTAGCTTTAAGTAGGGGGGGCGGTGTTTACTGTGCACCTACCCAGTGCTCTAATAAATTTAAACCATTGGATAGAAGGCAAATGTTATCGATGGCTGTAATTCATCACAGGCTACCTGCTAAGTAAATTTGTAAAAGAAGGAAATTTGCAAGGAAAGTCCTCCAATAATCAGCAACAAGTTGATGGGAAATGACTTCATGGCTAAATTGGCTATTAAACCATCATATTCTGGTAATTTTTTTCCATTTGATCAACCTCATCTAGTAGTCGCTCCATGTTCTGTCCTTCCCTCTCAGCCCTCTGCTGCAAAATCAAAATCACACTCTCAAGTATGCATCTTTCCATTCTATGAATCTCAGCCTTGTTTTTCAAGGTCGCAATCTCCAACTTTGATTGATTCAACTCAATCATCACTTCCGCCATCTCCACCAACCTTCTTCTGATTGGAACCACGTTGTACCCCATGCCCTGCAAATCTTCCATTGTCTTCCGCAGCTTGCTGGCACTAGCCCAGAAAATCCTTGGTCTTCAGATCATGGATTCATCCTTTGTATCATCAAATGCTTGATCCCACGTTAACTTTGAGTACATTCTTAGCTGAAAGAAAATAAAAATGAAGACTTAGCGATATACCCTTCAGAATTCGCCAAATGGGTATCCATGGCAAAGGCACATATGATGGTGCATCAGAATTTTCTTCGAGTTTTTCCTTTGTTTCATCTGAACAGGATCAGGAACAAGGGTACCTGTTTGAAGAGATATAGCTTTGTCGTTCTTTGCCGTTTGCTGCTTAGACTCGGTAACAATAAACACAATAAACTAATATATAACTCAACCTTCTGTAGCCGGTTCGGTCAACTGACCACCAGTGCTCTGCTTACTAAACTGGAGCACATTAAAGCTCGCCGGTTTAAGTAAACAAGGCGAAATTCATGTGCTCCCCTCTTTTACTCATTATAACGGATTAATATGTGCATTTATTTAAATAAAATTATTATTGTATGTATAAATATTATTAATTAAAATTTAAATAATTTTTTATGTATAATTATTTATAATAAAAAAATATTGATCCAAATTTTTTATGTATGAGTCTAAATGTATGTTAATATTAATAGTTAAAATATATAATTTATTATGTATGTATAGTAAAAATCATACATGTTACCTATTTTACAAGTTACAAGTAATAAATCAAAGTTATAATAGATCAATGGCATCAACTCAAGGAGCACCAATGCTTCTAAAAAATTTAAGAGCACCATAAATATTTCCAAATAAACAAATGTATAATAATTCTTACATAATAATAAGATATGTTTTAGATATATAAATCAATTATGTGTCTTTACCTAAAACTTGAGCTTTTAAAAGAAATGGTTCATAATATAGTATTAAAGTCTCTATAACCAAATAGTCTAGAGTTCAATCATTATCACTCTTATTCTTCTAAATAAAAAGTTAAATTTAAGCATAAAGTATAATAGATCAATGCATAGTTTACACTTCAAGTCAAAAAACTCTTACATGAAGTGACATCTTAAATATATAAAACTATTTATATGCTTTTGTCCAAACACTTTAACTTTTGGAAGAGATACTTGATGAGATTGTGTATATAATTATGTTGTAATATCGACAACAAAGTACATTTATAAATCAAATTCAAATACATTTAAGTTTACTAGAAAATGATGTAAGACATATTGTGTAATAATATTTCTGCAAATGAAAATGAATGGTTTACATTGTCCATTGGATGTGTGTGTGAGAGAGAGAGAGAGGATGATCAGAGGCGGCAGAGCTGGGGGAAAGAAGAGGGAAAGGGACGTGTGCATGGGAGTGATTAGCTTTGGCTCATTCACTTGTTGTTTTCACAGTTAAGAACCTCGATTTCCTACAATTCCGTTTCATGATGAATTGATGACCCTTTGATGTCTATCAAATCAAATCTTTATTGTCTGTAACTCAGTAACTCACTGAGTTTAAAAGGAAGCCCTTACAAAGGGATGTTATGCTAGAGAGCCTTTTTGTTTTATAACTCCTTTGGGATCAAGGCAAGTTAGTTATCCTTGCTTGCAGTAACCGATTTGATTTTGAGAAGACTCATTTGAATCATAATAATATGTTTTTTTATACTAGGAATCGATTGATTTACTTTTAACTAGAGAATTAAGTCATTTGAATCATTTGAATCAGTTTTTGATTAAACACTATGTTTTAAAACAAATTCAAATATAACTTCACTTTTTCTTTCTATAACCCAATTAATAATGAATCTATCTAAGAATCCTACTAAAAAATCATTAATAGAAATAAACAATAAATTAACCTAAAAACATTCGTATAAATAACACTGAAATGCAAAGAACCACCTTTAATTACAGGTTGATTGCAAAAAACTCTTGTGACTCAAAACTCAGCATTTCTACTCCTTGAATTTATCAAATCATGCATATTCACTCCCTACATGAAGTTTTATGCACATGCATTAACGTGATTAGGAATGCGATAGAGGCAACTGAAATTTTAATAAACAAAATAAAACAGAGAAGTCACCACCAACCTTATTAGGCTACGAAAAAGTTAAAAAAAAAAAACTTAAAAAAATTAAAATTTAGATTGCAAAATCAAAATTGAGTTTAGAAGTCGATTATGTATAAATAATGGTAAAAACTTAATCTCACTGTATCCATATACGCTTATTTTAAGATAGTTATCTTAAAACTAATTATATGAATTAAATAATCTAGAAATATTCAATTTACCCCATAAAAATAAACAAACAATAATTAAATAAACTAGATTACTACGTTTACACATAAAAAACAAATAAAATAGCATCAAATATTCACAATTCAAAACACATAAAAAACCCAAATTAAAAAATTAAATATTTTTAGACCAAACAAAAATTGGTTTTTCTCAAATTTCAAGCAACGAACACCATCCTCCAGAAGAAAAATTGCAAAGAATAAAGGCTTCACCTTTGCTTGTGAATCACAAAAATGCTTTCCTCCTCTCTCTATGTAATTCAATTGGTATTTATAAGTGGAAAAGTGACGTAAGTGCAAAGCAGGGGAGTGTTGGGCATGCCTTTAGGAGCTTAAGAGGAAATTATCTCCTAATGGCATAGGGTGGCTGATTTGCGCAGAGATATTGCATGATGTTGCCCAAGATTGCACCCTGATCTTGCAGTGGTCATCAATTTTTTTTTTCTCTTTTTTTTTTGAAGAAGAACTTAGCAAGATCCCAAAAGCCAACCAAAATGTGTTTTGGGTGAAAAATTCATGTAGATTTGGATATTGGCTCATGTTTAAATGGGCTTGAAATTTGGCTAGTGAGAATTGTAAATTAATTAAGCATGAATTTTGGGCCAAAATTGTGCTAAGGTTTAAGTTTTTTTTAATCATTATTTAACAAACTAAAACAGAGAAATATTTTCATTTTTAATTCCATTCTTAGATGAACATATTTTTTCGACTCAGCCAAAATTAGGTGTTGATAGTAGTCCCTTTTGCTTGTTGTTTCGAATAGAAAGGACAAAGTAAAGTAAAAGAAGTAACCAATTTTGTTCAAGTCATTTTTTATTTTAATTTTAATTAAGTCAAAATTTTCTAACACCATAGTTAGAGAGGAAACAATGGTTAAAAAACATCCAAAGCAAGCAATAGATCAATTATTTCTTCTCCTAAAAACCTGGATAACAAAAGGCTTGAAAATTTGGGACAAACAACAAATCAAACAGACATTTGACAATATGCATAACAATAGAGGATTCAAATAACTAGGACAAATAAGGGACCAACAAATATTCAACAACTTGGATAACAACAAGGGATTTGAATATTTGGGACAAACAATAAAGCAACAAACATTTGACAACCTAGATAACAACAGGAGATTCGAATATCTAGGACAAAACAAAGGATCAACAAATATTTAACAACCTGGATAATAATGACGGATTCAAATATTTGGGACAAACAATATTGCAACAAAAATTCAACAATCTGGATAACGACGGGCGATTTGGATATTTGGGACAAACAAAGGATCAACAACTATTTGACAACAATGGATTCAAATATTTGAGAGAAACAACAGAGTCATATACATTCAACAACCCAGATAACAAGAGTGGATTTGAATATCTAGGACAAACAAAAGATTAACATATACTCGATAACTTGGATAACAACATATAGGATTCAAATATCCAGGACAAGCGAAGGATCAACAAATATTCAACAACTTGGATAATAATAGGGAATTTAATTATCGGGGACAAAAAAATAGTCACAGATATTTGACAATCTGGATAACAACAAGGGACTCAAATATTTGGGCAAACAAAAGGTCCCTACATACTCAACAACCTAAATAAAAATAGGGAATTCAAAAATTTGGGACAAAATATACTGATAACCTGGATAACAATAGGGGAATTGAATATTTGGCACAAACAATAGAACAACAAACATTTAACAACCTAAACAATAGGGAATTCAAATATTTAAGACAAATAAAAGAGCAATTGCTATTGGATAACTTGAACAACGAAGAATTCTAATATCGGGGACAAACAAAAGTGCTATTCGACAACTTGAACAATAAAGAATTCAAATATCTGGGACAAACAAAAGCGCTATAGATATTCAACAACTTGAATAATAGAGAATTCAAATATCTGGGACAAGCAAAAGGGCAATAGATATAGACAATCTAGACAGTAATAGGAAATTCAAATGTCTAGGACAAAGAAAAGAGCAATAAATATTCGACAACTGGAACAAAATTTAAATATCTGCGACAAATAAAGGAGCAACAAGTACTCGACAACCTGAACAATAAGGAATTTCAAGTATCTATGACAAATTGAATAGGAAACTCAAGACCTAGAAAAGGTAAACTAGGCTTCTCAATACCTAGAAAAGGAAAACTAGATCAAATATATGTCGAAATAATAAAAAAGTCTCTTGTAAAAAGAGAATTAGAGTTGAAAATTTGAAATTCAAATATTTGATCAACAATAAACATCCACTTAAAATTTCTTTTACTGAAAACAAAATCCATTTCAGGTTGAATTTAATATCCATATGAAACTCAAATGAAATTGTATTCCTCATGAAAATTTTCGAAAGTTCATTCACCATTGTGCCCCAGTACAAGTTTATTTGCTTAATGACAAACAAGATGGCTTTATAGCTGGTGGCAAAATCTAAGGGATTTTTTGGAAGGTCACAGTAAAGATGAGGCATTATGAAACAAGCTCCTATACATGAGAGCACCAATTCAAGAAACAACTACTCAATATTTTTTAAACCTTTTCAAAGTGGTAAATCTCACATTAGCCTCCTAGTCAAACTTCAACTTCCACAAAGATTTCTAAGATTAACCATTCCACCTCTTTTAAAAACATTTGTCATTTCTTGTTTCAAACATTTAGTGAATTGTCTAAACACTGCTTCCACCATCAAGGTATCTCAAGTGTTTCATTATTTCAAGAAATTTTCTTCTTTCATTCTTTTTAATTTTAGCAATGAACAAACAACTTAAAGGAGAAAGAATATTTTTTCTCAAAATTATTAATTTTTAACATAGAAGCAATCACACAAAGATCATAGTGGACTTTATTAGGCTTATAACATGGCCTTGCAACTGAACAGGGGGCACAGTCTGCTGACAAGAATGCATGGATCACTAAAAATAGTGAGATGGTCGACAAATGGTCAATTGCTAATCATGAGCCCTTCACTAATACAAAGGAGTAGATCCTCTATCTTCATCCCATATTAGAGTTGACTATGATGGAAAAATTGAAGGAAGTTCATGACGGCTAGATCATCAAAGATGACGAGGAAGATGAAGGTGGGGAGCTATTCATGACGGCTAGATCATCAAAGATGACGAGGAAGATGAAGGTGGGGAGCTATCTTGGTGGTGGCAAAAGGGCTGAAATTCATCTAGGGGAGGAGCAGCCGGCGACTTGATCTCATTTTTATTTTTTCATTATCTTTATGGCCCCTGTATGGGCTTTTGTAGTTTGTATAAATAAATCTCCCTAAGGGATCTTTATATTATTGTGGATTTCTTGCCTTTGTTTTTTAACAACAGTTGTTGTTAATCATTTAAACCCATCTTTCTTTGAAATGAGGATCACAATTTGGGGTTCCTACACTTAGTTATTTTTTTACTTTGGGGGATACAACATCCAGCCATCCGAAATGGGGATCCCGGCTTGGGTTCTCATACTTGGTTACTTTTTGATTTTGGGGGGTCCAACATCCCACCATCCAAAGTGGGAATCCCGACTTGAGGTTTCCACACTTAGTTATCTTTTTATTTTTGGGCATCCAATGCCCTGCCATTTGAAACAAAGTTCCTAGGTTAAGTTTCTCACACATGGTTATTTTTTCACTTTGGGGGACCCAATATCCCACTATTTGAAGTAGGGATCCTAGCTTAGGGTTCTCACACTTGGTTAATCTTTTACTTTTAAGGGATCCAACATTCCACCATCTGAAGTGGGAATCCTAGCTTGGGGCTTCCACACTTGGTTATTTTAGGTTTACGAACGCCACTAGAAATTTGAGTTTTAGAAACCGATTTAGAGATCGATTTATTTCGTTCTCTATAGAGACTAAAATAGAGACCGATTAAGAAAAAAGAATCTAATTTGTCACCGAAATAAAATCGATCTCTAATTCGGTCTCTAAATTTTTTAAAACCGAATTAGAGACTGATATTTCGATCTTTAAATAAAAAAATTTTAAAAAAAATTTAAATAAGTAGCGACGGCAAATTTAGTCGCTAAAATGAATAAAAAATTAGAGATCGATATTTCGATCTCTAAACAAAAAAAAATTCAAAAAAAATAAAATAAATAGGTAGCGACCGCAAATGCAGTTGCTAAAAAAATTAAAATTAAAATTAAAAAAATAAATATGTAGCGACCACAAATTCAGTCACTAAAAAAATAAAAAATTAGAAATCGATATTTCGGTCTCTAAATAAAAAAATTTACAAAAATAAATAAATAAATAGATAGCCAAAAAAAAAAAAGAGACCGATATTTCAATCACTGCTAGAAATTTGAGTTTTAAAGACTGATTTTTAGAGACCGATTTAGAAACCGATATTTCGGTCTCTAAATTTTTTATAGAAACCAAATCAGAGAACGAAATTATGCAATAAAAGAAAATATTAGAGACCAATATTTCGATCTCTAAATAAAAAAATTAAAAAAATAAATAATTAGCAACCGAATTTTTGGTCACTAAAAAATAAAATAAAAAAAAAAAAAAGTGTTAGAGACCAAAATTTCGGTCTCTAAAAAAAATTACACAAACAAAATTTACCGTCTTCTAATTTCGTTTCCCCCTATTTCACTCTCACACCCTCTCCCTCTCATGGTTTCCCTCTCACTCTCTTGCAGCAGCTTTCTCTATTTGAACCCTTCACCATTTCTGCCTCCAGACGCCAATGGCCGCGCAACCACCAGGTGTCGAACCCGACCAGTAGCCACTCGAACCAGAGCCACCGCCATCCTCTCTTCTCCGCTTCGTGCCAGCGCGTAACTAGCCGCTCCGTCAACCTCCCATGCCAGATTGGAACCAACCATATCCGATTCGTGCAACCCGGACACAAACTGAGCTTCGTCACGCCAACCCAGAACCAACTAGATCTGAGTGACCCAGCACTCGCGCCATTCTATCAAATGCACAGAGTCGCGACTAACCACTCGTTCGCACCGCAACTGCTATTCAACCACCACCTCGCGCCGAAGGTCACCCCCATTGCCTAGAACCGAGGGCATTATTGGATTTGAGAGAGATTGGTTGCGGGTTCAAGCTATAGACACGAGTGGAGTTTGAGGAAGAAGGACAAACAGAACATGAGCCTGAGCCTGATTCTGCATTGTTGCCTATCAGTTCTTCCTCTCTTTTGGTTTATTTTTCAACGAGATTTTGTGGTAATTCATCACTTGTTTGTTTTTCAGTCGAACTTGTAATGGAATATTGGCATATATTATTGATTTGATCATTTTTGAGAAGCTGTTGTGACATAAAATTTGTGGTGTTCTTAAGGATTGATGTGTTTTTCATTCTTGTATACCACCTGTTTGACAAAAAAAATCAAAGCGATAAATTATACTGTTGTTGCTGTTTTCTCACTCGGTAACATACATGATTAAATTCTGAATTTATTCTGATGGAACCTATAGTATGTGTGCCCTCTTTTTGTGCTGATATATGAATCCTGGATTTTATGCTCACTGGTTGTTTGTTCTAGAATGTTGAAATGTCTAAATCTGATGGTTGTGTATTAACTGTATTATTCTATTTTGAGTTAGTCAATTTCATGCTCTTACTGTCCTCACGTGAGTGCAATCTGTTTGATATTAAAGTCTTAATTAATTTTTAATAGAGTTGATTCTTAACTTGTCCTCAGAAATGCACACACACTAATGCACATACACTACACATTAACTCCAAAGGGGTGAAGGCAGAATTTAATTGTAAATGCTTGTAATTAACTACAAAGGACTTTACCAAATGAGCTAGCTATCTTCTTCTAAAAGATACAATTTTATCCATTTTGAAAGTTACTAATTTGTTTTAGCCTCTTAAAATCATGTTATTGAATAATTTGCTATTTTTTTATTTAGCTTCCTAAGTCCACTTTCTATTGTTCCCTTGGTTGCTCTATCAGGCTCTGGGCTTTATGAGTTGGGTTTTCCTGTGGTATGTATATCTGCAACAAGAACTAGTCTTTATTTCCTTGCTATACTTAAATAATTATAACGTGTGATTCCCACTCTGTTGATTGTGGCTTTTGAATTCTAGCTTGCAAAATGTGTGGAGATTGGGCTGCCAGAAATCATCATCCTACTAGTATTTTCACAGGTGATGTATAATTATCTTGATGCTAATTCCCTTTTTCTATTACAACATTAGAGCCATTTTTAAACATAACCTTGAGTACCCAACACACACCTCAGATGAAATTTTAACACACACCTCAGATGAAATTTTGTTAATTCTTGATTTGTTTTCCTTTCTTCTGTTCAATTTTATAGTCAATATTTTTAAGTAGTGACATGTTTTTGCAGTACATTCCTCATATGATGAAAGAAGAAAGGCCTATCTTTGATTGCTTTACAGATATATTCTTATTGGCAATTGTGTGGATTTATGCTCATCTTCTCACTGTGGGTGGAGCTTATAAAAATTCAGCACCTAAAACTCAAATTACTTACAGAACTGATCGTGTTGGAATTACAGGAGGTTCTCCTTGGTAAGGACCATGTGGTTTTTCAATAATAGAAATGTTGTTTCTTCTTTATGTAGCAGTAGATTGCTAACCATTTATGTGGTGACTCTTGAAACTTGTGTTGCTGTTTGGATAATCTTAAATGACAACAAATAATGGGATTTCAATTTGGCTAATTTCCAAATATGTATGTACTGATATTGGTCTCAATGGTTAAATATTGGCTGCACACCACCTGTTTGATAAAAAAACGAATTTTAATTTCCTCTTAATAATGAATGATGAGCTTATACGTGGTTCTACTATGATTTTGGAAGTAATAGCTTTCTTTCCCTCGCTTCCTTTGTCAAAATCCATTTCATAGGGAGTTATTGAATTGTTTGATTAATATGCAAATTTATTTATTGATTCCCAATAATATAGGCATCATTTGGACGTACATGAAGGGGCTATAAATTTGATATTGAGTGAATATGGGACTTTGTAATTTACTTTTGTATCTTATTATTTTATTAATTTTATTTTGTGTTTAACATAAAAGTAATGGCCTTTTCGGAATAGTAGAAGTTGGACACCAAATTTTGGAATTGTCATTATAAGTAGTATAGATTAGAATATATGCAAATATTTATATTTAATTATATATTACAATAAAATTACATCGTACAATAATACATGACTATGTCAATATGTGAAATAGTAAAAGCAGAAGAACATTTCTTTTTTTTTTTAATTTTTAACGTGATGTGGAAAAGCAATTTAATATAACTATTATATTGGTGTTGGCGGGTGAGTAACCATTAAGAACATGAGTTCATTAGTGTTGGCTTATGTACAATTATATCTTCCTAATTTAAAGATATTTAAAGATTTGTAAAGGAATGTAACTAATCGCAGAAATGAGAAAAGAATTTAGATCCCAAAATCAGGTGTGTTATTTAAAGATATTGGTTCTTTTTTCTACTTGGTGGTATGAATATTGAGACTGACTTTATATTCTATCTTGTGCTTACAAATCTAATGACCTATATTTTTTTAAGCAAAGACTAGAAGCTATTTTTAGGTCTAATTATGATGGTGTAGATGATTGTCGTGTGATTTAAAATATGATGCAAAGCCTCTCTTATGTCATGTTGCTGAATTATGATTGGTATATGATAAACGGGTGCATGTGTTTGAGAATGGAATTTAGTTTCTAGCATTGCTTCTTAAGGATGTGTATTTTAGAGTTAATTTTTACTGAGTCCCAAACTGTTTGTTAGGACGTCAAGCTCATGGGTAAATAGTCATAGTTGCTAATGAATTGAATGCAAGGCCTACCCTGTTTTACTCTTGCTCTTAACTTGTTAGTATGCTCATTGCTAATCGTAGTTCTTTTGAAAAAAATGATTGAGGATTGATTCTCATTGCACATTGTTTTACTGTATGTAATATTGAGTGATATTAATCTTAGTCCATTCTTGAATGAGTTTCTTTATTGACTTTTTAAATTTTGTTTTCGTATGTATAGGTGTTTTCATATGTATAGGTGCTCAAGTGGTAGATGATAGGAGATAGATTGAGGAGACAAACTGGGTGGTACAAGAGATGATGCAGTCGATGAACTTTTAGCCTTCTCAAACATTTCCCGTTATTGATGGAGCAGAAGAGGAGGAGGACGAGGACGAGGAATAGTTTTTATGATTAGATTTTAGTTTGTGTTGTATTCAACTTTTTTACATTTGAAATGTTGTAGTAATAAGATATTATAGACAATGCTTAGTTTAGTTTATTCTAGAATATCTTGATGTTTAAATGATATATTCTAAAGATTGAATTAATTTAGTTTACGTTACTTTTTATTTATGTGTTTGGTTATATATGAGATTGTTGATTGTTGTTTACTAGGTGTTTTAAAAATTTGGATTTTAATAAATTTAAAAATAATTATAAATTCATATCACAAATTAAAGACAGAATTAGGGATCAAATATAGAAAAAAAGACACTTAGCAACTGATTTAGAGACTAATAAACTAGTCTCGTAATATATTGAGCCTTTTAGAGACCGATTTAGAGACCGATAAATCAATCTCTAGGTTAGAGATCGATTTTATAAAATATATAATATATTCAGAGTTTTAGAGACTGCTTTAGAAACTGATTTAGAGACCGATAAATCAGTCTCTAGCTTTAGAGACCGATTTAAATCGATTTCGGTCTCTAAATCGGTCTCTAACTATTTTAGAAACTAATTTTCTTGATTTAGAGACTAATTTTTCGGTCTCTAAAACTCAAATTTCTAGTAGTGGAACCTTATGGGAATGTGTAACACTCTGCTCAACCTAATGATACTACTTAGTTGTTACAGCAACTCAATAAATTTGATATTGGTTACCTGATAAATTAAGTAACTGTTTAGGTTGAATTAAGCCTAGGTCTATAATACTGAATATGAGAAATAACTCAAAATAATTCAGAACTTTGCTTAATAGCTAAAAGGAGGGGAATAAATATAGTAAATTTATTCCTAAGTTATAAAGGATTGAAATGAGTTATAAGGAATTTTGGGTAATCAGATAAGTTAGTTTGACAATTTTAATGATATTAAGATAATGAGTAGAGATCAAATAAATTAGATAAATGGATCAGAAACCCATATGAGTGTAAGTAAATATAAAATAGAGGAATGAAGAGTAATTTGAGAATAGAAACAGATTGCAAGGAATACTTAAATGCTTCTAAATTCAATTCCATGAGGATTAATTTAACCCAATGATGAATAGTGAAGTGTAGTGATTGGTAAATGTGTAAAAATAAGATTTTGAAAAATAAAGAAAATTCTAGAAATATCTTTATAGATATAAAGTTTCATGAATTTTTTTTATATCCTCTTGTTACCAATTCTTTTATTTTTTTTATCCCATTAACTTTACCTTTACCAATTGTTTTATCCTTTTTCTCTCTCCCATTCTCATCCATTCGTTTCTTATCTTCTATTTACTCTTCATACTCACTCTCTCTCTTCATCTGCTCCCTCTCTATTTTCACGAAGCTCAGTTGCTTCCTCTTGGCCGTTCGTCCATTTGCTCGTCTGTCAGCCGTCGCCGCATGGTGCTGCTGCTCTGGATTGGTCACGGTCTCCGTTCACGGCCTGGGTTCGTCGTCTCCAAGCTTAAAATAAAGCAAGAAAATAGAGGAAAAAAGGGAGCTGGACTCAAGAAAGAAAACCAAGAAAGATGGAGTAAGGAACCGTGATTAGGTAGGGGATGTTTACTCTTTATTTGCTCTTCTTTCTTTAAGGTATTTGAACCTAATATTTTGGTTTTTATGTCTATGGTGGTCATGGTTAGACCATGTTAAAATAGGAAGACTTTGTTATTTTTTTTATGCTTTAGTTTTCTACTATTAACTAGTTTTTGTTTCTCTTGATGAATTGTTGAATGAGAAATTTATGAAATTGATTGATGATTTGTGCCCTAGGTCTCATGGTTATGATGGACTTTAGGGTGTCTGTATTTTGTTATGTAATCATCTATTTCTATTAATGGTTGTGTTGAATGGTGATATGCTATTGATGAGAGAATGGAAAGATTTTGGGACTGGATGTTATGGTTGAATGCACTCTGTACATGAATAGATTTGTGATGTTTTATATCATAATTTGGTGACTTGAATTGTATTAGAAGGTCAAGGTAAGGTGTTGCACCATTTGTGGTTGCATAATAATGACGGTGATACTTGAAATGGAGCTTGAATTGTTGATCTATGAGAAGGGTAGAATGCTGCCCTGTTTTTAGGTTGTAAATTGATAATTTTAATATGTGAAAACACAACTTGAATGACGATAAATGTTGTTGATTGTTGATGATTACTGTATGTACTTTTCAAGTGTTTACATTTGGTTATTAAATTGCTTGGTTATTGATTTTTCTTTGAATGATGTGGAGTATGTCATGGCTGCATCAATTTACCATTTTAGTAATTTTGAAATTATGATACTTTATGTTTGACAATTGTGTTTATGGTCACTTCTATGGAAGATAGAAAAGAAGGATGTGAGATGATATCCTGATAATTTTATGAACTTTGTGCCCTTTTAAAGAAGGTTACGGCTAGTTCATGTGTAAAGGGGATTTTCAGATTGACTTATACTTTGCTTTTAATTTTAAATGATGATATTAATTCAAGCTTGAAATAAGTTTTGTACAAGTTTATTTGATGAAGATGTTAATTCATGCTTGAATAGCTAGGTCTTGCTATTTGCTTTGAATATAGAGGTTTGGTGGCTTGACTTATATTTAAAAATCATAGTAAGATGATACTTATGTGTAAAGGTATTATAATGGTTTTCTTGTTGGATTTCATAGATGTTGATCTCGGTTGTACCTTGTTTTGGAACAGATTTATAATATTTAATTAATTGTAATGATAGTTTAAATTATGATAGATAGAATATGCTCAATGATGTCTTATTGATAGTAGTATTTTATAGGTAATTAAGTGTGAATTTTGAAGTTTGATGGGTGATTTTTTTTAGGCAGATGCGCCTGAATTGAATTAGTATTTAGTTACTTTAAATATGTATAATAATGACTTGAAATGGTTGGAAATGTTAAGATGAAATGTTGACTTATTGTAATACTAGATAAGTTGAAATGGTATATGATAAGTTGGTTTGAAAAGTGGTAGTAACCATTAAATGAACAGTTTGAATGGTTTACTTTAGAAATAAAAAGACTATGTTTTTTATTATGTCATTTTTCTATTTATTATTTATGTATTTGGTTTTAACCATAGTAGCTGGATTTATTATGATATTATGTTTTGTATAATTTTACTGCTGAGAATTTCAAATTCTCACCCCACTTTCTTGTTTCCATGATAAATCCAGAGGTAGACCACAGCAGGAGCAAAGGAAGTGTTAAAGAATAAGTTTAGATTTATATAATTCTATATATATTCTCAGTTTGTAATAAGTTTTGTATTTATATTAATGAGTATGTAATTATGTGTTTGCAATTAATTTTGTAAAATGTTGTAATTTCAGACATATTAGATAATTTTATGGTAAAGAGCAAGTTTCCAGATGCGTAAAACATCTTGCTCATTTACTTTGTCAAGGCTCTATATATGTATGTGTTATATTCATTATACAGGGTATGAGTATGTTTTAAGTTTTATATTTGATTTTTATTTTATTTTCTAAGTGACACCCTTGATTCTATTTACTTTCAGTATCTAGGATTAGGGTGTTACAGAACAAGGTCCTGAGATCCTCGCTTACGCAGCATAAAGTGGTCTGGGGATTGATCGTAGTGAACTCGTGGTGTGCTTTGTGGGAATAAGATCATGAAATCCTCACCTAGGTGGCGTTAAGTAGCTTGCGGAATTAAGAGGGTTAAAATCGTAGGGCGCCTTATGGGAGCAAGGTCTTAAGATCCTCATATAGACATTGCAAAGCATCCTAGGGGATCTAGCGCATTAAATTCGTTGGGCGCTTTATGGGAGCTTGAAAGCAACTTCTCATATGTAGGTGATCTTTCAACGTTATTCGATCATATCAAGATCTTCTTATAGGAGGAAAATCATGCATTCATGCTTAACAAGTCACAAGCCACTTACATTAAGCATACTAGCATGAATCAATCTCATGAATCTATTCATCTTGGATGATTTTAAGCACATCAAGCAACTCCTAATACCTTTATGAATTTATTGAACTCCTAAATCCTATAGGCAAAACCATTATTCTTATCTCCACTAATGTAGTGCGCACATCTAAGAGATCAAAAGTTATTTCTTAAGGTTTTAATGTTGCTAAAGGTTTTAATGTTGCTAAAGATTATGGGTATAAACAAAGAAAGGATAAGAATGAACAAAGATGAGAGAAATCATAGCTAGAAAGATGAAAACACATACGAAAGAATGTTGATAATAAGGGAACTTTTACTTTCAAGCAAACTAGCACATTTTCTTCTTTTCCAATTTTTTAAGAAGAACGACGTGTGCCTAACCCACACATCGCAAGTTCTCATCAATGCAAGGCTATTCAACAATATTTTTCTTTTTTTTTATTTCCACCTGCACACTTATTTCTTTGTATACTCTTGGGTGGATTCCTTTTTTTTTTTCTTATTCTTTATTTTCATGTTAGTATTTCTATTCATTTTTCTTCCCTTTTGATGTATATGTCTCCTAATTAGTTTCTTACTTTCCTACATATTTCCTTGTGACATAAGATAGGTCTATTATTGGGCTAAATGGATAGGAACTTTTTATCTTAGTCATAAATATCATGAACTATCTCTATCTTTACTAAAAGAGTATCTATCAACTGTTTAACACATAGTAGCGCATACCTATACATGGTATGATATGAAGATAGTGGGCCAAGAAACACGTACCTGAACATGGAAGGAAGGGGTTTGAGTTCTCTCTTAGGAGCTTGACTCTCATCACTTTCCTCATTGATTATGATATTGTACACTATACATGATTCAAGAGGTTCTTTTATATATTATTCATTGCAAAACTCTTAAACAAGCTTAATAGTCCCATCAACTGGTTGTTTTAGAACATCAAATAAGTTAAATACGGCTTCATCTTTAACCTATTTTTAGCTCTCCTTATCTTCACCACCTTTTGAACTTTCAAGTTGACCAATTCGATTTTCTAGCATCATTTTATTGTGAGCAATTTGATCTTCTAGCATCATGTTTGTGTAGCTAATTGGTCAACCCTTAATGTGATTTGTTGGATAACTTTACTTTGTTATTGTATAACTTGATTTTGTTGTTGATTTGCTATGAAATTTTCCACAAGAAACTCCAAATTCAACTTCTCACATTGGGTGGTTGTTGGTAAGTCATTGGAGCATTGACAGCCAATCGCTTTTCAAAATCTTCTAACATTAGCTCCAAGTTGGACTTCAGATTTTGAGATTGGTGTTGATAGTACAATTGAGCATTAGCACCTATTGTTAGAAGCATAGTGGTGGTCTAGTTTTAGGTTGGAGTCTTTGACTTTGTTAAATCCCCCAAGTGAAATTATGTTGATTCCTTCATCCCTGGTTATATACATTTGAATTTGGGTTTCTTTGAGGCTTAAGATTGTCTATCTTATCTATAAAAGTATCGAATTTAGCATTGAGTATGCCCTATGCATATAACACATTAGCCTGCATAAAAATAGCATAGTAACTAGAAAAAAAAAAGAATTAAAAGAAAAACAATATTCTAAAGTAATCAAATCACCAATCGTTTGATATCAACATTGATACCCAGCAGCAGTGGCAAAACCTTAATGTGAATTTTCCACAAGCACACGAATCTTTCAAGCAGTAAATAAGATTATTCCCATGAGGATCATGTAATTACTGACTCTTACGATAATATTGATTATTTAAGCAATCTAAAAACAAGTATAAAATGCAATTACATGAAAATATTAAAATAACTAACAAAATTAACAAGTGTTAAGAGATAAGAGCTCATCATCCATCAAAGCCCTAAGATTACCCAATATGATGAATATCAATTCTCCTTTATTAATAATTAATTATGTTTTTGAAGATGGTCTATCCTAAATTATTTATAAGTCATTTCTCAAGGTACTAAAAACTTGTATAAACTAAATTCAAACTCATCCTCATGGTAGCTGAATTAGTTAAAACTCATTAAGTTCTATGATTTCCCATTATTCCTCGAAGGACCAAGCCTATCTCTAGGTCTTAGTTCTCATATTCAATTTCTAAATTATCAAGAATTAGACTTCATCTCTCGATCCTTCACCTTATACATAAAATCATACAAGTATGGTGCGCATTTACCCAAAGTATTAAGAACACAAGGAAAGAATAAAAAACAATAATTATTTCATTAACAAATTGGAAAAATCAATTATTCAACAACATATAGTGAAGAATTTCATCCTAACACTAGAAAAATGGAATTTAGCCACATATGGCAATTAAGACATCAACAAGATTCAAAGATAGAGGGACGATCATGAATCTTTCCTAAGAATATAGAAAATAGGAGAAGGAGAAGGAAGAATGATGGATGTGTTTAATGAATGTCTCTTATATCCTTGATCTTACCTCCACCTTTTATTCTTCAATTTTTTGGCCTCTAATCTCCTCCTCTAATTATGCTTTCTCTTGCCTATTTATAAGAGATTAAACCTAATTAAGTTGTATTAGGATTTAGGATACCAAAATTACCCTTAATTGGAGTGCACAAACCCAATTAGGCTTATAAATTTAATCCTATATGTTACATCCTTCCTCCCCCCACACAATGTAATTTGACAAATTACATAAGAATGGTGTGTAAGTCACTATTGTTGACTGTTCTTAACTACACAACCTATGTAATATTACACCTGGGGGCGTAATTGTCTGTAATGGTTTTTCCTTGATATCAACACGCTAGGGACATATAATTCACTATATTACATGACATGGGTCGTGTAATGCTTTGTAGTAGGAATTATCCTTCTAGATCTTCATCAAAGTTGTATCCCTTCCTCTTAGCTTTCCAACAACATTTGAATAACTCGATTTTCACCTTCATAGATCAATTTATGCTCTTTACTAGACATAGGTCAAGAATTCTGTGAATCTTGGCTAACTAGGTTCTAAACTCATCTCCTTTGCAATGTACCCATCCAAATCATGATAAACCCACTCCAAAACTTCTATTTTGAGCCTAAAACATATAGAAATGCCAAACATCAATTAGCAAGGAGAATCTAATCAATAATAAATTAGAATGGTATAAATCCTCATAAAACGCATCTAAATTCACATACATCAAAACAAACACAAGATTTGTGTATTTTACGCACATATCAAGCTTTTACTGTTAATCTCCGTGAAAATTTTCCTCCCCCAACTTGGCTCACCAACTTCTTTCGGAATCATGGCCTTGGAGCCATAAGTGAGTTTGAACAGGGTCTCATTAGTTACAATATGAGGAGTGGTGCGATAGGCCCAAAGTATATGTGGTAAATGACTTACCTAATTGCCCTTGGCTTTGTCTAACCTTTTCTTCATCTTGAGGATCACCCTGTTGGTGGCCTCAACTTGATGATTGGTTTACAAGTGTTCTGTCATGGTGAAATGGATCTTGATTGGGAGGCTAGAACAAAACTCTTAGAAGCGTTTGTCAGAGAATTGGGTCCCATTATTAGTAACAAATTATTTAGAATTCCAAAGTGGCAAATAATGTTTTTCTAGGTAAGCTTTTAACTCTCTTCGAGGTTATAGTAGATAAAGGCTAGGCCTTAATCTATTTAGTGAAATAATCATTTGCAACTTTGAGATACTTGAATCGGCCTGGTGCTAAAGGAAAGGGTCATACTAAGTTTATTCCCCACCTGTGGTGTGAATAAGAGTGCATATTGACTTGGTTCAATAAGGTTTTGATGACAACAAACATTGATGGAAGATGACAAACATCAAGTCCAAGTACCTCAGAGCAAGATCTTTAGGACTTAGAATATATGTAAAGGTATAAGGGAATTTTCACTTGAGCTTAAACCCCCAAGTGCCTTGAAAAGTTTTCATACAGTTTTTTTTTTATATATTTTAAAATCTCATGGTTGGAAACTTTAAACATCTTGGAAAATCATGGAAAATATTTGTAAAAAGTTTGAAAGTGTTTTTGGATGAAAGTTTAACTAAGATGTAATTCTAGAAGTTAAATAATCGATTATCCTTTGGAATAATCGATTACTTGCTAATTAGAATTGGATAATAGTCTTGAGTTATGATTAATAATTGATTATCTATGTAGATAATTGATTATTCTTCACAATATTAGTCATTGTTAAACGTAAATAATCGACTATTTATTGAAATAATCAATTATTTTGTTCTTGATCAAAACCCATAATTCGGTTAGAACAAAATAATTGATCATAGTTATTAAATGCAGTCCAGTCATCAACTTTGTTGTGACGCCTCTTAATCTATATAATTCATATTACGCTCTAATAGGTAAACCAGATAGAATAAAGTCCATTACTAATCATTTCTATTACCTATTACCTGCTTAGTTAAGTTCCTTATTTCTTTTAACCATTTTTTCACTTCAGCTTTATTTGATCCCCATTTAAATGCGTTGTCATCTTGCTTAGCCTTTAAATTTATTTCATAAATAGTTTAGGTATTTTAGCTCTCAAGGTGAGTTGGGCTAGAAGTCTTAATCAACGTGCAATAGAAAACAATTCTACAGAGCGTATCTAACATCTTTGGGTGAGTCCTAACTGGAAGAACTATAACCCTTACTGATAATCACAATTTTCATATATTAGTTAACCATTATATTTAGTCTCTTAGATCTCTTATATGCTTAATTAATTAGTCTTGGCCACATTTTATAAGTTTGGGTTCAAATTGAGTTTAATTGTATTTTTCAGCATTATTAGGAATTTTACACTATTTCTGTATTTTGGGCATAACTTGAGTTATAGATATCTAAAAATTATGAGTTTTAGCTTGAAGGAAATCTGAGAGAAATATCTACAACTTTTATGAAGACCTCGAAGGTTGTATTGGATGTCTAGTGGGTCAGATTAGGCCCGAAAGGCAAAACAAAGATGTTGTCATTGGAACATAGACAATATAAAAGGATTTGACCATAATTTGGCCTGTGAGAATCATATAGAGTTGAGACTAGTGCCATTAGAAATATGAGACATAGATCTTAAACTCTTATGAAGATCACTTATCAAAATTGTGACGATTTAATGGTGTTCTCTCCCTTTGAAGTTAGCTAATGGGTCTAGAGAGCTATTAAGAATGTCTTGGGCATAACTCTCTCATCTTAAGCCCAAATCAGATAAATTATGTGTCCAATTAAATCCAAGAATAAGAGGATTAACCCTAAGCTAAGGGAAAACTTGAATTTTAAATTTTAGAGGCATTTATTTAAGCAGTAGCAACAACCCCGAAATAACCCTAATTTTCTTTTACTCTTGCTTGCACTTTCTCTCTTCTTCTCCCTTCTCTCTAGGTTTCTTTCTTTTCTGTTTTCTTCCCTCCCATCCATGGAAGGATAGAACCTTTTAATCAATCCTAGGGATGAGATCTTGTTTTGATTATTTTACATTTAATTGTTAACCAAGTTTCTCTTTTACCTCTTTTGATTTTGTTAAATCTGGATTAAATAGCTTAATTTGATTTGGATGTTGATGTGATAATTGCATAAATACCATATGTTTAATAAGTATTATAGAGACTAAACAATGCATCAAAGGTGTTGAAGGATTGTATAGCTTCGTTGAATTCTGGGTTTTAGGTTAATTTAGGATTAGATGAGTGCTTAATTCATTTAACATTGATTAATTAAATTTTGGATGCTTATATAGTAGAGAATTCATGGATCATCTTAAGGCTTCTTGATGTGATCTGATACCAAGAATATGATTAGTAATTGAATGGATTCCTAGTGATCAATGATGGATTAAATTCAAGATTAATTGATTTTCTTAAATTAATTGTTTACTTAATTTTGTTTACAATTTTAAATTGCTTTCGTTTAATTAATTCTGCAACCTTTCACCACTTTGTTAACTTCTTAATTAGAGTGATCCAAGGGCTTGACTCGATTGTACATTTTACTACAATTTATTTGGTGAATCAACTTACAAATTGATATAATTTGATAGTCTCAGTAGTTATCAAATTTTGGCACCATTGCTAGGGATCATTCTAAGTTTAATTAATCATATTAGGAGTATAATTAACTACTAACCCTTCACTAACCCCTGTTTCCCTTATTTCATATAGGTTTTAGCACAATTGTAGTATCTAAGTACAACAACAAGTGTATGACCCAAACCATCTCTGACTGAGCTATATTTTGGTAGGCAAGTAGAGGACATTATTGGATGTCTTCGAATGCTATTTGATCATATCAAAACCTTGTCTAATCCCTAACACCCTTGTATGCTCTGTTTTCGGTCATTTTTAGTAGAATTAGGCTATTTTCTAGATTTTTGTATAGACAAACCATCTCAAAATGGCTGAAAATTGGCCAGTTGAAAGAAAATGGTGTGTTCTACAAGGCTTATTGCTTTGTTATGACCATCACCCTATCTCGGAAAAATTCCATCGTTTGGACCACTTTTCCATTTGTTGAAGATTTTTTATTGCATTTTTTAGTACCATTTTTAGTAGTTTTCACCCTGTGATGGTCCCATAATTTATAAAATTATGTAGATAGGGTAACTAGTGTTATTTTGGTAGAATTTTAGTATTGTGCAGTCTATTTTACATATCTTATATTTCTGCACTTTTGCATGTTGTATGACTAGGTCGTCTAGTAATCATTTTCTTGACATTGATCCTGATATTAAGAGGACCTTGCATACACTTAATAGAGCTCGTAGGCTTAGTGAAAGGATAGTTTTTGAAATTAAAAGTGACATTGAAATTGAAATTGAACCTAAGAATATAAGTAACATTACAACTATGGCTGATAAAACTGAAATTGAACCTGAGAATACAAATAACACTACAAACATTACTGATAATATACATAATGGGACTCTTAAGGAACTAGCAGCACCTGATGTGAATTACCAGCCTTTGTGCATTCAACATCCTAATTTAAATGCAAATTTTGAATTGAAATCTGAATTGATACACTTGCTGCCAAATTTTCATGGACTTGTAGGTGAGGACTCCCACAAGCACTTGAAGAAGTTCCATGTGGCGTGCTCCACCATGAAACCACAAGGCATTCTTGAAAAACACATCAAGCTTAGAGCATTTCCATTCTCCTTTATTGATGCCGCCAAGGATTGGCTACTACCTTTCACCTGGCTCCGTGATAGGTTGGAACGATATGAAGAGATTGTTTGTTAGTGTATGCCTTAGAACCCAATTTATTTTGACCATCTTACATACATTGTATTATGTTATTTATTTAATATATGAGGCATTTCATTTATTGTTTGTTATTTATGATAAACATAATAAAGTCCTTAGAATAGTAGGTTTTATGCCATAGGACATCAAGTGGATGACTTGATCGTGAGATCCTATTATATAGAAACAAAACATTATTCTTAAATATGCCTAGTCAAGCATTATTATTAATCAAGACGGCAATAGTGCATTGAGATTAATATGTGCGTAGACTGATGGCCACATTTTACGGGTCATGGATATGAGATATTAAGTCTTCACATAGATACATATTAGAGTAATGATGTATTGGACAAACTCACCATAAGAACACTACGTGGATCGTTACGTGAATGTCATAAGTGATTCTCATAGTGATAATGGTGTATATGGTCCTTTGACCTTAAATTGTAACACCACAAATTTCTGTATCTCTTAAACAAGTAATTTTGTGAGTTAATGTAATTTTCTTGTTTAGTAATTTCGTGCCTTTGTAAAATTATTTTGTTTATTCCGTCAGCGTATTTGATTGTTTTGAGTGATTTACTCTGTGTCAGGAAAATAAAAATTTTTGGGCCGGAAAAAACTTTACGTAATTTAATTTTTACCGTTAGGTAATTATTTTACGTAATCTGATTTGATATTTGTGTGTTTTCTAATATTTGTGATTTTTGTGGATGATTATGAATTTTTTTGACTGTGTGTAGGCCCAGGTGGTCCTATGTGGGTCCAGGTGACCTTATGTGGGCCCAGGTGGGTCCCGCAAAGCAAAAATTTTTTTACGCATAGAAAAATTTGTACTGTTTAGACGGAGACAGGGGATCTTACTAAACCCGAATCTGGAAACTTGATTTTAGAAAATTTTTTGTACTGTATTTTATATTGTATTTTATTATCGGATGATAAAAATACAGTAAAAATATTATTTGTAGGATACAAGAATAAATATTATACTGCGTAGTCAACAAAGAGAGCTTGACTTGATTTATACACTTGGATGAGAATACTTAGTTTGAATATTAACCATTGATTTAATCAAAGGTTAAGAAACAAACTTAATAAAGAAGCCTTGGATAATAACCATTGATTTAATCAATGGTGTGAGAATAAGCTTGGTTAGGGAGACTTTGATATCAACCATAGATGTAATCAAGAGTGAAGAATTGGTCTTGTAAAGTAACAAGGACCATTTATGACCATTGGATGTTAATTTAATCAATGGTGAAGATTTAGTCTTAAAAAGTAACAAAGACCATTTATGACCATTAGATGAAGAATTAGTCAAGGGTGGAGATTTAGTCTTCTAAAATGGTTAAGACTAATTAGGACCCTTGGATTAAAAGTTTGAAGGAGTAATCTTGACCCTTTATTTTGGAGACACATCTAATGGCTAGAATTTAAAGGAAAAAAATTCAATGGCCTAGATTTAGTCTTCTAAAATTAAAAATCTACCTAAATCCTAACCATTAAATTAATCAATGGCTAGAAATGCTTCAAATGGTGGCAAATAATGAAGACAACTTTATTGAATGCATTATGAAGAGAAGGTGATGGTTTTGGAGTGTTTAGAAGACAAAGAGACAATGCTTTATGTCATTTTTTGCGTGTCAGTAGTCAAGTTAGACATCATAATGGCTTACTTTTGATTTTTTGCACTCCAAGGAGAATGCTTGAAGGGGGCACGGTTTTGTGCTGCATGAAGGAGTTTGGAAGACCATAATTGCATGTTTTAGTCATTATTGTCTTCCTTGGCCTTCATTGATTCATTTTCAAGAAGGAAACTTAGAAAATTTTCTCTCCATCTCCTTTCTTCTCTAGATTTCGGCCAAGCCCTCCAAGAGCACCTTCCATCACTCAAAAATTTCATCCAATTTGATTTTCTAAACCTAAACAACATTCTAAGAACATCTCTAGTTATGAGTTTTTCCAAAATCATTCATCTTGATCTTCAAATTCAAGCTTCAAGTTTCTATCAAAAATCAAAAATTTCATCTTTGTTCTTCAAGAGATATCATTCGGTCAAAACCCCTAAAATCACCATCCAAGCTTTTTTAATTTCATCCAACCTTAGATCTTGAATCTACATAATATTCTAAACAACTTTCATGTTGGAGACTTTTTCTAAATCATTCATCTTCAAGGAGTTTCTTCAAGATCCATGTTATTGGGTTTTTGAGGTGAAGTATAAGGAAACTTCATTTCTTCTCTTCTTTTTCATGATCTAAACCATGTTTGATCCATGGTTCCTCTTAATCAAGCTTAGTATACTAATTTTTATATATATTTTTTTGTATTTGAGAAGCCCTTGGTGGTGAAGGACTTGGAAAAAGAAGCAAAACAAGGAGTTTTTGAGGATCTTCAAGAGGTAAGAGGGAGATTCATCTCACCAACCAAGCATGGTGGTGAGAGATGGTATTTTATTTGATGGATGTGGAATCCATGTGAGAATTCATATCCATGGTCATGTAATTAATTTGTGGGTGTTTATGAGCTTTGATTAATTTTCATGCTTGATATGCTTTGCATGATTTTATAGCTTTGATGATATGCTTGATATGCTATACATGCTTTTATGGCCTTGATGGTATGCTTATATTATTTATGATGAAATATATATGTATATGCCATGACTTGATGGTGAAAAGGAAATTGATTTTTGGCTCCAATAGCCAAGGAAGAGCTATGGTTTTGATGCCCTTGATTAGGGTTCATGTTGAAAATTTTCAAGAACAAAAGAATTGATTTTTGAGTACTTAGAACATGGTGGATTTCGAACAAGACACCTCAAAATAGGTGTTCACAAATTAATATTTTCATGAAAGATGAAAATGGATGATTTGAAGAGTATGAAAAATAAACAAAGGATTTGTTTTTCAAGAGAACAAGAATATGATTTTTGGAGGAATTTTTATTAATTTATTTTGTGTAAAAGATGCTAAGTGTTTTTCTAAATATGAGTTTTGAATGAAACGGACAAACATTTATTTTAAGGATTTGCAAAGAAAGTGAAAAAGGATTTGTAAGGAAAGTAAAAATGAATTTGAACAAATGGGTTTGGTTTTTATGACCATCGTATTTCGGTTTTGAAAACAAAAAATTTTTAATGGTTTTATTTGTGTAAAACCATATCAATTTAGAAGAAAAATATTTGATGGCTTCAATGGCCAAAAACTCTACGATTTTTGGAGGATTGGAATAATTTTGGTTTTATGAAACCAAGTAATTTTAAAGTGGAAACAAAATGTTTGAACAAAATGTTTTAGTATAAGGATTTTGGAAAGGGAATCAAAGTATTTTCACTTGAGAAATGAACTTTCATATGAAAATGAAAAAGAAAAGTTGCAAGGTTTGAATCTTAATTTGTTTTGAAGAGAATTGATTTTAGAATTGATTTGGAAAAAATGGAGAATATAATGGTGTTTTGAAAATTTATTAACGTATAACTTATTTTCAAGTTTTGAAATACGTTAGAAAATGTTAAGTTTTGACACGTTGATTTACATCAATAAAAAAGTAATTTTGTGAATTATATTTTGAAAAGAATTTTTTGAGTAAAGAACTGTGGAAAAATATTTTCTTGAGTAAGAAAATATATTAAATGAAGTGTAAAGTTATATTATTTTGAGAAAAGTTAAAAAGGAATTTTTAAAGGTCAAGAAATATTTTTCGTAATGAAATTGTGGTGAAAAATTGTTTACGTATCTTAAAAATGTAATTTTTAAGTTACGTAATATGAAAAAATATTTCTACACGATTTTAAATACATTAAAATATTTCTACGCGATTTGAATTATGTTTAAATATTTTACATAATCTGAATTACTATTGAAAAATCACTACGTGATGGAAAAGTGATTTAATTATTTTTACGTGATTATGAAAATAGCATAAAATCGTTATGTGAATTGGAAAGTGTTTTAAATATTTTGAGAATGATTGAAAATGATTTATGCGACTTAAAAGAATGATTTTTAAGTTACGCGATTTTGAAAAGCGATTGGAAAAATACTATGCGATTTTGAGAAACGTATATTTTTACGCGATTAAGAAAAACGTTAAAAAATTAGACGTGTTTTAAAGTGCAATGTAAGAGTTGCGGTATTTTGAAGACGTAATGAGAAAATTCTTGTATTGTGAAAACGTAATGTAATGTCACGGTATTGTGAAAATATAACAGAAACGTTTCAGAATTTTGAAAACGTAACATAAGTGTTACGATATTTTGAAAACGTTTCAGAGTTGCGGTATTTTGAAAACGTAACAGAAATGTTATTGTATTGTGAAAACGTAACAAAAGTGTTATGGTATTGTGAAAACGTAACAGAAATGTTTTGGAATTGTGAAAAGAAAACGGAAATATTACGCAATTTTGAAAACACGACGAAAGTGTTTTATAACTATGAAAATGTGATAACATGATTTTTGCTGTTGAAAATACAGTATAATTTGGTGCATTTTATATGCATTGGAAAGAGATGCTTGTGATTGGATTTGGTGCATTATACATGCATTGGAAAAAAATATGCGTTGAGGCATATAATACATTGAACAAATGAAATTGAAAATATTTGACCCTTTGGGGTTGGACTTGCACGGATATATTCGTGCATTGTATATGGCCCTTGTGGTTGAAGAGGGAATGAGAATTGATAGTGAGGTCTATGATGGATCTTGGGGCGTGCCGAGGCGCGGCGGTCGACCAAGTGGACCGGTTAGCATAGTACCTTGTGTCACTTGGCGATGCATCCATTGCAACGCATTGACGATACCCGACAAGAACACGATTCTTTTCAACAACCTGGAAGATTGTCTTTGGGCTAAATTTGTGACAATTGTGAGCATTCTCCTCGAAATTGTGAAAACCTCCATGGAGTTGTTTTTAAAAAAGCGAGTCTATGTGCACATGCATAACATATGCATAAATTTGAGTGTCCATATCTGCATGATATATATTAATTGAGGAATATTGGCTATGACAATTGTTTTGAAATACTTGGATGATGATGATGATAATCATGTTGATGGCATTATTGTGATTATTGTGTGATGATAATAATGTTAATAGTATGATGATGATAGTTGATTAATGTTGAGTGCATTATTGAAATTCTGGTATGACATATCTATATGATATTGTTGTTTGTGTTATCTCTGTGCTTATGTTGGTATTGGCGTAGGTGATCTCACCTCTTTGTTATGTTGTTTGTTGTGTCTGTATTGTTAAAATTAAACAGTAGAAAGAATGAGTTGTCTTAGACATAACGAGGCGATGGATACTCTGAGATTGGTGACAACAATAAGGAGTGGACATTTAGGACTCGAAGGTGTACACAGTGTTGACAAAGAACGGATGTAGAAACAGGATGTCCGATGCAACAAGATGGATACACAATGAATAAGTATGTTAAGTTTTAACGTTAGTGTTGTACATCGTGCTATTAAGTAGGACCCGTCATGGGGTTTTGCTCTTGTTTAAAAAAAAAAAGAGTCTACGTTAGTTTTATATTTCTCTTTAAATTATGAAATATTAATTAGTATCAATATTGCATAATGAATAGTTGAAATATGATCTTCCATATTACCTAATATTTTCAGTAAATTTACGTTTCAGTAAAGAAGTAATTTTGAAACCCATATTTTCATAACTCAAACCTTTTACAAATGGATTTTCAGATTATGAGTCGGGAGTCGGAAATGTGATGCCCTAGGGAGGGTGTTACATAAATCATTACGATTTTTATATGAGGAGTTTATGTTTTAATGCCATCAAACGTCATCTGTAACAAGGTGATTAGAAATTTGGTTATTGCATATACTGCGAATCATGTAGAGGGATATAAGTGACCTAGATGAGATTTGTCCTTCCTACATAATAGAAGTGATATCTTCGGGGGCCCTGATTTAGTGAGACTACGAAATACATGACCATACTCAAACGAGTCAATATGAGATATTGATCTCATTTGTTATTACTACGTCTACTCAAGTATCAGAAAGCGGAAGATTAAACTATACAAGGGTGACACGTTCTATGCCTTGCGTTCAATCTAGATATATAGACAAAAGGATTAAACTACACAGTAACATTGATCACAGAAAGGTTTTGTCAAATCACTAGCATTCTTATTACTTGGGTAGCAGTAATGTGTAACTATATACCACTCACTGCTTGTAATATTAAAATGGGATTTTAATATTACTACTAATATCATGAGAACCTGTAGGGTTGCAAACATAGAGCAGACTAAATTGGAGCAATTAGAATCCAAGTTGGATTGGAATTCAATCGTGGGCCAAACTCATAACAGATGAGTCTAGGGTTGCACAGCTTACCTACTGTTACTCTCACTCGTATAAGGCAACAACTATTATAAATAACACTACTAAGGAGCTGTCAATGCACGTGTTACAAACCCTAGCCGCACTTGACAGAAACTGTGAGTAAGAGAGTGACAAGTTTCTCTTCTCTTCTCATCACATCTAGCACTGTGTGAGAGACGTGGGACTCTTTTTGCGAATGTTGAACGTTTATGAGTTTGTTCGTGTGGATATCACAGAGACATTATCGTTGCTACGGTGTTGGTGATTCATGTCATTTGATTTTATCATGCTTCAAGAGGTAAACTCTTTTAAAACTCATATTATGGCCATTGTCGCATGGATCCTTGGTGGGAATTTTTTGTTATCTCGTTGCGTGATGTATCTGCAATTGCCAACATTGTTCCTAGAGAAGTTCTTCCCTACTTCTAGAGTTGCTGCCATTAGGAAATATATATGTGGCATAAGGCATATATCAAGAGAAACTCTGCATGAATATTGGGAGAGATTCAAAAAATTGTGTTTAAGTTGTCCACAACATCAGATAAGTGACTAACTACTAATGCAATATTTCTATGAGGGACTGTTGCCTATGGATAGGAGCATGATTGATGCTGCTAGTGGAGGTGCCTTAGTTGATAAAATCCAGTTGTTGCTAGAGATTTAATTGCTAACATGGATGCCAACTCCCAACAATTTAGTACTAGGATGATTACTTCCACCAAAGGAGTGAACGATGTTCATGTGTCCCATGCTGACCAACAAAGGATGGAACACAAACTTGACTAGTTAACTTCCTTAGTAAGGCAATTGGCAATAGGACAACAACTAATACCTATGCAAGGACTTGAAAGGCTCTGTGGTATTTGTTCTTGTCTATCTCATCTAACAAATGCATGCCCTATAGTTTAAGAAGATAATTTTGTACACCTAAGCTTATTCTATTGCTACAATAAGCATTTTTCCTAGTAAACCTTAGTATCAGCAACAACAGCAGCCTAGATATGACCTTACTCCAGCACTTATAATGTTGGCTGGAGGGATCATCCAACAAAGCTCCAATTATTTGAGGGAGGTCATTCCTCAAGACTGCACGGACCAAAATAGATGTGCATACTGGAACTCTTTCCATGGAGTTTGAAGATATTTTAGTGCATTTTAACATTTTTGATGCAATAAACCATCCCATGGAGAAATAATATGTTTTTCACATAGATTTGCTTGTTGAATTGGTTGAGGATACTTATGATAAGTTGTGTGCTGAATTTCTTGATTTTCCATATTTTTATCATTATGTTCATTATCACTCATGTACTAGTTGTGATAATGCTTTGATGTGTACTGTGTGTGTTGAAATTTTAGCATTTTTGCAAAATGATGAGTCTATTTTCAGACATTATGCAACAGCTACTGATTATGTAGAAATTTAGTCTATAGAAATAGTTTCCACCACCAGATTGCTTCCCTCTATAGTGCAGCCACCCAAATTAGAGTTGAAGCCTCTACTCGCACATCTTAAATATATGCATATTTGGAAGATAATGAGAAGCTTCCAGTGATTATAGATAAGAACCTTCATTTTGAACAAGAAGAAAACTTGCTACAGATTCTGAGAGAGCACAAGAGAGCCATCGGATGGATACTTGCAGACATTCTTGGTATTAGTCCTTCTATGTGCACCATCGAATTGTGCTTGAGGAGGGAGCTATACTAATGAGGGAACCCTAGAGGAGACTGAATCCACTGATTCTGGATGTCGTGAAGAAGGAAGTGACCTAGCTATTGCAAGTTGATATTGTTTACCCTATCTTCGATAAAAACGGGTGAGTCCGGTGCAAGTCACTCCGAAGAAATTTGATGTTACAATAGTAGCAAATCTTAATAATGAGTTGATTCTTACTAGGGTGCAGAATAGTTGGAGAGTTTGCATAGATTACAGGAAGCTCAACCAAGCCACCTAAAAAGATCATTACCCCATGCCTTTTATTGATCAGATGTTAGAGAGATTGGCTGAGAAATCATATAAGTATTTTTTGGATGGCTACACTGGTTATTTTCATATCCATATTATACTAAAGGATCGAGAGAATACCACTTTTACTTGTCCTTTTGACACTTTTGCTTACAGGCGAAAGCCCTTCGACCTCTTAATGCCCCTGACACTTTTAAACGATGCATGTTGAGTATTTTCTCTGATCTTTAAGAAAAGTGCATGGAGGTATTTATGGATAATTTTATTGTCTATGGTTCTTCTTTTGATTCCTGTTTGGATAGCTTGGCTAGAGTATTTTATAGGTGCATTGATAATTAACCTTATTTTGAAATTTGAAAAGTGTCATTTCATGTAGAGTAAGACATGGTTTTAGGCCATGTAATGTCTAGCAAGGGCATTGAGGTAGATCGTGCAAAAATAGATGTGATTTCTTCTCTATCTTACCCCATATGTGTACGGGAAGTTCGTTCTTTTCTTGGTCATGCAGGTTTCTATAGGCGTTTTATTAGAGATTTCAGCAAGATAGCCCTTCCGTTGTCCAACCTTGTGCAAAAGGATGTGGAGTTTGATTTTAGCCAAAAATTCAAGGAAGCTTTCAACCATTTAAAGTAGGCTTTGACTAGTACCGCCATTATCCGGCCACCAGACTGGAGATTTCCTTTTAAGCTGATATGTGATACTTCAAATTATGCAGTGGGAGCTGTCTTGGCACAAAGAGTAGGCAAAGTGCCTCATGTGATTTATTATTTTTCAAGGAATTTGGATGCTGCTCAAACAAATTACACAACTACAGAAAAGGAGCTTTTATCCATTATTTTTGCATTAGATAAGTTTATATCATATCTACTTGGTTTTAAAGTTATGTTTCTAATCATACAACTCTGAAGTTTCTCCTGAAGAAACTTGAGGCCAAGCCACGATTGATTAGGCAGATGCTGTTGCTCCAAGAGTTTGACATTGAGATTAAAGATAAGAGCAAAGCCGAGAACTTGGTGGCAAATCATCTAAGCTGGATTCCACAAATAGTGAACCCTCTTCTTATCTAAGAGACCTTCCCAGATGATGAGCTTTTTCAGCTGTGAGGTAAGGGCCTTTGGTATGTTAATTTAGTGAATTATTTAGTTGCATCTGAGTTACCTACTAATTTTAAGAAGCATCATATTGATAAACTTAAGAGTGAGGCTAAATATTACGTATTAAATGATCCTTATCTGTGGAGACTGTGTAGTAACCAAGTGATTAGACGTTGTGTGCTTGATTATGAGTTTTAGTCTATTCTATATTTTTGTTATGTCCTTGCATGTGGTGGTCACTTTGGACCGTAACGTACTGCTAGGAAGATTTTAGACTCTGGATTGTATTGACCCACCATGTTTCATGATGCTTATATTTATTGTAAGAATTGTGAACAATACCTACAGACAAGTAACATTTCCCATAAGAATGAGATGCCTCAACAACCATTATTGCTTTCTGAGATATTTGATGTGCAGGGCATTTATTTCTTAGGTCCTTTTCCCAATTCCTTTGGTTTTGTTCACATTCTATTCGTTGTTGATTATGTATCTAAATGGGTGGAGTTTAAGGCCACTCGGACTAAAGATTCTCATGTTGTTTTAGACTTGATTAGGTCTCACATTTTCTGTAGGTTTAGAGTTCTGAGAGCCATAATCAGTGACCAAGGCTCCTATTTCTATAATAAAAACATGAAAGCATTATTAAAAAAATATGGTGTGATGCATAAGATTTCGACTCCCTACCATCCACCAACCAATGAGCAAGCCAAAGTTTCGAATAGCAAGTTGAAACAAATCTTGGAAAAAATAATCCAACCGAATAGAAAAGATTGGGGCAAGAGGCTTTAGACACATTGTGAGCGTATAAGACCACCTTCAAGACTCCTTTAGGCATGTCTCCTTATAGGATAGTGTTTAGCAAGGCATATCATCTTCCGATGGAGATTGAGCACAAGGCCTATTAGGCAGTAAATAAGTGCAATTTTGACCTGAACCAAGTTGGATCCCAAAGAAAACTCAAACTCCAAAAACTTGAAGAGATTCAGTTGGAAGCTTATGAGAACTTGCGGATCTACAAAGAGAAGACCAGAGTCTTTCATGATAAGATGATTGCAAGAAAAGAATTTTTTATTGGTCAAAAAGTTCTCCTTTACAATTCTCGCCTCAAGCTCATGCTCGACAAGCTCCGTTCTATATGGCTAGGTCATTTTATAGTCACTAAGGTTTTTTCCTATGGTGCAGTGGAGATCAAAAGTGAGGCAACTAACAAAGCTTTCAAAGTCAATAGACATCACCTCAAGTAATTTTATGAGGGAGCTCAAAAGGACACAATGGAGGAGGTTCACTTGCAAGCGGCCATTTACATCACTTAATAAGAATGTTTCTTCCTTCTCTCCTTTATTTTAAATGCCCTAAATTTGTTGATGATATTTATGGGATATTGATGATTTGACCTTTTATAAGCTTTAGATTAAGAACAATGTAGAATTTAAGTGTGGAAGAAGAATTTACATTACATTTTTCTATTTTAAATTCTATTTTTCTGTTTTGTTATATTATTATTTTGTTTCTATTTTCTATTTTAATTTTTACGTTACTATTTTTTGTTTCGTTTTTATTTTGTTGCTATTTTCTATTTTGTTTCAAAATACTATTTTTTTTGTTTTCAAATTCTGATTCTGTTTTATTTTTAAATTCTAAAGATTGTCAATATAAAGGAGTCATCTGTTATAGATGTGGAAAGCCTGGACATTTCTCTAGAGAATGTGGTCAACTAAGGGCGGAATCCTCTGTGGGGAATGTCTGTACTGCGAGGCCACAGGCGGGTGGTCGTGTATATACTATAAGCAGGGAGGAAGCCGCAAAATCAGAGGAATTGATTATGGAGGAGTGTGCCATCGAAGGTAATCCTTTAACAGTGTTATATGATTCGGGAGCAACACATTCTTTCATTGCATGTGATTGTGTAGAGCATTTGGGATTCACTGTGACTGCATTGCCTTATGATTTGAGTGTTGCTACTCTTACTAATAAGCCTGTGATTACTTCAAAAGTATGTTTGAATTGCCCTGTCTGTGTCAGGAATAGAATCTTTTATGTGGACTTAATTTGTTTGCCTCTTTCCAAGATTAATGTCATCTTAGGAATGGATTAGTTGGCTTCTAACCATATCCTAATAGATTGTTCGAATAAGACACTAGTATTTCCTGAAGCTAAGGATCCTAGATTCCTAACGACTACTCAAGTAGAAGCTTGTTTGAAGGAAGGAGATCAGGGGTATTTATTGTTGTCTTCTTTGGAGGTTCATTATGAAGATGTCTTGAAAGATATTTTCGTGGTCAACGAATTTCCTGAAGATATACCTGGACTACCGCCAGTAAGAAAAATCGAGTTTGCTATTGATCTGGTACCAAGAGCTGGACCTATATCTATAGCGTTCTATCGGATTTCGCCGGTAGAATTGGCAGAGCTTAAGAAACAGTTGGAGGATTTGTTGGATAAACAATTTGTAAGACCTAGTGTGTCACCTTGGGGAGCTCTAGTATTGTTGGTTAAGAAAAGGGATAGGACTTCTCTTCTATGTGTATACTATCGAGAGTTGAACAAGATTACGATTAAGAATAAATATCCACTTCCGAGGATAGATGATCTGATGGATTAATTACGAGGAGCCCCAATATTTTCTAAGATTGATTTACGTTCTGGGTATCACCAGATACGTGTGAAGGTGGAAGATATTCCCAAGACTGCATTTCGGATGCGTTAAGGACATTATGAATATCAAGTGATGTCGTTTGGTGTGACTAATGCACCAGCCATATGCATGGACTTCATGAACAGGAATTTTTCGTTCATACTTGGACAAGTTTGTTGTTATCTTTATTGATGACATTTTAATCTACTCTCGAAGTCAGGAGGAACATGCTGAACATCTCAGAGTGGTTCTCCAAATATTGAAAGAGAACAAGCTATATGCCAAGTTGTCCAAATATGAATTTTGGTTAAGCGAAGTTCAATTTTTGGGACACGTTATATCGGAGGAAGGAATTGAGGTTGATGCTTCAAAGGTGGAGACAATTCTTGAATGGGAAAGGCCGAAGAATATATCGAAAATCCGTAGTTTCATCGAATTAGTCGGTTACTATTGACGATTTATTGAGGGATTTTCCAAGATAGCAAGACCTCTTACCCAACTTATACAAAAGAATCAACCGTTTGCATGGACTGATGCATGCGAAAAAAGTTTTCAAGAGTTAAAAAGACGATTGACTACTTCACTGGTATTGATTCTACCTGATCTAAATGAACCTTTCGAAGTATATTGTGATGCTTCGTACCAAGGATTAGGTTGTGTACTTATGCAGCATCGGAAGGTTGTGGCTTATGTTTCAAGACACCTAAAGGTGCATGAGAGGAATTATACAACTCATGATTTGGAATTGGCAGCTATGGTGTTTGCATTGAAAGTATGGAGACATTTTCTCTATGGAGCAACGTTCACTATTTTTAGTGATCATAAAAGGTTGAAGTACTTGTTTGACCAAAAAGAGTTGAACATGAGGCAAAGGCATTGGTTAGAATTTTTGAAGGACTATGACTTTCAGATCATCCCAGGAAGGCGAATGTTGTAGCGAATGCTTTAAGTAGGAAAATGATTAATGCTTCTGTTATGATGGTTAAGGAGAAAGAATTAATAGAAGAATTCCGGGATATGCATTTGTCTGTGAAATTGACGTCGGAAAAGATGTATTTAAACATGATCACTATTTCCAATAGTTTGATGGATAAAATCGAAGAAGGACAGAACAGTGACCAATATTTACAATAAGCAAAGGAAGCAAGGAGCCAAGGCGCAGAGTTAGAATTCAACGAAGGTACTGATGGAATCCTGAAGTTTAAAGGAAAGGTTTGTGTGCCAAATGACCAAGAATTTAGGAGATTGATTTTGGATGAAGCTCATAGGAGTAAACTGAGTATGCATCCTAGAGCCACAAAGATGTACCAAGATTTGAAGCAATTATATTGGTGACAGGGAATAAAGAAGGATGTCGCTGAATATGTATTATCCTATTTAGTCTATCAGAAGGCTAAGGTTGAACACCAAAGACTTTTGGGAATGTTGCAACCTTTGCCTATTCCTGAATGGAAATGGGATGACATAGCGATGGATTTTGTAATAGGACTACCAAGGAGTCGGAAAGGTCACAATTGTAACACCCCTTTGGAGGATGTCACACATAAAAGAAAATAAAATAAATAGAAATAAAATCTACCCAAGTTGCGGAACATTTGATAAATATTATTACGGGTTGTAAAATAATTCACGATAGACGAAATATGTAATAAAAAAGATAATACGAAAAATACGAAATAAAAAAAAAAAAAACATCATCACTAATAATATACATATGGTTAAGTTATAACCTGTACATATAATTTACAACTAAGACTACAACTATTTAAACAAAAACAGTAAAGAAAGCAATAAAAGAGTTAATATATACAGACATACGCTGACGCGCCCAAAAAAAAACATCATGATTATCTATTCCTCTGATGGATCACTCTCGGTGTGAAAATGATCATCAGGAGATAAATATCCCTGATGTCTCGACACACGGCGATAACGGGATCGCGCAGTCGACACGATGCTTATCTCACTAGGCTCAGGGTTTTCAGCACCCCAATAACGCCTAATGGATAAGGGTAACTCTAAGTGCAGAAAAAGCGTCGTCGTCGAAATCGGATCTCCATCAAACTGATGACGTAGAATCACAGTCATACGTCCAGCATAGGTAACAGAGGCACGATCTCCTCGTAAATGCCAAGACAGATCACCTCCATGGAATACCAGCTCTACGAATCCCAAAAATGCAGGCGTCGCCATCCCCCACACAATCAATCCAGAGGGTATGGATGATCGGATGGTTCTTGCTCGTAAAACGATCCGTCGGTCTGCTGATCTCCCTCTTCCTCAGGGTACACGATCTCAAGAGGTTGTTCCTCTTCTTCCTCTTCAAACTCTTTACCGCATAAAAATAAATAGACAATAGACACATACAATAAAGAGGTAAGACAACATAAAATCATCGCAACATGGCAAATAAGAAGACGACCCATACTACTACACAGTTCATACAATACGAATAAGCTATAACAGTAATACATATTAAATATCCTAGTGTTTTAGAACATCACAGATATAACACAAATAAAGAAATTCACACAGATAAATCAATTTCACGGATAAACTAAGATAAGACATAGACAACTAACATAAAAATTATCGAGATAAATACAAATAGAGAAAATGTAAAAACATCCAAGATGTTACCGGATAAAGATAAATAGAGAAAAATGGAATATGATCCAAGATATACTCAAATACACCAAAACACAACCCTACTCCATGGAGCTAAACCCAAACAGATATCGAGAGAGAATGCTTGCAAAATCTATTAGTACCACTACCGCCCAACCAACTATTACGCGATCACACGTTGCGTCAATAGCCTACGACGACAGGAATCTACCATCCAGCGTAGTATAGTTCATGATCTCCGTTGTGGCACTATAGGCAATGTACTACTAGACTTTACAAACCTCGATTAAATATAGTGAATGTCGAGTACATTAGTGTGCTATCGGTTTACCACGGCCCAACGGAGCTACCAATTGTCACGTGGGATCCCGTACACTAAAGTCTCCAAGTTTATTAGAACAATAAACTACACTACACTTATCGCATCGACAACACGATGTGATTCGTCCGTCAACCCAAAACACCAAAAATTGGCATAAAGACAGAACATAATTCCAAATATATGAAATTACGAAAATGCCCTCAAGATAAAAATATACCCTCAATGGCGAGAAAGCACATGCGGGTTCACTTTTTCTCGGCAATGAAACAACCTCAAAAACACATGCGGGTTCACTTTTCCCGACAATTGGCGAAAAATAAATACTGAACGGTCAATCGCGTAGAAATTTTATCGCGTTTTTGAAATCTCGTCGTTTTACAAACGTTTAAAAATCGGGTAAAGATATTTTTCTGTTTTTTAAAATCGCGTAGCATTTTTAATACGTTTTTCAATCGCGTAGGATTTTTAAATCATTTTCTTATTCGAATGCCTTTAAAATTACCATCTAAACAGATAGAAATAATATTTAGTACATTTAAACTACGTAGAATAATTTTTCATACCGTATATCTTGTCATTAGGATATTTTTACTATCTTATAGGTTCATTTTTACTAAAAATTGACGTATTTTGTTTAGAAACTTATAATAATGATTTTCTAAATTTTCCATAAAATTTCTATTTACCTAAATTTTTAACCATTTCATTAAATTCTTTTTGAAATCTCTAACATGCTTCAAAACCAAAAGTGAGCTATATGTTAGAAAATTTCTTAACATTATGTATTTCCTTTCTAATGATAAAATTATGAATTTTAACCCTTTAGACTTACTTCTAATCAATTGGTTCCTTCATAAATCATTATAGAAAATTTCTTCTTAACTTGTATTGTTTTCTTTTAATTGAAAAAGGTTTAGAAACAAGTTTTTAAAATCATGAATTCCTATAGTGGCATGTTGGCGAATTTTATAAAACTTTTGCATTTGATTTCCAAAATGTCTTTCACCTTTTAAATCATATCAAATGTATTCTATAGTCTAAGTTCATTAAATCATTTTAGAAAATAGTTATCTATAGTCAATTTAATCCTTTAGGCATGTTGGCCCCAAAATACTAAGTTTGTACCATTTGATTTCTAAATGCATTTTTCTTTGATCAAATCAATTAGAAACTTTCTTGATTCTCCTAGGTTAATTAAGCTACACTTTAGGAAAAATGAAGAGAACATTTTGGTCCTCTAAACTTGTCATTGCCGTGAGCTATTGGATTGTGTTCTTTGGAACACTCATGCAAACTTACACATGTTATTCACATCCTAAACCTTATCATACAATTCTAACACATGCATTTATATCTCTAACACATGCAAAATATTTCTAACACATGCAAAATATTTCTAACACATAAACCTAATTTAAAGCTTATAGACATACAATCAAAAGCTATTAGACATGCAAGATTATTACAATTACTAAATAAGAAAGCTACTAACATATAACACTTAAGCTACTAGCAACCACAAAAATTAACAAATACACATTAATAAACACACCACAACCGAATCCTTATGGATTCTACAAACAACTCATCTTCTTACCACCATCAAGGATGATAAGAATTGTCTTCCTCTTACCTTAAATGAAGACAAAAACTTGCTTTCTCACCTCCTTAGGTCACGGTTTTCACTCCACCAAACACCTAAAAATTTCAAACAAAACCTACATGTTACTAACCATGAAAAAGAAGCTAAACCATGGAAAAATCATGGCTTAGAACTTTGAAAAAGAAGAGAGAAAAGTATGAAATTTCACCTTCTAGGTAAAACTTCCAAGGTTGGTTTCCAAGCTTTAGATGGAAGAATTTGAAGAAACTCCCAACTACAAAGGTTCTTAGAATGGTGTTTAGATTAAGGAAACTTGGTTAGAAAAATTTTTGGATGGTTGGATGGTTAGGAAATGAGCTTGGCCGAATATGGTGGAGAAAATGGGCAAGAATGGTGGCTAGGGTTCTTGATGAGAGAGAAGAGAGAAAAGTGATGAAGACAAAGTGATCTTTTGGTCACCAAAGGCCTCTTGGCCGTGAACTTGATGTGGGGTGCAAGGTGGGCACCTTGCTTGGCTTCATCCAAGCCATTGGATGAATCAAAGGCTAAGATTAAGCCTTGGTGAGCAAGCTTGCTTCTCATTGGTTAGCTTATGGTGACTCACATCTTTGAGTCACACGTTGTATTTAATTTTCTTTCACTTGAGTCGACTAGTGAGTCACTTTCGGAAAGTTCTACGACTTAGGTGATTAATTAAGCTACCGATCTACTGATTTACGCTAATTGTGGGTCCCGCAAAATATTTTCGGGTCCACTTGTCACTAAAACACACCGACTAATAAAATAATATTATAATAATATAAAATTATTTTATTTGTGATTAAATCTTAAAAATTAAAAGATTATTTTTAGTCTCATTTAGAATCGGGTTAAGTAAGATCCCCCAATTCTAAATAATCAAATAAGATTTTCCCGGCCCAGGAAAATATTATTTTCCCTCGAGCAAATGATGTATTTTACGGCATTAAATCAAGAAGAAAACAATTAAAAATAGACAAAAACAGAGAAAACAAGACGTTCGGGACGTAACGGTCATTTCCCGTTTTTCCCACAACGTAGGTAATCGTCCAAAACGTTCAAATAAAATATCCAAGAAGTATTATTTAGTGTATATCTTTCAAAAAAATTAATGAGTAGCTCGAGAAAAATTTTTATTTTACGATGTCTAAGCAAACTACGTAAAACGATCAAATAAAATTTGAACTGTATTATCGTAGTTGTTTTCATACAGAAATCGAGAACAGAAAAATAGGGACACAGCGGTCATTCATACAAAAGCATGAAAAACAGAAAACAGTACATTCAGAATATTTTCTAAAAATTGGGGCGTTACAACAATTCTATTTGGGTAATTGTTGATCAGCTTACTAAGTCGGCACACTTTTTACCGATTAATATTAAGTACTCAATGGAAAAGTTGACTCAAATATACATCAGTGAAATCATCAAACTTCATGGTGTACCAACCAGTATTATTTCTGATTGAGATCTGCGATTTACATCAAGGTTTTGGCACAGTCTGCAAGAAGCAATGGGAACAAAGTTATATTTGAGTTCTGCTTACCATCCGCAAATAGATGGTCAGTCAGAAAAGACGATTCAATCATTAAAGGACTTGTTAAGAGCTTGTGTTCTAGAACAAACTAGATGTTAGGATGAATTCTTACCATTGATAGAGTTCACGTACAACAATAGTTTTCATTCGAGCATAAGGATGGCACCCTATGAGGCATGATATAGGAGACGATGCAGAACGCCGTTATGTTGGTATCAGGACGATGAGAGTGCTATTCTAGGACCAGAGCTTGTACAGCAGACAATAGAGAAAGTGAAAATGACTCAAGATAAGATGAGAATAACTCAAACACGGTGAAAGATCTATTCAAATAATAGGAGAAGACCGCTTGAGTTTGAGGAAGGTGACCATGTATTTCTGCTAGTTACACCTATGACTAGAGTTGGACGAGTGCTTAAGTCCAAGAAGCTCACTCCAAAGTTTATCGGGCCGTATCAGATACTCCATCGAGTAGGTCCGGTAGCTTACCAGATTGCGTTACCACCTTCTCTATCGAATCTTCATAATGTATTTCACGTATCACAACTATGGAAATATATTTCTGATCCTACCTATGTTATAGAACCAGACACAGTACAACTAAAGGAGAACTTAACCTATGAAACATTTCCAGTCAAGATTGAGGATCGAAGGACCAAGCAACTTCGAGGTAAGGAGATTTCATTGGTTAAAGTAGTTTGGGATGATGTAAGTGGTGAAGCTACATGGGAACTGGAAGATAAGATAAAAGAGCAATATCCATATTTATTTTGAGGGTGTGAAATCAAGTTTCGAGGACAAAACTTCTTTTTAGAGGGGGAGAGTTGTAACACCCCAAATTTTTTAACTATTTGACAATAATAACAAAATTCTACTGTTATGTGATTTCTGTGTACTGTAAAATTATTTTGACTATTCCGTAAATACATTTGATAGTTTTGTGTGATTTACTCCGTGTCAAGAAAATAATAATTTTCGAGCCAGAGAAAATCTTACATAAATTAATTATTGCTGTTGATTCTTAATTATTTTTACTAATTTGATTTGATTTTCATAAGTTTTATAATTTTTATGATTTTTTGGATTATTTTGAGATTTTTATATATCTCTGATTACTTTAATATTATTCTTGGGTTGTATGTGGGCCCAGGGGGTTATATGTGGACCCAGGCGAGCCTGGAAAAATAAAAATTTTTCTGCAATCAGAAAATTTTGTACTATTGAGACAGAGACGAGGGATCTTACTAAACCTAAATCCGGAAACAATTTTTAAAATTTTCTTTTATTGTATTTTGTATTGTATTATTTATCGAGTAATAAAAATACAGTAATTCTTGTCCGTAGGGTAATAGCAGATAAAAATAAGTATTATACTACTTAGTCAAATTTAATGGTTATGACAGCTTTATGAAAGGACCAATAGGAAGCAAGCTTAGTGGTAGAGATTGGTCTCACAAAGTGGCAAAGACCATTAGTGACCCTTCGATAGAAATTATGAAGAGGTGATCTCGACCCTTCATTTTGGAGATACATCTAATGGCTAGGATTTCAAGGAGGAAAGATCCAATGGCTTAGATTTAGTCTTATCAATATAGAAGCTACACTTAGAAGCTACACTAATATCAACCATTGATCTAATCAACGGTTCTTGAAGCCTAAAATGGTGACTAATGGATTTAGTCACTCATTGAGTGTGCAAAGGGGGTTCGGTTTTGAAGAAGCAAATAACTATAGGAAGCTTTTCATTTCATGCAATCATTCATCTTTTCTCCAAATTATCAAGAACCAACACACAAAAATTTTCTCTCATTTCCCTTCAAGCTAGCTCACGGCCAAAGCACCCAAAACCACCTTCCATCACTCTATAATTTTAAACAACCACATATCTTGCATCCTTACATCAATCCAAGAACCTTTGTAGTTAAGCCCAAGCTCTAAATTGTTCATCTTCAAGGACTCTCTTCAAGATCAAGTTCTAGGGTTTTTGAGGTGAAGTGTAAGGAAACTTCACTACTTGTCTTATTTTCATGTTCTAAACCATGTTTGATCCATGGTTCTCCTTGTTCAAGCTTAATATGCTAATAAACTTGTGTTTTGCTTTATGTTTAAGAAGCTTTTGAGGGTGAATCACTTGTTCAAGGAGCAACACAAAGAGCTTTGGAGGTTTCTCCAAGAGGTAAGAGGGAGATCCATCTCACCAACCAAGTATGGTGGTGAGAGATGAAATTGTATTTGGTGGATGGTGAATCCATGTGAGGATTCATATCCATTGTTTTGTAATTATTTGTGGGTGTTTATGTGCTTCAAATTATTTATTTGTGTTTGCATGCTTTATGTTATTTTTATTGCTTTAAGGTATGCTTGATTATGTGATATGATGAATATATATATGTATGTCATGATTTGATGATGGAAAGGAAAACAATTTTTGGTTCCAAAGACCATGAGGATTTCAGCCTCAACACCTCAAAATAGGTGTTTCCAAATTAAGATTTTCATGAATGGTAAAATTGGATGTTTAGTAGAGCAAGGAAAATAAACAAATGTTTTGGTTTCAAAGATCAAGTACCTCACGACCATGGAGGATTTTAATGATTTTGTTTGTGTAAAAACATGAAAGAAAAGGAAAGAAATGATGGTTTCAATGGCCAAGGACCCCACGATTTTTGGAAGGCTTGGAATGGTCTTGTTTTATGTAAAAATATAAATTTAACTGGTAATTTAATTGATTAAGTACAAGGATTTAAGAAAAGAAAAGAATGAGGTTGTAAGTGTTTGAACTTCAATTTATTTTATAAAGTGAATTAATTTTTGGATTAATCACATTATAATGAGAAATACATTAAGGACTTAAAATTTTCTAACGTATAACTCATCCTTTGGGTTTTGGAGCGCGTTAGGAAATTTTAAGTTAGAAACATTGATTTAATTCAATGAAATGGTGACTTTGTGGAATATATTACGAAAAGGATTTCTTGAGTAAGAAAATGTGAAAAATGAAGTGAGAAGTCATATTATTTTGAGAAAGGCCAAAATGACGTTTAGAAAGTTGAGAAATATTTTACGTAGTTAAAAAATGGTGAAAAAATGCTTTACGTAACTTAAAAAGTGATTTTAAGCTACGCGATTTGAAAAACGTTTAAATATTTCTACGTGATTTGGGAAAGCGTTTAAATATTTTTACGCTATTGAGATATTGTTGAAAAATCGCTACGTGATTAAAAAATGATGGAATATTTTTACGTGATTGAGAAAAGGATGAAAAATCGCTACGTGATTTGAAAACGCGACAAAAATGTTGCGCGATTGTGAAAATGCAACAATATGATTACGCGATTGAATATACAGTAGGATTACTGTTAGACCAGTGTATGGATACTGTATGGGAAAATGATGAGTTTTGCCTGTGATTGGTTTCGGTGCATTTTACATGCATTGGAAAGGTCCGATGGACTGAATAAGGCTAATTGCCTATGAGAGAATACACCTCTTGAGTGGGTGCGATATGCGTAGTGTAAGTCACTTGTTGACTTTGGGGGCGTCGGGGTGCAGGTTGCTCACAATGGGCAGTTGGTAGTTCTTCTGTACCGTGGGTTAGACCAATGCAACACACCGATAATTAGGACTGACACACTATTCTTAATCAAGATCTAGTAAAGACTGTCGTGTATATGCTAGATGTACAAACACTTATGAGAATTGTGGCACGTGATCTAAGGCATGTTGGTACAGACAGATCTTTCGGATCAATTTCTCCGACTTGAGTCTAGCTCTATTGAATAGGAAAGTGAGTCAATGTGCACATGCATAATCTGAGTATTCATATCGATGTGATATATAAACTATTGAATAATTGAATATGTTGAGGGCATGATCGTAATTATTATTTATTATATTTGTTATGATAAATAATGATTGATGACATGATTGTAATTATTATTTATTATATTTGTTATGATAAATAATGATTGAGGGCTTGATTGTAATTATTGTATCTGTTATGATAATTAATGTTGAGGGTAATATTATAATTATGGCAAGATATATCTGTATAGGATGCTATTTGTGTTATCTCCATGCTACCATGTTCGTATTGGCGTAGGTGATATTGAGCAAGAAGACGGCGAGGAGCAGGTTCCTATTGAGGAGGCTGAGTTCTGATTTGATGGCGACCCAATCTAGTTTCTTTGGGTACGTGAGACTACAGTTTCATGGGAGAGCTAGCGCTTGGCGTACTAGTCCCGATGAGAAGGGACTTATCTATTAGGGACATTTGACAGTTAACATCAGTAGGATCTTTCACGGAGATCATTTCTTTTCTATTACTATATATGTACATGTAGAATTTCCATTATCTATTTGGCAACATTGGGGCAGTCGTTACCATGTCCCAACTGAGATCAGCATTGTATCGTCTGCTTGGACACCTGTCAGTAGGACTAGATGACAACCAGGATTTCTACCTTCTGAGGAATCTGGGGCCGATGCCGAGGAGGACCCGTCTGAGGGTTCTACTGTCTAGGTGTACTTGGGCCAGTATGATAATGTAGTATGTTTAAATACTTTTGAGAACTCTGTCTGTATATAAATAATTTTGACAGTACTTATGTGATGTATAAGATGTAAATTATATGTTATGATGTTTAATATTTTTATTTTCTGCTAAGTTTATCTTATCGATATCAAGAAATTTTACAACTCGTATTTTTATTATAACATCACATTTTATAACTTGGCAGTAATTCAGTATTAATAAAGTTTAAATGTGGCACCCTACGGTGGGTGTTACAGCTTCACCCTTTCACCCAAGCTAAATGAAAATTAGTTACTCATAGATAAGAAGAAAGAAAGAAATAGGAAAAAAAGATGAACATAACTTCAATTTAGAACAAAGAAAACTATAACAAGAGAAACAAATAACACAATAGCATAAACTAAACTAAGATCAAAGATGATCTGAATGAGAACTCAAGCTCCCTTTTATAGAGCTCAAGGAGTACAAGAAGATAATGGAGTTGTTTGATGATGAGAAGTAAATGCCAAAATAGTTGCTTGATGATGATGAATGAGTTGAAATTATAGAGATTCTTATCTCCAAAATGTTTCTACTCTGAGCTCATGGCATGCGTCAGAATATGATCAAGTGGTCTTCATAAAAGTTCTAGAAAATTGTCTTAGCTTTCCACAGCCACTAGTTTCAGTTCATTTGACCACCTACAGCCCGAGATATGGCCCAATTACTATACATAGGCCAGGCCCAACTTCAGTTCCTCTATTCTAACTTCCAAGCCCAATATCACCTTCAATACATCCGATCTGAATTTTGTGTTCTACATGAAAGTTGTAGATTTTGGTCTTAACTTTCAAATGGCACCATTTCATTCCCAAAGCTCTCCTATAACTCAAAATATGATTTAATGAGTACGCATAGGTAAAGTTGTCAGGTTTAGAACTCTAGATTTTACTTCAACTCTAATTTGAATTATCCAAACGTGTGTTCTGGGTCTTGAGGTCTCCATGAAAGTTGTAGAAATTTGTCTTAGCTTTAAAACAAGACCAATATCATATCCATCGTATATTTGTAACTCAAATTATAGCTAATTTACTGAAAAAGTAAAGTGAGAAGATTATACAATGAATGAAATATATTGCTATCAATGTGGCTCTTGTTATTAAGTGAATAGTTATTAGAGAATTATCTTAACTTTCTAACAAGACTAGAATCACATTAATCAGATAATTGTAACTCAAATTGTAGTTAGTTTACTTAAGAATGCAATCACTCAAATTAATGATAATTCAAGCAATAATTTCTTCAATGATCCAATTAAGCTCAATTTCATAAAATATGATAAAATCAACTTAATTAAACCAAATTGAACCTTAAGAAGCCTAGTGAAAGGATTATAAATTGAATAAAATACATTGTTATCAAATTCCCTCACACTAAACTTTTGCACTCCCGGGCAAAACACATAAGACAAAAACTAGGGAACAAAGAAAAATGACACACACTCAAAAGTTAAAAACTCTAAAGGATTCAATGAATCAAGAAGAGCAACCAGTCATTCAAGGGATCAAAGCATTAATGAGGTAACATTTCTTTACATCTTAAATCAACAAGTAATGAAACTTCAGTTAAAAAGAACAAATCAAGAATGATAGATCCTCACAAGATTCACTCTCAATCCTTCAAGCATTCAAAAGGTAAGTATTTCACTCAATTCAACCCATGAAAAATTACACTACCATAAGCTTACTTATCTTCTACTTCTCCACTACTCAGAATACATGCACACACAAATCGTGAGGACTTTATTCAAGGTTGTTATGGGGTTAAGGTAAAGGAGGGTGGTAATATGGATTTGACAAGTTAAAAACCAAAGAGAATAAAAGAGCATGAGAGTTGAGTTCAATTAACAAGCATGAAAGTTCATCCCAACTCCACCTAATACAAATTCCCTTTACATATTCTTTTCCCTTCCCTTTTTGCCTTGTTGGCCCTTCTTTACACATTTTTTTAAATTTTTTTAAAATATACACACATATTTTTTTTATTACCCACTCTTTCCTTTTTCACCAATCATTTTGCACACACACCCCCACACTTGTTCAAGAACTCATCTAATGATTGACGATTCTAGCATAGCCTGGAGCGTATGGTGGTCCAGGAGATGCACCAATGATTGGAGGTTCGGTGAGATCTCCAATTTTGTTGTTTCATTTGGGTGAGATTTAATGATTTTGCCCTCTTTCTTAGTTTGATTTTGTTGGCTCCTTCAGTAAGAGGGAGTCTTGGACTATTCGTGGTTGCTGGTGCGTTGGCTCAGCCTCTTGAGGGAGGCGCTGTTGTAGTTTAATGGTGTGTTGTGGCTGGGATTGAAGGAAGTCTTATATGGTTAGTTTGCTGTTGGAATTTTGATGAGGGATGTGGCTATGAAGATTAGTTGAAAAGGTGAAGGTAGGGAAATTTGGTGGGTTATGGGTCTCCTTCTTGAAGAGCAAGTTGTGCGATGACCTCATTTGAGGGTTGGCAATGGCTTTACATTGGTGGAGTTAGTGGTGATGCCATTTGTTTAAGATTCTGTTTAAAGGCAAAGTTCTGGATTATGATGGATGATGGATGAGGGTTTAGTTGATGACTGGGTTGTTGTGACCATCAGCAAGTTATGACTATCACATAAGGTGATCAAGCAATTATTTCCTCATTTCTTCTTCTATGCTCGATTAAGGGTGCTGTGGGCAGTGTTTCTAGTGACTAGGTGTGTTGTGGCCGACTAGCAAGGTGTAACCAAGGGTGTTATAGGTTTGGGAGCAAGAGTTTTCCAATTTCTCTTTTTTTTTTCTTATCTGTTCGTTCTTCTAGATGTGGTTGCATTGATATGTTTGAGTTGGGAGGAAAGGGGTTGGAGTCACCCCCAAAGATATTATAGGAAAAAGTTGCCCGTTAGATGAAGCCACCCCAAGGTAGTTAGTCTATACTAGGAGGAAAGGACTATCAACGAGGTGAAGCCGCCTTAAATATTTCTCTTCTTTTTCTTGGACATTGGGTGATCCTATTTTGTTTCTCTTTTTCTCTATGTTGTTTGGATGGTTCAGCTTAAGCATTTGCTATTGTGCTGAGTTTATCTTCTCTCCTTGGTGATAGCATCATTATCTAGCTCGTCATTACTGACCGCATTTAGGTGGCCAGTGGTGCCACGTTTAGCTGTAACCAAAGTGATGAGACTTGAGAATTGGTGTATGCTCTAGAAGCTAATTTTATTTAGACCGTACTAGCTTACATTATATTATGCTACTTATTTAATATATGAGACATTTTATTTATTGTGTTATTTATGATAAACATAATAAAGTTCTAAGAATAGTAAGTTTTATGTCATAAGACATCAAGTGGATGACTTGATCATGAGATCTTATTAGATAGAATCAAAATACTATTCTTAAATATCCCTAGTCAAGTATTATTATTAATCAGGACGACAATAATGCATTGAGACTAGTATGTGCGTAGACTGATGGCCACATCTCACGGGTCATGAATATGAGATATCGAGTCTTCACATGGATACATATTAGTGTAATGATGTATTGGACTGACCCGCCTTAAGAATGTTGCGTGAATCGTTATGTGAGTGTCATAAGTGATTCTCATAGTAATAATGGTGTATGTGGTCCTTTGACTTGAAATCACTATGATTCCTACATGAGGAGTTGTATGTTTTAATGCCATCAAAACGTCATCTGTAACAAGATAATTATAAAGTTTGTTATTAGACATATCGCAAATCATGCGGAGGGATGTAAGTCACCTAGATGAGATTTGTCTCTCCTACATAATAGGAGTGATATGTAGTTTACCCAAGGTTTGGATGTAACATCCTAGTACTGTTACCCTAGTACAACTAATAAATACTTAGATAAACAATAATAGTTATTCTACTTCTAACTTGAATATTAACTAATTCATAACAATTATTAATAATTGTGGAGAGCCGTATCTAACAAGTTATACACATATACATCAATAGCCCATTGGGCAAAGTATTATATATACAACTTATACATCTTCATAGCAAATATAACTAAATAATTCAACTTTAAGTATGTAAGAAACAAAGGAAACTAAACTACATTAGTTCATCAGTTTCTTTATTTTTTTACTCTCTAAAGGATCTTGACCTGCCTTTATCATGGAAACATAGAAAGTGGTGAGAACATAAAAAGTCTCAGTAATGTTCATATATTTCACGGCATTAAACAATGTAAATCACATATCATTATTGTAAAATCGCTCATACAACTGTATAACGTATCAAAGTTGTCTCACATCTACTTAACTTTATAATACTCGAGCTTAATCATAATAGATTATGGTTGCTACAAGATATTAAATCTCTATTTAATATCACTAGAACATTCACATGCTACTATTATGTAAAAGTTCACTAAACTCAACACATAATCTACAAGCTTAAGCCTCTTACTCATATGATAAGAACAACTATCTACACAGTTGTAACATATCACAACTAGTTCATTCATAAATTTGTTATAGCTACTACCCTTATAACTTCTTTAAAATGAATAAACTTACTAACTCTGAAAAGTAGGATTAGCAACAAGCAATGAAGTCTTTACTCTATGCCACTCGAACATTTTCATTCTTTTATTCTATGTAAATGTTCACTAAACTAATCCATAACCTTAAAATCATAAGTATGCAATCAATGATATTGAACAACCGCCCATACAATTGTACAATATCATCTACACTAGGCAACTACCCATACAATTGCCAAGGGACAAGAAATGAATATGGATGCCATATGCTCGCATGTATGCAATGTTCGGGAATGATAATTATGAAATGCAATGTGATTATGTAAGTGTAGAATTGTGTGAGTGTGTCACTTGTATATTCCACATTCTCTTTAAAGCTGTAGATAAGAAGACTGACTCTTCAAACTACCTGGTAATAAGTGCACTAGTTCTTACTCACACTAGTGAGAGTACTACTTCCACTATATAAAAACTGGTAATCCTGGCACTAATGAGCAGCTAGGGCTAAATCTTCACTCAAAGAGACTTTTAGACTTTCCCCTCTATCTTCTTTGGCCATATGATTATACATCATTAAAGATTACTTTACTTTGGAATTAGCAAGTAACAAGAAACTATGCAGTGTTATGTATAACTCATACAAAACCACTACCTTAAATCATCACATGATTCTCTCTAACCAAGTGAATGACTAAACTCTAGTAAACATGTACTTTCAGCTCACTTCTAACTCATAAAGGAGCATATTCCATGTTTCTGGTTAAGAAACCAAAATAATGATTCTTGTATCTAGCTTGCCTTATCTTCACACCACAAGTGGCAAACTATGTCACTCTACTGTACTCAAGGTCCTAGATACCTACTTTAGGCAATTCCTAACTATTAGGATGCTTAAAGACTGGAACTTCTATACTATCTCCATACTAAGTCCATTCATGCATCACTAACTCCATTTTCTCTCTTAAGAGCAACTCATGCGCTATGACAAGTGACTATTGCCAACTGAACTCAGCTTACTTGTATCTAATTTACCTTACAATCACAACATAAGTGGTATTTTAATCCACACTAATGTGCTTAAGGTCCTAGACACCTATCTCAAGCAATTCATAACACTTGAAAGCTTAAAATCTCAAGCTTGTTCTTATATGCTAGGTGATTATTTCCTTTGTGAAATTTCCCTAAAAGTATCTTAACACACTTTAGAAAGAATATACAAAGGATCCTAATGGGTTGAGAAGCTCAAAGTGTCCATAAAATAGACTTGGTCATTTCTGGAACCAACGCCTAGGCGCCCCCTCTCCAGCACCTAGGCGTTGGCTGGGCAGAGCATTGCTCTATTTTGTTCTATCCCTGGTGGCTAAGCGCCTAGCATCCGACGCCTGGGCTCTTAATGCCCTGCTGCATGCAAACTGCTCTTTGGACTATGGGCGTCTAGGCACCCAACTCCCAGCACCTGTGCGTTGGTTGCATAACACAGATTCTGTAGAATTCTGCAGAATCTGTTACTGTTCTATTGGGACGGATTCAATTTCCAGCCATCATAAAATAGCTTCTAGGTGATTTCTAACATCACTCACACCCTCTAATTATGGTGTAACCCTAATATAACTTGTTGGTTCACTTAAACATGGATTAATTGCCAAAACCACATCCACACATACCTAATTTTCTAAGTTCCAACTTATGGAACTTCTTAGCTTTGTCTAATGACAAAGATCATCATCTTTGTTTCACTAAGTTGAAAATGACTAAATCCAACCTAAGAAAACAAGAACTGAGCAAAGAAAATGAATATTGCCTCTCAAAGCTCATTTCCTCCATCTAAAAAACCTAACGTCAACCATGGAATAGTTTAGGGAAAAAGATGGAATTAAAGGTTAAGAACCCCTACCTCTTGTATGGATGATCAACCTTCAAGCTTGAGCTTTGATTTTTATCTTCCCTTTGATCTTCTAGTTTCCCTTGGTTTTCCTCCTCTTTCCCTTCTTCTTCCTCCCCTTACGTTTCAGTTTCTGTTTTGGTAAGCTCTCAGCCGAGAGATAAGAGAGAAAAACGAGAAAGCAAGGTCCAACTTGGGCTCTTATAAGGCCACTTAAGTCATACTAGAATTTTATATTTGCTAATGACACTTGAGTTATGCAAAATCAAGTTTCCTAACTCCTAACAAATTTAAAATAAATATTAGGATTCATCTAATTTATTGTTTCATCATTATTCTATTTTTTCATATTTGCTACTAGTCAAATCGACATTAAAATGTAAAACCAGTAGGCTTAAAAATACCAAACTAATTCTGATTATTCTCAAATTTTAACTACATCATCTCCCACCTATTTGTGACTTAGAAACAAACCCTCTTGGTTTATTTCCCTCAACTTAATAATTTATGCTACTATCTGAGTCATTTTAAGCTAATTTTCACACTTTGTGTTACAACAAAGTGCATAAACTAACTCAGTTTGTCACAAAATTAAACAAACATGTTAATCAAGTATTATGTTATCTTTGTAACCGTAAACTATTCTAACATACTAAAAAGAGGATGTTGCACTGGAGACCTAAGGTAACAGTTATTCAAGAGGCCAAGGATTTGAACACCTTGAGTCTTGATAAGCTAATAGGTTCCTTAAAAACTCATGAACAAGAATTAGCTTATGTTAATGAAAATGTTGGGAGAAAGGGCAAGTCTATTGCTCTTAAAGCTGGTCAGATGAATGTCTCTTAAAACTCAGCTCTTAAACCTTCAAAATATTCTGAGAAGATGAAGACGAGGAATCTAACACAAAGGATGAAGATGATTAAATATCAATGCTCTCTCCCAAAGTGGCTCGGACATGGAAAAGAAGAGAAAGAAACAAGATAGGACTCTTTTAGAAGAAGTATAAAAAAAGAGACTAAGATAATCCTAACAGAAACTAAATTATCTGTTACGGATGCAAGAAGCCTAGACAAATCAGAATTGAATGTCCACAGCTAAAGAAAGCCCCCAAAAAGTTCAGAAAGAAGAAAGCTATGATGACTACATGGGAAGATCCAGATGACGACCCATCAGATGTTGAAATAGAAGAAGGCAAAACTACAAACTTCTGTATGATGAGAAATACTGACATTGAGGAAGAGATATCAGATTCTGAACCCTTTATGTCTTATGATGAGTTGTAAAATGCTTTTGATGAACTTTTGTGTGTCTCCAAACTCAACTCATCAAAGTATAACTCTCTCAAGAAAAGTTTTCTAAAACTATCAAAAGACTTAGATCTTTTGAAGCTTGAGAATGATAAATTGAGACCTTCTAATTGATTCATACCATGTAAATTGATTTGGAGTTAAGATAAGATTAATTGAACTAAGACTCTACTATGATCTTGATGATTAGTGATTGAATGAATTATGATAGGATTCTAGTTTAGACTTACTTCTTTAGTTGATTATATGTTGATGAATTGGTGAAAAATTAGTGCTTGAAAACATGGTAGTAATGCAGGCATGGTATGCTTAATACGATAGGAATGTCTAATTTAAATGGTTAAAAACATGGAAAGATAGGTTGAGTTCTATATAGGAATTTAAGTGATGGACTTTATCTTAATTTAAGAATGGACTTCATCTTAACTTAAGAGTGATACATGTTTGAATTAAAATGAAACTTAGCTTGCTACTTTGAGCCTAATGCCACGTTTACATATAGTTTAGGAGCTAGGAATGTTTGCTTGTTATTAATGAAATCTTGCATGTTAAAGAACAAGAATCTAGCCTCCTAGGATAGCTTTGTTGCTCGCAGTTTGAAACCTATCATGAGTGTTTAAATTGAAAGTTTAAGAGGTTACTTAATTCATAAGGAACTTAAATTGTTATCTAATGATTATTGACTTTGATTTTGCCATGAGCTAGTTGAATTTGATAATGGGTTTGCTTGAGAATTATGATGGAAATTGCTTGATTTGTTGGCGCGATGGTCTCGAACTTCACCATGATTACACTAGGAGAAGTTGTTTGATTTACTTTTGGAGTTCTTGGACTTATTTAAGCTAAGACACCATTGTTTGTTTGAAGTATGATGCCATATTTTTAGTAGTAGGTTTCGGCCATAGAGACCTTATTAGGCAAATTGATGAATGATTTTACTAGTCTTTAGTAACGTGGACTAATGTTGTATAAAAGATATTAAAGAGTGCTAAAAGAAAACTCAATTCTAATCTAAATGTGTGTTTGGATTAGCTTATTTTGTGTTAAAAACAACTTATAATCAAAAGTTTTTTGAGAAAGTGATAAAGAATTTTCAAGTAATAAAAATTACCTTTTACTTGCAAGTGCACAAAATCAATGTAATATTTAGTAAATATAAAGGTGTCGTACCCACAAGAAGTGATAGGATTAACTAAAATCTAATATCTACCTAAATTAATTTAAAAGAAAAAGGTAAGATGTTTTTATTTAATTTAATTAAACTGAGAACATAAATTACGTGCTAAACTAAAATTGAAATTAAATAATAAATCTAAATAAAACAACTCAAATTAGAATGCAAGAACAATTAAAGAATAATTCTAGGACATCGAATCCACCACTAACCGTGTAAAAATGAATTTAACTTGAATGAGATTTAATCTTATTCTATAGAGTGTCTACGACTACAAGCTTTGATCATTAGTAAATATTATTAAAATATAATTAATAACATAATTTATCTAAAATAACATAATCGATTCAAATTATGACATAAATTATTTAACATAACATGAACTATTCAATTTTTAGATCACAAAAGTAATGAATACTATTGCACAACACATATCTAAAACTACAAGAATTAAGCATGTGATTAAAAGATATCAATTTAGATTTACTAATTGATTACAAGATAATAAAAAATAATTAAATTGAATAATAATTAAAAATTAATAATTTTTAATATTATGTAATTATAGAACAAAAAAATATCTCAAATAAAATTAAATCATCTAAAATAAAATGTTAAAATTTTATCTTAATCTTAAAAAATAAAATTAATTATTTATAATAAAAGAATCAAACACAAAAGAAGAAAAAAAATCCATAAAACTTCACTGCACTGTGTTGCTTTTTCTTTTTCTCTTCTCTCAAGGCGCGTGCACGTTCTCCTTCTTTTCTACCCTTTTGGAGTCTCGAACGACGTGTTCTTCTTTTCAAGTTGGAGACCCCCTTTCCTGTGGCACGTTCGCTTTTTATAACATTCCGCTGAATCCTTTGCTCCAATTAAGCATTGGCTAAGCCGTGGCCCACTTTTGACTTTACTTTTTTTCTTTCTTTTTGTTTCTTTTATTTTCTATAGGCTTAGTAGCATAATGACCCAATAAAAAATATAGTTAAGTTTCTAACATAAAATAATTAAAATAGTCTCAAATTATTCTAAATTGAAATATAATGTGGCCATTCCTCAACTGCTTTGATTTAATTATTTTTTGAGTATATTTTTTGTTGACTAGCAATACTAATTATCTTATTGTGTTGCTTAGAAATTATCACAAAATAATAAAAAAAATTAATAATTAATATACTTAAAAAATTAATTAATAAATCACAAAATCACTAAAATTACTTACATTGACATATAACAAAGCCTAATTTTAATATTAAAAATACATATTGTTATGTTATTATTAGAGAATTTTTAAAAATTAAATGATTATTTCTCATAATTTAAGTTGAAGCAAACATACACTAAATAAATAAAATGGAGAGATAGAGAAGAGAATGTCTATTAAAGGAAGAAATTATTATTTTTATGCCTTGTATGTCTCACGGCCTATGTAAGAGAAGTAAGGAATTTTATTAGAATTACATTCTAATAATGAGAAAAAGATAAGAAAGGAAAAAAAGATATGTAATGTCCTTGTATGACCAATTTCGGTTTGAATGTGATATGGAATTACTTACTTGTTTGTGTATGATATTCTTTCAATGAAATAGGTGAAAAAAAAATGAAAGTATCCTTAGTAAGGGAGGTAATCCACTCAAAAATGGCTATTCATGCGCAAGCGGTTTACCACAGTTATCCATGTGCTAGAGAGGTTTTTACCCAAAGAAAGAAAGAAAGAAAGTCGAGGTGATGTTCTTGACTAGAAAGTAAGCTCTTGCCATTGCACATGTGACCAGAGAGTTAGGCCTGATGTAGGATTTTTGGCTTAAACATACAGTTCTTAGAGATGCATTTATTGCTTGTTAAAAATTATCATGAAAAATAACTAAGATAATGGTAAATTGATTTACTTGGAATTGACTTAATAAGGAGGAAACTTAAGTAGAATGTTTTGGGAACAAGGTTCCCTTAGAAGCATTGTATTTTCAAAATTATATGACTATGATTCTTTTTCCTACTGAGATTCTTCTCACCTTGTTACACGATACTTTCAGAGACATCGGTGCAAAGATGAACATCATGTATATTGTGACTGATATCCGCTATGTTTGGGTCTATGTCCTAGAGGCGAAGTGTTTTTTGCGGGCCGTAGTTTCTACTACAACTTCAGTTCATGATGTGCATGAGTAGTTCACTATGTATGGTTTCCTAACTAGTTTCGCTTCTTTTATATGCACCATCGGGCATGTAGAGGCCCTTTTTTTGTACTTATGACTTAGTACTTGATGGTGTTATATGTTGCTTCGGCTCGAGAAGTAGTTGATTTGACTTTATGCTTTGTATAACTTATGACAGCTTTAACTAAACGGCACTAATGACTTATAGAATCGTACTTTATGTATGTTTAATATGTTTATACCTTGTTTAGTTATGTTTTATGTATAATTCACTTAGATTGTTAGTTAATAAAAAGAATTATGCAAATCTTATAAAATCCTATAAAGGAATAGAGAAAAGAAAAGAAAATATTCCATGTAATAACGTGGATAGGAGTATTGGGGAACAAATAAATCTAAAATGCAAGATGGCATGCTTAAGCAATCTCTTGAAGGACTAAGAACTCAATACCCCTAGACACGGTGTTACTGCGAGTCTATTCACAGTTAGACTATTTAGTGTCATGGTTGTGTGCAAGACAATGCAGAAGATATGGAAGCCAATCAAAGGTCTCGAGTTCATAAAGATAGACGAGAACTTGGTGCTATTCGAACTTTATAGTAAGAAGGATTATGATAGGATCCTTAATGGACATCCTTGGTCATTAATAAAACCTCTTAGTCTTGAAGGAGTATGACAAGGAGGCTCATCCCTGGTATCTTCATTTCACTCACAAAGTTTTCTGGATTTGAGTGACGAATCTCCCAATGATTGCCATGAATGATAGTTTGGGAAGAATGATTAGAGGAGTAGTGAGGGAATGCATTGAAGTAGATATGAATAACAAAGGTAGGTCACAAGGACAGTATCTCCGTATTAGGGTTTTGTTAGACATCTCAAAACCTTTGCGGAGAGGTATGATGCTAAAAGTGAATAAGAATATAAGTTCTCAATGGCACGCCATCCAGTATGAAAGACTACAAAATTTTTGTTAAGGATCTGGTGTCATCAGACACGGGGTGGATGATTACGATAAAGATGAGGAGTAGGAGGCAAAAAATCTACAACTTGGAGACTATATGTGAACGAATTCAGAGTTGAAACCTCTAAAGGAATGGAACCTTGAATCTACTACTTTAATCCAACACTCTTCTACGAAAGAGGTAGGAGCAGTGACTTTAATGATGATGAATAACATAATATGACAGGTGTTAACCATCATGAGGAATCCTTTGTAGTGTGCGCAAACAAGCAAACTTCTGGTGATGGTCATGAGCAAAATAAAGAGATGTTAGTAATTAGTTTGATGGAGAAGAGCCTAGAAGCTACATCTCTTGTTAAAGTCAGACTAAGTCCTAGAAAAGCTAAGACGGGGAAGAAATGGAAGAAACTAGTCCATGTTATAGGCAGTGACAGCAAGAATGACCAAAAAAAGGATCAACAAAGCGAAATTTGGAAAATTATTTGTAAAGGGATCATGGACATCGAGGTTGACTTACACCCAGTGAGTCAAAAGCCAAGAATAGAGGGGGTTTTAGAAGGAGGTGGCCATGATGAAACAGCAACAGAGGTTGCTACATAACCCCACAGTCAGTAATGAAAATCTTATCATGAAATTATCGAGTATTGGGAATCCCTAGGCAATTCTGGCTATATGCCTCTTATTGAGGCAACATCACCCCAATGTGGTTTTCTTGATAAAGACCAAACTTTAAGCTAAAAAGTTCTCTGCTTTTAAGTGGAAGATAGGTTTTCCAATGGGTATTGGTGTAAGTGCAGATGAAAGAAGAGGCAACGTTGGGTTATTATGGAGACAGAAGATAGACATAGAGATAGTTAGATATTGTTCCCAATTCATTGATATGAAGATTCATGATTAAAATGCTAGGTCTTGACGTTACACTGGATTTATGGTGCACCAAATGTGGAAAACAAATAAGTCTCATGATAGTTTTTAAAAGATCTGTACCAAGAAGATGATACTCCATGGATTGTAGCTGGGGATTTTGATGAGATTATAGAGCAACATGAAAATACAAGATCCTTAAGACTCAAATGGTAGATCAGGGACTTTCATGAGGTTGTTGACTATTGTGGTTTAAAGGATTTTTGCTATGTGGTTTACCCATTTACATGGAGCAATGGCAAGAAGGATCGGAAAAATTTATCAGTTCAATTGGATCGTGTCCTAGCAAATCCTACTTGGAATGCGAAGTGGCAGCATACACATATCCAACACTTAGTTTCCTCACATTCGGATCATGTTCCAATACTCCTAGATAATGAAGGAATGAGTCTGATTGGGGGCACATAAAGAAAGAAAGACCTTTTATGTTTGAGAAAATATAGACTAGGGCTGAGGAATGTGAGCATATCATTTATCAGGGCTTGAGGAAATTACCATGAGATAATGAAGAGAGCATCATCATGTCGAAGATCAATTAGGTTAGTGAGCTTATGAAGGATTGGAACAAAACGACCTTTGGTCATGTGAGGATAAATATTAAGCAAATTCAGTCCAAAATAGAAAACCTAAAGAAACTACTGATAAGCCTATATTTTATAGTCTTATACTAGATAAATTGTTGTGATTTGCTTATATTTATTGGTGAATTTAAGAAGGATCCTTATCATTGTCTTCGTTTTCGCAGATTAAAGAGGTTTATCATATTTGGAGTGAAAGCAGACGAATACACCGCATTTTCAGAGCAAAAGAGGATCATTTACATGGCTGATAAACAACATTTTTTTATATATTAATTAACCCTCATATTTATTATTTTATACCTCTCTTGTGCTTAATCAATTGATTTTGGCCACTATTTATAAGTTTGGGTTCAAATTGGACTTAATTGTATTTTTCAGCATTGTGGCAATTTGACACTATTTCTGTATTTCAGGTATAACTTGAGTTATATACATCTAACAATTATGAACTTTACCTTGTAGGAAATTTGATAGGAAGATATACAACTTTGACGAAGAGCTCCAGAGCTGAATTGAATTTTTAATGGGTCATATTAGGCCTAGAAGTCAGAATAGAGGTGTGGTCACTGAAACTTGAGTAGTTTGTAAAGATTTAGTCATATCTTGGGATGTAGGAGTCATTATGGGCTAAAACCAGTGGCATTGGAAAGTTGCAACAAAACTCTTCAACTTTCATGAAAATCACTTATCCAAAAGGTGACGTTTTGATAGGATTTTTAACATATGAAGTTAGACAGGGCCCTGTGTCAACTCAAAAGCGACTGAAGAGTTAGACACAACCCTGTCTAACTTGGAAAATGCTTCTGCTAAGGAAGCACAACCATATTTATAGGTCACATGGTCGTGTGTCCCCTTACGGTGTAAGTTACGTCATTTTTCAAGTCACACGACCATGTTGTGTACTCACACGACCATGTGAGGTCTTCTAAAGTGAAAAATAGGCAGTTTTGCCCCCAAACTATTATAAATAGAGCAAACTCTTAAATCTTTTGGAGGACTTTTGTGACGGTAGACTTTGAGAGGCAAAGGGGAGTCTTAGTTTTCCTCAACCAAATATTGGAGGCTGGAGGCTAAGGTTTTGAAGACAAAGGCAAGAGTAATTGAAGTTCAATCATTGAAGACATCTTCTCCTTCTTCATCTTCTCCATCTTCTCTTTTGATAGAATCAGGGTTGTCTCTTTAACTTTTGTTCTTGATTGTGCTACATTAGCCATGAGTGGCTAAATTCCTTTTTCTAGGATTAGGATCTAGTTCTCTACTTTTCTATGTTGAATTATTAATTTAATTCTTTGTTAAAGAAAAATTATTGTTCTTGATTCATTCTTAGTATGTTTAATGCTTATGGTATGTTGCTGGCCATATTTACATGATCTTAGGCTTTAGGTGAAGGATCGAAAGATGAAACCTAAATGCTAGATAATCTAAGAATTGAACTTAGGAATTGAGACCTAGACATAGGCTTAAATCCTTATAGAAGCAAACAATTGTCATAAAACTTAATAAGTTGGAACTTGGATTAATTGCCATGAGAATGAGATTGATGGAGTTTTAGCATGTTTTTAATGCCAAAAAATTGGGCTTTAAACAATTTAGGACAAATCGCCTTCAAGAACATAACTGAACATTAGCAAAGATAGGATTACAATTTATTATAAAGGGTAGTGTCGTGAATTCCTAGTTTTAGACCTTTAAATCTTAGTTGAATCTTAACGTTTTTGGATTTATTTGCTTACTTTATTGCTTTAATTTTAGTCTTGATTTTAATTCAGCTTTCATTATTATTTTTAACTGCTTAAATAATCAAAGTCGCTGTAAGAGTTAGTAATCAATCGATCCTCGAGGAAACAATCTTATTTTATTATGTGTATGGTATGTGCGCTTGCAAAAAATTCACAAGTTTTTGGCGCTGTTGCCGGGGATTGTGTTGATATTAACACAAGCAACAATTTGGTTGATTTAAGCAATTTTTATTTTATTTTATTTTCATCTTATTTTATATAATTTATTCTTTTAATTTTTAGGTGTTATTTCTTTCTTATGCGTAGAACGAGGAGTCAAGAATATCTTACTATCCATGTTGATCTTGAGATCGAGAGGACACTTCGTAATATTAGAAGGGAAAGAAGAACACTGAGAGTTGAGGAAGACCACATGACAAACAACAATAATCAAATCGTCAATCAAGTGCAAAGGCTAAGGAATTATGAGATCCCTAATGCTAACACTTGTTAGTCTTCCATTATAAGGCCACAGGTAGAGGCCAACAATTTTGAGCTCTAGACATCATTAATCCAGATGTTCCAACAATTGTAATTTAGCGGGTCAACAATTAAGGACCCAAATTAACATTTGGATGAATTCTTGGAGCTATATGTATGATACAATAAAGATAAATGGGATTTCAACTTATGTTATACGGGTCAGACTTTTTCCCTTTCTCTTAGGGAGAAGGCAAAAAAGTGAATTCACTCAGAAGTCCCAAATTCACTTACCACATGAGACTTGATGGAGCAAGCTTTCTTGGACAAGTACTATCCAGTTGAAAAAACAATTAAGCTTCGTCAAGACATCACTACTTTCTCCCAAAAGGAAGATGAATCACTTTATGAAGCATATAAGAGGTACAATGATCTCATTCATCAATGTCCACATCATGGCGTACATGATTTTGTTGTTATGAAAATATTATATACTGGGTTAACTTTTTATACAAAGGCAACTCTTGATGCCATAGTTGGCGGTGCTTTGATGGAAAAGACTCCAATAGAGACAAGGGCTTTGATTCAAGAGGTCACTTCAAGCATTTATTTGTAGCCAAGTGAGAGATCATCATCAAAGAAGCAAGCCGGAAAGATAGAGCTTAATGCTATTATTATGTTGAATGTCAAGTTTGATGCCTTGACTAAATCACTTAAGAAGCTGAATATCAATGTTGTCGTTACTCCTAACATAACTTATGAAACATGTGGAGGAGGGCATTTGGCTTCAGAATGCAATGTCGTAGAAGAGTATTCTCAAGACCAATCTTTGAAGCAAGTGAGTTATTTTCAAAATGACAATTTCAAAGCTCAAGGAAATCCCTTCTCTAACTCATATAACCCCAGATGGAGAAACCACCCCAATTTCTCATATGGTACCCAACAAAACCAAGGGGTTCCATCCAACAATAGACCCCTACTCGGATTCCAACAACCTCAACAATCTTCTCAAGGTGCGAAGTCCAATTTAGAAGCCCTTATGAAAAATTTCATAATTACTCAATAGGAACAAAGTCAAGATATTCAAGCACAAGTGCAACAACATGGGGAGTCCATCAAGCAAATTATTACTTGCCTAGATCAAATAGTCACTTACTCCAAGATGTTTGAAACTAAAATAGCCCAACAAGCAAGCTTATTCAACATAATGCAAGGGCGAATACCAAGTCAACTGGAAACTAACCCAAGGGAGTAAGTTATTGCAATTTCATTGAAAAGTGATAAGCAACTTAAAGGCCTCACAAAGGAAGACAAGCTTGAAGATAAGGAAACCCATGAAAAGGAGAAGAAGCAAGAGAAGAGCGAGGAAATAACAATAGATGAAGAAAGTGCTAAAAATTATGTTTCTCCAAAAGTATATGTTCCACCTTTGCCCTTCCCTTAAAGCTATCAAAAGGTGAAGCTTGATCATCAATTTGGAAGATTTTTTTAGGTACTTAAGAAGCTTTACATTAACGTTCATTTTACGGAAGCTCTCTCCCAAATGCCCTCTAATGCTAAGTTTTTGAAAGAGATTTTCTCTAATAAGAGGAAGCTTGAGGACTATGAAGCCATTGCTTTGATGGGAGAATGTAGTGCAACCATTTAAAATAAGCTTCCACCTAAGCTTAAGGATCCGGGTAGCTTTTCAATTCCATGCTCAATTAAGAACATGAATATTAACAAGGCTTTGTGTGATCTTGGGGCAAGTGTGAGTTTGATGCCCCTTTCTATTTTTGAGAAACTTGATATTAGGGAGCTCAAACCAACCACCATCTCTCTTCAATTGGCAAAACATCCTATTGACATATTAGAGAATATACCATTGAAGGTGATAAAGTTTTACATACCAGTCGATTTGTTGTGCTTGAGATAGAAGTAGATGTTCAAACCCCCATCATCTTGGGCAGGTCATTCCTAGCCACTGTTGGAGCCATGTTTGATGTGAAGCACGAGAAAATAACCCTCAAAGCAGGTGAAGAAGTTACTAAGTTCAAATTATCTCAAGTTTCCAAGCAACTAGTCATTATTGATTCTTGCTTGAGAGTTAATGTGGACGAAAGGCTAGCTAGAGATGTGCACACTAAAAACCATTCATAAGACCCCTTAGAGAAGTGTTTAGTGCACAATGGTAACACAAACGATGAAGATGAGGAGGTGGCAACCTATGCTCAAATTTTGGACGCATGCCCAACTGTTTCCCCTTCTCAAAATGGTAAATTCAAGGAGCTAAAGGTCCTCTTAACCAAAGACTCCTCACTTAAAGAAAATAAAGGCCCAGAGGAATCTGTAACTGATGATATGCCAGAAAAGAATTTGCCCAAAGTTGCCACCAACTTTGAGAATGCTAAGCTATGCAAGAAGAGACCAAAGAAGCGGTATGGCAAATGTATCAAGCAGGGTGAGTTTAACATTAGGGATAAATTATTGTTTATAACTCACGTCTTCATCTTCTTCCTAATAAGTTTTGGTTAAAAGGGTATAGACCATATGAGATTATTCACGTCTTATCGTATGGTGTGCTTAAGGTGAAGAAAGAAGGTCATAAGACATTCTTGTTAAATGGTTAGAGAGTGACGCACTATGAAGAAGGGGTGGAGACTGAGAACCACTCCATTGACATCACATAAGCATGGAACCAGTCCATAGTCAAGTTAATGACTATAACTTAACGCTTCACAGGAGGCAACTTGTGTTTCTATCTTTGCATTTAGTTTTTCAGTTTTTGCTTTGTTTTTCTAATAAAATTTTTTTTGTCTTGACCTTTTTTATTTTTCTTGTGTAATTTTAGACAACATGTCACTGCTCAACTAGACTAGATGTTTAAGTTCATGGCTACTGATAACAATGTATTTTATTCAATTTATAATCCTCTCACTAGGCTTCTTAAGGTTCAATTTGGCTTAATTAAGTTGATTTTGTCACATTTTATGAAATTGAGCTTAATTGGATCATTGAAGAAATTATTGCTTGAATTATTATTAATTTGGGTGATTGCATTCTTAAGTAAACTGACCATAATTTGAGTTGCAATTATCTGATTAATGTGATTCTGGTCTTGTTGGAAAGTTAAGATAATTCTCTAATAACTATTCACTTGATATAAAGAGCCACATTGATAGCAATATATTTCATTAATTGTATAATCTTCTCACTTGACTTTTTTAGTAAATTAGCTATAATTTGAGTTACAAATATCTGATGAATGTGATTTTGATCTTGTTTTAAAGCTAAGACAAATTTCTACAACTTTCATGAAGACATCAAGACCCAAAACACACGTTTGGATAACTCAAATTAGAGTTGAAGTAAAATCTAGAGTTTTGAACCTGACAGCTTGACCTATGAGTACTCATTAGATCATATTTTGAGTTATAGGCGAGCTTTGGGAATGAAATTAGTGCCATTTCAAAGTTAAGACTCATATCTACAACTTTCATGAAGAATACAAAATTCATATCGGATGTCTTGAAGGTGATATTGGGCTTGGAAGTCAGAACAGAGGAACTGAAGTTGGGCGTGACCTATGTACAGTAATTGGGTCATATCTCAAGCTGTAGGTGGTCAAATAAGCTGAAACCGGTGGTTATAGAAAGCTAAGACAATTTCCTAGAATTCACTTGATCATATTCTGACGCATGCCATAAGCTCGGAGCGGAAACATTTCAGAGAATCTCTATAATTTCAGCTCATTCATCATCATCAAGCAACTATTTTGGCATTTACTTCTCATCATCAAACAACTCAATTGTCTTCTTGTACTCCTTGGGCTCTATAAAAGGGAGCTTAGGTGCTCATTCAGATCATCTTTGATCTTAGTTTAGTTTATGCTATTGTGCTATTTGTTTCTTTTGTTGTAGTTTTCTTTGTTCTAAATTGAAGTTATGTTTATTTCTTTCTTCTTATCTCTTTCTTTCTTCTTATCTATGAGTAACTAATTTTCATTTTGTTTAGGTGAAATGGTGAAGCTTTAGGTAATAAGTTGAGGTTAGATTAATTTTCTTCTTATACTTAAATGCTATATTTTTAAGTGATCATTATATGTGTTGTATGTTGTTTCCAATCAATTTAGAAACTCTTCTTGTATATTGAAGAACTTGATTCATTGTAGACAAGACGTTAGCACAGTGGATGCTTGAAACCATTTATAAGTGTTGGTGGATAATTAAAGGAACCATAATATGATTACATATATAATCTAAATTGAACTTTGAATGTTATATTTTTCGATTGGAACCTCCATTATATATGATTTCAATGGAGTTATAAAAAGAAATAATATTGTCTTTAATTTATTGCCAAGAGTGGATCTCCTAACCCAAGCAAATCTTTTTCATCTGTGAACAATTTTTATCACCTTTAGTATTGTGACAAATCTTCTTTTTACCTCAAATAATTTTTCTTTATCAATTTCCTGTAGATCGATCTCGGACTCCTGAGAATATATTACTTGAAACAACATACTGTTGGGTTTGCAACTTTTAATTCCCATCAAGTTTTTTGCACCGTTGCCGGGGACTTGATTTGAAGTTCTAATTTATTGAGATTCTCTTTCTGTAAGTAAACTTCACCAACAGGTATATTCTTCCTCTACTCTTTGATTTTTTTTTAATTTACTAATTTACTAACTAACTTACTAATTAACTTACAAACTTACTAACTTATTAACTAACTTTTATATTTATGTCACTTATTTATGCTTTTTAATCTTTTTATTTATTTATTTATGCTTTTTTTTTTTTTTTATTTTTTTTTATTTATGCTTTCTAACTTCCTAACTTTTATATTTATGTCATTTATTTATTATTTTTAATTTTATTTATTTATGTTATTTATTTACGCTTTTTTTTTTTTTTTTTTTTTTTATTTTTTTATTTACGCTTTTCGACTTACTAACTTAGTAATTTTATATTTATGTCATTTATTTACGTTATCTAACTTTTTAATTTATGTCATTTATTTATGTTATCTGACTTATTTACTTATATCATTTATTTTTGTTTTCTGATTTACTAACTTGCACATTATTTTTATTTTACGTTACTTATTTATGGTTAATTGGTATCGTGATTTAAATTCTGATCGTTTGGTTAAAATTAATCTTGATATTTTATATATTAATTTATTTGAATCACAATCACACACAATTGACATAATGACTGAAATTGAAGGTGCACATGTTGAACATAAAAATCAAACACAACGAGCTGAAAATGAAAGTGTACATGATGAACAGAAAAATCAACCGTTGCGAACTATGCGTGCATATTTGCAACCACCTCGAAATTCTAGTCCATCATATTTTATCTTTTCACTCACTACTAATAATTTTAAATTTAAGTCGGATATGATTTCTTTACTTCCTAATTTCCATGATTTAGAATCTAAAAACCCATATTTACATCTAAAAGAATTTGAGAAAGTATGTATTGCTTTCAATTATCAAAATTGCACTGAAAAGATTGTTAAACTTAAATTATTTCCTTTTTCTTTGAAAGATAAAGTAAAAACTTAGCTTAACACTTTAAAACTAAGATCAATTGGCACATGGCAAAAAATGCAAGGTAAGTTTTTAAAGAAATTTTTCCAACACATAAAACCAATGCTTTGAAAAGACAAATCTAAAATTTTTCCCAAAATTCAAATGAAACGTATTTTCAAAATTGGGAACGTTTTAAAGATTTGTTAAATTCTTGCCCACATCATGGTTTTGAAAAATGACAGACTATAAGCTTCGTTTATGAAGGTTTAATACCTGAAACTAAACAATTTATGAAAATGATGTGTAATAGTGAGTTTCTTGATAAAGAACTCGAAGAAGCTTTAGATTATTAAAACTATTTGGCTAAAAATTCTCAATCTTGATATGGTACTAATCCTTCTAAAAATTCAATTAGATATAACCTTGCAAATGCTGGTAAAGGAAAATATCATCTTAGTCAAGAAAACGATCTAAATGTTAGGTACGCTAGTTTGGCAAGAAAGGTTGAATCCATGGAATTAGGGAAAGTGAAAGAAGTCAAATTTGTGCAAAATGAAGAAATTTGTGGCATTTGTGACGAATTAGGATACTCGACAAATGAATGTCCAAATATTCATGTTTTTAAAGAAGTTATGCATGAGTAAGTAAATGCAATGAACAATTTTAAAAAGCCATTCACCTCTTCTTTTTCAAATTCTTACAATCTGGGATGGAGAAACCACCCGAATTTCAGTTGGAGGAATAATAATCAAGCACAATTTATGCAACCATCGCCTCCTCAAGAACAACAGGATTCTCAAAATTCTCAAGGTTATGCACCTTATGTCCCACCATATAGGAAAAACTTTGAAGAAACATTGAATGCATTCATAGAAAAGCAATAGGTCATCAATAAACAAAACACTCAAACCATGATTGACATAAAAGACACTCTTTCCAAACTTACTTATGCACTCACCATTCACGAGAATGAAAAATTTCCTTCTCAACCTCAACCGAATCCCAAAGGTCAGTATAGTCTAAATGAGGGTAGTTTAGAAAATCAAGATTAAATCAATTCAGTGATAACTCTTAGAAGTGGAAAAGTGATTGAAAAAGAAATTTCTGAACCTTGTGAGAAAGATGGTGAATCAATCTCTTAAGATAAGGAAGAGGTTGATAAGTCATCTGGCCAAAATGAAACCAAACTCTCATCTCCTCCACCCCCTTTTCCTCAAGCATTAAGCAAACCAAGGAAATTGAACCACCACATTGAAATTTTTGAAATTTTTAAACAAGTGAAGGTCAATATTCCATTTTTAGATGCTATCAAATAAGTTCCTTCTTATGCCAAATTTTTGAAGGACTTATACACTGTTAAAAGGAAATTAAATGTGAAAAAGAACGTCTTTTTGACTGAACAAGTAAGTTCCATTATTCAAAACAATAATGTTTTGAAACATAAAGACCCTGGTTGTCCTACAGTTTCATGCATTATTGGAGAACATAAAATTGATCAAGCTTTACTTGATCTTGGTGCTAGTGTTAATTTGCTTCCATATTCAGTTTATCAACAACTCAATCTGGGTGAGTTAAAACTAACTTCTGTAATTCTTCTACTTGTTGATAGATCAATTAAAATTCCGAAAAGAATAGTAGAAGATGTGTTGGTACAAGTTGATAAATTCATTTATCCTGCGGATTTTATTATCTTGGAAACTGAACCTATGGTTAATAGTTCCAAGTCAATTCTTGTTATTTTAAGTCGTCCATTTTTAGCAACATCTAATGCTTTGATAAATTGCAGGAATGGAGTAATGAAGCTAACATTTGGAAACATGGCACTAGAGCTTAATGTTTTCAACATATGCAAGCAACCACATGAAGTCCATGATAAAAATGAGGAAGCCTATGGGATTAAGGCCATTGTAGATGATCATCTTCTAAAAGGGAGTTCTTCTGACCCATTAGAAGTTTGCTTAATTAATTCATTTGATTCAGGTACGCAAGTAGATGGTGATATTTCTGAAATATGCTCTTTGCTTGATTGTACACAAGAAATTGCATACAAGGGATGGAAGTCGAGATTTAAAGAGTTAAAACTCATGAATGATAATACTCATGAAGAAGTACCCACACTGGAACTAGAGTCATTACCTGCTGGGTTGAAGTACACATTTTTTGGAAAAGAACAAAGCTTTCCAGTAGTAATTTCATCAATCCTTACAAGAGAACAAGAAGGTATGTTGATAGAAATACTTAAAAGGCATAAAAGTGTAATTGGATGAACATTAAAGGACATAAAAGGTATTAATATATTAATTTGTACACATAGAATACAATTAGAGGATAATGCTAAAACATCACAACAACCTCAAAGAAGATTAAATCCACACATGAAAGAGGTAGTTAGGGCTGAAGTTCTCAAATTACTTGATGTTGGAATTATTTACCCTATTTTCGATAGCCAATGGGTAAGCCCTACACAAGTTATGCAACATCCCCAAATCTAATAACCGTAATGTAATTGTCATTACACCACAGTCACTAAATCCATGCGTGTCACAATACCAACAACAATATTTTCAAAAAATTTCATTATATATAAATAAAAAATATGAGCCTCGAATGAAGCATATTTAGTACCCAACTTTTAAAATATAACCACTGAAGGAAAAACATATTCCATATATAAATATATTCATCCTTGACACAAAGTACTGGTAACACGAAACATAATACTTACATATTCAAATAAAAGATGACGGGTACAAAGGCACTAAAGGGAAAAATAGTAACCCTGGGATAGGTACTACTAGCAGACAAAGCCACAACCCCTATATATATATATATATATATATATATATATATATATATATATAACACTCGGTGTCCTAGTCGACACGCCAGGCATCAATGCCCCTAGGAAGTTACACTCGTACGTAACCGAAGAAATTTCATCTAGATACCGTATCGACAACAATAAATCAGCCCAATCAGTAAGTGTGTGGTCCCTCTTCTTCTTCCTCACGATCTTTTATCAAATATAAATATAAAATAAAATGACACAATAAAGAGGTGAGAACTCCTACATCAATATCATCATGGCAGCATGGAGACAATACGGACAGTAATACCATCCAAATACAACAAGCAACATGCACAATTATTAATAGGCAAAATAATATTATTAGTTAATCATCAACTTCATACATCATTTAAGAGATAATTCAATAGATAGTCATTTCATCAAACATCAGATAATTGGGCAAGTATAGAATGATGCAATGATATGCAGACTGTTATGCAAATGCACAATGTACAAGTTCCCTACTCCATGGAGCTAGACACAATTTCGGGGATAATGATTCTACAAGACATGCTTGTATCTTGTCAAGTATATTCAATGTAACAGTCCCAGCCACCTCATTCGATACCTGCTGGTCTGTTCATCAGTGTCCCAGCCACCTTATTCGGTACCCATTGGTCTGTCCATCGGTGTCCCAGCCACCCCATTCTGTACTCGCTAGTAAAATGTATGATCATGATTCAATGCGTACACACGTGTAAATGTTATAATTATCAATGTCATGAATTTCAAAATCATAAGCCATCATTGGCCACAATAGTCATCGACAGTCATTAACAATCCTGGGTCCTCACTTGTGGGCCCGGTAGCAAGTTGTCCTTCATTCTCAATTATGTAAAACTTGATTATCATTTTATTATTAGAATTATACCTCAACTTCAACAATTTTCCCATTGAGTTTCACTAGGGAATATATCCTCATAACTTTCACCTAATCCTTATTACTCTAATTTAAAAAGTTCTTTTCTTTGTCCTTAATAAAATTCACCTAAAATGAGTATTTTATGTTTCTCAAAACCTCCCTTACACTCCAAATTCTTGTTTCCCTAATTCAATTAGTCCTTCTCTTTATTCTTAATAAAACTTATTTCATTAAATTTCTCATGATTCTCAAAACCTCACTTTCACTCATTTTCCTTAATTGGCCGAGATTTACTCTTGTATTGAAGGTAAGATTTCGTTTCTTTTCCTTTTCCATTTTGTGAGTTCCTAACCTAATATTTAATCACTTAATTGTTCAAAACTCCATTTTAATACAAAACTTTATCTTAGTTACCCTAAGTTGTCGTAAACCCTAAAATCATTGGACCTAATATTCATCTTCTTATTTCATCATTTTCATTCCTCAACCAATCCATGTTAAATTTAAACTTCTGAGTTCCAATTCACCACAATTTTAATCATAGATTTCTATTTTTCTTATCCTTTTGGCCGAGACCCTCAACAAAGGTCTCTAGGTCCAAATTTCTATCCACTCATCAATTAATGGCTTAAGTTCGATTTTAGCACAAATTTTGGTTCTTGGTTCATCATTTAAGGCCACAAGGCCATGAGTTTCTCTTCAAGATAGACAAAGATTCCTTGTCTTCCACGATTTATTTCAAGCATACAAAACAATATAAATCATCAAGAACACATAATAATACAATATTAAGCAATAATACTATACAACACATAATCATAAATCATCAAACTCAAGCAAATCAAATGGGGAAGTCCACATATGGAACCCCCCATTCTCAACCCAAATTCGTCCCTCACCACCATGAGTGGTTGATAAGGATGATTCTCCCTCTTATCTTAAGAGAAGATCAAAAGAGAGCTCCTTGATATCTCCTTGAATTTTCGTCCACCACCAACAAGCGATTCCTTAAGACAACAAGAAATCTAACATTAAATCTAAGCTTGATAGAAGACAACCATGGATCAAGATCATGGTTTAATACTTTAAAAATAAGATTAGAAGTGAAAGTTCAAAACTTCACCTCTAGGTCTTCAAATCTTGGACTTAGAAGAAACACTTGAAAATGGATGAATTTGAAGATGGTCTCAACATGAAAATATCTTAGAATAGTGTCTAGATTCAAGATCAAGGGTTTGTTCGAATTAAACAAGGTTGGATGGTATTTTGGGGGTATTGATCATGAGTTATAGGAAGAAAAATAGTGTAGAATGTCCAATGGCAAGCACCTGAGCACTATCCTTCCAGCGCCTAAGCGCTGGCTAGGCACGTCCAACATTTTTTTCTCTACCAACTGAGAGCCTAAGCGCTCCATTACTAGCGTCTAAGCGCTGACTGGGTAACATTTAATACTTCTTCTCTGTCAACTGAGCACCTAAGCGCTCCATTACCAGCGCCTGAGCACTGACTACTCACATGGAGAGAAAAGAGAGAATAGGAAAAGTGAGAGAAAAGGTGAGAGATGGTCCAAGAACAAGGCTTAACTAAGATGGCTATGGATCAAAACATAGTCTAGAACCTTAAAATGAAGAGAGAAAACTCTAGATTAGAGCTTGATGCCTCCTTGATGATTTTCATCCAACTCCACCACTAAAACCCTGGGACATCAAACTTTCACAATCAATAACCAAAACTTGAAAAGAGAAGCCCTTGGTCACAAAGGTGACCAAGAATCATGAAAATGAGAAGAGAAAATTGAAAAGTCATGAACTTTACCTTAAAGCTTCAAATCTTAGGGCTTTATGGAAGAAAATGAAAATGGTAGATTTGGGTGATGGTCACAAAAGAGAAAAACTTCAAGATGATGAGAAGGTGCAAGAAACAAGGTTGGTTGAGCAAGAAGATGTGGGTGGCCAAAAATGGTGGTTTGGCCGTGGAAGAGGAGAGAAAATTGAGAGAATGGGTGAGCCCCTTGGAAATGATTCCAACAAGAAGGAAATATTCCAATCCAGATGTAGATTCAAGCAAAGTGTGAGCTTGAAATCAAATATTCATGGAGGGTGGATGGATGTGGGTTCCATGAGGGTGGAGAGAAAATAGAAAAGAGAAAGTTTGAGAGAAAAAGAGAGAGAAAGGAAAAGTAGAGAGATAAAGTGATAGCAAATTTTTTTTTTGAAAATGAAGGAATGCCTTTAGTGGAAAAGATGACTATTTTGGTCTTCCATTTTTCCCCCAAAACTGTGGGGCCTAAGTGAGAGAGAGAAAAAAAGCTTCTCCAATAAACCAATAGGAAATTACTAGGAAGCTTCCTCCAAAGCTTCTTCAAGAAGCCAAAGTTCACCTTTTTGGAAAAAGTCAAGGTGATGTGACATAAAGTGAATTTCTAGATAAGGTGATAAGGATTTCATCACAAGCTATTATCCAATGGACAAATGATATAATTAGCAAAGTCAGTATTTATTGTCCAACAGAAAATAGAATGTATCACAGTTTTATTTATCGGGGTGAACCGTGATTTTATTTACCAGATAAAATCTCGAAAAACGAAAACTTCGTAAACTGTGTCCAGCCTCAGGTTTAGTAAGATCTCCTATCGACGTTTCCATAGTCTAAGGTTTTCCAGCCTAGGAAAAATATTTTATTTTTCGGGCTCTGCTCAGTATGCACGTAAATCTAAAAATATATTAAAAAATTAACGTTTCTAGAAAAATCCACAAAAATTCACAAAAGATAACAAATATTATAAAATAAATATTTATCATGAAATAAACAACTTTTGGAATGTTACAAGTTGTGCCTAAGAAATCTGGAATAATAGTGGTTGAAAATGAAAAAGGTGAATTAATACCTACGCGAGTTTCATCCAGTTAGAGTATGTGTATTGATTTTAGAAAATTAAATGCAACCACTAGAAAAGATCATTTTCCTTTGTCATTTCTTAATCAAATTCTGAAAAGAGTAACAGGACATTCCTATTACTATTTTCTTGATGGTTATTCAGGGTATAATCAAATACCAATTACATTATAAGATCAAGAAAAGACCACTTTTATGTGCCCCTTTGGCACTTTTGCATATAGAAGAATATCTTTCGGTCTTTGTAATGCTCTGGTAACTTTTCAAAGATGCATGTTAAGTATTTTTAATGACACGATTGAGCATTATTTATAGGTTTTCATGGATGACCTGACAATTTTTGGAAATTCTTTTGAAAATTATCTTGATAATTTGGATAAAGTTCTTAAAAGATGTGAAGAAAAAGGATTTGTTTTAAATTGGGAAAAATGTCATTACATGGTTACCTCAGGAATTGCGTTAGGTCATATGATATCTTCTAAAGGAATTAAAGTTGATAAGGCTAAAGTTGAATTAATTGCTTATTTGTCTTCCCCAAAAACAATCAGAGAAGTTCGTTCCTTTTTAGGACATGCAGGATTATATCAAAGATTTATTAAGGACTTTAGTGGCATATCTAGACCATTATACAATCTTCTGATAAAAGATGTACCATTTGATTGGACTCAAGAATGTCAAAAATCTTTTGAAAATTTAATTGGTCTTCTGACATCGGCTCCTATCATGCAATCCCCTGACTAGTCTTTGCTTTTTGAATTAATGTGTGATGCAAGTGATTTTGATGTTGGCGCTATTTTAGGCCAAAGAAAGGAAGGTAAGTCTCATGTGATTTGTTACGCAAGTAGAACTTTAAATAGTGCATAAATGAAGTATACCACTACTGAAAAAGAACTATTTGCTGTAATTTTTGCATTGGACAAATTTCGAGCTCATTTAGTTAGTTCTTCTACTATTGTTTTTACTGATCATGTTGCTGTTAGATATTTAATGTCTAAGCAGGATGTTAAATCTGGGTTGATACGGTAAATCTTGTTGCTTTAAGAATTCAACATCACAATAAAAGATAAGACAGGAGCTGAAAATATTGTTGCAAATCATTTGTCCAGACTTATAACAGGCTCACCTTTTGATATCACACCTATCAATGATCCTTTTCCTAATGAATTTTGATTTTCTGTCAATTCAATGCCTTAGTTTGCTAACATAGTCAATTTTCTTGTAACAAGAAAGATGCCGCCTCAGTGATTACATCAAGACTTAAAAAAGTTTTTGACTAAGATGAAATTTTTTTATTGGGACGACCCATATTTGTTCAAATATTGTCCTGATCAAATCTTTCGGAGATATGTGCCCGACAGTGAGGTAGGTATTAAATTTTTGTCACTCAGAAGCATATGGGGGTCATTTTTCTTCAAACAAAATAGCTACAAAAATCTTGCAGTGTAGATTTTATTGGCCCACTTTATTTAAGGATAGCTATACCTTTTGCAAAAGTTGTGAAAATTGTTAGAAATTAGGTTTCATTTTTAAAAGAAATATGATGCCTTTGAACCCTATCCTTGTCATTGAAATTTTTATTGTTGGGGAATTGATTTCATGGGTCCATTTCCATCCTCATTTGGATTTGTGTATATTTTAGTTGCAGTTGATTATGTCTCAAAATGGAATGAAGAGATTCTATATCGACACAATGATCATAAAATTGTTCTTAAATTTTTAAAAGAAAATGTTTTGAGTCGATTTGGAATCCCTCGAGCTATCATCAGTGATGAGGGAATACATTTCTGCAATAAATCATTTGAATATTTAATGAAGAAATATGGTATTGCCCATAAAGTTGTCACCCCTTATCACCCTCAGACAAGTGGACAAGTAGAATTAGAAAATAGGGAAATTAAATAAATTTTGAAAAAAAAAACGGTTAACCCAAATCATAAAGATTGGTCTTTAAGACTAAACGATGCACTTTGAGCTTACCGTACTGCTTTCAAAACATCTTTAGGCATGTCACCCTATTGGTTAGTTTATGGGAAACCTTGTCATTTTCCTATAGAACTAGAGCATAAAGCATTTTGGGTCATTAAAACTTTCAATTTAAATCTTGATGATGCTTGCAGGTTATACAAATTACAAATAAATGAACTTGAGGAATTGAGAAATGATGCATATGAAAACTCAAAAATTTATAAAGTTAGAACAAAAGCTTTTCATGATAAATCAATTTTGAGAAAATCTTTTGAAATTGGTCAAAAAGTTCTACTTTATAATTCTCATCTTCACCTATTCCCTGGAAAATTGAGATCTAGGTAGACTAGCCCTTTTTATTGTTAAATATGTGTATCCTTATGGGGCCATAGACATTAAGAATCCTAGGAATGGTATTATGTTTAAGGTCAATGGAGAAAGACTTAAACTATTTCTGGAAAATCAAGTTGCTGACGTAGAACCCATTTCCCTTTCTGATCCTTGTTATGAGAAAAATTTACTCTGATTTTGTGGCTTTATTTTGCTTTGCAGTTCTTTGTGTTCCCAGTAAAATGATGGATAACGGTACTCCGTGACTCTCAAGTCGATTTATTTTGTTTAGTTTTCCAAAATAACTAATTCCTTCTCCTTTAAAATGGATGTCATTCTTTCAAACCTAAGAAAACATTTTCCTTCTCTTCCTCAAAATGCTCTAGCAAAAATTTACGAAGCTAGATGTGAAAGATTGAGACTGTTAATGCATAAGGGTATGCCAAAAGATGTACGCTGGATAATCGAAGCAAAGGTCTAACTAGCAGGTGAGTTTTCTATTTCATTTGACTCATACATGCCAGGTCTTGGTAGAAGTTCATATTCTAAAAGGAGAAGAACAAAAAGATTACAAGTTTGTCACAAATGTGCATGATGGAATTGTAATAAGCGATGTTGTTCTTTGGGGATGGTTTCCGCAAATAAAGAAGATAAAAATTTTTTCATTAAGAATGGACTAAGTAAGGAGTCATTAGATGATATCTTATTGACTCTTGATACGCATTCTTGTGGATATGAGCATCATGAACTTTTTAAATTGTGGAATCTCTTCAAGGAGGAACAAAAGCATTACAGTCTTGGGAATCTGACTCTAAAAGACCTTGTTTACTAATTTATAAGAAAATTAGATAGGAAGTTTATCCTCGACTTATAGAAGACATTTAAGCCATTTCTGAATGTGAAACCAGAGGCAGATGTGAGTCACATCCACAACAACATTAGGTAGATTGTATACCACATGTGAGGCAGCCAATCGCATTATGGCCACTTATCCTTTTTGGGAGCCCTATGTTGCGCTAGTCTTGAATGGGTCTAATACTAGTCAACGATGCTTTGGCACAAAGCTGAAAGAGCATACTACCTCTATCCCAATCTCAAGTGAGTATACACTCATCTTTCATCAGGTTACTGACAACTTAATGAAAAGAAGAGGGCAAAACTACGATTGTACTTAGTCTTTAATTAGATTAGAAGCCCCGGGTAGATGCCCATCTTGTCATAGACTCAGAAGAAGATCTTCACACGCCAGTATATAAATAAGGTTTGTGTGCCATGCTCTTTAGAGAGTCATGTGCTACAATCCCAGTTCTTGGAACCATGGCTCTGTAGCACTAATGGATAGAAAGAAGTGTCCCGTCTTTACAGAAAATAGAAATTGTTAACTGAGCTATATACTTACTTTACTTAGTAGGCCTCTATGGCGAGTTCTGACTGGCTATGGTCAGGTACCATCTTCTTAGAATATAGGCCTTTAATTAGGTTTGCAGGAAGATAAAGGGCTGTTATTCAGTAAGAAGGATGGAAAGGACTCAAAGGTTCTTGTTCTTAGTTCGGCAATCCTTGTGGAGTTCTTATGTTGCATTGGTGACACGCAACTCAAAGATATGTCACTACTACACTCATGACGCGCAATATAAAGATACGCTATGAAAACTGTACATACAAGTATGTCCTCATTTGTTATTATATTTCTTTTATCTTTGTATAATTTTGTTGTATTTTGGTTTTGGACAGACAATCCTTTGAGTATGGTCTTTCAAGGGTTTCTAGACTTCTTTACCCTGATGGTTTTCTTGAAGTTAAAAAAAACAAAACAAAACAAAAAAAAAAGATTCTGTGTTTCTTAATTTCAAACTTTTCTGATAACAGTCAACCTACCCTTATAGGTGTTATCATTACCTTTTCTATTTTTTTTTCCTATTTAAACACTCTATTTTCTCCACTTTCCTCTAACTCATAATCATTCAAAGGGAGGGTGAGTATAGAAATGGAAGGAGTTTCTGTTTATCGACTTAAAAATATATGTGTATTTTGTGGGTCTATGTATAGGAAGGGCTTAAAGTTTGTAAACGCAGCAAGCACTCTTGGTCGAATACTTGCTACGATGAATATTCATGTTGTATATGGGGGAGGTTACCATAGGTTAATGGGGGTTGTATCATTTGTTACTTATATAGGAGGCAGTCATGTTTTAGGTGTCATTCCTGGACTTTTAACTCAAAAGAACATCACTGAAAAGACAATTTGGGAGGAATTTAAGGTATCATCTATTCATGCACGAATGAAGAAAATGTTTGACAACTCTAATGCATTCATTGCCTTACCAGGTGGTTTTGGTACTTTGGAAGAAATTTTTCAAATTGTCTCTTGGGCCCAACTAAACATCCACCATAAACCCATTGGTTTGTTGAATGTTAATAATTTCTTTGATCTTTTGTTATTTTTTTTCTTGACAAAATTATGGAACAGAAATTTATCACACCTTCGGCAAGACAACTTCTTATCTCTGCTTCCACTATTAATGAGTTGATTGATAAACTAGAAGCTTTTGTTTATGAACCTGATCCACCAATAGCTCAAATAGATTGGTCAGCAGGAAGCGGTGAGGGAAGCAGCATGCAAAGAAAGCCAAATCTGACACTTCGTCTATAACTTTCCTTTACCTTTGATTTTATTTATCGTACTTTATTTCTGTTTAAATTTGTGTCAGATTTCTCCAACAGGTACTATCTTCTATCCTTTACTCATCTATATTTTAACATTGTAGACAATGTTGTGATCTGGTCGGGGGAAAAGGATAGTTGAAAAAAAAATTTGGGAAGCATGATATGATTGTCAGCAACCTACTAAACTAATTAAGGATGACAGAGTAAGGAGTAAATTTTGCTCTTGAGACACATTTTAGTTGAAGAAGTATGTTTATTGATATGATTGTCAGAAACCTATTTATAGTAAAACCAATTAAGGATGGCAGAGTAAAGAGTAAATTTTGCTCTGGAGGTAATTTTACTCTTGAGATGCATCTTAGTTGAGGAAATAATTATTTTAGAAGTAGCAAAAAGCATATCTTGGGTTATAGCATAAATTGTCTTCTTTCTTAAAAATCACATGCTTGGATATGAATGTTGAATTAGTGGATTGAGAATGATAGAAATATTCCTTTTGAGATTTTGAGCCTATTGATGAATGGATTGAACATTTGTACCATTTTCTTCTTTCTTGTGTGATTTTCACTCATGAAATTATTATTCTAGAACTTGCTTTGACTCTTTTTTAGGCTATATTTTCACATGCATACATAAATATGATTAGGGCATTTTTCTTGAAATAGTTACTTTAACCAAATAGCCAAGAATGATTGGTGCACAAATAGGCAGCCTTGCTCAGCAGCATATTGTCTCAATATGATATCAAGCACTCTTATAACTTCTTGGAAATTCTCTGATTCATGCCAACGTAAGGCATTGGAAATGGCATATTTCCCCTTGCTTAACCTCTATGAGATTATTGGACCCTTCCTTGTTTCTAGCTCATTATGTGCCTTAAATGAAAAACTATGTTCTTACCCGACTTTAGGGAATAAGAGAACATTAGCTTTGTCATTAGATGAGTACTTGAACAAGTGTGGGGGTGTATGTGCAAAATAGTTAGTGAAAAAGGAAAGAGTGGTTAATTAAAAAAATGTGTGTATATTTATATAAAAAAAACAAATGTGTAAAGAAGGACCAACAAGGCAAAAAGGGAAGGGAAAAGAATATGTAAAGGGAATTTGTATTAGGTGGAGTTAGGATGAACTTTCATGCTTGTTAATTGAACTCAGCTCTCATGCTCTTTTATTCTCTTTGATTTTTAACTTGTCAAATCCATATTACCACTCTCCTTTATCTTGACCTCATTACAACCTTGAAAAAGTCATCTTGATTTGTATGTGCATGTGTTTTGTGTAGTGGAGAAGTAGAAGATAAGCAAGCTTATGGTAGTGCAATTTTTCATGGGTTGAATTGAGTGAAATACTTACCTTTTGAATGCTTGAAGGATTGAGAGTAAATTTTGTGAGGATCTATCATTCTTGATTCATTCTTTTTAACTGAAGTTTCTTTGCTTGATTTGAGATATAAAGAAATGTTACCTCATTAATGCTTTGATCCCCTGAATGACTGATTGCTCTTCTTGATTCATTGAATCCTTTAGGTTGTGTTTGGAATAAATAAAAATGAGAAATGATTTGATTTTATTTGAATTGATTTGATTTGATTTGATTTAAAAATCAAATTTTGTGTTTGGAACTTTAAAAAAAAATAAGATTTGAATTGATTTAGAAATCAAATTTTGTGTTTGGAATTCATTAAAATGAGAATTGATTTGATTTGATTTTATTATTTTACATTTTAACCCTTATGAAAAGTTGTTAGAGGTAGTTACTAAGGGTAAAATAGTCTATTTATTTCAAATCAAATCAAATCCTAACAAATCCTGTAACACCCTCCGTAGGGCGTCACATTTTGAATAAAACATAAAACCAAATGAAATCATTTTATAAAAAATTTGAGTTTTAAAAGATAAATTTTAAAATATCATTTTTGCGGAAATATAAACTTACCAAAACTTATAAGTAAAACAGAAAATAGATTGAATTAATTAATACACATATTATATATGTTACAAAATATCCAACAACAAATTTAAACATAACATTTACAGACTCAGAGAAACAGTAGCAAACCCAAAGATGGGTACTACTAATAGCACGATAACAACACTAACGAAAAAAAAACCCAACCTACAAGATCCGTGTCTCCACCAACTGCATCCTGTTGAAGTTTGAAGGTCACTCTTCGACGCCGTCACGATCTTCAGAATATGGCCTCCAATAGGTTTACTCCGCCTACTATACGATTTTAACAATACAACACAACACAGCAATACAGTAAAGAGGTGAGATCCCCTTTTACCAATACTAGTACGGTAGCAAAGAATGATTTGAATGACAAAGTCATTCCATACACACAGATATCACAATTATAGTCATGTTATCAATTTACAAATATTTCTAATATGCATATAACCTAATAAAATAAACAACAATAACATTATCAGGATAAATATAACAATTCATACCATATAAAATATCATAACAGTACAATATATAAAAGAAAGATCAAATGTCATAACAACAAATATCACAAATGAAAGGTCACAGATAAAAATCACAAATAGAAAAACAAAATCACAGATAAAATATAATAGATAAAAGATAACAAATAAAAGATAACGAATAAAAGATAATGAGATAAAAATAACAAATAAAAGAAATAACAAATAAAAGATAATAGATAAAAATAACAAATAAAAGATAACGAATAAAAGATAACAATGCACCGCATATCAACATATACAATAAGACACAATCCTACTCCATGGAGCTAAAAAAACATGCAGACATCAAAGAGCGAATGATCCTCAAAATCTATTAGTACCACGACTGCCCAACCAAACTATTGGCATTGTCACACGTTGCGTCTATAGCCCCACGTCACATGGAATCCATCATCCAAGGCGTGGTGTAGTTCACGGTCTCACGTTGTGGCACTACAAGTAATGTACTATTAGACTTTATAAGATCTCGATTAAGTATAGTGTGTGTCGAGTCCGTTAGTGTGTTGCCAATTACCACGGCCCAGAAGAGCAACCAACTGTCCACATATGGAATTATGCACACTAACGTCTCCAAGTCCATTCAAGATCGAACCACACTACGCTTATCGCACCGACAATACGATGTGATTCACCTCGTCAATCAATCCACCAAAAATTGGCATAAACTCAACACATAATTCAAAAATATGAAATTACGAAGATACCCTCAAGATAATAATATGTCCTCAATGGCAGAAAAATAGAAAGCCTGTACGGGTTCACATTTTTCCGACAGCGAAAAAAATCCTCAAAAGCCTGTACGGCTTCACATTTTCCCGACAGCGAAAAATCCTCAAAAGCCTGTACGGGTTCACATTTTCCCGACAGCGAAAAATCCTCAAAAGCCTGTACGGGTTCACATTTTTCCGACAGCGAAAAATAAATACAGCAACAGTCAATCGCGTAGAAATTTTATCGCGTTTTCACAATCTCATCGTTTTTATAAACGTTTTTAAATCGCGTAAATTTATTTTACTGTTTTTAAAATCGCGTAGAGTTTTTAATATGTTTTCTCAATCGCGTAAGATTTTTAAATCATTTTCTTGTTCGAATTCCTTAAAAACACTGTTTAAAACAAACAAAAATAATATTTAATACATTTAAACTACGTAGAATATTTTTCATACTGTATACTGTCTTTTGGACATCTTTTCTATCTTATTTGTCCGTTTTTAATATAAATTGACAGTATTATGTTTAGAAAAATTATAATAATGATTTTCTAGGTTTACTGTCAAAAATCCTTTTTATTTTTATTACAACCAATAAATTACACTTTTGAAAATTACTAACGTGCTTCAAAACACAAGGTGAGCTATACGTTAGAAATTTTACAAAGCTACTGTATTTCTTATAACAGTAAAAATCATTAGCTTAAACTTCTTAAACTTAATTCTAATCAATTTATTTCTTCAAAACTCATTGTAATAAAATCCTTTTGGCATTTATTACTTAAACTTAGTTGAAAACAATTCTATAAATCAAAAAGATTTAAATTTGGCATTTTGGCCGAAAATCATTCTATGCTTTATAATTCATTTCTAATTATTTTCATACATTTAATCTCTTATAAAAGTCTTGATCTAATTTATTTTTATTAAATTATTTAGTCCATAATTAGAAAATAAATTTGGATTAAAAGTATGTGGCATGTTGGCCAAATTTAACAAAGTCTTTGCATTTGATTCTTAAATTATTTTTCATCTTCTAAATCAAAGTCCAATTCATTGCATCACCTAAATTCATTAAATCATTGTTTTAGAAAATGGTTTTAGAAATCAAAACATTCAATTTAGGCATGTTGGCCGAAATACCTAATTTCATTCTTGGATCCATGAATTCATTTTTCTTACTCTAAACAAATTGGTAACTTGTCAAATTTCCTAGGTTAATTAAATTCCACTTTTAGAAAATTTAAGAGAACATTTTGGTTCTCCTCTTTGCCTTGAGGCCGTGAGCTTGGGTTTGTGCTCTTTGGAACACTCATGCAAATCCTTGTATATTATTTACATGTTACAATAATTATCATGCTTATATATATACATACCATATACTAAAACAACCATAAAACACATACAAATTATTAAAGCCATTAGACATGTTACACACATAGCACATACAAAATATTAAAGCTATTAGACATGCTTTCACATATAATCAATCACAATTAGGAAATGCTATAAACAATCAAGTGAATGAATCCTTATGGATTCTTCACCACAAACACAAACATTCCTCACCACCAACACATGGTTGATGAGGGTAATCTCCCTCTTACCTCTTGAAGACAAGTATGTTTTCACTCCTTCTAGGGTCTTTGGTTTTCTCCACCAAAATCACCTAACAAGTTTAAACAAAATTTCTACAAATTACTAATATTAAAGAGAGCTTAAACCATAGATAAATCATGGCTTAGAACTTTGAAAAAGAATTTAGAAATAGAAAACAAGAGATTTCACCTTCTAGGTAAAATCTCCCAAGTAGGTTTCCAAGCTTCAAATGAAGGATTTTGCAAGAACTCTCAACTAGAGATGTTCTTAGAATTGTGTTTAGGTTTAGAAAACTTGGTTGGATAAATTTTTGAGTGGTTGGATGGTCTTGAAGTGTGTTTGGCCGTGAGCTTGAAGAAAGGGAGAGATATGAGCTTTTGTGGTTTTTGCTTGATAGGAAGATGAAGATGAAGGAATCTTGAGAAATTCCTAACATGAAAGTGTCTTGGTTTGATGAAAGGATTCAAGAAATGATATTGGTAGGATTTATTGAAGTTTGGAGAATGGTTCTTAGTGATTTGGCCGAATCCAAGGGGGAGAGAAAAGGAGAGAATTTTGGTTGTTTAATCTTGGTTCTTTGGAGAAAAGGATATAGAAGAGAACAAGTGAGATAAATGGGTGAAGTTTGCCCTCTTCTTGGAAGCTATGGCCATGAAACACAAGGAAGGAAAAAGGGATGAGAGCTTTTGCTATTTGGAGAATTTTGGAGTAAGAGGAAGGCTTGATTATGCATTGGCCGTGAATGACCTTGAAAGAAAGTGAGAAATATTGGTTGTTTTGTTTCTTTGAATGATAGCAAATTTGAAGAATTCACCCAAGGTGAATTGCAGTAGAAAACATGAAAGAAGCCACCAATGTTGACTTTGTCTTTATTTGGTTAATTAATTGAAAGATAGCAAGAATTGAATTTGCAATATTTGCTTCACAAAAGCTTTGCTTTGCTTTGTAGAAAGCAACAAAGAAAGCCATCAATATTGACTATTCTTCATTTGTTTAATTTGGCTTTCTAAATGAATTTCCTAAAGCTTTCTACGTGAATTCACTTTGGTGAATTTGGCTATTAGAGCAAATTGCTCTCTTCCACCACCGTAGAACACCAAACTTCAAGAAGCCTAAATTTATTTGATAGCTTGTTTTCTATTGGTTCTTAAAAATTCAAGCCATTAATCTTGACCAAGTTCTATTGGTTAAATATTTATTAACTTGATTCTTATTGGTTGTTATTTTTGTTGACCAATTCCTATTAATGCACATTGTATATTTTCTAACATACTTTAACCAATAAACAATAATTATACAATAATTACTGTTTATAAAGTCAGTGTTTATTGTCTAATGGGTAATAAAATATACATAGATTTTTATTTTAGACTAACAGAGTAGCAATTATTATTAATTATTTTTTTTCTACTGATTACCCTTGATGAGTCATAAAGCGAGTCATCAAAGAGAAATTTCTAGAATATGTGACTCACTACGATGAGTCAGTATGATGAGTCATCGTGGAATTTTCTAGAACGGGTGAGTCAACATGGCGAGTCAACAGTAGATATTTTCTAGATTAGATGAGTCAAGCATGACGAGTCATCGGTGAGTCACCGATCGCATCATTGGGCTGTGTGTCAAGATGGCGAGTCAAGATGTTGAGTCATCGAAGAAGTTTCGGAACTCAGGGCGAGTCATCATGGTGAGTCACAGGTCGAGTCAGCACTTCTGGAACCTTCTAGAAGTCGCCGAGTCATGATCTTTGAGGTGTCACGCCACGTGTCATTGTCCTATTGGCCTGTTGCGATGAGTCATAGCCACCAATTTTGACCATCTCCTCATTGGTCCGCGTGTACAGCACTTGATGACTAAAAGTGGGTCCCACAAAATATTTCCGAGTCCTCTGTCACTTATTTGTACTGACTAATAAAATAATATTATAATAATATAAAATTATTTTATTTGACAAGATTAAATCCTAAAAATTAAAAGATTAATTTTAGGCTCATTCGTTAATTGGGTTTAGTAAGATCCCCCGCTTCCGAATAATTAAAAACAGATTTTTCCGGTCCAAAAAATATTATTTTCCTACCCGGAGCAAATCACACAAAAAGTCCAAATAAAATCACAGACAAGAATATTGAAATCTGTATCAAGTAGAAAACAATTAAAAACAGCAAAAACATCAAAAACAGCACATTCGGGACATAATGGTCATTTTTCCTTTTTTTTCCCACAATGTAGCTAATCATCCAAAACGTTCAAATAAAATATCCAGCAGTATTATATAGTTGTATATTACACAGAAAAATTTAAAACAGTAATTTGATAAAATTTTTATTTTACTGTACCGAAACAAATTATGTAAAATGACCAAATAAAATAACAAACAGTATTATTTTTCTGTATTTCATACAGAAAAAAAAAAGAAACAGTAAAACAGGGACACAACGGTCTTTTACCCAAAGTTGGGGTGTTACAAATCCTATCAAAATTGATAGAATTTCTAAAACAAAAGGAATGAAATCCATGAGATTTTAGAAATCAAATCATTTCTCATTTTTAAACATTCCAAATACAAAATTTAATTAAATTTGATTTACAAATCAAATCATTTTCTATTTTTTTACATTCCAAACACACTCTTAGAGTTTTTAGCTTTTGAGTCTATGTCATTTTTCTTTGTTCCTTAGTTTTTGTCTTATGTGTTTTGCCCAAGAGTGCAAAAGTTTAGTGTGGGAGAATTTGATAACAATGCATTTTATTCAATTTATAATTTTTTCACTAGGCTTCTTAAGGTTCAATTTGTCTTAATTAAGTTGATTTTGTCACATTTTATAAAATTGAGCTTAATTGGATCATTGAAGAAATTATTACTTGAATTATCATTAATTTGGGTGATTGCATTCTTAAGTAAACTAGCCATAATTTGAGTTGCAATTATCTGATTAATGTGATTCTGGCCTTGTTAGAAAGTTAAGATAATTCTCTAATAACTATTCACTTGATAGCAAGAGCCACATTGATAGTAATAAATTTCATTCATTGTATAATCTTCTCACTTAGCTTTTCAGTACATTAGTTATAATTTGAGTTACAAATATCTGATGGATGTGATTTTAGTCTTGTTTTAAAGCTAAGAAAATTTTTTACAACTTTCATGAGACCTTAAGACCCAAAACATACGTTTGGATAACTCAAATTGGAGTTGAAGTAAAATCTAGAGTTCTGAACCTAATAACTTGACCTATGCGTACTCATCAAATCATATTTTGAGTTATAGAATAGCTTTGGGAATGAAACTGGTGCCATTTGAAAGTTAAGACTTATATCTACAACTTTTATAAAGAACACAAAATTGAGATCGGATGTCTTGAAGGTGATGTTGGGCTTGGAAGTCAGAACAGAGGAACTGAAGTTGGGCCTGACCTATGTACAGTAATTGGGTCATATCTTGGGTTGTAAGTGGTCAAATGAGCTGAAACTAGCGGCTATGGAAAGCTAAGATAATTTTATAAAACTTTCATGAAGACCACTTGATCATATTCTGATACATGTTATAAGCTTAGAGCATAAACATTTTGAAGACAAGAATCTCTATAATTTCAGTTCATTCATCATTATCAAACAAATATTTTAGCATTTACTTCTCATCATCAAACAACTTCATTGTCTTCTTGTACTCCTTGAGCTCTATAAAAGGGAGTTTGGGTGCTCATTCAAATTATCCGTGATCTTAGTTTAGTTTATGTTGTTGTGTTATTTGTTTCTCTTGTTGTAGTTTTCTTTGTTCTAAATTGAAGTTATGTTCATTTCTTTCTTCTTATCTCTGTCTTTCTTCTTATTTATGAGTAACTAATTTTCATTTTATTTAGGTGAAAAGGTGAAGCTTTTGTTAATAAGTTGAGGTTAGATAATTTCCTTCTTGTGCTTAAATGATATATTTTTAAGTGATCATTATATGTGTTGTATATTATTTCTAATCAATTTAGAAACCCTTCTTGTATATTGAAGAACTTGATTCATCGTAGGCAAGACGTTGGCACAGTGGATGCTTAAGACCATTTACAAGTGTTGGTGGATAATTAAAGGAACCATAATATGATTACATATATAATCTAAATTGAACTTTGAATGTTGTATTTTTCAATTGGAACCTCTATTATATGTGATTTCAATTGAGTTATAAAAAGAAATAATCTTATCTTTAATTTATTGCCAAGAGTGGATCTCCTAACCCAAGCAAATCTTTTTCATCTGTGAACAACTTTTATCACCTTTAGTATTATGACAAATCTTCTTTTTACCTCAAATAATTTTTCTTCATCAAGTCCCTGTGGATCGACCTCGGACTCCTGAGAATATATTACTTGAAACAACCTGCTCTTAGGTTTTCAACTTTTAATTCCCATCAGCTACATACCTCCCTTCGGCTCCACCTCTCCCACCACCTTCATGATCTTGTGTTTCCATTTTCAGGAAAGCTTCATTGTCTTTTTTTTAGTTATTTTTCTTGTTAAACATTGAGGACAATGTTTATCTTAAGTGTGGGGGAGAAATCGATGAACACTTGAGTATTGCATCGAATCAAACAAGAATTGTGTGTTGATTGTTTGAATTAATACTTAGCTAATAGAGATATGTTTTTTAAAGGGGAGTCCACTACTCATGAACTAATTTTGTGCAATTGAGTATTGAAACATTTAGCATCTTATTTGGAAATTAGTTATGTCTGCTTGCATTAGTTCTCTTTATTAACTTTAGCCAGAAAGTGAGTTTTGAGTTTTAATATATGGACCTTTCATAACAAAATCTTATTTTTCTTCTAGAGTGTGATTTCTCTTGATTGATATGCGCTAGAACTTACTTTGATATCTTCTTGAGACTTTAATGATTCACATACATACTTGAACATGGTTAAGGCAATTAGGCTTAATTCTTTCTTGACTTCCAAAGTTGCATTGATAAAATAATCACTTAGTTGCCCAATTTGAGCCTAAAATTGATTTCTTTGGACATCTAATTGAATAATCAGGTTGGATTCATTTATTCTTTTTTAATAATGGAGCAACTAAAGTGTTAATTGAAAGGTCTTGAAAGGTTGTTTTTGTCTTCAAGGGTAAAAAAAAAAAGAGAAAAAAAAAAGAAAAGAAAAAGAAAAGGATTATTGGTGAAGAATAATGAGAATATTGAGTTGAAAGTGAGAATTTGTTATACCCTTGTGCTTATATTTTATTTATCATCTTTTCAACTTGATTCTGTTGTGTATCGATTTATCAATGAGTATTCTTTACCTTTATTTACATTTTTCTTAGCTGTCATTATTCCCCTTGACACTGTTATAACCAAAGGAAGTCCTTTTGATTCTTGTGTTGTAAGTGAACTTGGAAGTGGAGATGACATTGATCACCAAGTCTATGGTATTGCATTTTTCAAGAGAAATTTAAGTGATTTCTTTGTCCATAAACACTTGAGCGATGGAAAGATGAGTGATCTCAATTGGTTGGTAAAGAGAAAAGATGCGAGTTAGACCCAAGTCTCTAATTGTTTTAAGTGCTAATTAATCTTGCTTGATTGGATTTATTTGCCGAGCTTAATTGAATTTTTAAATTGTGGAATTTTCCTTGATTCATGTTTTTGGATGCTGAATTTAATCTTGTTTTTTATTCCTATTCTTTGCTTGAAGACAAGTAAAGCTCAAGTGTGGGAGAATTTATAAGCCTATATTTTATAGTCTTATACTAGATAAACTATGTTGTGAACTTTCCGCAATCGCAGGGATCGTAGAAGTAGTAAAATAAGATTGTTCCCTCAAGGATGAATTTATTACTAACTCTTACGACGACTTTGATTATGTAAGCGATTAAAAACAATAGTAAAAACTCGATTAAATTCAAGACGAAAATCAAAGTAATAAAGTAAGCAAATAAATCTAGAAAAGCTAAGATTCAACCAAGATTTAAAAGTCTAGGACTAAGAATTCACTACACTACCCCCTATGATAAATTGTAATCCTATCTTTGCTAATGTTCACTTATGTTCTTAAAGGCGATTTGTCTTAAATTATTTAAAGTCCAATTTCTTAGCAATAAAAACGTGCTAAAACTCTATCAATCTCATTGTCATGGCAATTAATCAAAGTTCGAACCCATTAGGTTTTATGACAATCGTTTGCTCCTCGAATGATTTAAGCCTATGTCTAGGTCTCAATTCCTAAGTTCAATTCTTATATTATCTAGCAATTAGGTTTCATCTTTCGATCCTTCACCTAAAGCCTAAGATCATGTAAATATGGTCGGAAATATACCACAAGCATTCAACATACTAAGAATGAATCAAGAACAATAATTTTTCATTAACAAAGAATCAAATTAACAATTCAACATAGAAAAGTAGAGAGTTACATCCTAATCCTAGAAAAAGGAATTTAGCCACTCATGGCTAATATAGCACAATCAAGAACAAAAGTTAAAGAGACAACTATGATTCTATCAAAAGAGAAGATGGAGAAGATGAAGATATCTTCACTGGTTGGACTTCAATTACTATTGCCTTTGTCTTCAAAACCTTAGCCTCCAGCCTCCAATCTTTGCTTGAGGAAAACTAAGACTCCCCTTTGCCTCTCAAAGTCTGCCGTCGCAAAAGTCCTCCAAAAGGTTTAGGGATTTGCTCTATTTATAATAGTTTGGAGACAAAAATGTCTATTTGTTTCCTCCAGAAGACCTCACATGGCCGTGTGAGTAAACAACATAGCCGTGTGAGTACACGACATAGCCATGTGACTTGAAAAATTTCGTAACTTACATCGTATGTGACCTATAGACACAGCCATGTGTCCTTGGCAGAAGCGTTTTTCAAGTTAGACAGGATTGTGTCTAACTTCTTAATCGCTTCTGAGTTGATACAAGGCCCTGTCTAACTTCATATGTTAAAAACCCTATCAAAACGTCACCATTTGGATAAGTGATATTCATGAAAGTTGAATAGTTTTGTCTCATATTTCCAATGCCACCAGTTTTAGCCCATAATGATACCTACAGCCCAAGATACGTCCAAATCTTTACAAACTACTTAGGTTCTAGTGACAACACCTCTGTTCTGACTTCCAAGCCTAATATGACCCACTAGACATCCGATTCAGCTCTGAAGCTCTCATCAAAGTTGTTGATCTTCTTCTCAGCTTTCCTATAAGGTAAATTTCATAATTGTTAGATGTCTATAACTCAAGTTATATACCCGAAATACAGAAACATTATAAAATTGCCACAATATTGAAAAATACAACTAAACCCAATTTGAATCTAAACTTATAAATGATGGTCAAAATCAATCGATTAAGCACAAGAGAGGTTTAAAATACTGAATATGAGGGTTAACTAATATATAAAAAAAATAGTGTTTATCAGTCGTGTAAATAATCCTCTTTTGCTTTGAAAACATGGCGTCTTCGTCTACTTTCACTCCAAATGTGATAAACCTCTTTAATATGAGAAAACAAAGACAATGATAAGGATCCATCTTAAATTCATCAATAAATATAAGCAAATCACCAACTACCACCAAATGACCAGAACCTTGATAATCTTAAGCAAGTGAAAGATGAACTGAATGAGCTTCTAAACCAAGAGGAAATTTTATGGAAATAGCGCTCTAGAGTTCAATGGTTGGGGGAAGGGGATAAGAATTCCAAATTATTTCATAGTCATGCACAATGAGAAGGAAGAAAAATCAGATCCAGAAATTAAAAGAACATAATGGTGATTGCAACATGATACCAATTCCATAGAGCAAATAACAATAAATTATTTTGTTGATTTGTTCTCCAGCTCATATTTGGATAGGATCCCAAAGGCTTTCTCAAATTCGTTTAATTTGGTGACATCTAAAATGAATGATTTTCTTTATAGCCCTTTCACTCTGCTAGAGGTCAAAGAGGCCCTGATCCAAATGAGGACAACAAGATCATCAGATCCTGGTGGTCTTCTAGCTTTATTTTACTAAAAATACTGGCACTTGGTGGGTGAACTCGTGATAGAAATAGCCTTATCTTTCTTAAATGGAGGTGACTTCTATTAAGATTTTAATAAGACCTTTATAATGTTGATCCCAAAAATTCTTAAACCTGAGTCTATGCATCATTTTCACACCATTTCACTTTGCAGTATCATTTACAAGGTTATAAATAAAACTTTGGCTAACGGGCTCAAAGTCATTTTACCCTCCTTAATATTAGATTCTCAGATATTGTGTTTGGAATGTAAAAAAATAAAAAATAATTTAATTTATAAATTAAATTTAATTAAATTTTATGTTTGAAATGTTTAAAAATGAGAAATGATTTGATTTCTAAAATCTCATGGATTTCATTCCTTTTGTTTTAGAAATTCTATCAATTTTGATAGGATTTGTTAGGATTTGATTTGATTTGAAATAAATTAATTATTTTACCCTTAGTAACTACTTCTAACAACCTTTCATAAGGGTTAAAATATAAAATAATAAAATCAAATCAAATCAATTCTCATTTTAATAATTTTCAAACACAAAATTTGATTTCTAAATCAATTCAAATCCTATTTTATTTTTAAAATTCCAAACACAAAATTTAATTTTTAAATCAAATCAAATTAATTCAATTCAAATTAAATCAAATTATTTTTTATTTTTATTCATTCTAAACACAAGCAGAATGTTTTTATTCAAAATCATCACGTCATAGATAATGTCCTTACAGCATACGAGCTCATTCATGCTCTAAAACAGACATTCTAGTAAAGAGGGATATTTGGTTATGAAATTGAACATGAGTAAAGCTTGTGAATTTAATGACAGGTGAACAGACTTAATCATGAAATGTATTTCAACAGTATCCTATAAAGTCCTTCTCAATGGATTCCCTGGTAAACCTTTCCATCCCCATAGTAGTTTGAGGCAAGGAGATCCACTCTCTCCATATCTATTTGTTCTCTGCGCAGAAGCTTCTTCATCATTATTGTATCAATATGAGGTAAACCAGTCTCTAGTGGGATTGAGAATTTGCAGGTCGGCTCTTATGATTTCCTATATGTTCTTTGTTGATGAAAGCATTATTTTTCGCAAAGCTACAGAGGGCGATGCTAACACTCTTTATGGGATTCTAAATACCTATGAAAGGGCATTTGGGAAATATGTTAATTTTGAGAAGTCTTCAGTTTTGTTCAGCCTAAAGGTGAAGACTGAAGAATGATACAAAGAATACTATTCTCCACATTACCAGAATTAATCAATTGGGTTTATCTGAAAACTATTTGGGCCTTCCAACAAGAAGATTAAAAAAAATTTCTTTCCAATATTTGAAAGACCAAGTTTGGAAACGAATTCAATGGTGGAAGGAAAAATTACTCTTTGCTGAAGGGAAAGAAATTCTCATCATGGCGGTAGCCCAAGAAATCCCAACCTACACTACGAGTTGGTTTTAGGTTCTGATGTCCCTATGCTATGAGTTGGGGCAAATGATAGCAAGGTTTTGGTGGGGCCAAAAACGTGGATGCAAGGAAGATTCATTAGCTCAGTGGGGATAAGATGTGTTGGCCCAATGGGTGTGGAGGCCTTGGATTCAAAGACCTCTATACTTTTAATATGGCAATGTTTGCAAAACGAAGGTGGAGAATCCTCACTTATCTTGGTTCTCTTGTGGCTCGATTACTAAAAGCCAAATACTTCCCAAGAAAGAACTTTATAGATGCCTGACTTGGCTCCAATCCCTCATTCACATGTAGTACTTTGGAAGGTTGAAAAACTCTTGCTCTGGGCCTCATTTGGAAAATAGGTGATGGGACAACAACAAAGATATGGTCTAATCCTTGGCTGCCCTAACAAGGTAACTTTAGGGTCTTGGCCACAAACCAACATGAAGCTACAATTGAATTCATTTCTCAGTTAATGCTATAGGTTTAAAGAGCTTGGAATTCAAACTTGATTTCTTCAATCTTTTCTCCTGAAGAAGCTGCAGTCATACTGGATATTCCTCTCCTAAATGATCCCATTCCAGACTCACCATGTTGGTTCCCAGACTCTAGAGGTGTCTTCTCTGTTCGCAGTGCGTACAAAACAACGTGGAATACCTGTTTGAGGACAAGAACCCAAAATCTAAACAGTGGCTATCATATCCTACCAACATTTAAAACAGTTTTCAGGTTTATGGAAGTCAATTTGGAAGCTTCACATTCCACCGAAGTCAAGTATTTTCCTGTGGCGAATATACAGAGATATCATCCCAACGCGATCGAGACATATTTCCAGAGGTATGGAGATCGAAAATGATTGCTATTTATGTGGGCATTCAGAGGAAACTTCATCTCATTTATTCATGGAATGTCCCTTTACTCTGAATCCACTTCCAGTAGAGCTTCACCCGATTAATGTTCCTTCAGATGACAACTAGCCATGGCTTAATTGTATGAACTCGTATTGGTCTAGAATGAATACCCAGCAGAAGGAGAAAGTGGAATGATCTGGTACGGAGTCTGGACTGAAAGGAACTTAGTGTGGCAAGGCAAAACTGCGAGACCATCTTCACTGATTGCTCAGCAAGCTCTATCATTTTTATATGGATATTACGATTCAAAGAACTTTGAAAGCCATTATCTGAATTTGTCACCAGTAACACAGCAGAAGAAGTGGTCCAAACCAAGGCATGGAATGCTGAAGGGTAACATTGATTATGCTTCCTATGAGTAAAACCAATCCTATGGCGTAGGAATCACAATCAAGGATGAATTAGGATAATTTGTTGCAGGTAAATCCCTTTTCTGTCAAGGAGTTGTTCATCCATTCCGAGGGGAAATCTTAGTTGCCAGAGAAGGGTTACTCTTTACATAGGAACTTGGATGTAGACGCATCTTTTTGGAGGGGGATGCTCGAGAATTATTTAGGAGCCTCAATGAAGACGTGGTAGTCCTCTCGTACAATGGATCTCTGTGCCAGGACCCTCTTTATGTTTGCCTCTTGATGTGAGCCCAACTAGGCACGAAGTGAATCAAGAAGTTATACAAGGTCTTGGAGGCCCAATGACCAGGGCAAGAACAAAGAAGGCCTAAGAAGTTCTAAATCACATGATTGGGCTTCTCATGGAAACAAGTCCAATATCAATTCAAGAGGAGCCTAAGTTAATCAATTGCATCATTCACTTGGAAGAATCATATGAAAGTGGCGTGCAACAAGATGAGACTCAAGTTTAATGTTTATTTCTTCCCAATAAGTGTAAATGGGATTTTTGTGAGTTAGGTCCAACTTGCTTTGTTTGCACTTGGGTCAAGCCCACTCTTTTCCATTGTTACACGAGTTTGAATAGGTTGTAGATTTAGGAATCTTTTGTTTATTTTAAAAAATAATGTGATGTAATTCATGAAGATGAGAGAGAGGCGTGAGTTATTGTTGGTGGCTGCCATAAATGCATTTTTTGGTGGCTATTAAGTGGGGTTTTAAGTAGGATTTATTTTCTTGAGTAATATGTAATAAGTGGAGGTTGTAACCTATCATAGGATTCTAGTAATTCATGAAGACCATAACCACGAAAATAGAAGGAAAGGAAGAGGAGTCTTGAAGCTTACCCAAAAAGCTCAAAGCTTGGAGCTTGGAGAAAATGGTGAAGATGGAGGAATTTCAAGAAACTCCAAGAAGAAAAGATGCTTAGAATGGTGAGAAGATTAAGGAAATGTAGTTAGTTTAATTTTTTGTGATGGTTGAGGGAGAAGAAGAGTTGCTGGCCGTAGCAATGGTGGAGAGAAGGAGGAGAGAAAAACTCAAAGTAAAGGAGAAGAAGAAAGGATGAGAGAGAAAGTGCTTTTGGTAATTAAATGAATTTGTGAGATAGATGAATTAATGGAAATGCAATTATTTGCCTTGCATGGCTGCCTTCCAGCCGTGTGGAGAGAGAAGAGAGAAGGTGAGAATTGGCTTCCAAGGGAAGCCAAGGGTATTTGAGTCAATGTTTACAAAGCTTCCAAAAAGGCTTTGATTATTTAACATTAAATTTGAATTAAAGTGGATTGATTAGACATAAAGTGGATTTCATTTGGATAATGTGATAGATTTTTTTATTACATATTATTATCCAATGGATAATAGTTCTGAGTTGTTGTCGGTATTTAATTAATGTGATTTTTGAGATAAATTTTTCGTGAGTATTGATTTATTTTATCACGTTAAGAATTCTCAAAAATTGTAAAAAGGCTTGTGTCAAGTCTCGGGTTTAGTAAGATCCCCGTCGACATGTCCATAGTCCAAGGTTCACGGAGGAAACATCGCGTTTCTGAGGTTACTGCTCATCTTACTACGTAAAACGAGGAATATACTAAAATATTCGATGTTTAGGAAAATTCTCGAGAAAATTCTCAAAAATTTCAAATATTATAAAACGACTATTCGTCATATAATTTTCTAATTTTTGAAGCATTACGATCGTTTTCAAGAGGAAGAAGCTCAAGTTTCAAGAAAACGAAAAATATATTAAAATATTCATCGTTTAGAAAAATTAGGAGAAAAATTCACATAAATCACAAATATTAGAAAATGACTATTGGTGGTGAAATAATTAATTTCTGGAGCGTTACATGGTGACCTCAACAATTCTCGAGAGGAGGTAAGACGCAAAACGAAGAATATATTAAAATATTCATCGTTTCTGAAAAATTCTAGAAAAATTCTTAAAAATCAAGAATAATATAAAATGATCATTTATACTTAAACAGATATTTTTCGGGATGTTACATCTTGCATAGCTTGAACTAAGAAATTCAAGATGTGGTGGAGTTGCAAAACTATGTGGAGCTTGAAGATTTGGTGCAACAAGCAATCAAGGTGGAGCAACAATTAAAGAGGAGGAAATCCAAATATTCCTCTTCATCATCTTCCAAATTCCTATCATCAAATTGGAAGGACAAGTAAAAGAAGGAGGGTGCACTAAGCAAGGAGGCCGTGAGCACCTCTCAAGGCAAGAAGCCCATGGAACCAACCACAAGGAGCCGAGATGTCAAGTGTTTCAAGTGTCTTGGTCATGGCCACATAGCCTCTCAATGTCCAACCAAGAGAACTATGGTGTCCATGAATGGTGAAGTGATGTCTCAATCCGAAGCTTCAAGTGGAGAGGAAAGTGAAGAAGAAGTGTTCATGCCGGATGGTGACTTACTTATGATGAGGAGGCTTTTAGGGAGTCAAGTGAAGGAACATGAAGCTAGCCAAAGGGAGAACATTTTCCACTCTAGATGCCTAATTCAAGGTAAAGTTTGTTCTCTAATAATTGATGGAGATAGTTGTGCAAATGTAGTAAGTTCTAGGTTGGTGTCTAAATTAAATCTTATCACTAAAACCCATCCAACACCATATAGACTTCAATGGTTGAGTAAGGTTGGGGAGATGGTGGTGAACAAACAAGTGGAGGTTCCATTCTCCATTGGGAAGTATGAGGACAATGTTCTTTGTGATGTAGTGCCTATGGAGGCAAGCCATATGTTGTTGGGAAGGCCTTGGCAATATCACACGAAGGCCATTCATGATAGATTTTCAAACAAGTTCACTTTCATGGACAAGGAGCGAAAGGTTGTACTTTCTCCTTTATCTCCAAAACAAGTTAGTGAGGATCAAAAGAAAATGAGAAAGAAAAAAGAGCAAGAGAGAAAAGAAAAAGAGAGTGAACAAGAGAAAAGAGTGATGAAAAATAAAAAAAAAATCATGAGAAAAAAAGAGAGAAAAACCGAGATGAAAAAGAGAGAAAAGAGAGTTGTTTTGCAACAAAAAGTGAGGTGAAAAGTGCATTGGTTTCAAGGCAGCCCCTATACATGCTTTTGTGTAGGGAATTTTGTTTAGATGCTAACATTTCTAATGATCATTCTTTGTCTAGTGGTGTGAAAAATCTTTTGCAGGAATTTGAGGATATTTTTCCTAAGGAAGTGCCACATGGCCTTCCACCTTTGAGGGGAATTGAGCACCATATTGACCTCATTCTGGGTGCATCATTGCCCAATAGGCCAGCCTATAGGAGCAATCCTCAAGAGACCAAAGAGATCTAAAAGCAAGTGGAGGAGTTGATGCAAAAAGGATGGGTACAAGAGAGCTTAAGTCCATGTGTTGTACCTGTCATTTTGGTGCCCAAAAAGGATGGCACTTGGAGGATGTGCACGGATTGTAGGGCCGTGAACAACATCACCATTAAGTATAGACATCCTATCCCTAGACTTGATGATTTGCTTGATGAATTGTTTGGTGCTTGCATTTTTTCTAAAATTGATTTGAAAAGTGGGTACCATCAAATTAGGATAAGGGAAGGGGATGAATGGAAAACCGCTTTCAAAACTAAATTTGGTTTGTATGAATGGTTGGTAATGCCTTTTGGTTTAACAAATGTACCAAGCACTTTTATGAGGCTTATGAACCATGTCTTAAGAGATTTTTTGGGAAAATTTGTGGTGGTGTATTTTGATGATATCTTAATATATAGCAAAAACTTAGATGAGCATCATGAACATTTAAGGGTTGTTTTGCTTGTATTAAGAAAAGAAAGGTTGTATGCAAACTTGGAAAAATGTACTTTTTGTGTGGATCATGTGATTTTCCTTGGTTTTGTGATTAATGCTAAAGGGGTCCATGTGGATCAAGAAAAGATTAAGGCCATTCAAGATTGGCCAACCCCCAAAAATGTGAGTGATGTGAGGAGCTTTCATGATTTGGTTAGTTTCTATAGGAGGTTTGTTAAAGATTTTAGCACATTGGCTGCACCTCTTAATGAAATTGTCAAAAAGAATGTTGGGTTTAAATGGGGGGAAAAACAAGAACAAGCTTTTAAGGAACTTAAGAAAAAGCTCACCCATGCACCAATTCTTGCTTTGCCTAATTTTGTAAAATCTTTTGAAATTGAATGTGATGCTTCTAATGTTGGTGTTGGGGCTGTTTTGATGCAAGAGGGGCATCCAATTGCTTATTTTAGTGAGAAGTTAAGTGGAGCTGCACTTAATTATCCCACGTATGATAAGGAGTTGTATGCCTTAGTGAGAGCTTTGCAAACTTGGCAACACTATCTTTTGCCTAAGGAATTTGTAATTCATAGTGACCACGAATCTTTGAAATATTTGAAGGGTCAAGGAAAATTGAATAAGAGACATGCTAAATGGGTTGAATTTCTTGAACAATTTCCTTATGTTGTAAAACATAAAAAGGGTAAGGCCAATGTTGTGGCGGATGCGCTTTCAAGAAGACATGCATTACTTTCTACCCTTGAAACAAAGTTGTTTGGACTTGAGTGCATTAAAGAATTGTATGAGCATGATAATAATTTTTCTCATATCTATGCAAATTGTATGCATTCAGCCCAAAATGGATTTTTTAGGCACCAAGGGTTTTTATTCAAAGAAAAGAGGTTATGTGTGCATAAAAGCTTCATTAGGAAATTACTTGTGAAGGAGGCACATGAAGGGGGATTAATGGGGCATTTTGGGGTTCAAAAGACTTTGGACATGTTGCATGAACATTTTTATTGGCCTCATATGAAATATGATGTTCAAAAATTTTGTGAAAAATGTATTGTGTGCAAAAAGTCAAAATCTAAAGTTATGCCTCATGGACTTTACACTCCTTTACCTATTCCGGATTTTCCTTGGATTGATTTATCAATGGACTTTGTTGTTGGGCTGCCTAGGACAAGAAATGGAAAAGATTCAATTTTTGTTGTGGTAGATAGATTTTCAAAAATGACTCATTTTATACCATGCAAAAAAGTTGATGATGCTTGTCATGTGGCTGATTTGTTCTTTAAAAAGATGGTAAGGCTTCATGGTCTCCCAAGAAGCATTGTTAGTGATAGGGACACCAAGTTCCTAAGTCACTTTTGGAGAACTTTGTGGGGCAAGCTTGGAACAAAGCTTCTTTTCTCCACTACTTGTCATCCTCAAACGGATGGGCAAACTGAAGTTATGAATAGGACCCTCTCTTCCCTTTTAAGGGCTGTAATTAAAAAGAACATTAAGTCCTAGGAGGAGTGTTTGCCTCATGTGGAGTTTGCTTATAATAGGGCTGTTCATAGTACTACTCAATTTTCTCCTTTTGAGGTTGTTTATGGCTTTAATCCTTTAACTCCTCTTGATTTGTTACCATTGCCTAACTCTTCAATTTTGAAGCATAAAGATGGTAGGGCCAAGGCTGAATATGTTAAAAAATTATATGAACAAGTGAAGGCCCAGATTGAAAAGAGGACTGAAAGCTATGCAAGACAAGCCAACAAGGGGAGGAAGAAGGTGGTGTTTGAACTCGGAGATTGGGTTTGGGTACACATGAGGAAAGAAAGGTTTCCTTCCCAAAGGAAATCAAAGCTTCAACCAAGAGGAGATGGACCATTTCAAGTTGTGGCCAAGATCAATGACAATGCCTATAAGCTGGATCTTCCTAGTGAACATGGTGGTATTAGTGCAACCTTTAATGTGGCTGACTTATCTCTTTTTGATGTAGGTGATGAAGACTCTAATTCGAGGACGAATTCACTTGAAGAAGGAGGGGATGATGTGAGCCCAACTAGGCACAAAGTGGATCAAGAAGCTATACAAGGCCTTGGAGGCCAATGATCCAATGAGGCAATGGGGCAAGAACAAAGAAGGCCCAAGAAGCTCTAAACCACATGATTGGGCTTCTCATGGAAACAAGCCCAATATCAATTCAAGAGGAGCCCAAGTTAATCAATTGCATCATTCACTTGGAAGAATCATGTGAAAGTGGCGTGCAACAAGATGAGGCTCAAGTTTAATGTTTATTTCTTCCCAATAAGTGTAAATGGGATTTTTGTGAGTTAAGTCCAACTTGCTTTGTTTGCACTTGGGTCAAGCCCACTCTTTTCCATTGTTACACGAGTTTGAATAGGTTGTAGACTTAGGAATCTTTTGTTTAGTGGGGTTTTTTATTTAAAAATAATGTGATGTAATTCATGAAGATGAGAGAGAGGCGTGAGTTATTGTTGGTGGCTGCCATAAATGCATTTTTGGTGGCTATTAAGTGGGGTTTTAAGTAGGATTTATTTTCTTGAGTAATATGCAATAAGTTAGGAATTGAAATGTGTCCTAGGATCCTATGTGAGTGTAAGTGGCGTGAAACACATGTGGGGGCTGAGTAAAAGTGCTTTGAGAGAGAATTTATAGAGTCTTGAATGAGTGAATTAATGGGAGGTTTTGTAAGAGGGAAAACAAAGTGGTTTCAGCCACCTATATGTATTCACACCATTTTTCATGAATGGAGCTTTTGGATGTCATTTGGAATTTTCCATTGTTAGTGAGCATTGTTCTCCTAAGTTCTTGGTTGAACCAAGGTTTTTATCCTTATCAAGAATTCCAACATTCTTGTGGCGGATTTCACTTGGCTTATCAAACAAAGTTTCCTTTGTTTGTGGCGCCTCACATCATCTCTAATCTCTTCCATTTTATCCTTTTCTTCTTCATCTTTTACTTTGTTCCAAAATCTGAATTCAAACTCAATTTGTTTTAATCTTTAAATGGCGCAACACACTTGATAATTTCAATCAAAAAGATCTTAAAAAGGCAACCCCCATTTGGTTGTCACCACCTCTTGGTTTGAATGGTTTAATAGTGGCTTTGTCCCTCGAATATGTAATTAAGCTGCTAATACCTTAGCTTGCTATGCTAAGTCTCGTAACACTTGTGTATGGATTGAGGAGCCTCCTGTCTTTATCTCCTCAATTCTTATTTCTAATACAGTGGCTTAATAAATTCTCTATTCAGATCTGAAAAGAAAAAAGTTGTTGCCAAATTTCTTGTGGAAAAAATAAGCCATTAATCATCAACACAAAACCCAAATAGCGTACCACTTCAATCTTAATGCTTAGACATCACAATTCAACCAAGAGGTGGTTTAGTCAAGAAAATTCTTGTATACCCTATTCTCCAGGGTTTTCTCCGTTGAATCCATGTGTTTTGCTCCAGATCCTTACCAAATGGTCACGTGCTTTTTAATTTTTTTCCATTAGTATTAGTATCCATAGGATTTAATGGAAATGAATGGTGGGGATTAAGAATAAGTGCATGTTTGGTAAAAAAAAAAATAGCTTAGATTAGCTTTTTTTTTAAGAAAAAACTGTTTTAACAGTGTTTAATCATGTTTGGCAAAATCAGCTTCAGCTTTTGCACGAAATTCAATGTAAAATAAAAGCTTTTTGAAGCTAATTTTTATAATGCTGAAGATTGAAGCTTATGATTCTAACTTATAGATTATTCTTTACATTTAGATATGTAAATACCATTTTGTCCTCAATTAAATAATGTTTTTAATCATTCTATACCTATTTTGATAATTTAATACATAAAAGCAATTCTTTTTTATATCATTCAAACGAAACAGATTAAATTAAAATCACTTTTCAGCTAATATATCCAAACATAAAAACTAATTCGATTATAATCAATTATAATCGATTATACAAAAAGCTTTTATATAATAATCGATTATTAAAATAATCAAGCTTTTACAGCTGAACCAAACACACACTAAGTCCTTAAACTTGCCTTCAAGTAAGTGAATCCATTTATTTATATATATATATTATAACTTGAAAATTCATTCTTTTTTTTTTCTTATATCTGATGCTTATAATCTAAATATATATACAAAAAAATTTCAGTTAATTAATATTTACATCATTTTATAGTTGTTGGCTTGTTGGTTCAGTGGTCTAGAAAATATTCCTAAAACTCAACTTTGTTAGGAACCAATTAATCACTATTCTATTGAGGTGGCTAATTTCTTTGTGTTGGAAAACATAGATGAATAGTTGGTAATTGTTTTTTTTTTTTTTGAGTTGATTCATTGAACTCGAATTGCTCATGAGTTCATAGTAAGTTGAGTTCGAATCAACAAATGAACTTGTTTTCTTATTTATTGAGTTAAGTTTGAGCCAAACAAATTTTCATCAAGCTTAGTTTAAGCCATGCCAAACTTGACTCAGCTTATTACTAGCCATACGCACAAGGTCCCAAGTACTGTGACTCGATCTAATAATCAACGCCTTTGTATGTTTTACATGCTGTAAAACATATTTCTAACAAGTAACAACATGCATAATTTTTTATTTTTATTTTTTAAAGTATTCTTTCACTTGAAAGGAGAAAGATTAATCTTTTAAAATATAATCAATTATCCAAGTGTACATGTCATTTAAATGCAAAGTAAATGCAATAAAAATGATGATTTCTAGAATTATTGTCTAGATTCATGAAGCTCGAATAATTTTAATCATTTACCAAAACACTTTTATTTTTTGGAATCTCCACAAAACGGGCCAACGCGCTTTTTTGGACTACAATAAGAGTCTTGTCCTCCATAAACTCGAGGTGGAGCAACCCCATGCAAATGGCCATTGGTCCTTTGACATGTCCACCGAAAAATGTAAGATTCCGAAAAGAAGGGAGGAAGATAAAATGATTTTGATGCAAATGAACAAATGAAAAAAAAATAAAAATAAATAACCATAGAATTCTTAGAATACAAGGAGATAAAAATTAGCCTGAAACATCGTTTTTCTTTGACCATAGACGCTCCCTTAATGGCAGAAAATCCAAACGCACAAAAATCAAAATGTAACATCACATCTTAAGATTTGTTCATACTAAAATACATAATTTGATTTTAAGAGCATAAAACACATACAATGCCACCCACCTAAATATATTCCTAATTAAAAAAGAAATCATTCTTGTACATAATTTATCTTCACAAATTTGTAAATCCTTAGATGCAAGTGTAGTCTCACTGTAATTTTTTTAAATAGTCTAAATGAGTTCATTTTAAAATAAATAAAGGATTTGTGAGGATAAAGCGTATACAAGTATTATTACTTGACTAAAAAAAAAGAATTTACCACATAAAATCTAAAACCCTAAACATTTTGACTAAAAAAAAAAAGAATTTACCACATGAAATCTAAAACCCTAAACATTTTGATTAAACTACGATACAAGGTATTCAAAATAAACCTATATATGCATGTTACTAGAAATCCTATAACAAAAATTAGACACAAACTATGTTTGTCATCTCCTCTCCTTTGGGGTTAGAAATTTAATACGGATGATTTTTTTGGTAAATTAATAAAGTTGATTTTGTTTAGCTATAATATCACTTCCTACCCATTAATTACTCGAGCCAAATAGGGTACGGATATTCGTGCGCTTGGTACTGTGTAGTGTGTACAGCCTCACTATTACATGAAATTTTTTTATATGCTCTTCGTTAATGTTGGTTGATTTTCACTTTTTATTTCAAAAAAGTAAGAGAAAAAAGGAGAATTAAAAAATAAATAATTAAAATGGAGTGTAGAGAAAGAATTTTATTTTTTTACATGAAAAAGGTATATGTAGCGTTTAACCCTCAGCTACAACCTAGCTACTCGTCTAGCTACAAGGCTATCACTACTATTAGCTGGAACTAAGATGACTTATCTTCGTAGTTCCTAGAGCTGTATGGCCGCTAGACATGTTGCAGAGAGAGCAAATGCAACTAACGGCCACTTGTTTCTTGCTTCTGAACTCCAGAACCACGCATGCCTTCAATTGTCGCCAAAATATTTGGATAATTTATGGACTATGTATATAAAATCGTTGATATATTAATTAAAAAAATTAATAGTTCAGATGAGAAATTTGAAACTTGTTGAAGAAGTAACTAATGGCTTTTACAAATTACAAACATTATTCTTATAAAATAAAGAATTTTTTTGCAACTCTATTACAAAAGGCCCTACATTATGTGCCCTTGTTTTTATTTTTTCTCATTTTGTTAGTGTTATTTTATAAATTAATTCAATTTATTGTCAATTTTATTTTTTAATTAACATCTAAATGCACAAGATAATAATTATAATGAAAATTAATATTTTAATATAATTTAAATATAAAAAAGTAATAATAAATATTTTTAAAATGATAAGTATATTATTTATTATATTTATTTTAAAATAATTAATTATAAAAAATATTTAGAAAAATAACATATAAAAATGAAATAGCATTGATTTTTTAATTTGATGATTTTTTAAGAAAAAATGTATTTATGTTGATACATCAGCTATCTTAATTACTAAGTGCATATGAGCCTTGTATTGAAGGAATGCCTAGGTCATATCGAATCATAAAATGTTAATATTTTAATATTAATAAAAAAATTAAATATTCAAGTAATATATTGTTGCTCAATTAATAAGTATACTAAATTATAAAATTAATATAATGATGAAAAATAATATTGTCCCACAGAGATTATGTTGTCAAATACTAAATTTGTCAAATTAATACTATTTAGGCTAACAAAAATTGAGATTAAAAAGAGTTCAAAAGAAAATAAGTAATTGAAGGAAACATAAAATAAGTTAAAAACATATAAATTAAAAATAGTAAGAGTGCACGATAACAAATTAATATGTAAACAAGTAATGGTAAAGATGCTAGGGATCCACATATAAGGCTTTACCTCAATGGTTAGTACCACATTGTTACAAAGAGTGTGGCAGGGGTTCGATCCTTACCAATACACTCTCACCCATTTCCCCTCCACCCTCCCCCTCCCCCCTCCTATGGGGCTCCTTGTGGGGCATCCGTTGGCCCCACCCAGTGGTGGGGTCTCCTCCTAGGCCTCTGTGGGACCTAGGCACAAAAAAAAAGATATAAGAGATCCAACTTCACTTAATTCAACAATTTATCATAAATAATAAAGTAACTTTGAGACTTTCATTCTAATTAATTTCTAATCATTTTATTGATGGGAATAATCTCTTAATTAATTAAAACACAATTTTTTAGTGGATTAATTCTCATTAATTATCAAAGGTTAGTCAATTCCTTGATCTAAACTTCACCAACTCTTAAAGGCACGACCTTTTTGCTCTATGGATTCTCATGAAAAATACCATAATTCTCTCACACAACCTATAACTTCTATTCCTAAATGATTATAAATCATGTCATTTATTATTTATAGTCTAAGTGTGTGTTTGGTTGAGCTTTTTTAAGCTTAACTAAGCTTTTTTTTGAGAAAAAAAATTATTTCAACAGTGTTTAATCATGTTTGGCAAAATCAGCTTTACCTTTTGTACGAAATTCAATGCAAAATAAAAGCTTTTTTAAGCTAATTTTTATAATGCTGAAGATTGAAGCTTATGATTCTAGTTTTTAGATTATTCCTTATATTTTGATATGTAAATACCATTTTGTCCTCAATCAAATAACTTTTTTAATCATTCTATACCTATTTTGATAATTTAATGTATAAAAGCGATTCTTTTTTATATCAATCAAACAAAACAGATTAATTTAAAATCGCTTTTCAGCTAACATATCCAAACATAAAAATAAATCAATTATAATCAATTATAACAGAAAGCTTTTATACAATAATCGATTATTGAAATAATCAAAGTTTTTATAGCTGAACCAAACACACACTAAGTCATATGCAAACATTCTAATTCTACACACATCTTACTAGATCAATTTATGAAGGACATCTAATTTATAAAAGCATTAAGAACCATAATAAGCATTCAAATTGAATAGAAAAGAAATTAATTAAAAATTTAATCTTAATACATGTCAATTGAATCAAGTTATATATTCTCCCTAGCAAGAAAAAAAGTTTAGCAACTTTTGGCAAAAGAAGCAAAAAATAAATAAATGGGTAAAAGAACCATTATGAAGAAAATCATAGAAGAGAAAGATCTTGGAAGTCTTCAATGGTGAACTCCTTTAAGCCTCCAAAGTGAAGTCTTTGCCTCCACTGCCGCCGCTGCCTTTGAGCCTCCAAGACTCTTTAATTTTCGTATATTTTTTTGAATCAAAATAGAGCACTTTTGCTAAACTTGTTTTCTCCCTTTTATAGAAAGACTGACAACTTTTCGTATCGAAATTGCATGATTTTTCTCACCCTCAATATGGTCGAATCTGCCCTTGATCTCAACAGATAAGTTTTTGAATTTCCTGTTAACTTTTCATTGCCTAAAATGGCACCTTGATCTGATCTCTGTAGCCTAAGATATGTGTTACCAAGTGGCCTCAAAACTCAAGAATGGGTGAATTGAGTTTATAAAAACTTTTCGCAAATCTTTTATAAAACCTTTGATTATCAATTTTCGTTGAAGTTATTAATCGATAGAAATGAATGAATGAATGAGATAGAAAGATATTGCACTCAAATGAACTAGACAAGGGAGATAGTATTCAAGTAAATCAATAAAATAGTTCACAATATAAAGAGGTTGAGTTAGGAAAACAAACACCAAGTTTTATCTTGTTTCAGCCATCAATCAACTTGTGGCTTACGTCCAGTCCTCAAGCAACCACTAGAGATTTTTACTATATCTTCAAGCTTGAAATCAGGTATTTGACAACCTTTACAAATTTGAAGCACTCAGCACACCTTGGGATACCTCACCCTTGTGCTTGAGCATCTATATTCAAGGGATACCTCATCCTAACTGTTTTGAGGGATACCTCACCCTTTCTTGACAGATTATACAAGATTTAGATGAAAGAAACTCTCTCTAGAGCAGATAATACAAATTGAAGAACTGTGGTATTAAGGATTCACAATTTTGAAGCTCAAAATAGAGTATTGATTGGAAAGATGGTAAAACTCATATTTAATGCTCAAGAATGATTTTCAAAATGTTTTCCAACATCTAATCAATGCACAAACACTTTCATTTATAGCCCAAAGCATTTAAGAGTCGTTGGTGGTGGTTGGGAAGCATTAAATGCTAAATAGTTCTGTTGGAAATCAGTTTCTGGTTTCTAGATAACCGGTTATGACTTTGTCATAATCGGTTATAGCTTACCCAGGCCCTTTTTAAAACGTGCCAATAACTAGTTATGGAATAACCATAATCGATTATGGTCTTTTGTAAATAGAAACATAAGCTTCTGACTTTCTAAATAACTGATTATGCAAAGTCCATAATCGGTTATAGCCTTTTATAAACAAAGTATAAGCTTCTGACTTTCCAAATAATTGATTATGCAAAGTCCATAATCGGTTATGGCCTTTTAAAAAAGAAAGTTTGTGCCTCTGACTTTGGTGAATAACCGATTATAAAGACTTCATAACTGGTTATGGCACCCAGTATTTGGATAGGACAGAAAGTCATAACTTCTTTGATGCATATTTGTTTAAAACAAAAGACCACTCATATGAAAGGTTGTTGAGTCTACTTTATAATGAAATAGGTTTCAGTTTAAGACTCAAGAAGGTTTCAAAGAAAAGGACAAATGAATGAGTTAGGGTTAGTTTCCCAAAGCCTAAACTTGATAAATTTTCATCCAAACGGACTACCACCAAGTTAGTTATATAGAAAAGCATTTGTTTGGGCTTTTTAACAAACACATATAAAAGATTTAAAACTTTGTTTGAGCTTCATGTGTTTCCTGTGTACCTTTACACGTAAGTCATAAGACCTATGACCTAATCTTGATGAACCTTGGAACTTGATCTTCATTCCTTGTTGTTTGTTAATCATCAAAACCAAATCCATTGCTATTTATATTCTCCTCCTTTTTGATGATGACAAACAATCATTTGTTAAAAGCATTAGTTCAATTAAATTAGAATTTACAAAGGTATATGAGACTTACTTCCCCTCTATTTTTCAAGAGGTGATTAGATCAGAGTTTGCACAGCTCTCCCTCAATTTAGGAATCCCAGAATCATTGAGTTTATACATTTTTAAATTACATTTTCTCAATAGCTTATGAGCCCAAGATTTCTCCTCATTTTGTCATGATAAAAAAATATATACAATGTCTTTGACAAAAGAGAAGTCATAAATTAACCAGTCCATGCACTTATATCAGAATGTTAATATATAAATCAAAACCATAGATATTTGATATATCACTAATTTTGAGCAATATGATTATCAAAACAGAATGTGCATTGCCATATCAACATGTTCACATTATATTCAAAGATTTATAAACAGAGCATGCATTTGATACAATTATACCAACACCAAAGTCGTCACAAACATGCGATGGAGGAAAATACCCATTATACAATGTGCATTCCTTGTATCTTTCCTAAGCTTCATATAAGGATTCCCCTTGATTATGAGTGAAATATGCGATCTCACTTCTCATCTTCACAAACATTGATGGAGGAAAATACCTAGTAAGAAACTTGCTAAGCAAATCGTCCCAAGTAGTAATGTTTCCCTGCGGTTGAGCTTGTAACCAGCCCTTAACTTTATCCCTTAGAGAGAATGGGAAAAGCCTTAGCTGTATAGCATCATTACTCGCTCCATTGAACTTTATGGTATCACAAAGGTGTAAGAAGTTGTTGATGTGTAAATTTGGATCCTCTAATTGATTTTCCCCAAACTGCTCTTACTAAACCAACTATAGAAGAGCTGGTTTGATTTCAAGATTGTTGGCTTGGATGGCAAGTCACACTATACTGGTTTCTCACTTTTCGGCAGTAGGAGTTGCATAATCTCCCAAAGTGTGTCTTCTTTCTTCATTTGGTGTAGCCATGATTTCTTCTTCAATTCTTCTTCTCTCTCTTGTTGCTTTTATGTTTGCCCTTGCAGTTTTCTCAATTTTTGGATCAAAGAGTAATACTTTCAAATTTACAGTACTTCGCATAAACAAAACAAACAATAGTGAATTAAAGAGAAACAATCTAAAAAGAAAATTAAACAAATAAAAATAAATGTCTAAACTAGTGTCTTTCTAACTACTCTTTAATATTGACAATCAAATAATCCCTAACAATGATGCCAAAAACTTGTTCAATTGGCAGGTACACCAAATTGTAAAAGTGATATAATGATGAAAACGAGTATCATCTCATAGAGATTATGTTGTTAAGTATTAAATTCATCAAATTAACACTATTTAGGTTATCAAAAATTGAGATTAAAAAGAGTTCAAAAGAAAACAAGTAATTGAAGGAAAAATAAAATAAGGTAAAAACATATAAATTAAAAATAGTAAGAGAGCACGATAATAAATTAAGGTATAAATAAGTAATAGTAAAGATGCTAGGGATTCAACTTCACTTAATTCAATAATCTATCACAGACAATAGAGTAGTTTTGGGATCTTCATTTAAATTAATTTCTAGTCATTCAATTAATGGGGAGAGTCCATTAATTAATTAAAACTCAATTCCTTGGTGGATTAATTCTCTTTAATTATTAAAGGCTAGTCAATTCCTTGATCTAAACCCTAACTCTTAAAGGCATGACATTTTTGCTCCATAGATTCTCATAGAAAATACCACAATTCTCCCACACAACCTATAACTTCTATTCCTAGATGATTATAAATCATAGCACTTATTGTTTATGATCTAATTCATATGCAAACTTTTTGATTCTACACACATTTTACTAGATCAATTTATGAAGGACGTCTAATTCATAAAAACATTAAGAACCATAAAAAATAAGCACTCAAATTGAATAGAAAATAAATTAAATAAAAATTCAATTTTAATACATGTCAATTGAATCAAGTTACATATTCACCGAGAAAAAGTTTAGCAACTCATGGCAAAAGAACCAAAAAACAAAAAAATGAGTAGAAGAACCATCATGAAGAAAATCGTAGAAGAGAAAGATCTTGGAAGTCTTTAATGGTGAACTCCTTTAAGCCTCCAAAGTGAAGTCTTTGTCTCCATTACCACTGCCTTTGAACCTCCAAAACTTTGTAATTTTTGTGTATTTTTTGGAACTAACAGAGAGCTTCTTTGCTAAACTCGTTTTTCCTTTTTTATAGAAAAACTGACAACTTTTCATATCTGACTTGCATGGTTTTTCTCACCCTCAAGATGGCCGAATTTGTCCTTAATCTCAACAGAGAAGTTTTAGAATTTTCTATTAGCTTTTCAATGCTATAAATGACTCCTCAATCGAATCTATGTAACCCAAGATATGGTCTAATTACTGAAATATGGTCAAGAGAGTGGGAGAATCCAAATTTGCAACAAACACTATCTCTTTGAGATCTTTATCCTATCTTCAATATTAATGACAACTTAATTAAGGAAAGTTGTCAACATGAGATTTATATATCTCTTTCTTAGCTTTGAAACCCCACCAGAATCAAGTAAATCGCAAACTTATAGAGAAAGTTATCCCTAATTTACTGAGACAAGTTTGATAGTGATACTTTCCTTAATTAATCTTTGACTAAATCTCTTGTTTCCTATTTTATTTTTGTTGAATCCATATAAATTAGGAAATAAATATCTCACTCAGATTAAGAAACTCTTTGAGATCCTTGCATTAAATACAGAGATACTTAGTCACCAAGTAGCAATTATTTGCACTCCAATTAAAAACCTAACTTGATCCTTAAAATTTATGAATGTTAGTTGACTTAGTCAAACTTTATCATCCATTTTGCACATAGCTTTTCACCTTTTTATTGCATGAACTAGACTTCAATGTCTTCATGAAAGTTGTAGGAAATTTTTTAATCTTTCCATAGACACCAAGATTAGCTTAATTCGAACTCTATAACAAAAGTTATGCTCAAAATACTGCAACAATGTCTTTATACTCTTCATCAAGATTTTAATAACCATGCCTAAAATGCCAAAAAAACTTTTAAATTCCTACAAAATACAATAAAAAATACATTTAATTCAATGGGCATAGAATTCACTCAATATCATAAATAAATAGCATAATTCTTTTCTCAAAGTATTCAAATCCATGTTTAAATAAACATAAAATATGTGGATTTTATACACATATCATATATATGTATGTTGGTTATGGGCTAACATTCTGCCTTGACAAGGCTCAGGTGGGGTTAGAGTCAAATTGAATCATGACGCTTGTTGATGGGCTTAAGTAAAAAAAGTTGCGTCTTGACTAAGAACTTAACATTTTGACCTAGTGGTAAGTGTTTGATCCAATAAGTGGTATCAGAGCCAAGATCACAAGTTCGATTCCCAAAAAGGCACGAATTGTTAGAGGCAAGTGCTGGGAGGGGGATTACTGGTTGTGGGCCAGCATCCTGCCTTGCCAAGGCTTTGGTGGGATTTAAGTTAGATTGAATCATGACGCTTGTTGATAGACTTAAGTAGGAAGAGTTGCACCCTGACTAGCAACTATAACTTTTAGTTTAGTGGTAAGCGTTCGATCTAACAATATAATCATAAAATGAAGCATAATAGAATACAAATTGTTAGTTATAAGAAGTAATAAAAACTGTATAAAATTTTACTTTTTAATATATGTATAAAATGATACTTAATCTAGTCATATATTGATACAATGTATAAAATATCTTGTCATGTTTAGTGTCATACAATTTTATTGAAGGGTGGTGATATTGACATTGTTAGTTGTCTATTCACAGTCTCCATTAAAAATTTATAATATGAATTCCTTAAAATATGGTCACTTAAATAAATTATTTTTTATTAAAATTTAACTATAATTAAGTATATTAATGTTTGTCTATGTACACTCTGCAGTATTATTAAATTTTTTTATTTATGTATTCAAACTCATTAATGAAGCCCTAATTTGAATAAAATTTATTTAGGTAATGATAATTTAGAAAATTACAATTATAAGTTATATTCGTAAGGAGTCTATGTAAGCTCTGAAACCCTTTTGTACTTAGCAGTGAATATTATGTTTTGATGATAACCAACTATATTGAAAATTGAATATCATTGCTCTTAATGCTTAAAATGGTTTAACATGTTCTTTGTAGAGTTTCTTTATTATTCTAATTTATGCATGACTAAATCTGTATAAAATAAGAATTCTGGTTGATTAGAGAAGACTAAGAATATCAAATTCAGACTTGAGAATGCTCAAGGAAGTCTTGGAAAAGTTCCTAATGAACATGAGAAAGTTCACCTTAAGAAGGTTATGAGAGAGTTCAAAAGAATGAGAAGGCTCCACAAAACCAAATTCAAGAGCAATATGATCATCAAAGAAAAGCTTCTACCATCTATATCATCAAGAGAATAATCAAGTGATGGTGTTTTTAAAGAATGAGAATATTGAAGTTCTTCAAGTTGTGAGAAAGTTAGATGAGAGAGTTACAGTGAGAAGGTTGCTCGTGAGAAAGTTCTAACCTAACATGAAAATGTTCCTAAACAACGTGAGAAAATTCCAAAAGAGTCTGAGAAAGTTGGTCCATTAGAATGTCTTGAGAACATTCACATCAAGATGCATGAAGACCAAAGAAATCTCTCAAAATATGTTTGAAGAATGAAAGATGTTAGAAGAGCATGTTTTCTCACCTACAATGTCAAGCTCATATGAACAAAGTGAGAAGAAATATACTTAAGAAGACAGAAGACTTGAGAAAGTTAATTGAGAATATTCAAGCTAAGAACAGTCATGAAGAACCCTTCTCAAGTTAGTAAAGGACAAATTCGAAAAGTAAAGCTAATAAAAATGATCGAGATGAAGTATAATTGAACTGCCAAAGGTGAAAACTGAAACTCAAAATAATCAGCATCATATGAAAGCTTCAAAATAGAAGTTTCAATCAAGTGCTTACAAGCTGAGAAAATTTGAAAATAAGATGAGTTTGTTTGAATCCTTTTTGAACAAGATTACAAGCCTAAAAGAGACAAAATGTGCTAAGTCATACTTTGAAGAAATCAAATTCAAAAGAATAAGATGAAAGATTCCAGCAAAGCAAAGTCAAAGTTGAGTAAATAAGAAGTTGAGAAGTTTGTGCTGAGAAAGTTCGAGTTGAGAAAGTTTAACACCAGCAACCTTCTTAGTTATCTGAAAATGATAAACATATGTGGAAAGTGCTGCAACAACTAGCAATAGTTAGTTTCTACATGGAATCACTTGGGACTTGTTCCTAACGGCTAGAAACACATTCCTAAGTATAAATACGATTTACTCATAAAGATTAACAAGACCTTTGCATGGATTAACATTAGATGAAGCCAAAAAGTCATATTTGAACTCATACTCTATTTTATACTCTCTTTGAGAGAAGACATCTAGTTAACATCTTAGAAGCTAAGGGTTATTAAGCTTAAAAAAGATATATACTCCTTGAGTGATTAAAGAGCCTGCCTATGAAGATTTGAAGGTTAGAAGCTTGAGCATCAATAGCATAATGAACACATAGTTGAACCTTCTCATCTCTACCTACTTGATCTTATTCCTATTAAATCCTTAGTAAATGTGCTGTGAGCTCAGTTAAATTGTGTTAATCTATTCTTAGAGTGATTTCGAGAGTTATCCAGTGGTTTTAAACACCTAAATCCTTGTATTGTTCCTTGAGTGTTGGAAGTGAGCTTGTGGGAAGTACAAGTCACTTGAAGCCTTTGTGCTATTGGGCTTGAAGATGGTGTGTTAAAATAATACTTGTATTGAAGACTGGAGAAGCTTGGTTGACAAATAATACTCTTGTTGAGCCCGAAAAGGCTATGGTAAAAGATTACTTGTATTCAAGTCTAGAGAGGCTTGGTTGAGAAAGAATACTTTTGTTGAACAAGAAAAGGACGTGGTAAAATAATACTTATATTAAAGCCTAGATAGGCTTGATTGACAAAGAATACTCTTGATAATGGAAAATCCTAGTGGTTGCTAAGTACTAGACGTAGCCCTACGTGATTTTTAGGGTGAACTTGTATAATACTGATGTTAAGCTTCTTTTCCCTTCATCTCTTTTAATTTGGTTCTTACATGGTGCTTCAAGAAGTTTTCAACAAGTGTAAAATCATAATGTTAAAGTAAACTGAGATACTATATTTGATAAAGAAGTTGGTTGAAAGCTTAAGAGTTTTAAGAACGTTAAACTTGCTATTTTGAAAGCTACTCTTGACAAATAATCTAAAACCTTACAAGCAGAATATTTTGAAGAAATTGGTTTGGTCTTTGTAGTTTATCCTTTAAGTTGCACTGGTTTGGAAAGTTGGAAATTCGATAACTATAAATTGCTTTATCAATAAACATTATTGTTGCAAAGAAATATTGATCATTTATATTGGTGTGAGAAAGTTTCTCTAATCTCAACTATTTGAACATTCTTAGAACTTTCTCACTAGAACTACTCATATATTATGAATCTTATCACTAACCTATAGTTTCAAGTTGGAACCTTCTCACCTTCAAGTCTGAACCACTTGAGAACATAGTAAGTAGGTTGATATTTCAAAAAAAAATGGAACACAATTCAACCATCCTTCTTGTGTTATTGCCAACTTCAGTTTGGATAGGAAATTATGAGTGTCAATACTGAGGTTAGGTGGTTTTTGTTAGAAATTGTTAGTAATGAAGGTTTATAAGCTCGGGTGGGTAGACTACGCTATGATAAGCTTCAGTTAAATAGGCTTAACCCTATTTTGCAAAATGTTGGTTGTAGGTGCCTTATATAAATGTGCTTGGATTATTGTCACCCCTACTTACAAGCATAATCAATATCAATAGTAATGAGCCCAAATATTTTGAGTGTTGCAGGGGCCAAAAGTAATAATAATTAAATATATTTAAATTAGTTATATCCTTTTAATCCAGTCTTTTTCTTATGAATGCATAATTTTATTAGCAAAGTTATTAGGCTAAATTTTGAAGTGTACATATTAGTTAAATAACTTATCTTATTATTTAGTTTTAGTTTTATCATGTTGATTAACATTAAAAACATCCAATCTAATTTTTAGAAGCCAAACTTGTCCTAATTAGTTTTGGACTAGGCCAAGTTTTGGATACCCTTAATCCCAAATTTAAAGTTATAGCATTTTTTCAATAGTAAATAATCAAATTTATTCTATAATTCTGATTATATATGTTAAATAAAAGTGAATTTAAAATAAGTCCAAGACTCAACTATTTTAGAATATATAGTAACAGTGTTCATGGGACGAGCTGGGATGGATTTAGCGTGGCCCAACCCGATATCTTGATTGGGACAATTATTTAGACTCAAATCCGATCCGATCATGACTTCACTAGTGACCTAATCAGAACTAGGTTGACCAGGTGTTAGACAAAATGTATAAATTTGGATATTATGTATAATTAAGTTATAAAATTTTAAAAGTAGGAAACTAAGCCCTCACTTATATAAAGAGTTGATCCTCAAGTGTTTGAGTTATTTAGAAAATTTCACACCCAAGCTTAAAACTAAGTATAAAGCTTGAGAACTTTAATAAAAACTTTTTTGTGGACTAAGCACATGGGACCTTGTGCACAACATCTTTCAAACATAGTGTTTTTACGTGTCTTAGAGGTAAGTTTATTTATTCCTTTCTTTTCATTACTTTTTTTCATATACTTGTGATGTTCATTTAGCTAATTTATTTGTTAGCTTAGTTTTTTTCTTAGTTCTTTAGGTTGGGTTCAAGGAATTTATGTTTTAAATTAGTTTTATACTTTTTTTAATTGATAGGGCCTTTTCTTGGTTTTGATAATAGGTTTGTAAAAATAAAAATGATAAAATACCAAAAAAAAAACAAAATACAAAAAAAAAACAGCATAAGAAAAAAAACTTTGAATTTTTTGGTCGGCAAATTGAGTTTTAGTTCACTCTTTTTGTTTGCTTATTTGTCTTGTGCTTATTTAAGTCTCTTAATTTCTTGTGTTCATTTTATGTTATTTATTGGCATGCTTTAATTAAAATGATTTTACTAACGAGTGCCTTAAAAAAGTTATTCTTCTATTTTTCAGTCTAGACTTATAATTTTGGGAAGCACCTTCACTGCACCATTCTTCTCATCAAGCTGCATCAGCCCAGTGCATGGGTTGTACTTGCCTCCAGATCATCAGCCCAAGATAATACTTCTGGGATGCCAATAATATTAAATATTTATTTTGTTTTATACAATTTGACTAGTGACTCACAAACTATGCCAATTACTTATTAACCCAATGTTTCAATCGAGTTTCGAGTTTTATAACAATGAATAAGACTCGTATAACTAAGCACAAGTTATATCAACATTATATATAATCATTAAACTCAATAACTTAAAAGTAAAAACGAAACATGACCTTAAAAGTCAAACACAACTGTCTCGTGGTCACTAAAATTTATATAGAGCGAAGGGAACTTCTCATCTATTTATTGGGTCAATACAACCTAAAAGAGAAAACAAAATATATTTGCCTTTCATCCTTTATGAATCGCATCTATATCTATGATAGACTTTTAACACATTTATTCTGAAGTTGATAGTAATACAAGAAAGAAGTTGAATTGTGTTACCTTTCACCTAAAAATTTTAGATTTTTTATACTTTTCTCAAGTTTAACTAATTTGGAAGTGAAAATGTTGCTTTACAATACATAAGTTAGCTGAGAGAATTCACAATAAGAGAGAACAAAAACTAATATTACAAGGTGAGAGAAATTGTGAGAGGGGTCACAGGTTGAGAAAAAAAAACTCTTACAGTTTTAAATTGTAACACCAGAAATCTTTTTTTAATAATAGCTTAAGGTATCAACACTTAAACTTTGAAAAACCCTTCTTAATAACAAGAAATTGTTTTAGAAACTCATATTCAAACTTTATAGTATGAAGATTCTTGTTAAGTTCACTTTAATTAAAAACACTTTAGTTCTTATAGAGAAAAACACAAATTTACTAAAGATCAGTATCGGAACAAATTGGAATGAGTTAAAGTGAAGAAAAAGAAGCAAGACACCATAATTTAAACTAGTTCACCCCTAAACTACTTGGGGCTTCGTCTAGTACTAAGCAAATACTAGGATTTTCACTATGTAAAAGTATTCTTTCTTACCAAGCCTCTTTAGGCTCTTACAAATGAGTATTCTTTTCCCTCAGTCTCTCCAGGCACGTTTCACTAGTATTTTTTTCTTGCTAAGTCTCTTCAGGCTCTTACAATTACCTATACTAAGTTTATAACTAGCTTAAACAACCCACAAGCACACCACCAACACTTAACAATCAAGCATAGGTTTTAAGCTATGAAGCATGGACACGCCAATTATGAGGCGTGTCCGCGTGTCAGATACTTGTCCGTGTCAGATACATGGAGACACCCATATGACACATGTGTCCTGTGTGTCCGATTAAAAAGATTATTTCTTTTAGTTTGGACACGTCTCAGACAAGCTCGAACACTTCTCGGACATTTCTCGAACACGTTTGGGCACGACAAAGACACGACTTAAACACGATCTATTAATATTTTTTTTTAAAAAAATTAGTTTCCATGACTAACGTTCAATTAGTAAGTCCATAACTCACTTAAGCCCAATCACATGACTGATGTCCCAAACCATTATTTTCACATACTAGTATTTTAAGTTTTATCTTTTCACATGCTACTATTAGACTTTTAAGTTTTATCTTTTCACACACCACTATTTTTATCTACTCATACCAAATCGTCCATTTCGTTGTCACCGAAGCTTGCCTCACACCAATATTCCCTCTAATTATTTTTTTATGCCAATGTACTTGTACATGATTAGTTCTATTAGGAGAAGTTGGTTTATGAGATTTTTTAGAATATATCAATAGAAATTATGTTATATATTTTTTAGGAAAGGTTTACTAGGTAACAAATATTAGCACATATGATATATATTAAAATATTATAAATCTTCAAGCTTATAGAAATGATATTAATGAATTATGAATCGTTTTTTTTTAATTTTGAAATTATATATATATATGTCGTGTCTGTGTCCTATAATTTTTGAATTTGGTATGTCCCCGTATCTGTGTCTGTGTTGTATCCGTGTCGTGTCCCGTGTCCGTGTCTGTGCTTCATAGGTTTTAAGTGTTTGATATAACTGGGTAGGTCTCAAAATCACTCAAAGAGTGTATAAACTCAGTTTTGCAGAACCTACAACAACACACCTACTAAATATTACAAAAGTTTCAGAAAAAAGTTGGTAGATGTGAGAGAGTTGTTCTTCGTATATGAGCTTTAATCTTTCTCATATTCTTCTCTAATAGTTCAACCTTCTTCATTTCAAGTTTGGAGCCTTTTATAGCATGTGAAAAGTAACTGTCAGAGGCTCCCAACAGTCTTTCTTGTGGCAGGTAGCCATTTTTTTATTGTTTATGCTGAGTCAGCACACTTTACTTAAGCTCCTTTCCAGGAACTCTCTCAAGCTTCATACTAGCTAACCTTCTCAGCAACTCTCTCAAGCTTGAAGTTTATCAACATTTGTTCTCTCAAGCTTGAAGTTTATCAACATCCGTTGATCTTTGATTCCACCATCATCTTTATGTTTCATCTTGATATCTTGGATGATGAAAACTTCCTTTTAACTCTAATTTGTTCTTGATTTGGTCCTTGTGGAGAATCCTCTCATTCTTGAACTTTCTCACAACTTTTTTAGGATGAATTCTCTCAAGTTCTTCAGGAACTCTCATAATGCATCTTGAACTCTATCAAGTCTAAATTTAATCTTCTTAGTCCTTTTTAATCATCCACAAAGTTTTCTTATAATTGTTTTAGACCTAAAAAAGTTATTACTAACAAAAAAAACTCCACAAATATCATGTTAGTACAATAAAGATATTTAAGAGTAATTGTTTATAATTTTTAATATAATTATTATTATCAAAATATACTTTACAAACCTAATCACAAAAAGCTTTAGAACTTACACACTTTAGAAAGTAGAGAAATGAGATAAATAAGAGTAGTTCAAAGGAATAGTTTTTAAGAAGAGAAAGGGACTCCAATTTCCCTCACAACAAAGAAAAAAGGTAAATAAAAAGGTTGTTAATAGTCAAGAATAAATGAACACTGTTCTCACAACTGAGCAAAAATAAATGAAAAGGTTGTTAACAGTAGTTATAAATACATAAGAATAAATAAAGACAAATGAAAAAGAATGTTAACAGTCAGAAATAAATGTGTAGAAATAAATGATTGGGACATCACGAGATGGTGGGATATAAATGGGTAAGTAGCAGAGTGAAGGAGGCAGGTAGAAATAAATGTTAACAGTAGGTGCCTTTGGGCAGGGAGATTTGTATACCCTCGAAGTGTTGTATTATCTTTCTTTTTTATTTTTAATTTCCGTATCTGCCTTCATCTGGAGCTAGTAATCCATCAATATCAGTGACATCGAAGGTTGTTTTTACTTCTAAATTCAATAAAACATATTCTAATTTCTGGGTTCTTATCAAATTGGTATTAGAGCTCCTAATCTAGGGAGCCTTAGATGGTGCAATTGAGGATGGGGGGAGGATGGATGCTCTAGAGCAATAGTTTGAAGATCTGAACAACCAAAGTAGGGAAATGTTGGTTTGGTAGCAAAGGTTTGAGGAAAGGTTAACAACGCTCATGGAACAAATGGAAAAGAGACAAATTGAGAATTGTCATCGTGATCGAAGGATTAGCGATGATGCAGGTGGTGTGTCCATGGAAATTATGGTCCACCATTCCAAACTCCAGGTGGCGTTGGAGAAGTTGCAAGAGCCTGTGATGGTTTCTGAACCTCCATCACAGTGGCAATTAGAGCATATGGAGGGAGAGAAGACGACGACAGATACTCACTCGTCACAAATCGCACCAAACTGACAGAGGACTTATGGCCGAGTCAGGAAGTGCCTGCGTTATCTGATTGTGGGAGTCACGAACGCAGCCACATTGGCAACCAGGCAGTGGGTGGTGGTGAAAGGACGGGAGCTCTAACAGTGGCTTTGGATGGATGCACGTTGGAGCTAGTTTCTGCGTCGCACCATAGGAAAACATCTACGGAGATCTCTCATGAAGAGGTGAAGGAAGAGCCATTGCACTAATCATTAACAAAAGGTTGATGAAATTGCAGAACATTGGGGTAATCCATAATGTTCTTCTTATTTGATCCAAGAGAGACTGATATTGTGTTGGGGCTGGACTGCTTGAGTGAGGCAGCATTTTGGCTCAACGTCAATTCTATTAATGTTACTAAACAATCCTCACTCAAGGAATTGGTATATGAGAACCAAGTGGAAGTTCTTATGCTTCAAGTAAATTCGTCATTATGCTTCAAGTAATGGGGCCTTGATCCACTGTTTAAAGGAAACTTATAAACCTTCACCTTAGGGACAGGAACTTTTGGAGGGAGTATTTATAGACCCGTAATACATGTTTACTCTAAAAAAAAGAGCAATGGGCTGAATAGGAGTGGGCCAAAGGAAGAGTCTTTTAGAAGAGACAGGGACTGCCACCACTCTCAGCAGAGAAAAAGGTAAATGAAAAAGGTTATAAACAGTTAGGAATAAATGGATTGCCACTGTCCTCACAACAGAGCAAAAGATAAATGAAAACGTTGTTAACAGCCAAGAATAAATGCATAGGAATAAATAAAAACAAATGAAAAGTTGTTGTCAGTAAGAAATAAATGTGTAAGAATAAATTATTGTGATATCACCAGTAGAAGATGAGATATAAATGGGTAGGGAGCAGAGTGAAGGAGGCGGGTAGAAAATTGAGTGAGTGCATTAATGAGAAATTTGTATCTTCCTTCATCTGAAACTAGGAATCCATCAATATCAGTGACATGGAAGGCTGTTTTTACTTCTAAATTCAATAAAACATATTCTGAATTCTAGGTTCCTATCAACCTATATATTAATTTCATTTTAGATTTTAAAAATATTTAATATGTTATAAGTGCCTTATTCATATACCTGTTTTTCTTTTCTCATTTTGTCTCGTGAATTTCATAGATATATAACTAATTCTGTAACAAACAAAACCCTTCTTTGCTTACATATGAGACATGCAGCCAAAGAGTTAGTAGTTATTCATTTTTCCAAACCATGCAGACTACAGTAGCCCCAGTCGGACATCGGGACATGACATTAAATTTATCAGCCACATTACGATTTCAAGCAATGCTCTGGTCTGGACAGATATATAGTTCAAGTGACCCACTTGGACACTTTGTTGTGACCTTGCAAGTTCACTATTCACCTCTGGAAAGCTGGCACATCTAGTAATGGTGTACTCAAATATTTGTTTCAGTTTTTTAACGCAACAACAGATTTACTCATGCCGGAGCAGAGCAATCAGAAGAAACATTACTGGGCTATGCCTCTGTTGGAATGTTGAACAGTGACCACAACAGCATCAAGACATGAAGGGACCACGCAGCAGCAGGCAGGAAAAATGGACAGCACTTACATGCACCGGCAAGCTGGTCTTATGGAGATTGATGAAGAGACAAGAAGCAAAAAGCAGTGATGATTCCTAGCTCGTATAAAGTCAAGACTTCTTGATATTAGATCTTGCGCTGTTTATCGTCCAAGAAAAGGTTTACTGCCAAATATTGTGGCAGAGAGAGACTAAAACATGAGGAGGGGTTTGGTATACGTATATTAATTGTTCGAGTATATATATATATAAAAGGAAATCCGTTTTTAAAACAAAAAACAAATAATGGTGTTTGCCACGGTGTCCTTTATATTTGAGGGAATTAGGTACCCTCTATCATTTTTTTTTAATTTCTATATCTTTTTGTTCCTTGATTTATATTTTTAGTTTTTACAAAATATTTTAATCTTTCTCCTAAACCAACTAATTTACTTATCGTATGTCTTACTTGTATTTCTTTTTGTTTTAGTAATTTTGATAATTCATTTATTGATCTTTAGTGTTTTCATATCAAATTCTTTTTCATATTTTTTTGTTTTAAATATTTAGTTAAGCCTTTTACTTGGATTACTAATTTATTAATTTCATTTTTTTCATTAGTTTTTTCTAGTTTATTAAATCTAATAGGTTTTGGTATTTATTTTTCTTTTAATTCTAATAGTTTTGGTTTGCTTATAAGAGTTCCAATTTCTGTTATTTCAATTTTTTTGGATAATACATTTTTTCTATATCTGAGAATAAATATAAAATATCTATTTTATCATTATTTCTAAAAATTATATTATGTTGTGAATTTGTTAGTGCATAACTAATACAATATGTTACTGAAAAAATTGTCTCCTAGTCTCATTAAATTTTTTCTTAAAAAAGTATGTTCCAAGGTTAATGATTGTTCTAGTTGTTGAGTGTTTAAATGTATTCAAATATTTGGTCGTACTTTAAATTTTAATTTTTCATAAGCTAAATTTCCTTCTCTTATACGTAATATTTTATCATTTAGATCAATAATTCTATTATCTTTTAATATTAATTCTCTTGGTGAATTTATTTCTTTTTAGAATGTTGATTTTATTTGTATTTGTACTGCATTCCTATATGAATATATCATATTTTTCTTCCATCCTCTTCTTTCTTTATATTTTTTTAATTTCACTATTTTTTTATTAAGTAATTATACAAATATTTCTTTGAGTATCTAATATATCTATTGGTCTTTCACTGTTTAGTTTTCCATAATATATAATATTTTCTCTTTAATTAAATATTTTTAATATTTCACTTAATATCTCTTTTCCTTTCATATTTACATTTTTAGTTAAATCTAAATCTTTTTTTTGTATTTTCTTGAATAGTGATCTATTTATTAAGATATTTCTTTTATAATTCTCATCTTCTTCAATAGTTTGTAAGTGTTCAATATCTTCTACTTTTTCTAATTCCATTTATATTATATTGTTTAAACAATCCTTTATAGCATAAATACTTAGATTAATTCTTGGAATCCTTATTTTTCTTCCTTCTATTGATATAACTAATTCTTTAGAATTAATTTCATATGATTTTACTACTTCAAGAAAATCTATTTCTAATAATAATTTAACATTCGTTTCTTTTTCAACATATAATTTAGTTTGGAATTTAATATTAGAATTAAAACAAACTTCTATAGTTTCTTTTTCTTTAAAAATTTGTTCTTTTTGGTTATATTTTAATATTGTTCTTAGTATTATTTCTTCTATTTGATTAGTTAAATCCTTCCTAACATAGCTAAGACATGCTTTAGTGTCAATAAGTATAGGCATAATAATTCTATTAACTATTCTTAATACATGATATTAACAATAATTATTTGATAATATTTGGATAAACATACCTGGTCTGAGTTTCTGAAATTCTACTAATTTACTATTCCCCTTTGCCCACTACTGCTTCCATAGTTGATTGCTTATGTATGATGATTTGAGTAAAAATAGAAATGTTTATTGATGATAAGTATTGATAAGTATAAGATATATGGACATACTCTTAAATGTCTGACTAGCTCTTCAAAGAGACTAGCACTGTTTTCCTAAGAAAACTATCTCTTCTGAGACTTTTGAAGGATCTTCAAAATTTGTCTTGCCTCAGCATAAGAGGGCTTATTTATAAGCATAAAAACTATAGAGTAATTTACAAAATTATCCTTATAATCGAAAATGCTTACATCAGAGTTGTAATAATTTACATAATGACGTAAGGACTTACATCATTCTTCTATTATTGCTTCATCTGACTCATCATCTTTTGGTTTGTCAGTGTCAGCCATTCCTTTTTCTGATAGACATCGTTCACATGTGTGGTTCCCACTTTGCTTTATCATTGCACATAGGCCATTGAGGACAACTGACCTATACTCTATTTGTGGTCCTTGTAATGCGTAGAAAGGTAACTCAAAGTTTGTCAGAAGGTTCATATCTTTATCCTTTATTACTTTACCATTTGTCTTGTTGAGCAACAAAGTATTTGGTCCTTTGTATAGGGTCGTGATAAATGATTCCTTCTCGATGCTCTGACATTGTGAGTAGATGCTAGCTAGTTGATTAGATAATATCTGAGTGATTTGGTCCTCATCATAGATCACTCTAGTTGTTGATTCCCACAAAAATTAAATGCTTGGCAAGTTGCTTAATGATGAAGTCTGGATAGGCTGAGTAAAACTTAAGAAAAATACTTCGATCCTTTGCTACATTTCTTTTGAACAGCTGGATTACTTCCTTAAAACTGTAAGGAAAAAGGTTAATTTCTTCTAAATTTAAACTTAAAGACAATCAATAAGTCCAAATTGAAACATATTAAATGTCAATATTGAATGGGTTCCCAAAAGGATAATTGCTTTAATTCGAAAGAGTTTTCGGTCAACCATATAGAAATAGTTAACCTTCTCCTTATCATTCCAGTTACTAAGTCTCTTAAAATTTTCCCAGAAATTTTCTTTTAAGAATTGTACTTGTAATTCGTACTCTTTTTTTGTAGTAATTTGAAAATTATCTAGAGAAGAAGGAATTCTTCCTAAAATTTTGAGTGAAGATTATGTTACCGGCGGATTTTTTGTTGCTTCAGAAAAAGTTCTTGGTTCAAGATAAATATATTTCCCTTTATTTGAATATTCACGAAGTGCTTTCTCAGCTTCTTCTTTAGTTGAATAGGATTTATGTAGAACTCTAGAAATCTTTTGGCAATGTGGCGCTGCTTTGAACCAGTCATCATAGACTCCTGGGAATGGTCCATTGAAAACTACATATCATTTTTTAGTTTTCTTTTCTTCCTGCTGAAATGCTTCTTCAAGAAAATCCTCTGCCTTGAGTTGTCATTTTAGAACCTTAATATCTGCTTCAATAAGTTCTAATTCCTTCAACTTTTGACCTTTGAGTGCTTCTTTAAGCTCCAATTGTTGCTTAATTATTTCTGCTGTGCTTCGTTCCATTCTCTAGAAAGGATATCTGGAAGGACATTCTTTTCACCCTTGATATGTGAAATTGAATAATTATATTCGGCAAGCTTCATTTGCCATCTAATTAATCTTCCTTGCTTGTAAGTTCCTTTATGATTAATACTCTTAAATCCTGCAACATAAGTAGAATCTGTTCTAACAATAAATTCTTTATCAAGCACATAAATTTGATATTTTTCCAATATACGAATAAGTGCCAGTGTTTCCTTCTCATGAATTGGGTAATTAATTTCACTGTCTGAAAAAGTTCTAGACATATATTGACATAGTAATTCTTTTTTTTTGTCCAGGAGATTTTGTGTAACATCCCAAAAATTATGTTAGGCTTGTAATTAGTTACAAAGATAATATATTACTTGTTTAACATGTCTCTGAAGTTTTATGACAAACTGAGTTCGTTTATGCACTTAGTTACAACACAGAAGTTGAAAAGTAGCTTAAAATGACTCAGATAATAGCATAAGTTGCTAAGTTGAAAGAAATAAACATAGAGAGTTTATTTCTAGGTTACAAAAAAGCCAAGTAAGATGTGGTAAAAGTTTCTAGAAAATCAGAGTCAGTTTGATATTTTTAGGCATATTGGTTGTGCATTTGAATACCGAATGACTAGCAGCAGATATAGAAAATCATGAAAATGGTGAAACAACAATTTAGATGAATCCTATGATTTATTCTAAAGTTGTTGGAAGCTGGGAAACTTGAATTAGCACAATTCGGGTGTCCTTAATAGATATAAGTTTCAGTGTAGAAACTTAAGTTAATCTTTTTCCTTAATTCTCTCTATGTCCCACCCCCTATTTCTCTCTTCTCCCTCGGTAGAGAACCGAAAAACAGAGAAAGAAGAAAGAAAAGAAAGAAAAGGGAGAAAGGGGAGAAGAAGAAGGGAAGGGGAAAAGAGGAAGAGGAAGATCAATGATCAAGTTCAAGGCTTCAAGTCTTCAAGTCTTCAAGAGGTAAGGGGATTTCTATTCATTTCTCCCTCTTTGATTATCCTTGAATATAGTTTGGGGTTTTGAATAGAAACAGGGGTTTGGATAGCCAAATCCATATTCTTAACTTGGTTTTTGATTCCAAGAACTAGGTTAGGATATCTTAAGCTTAGATAATACTAGATGGCTAGTTATGGTTCAAGAACAACCTTAGAATCCATAAAAAATGGATTTGAAGAATAGTTAAAGTTATGTGATTTTGGACCTAGATCTATGCCCCAAGAGAATTAATAGGTTATAAAAGAGTTACAACAAGTTTAGAGGCCTAGATTAGTGTTAGCAATCACATAGAAAATGATATTGAATGATTGAAATTGAGAATTGTTCCAAAGGAACCATTTTCGGATTCTGCAGAATTCTGCAGAATCCAGTGAGCAGTCAGCGATGTTTGCTGCATAACTCGAGCTGTAGATATCAGAATCACTTGATTCTGATGCCATTTGAAAGCTAACACATAAGGCTTCATGTGGTAAAAATTTTAGAATTATTGAGCAAGCCAATCAATACCAGTTTTGGTTTGAATCCAAGGCAAATTTTGCAGAAAAAGGCATTCTGGCAGTCAGTAAACCAGATTGCATAATTTCTTGCTCCGATATCGTATGGATATGAAACCAGTGCAATTTGAAATCTAAGACATAAGGCTTCATGTGGTAAAAATTTCAGAATTTTCCCACATGTAGTTTATTCCCAGTTTCAGTTGAAAGTTAGGTCAGAAATGGGTAAATCAGAGAATGCTCTGTTTTGACCTCTACAAAATGTCGCATAACTTTGGCTACACTTTGCCAAATGAGACAAAGTTTATGGCATTGGAAAGATATGAGAGAAAGCTAGTTCTCCCTAAAATTTCAGAATTTTAGAAGTTATGATGCATGTTTGGTGCAATCTTGAAAATCAGCCTTTTTAGGCAAGATTTGAGGTGTTTTTGAGAAAGTTAGACACTAGAATTTTTAGTAGCACCTTAGGCAACTTAGTGTTGCATTAGATATCACTTAAGATGTGATGAGATGGTGCAATGAAGATAAGTATGCTAGTAGGCATAATAGTATTCACTCTAGTAGAGAATTAGAAAGGTGTGAACCTTAGAATATCCAAGAGAAGTATATTTAAAGTTGTATGAACGCTCTCATAGAGGTAGAGCTAGTAGTGCAAGTATAGAGGTTATGTAGTGGTTATGCAAGAGTTAGGTATAACACCACATTATGCACAGACATTCATACATTTATACATTTGCATTTCTAAGAAAAGTTAAGGCAAGGAAAATTGAGAAAAAGGTTAGTTCACAGTTCAGAAAGTGGGTTAAAGAGGTAACATATTCCCTCCCCACTGTAAAGAGGAATAGCATATTCATGACATTGTATTCATAGAAAGAGAGATGGTAGGTTATAGGAGGTTATATTTTCCCTCCCTACCATAAAGAGGAATAGTAAGTTCATGACATTGTAAATCTCTGAGATGGAGATTCATGACATTATTTATGATATTGCACTTACACCATCACATATTCTTGTTTGAGCATAATCATACCTCATATTCTGCATCATAATATCATTGCATTACTTGATGTGTGATTATTATTGTGTTTCGTGATTCCTTATGTTTGTGCGTGGTTGCTCAATGTTATTGTTCCATTGTATGGGCGGTGGTTCAATATCATTGATTATTACCTTCTGAACATGCATTGACAGTTGTATGGGCAACTATCTTATCTTGTAAAGAGGAATTAGTTCAGAGTTATGGCTAGACTGGGAACATTATATAAAGAGAGAATGTGTATGTTCCTAGAGTAAAGAATAAAAATTCGAAGGATTATACTGATTTATTTATGATGTTATGATTGAGTAATGAATAATGATTTAATTGTTAGTTAAAGTTTCCTTTGGTATTGATACACTTATACTGAGAATTATGAATTCTCACCCTATGTGTTCCATGTAAATCCAGGTTGAAGATTCAAAGACAATGAGAAGATAAAGCATGAAGACTAGTATAGTTATTTTCATGATTAGTAGATAGATTTTTTTTTCCATGTATATGAGATTAAGGATGTAAAAAAAAAATCAGGTAGGTAATAGTGAAAGTTATGTATATAAGTGGATATTGTTTCCACAAGGCTCTCCATGATGATTTATTTGTATAAATGTTATGGATTAGTTTATGAATAAGTTAGAAGTAGCATAACTAATACTGTTTATCCAGGTATATGTCAGGTATACTAGGATTTCAGTATTAGGATGTTACATTTTGCTTTCATCACACCTCTCCAGTGTTCATTTGATGTGTCAGTTTCAATAATAATTAAGTCATCATCGGAAGAATGATATAGTTCAGGAAGATTCTAACATAATTACTTTAATTTAGCAATAATTGCTTCATCTTCCTCAATCCAAGACCAGAGGGCATCCTTTTTTAGCTTATGTTGAAGTGTTTTTCATTTTGCAACAAGATTCTTTATAAACCCTTCATTTGAAATATATGTCAGTAGTTCAAGAAATCTTTTTAATTCTTTTTTATCTTTTAGTTTTACTGGAAAATTCTGAAGTTTTTCTAATACATGTTTTTGCATAATTATTCTTCCTTTTTCAATTTCCAGTCATAGATAATTAATTTTATTTTGGGTTTGAACAACTTTTTTCTTACTTAAGACTACCCCATTATCAAAACACTTATTAAGTATTATTTTAACTTTTTTGAAATGATCATTTAAATCTTTATTGGTAAAAACTAATATATCATCAATATAAATAAGACAAAATCCTTAAATTCTTTAATTATAGAATCCATTATACGCTGAAAAATTCCTCATGATTGTTTCATTCCCATTGGTAGTACATTCCATTTATATTGTCCTTGAGGGCAGCTAAATGTTGTTAAAGCTTTAGATTCTTCTGTAAGCCTTAATTGATAAAATCCAGACTTACAATCAAACGTACTAAACCAACACATATTTCTTATTTGTTCGATAATTAAATCTTTTCTTGGTAAATAATATGCATCGCCTTCCATAACACCATTTATCTGCTTATAATTAATTATCATTCTTCTTTTTCCTCTTTTTATTTCATTATGGTTTTCAACATAAAATGTTGGTACTAAGTGTTTACTCTTTGATAGTCTTATTAAACTTTTTTCTTCTATTTCTTTAATATCTTTTGCAAATTCATCTCTATCCTATTTTGTATAAATCATAAGTTTACATTTTATTTCTTTTGTCGGATCTTTTAATTTTAATTCAATTAATTCTGTATTTTTATTGATTTTTGGAACTAGAGAATTTTCACTGCATGTTTTTTCTAAAAGTTCTTTGTTCGCTCTTTTGCTTGCCACAAGTGCATGAATCGTACTTATAATATAGCTAAGAGTCGGATATCGTTCCCATGAAGAATTAGGTACTTCAATTATTAAATACCAAGCAATACCTTACTTGGTTCTATTCAAGATCATAAAAATAAGGTAGAATGAATTTAAACTAAACTAAAGATTGAAAAGCAATAAATCGAAATTAAAGATAAGGGATAGAGATTAGGGAATCATTCTTCACTTTCTACTTCAATTAATGATATGAAATCCTTCAAGCAACACAGATGAATGAGTTAGGTTAGCTTAAAAATCTCCTTTAGTTAAAAGCCTATGTCTAGGTCAATCAATCATAGTTTCATTTACCTAATACACTATGTTTCCATGAAAACTAGTGTAAACTCTACTCATGAATGATCTATTCTCAAACACACACTATGCATGGCCTATAGATATATTTCTATCCTATTAACGAATCAACTTATCCAAGCCAATTGAATTCATCGAACATACATCAATCATACATATGATCTCAAATCCAAATTCTTATGTTTAAGTTCATCAGATTTAAACAAATCACTTGAAAGTTGGTCAAACTATCAAGAACATTAAGATCTATATGATTAAACAAAACCAAACATCAATATAAACTCAAAGAATGACATAATCATCAATATCCATACAAAGATTCAAAGTAATTCCTAAATATGGCTCAACTAATCATTGAACACGAAATTACACAATCAAAATAGTGTTCATGAGATATGGAAAAGAGAAGAAAGCATAAGAAGAAAGAAGAAAGCTCATAGATATGACTCTTGAAACTTAAATCTCCTTCCAAGGTGAAGATGGTCTCCATCCTTGGCTTCCCTAGCCTTCTCAACCTCCAAAACTTGATTTCCAGCCGCAACTTCTCTAACCTAAGCAAAGCTCTCGCAAAGCTCTCTATAAAAATCTAATAAAACAGTATTTATAAGTCCTAAAAACAGAGTCATGTCGCGGCATTAACATTCCTACACCACGACGGGTGTTAATTTAGGTCACAGACATCGCGACATTGACATGCCATGCCACGACGTACAAGATTCGTAGCTCTCTGTCTGATTCGAGGGAAGTTACCATGCCGCGGTATTGATATGCCCACACCGCAGCATTTAATGTTGGTTTTTACACTTGGCTTCCTCTTGAGCTTCATAGTCCAATGCTAATCCAAATCCTTCAAGTTTAAGCTTAATTGGAACTCTTCCTGCAATAGAGAAATAACCAATTTAATAAGTAAATGCAAATGTACTTGATTCATTAAAGATTGAACAATATTTCCTCAGAATCAAAATAGAAGACATCAAGACTGAACTATATAGAATTAAGGCTAAAGTCTTCCATTCCTACTTAAACACAAGGACCTAGCAATCATTATCACACAGTTATGGGGCACAAATAACTACATCTTGTGGAGTTATCATTCTTTAATATATGTTGGAATTTGTCTTTCAGGTTCTAAATTAATTAGTATATGGTGAATTTTTTGGCATACAACCTCAACTATCTCACCACGTTTTAGCTTGCTAAACTCTGATTGTTTTTTAGAAAAGATACACGCAAAAAAATAGATAATTGGAATCTCAGTTATTTCCTTTAATTGCGTTCCTCTAATATATGGTGTTCTAATTGATATATAGTCTAAATATTGACAAAAGAGGGAGTATAGACGTAGAAAATTATTGTCTAGTATCATATCGAGACTTGTTTCTTGTTGATATACTGTTGGTACAATAAATAATTTAGTTTGAATTTTTAAAGTAATTCTTTTTGCTACTAAATATTGAGGATGTATAGACCCATCTGCGATTTATATTTTTAACGGTTTTTTTAATTTTTCCCATTTGTCAAATAATGTTTTAGTTGCTAGACAAATACTTGCACCTGTATCTATATAGGCTTTGGTTTCCTTATTATTTTTTCAATAGTTATTTTTATATAAGTACTATTTGGATTATGTTTCTTCTATAGATAATTCATCTTCCGAGTATTCATATATACTATTTTCAATATCACTTAATTCTTCTTCTAATGGTTCCAAGTTATATATCTTATAGACTTGCCTTATTAATTTTGATTTTTCTTTAAAATCTTTTTCTTTCTTTTGAGGACATTCATTAGCATAATAGCCTTCAACATTGCATATCCAGCAAATACATTTCTTTTTTCCTTTGGACAGTATTTTCTTGGTGTATCTCTTTTTTTTTCTAAAGTATTTTTTCTTAGTATTCTTATAAGCTTTTTTCCTAGGATAAGTTTTTCTTAATCTAGGCTTTCTTTTATAATACTTTCTTCTTTTTGTTATTGGATTACATCCATATTTTCCTGAATTTTCTATTTCTGGTAGGTCACAGCATATTACATTTCTACCTTTATTTAGTTGTCTAATTGTTTCTCTTTGTATATATTGTTTCCTTAGTTCATGATAAAGTATTTGAATAATTCCTCCAAGAGTATTGGTTGTTTCCTTTGGCTGAATTTGCCAAATAGTTTTAATTTTTCTATTAAGTGGATATAGAAGTTTATCTATAAAAATATCCATATATGTTTGTTTAGTGTCATTATTTAATTGGTAGTAATATTTTTTATATTCACAAATAAAACTTTCTATTTCACACATATTACAAATTTGTATTTTATTTAGATGTGTTTTTGCTTTCTCATGTAAAAATCTATTTACTTCATCCCTATGTTCAAAAGTATTATATCCAACAAATTTTTGATAAATTAATCCCATAATAATTCTAACAAATTCTTGATTATTTCTTACAGTTCTTGCATATTGTAGCCATGTTTCATCAATAATACTCATTAAGATTTTTGTACATTTCCTTCTGTTTTATAGACTATTAAATTCTTAATATTTATCAGGTTTAATCCATTAAATCTTTCATCTGTTGCGATAAGTAGAGTTATTTCATTAGTCCATTGTAAAAGTACTTCTTCTTTATTTCTTACACAATTAATATTTAATCTAATTCCAACTCTAATATTTTCATAATGAGGGTTAAATTCTTCTGGTATTTTAGTCCATCTTCCTTCTTTTCGAACATATAATTTATTATACATAGTTTCTTGTTCATATTTATCCCATGATTCTTTTGGATATCCCCAATATTCTTCCCATTTTCTTTTGGGTTTTGAATTACTTGTTTCTCATTTTTCCATAAATATTTCATCATGTTTTGATTCAGATTCTGAAGTACTAAGCTACTAATGACGAGTTTTGTTTTCTCTGCAAGTGTAAGAGAGAATGACGATTCAGGCAAAGAACCACCCGATGGCGGCGGCGGTGACAAACAACAAAAGACTTCTTTTAGAGATATGGTGCTGGGGAATTGCGAGAAACTTTCGATGAGAATTAAGAAAGATTTATTTAAGGAAAAGCTAGCTCGCATTGAGTTTGAGGACAACAACCCTCTTAAGCCCATGATGCATATAGAGGAGTCTGTCTTTGAGGGTCTGTATGCTCCTTGGAAGGATGCTCTCGTTGTGAAACTGCTTAGAAAGAGCATTGGCTATAATATAATGCGGGATAGATTAACAAGGTTATGAAACTAGTGGTAGGATTTGAAATTATGGATCTTGGCAATGATTTTTTTTATGGTGAAGTTTGATGAAGAAAATAGACCGTAACAAGGTGATGGACAAAGGGCCATGGTTGTTCTTTGATCGGTACCTCACAGTTCAAACTTGGTCTCCCGAGTTCATGTCACCCACGGCGAAGATAGACAAAACTATGGTTTGGATACGTTTCCCAGGGCTCAACGTGTTCTACTATGATGAAAGTATCTTGATGGCTTTGGCAGCCACTGTTGGAACACCAATAAAGGTAGATAAAAATACTTTGGATGTGAGGCATGGTCGATTTTCCCAGATCTGTGTAGAGGTTGATATGAATAAACCCGTGGTTGGCAAGGTGTGGTTCAGAAACTTCTGGTATAAAGTTGAGTATGAAGGATTGCATAGAATCTGTTCTCTATGTGGTTGTTATGGTCATTTGGGTCATGAATGTCCTTCCAAAAAGGATGTTGTGGCTGATCAGGGTGGCTCACAAACACTAGCTCCGGCGATAGAGAAGCAACCTCAAGCAATGGCAGAGAAGGCTCCGTCAGTTACACCACAAGATCAAGAACATTCAATGGCCAATCAAAGTGCAACGGTTATTCCCCAAAAATCTCTCTATGGTGATTGGATGATTGTGAAGGGCAAAAAATGAAATAACCGTGCTACAAATCTGGTTAAAGATACTGCTAAGAATAAAGTGAATGCAAATATTAACGATAAGAAAGAGAAAGCTCATGCAGCGAAGAGCACGTCGAAAAACCATGCAAAAAATGGGGCTAATGTTTTGAACCAGGAGGGTCCATCTTCTTCTAAAAAGACCGTTGGTCCAACTAAGGCTCCTCAGAACAAGAATAAACGGCCACGCAAGGAAAATGATGAGGGTCCTACACCTAGCAATAGAAATTTTTCTCTTGTCTCTAGTGCAGCGCCACCTGCACCAGAAAATATTGCTACGCAGGGGTCATCTATTCCTCAAGTCTATGATGTTGGCTTTGGAGCCAAGTCCACCGTCAAAATGAAAACAATTTCAAGATCAAGGTTTATGTTTATTAATGATGGCGAGGAGATGGAAGTGTCTAAAGATGATAACATGGAAAGAAATGCGGAGATGGGTTCTTAAGAGGGTTTTCAAGTTCATATGATGCTTGAAACTCAGCTTGAAAATTAGATGGTAGGCTAGTACCCTGGTCCTCTTTTCTTCCCCCTTTTTAGCTTTTTAATGGAAGTCTACAAAAATTTCTCTATTTTGTCCTGGAATATTCGTGGAGCCTTGGGTAAAATCTCTAGGCGTCATGTCTGTGATATAGTGTCCCAACATCACCCCTCCATGTTTTTTCTTTAGGAGACTCATGGAGCTTTTGATAAAGTGGCGAAGTTGTGGCTGTCTCTGGGGTATAAACCCATTTTCTTGCAAGAAGCAAGAGGACACTCTGGTGGGATATGGGTTTTATCTTGCTGTGATGATGTTACCTTCATTCTGGTTGATTCTTCTACTCAAGCTATTACCTTTGCTATTCAGAATAGGACTGTTTCTTCGTTTTGCTCAGCCGTCTATGCTTCTCCTATCCTTTCTGTTCGTAGCTTATTATGGGATTATCTTAGTCAGCTGAGACAATGTTTACATGGCCCATGGGTGATCATTGGGGACTTGAATGAAGTTCTTTATCATTCTGAGGTTTCTGCGAGTGCTTTTAGTATCTCTCGGGCGCACCAGCTTGCTGCAATGATGACTAGTTATGGTTTTATTGATCTTGATACAGTAAGAGGAGTTTTTACGTGGAGAAAAAAATATCTATCATGGGGTTTATATGAGGAAGAAGTTAGATAGGTGCATGGCTGACGTGAATTGGCGTCTTCTTTTCCAGCATGCCCTTGTGGAGCTCTTACAGCCTCATAATTCTGATCATAATCCCTTGCTTCCCAGTTGTATGAAATCTAAGAGTAATAAAGTATGGTCATTCCACTTCCAAGTGGCTTGGATCTCCCATCCTTATTTAGAAGTCGTGGTTGATAATTCTTGGAAAGCTGTTCCAAGTGATGCTCTTGCTAAGCTGAGTAGTGTGCGTGATAGTTCCATCAATTTTAACAAAAATACCTTCGGGAACATTTTCAAGAGGAAACAGAAGTTGGAGGCTCGTATTAAAGGGGTGCATAACCAACTGGATCTTTATCCCTGGAATGACCTTATTAGACTAGAAAAGGACCTGCAATTTCAATATAATAAAGTCTTGGCACAGGAATAGATGCTTTGGTACCAGAAATCTCGTGAGAACTGGGTAAAATTTAGTAACAAAAATACCAAATTTTTTCACACCCAACTGTCATAAGACGTAGAAGGAATAGAGTTACAAGGCTTGATATTGATGGTATTTGGTGCACTAATGAGGAAGTTCTTAAATTGGAGGCTCATAAATTCTTTAAAAATCTCTTCCAGTCACCTCATCCTTGCCAACCAGCTAGTCTTCAATTGCTTTTTACTCCTAAGTTGGACACCAATGTTTATGATTCTTTGATCAAACCTATTGAGATGTTGGAGGTGCAAAATGTTATTAATTCTATGGGTTCTTATAAAGCTCCAGGGTCGGATAGGTTTCAGCCAAATTTTTTCAAGACCTATTGGCCTATTGTTGCTAGAGAAGTTTGGGAATTGGTTGCTACAACTTTTTCTTCAGGAAGTTTTAATCCGCAGCTAGTAGAGACTTTTATTGTCCCTATTCCTAAGGTGGATGCCCCTTCTGGTTTTAAGGAATTCCGTCCTATAAGCCTTTGTAATGTGCTCTTCAAACTCATTTCAAAGGTTTTAGTGAACAGAATTCGTCCTCATCTAGATAGCCTTATTGGTCCTCTTCAAACCATCTTTCTTCCTAACAGAGGCACGGTTGATAATGCTATTGTGGCGCAGGAAATTGTCCATCATATGCACAAGAAAAAAAGAGGTAAAAAAGGCTTTCTTCTCTTTAAAGTAGACTTTGAAAAGGCCTATGATATGGTGGATTAGAATGTTTTAAATATTACTCTTATGAGTTTGGCTTCCCTCCCTATATTGTGAATCTTATTATGAATTACACTACTTCTAGCACTCTGTCTCTTAAATGGAACGGGGATTTGCTTGAATCATTTAAGCCAATAAGGGGCTTGAGGCAAGGTGACCCAGTGTCCCCATATTTATTTGTCCTTTGCATGAAAAAATTGGCTTTCCTTATCCAAGAGAAGGTCCATGATAGAAAGTGGATACCTATGCGTATTGATAAAAATGGCCCAGCTATCTCTCACTTATTTTTTGAGGATGATTATCTTTTGTTTACTCAAGCCAAATCTTCCCAAGTTAGAATGGTGAAGAAGTTTTGCAAGCTTTTTGTTTAGCTTATGGTTTGAAAATTAATATTCAGAAGTCTTGGTTTCTTGCCTCTCGCAATGTGTCTTGTGCTACAATTTCCAAGTTCAAGTCCATTATTGGTTATCATCATAACTATAATTTAGGCAAATATCTGGGGTTTCCTATGCTTGTTGGGCGGGTTAAAAAATCAGATTTTGCCTATATTATTGATATGATTGTTCCAGGTTGGCAGGGTGGAAAAACAAGTTACTTAATAAAGTAGGGAAGATCACTCTAGCAAAATCTAACATGATTGCAATCCCAGTTTACTCCATGCAAAATTTGTGGTTGCCTCAACGCATTTGTGATACTATTGATGCCAAAGTGAGGAGATTCATTTGGGGTGGCAATTCCTCTCATTGGGTTAACTGGGATACAATAACTCTCCCTAAAGGCAAAGGTGGGTTGGGAATTCATTAGGCCCGTCAAGCTAATATTGCCTTGTTGGGCAAACATATTTGGTCGCTGCTCCAGGAGCCTCACTAGCTATGGGTTCAACTTTTAACCTCCGAGTATTTGAAAGATACCCATATTCTTAATGTTGTCCAGTCTCATGGCACTTCTTACACTTGGTCTTCAATTCTTAAAGCCTTGCACTGCTTTCGGCTGGTTTTAAAATTAGATTGGGTAAAGGTGAAATTTCTTTTTGGTATGAGAAATGGGCTGATGATCATTTGTTATGCAATATGGTTCCATTTGTTGACATACAAGATGCTCAGCTTTTGGTTAAGGACATTTGCTTTAATGGCCAATGGCATTGAGGTCAGTATGCTACTTTTCTTTCTCCAGAAATTAAAGGAAATTATGAGCACTTTCATTGATGGTGTTTCAGCGGATTCTTATATCTAGGGGCATGCTAGTTCCGATATCTACTCTGTCAAGAGTGCCTACAATTGGCTTATGTCTGCATCTATGCGTCATCAATTTGCATCAAATAATTGGACTTGGGTGTGGAAATTGAAGTTGCCTGAGAACATTAAATTCTTCATTTGGATGGCCATGCACGGTAGTCTTCCCACCAACATGTTTCGAGCTTATAGGCACCTCACTAATGATGCGTCTTGTATTAGGTGTGGAGCCCAAACTGAATGTTTGTTGCACGTTCTTCGTGACTGTGGTATATCAAGACAGATTTGGAAGATTTTGCATTTAGATGGTGGGCAATTTTTTCATGTTTAGGATAGTGACTCTTGGCTGCGCTTGAACATTGATGAAGAAAATGGTACCAAATTTGCTATCACTTGCTGGCTCCTTTGGAAAGCTTGCAATGAGGAGCTTTTTAATGATAACAGGTAGGACACTTGGTATGTTGTTAACCAGATCATTTCTCCACATAGGCTTGTTTTTTCTACCTTTGATCTTGATAATCACTCTAACATTTCCAAAGAGGTTAAGTGGTGCCCTCCTCCTTTTAATGCTTATAAGCTTAATGTTGATGGGAGTTCTTTGGGTAACCTTGGTAGAGCTGGTTTTAGAGGTCTGATCTGTGATGAGCTTGGCCATTGGTTCTCTGGTTTCTGTGGTATCACTGATAATCTGAGAGCTAAACTTTTGGCCATTTATAATGGTCTCAAGTTTGCTTGGTAGAAAGGTTATAATCCCTTAGTGTGTGAGTCAGACTCGAAATCTGCAATTTCTTTGATTCAGCAGGAGATTCATAATCTTCACCCTCTGGTGCCCTTGGTGAATTCCATCAGATCCTTTATTGATCTCCCTTGGCAACTTTCTTTCAACCATGTGTTTCGAGAAGGTAACGAGTGCGCAGACTGGTTGGCGAAGAAGGGAGCTACTGAAGATTTTTTGTTTAAGCTTTGGGAGAGTTGCCCTTAGCCTATTTACTTAGTCTCTTTGGCTGATGCTGCTGACAATGTTAGGCTGAGAATTTAATTCTTTGTCTTTTGCTTCTCTTGTTTCTCATTTGATCAAAAAAAGATTCTGAAATACTATAATTTAACATAACTTCTTTATTTTCATTATTTATTTCTATTTGTTCTGTTTTTTGTATTTGTTTATTTTCTTCTTCGATTATTTTCAATTGTTCTAATAGTTGTTGGATTTCTTCTATATTAGTTGTTTTCCTTAATAATTATGTATATTCATCTCTTAACCTCTCCATGAAGTGACTAGTTTTAAGAATTTTAAAGCTCTGTTTTTACTATCTATAATGATTCTTTTGATTGTATTTTTAATATTTCTTCTAAATCCTTTTTCATTACATAATTGCTATTCTTTTCTTCTTCTAAAAGATCTTCTAGCTGTTGTAAAATTTCTTCCTTTTGTTGAATATTTTTATTTTGATCAATTTGTTAGTTTTTGTTTATATTATTAAGTGTTTCTTTGATATTTTTTATTTCATCTTTTCCTTTTTGTATTGGATCACATGTACAATTTACAATTCTATTAGTATTTTCAATTAGTAAGATCATATTTTTATTTATTTCGTCTAACATTTTTCTTAATTAATTATGCATTGATTCAATTTCTTCTGTTACAATCATAATACAAATTTTTCTCTTTTTTTTTTTAACTGGCGGGTACCAGAGAATCCATAAAAAATAATAGTTCAAGAAAAAAAATTAGGTTTTATATATTAAAACTGACACAAGGACTTTAATTTTTGAGAAGTGCTATATTGCTTGACTCTTTTTTTTTTTTTTTTTTTTTTTTTTTTTGTGAATAATGCTTCCGACACTTGGTCTATTTTAACAAACAAGTGTAGGTTAGACTTTTTGAAAATTCTATTTAACCATATAGTTTAACACTTATTTAATCTATTAGACTGACTTATTTATTTATTATTTATATTTATAATTAAAAGTTAATCATACTTATATAATTTATTAGTTGTATAATATTATAATATATTTATTTTATAAAAAAATATAATATTTTTATTAGTCGTGCTATACATCCCGGAGCTATAATGCCTATGCGGCCCAATTATGCTTGATAAGTCAACTAAATTATAAATCTTTATTTTTACCAAAAGAAATTATAAATCTTTATTTTAAGTAGAATAAAAATTGAAATAAAAAACTTATTACAGCAATAGGAAGGTTATCTAGGCTTATCCGTCAAGCAAAAATTCGGGTAGTGTAATGTTTCCCACTTTTATTAAAAATTATTCCTATTTTAAAATTAGAAAGTATAAGTTTCTTGATTTAAAGGCCTTTATGCTTTTAAGTCTGGTTAGGTTTTTTATGTTTTCACAAAAAGACTAAGACGAGCCTTAAGAAAGCTTATGATAACAAGGCAAGCTCAGGTCGACATTTTGCAGAATAGTCTTAAACTTATTTATGCAAAATCTAACTTATTTTTACCTTTACCTAAAATCTAACATAAAATTAAAAATAAAAAATAAAAAAGAAAAACTAGTATGTAACACGGAGTCCATTTGTAGTGCATTTTGTAAGTTTCATTTACTGTCATTAAGCATTTGTCTTAAATTTGTCATATATCTTTTACTCAAATATATTATAAATATGTTTTCATTTACCTGAAAAATTTTATTTTTCACTTGTTAAATTTTTCCTAAATATATCTATACTAAACTATCTTTTCTTATACTACATTTTGTTCCATTAGATTTATAGATTTGTGTAAGGTTACATTAACATTTGAAAAATGCTAAATGTTATGAGGAGTTTTTGGCGAAGTGTGTTATGAATGACATATAGCAATTACATGAGAGAGAAATTAATTCTTGCGAGTCCTTAAAAAAGTATGGGGTGATTGTTGTAGGTTCCATAATAGATGCTGTGGTTAAAACAAATACTGCTACATCGTTTGTAACTTTTTTGCAAAAACAGTTTGTATAAAATAGACCCTTAATATTTTGCTAGAGAAATCCAATCATACAAACAGTTAACTATAACGAATACATGCAAGACCAACTCTTATATAATGATATGACAATATATATTTAGATAATAGTGTAAACAATATTTAAACTCACAGTAGGCAAAAATTAAATTCGTTATGAAATTTAAATGAAATATTAAATCCAAACCTTGGTTTTTTCTTTTTTTCTTTTTTTTTTTTAAATTTCTATCCAATCAGGCTAATTTGAGATTGTTTTGTGGTTCTACTGTTGGAGGATTAGGCACTTACTTTGGACCGTAACTGAGCTGGCCAATCATACAAGGTAAGGCATTGCCAATCCAACTATCCTTTGCAGTATTTTAGCTACCAGTATCCTGATTAGTTGTTACCTTGTTCCAATATTTATTATCAGAAATAGCTCAGCAACTCAAAAAATTGACAAATTATCACGTATACTGATACCCTTGGAAAAGACAAAAAAAAAAAAAAAAACCATGGTACCACAACAACTCTATCAACTTTTACATAAGCAGCAATGAATCAGAAAATCATAATCCACTCGACAAAAGCCAAGAGAATCAATGTGGTATTCTGCTATTTGAGATAGATTTATATAAAAATTCCTTTAGAGTTAAAGAAAAAATTGGTGTGGTGTACACAAATGCAAATTGAGGCTCGTACACCAATGGATTGAAACAAAATCCTTCCACCAATATAAACATTAAAAGCTAGAGAAGCAGAGAAATTCAATGGATAAAAGCACCATTGTTTATAATTTTTGTTTCAAAATACTTTGGCTACTTTGAGAACCAATAAATGATTAGAAACAACGTACAAGCAGCAATAACAGCTGACAGAATAAGGGTATCCCTTGAACGTCGCCTTCTTATGGAACCTGCAAGAACTAAGTATTAGACACAGCGGTGAAAACAGAATTGGAATCCTCCACTCTAGAGAGTAAAGAGCAGCATTGGTAACCATTGATGATAAAATAACGGTTTAAAATTTTATAAAACACAAGCACCTGGATAACAGATGATGGATATGCGTGAATCCATTCCCTTGATTTTCTCATTACTTGATTTTCTCATAAAGGGTTACTACCTGCACTTTAGTCTCTAAAGTGCACCTCTCACTTTATAAGACTTAAATCTGGAAAAACACAGGCAAAATACAAAGATAACTACTACTTTACAACATACCAAGCAGGCTACGAATAATGGGGAACTTGTCACTGAGAAGCTTCACTTTTCCTTGAACATCACCAAACAATGCCCTCTGAGATCCCAAGACAGTTCTTGTTGCTTGAGCTTGACTAATCACATCATCTATCTGGGAACGGCAGGGAAATTGAATCAAGAATCCTCAAAGACAAGATAATAGAGTCATGTTTGATAAGAGCCGAGAAGATACAAGTTTCTATATACAACACATGATTTAATATAAGCACTAAGCAGAGAAATCTATTAAAAAAAAAGTTATTAACATACAAAGCAAATAGAAGTTCTTCAAGCTATTTATTTAATTATTTATTTTCATTAAAAAAAGAAATCTTGGTGTCCTTTGATAGAACACAGGCGTAGTTTGATCCATATAGCCGACCACATCTAGTAGAAAAAGGCTTTTGTTGTTGTTATAGTAATAGTACAAAGAAATCTTATTAGAAGATATTCTTCAATAATATATAAATGCAATTCTCAAATTTTGAAAATATAAAATTACAAAACCAGCATATGCTTTAAGAATTAAATATAACATGCTAAACATCAATGCCACAGTGCTGGAACAGGTAATGTGTGACCCACAAAGGGTGGCTCAAGTGGTAAGTGGCCATTGAGGGGCCTCTACAATGTTGGGGGTTTGAACCTAGGGATGTAAATGAGCTGAGTTATTCGTGAACTATTCGAGCTTTACTCGTTAAATGCTTGATCAAGCTTATTTGTTTAATAAGCTTGACATTAAAAGCTCATTGAATAGCTCATGAATAGCTCTCTCTCTCTCTCTCTATATATATATATATATATACTCAATCCAAAAATATTTATAATTTTACTTACGAAAAGGTATAAATTATAATAATTTATATATTACTATTACTTAATAAATTTTAATTCAATTTAGAGAATTGTAATTTTATTTATTGTTATCTGCCACTTACCTAACTCCAATTTTCAAAGAGTTTTTTACTCTTTCCTTACTTTCACTTCATCTTCTAGCATAAAGGATGTCAATCAAATATTAAATTAATAAATTTGAAAATTACTTCAACAGGAGATTTAATAAAAGGAATGAAAATAATCTAGCTATAAATGAGCTAAACAACCCAAACTTTGCTTCATATTTTTTAAACAAGCCAAGCTTAAACTTTAAATTTGGCTCGTTTAAATAAATGAATCAAGCTTGAGTAACAAATTTTTTCAACAAGCCAAACCTAAGCTTCAAGTGCTTGGCTTGGCTTTACTCATTGACACCCCTATTTGAACTTGCAGAAAAGCACTAGTGAGGAGGGGCAGCCTTAGCACCTTGAGTGAGAATTGGTCTCACATCCAAAGGTTGTGGTAAAACCTCGTAAGAACACAAAGATGTGGCCAGCCAGTTCGGGTATGGGCACTTAATAAAAAGAATTTGAGACTGGGATACTACCAAAGATCTCAATACCGAACACGTGCAAGAGTTTGACAAATGGGCTGTACTTGTTGTAATTGCTGTCTGTGTTTAAGATTCTAAAGTGATATATTGTATGTTAAATGCCATTGATTGCCATGATCAACATTTTCCAATTAAAAATAAAAAATGCAAGTACTTATAATGACAAACATAAATCTCAAAGGGTTAGGTAGGCTACAGGAATCCTTACCCAAAGCAAAATGAAATCCTTTACATGGATTTTATTATTCAACCTTATCTAGGGCGACATTCTGCAGTAACCTTGCAACCATATCTTTCAACATCACCTTTATCCCAACCAATTCTCTTCACTGCCTTAACTTTTGTATGCATTAGTTCATTTTGTATATCTGCTTTATGTATGACCAAATGACATCAGATGAAGATCCCCATATTATCTTCAACTCAGGCCCTATTTTTTCTGTTCATTTCTTGCACGAAACATCGTGATAGACCACCACACCACCGCACACCACAGGGCACAGAAAAAGAATATATAAACCTACAACATCCAACCATTACTTTTAAAGGGCAACCTCAATTTTTGGTAGAACTCCAGCCCTGCATGTAACCTTAACTTTCTAGGACATGTTTCCTTCAATCTAATTTGATTTAAGATGTCAAAAGATTATGTATTTATGAATATTAATTAACCCTTACTCCTATTGTTGCTTGATATACAATATATATTCTGCCATAAACATCTGTTTACAGGCTTAGAGCCCTCAGAATCTGAGCTTATCTCAAAGTTCTAATTTTCAAACAAGGAATAAACCAACAAGCCATATTGATTCACCAAACAATGAGATCTGTTGAAAGAGAGAAAAGAGAGACATATGAAGAAAACCGTGTGTCTAAATTACACAACGCAAACTGAATTATATAGAGTTATTGTAATAAATACAAAGATTACAAAAGATCCTAATTACCATAATTACATGATTTGATTATGATTTAGTTAGTCTATACAATAAATCTAGACACTATTTACATAGCTTTAAACACTCTCCCTCAAGCTGGAGCATATAGGTCAAATGCACCAAGCTTGTTACAAAATAGCTTAGGACCTCTCAAAGACTTAGTGAAAACATCCGCCAGTTGATTACTTGAATTGACAAAGCTAGTGGTGATGTCTCCAGATAGGATCTTCTCTCTAATAAAATGACAATCTATCTTTATGTGTTTGGTCCTCTCATGAAACACTGGATCGAAGGAGATATGCAATGCAGCTTAGTTATCACTAATGAGCGTCATTTGCATAATATCCCCATATCGAAGCTCCTTAAGCAATTGTTTTAACCAAATGAGTTCACAAGTAGCTAAAGTCATTCTCGATATTCTGCTTCGGTACTTGATCTTGCGACCACATTTTGTTTCTTACTCTTCCAGGATATCAGATTACCCTTTGATGAATACACAATAACTAGAAGTAAATCTTCTATCAGTAGGAGAGCCTACCCAGTCAGCATCTGAATATCCAACAATCTGAATATGACTTCATAGATGAGGGCTTTTCCTAGAGCTCTTTTAATATACTTCAGGATACGAATGACTGCATCCCAATGTCCTTCACAAGATGAGTTTAGAAACTGACTTACCACACTCACTGCAAAAGAGATATTTGAACGGGTAACAGTGAGGTACTTTAATTTTCCAACCAATCTTTTATATCTTCCTGGGTTTGAAAGTAGCTCCCCCTGATCCAGTAGAAGCCTGACATTAGGATCCATATGAGTGTCAATAGGTTTTGCATTCAACAAACTTGTTTCCTCAAGGATGTTCATAGGATACTTCCTTTGTGAGATAACTATACCATCCTTGGATTGTGCCACTTCGATTCCCAAGAAATAACAAAGTTTGCCAAGATCTTTGGTCTGAAAGTGATGACAGAGGTGCTGTTTTATTTGAGTTATGCCCTGGTGATCACTGTCAGTAATAACAATGTCGTCCACATATATAATCAAATAGCTGCAACCTCGGGTTATATGGCGATAAAAGACAGAGTGGTCAACCTCACTCCGAATCATACCAAATTGCTGAACTAAAGTCCTAAATCGACTAAACCAAGCCCGAGGAGATTGTTTGAGACCATACAAGGACTTGTGAAGACGACAAACGAGGCCAAAAGACTCCACCTGAGCAACAAACCTTAGTGGTTGCTCCATATAAACCTCTTCTTCTAGATCACCATGGAGAAAAGCATTTTTGATGCCCAGCTAATAAAGGGGCCAATGGTGAATACCGAATATAGAAAGAGCCGAACAAAAACCATCTTCACCACCAGCGAGAAAGTGTCCCCATAATCTAAACCAAAAATCTATGTTTACCCTTTTGCCACCAGACGCGCCTTGAGGCGATCAATCTTGCCATCTAGGCCAACCTTGACCGTATAGATCCAATGACAGCCTACAATAGACTTCCCTGGAGGAAAAGGAACAAATTGCCAACTACCACTGTTCCGAAGGGCACGTATTTCATCAATCATAGCTTGTCTCCACCCAAGATGGGATAAGGCGTCATCTGATGATTTAGGAATAGACACAGAAGACAAAGAAGAAAGACATGCAAAATGCGAAGAAGATAGGCGACGATAACTCAAAGTAACATAATGAGAAGAAAGGTTACGAGTAGACCATATACCTTTTCGGAAAGCATTGGAAAGATCAAGCTCTGGAGGCATTGTTGGAGCTGGTAAAGGAATTGGTTCCGGAGGAGAGTCTGCAGTGAACTCAACAACTTTTGGTGGAGGTAGTGGCGGTGGAGGTGGAGGTGGAGGTAGTTGGGACCGACGATGATAGACTTGAAAGGGGCGTATGAGTGGTGGGGGTCCTCCAACAGGAGGTGGCTGAGGGGTATCGGATTTAGCTGAGACAAGAAGAGGAGGAACAAGGAAGACCTCAGTAAAGGGTTCAGGAGTCAAACTAGAAAAGTCAAAGAAGGGAACAAACTCAAAGAATGTTACATCGGCAGAGACCAAGCAAACAGTGGAGAGTAGGTGAAAAACAATGATAACCCTTTTGAGACCGATTGTAACCGAGAAAAACACATTTGATGGAGCGACAAAAAAGTTTGTCAAGACCGGGAGTAAGATTATGGACAAAACATGTTGACCAGAAGACATGAGGCATAAGAGAATGGAAGGGTTGATGAGGAAATAACACAGAGTGGGGTACCTGGTTATCAAACACAGAAGAGGACATGCGGTTAATCAAGTAGAAGGTAGTAAGAACTGCATTGCCCCAAAACCGGAAAGGGACACGACCATGAAGCAAGATTGTTCGAGTTGGTTCAATTAGGTGTCTATTTTTGCGCTCAGCAACCCCATTTTGTTGAGGGGTATAGGCACAAGATGTTTGGTGAAGAATGCCATTAGATGCCGTAAAATATTGAAAAGACTGAGATAAAAATTCACGAGCATTGTCACTACGCAAAGTACGAATTTGAACACCAAATTGAGTTTTTATTTCATTATAAAATTTCTAAAACATAGAAAACAACTAAGACCTATTTTGCATTAAAAATAACCAAGTACACTGAGAGTAGTCATCAATAAAAGTAACAAAATATTTGGAACCCAAAGTAGACTCGATACGACTAGGACCCCAAACATCAGAATGAACTAAAGTAAAGGGAAACGCGGCTCGACGACGGACTCTGTTGGGAAACGGACTACGGGTATGTTTCCCAAGTTGACACAACTCACAAGGTAAACTAGATAACTTATATAAGCTCGACACCATTCGTTGCAGTTTGGCAAGGCTTAGATGATCCAATTGAGCATGGATGGTGAGAAGGGAATCCGTGATAGAGCAAACACGAGAGGTGGCAAAGAGTTGGTAGAGGCTATTAGACTCACATCCGGCACCAATCATCCGTCTCGAACTCTGGTCCTATAAAATGACAGAGTCTTTAATGAATGTAAGGTTACAATCTAAAGAATGGGTCAAACAACTAATGGGCAGTAAATTAAAAGGACTCCCAGGAACATAAAACACGGAAACAACAAACAAGGAGGGAGGGGATGGACAGTGCCAATCCCTTGCAATCGTGTTTGGGAACCATTTGCTAAAGTGATTATAGGTTAATAACCAAAATTAGAAATTTTGGAGAAAATGTGCTTATTACCAGAGATGGTGCTTATTACCAGAGATGTGATCAAAGGCACCAAAACCAAGGACCCAAGGATAGTGACTGAGAGAGACAAGCAAATGCATTACCAGTGTGCTCAACAAATGTGGTAGAACTAGAGGCCTAGTATTGCTCAACCCACTTCAGAAAATCTGCATACGCAACGGGATATGCAGTTGGTTAGGCAGAGGGCTCAGGTGGATTCAAGGCAGCAGTTTGTGCAACATTGGCAACCCGTGGAGGACGGCCATGTAAAATCCAACACCTATCAATGGTATGACCCAGCTTGTAGCAATGATCACCTTTTGGATGAGGTTTACCCGAGTTTCCAGAACGAGAACGACCACGATTGTTGCTCTAGGAGACCAGGACAGAGGTATCAACCGGAGCTAGAGAAACGACATAATCAGAGGGCTGCTTGGCCGGGAGGGATCCAGAGCAAAGTGGACCAAGTCGTGCTCAGAGTAGGGATAATGGGAGAACCCAAAATCTGACCACGGTCGGCAGAATATTCCAGAGGCAAACCATACAAGGCCATGAGCATGAAGAAGGTACTGCGTTGCTCGAGTTCCTTCATCGAGGTATAAGCAGGGGGTAGCAGCTCATTGAAATCATGGAGTACCATGGACCTTCCCCAAATAGGCCGATATAGGACCATCAAACTTCCGAGGAGCAACAACACTCATGAGGTTATGACACACCCCATATAGCCATTGAGTGTCATTAGTGTAAGGAACCTTGGCCTACTCCCAAACAGACTCAGGTAATATGAGCACGGAAAATATGCTCGAGGGGAAGGATGAATAGTAGATTTGATGACAATGTATAATTGGGCATCAATCTTTTTCCACCTTGATTTGTCAGTCTCGGGCATAGACTCAAGCTTCGTGGTGAGGTGTTCTTCATAGCCTTGGCCATTTAGCCACAGTTTGAAGTCCGCAGCCCAAGTATCACAGTTACTGTTATCCAATTTGTCAACAGAGAGAAGGGCACTGACACTGGTGAAAACAAGAAGCTTAGCCTTCGAGAGGTGTTTAGAGCAAGCTGGGAGGTAGAACTAGTTGTTGAAAACGTGTAAATATCTTTTGTATATCTTTTGTATTTATGTAGTTTCCTTGTATAGGCTAATCAAATCATAACCCTAATCTTTGTATTTATTATCATAGTTTTATATAAACAGCTCTCCGTCGTGTAGTTGAAGCACGCGGTTTCATTATATGTCTCTCTTCCTTTTCTCTCTTTTAACATGGTATCTAGAGCCTAAAGAGAGGCAACCCTAGAACCGCGCATACCCGGTGGGTCCACTGCCCTCCGGTGAAAATTTTTTCGGCCAACCGTGTTTCCCTTCCGGTTTGCCGACCTTTCTCCCTTGCCGTGACATCTTTCCGGCGCCCTTTTTCTCCCTGTTCGCCGCTGCCACCGCCGTCCGTCGCCTCCTTTCCGGCCGCCGACCTCACCACTGGAACCGCCTTCCGCCGACCGGCTAGACCCCAAAAGCCCAGCCCCATCGCCGCCGTCCACTGGAACCGCCTTCCGCCGACCGGCTAGACCCCAAAAGCCCAGCCCCATCGCCGCCGTAACGCGCCGCCCTTCGCCGCAGCCAAACAACCACCGCGCGGTCAGTTTTCCAGCGCGTGATGGCGCGTCTGGCAGCCCCTCCGACCACCGTTTCTCTCGCCTGACTCGTCTTGGCCTCCTCTACGCCGATCTGCCCTCAAATCCTTGTTCTCTTACGTTGGATTTTTCAGGTATCTTGTGTTTTCCATATTTTCCCCTTATATTCTGACCTATGGCAAGTTCTACCTCTCCAGATGGCTCTAAAGATCATCCCAAGGCTGAGCCTCCTGTTTTCACAAGTTACCTCCATACCCCTCTCTCCGCTGATAAATTAGATGGCAACAACTATGATACTTGGGCTTCAGACATCAAGTTGTGGCTTGAAAGTCAAGGTTATGAAGACCACCTCACCACAGACCTTACCTTTATACCTGCGGAGGAACAACCCAGGTAGAAGAAAATTGATAAACAGTTGTGCGTTGTGATCAAGTCCACCATTCACTCCTCTCTCAAGCAGATCTTCCGCGCTCAGACCACTTGTGCTTCAATTTGGGAACAAGCCAAGATTCTTTACACTAATGACACTTAGCGGCTATATGGGGTTTGTCACAACCTCATGAATATTATTGCTCCTCATCAGTTTGATGGCCCTATGTCTGCTTATTTGGGTAAGGTTCATGGTGCTCTCCATGATTTCAATGAGTTGCTACCCCCTGCTGCTACCCCAGCGCAAGAACTCGAGCAACGTAGCACCTTCTTCATGCTCATGGCCTTGTATGGGTTACCTCCAAAATATTCTACCAATCGTGATCAGATTTTGGATTCGCCTACTATTCCTCCTCTGTCCTCAACTTGGTCTACTTTGCTTCGGGTCCCAGCGAAGCAACCCTCTGGTTCTGTCCTAGCTCCGGCTCCAGTTGATACTTCTGCCCTCGTCTCCCAAAGTACCAATCGTGGTCGTTCTCGTTTTGGCACCTCGGGTAGGCCCCGTCCGAAGTGTACATTCTATAACAGGATATGTCATACTGAGGATCGTTGTTGGACCAAGAATGACTGTCCTCCACGGGCTGCCAATATTGCCCAGGCCACTGTACCTGATTTACCTGAGTCTTCTGCTCCACCGACTCCATCTCCGGCAGCCTATGCAGATTTTCTGAAATGGTTTGAGCAACAACAGGCTTCTAACTCTATTGCATCTGTTGAGCACACTGGTAATGCATTTGCTTGTCTCTCTCAATCTCCACCATTAAGTCCTTGGGTACTTGACTCTGGTACATCTGACCATATCTCTGGTAATAAACGTCTTTTCTCCAAATTCTCTACCTCTGGCTATTTACCTATAATTACTTTAGCAAATGGTTCCCAAACACAGCCCAAAGGGATTGGCACTGTCCATCCCCTCCCTTCTCTGTCTGTTGATTCTGTTCTTTATGTCCCTGGTTGTCATTTTAATTTACTTTCTATTAGTCGTTTGACCCGTTCTTTAGATTGTCGCATTAGTTTCACTAAAGACTCTGTCATTTTGCAGGACCGGAGTTCGGGACGGATGATTGGCGCCGGATGTGAGTCTAATGGCCTTTACCAGCTCTCTGCCACCTCTCGTGTGTGCTCTGTTACGGAATGCCCTCTCATCATCCATGCTCAGTTAGGTCATCCTAGTCTTGCCAAGCTACAGCAAATGGTGCCAACCTTTTCTAAATTATCTACTTTACCTTGTGAGTCGTGTCAACTTGGGAAACACACCCGTAGTCCGTTTCCCGATAGAGTGTGTCGTCGAGCTGCGTCTCCTTTTGCTTTAGTGCATTCTGATATTTGGGGTCCTAGTCGTGTTGAGTCTACTTTTGGGTCAAAATACTTTGTTACTTTCATTGATGATTATTCTCGGTGTACTTGGTTATTTTTAATGAAAAACAGATCAGAGTTGTTTTCAATTTTTAAGACCTTTTATAATGAAATCAAAACTCAGTTTGGTGTTCCGATTTGTATTTTGCGTAGTGACAATGCCCGTGAATTTTTGTCTCACAATTTTCAAACTTTTATGGCATCTCATGGCGTTCTTTACCAAACATCCTGTGCCTATACCCCTCAACAAAATGGGGTTGCTGAGCGCAAAAATAGACATCTTATTGAAACAACTCGGACCCTTTTGTACCATGGTCATGTTCCCTTTCGTTTTTGGGGCAATGCGATTCTCACTGCTTGCTATTTGATTAATCGTATGCCCTCTTCTGTTCTTGGTAACCGGGTCCCCCATTCTGTTTTGTTCCCTCACCAACCCCTCCACTCTCTTCTGCTTCGTGTCTTTGGGTCGACATGTTTTGTCCATAATTTCACTCCCAGTCTTGACAAACTGTCTGCTCGCTCCATCAAATGTGTTTTTCTTGGTTACCATCGGTCTCAAAAGGGTTATAGGTGTTTTTCACCCACTCTTAAGCGTTATCTAGTCTCTGCCGATGTCACATTCTTCGAGTCTGTTCCTTTCTTTGAGTCTCCTGACCTGCCTCTTCCACCCATCACTGAGGTCCTCCCTACTTTTCCTCCTCTTGTCCCTGTTGACCCTGCTCCATCACCACCTTCTCCTGTTGGTACCCCGGTCCCTACTATTGGCCCTCTCCAGGTTTATCGTCGTCGGCCACAACCACCACCACCATCAAAGGTTGTAGAGATTACTGAAGCTCCTTTGGACTCTCATCCGACACCACCTCCTTTACCAGCTCCGACACTGCCTCCTGCGTCAGACCTTCCCATTGCTCTTTGAAAAGGTATTCGATCCACTCGTAACCCTTCTCCTCACTATGTTAATCTCAGTTACCATCGCCTTTCTTTATTGCATTATGCTTGCCTTTCCACCTTGTCTTCTGTGTCTATTCCTCAATCTCTAGGTGAAGCTTTATCCCATCCTGGGTGGCGACAAGCAATGATTGATGAAATGTGTGCACTTCAGAGTAGTGGTACTTGGGAACTTGTTCCTCTCCCTCCTGGGAAGTCTGTTGTTGGTTGCCGGTGGATTTATACGGTCAAGGTTGGCCCTGATGGCACTCTTGATCGCCTAAAGGCTCGTTTGGTGGCAAAGGGGTATACCCAGATATTTGGTTTGGATTATGGCGACACTTTCTCCCCAGTGGCGAAGATGGCTTCTATTCGGCTTTTTCTGTCTATGGTCGCTATTCGCCATTGGTCCCTTCATCAGCTGGATATCAAGAATGCTTTTCTTCATGGTGATCTGGAAGAAGAAGTCTACATGGAGCAACCTCCAGGGTTTGTTGCTCAGGGGGAGTCTTCTGGCCTCGTGTGTCGTCTACACAAGTCCTTGTATGGTCTCAAACAATCTCCCCGGGCTTGGTTTGGTCGATTCAGTACTGTTGTGCAGCAGTTTGGTATGACTCGCAGTGAGGCTGACCACTCTGTCTTCTATCGCCATACAGTCCGAGGCTGTATCTATTTGATTGTGTATGTGGACGACATTGTTATCACCGGCAGTGATCACCAAGGTATAACTCAGATAAAACAGCATCTCTGTCATCACTTTCAGACCAAAGATCTTGGCAAACTTCGTTATTTCTTGGGAATTGAAGTGGCACAATCCAAGGATGGCATAGTAATCTCACAAAGGAAGTATGCTATGGACATTCTTGAGGAAACAGGACTATTGAATGCAAAGTCGGTTGACACCCCTATGGATCCCAATGTTAGACTTTTACCGGATCAGGGGGAGCCACTTTCAGACCAAGGAAGTATAGACGATTGGTTGGAAAACTTAACTATCTTACTGTTACCCGTCCAGATATCTCCTTTGCGGTGAGTGTAGTGAGCCAATTTCTAAACTCACCTTGTGAAGGGCATTGGGATGCAGTGATTCGTATTCTGAGATATATTAAGGGAGCTCCAGGAAAAGGCCTTGTCTATGAAGACAAAGGACACACTCAGATTGTAGGGTACTCAGATGCTGATTGGGCAGGTTCTCCTATTGATAGGAGATCCACTTCTGGTTATTGTGTATCCATTGGGGGTAATCGATTTCTGGAAAAGTAAAAACAAAATGTGGTTGCAAGATCAAGTGTCGAAGCGAATATCGAGCCATGGCCTCCTACATTTATGAGCTCATTTGGTTAAAACAAAGACTTCTTAAAAGAGCTTCAGTTTGGAAACGTCATGCAAATGACTCTTATTTGTGATAATCAAGCTGCTTTGCATATTGCTTCTAATCTAGTATTTCATGAGAGGACCAAACACATTGAGATAAACTGTCACTTTATCAGAGAAAAGATCTTGTCTGGAGACATCACCACTAGCTTTGTCAATTCAAATGATCAATTGGCAGATGTTTTCACTAAGTCTTTGAGAGGTTCTCGAATAAACTATATTTGTAACAAGCTTGGTACATATGACTTATATGCTCCAGCTTGAGGGGGAGTGTTGAAAACGTGTAAATATCTTTTGTATATCTTTTGTATTTATGTAGTTTCTTTGTATAGGCTAATCAAATCATAACCCTAATCTTTGTATTTATTATCATAGTTCTATATAAACAGCTCTTCGTCGTGTAGTTGAAGCACGCGGTTTCATTATATGTCTCTCTTCCTTTTCTCTCTTTTAACACTAGCCATGGGTCAGAACACTAGGGTAAAAATCGAAACCACAAGTACCTGAATGGCTTTGCGCAAGTGTACAAGGCCACACAGAAGTCGGTTGATGGAGGTGAGCTCAGATCTGTGTAGATGAGGCCGGGGCGAGTTGAACTAGACCGACAGCTGCTGGAGAGGTGGCCAGACGTGCCGGAGACAGGGGTGGCATGTGGGCTGCTTGCAAAGAGAAGAAGCCGCACATGGGAGCGTGTCGGATGGCCGCCGGAGTTGCGCCTTCGAGGGTTGGCCGAACTCAAGCCGGCAGTGTGACAGGTGAGGTCGCCGGCAGAAAAAAAGGGTGGTGGACGACAGCGGTAGACAGTAGCAACGACGGGAAGATGGTGTTTACCGGCAAACCAGAGTGGAAACATGTTTAGGCTCTGATACCATGTTGAAAGAAAGAAAAGAGAGGCATAAAGAAAACCATGTGTCTAAATTACACAATGGAGGCTGAATTATATATTGTAATAAATACAAAGATTACAAAAGATCCTAATTACCGTAATTACATGATTTAGTTAGCCTATACAACAAATCTAGACACTATTTACATAGTTTTCAACAAGATCATCGGCTAAAACATGCACCAAGAAGCCTCAACTGGATAGATCTTGTTTATATGGAGCTTGGAATCTGCTCTTTAGAGGATAAATGCAGCCATATGTAGGCTAATACTACAGTAAAGAAACATTGCATGCAATAGTGTTCAAAATGTTCCAAGTATTATTAGAGCATGTTTTAAGGCCTGGGATTAAGGAGGCCGAAATCATGTCGGCTCCCTGATGTAGAATGGATAAGCTTGTTATCTGATTTATGATAACTTTGGGATTTTATTTTATCTTTAGACATTTTATCACTATTTTAGTTTTAGTTTGATTAGGATTTGACTAAAAGTTTACTTTAGGATTATAAATACCCCTTTGGATGTTTTAACTTTTAAGCTGGTATCTTTTGCTGAAATTTCAATCAAAGACTATTGTCAAGTTTCTTATGTGTTTTGTTGGTTCTTTTGGATGCTACATCACTCCCCAACATGGCACAAGCAACTTCCTTCCAAATGGAACCAACGTGATTTTGGTCCCCCAATGTGGTTCCCAAATTCAGGCCAAATACACTATTCATCTCTCACAACCGAAGCACATATTTTAACGAGAAACAAAGTATGTTATAATGTAACAGCATATAGACACAGCAAAACATACAAAGATAAGTACATAACATATAGGAGAAAACTGAATACAGTTCACAGTTTTTTTTTTTTTTAATAAAAGAAGAAAATTTATTAGAGAAAGAAAGAGATAGAAGTACAAGAGATTGAAGGATAAGAAATCCTCCACAAAGATAAAACAAAAAGAGGAAGAAAAAATGACAAAGAAAGGAAACTCCTAAAAGCTAGTTAGTGTAGGAGAGCTTTCCAGTCCCTTTGCAAATCTGAAATACTGATACCCTTGAAGATACCATGTGCTGAACACCAGAGAGAAACCATGAAAACAATTCTATCCCATAACAAATTCAGAGGAGAGGAAAAACCCTTGAAAATGCAGGCATTCCTTTCCAACCACAAAAACCACAAACCCCCATAAACAGCACATTGCCACAAGATTTTACTTTCCTTCTTCTTACCAAAACCTTGAAAATGAATTGGAAGAAACTGATCCAATGAATCAGGACAAATCCAATGCTCGCCAAGAATACCAAAAAGATTGTTCCAAAGGAAACGCACAGCTAGACACAAGCTCATATGATTTTTCTTCAAACTTATCTTGCTTGCAGACAGCAGGAAAGACAGCAGAAAAGGAAATAGATGAAAGGAAAAGTTAAGAGGAAATATTGTGGTGCAAAGATTTTGAACAAAGTGCTATTACAATAACTATGCTGTTCTTGGTCTATTTGGTTCAGTTTCTTTTTATCTAGGATAAGGTAAGACAGAGAAAGTCTCAACGGCAATGTGCTGTTTATGCTGTGATTTGCTGTATTTGGCACTTGAGCGAGATGCCTGTACTTCTAAGAATTCTTCCCAGGCCCTCGGTCTGCTTGGGAACAAGAGGGTCCTTTTGGTCTCTCTTTGAGGCTCAGCACATGATTTCTTTGAATAACTTCCCATGGCAGATATGCCAAGCGATTGAAGATCTTTAATGTTTTGACATGGTTATCTTTCCTTTCTTGGTTTATTCTGTGTCTTTGCTAAGAAGCATATCTTTATGCTCGTAGACAATAGAACAATGATCAACCATAGATGAAACAAAATGTGATGCCCTTGATAGAACTAATCTCACGCGATTTAACTCAATAAAGCCTTAGATATTAGAAGAATGTAGTCAAATACCCCCCCCCCCACTTCAAGGGCTAAATTCATTTACAACTCCAACCCTGACAAGCATCGTTTTATCACCTTAACTAATCACCATCTTTGTTTCTTCAATCAGAATCAAATTATAATGATTTGAATGGATACACAGCATAATTAGCATACTAAAATGATTTAACACAATCAATCCTTGGTCTTAAATATACTTGAGCTGATGAATCACCAACTAAAACTATTTTGTTCTTTTTCTTTACAGAGAAAGAAACTTTGAATGTTTGAGAATTTGATTAGAACAAACGCAAATATAAGAGTGGAATATAGACTTACATGTAATATACTTCCATGGATGGTAGCTCTCTCACGTAGTAACTGCATCCTTGGTGACATAGTACCAGATGTCTGCTAGAAGAAGGTAAGTCTAATTCAGCTCTTATAAAACAACTACATAATTAAACTCAGATCATGCTCATACTCACCTTATATTCGCTAATGTCATCCCTGACTGAACTCAAAAGCTCTGCATGTTCCCTCATTGAGTTTATGTTCCCCTTGATACGCCTAAATTCCTGAAAAGTATTACATTCAAATGGGAAAGATGTTGAAAGTCAACTTATTAGAGCAAAAGAAATTTAGTTTAGAAATCTTCAATTCATTACATTAATGTTCTTATTTATAAAAGCTTGCACTAGCTACAGAAGCTTTATCAACATCTGGCATAACAATAGTTAGGGCTTGGCCAGAAAGAATCAGGAATAATATATTTGGTCAAAATGGCAAGATAAATTAGTCATTGTACTACATCTGCATATCTGTGATTTACAAATTACAATCTTATGGCATAACACAAGACATATAAATGTTAAGATAACATCCTTATCAACACTAAGATAGAATTGCTTAATACATAACACATTTCCAGGGTCACCATCAGAAACTGTGCCTGCATAGCATTGCTCAATTTTGTGGCAGAAATATTCTGAGCTTTAAATAGGACATCTTTCACAGGGAGGATAGAGGGTCACAACAAGAACTTTGATACATGGGCCAAAACATTACACCCTATACTGCTTAAGCACCTTTCTTAAAATATAGGTACTGCTCAGCAAATTAGACACCAGGCTATTGAAGATAAATTAGTATTGGTTAGACATAACTTGGATTCTCAAAAAGGGAAACCAAAGAAAACTAACCTGGCAACATTAAGGCCTTACAACCTCAAAGATTATTAAAACTAACAATGATGGAAACAAGCATATTAGACGTAGCACTATAATACATGGTCTTGAATGACATCAAGAATGCTAATTACATTACATAATCCAATGTTACCAACAAGGACTGCATAAATTTTACAAGAATATAAATTATATCCCAATCAAGGAAATATGGCACAAACAATTCCCTTGTTGAACTTCCAATAATCTTTAATGACTGTCATCACTATCTAATTATCATCAAATCAATGTAAATCCAGAAAGTACATCTATATATTGCATGGTTTGTAAATGACTCTAAATGTTGATGTCATCATATGTTTGTTCATCCCAAACAGAATAAGCAGAGCAGTGTGTATGTATATATATATATATATATATATATATATATATACATGATAAAAAGAGCAGTGCATAATTTGCATCAAGCCGAATTCTTCGTAGTGCTTACAACCTTCTATAAAACCATAGATTGCAACAATATGCCTTTACCCAAATTCTCCACTTAGTTTGGAGTTATAAAAGGTCAAGTACAAAGTTTAAGTGTCTACAGAATAGATATGTGTGATAACTGTGTTCTGACAAGTCTTACCAGTCCTTCACTAAGTTAAACAAATTCAAGATTGAGTCAAACCACATACCCAAAGTTGTAGGTTGGCAGCTATTGAGTACTGATGTAGACTACAACCATTAATAATATTACAAAATTAGCATCCTTGCATCTTCTATGTATACCAGCCTGTTCGGGATGCAGTGGACTCAACATAATCAGTTTCAAGATATTAATTTAGCATACACTGTTAGGAAATCACAGTTTAACCTTCGGTATTATGAAACATAATCAGTTTTTAATTCTGTAAAAACTATGACATTAATTACAGTTTACAACACTACATTTTACCAAAGCACCAAAGATGCAGTCTACAAAAAAATGCAGATTTGACCTATAGGGATGTGCACTTGAAAAGCCAAATCTGATCTTATGCAGGTAAATTAAAAAGCCCAATAATTTGTTTTCTAAAGGTCAGTTCCTATCAAACCGACTGCAAAACATGCTCTAAGAATTCCATAAATTGAAGTAGCCATCCATTAGAGATTGTCTCCTGAAGAAATGTAGAGGTATTGCTCTATTCTCTGCAATATGTCCACTTTAATATGATTTCGGACGAAAAACAAATCGAGCATTATGTAATGTCAACCTATATATAATTATAAATGAGCCTTGGACTAAAAAATACAGCAACAAAGGCTATTGCCTGTGTTAGAGATATAATTATATGAAACAAAACCTTTGTTACTCTCCTCATCCAGAATAGTATAAAAGACATGCAGTTACAGGTTATAAGAAGCACCTGCTATTAGATTCAGAACTTTACCCAAAATTACAGGCTTGACATGACATAACACTGAAGCACACACAGAATTGGTACAGGGACACTTCGTTGAATTAAGACTCAAGGACATGAATAACAGTGACAAGCAGCATTTCATTGAGAGAATAATAATATTCAAGCAGTGGCAGATTCAGTGGGTCATGTGCCCCAATCAATAAAGTAAGAGTAGCAAAATATTAAAAGCAGTGCTTCGTTAAGTGCTTCTAACTTTTCCTTTATCTTTAGGCATAAATTGGCCCAAACCCACACATTTGAAAAAGAAAAGGCTCACTATTTGAATCTAAAATGGTAAATAACAGGTGTTAGACACCAAGATCCACACTCATACGCACATCCATGCATTGTGTTAGGATCCAATTGCAAGGTATGGGACTTGAGTCCCACATTGGAAGTATGGGATTCTGGTGTGGAGTTCTTGGGCTCTCCCACCATAATGGCTAGCTTCTCTGGTGTGGTTCTCCCAAGGTTCGTATCACATTACATATAAGAAGACAGAAGAATACACAATTTATTAAAATTGGCCCAATACAGCCATGTCAGATCCATGTAACGTCCATTCATCTACTAAACAAAGGAAACATAATCAGTGGTATGTCATGCAAAATGAACTATATGTACTTCTATAACAATTTATACTATAGTTGTTCTCAATCTAGATAATGCCAGAGATTCATTCTTTTTGTTCTGATTGAAACTACTTTAAACAAAATAGAAATGTGACACAAAACATACCTGGGTAAACTCATGAAGAATGTCTCTGTGCCTAGCCAACTTTTGAGTTACAGAAGTAGCTGGTGCAGCAGATGCAGCACATCTACTCATTGAATCATTTATGTCCAATAATTTCTCGAGCAAGGATTGGATTTCCATTTCCATGGACTTCCATGACCTACTGGACCCAAGAGGTGGTGACCCACTATCCACATAACCTGATGAGAAAAGGTACATCATCATAAATGTAGAGAACTGACATATTAAAAGCATTTAATTATAAAATGCTTTAATATTATTAGTGCAAGCTTGGTTTAGCTTAATTTTTACACAAAAACAGCTTTTCAGCTAAGCATTCTCTCAATAGCATTTTGATTTTTTTTTTCTAAGCACAAAATAAGCTAATCCAAACACACATTTAATTTTGGAAACTAAAGTAGGTTCTCCCTTTTGAACAATTTGGATACTTTAGCTTTCTTTCTATCAATGATAAACATTTGGCAGTGACAAGTGAATGTAACAGAACCCAAAAAGTAACTATCATCACCATATTACTAGAAGATAATTGTAATAATTATCCTCCTTACTCTTTGTAATCTTCTTCTCTTCGTCTTAATGAATTTCTTCTTTTATCCAAAAAACATAAAAAATAACCCATTGCCTAAATAAGAAAGAAACTGCTCAATCATAAATCTATAAAAGGATAAGAACAAAATATTGAAAGAAAAAGCCAATTTTATCCCAATTACCAAATACAAAGGGAAAAAACAAGTGTGAGAAAGAAAAAAAGTATCTTCAAGTTACTTTTATCTTCAGTAATATTAAGTGCCTGTTTAGCCTCAATTTAAATTATCTGATGTCATGAGGACCACATCTGCAAAAGGTGCTTTTACAAGAATCAATATTAAGAAAAAATTAAAACAGCAATTTAGCTAGTTTTGGCTTCTATTTGTTCTTCTAGTAAAACCCCACAAATACCAGCATTTCTTCCACAGATAAAAAACCTAAAAAAGGGGAGAAAAAACAATTGACGCCGTGTGAAACAGATTTTGGTTACTGGTCAAACCCCACCAGAAGTACCAGAAAATGGTCTTTACACACACACACACACACACACACACACATCTGTCCAGAGCACATCATCTATTCTTCTAGCTGGAAATTGCCACATCTTTGTCCCCAGGTCTCTTCTCTGCAGTGCAGGTCCCATTACCACATCAATTATACCTCTTTCCACTCCTTAACTATTATCCCACTAAAACAGAATTTGGATCCTCTAAAGTGAGGAGTGCACTTTAGAGAGGAAAATACAAATGGTAAGCCCTAATGAGAAAATCAAGGGAATGGTTTCTCACATACCCATCCATGTGCTTGTATTTTATAAAATTTTGGATCCAAATCCAGTGCACCCGTCACTTTAGAGTATTCAAATCCCAAAAAACACAATCCTCTTATTTTTTGTCGAATCTATTCCTATTGTCATCGTGCTCTAGCCGATCATCCTTGAATTCCAATTTGCCCCCATATATCAAACAACAACACGAAATCTCAATTTCCACTAATTCTTCTAATCATTCACGAGAATCAACCAAACCAAACAACAAAACAAGATAATAATAATAATAACAATAAAAACATTTTTTTATCCCTTTCATAACCGAACGAAAAATCACAAATCAATCCTCCCGCGATTTGAAATGGGGTTTCTCCAATCCAGTCATTAACCCTCTTCCCCTCACAATGCAGATACACTTAAACGGAAAAAAAAAAAAGGAATTCGAGAAAATTAACACACATCCACGATTCATAGAAGCAAATTGAGCAAAACCCAGAATTGTAAAAAGGGGAATCAGTACCTCCTTGCGTGAATCTAGCGCCGAGCTTCGCGTAAGAAGAGAGCTTGACGTCGATGTCACCCTCAATCTTCCGCGCTTCCTTTCGCAGTTCCTCCCAACCCGATTCCTGGAGATCCAGACCCGGATCCGTCATTCGGATCTTCTCCTTATTCTTCTACCCTTTTTCGTTCAATTCAGTTATTACGGTTGAAAAAGTTTCAGATCCTTTGCTCTGGTTCTCACAAACGCTTAGCAGAGAAGAAGGTGGAGTGAAGGGACACGATCGTGTGCAAGTAAGTACACTGTAGTAAGAAATTAAACCAGGTCTCCTGGGACGTGGGTGATCCTGATTGGTTGGTTTCGTGGCATGATTAATAATAGTGGGACCCACGAGAAATTTCTTGCAAACATTACGAGTATTACAATACCTATCAACTAAATTAAAAATAAAATATTATTTAATTAGATGCAAATAGTTATAAAATTGTTAAGAATATTATTTTTAGAGTATGTGAATATTTTTCATGACCTTTACACTTGGTATAAGAGTGGAATTGAGATAGATTTTTTTTATGAAAAGGTATTTTGGTTCTTTGTCATTTTTTTTTTCAATTTGCTATTGTAATTTCTTTTTTAGGTTTAATTTGATCTTTTAAGTGTAGAATAATCAATCAATATAGTTTTCCATTACAATTATGTCATCTTTACTAATAGAAGTGATGATGTGTTACTAACGAGAGATTTTTTTATACTATAGGAGTATTACATTATTCTAATCAAATTGTGACATGTGAAACCTTAAAACCATATAAGCGATTAGATTGAAATTTAAATATTTTTAAATTATATCTAGAAGGTTACAATCTTTCAAAGTAATATTCTTAGAGTATTTTAGAATTTTTTGTCACTAACGATAATGACGTGACAATGACATAGTCATCACAGGTTAGTGACACACCATCACCTCTATTAGTTGTGTGACTGAATTGTTATGAAGGACTACATTGGTTGACGATTCTAAACTTAAATTGAGAAAACAAAAAAGTTACGAGACTAAATTGAAAAAAGAAATAAAGATAAAAGACCAAAATACTTTTTTTACATTTTTTTTGTACAATTGTGATATTCACACACTATTTTTTGCACACCACTTTTTTACACCAGTGATCAGCGTATAAATATTTGGTGATTAACATGTATTATGTGGTGATCGGAGACAATAATCAATTAACATCCCTTGTCACTGCATAATATATATATTGGTCACTAGTTCTTTGCACGTTGATCCTTAGTATAAAACGTGTGCAAAAAAAATGTGTGTGAATAATTTTTTCCTTTTTGTATAATGTTTGGAGATTACAACGACACTTATCTTTTTTTTTTTTAAAAAAAAAGAAAATAAAGGTACTAACATTTTACAAGAAAATAGATGTTTGGCATACTAGTAAAACAAAGGAGCAAAATTCAAGGATAGTAAAATTCACCCTCATTTTGGGGCAAGATTTTACCTCAACTAAGACTAGATTAACAATTACTTTCCTTCTCTCTTTAGAATCCATTGAAAAAAAATAGAAATGGCATTTGAAGAAAACAGTGCATTCATCAATGACAAGGTTATTGTTGGCAATATGGTCAGTGAGTCCGTTGGAGAAGCCATGGCCTTATGGTTGATGGTGTAAGTGGCAAATTAGATGTCGGTGAAGTGCACTACCTTGGGCTAAAGGACATTGAGGAAGATTTTCGATTATCAAGATCGTCCAAGAGGAGTATGGCGGCGCAATGGGGTTCTTCTGTTGTTGATCTTCAAGGACCTTCATAGCTTCCTTCAACTGTTGTTCTATGTCGAAGCTTCATCAGTGTTTGTTCAAACATGGCCGCGTTGCTCTCTGGCCACTACCAGTCCCTCGTAGCTGATAGTCCCTCCCACATCAAGCACTATACTAGGTCCACCATTGAACCAAACAAAATGAAGAAAACAAAAAAATCCTTAAAAATTCTTTCAGAATATTTTCCCTTGTAAGTTTTTATCTTGTACCAAATGCACCCTTATAGCGAGTTGTCAAACATTTATTACTTGTTAATGATATGACTTAAATATGATTTTAGTCCTTATAAATAAATATAGAGTTTTTTTATTTTTGTCCTTACTTTTTCAAAATTCAAGAACCAACCCTCCAAAAAAAAAAGTTTTCCTTCCAATGAGTAGTAAATGTCTATAATGTCGTAAAGGTCTATAATGTTGTGGACCATCACTAAAATGAGACATTTTCGAGGGTAGTATATATGGGAAACCACTCCTGAAATATGCATCTTTTATTTTGTTATTATGAAGTGTTTAAGATTTTTTGTTTATGTATGTGTGTATTTATGTAGAACCACAATTGATTATATCCATTTGTTGTGTTTGTCTATGTTGTTTGTAGCAATGGATGACTTCTTTTACTAAACATATATCATTTAGGATATGATATAAAAATGGATAAGTAGTTGAAGTTCCCATTGATTTGGATAAGTAGTCATATTTTGAAGTATTAGGTATAGTATAAGATATTGGTCACTCTAAAAACTGTAAAATGTGGTATTTAGTTCTTAGCCAAAACATGAATGATGGGTTAAGATAATTGACTTGGGACACTCATGCCATAGACATGACATATGCTACCTTATAATACCTAATCATGTAGTGGGCATGTTCTTAGAACATAAAGTATATGTCTCAGAAATATTGGATTTTTCATTGTTGGATGGTTTTTGTGTTGCTAAAGGGAATTGTGGTGGTGTTGTAGAGGAAACAATGGCTTCAAATGATAATATAAGTGGCGGTGCTATAGAGGATTGCATGGATATATATAGAGGACCAAAAAAAAGTTTAGCATGATGGTGAAGCTAGCTTAGAAAATAGTGTAGTGAATGTGCATTTTAATGACTTTGAGGAAGAAAGGAAAAAAAGTGAAAATTTTGATGATCATTAAGGTGTTGATGGGTCAGTTACTAATGAAAGTGGTGCAAATAGGTCTATTGCTAATGATGGAGGTATTAATGGGCCTATCCAGGGGACTAATGAGTGTTATTGGTGCGCTAAATAAGAAATATTGCCAATGTGAAGATGGGGCATGCCTGAGAGGCAATAGTGTATAGAGAAAGAAGACCAAAGCATTTAGGTACAAGCTTCCTGATAACTCTTGGAAATGGAGTTATCATGACCTATTTTGGTTCACAATTAACTGCTAAGTCCTTAAAGTTTATTAAAATTGCAAGTATTTTGAGCTTAATTTGAGTGGTTGAGTTTTAGCTCCTTCCTTGGATTAGTTGATCTTAATTTGGGCAATTGTTGAGTTAATATTTGGACTTGTAATGCCAAGGTTTTTCATGTGGATATTTGATGTGCATTGGTGTAAATTGAAATATGAAAGAGGCATAGAAGAAAGCCATGGAAGGAAGAACTGGATCTAACATGAAGAGGAGATGAAGAACCCCAATTTCAGCAAGTGGCGCTATGGTGCCTAGCTTGCAATTTCATGTTCATAAGCATACTAGAGACTTCAATGTCATGGCATATGCGAATGCTTATATTATGAAGCATATCAAATGAAGTTTTTTATGATAAAAAAGCCAAGATGAAGACCAAGATCAAAAGAAGTGACCAAGATTAAAAGAGATATATTTGGTATAGGTTATAGGCCTTAGGATCTCAATGTAAAATGCTTTCAAGTATCTCAATTATCTTCAAATGATTTTTTGAAAGATTCTTTATAAATTAACTTAATGATCAAAGTTCACATGTTAAAGAAATGTTGATTGCACAAGGGTGAGATATCTCAAGGTGTTGAGTGCTTAGGTTTGTAAAGGTTGTCAAGCACCTATTGAAGCTTGAAGATATAGTGAAAAATCTCGAGTGGTTGTTTGAGGACTGTGTTACCCAAGTGGCTTCAGTACTCAAGAGGGGGATGAATTGATTAATTAAAAACCTTTTCTCAAACTCAGATAAAAGCAAATTTATTCGAAGCTATATATAAAACAAATGCGAGAATAAGGAAGATAATAGAAAGCTTTAAACACAGCAAATAAATAGGTAAGCAATATTAAATAAATTGTTGAAAATAAAGAGATAAAGGAGAAAAGAGCAGACACGATATTTATCTTGGTTCGACCACCAACCACTTATGGCCTGCATTCAGTCCTCGAAACACAGTTCGAGATTTTTTACTATTCAATATAAGCTTAAAATAGGTGCTTGTAACATTTACAAACTTGAGCACTCCTCACACCTTCGGATACCTCACCCTTGTACTTGAGCTTCAACAGTAAGGATACCTCACCCTTGCAATTTCACTAAGGGATACCTCACCCTTTTATTGAGAGATACCTTATCCTCACAAATTCACTAAGGGATACCTCACCCTTTTACAAAGAAGCAGAATATAGATGAAGAGAAACTCTCACAAAGAGTAAGTAATACAATTTGAAGCGCTAAGAAGCTTTTTAAGGATATCTTGAAGTTTTGGCGAAAAGAGCACATGGAATAATAAAAAATATGAAATACGAATCAAAGCATGACAGAATTATTTGAGATAGTTGGGTGTATGTAAAAGATGACCCAAAAACATGTATTTATAGTGTTATTGAGAAAATAGCCATTGGGTATCATTTCATATCACATTAAAGCATAGAAAACTAGCTGTTGTGTGTTTTTGGCCGTATTTATTCGAATAACACATTTGGTATTCGAATAAATCCTCAAAAACATGTTTTGGAACGTTTTCTAGGTTGTGTTATTCGAATAACTATGTGGTTATTCGAATACACTACTCTGATTTTGAAATCTAACTTTAAATGGTCATAACTTATTCATTTCTTATCTGTTTAAAGCAAATGACCAGTTATTGGAAAGATATTTGAGTTTATTTTCAAATGAAACAAGTTTCAAAACAAAACTCAAATTATTTTGAAATTTATGATCAAAAGAGTAACCAAAGGTCAATTTTTTAAAACTCAAACTTAGCTTTTTTTCATAAATTTGAACTACCACCATAACTAGCCTTTCAAAACTTGTTTGTTGGGTATTTTAACATATGAAAACCATTTTTAAATATTTGAAAACATATTCGAGATATCCAGAAGACTTCTTACAAAAAGACTCTAAGTCCTATAAGCTATGCCTTTTAATCTTTCTTTGGACTTGGTCTTTGACATGATTTTGTTGTTATCAAAACCTTCATGAGATAAGTATGCACCTTCTCCTTGAGTTGAGCATAATTGAGATCTTTGATTTCTTGTTACAATGCTCAATCTTGGTACTTGGACTATCCATCATCTTCATCATGTTTGTTATCATCAAAGCTATTTTCCATGTCAGCTAGTCAATTACATTGGACTAGACGTATGTCACAAGTGGATTGGTGACCGAACCAAGATAAACTATTGTGTTTGATTCTCTAAACCCTTCTCTTTATATTTGTGCATTAGTTTATTTCTTTACTTGATTATTTCTTTCTTGGTTGGTTCATTAGTGAGTAATATCTATCTATCTTATCCATTCATTCACTTCTAATAATTAATAGATTCAATGAAAATCAATATTCAAGCGTTTTGCGAAAGAATTGCGAACTTGTTTTATAAACTCAATTCACCCCCCTCTTGAGTATTGAAGTCACTTGGTAGCAAGTGGTATCAGAGCTAGGCTCTTGTATAAAGAGCTTAGCCGCTTCAAAAAAAAAGATGGCTTCAAATGATTTTTCTAATGAAGGTTATTCTATAAATAGACCTCAATTTTTCAATGGGGATGATTATGCTTATTGGAAAAAAATAATGAAAATTTTTATTGAAGCTATTGATTTAGATGTGTGGGACGCTGTTGAAAATGGTGCTTTTATTCCCACACGTACTATTGATGGTGTAAGAACTAGTACACCAAAAAGTGAATGGACTAATGAGAACAAAAAGAAGGTTCAATACAATTTGAGAGCCAAAAACATTATCACCACATCCTTGGGGTATGATAAATTCTTTAGGGTGTCAAATTGTAAGATCACCAAAGAAATGTAGGATACTCTACAAGTAGCTCATGAGGGTACAAGTGAAGTAAAACGATCAAGAATAAACACTCTCACTCATGAATACAAATTGTTTAGAATGAATCAAGGAGAAAGTATTCAAGAAATGCAAAAAAGATTCACATACCTTGTAAATCATCTTATTTCATTGGAAAAGACATTTCCTAATGAAGATCTTATTAACAAAGTTTTGAGATGTTTGAATAGGAATTGACAACCCAAAGTAACAGCTATTGCAGAATCAATGGATTTATCAACAATGTCTCTAGCCACTCTATTTGGGAAGCTCCAAGAGCATGAATTGGAGCTCAACAGGCTCAATCAAAGTGAGGAGCATGACAAAAAGAAAAAAAAAAGGATTGCTCTCAAAGTCACTTCGTCCACAATTGAAGATGATGATGAAGATGGAATAGGAAACCTTGAGCTGAATAAAGAAAATCTCAGTCTTCTTATGAGAACATTTGGAAGATTTCTTAAGAAGAAATAAATTCAAAGAAAGTCACATTTCCCTCCTAAGAAGACCTATCATAAAGGGGAAGAAACCTCATCAACTCCAACATGTTATGAATGCAGTAAACCGAGGCATATCAAGATGAAATGTCTTATGTATCTTAAGAAGACGGAGAAGTTTGAGAAGAGACCTTTTAAAGAAAGGAAAGGAAGAAGGGCTTACATATCATGAGAGGATAATGATATGGATTCCACCGATAGCTCAGAAAATGAGAAAGTCCATCTATGTCTCATGGCTCAAAGAGAAGAAGGAGAGGAGAGTGACATCGAGGTAACTTCTTCTAACTTTGACTCTTCACCATCCTATAGTGAATTACAAGATGCTTTTCAAGAATTGCATGATGAATCATTGAGGCTCACAAAAATGATTTTATCCTCCAAAAAAATAACCTCTTTATTGATAAACAAAGTTTCTATTTTAAACAAAGAGATTAATGAACTCAAAATTGAGAATGAAACTCTAGGACTTATTGATGCTAACTCATCATGCATGACTTGCTCTTCACATAATAATGCATCCATGGCCTTACCTTGCTCATCATGTAAAGTATTTGAAAAAGAAATTGAGGATTTAAACAATACTCTTTCAAAATTTACCTTTGGAAGAGATAACTTAAATATGTTACTAGGAAAACAAAGATGTGTTTTTCTAAAAGCTGGTTTAAGGTATAATCCCAATAATCAACAAAAGTCTTACAAAAATTTCTTTATTTCCTTAATAACATCAAGTAACCCTTTTGTTAAATGTTTTCATTGTGGAAGAAAAGGGCATAGTGCCTCAACATGCAATGTGAGAAAGAATATTAACACCAAGGTTGGAACTAAGAGGGTTTAAGTCCTTAAAAGCACCTTGCCCAATGCTAACACACAAGGACCCAAGAAAATTTGGGTACCAAAGGTTAAAATTTGGATGTGTGTTGTAGGTGTGCTTGAAGACCAAGAGCTCAAGTTGGTATCTTGATAGTGGATGCTCCAAGCACATGATGGGTGATGGATCCAAGTTCTCATTTCTCGCACTAAAGAAACATGGTCATGTCACATATGGGGACAACAATAAAGGAAGGATTCTTGGTGTTGAAAAGTTAGTAATAATTCCTCAACTTCAATTAATAATGTCTTATATGTGGAAGGACTAGTCAATTATGTGATAAAGATAATAAAGTTATATTTGATTTTAATTGTTGCATAATTGAGGGTAAGGATAACAAGCAAGTTAAGTTTGTTAGTCATAAAATTGATAATATATATATGATTAACCTTGATGATATTACCTTTCAAAATGCAAGATGTCTTATGAGTAAAGAGAGTGATTCATGGCAATGACATTGGAGAATTGCCCACATTCATATGGACTATTTAAACAAACTTGTTTCTAAAGATTTAGTAATTGGTCTTCTAAAACTCAAATTTGAGAAAAATAAATTGTGTGAAGCATGTCAAAAGGGTAAATAAGTAAAAGTTTCTTTCAAAGCTAAAAATATTGTTTCCTCTACTAGACCTTTATAACTTTTGCACATAGATCTTTTTGGACCATCAAGAACTATGAGCTTTAGGGGTAACTACTATGCTTTTGTGATTATGGATGATTACTCTATATTTACATGAACTCTTTTTCTTACTCATAAGAATGATGGCTTTCATGCATTTAGAAAACTTGCAAATATTATTCAAAATGAGAAGAATTGTAGTATTGCATCCATAAGAAGTGATCATGGTGGAGAATTTGAAAATCATGAATTTGAAATGTTTAGCAATGAAAATGACATTGAGTATAATTTTTCTACTCCTAGAACCCCACAACAAAATAGAGTGGTTGAAAGGAAAAATCGATCTTTAAAAGAGTTAACAAGAACTATGCTCAATGATACAAGCCTTCCTAAGTATTTTTGGGCAGATGCAGTAAGTACCACTTGTTATATTATGAATAAGGTCTTGATAAGGCCAATTTTAGAGAAAATCCCTTATGAACTACACAAAGGAAAAAAACCAAACATTGCTCACTTTCATGTCTTTAGTTGCAAATGCTTTGTTTTAAACAATGGGAAAGATAACCTAGGCAAGCTTGATGCTAAATCCGATAAGGGAATATTTCTTAGTTATTCTCTAAGTAGTAAATCCTTTTGAATTTATAATAAGAGAACTATGACTGTTGAAGAATCAATACATGTTGCTTTTGATGAAACTAACTCAAATGAGCCGAGAAAGGAGTTTGTTGATGATGTTGCAGAAATATTGGCAAGAACACACTTGGAGAATCAAGAGAAAGAGCCCAAGAAGCAAGAAGAAAAACACTTTGATCCCTCAAGGCAAGAAGATTCAGAAATCATGGACCTACCCAAGGAATGGAGGACATCAAGATATCATCCTCTTGACAAGGTGATAGATAATGTATCAAAAGGGGTAATTACTTGAAATTCTCTTAGAAATACATGCAACCATATGGCTTTTATCTCTCAAATTAAACCTAAATACATAAATGAGGCCATTGATAATGAACATTGGATCTTAGCCATGCAAGATAAACTAAACCAATTTGAAAGAAATCAAGTTTGGGAATTAGTTTCAAGGCCCAATGATCATCTCATAATTGACAGTAAATGGGTCTTTAGGAACAAACTTGATGAAACATGCTTAATAATAAGAAACAAAGTTAGGCTTGTTGCTAAAGGTTATAATAAAGAAGAAGGAATAGATTATGAGGAAACATATGCTCCCATAACTAGATTAAAAGCCATTAGAATGCTACTTGTATATGCATGCATCATGGATTTTAAGCTTTACTAAATGGATGTTAAAAATGCATTTTTGAATCGTTTCATATAAGAAAAAGTGTATGTGGAACAACCTTTCGATTTTGAAAACTTTGAACTGCCCAACCATGTTTTTAAATTGAAAAAATGTCTTGTATGGCTTAAAACAAGCTCCTAGAGCTTGGTATAAAAGGTTGAGCAAGTTCCTTTTGGAAAAAGAGTTCTCTAGAAGAAATGTTGACACTGCTCTTTTATTAAGCATAAAAAGCATGATATACTTCTTGTTCAAATATATGTTGATGATATTATATTTAGTGCTACTAATGAATCTCTTTGCAAGAAGTTTGCTAATATTATGCAATGTGAGTTTGAAATGTCTATGATGGGACAACTCAACTTTTTTCTTAGTCTCGAAATCAAGCAAACAAGGGATAAAACTTTCATAAGTCAATCCAACTATTACAAAGAGCTGCTCAAAAAGTTTGGAATGGACAATGGCAAGCATATGGTTACACCAATGAGCATTTCTTATTGTTTGGACAAGGATGAAGGAGTTAAATCTGTAGAAATCTCAAAATATAGAGGTATGATTAACTCACTCCTTTATCTTACTGCAAGTAGGCCAAATATCATGTTTAGAGTGTGTATGTGTGCTAGATTTCAAGTAAATCCTAAAAAATCTCACTTATATGATGTAAAAAAAATTATGAAATATTTAGTAGGCACTTGACAAATGAGTTTATGGTACCCTAAGGGTGCTTCATGTACCCTAATTGATTATTTCCATTCTTATTTTACTGGATGCAAAATGGATAAGAAAAGCACTAGTGGGACATACCACTTGCTTTGAAGCTCACTAGTTTCTTGGCATAGCAAGAAACAAAATAATGTGGCATTATCTACAGCTGAAGTTGAATATGTTACAGTTGGGACTTGTTGTGCTCAAGTCCTTCAGATGAAGCAATAACTTCTAAACTATGGTCTTGAGCTTGATCACATCCCTATAAAGTATGATAACACTAGTGTAATCAATTTGTTTAAAAATCTCACTTTGCACTCAAGAACAAAGCACATAGAAATAAGGCATCATTTCATAAGAGATCATGTTCAGAAAGATAAATGCATGCTTGAGTTTGTTGAAACCACTAAATAATTAGCTTATATCTTTACCAAGCCTTTGAACAAAAAAGTAATCTTCTATATAAGAACTGAACTTAGTATATTGGATCAATTATGCATATAAAACCATGTTGCACAATTTTGTTATAAAACTCATCAATTAGCTGCATTATATGTAATTTTCTGGATAATGCATAATTTTGTTGCATAATGTTTCATTTGCTGTATAATCTATAATTTTGATGCATAACTTGTCACTTTTGTTGCAAAAAGTCACAATCTTATGCATAATCAATTTTCTTGTGGCATAATTTGAAATTTGTTGTACAAGTTGATAGATTTGCTGCATAATATGTTATTTTTGCTGCATAATTATTTTGCTTTAATCACTTTTGAATTAAATACTGACTTGAGCATTGGAGGTTCCCCCTAAGTTGTTTTGCAGGTACTCTATCATGACTAAGTCCTCCAAATAGCTAAAAATTCACCAATCTTGTTAAAGTGGTGTGATCCTTGACAAAGGTGGTGTTTTTGCAAAAAAACAAGTGTTTTGGATCAAGAACTAGTCAGTTTTTATGCTTACATGATGTTTGGAATTGATTTGGGAAGTTTTGGAACTAATTTGAAAGCTTTGGAATTGGTCCTTTATTGTTTGAAGTGCAAAAACTGAATTCAACAAGCTTGTAATCGATTAGAGGACCTTTGTAATCGATTACAAAGGCTCTATCATGCGTCCCAAGCAAAGTCAGAGAGCGTGTAATCAATTACACACACTAGGTAATCGATTACAATGTTTTCAGAACTCATGTAATCGATCACACTCACAATGTAATCGATTACAAGGTTCATAGAGAGCATATAATTGATTACACACCCATTGTAATCAATTACACAAGGGTTTAAAAACAGATTTCAGCACGCAAGAAGCCATTTTCACCTACAACTCAACTTCCTCTCTCTTCCTTCACGAAACCCCCCACCCATAACCTTTAATTTCTCTATCATTTCTTGGCTAAGTCACCTCATTCCACCACCATTCTACTCGGACTCCACCACACCCCCAAATTAATTTCAACCAAAATAACCCCAAATTCTTTCCCCCACCTCTTCTCACATATGTTTTCTCTCTCTAAGCCCTAACACAAAGTCCACCATTCTCTCACCAGTTTTCCACCACCAACCTCGATGAAAAACACCTTCTCACCTCCTTCCTCGCATCCTTTCTCACCTATTTCCACTCAAATGGAAGAATCATCAAGGCACACCAAGACTGCTAGATTTTTTTAGCATCAAGAAAGACATATATCCTAATTTACTCAAAGTCTTTTATGCCAATTTAAAGTATGAGGATAATTGCCTAATTTCTGAAGTTAAAAAGAAACTAATAGTTGTAACTAGAGAGCTCTGGTAAGGCTTACTAAGTTGATATCTGATGGTGCAAAGTTATGTGGTGGTGAGAATTCATAGGGAATTGACTATGAGTATAAGGCAGCCTTAATTTCATTATTGAGGGTTGGATATAAAATTCCTAAGGGCAAACAAAGGGTAATGGTCACTGGGTTAACTATGGAAAACAGAGTGTTGCATTACCTTGTGGCTAGAGGATTGGTCCCCAAGGAATGCAACTACTCTCTGGTTCTAAAAGATGATGTGCTAATTTTATGGGCCATGAACACTGAAAGGCCAATCAACTAGGCCTACTTCATCATACAACACATGTTGGAAGTCCGAAAGAAAGCACATGCTTTACCATATGCCATGTTAGTAATAACCATTCTAGAGCACTTCCACATTTCTTTGTCTGGGGAGACAAAGGATACCGGTTCTAAAGGGTCACAGTCAATTGGTGTGCATACCTTACACAAGCTTTAGCTGAAGAAACTGGATGATAAATGGTACTACCTTATTCATGGGAGTTATGGAAACATTCCTCACGAGGCTGAGGATGCTAATAAGGATGAGGACCAGCCATAGCCTGCTCCGATAGCCACTTTGGAATTGTTGCTTCAGAAAATGCGTAACAGTTAGATGTCAGAATTAGCTCCATTTGCTCCATAGTCATAGCCGTATTCTAATTTTTAGGTCATATTAGCTGCATTAGATGTCCAAATTAGCCCTAGAGCTCTTCATGAATGTTGTAGAGCTCTCTCTCATCTTTCCTACAAAGTAAGATACATAATTTTTAAACATCTAGAACTCAAGATATGACCAAAATACAGAAATAGTGTAAAATTTCAATAATACTGGAAAAGATCAATTAAGCCCAATTTGAGTCCAAACTTACAAAATATGACCAAACTCAATCAATTAAGTAAATGGAGAGTGTAAATGACTAAAAATGAGGGTTTATTAATGTATAAAATATGTGATTATCAATAAATCATCATCCATATCCTCCCAAGTTATCATCATCCCCTTATTCTTTGAGAATTTCTTCTTAGATTTCTTCAACAAAGGGCACTCAGACCTGATGCGGCCTAGTTTCCTTCACCCATATCATGTTAGGTGCTCTTTGTTGGTGTTGCTTCTTTTCTGAAGCTCTTTCTTTGGTTGAAAGCCTTTTCCTTTTCTTCTTCTCCTTCTCCACATCCCTTATATCTTTCTCAAAATAAAGGAGAGCTCATCTTCATCAAAAGCATTATCTTCATCTTCCTCACTTTCATCATCAGTTCCAACTCTAGAGCTAAGAGAGTTATGGGAAGACTAGTGAGAAGGTTGTTTGTGAACTTCCTGAGTGGATTTGAAAGTAATGGATTTTCCTTTCGTTAGTGCATCCTCTTCCATCTCAGTTAGTTCCCGCTTGTGTACTTTTAGGGATCCCAACAATTCATCTAATCTCAAGGATGCCAGATCTTGGCTTCTTGAATGACAATAACTTTTGGTCTCCACACCTTAGGCAAGCTTCTCAACAACTTTCTCATATACTCCTGATTGGTGTAGGTTTTCCCAAGAGACTTCAGATCATTCACAATAACTATGAATCTTGTAAACATCTCATCAATGCTCTCATGCTCCTTCATTTTGAACAGTTCATATTGATATATAAGCATGCTTGTTTTTACTTCCTTGACTTGGTTAGTTTATTCATGAGCTATGATAAATGTGTCTCGTATCTCCTTTACTGTTTGGTATCCAATAAGTTTATCATACTCACTTCTACTCAAGGCACATGCGAGATAGGATTTTACCTTAGAGTTCAAGATGTATTTATTCTTTTCTTCCTCAATCCAATTTTCTCTAGGCTTCTCAACTTGTACTCTACTCAACTCTAGTGATTAGAATATAAGGACCATATTCAATTATCCCCCATAGATCAATATGCTGAGACTTGATGAATATCATCATCTTATCCTTTGAGTAATAGTAGTAGTCTCTTCCTTCAAAAGCTGGTGATCTGTTGGTAGACAAACCTTCAGATAGATAGGTGCCTCGTCTTTATTGGTTTTCCATACTTCCTTTAGGATCTCCTCTCATCTCACACTGTTAGATGTACTCAACTCAGAGGTTGAGCTTTGATACCAACTAAAGTTGGTAGTGACACAAGAAGAAGGTTGAATTGTGTCATCTTTTTCTTGAGAATTTCAACCTTCTCATAACTTTCTCAAGTGCTTTAAGCTTGGCATTGAGAAGGTTCAAAATTCAAAAGTGAGAGGGTTTAAATTGAGCAAGTAATTTTAGGTGTGAAAGTCCTAAAAGAGTTCAGTATGTTGAGTGAAAGCAACTTTCTCACAACAAATTTAGTGTTGTAAATACAATCTTTCTCAATTCAAAAATTTGTAAAAACCATGTTGTTCCAAAATCACTCTTATATTATAATTGCCAATAGATTAACACACAAATTCAAGTGTTTTAGGTTTCCTTTGAGAAGCTGAACTTGAGATTCCTCTTAATTCCAAACAGCAACTGATTTCCAAACTGAAAACTTAACCCCTTTGAAAATGATTATTAAAATGAACTTAAGTATCAATATTTTGAAAGCAAATCACTTTTCAATTTCAATTTAACAACTGAAATAAGTTTAGAAATCAAAATTTCAAGATTAGGTAGAATGAGATGAAAGGGAAGAATAACATAACATAAGTATTTATATTGGTTCACCCTAAATCCACGTGGGCTATGTCCAGTACCTTGCTTTCATCAGGATTTTCCACTAAGTTGAGTATTCTTTGACAACCCAGCCTTTCCAGGCTATAATATAAGCATTCTTTACACCACAACCTCTTTAGGCTAATCACTTCGAAGAGCAAGTGACTTGCACAACTTGCAAGCTCACTTTAACACTCAAGTATCAATATAGTGAAATATGTGTTTTTATCAATTAGGCAACTCTCAAAAACACTCAAGGAGTGAATATACACTAATTTATTAAGCTAATAACACACCTACAAAGGATTACACAAGATTGAGTTTAGGTAGGTAAAGAAGTGAAGGCTCAATTCACTATTGCACATATGAATGAGCGTTCAAAGTTCATAATCTTCAAATCTTCAGACTTGGATCCTTTTATAGGCTTTGAGAATATAGTTGTTGAAGCTTTCTAATAGTAATTGTCCTTTCCTTGGCAGGTATCTGTTATTGTTGTCTTATCTGATGAGTCAACATGTCTTTTAATTATTAGTCAGTGAGAAGGTTCATTTAAACTTTCTTATTAGCAACCTTCTCACAATACTTTCTCAGCCAACTTTCTCATCAAACCTTTCCATTGCCTAAAGGACTTTAATTTTCTTATCTTCAAACACACCATCGCTTGATATTATCCTTGGATTATTTAGATAGTTTCAACTACTTTTTATTAATTGATTTGGCCTTGAAATTGGTTCTTTGAAAAATCTTCACTTTTATGATCTTTTGTTGAACCTTCATAGTACCTTCTCAGTACCATCACTTGATATTATTATTTGACTATTCAGATGGTTTCAACGGCTCTTTATCAATTGATTTGGCCTTGAAACTAGTTTTTTGAAAAATTTTCACTTTTCTGATATTTTGTTGAACCTTCTTAGGACCTTCTTAAGGTGAACTTTCTTGTGTTCATCAGGAACCTTCTCAAGTGTACCTTGAACTTTCTCAAGTCAGAAATTGATTTTCTTCAATCTCTCCAATCACCCAAAATTGTTCTTTTATATCAAGATTAGTTTTGCATGTGTTAGTCTAACAGAAGAACTACTTAGAAAACCATATTAATCCACTTTAAGTATTAAGAGCAGTGATATCCAATTTTTAATATAGTTAATTATCATCAAAACATAACATGCACTCCTAAGCACAAAAGGACTTTAGAATTTACAAGAAGCATCCCTTAAGTTTTGCCAGAAATGTTGCCATGACCTTTGATGATCTCCAATAAAAATCTTATTCCAAACATTAATCTTTCCCAATAAAAATCTCTTTGCAAGACTAACCGAAACCTTAAAACTTGGCCAATGATGAAAAACTTAGGAGAGGATCGAACTGCAATCAATAAAACTCTACTTAATATTGTTGAGGTAATTTCATTGGATTTTGCAAGCACCGCTAGTGGAGTCTAATTTCCACACTTAAAACAATTTAAAAACCTTTTCATAAAAATTAAAAAATAAATGTGAGCAAATTCACACATCCTTAATTTTTTTATTGTGGTGAACTAAAGTTTTTTTTTTATGAAAACCTTTTTCAAAAATCACTTTAAAAACTTCATTCTTCTTAAAGATATTTTCTTGGATTAAAATTTTATTTTATTGAAACAATATTTTATTTGGCCATTTACTTTTTTTAAAAAAAAATCTTGAATTAAAATTTATTTTCTTGAAATAAAATTTTATTTAGCCATTTATTTTTAAAATATTCTCTTCGAAAATTAAAATTTTGATTCACCACTTTCATACCATATGTTGTAGGGTTTAAATTTATTCCATAGAATAATGACAATTTTGCCACCTATTCCTTATTATAATCATTTATCATTATTAATAATATGCCGATGAAACAGGACATGTAAAAATAAAATAAAATAAATACACTTTTTTTTTGCAAATAAAAATAATAAAGGCCAATTCGATTAATGTAGTAGATACATTAGATTAAACAGGTAACCATTCTTAAAACAAATGGTATAAGGTGATAATACCTTCTCTACTCGTAATTAACTATTGAACGTGAATTCTGATATGTAGACCACTTTTAATGTATCCAATTAAACCATTTCATTTTAATAGAAAAAGAGATTGGTGGTGACTTGAAATCTTTTTAATTTTCGCAGCGCCTTTCACAACGGTTGCAACAAAGAAATTTCTAATTAAGAAAGAATGTTAGAAATAATAATTAGAAAATTAGAGAGTCACGTAATTAACCACTAAAGCTTTACTATGACATTATAAGACACTTTCTTGTTTTATGAAAAGTCATGCACTTGCATTTAGATGGCACTAAGCAATTAGTATAATAGTGAAACAATTATGGATAATGCCTTAGGGTCTCCTTGCTCTAGTATGAATATGAGACTCTAACTTATATCAAGAGTGCCAAGAAATAAAATCATCTTCCCCTATAAATTTCCTCTTCTTCCAACACTTGAAAACAAATGTCATATTTTAGGAAAAGTAAATTTCAGATGCAGTTTTGGACCAATACATACACTCAATATATATTGAAGTCTCAATTCTTTCACATCTCTCTAGGTAGCAAAATCAGAGTATAAGTATGTAGATAAATAGGTCCAATTATAATCAAATAGTAAAAATTGCATAGATATAATGTGTATATAAGTGTGTATCTAGAATTGCTCTATTGAAAATTTTGTGAATGTGATTTCTTTTTAAGCTTCACAACACTGAAGAATCACACAAATAGGACGCACATATATAGTGAAACAATCTTCACCAAAAAAAATAGATAGTGAAACTATTTTATTGTACCCCTTTCGTTATTCTTTTGTAGGTTATCTCGTCACAATGGTCCACAAAATGTAGAAACCACAACAATTTACGTCCTATGGTTGTCTTACAATTTCAAAACTTAGAACATATTATAGTAGTGTCCCATTTAAATTAACAAAAACTATTTGTAGTTTACCATTGCTTCAATATTAGCAATTACTTTACATCAAAATAATGTCAATGACAGCCAAACACTAAAAGGTGTAAACCATTGTCAAATTACGATTGTATGTATATTTCTATAAGGAAAGAGGAGAGCCGAAAATATAACACTTAGATTTATTTTATTTCTTGCTAGAGAAATTTCATGCAATTATTAGTATTTCATAAAAATCATGTTTTCTTAATGAGTTTAGAATGTCTAAGTTGGCTTAGACAAACTCTTCATCACTTCCACTTGTAAAACACATGGCTTATTTCTTCCTAGTTACATTACATCCACCTATACATTACAAGTTCATAATTCAAATTAAGATTATCATACAAGACTCTTCCTTAATCAAGATTTAAGAAATTTTAGGAGAGAAGCTAAAGGAAATAACACTGGCATACTTATTTCTATTACTCTTTATTTATTTCGTTTAGGTGAGAAATGGCAGAAGGACATCCACATGCATTCTTATGGATTAATTATTGAGTCAAATTCAAATTGATATCCCACATGAATCATAAGATTCGATCATGTGTTTACTAATTCAAAATAAAACATTCCAAATTCAATTTGTGATCATCCTCCCTGTTAGATAATATGGTGCATTTATGTTTTATTTATTTTATTTATCTTAAGGGTAGTTTAGTCTTTTATTTGTTGCATATATATTTTTACCCTTTTTTCTATTCTTGTAATGTTGGCTGATTTACTTTGTAATAGAGAACCCTAACCACTTTTCTTTTCTCCCTTATTCTTCTCCTCTTCCTCATATGCATTGCTAATCTTAACATGGTATCAAGAGCAAGGATGATTCTGGCCACAGATTTCGACAGCAACCTAGGTGATTTTTTGTTAGCAATCCGTTCTCCCTTTTGGGGTTCTCTCTGTTAGGGTTTTGTAGAGACCCATTTGTAGAAATTGAGATTTTATTTTCTCTGTTTTGTGATTGTTTGCAATGGCTGGAGAAAAGGATGATTCTTTTCAATCTATTAGTGTGCAGTTGAATGGGCAGAATTATTCATATTGGAGTTATGTGCTGAAGAATTTTTTGAAAGGCAAGAGAATGTGGGGTTATATTTCTGGAATTTCTGTTAAGCCAAAAGATGAAAAAGATGGGAAATATGCAACAGAGTTAAAGACCTGGGAGGTAAATAATTCGAAGATTATTACTTGGATCAACAACTCTGTTTCGCAGTCTATAGGGGTTCAACTAGCAAAATATGAAACAACCAAGGAGGTTTGGGATCATTTGAAAAAGTTGTATGTGTAGTCTAATTTTGCAAAGCAATATCAGTTGGAGATAGATATTCGAGCTCTTCGACAAAACAACATGAGCATACAGGAATTTTACTCTACCATGAGCAATCTTTGGGACCAGTTGGCTCTTACTGAATCTGCTGAGTTACAAGCTTTTAAATCGTACATTGACCGTAGAGAAGAACAACGTTTGGTTCAGTTTTTGATGGCTCTTCGAGATGATTTTGAAGGGCTTCGTGGAACAATTTTGCATCGTAATCCTCTTCCAACTGTTAATTCGGTTGTTAATGAATTGTTAGCTGAAGAGATCCGACTGAAGTCTCAATCAGAAAAAGGGAATGTAGACAAAGGAATCCTCCCCAACCCATCTATTTTTGTTGTTCCTTCTAACAGAGGTAAATCTCATGAAAAGGTTGGTTACGATGAATGTAGTTTTTGCAAGCAGAAGGATCATTGGAAAGCTCAATGTCTAAAATTGTTGAATAAGTCGCAACAAGCACAACAACTATCTCAATGGAGACCTCCCAGTCAGTTTGGACAACAAAACTTCAAGCCTCCAACATCAAATGTTGCTGCAGTTGTTCCTCTGTCAGTTGAGAGTACATCATTTTCTAGTTCTACAGTATCTGATCTTGCTGAGCAATTCCAGAGGTTTCTTGCCACACAACCACATGCCATGTCTGCCCAATCCAATATAGGTTTGCCCTCCTCTAGCTTGTCAGGTATATCTTTACCCATATGGATCCTTGACTCTGGAGCCTCTCATCATATATCATCTGATTTTAAATTATTTATGTCTTTACATCCTGCCTCATCTGTGTCAGTCATGACTACTGATGGCACTCCTATGCCATTAGCAGGCACTGGGTCTGTTTCCACATCTCATTTGTCCATTTCAGATGTTTACTGCATTCTTAATCTCACTTCGAGTCTTGTTTCAGTTAGTCAATTATGTGCTTCTGGTTACTCAGTTTTATTTTCTTTCACCTCTTGTTTTGTGCAGGATATACAATCCAGGAGGCTGATTGGGATAAGCCGTAGGCAGGGGGGACTTTATATTCTGGATGAACTGAGAGTTCCAGATGTTGCAGCTTCTAGTATTGACACGTCGTCTTTTCGTTTGAATTCTTCGTCTTCTAGTTTTTATTTATGACATTCTCGTCTTGGACATGTTTCTTCTTCCCGTCTGAAATACTTAGCTTCTACAGGAGCTTTAGGAAAGTTGCAATCTAATGATATTTCTGACTGTTGTGGTTGCAAACTTGCTAAGTTTACTGCTTTGCCTTTTTCTAAAAGTATTTCAGTTTCTGTTGCACCTTTTGACTTGGTTCATTCTGATGTATGGGGACTATCACCAGTTGTTACCAAAGGTGGTTCTAGATATTATGTATCGTTCATTGATGATTGCACTCGTTATTGTTGGGTTTATCTTATGAAACATTGTTCTGAATTTCTTGGCATTTATCATATGTTTCGTGCTTTTGTTAAAACTCAACATAATGTTGTTATCAAGTGCTTTCGATGTGATCTAGGTGGTGAATATACTTCTAATAAATTCTCTGAATTACTTGTTTCTGATGGGACTTTTCACCAAACTTCGTATACTGACACTCCTAAACAAAATGGAGTTGCTGAAAGGAAACATCGTCACATTGTTGAAACTGCTCGTTCCCTTCTTCTGTCTGCCTTTGTTCCAAGTGAGTTTTGGGGGGAAGCTATCCTCACTGCAGTACATATCATTAACAGAATTCCTTCTTCTGTTACTTCAGGTTTGTCACCCTTTGAGAAATTATATGGTTGTGTTCCTGATTATTTAGCCTTGAGAGTCTTTAGTTCTACTTGCTTTGTTCTTCGTCCTCATGTAGAACATAGTAAGTTGTCTTCTCGTTTAGCGATTTATGTTTTTCTTGGTTATGGTGATGGTCAGAAAGGTTATCGTTGTTATGATCCTGCAAATCAAAAAATTTATATCTCACGTCATGTAGTGTTTCTTGAGCATATTCCCTTTTATTCCATTCCTTCTCGTCAGTATGTCCTTACCAAATTTGATCTCATCCACATTGATCCTTTTCATACAGATTCTGACATAGCTCCTCTTCCTGTGACCCATAATTCTGATGTTGAGCTTTGCAGGGTTGACACTAGAAGTTCTACAGATGCAGATGCCTCTTCTGTCCCTGCGCTTCCCCAAGAACCTTCTGTGATCATGGATCCTCCTCCTTCTCGTTATCCTCATTGTGATCGTAAGTCCACTAAATTACCAGTTTTTGTTTATTCTAGCTATTCCACTTCTTTTGCTTCCTTCTTAACCTCTATTCACAGTTTGTCTGAGCCCTCTTCCTATAAAGAGGTTGTTCTTGATCCCCTTTGGCAGCAGGCTATGGCAGAGGAACTTTCTGCTTTGCACAAGACAGATACTTGGGACCTTGTCTCTCTTCCGCCAGGAAAAACTGCAATTGGTTCTCGTTGGGTATATAAGATCAAAACCAAGTCTGATGGGTCTGTTGAGAGATACAAAGCTCGCTTAGTTGCTAAAGGCTTTTCTCAACAATATGGTATGGATTATGAAGAAACTTTTGCTCCTGTTGCCAAAATGACTACTATTTGTACTCTTATTGCAGTCGCATCTATCCGCCAGTGGCATATTTCTCAAATAGATGTTAAAAATACCTTTTTAAATGGTGATCTTGAAGAAGAGGTTTATATGGTTCCTCCACAAGGTGTTTCTCATAATCCAGGTGAAGTTTGTAAATTGAAGAAGGCTCTCTACGGGCTCAAACAAACTCCCCGTGCTTGGTTTGAGAAGTTCTCCATTGTGATTACATCTCTTGACTTCCACTCTAACCCGTATGATTCTGCTTTATTTCTCAGGTGCACTTCTCATGGTTGTATCCTGCACTCCTTATATGTTGATGACATGATCATTACTAGGGATGATGTTGACGGGATTGCGGAGTTGAAACTCCAATTGGCCCATCAGTTTGAGATGAAAAACTTAGGTACTCTTCGTTACTTTTTGGGGATTGAAGTTGCTTACTTTCCTAGAGGTTACCTCCTTTCTCAATCTAAGTACATTGGCACCATTCTTGAACAAGCTCATCTTTCTGACACTAGAACAAAGGATACTCCTCTTGAGCATAATGTTCGGTATACCTCTTTTGATGGTGTTCCTTTGTTAGATCCCACTTTGTATCGTACTCTTGTTGGCAGTTTGGTATATCTTACCATCACTAGACCTGATATTGCTTATGCAGTGCATGTTGTTAGTCAGTTTGTTGCTTCTCCTACTATAGTTCATTAGGCAGCTGTTCTTCGCATTCTTCGTTATCTTTGGGGTACTCAATTTCAGAGTCTTCTCTTTCCTTCATCATCTTCCTTGGAATTATGTACTTACTCAGATGCTGATTGGGGTGGTGACTCCACCAATCGTAAGTCTACCATAGGGTTTTGCATCTTTCTGGGGGATTCTTTCATTTCTTGGAAGAGTAAGAAGCAAGCTGTTGTCTCTCGCCCTTCTACCGAAGCTGAGTACCGTGCCATGACATCTACTACTGCCGAAATAGTTTAGTTGCATTAGTTACTTGAGTCTATGGGTGTCACTTCCCTTGGACCCACTCCTATGTATTGTGATAATATGAGTGCTATACAAATCACTCGCAACTCAGTCTTCCATGAACGCACCAAGCATATTGAGATTGACTGTCATTTCACTCGACACCACTTTCAGCATGGGACCATCACTTTACCCTTCGTATCTTCCTCCATGCAAATTGCTGACTTGTTTACAAAGTCGCATTCCACTCCACGCTTTCGTTTCTTGATTAGCAAACTCTCGATGCTTCCTGTTGATGCATCGTGAGTTTGAGGGGGATGTTAGATAATATGGTGCATTTATGTTTTATTTATTTTATTTATCTTAAGGGTAGTTTAGTCTTTTATTTGTTGCATATATATTTTTACCCTTTTTTCTATTCTTGTAATGTTGGCTGAATTACTTTGCAATAGAGAACCCTAGCTACTTTTCTTTTCTCCCTTATTCTTCTCCTCTTCCTCATATGCATTGCTAATCTTAACACTCCCCACCCCCTAAACTTCAATTCTTAAGTTTACTACAATTACTTCTCCAATTATGACTTAGAATTTTAACTAGAGGAAGGTCTCTATAGATGGAAAGATGATTAGCTATAGCTTGCTTAAAATGTAGTCCATGTTCAAATAGTTCCTGAATCAATATTAATACATACAAAGAACCGAGCCTATCTATTATAAATTTACTTAGTCTCTTGCTCCTTGATTTATGCAGTTATACATCATTTTCAAAAACTCAAACACAAACCCATAGTTTTATTAGAGAACTTATCCAACTCTACCTCTTTTTACGTGTTGTACTTTGACTTCAATATGGAAGTTGGAAGTTATAAAAACAATTTTTGAGATTTATAATCTCAATAGGTAGTTGTTGGGAGTTAAAATTAGTCATTTTGATAAATATAATAAGCAAACAATAAGAAATCGCTAAAAAGATTAAGCTTTAAGGATCTGTTGAAAACAATAATCGACGTAGCAATCCACCGACATCAACAATGTTTTAACAATCAATTCACTCAGGATCACAAGTCAAAGAAGATTATGTCAATAGAAGGAAAGATTAAATAGAAACCAAGTGTCAAGATATGTGGATTCGACAAAGGAACAACAAGCAAATCATAAAGCTTCAAAAGCAAAGTCCCAAATTATTTTCGAAGTGAAGCTATGCAAGTATGTTGAAGTCATGTGAGTGAAGGTTTGTCGACGTCAAAGCTTATGGTCGATGAGGACCAATTTGCAAGCTGAAAGGAGATTATGGTGGGTCTCATTATTAAATGTGGGAAGTTCCCAAAGTTGAAGCTAAAAGTCAAGAACATGGCATCATGGGGAAGTTAGAAGTTGGAGAGAAGAAATAAATCACCCACTACTTGGAGCGGTTACTATGTGGAAGGCCATGTGGAAAATTAAGAACATATTGGAAAATTGCATGACTATCAAGTGGCAACATTTTAGGGGTTATGGAGGTTAAAATTTAGGCACCAAAGGGAGAGGTTGGTTGCCAATAGATAGAAGATTGAATAAAGTTCAACAAATTGGTCCATCTACTTGCAACACACATTATATTTCCTATAGTTCCTAAGTCCCTAGTATGACACTCATGAATTGACGGATTGACAAGTTATCAGTCAGGTATGGCCGCCATTTTCAATTCACATACCTTTCTGTGTTTCAACATTTATCTTTCTATCTTTTCAATTATCATTAACATTCTAGTCAATGTAATTTCAATTCTAGTTATTTCAAGTTTTTACTTGTTCTTCATTGTTCTTGGTTATTTACTTTCCAAGTTCTCTTTAAATTTTGCAATTTACTTACTTTCAAGGTTAATATCCATGGATTTTGCCTTTATGTAAGTTCCTTTTAATATTTTTCCAACTTAGTACAAATTTACATTTTTATGTGTTTACTTTTTGCATTTACATTGTTCTTCATGTTCTTGCATATTCATGTATTTTTTGCATATTTTCTTATTTTAATCTTGACTTTAATAGACACAGCACTCCAAAGATGTTTTGTCAACATACTGCATCAACATTGACATTTTTTATATACTTTCGGCATTTATATTCTGCCATTTACATTTTGTCAGTTTACTAACAACAGTCATTTACTTTTATGTCAAGTTTACTTTCTAGCAATTTTACTTTTAACAGTCATTTACTTTTATGTCAAGTTTACTTTCAGTAAGTTTACTTTTGCCATTTCTATTCCGTTAATTTACTTTCAATATGTTAATTTCAACGCATTCTTTACTTTAACGCTTCATTTTCATTCCTTTATTCACGTTCATACTTAATGGCTAACTTTTTTTTTATATACCTTTTTTACTGATTCTTGACCGATTGACTGTTGCTTAACCTTTAAAGTCAGAATTTTATTAATCACCAAAAACTTAAGGGTCCTAAGAGGAGTTGATTCACTCTTAGATATTAGATTTTGAATCAATAGAGTAGTCAGTACTTTTGATGAAAAATCATCACAAACAAATTGGCATGCCCAGTGGGACCAAGTTGAGAGTGATTGTGCAAAATTGATTCTAAAACATCCATAGCCTTGTTCTAAAGTATGAGCATCCCATGCGCTTGAGAAGCGATAGAGAGATGTCAATGATGTCCAATTGTGATTTTGCTTCAAAATCATCAAAAAATGTAAGCACGAATGGCAATGCTAATTTTGTCAATGTCATTCGAAGTAACAGTCCTGGCACAATTGTGGTGTCTCAAGGTTGGGGTAACAATTCATAACTTGTGGAGTAGCCAACTCAACCAATTATAGTGCATCCAAATCTGGCGGTCATTCTAAATGGCAATGCCAGAAATGGTAACACGACACTAAGGCCGCCACCTCCCTATGGTATGCCTTATAATTTCATTCCACATGTCGTACCGCTAATTAGAGCGATGCCAGGGAATACTCACCGATGAATTAGATATAATGTCGACAACAATGTTGGTAGCAACTGGTGTTCTGCATTCGACAATGGTTGCATCAAGTTCTTTTGTGCATATGTTAGCCACAAGCTAGAATTTTCGACAATCTAGTCCAAACCATGGCAACCTTTTTCCTCGACCAGAAGGGTTATATGTTAGAGGACATCCTATTTATCCTTATATGACAAGGGAAATGGCTAGTTTGTTCACTAGAACTACACAAAATATGTTGAACAAAGTTCGTTAACAGATGGACGAGAGCAATCATGACATAGTTCACATGCTGACACAACAATTAGGCATTATCGTTGCACCTTTGATCAAAACAACAAACAACAGTTACAATCGATTAGCCCAACAGATGGTTTGATTGACGAGAGCTATGGGGTTTGACAAAATCGATCCTATTGTTCAACAAGTTAAGGCAACTAAACCACCTCTAGTAGAACTTGATCGATGACCAAAACTCCAATATGATCATGTCAATTTATTGATAAAGAACACAATAAGAAAAATCGAGATTTGTGAAGGATAAATCCGCCGCAAATCACTTAAAATCAGCCGCAAATTGTTAATTTGTGGTGGATTTGCGACAGATTCGTGACCGCCGCAAATATGATCAATGCAATATAGTTTGTGGAAGATTTTAATTTTCGCTGCAAATCTGCCGCAAAACTCTCCTGGAACATACCAGAATCGTTGTCGGAAATGGGCTAATTTGCGGCGAATTTTTCCGCCACTAATTTGAGGTTGATTTTTTTGCTACTAATTTATGGCGGATTTTTCCACCGCTAATTTGCTGCAGATTTTTTCGCCACTAATTTGTGGCAGATTTTGCGACGAATTTTGTAGCAAATTTTTCAGCGGTGAATTTTGCGACGGATTTTTCCACCACAAATTCCTCAAAAATTTGCAACTGATATTTTTGCCACAGAATTTTTTGAAAATAAAAAATATTTTTAATTAAATATTCAAAATTCACAATATATATAACACTCAGACATCAATTTCAACCTGTCAATGCATTTAACCAATCCATAAAACAAAAAATAACAAATCGCATACAACATAACTCATTGTTCAAATACAAAGTTTAAATAACAAACATAACAAAGTTTGTTCAAATACAAAGTTTAATAATCCTCATTATCATTGTCATCTTGATCATGATCATTTTCACTATTCTGATTATTTTCTTCTGTTAGTTGTAGTTGCTGGCTTGGCTGTGTGCCAACGGCTTGTACATATGATTTCAGCTCATTAATCATTTGGTTCTGTTGACGCTGGTATTGTTCAAATCGCATTTTTCACTCTGTCTCACATTGTTGGTCAAGTTGTTGGCTCTGCTGCTCCATTTGCTGTTGAATCTCCTGAACCCGATCCAACATCTCCTACTGCAACTGCTCCTTAACCTGATTAATATATGTCAACATAAATTCATCAATTCATTCTATGAATAATTAATTAAACAAAAATACGAAAAATAAAAAGATTGACTACATCCATCAAAATACAAAAAATCAATTAATAAAAAATATTGCAGCTATTACTTAACTTGATTAATAACGTGCTCAGGAACTTGACTCAATCCAGGCATTGAGGAGGATGAATCTCCATGGTCATAAATAGATACTTGAGAACCAAGGCCATAAACATGACCCTTCTTAGGACCGCCAATAGTTTTAATCCAAAGCTTTCGACTGGTCATTTGTGTACCAGATGCCCCTTCTTCATTTGAGCACTAAGAAGATTATTCAGATTCCTTTGCTTTGAATTCCTCCTAAAGATGGAAATAAAAAATCTCTTATGGTTGTTATAATATGATTGTAGGATTAAATGAATTAATTTCAAAAGAAATACTAACATATAAATCCTTAACTTTTGTAGAAACCCATGCAGTATGGTCTTCTTTCCTCAAATGTACATGACGAAATGTCTCATCGACTGTGGGTTCTCTACCCTAAGCCTTAGCCTGTAATAATGAGAAAATAAGTTAATAACAAAATAATAAAACATATTTCTAAACAACTAACGATAATAGTTACCAATTTCTACGCATGGGTGCCTGTAGAAAAGCATCCACCAGTGTCAGAAGCATGATTCATCTTTACTTGTTGACATTTCTCCTTATACACGCTACTAGCTCAGTGCCTGCATAAGTCTTCCCATATGCCTTCTCCAATCCAAAAAGGTCTTACATTTAAGTTGTGTGCCTACTCCAACAAACCTAATAGTCTCTTCGAACTATGACTATTATATGCCTTCTGCATATGGTTATGATGCTGAGGCATCCACCAAACATAACCCTTCAAAAAAATTATGTAAATAATGTCTAAGTTTAAAAAAAATTACACTATTACAAGACAAACAAACATAATTAAACAAATAAAAATTGATACATACTTGAAACTCTCGAAACCACATTTCTCTAGTATCCTTGGGTATTTCTCCCCAAGATGTCTAAGGTTGATTATACCTAGATCGTATAATCTTTGTTATGACATCAATAGCAAGTTTAGATGGAAGAAATCTACGATACAACTTAAAAAAGGAAATGTAAATATTCTCAACAAAAAATTTGAATGTGCATTAACTATAAATGAATAACAAATAGTTGTCCATATACCCAAAATCATCATCTGGCTCAAAAAACGTCTTGTTGCTTTGATTTGTTGCTTCCACATTAGAATCATGGGTAGCTAGCACTCACGGGTACTAGGCGACGGGCCAATAGTAGGTGACCCAGAATCATATGCTATACCATGCGGTGTATGAAAAGTTCGTGACAGACGCTGAGATCCAGGTTTGGGTATTATAACGTACTCAGCAGATGGTGGCTGATGCAAACCTGTAGTAGGTGATATTGTAAAAGGGGGTGAAGATGATCCTAATGATTGCCCCCTAGGTGGCCTCCCTAAATTAATTCAAAGATGTCGAAGTTGTTGCTTTTCCTTCTCCTTCCCTTTCCCCTTATCTCCTCGTGACGATGACATCTACACAAATAATAAAAATATAATGTAAATATAATTCCAAACACAACACAATAATGTATAACTAGTAACTACAACATCTTAATATAATTCTATACTCATAGTTATGAGGAAACATTGTCCTCATCACTATTTGTTTCATATTCATTATTGGAGGAAGATGTTTCATCATCATTGTCATTAAAACTTTCTTCTTCTTCATCATTTTCAGCTTGTTTAGAACTAACATTTTGAACTACATCAAAAACCTCATTAGTATCTTGCAAGTGGTCAATGAGATCTACATCAACAATTGGATCCACAGGAGTCATATCATCATCTTGGAATGCAATTTCTTAGGCACTTTCAATTTCAACTCGACCTCTTGCCTTGGTCTTTATTACCACCCACCATTGGACCTTATCCTTTTTCTTTCCAAGATAAGGAACGTAATACACTTGTCTTACAAAAGAAGCTAGGATAAAAAGATCAAACCTTTCATATCGTCTAGTGTGTTGAACCTTGACAATCTTATAATCTTTGTGAACTCTTGTACCTCTATTAATCGTATGATCAAACCATTCACATTTAAAATGAACAACTTTTTTTTTTGTTCCCTAGGATATTCTAACTCAACCACATCTTTTAGTATTCCATAATAATCATTTTCATCTTCACCATTAGTTGAGCCTTTAACACACATGCCACTATTGATTTTTTTTCCCATCTAACCAAGCATATGTGTGAAATTTATATCCATTGACAAAATACATTGGCAAAGATGTCACACATCTACTAGGCCCCAATGCCAAATCATGTAAGTAAGAATTATTAACCATATTTTGCGGATTGTGAACCTAGAAAAAAATATAGTTAATGTTAATGATCTAAATCATATATAATGATTGGGAAAGCGAATTTAGTAATGTTTAAAATACTTACATAACTTCTGAACCACTCTATAAAATCTGCATTAATTCTTTCATTTGAATGCTCCTCAGGAATGTTGAAATATCGTAAAAAAATACTAACAAATTAAAAGTTTATGATTTGGTTGTTAGTGAATAATACATATGTCAGAATTTAAATTAAATTAATAGTACTACTTACTTGAAGTATGGCTCAACTTCATCACAATTTAGCAAAACGTACAATGTCACAGATTTCATCTCAGCATCATTTAGCCACTGTTTTTTTAATGTAGCCGGGTTGATTAAAAATTGACAAAGTCGATTCCATTAACATATTTTTATTTGTATCATCATTTCGTCCAACTCTAGTTCCCATTAACTTAACATGAGACTCAAAGTAAAATGAACAGAAATAAGATATCTCTTGAATCAAATAAGCTTCATGATAACTCTATGAAAGTAGAGTTATTTGATCTCTATTTGATCTTTAAATTGTGCTAAATCCTTGTTTTATTATCATGATGAGCATTAGAAATACTTTTTCTTTGTCAAAGTTGAGTATAGTTATCCATCTTTAAGTATCTATGATTATATGTGATGAATTTGAATGATTTCTCTATCATAGTGCTTTGATTACAAAGTTTCTTTCTACTGATGGAAAAAGTTAAAATCTTCAATGGAAAAGAAAAGATTGAGAAGACATCATTGACAAGATGGAGATAGTCTTTAGGACATAAAAAAGTGATGGAAAAGTGTGAAAAAAATGCAAGGCTGCTGGCTGCCACAACATTATCATGTCCAGTGTCGTTGAAGCCAAAGAAGGAAAAGAATTCCAAAGCGCAAAGTTTCGGCTACTATGACAAGAGTAACTCCAAAGATCTTTGCGATGGCCAGATTCGCAGATTAGTGTCTGTTCAGTTTTGTAACAGCTAAATTAAAATGTTATTTAACAAGAGGCCATTCTGAAACAAAGGGAGACGAAACTAGGGTCTAAAGGAGAACTTTTGGAGCAAGAATCTTGAAGGAAACAAAGGGGAAATCAAGATCGGAGTCTTGGATTCATCATCCGCAACTCCGTATTTATAGTTTTTCTGAAATTTCTGAGTTTTTCTTATGAAGGTTCCTGTTCCTAAATTGTTATTGTTGTTCTCAATGTATGCTATGAACTAATTTCATTTCTAGGATTGTAATCAAACTTCTCATATAATTTGAATCATTAGTTGTTGAATTCCTATTTCAATTTATGAGAAATATTTACTCATGCTTATGTGTAATGCTTCTGATTGCCTGATCATCAATTGGATGATTTTGTAGATTTAAATTGAACTTGGGAAAGGGAATTTGAATCTATGAACTAGTATGAGTAACATGTGTTTGAACCAATTGTTGTTAATTGGGGAAAAATTGTTCTAAGGATAGAAATGTCTGTTAGAGCCATATACGATTCCAAATAGAGCTTGATCTTAAACGTAACTTGTTTGATGTATAGTCTCATAGGAATATAGAGATTAAAATTAAATGGGTTAAATTTTGTGTTGCCATCGGAAGAGGGATACAATTATATTAGAGCTCTAGATTGATATTTTGAGTAAATTGGAATAGGAAAAAGTTGTTTTAACTGCAATTCAAATGAAGTGAGAAGGAAGATTACAATCCTATGATCCAGCAGAATAGAGTTTCTAAATTATTCAGTACTTGATAGTTGACGTTTTTTGCAATATTATTTTTAATCTAATTAAATTGGTGAAAATTAAATTGTTATTTGAATAATAGTAAGAGTTCTAAATGTTAGTAGTTACCTATAAAATTTAGTAACAAATCCTTGTGGGAATGACTTTTATTCACTACTTTATTACTTGGTTTAGACGTACACTTGCATTGTTGGATTTTTCCCATCAAGTTTTTGGTGCCGTTGCCGGGGATTTAGTTTCTAATTTTATAGTTAATATTAACACATAGAATTGCTTATTATTAATTCAAATTGGTTTCTGGTTGTATATTCATATTTATTTTATTCAATTTAATTTTTAATTAGTTTAGTTGTTTTACTAGTTTCAGGAAATCTTTTCTCTTATATACGACAACCTTGACGAACGCAAAATCCTGAGTTAGTACCTTTTGATCCTGAGATCGAAAGAACACTCCGAGGAATTAGAAAAGAGCGTTCAGAGTCGCAAAGCAACTCTCAATCAATGGCTGAAGAAACACCAACGAAAACTTTGAGGGAGTATTCTATCCCTCAAGTTCAGAGTTTGCAGTCTAGCATTCGGAGGCCAAGCATCCAAGCTAATAATTTTGAAATCAAACCAGCCATTATCCAGATGATCCAGACCTCTGTGCAATTTGGAGGTTTGCCCAATGAGGATCCAAATGTTCACTTGCTGAATTTTTTGAAAATATGCGATACTTTCAAGCACAACGGAGTTACAGAAGATGCTATCAGATTGAGGCTCTTTCCTTTCTCTCTCTGAGATAAGGCTAAGAGTTGACTTCATTCACTTCCAGAGGGGTCTATCACTACCTGGGATGCCTTAGATGACAAATTTCTTGACAGGTTCTTTCCACCTCGGAAGACAAGCCAAATGCGGAAGGACATCATCTCCTTTGTTCAGTACGATAGTGAATCTCTATTTGAAGCATGGGAGAGATTCAAAGAGCTCATCAGAAAATGTCTGCATCATGGCATTACTAAGTGGTTGCAGGTTCATACTTTCTATAATGCTCTGAATGGACCTCTGAGAACTACTATTAATGCAGCAGCTGGAGGAGCCGTAATGAGTAAGTCTACTAATGAGGCCTTTGATTTGCTGGAAGAAATGGCTTCTAACAGTTATCAGTGGCCTTCAGAAAGACAAGTACCCAGGCGTGCGGCAGAAGTATATGAGGTGGATGCTATTACTACGTTAACAGCTCAGATTGCTTCTTTGTCAAAGAAGTTTGATGGCCTTGGTGTTCAATCTGCTACAAGTCCTTTTGTTACCTGTAACTATTGTGGAGAGGCCTATTCTCTGGAGAATTGTTCATTGAATCCAGAATCTGTGAACTTTGTGGGATGATTTAATCAACAGAAGAACAATCCCTACTCCAACACATTTAATCCAGGATGAAGTAATCATCCAAATTTTGCTTAGGGTCAAAATCAAAATGTTGGTGCTTCATCTTCTAGAGCACAAGGCCCTCCTCCTGGTTTTAATCAGCAGAATATTGTTATGCAGTAGGAGAAGAAGCCATCACTAGAGGAAATGTTTATGCAATATATGGTAAAAAATGATGCCATGATTCAGAGTTAAGCAACTTCTCTTAGGACTTTGGAGAATCAGGTGGGCCAGCTAGCTTCTGCTATTAATAGTCGACCTCCTAGAACTCTTCCTAGCAATACAGAGGCAAATCTAAGAATGGAAGACATGGAGCATTGTAAAGCAATTACACTTCGGAGTGGCAAGGAAATTGAGAATGATGTAAAAAATTCCAACACTTTAAAGGAAGACTAGAACGAGAAAAATGAAGCTAAAAAGGAGGCAATTTCAAATCTTATTCCTCCTCCTCCATTTCCGCAAAGACTCCAGAAACAAAAAAATGAAGCTCAATTTAAAAAATTTTTGGATGTCTTTAAGAAGCTACATATCATTATCCCGTTTGCTGAAGCACTGGAATAAATGCCTAATTATGTGAAATTTATGAAGGACATTTTGTCTAAAAAGAGAATACTGGGTGACTATGAGACTGTAGCTCTGACTGAAGAATGTAGTGCAGTTATTTAGAATAAGCTCCCTCCTAAGCTCAAAGATCTTGGAAGCTTTACTATTCCATGCACCATAGGCAATCATTTCTTTGGAAAAGCTCTATGTGATTTGGGGGCAAACATTAATCTAATGTCATTGTCAATTTTCAAAGATTGGGTTTGGGAGAAGCTAAACCCACTACAGTCACTCTTCAGCTGGCGGGCCGTTCTTATACTCACCCTAGGGGTATCATTGAAGATGTTCTGCTGAAGGTGGATAAATTTATAATCCCTTCAGATTTTATTGTGCTTGATATGGAAGAAGACCACGAGGTCCCCATCATTCTTGAAAGACCATTCCTAGAAACTTCAGGAGCATTAATTGATGTGCCTAGGGGAAAGCTTATTTTGAGGGTGGATGAAGATCAAGTGACCCTCAATGTTTTTAATAAGTCTGCCCCAACATCAAATCTTCATACCCCTGTTAATTGCATTCAAGGTAAATCTCAAAAAAGGTTAGATGGTAAGAACTCTTCTTCATTCATTAATGTTGATTCTTGTACTTCTAAGATTATTGATGAGAAAGAGAAAGGTCTTCCTGTCTCCAAGAATGTTGAAAAAGAAAAAAATTCTTCCAGTTCTCCGAGTTTAGTGCAAGCTAATCTGAATTCTGTTGACAAGATGAAACCTGACACTTGTTGATAAATTGAAAATCTCATGGCCTAGTGGAGGTTCTGATGCCAAGGCACACTTGGGACAACTAGTTCCAATTGGAGTTCAGAATATTTTTGGAGAAGATTCCTAAGGCAGTGACTGAGTATAGAGGCAAAGATCTGATAAGAGAAAGACATCATCCTACTTCTCTTACTTCAAGCCACCATAATTGAGAAAAAGGCAACGTTAAGCTAATGACGTTAAACAAGCGCTTTTTGTGAGGCAACCCAAGTTCTTCACCTTTAATTTTAAATTAATGCTTGTGTATTTGTATTTTTTTTTTTTTTGCATTTTTAGTTGATGAGAATAAAGTTTTCTAGCAGATTTGTTGAACAAGTGCAGATTCTGGGTGCTGGGATGATGAAGAATGATGTTGTAGCAGCCAAAGAGTGATCAGAGATGAAAATCAAATTGTCAAGATCAAGGACTAGGCGCTGCAGCGGTAATCAGTCAGTGCTGTGGCACTGACGATAAGGTTTTTCTCGCAGAGCACAAGGCTCTGGCCGCCGCAGCATCCAAATGTCCAGTGCTGTGGCAGTGGAAACTAAAAAAAAATAAAAATTAACACCTCCGGAGTTAGATGATGGTGGCCAGGATCCGACTGTTGATTAGTTGACTTTATCTGGAAAGTTTCACTTTCTTATTTTATTTTATTTTATTTTAATTTTTTTTTATTTACTGTTGTTTGTTAATTTCATGATTGGCACATTGAGGACAATCACTATTTAAGTTTGGGGGTATTCCGTTCTTATATTTTGTTTGCTGTCTTGGTGTGCATGTTTGATTTTCAGCTCCCATGATAGAATTGAATCATGCATGTTGCTTGACTCTTGAGAACACAGAAGATTTTCTGATGTATGCTTAGCTTTGTTGCAATTGGTTTGGTTAAGTTGAGTGGCCTATAAAAACATTTTCACTTAGTCTCTTGCTTTGAGATGCTGGTTTGTTTAGAGAATGTTTATGTAATTTGTGCTCTCTGTTTGTGGGATCTTATAATAATTGTGATGCTCTCTTTAGGCAAAATCCTAAGTGTAATCCCAGAATTTGGATATGATTTAGGCATTTTTTGGATCATTTGTGCCTTTCAAGCCTACCATTGTGATATAAATCCTTAGTACCTCTTTTGAGCCTAGTGATGCATAAGCCTTTTGTTCTGTTAAGTCATGACATGATCAACCTGGATGAGCTTATTTATAATTGTCAAACCTTATTGTATTCTGAGTATTATATGGATGTATCTACTTTGGGTCTGGGAATTATTTGATTATATTTGAGGGTGTTACAATTTTGTGTTGTAAAAGCATTTGTTTCGAATGTGAAAAAAAAAAAAAGAATAGAAAAGAGAAATGAAGCAATGCAATGAGTTAAAAGTAAAGAGAGGCACCAAAGTCAAAAGATGAGAATTTTGATGGAAAGATCATTTGTAAAAAAAAAAAAAGTTTGATGCACCTTGTGATACCCAGAATTTTTGTGATATCCATCCATTTGTTCATAACTAATTACCCTGGCCTAACATTACAAGCTTGAAAGTCCTTCTGATCTAAGTTTTGGCATCATGCCTACATTAGTGGAGGGAGAGTGGAAATGAAAGTTGTAAGATTCATGTATTTTGATGAGTAACATTTTGCATAAGCTTATCCGGATAACATGAAAATCTTTGCAAGGAGGCAATGCACACAAACACGAGAAGCTCAACTTAACTCCTGATTTGTGGTTGAGTGAAAGCATATTAGGATGATATTTTTGAACATTAAGATGTTAAGTGAATATGATGATTGTTTAAGGACTGAACTGAGAATCTAATTTGCACAAGTTGTTGAAATTAATTTGATAAATCTTGAGTGTTGCTCTCTTTTGTTCTTTTGCTCGAGGACTAGCAAAATCTTAATTTTGGGGGTGTGATAACTTTATGAAAGTAGAGTTATTTGAACTCTATTTGATCTTTAAATTGTGCTAAATCCTTGTTTTATTATCATGATGAGCATTTGAAATACTTTTCTTTGTCAAAGTTAAGTATATTTATCCATCTTTAAGTATCTATGATTATATGTGATGAATTTGAATGATTTCTCTATCATAGTGCTTTGATTACTGAGTTTCTTTCTACTGATGGAAAGGTTAAAATCTTCAATGGAAAAGAAGAGATTGAGAAGACATCATTGACAAAATGGAGATAGTCTTTAGGACATAAAGAAGTCATGGAAAAGTGTGAAGAAAATGCAAGGCTGCTGGCTGCCGCAACATTATCATGTCCAGTGCCGCAGCAGCCAGCAAGGAAAAAGAATTCCAAAGCAGCGCAAAGTTGCTGGCTACTATGACAGTAGTAACTCCAGTGCTGCGATGGCCAGATTCGCAGATTAGTGTCTGTTCAGTTTTGTAACAGCTGAATTAAAATGTTATTTAACAAGAGGCCATTCTGAAACAAAAGGAGACAAAAATAGGGTCTGAAGGAGAACTTTTGGAGCAAGAATCTTGAAGGAAACAAAGGGGAAATCAAGATCGGAGTCTTGGATTCATCATCCGCAACTTCGTATTTACGGTTTTTCTGAAATTTCTGAGTTTTTCTTATGAGGGCTCCTATTCCTAAATTGTTATTGTTGTTCTTAATGTATGCCATGAACTAATTTCATTTCTAGGATTGTAATCAAACTTCTCATGTAATTTGAATCATTAGTTGTTGAATTCCTATTTCAATTTATGAGAAATATCTACTCATGCTTATGTATAATGCTTTTGATTGCCTGATCATCAATTGGATGATTTTGTGGATTTAAATTGAACTTGGAAAAGGGATTTTGAATCTATGAACTAGTATGAGTAACATGTGTTTGAACCAATTGTTGTTAATTGGGGAAAAATTATTCTAAGGATAAGAATGTCTGTTAGAGCCATATGCGATTCTAAATAAAGCTTGATCATGAACGTAACTTGTTTGATGTATTGTCTCATAGGAATATAGAGATTAAAATTAAATGGGTTAAATTTTGTGTTGCCATCGAAAGAGGGATACAATTATATTAGAGCTCTAGATTGATATTTTGAGTAATTTGGAATAGGAAAAAGTTGTTTTAACTGTAATTCAATTGAAGTGAGAAAGAAGATTACAATCCTATGATCCAGCAGAATAAAGTTTCTAAATTATTCTGTTCTTAATAGTTTATGCTTTTTGCAATATTATTTTTAATCTAATTGAATTGGTGAAAATTAAATTGTTATTTGAATAATAGTAAGAGTTCTGAATGTTAGTAGTTAACTATAAAATTTAGTGAAAAATCCTCGTGGGAACAACTTTTATTCACTACTTTATTACTTGGTTGACTCGTACACTTGCGTTGTTGGATTTTTCCCATCACTTCACAAATAGAACCTTCAACCTGAGCTTTGTTCTTGACTGTTTTCTTTATCTTGTTTAAGTACCTCTCGAATGGATACATCCACCTGTACTGAACTGGCCCCCCACTCTTGCTTCATAAGATAAATGGATTGGTAAATGTTCCATGGAATCAAAGAAACCTGGTGGAAATATCCTTTCCAATTTACACAAAATTATCGGAATATTCTGTTCCATTTGGAGCATGCTTTTTCCGTCAAAGTTGTTGAGCACAAGTCTCTGAAAAATTGACTCAATTCAGTCAATGGCTTCCAAATTTGATCTGGCAACAAAGAAAAAGCAACTGGAAGCAAACTCTCCATAAACACGTGACAATCATGACTCTTTATCCCAAACAATCGTAATTGATTCATGTCCACACATTTGGCCAAGTTCGAAGCATAACCATCTGACATTTTTAAATGTTGCACCCATTCACAAACCATATTCTTTTGCTCTTTTGTAAAAGTATAATTAGCCTTTAGTTTCATGATCTTACCATTTGGCAAATCAATAAGTTTCAGTTCTGGTCGTTGACAATATTCTTTTAAGTCTATTCTTGCCTTCACATTATCCTTTGTTTTGCCCTTAACATCCATAATAATGTTGAATATGTTATCCAAGACATTTTTCTTAATATGCATGACATCTAAATTATGCCTAATTAAATTGTCCTTCCAGTATGGTAACTCCCAAAATATGCTCTGCTTAGTCCAATCATGATAAACACCATACCCATCGTGTTTGCATGACTGCATTTCAGTTATTTTACTAAAGGCACTAACAATCTCACTTAATTCATGTCTAGATAATCTTGGTGGAGGCAAATCAGCCACAACAGTTTTCTTCTTAAATGCATTTTTATTTCTTCTAAACATGTGATCAACGGGCAAGAATTGACGATGGCAGTCAAACCATGAATTTTTCCCCCATGCTTCAAAGTGAATGCCTTTGTTTGATCCATGCAATATGGACATGCTAATTTACCAGTAGTCATCCATCCAGACAACATTTCATAAGCAGGAAAGTCATTTATTATTCACATCAATGCAGCCTTCATCATAAAATTTTGTTTACTTGACACGTCATAAGTTAAAACACCCACCTATAAAATTTTCAGTTCATCGATTAATGGTTGTAAATAAACATTAATCTTGCTCTTGGGATTATGAGGACCAAGAATAATGCATGTTAGGAACATGTATGGGGTAGTCATACATATTTCTGGAGGCAAATTATATGGAGTGATTATCATAGGCCAACAAGAATAATGAGAAACATATTGATTGTAGGGAGTGAAACCATTGGCACACAAACCAAGCCAAACATTTCTAAGATCAGATGCAAATTCAGGATATGTCCTATTAAAATGCTTCCATGCTTCACCATCGGATGGGTGAGCCATCTCCCCCTCCTTACATTATTTTCAACATGTCATCTCATGTGTGCAGATGAGCTCATAGAGGAATACAACCTCTTGAGCCTAGGAATAAAAGGTAAATAATGCATTCTTTTCACCGGAATTTCGTTATTATTCATATTACTGGTTTTACGAAGTTCGTATCTTTCAGCACCACAAAACCTACATTGTCTGGCATTATCATTGTATAACATACAACCATTTACACAATAATCTATTTTTCTTGAAGCAAGCCCGAGTTTAGCAACCAATTTTTTTGTTCTATAGTAATTCAGAGGAATTCGTGATCATGGTGGAGCAACCTCTCTTAATATCTCCATAAATGAATCAAAGCATGCATGCGTTACATTATAATCAGATTTAAGGCTTAACATTTGAACTGTCAAGGATAACTCAGAATGAGTTTCACAGCCAGGCCATAATGGCTGACTTAAAGCATTTAATAGATCATAAAACTCTTCGACATTTGGATGTATCATAAACCATATTTTGATATCTATCAACCACGTCTTCGTCCTCTAATATAGGATTATTAGCAGTATTTACATCAAAGTTTATATCTACACTAATTGGATCAGGCACTTTCTCTCCATGATCTGTCCAATACCAATACCTAGGTTTGAATCCTTTTTTATATAAGTGAATTTTCACAATCTCAGGTTTCAATAATTTCCCACTATAACATATCAAACAGGGACACCTAATTGTTCCTTCACTTAAATAATGGGAAGATCGACATGCATAATTCACAAACTCTTCAACTCCACATACAAATTCTTGTTTAAGTCCTCTACGACCCGAATAAGTCCTATTATACATCCATCTACGATTTTCTAGAACTACTATTTTCTGCAATGATAATTTTACACTTAAATCAAAATACAAAAAAGTAAAATTGTTAAGCATGCAAAAGATAGGATTTTACGGCTTGATAAGTTGATTTATTTCCCCTGAACTTGTTCTCTTATTTCATTTTGGTCCAAGTATCTTGGAATAGTGGACATAGATTAGGATTTAGGTTCATTTAGTTTGTAATTAAGAAAAATTGAGTGAAAGAAGGAATCACCTCCATTTTTATGTGCTTGTGTAGGAAAGCACTCAAGGAAGGAGAATTAGAAGCCTTGGAAGCAGATCAGAAGGAGTTTTTCTGAACTATCAGCACCCAGGCACTCCAAAAGAAGCGCCTAGGCGCCCAGGCGCCCAAGACGTAGCGCCTAAGCGCTTATGCTCATTAAAGAAATCTGCGTGCTAGACCATCAGCGCTTAGGCGCTGCGTCTAGAGCGCCTAGGCGCCCAGACCTGAAAATTCACAATGACTCTCATGTTCCCAAACTGCTATCAAGAACCTGAAACTACACTTCTACCTCTATTGCTATACCCTTGGACCTAACCTGTGTGGTTTGGATCACAAATCCAATAGGTTCTCACTCCCAACAATACTACAATTGCATCAATTATGTGGTCAATTTAGAAATCCAAAAATACAAAAGTGTTCTCTAATAAAAGTCCAAATTCTATGCATACATTATACTAAGCCTAACTTTTAACAAAAAACCAAGCAAAAGCAATGCATGTTAATTAACACCGAACAAAATGAAGAAAGGGTGAATCAGAGAGTAGATCAAACCTATTGGAGACTACCACACCGCACCAGTTGGAGATCTCCTCTTCAAGGTGTCATAAAATGCAACGTGATTCTAGCTTTAACAAAAATACAAATGTTGAATCAGTTGCTATGATTGCTCAAAATTGGAAAAGGAGATTAGTGGGAAGCGACTTCGCAAGAAAAATCAGTACATGGTTGGTTAGTGGTGCGGGGGTCGCCGGGGTCGTGAGAGTTTGGGGGTTGTCGGCGTCGGGGTGGGGTGTCAGAGTATGGGCGGTCAGTGGCGTCGAGGTGCAGTTGAGGTCAGCGATTTTGGTTTCGAGGTAGGGTAGCTTCGCCGGAGTCGGATTCTGGCTGGGTCGCAGTCTGGTTGCGTTCGAAGTCAGGGTGTCGATCTGGATCAGAGGCTGGGTCGCGGTGCTGGCATCGAGGTCGGTGCAAGAATGGTGGTCACAGTGTCGTGGTCTTAGGGCTCGTGGTGTGGCGGTGGTGGCGGTCTTGGAGTCGGGGTGGGGGTTAGTGGAAGGGAGAAAGGGGAAGGAGAGAGGGTAGAGAATGATATATGAAAATGACAGAAGGAAGAAAATGAAGTAGATCTAATTTTGCGGTGAAAAATCTGCCACAAATGTATTTTTTAAATTGTGGAGGAATTTGCGGCGGATTTTGCCGCGCAAATTGTTTTAATATTTTTATGAATTTTTTATTCAATTGATTAAATTTTGCAGCGAATTTTTTCGTCACAAATTTAAATTTTATGGCGAATTTTTTAAATTTTTTTACGAATTTTTTTATTCTACTGATCCATTTTGCGGCAGATTTTTCTGCCACAAATTTATTTTTTAAATTGCGACAGAAGTTGAGGCAGATTTTTTTTACAATTTTTATGAATTTTTTATTCTATTGATCCATTTTGAGGCAAATTTTTTTGCCGCAAATTTATTTTTTGAATTGCAGTAGAATTTGCAATGAATTTTTCCACCGCAATTTTTTTAATGTTTTTTATGAATTTTTTATTTTCTTTCTAATTTTTTATTTTTTTATTAATTTTGCAGCGGATATTTCCACCGCAAATTAATTTTAATCCAAAAAAAAAGATTTTTACGATAGAAATATCGTCGAAAAAATTTAGCGGTGAAAAATTAACCGCAAAAATCTGCCGCAAAATTCGTCGCGAATTGAAACGAATTTTCATCTGTCACAAAATCTGCAGCAATTGAATCCGTTGCAAAAAATCTGCAGCAAAGAATCCGCCGCAAAAAATCTGCCACAAATTCGCTGTTTTCTTGTAGTGGAATAATGATTGTAATACCGTAAGTTCAATTACCTCACTATTTCCAGAACCTATATTGAAGCAATCAAACTCAAGCTCATCACATATTATGTTCTAAACCATTCTAGGCATGTACTCCTTTTTTGTTTTCCTCAATTGCTTATTCTGGCGAAGCTTAATCACAAACATATTCCTTGATGCAAGAACACCATAGACCCAAGGCACCCTCTAACTCCAAACTCCAAACTCCAAGATTTTGCTTTCAACTAATTAATTAACACTTAAATTGATTTAATTTAGGTAAGATTAAACATCAATTACCACATTTTCAACTCAAGCCATGCATGATGCAAGTCCTACCATGAGCCCAAGGCTCCTCCAAGCATCAACTCCTACAACTGGCTTAATTATCATTCAAATTAAATCCTTCTAGGTAGAATTAGGCATAATTCAATCTAATATCACAACTCAAGCACAACGTAGAAAAAGAAATCTTCATGAACCCGCCACCATGGAATTCAACCAAGGCAAGAAATAAGTTAGAATCTCACATGCAAACACGTTTTCAAGCTCAAACCAATAAGGGAATCAAGATTCAAGAGATAAATGAAGAACAAACCTAGGATTCTACCCCTCACCCACCAAACCACAAATCATCCCCAAGAATTTCACTATCAAAATTCAACTAAATCATCACATGCATAAGCACTAATCAACCAAGAACAAAGGAGGAAGAAGCAAGGGATGAAAAGAACCCCTACTTGGTTGCCTAGCTTGAAGTCTTGGAGAGGAAGAGAAAGGATGATGGTGCTCTAACCAAGAATCCAATTGATGCAACTCATAAAGGAAGTGATGAGGATCACTTTTGCCTACAAGTGCACTTTAGGATGAGGTCGTTTGGGCACTCATGGAAGAGCCTGAAACTTGACATCCATGGATGCCATGGAGCTTTGGCTGACAAAGAAAGATATAGGAGAAGAAATGAAGTAGAATGATGCTGTGGAGGGGGTGAGGCGCTAGTTTGGAGAAATAAGGTGGGTAGGAACTTAGTTCCTAAGTTTTGAATGGCCATATGTGGTTTAGATGAGCTCTAATTCTCTTAGAAGAATTTTAATTCTCAATCCTATGATTTTAGCTCCTAATTATATTTTAGAAATCCTTAAGATTCATGTAGGATTTTAATTTAGGTCATAGTTACTACTAATAGGTAATTAACTTGGGGTTCAAGTAACATACATGCATACAATCTTATTGGTTTGAGTCTAATCAAGTATAAACCCACTCATTTTAAGTTTGACAACAAACCAATGAAATTTAAACTTAGTCCATAGGTTTTTCTTGCATGAAATTCTATTAGTCCTAAGGTAATGATTACTTTGCATTATTTTAATTTAAATAAGATTTTAATTTCATATAATCATCCTAATTTATTTTCATTCATTTTTTAAGTCGTAATGGAATTATAAGGTCACTATTACCATCTAAATTTATTACTCACATTAAAAAATTATTTTCATAATTTTATCCTATTTATTCTAATTTCTACTCTACTTTTAAGTTGATAAAATCATTAAAATTCACTAAAATTACTAAATTAATTTATTTAAGCTCTAAAAATTCACCATAATTTTATTTATTCATTTATAGCCCAACTATAAATTTTTAACTATTTTCCTTACTCATTTAATTTTTCTACATTTTTTTGAGCTAATATTCTCAACTTAACTTAACGCGCTAAGTTATTTCCTATCAGCATGTAAAATACAACCATACCCATAAACATGCAAACAAATCAAATAATTAAATAACTATTTATTTATTATTATAACTATTTATTTAAGTAAATTAGAAGGGGGATGTTACAATGATTAACTTGGAGGCAATGAGTTTGAAGTCTATAGACTTTTATAAAACATTGAGGGGCTTCTTGGACCACTCCAACTTCGACATGGGTTAAATAATCAAAACTTAAACTAGGTTGTTGAATAGGTACTAAATAGGTTTGGTTTCAATGTGGGCTATGTTAATTAGCCTTACTTTGTTTTGGTGTTCCCTAAATGGATTCAACAAGTTGAATTACCTAGGAGTGTTAAAGTCCCCAAGCTATGAAAATTCACTAGTGATCTCGATGAGTCGATTATCGAACATATATCTAGGTACACTATTGAATTAGGAGAGATAACGGCCAATGAATATCTCAAAATAAGATACTTTCCTAGTTCTTTGACAAAGAATGCCTTCACGTGGTTCTTAACACTTTGACCAAATTCTATTCATTTATGGACCTAACTTGAAAGGAGTTTCCATGAACAATACTTTAGGGGTTAGATGAAAGTTAGTCTAATTGACTTGTTCAATGTCAAAAGAATGTCAAACGAATCTATTGACGATTATCTGTGTTGATTTCGTTTGATGAAGAGCTGGTGTTACACACCTATCCTTGAATTTGAAATTGTTACAATGGAAGGTAGTGGGCTTGACTATGGTATTAGGAAGAAGTTGGTGAACCAACAATTCCTTGGCATGACCCAACTTGTCGAAAAAGTACAAAAAATTGAAAAATTAAGGGCAGAAAAATATGAAAAACACAAGAAAGCTCAAGAAAGAAAATTGCTTTTGTCAAATATGATGAAGATGAAGATGTCGAAGTGAGTGATGTCAATGTGACCAAATTGCAAAGTAGCCTACCTTATGCTTGTCAAGCACTCGAGCTTGTTAAGGATAAAGGAAAAATGAATTATGTCAATTAGAAAACTTATTCCTTTGACATTACAAAAGCTAGCCTAATATTCGATATTCACCTAAAAGATAATCAAATTAAATTGCTTGAGGGGCATAAAAAATTTGATGCTAGTTTCTTAAATGGAAGAAAACTTTTCAAATATCATGGTAGTTATGGCCAATGGACTAATAATTGTATTCGTTACATGGATTTTATCTAGAAAAGCATCAAAGAAGGTTGATTGAAGCTTGCTGACAAGGCTCAAATCAATATAAAAGTTGATACTGACCCCTTTGAAGTCAACTCAATCTTTGTCAAACTAAAAGAGATTCTTGAACCATTCACCTACCTATAGATCAATACGGTTAATGTTGATGACATTATTGATGACATGGGTATTAACACTGAAGTTGCTCTGGATGTTTATCCTTGACCTAATGAATCCTTGGAAGATTTTCTTAAAAGGAAGAAAGAAAAAAGAAAAGTCAAACTTTATCCCTACTGTAATATCGTATATGATGAAGCAGCGGTGAAGCGCAATGAAATGAGAGAGTTCGAAAATATTCGTCGAGAAATTGAAGCTTTCGATAATGAACAAGTTGAACAACATCGAATCAACAGTGGCACCTTGGCAATGGTTGTAGAAAGGAGAAATACCATGATAAGCATGCCATTCGCCAGCCTCTACCACCAAAGCAGAAGCTGAAGTCTCTTATGGTTGTCGACATTAATCCATCAAAATTATGGGGAAGAACCAGAGTTCCACTAGTAAGTGTGATCAAGGAGAAATGGGTCAAGAAGTCTCAGTGTTATGAGCAACCTAAGTATGTTAAGAAGTATAGATGGTATAAAGAGTCTAATCAAAGCTATCCAACATTCAACCCAAGAAGCAGGCCTAATACTTAGTACAAATAAGGTTACTTTGGTCTAACTCAGCTTAACCTGCAGCCATTAATAAAGACTCGGTTGAGAAGAAAGCAAAGAATCAGAGCTGTCAAAAGAAGGGCTCAAGGCATAGTGATCATAGAGCCTTTTGCACAAAGTCGACAATCGAAAGAAGCTAGGCCGACAAGAAAACTAACGACCAAGTCAAAAGAAGTTCAAAAGCATGCTAAGTCACCAGTTTTAGTCGAAGGCAAAGGAAAGAGTGTTGTTATCGAAGTCATCGAGTCAGGAAGTAGCGATGAATCTGAAGATGTTGACATCGACTATGACATTGAACTAGAACACACCATGGATAGTCGTGAACCTAGTATTAGTTCTGCCAACTGATTATAAAGCAAATGAAGGTGCTAACAAACTGGAGGATGATTATCTAGAGGAAGATGAATGGGTTTTTTTGAACAAGGATTTGACAACTATCTTTATCAATGTAGACCAGTTCGAAAAGCCTACTGAACAGATGAAAGCTCATTTACGTTCCTTGCACATTAAAGCCCTTGTCGAAGGAAAACCTACCAATATAATTTTAATTAATGGGGAGCAACTATCAATCTAATTCCAATGGCAATGTTTAGAAAGCTTGGTAATACAAAAATTGATCTATTAGATTCTAACATAGTTGTGATAGATTTTATTTGTAAAGTTGGACGTTGGATAGGATGATTGTATTGACCATTTAGGTGGGTGATGTGTGTAAAAATACACACATATTTGGGTTTATTTATTTGGAGTTTTATTTAATTTTATTAATTTTTTTTATTTTAATCATTATATTTGAGTTTTAGATAATTATCTCTTTTTTCTAGTCATTTAATATTTTATTTTAATTTTCAAGATAAATCTAAATGATTTTGACTGAAATAAGGAGATCTTGAAGATAAGGTTTTGAAGAGATCTTATCCAAGTCTTATGTTTCATCCAAAGTCCCAATTGGGTGTAAGAGCTTTAAGATAATGATAATTAAATATTGGATAAGGATCCTTGAAGAGAAAGGAGTTTGTTGCAAATTTTGGATTCAATTCGTATTTATTGACCTTGCTGCTATATTTGGACCATAACTTTGACGAAAAATATTGGATTAACACAATTCTTGCAACATTAGAAAGCTAACAGAAAATGAAACAACTCGTATGAGGATCATAAAGGCTAATTTTGTCATCTGAAGGACAATAAAAATAAAGGGAAAGTATACAAAATTTAGCAACCTTCAATTAAAAGGGACAAAAGAGTGATTTCAAGGGGGTTTCTATATATACCCCATTGCTACACTCTCAAGGGAACACATACATAATGATTGAAGTAAACCCTAAAGGGGGAGATATTAGAGCCAACAAAAATTGAAGAACAACGGTTGGAGGCAAGATTAAGGGAGAAAATGCATCCATTGAAGACATCATTCTTTCTTTCTTCTACTTCTACTCTTATTTTCTATTTTCAAGGATTGATTCATAGTTGTATCTCTACCCTTTAATCTTGTTTCTATTTTAATTGACATGTATGGTTAAATTTCCTTTTTCTAGGGTTATGATGAAACTATTTACTCTATTATGTTGAATGTTTGATTTCTCTCTTTGTTAATGAATTAATGATTATTTTAGATTCTTTCCTAGTGTTCTTAATGCTTAGGGTATTTTGTGTACCATACTTGCATGATCTTAGGTATTATGTGAAGGATCGAGAGATGAAATTTAATGCTTGATAATCTAGGAGTTGAACTTGGGAATTAAGATCTAGAGATAGACTTGATCCTTCAAGGGCTAATAGGATATCATAGAACTTAATGAGTTGTAACTAATTTGATTGTCATGATAAAGAGATTGATTTCGTTTTAACATATTTTAGTGTCAAGAAATTGGGTTTTAAATAATTTAGGATAGGTTGCCTTGAAAAAATAATTAATCATTAATAAAGAAAAATAAATTTTCATTATGAAGAGTAATTATTGTGGATTCTTAGTCTTGGGCCTTTAATGCTTGGTTGAATTCTATTCTCCCTAGATTCGTTATTTTTGCTAGTTATTATACTATATTTAATTTCATTTTATTCTTGCTTTTGATCACCTAAATAATTAAAATTACCATAGTTTGGTATTCACACGATCGTCGTGGGAACGATACTCTATTCATAATTTTATTACTTGTTGATGTGTGCACTTATGGATTTAGCATAATAACTTTTTCGCGTCGTTGCTAGGGATCAATGCTAATATTGAATGATTGGTGATTTGATTAATTTAGGCATTTTATTTTTCTTTCAGTTCTTTTTACTTTCATTTGCTTTTACTTTTGCTTTTTTTTTTCCAGGTACTTTGTCATGTCCATGCAAGTTGGTATGTTAGACGCATTGCACACACCTAATGCTAAGTTTAATGCTTTCATTGAGAAGTTATACAATTTCAATCCTTAAAGGAACCCATATCCCAAAGCAAATAATCATGGTTGGTGTCATTGCACCTTTTTTTCTTAGGATCAACATTCAAAGGCACCAATCTATTGTTAGACCACCACCGAGTTTCCAACAATGGGGTACTCATGCTCAAATGTCTTATCAATACCCACCTCAAATTGAGAAGTCAAATTTGGAGATCTTCATGGAGAACTTTATAGCCACTCAAAGTCAACAAACTCAAGTCTTTCAATAACAAATTCAGGAACAAAGTGAAGCTCTCCAACAAATCACATCAAGGCTTGACCAATTAGATACACACAACATGATGCTAGAAGATCAAATTGCTTACAACCAAATGATGCTAGCATAAAAAAATTGGTAAACTTGAGAGTTCCAAAGAGGTTGAAGATGAAACCAAGTTTAATTTATTCGATGCTCCTAAATAACTAGTTGTGGAAAATCCTTTTTCTGGAGGATGATATTACCTATGAACTTGATCCAAAGGTGTACAATAAAGAATACCCAATAGAACCTTTGATTCATGTCTAGAGCATAGTACCACAATCAAAGTAGAGGATGAAGAAGTTGCGGCCTATGGTCCATTGCTAGAATTGAGTCCGCTCACTCCTTATTGGCAATGACCAAACTTTGAGGACCTAGAGCAAGTTAAAATTAGGTTTAATTACTCTGTAGGTCTCTAAACTTTTTGGGATAATTCAAATAAGTCCATAAACTAAAAAAAATTGTAATTAGATCTCTAAAGTTCTAAAAATTTGTAATTGGGTCCCTAAACATTACCGGATCTAAGGACCTAATTACACATTTTTAGAACAATAGGGACCTAATTACAAATTTTTAAAACATTAAGGACCAAATTATAAACTTTTTTAGTTTAGGAACCTATTTAAATTATCTCAAAAATTTTGGGGACCTGCAAAGTAATTATCCCTTAAAATTACTCCACCTCTACTCAATGAGAGTGAAGCTCCTAAGGTAGAATTTAAACTTCTCCCCATGCTCCGGTATGCATTCCTTAAATCGAAATGTACATATCCTACCATTCTTAGGTACGTGTTACCACTTACCATGTGTTAAATATTTGATAAATCATCTCTTACTAAAAATAAGAATAGTTCATGATACTTTCGATATGCTTTTCATAGGTCAAGCTAAGGACCCTAAATTAGCACTACTTGAGAGGCAACCTAAGTTTTCTTTTCATTTTTTTATTTTATTGTGATTTATATTTTGTGGACTTTGTTGATAGTTTAGTGTTTATTAAGTCGACTTAAGTGTTTTCCCAAGTTTGGAGCCTTTGTAGGGACATGTAAATAATGTCAGTCAACAAAAAAAAATTAAAATCTAAAAAATACAAACAAAAAATATAAAATCTAAAAAAATGGATAAATAAAACCCCTTTGAGATTATACAATTTGCATTGAAAGATGAATAATATGGCTAATAAGGGTGTAATTTGTCAACATTTTAGAGAAGTCTGAGTGAAAAAAAATTCATTATTGTTTTTCATGTTTACTTGATGCATCTTTATCAATTTGTGCTTGTGATTAATAAACTCATTTCATTGAATTTATGAGTTATTGAGTTAACATATGTGTATGGTGTAATTTACTAGTTACCTCCCTAGTCTTTAGACAACTCTTCTACTCTTTTCAAAGCGAAGTTCTAGGAAGCACTAAATTAAGGAGACTTAGGTAATTAAAAAAAAGGAGATTAAAATTAGATCCACCCAAGAACATAAAAGAAAATAAGTTTGGGGGTGGAGAAATTTGAAAAGCTAATGGAAGGAAAAATGATGAGTATAGATTAGGTGGGGATAAAAGTTTTTGATGTGTGGATAAGGTGCACAGTCACAAGTTTGAGTGTTTACCAAGTCCATGTCTCCATTAAAAAAAAGGATAAAGAAAAAAAATATAAATATATGAATTATGAAAAGTGCTTAAAGATATCCTATTGATCTTTGATGAAGTGAGAACTTGAATTAGTAGAGAATTGAGTAGTGATTCTACCTATTTGACTTGCGGAGGTGTTTAGGAGTGGCTAAGAATACATGTTTTCTTTAAGACATCAAGTGAGCTCGTGGAACTTGCTTTTGAAAGCCAGCTTGAGTTGATCATTTGTATTTGGGTAAAACATGAATGCATGATTGAATGATTGACAATTTCAAGCTTTGAGAGCTTATGGCATATCAACCTTCTTAAATTTTATTAAAAGTCTTATTTGCAATTGTTGCCATCTCAAAGGAGTCTTTCCTCATTTTTTTTTCATAATTCTACTTTTATTGCTTAAGAACAAACAATCATTTAAGTTTGGGGGTATTTGATATGTGTAAAAATACAAACATCTTTGGGTTTATTTATCAAGGTTTTTATTTAATTTTATTTAGTTTTTATTTATTTTGATTATTTTATTTAAGTTTTAGATAATTATCTCTTTTATTTAATATTTTATTCTAATTCTTAAGTTAAATCTAAAGAATTTTGGCTAAAATAAGGAGATCTTAAAGATAAAGTTTTGAAGAGATTTTATCTAAGTCTTATGTCTCATCCAAATTCCCAATTAGGTGTGGAAGCTTTAAGATAATGATAATTGAAGATTGAATAAGGATCCTTGAAAAGAATGGAATTGTTATAAATTCGTACTCAACTTGTATTTTTTGGCCTTGTCGCTGTATTTGGACCATCTCTTAAGCTATAAATATCGGATTGATGTCAGTCTTGCGGTGTTGGAAAGCTAATAGAAAATGCAACAAGTATTATGCGGATCATGAAGGGTAATTATGTCATCTAAATCAAGATAAGAATAAAGGAAAAAGAATATAAAATTTGGCAGCCTTCATTTAAAAGGGACAAAAGAGTTATTTCAAGGGGGTTCTATATATATCCGTTTGCTACTCTCTCAAGAGTAATGACTGAAATAAACCCTAAAGAGGGAGAGATTATAGGCAACAAAGATTGAAGAACAAGGGTTAGAAGCAAGAATGGGGGAGAAAAGACATTCATTGAAGACATCATTCTTTCTTTCTTCTACTTCTACTCTTATTTTCTATTTTTCTAGGATTGATCCATGGTTGTATCTCTATCCTTTAATCTTGTTTTTGCTTTAATTGTCATGTATGGCTAAATTTAATTTTTTAGGGTTTGACGAAACTATTTAATTTATTATGTTGAATATTTTATTTCTCTCTTTGTTAATGGATTAATTATTATGTTATATTCTTTCCTTGTGTTCTTAATGCTTGAGGTGTGTTATGCACTATACTTGTATGGTCTTAGGTATTAGGTGAATGATCAAGAGATGAAGTTTAATGCTTGATACTCTAGGACTTGAACTTGGGAATTAAGACCTAGAGATAGGTTTGATCCTTCAAAGGTTAATAGGATATCATAGCACTTAATGGGTTTTAACTAATTTAATTACCATGAGAATGAAATTGATTTAGTTTTAACACATTTTTAGTGTAAGAGATTGGACTTTAAATAATTTTGGATAGACCACCTTCAAGACATAATTAATCATTAATAAAGAAGAATCAATGTTCATTATGATGAGTAATTGTAGTGGATTCCTAATCCTAGGTCTTTAATGCTTGGTGGAATTTTATTCTCCCTAGATTTGTTATTTTTGTTAGTTATTATACTATTTTTATTTAATTTCATTTTATTCTTGCTTCTAATTAGTTAAATAATTAAAATTATCATAGTTTGGTATTCACACGATTCTCGTGGGAATGATACTCTATTTCTCACTTTATTACTAGTTGATGACCTATGCACTTGCGAGTTTAGCATAATAGCATGAACTACATAAAGGTCAACTCCATTATTGTTGTCCCATTGAAAGCCAGTTATAATTTGTTACTTGACAGCTAGTGGATTCATGTCATAGGTGCAATTCCTTTAACATTGCATCAGAAATTGATCCTTCGGAATAAGGATAAAGACATTGAGATCGTCAAAGCTGACGATAGTCCATGTTATCTCCAATAGGGCCATGTAGATTACAAAATCTATAGTCTATATTTGTAGCTATTGGAGTACAAGCAGAAGTTCGATGTAACTCGCTATGACACATTCATAATGGATAACTATGGATGTCATTTTGTTCCTAAGGTTGATGTAGCTTGGCTAGATGACGTCAATATGATGACAAGGCTTGAGAGCTAACTGACTCGATTGTCAGCTTATATGGCCGACAAAAGAAGGGTTTCCATTGCTAAAGGCACATCACTAGATTGTAAATACAAAGAAGAGCTTGTCAATTTATAGGATTCACTGTCAAAAGATTATGTAAAGAAGGTTGACGTACAAGACCCCATGGAAGAAATCAAATTGTGCACTGAAACTAACAACATACCTATTTTTGTCAGTAAGTTACTGTTAGAAGAGTTCAAGGCACAATTGATAACTCTCTTAAAGGAATATAAATATTACTTTTCCTGGGACTACAATGTAATGCCAAGACTCATTAGAAGTCTCATCGAACATAGATTACAAACTACATCTGGTTATCAACCAATGAAATAGATGTTGTGGCGCTTTGCACTAAAGGTAGTGCTGAAAATCAAAGAAGAAATCAAATGACTGCTAAAGGCCAAGTTTATTAGAACAACTAGGTATGTTGATTGGATATCTAATGTTGTGCTTGTTATGTAGAAAAATGGCAAACTTAGAGTTTGTATTGGCTTTAGAAATGTAGATAATGCTACTCCTAAAGATGATCCAATGCCTATAGCCAAATTGAATTACCAACTTATTAAATTCCAAGACTAAATTACAAGTGAAGAATAATTTTAGGAATGAAGTTATTGATTTATTATATTTCAAAATCTACTAAATGTGTAATGACAAGTGATTTGTAAGAAGTATTTCCATAATTTTAATAAAAGTTTATTTTAATGAAAAAAAATTAATGGCACATACATGAGTATGTACCACTGGCCAAGTAGATGTACAAATTTAAAAGAAAATTTTCAAGTGTGATCACTTTAAAGTGGATACAAAAACTTTAAGTAATGCATAATTATCTATCTAAATGATATGTAACTACTATCATTTTTATAATTTAATTTAAATAATAGAATATGATTTTGCATTATATAAAGAGGGTCATGAATACTATTTTCAATGATATAATTTGTGACTTTATGGAAGTCTATATTGACAACGTAGTCATCAATTCATATTATAAAATGGCTCACTTGACAAATTTAATAAAAGCATTTGACATAATGCGAAAACATAGATTAAAAATAAATCTAACAAAGTGTTTCTTTGGTGTGTCTATAGGAAACTTCTTAGGATTCTTGGTGCACAAAAGAGGAATCGAAGTGGAAAAAAAACAAGGCGAAAGCCATACTAGAAGCAGCACCATTGATAAATAAGAAGCAATTGTAGTCTCTCCTTGGCAAAATCAATTTCTTACAAACATTCATTTCCAATTTGTTAGGAAAGACCATAATTTTCCCCATATTTGTGAAGTTGAAATCTTCAAAAGAATTCAAATGGGATAAATATCACCAAGAGGCGTTCAACAAGATTAAGAGATACTTGACGAATCTATTTATTATGACATTGCCGACACCAGACCGTCCACTTAAACTATACTTATTGACATTTGAAGACACTATTGGGAGCATGCTTGTCCAAGAAGATGAAAATTGTGTTGAAAAAGTTGTGTACTACCTTAGTAGAGTTCTTATCAACGTTGAAAGAAAATATAATGCTATTGAGAAACTTTGTCTTGCCTTGTATTTTTCATGCACAAAGTTAAAGTACTATATGATGTATTAACTTTGTTTGGGTTTTGTTTCTTTGTTTTATAATTGCACAATGATGACAATTAGTGATCTTTAGTTGTATTCAATTTAATTTTTATTGATTCTCTTGTTGTCAATTAGTAAATATAAATTGATATATTTTAATCATATGTCTAACTCTTGTAGTCTTAGGTGTGGGTTGTGCAATAATATTCAATGTTTTTGTGATCTAGGAATTGAATAATTCATGTTATATTAAATGGTTTATGTCATAATTGAATATGCTATGTTATATTAGATGAATTATGTCATTAATTTTGTTGCAATAATCTTTAGCAGTGGTCAATGTTTGTAATTGTAGACACTCCATAAAATAAGATTAATTTGCATTCAAGTTAAATTTATCTTTGCATAGTTAGTGGTGGATTTGAGGTCTTAGAATTGATCTTTGATTAATTTTGCATTTTAATTTGAGTTATTTAATTTAGATTTATTATTTAATTTTAGTTTTAGTTTATCACATAATTTAAATTCTTAGATTAATTAAATAAAATAAAAATCTCTTTTCTTTTTCTTTAAATTAATTATTAGGTGAGTATTAGATTTTAGTTAATTAAGTCACTCCCTGTGATTACGACATATGTATATTTACCAGATATTACATAAATTTTGTATGTTTGCAAGTGTAATTTTATTACTTAAAATTTTTTTACCAAGTTTTTAGTATCGTTGTTGAGGAGTTAATTTTGATATTGCTTCAATTTAATTTTTTCCTAATTTAATTTTTAGTCTAGGATTTTTTATTTAATTTTCAGTTTATTTATTCTATTTTATTTATTTTTTAAAATATTTATTTTGTTTTATTTGTTTGTTCTTAGTGTTTTTATTGTTTTTATTTTTTGTTGAAAGGGCTCGAGAATACCAATTCTACTCAAGCTTGTAACTCTCTAGATGTTTTTGTTTCGACTCTTAATCACTTGAAGCTACTCCGTGGGTAGTAAGGTATGAGCTTTTACCTCCTTGAATTGATTTGGATTTTATAGCTCTAGTTATATGTAGAATTTTATTTTACTACTTAGATAATTTTATTTTATTGTTTAAGTCGACTTAAGTACCTCACAGAGTTCAGAGCCTTTGTATGAGTATTTAAATAGTGTCAGCCAACAAAAAAATTTTAAAAAATACAAAAACACAAAAAAAATAATTTGCTTGTTTGTTTATTTTATATCAGTTTTATTTTCTTTTTATTATTATTTTTTCATTGCTAATAATTGTCAGAGTATAGTTATCCTCTTTTCTTTTCTTGTAATTGCTAAGTGTAACGCCCCTTTTTTTGAGAGAGAACGTCACATTGTCAAATAAAAGAAAATGCAGAAAAGTAAAGTTTTAATAATTTAAGACCCAGTTCATTAGTTTAAGTTTAACTTGTTTGATGCTTAAATACGTGAGTAAAATAGCAGTATAAATTTTTTTTTTGATAATCAATTTAATGGTTAATCCTTTTAACAATGCGGAATATAAATGGTAGTAAAGAATAAGATAGAAGGCAACATTCACATCTGAATAACATGCATATTAATATATGTATATATAATGTGCTGACATCAATTGTACTTAGATACAAGCCTGAACTATCAAAAAGCAAAACTATACTTGCCCCAAAGGATTATACAAATATACCCAGAGATACCAAAATATATTGCCCACCAAAAATAACACATCAGGCCCCAAAATAAAACACTTGGTAGCCATCGGTAGCTACCAAGTAAAATCGATCTCTTCGTATCGAGTCCTCGGCGGGATCCTCCTCTTCAGAGGAAACCTCCATGGGAACCACAGAGCCACGGGCAGGAGCCCGAGCAGTAGAATCAAAAGAGTCCTCCCAAGGGGTGTAGTAACGATCACCCCACATCTCTCGGATGGGTAGGTAGAACTCCAGCCGCAGGCTGACATGGCAGGTGAGGACAGGCGCCTCATGACGTCTCCAGGCTAGGGCAATCGACACATCTCCCAAGTAGACGCAGCGATCGGAATTCAAGTTGATGTGCCAGCACTCCGGCCCTCCGAGGAAGGTCAGACGCACATCACCTAAAAATCCGCGCATACGTGCCGCCATCGTCTCCAGTGGATGCTAATCTCGATCGGGCCAGAAGCCAGGAAAATCGGGATCTTCCGCCTCCTTACCGTCGTCTTCGATCAATACAGTGCACACACAGGCAACAAATAATGGAAACACAAAAAGAGGTAAGACATCCTACCATCATTACTAATTATAGCAGCCAGAAACAGAACGACGCAATGTGCCCAATTAACAATTCAAAACAGTATATTCAAATAAAAAGCAGCAAGTCCAACGGTAAGCAAGTAAGTAGTTCCAGGCAAATACTCAATGCAGTAATAATTACACAAGTCATATTTACATAATTCAATAGTTCACAATGACAGAGCATATCATGATACAAATGTATGCCTTCCCAATTCATACTCCATGGAGCTAGACTCAAACAGTCGGAAAGAAAGATCAGGAGACGTGTCCGCAACTCGGCTGCCGTGGCCAAAGTGCTATTCATCAACAATTTTCACGTGCACATCAGGCATTCTACGGACAGTCCACGCTCGATCACGATATAGGACAGTGTCAAGTCCGGATCGTCGGTGCATTTGCATCGGTTTGCCCCACAGGCAGAGGAGCTACCAACTGCCCATTGTGAAGGACCCGCACCCCGATGCCCCCAAGGTCATAACATGACCCACACTAGTCTACTCGCACGCGCACAAAGGTGTGTTCAATCTCCTAGGCAACTTGGCCTTACAACAGTCCACAGGACATCACAATGCATAAGACACTATGCATGAACATGCATGATTCACCATTTCATACAATTCCATAATAAGCCACAATTGGCCAAGATAAGCATCAATATGCAAATGGTCACTCACATGGACCCATAACATCATAATATAAGGATCAAGTCAACTTGTACATTTTTAGGTTCATTATGAATCCTAACTTAGAATTTATTTCCCTTTCAAGGTTCATGTCAAATCTAATTCTTACAATTAAACAAATCTTCCAAGGTAATTTAATTTTCATACAATTTGTAAATTGTTCAAGTTCTTAGGTCTCACACTCTCTTGTTCTTCAGTCACTTATAATTACTTCAAGTCTTATGACAATCTCACTCTTAGTCCTTTAAGATTCATGAAATCTCTAATTCTACTAAATCCTTCCAATTTATCAATTATCCACTCATTGCATAGGTTTCTAATTACCTAGTCACTCATGCTTCCCAATTTGCCAAAGTTACATAATTAGGTCCCAAAGGGCCTTAGAGGCCGTGGCCTCTCTAGGAATTCAATTCCTAATTCTTTCCAATTCATCACATTATAGGTTACATTCTAAATTCACTTAATCTTTACTTGTTACATTAGCTTACCAATAGCCCCAATTTTGGGCTCAAAACTGTGGCCACCCCAAGAGTTCCAATCTCAAGTTTTCTTCCATTAATCCCATTTTATCTCTTGATTAATTCAAGTCTTATGCATGTTACAATTTGTTCACAATTCACACCATTTACTAAGCCTAAAACCGTGGCCACCAAGAGGGGTTCTCAAATGATTTTCTTCCATTATCAATCACATAATCCAATCCAATATATTATTACATACAACAAATCAATCCAAGAGCATAAACAAAATAAAATCAATACACAAGCATACTAATTACCAAATCAAAGAATAACCCTCTTTAGGGTTTTTCCACAAACAACCAAATCAAAGTTCCTAGATGCTAAGAGAGGTTGAGGATGAGTGTCTTCCTCTTACCTTAATGAAGAAAACAAAAGAAAAACACCAAGAATCTTCTTTGTAATTTCAGATTGCTCTCTCCAAGAACCCTAGAAATTTCAACTTTGTTAAATCAATACCAAGGCTTGAAAAATAAGCCATGGATAGCCAACATAAAGACCATAACCACGAAAATGAAGGGAAAAGAAGAATGGTCTTGAAACTTACCCAAAAAGCTCAAAGCTTGAAGCTTGGAGAAAATGGTGAAGATGATGGATTTTCAAGAAACTCCAAGAAGAAAAGATGTTTAGAATGATGAGAGGATTAAGAAAATATATTTAGATGAAATTTTTGTGAAGATTGAGTGGGGAGAGGGCTGCTGGTCGTAGGTGAGGGTAGAGGGAAGGAAAAGAGAAAGAAAAATGGAGAAGAAGAAGAAAGGATGAGAGAGAAAATGTTTTGATAATTTATGAAATTTGTGTGATAAATTAATTAATTGAAATGCAAGCATTTCCCTTGCATGGGCTGCCTTCCAGCCGTGAAGAGAGAGAAGAGAGAGAAGAGAGAGAGGGAGAGTTGGCTTCCATGGGAAGCCAAGGGCCATTTGATCATTGTTTGGTCAAAGCTTCTCAAAGAAGCTTTGATTATTTAACATTAAATTTGAATTAAGGTGGATTGATTAGACATAAAGTGGATTTCATTTGGATAATGTGATAAAATTTTTACTACACACTATTATCCAATGGATAATAGTTCTGATTAAGTTAGTATTTAATTAATCGGTGAGATAAATGATATTGATTTATTTTATCTGTTAAGATTTCTCGAAAATTATGAAACCTCGTAAATTGTGTCAAGTCTCGGGTTTAGTAAGATCCCCCGTTGACATGTCCATAGTCCAAGGTTCGCGGAGGAAACATCGCATTTCTCCTGTTCTGCTCAGTGCACACGCAAAATGAAAAATATATTAAAATATTCGACGTTTCTGGAAAAATCCCAGAAAATTCTCAAAAATTGCAAATATTACAAAACAACTATTCGTCATATAATTTTCCAATTTTTGAAGCGTTACAGTCGTTTTCCGGACTCTGCTCATGTTTCACGCAAAACGAAGAATATATTAAAATATTCATCGTTTTTGAAAAATTCTAAAAAAATTCTTAAAAATCAAGAATAATATAAAATGATCATTCATACTTAAACATATATTTTTCGGGATGTTACACTAAGCATTTCAAGTATGTGACTCTTCCCCATTACTCTTTATTCTTTTTATCCCAACAATTATTTTGATACATATTGGTGATTATTTCTTAAGTTTGGATATAATTTTAAACATTGAGGACAACATTTGGTTTTGATTGGGATGAGCATTACTTGAGTATTCAGTTATGTTATGATTATGCCAATTTTGTGTTGATTTTTTTTCTATCATCTTACTCAAATTGTTTCAAATATTCACATAGCTACTTATTTGTATCTCATTGTTAAAAAAATTGAAATAATTAGAGAACTTGAATATGATCACGTAGATACTATTTTTTTCAAGTGAGTTTTGAGACATTCATTTTTATTGTGAGAGTATTTTTTTTGACCTTTCAATATTTATTGTTAGCGCTCATAATTATTTTGTTTTCTCAATGGATCATTTCATTATTTTTTTTTATTTTAGCTAAAGAGAAATTTTATGTTACACTTGCATTTAATTTGATGCCATGGAAATTGATTGAGTTGTATATTTTCTTAAGAGATAATATTAGACCATGTTTCTTATTTTGAATCTTGAAATAATATTGTTTGTTCTTTCTCATTTTATCGCTAGTTACTCCTTTGAGGCAGATTATTAGACTTTCTTTCTTAATCATTTTCCAAAGTATTTTATAAAAGAAGCATTGTGATTGCAATATGGGGTGATATGAGGAATTTAAAAAAATGTGAAAATAAAAAAAATGGAAAAGTAAAAAAAAATAGAAAAATGTGGAATTTGGAAAACTTGAGAAAAAGTGTGAAGAAAAAATGTTGGTATTGAGAGTAGGAGAATAAAGTGATTTAAAGAAAGGAAAAAATGTTATTGAAACTGTATATGTGAGCTTCAAAATATTCTCAGAACACTTCTGATTTTCTTTGTTGCCTTTTAACCTTCATATGTTCTCTTTACCTCCATTACAAGCTTAATAAAGTCCTATTTGATCTTAAGGGATTGCATGGTTCTTTCAATGTATATAGCTAATCTAAAGGTGTGATGTTAATTTTTTTTTCTTGACATCCTTCCACGAAACGATATTTGTTTTGTTTTCTCAGTATTCTTTCATTTATTTTATATGTGATATATTAGTTTTGATTTGTGCCAACTACTCTTCTCACATATACTTGCTATGAGTGATATACTTCTAAGTGATTTTCATCATTGAAGGTAACACTTGTTAAGATTGCATGAGGTTGAAATATGTTTTCTAATTGGAATTCTAGTTGTGATATTTGGAGACATTGGGTATATATCATAGTAGCAATATTATTCATACACTCTAAGTTTGATTATGGTTGATTTTTTTTTTTTTTGTGTGTGTGAAAATTATGGTGTTATTATGCATGTGATATTCCTGAGTTGAGATAAATTGGATTTGATTGAATTGATTGGAGATATGATTTACTTTGAGTTTTGTTTAAGTCACTTTTATTACTAGGGACTAACAATGAGATGATTGTAGGTTATGATAATTGCCTAAGTTTTTAGATATTTTTCATATAAAAAAGGCATTATTGTATCTTAATATATTTAATTTTATTGATTTTGTGACATTATCATTTGTTTCTTTGAGATAAATTAATTACTAAATTATGTGCTAATTGTAGATATTTAAAAGTAAAAGTGGTGCAATCAGTAAGATGTTAGGATGTGCCATAAAGAAGAGTAATTGAAGAAAAGCCTTTGCTCCATAACTTGTATGACATCACAAATGTCATTATGCAAGACTAAGATAAATCTAGAAGATTTTGGATAAAATAAGGAGATCCTAAAGATAGAGTTTTGAAGAGATCTTATCCAAATATTATATCTCATCCAAAGTCCCAATTAGGTGTGGAAACTTGAAGATAAAGATAGTTAAAGAATGGATGAGGATCGTTAAAGAGAAGGGAATTTGTTGCAAATTCATCTTCAACTCATATTTTTTGACCTTGCTGCTGTATTTGGACCATATCTTATGCTACATATATTAGATTGATGCGATTCTTATGACTTTGGAAAACTAATAGAAAATGTAACAACTCTTCTGTTAACCTTAAAAGCTGATTTTGTCATATGAAGGATGAGAAAAATATAGAGAGAAAAAAAATAAAAATTTGGCATCTTTCAATATATGGAGATTAAGTTTCCTAAAATTGGTTTCTTAAGTCCATTCTAGATCTTTTCGTTAATTAGGGACCAATTAAAGAGATTGAGTTTCCTAAATTTAGTTTCCTAAATTCAATCGATATCTTTTTATTATTTAGGAAATAAATAAGGAGATTTTGTGCAAAATACACTCCTATTAGTTAAAATCTCTTATTAATGGACAAGATGTGAATGCTTATATCATGAAGAACATGAAGTTTTTGACGATAACAAAGCCAAGACGAAGACCAAGTTCAAAGAAGGTATATTTGGTATGGTTTATAGGACTTAGAGTCCTTATATAAGAAGCTCTCAATATATCTCAAAATGGTTTTGAAAGGTCTTTTTAAAATCAACTCTAATTTGATGGAGTGTGTTTTAAGAAATGTTGTTTTTGATCTTAGATAATGAAAAATTAAGTTTATATCTTGAAAATCTAAGTTTTCTAAGTTGGAAATGTTTATCAAGCTAAATTGGGCTTAAAAATGGGTTCAAGGATGATTGTAATCTTATCTAAAGGCTTAGCAATCAATTAACAACTTCTTAGGAAGCTGGTAATCAATTACAGCCATGCGGGAATCCATTTTTCAAAAGTCAAAGGCCTTGTAATTGATTACACAAGGCATGTAATCGATTATAACTCTGGAAAAGGCTTGATAATTGATTACATGAGGCTTGTAATCGATTACCTCCTACCTAGAAAACCCAGAACGTATTCTTAGAGCCATGTAATCGGTTACAAGACTTATGTAATCAATTACCACGAGCCTGAAAGTCAGCAACAACTCTTTTCTTGGCATTTAATGTGATAATAAATCACCCCAACGACTCTTTTGGACAAAACACTTTAAATACACATTTTTGGGTCATCTTTTAACACCACCCAAGAACCTGAAACACATTACTTTGCTTTAATTCGTGAATCAATCCTTTCAATCTTTATGTGCTCTGTTTTTGTGATTTCTTAAGATATTCTCGATGAGCTTCATAGGGCTTCTATTTGTATTACATTACATACTCTTGTGAGAGTTTTTGCCTATTCTACACTTTGATTTCTTGTAACGAGGGTGAGGTATCCCTCAAAGAGATTGTAACGAGGGTGAAGTATCCCTTAGAGAATTTGTAAGAGTAAGGTATCCTTGAAAGTTGAGGCTCAAACACGAGGGTGAGGTAACCTAATGTGTGAAGAGCGCTCTAGCTTGTAACAGTAGTAAGCACATGTTCAAGCTTGCATTGATAGTGGAAAATCTTGGGTGGTTACTTTAGGACTGGACATAGGTCACAAGTGGTTGGTGGTCGAACTAGGATAAATACTATATTTGATTCTCTAAAATCAAACTCCTTTATATTTTGTTTTAATTTTATATATTTGCTCGAATCCATTCTGTTTGGCTTGTTCATTTGCAAGTAAAGCATTCTATCTTCTCGATTCATTCGCCTCAATCGCTAAATAGTGTAACGCCCCAATTTTTAGAAAATATTCTGAATGTACTGTTTGCTGTTTTTCATGCTTTTGTGTGAATGACCGCTGTGTCCTTATTTTACTGTTCTCGATTTCTGTATGAAAACAATTACGATAATGCAGGCTCAAATTTTATTTGATCGTTTTAAGTAATTTGCTTCGAGACGGTAAAATAAAAATTTTTCTGAGCTACTGTTTTAATTTTTCTGAAAGATATACAGCTATATAATACTGCTGGATATTTTATTTGAACGTTTTGGACGATTACCTACGTTGTGGGAAAAAATGAGAAAATGACCGTTACGTCCCGAACGTACTGTTTTTGCTGTTTTTGTTGTTTTTAATTGTTTTCTTCTTGATTTAATGTCCGATAATACTGTCTGTGATTTTATATGGACTTTTTGTGTGATTTGCTCCGAGGCAGGAAAATAATATTTTTCGGGCCGGAGAAAATCTTATTTTATTATTTAGAATTGGGGGATCTTACTTAACCCGATTCTGAATGAGACTAAAAATAATCTTTTAATTTTTAGGATTTAACTGTCAAATAAAATAATTTTATATTATTATAATATTATTTTATTAGTCAGTATAATTTAGTGACAGTGGACCCAGAAATATTTTGCGGGACCCACAATTAGCAGAACGGTTAGATCGGTAGCTTAATTAAATCACCATTAGCAGTAGAACTTTCCAGAACAGGCTGACTCAGCTAGCTAACTCAGCAGAAAATTAAATACACTGGGTGACTAGGCTTGTGAGTCATCATGAGCCAACCAATAGGAATCAAGCTTGTTCACCAAGGCTTGATCTTGACCATTGATTTATCCAAAGGCTTGGATGAAGCCAAGCAATGGTCCACCTTGCAAGCCCACTTGAGTGCTACGGCCAAGGGCTTTGGAAGACCATTCTCCACTTTGATTTTCATGCATTTCTCTCTTCTCTCTCATCCAAAGAAAACCTAGCCACCATTGTTGTTCATTTCTCCTACCATTCGGCCAAGAGCTATACTACACCATCCAACCATCCAAAAATTTTTCTAACCAAGTTTTCTTAACCTAAACACTATTCTAAGAACCTTTCTAGTTGGGAGTTTCTTCAAAATCTTCCATTTAGGGCTTGGAAATCAATCTTGAAAGTTTTACCTAGAAGGTGAAATTTCATACTTTTCTTTTCTCTCTTCATTTTCAAAGTTCTAAGCCATAATTTCTCCATGGTTTAGCTTCTTTTTCATGGTTAGTAACATGTAAATTTTGTTTGAGATTTCTAGGTATTTTTGAAGGTGAAAACCGAACCCTAGGAGGTGTGAAAGCAAACCTTTTGTCTTCATTTAAGGTAAGAGGAAGACAATTCTTATCATCCCTTGGTGGTGGTAAGAAGATGGAATGTTTGTAGAATCCATAAGGATTCGGTGGTGGTGTGTTTGTTGATGTGTATTTGTTAATTTTTGTGGTTGCTAGTAGTTTATGTGATGTATGTTAGTAGCTTTCTTGTTTGATGATTGTAATAATTTTGCATGTCTATTAGCTTTTGAATGCATGTCTATAAGCTTTAATTTAGGTTTAGGTGTTAGAAAATATATTGCATGTGTTAGAAAATACAATGCATGTGTTAGAATTGTATGATAATGTATAGGATGTGAATAACATGTTCAAAAATTGCATGAGTGTTCCAAAGAGCACAATCCACAAGCTCACGGCAATGACAAATTTGGAGGACCAAAATGTTCTCTTGATTTTTCCTAAAGTGTAACTTAATTAACCTAGGAGAATCAAGAAAGTTTCAAATTGATTTGATCAAAGAAAATGCATTTAGAAATCAAATGGTAAAGACTTAGTATTTTGGGCCAACATGCCTAAAGGATTAAATTAATTCTTGCTAACTATTTTCTAATATGATTTAATGAACTTAGATAATATAATACATTTGATATGATTTGAAAGGTGAAAGACATTTTAGAAATCAAATGAAAGGGTTTTACGAAATTTGGCCAACATGCCACTATAGGTAATCATAATTTCTAAAACTTGATTCCAAACCTTTTTCAATCAAAAAGAGACAATACAAGTTAAAAAGAAATTTTCTATAATAGTTTTTGAAGAAACAAATTGAGTAGAATTAAGCTTAAAGGATTAAAACTAATAATTTTATCATTAGGAAGTAAAATACAGTATTTTGAGAGTTTTCTAATATATAGCTCACTCTAGGTTTTGAAGCATGTTAGAAAGTTTTCAAAAAGAATTAAAGTTATATGATGGAAGTTTTAGGTAAACAGAAATTTTATGGATAATTTAGGAAACCATTATTATGATATTCTAAACAAAATACTGTCAATTTTTAGTAAAAATGAGCCAATAAGATAGCAAAAATATCCAAAAGACAGTATGCGGTATGAAAAATTACTCTACGTAGTTTAAATGTACTAAGTATTATTTCTGTTTGTTTAAACAGTAATTTTAAAGGCATTCGAATAAGAAAATGATTTGAAAATCCTACGCGATTGAGAAAACGTATTAAAAATGCTACGCTATTTTAAAAACAGAAAAATATCTTTACCCGATTTTTAAACGTTTGTAAAAACGACGTAATTATGAAAACGCGATAAAATTTCTATGCGATTGACCGTTACTATATTTATTTCATGCTGTCGGGAAAATGTGAACCCGCATGATTATTTTTGAGAATCCTTCCATTTGTCGGGAAAATGTGAACCCGCATGTGCTTTTGAGAGTTTATCGTTGTCGGGAAAATGTGAACCCGCATGTGCTTTCTATTTATGTGTGCCGAGTTTTTTTGGTGGATTGGTTGACGAGACGAATCACATCGTGTTCTCGATGCGATAAACATAGTGTGGTTCATTGTTCTAATGAAATTGGAAACTTTAGTGTACGGGATCCCACATGTGAGTTGGTAGCTCCGCTGGGCCGTGGTAAACCGATAGCACACTATGGTACTCGACACGCACTATATTTAATCGAGATTTGTGAAATCTAGTAGTACATTTGCCTGTAGTGCCACAACGTGAGATCGTGAACTACACCACGCCTGGATGATGGATTCCTGTGTCGTGGGGCTATAGACGCAATGTGTGACCGCGCAATAGTTGGTTGGGCAGCCGTGGTACTAATAGATTTTACGAGTCATTCCGCTCTCTGATACTTGTGTTTTCTTTAGCTCCATGGAGTAGGGTTTTGTCATATTATTTATTTATCTCTATGTCTATTTATTTCCATCTTATCTATTTATTGTTTATACGTATTTTATTTGTTTATTTTATCCAGTTATGCTTCTATATTTGGTTATTTTTATTATATCTTATCTGTTTATTCTTATCTTTCTTATTTTATCTCGTGATGTTTTATATGTGGTGTGATATATTGTTATGATATCTAAATTTTACTTCAATCTGTTATTATAATTGTTAAAGCTTTTTGTATTGCATGAACTGTATATATGTTGTTTGTCGTCTTCTTATTGGCCATGTTGTGATGATTTTATGTTGTCTTACCTCTTTGTTATATGTATTTTTTCTGTTTATTTATTTTACGCTGTAAAGACTTCGAGGAAGAGGATCAGCTCCTTGAGATCTTGTACCCCGAGGAGGAGGAAGGTCAGCAAGCAGACGACCAGTTTTACGATCAAGAACCATCCGATCATCCATATCCTCTGGATTGATTGTGAGGGATGGCAGCGCCAGGATTTTTGGGGTTCGTAGAGCTAGTATTTCATGGAGGTTCTTTGGCTTGGCATTTACGAGGCGATCGTGATTCTGTGACGTATGCAGGACGTGTGACCGTTATTCTACGTCAACGTTTTGATGGAGAGCCTGTCATGACTACGACACTTTTTCTGCACTTAGAGTTACCCTTATCCATTAGGCGTCATTGGGGTGCTGAAAACCCTGAGCCTAGTGAGATAAGCATCGTATCGACTGCGCGATCCCGTTATCGCCGTGTGTCGAGACATCCGGGATATTTATCTCCTGATGATCATTTTCAGGCTGAGAGTGATCCATCAGAAGATTAAATAACCATGATGTTTTTTTTGGGCGCGTCAGCGTATGTCTGTATATATTAACTCTTTTATTGCTTTCTTTACTATTTTTGTTTAAATATTTGTAGTCTTTGTTGTAAATTATTTGTACAGCTTATAACTTAATCATATGTATATTATTAGTGATGATGTTTTTTTTTTTATTTCGTATTTTCCGCATTATCTTTTTATATCATATTTGTCTATCGGGAATTATTTTATAACCCGTAATAATATTTAACAAATGTTTCACAACTTGGGTAGATTTTATTTCTATTTCTTTTATTTTCTTTTATGTGTGACATCCTCCAAAGGGGTGTTACATTAGTTAGTATCAGAGCCCAAGTTAGAGTCTTTTGGGGTTGTGGTTGGGTCTGTTTTTGTTTGTGCTGTGTGATTCTCTGTGATCCTTGTGATTTATATCCTTTCGGAAATATCTAGAAGGATGTATCTAACTTTGTTTTGTTATGAAAGAAGATGGCTGGTAGAGGCAGAGGACGTGCTAACGTGAATCGTGTTGAGGACCCGATGTTGGTTGCTGCTGAGGCTATGCGGCAGATGGCTGAAGTGATTACTCAGCAAAATTTGAGAGCAGCTCAACAGCAAGATGCTACGGCTGATGCCCTAAATTTATCTGAATTTAGACGCCATAATCCACCACAGTTTAGAGGCGAGGTGGATCCGGAGAAAGCGAGTCAGTGGATGCAAGATTTAGAGAGAATCTTTGAGGGGATGAGATGCACAGATGAAAAGAAAGTAACTTATGCTGTCTTCATGCTGAGAGGAGATGCAGAACATTGGTGGAGAGGAATCCGCCGAGTGTTGCAAGCTGAAGGGACTGAGATCACCTGGGAAGTGTTTTCTAATACTTTTTTTGGATAAATATTTTCCTGCAAGTGCTAGGCATGCCAAGGAGATGGAATTTCTTGGGTTGCGACAGGGAAATATGACAGTGAATGAGTACGCCACAAAATTTGAAAGTTTGTCTCAATTTTCGGATTATGCTCAAAATCGACAAGATGAGGTATGGAAATGTCGGAAGTTTGAGTCCGGATTGAGAGTGGAATTGAAGCGAGGAGTAATATCTCTGAATATGAATCATTTTCATACTTTGGTAGACGCATGTGCGCGACTTGAGGAGCTTGAACCGTCGCGAGATCAGAGGAATCGGAACTTTGGGCCGACGAGGTTTCAAAGAGGTGGAGGTAGCAATACAAATCGGTTTCTGCGTAAGCCGTATTCTAGACCACAAGGAAGTCAGACTCAGCGACCGCCAGTTGGAGGGAGTGTACCTAGTGGTGGAGCAGGACAGAGAGTGGTGTTTACACCGACGTGTTTTAAATGTGGTAAGAAGGGCCATATATCTCCAGATTGTACAGTCAAGGGAACTGTCTATTTTAATTGTGGACAGCCTGGACATATGTCGAAGGATTGTACTCGACCAGAGAAGAAACCTGCTGTTCGTCATGTTAGAGCTAATCAGCAAAAATCTAGAAATACTCAACCGAGATCTGGAGGGCGAGTGTATACAATGATGGGATCTGAAGTTTCTCAATCGATGACCTTATTCAAGGAGAAGGTGACATTGGAGGTAACCTTCGACCGTATTGTATGACTCGGGTGCTACACACTCGTTTATTGCCTATGATTGTGTGGAAAGACCGAAACTGTGTCTTCTCCGAATGTTAAGTTGAGTGTATCTACGCCTTGCTAAACCTGTAGTTACTTCTAAGATCTGTTTGGATTGTCCTATTGTTGTGAAGGACCGTTTGCTTTTGGTCAATTTGATTTGTTTGCCTCTTATTGAGATAGATGTAATCTTAGGGATAGATTGTGCAAAGAAAACTATAGTTTTTCCTAAGGAAGAAGAGTCTTGTTAAGGTCAAGTCTTTGTTGAGAGATGGAGCGCAGGGATATCTGGTATTGTCTTCTCTAGAAGTTAAGAATGAGAAGAATGTGAATACTATTCCTATTGTCAACGATTTTCCTGATGTTTTTCCTGAAGACGTACCTGGTTTACTGCCTGAGCGGGAGATCGAGTTCTCCATTGATTTAGTACCGGGAACAGGTCCTATCTCAATTGCATCGTACCGTATGTCGCCAGTAGAGTTGGGGGAGCTGAAAAAGCAATTGGTGGAACTGTTGGAGAAAGAATTTGTACGACCTAGCGTTTCCCCATGGGGTGTGCCAGTGCTTTTGGTTAAGAAGAAGGATGGAACTTCACGACTTTGTGTGGACTATCGGCAGTTGAACAAGGTGACTATCAAGAATAAATATCCGCTTCCAAGAATCGACGATTTGATGGATCAATTGAGAGGAGCGTGATATTTTCCAAGATAGATCTGCGATCGGGTTATCACCAGATTCGTGTAAGAGGGGAAGATGTGCCAGCGCTTTTCGAACTCGTTATGGACATTATGAGTATCGTGTAATGCCATTCGGGGTGACGAATGCTCCTGCCATATTTATGGATTATATGAACAGGATATTTCGTCCATATCTAGACAGATTTGTCGTTATCTTTATCGATGACATTCTGATCTATTCTCGATCGAAGGAAGAGCATGCTGAACATCTGAATGTTGTTCTTCAGATTTTGAGGGAGAAGCAGCTGTATGCGAAATTGGCTAAGTGTGAGTTCATCTTGGAAGAAGTCCAATTTCTTGGTCACGTAATTTCTAAAGAAGGTATTGCGGTGGACCCATCGAAAGTAGAGACTTGCTTTTACTGATGGGAAAGACCTAAGACAAGAATGAAGTTCGAAGTTTTGTTGGACTTGCTGGTTATTATCGGAGATTTATCGAAGGTTTTTCCAAGATTGCTGGACCACTTACGCAACTGACGAGGAAAAGTCAAGCTTTTGAATGGACGGAAGAGCGTGAAGCCAGTTTTCAAGAGTTGAAGAAGAGGTTAACAACTGCACCGGTGTTGATCCTACCAGATTCGAAGAAATCTTTCGATGTGTATTGTGACGCTTCTTATCAAGGACTAGGATGCGTGTTGATGCAAGACCGGAACGTGGTGGCATATGCTTCTCGATAATTGAAGGTTCATGAGAAGAATTATCCTACGCATGATTTGGAATTGGCTGCGGTGGTTTTTGCTTTGAAGATATGGAGACATTTTCTCTATGGAGCAACGTTCAACATCTTCAGTAATCACAAGAGTTTGAAGTACTTGTACGACCAGAAGGAGCTGAATATGAGGCAGCGAAGATGGTTAGAATTTCTGAACGATTACGATTTTTAACTTTTGTATCACCCTGGTAAGGCGAATGTCGTGGCCGATGCCTTGAGTAGAAAGATTATCAGTGTTTCTACGCTGATGATCAAAGAAAAGGAGCTCATTGAACAATTTAGAGATGAGTGGTCATTTGTTGAGTTGAAACCGGGAAAGATCTGTATGAATATGGTTACTATCTCAAGTGAGCTGATGGAAGACATAAGGGAAAAGCAAAATGCCGATAAATTTTTGCAAGGAATAAGGGAGCAAATGAAGCAAGACGAGACAGTAGAGTTCAAGAAGGAACTGATGGAATTTTGAGGTTTCGGGGTAGAATCTGTATTCCTCGTGACCGAGAACCGAGGCAATATATTGTGGAACATGCCCATACTAGTCTATTAAGTATGCATCCAGGCATAACAAAGATGTACCAAGACTTGAAGAAGTTATTCGGTGGCATGGAATGAAGGGTGATGTGGTTAGATGCGTGTCAACTTGCCTAGTTTGTCAAAAATCGAAAGTTGAACACCAAAGACCATTTGGGATGTTGCAACCATTATCGATTCCAGAATGGAAATGGGACACATTTCTATGGATTTCGTTACTGGTTTGCCAAAGACAAGGAAAGGTCATGATTCGATATGGGTTATAGTTGATAGACTTACGAAATCGGCTCATTTCTTACCAATCAATATTAAATATTCATTGGAAAGATTAACCCAGTTGTACATCAGCGAGATTGTCAGATTACATGGAGTGCCTACATGTATAGTTTCTGATAGAGATCCGAGGTTTACGTCAAGATTTTGGCGAAGTCTGCAAGAAGCTATGGGAACCAAGTTACGATTGAGTTCAGTATATCATCCGCAGATAGATGGTCAGACAGAGAGAACTATACAGTCTTTGGAGGATCTGTTGCGTGCTTGTGTTTTGGAACAACGAGGAAGTTGGGATGAATTTTTATCTTTGATAGAATTCACCTACAACAATAGTTTTCACGCAAGCATCGGAATGGCACCTTATGAGGCATTGTATGGAAGACGATGTCGAACGCCGTTATCTTTGGTATCAAGATGGGGAGAGTATGACTGTTGGACCGGAACTTGTACAACAGACTACGGATAAAGTCAAGATGATACAAGAGAAGATGGGGGACTACGCGAAAGCGCACAAAAGAGTTACGTAGATAAACGAAGACGATCTCTTGAGTTTAAGGAGGGTGAGCATGTATTTTTAAGAGTTACTCCAACGAGTAGTGTCGGAAGAGTGATTAAGTCTAAGAAGCTTACTCCTAAATTCATTGGACCATATCGATTATCCGACGTATAGGTCCCGTAGCATATCGATTGCTTTGCCGCCTTTTCTATCCAATTTGCATGACGTGTTTCATGTGTCTCGATTCTGAAGTATATACCAGATCCGACACATGTTATACAAACCGGATGACGTACGGTTAAAAGAGAATCGACTTACGAAACTTTACCCGTCGGATGGGGACAGAAAGGTAAAAGCGACTTCGAGGAAAGATGATTGAGCTAGTGAAAGTCATATGGAATGATGTGACGGTGAAGCTACTGGGAGTGGAAGATAAAATGAAGGATCAATATCCTCATTTGTTTTGATGAACAACGAATTTCGAGGATGAAATTTTTATTTGTTGGGGAGAGTTGTAACGCCCCAATTTTTAGAAAATATTCTGAATGTACTGTTTGCTGTTTTTCATGCTTTTGTGTGAATGACCGCTGTGTCCTTATTTTTCTTGTTCTCGATTTATGTATGAAAACAATTACGATAATACTGTGCTCAAATTTTATTTGATCGTTTTTAAGTAATTTGCTTGAGACGGTAAAATAAAAATTTTTCTCGAGCTCTTTGTTTTAATTTTTCTGAAAGATATACAACTATATAATACTGCTGGATATTTTATTTGAACGTTTTGGACGATTACCTACGTTGTGGCAAAAAATGAGAAAATGACCGTTACGTCCGAACGCATCGCTTTTTCTTTGTTTTTCTTGTTTTTAATTGTTTTCTTCTTGATTTAATGTCCGATAATATCTGTCGTGATTTTATATGGACTTTTTGTGTGATTTGCTCGAGATGGAAAATAATATTTTTCGGGCCGGAGAAAATCTTATTTTATTATTTAGAATCGGGGGATCTTACTTAACCCGATTCTGAATGAGACTAAAAATAATCTTTTAATTTTTAGGATTTAAGCGTCAAATAAAATAATTTTATATTATTATAATATTATTTTATTAGTCAAGATAATTTAGTGACAGTGGACCCGATATTTTGCGGGACCCACAATTAGCGAAACGGTTAGATCGGTAGCTTAATTAAATCACGTTAGTTAGAGTAGAACTTTCGAGCAGTGACTCACTAGTGACTCAAGCCAGAAAATTAAATACACTTGGGTGACTAGGCTTGTGAGTCATCATGAGCCAACCAATAGGAATCAAGCTTGTTCACCAAGGCTTGATCTTGACCATTGATTTATCCAAAGGCTTGGATGAAGCCAAGCAATGGTCCACCTTGCAAGCCCACTTGAGTGCTACGGCCAAGGGCTTTGGAAGACCATTCTCCACTTTGATTTTCATGCATTTCTCTCTTCTCTCTCTTCCAAAGAAAACCTAGCCACCATTGTTGTTCATTTCTCCTACCATTCGGCCAAGAGCTATACTACACCATCCAACCATCCAAAAATTTTTCTAACCAAGTTTTCTTAACCTAAACACTATTCTAAGAACCTTTCTAGTTGGGAGTTTCTTCAAAATCTTCCATTTAGGGCTTGGAAATCAATCTTGAAAGTTTTACCTAGAAGGTGAAATTTCATGCTTTTCTTTTCTCTCTTCATTTTCAAAGTTCTAAGCCATAATTTCTCCATGGTTTAGCTTCTTTTTCATGGTTAGTAACATGTAAATTTTGTTTGAGATTTCTAGGTATTTTTGAAGGTGAAAACCGAACCCTAGGAGGTGTGAAAGCAAACCTTTTGTCTTCATTTAAGGTAAGAGGAAGACAATTCTTATCATCCCTTGGTGGTGGTAAGAAGATGGAATGTTTGTAGAATCCATAAGGATTCGGTGGTGGTGTGTTTGTTGATGTGTATTTGTTAATTTTTGTGGTTGCTAGTAGTTTATGTGATGTATGTTAGTAGCTTTCTTGTTTGATGATTGTAATAATTTTGCATGTCTATTAGCTTTTGAATGCATGTCTATAAGCTTTAATTTAGGTTTAGGTGTTAGAAAATATATTGCATGTGTTAGAAAATACAATGCATGTGTTAGAATTGTATGATAATGTATAGGATGTGAATAACATGTTCAAAAATTGCATGAGTGTTCCAAAGAGCACAATCCACAAGCTCACGGCAATGACAAATTTGGAGGACCAAAATGTTCTCTTGATTTTTCCTAAAGTGTAACTTAATTAACCTAGGAGAATCAAGAAAGTTTCAAATTGATTTGATCAAAGAAAATGCATTTAGAAATCAAATGGTAAAGACTTAGTATTTTGGGCCAACATGCCTAAAGGATTAAATTAATTCTTGCTAACTATTTTCTAATATGATTTAATGAACTTAGATAATATAATACATTTGATATGATTTGAAAGGTGAAAGACATTTTAGAAATCAAATGAAAGGGTTTTACGAAATTTGGCCAACATGCCACTATAGGTAATCATAATTTCTAAAACTTGATTCCAAACCTTTTTCAATCAAAAAGAGACAATACAAGTTAAAAAGAAATTTTCTATAATAGTTTTTGAAGAAACAAATTGAGTAAATTAAGCTTAAAGGATTAAAACTAATAATTTTATCATTAGGAAGTAAAAATACTGAGTATTTTGAGAGTTTTCTAACATATAGCTCACTCTAGGTTTTGAAGCATGTTAGAAAGTTTTCAAAAAGAATTAAAGTTATATGATGGAAGTTTTAGGTAAACAGAAATTTTATGGATAATTTAGGAAACCATTATTATGATATTCTAAACAAAATACTGTCAATTTTTAGTAAAAATGAGCCAATAAGATAGCAAAAATATCCAAAAGACAGTATGCGGTATAAAAAATTACTCTACGTAGTTTAAATGTACTAAGTATTATTTTTGTTTGTTTAAACAGTAATTTTAAAGGCATTCGAATAAGAAAATGATTTGAAAATCCTACGCGATTGAGAAAACGTATTAAAAATGCTACGCTATTTTAAAAATAGAAAAATATCTTTACCCGATTTTTAAACGTTTGTAAAAACGACGGAATTATGAAAACCCGATAAAATTTCTACGCGATTGACCGTTACTATATTTATTTCATGCTGTCGGGAAAATGTGAACCCGTACAGATTATTTTTGAGAATCCTTCGCTGTCGGGAAAATGTGAACCTGTACAGGCTTTTGAGAGTTTATCTGCTGTCGGGAAAATGTGAACCCGTACAGGCTTTCTATTTATGTGTGCCGAGTTTTTTTGGTGGATTGGTTGACGAGACGAATCACATCGTGTTGTCGATGCGATAAACGTAGTGTGGTTCATTGTTCTAATGAACTTGGAGACTTTAGTGTACGGGATCCCACATGTGGACAGTTGGTAGCTCCATTTGGGCCGTGGTAAACCGATAGCACACTATGGTACTCGACACGCACTATATTTAATCGAGATTTGTGAAATCTAGTAGTACATTTGCCTGTAGTGCCACAACGTGAGACCGTGAACTACACCACGCCTGGATGATGGATTCCTGTGTCGTGGGGCTATAGACGCAACGTGTGACCGCGCAATAGTTGGTTGGGCAGCCGTGGTACTAATAGATTTTACGAGTCATTCCGCTCTCGATACTTGTGTTTTCTTTAGCTCCATGGAGTAGGGTTTTGTCATATTATTTATTTATCTCTATGTCTATTTATTTCCATCTTATCTATTTATTATTTATCCGTATTTTATTTGTTTATTTTATCTGAGTTCTTGCTTCTATATTTGGTTATTTTTATTATATCTTATCTGTTTATTCTTATCTTTCTTATTTTATCGTGATGTTTTATCGTGGTGTGATATATTGTTATGATATCTAAATTTTACTTCAATCTGTTATTATAATTGTTAAAGCTTTTTGTATTGCATGAACTGTATATATATTGTTTGTCGTCTTCTTATTGGCCATGTTGTGATGATTTTATGTTGTCTTACCTCTTTGTTATATGTATTTTCTGTTTATTTATTTTACGCGGTAAAGACTTCGAGGAAGAGGATCAGCCCCTTGAGATCTTGTACCCCGAGGAGGAGGAAGGTCAGCAAGCAGACGACCAGTTTTACGATCAAGAACCATCCGATCATCCATATCCTCTGGATTGATTGTGAGGGATGGCAGCGCTAGGATTTTTGGGGTTCGTAGAGCTAGTATTTCATGGAGGTTCTTTGGCTTGGCATTTACGAGGCGATCGTGATTCTGTGACGTATGCAGGACGTGTGACCGTTATTCTACGTCAACGTTTTGATGGAGAGCCTGTCATGACTACGACACTTTTTCTGCACTTAGAGTTACCCTTATCCATTAGGCGTCATTGGGGTGCTGAAAACCCTGAGCCTAGTGAGATAAGCATCGTATCGACTGCGCGATCCCGTTATCGCCGTGTGTCGAGACATCCGGGATATTTATCTCCTGATGATCATTTTCAGGCTGAGAGTGATCCATCAGAAGATTAAATAACCATGATGTTTTTTTTGGGCGCGTCAACAGTATGTCTGTATATATTAACTCTTTTATTGCTTTCTTTCTTGTTTTTGTTTAAATATTTGTAGTCTTTGTTGTAAATTATTTGTACAAACTTATAACTTAATCATATGTATATTATTAGTGATGATGTTTTTTTTATTTCGTATTTTCTGCATTATCTTTTTATATCATATTTCTGTCTATCAGGAATTATTTTACAACCCGTAATAATATTTAACAAATGTTTCACAACTTGGGTAGATTTTATTTCTATTTCTTTTATTTTCTTTTATGTGTGACATCCTCCAAAGGGGTGTTACAAATAGCTTCAAAGAAAATTGCCTTTCAAGTGTTTGATAAAAGTTTTCAAAGAGTTTTATTTACTCAATTCACTCCATTCTTGAGTATTGAAGTCATTTGGTAACAAGTGGTATCAGATATAGACTCTTGTGTAAAGAGCTTAGCAACTTCAAGAGAAAATGACTTCTTCAAATGATTTTTCATCAGAAGGATCTTTTATAAATTGACCACCCCTTTTCAATGGGGATTGTTATACTTATTGGAAAGAACGAATGAAAATTTTCATTGAAGCTATTGATCTTGATGTATGAGATACTGTTAAAAATGGTGCTTTTGTTCTCACATGCATTGTTGATGGTGTAAAGGTTGAAAACTAAGAAGTGATTGTACTAATGAAGACAAGAAAAAGGTTCAGTATAATTTGAGAGCCAAGAACATCATTACCACAACCTTGGGGTATGATAAATTCTTTAGGATTTCAAATTGTAAGACTAAGAAATGTGGGACACTTTATAAGTTACCCATGAGGGTACTAATGCAGTAAAGAGGTCGAGAATCAACACTCTTACTCACGAATATGAACTTTTTAGAATGAACCAGTGAGAAAGTATTCAAGAAATGTAAAAGAGGTTCACTCACATTGTAAATCATCTTGCATCATTAGGAAAATATTTTTCTAATAAAGATTTTATTAACAAAGTTTTGAGGTGTTTAAGCAAGAATTGGTAACCCAAAGTAATAGTTATTTTAGAATCAAGAAATCTAGCAATAATGACATTAGCCACTTTCTTTGGGAAACTTCAGCACAAGTTGGAGTTAAACATGCTTGATCAACATAATAAGAAAAAGAAAGGGATTGCAGTCAAGGCTACTTCCTCTACTATTGACAATGATGATGAAGATCGCATGGAGAACTTGGAACTAAATGAAGAGAATCTTAGCCTCTTTGTGAAAAAGATTGGAAGATTCCTTAAAAAGAATAGAACTCAAAGGAGGCCACCTTTCCCACAAAAGAATACTTTTTTGTGGATAAATAACCCTAGCATGTTTTGATTAATGACTAAACTTAACATGCTTATTACTTTGATTCACTAACTACTTGCCAAACTTGATTTTTTCAATGAGATTTAATGAAGCAAGAACAGTGGATGCAAAGGATCATGGAGCAAAGCATTTCATTTCAAGGATCATGAAGGCAAACTTAAAGAACGAGCATCATGAAGAAAGAATTCAAGAAGGATCATTAGGAACCTTTCTGTAAAGAAAAGACTTTGTTTAATTATTTGATTAAGCCCTCTCAAATAAGTAAAAATGGTTTTCAAAAGTAAAAATGGATTAAGAATGAAAAAGGTTAATTAATAAATCTGTACATCAATGTACTTTTAATTAATTAACTAACTTTTAATGAAAACCTTACTATACATCTATGTATAAATGTTATACATCTATGTATACATCAATTGATCAAAGGACTTAATGAAAAATCTTGTTATACATCTATGTATATATTGATTGATTCTGGACTTACTTGATCAGTATGCATTTTTGCATCTGTACATCGATTGATACATCTATGTATAAGCCATAATAGAAGCAAGAATTTTTGAAATAGCTATACAATCGATTGGGTAATCGATGTATAAACTTCTGGGCTACCAATGCAAATGTTTTTCAAGAACAACATCGATGTACTCATGCGTGTATTAATCAAGATCAAGAACCTCCAAGAACACAATCAATTAGGCAATCGATGTACACACATTATAAAAGTAAAATTTTGTTTAATACAACTGCGTACTAATCGATTGACTGATAACAAATTTTTTTAGATGAATATGTTTTGATCTTAACTAACTTGTAAAGTGTGTCCAATGGATCTATTTTGTCATATACCTATATAAGGACATTGACAAACACTTTCACAATAACAATTGATTTGAAAATTTGAGATCAATCACAAAAATACTGTGAGAGCTTTTCATTGAAAGAAACAAAGTATTCTTTTCTGTAGAACTTCAAATTGTTGTATTTGATTTTCTTAGAATCTGATTCAATCTTTTCATATTGTAAAATAGAGATATGAGAGAAGGTTCTCTCGTTGATGAAATTAAGAGTAGAAGGGACTCTTGATGCTGTGTAAGAATAGAAGGAATTCTTATTGGAATTGCAAGATTACTTTGACTTGAAAAGCTGTCATTTGGGTAGAAGAAACCTAGAAGTGAAGCTTGTGTAAAGAATCTTGTATATTGATTTTTCAATAGTGGATAAAACTCACAGTTGTGTGGGGACTGGATGTAAGTTACCAGAGGAGGTAGCTGAATCAGGATAAATCTCAGTTTGAAATTTTCTCTATCCATTAACTCTTTATTTGCTTTATTGTTGATTGTATGAATTAAATAATATGTTAAGGATGTTTACATGATTTGATTAGTTTATAATCTTGTTCATATCTGAAATCATCATTACTGTTAATAATTCTTTTTAAGTTTCAAGTCTTGATTGAAATATATCTTGCAAAAACACATTTTGGTTTGTTGGTTGACAAATTTTTTTTCATAGTTAAAGAAAAGAATCAGTTTTTGCAAAAAAGGGAATAAGTCTCAAAAAGTTTTATTACTCAATTAACAAGATGGGCGTTGGGATGAAGAGCATTGAGGTTCCGGGCAAGGTTGGAAATATAGGAGCCCACTGGGATATACATCTATTTGGCCCTACCTTTGGCCTTATCGAACTTCAAGACGTGCTGAAGGAACCAGTAACCAAGGTTGCAATAGTGGCCATGCACCAAACACCATAAATAAAAGAGGTCATTTTTTGTGACAACCCTAGTGTTGCGTTGCCACCTGAGATACTATAGGAGATGAAGCGGTGGATCCATCTCAAAGCGGGGTCGCAGATAGAAGAAGATTTGGTAATGCTGGGGTTGTAGTGATTGGGGCCCTGTCTAATCTCGCCCTAGAAAACGCTATCAAAGAATGAGCGTAGATAATCCAAGAATGCATTCTGGTAGGCTAGCAACTGAATGGAAACAATGGTCTCGAAATCCATGGCAACATTAAACTTATTCAGGGACATGGAGAATTGACGCTGGTTAAGTTGGAACTGAATGGTGCCCAGCTGGTCAATCATTTGGGACTCACAAGACAACATGAGTGTAGAGAGGAACTCAATGGTTAGCTCTAGGTAGGCATCACAACGGATGAACGCAAATAGTTCCCACCCAGCTCGATCCAAGTGAGCATGAATGGTCTCTAGGACACTAAACTCCTGCATCGTCTCGTTGTCCAAATATTTGTTGGCAATGATGGAATATATGCGAAATAGCTCGCACTTCCATCTGTGAGCTGAAGAATCAAACTACAGGAGGTGATCAACCTCCGCCTCAGAGTGCGATGGAATGGACCTACCACTGGTCTTCTAGCATTTAGGTGCCATAGTACTTGAAAATGAGGAAGGAAGGTGTTGGGAATTATGGATACATCACACAGTAGAAAAACAAAATTCCCACCAAGGATCCATGCAAAAAGAGAAGCCATGAAACATTATTTCGAGTTTACCTCTTGAAGCCTGACGAAAAACAAATCGAGTAAATCACAAGCACCAAAACAACAACGATGCCTTTACGTAATCCACACGAAAACACTTTAAAAAATGTCTAACATCTACAGTTTTGGAGTCCCACCTCTTTACATCAGTACTAGCTATGAAGAGAAGAGAAACCTATCACTATCTCACTCACTGTTTCTGTCAAGTGCGGCTACAGTTTTTCTATGTGTGCCTTGACAACCCCTTAGCAGTGCTATTTATAATAGTTGTTGCCTTATGCGAATTAAAGCAGCAGTATTGTGCAACCCTAGGCTTATCTGTTATGAGTCTGGCCCATGATCCCAGTCCAACTTAGATCCTTATTGCTCCAACTAAGTCTTTTCTAAGTGTGTGATCCTGTAAGTTCTCATGACGTTGGCAATAATATTAAAATCTTATTTTAATATTATAAGTAGTGAGTGGTATCTAGCAACACATCGCTGCTACCCAAGTAATGAGAATGTTAGTGATTTGACATAGCTTTTTCGTGATCAATATTATCGTGTAGTTTAGTCCCTTTGTCTAGATATCTAAATTGAACACAAGGCATGGAACATGTCACCCTTGTATAGTTCAATCTTCCGTTTCCTGATACTCGAGTAGACGTAGAAAAACAAATGAGCTTAATATCTCATATTTGACTCATTTGAGCATGGTCATGCATTTCGTGGTCTCACTTAATAGGGCCCCCGAAGATATCACCCCTGTTATGTAGGAGGGACAAATCCCATCTAGGTCACTCACATCCCTCCACATGATTCGTGGTATATTCAATAACTAACTTTATAATCACCTTCTCATAGATGACGTTTAATGACATTAAAACATGTAACTCCTCATGTAGGAATCGTAGTGATTTTAGGTCAAAGGACCACATACACTATTATCACTATGAGAATCGCTTATGACACTCACGTAACGATCCATATACCGTTCTTATGGCGGGTCAGTTGTTTGCTTTTTTGCTTACCGCAAGTGCACAGATCGCACTTATAGTGTAGCTAGGAGTCAGATATCGTTCCCACGAGGACAATGGTTAAAACCAGTGCTAAATATAAACCAATAGTTCAAGTATTTCTATTCAAGGACATATAATTGAGAAAGAGTATGTGAATTAATTAAAAAATCTTAAAAACTGTAAAATTGGATTAAGTTGATGATTAGAGAATAGGGAATCATTTTTCACCTCCTACTTCCATTGATAACAAGTAATCCTTACGAGCAATATATCGAAATGATTAGGTTAGCCTGAGAATCTGTATTAGTTAAAAACCTATGTCTAGGTTAATTAATCATGCTTCAATTACCTAATTCATTATGTTTCCATGAGAATTAATGTAAATCCACTCATTAAGATCTATTCTCAATCAATTACTATACATAGTCAATATGTATATTTCTATCCTATTAATGAATACGAAATTGAATGAAATAGAACATACATCAATCATACATATGATCTCAAATCCAAATTCTTATGTCTAGGTTCATTAGATTTTATCAAATCACTTAAAAACTGATTAAACATTTAAGAGCATTAAGCATTATATGATTGAACAAAACCAAACCATGGATATATACTTAGAGGATTACAATATTATTCAACATCTATAGAAGGATTCAAAGAAAAATCCTATAAACAGCTTAGCCACTCATGACAAACGAAAATATATCGCAAATGCTTATTGTCATGATAAGGAAAGAGAGGAAAGAGAAGGAAAGAGAAGAGAAAGCTCAATGGGATGATCCTTCAAGCTTCAATCCTCCTCCAAGGTGAAGATGACCTTTAATCTTGGTCACTTTTGCTTCCTATCAGTGTAAAATATAAAACCCTAGTCGTAGCTCTCTAAAAATAACTTAACTCTATGTAGAAAATTAATGCAACAATATTTATAAGGCTTAGAAAACAGAGTCACGTTGCGGCATTCAACTTCCTATGTCATGGCGCGTATACAATTTAGGTTACCACACCGCGACATTCATTCCTTTGTGCTGCGATATTCAAAATGTGTAGCTCTCTTCCAAAACAGAGGAACGTCCCATGTAGCAGCATTCATATGCCACGCCGCGGCGTGACAAGCTGATCCTTGATCTTGGATTTCTCTTGCAATGCTTGTCCAATTGTTCTAAGTTTCACTTGGTTGGAATCCTACCTGCTATAGAGAAATTACCAATTCAACAATAAGTGTAGATATACTCAATCTATCAAAGAATTGGAAATATTTTCTCAGAATCAGAATGGAAGACACTAAAATTGAATTATATGAACACGAAGCTAAAGTTTTCTAATCATGCATTAAAACAAAGATTAAGCCATCAATATAGCACAAATATGGGGCACAAATAACTACAATTTGTGGAGTTATCACACCCCCGAACCTAGATTTTTGCTAGTTCTCGAGTAAAACAAAGTACATTTATAAAAATCAACTTGTTACCCTGCTCTCAACAACTTTGAACTTTCCACTTTCACTTAAACTGAACTAGTGTATGATGACTACATAAAATCTCATAGAATGTACTTGTCTCACAATTAGTTTCATACATACGCAATCCTCATCATGCTAACAATCATTGTTTCCCTTTATACAAAATATATTTCCCACAATCATGCAAACAAAACTTCTTTTGTTCAGTTTTGACTTACCTAGATGAGTTTATGGATATACAGATGAACATGTATCAAAGAATCCACAAAATTATAATTAAACTCTCTCTCTCCACTAATGTAACTCACACATAAATGAGGATCAAAAGGGTCTTTCACAGCTTATAATGTCAGGCCATGGTAATGGGCATATGAAAAGAAGGGAAATGATATACAACAAACATTGAGAAATATAAACATATTATTTCAAGACTTGAGTCATTGAGTGATACTATTAGGGTATTCAATAGTGAAGGATCACAACTTGCCAGAACCCTGCAATAGTTTTCATTTTTAACTTTTCTTCTTTCTTTGTTTGCTTTGCTTTTCTCTATTCTCATTTTTTTTTACTTTTACAAAGCAATTTCTTTTTCTTTTGATTGCATTTGGTTCCTTCAGGATAATTTTTTCTTAAACATACATATCCCTACTCATTAGACTCACTTCAAGAAATAACACATCATGTACTCAACAACATTGATGGTAAAAGGAAAATGCAATGCTTTCACATGCATTAGAACGGTTAACAGGTTAACGAACACAATGGGTGAATGAAAAACATATAAGGCCAAATAATTATTTCAAGCTTCAAAGGGGACCTAAGGATACGATCGTGTCAAGGTAAGCTTTTTAAGGCTCAATCGGTCCAAAGAATGCCCTGATCACTTCCTCAATCATGCATAAATTAGGATTTCGCCTCAAGAGAGTTCAAAAACAATCCTATGGATAACTGAACTTCCATATGTACAGCCCATAAACTTTCTCTAGACAAGACTTCTTATCATTTCCAAAGTTAAACAAGCATGCAATTGGGAAATGTATCAAGCATAAAACGAAACTAGATTACTTCAACATGCTTCAAAGATTGTAAATGGATTCATAGAAATGTTGAGGTCAATTTACATCCATATTTATCATTGATGATCATCGCACACTAGTTATTAACAACATGTTATCCTTTTCTGAAAGAGAACGATAAGTGTATCTTAAATAAGATTTTCATGAAATTTTTGTCAAGATACAAGCTCCTTTGGATCCTATCAAAACATACATAATAACAACATACATAGTTGTATTAACATACCTAAACATCATATTAAACATAGGCAATAATACCATAAATACTAACACATGCATATATATCAAAATAGCATATATATCAACAGAATATGTTTAAGACACCCCCCAAACCTGAGAGAAACAGTGTCCTCACTGTACATGAAAAACATACAATATACTAACAAAAATGAAATACAACGAAAGAAATGGGCCATGAATGCCACAAGGGCTAGATGGAGTCCTTCTCAAAGTCGGTAGCCTCGTTGGCTGTGTCCTCATCCTCGCCCATGGACTCATCCTCACTGTCATCATTATTAGCTGTTGGCTAGTGAGAGGGCTCGGGATCCTGTGGTGGTGGTGGTGGTGGTGGTGGTGGAGGGTCAGCAATTGCAACGGGCAGGAAGTCTGGGACTAGGTAATCGTCCATAGGAAGATGCAAGCACTTCGCCATCCAGCACTAAGTCTGAATAAGATATGACAACATGGTTGTCATCTGTGCTGAGTGTGCCTCCAGGTGTATTACCCGGGCCTCCATGTCTGCCCTCCATGCTGCAGCATCTGCTGGTGCTGCCCAAGGCTATGATGGCTCGACACTGGGTCCTGCCTCTGTGTCCTCCTAGCTGGTGGTGGTGCTGCTAGGGCTGCTCGTACCCTCTCAAGCAAATAATCGTTGAGAGGTTGCTTGGCTTCTGACCGCTCCTCATGGTCCTGCGACTGGACCATCTGCCCCTAACACAATCGGTGGATGAGTGAAGGAAAGAACAGACTCCTACACTCCCTATAGCTCTCCGAATCTGCTGGTGAATGATATGGCCAACATCCATAGCTCGGTGCTCGAGAATAGTGTAGATCATGATCGCCTGATCTCGATTCACTTCTGATAGGTTGTTAGATAGTAGGATACAGGTGTTGATGAAATGATGCCACACCCGGGCCTCTGGCGTCAAACACGCTCATCTGAAGTATCTAGGTACATGTGTCTGGACGCTCAATACCCACTGCACAGGCCACGACTCAGGCATGCAGATCCTGGCCGTCATAGTGTCAAGATCGATGCCAACTGGGTCGGCTGTAAGGAAATGAGAGTACTCACAAACCAATGGAGGCGCCAACAAGCCTAGTACCGCCCTGATGACCGATACAGAGTAGGAGACCTGGCGTCCCTGCACAACAACAGTAGTAGTGTTTGCATTAATGGTATCAATGTTCGCATAAAATTCATGAACTAAAGGAAGTACCATGACATCAGGGTGTTAAGCAAATCGACCCCAGTTATAGTGGTGGATGGTTCTGTCAATGTCCTTCGGGATGGTCTCCTTGAAGGAGAATCCTTTTTCCGTTGTCACTGGTTTTGAAACCAGCGTGGCATACCTCTGAACAGCAGCAGCTGAAACGAATCGCCCTTCGTCAAATGGTGGAGGGGGAGATAGCTCTCGGCGTTTTTGACTGGAAGATCCTCGTGGTCTCTTTGGCCCCATTATACCTGAAAAAGAATTACAATCAATTAAAATGAAATGATGAGCAATATCCAGCATAATAAACTTGTAATTATGGTGAATTCTGGAAAATTCAAGGCCTCACACCGTGACATTTACATCTATGTCGCGGCATTCAAACAGTTGATGCACACGCCGCGACACTTAATCAAATGTAACAACACGCCACAGCATTCAAGGCCACGCCGCGACATTTAAATGTGTTCATCTTTACGTCACGGCATTCAAGGCCATGTCGCGGCACTCGTTTAACTCGAACCCAGAAAAACCTAAAATCAGGCCAAATTTCCTACCCCAGGCAACATACACACATCTATACTACATAAAAAACATCTAAACACCTATCCTACTACATACAATCCTACTAAAAATAATAAAATATACATTTAACAACAAAAAACTAAAAGAAATAAAAACAAATAAATAGAAAATAAAATAAGATAGAAAAAAGAGCTTTATACCTTGTATTGAAGCAAGAAATGAAGCTAAAAAGTAGAAAAATTGAAAACTAGGGGGAAGGTTGAGAGAAAACAGAGGAGAGGTTTTAGCAATTGGAGGTAATGGGAGACATATGAATCGTCGTGGCGTTTAACCCCAAAAGACATCTCACGTCGCAGTGCAATGCTTATAGCACAGCGACATCCATTAATTTCCTCCTAAATTAAATATTTAAATAAAAATATTATTATATTATTATTATTATTATTATTATTATTATTATTATTATTATTTTTGAACAATACGCCGTGGAATTGATATATTGCATGTCGTGGCGTTATAGAAACTAATAAATGCCCTCAAAAGACCTCACGCCACGGCATTGGCAAGCTTCACGCCGTGACGTTATAGGTCAGGCTGTAGAATTTTGCAGCAAATTGATTTCTGCCGGGACTCTTGGGCAAAATGGGTCACCAACACTTATAAAACATGTCCACAAGGTCAAATAGCAATTTATATAACAAAAACCTAGTTAAACTACAAAATCAACATATTAGCATACTAATGACTTAAAAACTAGAATATGAACAATTGGGTTTCCTTCCAAAAAGGGCCTTATTTATAGTTCTGGCAGGACTTTGTAGACATCAAGTTGGAGTTGTTAAAGCAAGGGAGGTCTTTCCCTAAGAATTTCTCCTCCGAAATAAGGTTTTAGGCGCTAGCCATTAACCTTAAAGCTTGATGATCCATCTGGTAGAGCTATCTCCATCACTCGATGGGGAAACACCTTTATCACAATAAAGGGTCCCGACCACCTTGATTTAAGTTTTCCAAGAAAGAGCTTAAGCCTGGAATTGTAAAGGAGAACCTACTGGCCTTCATCAAATCTTTTCTGCACGATCCTCTTTTCATGCCAGTATTTAATCTTCTCCTTGTACATTTTTACATTTTCATAGGCTTGCAACCTAAATTCATCCAGTTCATTGAGTTGCAAAAGGTTTTTGTCACTGGTACCTTATAAATCGAAGTTGAGTTGCTTTATTGCCTAATAAGCACTATGCTCAAGCTCAACTGGCAAGTGGCATGCTTCCCGAATACCAACTTGTATGGAGACATACCAATTGGGCCATTATAAGTGGTCCTGTAAGCCCACAGTGTGTCATCTAGCTTCCTTGACCATTCTTTTCTAGTTGGACACACTATCTTCTCCAAGATTCGCTTTATTTCGCGGTTGAAAACCTCTGCTTGCCCACTTGTCTGTGGGTGATAAGCAGTGACTATCCGATGCGTCACTCCATACTTGGCTAGGATGGATTCAAAGTACTTATTGCAGAAATGTGACCTTCCGTCACTGATGATGGTCATAGGTGTTCCAAACCTGGTGAAGATCTACTTTCTCATGAAGTCGATCACTACCTTTGAATCATTGGTAGGAAATGCACATGCCTCCACCTATTTGGATATGTAGTCCATTGCCACTAGTATGTACTAATTCCAAAAGGAAGGAATAAAGGGGGGCATGAAGTCAATGCCCCACACATCAAAAATCTTAACTTCCAGAATAGAGTTAAGGGGCATCTCATTCCTTCTTGAGATGCTTCTAGATTTTCCTGCATCGATCACATCTTTGCTTATAAAAATATGCATCCTTAAATAACGATGGCCAATAAAAGCCAGATTGGAGCACCTTTGCCACCGTCCTCTCGCCACTGTAGTGTCCACCATATGGAGAAGCATGACATTGATTCAAAATCTGCTCCACTTCCTCTATAGGTACACACCTCCTCAACATCTGGTCAGAACACTGTTTAAACAAAAATGGCTCATCCCAGATGTAATGCCTGACGTCAAACAAGAATTTCTTCTTCTGGTGAGAAGTTATATCAGGCGGCAACACACCACCCACAATTTAATTAACTATATCCGCATACCATGACCATGATTGAGTGGTAGTTACAAGAAGCTGCTCATCAGGAAATGTTTCCTTTATTATGATCAGTTCAACTTGGCATTCTTCATTTTCAAGCCTTGAAAGGTGGTCTGCCACTTGATTTTTCACACATTTCTTGTCTCTGATCTCCAGATCGAACTGTTGTAGAAGTAAAACTCACCTAATCAACCACGGTTTCACATCTGTCTTGCTTACTAAGTACTTGATTACAGAGTGATCTGTATAGACAATCACCTTAGTTCTTACCAAGTAAGCTCTAAACTTATCAAACGCAAATACAACTGCTAGCAGCTCTTTTTCTATTGTTGTGTAGTTCATTTGGGCGTCATTAAGTATCTTGCTTGCATAATAAATAGAGCGAAACACCTTATCTTTCCTTTGCCCCAACACTGCACCTACAAGATAATCTCTGCCATCGCACATGAGCTCGAATGGTAAGTTCTAATATGGAGTAATGATTACTGGTGCTAAGATCAGTTTCTTCTTCAGCTCCTCAAATGCAACGTGACACGAATCATCAAAAGCAAACTAGATGTCTTTCTCTAGAAGGTTGCAGAGAGGCTTAGCTATCTTCGAAAAATCTTTAATAAACCATATGTAGAAACCCACATGGCCAAGAAAATTGCGAATTCCTTTTACTAAGTTTGGCAGAGGAAGCTTGTCAATAACCTCAATCTTTGCCTTGTCCATCTTCATCCCTTTAATAGAAATTTATGGCTAAGAACTATGCCTTCTTGAACCATAAAATGATATTTTTCTTAATTCAGGATGAGGTTAGTCTCTTCACACCTTTTCAGCACAGATGATAATGTCTGCAAACAACTATTGTAATCATCCCCAAATACTGAAAAGTCATCCATAAACACTTCCAGGCCATGTTCAATCATATCCGCAAAAATGGCCATCATGCAACGTTGAAAGGTTGTTGGAGCATTGCAAAGCCCAAATGACATTCTTCTAAATGCAAATGTACCATAGGGACAAGTAAATGTTGTATTTTCTTGGTCCTCAGGTGCTATGGCAATTTGGTTATATCTAGAATAACCATCCAAGAAGCAATAATAGGCCTTTCTTGCCAGTCTGTCCAATATCTGGTCTATGAAAAGAAGCGAGAAATGGTCCTTTCGGGTGGCCTTATTCAGTTTGTGGTAGTTCATGCACACCCTCCAGCCTGTGACCTTGCGAGAGGGAATGAGCTCATTATTTTCATTGGTGACTACCATCATGCCACCTTTCTTCGGCACACATTGAATTGGGGATACCCAGAGGCTGTCAGAAATAGGATAGATTATACCAGTGTTGAGCCACTTGATTATCTCCTTCTTCGCCACTTCTTTCATAACTGGATTTAGCCTCCTCCGGTGTTCCACAACACCACTGTGATTATCCTCTCACAAGATCTTATGCATGCAAATGGAGGGGCTAATGCCTTGGATATCTGCTATAGTCCATCCAATAACATGTTTATATTTCCTTAGCACACAGAGAAGTTTCTTCGTTTAATTATCTAAGAGGGATGATGATTTGATTACTGGAAGGGTGGAGATTGATTCTAAATAAGCATATTGTAAATGATTAGGAAATGGTTTTAGTTCAAGCCTTGGAGGTTCCTCAATGGAAGGCTTAGATGCCTTTTTACTTGTATTAGAATCCAAGGTTTCAAACTTGGGTGACCGATATTGCCTAGGAATCGTTTCTAGGCGCTTTATAAAATCTGATACATCGTCCTTAGCATCTTCATCGTTATCAGATGATGAATTTAATGCCAAAGTAATGGAATCTTTAGAAATATTGGCTTGGAATGTCTCATGAATGATATTATCTAGTAAACCTATATAAGAACACTCTTCTTGATCTTGAGGAAACTTAATTGCTTTGAAAATGTTGAAAGTTACCTCTTGATCTTGAACTCTCATAGTCAATTCTCCTTTTTACACATCTATGAGTGTTCTCCCTGTGGCCAGGAACAGTCTGCCTAGGATCAATGGGACCCTATGGTCTTCTTTTATATCCAGAATCACAAAGTCTGCAGGGAATATGAACTTGTCCACTTTTATCAGGACATCTTCCACAATCCCCTTCGGGTATGTATATGAATGATCGGCTAGTTGGAGGGTCACTGATGTGGGCTTGCACTCCTCCAAACCTAACCTCTGGAATATAGATAGGGGCATGAGATTAATACTTGCTCTCATATCACACAACACTTGGCCTAGGAAATTCTCTCCTATGGCACAAGGGATTGTAAAGCTTCCTGAATCCTTCAACTTTGGGGGAAGCTTTTATTGCAAGACAACACTACATTCTTCAAACAATGCTATCATTTCAAACTCGCTCAGCTTACGTTTCTTGGATAATATATCTTTCATGAATTTAACGTAACTGGGCATTTGTTCCAATGCTTCAGCAAAAGGGATGTTAATATGAAGTTTCTTGAAAACTTCCAAAAACTTTTTAAATTGCTCATCCATCTTATGTTTGATTTACCTATTTGGAAAAGGTAATGGATGAACGTAAGGCCTATTGTCCACTTTCTTGTCCTCGACCTTCTTTTGAACTTTCTCTTCATCCTTTTCACTTCCCCCTTCTTTCTTATCGTCCACTTTCTTGTGGACCACTTCATCTTGGTCTTGGGTCTTATCTACCTCATTCGTTAGCAATTTTGTCTTCGGATTTCCCTCTATATCCTTCCCACTCCTTAGTGAGATGACATTACAATGCTCATTTGAGGCACCCTTAGGATTATTAACTGTATCACTAGGGAAGGTGCTTGGGGGCCTATTGTTGATGGCATTAGCCAACTGCCCCACTTGAGTTTCCAACGCTCTCATCAAAGCCGTTTGGCTTTGAATCATCGAATTGTTCTTTTCTAAATGAGCATTTGTCTTCGTCATGTAAGAATCAGTCTTAACCATAAGCTGCATAAACATATCCTCCAAAGAGGGCTTCTTATCTTACATTAGTTGTCTTGACTGAAAGGGGAATCCAGGAGGATTATAAGGTCGGTCATTTACAGGAGCTGAGGAGGAAGCTCTGTGATTATCTCTCCAAGAGAAATTAGGATGGATTCTCCATCCAGGGTTATATTGGCTGGTGTATGGGTTATTTTGCTGAGAGCGATAGTTGCCAATATAACATACACTTTCTGACAAAGAATGGCACCTATCACTCGTGTGGTTATCACCGCATTTGTCACACAACACAAATAAGCTTTGGTTAGCTTGATGTCCCATACTGTCCATCTTACTAGCTAAAACAGCAACCTGTGCTGATAATAAGGTTAATGCATCTACTTCATGCACTCCAGCTACCCTCCATGGAGTGTTCCCTGCTGTTGACCATTAGTAGCTATTAGTAGCTAATTTCTCCAAAAGTTGGAAGGCCTCATCGAAAGATTTGTTGAGTAAAGAGCCTCCAGCTACAGCATCAACAATGAAATGAGTAGATTTGGTACCAAGGTTGTATCTCATGATGAGGGCACCTTCTTAGTAAATCCTTGTACCTTTCCTAGGCTTCGTGCAAGGATTCTAATTTAGTCTGAGTGAATGATGTAATATCATTCACCATCTCCGCAGCCTTGGAAGGGGAAAAATATTTATTCAAAAATTTAGTACATACCTCTACCCAGGTTGTAATGGATCTCGTTGGAAGATAGTGTAACCAACTTTTGGCTCTATCCCTTAAAGAGAAAGGGAAAAGCCCTAGGCGAATAACATCCTCGAATACTCCATTGTGCCTAAACATATCTCAAATCTCCAGGAAGTTCGAGAGATGTGCATTGGGATCCTCATTAGATAAGCTTCTAAACTGTACAGAAGTTTGGATCATTTGAATGGTGGCTAGCTTTATCTTAAAATTATTAGCCCAAATGGTAGGACGTCTGATACTGGATTGCAAACTATCCATCTAAGGAGTTGTAAACTCCCTCAATGGCCTTGTGTGACTATTGTCCTCCACCTCATGCATAGCGGCTTCTTCCGCCATCTTCTAGTTACCTAAAATAATCAACGAATAAGAAAAGTTAAATTAATATACACAAAAAGAACTTGAACTAGAGCTACTTCAACTCGTTGTTAATATTAGCTCTACTGAATTTAATCCGTTGTCCCTGAAAATGGCGCTAAAAACTTGTTCGTTTTTTTGCTTACCGCAAGTGCACGGATCGCACTTGTAGTGTAGTTAGGAGTCATATATCGTTCCCACGAGGACAATGGTTAAAACCAGTGTTAAATATAAACTAATAGTTCAAGTATTTCTATTCAAGGACATATAAATTGAGAAAAAGTATGTGAATTAATTAAAAGATCTTAAAAACTATAAAATTGGATTAAGTTAATGATTAGAGAATAAGGAATCCTCTTTCACCTCCTACTTCCATTGATAATAAGTAATCCTTACGAGCAATATACACAAAATGATTAGGTTAGCTTGAGAATCTATATTAGTTAAAAGCCTATGTCTAGGTCAATCAATCATGCTTCAATTACCTAATTCACTATGTTTCCATAAGAACTAGTGTAAATCCACTCATTAAGATCTATTCCCAATCAATTACTATACATAGTCAATAGGTATATTTCTATCATATTAATGAATCATCGCATTCAAGCCAATTGAATGAAATAGAACATGCATCAATCATATATGTGATCTCAAATCCAAATTTCTATCTCTAGGTTCATTAGATTTTATCAAATCACTTAAAAACTAATCAAACATTTAAGAGCATTAAGCATTATATGATTGAACAAAGCCAAACCATGGATATATACTCAAGAGATTACAATATTATTCAACATCCATAGGAGGATCCAAAGAAAAACCCTATAAACAGCTTAGCTACTCATGACAAACAAAAATATATCACAAATGCTCATTGTCATGATAAAGAAAGAGAGGAAAGTGAAGGAAAGAGAAGACAAAGCTCAATGAGATGATCCTTCAAGCTTCAATCCTCCTCCAAGGTGAAGATGACCTTCAATCTTGGTCACTTTTGCTTCCTATTAGTGTAAAATATAAAACCCTAGCCGCAACTCTCCAAAAATAACCTAACTCTATGTAGAAAATTAATGCAACAGTATTTATAGGGCTCAAAAAAGAGTCACACCACGACTTTCAACTTCCTACGCTGCAACACGTATACAATTTAGGTCACAACGCCATGGCATTCATTCTTTTGCACTATGACGTTCAAAATACATAACTCTCTACCTGAACAGGGGAATGTCCCACGCTGCGGCATTCATATGCCACGCTGCGGCATGACAAGCTGATCCTTGATCCTGGATTTCTCTTGCAATGCTGGTCCAATTCTTCTAAGTTTCACTTGGTTGGAACCCTACCTACCATAGAGAAATTACCAATTCAACAATAAGTACAAATGTACTCAATCTATCAAAGAATTAGAAACATTTTCTCAAAATCAAAATGGAAGATACTGAAATTGAATTATATGAACACGAAGCTAAAGTCTTCCAATCATGCATCAAAACTAAGACTAAGTCATCAATATAGCACTGATATGGGGCACAAATAACTACAATTTGTGGAGTTATCATCAGTCCAATACATCATTACTCTAATATATACCCATGTAAAGACTTGATATCTCATATCAATGACCCATAAGATGTGGCCATCAGTCTACGCACATACTAGTCTCTATGCATTATTGTCATCCTGGTTAACAGTAATACTTAACTAGGGACATTTAAGAATAGTGTCCTATTTCTATCCAATAGGATCTTACGATCAAGTCATCCACTTGATGTCCTATGGCATCAAACTTACTATTCTAAAGACTTTATTATGTATATCATAAATAACACAATAAATGAAATATCTCATATATTAAATAAATAGCATAATACAATGTATGTAAGACGGTCAAAATAAATTGGCCTCAGGGCATACACTAACAGAAGGTGTCAGCAAGGACGTTAAACCAAAGACATCGAAATAAAGCAGGCAAGCACCAAAAGCAACATATCTAAAGGACAAATGCCAGCATACACAAACTTAAGCACTAGCAAAGCACATGTATATGGCATAAATGACAACCAAGAGTATCAGATAGGCACATGCAATCCAACAACATATTGAGAGCAACAACATACAAGATGAATAGGCGCATGCAAAATGACATATAGGCTATGAAACAACAGGCCACATAACAAAGATAATTAGAAAAGGAAGGGACAAGTAAACAATATCAATGCAAAACATTAATTAAATAAAATAACAACTAATTAAAAATAAAATAAAGAAAAACCAAACAAAAAATAGTAAAAAGATAATAAAAAAATAATAATAAAAATAAAAATAAAAGTAAAAGGGGAAGAATATAGAACCTAGTAGGTACGAGTTACAATGGGTTTGGGGATTGGGGTTTTGAGAGAGGACGAGGAGATGATGGGTACAACTACAGTAGGTGTTGGACGGTGGAAGGAAGGGAGAATGGGTGATTAGTGTTATAGTGGGAATGGGTTACGGAGGTTTTGGGGAGTGAGTTATTGGGCCCACGATGATTAATGGGGATTGGGGTTTGAGGAAGGATGGGGAGGTGGTGCGTGTAGGGTGAAGGTAAGAGGGAAAGGAGCTTATGGGGTTTATAAGTGGTGGTACGGTGGATGGGTGGTTGTTTGGGAGAAAAAGATGGGGTAGGTGGGTATTGGCACGGTGTGGGCTCGATGGGAGGAAGATGAGTGGTTGATGAATTTATGTATTGGGGAGTTTAGTATGCGCAAGAGAGAGAGGGGAGACGCAGAGGGGGTTTCAGAATTTGGTGTGGGAAAATTGAGAGGGTGAGAGGTAAGGGGAGGTTTGGTTTATTCCCATTTTTTTTAAAATCTAAAGGGGACACGACCGTGTCAAAGGGAGACACAGCTATGTGACTTGAATCCTCTCAAATAGAAACGTTGGGGGGTTAGACACGGTCGTGTCTAACTTTTCCATCATTTCTGTGATAGACACACGGCCGTGTAAAATGAGACACAATCGTGCCTCTTGCCAAGAATCTCACAGAAGTGTTTTGGAGGTTAGACACGACTGTGTCTAACTCCTTAATCACATCTGGAAAGGGGGAAACAAAGCAAACAACAGAAAAACTAAATGCAATGACTAAGAATACAAAAGAAATAAAAAAGAAAACATGATAAGGGATAGAAACACATGTTGCTTCCTGTGAAGTGCTAATTTAAGGTCCTTAACTTGACCACTCATAAAATTTAAGCTGGAGGTAAAGGATCAAAAAGGGGTTGAGTAACTCCCTTCTCGATAGGGTTCCCAATGAAGTAAGGTTTCAGTCGTTGGCCATTTACTTTGAAAGCTCCACTATCTTCATTCCAAACCTTAATGGCTCCATGAGGAAACACCTTAAGCACTTTGAAAAGGCTTAACCACCGAGATTTCAACTTCCCAGGAAAAAGCTTCAAACATGAGTTAAATAAGAGGACCAACTCTCCTTCTTGGAACTCTCGGTGCAAGATATGCTTGTCATGCCAACGCTTGGTCCTATCCTTGTAAAGTTGTGCATTCTCATAAGCATCAAGAAGTAGTTCATCCAACTTATTGATTTGTAGAAGGCGTTGAGCTCCAACAGCCTTCATATCAAAATTTAGCATGCGAATTGCCCAAAAGGCCTTGTGCTCAAGCTCAACTGGTAAGTGATAGGATTTACCATAGACTAATCGGAATGGTGTGGTTCTGATTAGAGTCTTGAATGTCATACGGTAAGCCCATAAAGCATTATCAAGCTTCAAAGACCAATCTTTACGAGATGTACTTACCGTCTTTTCAAGAATTTGATTGATATCCTAGTTGGATATCTCTACTTAGTCACTCGTTTGGGGATGATATGGTGTAGCAATGTGATGAGTCACCCCATACTTCAACAAACCCTCAAATTGGCGATTGCAAAAGTGTGAACTGTCGTCACTTATAATGGCTCGTGGTGTACCAAACCTTGAAAAGATATTTCGTTTAAGAAACTTTACCACAACCTTCACGTTATTTGTTGGAGAGGCAATAGCTTCAACCCACTTGGACACATAATCCACTCTAACCAAGATAAATTTGTGACCAAAGGAAATGGGAAAAGGTCTCATGAAATCAATGCCCCAGACATCAAAAAGTTCAACCTCTAAAATGTTATTCAAGGGCATTTCATTTCTTCTCGAGATATTCCTACTTCTTTGGCATCGATCACATACAAGCACAAAGTTGAGGGCATCATGAAAAAGGGTAGGCCAATAAAAACCACATTGAAGCACCTTAGCCATTGTCTTGGTAAAACAAAAATGGCCTCTATATGGGGAGGAATGATAATGGGAAAGGATGCTTCCAACTTTATCTTAGGGAAGACAATGCCAAATGAGACTATTTGCACTTCTCTTGTAAAGCAAAGGCTCTTCCCAAAAATAGTGCTTCACATCAGAGAGGAACTTTTTCTTTTTGTGATATGAAAAATCAAGCAGTATGACCCTACCAACCAAGAAATTTACAAGGTCTACATACCGTGGAGTCTCCATCATGGAAAAGAGTTGCTCATATGGAAAACTATCATCAATAGGAGGCTTAACACTCCTTGCTTCCTTTTCTTGTGGAATTCATGATAGATGATCGACAACGAAATTTTCAACTCCTTTTTTGTCCTGAATCTCTAAATTGAATTCTTGCAACAATAAAATCTATCGGATCAACCCAAGCTTCGCATCTTTCTTACACAAAAGATATTTGAGAGCAACATGATTAGTATAGACCATCACTTTCGACCTAACTAGGCAAGATCGGGACTTATCAAAACAAACATCACTGCCAAGAGCTCTTTTTCGGTGGTAGCATAATTTAGCTATGCATCATCCAAGGTCTTACTAGCATAGTAAATGACATGGAGCTTATTTTCCTTCCTTTTCCCCAACACGGCTCCAATTGCATAATCACTTGCATTGCACATCAACTCGAATGGAAATTCTAAATCCGATGATTGCATAATAGGAGTAGAGATTAATGCCTCCTTCAACCTGTAAAAAGAATTAAGGCAAGATTAGCCAAATACAAAAGACACATCTTTATTAAGCATATTAGACAAAGGTTTTGCAAGTTTAAAAAAATCTTTTATAAACTGCCAGTAAAACCTGGCATGACCCAAAAAGCTCCAGATACCTTTAACCGAATTTGGTGGTAGTAGCCTCTCAATCACCTTGATCTTTGCTTTATCCAACACTATGCCCTTCTCTGACACCAAGTGTCCTAAGACAATGCCTTCACATACCATAAAATGACATTTCTCCTAATTCAAAATAAGGTTAGCTTCCTCATATCTTTGTAACACTTGAAATAAGTTACTCAAACAATTATCAAAAGTAGTGCCATAAATAGAGAAATCATCTATGAATACTTCTATAATATTTTCAATAAAATAAGAAAAAATAGCCATCATACATCATTGAAAAATAGCTGGTACATTACAAAGTCCAAAAAGCATACGTCTGTAAGCATAAGTACCATAGGGACATGTAAAGGTAGTTTTATCTTGATCATTAGGGTGGATAGGGATTTGAAGGAAACCGGAATATCCATCCAAATAGCAAAAGAAATAGTGTTTAACTAACCTCTCAAGCATTTGATCAATAAAGGAAAGAGGGAAGTGGTCTTTCCGGGTTGCACTATTCAACTTCTTATAATCAATACACATCCTCCAACCCGTGACTGTCCTAGTTGGAATTAACTCATTCTTTTCATTCTTAATCACATTCATACCAACCTTTTAAGGTACAACATGCAATGGACTCACCCATTGACTATCTGAGATCAGGTAAATAATCTCGGCATCTAAGAGTTTGAAAATTTCTTTTTTAACAACTTTTCACATGTTTGGGTTAAGTTTTCTTTGGCGCTCTACAGAAGGTTTACAATCATCTTCTGTTAAGATTCGATGCATGCAAATAGAAGGACTAATTCCTTTGATATCATCAATAGTATACCCTATGACTCTTTTATGCACTCTAAGTTCATTCAACAACTTATCAACCTCATTATCATTAAGATTTGCATTTATAATGATAGGATATGTAGAATTAGGGCCAAGAAATGCGTACCTTAGCATTGGTGGAAGAGGTTTAAGTTCTACCTTTGAGGCCTCCTTTTGTTTAAGATAAGAATCTTCAGTTGAGAGGACCTTGAGCTCCTTGAATTTACTGTTTAGAGAAGGGGAAACAGTTGGGCATGCATCCAAAATTTGAGCACAGGTCACCACCTCCTTATCTTCATCATTTGTGTTACCATTGTGCACCAAACACTCCTCTAAAGGGTCTTATGGATGACTTTTAGTGTACACCTCTCTATTTAGCCTTTCTTCCACATCAACGTGTTACCAAGTGACCTCAATACTCAAGAGGGGGGGTGAATTGAGTATGTAAAATATTTTTGTAAATCTTTTGCAAAACGTTTGATTGACAATTTTCGTTGAAGCTATTGGATGATTGAAGTGAATAGATAAACGAGATTGAACACTTCACTCACAAATAAACAACTCAAGATAGAAAGAATTCAAGCAAAGCAAAATATCGAACTCAACTTAAGCAAATATAATTAAAGCACAAAGTAAAGAGATAGAGTTGAGAGGAACAAACACAAGATTTATCCTGGTTCAGCCACCAATCCACTTGTGACCTACGTCCAGTCCTCAAGCAAACCACTCGAGATTTTTCACTAAACTTCAAGCTTGAACGGGTGCTTGAAAACCTTTACACAAAAGAGCACTCAACCCCTTGAGATGCCTCACCCTTGAGCTTGAGCCTCAAACCAGGGATGCCTCACCCTTTTCACTAGAGGGATACCTCACCCTCTTTACAACCTTTGAAGGATGCCTCACCTTCAACAAGGGATACCTCACCCTTTACAAACTTTGAGAGATACCTCACTCTCTTTTTCTCTAGAGGGATGCCTCACCGCCTTTACAAAGAATCAAAGTGTTTATAAAATGAAAACTCTCACAAGAGTGGATGATACAAATTGAAGCCCTATAATGCTCTTCAAGAATATCTCAACAATATATACCAAAAACAGAGCAAAAGTGATTTAAGGATGAATCTCGGATTATAGCAATTGATAGATGTTTCTCAAGTGTTGTTCAACCACAAATGATGCCCCAAGATGAGTATTTATAAGTTATTGGAACAATAGAGCCATTGGGTGCTTTAATGGGCAACATTAAAAGCCAAATAATATAACCGTTGGGCTTGTCAGAATGCTGGTAATCGATTATAGGGTACTGGTAATCGATTACATGATAGTTAGAACGTGTTCTTGGCTTTCTGGGTTTGTGGTAATCGATTACAAGACGTGTGTAATCGATTACACGCCCTCTGACTTTATGGTAATCGATTACAATATTGATGTAATCGATTACACAGCCTTTTTTATCGTGTTCTTAGATTTCTGGGAACATGGTAATCGATTACATGGATGTTGTAATCGATTACAAGTCCTCTGACTTGCTGGTAATCGATTACCAAGAGCATGTAATCGATTACTTTCCACTTTGAACACATTTTTCAATCCCAATTAAGTCTCTAGGCCATTTATATCATTTGGGTACTTGGACAAAACAAGATTTACAAATGTTTACCATAATCCAAGATTGAAATCAACATTTCTTTAAAATATGAACTTTGAAAACAAGTTGATTTATGAGATCTTTGAAAAACCATTTGAATATAATTGAGATACCTTGAGAGCATTTCACATTGATGTTCTAAGACCTATATCTAATATACCTCTTTTGATCTTGGTCTTCTTCTTTTGGTCTTGTTCTTTTCCTTTGATCTTGATCTTCTCTTTTGATCTTGGTCTTTTCTTTTGATCTTGGTCTTCTTCTCTTGGCTTTGTTATCATCAAAAACTTATTTGATATGCTTCATGACATAAGCATTCACACAACGCTCAATCAAGAATCAACAAAGGATGGTTACTTGGAAACTTCTTCGCCTACTTTAAGGGTTATAGTCCAGTGTTTCACATCAAACATGACTCCAGCAGTGACTAGGAATGGCCTTCCCATGATGATGGGGATTTGAGCATCAACTTCCATCTCAAGCACAACAAAATTGACTGATTTTGAAAACTTGCCCACCTTCAAGGGTACATTCTCCAATATGCCAGTAGGATGTTTGATTAACTTATCTGCTAATTGAAGAGAGATGGTGGTTGGATTGAGCTCCCCAATATCAAGTTTTTCGCAAAAAGAAAGGGGCATCAAACTCACACTTGCCCCAAGATCACATAAAGCCTTGTAGATATTCATTTTTCCATTTGAACACGGAATTGAAAAGCTACCCAGATCCTTAAGCTTAAGAGGAAGCTTGTTTTGAATGATTGCATTATATTTTTCTGTCAAAGCAACGGTTTCATAGTCTTCAAGCTTCCTCTTATCAGAGAGAATCTCTTTCAAGAACTTAGCATAGGAGGGCATTTGGGAGAGAGCTTCCGTAAAAGGAACGTTAATGTAAAACTTCTTAAGTACCTCAAAAAATCTTCTAAATTGATGGTCGAGCTTTTCCTTTTGATACCTTTGAGGGAAGGGTAAAGGTGGAACATATTCTTTTGGAGGAACATACCTTTTAGCACTTTCTTCATCTCCTTCTTTGTCCTCGCTCTTCTCTTGCTTCTCCTCCTTTTCATGGGTTTCTTTATCTTTAAGCTTTTCTTCCCTTGTGGGGCCTTCAAGTTGCTTACCACTTCTTAATGAAATTGCTTGAACTTGCTCCTTTGGGTTTAGTCTCCAGTTGACTTAGTATTTGCCCTTGAATCATGTTGAACAAGATTGCTTGTTTTGCTATTTGAGTTTCAAGCATCTTGGAGTGAGTGACCATTTGGTCTAGGCGAGTACTAAGTTGTTGGTGGACTCCCCATATTGTTGCAACTATGCTTGAATGACTTGATTTTGCTCCTTTTGAGTAACTATGAAATTCTCCAAGAGGGCTTCTAAATTGGACTTCGCACCTTGAGAAGATTATTGAGGTTGTTGGAATCCAGGTGGAGGTATATTGTTGGATGGAACCCCTTTATTTTGTTGGTTACCATATGGAAAATTAAGGTGGTTTATCCATCTAAGGTTATATGCATTGGAGAAAGGATTTCCTTGAGCCTTGAAATTGCCATTTTGCAAATACTTCACTTGCTCCAAAGATGGGTCTTGAGAATATGTTGCTATTGTATTGCATTCCAATGGCAAATGCCCTCCTCCATATGTTTCACAAGTTATGTTAGTAGTAGCAACGACATTGACATTCAGCTTCCCAAGTGATTTAGTCAAGGCATCAAACTTGGCATTTAACATAGTTATAGTATCAAGCTCTATCATTCTGGCTTGCTTCTTTGAAGATAATCTCTCACTTGGTCACAAATAAATGTTCGAAGCAACCTCCTAAATTAAAGCCATTGCCTCTGTTGGAGTCTTTACCATCAAAGCACCACCAGTTGCGGCATCAAGAGTTTCCTTTGTAGGAAAAGTTAACCCAGCATAAAATGTTTGCATAACAACAAAATCTTGTAAGCCATGATGTGGACATTGACGAACGAGATCATTATACCCCTTTCATGCTTCATAAAGTGATTCATCTTCCTGTTGGGAGAAGGTACTAATGTCATAACGAAGCTTGATTATTTTTCCAATCAGATAGTACTTGTCTAAGAAAGCTTGCTCCATCAAGTGTCATGTGATAAGTGAATTTGAGGCTTCTGAGTGAATCCACTTCTTTGCCTTCCTTCTAAGAGAAAAAGGGAAAAGGTTGACCCATATAACATCGATTGAAACCCTATTTATCTTAATCATGTCACATAGCTCAAAGAATTCATCCAAATACTGATTTGGGTCCTCAGTTGGTGGCCCACTAAATTGTAATTGTTAAACCATCTAGATCAATGATGTCTTGATCTCGAAGTAGTTGACCTCTACCCGTGGCCTAACAATGGAAGACTGACGAGTGTTAGTGATGGGAGTCCCATAATCCCTTAGCTTTTGCTCTTAATTGGCAACTTGATTATTGTTGTTCACGATTTGGTCTTCCTCAAATCTCAGAGTTCTTCTTTCCCTTCTAAGATTACGAAGTGTCCTCTCGATCTCAAGATCAATTAGGATAATAAGATCTTCTTGACTCCTCGTTCTTTGCATAAGAAAGAAATAACACCTGAAAATTCAAAGAATAAATTAGATAAAATAAGATGAAAAATAAAATAAAAATTACTTAAATCAACCAAATTGCCGCTTGTGTTAATATCAACACGATCCTCTGCAACGATGCCAAAAAACTTTTTGTGAATTTTTAGCAAGCGCACGAATCGTCTAAGTAGTAAAATAAAGATCGTTCCCACAAGGATCGATTGATTACTAACTCTTATGTCGATTCTAATTATTTAAGCAATAATAAACAATAGTGAAAGCTAAATTAAAATTAAAACAAAACTCAAAGTAATAAAGTGAACAATTAAATCGAGAAAAGTTTAGATTCAATCAAGGTTTAAAGGCCTAGGACTATGAATTCACTACAATACTCCCTATGATAAATTGTAATCCTATCTTTGTTAATGTTCAATTATGTTCTTGAAGGTGAATTGTCCTAAATTATTGAATTGTCCTAAATTATTTAAAGCCCAATTTCTTGGCATTAAAACATGCTAAAACCTCACAAATCCCATTCTCATGACAATTAATCCAAATTCCAACCTATTAAGTTTTATGACAATTGTTTACCCCTCAAAGGATTTAATCTCATTCTAAGTCTTAATTCCTAAGTTCAATTCTTAGATTATCTAGCAATTAGACTTTATCTTTCGATCCTTCATCTAAAGCCTAAGATCATGTAAATGTGACTGCCAACATATCACAAGCATTAAGCATACTAAGAATGAATCAAGAACAATAATCTTTCATTAACAAAGAATCAAATTAACAATTCAACATAGAGAAATAGAGAGTTACATCCTAATCCTAGAAAAAGAAGTTTAGCCACTCATGGAAAATGTTGCACAAACAAGAACAATAGTCAAAGAAATAACCATGATTCAATCTTTGGACAATAAAAAAGAATAAAATTAAAAAAAGAAGATTGAGAAGATGAAGATGGAGAAGATGCATTCAATGGTTGAACTTGAATACTCTTGTTCCTTGTCTTCCAAGCCCTCGCCTCCAATCCTTGCCTCTGCCTCTAAAAACCTATCGTCACCTAAGACTCTAGCCAAAAAGTTCCTTTAGGTTTAGGGATTTGCTCAATTTATAATCATATAAGGGTAAAACAACTTGTTTTTCACACCAGGAAGGCTCACACGGCCATGTCTAAGATCAACACGGTCGTGTGAGCTTAAAAATCACATAACTTGTAGCGTAAGGGGAGACACGGTCGTGTCTCCAAGTCAAAAGCTTCATTGAAGTTATACTCGGTCTTGTGAGCTTGACAGAAGCATTTTTCAAGTTAGACACAGCCGTGTCTAACTCCACAATCACTCACAGGGCCCTGTCTAACTCTTCAATCACTCACAGGGCCAAAATGATTCTCTTTTGCTCTAAAAACGTGATGTCTTCACCTGCTTTCACTCCAAATGTGATTAACCTCTTTCAATATGCAAAAACAAAGACAATGATAAGGATCCATCTAAAATTCATCAATAAACATAAGCAAATCACCATAATTTACCCATTTTAAAGTTATAAAATATAGGCTTATCACATGGTGTGATGTAAATTTTTTTTCTTGACATCCTTCCATGAAATAATATTTGTTTTGTTTTCTCAGTGTTCTTTCATTTATTTTATATGTGAGATATTAGTTTTGATTTGTGTTAACTACTCTTCTCACATATACTTGCTATGAGTGATACTATACTTCTAAGTAATTTTCATTGTTGAGGGTAACATTTGTTAGGATTACATGCGGTTGAAATGTGTTTTCTAATGGGGATTATAGTTATGATATTTGGAGACATTGGGTATATGTCGTAGTAGCTATATTATTTGCACACTCTGAGTTTGATGATGGTTGAATTTTTTGTGTGTGGCAATTGTGGTGTTATTATGCATGACTGATATTCCTGAATTGAGATAAATTAGATTTTATTGAATTGATTGGAGATATGATTTACTTTGAGCTTTGTTTTAAGTCACTTTCATAGCTAGGGATTACCAATAAGCTGATTGGAGGTTATGATAATAGCCTAATTTTTTTTTATATTTTTCATATAAAAAATAGGGATTATTATATCTTAATATATTTAATTTTATTAATTTTTTGGCATTATCATTTGTATCTTTGAGATAAATTAATTACTAAATTATGTACTAATTGTAGATATTTAAAAGTAAAAGTGGTACAATTAGTAAGATGTTAGGATGTGCCATAAAGAAAAGTAATTGAAAAAGAGCCTTTGCACCATAACTTTTATGACATCACAAATGTCATTTTGCAAGATTAAGATAAATATAAAGGATTTTGGATAAAATAAGGAGAACCTGAAGATGGAGTTTTGAAGAGATCTTATCCAAATATTATATCTTATCCAAAGTCCTATTAGGTGTGGAAACTTGAAGATAAGGATAATTAAAGATTGGGTAAGGATCATTAAAGAGAAGATAATTTATTGCAAATTCATATTCAACTTATATTTTTTGACATTGCTGCTGTATTTAGACCATATCTTGTGCTACAGATATCAGATCGACACGATTCTTATGGCTTTGGAAAACTAACAAAAAATGTAACAACTATTTTGTTGACCTTGAAGGTCGATTTTGTCATATGAAGAATGAGAAAAATAAAGAGAGAAAAAGACAAAAATTTGGTAACCTTCAATATAAAGAAATTAATTTTCCTAAAATTAATTTCCTAAATCCAATCTAGATCTTTTCATTAATTGGGGACCAATTAAGAAGATTGAGTTTCCTAAATTTAATTTCCTAAATTCAATCGATATCTTTTTATTATTTGGGAACTAAATAAGGAGATTTTGTGAAAAATACACTCTTATTAGGTAAAATCTCTTATTAATAGACAAGGAACTAGGCGGCTTGAGACCAGAGAGAGACACATAGCACTGAACGAAGCAGAGGAAGAAAGAGTAGCAAATTTTATTTTCTAAGATTAAGATGAAACCTTAATCTTTGTTTTAGATGATTTAATTTTGTTTGGGTTATTTTTCTTTGTTCTATAATTGCACAATGATGATGATTATTGATCTTTAATTGTATTCAATTTAATTTTTATTAATTGTCTTGTAGTCAATTAGTAAATTTAAATTCATATATTTTAATTACATGTCTAATTCTTGTAGTCTTAGGTGTGAGTTATGCAATAGTATTCAATGCTTTAGTGATCTAAGAATTGAATAATTAATCCTATATTAAATTGTTTATGTCATAATTTAAATATGTCATGTTATTTTAAATGAATTATGTCATTAATTTGGTTGCAATAATCTTTAGTAGTGGTTAAAGTTTGTAATTATAGACACTCCATTGAATAAGATTAATTTGCATTCAAGTTAAATTCATATTTGCATAGCTAGTGGTGGATTCGAGGTCCTAGAATTGATCTTTGATTGATCTTGTAATTTAATTTGAGATATTTCATTTAGATTTATTATTTAATTTTAGTTTTAGTTCAGCACGTAATTTAAATTTTTAGATTAATTAAACAAAATAAAAATCTCTTGTCTTATTCTTTAAATTAATTTAGGTAGATATTAGATTTTTGTTAATCTTGTCATTCCTGGTTAATACGACACCCTTATATTTGCCAGATATTGATAACTCCACAAGGTGTAGTTATTTGTGCCCCATATATGTAGTTTACTGATTGCTTAAGTCCTTGTTGTACGCATATTTGGAAAGTTTTGTACTCATATTGGTTATATTCAATGTTGATACCTTTCCTGTATGTAATTAAGCAAACTGTGCATATTATTTGATTGATTAAGTAGATTTGCAACTCTTACTGATGTGGTGCTTTCTCTATATTAGGAAGGACTTCAAATAAGATGATATGAGGAGCATTTGAGCTAGAATGGGAAGAAAAAGCCAAATTTGCATTTCAGCAGGCAACACCGCGGCACAGGCATATCAATGCCGCGGTGTGGTGCATTCCCCTGATAAGTCAGAGAGTTGCGCAAATTGAGCACCACAGCGCAAGGAAATCAATGCCGCGGCGAACCTAACCTAAATTGACACGCGCCGTGGCGTAGGCATATTAATGCTGCGATGTGCCTCTGTTTTTCTGAGTCTATAATAACGTTTTCAACAGATTTTTAGAGGGAGTTTTTGAGAGCTCTGCTTTAGTTTTTAGGTTTTAGAGAGACTGCGGCCTGTTCCTCATTTCTGGACAGATTGGAGTATGAAGGAGTCAAGAATGGAGGTCATCTTCCTTAGGGAAGATGATTTGAGCTTCAAAGATAATATCTACTTCCTTCTCCCTTAGTTTTCTTCTCTCCATTATCTTATGAGCATTGTTTTTATTGTTAAATTTGTGTTCAATGGATTAGCAGCTGTATTTAGGGATACTTTGAATCCATTTTATAAATATTGATATTTATGTTATATTTTGAGTATATATTGATGTTTAGCTTTGTTCAATCATATGGTTCTTAATGCTTTTGAAGGTTTGATCAGCTTTTGAATGATTTGTTGAAATCTGATGAACCTAGACATAGGAATTTGGATCTTAGATCATACGTACGGTTGATGCATGTTCGATAAGTTTAATTGGCTTGGATGAGTTGATTCGCTAACTGGATAGCAATATACATTTTAACCATGTATAGCAGGTGTTTGAGAATAAATCGTTCATTAGTGGAGTTTACACTAGTCCTCATGAAAACATAAGAAACATAGTGGATTAGGTAAATGACACCAGGGTTGATTGACCTAGACATAGGCTTTTGACTAAATCAGATTCTCAAGCTAACTTAACAATTCATTGATGTTGCTTATAAGGATTGCGTATCATTAGTTTGAAATAGGAGGTGAAGAAGGATTCCCTAGATCTCTAAATCATTATCTTTATTGTTTTTGTAGTCTAGATTTAGTTTATTTATAATTTTTTTATTTTATATGTTCTTGAATAGAATTTAGCTAAGCTATTGGTTGTTACTTAGTAATGGAAGCCATATATCCTCGTGGGAATGAACTTATGCTCTGTATCTATATTACTTGTATGACCCATGCACTTGCGGCCTAATAAAGGGACAAACAAGTTTTTAGCGCCATTGCCAGGGATAATGGTGCATTTCCGTATAGTTTACCCTTATTCCTTGGCAATTGCCAGGGGATAATAGTTTAATTCTAGATTGCTAATATCAACAATGAGTTTAGCTAGTTCTAATTCAAGCTGTATAGTTCTTTTCTCATTTAAGTTTACATTCTTTGTAGTTTAGGTACAATAAATGGAGGATGAGCTTCATCATTCGAGGCCTTTGTGGAAGCTCGAGACACCGCAAATAGAGAACCTCAATCAGGTGAAGGAAGGCCTACCATCCAATCCATCCCTTTTGTGATCAAACTGGCAATCAGTGTGGTGGTTTGCCTTGACAAAGTTCTACTGGGACTATAACTCAGGCCCTTCTTGGGAGGGAACCCAGTTTTTTATGTTTTTGTTAATTAGTATGTGTTTAGTAAGTTTTAAGTCCTAAATATGTTATAAGTTTAGTTTTGTAGCTCTAGTTAGTTTTTAGGCTCTTCTTTAGTTTAAAGTCTTAAATATGTTAGTATCTTTGATTTTTATATTCTTGTAGTTAGTATGTTTGATTTTAGTATCCGTAGTTAGTTTTAAGTCTTGTATATGTTAGTAGTTTGATTGTAGTAAGTTTTAGTTAGTTTTATGTTTAGTTTTAAGTTATATATAGGTTTATATGTTGATTTTGTTGTTTTGGTATATTTTTGTTGTATATTTTGTAAAATAGCTTTTTGGACAAGTTTTGCTATTGTTGGATGCCACTTTGAATCAATTCCAGCAGCAAAACTGTGTTTGCTGCTAAACTTTGCAGTTAGACTTCTCATGCCACGGTGTTGCGATGTTTCACGCCGCAGCGCCAGAGAGTGTTTTTTGCAGAATTCTACAGAAGAGCTATGACGCTGTGATATTGGCAGTTTAATGTCGTGGCGTTGTGCTCTATTTTGTACATATTTTTTTCGTTTTTCATGTGATTTCATATTGTAGTATGCTCAGATTAATAGTGTGCTTAATTTGTAAAATCTAGGTCCCAAATGCCAATTCAAAGTGAGAACTTTGTCTCACTTTGGTTTGGGAGAGTGTCATTACATGCTTTGGATGAGTCTGATGTATTAAATATGCATGTGATGATATTTTCTAGATGCAGTTGTGAAAGCTACCATGTTTCCATGAGTTACTATTTGTTTTGGTTATTACTGATGGGTTTGCAAAGGAGTTTCAATTTTTAATATTTTGCAAATGATGTTATGCATTTAAATTGAAAAGTTTAATCTAATTGAATGCATGCTTTGTTGCAAAAGAATACTAGTGTTGTTTTGGTTGTTCATGATATGAAAGGTTGCTATTTACCCCCTTTTGAGTGAAACTTTGTGTGATTTGGAAGCATATGAAACAGTTCAGTTGCTATTGATGCATGATTTACATTCTACTTAGATGCACATGTAACTTTGAAAATGATAAGAGTGCATGTCTAGAGAAAGCTTATGGATGTACATGTAGAGTTTCAATTATCCTAGAAGTTGTTTTTAAACTCTCTTGAGGCGAAATCCTATATTGTGCATGATTAAGGAAATGATTAGGGCATTCTTTGGACCGATTGAGCTTTTCAAGCCTACCTTGATATGATGATATCTCTAGGTCCCATTTTGAAGCCTTAATAAATGTTGGCCTTAATTGTTTTTCATCACCATTGTGTTTGTTAACTTGTTAACCATTCTAATGCATGTGAAAACATTGCATTTTCTTCCTACCTTCAATGTTTGTTGAGTATATGATGTGTTATTTCTTGAATTGAGTCTAGTGAGTAGGGGTATATATGTTCAATACAAAATGAGCCTGAAGAAACCAGATGCAAAATTGAAAAAAAAAGCATTGCTATAAAAAATGGAAAAAGAAAAAGAAAGACAAAAATAAGCAAAGCAGAAGAAATGAAATGTATAGTAAGCATCAGAATGGTTCTGGCAAGTTTTCTACATTCCCTGTTGAATACCCTACTAGTTCACTTGTTTTCAATTCTTGAAATCAGATATTTTTGTTTCTCAATTTTTGTATGTATCCTTTCCCTTCTTTTCATACGCCCATTACCATGGCCTGACATTATAAGCTGTAAAGACCCTCTTGATCCTCAGTTGTGTGTGGTTTACATTAGTAGAGAGAAAGTTTAGGATCAATTTTGCAGATTTTATTATTCATATACATGTATGCTGATAAACTGATCCAGATGTGTATGATTTGAAGAGAAGAAGTTTATTGTGCATGTTTGTTGATAATGTGAATTGCATGGAAGGACGCTGGATTATTAGCATGTGAAGGATTATGTATGTGTGAAGCTGGTTTTGGGGCATTTGTGCTTTTTATGGATTAAAGTAGTCATTATATACTAGTAGTTGTAGTTTAATTGAAGAAAAGAAAGATTGAAATTTTCTAATTGTTGAATGAAAAGTTGTTTGAATTATTAAAGTAAGTTTGCTTAGTCATACTTTGTTTTGCTCGAGGACAAGCAAAAGGTTAAGTTTAGGGGTGTGATAACTCCACAAGGTGTAGTTATTTATGCCCCATATATGAACTTTACTGATTGCTTAAGTCCTTGTCGTACGTATATTTGGAAGGTTTTGTACTTATATTGATTATATTCAATGCTGATACCTTTCCTGTATGTAATTGAGCAAATTGTGCATATTATTTGATTAATTAAGTGGATTTGTGACTCTTATTGATTTGGTGTTTTGTCTATATTAGGAAGGGCTTCAAACAAGATGATATGAGGAGCATTTGAGCTAGAATGGGAAGAGAAATCCAAATCTTCATCTCAGCAGGCAACATTGCGATGTAGGCATATCAATGCCGCGGCGTGGTGCATTCCTATGATAAGTCAGAAAGCTGCGCAAATTGAGCGTCGCGGCGCAAGGAAATCAATGTCGCGGTATACCTGACCTAAATTGACACGCGTCACGGTGTAAGAATATTAATGTCGTGGCGTGCCTCTATTTTTCTGAGTCTATAAATATGTTTTTAACAAATTTTTAGAGGGAGTTCTTTAGACTTCCGCTTTAGTTTTTAGGTTTTAGAGAGGTTGCAGCCTGTTCCTCATTTCTGGGCAGATCGGAGGCTGGAGGAGTCAAGAATAGAGGTCATCTTCCTTAGGGAAGATGATTTGAGCTTCAAAGATGATATCTACTTCCTTCTCCCTTAGTTTTCTTCTCTCCCTTATCTTATGAGCACTGTTTTTGTTGTTAACTTCGTGTTCAATGGATTAGCAGCTGTATTTAGGGATACTTTGAATCCTTTTTATAAATATTGATGTTTATGTTATATTTTGACTATATATTGATGTTTAGCTTTGTTCAATCATATGGTTCTTAATGCTTTTGCAGGTTTGATCAGCTTTTGAATGATTTGTTGAAATCTGATGAACCTAGACATAGGAATTTGGATCTTAGATCATACGTATGGTTGATGCATGTTTGACGAGTTCAATTGGCTTGGATGAGTTGATTCACTAACTGGATAGAAATATACCTTTTAGCCATGTATAGCGGGTGTTTGAGAATAGATCGTTCATTAGTGGAGTTTACATTAGTCCTCATGAAAACATAAGAAACATAGTGGATTAGGTAAATGACACTAAGGTTGATTGACCTAGACATAGGCTTTTGACTAAATCAGATTCTCAAGCTAACTTAACAATTCATTGATGTTGCTTATAAGGATTGCGTATCATTAGTATGAAATAGGAGGTGAAGAAGGATTCCCTAGATCTCTAAATCATTATCTTTATTGCTTTTGTAGTCTAGATTTAGTTTATTTGTAATTTCTTTATTTTATATGTTCTTAAATATAATTTAGTTAAGCTATTGGTTATTACTTAGTAATGGAAGCCATATATCCTTGTGGGAATGAACTTATACTTTGTATCTGTATTACTTATATGACCCGTGCACTTGCAGCCTAATAAAGGGACAAATAGATATTACATAAATATTGTGTGCTTGCAAGTAAAGGGTCATTTTATTACTTGAAAATTCTCTACCATGCTCATCTCATAAAGTAGGTTTGGGCTACAACAATTCTAAAACTTAGAAGCTATATAAAAGTCTCTTTGTTAAAGCTTTTGATCAACCTGTATGCTTTGTATGTAACAAGTTTGGTCATGATTCTAATATATAATTTCATAAAAGAAAGGTTGGGACTAATGTTACAAGGAAGAAGAGAACTAACCACAAAGGACCTAAGAAAATCTGGGTACCTGAACAAAAGATATTTATTTTTATAGATGTGTTTGAAGACAATTCATAAAAGATAAAAATGATGCTTGGACAGTGGTTATTGAAGACACATGACTGAAAACTGATCCTTGTTCTTGTCACTTAAAGAGAAAGATGGAAGGCTGGTAACGTTTGCTAACAACTCCAAATTAAAGGCAATTGGTATAGGTAGTGTTGGTAAGGATTCCTCTCCCACTGTCAATGATGTGCTTCTAGTATAAGGGTTGAAACATAACCTTATGAGCATTAGTTAGTTTTGTGACAAAGGATACAAAGTTATGTTTGAACATTCTCAATGTATCATGAAGGATCATAAGTCTAATAGAGTCCTTCTTAATGCTAAAAGGTATTACAATACCTATATAAAGTATCTAGATGATCAATTAAAACAAGATGCAAAATGTCTAGAATCATTTAATGATGAGAAGTGGTTGTGGCACAAAAGGCTTGGTCATGCTAACATGTAAACCATTTCAAAACTTGTGAAAAACAATTTAGTTAAGGGTTTACCTAAGATCAGATTTGAGAAAGATATGTTTTGTGAAGCCTATCAAAGAGGAAAGCAAACTAAAGCTTCTTTTCAAGCTAAAAATACAGTTTCAACTACTAGACTGGTTGAGCTTTTACATGTTGATTTGTTTGAGTGGTAAGTGATTTGGCTTTGTCATCATGGATGACTTTTCTAGATTCACATAGTTACTTCATCTTAACCACAAGGATGAATCTTGTGATGCCTTTAAAATCTTTTGTAAGAAAGTTCAAAATGAAAAAGGTTTTTGTATTGTTGCTATTAGAAGTGATCATGAGGAAAATTTGAAAAACAATCTTTGAAAGAGTTTTGTGATTAAAATGGAAGTTTGCATAACTTCTCAAATCCAAGAACACCATAGAAAGATGCTGTTAAGGAAAGGAAGAATAGATCTTTGTAAGAAATAGCAATAACCCTTCTTTATGATAGTAGTTTACCAAAATGTTTTTAGACAGAAGTTGTAAATACTTCTTGCTAAATTCAAAATTGTGTTTCCATATGGCCACTTCTCAAGAAAACTCCATATAAATTGTGGAAAGTTAGAAAACCCAACATCTCTTATTTCTATACCTTTAGTTCTGAATGCTTTATCTTGAACAACAAGGATAAATATGGTAAGTTTGATTCTAAGGTAGATAAAGGTATATTTCTGGGTTACTCAACTTCTAAACTTTACAAAGTTTACAACACCTGAACCTTTATTGTTGAAGAATCTATTCATGTTACTTTCAATGATGCTAACAATGCTTCCAAACTGAATGTTTTTTTTATTTAGAAGAAGAATTTGAGAATATCACTCTAAGCGACACACCAAAGCTATTTCTGATGTGTTAAATCCTAAGAAGGAACCACATGATCCATCTGATGGTCACCCAAAGATTCCTTCTAATGGAAATGTCACAAAACAACCTTAGTTTCCTAGAGAATGGAAACATCTCTCTACTCATCCTAAGGAACAAATTATTGGAGAACTTTCTCAAGGTGTGAGAACTATATTAGCATTCAGAAATGACGTTAGTATGGCTCTCATCTTTTAAATCGAACTAAAAGAAATTGATGAAGCTCTACAAGATGAAGGATGGATCCTTGCTATGTAGAAGAAGCTAAATCAATTTAAGAGAAACAAAGTCTAGATGTTGGTTCCTGAACTAGAAGTCTATTTAGTAATTGGAACCAGATGAGTGTTCAAAAACAAGTTCGATGAATCAAGAAATATAATTAGAATCAAGGCAAGGTTAGAAGTGCAAGGTTCAACAAGAAGGTATTGATTTGTTGAATCTTTTGCTCATGTAGCTAGACTAGAAGCTATCATAATCTTGCTTGTTTTTACTACTTTTAAAGGTTTTAATCTTATATAAAATGGGTGTAAAATTTGTATTTCTGAACAATTACATTTTTGAAGAAGTCTCTGTAAGACATCCCCTTGGTTTTAAACATGAGAAGTTTCCTAATCATGTTTTCAAACTCTCAAAAGTATTATATGATTTAAAGTAAGCTCCAAGAGGTTAGTATGAAAGGCTTAGCTCTTTTCTTTTAGAAAATGGTTCTGTTAGAAGCAAAATTGATACAACCTTATTTACAAAACACCAAAAGAAAGATTTCTTACTTGTTCAAATCTACAAGGATGATATAGAAATTAGTTCTACTAATGAACTTCTGTGCAAGGAATTTCCTTAGCTAATGCGAGGAGAATTTGAAATGAGCATGATGAGTGAACTTAAATTATTTCAAGGTTTACAAATCAAACAATAGAAGAATGGTGTATGGATACATCAAGAGCAGTATAGAAAGAATCTTCTCAGAAGATTCAAGATGGATATAGCCAAGAAAATGAGAACACTAATGCATCCCTCTCAAATTCTAGATTCTAATGAGAAAGGTACACCAGTAAGTGAGAAGCTATACAGAGGTATGATTGACTCACTTTTGTATCTCACTGCTACTAGACTTGATATTCAATTAAATGTGGGAATATGTGCTAGATTTCAAGCAAATTCTTAAGAATCTCATCTAAAATCTTTTAAGAGAATATTTAAATGTTTGATTAGAACTTCTAATCTGGGCTTATGGTACGAGAAAGGTACAAGTCTTGATCTTATAGGATATTGTAATGTTAACCTTACTGGAGACCATGTAGAAAGGAAATGCACTAGTTGACACTGTAACTTTCTTGGAAAGGCTTTAATCACTTTAATCACTTGGCCTAGTAGAAAACAGAACCTAGTTACTTTTTCCACTACTAAAGTTGGATACCTGTCTACATCTAACTGTTGTTCTCAACTTCTATGGATCAAACACCAATTTGAAGATTATTCACTTTGATACTCTAAAATTCCTATTTATTATGGTAATGTTAGAGCAATGAATTTAGCTAAGAATCATATACAACATTCTAGATCCAAGCATATAGATATCAAACATCATTTCATTATAGATCATGTTTACAAAGATAACTTTGAGCTTAATTTTGCTAAAATAAAAGAACAATAGGTTGGTATATTTACCAAACCTTTATTGGAAGATAGATTTTGCTTAATAAGAAAATAATCTTAACATGGTTTGCTTTTGATGCATGATTATAGTGCATATTGCCCAAGAAGTAGTTTAAGAGAAACATGCATAGAAAGATGAATCATGATTAGAAGCAAGATCAGAAGTATGCTTTATCAGAAGTATGTTCAGAAGCCTAATCAGAAGATCTATCAGAAACATGTTTAGATGCTCCAATAAGAAGTCAAGGAAAAGATTAATTGAGATAAATTTTGAATTGTTACAATTGTTGACTTGGTACTCCAATGGTAATATATCTATCGAGAAGTAGTAAATGCTTATCAGACTAATGTTGTCAGTCAAAATCTCTTTCCTCCCACTAATTACTTTTTACCCATTAAAAATTGACCCAAAATAGTGAACATGAGTCACTATTGCTCTAATCTCACCTAAGCTCTCTTCTCAAATCTCATCTAAACTTTCTACAACCCTCTCTTCTCAACCTCAAAAACCATAAGTTTTCTCTAAATTCTTAACCCTTCTGTACACCATGAATAAATTAGGAAGACTTGTTAATGTTGAGAATCTTTTTGGAAAAAGAAAAAGCCTAATAAACCACATCCCAAGAAATCCAAGAAGGAGGAAATGATTCATGAAGAAGAAATCGAAACTTCAGAAGCCCTAACCTCTCTCTTCTCCTACCCTACCATTGAAGCAAAACAAAAGTCTTGCTTTAAAGACATACCTATTTTTCAGGGAAGGTTTGTCATAATCGAGAAGATGGCAGAACTAAGAATGAAAGTCTAAGAGCTTGTCAACTTCCAACACTAGAGAAAGTTTTTGACAATAAATGATGCAATTTTCCCTAGACTGGTTTGAGCTTTCTATATTGTTGCTCATATATCTCTAGACCCATTGAAAATTACATATGTTGTAAAAGGAGTTGAGATCGTGTTGGATTAAGAAGCATTTGGCAAGATCACTAATGTCAAGACTACAGGAAAAATTATTTATGACCAAGAGGAATGGTGGAAAGCCTACAACATCAAGTACAACAAGGTTCTAAGCTTGCTCCTTGCTTATCTTGATAATAAAGTAATCTTTGCTAAAAAGTTGAACCCCACTGCAAGATTTCTACACTCTCTTATCAATATATCATTATATCAAGGGCTGGAAACTTGATGTTGTTTCTGATGTAGATATCATGGCTCTCTACCATCTTAGTGATATGAAGTTTCTGAGTCTTCACCATCTAATTCTCATGGCTCTCTACCATCTTGCTGCTCTACAAACCCCTAAGAAAACCTCCTGATTATCTTATGATATGATTTTCACCAAAGTCTTTAAGCATTACTAGCTGAATTTGGAAGTATAAACACTAGAAGAAATTTGGGTTTTAGCAACCAATTTTTCTGACGAATTTGTGGAAGTCGGTAAATAAAAAAAATTGACAAAAAATAAAAAAGCTATTGACTTTTTTTCATTTTCGATGACTAATCCACTAGTTACGTGCTTTGAGGTTTTTGACAAATTATATCTGGTAGAAAATTCCTTCAACTTTCGAGTAAGAGCATTGACTAATTTTTGATGGTTGATTTGTCGAAAATCAAGTCGCCAGAACACTTTGGTAAATGTACCGATTACGTGTTTCAAGGTTTTCGAAGGCTATTTTTGCTAGTAAAAGTTTTTGAAATTTTTTTTATAAGTTACACGCATAACTGTTTCCTTTCTATTTTTCCGTTTTCACTTCATATTCATCCCATACTAGCCAACAACAAGACCCATATGCACCCTTCCTAAACCAATACCCAACAACACAGCCACCACGACCTTTGTCATTCTCGCCAAATCCAACCGCACCAACGCCTCCACCACTGTCACCCATACCAGCCTTCATTATAACCATTGCATCATTTTCTTCTGCCGACAATGATGCCTAGTGTTGACAATCTCCAATGCACAAATTGCCACTATCATTCCCTCACTGTTGCCCCACCACACCAGTTTGATGAAAAAATTAGCTAAAAAAATTTTGTGAGAAGGTTGCCAGATGAACCTTCTCACTGACTAAGTTTGAAGGAGACACGCACTAACTCACCAACTAAAAGACAATAAAAATGGTAATTTACCACAAAACGACAGTTACCATTAGCAGAGCCTAGCAACTACTTTTTTGACGTTTAAATAAGCATCCAAACTGAGGATCTTGAAGGTTAAGAACATTGAAGCCAATCTGTTATTGAAAACCGCAAACTGAACTATCTTATTTATGCCTATTTGTTTCTCACATCTACTAAATCTTTGTAGGTGTTTTGAAAGCTTTGAAAAATTGTGTTAATACACTCTTTGAATCATTTTGAGAGCTACCTAGTAGTCATAAACTTTTACATTCCTTTCTTTGATTCTTGATTGGTTTACATGAGTGTCGCAACCGGGATTGCAACAAGATGACCAAAAAATAGGATTTTGAAAAAAGTAGAGTCGCCACCAATGTTTATTTAGATTGAGAAAAACATTAAAAAAAATCCTTTAATTAGGAAACCTAGTCTTTAGAAAAATTTGTTTAGATTTAGGAATCGATTACAGGTAGGGAAGATATTAGCACCCTATACTATTCGTTCCAGGAACGGTACCTTAAGTTAGTCATAGAAATTTTAATAATCTCAAATATATTTATGTTACCCCTCTTAAAAAAATATTGTAACTATTTATAAAGAAAAAGAAACAACTAAATTATGAAAATTTAATTTTGGCTTGACAGAATAGAGATTCTGCTCCTACGTATCCCTGAGTGCAATGGCGAATTCAAAGTCACGTAGTTATTTAGAAAATGATTGTTGGTTAGTTTGATTTTAATTATTTTTAAAAACAAAAAAATTGTCTTTTTTATTTAAAAAAAATAAATTTTAAAAATTTGAATTAAAAAACTATCATGATTCAGTCAATTCAATTAATTCTTGAAGGTGAGGCTCAACGTCCCGCTTGCGACATCACTCATAAACAATTATAATTCAAATAACACTTTAAAAAAAATTCAATTTTTCAAATCAATAAATTGTCATAACTCATTTAATTTTCAATGCAACATTTGATAAATTAAAATACACACCAATAATACATAAACATGCCACGTTGCCCGAATTGCTAGAAAAATAAGAATAGACTTTATCCTATTAATTCCTAATAATCCAAAATCACATGGGAACCAAAAGGATGAATGTGATATAGTGTGGTGAAGAGTGCTTGTATGTGTGTGAGTTAATTAAAAAAAAAAGCTTTTGGTTTAAAAAGAAAAATAAAAAAAATTCAACTGAGATCAAACAAATATCAAAACATATTACTAGAATACCTTAACATACAAAATCAACATCACAAGCATCTAATCTGGCACAAGCTTGAATAATGTATAGTAACAGAACATACATGTTGGCAATAAAAGAAATCAGAGACTTCTATTTAGTTAACCTGCGCACACCTCTTACTTTCTCCTAATGTCTACCTCTAACTCTAATTCTTCACACGACTCTCTTCGTGTATGTAATTGTTTGTAATTGTGAATGGCTAAGGGCTCTATTTATAGATAATTATTAAAGCTTTAATTCTCATGTAAATATCAACCCATTAAATGATAATTGATCACACAAAAAATCCCAACAAAATTAGCCTCCTAAATTATTCATAGATTTATTTATTTTAAAAAAAATTAATCATGATCTCTCATTTAAAACAGATTCCCCCTTTTCTTTTTTATTAAACTATCATAATATCTTATTTCAACTCTTTCCTTTTAAATCTTGAATTTAATTTTTAAAAGTATCAAATCATGATTCCTCACAAAAAGTGCATCCTTTAATTATTTTTTTAAGAAAATCAAATCATGATTTCTTATTAAAAGCGTATATCTTATTTTTCAAGAATATCAAATCATGATTTCTCATTAAAAGAATATCATTCAATTATTATTTCTTATTAAAACCATATTCCTTATTTTTTAAGAATATCAAATCATGATTTCTCATTAAAAACATATCCTTTATTATTTTTTAAGAAAATCAAATCTTGATTTCTCATTAAATGCATATCCTTATTTTTCTTTCTCTTCTTTTTTAATTTTAATATTCATTGGGCATTGAGGCTCTTATTGCGTCAAGAATTAGACTTAGAATTTAGGTCATTTTTTATTTCCTTTTTTTATTTTTTATATTTTTTTAATAAAAAAGTTTTAATGACCTGAATAAAATTGGGTGTTCACAGTTGGTAAAAATACAAATATGGATAAAATTGGGTATCAATAGTTACCCTCCTTTGCTTTACATTTAAACTAAATAGAAAGTAAATGAATTGATTCAATTTTGTCCATGAAAAATTTCCTGTGTAGATCAATGCAAAATGCAACTAGCATTAAAACAAGGTAAAAAACGTAGGGTATGAGGACCCCGAAAGGTAAAATTCACGGGTATATTGACCTAGAGACCTAAAAAGAATGGGTATGAAGACCCAGAAACTTAAAGGCAATTGGTACGAAGACCCGTTGGAGTTTGATAAGAAGATAAAAAGCTTACAAAATCAGGTATCCGTCGAAGCTTGCAGAGTTAGGTATCTATCGAAGCTTAACAGAAAGCTTAAAGCAAAAAGTAAAAAAGCTTGCGGAGTTTGGTATCCCCCGAAACTTGATAGAAAACTAAAAAGCTTGCAAGGTCAAGTATCCGCTGAAGCTTAATAGAAAACTTAAAGCATAGAAGGTAAAAAGCTTATAGAGTTGGATATCCACCGAAGCTTAACAGAAAGTAAAAATTAAAAAGCTTAAAGAGTCGAGTATTTGCCAAAACTTAACAAAAAACTTAAAGGCAATGGGTGCAAGGACCTGGGAACTAAAAAGAAATGGTGTTGATTTTATACATGCATGTGATGCCTGAGATGATGCATGATACAATGGATGTTGTACTGTAGAAATTCTCATGAACAAATTGGGTAAACAAATTTGACACATCAAAGCTTTAATTGAGTCGCTCTTGATTCCACAACTCTTGAAGGCTCTTTCCTACAGTAAGATCAAGGTCAAACAGTAACAAAATTTGTTAACTTGCTTTATGATTTGCCTAGTTATTCTTCCTTGTCTCATCAATACTCTCATCAATACTATGCTTTATGATTTCCCGCATTTCCCATGACCTTTCGAGATTGTTAAAGCAAATCTAAATGCTTTTGTAAAATTGTCACATGTTTTACATCTCAATATAAATATATCATGAGAAATGCATATTGGCTCAACAATAGGTTGCAACAAAAAGGGATTATCATTATAGGAAGGAAAAGTACAAGAAAAGTAGTACAAAAGGAATTAAAATTGAAAGGTTTACAAAAGAAATATTAGAGTGGAATTTTCCAACTCTTCCAGTGATGCTCTCTAGGATGATCAATGCTAATTTCCCATGTATGCAACCTTAAACACCCCTTTGTCTATTTCTAAGAATATGATTTGACGCATTGGGAGCGTTTCATGACAAGACTTCATATATTCAAATTGTCCCAGTTCAGCCTAAATCTTCATGTATCAAAGCTTTTTAAATTTAGATTGCCCTTGTTTGTGACTTGAGGCAACTCCGCTTCTTCAAATGTGTCAGGTACCATTTTTTATCCTAACTTTTGCTTAGGTCTCTCTTTTTGAGTTTTCAACTTAGCAAGCCACTTTATATATATATGAGCAAGGAATTGAAAACTCGGGAGAGCATAAACCCTTTGTCTCAAAATTAAAGTTAACAAAAATGACAACAACCCTTCATTATTCATAATGGACTTTTTGAGGCTTGTAATGTGGCTAAGGTTAAGGGTTATGAAAGAAAAGATATAAAGTTCAAACAAATGTTTAAGGATTAAATGAAACCAAGGATCTTTAGTAAGTTTTGTCAATTGCCTTTGGCATTATTAAGAGCACTAACACTTTGCGCTTACTTCTTCTTCTTCTTCTTCTTCTTCTTCTTCTTCTTCTTCTTCTTCTTCTTCTTCTTCTTCTTCTTCTTCTTCTTCTTCTTCTTCTTCTTCTTCTCTTCTTCTTCTTCTTCTTCTTCTTCTTCTTCTTCTTCTTCTTCTTCTTCTTCTTCTTCTTCTTCTTCTTCTTCTTCTTCTTCTTCTTCTTCTTCTTCTATTTTAGAAATCACATTTTTTACTTTATGTTAACCCCTAGTATAAGGATGATCATTGTCCAAGGTTCTTTAAAGAAATTTTTAAAGCTAAAAAAAAAGGGTAACAAAGGATAATAAAGATGGTGAAATTTTGTAAAGAATAGAAAAAGATGGGCAATCTTCATTTTCAAATCATGATTACTTATTTTCAAAACTTTAATTTTGAGACAAAAAGATAGTGCACACCAAGTGATTACTTATTTATTCCTTTTTCAAAAATTATGTTTCCAATGGTTTGGTAACTTCCTCCTTGATCTTTAAAGACCTTTCAGGGTGCATTCTCCTCAATTTATGCTTCTTCGTCTTAGCATTTAGCAGAATTTTGTGACAAACTATGCTCGAATCCAACCTTGGCATGTCTTGGTACGTCCATGTCACAATAATCAGATAAGAGCTTAACCAACTTGCTTCGCTCATCTTCTTTTATGGAAGTGTTAATTTTAACTTCTTTTTTATCATCCTTTATCCCCAAATTAATCACTTCAGTTGACTCTTCGTGGTGTTGAATTTCTTTGGCCTCTTTTTCTATTAACCTCATTAGATCAGGAGATGGTTCCCAATTATCATCATTATCCTTGTCAACATGACTAATGGGGTGGTCAAAATCATATAATGGAGTCATAGCACTGTCATTTTCAAGAGAGTCACTTTCAAATCTATATTTATTGATGTTAACATAAGTAAAAAAGGTAATGAATAAAGGTTAATGTAATCGTTGGGCAAAAAATGGCAAGATAATCTGAAAATGCATTTATTAATAGTAAATATTGAAAAGGAAACATGTAAGCCCATTTTCACAACATATCTTCCTAAAGCCTTGGGTAGAGCTATAAGATTACATAATTACTTTGAATCAATTTCAAAGGTTATAGGAAAATCAAAGACCTCCCAATTGTTAAGCTATGTATTTGGGGAACAAAGGTCCACCAAATTGACACCATAATTGATGGGTTGATCATCTTCGATAGCGGTCACTGAACTTCAGAAGCTCTGTCAAATGTCACAGATAGGGAACCCCTCAACTTTAGGCTCCCAATTTTCCAATCGAGCCAACCTCTTCCCCTCAGCTTAAGGTTGGGGAATGACATACTCATCAACTATGTTTATGCCACCCTCATCACACAGATGACCTATTTGCACTTGTTGTATATCCATTAGATTCTGGAGGATCTGTCAGAATTTACCACATTTTTCAATAGGATGCCCCACATTTCCATGAAGATTACACATTATTTTATCATCATTGCCTTTTTTCACTTCAACCTGAGCTGGTATCATCCCAAATTTGTAGAGTTCTTTAAAAATAACTTTCATGGGGGTTTTGACATATGCTAGTCATCTTACAAGCTGTTGGGCAGAAAACTTATCTGTAACATTGACTCCAAGATTTCTATGATTGAGTAAAGGGTTATGACCCACACTCGGAGTATTTGGCTTAAAATTCAACCACTTGGCATCGATTAGGTCTTGCACTCTAAACTTTAGCGTTTTGCAATTCTCTGTGGAATGACATGTGGCCCCCGTATAGTAATCGCACTTGGCATTTGGGTCAAACCCTTTTAGGTATGGGGGTTCCACTGGCTTCATCGTGCAAAGAGTGAAGAGAGAGATACGGATAAGCTGTGATAGTAAATAAATGTAGGTCATAGAGATTGGGTCAAAATGGACATACTTCTTTTCTTAATTATTTGGTGGTCTTCCTTGGTTTGTGCTTAGGTTTTGAGCCCATGGTTGAGCTAGTTTAGGCAGTGTGGTAGAAGTGTCTGGTGTTGAGTGGGGGATGGCATATGGTAAGGCATTATTGGGTAGTGAGGTTGGGAATATAGAACTTGTGAAGCAATGACAACATACGAATAGTAAGGTTGGGGATATTGAGTTGGTGAGGTAGTGGAAAAATATGGGTGATAAGGTACGTAAGGGATTTAGAAGAATGGTTGAGGGTTTACAGATGTTTGGTTAAGTTGCCATTAAGTAAATTTCTTCTGATCAAACATCACAGCATGGGCCTCTCCTTCCTTTTTCTTCATCATCGAGAATTTCTTTGCATTGGTCGCTCCAATTGAGCTATCAGCAATCTTTCCACTTGTTATTCTACTTTCAACCTTTTCTCCGATGATAATAATGTCTAAGAAGTTTGAAGATACATTCTCAATCATTCAATCATAGAAAGGGGACTGAAGCGTGTTAATGAACATAGACACCATTTCCTTTTTTGACAGCACAGGCTCCACCTGAGTAGCTATTTCTTTCCATCTCTGAGCTTACTCCTTAAAAGTCTCAACATCCTTTTTCGCCATATTTTGCAACTGTAATTTTTCAAGAGCCATGTCGAGATTATACTTGTATTGCCTTAAGAAAGCATCAGTTAGATCCTTGAAACTCCATATACGGGCATGCTCAAGATGCGTGTACCAATTCGAACCTGCCCCATTTAAACCATCTTGGAAGAAGTGGATTAACAACTTGTTGTTGTGAGCTTTTGAAGTCATCTTGTGAATATACATTGTCTAGTGATTCTTTGGGCAAGTAGTCCTTTTGTATTTATCAAAATTTTGGACCTTAGATTTCGAGGGAATGACAATATCAAGGACAAGGCAAAGCTCAGTAGCATCCCTAAGACCATAACTACCTGCTCCTTCAATGGCCCGTAATATCTCTTCTAGAGTTTCCAACTTCTCTTTTGACTGAGGATTTTCAGCAGAAGATTTCAATAGGTATCGTGGCATGAAAGTGGGGACAAAATATTGCACCGGTGGGGTCCCACTGGTACCAAGGTAATGTGCATGTGGTTGAGTTGTGCTCAATGAATTTGAAACGAGTATGTTGCTATCAGAGGGATTAGTAGCCTGTGGTGATAGAAAGCCAGAAGGGAGACTATATGGTAGGATAAAAAAGGGAAATGAGTACTGTGTTAGCAGGGTTTTATTGGCATTTGGTTGAGTGACTTGGGTTTGGGTAGTGTTTAACAGGTTTGAAGTTAGTGTTATTGTTGGCGTGCTATTATCAAGGGGATTGGTGGCTAATGGTCGTATATAAACGAGAGGGAGGCTATATGGTGGGAATGGTGGCACTTGGGTTTCTTAAGAACTGGTGACTGAGGGTTGAGTGGTGTTGTTTGGGTAAATGGTGAGCGGCATCATAACTCATTAAGGATTAAAGCCTTGATATTGTAGAAGGGTTAGAGCAAAACCAGACGGGTGAAGAGATGTGGCCGGATGTTCTTTGTTCGCAACATAGGGGTTCCTATCTATGGTCTATCTATTTTCTATGGACTATAACATCTCCATCATCTTGGACAGTTGCTCTTTGAGCTAATTCACCTCATCCTTCAGCTCTTGAGTCTGTTGTATTTCATCCATGATCCTAGCCTGAGAACAAGTCTTATAAGGGTGAAGCGGAAGCTACTTTCCTGCTACAATGTTTAATTTTCTGCTTGGGGAAACATGATATGAATATGCAATTATCATTATTGATTCAACAACATTGGCGGCATGCATGTAAGTGAAATATTGACTACTTATGCAGATGAATTTTTTTCTTTTTTTTTTAATGCTAGGAATGCCATGAAAATGCAAGATGATGATTTTTTGTTTTTTTTATGAACTAATTTTATTTTCTTTTTTCCTTTAAAAAAATACAAAAATGAATGACATGAGAGATAGATAGATAAAGAAGAAATATGTTCACTTCGTGTCTTAATTAGGTGGAATCTAAGGTTTGGATCTCCTTAAGGTCATGACTCTAATTTTGGCTGCCATTATGTTCAATCTATTAGTGCAAGATTTTTCAAGACAGATCTAAACTTCTAAAAAGTCATGGTCCTTAGATTATTCCTATCTTGAAAGACAAGAACCCAACTCATGAATTAATCACAAGTAGGAATAAATCTTCTTAATATGACTAATCCAAGATACTGGTGACAATCTAAGCGGTGTCTCAACAAATGTTAAGTGAGCATAAAGCCCCTCAATAACAAAAGTCGAGACCCCTTCCTACTCATCGGGTTTGCACAGACTCAAGTATAGAGCCCAAAAATTATGTGAGGTAAGTCATGGTGATGTGTGTGAGGTAGCATACCAACATGTACAAAATTTTAAAAAGATAAAATTAGCTCCCCAACCTGCAAAAATAACAATCAAACAATAACATACATACAACAGTCAACCAGTAATATTCTACCGTAGGGTTTCAACAGCTAAGAACGAAATATTAAAGTAACAAAAAATATACAAGTAGATGATGAGCATTTCTATCAGAAATTTACATAAAGGTACTAGATAAAGAAAAAATCTATTTACAACATAATAAGAAAACAAAAATAAATACAAAAAGAGGTAAAATAAATAAATAGAAGTTATTATTAATTTGCACAATTAACAACAACAGGCCCGCTCTCAAAGTGTCTCTAGTGGAGTCACTAGCTGTTGCAAACGAGATCGTGATGGGACGACCAAAAAATAGGATTTTGAAAAAAAAAAGTGGAGTCACCACTAATGTTTATTTAAATTGGGAAAAACATTAGAAAAAATATTTAATTAGGAAAACTTATCTTTTGAAAATTGAGTTTGGATTCAAGAGTCGATTACAGGAAGAGAAGGTATTAGCACCCAATGTAACATCCCGAAAAGTATCTGTTTAATTATAAATAATCATTTTGTAATATTCTTTATTTTTAGGAATTTTCCTAGAATTTTTTGGAAACGATGAATATTTTAATATATTTTTCATTTTACGTGCACACTGAGCTGAGAATTGCTGAGATCAGTGTAACGCTCCGGAAATTAATTATTTTACCATAAATAGTCATTTCCTAATATTTGTGATTTATGTGAATTCTTTCAGAATTTTTCGGAGACGACGAATATTTTAATATAGTCCTCGTTTTACGTGTATATTGAGCAGAGTCGAAAAAATAACTGTAATATTTCAAAAATTGGGAAATGATTAGACAAATAGTCGTTTTACAATATTTTCAATTTTTGAGAATTTTCTGGGATTTTTCCGGAAATGTCGAATATTTTAATATATTTCTCGTTTTGCATGCGCACTGAACGGAACTGGAGAAACACGATATTTTCTCTGTGAACCTGGATCTATGGACACATAGACGGGGGATCTTACTAAACCCGAGACTAGACATAGTTTACAAGGTTCCACGTTTTTTGAAAAATTTTAATAGATAAAATAAAATAATACTACGCGAAATGTATCAGACAGATTAATTAAATACTGACTTCTGTCAACTGTAACTATTATCCACTGGATAATAACATGTAATAAAAATTCTATCACATTATCCTAATGCAATCTACTTTATGTCTAATCAATTCACTTTAATTCAAATTTCATGTAAAATAATCAAAGCTTCTTTGAGAAGCTTTGACCAAATAATGACCAAATGGCCCTTAGCTTCTAAGGGAAGCCAAAAACTCTCTCCTCCATCTCTCCTCAAACTCGGCAGCAACCCAAAACAAAGGGGAAGGAAATTTGTTTGCTTTCATTAATTCATTTTACCACCCAAAATTCATTTTAACCTAAAACACTTTCTCTCTCTTCCTTTCTTCTTCCTTCTTCACAAAACATTTCTCCTCCTTCTCTCTTCATGAGAGCTATGGCCAGCCCTCTTCCTCACCCTCAATCTTCACAAAATTTTCTTCCAACCATATTTTCTTAATCCTCTCCCCCTCCTAAACATCTTTCTTGCTTGGAGCATCTTGAAATTCCACCATCTTCATCACTTTCTTCAAGCTTCAAGGTTAGGGTTTTTGGATAAGCTTTAAGACTCTTCTTCTCTTCTCTTCATCTTTGGTTTCAATGATGTTCTAATGACCATCTACACTCCATTTTTCATGTCCATATGCTATTTTAATCAAGTCAAAATTTCTAGGGTTTCTTAGAGATACAATCCGAAATTACAAGGAGATTTCTTGGGATTTCTCTTGATTTCTACACTTAGGTAAGAGGAAGACACTCCTCCTCAACCTATATTAGCATCTACGAACCTTGGTTGTGTTGTTTGTGGAAAAACCCTAATGAGGGTTATTCTTTGATTTGCTAAATTAAATGCTTACATGTTGATTTTATGGAGTTCATGACATTGATTTGATTTATTGTGTATATTGATATGTTGGATTGGATTGGATGGCTTGAAATAGAAGAAAATGAATTTGGAAGGGCTCTTGGGTGGCCACGATTTTGAGGTGTAAATTGATGTGTTCTTGGTGAACAAATTTTAACAAGTGAATGACTAAATTAATCAAGTGTGTAATATAAAATCAATGGAATGGAAAAATTGAGAATTGAATCCACTAGGGAGGCCACGGCCTCTAGGGCTATTCAGAACTTAATTATGTAATTTTTGGTGATCTTGGAATTTAGAAAATTAAATGATTGGAACATAGGCAATAAATTAGTAAGGTAGCAAATTTGGAAGAATTAAATACAATTGGAGATTCATAAATTTTAAAGAACTAAGGAAGGAACTTGTCATGAAACTTGAGAAAATTTTACAAGAGTAAGAACAAGAGAGTGTGAGATTTGAGATCTTAGAATAATCATTCTAAGTGTATGAGAATAAATTACTTTAGAAAATTCAATTAATTATGAAAACTTACTCAGTGTTGGATTCTTGTATGATTAGCAAATCTTGAATAAGAATCCATAATGGACCTTAGAAAGGTATTACCGTATTTGATTTCAATATTATGACATTATGGGTCTATGTGAGTGATCATTTATGTGTTGATGCTTATCTTGGCCAATTGTGGCATATTATGAAATTGTATGAAATTGTGAATCATACATGCTTATGCATAGAGTCTTATGCATTGTGAATGTCCTGTGGACTGTTGTAAGGCCAAGTTGCCTAGGAGATTGAACACGCCTTAGTGCGGGTGCGAGTAGACTAGTGTAGGTCATGTTATGACCTTAGGGGCGTCGGGGTGCGGGTCCCTCACAATGGGTAGTTGGTAGCTCTCCTACCCATGGGGCAAACCGATGCAAATGCACCGACGATCGGGACCGAGACACTGTCCTATATCGTGATCGAGCGTGGAATGTCTGTACAATGCCTGGATGTGCACGTGAGAATTATTGATTTAGCACTTTGGCCGCCGCAGCCAAGTTACAGACATGTCCCCTGATCTTTCTCTCCGACTGTTTGTGTCTAGCTCCATGGAGTAAGAATTTGGGAAAGCATGCATGTGCATCATGAAATAATCTGTCATTGTAAATCATTATTTTCCATAAAAAAAATATTACAATAAAAGAAAAAAAAATAACTAAATTATGAAAATTTAATTTTGGATTGACAGAATAGAAATTCGGCTCCAACATATCCCTGAGTGCAATGGAGAACTCAAAGTCATGTAGTTCTTTAGAAAATGATTGTTGGTTAGTTTGATTTTAATTATTTTAAAAAAATAAAATTATCTTTTTTATTTAAAAAAGTTTAATTTTTAAAATTTGAATTAAAAAATTGTCATGACTCAGTTAATTCAATTAATTCTTGAAAGGAGAGGCTCGGTATCACGCTTGAGACATCACATGTAAGTAGTTATAATTCAAATAACACTTTAAAAAAAATTCAAATTTTCAAATTAACAGGTTGTTACAACTCATTTAATTTTCAGTGCAACATTTGATAAATTAAAATAATACTAATAATACATAAACATGCCATGTTGCCCGAATTGATAAAAAAATAAGAATAGATTTTATCCTATTAATTCCTAATAATCCAAAATCACATGGGAACCAAAAGGATGAATGTGATAGAGTGTGGTGAAGAATGCTTTACGTGTGTGAGTTAATTAAAAAAAACCTTTTCGTTTTAAAAACAAAAAAAAATTCAACTAAGATCAAATAAATATCAAAACATATTACTAGAATACCGTAGCATAGAAAATCAACTTCACCAACATCTAATCCAGCACAAGCTTAAATAATGTATGGTAATAGAATGTACTTGTTGGCAATAAAAGAAATTAGGTACTTCTATGTAGTTAACCTGCACACATCTCTTACTTCTCATAATCTCTACCTCTAACTCTAATTCTTCACGCGGAAAACTCTCTTTGTGAATGTAATTATCTGTAATTGTGAATGACTAAGGGTTCTATTTATAGACAATTATTAAAGCCTTAATTCCTATATAACTATCGACCCATTAAATGATAATTGATCACAAAAAAATTCTAACAAAATTACTCTCCTAAATTATTCCTAGATTTATTTATTTTAACAAAATTGAATCATGTCGTTTAAAACACATTCCCCCTTTTCTTTGTTATTAAACCATCATAATATATTATTTCAATTATTTCCTTTTAAATCTGAATTTAATTTTTAAAAGTATCAAATCATGATTTCTCACAAAAAGCACATCCTTCAATTTTTTTTAAGAAAATCAAATCATGATTTCTTATTAAAAGCATAACCCTTATTTTTCAAAAATATCAAATCATGATTTCTCATTAAAAGCATATCCTTCAATTATTATTTCTTATTAAAACTATATCCTTTATTTTTCAAGAATATCAAATCATGATTTCTCATTAAAAGCATATTATTTATTATTTTTTAAGAAAATCAAATCGTGATTTCTTGTTAAAAGAATATTCCTATTTTTTTCTCTCTTCTTTTTTAATTTTAATATCCAATGGGCATTGAGGCTCTTATTAGGTCAAGATTGGACTTAGAAGTTGTGTCATTTTTTATTTCTTTTTTATTTCTTTTTTTTATAAAAAGATTTTAATGACTCGGACAAAATTGAGTGTTCACATATAGTAAAAATAAAAATATGGACAAAATTGGGTGACAAAATTGGGTATCAACAGTGAGCTTATGCGTTGTACAAGTCACCTTTGTTGAATCTGTTTAACCTGAAGAGGTTGTGATCAAAAAATACTTGTATTAATAGCCTAGAAAGGCTAGGTTGTTACAAAGAATACTCATATAGTGGAAATCCTAGTGAAAGCTAGGTACTGGATGTAGTCCATGTGGATTTAGGGTGAACTAGTATAAAATCTCTATTGTAGTGTTGTTTCTTTTGCTTCTCATTCACTTTCTCGAAAAGGTTTGAATTAGTTGGTTTACTTGTGTTTTTATTAAAAACAATAACTGAACAAAAGAAAGGATTTTCTAAAAGTTAAGTTTATACAATATTGTAAAAGTTGAAACACTAGCTGAGTTGTTCAATCTGTCATAAGCTAGTTTTCAAACTAAGTTTTTTAAAAAGATAAACTTTTCTCAATCATTCTATTGAAAATTCTGTTATAAGGATCAGAGCACATGTTATTGGTAACTGTGAGAAAGTTTGTTTTCGTTTTACAAAAGACCTTAAGGAACTCTCTCACTAGCCTTCGTGTACCAGTTAAGAACTTTCTCACCTCCAAGTCTGAACTACTTAAGAAAGTAGTGAGAAGGTTACATATTTCAATAAAAAAAAGAACACAATTTAACTCCCTTTTTGTGTTATTGCAAACTTCACCCTAGCGATGCCATTTGTGGTGCCTAACTTCATATTCTGTTCTTGAATGGATTAGTTTCACACTCAAAAGATGTACTGATACAATGAGAAACTATAATATATATATATATATATGATATAGGATGTGCTTTACTACAATGGTTCCACCTAAATTCTTCTTTTTCGAGAAGCAATGTGTATTTCCTTCTGACATGATATCAGAGTAGCTTAGAGCCCAAAATCTAAAGTTGTAAGAATCGGAATAAGGTCAACCCTATTAAATAGGAAAATCACTAGTTCACAGTCCTCAATCCAAATCTCCTTCATTTGTTACTTTCATTATATAATGAAACATTCATAAACTATAAAGAAAGAACAATTTTTTTATAAAGATACCAAAATTGAAGTCTGCTACTAAGGGAATGAAAAATATTTTCCTAAATTTTCATCACTCTTATTCATTAAGAAGAATTAAGATAGGGAAAATGTAAGAACAGCATTGAGTTATCAACCCCATCATCTACATATTTATTAAGATCAAATACATACTAAACCAAATTACTAATTCCATTTATAACAAACATAATGATCTGTTGCATACAAACATGGTCCATCTTGCTTTATAGTCCACTGGCAGACTTCACATACGTATTGATCCCTATTTGCTTCATATATATCAAACCAGTGAAAGGAACCTTGCCATTGAAAAGAACAATAGAATTGTGTTGTCCCCATAAAGTTAACTCCAAAACTCCATTCAAAGTACGCACCAGGATGTAGAAGATGCACTCCAAGATCATCATCTCTAGATTTGCAATGAAGAGTTAGGTCCAGATTCCTGTCCAAAGAATTTGTGACCCTCACATGTGTTTTTCTATCAAGAGCATTGCTGGTTAACAAGAATGTAAGAAGCCATAGTTGGAGAACACTTCTGACAAATAGAGACATTGCACCTTAAGTTAGTCCTTCTTTCTTCGTGAATCTTTGCTCTATATAAGTTAAAGGAGAAACAAAAATGTTGGAGGAGGAGCGCATATTTATGAGAGGTTCTATGGTAAAAATAATATATAAATATCATTGACCAATAAAAATGTGTTGTTAATTTGACAAAATCAATGTCAAGAAATTTAAAATGAAAATTGTTTAAGCTTTTTCTAGAAATATATATCCAACAAAGTTTTTAATTTGCTAAAGAGTCAAAAAAAATTGTAAATACCAAAAATATTAAGTGCCTTTGTCTTTTGAGTCTTTTCCTTTTCCTTTTAACTATTTGTTTGAAATAATAGATTTTAGGAATTAATTTAATTTATAAATAAAAATTTTGTTTAAAATATTATAAAACCGGAATTGATTTGATTTTAAAATCATTTTCATTTAAGTTGTATTTATTTAGAAATTCACTTAAATCTGGTAGCATTTGTTTGAATTTAATTTAATTTTAATTGTTGGAATTGATAACTTATTCTTTATTATTTTAACCATTTTACATATTCTAAGAATGGGTAATAAAGTAAATCACATACTTAACTTCATCAAATTCATTTGAGTCAAGGTTTAATCAATTCGTTACATTAATGGTCAAATTAGAAAACTATATATATGGAAAATTATTAACCTCCACATTTTGTTTTGAATAAAAAAATCAATTTTTTTTTTATCAAATACCTTGGTCTTAAAGGCATTTTATTAACTTAGAATTATCAAAGTTAATGAAGAAAGAGAATACTAATATAACTTTTAATGATGAGCGAGAATTTGACTATTTTCATTAAATAAAAAAATATAAAAAGATAAAAATTAACAAATTTAGTTATTTTATAGAAATAAAAATTACATATACTTTTAAAAAAAATTATAAGTTAATTTTTTTTGGCACATGATTAAAGATAATTTTATAAAATATAAATACTTAATAATTTTTTTAAAGAATATATAAATATAACAAGAATCAGCTTTATTTTAATAATAAAAATAAATGTAATAAAACTCATTACGTATGTCTACCGTGATCCAATTTTTTTTATTTATATACCTAGGTCGTATAACAAAACTCGTTGAAAACTTTTTTATTAAAAAAATTATGTCTTGTATCTCATTTTACCGTTTAAATTTTTTTTAATGAATAAATTTGTATAATTTAAATGTTATAACATATTTTAATATAAAATTTAAGACTTAAAAATATTAGGTAGAGTTAATAATAAAGTCTGACTCTTTCTTTTTATTAAAATTAGAATCAAGTATTTTCTTTCTTCATTAAAATCAATTTGCACTATTCTCTCTTATTAAATAAGCCAATTTGAAGCATTAAATATATACATATATATAACGGAAATTCATAAATGCAATACATTTAATTATTGATAGGTATTAATTTAAATAATTAAATAATATATGAGTTTGAGTTTTAAAATATTTTTTCTTATTTCAATTACTTTTTCTCTTTCTCTCAAACACGTTACCAAATTCCAACTTTTCTCCACCCTCTCCCACAAGTTTCTACTATTGAGAATAACTTTTTTTAGGTTTTTTTAATAAAAAAAATGTTTTTAATACAACATTTACTCTTTTTATTAGTCACTGTTACTATTGATTCTTGAATCTTCCTTCAACTCATCCCTTTCTTAAATAGTATTTCTCTCTTTCATTCCACAATTCTTTAAGAGTGTGTTTGGAATGTGAAAAAATAGGAAATGATTTGATTTGTAAATTAAATTTAATTAAATTTTATGTTTAGAATGTTTAAAAATGAGAAATGATTTGATTTCTAAAATCTCATGGATTTCATTCTTTTTATTTTAGAAATTCTATCAATTTTGATAGGATTTGTTAGGATTTGATTTGATTTGAAATAAATAGACTATTTTACCCTTAGTAACTACCTCTAACAACCTTTCATAAGGGTTAAAATGTAAAATAATAAAATCAAATCAAATCAATTCTCATTTTAATGAATTCCAAACACAAAATTTGATTTCTAAATCAATTCAAATTTTTTTTTTTAAAGTTCCAAACACAAAATTTGATTTTTAAATCAAATCAATTCAATTCAATTCAATTCAAATCAAATTATTTCTCATTTTTATTCATTCCAAACACAACCTAAGTGATTCTTTCTACTAATATTTTCTTTCTTAAATTGGATTTCTTTCTTCCACCGCACCCTCTTCCTGTGATTCTCTCAAACACGGTCACCCTCCACTATTAGCATCCTCTACCAAGATACGTGAATAGTGGCTAGAGGTTGAGATATGTGCATTAGAAGAGGTTGAGTTGTGCTTCTTTTGAAATTTCTGAACCATTTATCTAAAACTTAAACAAGTTTTTTCAAGTATAAAAATTTAAATAAATTAATCAGAGTTAGTGTAAACATTCAAAAGGTTTGATTCGAAGACTTAACTTCAGAAAGTGCAAGTATCAAAAACTTGATACAGTAGAATTTAGAAAATCAATAGGATGCTTTAAGTACTTTCTCTTTAAGTTTGAAAAATCTTTACTAACTTTTTAAGATTGGAAAATAGTTTCCATAAGCAATTCTCTTTACTTAAAAGAATTTAGAATATCAAAACATTGAATAGAAAGTTCAGAAAATAAAGAGATAAGGAAAGAGAAAGCTTTAAAACCACACCTCATTCTTCCTAGGGGAAAAATCACCTAAAACCCAAAACAAAATTTCAGAGAAAACTAGGAAAATATCAACCCCTGCTACACTCATCCTCAATACTGTCATTTTCCCAAACTAAAACCAAAACAGACCACCATTCAATGTTAGAATAATGTTTATAGACTAGCATAAGTTATATTATATTTTATAAAATCTGGATTAATTGGATGTCAAAATAATTAGAGCATATTGTTATTGTCCAAATAGTGATTAATATTGTTATAATTAAACACTGCTTATAAGTAGGTTTTGTTATTGGATCTTGTGTGTGTGCTTATCATAATAAGTAGGTTTAACCCATTCTTATGTGATTTTATGCACAAGGGAGAGACTCATATTCCTAACCACTCTAGTATGTATGGTCAGCCTATTGAGACTAACACGTGAGCAACTATTGTGGGATAGAAATAGCTCTTCTCTCCCTCATTGTTCGTGATTGCTTCAATCATGGTTGCCTCATCTTCATCTTTCCAAGGTAATCCTATGAGTCAATCCATATTATTTATGCATGTTATAATTTGGGGTTAAATTGATTTAAGGAATTTTGGAATTATTATATTTTAGTTTTGAACTAAAATTCTAGCAATTGGTATCAGAACCAATTTAATCCTAATTATGCTAACAATTTTAATTTTTTGGAAAAGAATTGTATAAAGCATAAACATAAGGACCTTGAAAACATTGTTGTGAAATTCAAATTTCTTTTCTTCAATCGATTTAAAAAACTTAAGTGAGAGCTTTTGTAGATCAGGTTTCCTGAGTCTAAAGACGTATTGATTGTATCAAACAAATTAGAATCCAAATAGAATTTCAAGAAAAACTACAAATAACACTAACATCCCAATTTTGTGATTCAAGAATTCTATTGATCAAGTATACAAATTAGTATAGGGTTTTCATAGTCTCGATTTTATGGATTCATAGACACAAATAACGCATAAAATCGATGCGTATTGATGGAGTAATTGTAAAAATACCATGAAAATTCCTTTAGATTTAGCTCGAACAACCTAGAATTTTTTATGAAAAAAATTCAAAATTGATAGGGGGTTTTGTGAATTCTAAATCCAATGACGTAAGAATTGTGTAAAATAGATTATAAAAGAGAGATATCATAGAAGACTCATCACACTGCAAATTGGGTTGTTATTGGGTCAAACGACCCAATTGTAGAATCTAGGCAGGGAAGAAGCTGGTCTCTTTCCACACCCACTCTCATGTTCGAAGAGTGCAAGAAAGTGTGAATTGAAGAAAATTATTTTTTCAATTCCATTTTTTGTACTATGCTCCATGTGCTTTCTATTATGTTTTGATAAATTTTAATTATTTTTTTGAAGCCTGAGATTATTTATTATATTATTTTATATATAAAATAGTAAAAACTATATGATACTATCCATTTTTAGACTTGAAATTTTTTATGCATTATTATGATGCTATTGTACATCATATATATTGCACGCTCTCAGACTTGGTGTCATTTGATTATTTATATAATTTTGTTGGTATGTTGTGTGTATATGATATTGCGTAATGTTGAGAATTGCATGATACTCTTGAATTTTGATCTGAAATTTTTCATGCATGATTATGATAATATTTTGGTATGTTTAATATTTGTACTTTTAGATTTAATATTGTTTGATAACTTAAATAATTTTAAGTGTCATTTGTACACAAAATGTTATGTAATATGTTGTAAATCATCATATCTTGTTATTTCCTTATGCAATTTAATTCTGAGTGTTTATGTTTTAAAGATTATAATACTGTTTTGGAGCACTTTCATGCATGTGAGCTCGCCTTTGTGGGATTAATTATGTTGAGGTGTTATTTTGACAATAATGCCGCCATAATATTGTATTGGAGATTATGTTGATGATATACTTACCCTATCGATTTGTCTTCATTAATATAATTCATAGTGATTAGTTAAAGGCATTAAAGGTTGTGTCCTTAGGGTTATTAGTATCCTATTGTTACTAGCTTTATGAGCATGATTTTAACGTCTATAGGAGCCTACTCGTGTGTTATAATCTAGGACCCTTAATCAAGATTATAATGGCGTGGGAGAAATCTGTTGTGGTTATTTGCTCAAATTTTATAATAATGATATGCTTGAAGAAAAAAAATATCCCTTCAATATATCGATTTTCAAGCAAATGAATGTTTTTTTGACAACTAAATGAGTCCAATTATGAGGACTGTGTTGAGTTTGTGAAATTATTTTAGATGGCTCTAATGTTAATGTTGCTCTTATTGAGGATGAGCCTTCAAAGCCCATTGATGTGTCTACGAGTACAATTAGGATAAAATATGAAAGATGGGCTCATTCCAATAAAGTTTGCTTGATGACCATGAAGCATAACATAAATAAAACTATTAAAAAAAGTATTCCTAAAACTAATAATGTTAGGAATTTCTTAAATCTGTTAGTGATAAACTTAAGAAGTTTGAAAAATCTAAAAGGCCTATTGTGAACACCCAATTTTGTCTAGGGCATTTTGTAAAAAAAAAAAAAGAAAGAAAAGGAAGAAAGAAAAAAAAAAGAAATAAGAGGAAAATGACTCATCTTTCACTCAATAGCCTATTATCCAACCCATAGCCTATTATCCAACCTACTAATCCATTAACTCATAACCCATGATCCAACTCACAACCCATATACCATTAAACTTATCCTAAACCAACTCCAACATTCATCTTAAACAAACTATAACTTATCATCCTAAACAAACCATAACTCATCCTCAACCCCAACACTCATCTTAAACACTTCACAACTTATCATCCTAAACAAACTGATATGATCCAAGTTGGATGCATATTGTTTTTACGGATCGTCCTTGAGTTGATTTAGTGTTTCAAAGAATGAAATGATGAACAATACCCGAGGAACAGAACTGATGAATAGTGACATGAATAGTGATGTGAATAGTGACATAAATAGTAAAAATAATAGAAAAGATGGAAAAAGGAAAAGGAAAAGGAATGGGAGGAAGAAGACGCCACACTCTTAGAGAGTGATAAGTCAAGCGAAGATTCGCCACAAAGGTAAGGAAGTCTTTGATAAGAACCAAGATGGCTCAACCAAGAACCAAAGAGAATGAAATTCTCACAAATGGATTCAATCCAAATTCACATCCAAGAGTCCCTCCATTCATGTTTTAGGCACCTATTTATAGGAAAATGGGGTGCATAGAATATGCATACAAAATGGTCATCATAATGTGACAAATTCCCCATAAAAAGCAATAACTAATCCATTAAGTGGCTAATTAAAGCATTAACTAGCAAATAGGAGTTACCTAGGTATGCAAACCAAAGGTTGCCCTCCCAAAAAATGTGCACTATTCATCCTTCATAGTTTATTACACTTTATTTAATAGAAATAAACTAAAAAAATACTATTTTAGAGAAGTGGACATCCAAGTCATCATGGGTCTTCAAGTTGGATGAGATAAGTGACCAATTTGGGCTCCACTCCATCAAGACTTGAATTTGGGCTTGCTTCAATTAAAGTTGTCACCATTTGATTTAAGACTTCTTGGGCTTTCTTGGTCCTAGCTCTTGTCATAGGTCCACCAAGTCCTTGTAGTGCTCCTTGATCCATGCTCCTTAGTGGGCTCACATCATCCCCTCCTTATTTAAGTGAATTCGACCTCGAATTGAAATCTTCATCACCTACATCAAATGGAGACAAATCAGCTACATTGAAAGTTGCACTAACACCATACTCACCTGGAAGGTCTATCTTGTAGGCATTATCATTGATCTTGGCCAACACTTGGAATGGCCCATCTCCTCTTGGTTGAAACTTGGATTTCCTCTGTGAAGGAAATCTCTCTTCTCATGTGCACCCAGACCCAATCTCCAGGTTCAAACACCACCTTCCTCCTCCCTTTGTTGCCTTGTCTAACATAGCTTTCAGTCTTCTTCTCAATTTGAGCCTTGACTTGCTCGTGTAACTTCCTCACAAATTCAGCTTTAGCCCTGCCATCTTCATGCTTTAAAATTGACGAGTTAGGCAATGGCAATAAATCAAGAGGAGTGAGAGGATTAAATCCATAAATAACCTCAAAAGGAGAATATTGAGTAGTACTATGAACAACTCTATTATAAGCAAATTCCACATGAGGCAAACACTCCTCCCAAGACTTAATGTTCTTCTTTATTACAGCCCTAAGAAGGGAAGAAAGTGTCCTATTAACTACCTCGGTTTGCCCATCCGTTTGGGGATGACAAGTAGTGGAGAAAAGAAGCTTTGTACCCAGCTTACCCCACAAAGTCCTCCAAAAGTGACTTAAGAACTTTGTGTCACGATCTGAAACAATACTTCTTGGAAGGCCATGAAGCCTTACCACTTCTTTGAAAAACAATTCAGCAACATGACAAGCATCATCAACTTTTTTACATGGTATAAAATGTGCCATTTTAGAAAACCTATCCACCACCACAAAAATTGAATCCTTACCATTCTTTGGGGGTAGTCCTACAACAAAATCCATTGACAAATCAATCCAAGGAAAATCAGGAATAGGCAACGGAGTATAAAGTCCATGAGGCATCACTTTAGATTTAGACCTTTTACAAACAATGCATTTTTCACAAAACTTTTGCACATCATGTTTCATGTGTGGCCAATGAAAATGTTCGTGCAACATGTCTAAAGTCTTTTGAACCCCAAAATGCCCCATTAGTCCCCCTTCATGCGCTTCCCTCATAAGCAACTCTCTTATAGAACTTTTAGGCACACATAATCTCTTTTCTTTAAACAAAAACCCTTGGTGCCTAAAATATCCATTTTGAGCCCAATGCAAACAATTAGCATAGATATGGGAAAAATCTTTATCATGCTTATACAATTCTTTGATGCATTCAAGCCCAAACAATTTTGTTTCAAGGGTAGAGAGTAAGGTATACCGTCTTGAAAGTGCATCTGCCACTATGTTGGCCTTACCTTTCTTATGTGATCAAACATATGGGAATTGTTCAAGAAACTCAACCCACTTGGCATGCCTCTTATTCAACTTTCCTTGTCCTTTCAAGTACTTTAAGGACTCATGATCACTATGGATAACAAACTCTTTGGGCAAAAGATAATGTTGCCATGTTTGCAAAGCCCTCACCAAGGCATACAACTCCTTATCATAGGTGGGATAATTAAGGACAGCACCACTTAATTTCTCACTAAAGTAAGCAATTGGATGCCCTTCTTGCATTAAAACAGCTCCAACACCAACATTAGAAGCATCACATTCAATTTCAAAAGATTTAGCAAAAATAGGCAAAGCAAGTATTGGTGCATGGGTGAGCTTTTTCTTAAGTTCCTTAAAAGCTTGTTCTTGTTTTTCCCCCCATTTAAACCCAACATTCTTTTTGACAATTTCATTAAGAGATGCAGCCAATGTGCTAAAATCTTTAACAAACCTCCTATAGAAACTAGCCAAACCATGAAAGCTCCTCACATCACTCACATTTTTGGGGGTTGGCCAATCTTGAATGGCCTTAATCTTTTCTTGATCCACATGGACCCCTTTAGCATTAATCACAAAACCAAGGAAAATCACATGATCCACACAAAAAGTACATTTTTCCAAGTTTGCATACAACCTTTCTTTTCTTAATACAAGCAAAACAGCCTTTAAATGTTCATGGTGCTCATCTAAGTTTTTGCTATATATTAAGATATCATCAAAATATACCACCACAAATTTTCCCAAAAATTCTCTTAAGACATGGTTCATAAGCCTCATAAAAGTGCTTGGTGCATTTGTTAAACCAAAAGGCATTACCAACCATTCATACAAACCAAATTTAGTTTTGAAAGCGGTTTTCCATTCATCCCCTTCCCTTATCCTAATTTGATGGTACCCACTTTTCAAATCAATTTTAGAAAAAATGCAAGCACCAAACAATTCATCAAGCAAATCATCAAGTCTAGGGATAGGATGCCTATACTTAATGGTGATGTTGTTCACGGCCCTACAATCCATGCACATCCTCTAAGTGCCATCCTTTTTGGGCACCAAAATGACCGGTACAAACACATGGACTTAAGCTCTCTTGTACCCATCCTTTTTGCATCAACTCCTCCACTTGCTTTTGGATCTCTTTGGTCTCTTGAGGATTGCTCCTATAGGTTGGCCTATTGGGTAATGATGCACCCAGAATGAGGTCAATATGGTGCTCAATTCCCCTCAAAGGTGGAAGGCCATGTGGCACTTCCTTAGGGAAGATATCCTCAAATTCCTGCAAAAGATTTTTCACACCACTAGACAAAGAATGATCATTAGAAATGTTAGCATTTAAACAAAATTCCCTACACAAAAGCATGTATAGGGGCTGTCTTGAAATCAATGCACTTTTCACCTCACTTTTTGTTGCAAAACAACTCTCTTTTCTCTCTTTTTCATCTCGGTTTTTCTCTTTTTTTTCTCATGATTTTTTTTTTATTTTTCATCACTCTTTTTCTCTTGTTCACTCTCTTTTTCTTTTCTCTCTTGCTCTCTTTTCTCTCTCATTTTCTTTTGATCCTCACTAACTTGTTTTGGAGATAAAGGAGAGAGTACAACCTTTCGCTCCTTGTCCATGAAAGTGAACTTGTTTGAAAATCCATCATGAATGGCCTTCTTGTCATATTGCCAAGGCCTTCCCAACAACATATGGCTTGCCTCCATAGGCACTACATCACAAAGAACATTATCCTCATACTTCCCAATGGAGAATGGAACCTCCACTTGTTTGTTCACCACCATCTCCCCAACCTCACTCAACCATTGAAGTCTATATGGTGTTGGATGGGTTTTAGTGATAAGATTTAATTTAGACACCAACCTAGAACTTACTACATTTGCACAACTACCTCCATCAATTATTAGAGAACAAACTTTACCTTGAATTAGGCATCTAGAGTGGAAAATGTTCTCCCTTTGGCTAGCTTCATATTCCTTTACTTGACTCCCCAAAAGCCTCCTCACCATAAGTAAGTCACCATCCGGCATGAACACTTCTTCTTCACTTTCCTCTCCACTTGAAGCTTCGGATTGAGACATCACTTCACCATTCAAGGACACCATAGTTCTCTTGGTTGGACATTGAGAGGCTATGTGACCATGACCAAGACACTTGAAACACTTGACATCTCTGCTCCTTGTGGTTGGTTCCATGGGCTTCTTTCCTTGAGAGGTGCTCACGGCCTCCTTGCTTGGTGCACCCTCCTTCTTTTGCTTGTCCTTCCAATTTGAAGATGGGAATTTGGAAGATGATGAAGAGGAATATTTGGATTTCCTCCTCTTTAATTGTTGCTCCACCTTGATTGCTTGTTGCACCAAATCTTCAAGCTCCACATAGTTTTGCAACTCCACCACATCTTGAATTTCTTGGTTCAAGCCATGCAAGAACCTTGCCATAGTTGCCTCACGGTCCTCCTCAAAGTTTGACCTAAGTAAGGCCAATTCCATCTCCTTGAAGTACTCATCCACACTCTTGCTCCCTTGGGTAAGTCTTTGCAATTTGTTGTGGATGTCCCTTTGATAATGACTTGGGACAAACCTCCTCCTCATTACAATTTTCATGTCTTCCCAAGTCTCAATTGGCTCCTCTCCAATTCTCCTCCTCTCCTTTTGGAATTGATCCCACCATACTAGTGCATACTCCTTGAACTCCAACGCCGCCACCTTCACTTTCTTTCTCTCATTATATGTGTTGCAATCAAACACTTGCTCCATCTTGAGTTCCCACTCCAAATAGGCTTCGGGGTCATTCTTTCCAAGAAAGGAAGGAACTTTGATTTTAACCCCCTCAATCCTATCTTCACGCCTTCCTCCCCTAGGGCCTCCTCTTCTAGGTCTTCTTCCTCTTAGCCTCCCTCTTTCTTCACTATCATAGCCACTTGAGTCATCCCGTTGAAGGTTGGCTAGTTGTCTATCATAGTTGGCTTCCATTTGCTCCATTTGTCTTTGGAGTGCTTGAACTTGATTAGCCATTCTAGCATGTAGAGTGGTTGTCCTTGGTGACAATGGTGGACTATCACCCATTTGAGTAGTAGAAAGTGTAATTTATCCTCACAACACTCCCTCTCTTTTCTCACAAAGTGTATATATATATATATATATTTTTTTTTTCACTCTTTTTGGCTTTTTTTTTTTTCACACAAGATGTAATTTTCACTCTTGCCTCTTTCCACTCAAATTCTCTTTGCAAGTTCTTAAATGAACCCTCTCATTTTTCAATTACCAAAAGCTCTTACAAAGGTAGCGGTCCTCACAAGAGTAAGCACTCAGAAGTTGAAGAAAAGATGAAACTCTAGACAAAACTCAAAGGAATTTAAAAGACAAGCAAGAAAAGCTAATTAAAAAAAAGAAAGGTAGAACTCAAAAGAAATAAGAAGAAAAAGAAATGCACAAGGTATGTAGAATAGCACCGCTTAATTGAAATTCACAAGGCATTCAAACTCAATCTTGCTTAAATGCAATGTTTTTTTTTTTTTTTAATACTATTTTTCAAGCCCTTGTTCTCTTTTTTTTTGCACTTAAAAAAAATGGTTCTTGCAATTTTTTTTTCAATTGTTATGCCCAATTGTGTATTTAGGAGTTTCCTTTCAAATTAAGGTGCTATAAAACATATAACAGCAACAGATATAGAATTGACAAGATCAAAGCTGTAAATATTGCGTAGAAATTAAAGAACAGAAATTAAAAGCAGAAAATAAAAGGACTAGAATTTAAATGGCAAAAAGTAAAGAACGGAAAGTAAAGAATGTTGCCAATTCTTAGAAATGGCAGAGATCAATGATGATCAAGATTGTGTATAATTATGACATTCAAGCAATAGTGCTTGATGTTTGGAAAGCAATAAGAACAAGTACAAAAGAAAATGCAAGAACTCTATCAACTCTAGAATCCAAGGGCTCTCGATACCACATGATATGATCCAAGTTGGATGCATATTGTTTTTACGGATCGTCCTTGAGTTGATTTAGTGTTTCAAAGAATGAAATGATGAACAATACCCGAGGAACAGAGCCTCGATGAATAGTGATGTGAATAGTGATGTGAATAGTGACATAAATAGTAAAAATAATAGAAAAGATGGAAAAAGGAAAAGGAATGGGAGGAAGAAGACGCCACACTCTTAGAGAGTGATAAGTCAAGCGAAGATTCGCCACAAAGGTAAGGAAGCCTTTGATAAGAACCAAGATGTCTCAACCAAGAACCAAAGAGAATGAAATTCTCACAAATGGATTCAATCCAAATTCACATCCAAGAGTCCCTCCATTCATGTTTTAGGCACCTATTTATAAGAAAATGGGGTGCATAGAATATGCATACAAAATGGTCATCATAATGTGACAAATTCCCCATAAAAAGCAATAACTAATCCATTAAGTGGCTAATTAAAGCATTAACTAGCAAATAGGAGTTACCTAGGCATGCAAACCAAAGGTTGCCCTCCCAAAAAAATGTGCACTATTCATCCTTCATAGTTTATTACACTTTATTTAATAGAAATAAACTAAAAAATGCTATTTTAGAGAAATGGACATCCAAGTCATCATGGGTCTTCAAGTTGGATGAGATAAGTGACCAATTTGGGCTCCACTCCATCAAGACTTGAATTTGGGCTTGCTTCAATTAAAGTTGTCACCATTTGATTTAGGACTTCTTGGGCTTTCTTGGTCCTAGCTCTTGTCATAGGTCCACCAAGTCCTTGTAGTGCTCCTTGATCCATGCTCCTTAGTAGGCTCACATCACAAACCCTAGTCACACTTTAACTTAAACACTTCAACCTAATCCCCTCCTATAAAAACTCATAACCCACACACAGAAAAAGACCTGAACCTTAACTTACAACTCCAACTAAAAATAGACTACAACCTATAGCCTAGCCCTCCAAGAGACTTCTGTCCATAGTAAACCCATAACCATTTTTTTCCCACTAAAGTAGCCTTCATCTTCACCACCCACACCACCATTAAAACCACCTTCAAAACTACCCTCTCGAACCACCCACTCCATCTTCCTCCTTCACCATTCACAACCAACCAACAACACCATCTCAACCATCTTCTTCTTTCATAACTAAAAACCACCATCAACAACCCAAAACCAGAATCACCATCTCACCCACCAAACAACCATAATCACATCGCCATCCAACCTTTTCCAAGCACTGAACCGGAGCTGTAGTTTCTGCCAAGCATTGTCAGCCCATCGCAAGGCCAGATCCAGAGCCACCGCAGCCCACCAGCACCAGTCGCGCTCTGCCTCGCACTGCAATACCACCAGCCAGAACTCACAAGTCGCCCTACACCAGTCAAACCAAACCCGCCCAAACCATGAACAATCATTCCGCCGAACCCACACAAGCCCAGATCGCCGACCATCCTTCAGCTGCTCGAAGCTGCGAACTGCTGCAAGCCCATATCTGGTCAGCCTCTACCCGCACCATGCTGTCGTGCAACTCTAGAACTAGCGAACCCAGCTAGCAACCGCACAACGCACTCCAGCTGCACTCCACGATCAGCGCTGCATCATTCACTCGAACCGATGCCGACAACCGCCACTAATCGCCACTGAATCGGCCCTCACCTTCATCTTCTTGTTCTCTCTGAAAAAAACATAAAAAAAAAGAAGAAACATTATTCCCCTCTTTTGCTTTGACTGTGAGTTGTTCCTGTTCTGTTTTTTGTTTTTTTTTTCAAAATTTTTTTGGAAGTGGGCTTCAAGTTAATTAGGCCAAACTGAAAAAAACAAATAAAAAAATGAAAAAATAAAAAAGATAAAAAATTAAATATATAAAATAATTAAATATATTTTTAAAGAATAAAATAGGATTAACTGAGTTGTGACTTAGTTATTGATCTTATAACTTTTGTAATCATTCGAGTTGTGACAACTTGATAATTCAAATGTTTTCAAAGTTAAAAATAATTAACCTATAATTAAAAAAGTAAAAATATAAAATATTTAAATATTTTTTAAAGAAATAAAATATTATTAAGCGAGTTATGATAGCTTGTTTATCTTATAACTTTTGTAATCATCTGAGTTGTGACAACTTGATCATTCAAATATTTTCAAAGTTAAAAATAATTAATCTCTAATTATTTTTTTAAAGAACTACGTGACTTTGAGTTCCTCAATGTACCTGGGGATATGTAGGAGCAAAATTTCTATTCTGTTAAGCCAAATTTTAAATTTTCACAAATTTTTTTTAGTATTTTTTGTAATAAAAAGGGTAAAACAAATATATTATGAGATTATTAAGTTTTGCATAACTAATTTAGGGTAACCGTTTTAAGACAGATGTGTTAGGGGTGCTGTGGAGTTAAGTCTCTACCCTTTCCTATGCATAACCGACTCTTGAATCTAATCTGGTTTCAAAGACCATTTTCTAAAAAGGTTTTCTAATTTTTCTTATTTTAAATAAAATTGATGGCGATTCCTAACAATTTATTTTGTTTGTCGCTCCTGCCACGATCACGGTCACGATAGATGGCGACTCTACTGGGGATATTTAAGAGTTAAGCTCATATAAGTTGATTGTGCAAAATTTTGTAATCTTTGTATATTTGTTTTACCTTTTTCTATTTTTTTTGTTTCTCATTTTTTTAAATTGTTTTTTAATTATTTTGTTATTTAAACCTTAGGATAGAAAATTTCTTTGGGAATTTTTGTTTTGTATTTGTTTTGTTATTTGTTTGTATGTTCCCTACACATACCATACTTACACGTTTATCACACACATTCGAGTGGGGCCCTATACCCGGGTCTGAGTGAAGCCTAAGTTAGGTAGAGGTAGGTTAGTGGTAGCCATTTTGGATGTACATCATGTTTGGTTATCGCAAAAACCTCATCTAGAGTATATCTTTTTCATAAATGTCTCACACCTAGTGGTTTACCCACTGTTTGTGGTTAACATTTTGAAACGGGACTTAGCTCTAGAGACCTTTAGAATAATAGAGCTACCGAATGAGAGTTATCACGAATCAGTAAGACCCATAGATTCTTAGGATAGAATTCCTCAATTTGAGACAATCCATTAGGACACGAAAGGAGCATACTTCTTCTTTATCTAGTTATCCTTCATTCTTTTTCAAAAAAAAAATTAGCATCTTGCATTTTCATAACATTCCTGGCATTCTAAAAAAAAGTAATAAATAAAAAAATAAGTCATGCATTTTCATGGCATCCTTAGCATTTTTTAAAAAAATAAAAATAAAAAAATACACCATCTAGCATTTTCATGACATTCCTATCATTCCTAAAAAAAAATACATCATCTTACATGACATTCGTAGCATTTAAAGGAAAAAAAAAAAGAAAAAAATGTTTTCATTCTATTCATTTCATCTTATGCATCTCATTAATTTCATTAATTTCATCTTATTCTTTGTGTGATGTTATCGTGTTCAACAACCATTGCACGACCAAAGAAAGAAGACACCAATCAAACTCGAGTTCACAATACAAGGACTCGAACAAAGCTTGTAGTTATGACAGCTGAGAATGAAGAAAGAAATTTGAGCATGGAAATAGATGAAATGAAAGGGAGGATGAATGAAATGACAGAGTCTCAGAAAAGAATGGAGGAAATGTTGTTGGCCTTGAGGGAGTCTCTCACCTTGATCAAGGCAATCGAAAGTATAGGAGTAACTGAAGCACATTCGCACCCGCCAACTATAAATTCTATGAGGACAAACCCTGTGGTCACTACTGAGATACCTGTTGTGAGAGGAACATCAAATGTTGCATCACTAGTACTTCATGTCGGAGAAGGATATCATTCCTTGGAAGGAACTTGAAATGAGGTTTATGGTAACGCTGAGTTTACATGGGAACCACCGTAAATATCCATCTCGTTGTCAACGAGATTTCCTGCTGGGACTGGTCATGCGACAATTCAAAATTATAAGATGAAAAAAGAATGGATGGAAAAGATGGAAGAAGAAATCAAAGCAATTAAGGGTCCCAATACTTATGGTCCCCTTGGGGCAGAAGAATTATGCTCTATTGCTAACATCATCATCCCTAAGGATTTCAAAATTCTAGAATTTGTCAAATATGATGGGAGCACCAACCTCTTTTTCCACCTAAAAACATATATTACCAAAATGTCCATTTAGTCAAAGGACTAGAAGTTTCTCGTCAGCTTTTTTCATGAAAGTTTGACTGGGCCTGCATTGGAATGGTGTATCCAATAAGACCTTTCCAAAATCTTTTCTTGGGATGACTGAGAAAACTTATTTATGGGATAGTATCGGTTTAACCTGGATACAGTCCCAACCCAAGAGCAATTGGGAACACTACAGAAGAAAAATAAGGAAACATTCAAGCAGTAGAGATGGAGAGCTCTCGTAGCACAAGTGCAACCATCATTGACTCTAATAGAAATGTGCTCATACTTCTTGGGGATTGTAGGAGCTCCCTATATTGAGATAATGGCAAGTGCTGTTTATCAAGACTTTGCTGAATTAATTACTACCAAGAAAAAGATTGAAATTCTAGTAAAGGTTGGCAAATTGCCAACTGGTAATTATGAAGATAGTTTCAAGAAAGAATTTCCCCCTAAGAAAAAGGAGCTAGAGGTCAGCTACGTATAAAACCAATAACCTTCACAAGCCCACTATCCATCATCTTACCCTACCTACCGAGCCCTTCCATATAACCCAAACATCTACCCTTCTTATTAGACACATGCACCTTCTCATATACCTGGCCTAACTACTCCACCTACAAATACACCTCAAATCCCACAATTCCACATCAATAATGTTTCCACACAACAACCATATATACTAACATGCCCAACCTATACCCAATATCCACCTGCACTTTCACAAAATTTCCCAAGTCACTCACAACCTCGACCAAACTTCTAAAATCAAAGTCGTTTCCATTCACAAAAGCTACCTCATTTCCTAAAACTATCTATTTCAAATGCAAATCTATTCCAAAGGTTGTTTGATGCTCACCTCATTTATGAAAATCTTGTACGTCCCCTAAAACCACCATTCCCAACATGGTATAACCCGAGTTTAACTTGTAAATACCGCATGGACATCCAAGGGCACTCAATTGAAGATTGTGAATCCTTCAAGACTGTAGTAAAGAAGCTAATTGCTTATGGGAAGCTTGACATTGAAGAAGTAGTTGGATCCAGTATTGTCAACAACCCAATTCCTAATCATGGTGGGAGGAATGTGTAAATGCCTTAGAGATTGAGAGACCACTAATAAGGAAGATCATGAGCTTACGTACACCAATGGTGAAAATATTTGAGGGGTTAAGTAAAGCAGGTTATGATATCACTGCACCAGCTACAACAATGAAAGAAGAGGAGAAGTATGATGAAAAGTCAAGTTGTGCTTACCATTGTAGAAGTCAACTGATGGGACTTTAAGGCTCAAGTCCAGGGATTACTCACTTTGAGAGTAATACAAGCCAGACAAGGGTTAGATTTCTTTGAAGAAGTCATTCGCCCTCCAGTAATTCAAAACCTCTAAACAATTGTAGTTCTAAGGTTGTTAATTGAAGTTATTGCCATAAAATAATTTGTGATGTTGGACTCATGTTAATTTTCTTAAAACATTAATGTAATGAATTTGTATGAGTGCCTTGTTTCCTTTCATTTTCATCACTTTGTCTTTCTTGATATTTATTCTCTTTCATTTCTTTAAAGCGTCTTCCTTGGTAATTCTCAGTTTGGTAGATGTCAATAAAGTCCGTGTATGTAAGTGTCTTTTGCAAAAACAAAAATCAAAAAGAAAAAAAGAGCAAAGAAGTAATCACTGGGTGTGCACTATCTTTTTGTTTCAAAATTAAAGTTTTGAAAATAAATAATCATGATTTGAAAATAAAGAATGGCTATTTTTATCTATCTTTTACAAAATTTCATCATTTTTATCCCTTGTTACCTCTTTTGAGCTTGAAAATTTCTTCAATAAACCCTGGATAAGGATCACCCAAACACTAGGGGATAGCACAAAACAAAGGTTGATTATAGTGACTGTTCTGAAGCATAATGGAAAAGGAAGAAAAAGTGAAAAGGAAAAAAATGATGGAAAAAAAACAAGAAGAAAACAAAAGAAAAAGGAGAAGGGAAATAAAGAAGAAAGAAAATGAAATGAAATGGGTCATAACAAATGTGGATGAAAGAAAATGAAATGAAATAGGGAAGAAATAGAGAATAATAAGAGAAAAGTGTGTTCAAAAGTACAAAAGCAGTTGACAAAGTTTAATTTTGAATAAGGATCCTTGGTCCTATTCAACCCTTAAATATTTGTTTGAGTTTTATATCTTTTCTTTCATAACCCCTAGCCTTGACCACATTACAAGCCTCAAAAAGTTCATTCTGATCAATGAATGATTGTTGTCATTTTCGTTAACTTTAATTTTGAGACAAAAGTTATGCTCATCCAAATATCTAGTTTATTGCTCTTTTAAAAAAAAGAAGAGGAAAAGAGAAAAAAAAGACTTGCACTAAGATAAGTTTCTACCCTGTTCGAGTTGGCCCTATACTGGGGCATTCTTTTCCCTGGTTCAATTTAACTTACACTAGGGAAAATCTTTTGGTCATTAGGCCGAGTCCCTGCCCTATTCAATTATGTCCTAGACTGGGACAAATTTCTCTTTGGTTCAATTTGGTCTTACACTAAGGTGAGCTTCTGCCCTATTCAACTAAGTCCTAGACTGGGGTAAATTTTCTTTTCTCTTGCTCAATTTGACCGACACTAGGGCAAATCTTTTGGTCATTAGGGCGAGTTTCTGCCTTATTCAATTTAATCCTAGATTGGGGCAAATTTCTCTTTAGCTAAATTTTGCTTGATGTAGATGTTCAACAGAAGAAAATCATTAGTCATAATGTATAGTGTGTCTTGTTCCATATATATACCCTTTTGTGCAGTCAAACTTCTAAGACCAATCTGGAAGTTGTTCACTTAAAAAATTTCTTTTCTGTTATAGTTTTGAATATATGATTGTTCGTTACGTAATACTTCAAGTAAAATGAACATGAGTATAACATTATGATTTGACCATCTGATGATAATCCCCTGATAAACAATTCAGATTGAAAAGAACTTAGAAGTTTCAATTAAAGGGAAAAATGATATCCCAAAGGATAATCCAGAAATAAGAGGTACCCGAGCAAAAAAGGAAAAGAGCTCGTTAGGCTAAAAACCCGAAAGGGCGGTTTAAGCAAAAGTTAGGGCAAATAAATCAGAATTGCTAAAATTGAGGCAATTTTATTTGCGTTCGATTGGCTACATAGGGGCAACTTTGTTCGCATTCAATTGGTCACACTGAGGCAAAAAATTTTAATTAAAGAGAATATAAAATGAAGGAAGTAGCAACAGAGACAACGATTGACTTATCAGGCTGTTGCAGGAAATCAATTGGATGAGGATCAAGGAACAAATACTGGGGCAAAAATTTTCTCGCAAAGACTTAGTAGCTCTAAGCAACGGTTCACAAAAGGAATGATCATCTCATCTCAAAAGGAGAGATAAAAAAAAGAAGAAATGAAGAAAAAAAAATAAGTCAAAAGGATTTCAGGTGTTAATCGGTGTGATGATGAAGAAAAACATATGAACAAGGGTTTGTTTGGTCAAAGCCTTCCGAGTTTTCATTGGTTCAAATGATTTTTAAGAGAAAAAAGAGAAAAGAAAAGAAAAAAAGTGAAATGAAAAAAAAAAGAGAAAAAATAGAAAAGAAAAAAAACAGAAAGAGAAGAAAAAGATATTAAGTCCACAAATGGTTTCATGTCTTTTTGAGTGCATCGGCTCCATACATCATCGAGCGCATAGGCTCTATGCATCATCGAACGCATCGGCTTTATACATTTTGAGCGCATTGACTCCATGCTTTTGAGCGCATCGGCTCTATGCCTTTGAGCGCATCAGCTCCATACATTTTGAGCGCATCATCGGCTCTATTCACTTTGAGCGCATTGACTCCATGCATTTTGAGTGCATCGGCTCTATTCATTTTGATTGTATCGGCTCCATCCATTTTGAGCGCATCGTGTAACACCCCGAACTTTCTATCTTAGGAACAATAATTTTGACAGTTAACAGAATTTTATTGTTTAGCAATTTCTGGATACTGTAAAATTATTTTGATTATTTCATCAGCATATTTGATCGTTTTGAGTAATTTGCTCCGTGTCATGAAAATAAAAATTTTCGAGCCGGGGAAAAATTTACGTAATTTAATTTTCACTGTTTAGTCTTAATTAATTTACGTAATCTGATTTGATATTTGTGAGTTTTCTAATTTTTGTGATTTTATGTGTGATTATGAAATTTTTATATTTTAATAATTTTTGGACTGTATGTGGGCCCCAGGGGTCCTACGTGGGGCCGGGATGGGTCCCAAAAAGTGAAAATTTTTCTACCTTTAGAAAATTTGTACTGTTTAGACGGAGACAGGGGATCTTACTAAATCTGAATCCGGAAACAGTTTTAGAAAATTTCTTTTACAGTATTTTGTACTGTATTTAATTATCAGACTATAAAAATACAGTAAAAACATTATTTGTAGTGTTACAGCAGATAAAAATAATAATTATACTGCTTGGTCAACAATAGTGGTTATGACCACTTTAGGACTTTGAATATCAACCATTGATTAAATCAACGGATGAGATCGATCTTATAAAATGGCTAAGACCATTTATAACCGTTGGATTAAAATTAAATCAAAGGTGGAGATTTAGTCTTATAAATGGCTGACCATTATCAACCCTTGGATGTAAATTTAATCAATGGTGGAGATGGATCATTAATGACCATTGGATTTGGATTTAGATCAATGGTGGAGAATTGGTCATCAAAAATGACTACAACCATTTTGGACCCTTGGATGTAAAGTTTGAAGGTGTAATCTTGACCCTTCATTTTGGAGACACATTCAATGGTTAGGATTGCAAGCAAAAAATGATCCAATGGCTCAATTTAAGTCTTCTATCTATCACCTAAACCTAGTAGCTATTTTAATCCAAACCATTCTTTTAATTAAGGGCTAAGATGGCTTAAAAGGGTGGCTATGAAATTTGTCACACTTTGATGAAGCATGGAAGGGGGGGACGGTTTTGGTGATGCAAAGGAGGGGGGACAGTTTTGAGTAGGCTTTTTAGGCCAAAGAAAAAGATGAAGACAATAATTTATCACCTTGTTCATTATTGCAAGTTTGCATGCAAAATAACTTAGCAAAAATTCTCTCATTTTCTCTCCAAAATGCATGCTACGGCCACCACCCCAAACCACACCTTCCATCACTCAACAATTCTAAACAACCATATTTCTTGAATCCTTTCATCATTCTAAGAACCTTTGTAGTTCATACCAAGTTCTAATTCTTCCATCTTGAAGGACTTTTTCCAAGATCAAACTTTAGGATTATGAAGTGAAGTGTAAGGAAAACTTCATTTCTCCTTTTCTTTTTCATGATTCTAAACCATGTTTGATCCATGGTTCTTCTTATTCAAGCTTGATATACTAATTTTCTTGTGTTTGTTTCATGTTTAAGAAACTTGTGTTGGTGGAGATCTTGTTCAAAATACAAAGCAAGGAGCTTTTGAGGATCTTCAAGAGGTAAGAGGGAGATCCATCTCACCAACCAAGTATGGTGGTGAGGGATGTGTTTTCTATTTGGTGGTTGATGAATCCATGTGAGGATTCATATCCATGTTCATGTAATAATTTGTATGTGTTTATGTGCTTTGGTTATTTGCTTATGTTTGATATGATTTGCATGGTTTTGCATGGTTTTATTGCTTGTGTGATATGCTTATAATATGCATGATGATGTATGTTAAATATATTATGATGGATACATGTTGAAATAAGCAATTTTGGCTCCAAAAGCCATGGAGGAGGTCATAGTTTTGGGCTTCCAAAACTAGGGTTTTTATTGAAATTTTTCAAGAACAATGGAGTTAATTTTTAGTCCTTGAACTAAAGCAAATTTCGGCTAAGACACCAACAAATTTGGTGTTCACAAATTTATATTTTCATGAATAATAAAATTGAATGATTTGGGAAGCAAGGAAAATGAACAAAAGGGTTTGTTTTTCGAAAACAATGCACACAGTTTTGGAGTGGTATTTTTATTAATTTATTTTGTGTAGAAACAAGAATGGGACTTAGATGATTTAAAAGAAAAATATTTGATGATTTCAAAGGCCATATATAAGGTTTTGATAATTTAGAAAAATGTTTTGATGTTATGAAATACAAGAATTTTCATATAAATATTTTGGAAAGGGAATTAGATTGTTATCAATTAAGTGAAGTGGAATTTTCATAAATAAAAGAAAAAGGAGGTTGAAAGTGTTTGAACCCCAAATTATTTTAAAGATAATTAATTTTTAGAAGTGATTTAGAAATATAAAAGGAAACGTCTATAACTTAAATTTACTAACGTAGAACTTATTTCTTAAGTTTTGGAAAACGTTAGGAAATCTAAAGTTAAACTTGAAGTAATTAAATTAACTAAATGTGATTTTGTAAGATTAAATCAATAAAATGTGATTTTGAGAAAATATATTATGGAAAATTTTTTTTTTAGTAAGAATAGGAAGGGAATAAAGTAGGAAATTATATTATTGTAAGAAAAGCCCAAAATAATATTTTTTAAGTTAAGAAATATTTTACGAAGTGTAAAAATGGTGAAAATGAATTACGTAACTAAAAACGTAATTTTTAAAGTTACGCAATTTGAAAAACGTTAAAATATTTCTACGTGATTGGTAAAGCATTTAAATATTTTACACGATCGAAATGTTGTAGAAAAATCGCTATGCGATTTAAAAATGAAAGAATATTTTTACGTGATTTAGAATACAGTAAAAATTGTTACGCAATTTTTAAACGTAACAGAAAATGTTACAAATTGTTGTTTACGTAACAAAATATTATGTGTCTATAAAAACGTGACAAAAATATTTCGCGAATGAGAAAAATGCTATAAAGTGATTTCGCTGTTAATTTTACAGTAAACTTAACAGTCAAAATCAGTATATGAATACTGTACAAGAAATTGAGAAGTTTGCCTGTAATTGGCATTAATACATTTTACGAACATAAAACAATATTTTCATCTGGTATAAGAAATTATGTGATTTACCTTTGGTTGGTAATTAGTGCATTACACATGCATTGAAAATGGTCCGATGGACTGTATATGACTAATTGCCTAGGAGTAACGTACACCTCTTGAGTGGCTGCGATACGCGTAGTGTAGGTCACTTGTTGACCTTAGGGGCATCGGGGTGCGGGTTGCTCGCAATGGGCAGATGGTAGCTCTTCTGTACCGTGGGTTAGACCGATGCAATACACAGATGATCCGGACCGAGACACTATTCTTAATTGAGATCTGACAAAGACTGTCATGTATGTGCTAGATGTGCAAGATATAATTATAGCACTTGGTCTGAGGCACGTGATACCGACAGATCTTTTCGATCAATTTCTCTGACCTGAGTTTAGCTCCATGGAGTAGGAAATCGAGTCTATGTGTTCATGCATTAACATAAATGCTTACATCTGTGAGATATAATAGCTGTGAAATAGTGATTATAATAATTGTATTTTTTTAAAATATCTGCTTAGTGTAGATGGCATTTCCTATAATTATTAAATGTTAATTTTGATTGATAATATGTTGATGCCATATTTGTAATATGACGTGTTTATATGGTACGCTATTATGTTATCTCTGTGCTACCATTCTGGTATTGGTATAAGTGATCTTACCTCTTTGTATGTATATGTGTATATTGTATTTATAATTGGGTGAAGACGCTGAGAAAGAAACAGTACAAGAAGAAGAAGAAGAACTACTTCTCACGTCTAGGAACGCAGAATTTTGACAGTATGACGTCAAGAGCTAGTTTCTTCGGATATGTACGTCTACAATTCCACGGAGGAGCTGGAGAATGGAGAACAAGTCATGATGAGCGATGACTTATTTACGAGGGGTATCTGACTGTTAGCATTAGTAGGCTATTTTGCAGGGATCTATTTTTCTGTGTGACTATTTTTGTTCATGTTGAATTTCCTTTGCATATCAGGCGACATTGGGATACTAGAAATTATGTCCCAACAGAAATCAGCATAGTATCGTCAGCCCGGACACCTGTCCATAGGGCTACTCGTCATAACGGATTCCTATCTACTGAGGAACCCGAGGAGGACCCGTTTGAGGGGTCTGCTACTTAGTTAAACTTGGGCAAGTTTGAACTCTGATATAAACTATGTGTGTAATTATTTAAGTGTGTTTGTAGTTTTGAGACATGGTCTGTATATAAATAATCCTGACAGCACTTTTGTAATATGTATATGATGTAAATTATGAGTGATGATGTATAATAGTTTTATTTTCTGCTAAGTTTATTTTATTGTTATCAAAGAAGAAAGAAAAAATTTACAACTCGTATTTTTATCACAACATCACCTTTTATGACTTTGAGGGTATTTGGGTAATGAAGTAACATAAATGTGGCACCCTACGGTGGGTGTTACATTAGTTGGTATCAGAGCCCAAGTTATCGTCTTTTGGGGTTTGTGGTTAGGTCTGTCTTGTTTGTGTTGTGTGATTCTCTGTTAGTGGTTTCTTGGTCTGAAGATTGATTTTAACTTTCTTGTGTTGTTCGGTTTGAGTAGGAAAAAGTAATGGCTGGACGAGGACGTGGGAATAATAGAACAGATATGGTACTTAATGGGAATGATAATTTGAAAATGGCTGCAGCTATAGCAGCAATGCAAAGAATGGCTGAAGTGATTGTACAGCAAAATCAAAGGGCTAATGAAGACATTCACAGTTTATCAGAGTTTCAAAGGAATAATCCACCGAAGTTCCATGGAGAGTTTGACCAAGAGAAGGCTGAACTTTGGATCCAAGAACTTGAAAAGATATTTGATGGCATGAGTTGTGCTGATGAACGGAAACTTACGTTAGCAACGTTTGTGCTAGTAGGAGATGGTGAACGTTGGTGGGCAGGAGCCCGAAGATTGTTAGAAGCTGAAGGGAGAGTTGTGACATGGCAACTTTTTAAGCAAAAATTTCTGGAGAAATATTTTCCAGCAAGTGTGAGGCATATGAAGGAAATGGAATTTCTGAGTTTACGACAAGGGTTGATGTCCGTAAGTGAGTATGCGGCAAAATTTGAAAGTCTGTCTCAGTTTTCAAGATATTTACAGATGAACCTAGATGAGGGCTGGAAATGCAAGAAATTTGAAGAAGGGTTGAAGCTGGACATAAAAAGAGTAGTGGCTACTCTGGAGATTAATCAATTTCTAACATTGATTGAAAAGTATCGTAAAGTTGAAGAGATTGATCATCAACGAGCGGCAAGGAATAAGAATTTTGGACGCACGCGATTCCAAAAAGGAAAGGGTAGTAGAGGAAATCGTTATCAACAGAAACCATATGCAAGACCGGCTGGAGGTCAGAACAAGCAGCAGTCTATTGGAGGAAGCTCTAGTGGGAATAAGGCAAGTCAAGCTGGGACTTCCCTAATTAGATGTTTCAAGTGTGGGAAGGATCATCTCACTAAGGACTGTCAACATAAAAGTGTAGTTTGTTTTAGATGTGGAAAGCCTGGTCATTTCTCAAAATAATGTGATCAGATAAAGAAAGAACCATCTGTGGGAAATGTCCGAACTGCAAGGCAGCAGGCGGGTGGTCGCGTATATACAATGAGCGGAGAAGAGGCTGCGAAATCATAGGACTTGATAATGGAGGAGTGTGCTATTAAAGGTAATCCTTTAACTGTACTTTATGATTCAGGAGCAACGCATTCTTTCATTGCATGTGATTGTGTGGAGCGTTTGGGTTTGACTGTGACTGCATTGCCATATGATTTAAGTGTTGCTACTCCTACTGATAAGCCTGTGATTACTTCAAAAGTATGCCTGAATTGTCCTGTCTGTGTTAGGGATAAAACATTTTATGTGGATTTGATATGTTTACCTCTTTCTAAGATTAATGTAATCTTAGGAATGGATTGGTTGTCTTCTAACCATATCCTAATTGATTGTTCGAATAAGACATTAGTATTTCCTGAGGCTAAGGATCCTAGATTTCTAACGGCTACTCAAGTGGAAGCTTGTCTGAAGGAAGGAGATCATGGGTATCTATTGTTATCTTCTTTGGAGGTGCAATATGAAGATGTTTTGAAGGATATTTTTATGGTCAATGAATTTCCTGAGGTATTTCCTGAAGATATACCTGGACTACCACCAGTAAGGGAAATTGAGTTTGCCATTGATCTTGTACTTGGAGCTGGACCGATATCTATAGTACCCTATCGGATGTCGCCGGTAGAATTAGCCGAACTGAAGAAACAACTGAAGGATTTATTGGAGAAACAATTTGTGAGACCTAGTGTGTCACCATGGGGAGCTCCAGTTTTGTTGGTTAAGAAGAAGGATGGGACTTTACATCTATGTGTAGATTATCGACAATTGAACAAAATCACAATTAAGAATAAATATCCATTTCCAAGGATAGATGATTTGATGGATTAGTTGCAAGGAGCCACAATATTTTCTAAGATTGATCTACGTTTTGGGTATCACCAGATACGTGTGAAAGTGGAGGATATTCCCAAGACTGCATTCCGGACACGTTATGGGCATTACGAGTATCTTGTGATGCCATTCGGTGTGACAAATGCACCAGCTATATTCATGGACTTTATGAATAGAATTTTTCGTTCATACTTGGACAAGTTTGTTGTCGTCTTTATTGATGATATCTTGATTTATTCTCGAAATCAGGAAGAGCACGCTGAACATCTCAGAGTGGTTCTTTAGATTTTGAAGGAGAATAAGTTATATGCCAAGTTATCCAAATGTGAATTTTGGTTGAGCGAAGTTCAATTTTTGGGACATGTGATATCGAAAGAAGGAATTAAAGTTGATGCTTCAAAGGTAGAGACAGTTTTGGAATGGGAAAGACCAAAGACTGTAACAGAAATCTGTAGTTTTGTCGGATTAGCTGGTTACTATAGACAGTTCATTGAGGGATTTTCAAAGATTGCAGGACCTCTTACCCAACTTACACGAAAGAATCAACCGTTCGTATGGACTGATGCATGCGAAGAAAGTTTTCAAGAGTTGAAAAGATGATTGACTACTTCACCGGTATTGATTCTACCTGATCCAAATGAACTTTTCGAAGTATATTGTGATGCTTCATATCACGGATTAGGTTGTGTACTTATGCAAAATCGGAAGGTTGTAGCTTATGCTTTAAAGCAGTTGAAGGTGCATGAAAGGAATTATCCGACTCATGATTTAGAGTTGGCGGCAGTGGTGTTTGCATTGAAAATTTGGAGGCATTTTCTCTATGAAGCTACGTTCACTGTTTTTAATGATCATAAAAGTTTAAAGTATCTGTTTGACCAAAGAGAGTTGAACATGAGGCAAATGCGTTGGTTAGAATTTTTGAAGGATTATGATTTTCAATTGTAGTATCATCCTGGAAAAGCGAATATGGTAGCAGATGCATTGAGTAGAAAAGCACTTCGTGTTTCTTCTTTGATTATCAAAGAAAAAGAGTTGATAGAAGAATTCCAGGATATGCGATTGTCGGTAAAATTAATGCTAGGAAAGCTGTGTGTAAACATGATCACCATTTCAAATGATTTGATGAGTAAAATTCGAGAGGAACAAAGCAGTGACCAGTACTTACAAGAAGCAAAAGAAGCAAGGAGTCAGGGAGCAGAGATAGAATTTAATGAAGGTGTTGATGGGATTCTAAAGTTCAAAGGAAGAGTTTGTGTGCCTAATGATCCAGATCTTAGAAGATTGATTTTGGATGAAGCTCACAGGAGTAAATTGAGTATGCATCCAGGAGCCATAAAGATGTACCAGGATTTAAAACAATTATATTGGTGGCAAGGAATGAAGAAAGATGTTATAGAGTATGTATCATCTTGTTTAGTGTGTCAGAAGGCTAAGATTGAACATCAAAGACCTTCGGGAATGTTGCAACCATTGCCTATTCCTGAGTGGAAATGGGATGACATCGCAATGGATTTTGTGACAGGTTTACCAAAAACTCGAAAGGGTTATGATGCTATTTGAGTAATTGTTGATCGGCTTACTAAGTCAGCGCACTTTTTACCGATTAATCTTAAGTACTCAATGGAGAGGTTGACCCAATTGTACATTGGTGAAATTGTTAGGCTTCATGGTGTACCAACTAGTATTATTTCGGATCGAGATCCGAGATTTACTTCGAGATTTTGGAATAGTTTGCAAGAATCGATGGGAACTAAGCTACGTCTAAGTTCTGCTTACCATCCACAAACAGATGGTCAGTCAGAAAAAATAATTCAGTCTCTAGAAGATTTATTGAGAGCTTGTGTTCTGGAGCAAACTGGAGGTTAGGATGAATTCTTGCCATTGATAGAATTCACATATAACAACAGTTTCCATTCAAGTATAGGGATGGCACCCTATAAAGCATTGTATGGGAGACGATGTAGAACACCGTTATATTGGTATCAAGACGGTGAGAGTACTGTGTTAGGACCAAAAATTGTCCAACAGACAACTGAGAAAGTGAAGATGATTCAAGATAAAATGAAAGTGACCCAAACTCGGTAAAAGAGTTATGCTGATAAAAGAAGAAAATCGCTTGAGTTTGAAGAAGGTGACCATGTATTTCTGCGAGTGACACCTATGACGAGAGTTGGACGAGTACTTAAGTCCAAGAAGCTCACTCCAAAGTTTATTGGACCATATCAGATACTTTGTCGAGTAGGTCCGGTAGCTTATCAGATTGCATTACCACCATTGTTATCAAATCTTCACAATGTATTTCACGTATCACAATTACAGAAATATATTCTGATCCTACCCATGTTATCGAGCCAGACACAGTACAACTGAAGGAGAACTTAACTTGTGAAATGTTTCCAGTCAAGATTAAGGATCGAAGGATAAAGCAACTTTGAGGAAAAGAAATTTCATTGGTTAAAATCGTTTAGAATGATGTAAGTGGAGAAGCCACATGGGAACTAGAAGAAAAGATAAAAGAACAATATCCATATTTATTCTGAAAGTGTGAAATCGAGTTTATCAAGTTTCGAGGACGAAACTTTTGTTAGAGGGGGAGAGTTGTAACACCCCGAACTTTCTATCTTAGGAACAGTAATTTTGACAGTTAACAGAATTTTACTGTTTAGTAATTTTTGAATACTGTAAAATTATTTTGATTATTCTGTCAGCATATTTGATCGTTTTGAGTAATTTGCTCCGTGTAATGAAAATAAAAATTTTCGGGCCGGGAAAAAAATTGCGTAATTGAATTTTTACTATTTAGTCTTAATTAATTTACGTAATCTGATTTAATATTTGTGAGTTTTCTAATTTTTGTGATTTTATTTGTGATTATGAAATTTTATATTTTAATAATTTTTGGACTGTATGTGGGCCCCAGGGGTCCTACGTGGGCCCGTGGTAGGTCCTAAAAAGTGAAAATTTTTCTACCTTTAGAAAAATTTGTACTGTTTAGATGGAGACAGGGGATCTTACTAAACCTTAGATAATTTCTTTTACAGTGTTTTATACTGTATTTAATTATCGGGCGATAAAAATACAGTAAAAACATTATTTGTAGTGTTACAGCAGATAAAAATAATAATTATACTGCTTGGTCAACAATAGTGGTTACCACCACTTTAGGATTTTGAATATCAACCATTGATTAAATCAATGGATGAGATCGATCTTATAAAATGGCTAGGACCATTTATAACCGTTGGATTAAAATTAAATCAAGGGTAGAGATTTAGTCTTATAAATGACTATGACCATTATCAACCCTTGGATGTAGATTTAATCAATGGTGGAGATGGATCATTAATGACCATTGGATTTGGATTTAGATCAATGGTGGAGAATTGGTCATCAAAAATGACTACAACCATTTTGGACCCTTGGATGTAAAGTTTGAAGGTGTAATCTTGACCCTTCATTTTGGAGACACATTCAATGGTTAGGATTGCAAGCAAAAAATGATCCAATGGCTCAAATTAAGTCTTCTATCTATAACCTAAACCTAGTAGCTATTTTAATCCTAACCATTCTTTTAATTAAGGGCTAAGATGGCTTAAAAGGGTGGCTATGAAATTTGTCACACTTTAATGAAGCATGGAAGGGGGAATGGTTTTGGTGATGCAAAGGAGGGGGGGACAGTTTTGAGTAGGCTTTTTAGGCCAAAGAAAAAGATGAAGACAATAATTTATCACCTTGTTCATTATTGCAAGTTTGCGTGCAAAATAACTTAGCAAAAATTCTCTCATTTTCTCTCCAAAATGCAAGCTACGGCCACCACCCCAAACCACACCTTTCATCACTCAACAATTCTAAACAACCATATTTCTTGAATCCTTTCATCATTCTAAGAACCTTTGTAGTTCATACCAAGTTCTAATTCTTCCATCTTGAAGGACTTTTTCCAAGATCAAGCTTTAGGATTATGAAGTGAAGTGTAAGGAAAACTTCGTTTCTCCTTTTCTTTTACATGATTCTAAACCATGTTTGATCCATGGTTCTTCTTATTCAAGCTTGATATACTAATTTTCTTGTGTTTGTTTCATGTTTAAGAAACTTGTGTTGGTGGAGATCTTGTTCAAAATACAAAGCAAGGAGCTTTTGAGGATATTCAAGATGTAAGAGGGAGATCCATCTCACCAACCAAGTATGGTGGTGAGGGATGTGTTTTCTATTTGGTGGTTGATGAATCCATGTGAGGATTCATATCCATGTTCATGTAATAATTTGTATGTGTTTATGTGCTTTAGTTATTTGCTTATGTTTGATATGATTTGCATGGTTTTGCATGGTATTATTGCTTGTGTGATATGCTTATAATATGCATGATGGTGTATGTTAAATATATTATGATGGATGCATGTTGAAATAAGCAATTTTGGCTCCAAAAGCCATGGAGGAGGTCATAGTTTTGGGCTTCCAAAACTAGGGTTTTTATTGAAAATTTTCAAGAACAATGAAGTTAATTTTTAGTCCTTGAACTAAAGCAAATTTCGGCTAAGACACCAACAAATTTGGTGTTCACAAATTTATATTTTCATAAATGATAAAATTGAATGATTTTGGAAGCAAGGAAAATGAACAAAAGGGTTTGTTTTTCAAAAGCAATGCACACGATTTTGGAGTGGTATTTTTATTAATTTATTTTGTGTAGAAACAAGAATGGGACTTAGATGATTTAAAAGAAAAATATTTGATGGTTTCAAAGGCCATATATAAGGTTTTGATAATTTAGAAAAATGTTTTGATGTTATGAAATACAAGAATTTTCATATAAATATTTTGGAAAGGGAATTAGATTGTTATCAATTAAGTGAAGTGGAATTTTCATAAATAAAAAAAAAAGGAGGTTGAAAGTGTTTGAACCCCAAATTATTTTAAAGATAATTAATTTTTAGAAGTGGTTTAGAAATATAAAAGGAAATGTCTGCAACTGAAATTTACTAACGTAGAACTTATTTCTTAAGTTTTGGAAAACGTTAGGAAATCTAAAGTTAGAAAGAGTAATTAAATTAACTAAATGTGATTTTGTAAGATTAAATCAATAAAATGTGATTTTGAGAAAATATATTATGGAAAAGATTTTTTTTGAGTAAGAATAGGAAGGGAATAAAGTAGGAAATTATATTATTATAAGAAAAGCACAAAATAATATTTTTAAAGTTAAGAAATATTTTACAAAGTGTAAAAACGGTGAAAAATGAATTACATAACTAAAAACGTAATTTTTAAAGTTATGCGATTTGAAAAATGTTAAAATATTTCTACGTGATTGGTAAAGCATTTAAATATTTTACACGATTGAAATGCTGTAAAAAAAATCGCTATGCGATTTAAAAATGAAAGAATATTTTACGTGATTTAGAATACAGTAGAAAATTATTATGCGATTTTTAAACGTAACAGAAAATGTTACAAATTGTTATTTACATAACAAAATATTACGTGTCTGTAAAAACGTGACAAAAATATTTCGCGAATGAGAAAAATGCTATAAAGTGATTTTGCTGTTAATTTTACAGTAAACTTTACAGTCAAAATCAGTATATGAATACTGTACAAGAAATTGAGAAGTTTGCCTGTAATTGACATTAATACATTTTACGAACATAAAATAGTATTTTCACCTAGTATGAGAAATCATGTGATTTACCTTTGGTTGGTAATTGGTGCATTGCACATGCATTAAAAATGGTCCGATGGACTGTATATGGTTAATTGCCTAGGAGAAACGTACACCTCTTGAGTGGGTGCGATACGCGTAGTGTAGGTCACTTGTTGACCTTGGGGGCATCAGGGTGCGGGTTGCTCGCAATGGGCAGATGGTAGCTCTACTGTACCGTGGGTTAGACCGATGCAACACACCGATGATCCGGACCGAGATACTATTCTTAATCGAGATCTGACAAAGATTGTCGTGTATGTGCTAGATGTACAAGATATAATTATAGCACTTGGTCTAAGGCACGTGGTACCAATAAATCTTTTCGATCAATTTCTCCGACCTGAGTTTAGCTCTATGGAGTAGGAAATCGAGTCTATGTTTTCATGCATTAACATAAATGCTTACATCTGTGAGATATAATAATTGTGAAATAGTGATTATAATAATTGTATTTTTTTAAAATATTTGCTTAGTGTAGATGACATTTCCTGTAATTATTAAATATTAATTTTGATTGATAATATGTTGATGCCATATTTGTAATATGACATGTTGATATGGTACGCTGTTATGTTATCTCTGTGCTACCATGCTGGTATTGGCGTAGGTGATCTCACCTCTTTGTATGTATATATGTATATTGTATTTATAATTGGGTGAAGACGTTGAGAAAGAAACAGTACAAGAAGGAGAAGAAGAACTACTTCTCACGTCTGGGAACGTAGAATTTTGACAGTATGACGTCAAGAGCTAGTTTCTTCGGATATGTATGTCTACAATTCCACGGAGGAGCTGGAGAATGGATAACAAGTCCCGATGGGCAAGGACTTATTTACGAGGGGTATCTGACTATTAGCATTAGTAGGCTGTTTCGCGGGGATCCATTTTTCTGTGTGACTATTTTTGTTCATGTTGAATTTCCTTTGTATATCAGGCGACATTGGGATACTAGAAATTATGTCCCAACGGAAATCAACATAGTATCATCAGCTCGGACACCTGTCCGTAGGGCTACTCGTCATAACGGATTCTTATTTGCTGAGGAACCCGAGGAGGACCCGTCTGAGGGGTCTGCTGCTTAGTTAAACTTAGGCAAGTTTGAACTCTGATATAAACTATGTGTGTAATTATTTAAGTGTGTTTGTAGTTTTGAGACATTGTTTGTATATAAATAATCCTGACAGCACTTTTGTAATATGTATATGATGTAAATTATGAGTGATGATGTATAATAGTTTTATTTTCTGCTAAGTTTATTTTATTGTTATCAAAGAAGAAAGAAAAAAATTTACAACTCATATTTTTATCACAACATCACCTTTTATGACTTTGAGGGTATTTGGGTAATTAAGTCGCATAAATGTGGCACTCTACGGTGGGTCTTACACATCGGCTCCATGCATTCTGAGCACATCAGCTCCATGCAGTTTTAAATTCTTTTGAGCGTATCAGCTCTATGCAGTTTTAAATTCTTTTGAGCCTATCACCTCCATGTATCTTAAAGTCTTTTGAGTGTATTAGCTCTATGCATCTTAAAGTCTTTTGAGCATATCAGCTCCATGCGTTTTAAATTCTTTTGAGCAAATCAGCTCCATATATTTTAAATTCTTTTAAGAACATCAGTTTCATACTTCTTTAAATTTCTATCACTTATTATGAGCGCATCGGCTCAACGCATTTTAAATTTCAGTCATTTCTTGTCATTTCTTTTGAGTGCATCGGCTCCATGCTTCTTTAAATTTTTGTCTTTGGCTCTTTGCATCTTAATTTCTGTCATTTGCTTTGGAGCTCCTTTCCTTGTGTTTTAATTTCTTTTGAGCGCATCGACTCTTCGCATTTTTGTTCTCGTATTGTTTTGTTTTTATTTTTTCCAGACAAAATTTGAGTTCATGTCTTTACTCGTTTCTTACCATGATAAAATGAAAAGCTATAATTATTCTTTTTGTCTAATAAGAAATAAGTAAAAAGGGGCAACTGTGAACATTCAATTTTGTCAGGGATATTTTGTATAAAAAATAATAAAAAAGAAAAAAAAAGAAAAGAAAAAAGAAAGGAAATAAGAGGAAAATGACTCATCTTTCACTCAATGGCCCATTATCCAACTCATAACCCATTATTCACGTGTGGATAAAATACACACATCTTGTACTTGATTTGAGGTGGATTTAGGTGTGCTTTAATTGATTTATGTTGGAATTTATGTCACATTTAATAAATTTATCCTTGGTATCTCATGATTAGTCTTTCTCTATATTTTTAGGTCTAAAAGAGATGTTTTGACATGGCTCTATAAAGCTTTGGATGGATTCATTGTAATGAAGTTGAGTTTAGAATTTATATGGCTAAGATTCGCAGAAATTTTAACCTTTGTGCAATAAAATGAGCATAACTTGAGCTACAGAAGTCGAAATAAGGTGATTTTGGTGTCATTGGAAAGCTAAGAAAAAGATCTATAGCTTTTATGAAGACCACTTTACCAAAAATTGATGTTTTGAGCAATTTAAGAGTTAGACACGACCGTGTCTAACTTAGAAAATGCTTCTATCAAGCTCACACAGCCCTGTCTAACTCCAATGAAGCTTCTGACTTAAGACATGGTCGTGTCTCTTGGTCACACGGCTGTGTCTCCCTTCTATGTCAAAATTACGCTATTTTTTAAGCTCACACAACTGTGTCGAATGAAGACATGGCCGTGTGACCCTTCCTGATGTGAAAATTAAGTTGTTTTGCCCCCAACCGATTATAAATTGGGCAAAGACACCAAACCTAAAGGGGACTTTTGGATAGAGACTACAGGAAAATTTGAGAGGCACAACGATTGGAGGTTAGGGTTTTGAAGATAAGAGCAAAAACATTGATCAACCATTAAAGTCTTCTTCTCCATCTTCATCTTCTCCATCTTCTCTTTTTATTTTGGAATCACGATTGTTTCTTTATCTTGTGTTCATGTTTGTGCTATAATTGCCATAAGTGGCTAAACTCTTTTTTCTGGGATTAGGATAAAACTCTCTATTTCTTTATGTTGAATTGTTAATTTGATTATTTGTTAATGAAATTATTGTTCTTAATTCATTCTTAGTATTCTTAATGTTTGTGGTATGTTGTCAGCCATATTTACATGATCTTAGGCTTTAGGTGAAGGATCGAAAGATAAAATCTAATTGCTTGATAATCTAAGAATTGAACTTAGGAATTGAGACCTAAACATAGGCTTAAATCCTTTGAGGGTTAAATGATTGTCATAAATCTTAATGAGTTGGAACTTGGATTAATTGCCATGAGAATGGGATTTATGAAGTTTTAGAACGTTTTTAGTGCCAAGAAATTGGGATTTAAATCATTTAGGACAAATCGCCTTCAAGAATATAATTGAACATTAACAAAGATAAGATCACAATTTAGCATAAGGGGTAGTGTAGTGGATTCCTAGTCTTAGGCCTTAAACCTTGGTTGAATCTTGACTTTTCTTGATTTATTTGCTTTCTTTATTGTTTTGATTTTAATTTAGCTTTCAATGTTGATTTTATTCGCTTAAATAATCGAAGTAACCATAAGAGTTAGTAATTAATCGATCCTCATGAGAATGATCTTTATTTTACTACTTGTACGATCCGTGCACTTGCGAAAAATTCACAACAAGTTTTTGGCATCGTTGTCGGGGATCGTGTTGATATTAACACGAGTGGTAATTTGATTAATTTAAGCATTTTTATTTTATTTTATTTTCGCTTTATTTTTTTCTTTGAATTTTCAGGTGTTGATTCTTTCTTATGCGAAGAACAAGGAGTCAAGAAGATCTTACTATCTTTATTGATCCTGAGATCGAGAGGATACTTCGCAATATTAGAAGAGAAAGAAGAGCACAGAGAGTTGAGGAAGATAACATGGTAGACAACACTAACCAAGTCCCCAATACAGAGCGAAGGCTGAGAGATTATGGGACTCCCAATGCTAATGCTCGTCAGTCTTCCATTGTTAGGCTACGAGTAGAGGCCAACAATTTTGAAATAAAGACGTCACTAATCCAGATGGTCCAACAAATGCAATTCAGCGGGTCACCAACTGAAGACCTAAATCAACATTTGGATGAATTCTTGGAGCTCTGTGACACAATCAAGATTAATGGGGGTTTCAACGGATGCAATAAAGATTAGACTTTTTCCTTTTTCTCTTAGGGGGAAAGTGAAGAAGTGGAGTCACTCGGAAGCCCCAAATTCACTTATTACATGGGCTTTGATGGAGCAAGCCTTCTTGGATAAATACTACCCAATTGGAAAAATGATCAAGCTCTATCAAGATATTACTACCTTCTCCCAAAAGGAAGATGAATCGCTTTATGAAGCATGAGAGAGGTACAATGATCTCATTTGTCAATGTCCACATCATGGCCTCCAGGATTATGTGATCATCCAAACATTCTATGCTGGGTTGACTTTCTCTACAAAGGCAGCTCTTGATGCTGCAGCTGGCAGTGCTTTGATGGCCAAGACTCCAACCTAGGCAAGGGCTTTAATTAATGAGGTCGCTTCGAATATTTATTTGTGGCCAAATGAGAGATCCTCTTTTCGAAGAAGCAAGTTGGAATGATAGAGCTTGATGTCATTGCAATGTTGAATGTCGAGTTTGACACATTAGCTAAGATACTTGAAAAGCTTAATGTCAATGCCATAAATACTCCTAAAGCAACTTGTGAAACATGTGGAGGAGGGCATTTGACTTCAGAATGCAACGCAGTGGAGACATATTCTCAAGACCCGTTGGCAAGTGAACTATGTCCAGAATGGCAACTTCAAGGCTCAGGGGAATTCTTTCTCCAACTCGTACAACCTTAGCCAGAGAAACCACCCAAATCTCTTATACAACAATCATTAAAATAATATAGGCCCACTTGGATTCCAACAAGCTCAACAATCCTCTCAAGGTGGAAAGTCTAATTTGGAAATACTCATGGAGAACTTTATAGTCACTCAAAAGAAGCATAATCAAGCCATACAAGCTTAAGTGCAACAACATGTGGAGTCCATCAAGCACATTCATACTCGTCTAGATCAAATGGCGACTTATTCTAAGATGCTTGAAACTTAGATAGCCCAACAAGCAAGCTTGTTCAATATGGTTTAAGGGCGAATCTCAAGTCAACCAGAGGCCAACCCAAGGGAACAAGCCAATGCAATTTTCTTGAGAAGTGGCAATCAAGTTGAAAGCCCCACCAAAGAAGAAAAGCTTGAAGAAAAGAAAACCTATGACAATGAAGAGACGCGTGAGAAGCTCCAGAACAAAGAAGAAGACAAAGAAAGCACTAAAAGGTATATTCCTCCACTAACATATGTTCCACCTTTGCCCTTCCCTCAAAAATCTCAAAGGGCAATGCTTGATCACCAATTTGGAAAATTTTTAGAGGTACTTAAGAAGCTTTACAGAAACATACCTTTTATGGAAGTGCTCTCCTAAATGCCCACTTATTCTCTCCAATAAGAGGAGGCTTGAAGACTATGAGCCTGTTGCTTTGACGGAAGAATGCAATGTGATAATTCAAAATAAGCTTCCTCCTAAGCTTAAGGATCCGGGTAGCTTATCAATTCCATGCTCAATTAGGGACATGCACATCGATAAGGCTTTGTGTGATCTTGGGGCAAGTGTGAGTTTGATGCCTTTTTCTCTTTGCAAGAAACTTAATATTGGGGAGCTCAAACCGACCACCATCTCTCTTTAATTGGCTAATAAGTCAATTAAACGTCCTATTGGCATTCTAGAGAATGTTCCCTTGAAGGTGGGAAAGTTTTTTGTGCCAGTTAACTTTGTTATGCTTGACATGGAGGCATATATTTAGATCCCAATCATACTTAGGCGTCCATTCCTCGCTACTAGAAGAGCAATCATTGATGTCCACGAAGGAAAATTGACTCTGTGATTGAATAATGAGGAAATAGTATTTGATGTTTTTAATTCTGAAAAAAATTATAGTTCCTTTAATTCATGTAATCGCATAGATACTACTGATATTGTGGATAATGTTGTGCTTTCAAATATACAAGAATTTCTGACTACTGATGTGCTAGAGAAAACCTTGCTCAAGGCTGCCATAAACTTTGAGAAGGCCAAGCCCTGCAAGAAGGGATCAAAAAAATAGAATGGCAAGTGTGTCAAGAAGCGTGCATTTAAACTTAGGGATAAAATTCTTGTCAATAACTCGCTTCTACATTTTTGTCCTAGTAAGTTATGGTCAAAATGGTCTAGATCATATAAGATTGTTTGAGTCTTATCGTATGGTGTGCTTGAGGTGAAAAAAGAAGGCCATAAGACATTCATGATAAATAGCCAGAGAGTGAAACACTATGAAGAAGGGGTGGGGACTGAGCACCACTCCATTGACATCACCTGAGCATAGAACTAGCCCATAGTCAAGCTAATGACTATAACTTAGCTCTTCTTGGGAGGCAACCCAAAATTTTCTCTCTTTTTCTTTATTCTCTTATTTTTTATTTTGTTCTTATCTTGTTATTACCTATTTTATTGATTAACATTTTTCTATTTTTGCTTCATAGTTAGCTAATGATTGAATCGGTTTAGGTGTCTTCCTGAGTTCGGAGCCTTTGTAGGGGGATGTATATAGCTGTCGGTCGCCAAAAAGATTTTTCTTTTCTTTCCTTTAGACTCTTTATTTTTGCATTTAGTTTGCATTTAGTTTTTCAATTTTTGCTTCATTTTCCTTGTGCAGTTTGAGATCACATGTCGCCACTCATGTAGACCAGATGTTCGAGTTCTTGGCTACACGTCTTCCTCTCCCAACACCTTTGTGATCTTGCGTTTCCATTTTCAGGGAAGTTTCGTTGTCCTTTGTTCTGTTACTTTTCTTTTTTTAACATTGAGAACAATGTTTATTTTAAGTGTGCGGGAGAATCGATGAACACTTGAGTATTGCATCGAATCAAGTTGGAATTGTGTGTTAATTTCTTGATTATTTTTGAACTGATTGAGATACGTTTGAGAGAGAAGTCCATTGCTAATGAACTGATTTTTGTGCAAGGAAATCTTTTTCAATTGAGTATTGAAACATTTAGCCTTTTATTTGGGAAATTAGTCATGTCTGCTTGTAATTTATTCTCTTTACTAACTTAAGCCAGAAAGTGAGTTCTGAGCCTTAATGATTGGATTTTTCATACATAAAATCCTATTTTTCTTCTGGAGTGAATTTTCTCTTGATCTATGTATGCTAGAATTTGATTTGATATCTTGTTGAGACTTTAATGATTCACATACATAATTGAACATGATTGAGGCACCTAGGTTTAATTCTTTCATAACTTCTAGAGTTGTATTGATAAATAATCCATTAGTTACCCATTTTGAGCCTGAAATTGATTTCTTTGAATTCTCAATTGATTAATCAGGTTGAATTTGTTTTGAGAAGTCATAAAAAGATTGTTTTCATCCTCAAAGGTTTAAAAAAAAGAAGAAGAAGAATGAAATGATGAAAAGAAAAAAAAAAGAAAGAGATTGTTGGTGAAAAATGTTAAGAATATTGAGTTGAAAGTGAGAATTGGTTATATCCTTGTGCATTATGCTTTATTGATCATCCTTTCAACCTGATTCTGTTTTGCATAGCTCTATCCATAACCATTCTTTACCTTTGTTTATCTTTTTCCTACCATTGATTATACGCTTGGCCCCATTACAACCAGAAGAAGTCCTTTTGATTCTTGTTATGTATTTGAACTTAGAAGTAGAGATGAGATTGATAACCAAGCCTATGGTTTTGCATTTTTAAGAGAAATTTGAGTGATCTCTTTGTCCTTAAACACTTGAGCGATGGAAAGATGAGTGATCTCAAATGGTTGGTAAGGAGAAAAGGTACAAGTTAGACTCAAGCCTCTAATTACATTAATTACTGAATTTTCTTGCTTGATTGGATTTGATTGCTGAACTTAATTGAATTTTTAAACTGTGAAATTTTCCTTGATTCATGTTTTCATTATGTTGAGCTTAATCATGGTTTTTAATTCCTATTCTTTGCTTAAGGACAAGCAAAGTTCAAGTGTAGGAGAATTTGATGTGTGGATAAAATACACATATCTTGTGCTTGATTTGAGGTGGATTTAGGTGTGCTTTGATTGATTTATGTTAGAATTTATGCCACATTTAATTTATTTATCATTGGTATCTCATGATTAGTCTTTCTCTGTGTTTTTAGGTCCAATTTGGTATGACTCTATGAAGCTTTGGATGGATTCATTATAATGAAGTTGAGCTCATAATTTATATGGCTAAGATTTGCAGAGTTTTTTTTACCTTTGTGCAATTAAATGAGCATAACTTGAGATACAGAAGTTGAAATGAGGTGATTTTGGTGTCATTGGAAAGCTAAGAAAAAGATATACAACTTTCATGAAACCACTTTTCCAAAAAATGATGTTTTGAACAATTTAAGAGTTAGACACGACCATGTCTAACTTGGAAAATAACTTGGAAAACGCATTTGTCAAGCTCACACAGCCCTGTCTAACTCCAATGAAGCTTCTGACTTTGAGACTGTGGAAATAAGTTTGCCCCAATGGTTTAATATGTTAAGTTTTGATGATGACAAATACAAGACAAAAAGAATGATGCTTATGCTTGATAGATGTGCTCTATAGATGACAAATGCATCACAAAAGAATATTGATCATGTTTCATATATGTGCTTAAAAGAGATATATTGGATCATGCATGATTATGTACTTTATTTAGTTATACTTTACTTAATAATCATGCAATGAGATATATGCAACATTCTTATATGCATGTTAGACTAACTAGAGTTATACATTTATGAATCATGCATATTAAGATATTAAGTTATGAATTTGGACTAACTATGCTTGTTTTAAGTGAGCAATACTTTGTAGGATAGTCCAAGTATCAAGAGTGAGCATTGCAACAAGAAAGCAAAAGATCACAACTATGCTCAACTCAAGAAGAATAAGAATGATAAAGATGTTCCAAGCAATTTACAAGATTTGAAGAGAAAAAATTTGTGGAAGCTTGGATCACATCAAGAAGCCTAAGGACTAGAATTGGTATATTTTCCTTTTAGGTTTTCTCCTATGTAAAGATAGAGGTTTTATAAGAAAAGAGCTCAAATATGTTTTTAAGTCTTTAAAAATGGTTCTTACATGTTTAAATGCCCAACAAACTGTTTTTGGAAAGTTAATCTTGGTGGTAGTTCACACATTTAAAAAATAGTCAAGTTTGTGTTTTGCAAAACTGACATTCAGTTACTATTTTGATCATAACTTTCAAAATACTTTGAGTTTTGTTATGAAACGTATTTCATATGAAAATAGACTCAAATATCTTTCCAATGAATGGTCATTTACTTTAAACGGATAAGAAATGAAGAAGTTATGACCATTTGCTTTAAACTATGAAATATAGTCAAGTTTGAGTTTTGAAAAATTGACCTTTGGTCACTCTTTTGATCATAACTCTCAAAATACTTGGAGTTTTGTTGTGAAACTTCTTTCATTTGAAAATAAACTCAAAGATCTTTCCAATGACTGGTCATTTGCTTTAATCGGATAAGAAATGAAGAAGTTATGACATTTTAAAGTCGATTTCAAAACCAGTAAAAGCTGTAATCGATTACACAAGTCCACGTAATTGATTACAACAATGTCGAAGCCATGTAATCGATTAATGAAGTGTGTAATCGATTACCAAGTGCCCAGAAACGTTTCTAACGGCTATAAACGGCTAGTTTTCATAAAAAATCATTTATAAACACTACCAACGACTATTTTATCACTTGGGCTCTATATATAAGTGTTGTATGAAGCTTATACACCTCTTGAACACTTGATTTGATCCTTGAATCACCAAAATCATATTTTGAGCTCTTTATTGCAAAATCATTCTATTCCTTTGTTCTTCAATTTGTATTATCCACTCTTGAGAGAGTTTTCTATCATCCATACTTTGTTCTTCAAGTTGTATATCTACTCTTGTGAGAGTTTCATTCTATCAACTTTGATTGCTTTATAAGAGAGGGTGAGGTATCCCTCTAAATTGTAAAGGGTGAGGCATCCCTTTGTTTGAAGAGACTCAAGCTCAAGGGTGAGGCATCCCAAGGAGTTGAGTGCTCAAGTTTGTAAAGGTCATCAAGCACCTGTGAAGCTTGAAGAATTGGAGGCTCTAGCACAAGGGTGAGGTATCCCAAAGTGTGAGGAGTGCTCTTGTTTGTACAAAGGTTTTCCTAGCACCCGTGAAGTCTAGGAGATAGTGAAGAAAATCTCAAGTTAAGCTTGGGGACTGGATGTAGGCCACAAGTGGTTGGTGGCTGAACCAGGATAAATTCTTGAGTTTGATTCCCTCTTCCCTACACTCTTTAATTTCAATATTTAGTGTAGTATATTTATCTATTGCATATCTTGTCATCTTGGTGATTTGATTCTATGAACTTGATATCTAGCTTATTTGCTTAATTCATTATATATCCTAAGTTGTATTTGAGTAATCTATAATAGTTGTACATTTGTTGTGCATGTTCCACTGCTTTTATGACTTGAGTGATTCAAAATGCTTAATTTCTCAAAGGTGCATTAAAATTTGTAAACACCCAATTCACCCCCCTCTTGGGTGATGGTTGCCATGGCTAACAGAGACATGACCGTGTCTCCCCTCTATGTCAAAATTACGTTATTTTTTAAGCTCACGCAGTCGTGTTAAATGGAGACACGGTCGTGTGACCCTTCCTGTTGTGAAAATTAAGTTGTTTTGCCCCCAAATAATTATAAAATTGGACAAAAACACTAAACCTAAAGGGGACTTTTGGCTAGAGACTACAGAAAACTTTGAGAGGCACAAAGATTGGAGGCTAGGGTTCTGAATGCAAGAGCAAGGGCATTGATCAACTAATGAAAACATCTTCTCCATCTTCGTCTTTTCTATCTTCTTTTTTTATTTTGGAATCATGGTTGTTTCTTTATCTTGTGTTCTTGTTTGTGCTATAATTGCCATGAGTGGCTAAACCACTTTTTCTGGGATTAGGATGAAACTCTCTATTTCTTTATGTTGAATTGTTAATTTGATTCTTTGTTAATGAAATTATTGTTCTTGATTCATTCTTATGAAATCTAATTGCTTGATAATCTAAGAATTGACTTGGAAATTGAGACTTAGACATAGGCTTAAATCCGTCGAAGGTTAAACGATTGTCATGAATCTTAATGGGTTAGAACTTAGATTAATTACCATGAGAATGGGATTGATGAAGTTTTAGCATGTTTTTAGTACCAAGAAATTGGACTTTAAATAATTTAGGACAAATCGCCTTCATGAACATAATTAAACATTAACAAAGATAAGATTACAATTTAGCATAAGGGGTAGTGTAGTGGATTCCAAGTCCTAGGCCTTAAACCTTGGTTGAATCTTGACTTTTCTTGATTTATTTGCTTTCTTTATTGTTTCGATTTTAATTTAGCTTTCACTGTTAATTTTATTCACTTAAATAATTGAAGTAACCGTAAAAGTTAGTAATTAACCGATCCTTATGGGAACGATTTTTATTTTACTACTTGTACAATCCGTGCATTTGCGAAAAATTCACAACAATTATCCAACCCACTAATCCATTAACCTATAACCTGTGATCTAACTCACAACCCATATACCATTAAACTTATCCTAAAACAACCCCAACACTCATTCTAAACAAACCATAACTTATCATCCTAAATAAATCATAACTCATCATCAACCCTAACACTCATCTTACACACTTCACAATTTATCATCCTAAACAAACTCCAATCACACTTTAACTTAAACACTTCAACCTAATCCCTCCTATAAAAGCTCATAACCCATGCACAGAAAAGGACCTGAACCTTAACTTACAACTCTAACTAAAAACAGCCTTCAGCCTAGCCCTCCAAGAGACTTTTGTCCACAGTAAACTTATAACAATTTTTTTTCCTACTAAAGTAGCCTTCATCTTCACCACCCACTCCACTATTAAAACCACCTTCAAAACCACCCTCTATACCACCCACTCCATATTCCTCCTTCACCATCCACAACCGCCCAACAACACCATCTTAGCCATCATCTTCTTCATAACCAATAACCACCATCAACAACCCAAAACCAGAACCACCATCTCACCCACCAAACAACCATAACCATACCGCTGTCCAACCTTTTCCACGCACTGAATAAGAGCTACAATTTCAGCCAAGCACTGTTCGCACATCGAAAGGCCAGATTCGGAGCAACCACAACCCGCAGGCACTAGTCGCATGTTGCCTCGCACCGTAGCACCACCGGCCAGAACCTGTAAGTTGCCCCTCACCAGTCAAACCAGACCCGCTCAAACTATGAACACACGTTCTGTTGAACTCGCGTAAGCCCAGACCATCGACCACCTTTCAATTGCTCGAAGCCGCGAACTGTCGTAAGCCTAGATCCGGTCAACCTCTACCCACACCGTGCCGCCGCCCAGCTCCCAAACCACAAACCCAGCCAACAACAACCCTGATCAGACTGCCTTGCGCGCTCTAGCCGCACTCTGTGATCATTGCCGCATCACTCTCACTCGAACTTATGCCGGCAACTGCCACTAATCGCCGCTGAATCGGGCCTGACCTTCATCTTCTTGTTCTCTCTAAAGAAACATTAAAAAAAAAAGAGAAGAAATAAAATTCCCCTTTTTTGACTTCGAACGTGAGTTGTTCCTGTTCTGTTTTTTTTTTGTTTCAAATTTTTTTTTTGGAAGTGGGCTTCAAGTTAATTGGGCTAAATTGAAAAGAACAAATAAAAAAATGAAACAAATTAAAATGATAAAAAATTAAAAATATAAAATAATTAAATATATTTTTAAAGAATAAAATAAGATTAACTGAGTTGTGACAGCTTGTTGATCCTATAACTTTTGTAATCATCTGAGTTGTGACAACTTGATTATTCAAATGTTTTCAAAGTTAAAAATAATAAACCTATAATTAAAAAAGTAAAAATATAAAATAATTAAATATTTTTAAAAGAAATAAAATATTATTAACTGAGTTGTGACAGCTTGTTGATCCTATAACTTTTGTAATCATCTGAGTTGTGACAACTGATGATTCAAATATTTTCAAAGTTAAAAACAATTAACCTATAATCATTTTTTTAAAGAACTACGTGACTTTGAATTTCTCATTGCACCTAGGGATACGTAGGAGCAGAATTTCTATTCTGTCAAATCAAATTTTAAATTTTCACATATTATTCTTTTTTAGTATTTTTTTAATAAAAAAGGTAAAACAAATATATTATGAGATTATTAAGTTTTGCATAACTAATTTAGGGTAACCGTTTTAAGACAGATGTGTTAGGGGTGCTGTGGGGTTAAGTCTCTACCCTTCCCTATGCATAACTGACTCCCGAATCCAATATGATTTCAAAGACTATTTTCTAAAAAAGTTTTTTAATTTTTCCTATTTTAAATAAAATTGGTGGCGACTCCTAACAATTTATTTTGTTCGCCGCTCCCGTCGCGATCACGGACGTGACACCTATTACCTCTCTTTATTGACAAAGATTAAGTATAATGGTGAGACTAGTGTTAGCAAACACGTCATGAAGCTTGTGAACTAGTACAACAAATTGAAGTACATGAAAGTGGAGTTAAGGGAGGTTCTTTTAACATAGTAGGTGTTTGAATACTTCTGACTAATTTTGATCTTTTGAGGACTTATTACCATGCTTAGAAAAGGAGTGGAGTATTCATGACCTGATTGTTTGAAGTTTAAGATTTGGCTTAAGAGGTAGAAAAAGGAGTTAAGAAGCAAGAGAAGACTGAGTGAAGAATATTTGGTAATCACAATAAGAAATAGAACTAGTGACAAATTATATAGGAGATTTTTTTTTAAGTTATACACTAAACTTTATTTAGTTTTAAAAGACATTGTTTTTATACATTCTATGACAAGGATTTTGGCTTTATTTTATATTTTGGATAGTTGATTAAAAGGTTATTTATATTAGGATTTTGATCCTTTTTCTTTCAGGAGGCCATAGCTAGTTCTGATAGTTCACGAATAGTAGGAGCAAATTCATTTGTTCTTGTCTTATATGTATTGATGCTATACTTTAGGCTAATGATGGTATTGATTTTATTAGACAAAACATGTATTGATAGCACATATGGCAAGAATGGTCTTGGTGTTTCCTCTTCAGTTTAGGCAATAAGATTTATCATGATAGACTAGAGGTATTCTTGGATTGACTCAGAAGGTTATATTGAAATGATTTTGATGAATATACTCAATATGAAATATTGTAGTCCCTGTACTTTGTAACATCGATCCTCTTTCTAGCTATTTTCTATGGATATTTTAGGGGTCTATAGATACTAAAATGTACTATACAGAAATTAATTTCTTTGTGTTATTTTATCTATTATTGGTTAATTATTAGTCACTTATGTTAAAAGAGCATAGAAAATTGTTTAGATGTGAAAAGTGTAAATCAAAATGCTAAGTAAAAATGTCTAAATTTATCAGTGGAAAAATTGTAATCTTAGGAGTTTTATCAAGGGCATTTATGTCCAATAAAGTTTGGAAAATCCTAATTAAATAAATAAGCTAGATACTATGCTCATTTGATTACTTCAACTATCGAGTTAGGATAAATTAATAAAATAGTCTTTATCCATTATGATTGAAACACTAATCAACATATGATTGGTTGATTAAATGACCAATGGAAGCTAGCCAAATAGAAAACACTAGTCTTAACTTGATTAGTTAATGATTAACTAATAGTAAGAAGACACCAATTTTAAGGTAATTAGCTAATGGATTACACTAGCTTCAATGTAATTGGTTAGTAAGGAGTAGCCAATGGGAGTTAGATAACTTAGTATGATCAACAAATAGAAATTAGACAACATACAAGACAGAAGTACTAAATTGATCGGTTAATGATTAACCAATAGGAATTTGATATTATGCAAGACATGAGTTTAAAAACGATTGATTCTTAGAAACAATAGATTATTTCCTATTAGTGGATTGAAGGCACTAAACTCATTCTAATTGGTTGGTGAAGTGGTCAATGAAGGTTAGCCACCATAGAAACTCCTAACTAGATGTCTTAACTAGAAGTTAGATTAGTTTGGTTAGTTAAACTAGTTGTTAGAAGAAAATAATTAAATAATGGCTAACCAATGAGAACAAGACATCAATCTAAACACTAGTCTTACTAGGATTGGTTACTAAAAATATTAGTCAAAATTCTATTGGTGGAGAACTATACCTAATTAATTAGCATTTAAATCACTTAGTTAAGGAAAATATCTTGTAGGATTAAAATCCTAACCAATGAGAACCTAGCCATCTAGCTAGCCATTAGTTAGAATTTGATTAGTTAAGTTAGACATGAGTTAAAATCTAATTGGTCAAAGCAATAAAATAATATTAAAATTAAGAAGATAATAAGAATAAAAGAAAAATAAAAAAAGAACAAGCTAGAAGCCTCCAAGAGCCTTGAGATTTTACCAAGAGAGGGAGAAAGAAGAAAAGAGAAAACTAAGGGAGAAAAAGGAAGAAGAAAGGAAAGGAGAGAGAAATGGAACAAAATATTCAAAAAAGAAAAATTGAGAAATCTTCTCCCTTTTGTCTTTAATAAGTCATGACCTTTGTAACTTGGAGAAGAGCTAGGAAACATAAACTTCAATCTCTCTTAATTTTTATTGAATCTAGTATGTTAGAAAAGGGTTTTGTTGTTAATTAGCCTCCAAGTGTTAAAAACTTTAATTAGTGGTTGATTATTAATAAACACAATTTTTATCTATTAGTTAACCATCATATTTAGTCTATTAGACCTCTTATATGCTTGATTGATTTGTTATGGCCATATTTTATAAGTTTGACTTCAAATTGAGCTTAATTGTGTTTTTCAGCATTATTGAGAATTTTACACTATTTTTGTATTTTTTACATAACTTGAGTTCTAGACATCTAAAAATTATTAATTTTATCTTGTAAGAAATCTGAGAGAGAACTCTACAACTTTTATGAAGAGCTCGAAGGTTGAATCAAGTGTCTAGTAGGTCAGATTGGGCCACGAAGTCAGAACATAGATATTGTTGCTGGAACCTAGATGATGTACAAGATTGGGACATAATTTGGGCTATAGGTGTGATATATGTGATTACTATGCAACAATGAAGATGTATTTTGATAATAACAAACATGAAGATGATAAGAAGACCAAGTCCAAGATCTTCAAGAGTAGCTTTAGGACTTAGGATCTATCATGTATGGAGCTGCCAATTAGATATCTCAATGGTTAATCTTAAAAGTTCTAAAATAATCTGTTCCTTAAATTAAACTGAAGTTTTAAAATTGCTTTTGAAAGATCAAAGGTTTTAAAACTTGAAAATAGCATTTCGAAGCAATTTAGAAAGGTTTTTCAAACTGCTTTTAACTGAGGTATTCGAATACCCCTATATGGTATTCGAATAACCTGATTCATAATTCATATGTTTTTCAAAAGAGGTATTCGAATACCCCTATATGGTATTCGAATACCATGATTTCAGAATATACCTTTCTAAATGAGGCATTCGAATACCCTTGACTGGTATTCGAATAACCCCAGCTTGATCTTTTTATAAATATGTTTTGACATAGGTATTCGAATACCTTGGTATTCGAATAACCCACAGAATCACTTTGAGTTTTTGAATTCATACGAGAATCAAAACCATTTAATACCATTTTAATGTTCCCAACGACCATTTTCTCATACAAAGCTCTATAAATAGAGGCTTGGGTCACCTCTGATCACCCCCGGACATTCTGATTATTTCTTGCTTTGTTAAAAACGAGTTTACATTATTTTCTCTCTTTCTCTGTGCTCTTAACATTGAAACTTTGAGATATCTGTGAGACAGCTCTTTAGTGCTTTAATTTGTAATTATTTACTCTGAGTGAGAGTTTCTCTTCTTCATCTATTTCTCTAATATATTGTATTGAGGGTGAGGTATCCCTCAGGATTGTATAAGGGTGAGGTATCCCTGATTGATTGAGGCTTGAGCACAAGGGTAGAGTTTCCCTGTGTGTGAAAAGTGCTCTTAATTGTAACGGTTGCAAGCACCTGTTTTAAGCTTGACTTGAATAGTGAAAAATCTCGAACTGTGTTTCGAGGACTGGACGTAAGCCACAAGTGGTTGGTGGTCGAACCAGGATAAATACTGTGCCTGGTTTTCTTCCCTTATTCTCTTTTCTTTATGCACTTTATTTACTGTTTCCTGGAATTTAATTATTAATTGTTCTTCCTTTTCTTATCTCTTTCACATCCTTTAATATTTAAATTCAACAAAGTTTATTTGTTTGAGGTGTTTGCGAAAGTTTTTGTTACTCAATTCACCCCCCTCTTGAGTACTGGAAGCCACTTGGTAACAAGTGGTATCAGAGCTAGACTCTTGTATAAAGAGCTTAGCCGCTTCAAGAGAACATGGCTTCCTCAAATGATTTTTCAGAGGGATCTTCCATAAACCGACCACCTTTTTTCAATGGGGATGGTTACGCATATTGGAAGAAAAAAATGAAAATCTTCATCGAAGCTATTGATCTAGATGTGTGGGATGCTGTCAAAAACGGCGCATTTATACCTACACGCGTTGTCGATGGTGTAAAAACCGAGACACCTAGAAGTGATTGGTCTGATGAGGATAAAAGAAAAGTTCAATATAATTTAAAAGCCAAAAACATCATTACCACTGCTTTGGGGTATGATGAGTTTTTTAGAATTTCAAATTGCAAAACCGCTAAAGAAATGTGGGACACTTTACAAGTTACCCATGAGGGTACTAGTGAAGTTAAGAGGTCGAGAATCAATTCTCTAACTCGCGAATATGAATTGTTTAGAATGAACCAAGGAGAAAGCATTCAAGAAATGCAAAAGAGGTTCACCCACATTGTTAATCATCTTGCATCTTTAGGAAAGAATTTTACTAACGAAGATTTGATTAACAAAGTGTTGAGATGTCTTAGCAGGATTTGGCAACCCAAAGTAACAGCCATATCAGAATCGAGGGACTTGTCAGCAATGTCTTTGGCTACCCTCTTTGGAAAGCTTCATGAGCATGAACTAGAACTGAGCAGATTAAGTCAAAGTGAAGAAAACGATAAAAAGAAAAAGGGGATAGTGCTCAAAGCCACTTCCTCAACAATCGACAATGATGATGAAGAAGATGAAGAAAGCTCGAGAAAACATTGAGGTAAACAAAGAAAATCTTAGTCTGTTAGTTAAAAAATTTGGTAAATTTCTCGGGAAAAAGGGAATGCAAAGAAGACCTCCCTTCCCTCCGAAGAAGACTTATTACAAAGGCGAAGGAGCTTCATCAACTCCTACTTGCTATGAATGTTGGCCACATGAAAATGGAATTTTATCAAAAGAAGAAAGAGAGACTTGAAAAGAAGCCCTTCAAGGAAAGAAAAGGAAGAAAAGCCTATATAGCATGGGATGAAAATGACATGGATTCAACTAACAGCTCAGATAGCGAAGAAGCTCAACTTTGTCTCATGGCCAAAGGGGAAGAAGAAGAAGAAGAAAGCGAAAATGAGGTGTGCTTTAAAGCCAGGAGCTCAAATTGGTATCTCGACAGCGGTTGTTCCAAGCACATGACTGGAGACGACTCAAAATTCACCATGTTTATTCCCAAGAGTCATGGACACGTTACTTATGGAGATAACAAGGGAAAAATTCTTGGAATCGGCAAAGTTGGTAAGAACCCCAACTCCTCTATTGAAAATGTGTTGCTTGTTGAAGGCTTGAAACATAACCTTCTTAGTATTAGCCAATTATGTGACAAAGGAAATAAAGTAATTTTTTATTCAAATTGCTGCATAATTGAAGATAAAAATGATAAACATGTTAAATTCATTGGTCATAGAATAAATAACATTTATATGATTAGTCTTGATGATATATCTTCAAATGATGCGAAATGCCTTTTAAGTAAGAATGATGATTCATGGTTATGGCATAGGAGAATTGCACACATTCATATGGATCACTTAAAGAAGTTGGTCTCTAAAGAGCTAGTAATTGGACTACCAAAGCTTAATTTTGTTAAAGATAAATTATGTGATGCATGTCAAAAGGGTAAACAAATAAAGGTCTCTTTTAAAGCAAAAAATATAGTTTCAACCACTAGACCTTTATAACTTTTGCACATGGATTTATTTGGACCCTCTAGAACTATGAGCTTTGGTGGGAATTACTATGCTTTAGTGATTGTGGATGATTTTTCTAGGTTTACATGGACTTTATTTCTTGCAAATAAAAATGATGCATTTCTAGCATTTAAAAGACTTGCCAAAGTTATTCAAAACGAAAAAGGTTTTCAAATTTCTTCTATAAGAAGTGATCATGGTGGCGAATTTGAAAACAATGTTTTTGAAAATTATTGTGATGAACATGGCATTAATCATAACTTCTGCTCCTAGAACTCCGCAACAAAATGGAGTTGTAGAAAGAAAAAATCGTTCTTTAGAAGAAATGGCGAGAACTATGCTTAATGAGGCTGCTTTCTTCCTAAGTATTTTTGGGCGGATCTTTGTAAGTACTGACTTGTTATGTTATGAACAGGGGCCCTTATAAGGCCTATTTTAAAGAAAACCCCATATGAGTTATATAAGGAAAGAAAGCCAAATGTCGCACATTTTCATGTTTTTGGATGCAAATGTTTTGTTTTAAATAATGGAAAAGATAACTTAGGCAAGTTTGATGCTAAGTCTGATGAAGGTATATTTCTTGGTTATTCAAATCATAGCAAGGCTTTTCGCATATATAATAAAAGAACTATGACTATTGAAGAATCTATACATGTTGCATTTGATGAAACTGACCCAAATGGATCGAGAAAGGATCTTGTTATTGATGATGTTGCAGAAGTCTTAGCGGAAACACATTTGGATAGCAAGGAAAAAGAAATCAAGAAGCAAGAAGATAAACAAAGACAAGAGGATTCACAAGCTTTGGAACTTCCCAAAGAATGGCGTACCTCAAAATATCATCCGCTTGATCAAGTAATAGGTGATGTATCCAAAGGTGTAAGTACTCGAAACTCCATTAGAAATGCATGTAACCACTTAGCTTTTGTTTCTCAAATTGAACCTAAAGACATCAATGAAGCCTTTAATGATGAACATTGGTTTCTAGCTATGCAAGAAGAATTAAATCAATTTGAACGAAACCAAGTTTGGGAACTAGTTCCTAGGCCTAATAATCATCCTATAATTGGCACTAAATGGGTATTTAGAAACAAGCTTGATGAAGCTGCATAATAACAAGAAATAAAGCTAGACTTGTAGCAAAAGTTTGGGAACTAGTTCCTAGGCCTAAAGATTCTTTCTTTCATTTAAGAAGAGAACTTGGAATTTTGGATCAATCGTGCATTTAAATTCTTACCTTTGCTGCTTATTTATTGATTTATTAATCTTAAATTGTTACTGACTTGAGCGTCAGAGATATCCTCAATTCTGTTTTGCAGGTACTAATTTAATTGGGTAAGTTTTTTAACCTTCAAAAATGCATTCTGGACTTAATTTTCATGCTTTTCTGTCTAAGTTATTCGAATACCATGAGAAAGTATTCGAATACCATCATCTGCCCGTGTACTTTCATGATTTATAAACAGGTGTATTCGAATACCTTAGTGGTTATTCGAATAACCTGAAGCCTCTTGCTATCAGTCTTTATTCCCTGTCTCTAGGCATTCGAATACCCTAAGCAGTATTCAAATACCTGCATAGCTGGGCCAAGCCATATTGGTCAGTCTATTCGAATACCTACAGCGGTATTCGAATACCTTCTTTTACATGGCCCTGTCTTTTGCGTTTCCTAACGCCTGTATTCGAATACCAATTGAGGTATTTGAATACCTTGGGTCAGATTTATATGACCCCTCCTTCGTAAACCCGTTTCCTTCACTCATTTCTTCTTTCTCAAATCTCTTGGCCTCTTCACTCTTTCTCTCCTTCGTATACCCCATTCGAATACCACCCAACCGTTACATCTTCCCCATTCTCTTCAACCTATTCCCCTCACCTTCAAACCACCATCCATGGCATCTTCCTCCAAGCGTGCTCGCACAAAAACCGCGCCATGCAACAACCCGTTGGATTTGCGAAGGCTCTCCTCCAACCAAGAGACCCTTGGACGCTTCATCACTTACTTCAGAGAACGTAACCTTGTGCAACCCAAGTATCTTGACTTGGAGTTCTTTGAAAAAGAAGGAGGATTTGATTTCCTACACCAGCTGAACCTCCAGGGCGTGCTTCGTTTTTGCTCTTATAAGGCGGTCCTCTATCCTGATCTTGTAAAGATGTTCTACTGCAACCTGAGGATTGAGGGTCTGGAACTCCATTCTGATGTTAGTGATCAGCACATTGTGATCACTCCTCAGGACTGGGTTCACTTCTTTGATTTAGAATCTGCTGGTCGTAACAACGAAGACTGTGAAGAGCTTGTCCAGCGGATCAACAAAATTCGAGCCATTGAAGATGTGCTTAGACCTGGGTTGGCATTACCTCCGACTCAAAAGGGAGTAAAAGGAGGCATGATGAAGAGCCAGGACAGGCTCTTACATTATGCTTATGCCCACATCCTAGCTCCTAGAGGTGGGAACTACGCCTACCTGAGTGAAGATGATGTGTTTATGCTATGGATCCTGAAGAAAGGATACCAGATAAACTGGCCCATCTTCATCATGAAGCACATGATGCGAGCTAAAGGAAAAGATCGATCAGAGTTACCTTACGGTGTGATCATCATTGCCTTCCTAGGCAAGTATCCTCAGATTGTGGAGACCGAGCGCAAAACTCAGCTGACTCATCATAATGTGTTTGGTTCCTATACGCTGAACAGAATGAAGATGATAAAGCGATGAAGGTGGGTATTCCCGGTTGAAGTTGACGATGATGAGGACGACCCGGTGATCCTGCTTTGCCTCGCTACTGCTTGCCCCGTAGCTCTCTGCGCCCCTGCTTTTTGCTACCCCAGTAGCCCTGCTACTTTTGCTTCGCCGCCGCCCATGCTCCCGCCGCTTCTTTGGTTTAGTTACCTTGGATCACGTCATGGCCACCTTACAGGCCAACCGTGCTTATATGGAGGATAACCGAGCTTATCTGGAGCACACCTTCTCTGTCCTATTTGACAGGCTTGACGGTGTTGAGCGTGAGCAAGCTGTCTTGCATGCCTTGCTATCTTCACGGGGTTCTGATGCCCCTCCTCCTCCTCCGCCAAATGCCTATTTCTAGGCTTTGTATTTGTTTTGCTTGTTTTGGCTACATTGCTTTTTCTTTCTGATGTATATGTATGTTCGCCAAACTTATTAATGAAATCAGTTTTTATGATGTTTCTTTATGTATGCTTCTTTATTAATGTATATGCTTCTTTATGCCTTCTTCTTATGCATTCTATATCTGATTATCTTTTTGATTATGCCAAAGGGGGAGTATAATATAACCAGTATATTTTGAGAAAAGACAGGTAAAATAATAACCAATATTGGATTCCAAAATTTATTTTGATATTAATACCTCTTTCGACAAAGAGGAGTGTAAGTTTCTTACCTTGTGAATTCCAATTATTTTGTCGATGCTTTTCTCAATGATAGTTTGTCATCATCAAAAAGGGGGAGAATATGATTACTATGCAACAATGAAGATGTATTTTGATGATAACAAACATGAAGATGATAAGAAGACCAAGTCCAAGATCTTCAAGAGTAGCTTTAGGACTTAGGATCTATCATGTATGGAGCTGCCAATTAGATATCTCAATGGTTAATCTTAAAAGATCTAAAATAATCTGTTCCTTAAATTAAACTGAAGTTTTAAAATTGCTTTTGAAAGATCAAAGGTTTTAAAAATTAAAAATAGCATTTCGAAGCAATTTAGAAAGGTTTTTCAAACTGCTTTTAACTGAGGTATTCGAATACCCCTATATGGTATTCGAATAACCTGATTCATAATTCATACTTCTGTTTCTTCCAAAACAGAGGTATTCGAATACCCCTATATGGTATTCGAATACCATGATTTCAGAATATACCTTTCTAAATGAGGCATTCGAATACCCTTGACTAGTATTCGAATAACCCCAGCTTGATCAATTTTTATAAATATGTTTTGACATAGGTATTCGAATACCTCCTGCTGGTATTCGAATAACCCACGGGAATCAGCTTTGAGTTTTTTGAATTCATACGAGAATCAAAACCATTTAATACCATTTTAATGTTCCCAACGGCCATTTTCTCATACAAAGCTCTATAAATAGAGGCTTGGGTCACCTCTGATCACCCCCGGACATTCTGATTATTTCTTGCTTTGTTAAAAATGAGTTTACATTATTTTCTCTCTTTCTCTGTGCTCTTAACATTGAAACTTTGAGATATCTGTGAGACGACTCTTTAGTGCTTCAATTTGTAATTATTTACTCTGAGTGAGAGTTTCTCTTCTTCATCTATTTCTCTAATATATTGTATTGAGGGTGAGGTATCCCTCAGATTGTATAAGGGTGAGGTATCCCTGATTGATTGAGGCTTGAGCACAAGGGTAGAGTTTCCCTGTGTGTGAAAAGTGCTCTTAATTGTAACGGTTGCAAGCACCTGTTTTAAGCTTGTCTTGAATAGTGAAAAATCTCGAACTGTGTTTCGGGGACTGGACGTAGGCCACAAGTGGTTGGTGGTCGAACCAGGATAAATACTGTGCCTGGTTTTCTTCCCTTATTCTCTTTTCTTTATGCACTTTATTTACTGTTTCCAGGAATTTAATTATTAATTGTTCTTCCTTTTCTTATCTCTTTCACATCCTTTAATATTTAAATTCAGCAAAGTTTATTTGTTTGAGGTTTTTGCGAAAGTTTTTGTTACTCAATTCACCCCCCTCTTGAGTACTGGAAGCCACTTGGTAACAAGATAATTGAAACCGGTGGTATTTGAAATATAAGACATATATATTAACTTCTTATGCAGACCAGCTATCAAAATTGTGACGTTTTAATGGTGTTTTCACCCTTTGAAGTCGGCTGACGGGTTCAGAGAACTGGTAAGAGTGTTTTGGGCATAACTCTTTCATCCTAAACCTAAATTATGCGAATTAGGTGTCCAATTAAAGCTAAGAGGAAGGGGATTAACCCTAATTTAAGGATAAACTTGGATTTTTAATTTTAGAGATAGTTATTTAAGGAGTAGCTGCAACCACATAATTGAACCCTAATTTTCTCCTAGCCGCTCTTGCTTGCACTTTCTCTCTTCATTTTTCTTCTTCTCCCTTCTCTCTAAGTTTCTTTCTTTTATGTTTCTTTTCCCTTTCATCCATGATTTCTCCTAGCCGCTCTTGCTTGCACTTTCTCTCTTTATTTTTCTTCTTCTCCCTTCTCTCTAGGTTTCTTTCTTTTATGTTTCTCTTCCCTCTCATCCTTATGGAAGAGAGGAAAGAACCTTTTAATCAATTTTAGGGATTAATAATCTTGATGTTTAATTTTGAGATATTGTTTTGATTATTTTACATTTAATTGTTGATCAAGTTTCTCTTTACTTGTTGATCAAGTTTCACTTTTACTTGTTAATCAAGTTTCTCTTTACCTCTTTTGATTTTGTTAAATCTGAATTGAATTACTTAGTTTGATTTAGATGTTATTATGATAATTACATAATTACTACGTGTTAATAAGGATTAAAGAGACTAAACAACGCATCAAAGGCTTCTTGGATGTTTTTTGTTAAGCTTGGTTGAATTCTGGGTTTTAGATTAATTTGGGATTAAATGAGTGCTTAATTCATTTAACCTTGATTAATTATGTTATGGGTGCTTATCTAGTAGAGAATTCATGGATCATCTTAAGGCTTCTTGATGTGATCTAAGACCAAGAATCTGATTAGTAATTGAATGGAAGAGATTAATCCATACATCAAAGGTGTTTGATGGATTGTTTAGCTTGGTTGAATTATGGATTTTAAGTTAATTTAGGATTAAATGTGTTCTTATTTTGTTTAACCTTGATTAATTAAATTCTAGATGCTTATCTAGTAGATAATTCATTGATCCTCTTAAGGCTTCTTGATGTGATATAAAGCCAAGAACTTGGTTAGCAATTGAAAGGATTCTTAGTGATCAAGGATGGATTAAACTCAAGAATAGTTTATTTCCTTAGATTGATTGTTTACTTAATTATGTTTACAGTTTTTAATTAGTTTATGTTAATTAATTCTGCAACCTTTCCCCTCTTTGTTAGCTTCTTAATCTGATTGCTTAATTAGATAGATCCAAGGATTTGACCCAGTTGTGCCTTATACTACAGGTAATTTGGTAAATTGGTTTATAAATTAATTTAATTTGATAGTCTCAACAACTATCAAATTTTGGCACCATTGTCAGGGATCATTCTAAGTTTACTCAATCATATTAGGAGTATAATTAACAACTAATCCTTCATTAACCATTGTTTCCCTTGTTTCAAGTAGTTTTCAACACAATTGTGGTCTTCAAGTGCAAGAACAAGTGGTTGTTTACATCACTTGATAAAGTTGTTTCTTCTCTCATTCCTTTATTTTACTTGTCCTAGATTTGTTGATGCTATTAATGGCTTGCTAATAATTTTTGAGCTTTACATTAAAGATAATGTAAAACTTATGTGTGAGGAGGGGGATTTTAGCATTCTTTTTTTTTTTTTTTGTTTGCTATTTTAATTCTAATATGTTTACCATTTTTTGCTATTTTTACTGTTTTGTTATGTTAATTTGTTGTTAATTTGTTGTTTTCTATTTACTATTTTTTGTTATAATTATGTTATTTCTAATTTTTTGCTTGCTTATTGTTGCTATTTCTGTTGTTTATTGTTGTTGTTTATGCTATTTTTGCTATTTCATGTTATATTTTTTTTCTAATTTTTTGTTTTTAATTTTGTTTTTTGTTTTTAATTTTTTTCTATTTTTAATTTTGTTTCTGTTTTCTATTTTGGTTTTTTGTTTAAATTGAGGTAACATAAGTAAATAAATTGTCTCTCATCTTGAGAATAACTAGTTTGGTAACGAAATTGAATTAGTAGATTAAGTTTGATAGAAACATACCTTGTGAGACTTTGAACCTTTTAATGAATGGATAGAGCATTTGTGTCATTCTCTTCTTTCTTGTGTAATTTTCACTCATGGAATTGTTATTCTAGAACTTGCTTTGATTCTTTTTTAGACTATATTTTCACATGCATACATGTACATGATTGAGGCATTTTTCTTGAATTAGGCCACTTTAACCAAATAGCTAACTTTGCATATTTTTCCTTGATTAACCCCTTTGAACTTATTTAACTATTCTTTGTTTTTAGCTCGTTACATGCTTTAAATGAAAAATCATGTTTTTACCCAACCTTAGGGCATAAGAGAGCATTAACATAGTTATTGGATGAGTTCTTGAACAAGTGTGAGAGTGTGTTAATTGATATGCAAAATGTTGGTGAAAAAGGAAAGAGTGGCCAATTAAAAAAAAAATTGTTTAAAGAAAAGTCAATAAGGCAAAAGGAAAAAGAATATGTAAAGGGAATTTGCATTACATAGAGTTGGGATAAAACTATCATGCTGGTTATTTGGACTCAACCCTAATGCTCTTTTATTCTCTTTAGTCGTCAACTTGTCATACTCATATCACTCCTCTCCTTTATCTTGCCCCCATTACAACCTTGAATAAAATCTTCTTGATTTGTGTATGCATGTGTTTTGGGTAGTGGAAAAGTAGAACATAAACAAGCTTATGGTAGTGCATATTTTCATTGGTTAAATTGACTGAAACACTTACCTTCTAAACACTTAAGAGATTGAGAGTAAGTCTTGTTAGGTTCTATCACTCTTGATCAATGCTTTTCAATTGAAGTTACTATGCTTGTTAGTTTAAGATGTAAAAAAATGTTACTTTATGAATATTTTAATTCCTTGAATTTTTGGTGGCTCTCCTTTTGCATTCCTGAACATTATTGGAAAGTGAGTTTTTCTTGAGTTTTTAACTTTTAAGTTTATGTTGTTTTTCCTTTATTCCCTAGTGGTGGATTTCTACTTTTGCCTAGGAGTACAAAAGTTAAGTGTATGGGAATTTGATAAATATAATTTTTATATATTAGTTAACCCTCATATTTAGTTTCTTAGACCTCTTATATGCTTAATTAATTAGTTTTGACCATATTTTATAAGTTTATGTTCAAATTGGGCTTAATTGTATTTTTCAGCATTATTAGGAATTTTACACTATTTCTGTATTTTGAGCATAACTTCTGTTCTAGACATCAAAAAATTATTGATTTTATCTTGTAGGAAATTTGAGAGAGAGCTCTACAACTCTTATGCAGAGTTAAAAGGTTGAATCAGGTGTCTAGTGGGTTAGATTGGGCCACGAAGTCAGAACATAGATGTTGTCGCTAGAACCTAGACGATGTACAAAGATTAGGCCATAATTTGGGTTATAGGGGTGATATGGACCTGAAACCAGTGACATTTGATATCTTCACTTCTTATGAAGACCACTTATCAAAGCTGTGACATTTTGATGGTGTTTTCACCCTTTGAAGTTAGATGATGGGTTCAAAGAGCTGTTAAGAATGTTTTGGGTACAACTCTCTCATTCTAAGCCCAAATTATGCAAATTAGGTGTCCACTTAAAACTAAGAGGAAGAGGATTAACCATAAGCTGAGGGCAAACTTGAATTTTTAATTTTAGAGATAGTTATTTAAGCAGTAACTGCAACCATGAAACTGAATCTTAATTTTTCCTTAGTCGCTCTTGCTTGCACTTTCTCTCTTCATCTTTCTTCTTCTCCCTTCTCTCCAGGTTTCTTTCTTTTATGTTTCTCTTCCCTCTCATCCTCATGGACGGGAGGGAAGAACCTTTTAATCAATCCTTGGGATTGACAATCTTGATGTTTAATTTTGAGATCTTATTTTGATTATTTTACATTTAATTGTTGATCAAGTTTCTCTTTACCTCTTTTGATTTTGTTAAATCTAAATTGAATTGCTTAATTTGATTTGGATGTTAATGTAATAATTCCATAGGTATCACGTGTTAATGAGATTTAAAGAGACTAAACAATGCATCAAAGACTTCTTGGATGTTGTTTGTTAAGCTTGGTTGAATTCTGAGTTTTAGATTAATTTAAGATTAGAGAGGTGCTTAATTTATTTAAACTTGATTAATTAAATTCTTAGTACTTAATTATCTAGTAGAAAATTTATGGATCATCTTAAGGCTTCTTGATGTAATCTAAGACCAAGAATCTGATTAGCAATTGAATGGAAGATATTAAACAATACAACAAAGGTGTTTGATAGTGTGAAAACCCAATTTTGTCTGGGGCATTTTGTTTAAAAAAAAGAAAAAAAATAAAAAAAGAAAAGAAAAAAAGAAAAAAAGAGAAAATAAAAAGGGAAATAAATTAAAAGGATCCAACCTTTAAACCATTTACCCATTATCCAACCCATAATTCATAGCTTGAACCATTATCCAACCCATAACTCATTGATCTATTATCCAACCCATTGACCAATTACCCAACTCATAACCTATAACTCATTGACTTATTATCCAACTCAATCTATAAGTTAACTCATTATCCAACCCGTAACCCATAACTTATAATTAAACTCATCCTAAACAAACCATAACTTATAATCCTAAATAAACCCTAATAGTCATCCTAAACAAACTTATCCTAAACCTTGTCATTATCACTCCCTAAACATTAGCCATCATCATTCTCTAAACCTTAATTTCCTCCTATAAAAACCCATAACACACAAAAAAAAAATATACAGACCAAAAGGTAATAGCTTAGCCCCTAAATAGACAACTAATACTCTTAGCCATTTTTTTTCCACTTACGCTGCCATCATCCTCTTCTCACCATCACCATCACCACTAGCTCCACCCCACTTCTTCATCCCTTACTTCTTCACCACCTTCATCCTCACCTTATAATCACCACCTCGCCAAAACTTCCATTCACGTTAGCCTACCACCTCCAAACACTAAACCACCCAACAAAATCCTTTCTTCCATCCAAACACTAAACACCAAACGTCCATTCATGTTAGCCTACCACCTCTGTTTTCTTCTCTACTAACCATAATCACCATTCCACTACAACACTAAACCACCCAAACTTTCATCTTCACCTTGCACGTTCCAACACCATTATATAGCCACTACCCCTTGACTACCCAAACCATAAACCTACCATTAACCTTCACCAAAACCACCCACTACCACCCAAGCAACCACCACAAGCAACCACCACGTGATTTGTAGCACCATCCGTGAATGCTCAACACTTCTGCCCAGACCGTCGCACCACCAGCGCCGTCGAGACAGAGAAAGCCAGCCAGATTCAATCTGTCACTCTCCACCTAGCCGCGAATTCCCTAGACCCGTGCTCCGATCCTATCCAGATCTGGGCTCCAGCGCAACCCGTGACCCACCGTACCGTCTCACAGCACCAACTACATTGAACCCCTACCAAAACAGCCACTGCCAAGCTTCATCGCGCCACCGTTTGCGAGTCGATTGACCCAGCCATCGAAACTACTTCTCGTCGCCTCTGATCCACGCATCAACCACTGGTTACTGCAATCCACAACGACAACCCACCACCGTGTCACCTCGTCGTACCAGGTCGGGGCTCCACCAAACGTCGTTAGCGCTGTCCACTGTGCCGCATCGGACCCAGTTGAACCACCAACCGTTGGCCTTCATTTCCAATCACCCTGTTCCATTCCAAAAAAGAAACCCCCTCTTTTCCTTTTGATTTCGTAAGGTTCTGTGATACTTTTTTTCTGATTAGTTTTGTTATTTTGTAGGAAGAAAATAAAAAACAAAAAAAAATTAAAAAAATTTAATAATAATAATAATAATAATAATAATTGAATTTGATGATTCAAAAATCTTTTTTTAAACATAAAAGAAATCATAAATGATTTTTTAAAGTAAATCTTTTTCAAAGTTAAAAAATAACTAACCCACCAATATTTTTTAAAGAACTACGTGACCTTGAATTCCTTATTGCACCTAAGGATACGTTGGAGCGGAACTCCTATTTCGTCAAGCCAAAAATTAAATTTTCACAAATTATTTGTCTTTTAGTTTATTTTTTTAGAGGAGTAAAATAAATATATTTGAGATTATCAAGTTTTGCACAACTGGCATAAGATATCGTCTTAGGACGGGTGTGTTAGGGGTGTTGTGAGATTCAATTTCCACCCTTCCTTATGCATAATCGACTCTTGAATCCAATCTAGTTTCAAAGGGTATTTTCTAAGAAAGGTTTTCTATTTTTTTCTTAATTCAAATAAAATTGGTGGCGACTTCTAATTTATTTATTTTAGTTGCTCTCGTCGCGATCTCGGTCGCGACAGATGGCTACTCCACTAGAGAGACTTGGAGAGTCAGGCTTGTTGTTGTTAATTGTGCAAATTAGTAATAATCTCTATTTATTTATTTTACCCCTTTTGTCTTTATTTTTGTTTTCTTATTTGTTTGTAAATAGATTTTATTTAGTACCTTTATGTAAATATTTGATAACATTATCCTGTGTTTATTTTGACATGATTTATTTGTATATATTTTAAATATTTTGTACTTTATTGTCGAAACCCTAGGGCAGATGATTGTTGGCTAACTATTGTATATATGCTTTTGCATGTTAGGAGGGTAGTTTTGTCTTTTTAAATTTTTGTACAAGTTTGTATACTCCCTCATACTCATCATTATCACTTACCTCATACACTTTTTAGGCCCTATACCCAAGTTTGTGCGAACCTGAGGAATAGGAAGGGTCTCGAATTTTGTTATTGAGGGGCCTTGTGCTCATTTGACATTTGTTGAGACACTACTTAGATTGTTACCAATATCATAGAATAGTTATATTAAGAGAGTTTATCCCTACTTGTGATTAATTCATAAATTGGGTCTTTGTCTTTTGAGATAGGGACAATATGGGGATCATGACTTTATAGAAGTTTAGATCCGTCCTAAAAAATCTTGCACTGATAGATTGAATATAATGACGGCCAAAATTAGAGTCATGACCTTAAGGAAATCTAACCCTTAGGTTCCACTTGATTAGGGCACAAAGGGAGTGTACTTCTTCTTTATCTATCCATTTCTTTTGTCATTCATTCTTACATTTTTTTAAAAAATATATATATATCATGCATTTTCATGGCATTCATAGCACTCTTTAAAATAAAAAAAATTAAAAAAATACATCATCTTGCATTTTTATAGCATTCCTAGCATTCTTAAAAAAAATACATCATGCATTTTCATGGCATTTCTAGCATTTTTAAAAAAAATGAAAGAAAAAAATGTTATCAAATTTCATTCATTTCATCTTGTGCATGTCATGCATCTTATTCCTTTCATCTCATTTTTTTATTTAATGCTATCATGTTTTAACAATTCAAACTTGTTCAGGAGTCATTGCGTGGCTTAGGAAAGAAGAGATCAATCAAACCCGAGTTCACAATACCAGATCTAGGACCAAAATGACTGCTAATAATCCTGAGGCAGGGAGAAACTTGAGCAGGGAAGTCAATGAAATGATAAGAAGGATGAATGAGATGTCCAAGACCCAAGCAAGATTGGAAGTAATAATGCAAGATGTGAGGGAGTCTGAAATAGGGGTGCAAATGAGGTTGAAACATATGTAAGTGTGCCGCCGATAACAACCTTAACATTCTCGACTATAACCTTAGGTATCACTGTGAGGATCCATGAGCAACCACATCAAATGACATTGATAGGCATGCCTATCGGGGATGTGTATCGCTCCTTGGAAGGTGCTCACAATGAAATTCCTGGTTATGCTAGGCCTACTTGAGAACAACCTCATGTGTCCACTCCAGGACAAGCAACAATGCCACATTCTTGGAATAGCCGCATCATGTCCGAGAAAGACAAGATGAAGGAAGAATGGATAGAGAAAATAGAGAAACAAATTAATACAATTAAAGGCCTCAGTGCTTATAGACCTCTCATAATAGAAGAACTGTGTCTTACCATAGATGTCATAATCCCTAAAGACTTCAAGATTCCTGATTTTGCCAAGTATGATGAGAGTGGCAACCCTCAGTTTCATTTGATCAGTTATGAAACCAAGATGACTATTTGGTCTAGGGATGAGAAGTTCCTCATTAGCTTTTTCCATGAGAGTCTTACAGGCCTCGCTTTAAAGTGATATCTTCAATTAGACCACTCTAAGATTTTTGGTTGGATGGAATTCACTGATTTATTCATAGACCAATACAAATTCAATCTGGATGCAGCTCCAACTTGGGAACAGTTGATTTCAATGCATAAAAGAAATGAGGAATTTTTCAAACAGTATGCACAAAGGTGGAGAGCCTTAGCGGCTCAATTTCAACCCCCATTGACACTGTTCGATATATGTTCACATTTCTTGGGAACCCTGGGAAGTCCTTTTATTGGGGCAATGACTACTGCAGCCTATAAAGATTTTGTTGACTTGATCACTATAGGAGAAAGGATCAAGATTTGGCCAATGTTGGGAAGTTGCCAATAAGCAATGCTAAGAGTACCACTCCTAATAAGGGATTCCAGTCGAAAAAGAAAGATCCTGAACTGAATTATGTCCAAAACCTAAGTCATCAACCACTATATAACCCTAACATTCACCTTCCATACCAAACACCTACACCTTTTTATTACCTACCCCACCAAAGTGTGCCAACCATAAACATCACCCCAAATCCATAATTTCAAACCAACAATCTTCCCACACCACAACCATATGTACCAATTTGCCCATCCTATACCCGATATCTACTTGCACCTTCGTAAAATTACCCAAGCCACCCACAACCTTGGCCAAATGTCCAAAATCAAGGTCGCTCGCAAAACCTACCCCTTTTCCCAAGATTATCCATTTCAAACAAAGACTTATTCCAAAGGTTGTTTGATGTTCACCTCATCTCTGGAAATCTTGTGCGTCCACTTGAACCACCATTCTCGACGTGGTATAACCCAAATTTAACTTGCAAATACCAAATGGATATCCCAGGGTATTCAATTGAAGATTGTGAATTTTTCAAGGTTGCAATAAGGAAGCTGATTGCTTATAGAAAGGTTAACATTCAAGAGGAGGCTGGACCCAATATTGTCAACAACTAAATTCCTAATCATGGTAGAGGGAATGAGGTAAATGCTTTAGAGATGGAAGGATCACCCATAAGAAATGTCATGAGTTGCCATACGCTGATGGCTGAAATATTCAAGGGGTTGAAGAAAGTAGGTTATAGTATCACTGCGCCAGTTACAATAATGAAAGAAGAAGAGAAGCAGGGTGAAGAGTTAAGTTGTGCTTATCATTGTGGGGAAATAGGACATGATATCGAGAACTGTTAGGACTTTAAGGTTTGAATATGGGGATTACTCACTTTGGGAGTAATACAAGCTAGACAAGGGTTAGCTTCCTCTGAAGAGGTCAATGTAGAGTTGGAGGAAAGAAGGGGTAGCATGACATTGGGAAAAGGAAATAAGCACAAGGTGAAGCATATTCCTCACCTGAGCGAAATGTTCCCAGCACCAGTCAAGATAATTATGTTTGAAGAAGTCACTCATCCCTAATGTCATCTCATTATTAACGCATTACATTAAGAAGGCCCAGAAGAGTGCAAGGTCATTCATCCTTTTACTGATGAGGAGCCACTGAAGAACTGGTAGTCTGAACCAATGATTGATGTGATTGTTTTCAAGTAATTATCTGGTTATATTGTAGTAAGCTAATATTTAAGACTAGCTATATTTTGAGCTTATAATTTATGTTATTTGAGATATTAATTAAATGAATTTGCATCATTGTGAACACCTAATTTTGTCTGAACAAAAAAATAATAATATAAAATATAATATAAAAAATAAAAAATAAATGAATAAACAAAAAAAAAAGAAATAAAAAAGATGATGACCCAATATCTCTCAAGCTACTACATTGAGCCCAAACTAATTTGTGACCCACCAAATAAGGGGCAACCCATATTCATTCTACCCCAAAAACTTGAGCCCAAAATTGATATCCCTCTAACCCTAATTTCTCCTTATAAATCCTCAAGCAAGCAGGTAGAAAAAGGGGGTGGTAGCCAACGAAAAAAGAGCCTTAACATACTTACATTTTTTCCTCTCACGGAGGGAACCTTCAGACAGCAGCCTCACCATCTTCCTTTACCAAGCAACCTCTGCCAAGCTTCACCACAACACCCCACTTCTGCCTCCAACCTTCACCCATAACACTTCATCACCAATCAGCCTTCACTATCCCACCATAACCACCTCTACCCCCACCTCTAAACTAACTATCACCGTCCCCTACTTTAGCCTTCCACCATAACCAAAACCTTTGTCTTCAACTTCCATTAGCACATCACTACATCTTCCACTCTCATAACAATCACAAACCAACAACACCCCACCAAACAACCATAAACCGCGACCACCACCCTCCGTAACCACCACACTCCATCACACAACCACACCACCACCAACCCCTCAACCCACATCACCAACAACCCCTTCGTCCCATCATAACCACAAACCAGCCACCGTGAAACTTCACCAAGCAGAAGCCACGACCTAGCCCCCCACCAAACCGTGAAGCTCCACCAAACCAATTACCATCTCAACCTCCCAAACCAAGCACAACCACCATAGATGCGCTGACCCTTACCTCCCACAGCCACTGTGTGCACCCTCTCCCTACATACCCGTGACCACTTCTTCATGCAAGGCCACCACGCTCAGCCGCGCGAGCTAGCCATCACTGTCCTTTCCTCTGTTTCTGCCAGATTTACAAACTGCTCTGCACGCACCACTGTGTCTTCGTGCCATCATCTACTCCACCGGATCTAGTTGTCCTCCACCCAACCTTGGTCCCAGCAAGCTAAACCCCGTCGTCATTCTTGTAGTTGCCGCGTAGATCTGTAGCGCCCCACCGTGCCCCCCTCTACTCTGCCTCTATCTCAGACTCACAGGCCACGTCTTGACGTCGTGAAGCTTCAGGCAGTCGCGCACCTACTTGCGGCAACCAAACACCGCTGCTCGTGCTCTGCCGTTCGTTGCTGGTCCTCCCCTTTGTTTTTTCTTTCTTCTGTCATTTTCGTTTGAATGTGAGAACTTGTTTTTTGTTTATTTAGTATCTGTAGGACCTTTTGTTTGGTTGGGCTAGCTGATTGGATTTGGTGTTTGAGTTTAGACAGTTTTTTTTAAAAAAAGCTAAAAGTAAAAAATAAATAAATACAAAGAAAATATATAAAAAATAATAAATAAATAATTTGGCTTCTTTGGGTCTGTTTGATTTGTGTTTAATTTACTTGTTTGTTTTGTTAATGTGTTCATTTGTTGATATGTTGCTTGAAAATAATTTAACCTTGTTGAGAAGAATAAAATGAGATTAACTGAGCTGCGACAGCTTGTTAATCTTGTAATTTTTAAAATCATCTAAGTTGTGACAGCTTGCTGATTTTTTTTTTAAACAAGAAATAAAAATCAAATAATTTTTCAAAATAAAAATATTTTCAAAATTAAAAATAATCAACCTACAATTGTTTTCTAAAGAACGATGTGACTTTGAATTTCTCATTGCACTCGAGGATACGTAGGAGCAAGATTTTATTCTGTCGAACCAAAATTAGTTTTTCATAATTTATTTGTTAATTTATTTTTTTCTTTAATAAATGGGTAAAACAAATATTTTTAAGAGTTATAAAATTTTGCACAATTAAATTAGGATAACAGTCTTAGGACGGATGTGTTAGGAGTGTTGTGGGGTTAAGTCTCCACCCTTCCCTGTGCATAATTAGACCTCCAAACCTGAGTTTTTGAATGTAGACCATCTTTTTTTGGTTTTCTAATTTTTTCTAATAAAAAATAAAATTGGTGGCGACTCCTAATTTTTTTAATTTAAGTCGTTATCCCGCTGCGATCCCGGTCGCGACAGTTGGCGACTCCACTGGGGACACTTGAGAGTCAAACCTTTGGAAATTGGTTGTGCAAATTTATGTGACATTTATATGTTTATTTTACCCCTTTTTTGTTCTTGTTTTGTTTTTGTTTAATTTGTTTATTGATTATTTTAACTGTAATTTTTATTTGTTATGCAAACCTTAGGGTAGAGAACCTTTGGGAATTTGTGTTGTATTTGTTTTGTTTTGCAGAATGTGGGTAATTTTTAGGATTATAAATGTTTGTATGCTCCCCACACACACTGCACTCACACTTTTATCACACACATTCGAGTGGAGCCCTATACCCAAGTCTGAGAGATGCTTAAGTTAGGAAGATATCGTGTAGCAGTAACCATTTTGGATGTACATCCTGTTTGATTATTGCGAAAACCTCATCTAGAATGTGTCTTTTTCATGAATGTCCCGCACTTGGTGGTTTACCCACTGTTTGTGGTCAACATTCTAAAATGGGACTTAGCTCTAGAGGCCTTTAGAATAGTAGAGTCACCCAATGAAAGTTCTCGTGAATCAGAAAGACTCATAGATCCTTATAGAGATCCTCAAATTTAAGGCAATCTCTCAGGGCACAAAGGAAGCGTACCTTTTTTGTTATCCTTAATTTCATCCATGCCATAATCTCTATTGTATATATACATCATAAGTAGTGTGGTTCATTAATGTGATAAGTCACAATCATACCCCTCTAAAAAAAAGTTTTTTGCTAAAAAAATTTCTTTACAAAAAAAAGGGGTAAACAAGTCACTATTAAATGACCAACTATTGTATTCATCCTATATTTTGAAATTAAAAAAAAACAAATTTTCATCATGCATTTTTGTATATGTTCATTTTTTAAAAAATAAAAGAAAGAAAAAGATTTTGTTTTAAATTCCATTTAATGTTCTTTTCTTAAAAAAATGAAAAAAATAATACTTGAACCATTGCTTGTCCTCGGAAAACGCAGATCGCACAAACCCGGACCTACGAGACTTGGCCGCAAACTAGGCTGTAAAAGATGTCAAACTTAGAGAGAAATTTAGGTCAAGAGATTGATGAAATGAGGGTGAGAATTGATACGATGGCAGAAGGATAATCAAAGGTCGAGAATTTACTGAAACAATTAATTGAGACCCTTAGAGTAACAAATGGAACCCCTGTTGGCACTAGAATAAATGCAAATCAAGGGGATAGTTCCATGAACAGAAGTCCTGAAGGGGAGAATAACAATGCAGAAGCCACTCATGAGCAGCCAGTGAAGATAATCCTGAATAGTAACTCAGAAAGAGAAAAATCAAGAGATGAATTGATTGGAAAGATGCAAGAACAAATTAGAGCCATTCAAGGCCCTAATCTGTATAGCTCGATGGGAATCGATCAACTATGCCTGGAGGCTAAAGTCAACACCCCTAAGGACTTCAAAATTTCAGATTTCTCAAAGTAAGATGGAAGCACCAATCCAAAGTTTCATCTAAAGACTTACATCACTACTAAAATGGCCATTTGGTCATGGGACCAAAAATTCCTAATCAATTTCTTTCATGAAAGTCTAACATGGTCGGCTTTGGAATGGTATATGCAACTTGATCATTCAAAGGTTTCTCGCTGGGATTATTTAACCAATCTGTTCTTGGGGTAATATCGATTCAACATCGACACTGCACCCACCTAAGAACAGTTAGGAGCAATACAAAAGAAGAGTGATGAGACTTTCAAGTAATATGCTTAAAGATGGAGAATGTTGGCAGCCTAGGTTCAACCACCATTGACTTCGTCAGAGATGAGCTCGTACTTTATGGGGACCTTAGGAGCATCTTTTATTGGGTTGATGGCAGGGGTTGCCTATGGGGATTTCTTTGACTTAATTTTGGCTGGAGAAAGAATTGAGAACCTTGCAAGATCAGGTAAGTTATCTGCTAGAAATATAGAGAGTAATTTTTCTAAGATGGTGGAACCAACAAGGGAGGAAGAGCCAGAAGTCAGTGCTCACCAAACTTCATATCAAGGCAATAATTTTCTCTCGCCACACTCGTATGTCCTAACTCGTCCTGTCTATGCCAATCGTCCTCCAGCAATTCGAAATCTCTGAACAATTGGCAATTTGAGGCGTTAATTGATGTGATTACATCTTAGACTTTTGTGATGTTGAACTTATGTTAACTTTCGTGAAGCATTAATGTAATGAATTTGCATTAATTTTAGCATATCTTGTTTCCTTTCATCTTCATCATATTGTCTTTCCTATCATTTATTTCTTTCGTTTATTCAAAGTGCCTTCCTTATACGTGGACCCCAGTATACTCTTATTCTTTGCAAATTTTCAGTTTGATAGATGTCAGTAGTCATCAAGTGCACGTGTAGGTGTCTTTTGCAAAAAAAAAAAAAAAATGGAAAAAAATTAGTGTGCATCCATAAAGGGAATAATTAAGTAATCACTTAGTAACATTATCCTTTTGTTTCTAAATTAAATTGTTTGAAAATGAGCAATCAAGATTTGAAATGAAGATTGGTTATCTTTCTCTCTCATTCACAAAAATTTATCATTTCATTATCCCTCGTTATTCCTTTTTGAGCTTGAAAGTTTTCTTCAATAAACCTTGGACAAGGATCACCCCTACACTAGGGGATAGCACAAAACAAAGGTTGATTACCATGGTGACTGTTTTGAAGCATAATGAAAAAAGAGCAAAGGTGAAAGGGGTAGTAAAAAAAATGATGATGACAAGCTAAAAAAAAGTGATAAAAAGAGAGAAGGGAAAGAAATAAGAAAGAAAATGAAATAGAATATGACAAATGTGAATGATTGAAGTGAAGAAAAAAGGGGAAAAAATGGAGAACAATAAGAGAAAAGTGTTCTTAAAAGCGCAAGAAGTGAATGGACAGATGAGGACAAAAAGAAGGTGCTTTTGTTGGAAAGAAAAGATGAAAATTTTTATTGAAACTATTGACTTAGATGTGTGGGATATCATTGAAAATGGTGCTTTTGTTCCCACACGTACTATTGTTGGTGTAAGAACTAATACACCAAGAAGTGAATGGACCGATGAGGATAAAAAGAATGTTCAATACAATTTGAAAGCCAAAAACATCATTACCACATCCTTGGGGTATGATGAATTCTTTAGGGTGTCAAATTGTAAGACCATCAAAGAAATGTGGGATACTCTACAAGTAACTCATGAAGATATAAGTGAAGTAAAACGATCAAGAATAAACACTCTCACTAATGAATACGGATGGTTTAGAATGAATTAAGGAGAAAGTATTCAAGAAATACAAAAAATATTCACACACATTATAAATTATCTTATTTCATTAGGAAAGCCATTTCCTAATAAAGATCTTATTAACAAAGTTTTGAGATGTTTAAGTAGAAATTGGCAACCCAAAGTAACAGCTATTGCGGAATCAAGAGATTTATCAATAATGTCTCTAGCCACTTTATTTAGGAAGCTCCATGAGCATGAATTGGAACTAAATAGGCTCAATCACAATGAGAAGCATGACAAGAAGAAGAAGAGGATTGCACTCAAAGCCACCTCCTCCATAATTGAAGAAGATGATGGAGATGGCAATGACAATCTTGAGCTAAATAAAGAAAGCTACCTTTCCCACCAAAGAAGACCTATCACAAAGGGGAAGGAACTTTATAAACTCTAACATGTTATGAATGCAGAAAATCGGGACATATGAAGATGAAATGTCCTGTATATCTTAAGAAATTGGAGAAGTTTGAGAAGATACCCTTTAAAGAAAAGAAATGAAGAAAGGATTACATTGCATGTGAAGATAATGACATGGACTCCACCGATAGTTCTGAAAATGAAGAAGCTCATCTTTGTCTTATGACTCAAGGAGAAGAAGAAGAAGAGAGTGACACCAAGGTAACATCTTCTAACTTAGATTCTTCACCTTCTTATAGTGAATTACAAGATGCTTTTTAAGAATTGCATGATGAATCCATGAGGCTCACAAAAATGGTTTTATCCTCCAACAAAACAATCTCTTTATTGATAAACAAAGTTGCCATTTTAAACAAGGAGATTGATGAGCTTAAAATTGAAAATGAGACCTTAGGACTTATTGATGCGAACTCATTATGCATGACTTGTTCTTCATATGATAATGCATCTATTCCCTTACCTTGTTCATCATGCAAAGTTTTTGAAAAAGAAATTGAGGACTTAAACAATACTCTTTCAAAATTTACCTTTGGAAAAGATAACTTAAATGTATTACAAGGGAAACAAAGATGTGTTTTTCAAAAAGCCGATTTAGGGTATAATCCCAATAATCAACAAAAGTCTTACAAGAATTTCTTTGTTTCCTCAATTACATCAAGTAGCCCCTTTATCAAATGCTTTCATTGTGGGAGGAAAAGGCGTAGTGCATCTATATGCAATGTTAGAAAGAACATAAACACTAAGGTTGAAACTAAGAGGGTTTAGGTCCCTAAGGGCACCTCGCGCAATGTTAACACACAAGGACCCAAGAGAATTTGGGTACCAAAAATTATAATTTGAATGTGTGTTGTAGGTGCGCTTGAAGACCAAGAGCTCAAGTTGGCATCTTGATAGTGGATGCTCCAAGCACATGACGGGTGATGGCTCCAAGTTCTCCTTTCTTACATGCAAGAAGCATGGTCATGTCACATATGGGGACAATAACAAAGGAAGGATCTTTGGAGTTAGAAAAGTTAGTAAGAATACCTCCACTTCAATTGATAATGTCTTGTATGTGGAAGGACTGAAACATAACTTGCTAAGCATTAGTCAATTATGTGATAAAGGTAATAGAGTTATATTTGATTCAAATTGTTGCATAATTGAGGGTTAGGATGACAAGCAAGTTAAGTTTGTTAGTCATAGAATTGATAACATATATATGATTAACCTTAATAATATTACCTCTCAAAATGCAAGATGTCTTATGAGTAAAAAGAATGATTCATGACTATAGCATAGGAGAATTGCTCACATTCATATGGATCACCTAAACAAACTTTTTTCTAAAGGGTAAACAAGTAAAGGTTTCTTTCAAAGCTAAAAATGTTGTTACTTCTACTAGATTTTTATAACTTTTGTATAAGGATCTTTTTGGACCATCAAGAACTATGACCTTTGGGGGGAACTACTATGCTTTTGTGATTGTGGATGATTACTCTAGATATGCATGGACTTTATTCCTTGCTGATAAGAATGATGACTTTCATGCATTTAGAAAACTTGCAAAGGTTATTAAAAATAAAAAGAATTGTAGCATTGCATCCATTAGAAGTGATCATGGTGGAAAATTTGAAAATCATAAATTTGAAATGTTTTGCAATGAAAATGACATTGAGCATAATTTTTTTACTCCTAGAACTCCACAACAAATTGGAGTGGTTGAAAGGAAAAATCAATCTTTAGAAGAGTTAGCAAGAACTATGCTCAATGAAATAAGCCTTCTTAAGTATTTTTGGGCAGATGTGGTAAGTACCGCTTATTATGTTATGAATAGAGCTCTAATAGGGCTTGTTTTTAAAGAAAACCCCCTATGAAGTATACAAAGGAAGAAAATCAAACATTTCTCACTTTTATATCTTTGGTTGCAAGTACTTTGTTTTAAACAATAGAAAAGATAGCCTAGGCAAGTTTGATACTAAATCTGATGAGGGAATATTTCTTGGTTACTCACTTAATAGTAAATTCTTTCAAATTTATAATAAGAAAACTATGACTGTTGAAGAATCAACACACACTTAAGAGGCAAAGAAAAAGAACAAAAGAGAGAAAGCCAAAGAGAGGAAGCACCACCACAAGAGGAGGAAACTTCTAATGATCTTCTAAGAGAATGGAGAACTTCAAGATATTATCCTCTTAACAAGGTGATAGGTGATGTATCAAAAGGGGTAATCACTCGAAACTCTCTTAGAGATACATATAATTATTTAGCTTTTGTCTCTCAAGTTGAACATAAAGACATAAATGAGGCCATTAATGATGAACATTGGATCTTGGCCATGCAAGATGAACTAAACCAATTTGAGAGAAATCAAGTGTGGGAATTGGTTCCAAGGCCCAATGATTATCCTATAATTGGCACTAAATAGGTCTTTAGGAATAAACTTGATAAAACGGGCTTAATAATAAGAAACAAAGCTAGGCTTATTGCTAAAGGTTATAATCAAGAAGAAAAAATAGATTATGAGGAAACATATGTTCCCGTAGCTAGATTAGAGGCCATTAGAATGCTACTTGCATATGCATACATCACGGATTTCAAGCTTTATCAAATGGATGTTAAAAGTGCCTTTTAAAATAGTTTCATACAAGAAGTGTATGTGGAACAACCTCCTAGTTTTGAAGATTTTGAATTGCCCAATCATGTTTTTAAACTGAAAAAAGGCCTTATATGGCTTGAAACAAGCTCCTAGAGCTTGGTATGAAAGGTTGAACAAGTTCCTTTTAGAAAAAGGCTTATCTAGAGGAAAGGTTGACACTACTCTTTTCATCAAGCATAAAAAGCATGACACACTTCTTGTTCAAATATATGTTGATGATATAATATTTGGTGCTACTAATGATTCTCTTTGTAAAGAATTTACAAATGTTATGCAAAATGAATTTGAAATGTCTATGATGGGAGAGCTCAACTTCTTCCTTGGTCACCAAATCAAACAAACAAGGGATGAAACTTTCATAAGTTAATCTAAGTATTGCAAGGAGCTACTCAAAAAGTTTGGAATGGACAATGGAAAGCATATGACTACACCAATGGGTACTTCTTATTATTTGGACAAGGATGAAGGAGGTAATCCTGTAGAAATTACAAAGTATAGAGGTATGATTAGTTCACTCTTTTATCTTACAACAAGTAAGCCAGATATTGTTTAGTATATGTATGTGTGCTAGATATTAAGTTAATCCTAAAGAATCACACTTATGTGTTGTAAAACGAATTATGAAATATTTAATAGGCACTTCACAAATAGGTTTGTGGTACCCTAAGGGTGCCTCATGTAGTCTAATTAGTTATTCTGATTCTAATTTTGCTAGATGCAAATTGGATAGGAAGAGCACTAGTGGGACTTGCCACTTGCTTAGAAGCTCACTAGTTTCTTAGCATAACAAGAAAAAAAATAGTGTGGCATTGTTAATAGTTCAAGTTGAATATGTTGCAACTGAGAGTTGTTGTGCTTAAATCCTTTGGATGAAGCAACAACATCAAGACTATGATCTTGATCTTAATCACATTCTTATTAGGTGTGATAACACTAGTGTAATCAATTTGTCTAAAAATCTAATTTTGCACTCTAGGACTAAACATATTAAGATTAGGCATCATTTTATAAGGGATCATGTTCAAAAAAGTGATAGCATGCTTGAGTTTGTTGAAACCACTAAGCAACTAGCTAACATCTTCACTAAACCATTAAACAAAGAAGCATTCTTTAATATAAGAAGAGAACTTGGCATATTAGATCAATCATGCATTTAAATCCTACAGTTTAAGTTCATTTTGTTGCATAACGTCATTCTTGGCTGCATTACATAGTAAATTTGTTGCATAAATGTGTTTTGGACTTTTATATTGAATCCTATACTGACTTGAGCATCGAAGTATCCCTTAAATTTGTTTTACATGTGCTTGATCCATGTTCAAGTCCCCAAAATCTCCAATCTCAAGTTTCTAGTGTGGTAAAATAGTTTCTAGTGTGGTAAAATAGTTTCTAGTATCTTTGAAGGAGTCAAATCTGAGTTTGGTCTGCATTTATGGTGTTTAGAGTGGATGAAATTGAAATCAAGCTAAAGTGGCATAAGTTTTTGTTTCAAAGGGCTAATTTCTGAAGAATTCTTGATTTTTGAAAGCTATAAGGAGCAAATAACCATAATATGATTAGCCTTGTGACATTGAAGACTGGTTTTGATGATAACAAATATGAAGATAATGGGAAGACCAAGTCCAAGAACTTCAAGAATAGCTTTAGGACTTAGAGTTTGTTTTGTACGGAGCCTTTTGCATATCTCATTGCTTTAGGAAGAAAGTATAAAAATGTTTTCAATTAAAACCCAATATTTCAAAATGCCTTTAAGAATTAATTAAAAGATTTTGGTGCTTTTGAAAACCATCTAGGAAGTTTTCTAAAGTGTTTATAAATGTTTCTCATCAGGGTTATTTGAATAAAGCCCTCTTTATTCAAATAAATTAATCTCAGATGATTGGGTTTTATATATGCTTATTCGAATAACTTCATAGTTATTTGAATAAAAGCTTCCTTTTCTACTGTGTGCCACTGGTTTTAAATTATTTTATTCGAATAGCATTTATTCGAATAGCATCCATGCTATTCGAATAAGAAGCTGTTCAGAATGGTTTTTCAAAATGAACTATTCGAATAAACTTCTGAGTTATTCGAATAGAACTATATCTTAAAAAACTCTCTTTAATATAGTTATTCGAATAACCTTCAGGCTATTCGAATAACACATATCTATTTTGGTTTTCACAAGGTTTTTTAAATTGGATTATTCAAATAACATAATGGTTATTCGAATAACATCGTGATCCAGTTTTACAAAGAAACGACCATATTCTTATTTATTACGTGTTTTAATTGCTACCAATGGCTATTTTCTTTGGAGCTTTATAAATAGAGACCTTGGGTCATCCCAAAAAGTTGCCTAACTATCTGAATCAATCTTTGCTTGCTTTAACACGTGATTTATATTTTTTACATATTTCCTATGCTCTTTTTGCCAAAACTTTGAGATATCCTTAAAGAGTTTTTTAGTGTTTCAAGTTGTATTATTTACTCTTTGTGAGAGTTTTTCTTCTTCTATTTTCTACTCTGTTGTAAAGAGGGTGAGGCATCCCTTAAAGGTTTGTATAAGGGTGAGGTATCCCTAAAAGTTGAGGCTTTCATACAAGGGAAAAATTTCCCTACGTGTGAAAAGTGCTCTAGTTTGTAACGGTAGCAAGTACTTATTCAAGCTTGCATTAATAGTGAAAAATCTCAAATAGTTTTTCGAGGACTAGACGTAGGCCACAAATAGTTTGGTGGTTGAATCAGGATAAATATTGTGCCTACTCTTCTCTTCATAATATCTTTATTTACTGTAATTTATTTATTATTGCTTACCTGTTTATTTTCTGTGCTTAAGGTTTTTTATCCTCTCTTTGCATTCACATCTTTTAAGAAATAGCTTCAACGAATTTTGTTTTATAAGTGTTTGCAAAATTTTTTTTAAATACTCAATTCACCCCTCCTCTTGAGTATTGGAGCCACTTGGTAACAATAATCACTCATCTTATTTATTGGAAATGTTCTGGTAACCAAGTGTGAGAGGCCGCATTTATTTACTCTTCAAATATAAGGTTATTGTAGCTAAATAAAGCCTCCTAGACAGCACAACAACTGATTATGGTTACTATATAACCAGTTGTGAAAGGAAATAGGATATGAGATTATTTGTTACTCTCTGAAAGGCACAAATAACTTATTATGGTGACTGCATAATCGGTTATTACCACATAACATAGGCCATCCTTTTTCAAATGCATGAAATAACTGGTTATGAGAAATATATAATCAGTTATTCTCTCATACCAGAGGCCTCCTAGTTTGTAACGAACGAAAATAACCGGTTATGGGAATTGTATAACTAGTTATGAAAGTTGTGTTTAAATGCCAAATAGCTGAACATTCCCTCCATTCATGCACCCTCTTCACCTCCCTTCATATTCTTCCTCTGATCTCTCTCTATACCCAAGCTTCCTAACCTCTCACCCACCTCCAATCTCACCAAAGTACATTACCCAAACAATATTTCCCTTTATTTTTCATCATTTCCACCATTCAAAAGCCACCATTTCCTAATTATTTCACCAACTTCTCATCTCCACCTTCCTCAAATTGTGCCCTAAAATCCCTCACCTTCACCATGGCCAACAACTCATCTCACCCCAAGAGAGCATGCACCAAGAATCCTTCTATATCTATTGAACCACCTACTTAAGATAGTGACCAAGACATTCCTCTGAGCTTAGACCACATAAAATTCTTCTCTCACAAGAAGCAGATGCATAAATACAAATTGGAGTTTCAAGCAAAGAATCTCATTCAACCTAAGTACGTGGACTAGAACTTCTTTGTCAACTAAGAATACACATTTCTCATAGAACTCTTGGAGTTTCATGAGTCAAAAAAGGTTCATCTCTGCTCCCAGTGAATACTATTATCTAGAAGCTACTAAGGTTTATTATTACAATGTAAGCATCACTGGAGGAAACTTAGTTTCTGATGTTAAGAGGCATAGGATAATAGTACAATCTAGCTAATGGAATACTTTATTCGGTTTAAATTACTTTGAGGAAAAATTTACAAAAGAGAGTCACAAGACTTACGAAACTTTTGATAAGAGAACAACTATTGAAAGCATGCTTCAACATGGCATCCCCATTCCAATTGGAAAAAGCTTCACCGCCAAAAATTTGAAACCACAAGACCGTCTTCTTCATTTTGTACTGGTCCATATTCTGGTCCCAAGGGCTAGTAATTATGCCTTGGTTGAAGAGGAAGATGTTTTCTTGATGTGGGCAATGAAACAAAAGCTGCACATCAATTGATCATATTTTTCATCATGCACTACATGATGAAGGCCAAGGATAAGCTTATGATGGATCTTCCATATGCTCTGATTATTGCAAAAATCCTAGACCAATACAATCTCAGCCTTCATGAAGATGGTGTGATTGATCTCACTAGCCACAACAAATTTGGTCAAGCCACCTTCAACCGGATGCAAATTAAGAAGATAAATATTGAGTAGGTTTATGGAAAAGGACTTAAGGCTGCAGCACCAGCTGGAGGTGCTGATGTTTGTAACACCCTTATGGGGATGTCACATTTATAAAGAAAATAAAATAAATATAAATAAAATCTCCCCAAGTTGTAAAACATTTATTATATACTAATACGGGTTGTAAAATTTTTCCGTTTAAACAGAATATTACGAGATAAAGTAACACGGAACATAAAATAAGTACACTATCATCACACATAATATACATATGGTTCCATCATAGGTTATACAAATAATGTACAACTACAAATATTTAACAACTAAAACAATAAACAAAGCAGTAAAAGGTCAATATACACAAACGCAGACGCGCCCAAGTACACATCATAAATATCTAACCCTCTGAAGGATCACTCTCAGATGAAACTTCAGGTGATAGGTATCCAGGATGCCTCGACTCTCTACGGACACGAGTCCGTGCAGTCGATACGCTGCTGATCTCGCTAGGCGCATCAAATATACCACCCCAATGACGCTAAGAGATAGCGGCAACTCCACATGTAAATACAACAAAGTAGAAAAGATCGGACACTCCATCAAACTCCGTACGTATGGTCACGGTCGGACGCCTACGTACGTCACCGAGTCTCTATCCTCTCGCGGAGGCGCTAGGCTTGAGCCTCGTGAAACTCAAGTTGCATGAATCCAAAGAATCTGGTAGTGTCATACTCACACAATCAATCCAATGGATATGGATGATCAGATGGTTCTTGGTCGTAGAACTGATCTTCGGCTTGCTGCTCTTCCTCCTCCTCTGGATACTCACACTCAAGAGGTTGTTCCTCTTCCTCAAACTCTTTATCACATAATTTAAAATATACAGATAACACATATAAGAAAGAGGTAAGACAATCTATATCACCATAAACATGGTAAATAAGAAAACGACAATACAACAAATATAACAGTTCATACAATATAGCATACTATAATAGCATAAATAATAATATCATATAATACAGAAATTCAATACAACAACAACATATAATGGTACAGATAGATAAAATGGTACAGATAGATAAATATTAAAATGTATAATACATAGGTATATTAAATGTGACTCAACCCTACTCCATGGAGCTAAAAACACAGACATCAGAGATAATGACCCGCAAAATCTATTAGTACCATCGACTGCCCAAACTATTCCGCTGTCTCACGTTGCGTCTATAGCCCACTGTCATAACGTCGTGGTATAGCACACTGTCAAAACGTTGTGTCACTATAGGCTTGTACTAAATAGATTTCACAAGATCTTGATTAAGTATAGTGCGTGTCGAGTCCATTAGTGTGTTGCCAGTTACCACGGCCCAGAGGAGCGACCAACTGTCCACAAATGGAATAATCCGCACACTAATGTCTCCAAGTTCATTCAAGTTGAACCACACTACGCTTATCACACCGACAACACGATGTAATTCACCTCGTCAATCAACCCACCAATTATCAACCAAATTGGCACAACTCAATGCATGATGAAAATTACCAAAATACCCTCAATGGTATTAGTATCCATTTTTACGGAAATGCCCTCAATGGCAAAAATCTCAAATATGCCCTCAATGGCAAAAATTATGAAAATGCCCTCAATGGCAAATCTCATATATATACAGTATGTCCCACCTAACAGTACTGTTCCACAATCTGTCCGGGTCCACCACTTTGGCCCTACAATAAAAACTTGTTTTCGTCAATCGCGTAAAATTTTTATAGCGTTTTCAAAATTTCATCGTTTTTACAAATGTTTTTAAATCGCGTAAATATATTTTACTGTTTTTAAAATCGCGTACTGCTTTTCAATCGTTTTCTCAATCGCGTAAGATTTTTATATCATTTTCTTGTCTGATTTTCTTAAAAATCACTATTTAAATAAATAAAAAATAATATTTAATACATTTAAACTATGTAGAATATTTTTCATACCGTATAAATTATATATTGGATATCTTTTCTATCTTATTTGTCTAGTTTTAGCAAAAAATGACAGTATTTTACTTAGAAAATGTATGATAATGGTTTTCTAAGTTTTCTGTAAAAATTCCTTTTATTTATATTACAACCATTTAATTATACTTTTGAAAACTACTAACGTGCTTCAAAACATAAAATGAGCTCTACGTTAGAAATTTTACAAAAGCTACTGTATTTTCTTTTAAATGGTAAAACTCTTAGATTTAGCTCCTTAATCTTAATCTAATCATTTTTATTCCTCAAAATTCATTGTAATAAAATTCCTTTTAACATTATTCCTTAACCTTGATTGAAAAACAATTTTAGAAATAAAAACATTCATATTTGGCATGTTGGCCGAATTACACAATTTTCATCATTTGATCCATAAATTCATTTTTCTTACTCTAAATCACTTTGTATCTTGTCAATTTTTCCTAAGACAATTAAATCATTCTTTTAGAAAATTGTTGAGAACATTTTGGTTCCCTTTTTGTATTGAGGTCGTGAGCCTTGGTTTTGTGTTCTTTGGAACACTCATGCAAACCTTAACATGTTGTTCACATCCTACTAATTATCCATGCATTTTTAACACATACAATATTTTTAAAGCTTGTAGACATGCATATTAATACAAATCACAAATAGGAAGGCTATTAAAACAAACACACCAATGAATCCTTATGGATTCTACAATCACAAACAATTCCATTTTCTTACCACCACCCAAGGATGATAAGATTCAAGTCTTCCTCTTACCTTAAGTGAAGACAAATACTCTTTCATTCCTTTCTATGGTTTCGGTTTTCACCCTCCAAAGACACCTATCAAGCTTAAACAATTTCTACAAATTACTAACATGAAAGAAAGCTTAAACCATGGATCAATCATGGCTTAGAACCTTGAAATAGAATTTAGAAATGAAAAGCTAGGATTTTCACCTTCAAGGTAGAATCTCCCAAGTAGTTTTTCAAGCTCAAGATGATGGATTTTGCAAGAACTCTCAACTAGAGATATTCTTAGAATTGTGTTTAGGTTTAGAAAAGTAGGTTAGAAGAAATTTTGGGTGGATGGATGTTGGTGTAGGGTTCTTGGCGAATGGACCTTCAGAGAAGCATCAATGGTGTTTGGTATTTTTTGAAGAGAGAAAAGAGAGAAAATGTTAGAGAATGAAATGATTTTTGCTCTCCAAAGTGAAGCTTGGCCGTGGAGTTCAATGCAAGGGAGGTGTCCCCTTGGTTGGCTCCATCCAAGCCTTAGAATTGATGAATGGTGAGGATTAAAACTTGATCACCAAGCTTAGCTCTCATTGGCTAATCCAAGCCTTGTCATTAAGCCTAGTCATTAAGCCTTGTCACTAATTACCTAGTCATTAAGCCTAGTCATTCTAGTCGTTAAGCTACTACTCCAAAACGTTAAGCTGTTTCGCTAAACGTGGGTCTTGCAAAACATTTTCGGGTCCATTATCGCTTATTCAGTCTTGACTAATAAAATAATATTATAATAATATAAAATTATTTTATTGCATAGTTAAATCCTAAAAATTAAAAGATTACTAATCGTATCATTCAATTGGGTTTAGTAAGATCCCCCGACTAGAATAATTAAAATAAGATTTTCGGTCCGAAAATTATTATTTTCCGCCTAGAGCAAATCACACAAAAAGTTCAAATAAAATCACAGACAGTAAAATAAAACATTATTTCATATAGAAAAACAACAAACAGTACAAAAAGGACATAACGATCATTTATCCTGAAGTTGAAAAACAGAAAAGCAGTACAAAAAGGACATAACAGTCATTTATCCTGAAGTTGAAAAACAGAAAACAGTACATTTAGGACACAACGGTCATTCACCAAAAGTTTAGGGTGTTACCACTCTCCCCAATAAACAAAAATTTTGTCCTCAAAATTTGTTATACTTCAGAATAAATGAGGATATTGTTCCTTCATCTTGTCTTCCAGCTCCCAGGTAACATCACCTGTCACATCATTCCATATGACTTTCACCAATTCGATCATCTTCCCTCGAAGATGCTTTACTTTTCTGTCCTCTATTCTAACAGGTAAAGTCTCGTAAGTCATATTCTCCTTCAGCTGTACTTCATCTGGTTGTATAACATGCGTTGAATCTGGAACATATTTCCTTAGCTGGGATACATGGAATACATCATGCAGATTGGATAGAAAAGGCGGTAAAGCAATTTGATACGCTACAGGACCTATTCACCGAACAATTTAATATGGTCCAATGAGCTTAGGAGTAAGTTTCTTGGATTTGATAACTCTTCCGACACCGGTTGTAGGAGTCACTCTTAGAAATACATGCTCACCCTCCTCAAATTCAAGAGGTCTTCTTCGCTTATCAGCATAACTCTTTTGTCTGCTTTGCGTTGTCTTCATCTTTTCTTGTATCATTTTTACCTTTTCTGTAGTCTGTTGTACAAGATCTGGTCCAATAGTCATACTCTCCCCATCTTGATACCAACACAAAGGTGTTCGACATCGTCTTCCATACAATGCCTCATAGGGTGCCATCCCTATACTCGAGTGAAAACTATTGTTATAGGTGAATTCTATCAAAGATAAAAATTCATCCCAACTCCTTCGCTGCTCCAAAACACAAGCTCGCAACAGATCTTCCAAAGACTGTATAGTTCTCTCTGTTTGTCCATCAGTCTGCGGATGATAAGCTGAACTTAACCGCAACTTAGTTCCCATGGCTTCTTGTAAACTTCGCCAGAACCTTGATGTAAACCTCAGATCTCTGTCAGAAACTATACAGGTAGGCACACCATGTAGCCTAACAATCTCACTGATGTATATTTGGGTTAATCTTTCCAACGAATACTTAATATTAATTGGCAAGAAATGAGCCGACTTCGTAAGCCTATCGACTATAACCCATATCGAATCATGACCTTTCCTCGTCTTCGGCAATCCAGTAACAAAATCCATAGAGATACTATCCCATTTCCACTCTGGAATAGCTAACGGTTGCAACATACCAGCTGGCCTCTGATGTTCCACTTTCGCCTTCTGACAAACCAGACAAGACTCCACACGTTCCGCTATATCTCTTTTCATCCTTGGCCACTAAAACAACCTCTTTAAGTCTTGGTACATCTTGGTCATTCCTGGATGCAGACTTAAATCACTAGTATAAGCTTCATCTAGAATCCTTTTCTTAAGCTCAGAATCATCCGGTATACAAATCCTTCCCTTGAACCTTAAGATTTCATCTGCTCCTTCTTCTATCGTCGCCTTATGACCTTGCTTTAACAATTCCCTTTCATTTTGCAAAAACGGATCTTCCTTCTGTTTATCTCGAACCACATCAAGCAGTTCATTTATGATCACCACCTTCCATAGGCGAATTCTTCCAGGAACAAATTCCACTGATAACCACAAATCTCAGAATTTATTAATCAATTCTTCCTCTTTTATCATCATCGCCGAAACACTAATCACCTTTCTGCTCAAGGCGTCAGCTACCACATTAGCTTTTCCTGGATGGTATTGGAGTTGAAAATCATAATCCTTTAAAAATTCCAACCATCGCCTTTGCCTTATATTCAATTCTTTCTGATCAAACAAGTACTTCAAACTTTTGTGATTGCTAAAGACATTGAACATTGCTCCATACAGAAAATGCCTCCATACTTTCAGTGCAAAAACCATTGCGGCCAATTCCAAATCATGTGTTGGATAGTTCCTCTCATGAACCTTCAACTGTCTAGAAGCATACGCCACAACATTCCGGTCTTGCATCAATACACATCCTAACCCTTGGTAAGAAGCATCACAATACACATCAAAAGCTCTGTTAGAATCTAGTAAAATCAACACTTGTGCAGTTGTTAACCTCCTCTTCAATTCTTGGAAACTAGCTTCACGTTCTTCCGTCCGCTCAAAAGCTTGACTTTTCCTCGTGAGCAGCATAAGCGGTCCAGCAATCTTGGAAAAACCTTCGATAAACCTCTGGTAATATCCAGCAAGTCCAACAAAACTTCGATCTTCTGTCACTGTCTTAGGCCTTTCCCACTGTAAAACAGTCTCTACTTTCGATGGGTCTATCGCAATACCTTTCTTTGAAATCACGTGACCTAGAAATTGGACTTCTTCTAACTAGAACTCACACTTCGCCAATTTCGCATACAGCTTCTTTTCCTTCAAAATCTGAAGAACAATACCGAGATGTTCAGCATGCTCTTCCTTAGATTAAGAATAGATTAGAATGTCATCGATAAAAATAACGGCAAATCTGTCTAGATACGGACGAAAAATCCTGTTCATATAGTCCATAAATATGGCAGGAGCATTCGTCACCCCGAATGACATTACCTGATACTCATAATGTCCATAACGAGTCCAAAAAGCTGTTTTAGGTACATCCTCCCCCTTAACACGAATCTGGTGATAACCCGATCTCAGATCTATTTTAGAAAATACCACTGCTCCCTTCAACTGATCCATCAAATCGTCAATTCGTGGAAGCGGATATTTATTCTTGATAGTCACCTTGTTTAACTGACGATAATCCACGCAAAGTCGAGAAGTTCCGTCCTTCTTTTTGACCAAAAGCATTGGTGCTCCCCATGGTGAAACACTAGGTCGCACAAACTGCTTTTCCAACAAATCCACTAATTGTTGTTTCAGCTCCACCAACTCTACTGGCGATATCCGATACGGTGCAATTGATATAGGACCTGCTCCCGGTACTAAATCAATTGAAAACTTGATCTCCCTCTCAGGTGGCAAACCAGGTACGTCATCAGGAAAAATTTCTGGAAATTCATTGATAACAGGAATAGTATTCACATCTTTCTCGTTCTTGACTTCTAGAGAAGATAATAACATATATCCCTGTGCTCCCTCTCTCAACAATGACTTGACTTTAACAGCAGTCAAAAATCTAGACTTTTCTTCCTTAGGAAAAACTATGGTTTTGCTTGCACAGTCTATAAGGATATGGTTAGAAGATAACCAATCCATCCCTAATATTACATCTATCTCTACAAGAGGCAAACAAATCAAGTTGACCGAAAACACACGATCCTTTACAACAACAGGACAATCCAAACATATCTTAGACGTAATTATAGGTTTAGCAATCGGTGTAGAAACACTCAATTTAACATTCAGAGAAGACACAGGCAACTTCAATTTTTCCACACAATTATATGCAATAAATGAATGTATTGCACCAGAATCATATAACACAGTCAGAAGATTACCTCCAATGGCACCTTCTCCCTGAATAAGGTCATCAGACTGAGAAATTTTCGTTCCAGTCATAGTATATACTCGCCCTCCAAACCTCAGTTGAGTACTTCCTGGCCTTGGCTGAGTAGCACGAACACTTCTCATAGCTGGCTTCCTTTCTGGCTGAGTACAATCCCTAGATATGTGCCCAGGCTGTTTGCAATTAAAACAAACTGTTCCTCTGATAGAGCATTCAGTAGAAAGATGGCCCTTCTTTCCACACTTAAAACATGTTGGCGTGAACGCCACCCCTTATCCAGCTCTATTACCACTAGTATTGCCCCTAGCTGGTGGTCGTTGAGGTTGATTCCCTGGTGGTCTAGAATACGGCTTGCGCTGAAACCGACCATTATTATTGCTACCACCCCTTTGAAACCTTGCTGGTCCAAAGTTACGATTCCTCTGATCTCGTGACGGCTCCAATTCCTCGAGTCGTGCACACGCATCAACTAAAGCATGAAACTGATTCATTCTCAAGGATAACACTCCGCGCTTCAGTTCCACTTTCAACCCTACCTCAAACTTCTGACATCTCCACACATCATCCAGTCGAGTTTGAGCATAATCTGAGAACTGAGACAAGCTCTCAAATTTAGTAGCATACTCATTCACCGTCATGTTACCCTGACGTAAACCAAGAAATTCCATCTCCTTGGCATGTCTAGCACTCGCAGGAAAATACTTCTCCAGAAATGCATCAGAAAATACCTCCCATGTAATTTCTGTTCCTTCAACCTGCAATAACCGGCGGGTTCCTCTCCACTAATGTTCTCCGTCTCCCCTCAGCATAAAAGTTGCATACGTCACTTTCTTATCATCTGTACATCTCATTCCTTCAAAGATCTTTTTCAAGTCTTGTATCCATTGACTTGCTTTCTCAGGATCAATCTCGCCTCTAAACTACGGCGGATTGTTACGCCTAAATTCATATGAATTTAGGGCATCAGTAGTAGCATCTTGTTGTTGAGCTACTCTTAGGTTCTATTGAGTAATTACTTCGGCCATTCGTTGTATAGCCTCAGCAGTTGCAATCATTGGATCCTCAGCATGATTCACATGCGCACGTGTTCCCCTTCCGCCATACATCTTCTTTCTTCAATCATAACAAAGCAAAGTTAGATACATCCTTTCGAAAGTAAATCACAGAGAATCACACAGCACAAACAAAAACAGACCTAACCACATCCCCAAAAGACTCTAACTTGGGCTCTGATACCAACTAATGTAACATCCTTATGGGGATGTCACATTTATAAAGAAAATAAAATAAAGATAAATAAAATCTACCCAAGTTGTAAAACATTTATTATATACTAATACGGGTTGTAAAATTTTTCCATTTAAACAGAATATTATGAGATAAAATAACACGAAACATAAAATAAGCACACTATCATAACACATAATATACATATGGTTCCATCATAGGTTATACAAATAATGTACAACTACAAATATTTAACAACTAAAACAATAAACAAAGAAGTAAAAGGTCAATATACATAAACGCAGACGCGCCCAAGTACACATCATAAATATCTAACCCTCTGAAGGATCACTCTCAAATGAAACTTCAGGTGATAGGTATCCAGGATGCCTCGACTCTCTACGGACACGAGTCCGTGCAGTCAATACGCTGCTGATCTCGCTAGGCGCATCAAACATGCCACCCCCATGACGCCTAAGAGATAGCGGCAACTCCACATGTAAATACAACAAAGTAGAAAAGATCGACACTCCATCAAACTCCGTACGTATGGTCACAGTCAGATGCCCTACGTACGTCACCGAGTCTCATCCTCTCGCAGACGCGCAGGCTTGAGCCTCCGTGAAACTCAAGTTGCACGAATCCAAAGAATCCTGGTAGTGTCATACTCACACAATCAATCTAATGGATATGGATGATCGGATGGTTCTTGGTCGTAGAACTGATCTTCGGTTTGCTGCTCTTCCTATTCCTCTGGATACTCACACTCAAGAGGTTGTTTCTCTTCCTCAAACTCTTTATCACATAATTTAAAATATACAAATAACACATACAAGAAAGAGGTAAGACAATCTATATCACCACAAACATGCTAAATAAGAAAACGATAATGCAACAAATATAACAGTTCATACAATATAGCATACTATAATAGCATAAATAATAATATCATGTAATACAGAAATTCAATACAACAACAACATATAATGGTACAGATAGATAAAATGGTACAGATAGATAAATAGTAAAATGTATAATACATAGGTATATTAAATGTGACTCAACCCTACTCCATGGAGCTAAAAACACAGACATCAAAGAGAATGACCCGCAAAATCTATTAGTACCATCGACTGCCCAAACTATTCCGCTGTCTCACGTTGCGTCTATAGCCCATTGTCATAACGTCGTGGTATAGCACACTGTCAAAACGTTGTGTCACTATAGGCTTGTACTAAATAGATTTCACAAGATCTTAATTAAGTATAGTGCGTGTCGAGTCCATTAGTGTGTTGCCAGTTACCACGGCCCAGAGGAGCGACCAACTGTCCACAAATGGAATAATCCGCACACTAATGTCTCCAAGTTCATTCAAGTTGAACCACACTACGCTTATCACACCGACAATACGATGTAATTCACCTTGTCAATCAACCCACCAATTATCAACCAAATTGGCACAACTCAATGCATGATGAAAATTATCAAAATACCCTCAATGGTATTAGTATCCATTTTTACGGAAATGCCCTCAATGGCAAAAATCTCAAATATGCCCTCAATGGCAAAAATCTCAAATATGCCCTCAATGGCAAAAATTACAAAAATGCCCTCAATGGCAAATCTCATATATATACAGTATGTCCCACTTGACAGTACTGTTCCACAATCTGTCCGGGTCCACCACTTTGGCCCGACAGTAAAAACTTGTTGTTTTCATCCATCGTGTAAAAATTTTATGGTGTTTTCAAAATTTCGTCGTTTTTACAAACGTTTTTAAATCGCGTAAATATATTTTACTATTTTTAAAATCGTGTACTATTTTTTAATCGTTTTCTCAATCGCGTAAGATTTTTAAATCATTTTCTTATCCGATTTCCTTAAAAATCACTATTTAAATAAACAAAAAATAATATTTAATACGTTTGAACTACGTAGAATATTTTTCATACCGTATAAATTATATATTGGATATTTTTTCTATCTTATTTGTCTATTTTTAGCAAAAATTGACAGTATTTTGCTTAGAAAATATATGATAATGGTTTTTTAAGTTTTCCGTAAAAATTCTTTTATTTATATTACAACCATTTAATTATACTTTTGAAAACTACTAACGTGCTTCAAAACATAAAATGAGCTCTACGTTAGAATTTTTACAAAAGCTACTGTATTTTCTTTTAAATGGTAAAACTCTTAGATTTAGCTCCTTAATCTTAATCTAATCATTTTTATTCCTCAAAATTCATTGTAATAAAATTCCTTTTAACATTATTCCTTAACCTTGATTGAAAAACAATTTTAGAAATAAAAACATTCATATTTGGCATGTTGGCCGAATTACACAATTTTCATCATTTGATCCATAAATTCATTTTTCTTACTCTAAATCACTTTGTATCTTGTCAATTTTTCCTAAGACAATTAAATCATTCTTTTAGAAAATTGTTGAGAACATTTTGGTTCCCTTTTTGTATTGAGGCCGTGAGCCTTGGTTTTGTGTTCTTTTGAACACTCATGCAAACCTTAGCTTGTTGTTCACATCCTACTAATTATCCATGCATTTCTAACATATACAATATTTTTAAAGCTTGTAGACATGCATATTAATACAAATCACAAATAGTAAGGCTATTAAAACAAACACACCAATGAATCCTTATGGATTTTACAATCACAAACAATTCCATTTTCTTACCACCACGCAAGGATGATAAGATTCAAGTCTTCCTCTTACCTTAAGTGAAGACAAACACTCTTTCACTCTTTTCTATGGTTTCGATTTTCACCCTCCAAAGACACCTATCAAGCTTAAACAATTTCTTCAAATTACTAACATGAAAGAAAGCTTAAACCATGGATCAATCATGGCATAGAACCTTGAAATAGAATTTAGAAATGAAAAGCTAGGATTTTCACCTTCAAGGTAGAATCTCCCAAGTAGTTTTTCAAGCTCAAGATGATGGATTTTGCAAGAACTCTCAACTAGAGATATTCTTAGAATTGTGTTTAGGTTTAGAAAAGTAGGTTAGAAGAAATTTTGGGTGGATGGATGTTGGTGTAGGGTTCTTGGCCGAATGGACCTTCAAAGAAGCATCAATGGTGCTTGGTATTTTTTGAAGAGAGAGAAGAGAGAAAATGTTAGAGAATGAAATGATTTTTGCTCTCCAAAGTGAAGCTTGGCCGTGGAGTTCAATGCAAGGGAGGTGTCCCCTTGGTTGGCTCCATCCAAGCCTTAGAATTGATGAATGGTGAGGATTAAAACTTGATCACCAAGCTTAGCTCTCATTGGCTAATCCAAGCCTTGTCATTAAGCCTAGTCATTAAGCCTTGTCACTAATTAAGCCTAGTCATTAAGCTACTACTCCAAAACGTTAAGCTGTTTCGCTAAACGTGGGTCCGTAAAACATTTTCGGGTCCATTACCGCTTATCTGTACTGACTAATAAAATAATATTATAATAATATAAAATTATTTTATTGCACGATTAAATCCTAAAAATTAAAAGATTACTAACAGTATCATTCAGAATTGAGTTTAGTAAGATCCCCCAGCTCCGAATAATTAAAATAAGATTTCCCCGGTCCGAAAATTATTATTTTCTGCCCCGGAGCAAATCATACAAAAAGTTCAAATAAAATCACAGACAGTAAAATAAAATAGTATTTCATACAGAAAAACAACAAACAGTACAAAAAGAACATAACGGTCATTTATCCTGAAGTTAAAAAACTGAAAAACAGTACAAAAAGGACATAACGGTCATTTATCCTAAAGTTAAAAAACAGAAAACAGTACATTCGGGACACAACGGTCATTCACCAAAAGTTTAGGGTGTTACAATGTTCCTATGGCCCTCCCAACAATGAAGACCGCACCCTTGCTACCCTTGTAGAAATGCAAGTCAGTCTCTAAGCTTAGATCACAGACTAGAATGTATATCAGGAGCACGCAAATAGGATTATATATGATCAACTCAACTCCACGGATGCTCGCTTGGAAAGACTTGAGCGTCACTTTCAACAACCAGAAGATCATGGGGCTTGATCATGGATCCAACCTTATTTTACTATTTTGATATATATCTTTTGCTTTTTGACAATTATTAGCAATCTTTTTTATATGCTTTTGGTATTGGTATGGAATGGAAATACATGATCTATTTTGATGATATGACTGGTATCTTATGACAGTGATCCTTTTTTAATATGAAATGACAATATATGCTCTGTTTTGATGATCTAGTGTTCAATATTATGTTAGAATCTTTGACTTTTATGAGAACATGGTATTAATACACTAATGCTATATATCCATTGTCAACCAATACTTCTTTTTTGTCAACCAATGTTATATATCTTTTTTATCATGACAAAAGGGGAAGAAGTTTTTGGTTCATAAGTCCTTGAGAACAAGTAAAATAAAAGGTATAAACTCAATGATTTTGGGATTCCTAAATTGAGGTGAAGTTGTGCAACCTCTGATCTAATCATTGAGCGTCACTTTCAACAACTAGAAGATATCATGGGGCTTGAGCATGGATCTAGCCTTATTTTACTATTTTGATATATATCTTTTGCTTTTTGAGCTAACAATTATTAACAATCTTTTTTATATGCTTTTGGTATTGGTATGGAATGGAAATACATGTTCTGTTTTGATGATATGACTGGTATATTATGACAATGATCCTTTTTTAATATGAAATGACAATATATGCTTTGTTTTGATGATACTAGTGTTCAATATTATGTTAGAATCTTTGACTTTTATGAGAACATGGTATTAATGCACTAATGATATATATCCCTTGTTAACCAATACTTCTCTTTTGTCAACCAATGTTATATATCTTTTTGATCATGACAGGGGAGAAGTTTCTGGTTCATAAATCCTTGAGAACAGGTAAAATAAAAGGTATAAACTCAATGATTCTAGGATTCCTAAATTAAGGAGGAGTTATGCAACCTCTGATCTAATCACCTCTTGAAAAATAGAGGGGGAGTAAGTCTCAAATACCTTTTTGAATTTCAATTTAATTGAACTAACACTTTTCTCAAATGATTGTTTGTCATTTTGAAAAATGGGGAGAATGTGAATGGCAATGGACTTGGTTTTGATGATTAACAAACAAACAAGAATTAATAATGCAAAGATCAAGTTTCAAGTTTCGTCAAGATTAGCTTATAAAACTTAAGTCTTACGTGTAAAGGTAAATAAGAAACACACAAAGCTCCAACAAAGTTTCAAATCCTTATTTGTGTTTATTGATTGATAAAATGCCCAAACAAATAGTTTTTAAATAATTAATCTTGGGGGTAGCTCTTTTGGATGAAAATTTGTCAAGTTTTACGCTTTGGAAAACTAACCATAAGTCACTTATTTGTCATTTTCTTTGAAACCTTTTTGAGTTTTAAACTAAAACTTATTTCTTTGTAAAATAAACTCAATAACCTTTCAACTGAGTGGTCTTTTGTTTTAAACAAATAAGTATAAAAGAAGTTATGGTCTTTCAAACCTGTCTTATTAAAAAACAGAGTACCATAACCAGTTATAAGATTTCTATAACCGGTTATTCACCAAAGTCAAATGCACAGACTTCAATTTTTAAAAGGCCATAACTGATTATGGCATTTGCATAACCGATTATTTGAAAAGTCAGATGCATAGACTTCTATTTATAAAAGACCATAACTAATTATAGTTTTTCCATAACTGATTATTGGCTCATTTTAAAAGGCACTGGTTAGGCCATTACTGATTATGAAATAGTCATAACCAGTTATTTGGCAACCAGAAACATATTTGCAATGGCTCTATTTTGCATTTAATGCTTCCCAACCACCACCAACAACTGTTAAATGTTTTGAGCTATAAATTAAAGTGTTTGTGTATTGATTACAAGTTGAAAAACATTCTGAAAATTATTCTTGAGCATTAAATACGAGTTTTATCATCTTTCTAATCAATACCCTGTTTTGAGCTTCTAAAAGTATGAATCCTTAATATCATTGTTCTTTAATTTGTATTATCCACTCTTAAGAGAGTTTCTTATCATCTATACTCTGTATAAACTGTAAAGAAAGGGTGAGGTATCCCTCAAAACTATAAGGGTGATGTATCCCTTAAAAGAAGATGCTCAAGCACAAGGGTGAGGTATCCCACGGTGTGTTGAGTACTCCATCTTGTAAAGGTTGTTAAGCACCTGTTTGAAGCTTAAAGATATAGTGGAAATCTCAAGTGTTTACTTGAGGATTAGACGTAAGCCACAAGTGGATTGGTGGCTGAACCAGGATAAAACTTTGTGTTTGTCTTTCTAAACTTATCTCCCTTACTTTGTGCACTGTTTTATTGAATATCTTGTTTGCTATCTTGCTTGGTTGATTTACTTATAAGTGATTGCCCTTTATTTTCTCTATCCATTCAACTTTGATAAATAATAACTTCAACAAAAATTGATAATCAAGCGTTTTGTGAAAGAATTGTGAAATTATTTTATAAACTCAATTCACCCCTCTCTTGAGTATTGAGGCCACTTGGTAACAATGCTAATGGTCATATGATGACACGAAAAATTCTAAGGAGTGGTTATTATTAGTCCACCATGAAACAGACTGCATAGAATATGTTCAAAAGTACCAAAAATATCAAATATATGCAGATCGAATCAACGCACATTCATTCCCCTTGCACAACTTGGTATCTCTGGGGCCTTTCTCGATATAGGGAATATATGTCATCGAGTCCATCAACCCTAAAGCTTCCAATGGTCATCGCTTCATTTTAGTGGCAATTGACTATTTCACCAAGTGGGTGGAAGTCTCCTCGTATGCCAATGTCACTCAAAAAGTATTTTTGAAGTTCCTAAAAAAGGATATTATCTGTAGATATGGAATTCCAGAAAGGATAATCACTGATAATGTTACCAATCTCAATGGTGCTGAGATTTAGAAGTTTTGAGAAAAATTCAAAATCAATCATCTTAATTCAGCTCCCTACAGGCCTCAGATGAATGGTGTAGTTGAAGCAGCAAATAAGAATGTCAAGAAGATTATCACTAAGATGGTAGTGAAATACAAAGACTGGCATGAAATGTTACCCTATGTTTTGCACGTGTATCATACCAATATACGATCGGGCACTGGGGCAACACCTCTCTTTGGTGTATAGGATAGAAGTTGTCTCTCCTATAGAAATTGGGATTCCTTCTCTAAGGGTTTTGATGAAAGCAGAATTGGAGGAATCTGAATGGGTAAAAACTCGATATAAGCAGTTGAATATGATAGAAAAGAAAAGACTAATAGTTATTTATCATGGACAATTGTATCAAAGCATAATGACCAAAGCTTTTAACAAGAAAGTTCATCCCAGAGATTCTGTTCAAGAGATTTGATTTTGAAGACGATCCTTCCTAATCAAGAGGATGCCATAGGAAAATGGGTTCCGAATTATAAAGGCCCTTACATAATCAAGCAGGCATTTTCAAGAGGTGCATTAATTTTGCAAAATATGGATGGAGAAGAATTTCCAAAGCCCGTAAACACTGATGTTAACAAGAGATTCTATGCCTGAAAAAAAAAAAAAAAAAAGAAAAAGCTCATTAGGTTGAAAACCAGAAAGGGTGACCTAAGCAAAAGCTAGAGCAATAAAAAATAAAAGTAAAAAAATCCCGTTAGGTTGAAAACCCAAAAGGGCGGCCTAAGCAAAATCTCAAAGAAAGATGACTAAAATTTCCTTGAAGGATTCACCAAACTAGGACAATTTTTGTTTGTGTCTGATTGGCTACACGGGTAATTTTGTTGGCCATATTGGGGCAAAAGTTTTGAAGGATTAAGGAGAAGCTATGTTGAAGAAAGTAGTAAAAGAGACAACGGTTGAATTGTCAAGTAGTTGTAGGGAATCAATTGTTTGAGGGACAAAGAACCAATACTGGAGCAAATTTTTCTTATCCTTTGTAACTTTCCTTTGTTTCTATGCTTTCATCTTTCAAGTATGTGTCTTACCAAAAGTTCATGTACAATTAGACTACCAAAGTAATAAAAAGTAGTTTGTTCATTCAACGAATTTATATCCATTCATGAATGCATGTTTACTCATTAAGTTATGTCTCAAATAAGATAAATTTAAGGTCAACAGTTTGATTTGACAATTCTACAACAATCCTTCAATGATTGAGTTGAATTCAAAGATCTTAGTAGCTCAAAGCACATAATGCAATACGACATTTGTTGGAAATGATTACAATACAAGCCACATAAGCTTCCGTTGTGAAGAAGAAAATGAAGGGTAAAAAAAAAGAAGAATAAGAGAATGAAGAAATGAAGAAGAGAAAAGAGAAAGTTAAGAGGATTACAAGCCAACCAAAGGGTCTAATGAAGGAAAGCACATGAACAAAAGGTTTGATTGGTCAAAGCTTTCCAGAGTTGTTATTGATTCAAAGGTTTTTTAAGTCTATGTATAATTGGCACAAATATTTTCATGTTGAGCGCATCATCTCCTTACATTTCATATTCATATCATTTCTTTTAAGTGCATCGGCTCTATTCATTTTAATTTCTTTTGAGCGCATCGGCTCCATGCATTTTAAATTTTTGTCAATTCTTTTGAGTGCATCGGCTTCATGCATTTTAATTCTTTTGAACGCATTGGCTCCATGCATTTTAAATTCTTTTGAGTGCATCAACTCAATGCATTTTAATTTTCTGTCAATTCTTTTGAGTGCATCAGCTCTATGGATTTTAAATTTCTCTCAATTCTTTTGAGTGCATCAGATCCATGCATTTTAAAATTCTTTTGAGCGCATCGATTCCTTTCATTTTAAATTCTTGTCATTTATTTTAAGCGTATCGGCTCCCTGCATTTTAATTTTGTCATTTATTTTGAGCACATCGGCTCTCTGTATTTTAAATTCTTGTCATTTACTTTTGAGCACATCTGTTCATTGTATTTTATTTGTTTTTTTGTATTATCTTATGCATTCTTGAACAAAATTCAAATTCATGTCTTTACTCGTTCTTTACAATGATAAGATGAAAAACTGCTGTTATTCTTTTTATCTAGTAAGAAACAAGTAAAGAGGGGCAACTCTGAACACCCAATTTTATCCAGGACATTTTGTTTTAAAAAAAAAGAGAGAAAAAAAATAAAATAAAAAGGGAAATAAAGAAAAAGGATCCAACCCATAACCCATTTACCCATTATCCAACTCATAACCTATACCACTGTAAATAAATAAAAGTACAGCTTGTTGCTTAGTATTTACATATAACAATTTACGTTTCATTAATTATGTAAAGTTAAATTAAAAAAAGGTAACTGAATGAAGGGTTTCTAAAGTAAAGCATTTGAAAAAGAAAAAAAATTAATACGTCTTTTAAATAGAACTACGTAATCTAAGTGAGAAAATAACTAATATAGCCAAATTTAATAATAAAATTTCCTAATAAATATCTAAATTTCTAAGACGTTACATACTTTACCTATTCAAAAGGTGAAAGATTGTTTAATACCAGTATCCTCAGAATGATAAACAAACTACTAAAATGGAGAAGGTCCCATATGCTTTCGTTATTGGCAGCGTTATATACGTTCAAGTTTGAACACATTTTGATGTTACCTTTATTGTTAGTGTAATTAGGAGATACTTGAACAAATTTTGTATGATTCATTGGCAAGCAGCAAAGTGAGGTCTTTTTTTATGTTTTGGATTAAACAGAATTGTTTTGTAGTTTTATAATGAACTCGTATTTGGATTTTATGTCTCAAGACCTTAAATACATATGTTGATATTATTGTTGTTTCCATACATATTATTATTATTATTATTATTATTATTATTATTATTATTATTATTATTATTATTATTATTATATATATTCTGCATAGTATTATTTATGTTATGACATATTGTAGAGACATTTTGGACTAAGTATCGTTTGGTTGTTATGATGAGATAATATTGTTAAATCTCATAAAGCATCTTAGGTGGATGCTTGGGTCATGTTGTTGAGAATTACATTTGATCACATATTGACATGCAATTTTGTTATATTTTCCCATTACTCATATACCACAATTGGTTAGGCCATCGGGATATGAATATCTTGTATGCATGATATTAGTGTTCCTTTGAGCATGATTTTTTGCATTACTGAGATGCTTGTAGACCCATTTTGGACTAGCGGTTAAGAGTGCTAATTCATTTTTAACATCTTATTGTGGCCATATGTTTTTTAATTAATTTGGAGAATTTTTTTTAATAAGTAAAATAATATGACTTATGTCGTCCAAGTAGAAGAATGTTAGAATAATTTTTATGAATTAATATAAGTCACATTATTTTTTTATAAAACCTAGATCAATTTGACGTCAAAATAATCAGAGCATATTGTTGTAACCCAAAAAGTGATCAGTATTGTTATAATTAAGCATTGATTATAAGTGAGCTTTGTTATTGGGTCTTGTATGTGGGCTTACTATGATGGTTAGGTTTAACCTATTCTTATGTGATTTTATACACAAGAGAGAGACTCCTATTCCTAACCACTCTAGTGCATATAGTTGCCCCATTGAGACTGACACATGAGCAACTACTGCAGGATAGGAATAACTATTTTCTCCCCACTGTTCATGATTGCTTCAATCATGGTTGTCTCATCATTATCTTTTCAAGATAATTATATGACTCAATTTATATTATTTATGCATCCCATAATTTAGGGTTAAATTGATCTAAAGAATTTTGAAATTAATGTATTTTAGTTTTGAACTAAAATTCTAGCATTCTATACATCAACCGTAACTCCTGAATGCATGGTGCCACCATCAAACTTTCCTTACAACTCAACCATCGAACCATCCAACACCTCTCTTTTTCACCATCTCCTAAGTCTCTACAAGTCAAGGAGCAAGAGCTCATTACACATCCATCCTCCCATCACCAATCCAAACACAAGGCTAAATCGTCACCCACAAAACCCAATATAAATCCTTGCTAATATTGAACTAAAATCCCAACCTAAATCCAAGCTCCTTCTCATCCCAAAATTCAAGCCAAAACCATCATTGCATAAAGATCCATAATCCAGAGGAAGAGCCGCAAATTTTTCATTCATAAGGTCATCTCAATTGCCTCGCAAAGATAATAGTGCCAATATTGCATCAACTAACCACCAAAACTCAACAATAGTAGATCCACCATACTAATAACCACATGACTGAGAGTTCGAGACACTAAGCCACCATCAATCTCCATTGCAACAACTCACCAAGTCACAAGACACACATGTATTGGGGGTGTTGTGGAGTTTAATTTCCATCTTTCCCTATTCATAAATGGACTCCCGAACTTAACTTTGTTTCATAGACCATTTTCTTTTTCTTTTTTAAAGGGTTTTTCTAATCTTTTTCCTTACTCAACAAACGATTAGTATTGACTCCATTTTTCTAAATATCATTTTTTCCATTTTATCGTGATCTCAGTCATGACAGATGACATCATCATAGTAGAAAAGCGTATTTAAGCTTGGACTGTGATAGTTATTTTTGAATCTTACATTGTTTTATAACATTGTTAAAGTGCAGAAAGATAAATAAATAACCTTCTTATACAACTATGCGTTTTATAAATATACACAATCTCAAAATTAAATCCTCCAAAAAAAGCGTATATTAGTTAAGAAGGAAAAGGAAATTAAGAAAGTCATGTATATTTAAAAGAGTAAATTCCTATTTTCATCCTCTAAAGATAAAATAGCCAAAATTTTAGTCCTTGAAAAGTTTTTGTCAACAACTTAGTCCCTTAAATGTGCAAATCAAAGTCCTTTGTTATCAGATTGAAAGAAATAAATGTAACAAAGCTCTACTTTAGGGACTGATCTGATAATATTTTGCATGATTGAATGACTAAATTGATGACTATTTGTAATATTGAGAGACTAAATTGATATAAAAGATATTTCGAGGATCAAAGTGGTGACATTTGTACTTTTGGAAGACAAAAATATGGGTGTACTATTTTTTTTTATAATTTGAAAGTTACAAAATTACACTTTTAGTCTTTCTTTTTTCTTTTTAAGTAATTAAGAGACTTCGTAAATTGGTTTTTTAAAAAGACTTAACCGACATCTTTCACAACTATGTGAAGTTCTTTATACATGGTTATTTGGTTAAATTTATAATATGCTTCAAACTATGCTTTACTGCAGTAGTTCTACCTCAATTCTTGATTTTTTATAAACAATGCCACTTTCCTTATAAACACATAATTAGTGTAACTTAGCAACCCAAAGTTGTAAGACCCGTATTGAAGTTGAACAAAATAAATTGGCGAATCGCTAATTTACAATCCTCAATCTCTGATCTCCTTTGTTTGTTGCTTTGATCTTTTCATGAAACATTTCTAAACTGTAAAGAAAGAATAATTCTTCTAAAAAGACAACAAACTTGAACTTGGCTTCCAAAGGCATGAAAAATATTTTATAAAAAATTTCATTACTCTCCATTAAGAAGAATTAAGATGGGCAAAATGTAAGAACAACATTAAGTTATCAACCGCATCATCTACATTATATATTAAGATCAAACATATACTATATACAATTACTTGTTCAACTATTTCATGGATAGTAATCACCACACTTCGTAGTTAGATGAAGACATGGTCCATATTGCGCTATTGTCCAATAGCAATTTTCACATAAGGGAACACCCCTATCTGCTATGTATATATCAAACTAGTGAAAGGAACCTTGCCATTAAAAGGAACAATAGTATCATGTCAAAAAGTTAACTACAAAACTCCATTCAAAGTGCGCACCATGATGGAGAAGATGCACTCCAAGATCATCATCTCTAGATTTGCAGTGAAGGGTCAAGTCTATATTCCCATCCAAAGAATTTGTGACACTCACATGTGTTCTTCCAAGAGCATTGCTAGCAGATGGCAACAAAAGCAGCCATAGTAGGAGAACATTTCTAGCAAATAGAGACTTTGTACCTTCTGTTAGTCATTTTCTTGCCATGAATCTTTGTTATATATTGGCTTAAAGAGAAACAAAAACTTGGAGGAGGAGTTTATACTTGTGAGAGGTTTTTAGGTAAAAATAATATATAAATTTAGAGAAATAAAAGTGTGTAGTTAATTTGACAAAAACCAATTTTATGGATTTTAAAATGAAAATTGTTTAATATCCAATAATGTTTATAATTAACTAAAGTTTAAAAAGTAAATTATTAGAAAGATAGTTTTGCTACTCCAAAAATATTCAACGCCTTTATTAAGAAAAAAAAATTAAATGGCTTTGTCTTCTTTTACTTTTTTTATTTAATACATTTAATTTAAAGTAATTTAGGGAATGTTATAAAAATTTGTTAAGAGGGTATGTAATTTTTTTTTTCTTACATAATCGAGAAAACTGGCAATGAAAGTCAAGTGGATATATATTCATTGAATGCAATAATATAAAGCTTCCATTGCAAAGATAAAGAACTCTATTGGTAGGTAATATGCAATTCCATTTTAAATCATGATTGTAATGGTTTTTCATAACTTTGAAATGGGATGAACCTCTCTTTACATTAAAATTTCATTAAAAAAGAAACTAAGCTTCCACTAAATATTTTTCCTTTATTATTGACAAAAATAAAATATTAACGAAAGTCAGGTAAGGAATAAATTTATGATAACAAATTGCATAAAAGTATATTAATGAATTAAATGTTGAGACCCAAAGTTTTAATGAATTTGTATAAAAATATGAGTATTGTTATATCCTCCTACAAGTTCTTCTTAATAATCATCCTAATACTAAATGAAGAAAGTATTAAATAAAAAAATAAATGTATCTAATGTCTTAAGAACGTAAAAAGTATTTAATATTTTTTTCATTTAGTAATTAGAGAGATTAACAGGAAGATTAGGTATGAGGATAAAATATTTCTCTAAAAATATATTAATGAATTATGTCCTAAACACAAAGTTTTAAAAGTTGACTACTTAACTTTCGTGACTAAATTTTTTAAATGCACTATATTATGCTTTAAAGTTCCTAGAGCTAGATTTAGCATAGGAATTGTAGCAACAATAATTTTTTCAAGTACATTTTTTCTCAAAAATCTACTTAGCATTAATTCAACTTTAAAGCATTAAATTGATCTTCTTAATTTTTTTTCTCTCAAGTGGTCAATTGTAAAAGAAAGAAAGACACAATGTTAGTTATTAATGAGACCCAATTGAAACTTATGAATTTTTTTTTATAATCTTGTATCTTTCTTTTTCTTACAATCAACCACTTGAAAAGAAAAAAAAAATTGAGAGGATCCTAATCCAAGAAACAACTACTACTTTTCTTGCACATTAATTGTTTTCCACTTTCACTCCACATTCAGATTTTTCTTCAATGCAAGAAATACAAATTTAATAAAATAAACTTAATAACACATGCTGCAACAAGAAATTGAAAAGTCACAAAGCTATAGTGCTCCCTCATGGCCAAGACGCATGATCTATCAAGCAACTAGATTTTATCTTCATTAGCTAACAATTTCATTGGTTTAACTAGTGCCATCCATCTTTTACTCTTCAATCTAATTGCAAAACTAAAAATCAACCTTCAATTGATTCAAATCCTTCTTCACCGTGACAGCCTTCTTCCACACAACACAAAACTTTTGTTCTTAAATATTAAACAAGTAACTCCACTACAATCTCTCACCACCTTGGCTTCCATCTCCACCCAAAACAATTAATATTTCATTTTTATGAATATCATAATGCCCAACCATTCAAATATCATCTTAAAAAAGAAAAAGTCAGCATGCAAAGTTTATTCATCACTCAAACTCCAACCAAGGCAATTGGACTTCAAGTCCTTTCTCAAACAATTTAAAACTCCCATTAAGAATCAAACACCTAACTTTATGAAGGATTGACCATGGAATGAGAGTCTTACTTAATCAAATCTCACATGCATGCCACAAAAACAGTTTTTCAAAAACCAAATTCAACATGCAAGAACCCATAAGTCCAGGATTTACATAGTTGACACCATCACCATGAAAACTCAACATGAAACCCAAGATTATGGCAATCGGTCTTGAGTAGGAGAAGAACAATCCTAATAAACTAAAAAAAATGCATGATCTCATGAATTAAAAATTGAATCTTTAGATAGCATAAGAAGCCAGGAACAAAATTTTCTTCCCTACCTCTTGCTAGCTTGCTAGAAACAAAAGGAAAAACGGTGAGAGAGTTGTTGAGGTGTGATTCCTAGCCTTCAAAGGATGGACTAGCTTCTCCAAGCTCCAAGCTTTCTTCTGCTTATTCCTTAATCTTACAGCCCTCTCTCTCCCTTAGTCTCTAAGTTGTTTTGCTTCTAGGTGTAGGAATGAAGTGGTGAGGGAGTAAGGAAGGTTGCCGAGTTATATTGAGGAGAAGTGAGCAGGGTTGTGTTTAATTGAATCTCCAAAAATAATAGTTTAGGGTCATAAATCCTTCTTAAAATTCCCTTATTGGGTAAGTCTCCTAACTTAAGGTCTAAGGTTACCACCATCATTTTATTTATTTACCCTTGCTCCTACCATACTCCATCATTCTAATTTATTAATTTTTCAGTTTCTCCTATCACCCAAACTCTAATAGCTTACACTTTCAATTTTTGTAAAAATCTTATTTTATCATGCATTTAATTAATAATATAAATAAGCAAAGGAGAGAGGGTGTTAAAAGAAGCATCACATAAGGTACACTGGCAGTCTTCTTAGGTTGTTGAATGGTAACAAAGATATGATTCAAGATCAGAAATGACAAGCTTTATTGTTCCTTCTTCTTGAGATGGGTTAGAACCATCATATCTATATCAAAAACTACTTCCAAGCCTTGTATGTACAATGTGCTAGATCAAAGAAAGTAGAAATCAGGAACTGTTATTCAATTTCACAGCAATGATAGGTAGATTTGTTATTGTGAAAGAATAATATAAGAGACACTTGAAATTTTTTTTATTTCTTCTACTCAATAAACTCCAAAATACATAGGATACTTATAGAAGTAAAAAACATCTTACACATTCTATAACTCTCCTTAATTAACAATAATAATTTTCTTTTAATTTATGAAATAATTCTCCCTAATGACACACCATAATTTTTCATTACTCATAGAATAATTCTCATAATTTTCATAACTCACATCCACATCAAAGGTCTCATAAACACCAAAATTCTATTAACTTCAAATTATTATTTTTAATCAACATTCCCCCTTAATTTGAAATCTTCTTCTTCATTCCAAGTCTTACTCACAATTTTCAAAATTCTTCAAACTTGAGAGGCTTAGTAAAAATATCAGCAATTTGAACTTGTGTCTTCATATATTTGGGCTCAATCACCTTGTTGTCAACATACTCTCTAATAAAATTAAACCTTGTGTCTATGTGCTTGCTTCGATCATGGTACACCAGATTTTTAGCAAGAGATAATGCATACTTGTTATTAATACAAATCTTTGTTGCTTCCTCTTGTAAAAAATAAATTTCTTTCAACAACCTTCTAAGCCATATAGCATGGCAAGTGCAAGAAGTTGCCGCCACGTACTCAGACTCACAAGTTGAAAGTGTGACAATGGATTATTTTTAAAACTCCATGAAATAGCACAATCTCCTATAAAGAATACAAAATCGGTAGTGCTCTTTCTGTCATCAACATCACGCAAAATCAATATCATAATATTCCACAAGCTTGAAATTATTAAAGAATGAATAAAATAGCTCAAAATCAATTGTACCATTTAGATAACGAAGAATCCTTTAAGCAACTTTCATGTAGCTAGAAGTAAGTGATTCCATGTAGCGACTCACTACTCCAACCACAAAAAGAATGTCGGGTCTTGTCAAAGTCAAGTATCTCAAGCTTCCCACAAGGCTTTTGAAAATGGTGGGATCGTCTTTCACTCCATCATTAAACTTTAACAATTTAACTCCAGATTTCATGAGTGTGTTCACGGAGTTACAATCAAACATGTTGAACTTCTTCAAAATCTCATTTGCATAGGTTTCTTGAGAAATAAAAATCTCATCCTCCATTTGCTTCACCTTTAGGCCTAAATAATATGACATAAGCCAAACATCGATCATCTCAAATTCATGTGCCAAAGCCTTCTTGAATCCTTCAAACAAAGTAGGATTAGTTCTGGTGAAAATAAGATCATCAACATAAAGACAAACAAGCAAAATATCTCCATTGTCATATGCTTTAACATAAAGAGCATATTCATGAATACATCGAACAAAGTCATTATCTTGAAAATACTTATCGATACGGCTATTCCATGCTCTTGGAGCTTGCTTCAACCCATATAACGCCTTCTGTAATCTCAAGACTTTATCTTCATGCCCTTCTACCACAAAGCCAATTGGTTGCTCAACATATACATGCTCTTCTAGATAGCCATTAAGGAAAGCAAACTTTACATTATATTGATAAATCCTCCCGCCAAGGCATTGATCAAATGAATTGTCTCCATGCGGGCAACGAGTGCAAACACTTCTTCATAGTCAATTCCATGCTTTTGCTTGTATCCTTTTACAATGAGTCTTGCTTTATATATCTCTACATCTCCTTTGGCATTCTTCTTTATCTTAGACACCCATTTGACTCCAATTGCCTCATGACCCTTAGGAATAGATGATAACTCCCAAGTGTTATTCTTTTCAATGGCATCAATTTCCTCTTGCATGGCTTGTCTCCACCTTTTGTCTTTCAAAGCTTCATCAAAGTCTAAAGGTTCACTGTCAACAAGAAGGCAAAACAAATCAAAAAGCTCAATTACATCATATAATTCTTCAATACTTCTCATTTTTCTTGGCCTTTCACTAGAAATTTCTTCGGAAGATAAGGATGCTTCATGAATAGGAGATAGTGGTGGAGTCTCTTCTTGGAGAGGCGTCATGGTCTGTTGCTCTTCATCTTCAAAGTATGGAAAGAAATCACAACTTCCTTCTTCTTGTGCTTCCCATCTCCAAGTGGTTTTTTCATCAAACTTCACATCTCGACTCATAACTATCTTGCCATTACTTAGGTTGTATAACTTGTAACTATTGGAATTTGGATCATAACCAATAAAAACATGCTTCATACTTCGATCATCTAGCTTGGATCTCCCTTAATTAGGTACATAAACATAGGTAACACTTCCAAAAACTTGCAAATGATTGACACTGGGTTTGGTCCCACTCCATTCTTCTTGTAGTGTTAGATCCTTCACATTCTTTGTTAGAGAGTAGTTGAGCAAATAAACTGCACAAGAAACAGCTTCGGCCCCAAATTCTTTAGGCATATTTTTGGCTTTCAACATACATCTAGCCATATTAAGAATAGTTCTATTTTTTCTCTCTGCTACACCATTTTGTTATGGTGATCTAGGAACCATTAGAGGGCGACAAATTCCATTTGTTTCACAAAATTCATTAAATTCTTTAGATGTAAATTCACCTCCACTATCGGAACTTAGAGATTTAATTACATAACTACTTTCTTTTTCTACAAGAGTTTTGAAATTTTTAAATGCTACAAATACTTCAGATTTTTGCTTTATAAAATAAACCCAAATCTAACTACTAAAATTATCAATAAAAAGTAAAAAATATTTATTTTTACTAAATGAGGAAGGATTGATTGGGCCACACACATCGATGTGAACAAGTTGCAATGACTTGATTGCTCTTGTAGTTGCCTCCTTTGGAAATCTTTCTCTTGCATGTTTGTCAAGGAGACATGCGTCATATAATTGAATGGGATAGTTAATTGAGGGCATCCCTTTCACCATCTTCTTTTCTCCTAAGGCTTTGAGTGCTTCAAAATTCAAGTGACAAAATCACATATGCCAACATCCTACTTCATCTTCAACATTGACCTTCAAACACTTTGCTTCAATTGTATTGAAATTTAACATGAACATTCTATTTTTTGTCATAGACACCTTAGCCACCAAGTTAGCATTATGATCTCTAAGCCAAAGATAACAATCTTTCATATGAATTTTATATCCCTTCTCAACAAGTTGTCCCAAACTCAAAATATTACTTTTTAATTTGGGAACATAGTAAACATTGGTAACTAACTTGTGACCACCATTTTTAAGAGAAATTAAAATAGTACCTTTGCCTTGAATTTGGACTTCTGAGATGTCTCCAAATGAAACATTGCCTTTCACCTTCTCATCAAGCTCCACAAATTTTTCTTTGTAGCCACACATATGATTGCTTGCACCATTATCAAGATACCACGAGCTCTTATCATTCTTTTCATCATCTTTGAGTGCTAACAATAAGGTTGGCTCTTCAACCTCTTCTTTGTCAATAAAGTTGGCTTTTTCTTCAACACCATTAGTACCATAATGACATTCCGATGCATAATGTCCAAATTTATGACAATTGAAAATTCAATATTGGACTTGTCATACCTCCTCTCATTTGTTCTAGGATAGTTTGCCCTTCCTATAGTCACTCATCTTCCACGGCTCCTAGTTGAATGATGGTTTGTCTCTTGATTGATTGTTGGAATTTTCATTGCCTTTTCCTCTTCCACCTTGGCCACGACAACGCCATCTTTCTCGTCCACGTCCACATCCTCTTTGACTCTTGTCTCCTTCATCATCTTGCAATGAAACCTTGGCTTTGAGGGCTTGCTCCAAAGGCTCATTTTTCCTTTTTAACAAATTTTCTTCTTCGGCTAGTATAGCTGATAAGCCTATATTTTATATCCCTAAATTAGATAAATTATAATGCTTTGATTGATTTATTTTGAAATTTATGTCACATTTAATCTATTTATTCTTGATATCTCATGATTGGTCTTCCTCTATATTTTTAGGTCCAAAATAGATGTTTTGACATGAATCTATGAAGGTTTGGATAGATCCTTTGCAATGGAGTTGAGCTCAAAATTTATATGGCTAAGATTTGTAGAATTTTTGACCTTTGTGTGATAAAATAAGCATATCTTGAGCTACAGAAGTCAAAATGAGGTGAATTAGGTGTCCCTGGAAAGCTAAGAAAAAGATCTACAACTTTCATGAAGGACACTTATCCAAAAAATGACGTTTTGAGTTATTAAAGAGTTAGACACGGCTATGTCTAACTCATGTAAAGCTTCTATCAACTCACATGACCATGTCTAACTAATCTAAAGCTTCAGACTTGGAGACACGGCCGTGTCTCATTTAGGCACGACCGTGTGAGTACTGTTCACTCATGGATTTTTACTGTTTGGACATGTTTTCGGACGACTTTTGACGCAATTTCTCAGAGACACGGTCATGTCTCCCATAGACACGGTCGTGTCTCCCTCCAAATTTACAAAAGAAGCTAAAATTGTTTATAAAAAGTGGGGAAGAGGCAGAAATAAAAGGAGACGGAGGAAACGAAGGAGGAGATCTCCCAAGCTATTTTTTCATCTATTTTCACTTTTCTTTGTAATTTTCACTTAATTTGTTCATAAGGAGAGGTTTGGAGAGGCAGATCTGAAGGGAGGAAGGTTTCAGATGGAGGATTTCTTAAAGGCTTAAAGATCTTGATCTCTGCAAAAGGGTTTTGATCTCTCTTTCTCTCTAGTTTTTCTCTTTTCTTTGGTTTTCTTTCCATGGATCTGTATCTTATTATAAGTTTGTTTGTATTGAATATGAGTAGCTAAACTCATAGCTAGGGCTATGGGGGATCTTGTGTTCCTAATTATTTGGATCTGATTTCTAAATTGATTATGGTAATTTCTTTGTGGGTTTATCATATTGTTTGCATTCTTGTCATAACTTGATCACTTGTGGCATTTGTTAATTCATTATTTGACTGATGACCATCCACACTCAATGAGTGGATCTATATGGTAAGCCTAGGATTATATTGGTGAATGACCAAACATCAATTTCTCCTACTAATGGAATTGATGGGTTGTTAGTTCATATCTTGAAATTGAGACTTAATACATTCTTGATTAATTCAACTAAATGACCAAATAGGTGGATTAAATTAAGAATAGAATATTGTTTCATCCATCACCATTAGGATTCAATAGCAAATAAGATAATATTAGCAAAAGAATTACCTGTATCATAATTGAAAGAAGATCCGAATAATGAGACTCAAGTGAACCCTTCGCCCTAGTGCTTCTCTATCTTTGATTATCTTTTATTTAATTGTTCCTTATAGTCTTTATTAGTTTTCTATTTTTACTTTGATTTTACATACAATTTCGATCGTCTAAATAATATAAGAATTTTACAATTTTAGTAATTATCACTTATTCCTCGTGGGATCGATAACTTGGACTCAAAAGTCCTATATTACTTGGCCATAGAGTACATTTGCCTTTAGTGTATCTTTTGCACGCACCAAGTTTTTGGCGTCATTGCCGATGAATAATTTTGGTAATATTAAAGGCGTAAAATTCTAGCTAATTTAGACGAACTTTTATTTTAATTTATTTTATCTGTTTTATTTTTTGTGTTTTTTTTTATTTATCTTTATTTAATTTGCTTTTAGTTTTATTATTTTTTATCTATCTTTATTCTCTTATTTTTTGTATATTTCTATTTATTTTTATTTTGTTATTTTCATTTTATTTTTATTTTTTAATTTCATTTTTGTTTATTTTTGTTTAATTTTTTTTTTTTTATTTTTATTTTATTTTTTCATTTTTATTTTTATTTTTATTTTTGTTTTTGTTTATATTTTTCTTTCTTTCTTTTGTTTATGTTTATGTCTTTTAAATTTATTTTTCACTACGTTTGTCACTTATTCATTTTTCTTGTTTATGCTCACTTGCTCTCAGTTTCCTAATCTAACCTTTGATCTAGAAATTGAGAAAACAGATCGCAGGTTAAGGAAGCAAACTCATATTGCAGCTGTGACAGAGGATATAAACAGGATGAAAGGACCAGTAATTGAGGGGAACCGTGACGAACAAGCTAACCCCGCAGAGCGGACCATGCTTGAGTACTCTATGCCCACTACTGAAGGGTATGGAGGAAGTATTATAAGACCAGCTATGGTAGCTAATAATTTTGAGATCAAACCAGCATTGATCTCTATGATTCAGAACTCTGTATAGTTTGGTGGATTGCCTTCAGATGATCCAAATCAACACTTGGCCAAGTTCTTGCAGTTGTGTGACACTATCAAGTACAATGGAGTAATAGCTGATGCAATCAGATTGCGACTCTTTCCTTTCTCCCTTAGGGACAAGGCGAGTCAATGGCTAACGTCACTACCAAGGGGTTCCATTACTACATGGGACCAACTGACACAACAGTTTCTGACTAAGTATTTTCCTCCTTCTAAATCTGCTAAGTTAAGCAATGACATATCTTCTTTTGTGCAGTTTGACATGGACACTCTATATAAAGCATGGGAGCGTTTCCAAGATCTATTGAGGAGATGTCCACACCATGGATTTCTCGTATGGCAGCAGGTTCAGACTTTTTACAATGGTTTGTCATCTGCAAACCATTCCCTCATTAGCAGTACAATCTGACATGGAAAGAGAAGTCTTGGAGACATTTAGGAAGGTGGAAATCAATATCCCCTTCCTAGATACAATCAAGTAGATTCCAAAGTATGCCAAATTTCTCAAGGAGTTGTGCACTCACAAGAGAAGACTTAAGGGTACAGAGAAGATTAGTAAGGGTAGAAATGTGTCTGCAAAGATTCAGCCAAGTATGCCACAGAAATGCAAGGATCCAGGAACATTCACCATTCCTTGCATCATAGGCAGCCAACACTTCACTCATGCAATGCTAGATTTGAGAGCCTCCATTAATGTCATGCCTAAATCAGTTTTTGAATCCCAGCACATTGGAGAGTTGAAGCCCACCGAAATCATCATTTAGCTAGCAAATCGAAGCACAACTCATCCGGTAGGAGTGCTTGAGGATGTTTTGGTAAGGGTAAATGAGCTAATCTTTCCAGCAGATTTTTACATTCTGAATATGGAAGATGAATTTGCATCTAGCCAGCCACCATTAATTTTAGGGAAACCTTTCTTGAAAAATGCTAAGACTAAGATTGATGTGCATGCTGGTACCTTTTCCATGGAATTTGGTGATAACATTGTTCAATTCAATATCTTTGATGCCACGAAACATCCATTAGAAGAGCATTCTGTCTTTCATTTAGATGTCATTGATATGTTAGTTGATGATGTGGATTTTGACATGCTTGTTGATTTTCTTGGGATTGTGGGATTTCTAGATGGTGTTGTTGTTTCAGGATAAATATGCATGTACTGTTCATAATTCAAATTCTGTTATTTTTATTGTTTCTGCTGTACATGATTTTGCTGTACATAATTCTGCTATTTATAATTTTGTTGTTCATAATTTTGTTGTTTATGCTATTGCTATTCATAATCTGCTATTGATAATTCTGTTGTTGATAATTCTGTTATTTATAATTCTATTTTTACTATTCATAATTCTACTTTTGATAATTTTGCTGTTGATAATTATGATATTTGTAATTCTCCTGTTACTGTTCATAACTCTGCTATTCATAATTCTGTTGTTCATAATTTTGTTGTTCATAATTTTGTTGTTCATAATTTTGCTGTTGATAATTTTGCTATTCATAATTCTATTGTTCATAATTCTACTATTGATAATTGCTATTGATAATTATGATGTTTGTAATTCTGCTATTACTATTCATGATTCTGCTATTGATAATTATGATGTTTGTAATTTTACTGTTACTGTTCATAACTCTGCTATTTATAATTCTGCTATTAATAATTTTTCTATTCATAATTCTGCAGTTCATAATTCTATTATTAATAATTCTGCTATTTATAATTTTGTTGTTCATAATTTTGCGGTTCATAATTCTCTTTGTTGATAATTTTGTAGTTGATAACTCTGCTATTCATATACATTGTTCAATTCTGTTGTTCATAATTCTACCGTTCATAATTTTGTTGTCCTTAATTTTGCTGATTTTCATAAATCTGAATTTTCTGCTTTTGATCTTGTTAAATTTGTTAAATGCTTTTCTCTTGTTTTTACGTATATGCTTTGTCAATTGATCCATATACTCATCTTGCTATTTTTATTCTATTTGTGATAAATCATTTCTTCTTGCTATTGTTGTCCCCGATTGTTTTCTCTGGTTGTTCGAAAATAATAACTCTGCATGTTCCCTAATTTTGTCGTAGAAGTTTACGCAACCAGTTTGATACATTCAATCCAAAAACCACCCACCCTTGACCTTAAGCCTTTGCCTGAGCATCGAAATATGCATATTTGGGGATGATGAGCGGCCTTCCTAGGTGATTGTAGCCAAGAACCTCCTTGCTGAACAGGAGGCAAGATTGTTTGCAAGTTTTGAGAGAAAATAAGAGGGCATTAGATGGACACTTTGGTGGATATTCTGGCATTAGCCCTTCCACTGCAAGCACAAAATTTTCCTTGAGGATGGAGCTAAATCGTGTCATGACCCCGGAGAAGACTAAACCCTCTGATTCTGGATGTGGTAAAGAAAGAGGTCACCAAGCTACTGCAAGCTGATATTATCTACCCCATCTCTGACATCACTAGGGTGAGTCCTATGCATGTCATCCCCAAGAAGTCTGAAGTGACGGTTGTGGCTAACGAAGAATGAGTTGATCCCTACTAGAGTGCAGAACAGTTGGCGAGTCTACATTGATTATAGGCAGCTCAACAAGGCCACAAGGAAAGATCACTACCCCTTGCCTTTCATTGATCAAATGTTAAGAGAAGATTAGTATGGACAGAAATGTGTCTGCAATGATTCAGCCAAGTATGCCACAGAAATGCAAGGATCTTGGAACATTCATCATTCCTTGCATCATAGGCAGCCAGCACTTCACTCATGCAATACTGGATTTGGGAGCCTTCATTAATGTCATGCCCAAATCAGTTTTTGAATCCCTGCACATTGGAGAGTTGAAGCCCACCGGAATCATCATTCAGCTAGCAAATCGGATCACAACTCATCCAATAGGAGTGCTTGAGGATGTTTTGGTAAAGGTAAATGAGCTAATCTTTCCAGCAGATTTTTGCCACCATTAATTTTAGGGAGACTTTTCTTGAAAACTGCTAAGACTAAGATTGATGTGTATGTTGGTACCCTTTCCATGGAATTTGGTGATAACATTGTTCAATTCAATATCTTTGATACCATGAAATATCCATTAGAAGAGCATTATGTCTTTCATTTAGATGTCATTGATATGTTAGTTGATGATGTGCATTTTGAAATGTGTGCTGATCTTCCTGGGATTGTGGGATTTCTAGATGGTGTTGCTGTTTTTGATAAATATGTATGTGCTGTTCATAATTCAGACTCTACTTTTTTTGCTATTTTTTTTTTACATGATACTGCTGTACTTAATTTTGTTGTTTATAATTTTGCTATTTGTGTTGTTGCTGTTGATAATTCTGCTGTTGATAATTTTGCTATTTATAATTCTTCTTTTACTGTTCATAATTTTGTTGTTGATAATTCTGCTATTCATAATTTTACTATTTGTAATTCTGCTATTACTGTTCAAACTCTGCTATTCATAATTTTGTTGTTGATAATTCTGCTATTCATAATTCTATTGTTCATAATTCTACTATTGATAATTCTGCTATTGATAATTATGATGTTTGTAATTCTGCTATTACTATTCATGATTCTGCTATTGATAATTATGATGTTTGTAATTTTACTGTTACTGTTCATAACTCTGCTATTTATAATTCTGCTATTAATAATTTTTCTATTCATAATTCTGCAGTTCATAATTCTATTATTAATAATTCTGCTATTTATAATTTTGTTGTTCATAATTTTGCGGTTCATAATTCTACTGTTGATAATTTTGTAGTTGATAACTCTGCTATTCATACTTCTGTTGTTCATAATTCTGTTGTTCATAATTCTGCCGTTCATAATTTTGTTGTCCTTGATTTTGCTGATTTTCATAAATCTGAATTTTCTGCTTTTGATCTTGTTAAATTTGTTAAATCTGTTTCTACTGTTTCTGTATATGCTCCTACTGTCAATTCTGATCCATATACTCATCTTGCTATTTTTTATTCTATTTGTGATAAATCATTTGCTGCTGCTATTGTTGTCCCTGATTCTGTTTTCTCTGGTTGTTCTGAAAATAATAACTCTGCATGTTCCCCTACGCCATGATCCTGCTGTCGTAGAAGTTTCTGCAACCAGTTTGATACATTCAATCCAAAAACCACCCACCCTTGACCTTAAGCCTTTGCCTGAGCATCTGAAATATGCATATTTAGGGGATGATGAGCAGCTTCCGGTGATTGTAGCCAAGAACCTCCTTGCTGAACAGGAGGCAAGATTGCTGCAAGTTTTGAGAGAAAATAAGAGGGCATTAGATGGACACTGGTGGATATTCCTGGCATTAGCCCTTCCACCTGCAAGCACAAAATTTTCCTTGAGGATGGAGCTAAATCAGTGCGCCAACCCCAGAGAAGACTAAACCCTCTGATTCTGGATGTGGTAAAGAAAGAGGTCACCAAGCTACTGCAAGCTGATATTATCTACCCCATCTCTGACATCACTAGGGTGAGTCCTATGCATGTCATCCCCAAGAAGTCTGAAGTGACGGTTGTGGCTAACCAGAAGAATGAGTTGATCCCTACTAGAGTGCAGAACAGTTGGCGAGTCTACATTGATTATAGGCAGCTCAACAAGGCCACAAGGAAAGATCACTACCCCTTGCCTTTCATTGATCAAATGTTAAGAGAAGATTAGTATGGACAGAAATGTGTCTGCAATGATTCAGCCAAGTATGCCACAGAAATGCAAGGATCTTGGAACATTCATCATTCCTTGCATCATAGGCAGCCAGCACTTCACTCATGCAATACTGGATTTGGGAGCCTCCATTAATGTCATGCCTAAATCAGTTTTTGAATCCCTGCACATTGGAGAGTTGAAGCCTACCGGAATCATCATTCAGCTAGCAAATCGGAGCACAACTCATCCAGTAGGAGTTCTTGAGGATGTTTTGGTAAGGGTAAATGAGCTAATCTTTCCAGCAGATTTTTATATTCTGAATATGGAAGATGAATTTGCATCTAGCTAGCCACCATTAATTTTAGGGAGACCTTTCTTGAAAACTGCTAAGACTAAGATTGATGTGTATGTTGGTACCCTTTTCATGGAATTTGGTGATAACATTGTTCAATTCAATATCTTTGATGCCATGAAATATCCATTAGAAGAGCATTATGTCTTTCATTTAGATGTCATTGACATGTTAGTTGATGATGTGCATTTTGAAATACGTGCTGATTTTTCTAGGATTGTGGGATTTCTAGATGGTGTTGCTGTTTCTGATAAATATGTATGTGTTGTTCATAATTCAGACTCTACTTTGTTTGCTATTTTTTTTTAACATGATTCTGTTGTACTTAATTTTGTTGTTTATAATTTTGCTATTTGTGTTGTTGCTGTTGAAAATTCTGCTATTGATAATTTTGCTATTTGTAATTCTTCTTTTTCTGTTCATAATTTTGTTGTTCATAATTCTGCTATTGATAATTTTACTATTTGTAATTCTGCAATTACTGTTCAAACTCTGCCATTCATAATTTTGCTGTTGATAATTCTGCTTTTCATAATTTTGTTGTTCATAATTTTGTTGTTCATAATTTTGCCATTGATAATTTTGTTGTTTCTAATTCTACTTTTACTGTTCATAATTCTGCTATTGATACTTGTGATGTTTGTAATTCTGTTGTTATTGTTCATAACTTTGCTATTCAGAATTTTGCTATTTATAATTCTACTGCTTATAATTCAACTGTTCATAATTTTGCTATTCATAATTTTGCTGTTCATAATTTTTCTATTCATAATTTTGTTGTTCATAATTTTGCTGTTCATAATTCTGCTATTTATAATTTTGCTATTCATAATTCTGCTATTCATAATTCTGTTATTCATATTTCTGCTATTCATAATTCTGTTGTTCTTGATTTTGCTGATTTTCATAAATCTAAATTTTCTGCTTTTGATCTTGTTAAATTTGTTAAATTTGTTTCTGCTGTTTCTGTATGTGCTTCTATTGTCCATTCTGATCCATATACTGATCTTGCTGTTTTTATTCCGTTTGTGATAAATCATCTACTGCTGCTATTGTTGTCCCTGATTCTGTTTTCTTTGGTTGTTCTGAAAATAATAACTTCGCATGTTCCCCTATGAGACATGATCCAGCTGTTTTAGAAGTTTCTACAACCAGTTTGATACCTTCAATCCAAAAACCACCCACCCTTGACCTTAAGCCTTTGCCTGAGCATCTGAAGTATGCATATTTGGGGGATGATGAGCAGCTTCCGGTGATTGTAGCCAAGAACCTCCTTGCTGAACAGGAGGCAAGATTGTTGTAAGTTGTGAGAGAAAATAAGATGGCCATCGGATGGACACTGATAGATATTCCTGGCATTAGCCCTTCCACCTGCATGCACAGAATTTTCATTGAGGATAAAGCTAAACCAGTGCGCCAACCCTAGAGGAGACAGAACCCTCTGATTCTGGATGTGGTAAAGAAAGAGGTCACCAAGCTACTACAAGCTGGTATTATTTACCCCATCTCTGACAGCACTTGGGTGAGTCCTGTGCAGGCCGTCCCCAAGAAATCTGTAGTGACAGTTATGGCCAACTAGAAGAATGAGTTGATCCCTACCAGAGTGCAGAACAGTTGGCGAGTCTGCATTGATTATAGGCGGCTCAATAAGGTCACAAGAAAAGATCACTACCCCTTGCCTTTCATTGATCAAATGTTAGATCGATTGGCTGTGAAATCTCATTATTGCTTCCTGGATGGATACACTAGCTACTTTCAGATTCACATTGCACCTGAGGATCAAGAGAAGACCACATTCACCTGCCCCTTCGACATTTTTGCTTATCGGCGAATGCCTTTCGGCCTCTGCAATGCCCCTGGTACTTTCCAGTAGTGCATGGTAAGTATTTTCTCTTACTTTCTAGAGGAGCGCATGAAGGTGTTTATGGATGATTTCACTATCTATGGTTCTTGTTTTGATTCTTGTTTGGATAGTTTGTTTAGAGTACTGCATCGATGGATTGAAACTAACCTTGTCCTAAATTTTCAGAAATATCATTTCATGGCAGAACAGGATATAGTTTTGGGTCATCTATTGTTTAGTGAGGGTACTGTTGTTGACCTCGCAAAAATATATGTGATTACATGTTTATCTTAACCCACTTGCGTGCGGGAAGTTCGTTCTTTTCTTAGACATGCGGGTTTCTACAGGCACTTTATCAGAGATTTCAGTCAAATAGCCCTTCCACTATCTAACCTGTTGTAGAAAGATGTGGAGTTCTTGTTTGACCAGAAATGCATGCAGGCCTTTGATCACTTGAAGCGAGCTTTAACCAGTACCCTTGTCATTTAGCCACCTGATGGGACACTCCCGTTCGAGCTTATGTGCGATGCATCTAACTATGCTGTGGGAGCAGTCTTGGCACAAAGAGTGGACAACCCTGGCTATGCTCCGTTTGGCCAAATTCTATCGTTTAGATAACTTTTTCAATTTTTGAAATATTTTCTTTCCATGGTAATTTTCTAAAAAATCATAGTTTTCATTCTGCGATGGTCCCATATTTTTTAAAAATCATTTGATATGTTTTTTATTTTTTCTAGTTATTTTTGTAGTGTAGATTTGCATAGTTTTTAGATTTTAGCTTTCTGTCACTTTTTAGCCCTGATTGGTTGCATGACTAGGTCTGACTCAGATAATTTGTTTGATTTTGATCTTAAAATTGATAAAACTTTGCATTCATTGATAAGAGCTCATAGGCTTAGTCAAGTAATTGATTCCTCATTTCATTCTGATACTGAATCTGTCATTGAATCTGTCACTAAAGCTGAGAATTTAAGTGATATTGTAACCATGGCTGATAACATGCATAATAGGACTCTTAAAGAGCTTGCTGCCCATGATGTCACTTATCAACCATTATGCATCCACTATCCTGAGATTGATGTTGACTTTGAGCTAAAGTATGGACTAATCAATTTGCTGCCGAAGTTTCATGGACTTGCAGGTGAAGATCCTCATAAGCATCTTAAGGAATTCCATGTTGTGTGCTCAACCATGAGACCTCAAGGCATCCATGAAGAACACATCAAGCTGAGGCAATTTCCATTCTCCATTGCCGATGCAGCCAAGGACTGGTTTTACTATCTCTCACCTGGTTCTGTGACTTCCTGGAATGATATGAAGAGGTTATTTTTAGAGAAATTTTTCCCTGTCTCCAGAACCCTGCTGCAATTCGGAAGGACACTTATGGCATTAAGCAGATTTCTAGTAAAACCTTGCATGAATATTAGGAGAGGTTCAAGAAGTTATGTTCAAGTTGTCCACATCACCAAATCAGTGATCAATTGTTGATCCAATACTTTATGAGGGACTGGTGTCAATGGAGAGATGCATGATTGATGCATCTAGTGGAGGGGCTTTGGTGGATAACACCCCTGCTGCTGCTAGAGACTTGATAGCAAACATAGTAGACAACACTCAGCAGCTTGGAACTCGAATGATCGCATCAACCAGAGGAGTCAATGAGCTTCAAGTGTCTCATGTAGACCAACAGAGAATGGAACACAGATTGGATGAGTTGACATCTTTGGTGAGGCAGCTAGCGGTGGCACTGCAACCACCTATGCAAATGGCTGCCACTGCTTGTGGAATATGTTCTTGTCCGTCCCATCCTACTGATGCTTGTCCAATGCTTCAAGAAGACAATTCTGGCAACCAAGCATATCCTGTTGCTGCAGTAAGCATTTTTCATAGCAGACCCCAATACCAGCAGCCCCAACAGCCAAGATATGATCCATTTTCGAGTACTTATAACTCTGGTTAGAAAGACCATCCCAACTTCAGATATGGGAATTCTCGACAGCAACAACAGCCCCGTAGCAACAACAGTTTAGATACCAAGCAGCAGGCCATTGCAACAAGTACCAACCACCTGCATTCAGGCAAGCACAACTTGTGCTACCACCCATGCAGCAGCCCCTCCAGCTACCTAGTCCAACAGCCACTCCAGCCAAGCCATCCTTGAAAGACTTGATGAAACAGATGGCCTCAACTAACATTTAGTTCCAACAGAATGTCAGTGCCACAATTCAGAACTTGTAAACTTCGATTGCCCAGCTGGCAACCACTGTTAATGAACTGAAAAGTCAAGGATCAAGCCAATTGCTTTCACAAACAGTCAATAACCCAAGAGGCAATGTAAGTGTCATTATCTTGAGAAATAGTAGAGAAGTTGATGCTCCTAAGCAACTTGAGATGCAAACCGAGATACAATATGAGCAACAACCAGTTCAGCATCTAGTTCCACATGAGCAGCAGCACCCTAAGCAGAAAATAAGTGGCTCTGACCAAAAATCCACGGCACAAAAGAATTGTGCGAAAAAATCAGATTTGGTACTACCCTTCCCAAATAGTGTCACATAATCCAGGCAAGCAGTATAATCTGATATGGAAAGAGAAGACCATGAGACATTTAGGAAGGTAGAAATCAATATCCCCCTCCTAGATGCAATCTAGCAGATTCCATAGTATGCCAAATTTCTCAAGGAGTTGTGCACTCACAAGAGAAGACTTAAGGTACAAAGAAGATTAGTATGGGCAGAAATATGTCTGCAATGATTCATCCAAGTATGCCATAGAAATGCAAGAATCCTGGAACATTCACCATTCCTTGCATCATAGGCAGCCAGCACTTCACTCATGCAATGCTGGATTTGGGAGCCTCCATTAATGTCATGCCCAAATCAGTTTTTGAATCCCTGCACATTGGAGAGTTGAAGCCCACCGGAATCATCATTCAGCTAGCAAATCGGAGCACAACTCATCTGGTAGGAGTGCTTGAGGATGTTTTGGTAAGGGTAAATGAGCTAATCTTTCTAGCAGATTTTTACATTCTGAATATGGAAGATGAATTTGCATCTAGCCAGCCACCATTAATTTTAGGGAGACCTTTCTTGAAAACTGCTAAGACTAAGATTGATGTGCATACTGGTACCCTTTCCATGGAATTTGGTGATAACATTGTTCAATTCAATATCTTTGATGCCATGAAACATCCATTAGAAGAGCATTCTGTCTTTCATTTAGATGTCATTGATATGTTAGTTGATGATGTGCATTTTGACATACTTGCTGATTTTCCTGGGATTGTGGGATTTCTAAATGGTGTTGCTGCTTCAGGATAAATATGCATATGTTGTTCATAATTCAGATTTTGTTGTTTTTGTTGTTTTTGCTATTTTTGTTGTACCTAATTTTACTGTACATAATTTTGCTATTCATAATTTAATTATTCATAATTTTGCAGTTTGTGTTATTGCTGTTGATAATTTTGCTGTTGATAAATTTACTGTTTGTTATTTTGCTTTTGTTATTGATAATTCTACTGTTGACAATTTTGCTGTTAATAATTATGATGTTTGTAATTCTATTATTACTATTCATAACACTGTTGTTCATAATTCTACTATTCATAATTTTGTTGTTCATAATTTTGCTATTCATAATTTTACTATTCATAATTCTGCTATTGATAATGCTGCTATTCATAATTTTACTATTTATAATTTTGCTATTGATAATTCTGCTATTGAAAATTTTGTTATTTGTAATTCTGCTTTTACTGTTGATAATTCTGTTGTTGATAATTGTGATGTTTGTAATTCTATTGTTACTGTTCATAACTTTACTGTTCAAAATTCAGTTGTTCATAATTTTACTGTTAGTAATTCTGTTATTCATAATTTTGCTATTCATAATTCTACTATTCAAAATTCTGCTATTTATAATTCTACTGTTCATAATTCTGCTATTCATAATTCTGTTGTTCATAATTTTACTATTCATAATTTTGCTATTCTTAATTTTGCTGATTTTCATAAATCTGAATTTTTTGCTTTTGATCTTGTTAAATCTGTTAAATATGATTCTATTGTTTCTGCATGTGCTTCTGCTGTCCATTCTGATCCATATACTGATCTTGCTGTTTCTAATTCTGTTTGTGATAAATCATCTGTTGTTGCTATTGTTGTCCCTGATTCTGTTTTCTCTGGTTGTTCTGAAAATAATAACTCTGCATGTTCCCCTATGAGACATGATCCTTCTATTTTGGAAGTTTTTGAAACCAGTTTGATACCTTCAATTCAAAAACCACCCACCCTTGACCTTAAGCCTTTGCCTGAGCATCTGAAGTATGCATATTTGGGGGATGATGAGCAGCTTCCGGTGATTGTAGCCAAGAACCTCCTTGCTGATCAGGAGGCGAGATTGCTACAAGTTTTGAGAGAAAATAAGAGGGCCATCAGATGGACACTGGCGAATATTCCTAGCATTAGCCCTTCCACCTGCATGCACAGAGTTTTCCTTGAGGATGGAGCTAAATCAGTGCGCCAACCCCAGAGGAGACTTAACCCTTTGATTCTGGATGTGGTAAACAAAGAGGTCAACAAGCTACTGCAAGCTGGTATTATTTACCCCATCTCTGACAGCACTTGGGCGAGTCCTATGCAGGTCATCCCCAAGAAGTCTAGAATAATGGTTGTGGCAGACCAGAAGAATGAGTTGATCCCTATCAGAGTATAGAACAGTTGGCGAGTCTGCATTGATTATAGGTGGCTCAACCAGGCTATAAGGAAATATCACTACCCCTTGCCTTTCATTGATCAAATGTTGGATCGATTGGTTGGGAAATCCCATTATTGCTTCCTGGATGGATACACTGGCTACTTTCATATTCACATTGCACCTAAGGATCAGGAGAAGACCACATTCACCTGCCCCTTCAGCACTTTTGGTTACCTGCGGATGCCTTTCGGCCTCTGCAATGCCCCTAGTACCTTCTAGTGGTGCATGGTAAGTATTTTCTCTGACTTTCTAGAGGAGTGCATGGAGGTGTTTATGGATGATTTCACTGTCTATTGTTCTTCTTTTGATTCTTGTTTAGATAGTTTGTCCAGAGTACTGCATCGATGCATTGAAACTAACCTTGTCCTAAATTTTGAGAAATGTCACTTCATGGTAGAACAGGATATAGTTTTGGGTCTTGTAGTGTCTAGTGAGGGTATTGTTGTTGACCCCGCAAAAATAGATGTGATTACCTGTTTATCTTACCCCATTTGCGTGCGGGAAGTTCATTCTTTTCATGGACATGTGGGTTTCTACAGGCGCTTTATTAGAGATTTCAGTCAAATAGCCCTTCCACTATCCAACCTGTTGCAGAAAGATATGGAGTTCTTGTTCGACTAGAAATGCATGCAGGCCTTTGATTGCTTGAAGCGAGCTTTAACTAGTACCCCTGTCTTTCAGCCACCTGATTGGATACTCCCGTTCGAGCTTATGTGTGATGCATCTAACTATGTTGTGGGAGCAGTCTTGGCACAGAGACTGGGCAACCCTGGCTATGCTCCGTTTGGCCAACTTCCATCGTTTAGACCACTTTTTCAATTTTTGAAATATTTTCTTTCCATGGTAATTTTCTAAAAATTTATAGTTTTCATTTTGTGGTGGTCCCATATTTTTTAAAAATCATTTGATATGTTTTTTATTTTTTCTAGTCATTTTTGTAGTGTAGATTTGCATAGTTTTTAGATTTTGGCTTTCTGACACTTTTTAGCCTTGATTGGTTGCATGACTAGGTCTGACTCTAATAATTAGTTTGATTTTGATCCTGAAATTGATAGGACTTTACATTCATTGATAAGAGCTCGTACGCTTAGTCAAGTAATTGATTCCAACTTTCATTCGAATACTGAATCTGTCACTGAATCTGTCACTAAAGTTGAGAATTTAAGTGATATTGTAACCATGGCTGATAACATGCATAATAGGACTCTTAAAGAGCTTGCTGCCCTTGATGTCACTTATCAACCATTATGTATCCACTATCCTAAGATTGATGCTGACTTTGAGCTAAAGTCTGGACTAATCCATTTGCTGCCTAAGTTTCATGGACTTGCAGGTGAAGATCCTCATAAGCATCTTAAGGAATTCCATGTTGTGTGCTCAACCATGAGACTTCAAGGCATCCATGAAGAACACATCAAGCTGAGGGCATTTCCATTCTCCCTTGCTAATGCAGCCAAGGAGTGGCTTTACTATCTTTCACCTGGTTCTGTGACTTCCTGGAATGATATGAAGAGGCTGTTTTTAGAGAAATTTTTCCCTACCTCCAGAGCTATTGCAATTCGGAAGGACACTTGTGGTATCAGGCAAATTTCTGGTGAAACCTTGCATGAATACTGGGAGAGGTTCAAGAAGTTATGTTCAAGTTGTCCACATCACCAAATCAGTGATCAATTGTTGATCTAATAATTTTATGAGAAACTGATGGCAATGTAGAGAAGCATGATTGATGCTGCCAGTGGAGGGGCTTTGGTGGGTAAGACCCCTACTACTGCCAGAGACTTGATAGCAAACATGCAAACAATACTCAACAGTTTAGAACTCGAATGATCACCTCAACCAGAGGAGTCAATGAGCTTCAAGTGTCTCATGTAGACCAACAGAGAATAGAACACAAAGTTGATGAGTTGACATCTTTGGTGAGGCAGCTAGCGGTGGCCCAGCAACCACCTATGCAAATGGCTGCCACTACTTGTGGCTTTGTTTTTATCCATCCCATCCTACTGATGCTTGTCCAACGCTTCAAGAAGATATTTCTGGCAACCAAGCATATCCTGTTGCTGCAGCAGGCATTTTTCCTGGTAGACCCCAATACCAGCAGCCCCAACAGCCAAGATATGATCCATTTTTGAGTACTTACAACCATGGTTGGAGAGATCATCCCAACTTCAGATATGGGAAATCTAGGCAGCAACAACAACCCCAGCAGCAGCAACAACAGCTTAGATACCAAGCTGCAGGCCCTAGCAACAAGTATCCCACCTGTATTCAAGCAAGCACAACCTGTACTGCCACCCATGCAGTAGCCCCTCCAGCTACCTAGTCCAGCAGCCACTCCAGCCAAGCCATCCTTGGAAGACTTGATGAAATAGATGGCCTCAACCAACATTCAATTCCAACAGAATGTCAATGCCATAATTCAAAACTTGCAAACTCAGATTAGGCAACTGGCAACCACTGTTAATGAACTGAAAAGTCAAGGATCAAGTCAATTGCCTTCACCAACAGTCAATAACCTAATAGCAACGTAAGTGCCATTACCTTGAGAAGTGGCAGAGAAGTTGATGCCCCTATGCAACCTGAGATGCAATCTGAGCAACAACCAGTTCAACATCCAGTTCCACATGAGCAGCAGCACCCTGAGCAGAAAATAATTAGCTCAGACCAAAAATCCGTGGCACAAAAGAATTGTGCAGAAAAATCAGATTTGGTACTACCCTTCCCAAATCGAGTCACACAGTCCAAGCAAGCAGTACAATCTGACATGGAAAGAGAAGTCCTAGAGACATTTAGGAAGGTGGAAATCAATTCCCCCTCTTAGATGCAATGAAGCAAAATCCAAAGTATGCCAAATTTCTCAAGGAGTTGTGTACTCACAAGAGAAGACTTAAGGGTACAGAGAAGATTAGTATGGGCCGAAATGTGTCTGCAATGAATCAGCCAAGTCTGCCATAGAAATGCAAGGATCATGGAACATTCATCATTCCATGTATCATAGGCAGCCAGCACTTCACTCATGCAATGCTGGATTTGGGAGCCTCCATTAATGTCATGCCCAAATCAGTTTTTGAATCTCTGCACATTGGAGAGTTGAAGTCCACCGGAATCATCATTCAGCTAGCAAATCAGAGCATAACTCATCCGGTAGGAGTGCTTGAGGATGTTTTGGTAAGGGTAAATGAGCTAATCTTTCCAATAGATTTTTACATTCTGAATATGGAAGATGAATTTGTATCTAGCCAGCCACCATTAATTTTAAGGAGACCTTTCTTGAACACTACTAAGACTAAGATTTATGTGCATACTGGTACCCTTTTCATGGAATTTGGTGATAACATTGTTCAATTCAATATCTTTGATGTCATGAAACATCTATTAGAAGAGCATTATGTCTTTCATTTAGATGTCATTGATATGTTAGTTAATGATGTGCATTTTGACATGCTTGCTAATTTTCCTAGGATTGTGGGAATTTTATATAGTGTTGTTGTTTTTGATAAATATGCATGTGTTGTTCATAATTCAAATTCTGTTGTTTCTACTATTTTTGTTATACATGATTTTGCTGTACATATTTTTGTTATTCATAATTTTGTTGTTCATAATTTTGCTGTTTGTGCTGTTGCTATTGATAATTTTGTTGTTGATAATTCTGTTATTGATAATTTTGCTATTTGTAATTCTTCTTTTACTGTTCATAATTTTGCTGTTGATAATTCTGCTATTAATAATTATGATGTTTGTAATTTTGTCCATATTTAAGTTGTTGATAATTTTGTTGTTCATGATTCTGCTGTTCATAATTTTGTTGTTCATAATTTTACTGTTCATAATTTTGTTGTTCATAAATTTGTTATTGATAATTCTGCTATTCATAATTTTGTTGTTCATAATTTTACTGTTCATAATTCTGCTATTGATAATTCTGCTGTTGATACTTTTGTTATTTGTAATTCTGCTTTTACTGTTCATAATTCTGTTATTGATAATTCTGCTGTTGATAATTATGATGTTTATAATTCTGCTATTACTGTTCATAACTCTGCTATTCATAATTTTGTTGTTGATAATTTTGTTGTTCATAATTTTGCTATTCATAATTCTGCTGTTGATAATTCTGCTATTCATAATTTTACTGTTTATAATTTTGCTGTTCATAATTCTGCTATTCATAAATTTGCTGTTCGTAATTTTGTTGTTCTTGATTTTGCTAATTTTCATAAATCTGAATTTTCTACTTTTGATCTTGTTAAATTTGTTAAATATGTTTCTGTTGTTTCTGCATGTGCTTCTGCTGTCCATTCTGACCCATATACTGATCTTGCTGTTTCTAATTCTGTTTGTGATAAATCATTTGTTATTGCTATTGTTGTCCCTGATTCTGTTTTCTCTGGTTGTTCTGAAAATAATAACTCTGCATGTTCCCCTATGAGACATGATCCTGCTATTTTGGAAGTTTCTACAACCAATTTGATACCTTCAATCCAAAAACCACCTACCCTTGACCTTAAGCCTTTGCCTGAGCATCTGAAGTATGCATATTTGGGGGATGATGAGCAGCTTCCAAGGATTGTAGCCAAGAACCTCCTTGCTGAAAAGAGGCGAGATTACTGCAAGTTTTGAAAGAAAATAAGAGGGCCATCGGATGGACATTGGCGGATATTCGTGGCATTAGCCCTTCCACCTACATGCACAGAATTTTCCTTGAGAATGGAGCTAAATCAGTGCGCCAACCCCAGAGGAGACTGAACCCTCTGATTCTGAATATGGTAAAGAAAGAGGTCACGAAGCTACTGCAAGCTGGTATTATTTACCCCATCTCTGACAGCACTTGGGTGAGTCCTGTACAAGTCGTCCCCAAGAAGTCTAGAATGATGGTTCTGGCCAACCAAAAGAATGAGCTGATCCCTAACAGAGTGCAGAATAGTTAGCGAGTCTACATTGATTATAGGCAGCTCAACCAGGCCACAAGGAAAGATCACTACCCCTTGCCTTTCATTGATTAAATATTGGATTGATTAGCTGGGAAATCCCATTATTGCTTCCTGGATGGATACACTGGCTACTTTCATTTTCACATTGCACTTGAGGATCAGGAGAAGACCACATTCAGCTGCCCCTTCGGCACTTTTGCTTACCAGCGGATGCCTTTAGGCCTCTATAATGCCCCTGGTACCTTCCAATGATGCATGGTAAGTATTTTCTCTAACTTTTTAGAGGAGTGCATGGAGGTGTTTATGGATGATTTCACTATCTATGGTTCTTCTTTTGATTTTGGTTTGGATAGTTTGTCTAGAATACTGCATCGATGCATTGAAACTAACCTTATCCTAAATTTTGAGAAATGTCATTTCATGATAGAACAGGGTATAGTTTTGGGTCATGTAGTGTCTAGTGAGGGTATTGCTGTTGACCCTGTAAAAATAGATGCGATTACCTATTTATCTTACACCACTTGCGTGCGGGAAGTTCATTCTTTTCTTGGATATACGGGTTTCTACAGGCGCTTTATCAGAGATTTCAGTCAAATAGCCCTTCCACCATCCAACATGTTGCAGAAAGATGTGGAGTTCTTGTTTGACCAGAAATGCATGCAGCCCTTTGATCACTTGAAGCGAGCTTTAACCAGTACCCCTGTCATTCAGCCACCTGATTGGACACTCCCGTTCGAGCTTATGTGTGATGCATCTAACTATGTTGTGGGAGTAGTCATGGCACAGAGAGTGGGCAGAGCTTCCCATGTGATCTACTATGCTTCACGCACTTTGGATGCTGCTCAAGCAAATTACACAACCACAGAAAAAGAACTTTTAGCAATTGTGTTTGCATTGGACAAGTTTCGATCTTATTTGCTTGGTTCTAAGGTTGTGGTATTTTCTGATCATGCAGCTCTGAAATTTCTTCTGAAGAAGCCTGAGGCTAAGTCACGATTGATTAGGTGGATGCTACTCCTCCAGGAATTTGATGTAGATATTCAAGATAAGAGTAGAGCAGAGAACTTGTGGCTAATCACTTGAGCAGGACTGAGAGAGCCTCGGATCCCCTTCCCATTGATGATTCATTTTCTGATGAGCAGCTTTTACAGCTGCAATGTAAGGTTATTTGTCCTTGGTTTGCAGATATGGTCAATTTCCTGGTTGTTGGTCTTTTCCCTGCATGTTTTACTAGGGCTCAAATTGATAAGTTGAAGAGTGAGTCTAAGTATTTTATGTGGGATGATCCTTATCTTTGGAGATTTTGTAGTGACCAGTTAATTAGGAGATGTATCCCTGATCATGAGTTTGATTTTGTTCTTAGCTTTTGTCATACATTTGCATGTGGTGGACATTTTGGACCTACTCGTACAACTAGGAAAGTTTTGGACTCTGGTTTATATTGGCCTACCTTATTCTATGATGCATATGTATTTTGTAAGTCTTGTGAACAGTGCCAGAGAATAGGTAATATTTCTCGTAGGAATGAAATGTCCCAACAGCCTTTACTGTTTTGTGAGATTTTTATGTCTGGAGTATTGATTTTATGGGACCCTTTTCTATTTCTTTTGGCTTTGTTTACATTTTGCTGGCTATTGATTATGTCTCCCAGTGGGTGGAGGTGAGAGCCACTCGGACTGATGACTCCAAGGTTGTTGTCGATTTTGTTAGATCACATATTTTCTGCAGGTTTGGAGTCCCAAGGGTTATCATTAGTGATCAGGGTTCGCATTTCTGCAATCGGAGCATGGAGGCTTTGATGAAAAAGTATGGGGTCTTGCACAGGGTTTCTACACCTTACCACCCCCAGACTAATGGGCAAGCCGAGGTTTCCAACAAGGAGATCAAGCAGATACTCCAGAAGACAGTTCAACCTAACAGAAAGGACTGGAGTAGGAGGATTGAGGATGCTTTATGGGCTTACCAGACTGCTTGTAAGACACCGATCAGGATGTCTCCGTATCGGATTGTTTTTGGCAAAGCATGCCATCTACTGGCGAAAATTGAGCATCGCGCATTCTGGGCGATGAAGAGGTGCAACTTGGACCTAGATCAAGCAAGCATGGAGAGGAAGCTACAATTGCAGCAATTGGAGGAAATTCGTTTGGAGGCTTATGAAAGTTCCAAACTCTATAAAGAGAAGACTAAAGCCTTCCATGATAAGATGATTCTGAGGAAAACATTTGAGATTGACCAAAAAGTTCTCCTCTACAACTCCCACCTCAAGCTCATACCCGGGAAGCTCCGATCTAGATGGTTAGGTCCATTTATTGTCACTAACATTTTTCCTTCTGGTGCTATGAAAATTACAAGTGAGGCCACTACGAGAGCTTTCACAATCAACGGCCACCCCTTCAAGCCATTTTATTAGGGAGCTCAAGCTCAAGCAGATGATGTGGAGGTGGTCACCTTGCAAGAAGCCGCCTACCTTACTTGATCAGGCTGTTTCTTTTCCCTTTCTCTTATTTTGCTTGTCTCATATTTGTTAATGCTATTGTTGGTTTGCTACTGATTTTTGAGCTTTACATTGAGGGCAATGCAAATTTTAAGTGTGGGGGAGAGATTTAGCATGTTGTCTGCTATTTTTCTATTTTCTTTGTTTCTGTTTTGCTATATTTTTGCTGTTTTTAATTTTTATTTTCTGTAAATAAATAAAAAAATGATGATGTTCTGAGATTTGTAATGTTTATAAGTTTGAAGCAATTGAAATTCAAGGTCATTGCATGATTGAATAAATTTTCTTCCTTCTTGAATCTGATTTGCTCAGTAGTGGATGTTTGAATTAGTGGATTGAGTTTGATAGATGCATACCTTGTGAGATTTTGAGCCTATTGATGGATGGATTTAATATTGCATCATTCCCTTCTTTCTTGTGTGATTTTCACTCGTATTAATTTTCACTCTAGAACTTGCTTTGATTCTTTTTTAGGCTACATTTTACTTGCATGCATGAACATGATTGAGGCCTTCTTTCTTGATTAGCTACTTTGGCCAAATAGCCAACCTTGTATCATCTCCCTTTGATTACTCCCTTAAGCCTATTTGCTTATTCTTTGTCTTAACTCATTTTATGCCTTTGTGAAAAACCATGATTTTACCTTACCTTAGGGAATAGGAGAGCATTGGTTCATTTTCATTTGTGGAGCTCTTTTGCTTATGGGCAATTAATAGTTCAAGTGTGGGGGTTGTGCAAATTGATGTATAATATGCAAGGTGATTGAAAAAAAAATTATAAAAAAATGAAATGAAATGAAAAATGAAGAGAAAAAGAATGAATGCAAGAAAGGTTATGAGAGTAAAAGGAAAGGAATATGTAAGAGAATGTGCATTACATGAATTTTGGGGGAGGGACAAAAATTTTATGCTTGTTACTTGTCAATTGAGTTCCTCCCCATTGTTCTTTTATTCTCTTGGGTGCTTAACTTGCCATATCCATATTGTTTCCTTCCCTTACCTTGACCCCATTACAACCTTGAATAAAGTCATCTTGATTTTTGTGTGCATGCGTTTGGTAGTGGAGTAGTAGAACATAAGCAAGCTTATGGTAGTGCAATTTTCATGAGTTGAATTAAGTGAAATACTTACCTTGTAAACACTTGAGGGTTAAGAGTGTATCTTACGAGGGTCTATCATTCTTGATTCATGCTTTTCAATTTGAAACTACCTTGCTTGTTGGTTTGAGTTGTGAAGAAATGTTAACCCATAAATGTTTTGATCCCTTGAACCTTTGGTTGTTCTTCTTGGTTGTAAACTTTTGTATTCTTGAATGTCATTAGAATTTGAGATCTTTTTCTTGATCCCTTTTTGCCCTTGTTTTGGTCTTTTGTGTTTTGCTCAGGAGTGCAAAAAGCTAAGTATGGGAAAATTTGATAATCACATATTTCATTCGGTAATAAACCCTCATGTTTGGTCATTTGCACTCTCTATATTCTTAATTGATTGAGTTTGATCATGATTTGTGTGTTTGGGCTCAAATTGGGCCTAATTGAATTTTTCCAGCATTATTGGGCTTTGACACTATTTCTGTATTTTGGCCATAACTTGAGTTCTAGATATCTGATACTCATGAATTTTACCTTGTAGGAAAGCTAAGAGGAAGCTCTACAACTTTGATGAAGAGCTCAAAGTCTCATTCAGATGTCTAGTGGGCCTAATTTTGCATGGAAGTCAGATACAAGTTTAGAGACCATTTGATGTTGTTTTGGTCATAACTTGAGTTATAGACCTCCAAATTGCATGGGGTTTAGGCCCAAATATTCATAACTGAACCAACTTTGTAATTAATGAGTTTTTTTATTATGTAAAGCCAAAATAGGGGGTAGTTAAGGGGGTTGTAAGTTAGAAACCGAGGCACCTCCTATTTTGACAATTTTCTTTCTTCTCTCTAGAACTCTCTTCCTCCTCCTTCTCTCTAATTTTCGTTTTCTTCTTCTTTCTTTTATTTTCTGAGTTCTCCCCTTCTCATAGAGGGGTAGAGCCTTTAGATCAGTCTAAGAGATTGAACATGCTTGGTTATTAATCTTGAGATTTCGTTTTTAATGTTTAAGTTCATCTATTAATCAAGTTTCTCTTCTTCTTCTTCTCTTTGTTAATTATGGTTGGTTAATTGGGATTTTCATATGTTAATTGCTTAATTACCATGTGCAAAGAGATGAACTCAGAAATTAAACAAGGCATTGAAGGTGTTTAATAAAATGTTTAACTTGGTTGAATCTTGACTTTTAAGTTGATTTCGGTTTTGATGAGTGTTTAACTTGTCTAATCTTAATTAATTGAAATCTAGAAGCATTTCTAGTAGAAGATCCATGATCATTGAAAGACTTCTTGATGTGGTCTATGACCAACGACTTGATTAATAACTGAATGGACCTTTAGTAATCAAGGATGGATTAAAATCAAGTTTCGACAATTTTCTTGGATTGGTTGCTTTCTTAATTTTGATTAATTCGAATTTTGTTTGTTTGTTAATTCTGTTTCCTAATCTCGCCTAACCACCCTCCATTTTAAACTTGACTTAATCAAATTGCATTTTATAATCCTTAAGAGATGATCCAATGTTGCTTCCTATGCTACAAGTCGTAGGCGTAACTTGGTTATAATTTTGGTGAGTTCAACGCTCATCACCTAATCGATTATTATACAAGGCAAAGACCATGACATTTCTGGGAACACCAAACTAACCAATTAGGCACTTGGTCTAATCGGTTATATGAGCACCAGAAGCTCTGGTCTGTTTCAAAATTCCAGCACCTAATCAATTCCTAATCGGTTAGACAAGCAAATCGAGGCTCTGGTGTGTTTCCAAACTCAAGAAAATAATCGATTAGCCATTTACTCTAATCGGTTAATGCATGTGGCAGAAGCTCATATAATATTTTCCAACATTTGCTAACTGATTAGCCATACCCTTCTAACCTGTTATTGTCCCAAACAAAGACACATTTTTTTCATTTAAAGCCACTAACCGGTTACCTACTCTCCCTAACCGGTTACCTACTCTCCCTAACTGGTTACCCACACTCCAATTAAAACTCCAACCCGCAGTCGTGCTCACCATTACGCACCCCCTATCCTCCATGGTCATCTTTTTCCTCTCCTTCTCCTCACACACCCACTTTCACCCACTCTCTCAAACACCTCGCTCACTCCAAATCTATCACTAAAACACCATTTCCACCAAAGATCCATCACTAAAACCTCTATTTTTCTTCCAAGCTCTCATCTTTTCCAGCTTTCTCTCTCCTAAACTGAGATCAAGCCTCCATTTTCATCAATGGCGAGCAGCTCTGCACACCACAAAAGAGGACGAACCAAAAATTCTAATGTACCTCAAGCCCCTGAGTTTGAGTCTGACATTCCTCTTAGCTTGGACCACAAAAAATACTTCTCTCACAAGAAGCAAATGCACAAATACAAGTTGGAGTTTCAAGCTAGGAATATCATCCAGCCCAAGCACATGGACTGGGAATTCTTCATTCAAGAAGGTTTCACATTTCTCACCGAACTCTTAGAATATCATGGCCTGAAAGCTTTTGTCTCTGCTCCAAGTAAGTACTACTATCTTGAAGCTACTAAAGTACACTTCTGCAATATGAGTATTTCGGGTAGCAACTTAATTTCTAATGTCAAAAGGCATAGGATAGTTGTAACTCCTAATCATTGGAATACCTTGTTTGGACTTGCTCATGCTGGGGAGAGATTTACTATGGATAGTCAAAGGACTTGGGAAGGTTTTAATAAAAGTAAGGTTCTTGCAAGCATGCTTTGTCCTGATATCCATATTGGAGACAAGAAAAGTCTTACTGTTGGCTACTTGAATCCCTAAGACCGTCTTCTTCATTATATTGTGACCCACATTCTAGCTCCACGGGCTAGCAATTATGCTTTGGTCAAAGAAGAATACATTTTCTTAATGTGGGCAATGAAACAGAGGCTTCACATCAATTGGCCATTTTTCATCATGCACTACATGATGAAGGCAAAGGATAAGCTAATGATGGACTTTCCTTATGCTCTGGTTGTTGCAAAAATCTTGAATCAATACAAGCTTAGTCTTCAAGAAAATGGTGTGATTGGTCTAGTCGCCTACAACAAATTTAGTCTAGCCTCCTTCAACCGCATGCAACTCAAGAAGGTAGATGGTGTATGGGTTTACGGGAGGAGACAAAATGCACCAGCAGCAACAGCAGAACCTGATCAGCCTATGGAAGAAGCTCATGCCACAAATGAAGACCGCATCCTAGAAGCCATTGCAAATATACAAGTAAGTATTAAAGCTCGGATTGTGACTTTTCAAACATATCAAGAACACAACAACACTATCATCTATGATTGCCTGAGTGCTATGGAAGATCGCTTGGATAGGCTTGAGCGACATTTTCCATAACCTGAAGATCATGGGACTTAGGCATGGAGCATTTCAATTTCTTTATTATGCTTATGCTAATCTAATATTACTATTTATCTTTTGAGTCTGCTGATAGCTTATTGCTAAATATTAGTTTAATTTTGCTACTTTCTGGTATGACTTGAACAATGCTTTGCCATGATTAGTTTCCTAATATGTATATACTCTGCTCTTATTGCTAGTTCATTATTGAATATCCATGGTTTTGTGCTTAAGAATATGTTGTCACTTCTCTCCTTTTTGGAAAGCTCTTTTTGATTATGTCAAAAAGAGGAGAAGGTTTTTGACTTGAATGCCATTAAGAAAAGCAAGGTAAATTTTTAAGAGGTATATATGTTAGATGAATAAAATGATTTTGGGATTCCTAAACTAAGGAGGAGTTGTGCATCTCTGATATTATCACCTCTTGAAAAACAGAGGGAGAGTAAGCCTCTAATATCTTTTGTGAATTCCATTTTTTTGTTTAACTAACCTTTTCTCAATAGTTGTTTGTCATCATTAAAAAGGGGAAGAATGTAATTGGCATTGATTCAAGAAATTGGTTTTGATGATTACAAACAAGAAAGGATGGATGTGATTTGATCAAGCTCCAAGAATATTCAAGAATAGCATATAAGGCTTAGATATTGCGTTAAGGTATTTAGGATTCACTCAAAGCTCATTCAAATGATTTTTCACTTGACTTAAATGGCTTTACAAAATCATGTTTTAAACTTGTGAAAAATTGGTTTATGTTTAAGCCAAAATGTTTTTAATAGGATAACATGTTAGTGACTTGATCAAGAGCAAAATACTCAATGCTTTTCAAGAGCTCCTAACTAATTAGGGACTCCACCTAATTGGTTATTCATCAACTCAGAAACTGTTTTTACAAATGTCCTAATCAATTAGGAATATTGGCTAATTGGTTATTTGTCAAGACAGAGGCATTGTCTCTTCATTTATAATGATGCTAACCGATTAGTGCTTTGGGCTAATTGATTAGTGTGGCTTTTGAAAAGAACGTAAATTGATTCTCTGTAATATCCTAACCGATTATGATGTCCATCTAATTGATTACTTGTGAACTCAGAAGCTTTTTTAAAGAGGTCCTAACCAATTAGGAGTTTTGCCTAATTGGTTAGTATGTTTTAAAGAGTCACGTGAAATGAAATTTAAAAGGTCTTAACTGACTAGGTGTTTTGCCTAATTGGTTAGGGTGTTTTTAAATGTCATAGGAAATGAATTGTGAAATGGCCTAACCGATTAGGTGTTTTGCCTAATTGGTTATTGTGTTTTACACAAAGCTACATGAAACCCTTTTCTAAATGGCCTAACCGATTAGGACTCCTCCCTAATTGGTTATCTGAGAAATCGGTGAACACATTCAACGGCTCTTTCACAGAGCATTAAATGTCTCCAACCACTCCAACAACTCTTATTTGTATTTGGCTATAAAACTAAGTTGTTGGGCATTTATGATGGTTGGTTAATCAATCTGAAAAACATTCTTAAGCATTGAACTCACATTTTCTCTATCTTAAAAAATCATTCTCTGTTTTCAAGCTTTAGTTGAGTGAATTCTTGATACCCATAAGCTTCAATTTGTATTATCCACTCTTATGAGAGTTTCTATTCATCTATACTTTGTTTATTCTGAAAAGAGGGTGAGGCATCCCTCAAAGGATTGTAAGGGTGAGGTATTGTGAATGCTTATGTCTTGAAGCATATCAAATGAGTTTTTAATGATAACAAAGTCAAGATGAAGACCAAGTAGTGTGGTGTGGATTATAATTAAAATTTAGAATGAAAATCAGTTGCCAAGTTCCACCAAAAAAAAAACCTTGCAACCAGTTGTAGTTAGCAAGGGTCGATCCGCAGAGAACTAATTAAATTAACACTATAAATTGAATCCTAATTTAAACACTCAAAAATAGTAAACAATAAAACGGGGGTTTTGTTTATTAAAATTCAAAACAGAAATTGAATCCAAAACAAAAACAGTAAATATGATTTGAAAAATCAATTAAAAGACAATGGTTAAGAGATAGAATCCACCACTAGATTTATATGATTATGCTAGCCCATATATCCTTTATACCAACATGATCAATTATGCTTTTATGTGATTGTGAGATTAATTCTCTATTTTCCTTAAGTTTTGGTTAATTCAGCAACCGCTCAAATCAATCCCTAATCAATATTTATTTGTAAAGCAACCGCTCTTACACCTACTTATTGATTGCATTAAGATTTAGAAAACCAATCACACTAAGATCCAATCTCACACCGGGATTAAATTACTTAAATCATATGTCTCACTAGTCCTACTACCGCAACCGCGCATAGCAATCCTAGTTTTACCACTTTCGAAATTGGCAAAGAGTATAAAAACCTTTATACCAAATTAAGAACATAAACATATGAATAAAAACATAATTGTATTGATATAAAGAAATATGCAAGAATCACATAATCAACACTAGGGTTTCATCTTCCCTTAACCATATAAGAAAACTAGCCATACATGGCAAATTCAAGACTAAAAGAATAACAGAAGAAAAACATTGTCAAGAATAGAAATGCAGAAGAAAACTAAAGATCAAATTAGTTTCCAAAGGTTGGAGATGATTGATCTCTGATTGTTCGAACCCGATACTCCAATCTTCGATCCAATCTCCTTCTCCCTTATTCTTGGTCTTCTCCTCAGCCTCTTCGCAGTTTCCCAGTCCAGACTCTCCTTTTATGACCCTAGGCAACCCTATTTATATTTTTGGATACCTAACACATCATTAGAATTCGTATCTAATGTTCTGATGCGATGTGACACGGCCTACCCCGTGTCAGGTTCTGATAACACAAACTCAAGTGTTTTGCAAGTCAGAGAGAAACACGGCCCACCTCGTGCCAATTGACACGGGCCGTGTTGATGGTCAATGCTCAAAACTGGATCCTCTTGTGAAGACAGAGATGTACACGGCCTACCCCGTGTCATATGATACAGGCCGTGTTGTTGGTCAGGTCCATGTTGAATAATCCAGAGAAGGACACGGCCCAACCCGTGTCATGTGACACGGGCCATGTCACTTATTTTCTTTAAATTCCTCTCTCTTTCTTTGCTTCTAGGGGTGATATTGATCTCCTGAAAAACACAATGCAATTATAAGTGCTTATAAACATACTTAAGCATAGTTTCACAATAAAAATCCGATTAAACTTCATATCCAGAAACTTAGCTAAAAGTTAACAATTAAACACATATGAAGTCCAATTAAATCAAACATAAGACACTCAAGATATGAAAATAATTGACAGATCAAATACTCTCACACTTAGCCTTTTGCACTCCTTGGCAAAACATAAGACCGAACCAGGGAACAAAGAAAAACAAAAACAAAACTAAAAATTTTAAAAGATTCAATTTCCAAAGATATTCAAGAAAGGCAAAAATTTGTAATTACGAAGAGCAAGAAAAGATTCAAGGGGTCAAAACATTCAAGAGATAACAAATCTTCACATCTCAAACCAACAAGCAAGGTATCTTCAATTTGAAAAGCATGAATCAAAAATGATAGATCCTCACAAGATACACTCTCAATCTCTCAAGTGTTTACAAGGTAAGTATTTCACTCAATTCAGCCCATGAAAAATGCACTACCATAAGCTTGCTTATCTTCTACTTCTCCACTACTCAAACACATGCATACAAAAATCAAGAAATCTTTATTCAAGGTTGTAATGGGCCAAGGTAAGGGAAGGAAATAGTATGGATATGGCAAGATAAGTACCCAAGAGAATAAAAGAACATTAGGGAGGAACTCAAATGACAAATAATAAGCATGAAATTTTCTCCCAATTCCATATAATGCACATTCTCTTCACATGTTCCCTTCCTTTTTCTTTCTTTTCTTTTACAACCTTTCTTGTATTTATTCTTCTTCTTTGCATTTTTTTTCAACAACACTTTGCATTTTATATATCAAGGATACAACCCCCACACTTGTACTATGCATTATCCACAAGCAAAAGAGCTCTTCCAATGAAAATGAACCAATATTCTCCCATTCCCTAAGGTAAGGTAAAATCATGGTTTTTCATACAAGGCATATAATGAGCTAAGACAAAGAATAGGCAAATAGGCTCAAAGGGGTTAATCAAAGGAAAATGATGCAAGGTTGGCTATTTGGCCAAAGTAGTTAATCAAGAAAGAAAGCCTCAATCATGTTCATGCATGCAAGTGAAAATGTAGCCTCAAAAAGAATCAAAGCAAGTTCTAGAGTGATCAAATTACATGAGTAAAAATCACACAAGAAAAAAAGAGAATGGTATAAATGCTAAATTCATCCATCAATAGGCTCAAAATCTCACAAGGTATGCATCTATCAATTTCAATCCACCAATCAAACATCCAAAACCAAGCATGTCAAATTCAAGACAGAAGAAGAAATTTGTAAATCATAACCCTGAATTTCACTTGCTTCAAACTTAAACTTCACAAATCTCAAAACATCATTGGAAATTAATCAAAAGCACACTTTTTTTTCAAAAACAGAATCAAATAAAAATTAAAACAGAAAATAGAATGTAAACTCCTCCCCCACACTTAAATTCTACATTGTCCTCAATGTAAAACTCAAAAGAAAATAATCATCAATTACTCCAGGACAAGTAAAATAAAAGAAAGAGAGAAGAAACATCCTTATCAAATGAGGAGACTTCCACCAGGGTCCCATTGCTCAAAATGTAATGGCCAACTTATGCTTGAAGTTGCATGAGAGCTTCCATTGGGGTCCCATTGATCCTCCCTAATTCCCTTGGCGTCACCACTGGAATGCAATATGTGTACTTTATCAACTTCATTTGCATCATTGTTTATGTTGGACCAAGGTCCACAAACAAAATCCACTGTAGTGACTGTCATCCTGTGCTCTTCTCCCCCCTTTGAAAATTCTTCAGTGGCCTGCAATTCCACCTCCTTTTGGGTCTTAGATTCTGCAACTGTGTCAAGAGCATTGTTGATGGATCCTTCAAAACTCTTAACTGCTGCGAAAATAGAATCATCAACTTTTAAGTATGCAGAAATCTCAATACAAATAGCACATTTCATATCACCGTCACAATCAATACATGAGTGGCAATGAATAGAATTATTGAAATCAATAAAATCAGGAAATTCATCACACAACTCATCATAACTTTCCTCCACTACAATAGGAAGGGGTTCAAGAATACTTACCTTGGGGGCCTTAAAGTTTTGCCCTTCCTCATTTACCTCTTTAGTCTCTTGTTCTTTCTCTTCAGTGGCTTGTGGAGGAGAAGTAGGTTCACCTAACAACTTATCACTTCGCGATGTGATATCACTAGCATTTTCCTCCACATTCACTTCTGGTGGTGAGGGAAGTTCTTCAGAAAATAAGCTTTGCACCTTGCTTAATTCTATGGTTAACTGCCCTATTATGTTTTGCAGGTTGTTAACTGAGGCCTTTGTTTCTTCTTGAAACTGAATGTTGTTAGTGGCCATTTGCCTCATTAGCTCCTCCATTGAAGGTTCAGGTTGCCTTGGTGCTTGAGCTTGTTGTGGTCTTGGGTGAAAAGGTGTTTTCCTCTGCTGAAATCCTAGATGTCCATAAGCTAGAGGTTAATTTTGGGGCTGTATTCCATAGCTCAAGTTAGGATAATCCCACCACCCCAGATTATATGTGTTGGAGTAGGAGTTGTAGTTGTTGGAAGGTTCATAATATCCTCCTACTTCTTTTTCCTTTACATTTGTGTCCACTAGGAAAGTCAGACACATATCAGTGATATGTCTGGGTGATAAGCAAATCCCACAAGCATGTATTGGTGCTTTCCCCATCTCTATTAGTCGTGTCACCAATGATTGAAGGACATTAGCACCTACAAGACACTTAGAAATAATAAAAAAAAAAAATAAAACAAAAATAGAGTCAAAAATAAGAAACAAATTAATAGCACAATTAGATAATTAGTTCCTCGGCAACAGCGCCAAAATTTGGTGTGGTGTGGATTATGATTAAAATGTAAAATGAAAATCAGTTGCCAAGTTCTACTAAAAATAAAAACCTTGCAACCAGTTGTAGTTAGCAAGGGTCGATCCACAGAAAACTAATTCAATTAACACTATAAGTTGAATCCTAATTTAAACACGCAAAAACAGTAAACAATAAAACGGGGGTTTTGTTTGTTAAAATTCAAAACAGAAATTGAATCCAAAACAAAAACAATAAATATGATTTGAAAAATCAATTAAAAGACAATGGTTAAGAGATAGAATCCACCATTAGATTTACATGATTATGCTAGCCCACATATCCTTTATACCAACATGATCAATTATGCTTTTATGTGATTGTGAGATTAATTCTTTGTTTTCCTTAAGTTTTGGTTAATTCAACAACCGTTCAAATCAATCCCTAATCAATAGTTATTTGTAAAGCAACCACTCTTACACCTACTTATTGATTGCATTAAGATTTAGAAAACTAATCACACTAAGATCCAATCTCATACCAGGATTAAATTACTTAGATCATATGTCTCACTAGTCCTACCACCGTAGCCGCGCATAGCAATCCTAGTTTTACCACTTTCAAAATTGGTAAAGAGTATAAAAACCTTTATACCAAATTAAGAACAGAAACATATGAATAAAAACACAATTGTATTGATATAAAAAAATATGCAAGAATCACATAATCAAAACTAGGGTTTCATCTTCCCTTAACTATATAAGGAAACTAGCCACACATGGCAAATTCAAAACCAAAAGAATAATAGAAGAAAAACATTGTCAAGAATAGAAGTGCAGAAGAAAACTAAAGATCAAACTAGTTTCCAAAGGTTGGGGATGATTGATCTCTGATTGCTCGAACCCGAGACTCCAATCTTCGATTCAATTTCCTTCTCCCTTGTTCTTGGTCTTCTCCTCAGCCTCTTCACAGTTTCCCAGTCCAGACTCTCCTTTTATGACCCTAGGCAACCTTATTTATATTTTTGGATACCTAACACATCATTAGAATTCGTATCTAATGTTCTGATGCGATGACACGGGCCGTGTCAAATGACACGGCCTACCCCGTGTCAGGTTCTGGTAACACAAATTCAAGTGTTTTGCAAGTCAGAGAGAAACACGGCCCACCCCGTGTCATTTGACACAGGCCGTGTTGATGGTCAATGCTCAAAACTGGATCCTCTTGTGAAGACAGAGATGTACACAACCTACCCCGTGCCATATGATACGGGTCGTGTTGTTGGTCAGGTCCATGTTGAATAATCTAGAGAAGGACACGTCCCACCCCGTGTCATGTGACACGGGCCGTGTCACTTACTTTCTTTTAATTCCTCTTTCTTTCTTTGCTTTTAGGGGTGATATTGATCTCCGAAAAAACATAATGCAATTATGAGTGCTTATAAACATACTTAAGCATAGTTTCACAATAAAAATCCGATTAAACTTCATATCCAGAAACTTAGCTAAAAGTTAACAATTAAACACACATGAAGTCCAATTAGATCAAACATAAGACACTTAAGATATGAAAATAATCGACAGATCACCAAGATCAAAAGAAAAGACTAAGATCAAAAGAGGTATATTAGATATAGGTCTTAGAACATCAATGTGAAATGCTCTCAATGTATCTCAATTATATCTCAAATGGTTTTTCAAAGATCTTTTAATCAATAAGTTTTTCAAAGTTCATTTTCTAAAAAGATGTTTTTAATCTTGGATCATGTTAAACATTTATCAATATTGTTCAATCCAAGTTCCTTAAAGTTAGAAATGGCATGAATCCTATTTTAGGCTTGAAAAATATGTTCAAAGTGTAAAGTAATCGATTACACATGTATAGTAATCGATTACCAGAAAGTCAGAGGACGTGTAATCGATTACACAAGGATTGTAATTGATTACCACCTATCTAGAAAGGCAAGAACACGTTCAAGCAGCCATGTAATCGATTACATCAATATTGTAATCAATTACCAGTAAGTCAGAGGACGTGTAATCGATTACACAAATCTGGTAATCAATTACCACAAGCCTAGAAAGCCAAGAACACGTTCTAACTACCATATAATCGATTACCATAAATGTGTAATCGATTACCAATATTCTGACAGTGCACAACGACTATATTTGATATATTTAATGTTGCCCATTAAAGCTCTCAATGACTTTATTGATCTGAAAACTTATAAATACACACCTTGGGACATCATTTGTGGCTAACTAACAATTGAGAAACATCTTTCAATCACTATAATCTGTGAATCATCATTAAATCACTTTTGCTATGTTTTTTTTTTTATATATTTGAGATATTTTTGAAGAGCATTATAGAGCTTCAATTTGTGTAATCCACTCTTGTGAGAGTTTTATCTTATAAACATTTTGTTTCTTTGTAAAGGGGGTGAGGTATCCCTCTAGAGAAAAGAGAGTGAGGTATCTCTCAAAGTTTGTAAAGGGTGAGGTATCCCTTGTTGTAAAGAAGGGGAGGTATCCTTCAAATGTTGTAAAAGGGGTGAGGTATTCCTCTAGTAAAAATGGTGAGGTATCCCTGTTTTAAGGCTCAAGCATAAAGGGTGAGGGATCCCAAGGTGTGGTGAGTGCTCTTTTGTGTAAAGGTTTTCAAGCACCCATTCAAGCTTGAAGTTTAGTGAAAAATCTCAAGTGGTTTGCTTGAGAACTGGACGTAGGTCACAAGGGGAAGCTGAATCCGGATAAATCCTTGTGTTTGTTCTTCTCAACTCTATCTCTTTACTTTGTGCTTTAATTATATATGCTTGAGTTGAGTTCGATATTTAACTTTGCTTGAATACTTTCTATCTTGGGTTGTTTATTTGTGAGTGATTCATTTGATCGCATTTATCTATTCACTTCAATTAAACAATAGCTTCAACAAAAATTTGATAAATAAGTGCTTTGCGAAAGATTTGCGAAAATATTTCATAAACTCAATTCACCCCCTCTTGAGTTTGAGGCCACTTGATAACAGGTATCCCTTTGTTATTGAGACTCAAGCACAAAGGGTGAGGTATCCCAAGGTGTGTTGAGTGCTCCATCCTGTAAAGGTTGTCAAGCACTTATTTGAAGCTTGAAGATATAGTGGAAATCTCAGGTGTTTACTTGAGGACTGGACGTAGACCATAAGTGGATTAGTGGTTGAACTACGATAAAGCTTTGTGTTTGTCTTCCTAAACTCATCTCATTTACTTTGTATACTGTTTTATTGAATATCTTACATTCTATCTTGCTTGATTGATTTACTTGTACGTATAAGCCCCATATTCTCTCTATTCATTCATTTCTAACAAACAATAGCTTCAACAAAAATTGAGAATCAAGTATTTTGCAAAAGAATTATGAACTTGTTTTACAAACTTAATTCACCCCCCACTTGAGTATTGAGGCCACTTGGTAACACTTTTGTATAAGCAAGAATGACTCGATGAATAGTAGGCATCTTTGCTATTAAGCTTTGAAGAAAATCTTTAACAATCGTAGGTAGAGCTCGACTAGTTATTAGTAGTTGTTAGGCAAGAGGTTCGAGTCCAGTCACAATGGCCACCATCCTTTCTTGGAGAGGTTGATCAGAGATCAAGTGCTCAAAAGAATAAGTGAAAGCATTCTTCAATTCAGCTAAGAGTCCGGTGACATGAGAATCACTAGAATCTTGACCAAGCTACGTCGAAGAACGAGCTGATTATAGTGAGCTTCTGTGATCGCCTGACAACATTGTTATTAATTCATCCAAATCTGCTTCTGTGTCTTCAGTATTTTCTGGCCCAAAAGAAATTGAGTTGGTTGGAGGAGATGGACGTGGGTCGATTGGAGTAAATTCAGCCATAAGAGTCTCTATATCCAATTCCTCTGAGAGAATTTGAACAGGATTAGCTCTGTCTGTTTGAGGAGAACTCTCAGCGCCTGGATGGATTTGAGTTTTTCCTGTGGTTATAACAATCTGAGTTTCTATTGGAGGCGGTGGAGAAATAACAGATATTGCAGGGGTCAGAGAAGTTTGGGATTTTGGAAGATTCTCAGTTCTTAGCTTTTTTGGACTATTGGATATAGCCAGGTTTGCTAAATTCTGTGGATAAACAAAGGAGATTTTAGAATAAATAACATCATGAAAACAATTGAGTTTGGTAAAATACACTACCTCAGGAGACTGTCGAATTGGTTCTTCAGTTCTTGGTTCAACACTGGGTTCTAGATGATGACCAGCAGTTTGTTCAGCCTCTGGATCCTAAAATGATGGAGTCAGATATTGAATGAAAGACAAATATTAAAGAAGTATGTTGATTAAAATTTACCTCGGATGAAAGAGAGATCGTTTCTGTCTCTAACTCGACATTGGATTTCAAAGTGGAACTTGAAGATTGAGTCTTTTTCTTTTTCCTCTGTAAAGGTAAAATGAAATGAGATTTTACCAAATGATAAAAAAAGGAAATAGTAGAAGACTTACCTTTAAAAGTTGTTCAGGAGATGAGTTTAGAGACATAGTAAGTATGGCAGAAGTGATAGAAGTAGAGTCACCAATCTGTTTCCGACACCAAATTTAGTTTGAACAAGTTTTAAAAAAAAACAAAGTTTTAACGTTTGGTTGAAAAATATGTATACCTTGAGGGTCTTAGGCTTTGGAGGTTTTGTAGCAGCATCATGCTTTGAGGAGTGTTTTGTCGAAGCTGATGTGGTCGATTTGGCCTTTAGAACCTTAGGAATGGGAGGATTTTGAGTTTTCTTGCTTTTTTTCTTTTTTGAGGAGATGGCTTCCTCTTCTTCCTCTTCATCTCCTTCTTGAGGTTGCTTGTACTCTAAAGGTCTTTTCAATGGAAGTGCTACAAGAAGGAAAGTATCTTTAGTAGATGGGACAAAGAATCAAAATAATAGAATATAAGGAAAAATACCTTCAGGTATTTTAGTGATGACCCAGGTATTCTTGGCAAATTGTTCAAACGACAAGGCAAACCGACAAGTAAACTTGACTTCTAGAGTTCTTGTAAGAAAGATATTACTCACAGAATAAATCCTATCTCAAATAGGGAAGTTACCAACCCTTGTAGGTTTACCTGAGAATTTGTCGGCCAAACCAAAACGAGCACAAGGAAGAAGCACTGGTTTTGGAAAATGAATTTGAAAAGGTTCGAGTTGTGCTAAAGGGTTTTTTATGGAAACTGAAAGAAAGTTAGTGGAGCATTTTTACTTGTGCGCTTGTTTCAGGTTGTTCACGAGTTCTTCGCAGTGTTGAACAATTAAGCTAGGAAACCTGAAGTCCCATTTGATTTTGTAGTATTTTTCAAAAGCCTTGATATCTTGAACATGCTTACCTTTGGTCTTTGTCGAAGGATCCTGACCCTACACAAGAACCAGAATTTTAGTAATGCGGCCTCGACAAATTTCAATATCAACATGGTAAGGACTATAGTATTTAGTCCACCATTCGATAAAATCTTTGGAGACTCCTCTGTAAGGAGTAAATGTAGAAATCTTGAAGTGTTTTTTGTGCCTCTCATTCCTCAAAGCCACTCGTACAAGATCCGACATGCTTTGCAAATGACCGTTGATGAGATGTTCTTTGGCTTTTTGCAAAAATGGTGCTAGAATGGCTTGACAAAATCCCAGTTGTTGAGCTACCATGTTTAGTAGACACATTTCTAAAGATTTGTCTGTCGAACCGGGAAGACCAGCAACCAGAATTTGTCGACAGAGAAAGTTAGACCAAATGGAAATATTGTCAACCTGAGTAGAAGGGTCATTGGAAAGAATTGGTGGGGTAAACCACTCAGGACCAAGGAACGGTCAGCAAAGGGAGCAAAATATACATCTTCAGTATTAAAGGAGATGGAATAAAAATATTAAAGAAGTGCATGAAATTTTCCAAGTTTTGTTTGTGAACTTTTTTGTGTTTTACATGGCAAAGTTTTATGCCATATGTAGCGAGAGAGATTGTCGGGGGAGAAGTGTCGACCAAAAAGTCTCCTAATATGGCATTCAACCAAAGCTGGAGTAGCCACATTGGGCCACCAGAGTTGGTTTTCTTCACCTGAGATCTAATGCTTTAGACAATTTCACCTATGTTTAGGTAGAGGTTAGCAAGGAGAAATTGACCAAGAGCTAATTGTCAACCTTCATAAAAAAAGGTTAGCAAGTTAAAGAAAAGATTTAGATTTCTGAACCGACCTAGATCCTAAAGCATAAGCTGATAACCAGAGAAGAAGGAAAGCTACATATTCTTCGTCGGTCACAGGACCTGATTCAGGAAGGTAGAAGTTGATGAAGTTTGAAAAAGAAGTTGGGGCTTTTGAGTAAACGTCAATAGTGTTTGAAGGTTGAAGGACAGGTGTGATAATTTCCCCATCTGGTCAAAGACCAGTTATGGCAGTTACGTCGAAAAGCGTAGGACCTATCATGCCATAAGGAAATTGAAAAGAATTGGTAGTTTTGTTCCAAAAGAAAAAAGAGGCACCTAACATGCAAGAATCCATTTTTATGGAATAACAGGAAAGTTGGATACAATCAAAGATACTTATTTCCTTCCATAAATCTTCTATAGAGGCTTGAATTCTATCAAGCCACTCAAGATACCCCTTAATATGGGTATGGGGAGTTCTGAACAGCCTTTTAGACTTGCTGCAATAGCTGATAGGGATGGAAAGAAGGGAAGTCAAGATAGCTTCTTGAGAATTCTTACATGAAAAGAAGGAGTGTATTTCATCAATAATAAATTCCTTAGGCAAAACTGGGCCCAAGAAAGTAGCCGAGGGGTTTAAAGAAAGTAGAGAATCGTTAATGGGGAGTATTACCTTCGAGAGGTGCCAAAGTGTTACCAAGTGGCCTCAAACTCAAAAGGGGAGGGTGAATTGAGTTTATAAAATATTTTCACAATTCTTTTGCAATACACTTGTTTATCAATTTTCGTTGAAGCTATTGTTTAATTGAAGTGAATAGATAAATGCGATCGAATGAATCACTTACAAATAAACAATCCAAGATAGAAAGTATTCAAGCAAAGCTAAATATCAAACTCAACATATGCATATATAATTAAAGCACTAAGTAAAGAGATAAAGTTGAGAGGAACAAACACAATGATTTATCCTGGTTCAACCACCCCTTGTGACCTACGTCCAGTTCTCAAGCAAACCACTCGAAATTTTCCACTAAACTTCAAGCTTAAACGGGTGTTTGAAAACATTTACACAAAAGAGCACTGACCACACCTTGGGATACCTCACTATTTGTGCTTAAGCCTCAAAGTAGGGATACATCACCCTTTTCACTAGAGGGATACCTCACCCCCTTTACAACCTTTGAAGGATACCTCACCTTCTTTACAACAAGGGATACCTCACTCTTTATAATCTTTAAGAGATACCTCACTCTCTTTTCTCTAGAGGGATACCTCACCCTCTTTACAAAGAATCAATGTGTATATAAGATTAAACTTTCACAAGAGTAAGTTACATAAATTGAAGCCCTATGATGCTCTTCAAGAATATCTCAAATATGTACGAAAACATAGCAAGAGTGTTTTAATGATGATTCTCGGATTATAGTGATTGAAAGATGTTTCTCAATTGTTGGTTAGCCATAAATGATGCCCCAAGATAAGTATTTATAAGTTTTTAGATCAATAGAGTCGTCGGGAGCTTTAATGGCCATCATTAAATGTCAAGAAATATAGTCGTTGGGCATGTCAGAATGCTGGTAATTGATTACACATCCTTGGTAATTGATTACATGGCTGTATGAATGTGTTCTTGGCTTTCTAGGCATGAGGTAATCGATTTCCATCCTTATGTAATCAATTACACGCTCTCTGACTTGCTAGTAATTGATTACATGGTTTATGTAATCAATTACAAGGCTGTTTGAACGTGTTTTTGCCTTTCTGGACAGGTGGTAATCGATTACAATCTTTGTGTAATCGATTTCACATCCTATGACTTACTAGTAATCGATTACCATACATGTGTAATCGATTACTTTACACTTTAAACACATTTTTCAAGCCCAATTAAGTCTCCAGATCATTTTTAACATTTGGGGAACATGGACTAAACAAGATTTACAAATGTTTAACATAATCCAAGATTGAAATCAACATTTCTTTAAAATATAAACTTTGAAAAAACAAGTTGATTTAAGAGATCTTTGAAAAATCATTTGAATATAATTGAGATACCTTAAGAGCATTTCACATTAATGTTCTAAGACCTATATCTAATATACCTCTTTTGATCTTGGTCTTCTTCTTTTGGTCTTAGTCTTCTTCTCTTGGTCTTGGTCTTTTTCTTGACTTTGTTATCATCAAAAACTCATTTGATATACTTCAAGACATAAGCATTCACATTCTCCCCCTTTTTGATGATGACAAAATAAACATTGAAAAAAAAGAAATATTTGTATTTATTTATCTATCAGAGATTAAGCGCAACTCTCCCCCGTAATATATGCATAAGATAGGATAAATGATTTTCATATAAAAGCGCAAAGCTCCCCTGTACGCATGCAACATATTTCACTAATCTCTCCCCCGTTAGCATTATCAAAAACAATAAAAGCATTCAGCATTGTATAATCATTTCAGCCCAACAGGGTCAATATCAGAGTATAAATAGTTTAGCACATCAATATGTGATACCAATAGCAAATGCATATGAAAAGAATCTTAGATAGTATTAATCATTTATGCCAATAGAATTCAGAGTCATATACAAGAGCAAATGGGGATAGATAAAGATTTAAGCATAAGAAAAGCATCATGAAAGAACAGAACATCAAGATTAAGCAAGAATATGAAAAATAAGGCTTTGTAATCGATTACCCTTTTATTGTAATCAATTACACGTGTTTTGTTTTCCTTGTAATCGATTACAAAGTTTGTGTAATCAATTACATGCTTTCAGAGAATGTTGTAATCGATTATATTGGATGTGTAATTGATTACTTGCTTTCTGACTTGGCTTTGAACACTTGGCAGAGCCTTTGTAATCGATTACAAAGGTCTTGTAATCGATTACCAGATTACTGAAACTCAGATTTTGCATGTTAAACAGTAAATGATCAATTTTAAACCTTTCAAATTTGTTCCAAGGCATCTTAAATCAATTCCAAACATCATGAAAGCATATAAACTGATCAGATTTTCATTCAAAACCCATATTTATGCAAAAACATCACTTTTACCATGAATTAAACCCTTTTGATGGATTGGTGAAGTTTTTGAGCTTTTTGAACATCTTTGGCATGTTGAAGAAGCTTAAACACAAAGTTATGCAGCAAAATGTCATAAATATGCAGCAAAGCAGCATGTTATGCATCACAATAGCACATCATGCAGCAAATTAATGTGTTATGCAGCAAAGATTCATATCATGCAGCAAAAATGCATATTATGCAGTAAATGAGTTCATTAAGCAGCAGAAATGAGATTATGCAAAAATTCAGTTTATGCATAATTGATCTAATATGTCAAGATAAAACATATCTACTACACACATTCATTCAAAGACATAATTGATCAAAGAGTTAAGAACAAAGATATTTTCATTAAATAAGAAGCATACTTATATAGCATGTTCAATACATGTAGAGATATTTTCAAAATATAAGGCTAGAAAAGCATAAAACGAGTCTCCACTTATCCAAAGGTTTCAAGTCCAAGCTTCTTGGAGACAAGAAAGAGAACTTGGAGTATTTTCTGATCTTGTGCTTGCAGCAACCACTTTTGATGTTCCAAAAATAGTTCTTGGCCTTCAAGCACACCTACAACACACTTCAATTTTTGACTTTTGGTACCCAAGTTTTCTTGGGTCCTTGTGTGTTAGAGTTAGGCAAGGTACCTTTAGGAATCCAAACCATTTTAGTTCCAATCTTGTTATTGATATTCTTCCTCACATTACAAGTTGATGCACTATGTCTTTTCTTGCCACAATGAAAACACTTTATAAAAGGACTTGTTGATGTACTTGAGGGAACAAAGAAATTCTTGAAAAGTTTTTGTTGATTTTTGGGATTGTACCCTAAACTAGCCTTTTGAAACACATATTTTTGTTTCCTAAGTAATATGTTCAAATTATCTATTCCAAAGGTAAATTTTGAAAGAGTATTTTTCAAGTCTTTAATTTTCTTTTCAAAAGTTTTGCATGACGAGTAAGAAAAGGATATAGATGCATTATCAAATAAAGAACATGTCATTCATGAGGAATTTGCATCAATGAGTCCAAGTGTTTTATTTTCTAATTTTAGTTCCTCAATTTCCTTATTTAAAATAGAGATTTTGTTTTCAAAAGAAGAAATTATTTTCTTAGATGATGAGACAAGTATTGCAAGTCTTATAGATTCATTATGCAATTCTCCAAATGCATCTTGTAATTCATCATAGGAATGGGAAGAATTTGATTCAAAATTTGAGGATGTTACCTCCATGTCATCTTCATCTTCCTCTTCTTCTCTAGCAATGAAACATAGATTGGCTTTCTCATTATCCGAGCTATCGGTTGAATCTATGTCATTATCATCCCAAGCAATGTAGGCTCTTCTTTCTTTCTTTTCCTTTAAGCACCTCTTTTTATACTTTTCCACTTTCCTTTGATAGATTGGGCACTCCATCTTCATGTGTCCCAATTCTCTACATTCATAGCATTTAGGAGTGGATGAGGTTCCTTCCCCTTTGTGATAGACATTCTTTTGGGGAAAGGGAGGTCTTCTTTGAGCTTCATTCTTCTTGAAGAATCTTCTAAATTTCTTTACTAGTAGGCCAAGATTCTCTTCACTGATTTCCAAGCCATCTCCATCATCTTCATCATCATCATTGATCAAAGAGGAGGTGATCTTGAGAGCAATTCCCTTCATTTTCTTGTCAAGTTCCTCATTTTGGTTGAGTCTATTCAATTCCAATTCATGTTCTTGAAGCTTGCCAAATAGTGTGGCTAGGGTCATGGTTGAGAGATTTCTTGACTCCGCAATAGCCGTCACTTTAGGTTGCTAATGCCTGCTCAAACATCTCAACACTTTGTTAATAAGATCTTCATTAGGAAAAGTCTTTCCCAATGAAGCAAGATGATTTGTAATATGTGTGAATCATTTTTGCATTTCTTGAATGCTTTTACCTTGGTTCATTCTAAAAAATCCATACTCATGAGTGAGAGTATTTATCCTAGATCTTTTCACTTCACTAGTACCCTCATGAGTTACTTGTAAGGTGTCCCATATTTCTTAGGCAGATTTACAATTTGAGACTCTAAAGTACTTATCATACCCCAAAGTTGTGGTAATGATGTTTTTGGCTCTCAAATTATATTAGACCTTCTTTTTATCATTATCCGTCCATTCACTTCTTGGTGTATTAATTCTTACACCATTTACAACTTGTGTGGGGACAAAAGGACCATTTTCAATAGCATCCCACACATCTAAGTAATAGCTTCAATAAAAATTTTCATTCTTTCTTTCCAATAAGCATACCCATCCCAATTGAAAAAGGGGGGTCTATAAAGAGAAGAACTTTTGTTAGAAAAATCATTTGAAGCCATATTTTCTCTTGAAGCGGCTAAGCTCTTTATACAAGAGTCTAGCTCTGATACCACTTGTTACCAAGTGGCCTCAAACTCAAGAGGGGGGTGAATTGAGTTTATAAAATATTTTCGCAATTCTTTCGCAAAACACTTGTTTATCAATTTTCGTTGAAGCTATTGTTTAATTGAAGTGAATAGATAAATGCAATTAAATAAATCACTTACAAATAAACAACTCAAGATAGTGAGTATTCAAGCAAAGCTAAATATCAAACTCAATACGAGCATATATAATTAAAGCACAAAGTAAAGAGATAAAGTTGAGAAGAACAAACACAAGGATTTATCCTGGTTCAGCCACCCCTTGTGACCTACGTCAAGTTCTCAAGCAAACCACTCGAGATTTTTCACTAAACTTCAAGCTTGAACGGGTGCTTGAAAACTTTACACAAAAGAATACTCACCACATCTTGGGATACCACATGTAACACCCAAACTGGGGCTGTCACATTTCTGATGCAATAAAATAAAATCTTACCTAAGTTATAAAAACATTTGGTATATAACTAGTATGAGTTGTAAAATTTTTAATATGAGTTGTAAAATTTTTCTTTTTATATCATATACCATTAAATAAATAAAACAAATCACAAAATAAAACAAACTATTAAGACATACCAATAATATACATATGATTTTGTCTTAAGTTGTACAAATAATTTACAACTATAAATATTTAACAAAACAGTAAAAGGTTAATATAACACTAATACATATACATGTCCAAGCGCACATCAAAGATTTCTAACCCTCCGAAGGATCATCCTCAGATGGATCATCAGATGATAGAAATCCTGGATGTCTCGCAGCTCTACGGACAGGAGTCCGTGCTGTCGATACACTACTGATCTCACTAGGCGCATGAAAAAGTCCTCCCCAATAACGCCTAAGAGTCAAAGGCATCTCAAGATGTAAATACAAAGTAGTAGTAAAAATAAGTTCTCCATCAAACTCTCTACGTAGGGTCACAGTCAAACGCCCCACATAGACTACTGATCCTCTATCTTCACGCAGTCACCAGGCCTCAGAGCCTCCGTGAAACTCAAGTCTCACAAAACCAAAGAATCCAGGCAACGCCATCACCACAGAATCAATCCAAATGATAAGGGTGATCTAATGGCTCGCCTTCCTCAAACTAATTGCTCGGCTGCTGCTCCTCAGGGTACTGAATATCGAGAGGTTGCTCCTCTTCCTCTTCCTCAAACTCTTTTACAGGAAATAAATAATAATACAGAGAAATACATACAAAGTGGTGAGACAATCTACATCATTACCAGCATGACAATAAAGAAAACAACAATACAACAGATATCATAATTTAATACAATATCGCATATCATCACCTCATATACAATATCACAAATTAACACATCATACATAATATCACAAATCAAATAAGAATAATCACAATGCTCACGTTATGATGAAAAACCCCTAAATGCAAATGTATACCGACTCATTTCCTACTCCATGGAGCTAAACACAGACATCAAAGAGAATGACCAGGAAGAACTATCGGTACCTCAGGCTGCCCAACCAAACTTTTACATTGTCAAACATCATGTAAATAGCTCACAGTCAAAACATCGTGTAAGTAGTACACAGTCAAATACGTCGTGCACCACAGGCATTGTACTAGACAGTCTCCACAAGATCTTGATTAAGAATAGTGCTTGTCGAGATCATTAGTGTGTTGCCCGTTACCACGGCCCAAAAGAGCTACTAACTGTCCACATGTAGAATCCTCTGTACACCAATATCTCCAAGTTCAATTAATGAACCACACTACGCCTATCACACTCACAACATGGTGTAATTTATCTCGTCAGTCAATCATCAATTTCAATCAAATTGACACATCTCTCAATGCATGAATACAATCCATAATTACATAAATACCCTCAGTCTCAATATGTCACCATATTTACATAAATACCCTCCGTCTCAATATTTTCAAATATAGTACGTCTCCACTTGACAGCACTATTTCTCAACAAGTCCGGGTCCACCATTTTGCCCTGACAGCAAAACTCACTGTTCCTTTTAATCGCGTAAAGATTTTATCGCTTTTTCACAATCACGTCACCTTTTTCAAACATTTTTAAATCTCGTAAATATTTTTCAACGTTTTTTAAAATCATTTTCTTAATCGCGTAAGATTTTTAAACTGTTTTCTCAATCGCATAAGATTTTTAAATCGTTTTCTCAATCACGTAACTTAAAAATCTTTATTTTAAATACATGTAAGTTATTTCTAATATTTTTCAACTACTTAAATATTTTCTCTACATTATAAATTATATTATGAAACTTTTTCTATTATTTGTCTGTTTTTAGTGAATTTTGACAGCATTTTGTCTATAAAATTTATTAAATGATATTTTCTACATTTTTCTTTATAAAACACTTTGCTTTAAATTATAACCATCATTTACACTTTGAAACTCACTAACGTGCTTCAAAACCCAAAGAGTGAGATCTACGTTAGTATTTTTCAAGTGTTCACTATATTTCTTATTTATAATAAATTCCTCTAATTTAGGTTTCTAAAACTAAATTTATTTATTTTGTTTCTCTAAAAATTCATCGAATTGGAATTCTCTTTAAGTTAATTACTTACTCTACATTAAAAAATAATTTTGGAAATCAAATGTACAAAATGTGGCATTTTGGCCAAATTCTACATAAATCTTCACAATGGTCTTTGAATCATTTTCCATCTTCTAAATTATGTTCAAATTCATTGTTTTACCTAAATTCATTAAATCATTGTCTTAGAAAATGGTTGAGAACATCTTGGTTCTCTTTTTGTTGGTGAAGTCGTGAGCTCCTTTTGTGTTCTTTGGAACACTCATGCAATCCTTATATATTATTCACATCCTACTATAATAATCATACATCTGTAAATATATGCAATATATTTCAAAGCTATAGACATGCTCACAATTAAAATCAACCACAAAATAGAAAAGTATTAAACAACCAAGTGAATGAAATCCTTATGGATTCTTCACCACAAATACAATCCATTTTCTCATCACCACACAAGGTTGATAAGATTTAATCTCCCTCTTACCTTAAGAGAAGACAAACTCCTTCTAACTTCTCCTAGTAGTTTCATGTAGCTCCCAAAGAGTTCCTAACAAGCTTAAACAATTTTTAAAGAGTTATAACTACAGGAAAAAAAAATATAAACCATGGATCAATCATAGCTTAGAACATAAAATCAAGTTTAGAAAGAAGAAACAAATATTTTCACCTTGTAGGAAAAATCTTCAAAGTGGTTTTCCAAGCTCAAGATGAATTCTTTTGATGAAACTTTCAACTAGAAAAGTTCTTAGAATGGTGTTTAGATTTAAGAAGTATGGTTAGATGAAAAATTAGAAGAGTGAATGGTGGTGTATAGGTGTTGGCCAAATGGTTCTCAAAAAGTAACAATGGTGTTTTTAGGTTTTGGTAGAAAGAGAAAAGAGGTTTTGAGTGATAGCAAAATGAAGATGAAGATGAAAATGGTCTCCTAACTCCTATGCATAGCCGTGAGCTTTACAAAGGAGGTGGCCATCATTGTTGACTCCTATGACTCCTTAATGGCCTTAGATTAGATCAATGGATGATATCAAAGGCTTTGCCTCCAAGCTTACTTCTAATTGGTGTAGGAAAACCAAGTCATCAAGTGACTAGGCCTTCTTGAAAGTTCTTGGCCAAATGGCCCTTAAGAATAGCAAACTAGGTTTTGGTTCATTTGGTTTCCTAGTTAGGTTTAGGTAAATTTAGTTAGGCTCCTTAGTTACTTAGTTAGCCATTTAGTTAGCTAAGATGACTAACCATCTCCTAGATTTCTCTAGAACTGTCTCTAACTAGAACTTAAATAGATAGCTAACTAGGTTTACTTCATTTAGTTACTATATAAGCTTCTTACACTAACTTAGTTAGGTTCAAACTAACTTGGTTAAGCTTTCTAGTCATAAACTAACAAGTCCAACCACTTTTGTGGACTAGCTTCCTATTGGTTTAGAAATTTCAAGCCACTAATATTGACTAGCTCTCATTGGCTTAGGATTTAATCTAGCCAGAAACGTAGACTGGTTCTCTAAACATGGGTCCCACAGACTTTTTCAGGTCTATGGCCTATTTTGGAGTAGATTTCTACTGTTTTTAAAACAGTAGGTATTGTCAAATAATGATATTATAATAATATAAAATTATTTTATTGCACAGTTAAATCCTAAAAATTAGAAGATTAATACACGTATCATTCAGAATTGGGTTTAGTAAGATCCCCCAGCTCTGAATAATTAAATTAAGATCTTTCCGGTCAGAAAATTATTATTTCCTTGACTCGGAGTAAATCACACACAACAGTCCAATACAATCACGAAACAGTCAAATTCTATTTATAACTCACAGAAAACATAAAACAGTACAATTAAGATAATATCGTACTTAACTCAAAAGTTAGGGTGTCACACCTCACCCTTTGTGCTTGAACCTCAAAGTATAGATACCTCACCCTTTTCACTAGAAGGACACCTCACTTCCTTTACAACCTTTGAAGGATATCTCACCTTCTTTATAACAAGGGATACCTCACCCTTTATAATCTTTGAGAGATACCTCACTCTCTTTTCTCTAGAGGGATACCACACCCTCTTCACAAAGAATCAATGTGTATATAAGATGAAACTCTCACAAGAGTAAATTACACAAATTGAAGCCCTATGTTGCTCTTCAAGAATATCTCAAATATGTACAAAAATAGAGCAAGAGTGTTTTAATGATGATTCTCGGATTGTAGTTATTGAAAGATGTTTCTCAATTGTTAGTTAGCCATAAATGATGCCCCAAAATGAGTATTTATAAGTTTTTAGACCAATAGAGCCATTGGGGGCTTTAATGGCCATCATTAAATGCCAAGAAATATAGTCGTTGGGCATGTCAGAATGCTGATAATCGATTACACATCCTTGGTAATCGATTACATGGCTGTATGAACGTATTCTTGGCTTTTTAAGCAGAAGGTAATCGATTACCAGCCTTGTGTAATCGATTACACGCTCTCTGACTTGCTGGTAATCGATTACATGGTTTATGTAATCGATTACAAGGTTGTTTGAACGTGTTCTTGCCTTTTTGGACAGGTGGTAATCAATTACAATCTTTGTGTAATCGATTACACGTCCTCTGACTTACTGGTAATCGATTACCATACATGTGTAATCGATTATTTTATACTTTGAACACATTTTTCAAGCCCAATTAAGTCTCCAAGCCATTTTTAACATTTGGGGAACATGGACTAAACAAGATTTACAAATGTTTAACATAATCCAAGATTGAAATCAACATTTCTTTAAAATATGAACTTTGAAAAAACAAGTTGATTTAAGAGATCTTTGAAAAACCATTTGAATATAATTGAGATACCTTAAGAGCATTTCACATTGATGTTCTAAGACCTATATCTAATATACCTCTTTTGATCTTGGTCTTCTTCTTTTGGTCTTGGTCTTCTTCTTTTGGTCTTGGTCTTCTTCTCTTAGTCTTAGTCTTTTTCTTGACTTTGTTATCATCAAAAACTCATTTGATATGCTTCAAGACATAAGCATTCACACGAAGTTCAGACTACAGAGTTGGGTCTTGAACAATGGCATGATTTCCTAAGTCTATTGTTGGTATGTTAGGAGACTAAGAACTGGATGCCATGAAAAGAGGTAGAGATTTGCAGAGAGGATGTGCAAAAGTGAGGTTGAAGATGATAAACAGTGAAAAGGAGTGTGAATTTGAAAAGCTATTTTCTGTGAAAATAGGGGTAATGATAGTCCTTATTTATTAGGAACGGCTATTTAATGTTTGCAACGATAAGTTTAGTTGTGACCGTCCAGATATTTATGGAAGATTTTACTAGATTTAAAAAAAAAACTCCATTTGAAAGGACTTTGAGTAAAAAGGTTATGGTCGAGATTGGATTAAAATTTATCTTCCTCCTGTCAATGTCGAAAGAAAAAATTTTGAGGGGCATCTGTTGAGGTGAAAATAAACAAATTGGCAATTCGACGACTAGATAATGATATTGGAAAAATCTTCCAAGTGTTGAGCTGACGGAAATGCTGAATGATCGGAAGATCCAATGCAACAGTTGGATATTGATGTTGGACAAGTGATTAATCTGACAGGGTTGCATTTTCCAAGTGATTGAACCGACGAAGAATATTTAATTGATCAAGAGTTAGTTTTGTCGAAAGATTAGGGAAATATTAGTGGCATAACTACTATATACATGTCAAATTCTTAGGAGTCAGTTATTTTTATAATTTACCTATAAATATTAGTATTCACAATATAAAAAGGGAGGTTATTTGTTGATACATAATCCTAAAATCTCACTCGAGCAGATTAACGGATTTGATCCAAGTATGCCTTCCCTTTTCATTTCAAGTTATTTAATTTAATGCAATGTTCTTCTAAATTCCTTTACTTTTCAGTCTTGTTCCTTAAATTTCTTTATATTTTATTGCACTTTTACACGCTTTCTTTTTTTGCTTACTGTTTAAATTCTGCACTTTAATTTCCTATACCAGTTTTCTTACTTTTTTTTAAACTCTTCAAAGTTTTCTTTACTAAGTTTTCTGTTTATTTCATACTTCTTGCTTTAAACTTTATAAATTCCTGTTGTTTGTTTTAAAATCATTTTACTAAACGAGATTATCACATAACTTAAAATCCACATTCGACTGATAAAATAATCATTTGTTTGTTAGAATTTGTCTTAACCAAACTTACCCATAAACACCAACCAACATGTGTCTTGGTACATTGGTTCTACATCAAGACAAAATAACATAAAATGGGAGTAGTTCTACCAAAAACTGACCAAATCATATTCGAATGCTTCCCTTATATTAATGCAACGGCTGATGTGAAGCTATAAGTGAAGCTGATGACCCCATGCACAAAAGAAGCCGCTGCCAAAAGCCGTGGATAATGGTGCAAATGTCTCACCTGGAAACCGCCCTGCTCCACTCATTAACCTCCTTGAATTTGAAACATTGTGCTATGTGAATTCGGGTGCATGCCTCAAACCTGATTTATTTTCCATTGAAAAATTCTTCCTCCAGGTAGATCTTATACTTTTGATAGTTGTGTTGGGCACCCATAACAAGTACAAAAATCAAAGATCCAATGATTGTAATGTGTGTGGAGGAAGAAAAAGTTTTCCTTCTAAAGGATGTAAGAAGTTCTCTTTGTATTGCCATATTTTACATACGCAAACACTTTATATCCTTGTTCTCTTAATAAAAGGGCACTTGCTTAACTTATCAATTTTCATGACATATCGAAATTGAACTTTATGAAAATGGTGGCACGTATAAGTGACGTCTCATATCACATCCTTAGCTACACATGAACAATCACAACTAGCTAGGGATACAATATGTTCTAATAGAAGTAGTGAAAGTGGTGGAGGTGGATTCTTATGTGTGTTTTTGACTCTTTGAATGGGAATGTGACCGCGCTTATCCGGAATTTATGGCTCTCATTCCTTCTCGTAATTAAGAGTTATTTTCAATTTTCTCACACTATTATTTTACACAAGTTAATAATGTAGAAATTTATCATATATATTAGTTAATTAATATGATAATAATCCATATTGATTGATTATTATTTTATTAATTAAACAATATACGTAATTAATCACACACATCATTAAACAGTGTAAAAAAATTATAAGAAAAAAATGATGTTAGGGAATTAATTTTCTTAAGAGTCGGTACGAACCTTGAGAGTACGTCATTTTAATTTGTGTAGGCCAACAATTATATATATATAAAGGAAGGATTGAAATCCAATGAAATCGCAGTGTGAATATTGAACTAACTACGGACAATTCTTAAGGATGGGTTATTGGCATTTTAAAATATCTATTCACATTTTTTATTAATCAATTAAAATTTTATTTTTTAAAAAAAATCATGAGTGGCTATGAATAGTATAAAAAGATAACTGAGAGTACCAATAGTAACACCTAATTCTTAATTATTCGGCATTTTTATATATTGAACACTAATTTAAGGGACCAAAGGGAGTCCACACTGGCTTGTCATTGTAAAATCGACCAATATATAATATATTAATGTGCCTTGGTCCTTAGAAAGACACTGTCGGATTCTTCCTTGATTTCTATACTATATATGGGCGAAAAGGAATTAGTTAAAAGAAACAAACTCAGCTGAAAATTCAATCCATTGCTCTTTTTAGATGCTGCCTGTTGCTGAAAATGATTCAAAGCCTGAGTTCTTGGTTGACCAGTTTCTCCAAATCTCATCTCTATCAGCCGTTTCTGACTGTTGGGCTCCGCCATAGAAATTTCCATGTGCACCATTACCATCTCCTCCTCCGATCCCCAACCAGTCCAAAGTCATTACATCCTCACTTCCTTTAGTTCCACCAATAATATTAACGGTGCTACTTGACCTACCATTCGTTGCACATCCACTTTGCAGAACACCATTACTGCTTCTACTGTTCTTCGATAAGGCCTTACTTTGATCCAATATAGCGGTAAACATATCCACACCATTCATTCCAATGCTGCCACCATCCATCCCATTGGCATTGAAATTATACTGAGACGAATTGTCATGTTGACCATTGTGCATATACTGGTTCATGATCCCATTTGATGGTTGTTGTGCTGCACCGAATGATGGGGGTGCCATGCTTGTGACAAAACTTTTTTCCGTCATACCACTGATATTATTACTCACGGTTGCGCCCATTTGTGCAGCTTTTTGCAGCAATGCTGTGGCGGACATGTGAGGTGAGGCTGCAGCTAAATGGAGCCCATTTTCCTCGAACATGTTTGAACTCAGTTGAAGAGAGGGAGAAGAGCTGGATGAAAGGCTTCTCGTGAATACGGTTCCAGCCATGTTGTTAAAGGGTTTTGCAGGCATTGGCATGAAGTGGTGAGGGAGTGATGGTAATGGATACTTGTGATCGGAGTGGTTGAATTCGGACGTGGCAATTTGTGGGTTGCGATTGGTATTGATTGGAAATGGTGCAACTAGGCTTGGGATTGGTTGGCCCTGCAAATTTGAACCCATCTTTGACAACTGTCCTTCATTGACTTTGTTATTCTCCTCAGCCAGTGCGTCACAGAAAGCTCTATGGGTGATGAAGCTATCTCTTCTGCAGATATAAAAAATACACATGATCGATGAAGCATGCAGTAAGTTATTTATGTGCAGTAATATCAAATTAAATAGCAACATAAAAGATATAAAGGGGAGAAAGAGAAGGTAGATAGCGAACATAAGATGCACAAAAAAATAAATGATAGCCAACATAAGAGATATATATATGTACAAAATTTGGTTCCAACTAAAGTTAGAGAAAAGTTCTTTAACTCCCTTTAATATTATGACATATGTCTATTTTATTAAGTTAATGAATTTAAAATAAATAAATTATAACATATGATATAACATTAAAAGAAATTTGAAGACTTTCCTCCAATTTAAGTTGGAATCAAGTTTTATCCTATAAATATTTACAAGTTGACATATAATTGCTCATGAGAACCACGCAAGGGCATGGAATGAGAAGACCAGCATATGTAACATTGCGTCATGGACCGGACCAAATACATATAATTTATAATCATATATGGTGACTTATATATATATATATATATGTGTGTGTGTGTGTGTGGGAAGTGATTCATTTATATCTAATATAAGTAAAAAAAATTTACACACAATCTTACATCCTTCATTTATTGTGATCTTGTGATTATGATAAGAGATAAATGATAGCCACAAGATCATAATAAAAAAAGGTATAAGATTAGGTGTAAGTCTCTTTTACTTATACTAGGTATAAGTGGATTCTTTCCTATATATATATATATATATATATATATATATAGAAAGGATTCACTTACACCTAGTGTAAGTAAAAAAGACTTATACATAATCTTACGCTTTTTTATTTTATTGTGATCCTGTGACTACGATAAAAGATAAATAGTAGGCATAGGATTACAATAAAATGAAAGGTGTAAGATTATATATATATATAGGTGTCGTGGAGTGGAAGAAAATCTTGGGTTATATAATTCCACAAATGTTTATTCCAAATTGTTGGAATGAAAATGATATATACAAGTAACATTTGTTGAAGGAAAATGTTCATCTTACTGCGTACAGTACCAAAACCATTTTTAACACTCGTTACTGTTCATGGGACCCACCCATGAACAGTACCAAATTAGCTTTCTGTTTTGTTTTGTTTTTTTAAGTATATGTCTATTAACCAACTTCTCTACGTAGTTAACTACTTTTTTGTTCTTCGTTAACCAACTTTTTTCACGAACATAGAAACCACGTGGTAAAATCTTGTGTCATTAACCAACTTCTATACGTAATTAACCACTTTTTTGTTCTTCATTAACCAACTTTGTTTCTATGCTCGTGAAAAAAGTTGATTAATGAAGAACAAAAAAATGATTAATTATGTACAAAAGTTTGTTAATGACACAAGATTTTACCACATGGTTTTTATGCTCGTGAAATAAGTTGGTTAACGAAGAACAAAAAAGTGGTTAACCACGCAGTAAGTTGGTTAATGGACATATACTAAAAAAAAAAAAAAGACAGAAAGCATGATTTGCATCGTTTCACGGTGGCCCCGTGAACAAGAACCGTGTTGAAACGGGTGTGGTTCTTGTCTTGTGATAGATTCTCGGGGTTGTTTGTTGAATTATTTGTAGAGGAAGTGTGTGTGGTCAAAGTAAAACCTCCAAGCAGCCAAAATAGCACACTTTATTTGTAGAGGACCTAGCTATAACTATTGGATGAGACCAACTAAGTGGGGTCTATACCATATATTTTAAAAAAAAAGAGATAGGATAATTTTAAAAAGGTTTCAAAACCTATTTTTATCTATCATAAGAGTGATGGCGCCGCGTGAGAGGAAAGAAGAAAATTTTCAGTGTTGATCTTGCGTGTTCAGATTGAGTGGTCATTTATGGTCTGATTTGAATGATTTTTTAGTATGTTGTTCTTTGCATTGTGAGCTTCTACTTGTACGGTCAGATTTTTATTTCTCCATCTCTACTTGTTGGGCTATTTGTACTCCTTTGTAGGTTTTGAGCTTTGTTGCTTGTTGATTTCCACTTTGTTGATAGTGAGTAGGGGCCGTTGTGATATCCTTGTTTATTGGGAGACACTTTGCTATACTCATTAATTTTATAGTAGAGATTTTTTCTAGACTAAGTTCCGTGGTTTTTACTTCTCACATTAATAGGGTTTTCCACGTTAAAATTATGTGTGTTCTCTTTACCTATTTATTTTTGTGCATTCTTAGATATATCTTTTGGTGGATATTTTTGGTTGGCTATATATTTTGCTCCTCACAGGTTCTTTCAAGTGGGAAAGATTTTATTACCCATTTGTGTGTTGTTACTTTCGCTGTGTACATACTCTTTTTTTTCCCAACAACTGGCATCAGAGAAATTTATTTATTTGTTTGCTTGATTGAATGATGGAGCCAAATTACAGTAGAATGATTAGTTTGAATGGCACAAATTACCACAAGTGGAAAGGAAAGATGAAATATTTATTATTTGTGAAAAAATTATATTTACCGGGGTTTGTTACTACAAAACCTGAGGCTAAATCTGATGAAGATTGGGCTTTTGAGCATGAGATGGTTTGTGGTTTTATTCGGCAATGGGTAGATGATAATGTTTTGAATCATATTGCTAATGATTCACATGCCAGAACTTTGTGGGATAAGCTTAAGACCTTGTATGCCTCTAAATCTGGGAACAATAAATTGTTTTTGTTGAAGCAGACCATGAACTTGAGTTACAAGGATGGTAGTTCTATTTCTGATCACTTGAGTGATTTTCAGGGATGCTTTGACCAGTTGTCCAGTATGAGTGTAAAATTTGAAGATGAAATTTTGGGACTTTGGTTGCTTCATACTCTACCTGATTCTTGGAAAAATCTCAGAGTCACTTTGACTAGTTCTGCTCCTGGAGGTGTTGTGACCATGAATTATATAAAGATTATTGTTTTGAATAAAGTACTCAGACGACGAACTCAGCAGGCGTCCTCTTCACAATCAGAGGTTTTGGTTACTGAAAACAGGGGGAGAAGCATTGAGAGGGATCGGGGGCAAGGCAATAAAGGAAAAAGCAAGAGTAGAAGCAAATCAAGGTCTAAATACAAAAACATTGAGTGTGATTATTGTGGTAAAAAGGGGCATATCCAAAAGTTCTGCTACCGATGGAAAAAGAAGAACAAGAGTAACAAGGACAAGCAACAAAAGAAGGATAATGACAATGATGATTATGTTGCCACCACTACTGGAGGAGATCTTGTGATTATCTGTGATGAAAATTTGATTAATGTTGCCTGTGATGAGACTAGTTGGGTTATTGACAGTGGTGTCAGTTTTCATGTGACATCTAGGAAGGATTTCTTCACATCTTATACTCCTAGTGATTATGGGATTTTGAAGATGGGTAATGATGGTATGTCAAAGGTGATTGGCATTAGCAATGTTTGTTTGGAAACCAATAATGGGACAAAGTTATTTTTGAAGAATGTCAGACACGCACCAGACATTCGTTTGCATATGATTTATGTTAGTGTTCTTGATGATGATGGCTATTTTAGTACCTTTGGTGGTGGACAGTGGAAACTCTCTAAGGGTTCTTTGGTTGTGGCACATGGAAAGAAGTGTTTAGGTTTGTATTGGACCAAGGCTTCAGTTTCTGTTTATGCTGCTAATATAGTTGAGTGTGATAACCAGTCAAAGTTATGGCACAAGAGACTTAGCCACATTAGTGAGAAAGGACTTGATACTTTGGCCAAAAAGAATCTACTTTCAGGTTTGAATGGTGCAAGTTTAGAAAAGTGTGCTCATTGTTTAGCTGGGAAGCAGAATAGAGTCTCTTTCAAGAGTCATCCTCCTTCTAGGAAATCAGAGGTGCTTGAGTTAGTGCATTCAGATCTTTGTGGTCCAATGAGGACTAGAACATTTGATGGTGCACTTTACTTTGTGACTTTCATTGATGATTATTCAAGGAAACTTTGGGTTTATGCCTTGAAGACTAAGGACTAGGTGCTTGGTGTCTTTAAGCATTTTCAGGCTTCTGTTGAGAGAGAAACAGGGAAGAAACTGAAATGTGCTCACATTGATAATGGTGGTGAATATTGCGGACCATTTGATGAGTACTACAGACAGCATGGTATTAGACACTAGAAGACGCCCCCTAAGACTCCTCAGCTTAATGGCCTGGCAGAAATGATGAACAGGACTATGATGGAGAGAGATAGATGCTTGCTTTCTGAAGCAAAGTTACCTGGATCTTTTTGGGGTGAGGCTTTATATACTGTTGCACATGTTATTAATTTATCTCCTACTGTTGCTTTGCAGGCTGATGTTCCTAACAGGGTGTGGTATGGAAATGATGTTTCCTATGACCACTTGCGTGTCTTTGGGTGCAGAGCATTTGTACATGTGCCCAAAGATGAGAGATCCAAGTTAGATATCAAGATTAGGTAGTACATCTTCATTGGCTATGGTCATGATGAGTTTGACTATAAGTTGTATGATCCAGTTGAGAAGAAGCTTGTTAGAAGCCGTGATGTTATTTTCATGGAGGATCAGATCATTGAAGATATTGATAAGGCAAAGAAGTTAGAGTCTTCGAGTACTGATGGTTTAATTGATATTGATCCAATTCCTGAGTCTCATATGCCAAATGTAGCTGACTTTGGCGATCATGATGATATGCATAATCATATTCAAGGTGATCAGGTTAAGGATGTTATTGATAATGTTGCTGATGAGGTAGATGCTCCTGCTCGTGAGGTAGTTGATGAACCTATTGTTTCACTTAGGAGGTCGTCCAGACTTCTTATTCCCTCTACCCGTTACTCATCTGATGAATATGTGCTCCTTATTGACGGGGGAGAACCTGAGTGCTACGAAGAGGCTATGGAGAGTGAGCAGAAGGTAGAATGAGTTATAGCAATGAATGATGAGATGAGATCGTTGCTTGACAACTATACTTTTAAGCTAGTCAAGTTGCCTAAGAACATGAAAGCTTTGCAAAATCGGTGGGTTTACAGGTTGAAGAATGATGAGAATACTTTCACTCCAAGATACAAAGTTAGATTAGTTGTCAAAGGCTACCGTCAGAAAAAGGGGATTGATTTTGAGGAGATCTTCTCACTGGTTGTTAAAATGTCTTCTATCCGAGTTCTTGGTTTGGCAGCCAGTATTGATTTAGAGGTTGAGCAGATGGATGCGAAAACTGCTTTCCTTCATGGCGATTTGGAGGAAGAGATTTACATGGAGCAACCTAAGGGTTTTGTGATGAAGGGTAAAGAAAATTATGTCTGCAGGTTGAAGAAAAGTTTGTATGGCTTGAAACAAGCCCCGAGGCAATGGTACAAGAAGTTTGAGTCTGTTATGATTCAGCAGGAATTCAAGAAGACTACTTCTGATCATTGTGTGTTTGTGCAGAAATTTTCTAATAATGAATTCATCATTTTATTGCTCTATGTTGATGATATGTTGATTGTTGGTCATAATTCTTCTAGAATTGACAAGTTGAAAAATGAGCTTAGTAAGTCTTTTGCAATGAAAGACTTAGGACCAGCAAGACAGATTCTTGGCATGCAGATTACTCGTGATAGAGTGGCCAAGAAGTTGTGGTTATCTCAGGAGAAGTACATTGAGAAAGTACTTCAACATTTTCACTTGGATAAAGCTAAAGTTGTAAGCACACATCTTGCTTTACATTTTAGGCTTAGCACTAGACAGGCTCCTTCTAGTGATGAAGAGAAACAAGACATGCAACGTGTTCCTTATGCATCTACAGTAGGAAGTTTAATGTATGCAATGGTTTGCACAAGGCCTGATATATCTCATGCAGTTGGTGTGGTTAGTCGCTTTCTTTCCAATCCTGGTAAAGAGCATTGGGAAGTTGTGAAGTGGATATTAAGATATCTCTGAGGAACTTCGAGTTTGAAGCTTTGTTTTGGAATTGGGAAACTTGTTCTTTGTGGTTATATAGATTTAGACTTAGCAGGGGATGTTGACTCTAAAAAGTCTACTTCTGGCTATTTGATTACCTTTACAGGGGGAGCTGTGGCTTGGCAATCTAGGTTGTAAAAGTGTGTTGCATTGTCTACTACTGAGGCTGAGTTCATTACTATTACCGAGGCTTGTAAGGAGTTACTTTGGATGAAGAATTTTGTCCATGAACTTGGTTTTACTCAGGAGAGGTATGTTTTGTTTTGTGATAGTCAAAGTGTTATCCATCTTAGCAAGAATCCTACGTTTCATGGTAGATCAAAACATATTGATGTGAGGTATCACTAGATACGTGATATTCTGGACTCTAAGTTATTGGAACTTAAGAAGATCCATACTGATGATAATGGTTCAGACATGTTGACAAAGATTCTACCAAGGGGGAAGTTTGAAGATTGTCGTTTGGTTGCCGGTTTGGCATTTGCCTCCACTTGAGTTGGAGGGGGAGTTTATTTGATGGGTCCAACTAAGTGGGGCCCATATCATATATTTTTAAAAAAAGAGATAAGATAATTTTAAAAAGGTTTCAAAACCTATTTTTATCTATCATAAGAGTGACAGTGTCGCGTGAGAGGGAAGAAAAAAAATTTCAATGCTGATCTTGCGTGTTCAAATTGGGTGGTCATTTGTGGTTCGATTTGGATGATTTTTTAATTTGTTGTTTCTTACATTGTGAGCTTCTACTTGTACGGTCAGATTTTTATTTCTTCATCTCTACTTGTTGGGCTGTTTGTACCCCTTTGTAGGTTTTTAACTTTGTTGTTTGTTGATTTCTACTTTGTTGGTAGTGAGTATAGGTCATTGTGATATTCTTGTTTATTGGGAGATACTTTGCTGTACTTATTGATTTTATAATGGAGATTGTTTCTGGACTAAATCTTGTGGTTTTTACTTCTCACATTGAGGGGATTTTCTACGTTAAAATTGTGTGTGTTCTCTTTGCCTATTTATTTTTGTGCATTCTTAGATATATCTTTTGATGGATATTTTTGGTTAGGTGTATATTTTGTTTCTCACAGGTACTTTCAAGTGGAAAAAATTTTATTGCCTATTTATATGTTGTTACTTCTGCTGTGTACACACTCTTTTTTTTCCAACAATAACTGCATGCAATTTGTGCACGAAATTAAATTATGAATTAATTAATATTCATGAGTCGAATTCCATATATAGATATTATATACTTGGATATATAGCAACCTGGAAAAGATGGTGCCACAGTCACATTTGTATTCCTTTGTACCACAGATTTTTGAATGGGCTTTCCAGTCAGATTGAACGGCGTATTTCTTGGAGCACTTATCACATTTCCACTTCTTCTCGCCGTGCTTTCTGCTAAAGTGCTTTTTAATGCCAGTAAGATCACCTAATGCTCGAGCAGGGTTGTGGTGGACACATGAGAGTTCTGGACAAACATAAACCCGTCTTCGAACTTCTGTGCTGGATCTCTGTTTAAGCTTCCATGGGAGGTTATGGCCTCGCCGGTGCAATTGAAGGTTTTGATCCCTTTGAAACCCTTTGTTGCAGATTTCACATATGAACCGGTTTGTAGTCACCAGGGTGTTTGGCGAGAGAGCTATGACTTCAGCACTTGGATCTGTACACACCCGAGTGCCACACAGATTAAACTCTAGATTTCTCCTAGTCCTACTAGTATAGTAGCTTCACCATTAATTATTAATTTGCACCGAAAGCAAATTAAACGAAAAACCTTTATTTCAAATTGCTTCAATATTGGGATATATATGGCTGAAGAAAGTGACGAAAAGCTGACAAAGTGAAGATAAGTTGATGCAATTCAAAATAACGAAGGAAAATGTGTGATATTGGATTCTTTGTTCACACGGATAAGTCAGAAACATAACATGTAGAAAAAAGAGAGAGAGAAAGATTGAATATAATTCAAATAAAATCCAGCCCTTTTAATTTGACACGCACAAGGAAACAAACACATAAAGTGCACGACAGAGAGAGAGAGATCAGAGAGAGGTATTTCATATGAAAAGAGTCCTTTACCTGAAATTAAACAGTTGTGAAACAAAAATAAAGGAAAAGGAAGAGATCGAGCTAGCAGTCAACAGTGAACAGCAATGATTGTAGACCCCTGCAGGCAATAATTGAGCTTTTTCGACTACGTTACGCACCAATATTTCACCAAATTTGCTATCCAATTTTGGATTAAAACATCTCAGATCCTTTGTTCCCGCTTAAAATAAGATTTAACAGAACAAAATTCAGCTAAAACATTCTACATGCCTTCTGCCAGATCAAGTCTTATCCTCCACTTTTATGTAGCATATTAACTAATTAAGTCTGCCATTATCCAGATAAATTTGATGCAGGCCTTTCTGGGAGATAAAGCCCCATCTTGAGCAATTATATACAAGTAAACTCTACATCATTTGATCATTAAAAAAAAAAAAACCCCTCATTTCATTTTGAGAATCAATGAAAAGGGTGAAGAACTATAAACATACCAGAATTTTTAGTTTATGAATATTCAGTTGCAGGCCACGAATAATAATATTCATATATATAGCTCCCACTTTAATTTTATGATCCATTTAAATTCAAGAAAAGAAAATTATAACCAGTGGTCAGAAAACGTTACTTAATTACTGTCTAGTAACGTTTCACAAAGAAAGAAAAGGAAGAAAACAAAAATAACAATCAATATTTAAATGGAAGACAAAAAAGAAAAAGAGTTAAGGAACTGAGATGGTTGTTAGAAAAGTTACCTGGATTTCCTGGTAGGCTCCTTTTCTTCTTAACAGGTGGAGCTGGTTGTGAATTTGTGTTGGAACCATTGCTATTATTTGTTGTAGTTGAAGTATGAGAATTTGGACTATGGAACTGGCCAAGTATCTCTGATTGCTGGTTAGCTGCATCTTCTCCGGTATTCTCTGTAGAGAAGCTCCCACTGTCACAACTTGTGATGTTTGACATTGAAGGTAGGCAGAGATAAGGGAAATATTCCTTTTCTTAATTAACTTTCTCTTTCTTTCCAAAACTAGTGTTTGTTTTGATTCTAGTTCTTGCAAGCTTGCAGCTGCTCGCAAGAAAAAATGGGAGGAAATTGAAACCGAAAAGATGGGATTTGTATAACTGGAGGAAGACAAAACCCACGAAACTCTCCTCCTCTTATGGTGTGGTGACGAGAGTTCTTGTGAGCACAAGAAAACAAGAACTGGACTTAGGATTTTCATTGTAATAAAATATATTATATTATACTTGTTAAAGGCACTGTTGTTTGTTGTGGCTACACATATGCCCCTGGGAATTGCTTGATATTAAGAGAACACCCTCCACGTAATTTTCTCATATAATTAGCCACTTAGCATATCCTCATAATTTTTAAAGAGAATAATTGAAACACCAATATGCTTCTAAAATATATTATCACAGTATAGAGAAGATGGGTCAACAGGTCAAGACTCAATCAATGAACTTGAGCATGGTTGATTTACTGATTTAGTGCACTAAGATTTTCAATATCATAAAAGAATATTTTTTTTCCAAAAACACGATTAATTGAGTTAATTAACTTATGAATAAGCAAAGGAGCAACATATTATCAGATACACCTCCTTGTTTGTTAAAAGGGTAATATCGGTACTTCATTAAGCTAAATATTTTTAAACTTAAAAGTTTAATTTATTTCACATACTGGTAGCCGAAACTTTGTCTGTTTCTTGATTATATCTATTAATATTATAAGGATTTTATTAAAAAGTATTTAGATACTTGTTAAGAATTTTTTAAAAAAGTTTTTTTTATAAAAAATAAAGTGTATAATGTATTGAGAATTGAAAAAATTCTAATTTTGATGCAAAAATTTTTATGTTGGATTTCTTAAGAAGTAAGAGTGCTTAAGACTTGAGTTGAGATGAATTTAGCCTAATCTAAACTCGATCTGATATATTGATCAAGTCATTTTTTTAAATTTGAACTTGACTCAATTATGTCTGATTAATGATCAGTTAAGATTGAATTGACCTAATATTTTATAGAAAATGTATAATATTAAACATTACACATAATTATATCATAAAATTTTAAAAGTATAAAATTAAAATTAAAAAATATTTTATAATTAATATTATAAAATAAATTATATTAATATAAAATATTATTATGTTATAAAAAATATTAATTTATTTATAAAAAATATATAATTTATCATTCATTTTTATAAAATATATAAGTTCTAAAGTATTATGTTATACTTGATTGGACCAGACCAACTTAGAATGTGACTCAAACTCGACCTTAAAACAAACCAAATCAAATTTTAAGAATTTAAACTTAACCTAATTAATTTTGAGTTAAGACTAGTGATCAAATAAGGACAAATCATGAACACTTCTATTAATAAGTGTCTATAAAAACTAATATTATAATACGAATAAGCTTCTTCCGGAGGTACCCTTATCCTTTAATCAAAACAATAAAACTGCCACTGAGGGTCAGCTGGAGAGTATATATAATTACCAACTTAGCCGTACCAGTCACGGGATCGAATCCTTCCCGAAAATGACCCGACAATAATGCAAAAATTCTTCTGTTCACGTGTGCCTGGGGTAATTTCCAAAGCGCAACAAAGCAGGGGTAATTTTGATATTTAAATTCAAAATGTGGGGTCATTTTGCCATTTCTCGTACCTTCGAATATAATAATGAGCCGTGGCGTGTAATAAGCGTTCTCCTTTACGTATTTTCTTCTATTTTTTAAAAATATATTTTTCTGTTTTCGTTTTTCACAATATTACTCTCTAATGTATAATAAAAAAGTGTCTAAAGTAAATTATAAGCTGCAATTATTTAGTAAAAAGTTAATGAGTATTCAAAAATAATTAAATAGTTAATGAGTAAAGTAAATTATTTATTATCAAAAAATAATTAAAATTTCATAGTAATAAATGTTTATAATTTTATTTTATTTATTTATATTTTAAAATAAGATTCATGGTTGTGTGCTTAACATTATTTACATTATTATGTTACTTTTTCATCATTATTATTTTTTAATTATATATATATATATATTAATTAATTTATACGCATATTAGTAAAAAAGATGTGTGCTTAACATTATTTTATACTATTTGATATTGGTGAAAATTAGATTCATAGCTGAACATATATAGGTCCCTTTTTACAATTTGTTTTGTTGAAGAAAGGAATAATAACCTTTAGTAAATGAAGATTATTATATACACACAAAATATTTTTTACGTATTACATATACCTAATTATTACTATTTATTTCTCTCCCTCCCTCTTTTCATCCTTCACATTATTGATATAGATAAGGAATATGTGGGATGTGTGAAAAATATTATGTGTGTATAATATTTCTCTTATAGAATAGTATATAGTTTAGTTTGATATTTTTTTCGGTTGATAATTTATTGATGAAGAAAAGCAGAATACGGAAGAATATGAGACTATACAATTAATGATAATTGTTGTAACTCAAAAAATTATAAAATCATGAGATTTCTTTTTTGTTTGCGAAGACATATAATTATTGTTTTTTAATAATCGAATTTGACATCTCTTTCAGCTCCATTGCACGTTGTCTAGAGGAGGAAACATGTAGAATTATGTAACAAACTCAAGTGTATGTATCATCTTTTCGTTCTCCTTCACATGGTTTTTCACTGTTTCACAGTTCACTATTATGCAAATGCATTGGATGGGACTTTGGAACCTCAGGTCTGCTATTAATATTTTCATCACGTATGCCTTTATATATGCACAATATTGAACACGTTAATATGCTCCTGCTTTTGTGTCTATCTGCACTGTACTTATCTGTTTAGAAGAATATTGTGGCAATTTAAAATTTCCCAGATCAAAAAATGAAAAAAATTGAATACCTACGCTAATTCATTTGAAAATAAAGATTAAAATAGCAAAAGAAAGTGACCATTCTATAGGCGCTGTTCCCCGTCATTTACGTTTGTTTTTCGTCTGCGTGTGTCTCCTGCGGGTTCAAATCGATGATTAGTGATATTTTCATTTCTTGATGATTAAAACTGAAATGATCGATACGTCATATAATGGGTCCAAACTTATATAAATGGATAGTAGATACATAAACGGCACAAGAAAGTTGAAGTCGACGTATTTATTTTATATATTAGCGATTATCCCATGCTCTACATGATTATTATTATTATTATTTTGAATTTAACTAAAATCTTAAAAAGTATATATATATAAATTAAAAGAGAGAAAATATTTAAAATTGAACAAAAAATGTATAGTTAGATTAAAAGTGAGCTTTAAAGTCTATAAAAAAATTGAATTTAGTAGAAAGCAGCGGATAAATATGCGAATAAAAGATTTTATTCTAAATTTAGAGTTTTTAATTAGGTTATAATTAATTTAAATATTTGCGGCATTAATTTCAATCTTGATTTTTATTGATTTTGGATGTGCTTATTCTGATAAAAAAATTTATAAAAAATATTTTTTGTATTTTTTATCATATTTGAATAAGTTTTTTAAAAAATATATATATAAAGCACTAAAAAAGTTTTTTTAACTAAATTTTGGTACTTTTGAAACAAACATTTTTTATAATATAAAAAATTATTTAAACATGAAAAAAGTATTTGTCAACTATTATATCCAAATATAAAATAACTTTTTTGTTTTTATAAAAACTTCTTTAAAAAATCACATAAATAAATCTTATTTTAAAAAATTATTCAAATGAGTCAATATATTAATAATTAAGAACTAGTCTAAATGCTTAATATATCAATTTTGACATAAAAAATAATACCTAATATATCAATTTCAGGCCCACATCTATTAATGTTGCTCATAATGGCTAATAAATATTTGAATTATGAACTTTAGTTTGAATCTTCAGATCCTTTATTAGTAGAAGATTTGTAATTTAATTATAAATTATTGTTGAAGTTAATAGTTTATTCAGACCTTAAAATTGATATAGTACGTCTTCCTTCACCCTAAATTTTTTTTATTAAAAAAAAGCACGTTGGTTTTTTAATTTCTAAATTAAACATGGTCTCAACATCCATGATTAAACCTTATTCTGATTAAAATAGCAAATAATTATTGCACTTGCTTATTTATTTGCATATACTCATTTCTTGTAAATATGTTTCCATAACTAGGACTGCACACGGGTGAGTCTGACCCGACCAACTCGAACTAACCCAATGTTATATTTTCGGGTTGGTTCGGGTCATCAAATTAGATCGAGTCAAAACTAAATAATCAGATCAATAGTTGATTCGGGTGACGAGTTCGTAAATGCAACTCGTAAGCCCAACCCGACTACCCGATAATCCGAAGTAAAACACAGTCGTTTTATTTCATTTATATCTTACTCTTCATTTCATTTATGTTCCCAATTTCTCTTCCACCGTTCCACGATTCCATTCTTCTTTGAACCCTAGCCCCCCTTGAGCGGCTGAGCAGCCTAAGCCCCTTCCTTGCCACCTTCGTTTGTCCTCCCCAGTCCCTATCATGATGCCGATCGGTGATGTCTAACCAGCCACCATAAGATTCAACGAGTTGCGTCGTTGCTCAGCGTCATTGGATGAGGTGAGGCGCGGATCTGGTCCTCCCCAATCCCCACCATCACGGTTTAGATTCAACCATTCGTGCGTGATTGCCATGTGCCAACCCCTCTATATAATACAAACCCAACTCACTCACTCCCCTCACTGTCACTTTCTCGAGAAAATAGGGTCAGAAAATCGTAACGAGGGAGCGAGAAATCTGTGAAACTAGTGCGATTCCTATAACCTTTTGAACATATCGATGACAACGATCAAGGTCGTGAAGGCTAGCCAAGTCTTCGACAACCGAAGAAATTCCAACGTCGAAGTGAGTTTCATTCACTTGATTTTCCTTTTCTCGTTTTCTGTTTGGGCACTATGAAAATGTGTGAGAAAGAGAAATAAAAAAAATACACACTCTCTTTTAGATGTTAGAGAGAAGGTTTTGATTTGTTTTTATGGAAATTGTTTATGCACAGCTATGATTTCTAAATGAGACTTGTTTTGGGAAGCAACCGACCTGACCCGATTGTGTTTCTGTATTTAGGGGTGGTGGTGTGTCTCTATATTTGTGTGATGATTGTCCAAGGTTTTAAGTGTAAGGGATAGTTTTTAACCTGATTATCCAATCCGAACCAATCCAATTGTAATCGGGTTAGTTCGGTTCGAGTTATTCAAAATTTTTTTCTCAAAATCGACTCAATCCAACCCGACCTCAATTGATTAGTTTAGATATTTTTTTCTCCTGAACCAAAACCAACGTGACCCGCATGCAACCCTATCCATAACTGCTTTATTTGTGTGAATCTTGCTATCAAACATGGTCTCAACAACAATGATCGTACACGTCATTAACGCTGTGGCCGATAGTGATAGAACAACTTTTCTTATTATTATCATATTTGCCTACCAAAATTTGTCTTCCTCCATCTGACAATCTCCAGTTCCATATTTATAGCGACCTCTCTACTTGTTATTTGTTAATTTCTAATTTTGAGTTAAGATTAAGATTAATACCTTTTATATGTAACATAAACGGGGATAATGTCAAATATCTCTGTGAATCAATTAAAAGTTGAAGGATTAGAGTCAGCAAAAAAAAAAAAGTTGAAGGATTATTTTCCGCCTCTTCATGAGATATGTTGACAAAATGAAACCATTATTACTATTCAACTCACTATTCTGTATTCCCCTCTTTCTTTTCTCCCCTTCCATTAATATGAATCAACAACCTGAGTATAATTGAACACGATATAAATTTAATTAAGGAACTGTTCTAAAAAAAAAGGATGAATAAGTTAGTAGAGTAAATTAAAAAACGAAAAAAAAAATGAGTGATTTACGGTAAGTTTTAATTTCGATTCTATCTGCCGTCATTATAAAAAAGAGATTGAATGAATTGAAATTTGAATAATGACTTTAGCCTATTGTGATCATACTCTTAATCCGTTTTCAAGGAAATTAATTATCATTGCTTTAATCGTTCAATTCACAAGTCATCTCCAAACAATTTCTTTTTTCTTTAGAAAATCCCAGATTTTTTTGTTGGTACGTGAAATCCCAGAATTTTTATTCCTCAAAGATGGTGAAATCTGCTGTAGGGAGTTTGGCCATAGCATGGTCCATTGACAAATAATGTTCCCCACTGCGTTCTGAACTATGAAGCACAGACACGGATATGGACAGAGAACACGACACGGATACGGATACGGAGACACATCAATTTCAAAAATTATAGGATATTTGACACGCGCATATATATATATATATATATATATATATATATATATATATATATATATATATATATAATTTCAAAATTTAAAAAAAAATTCATAATTCATTAATATCATTTCTATAAGTTTAAAGATTTATAATATTTTAATATATGTCATATATGTCAATATTTGCTATCTAGTAAGCCTCTTGTTAGACCATTTGTGTACCGCAAGTGCACGGGTCGTTCAAGTAACATAGATACAGAGTAAAAGTTCGTTCCCACGAGGACAAGGTTTCCATTACTAAGTAGCAACCAATAGTTCAGCTAGATTCTAGTCAAGGACATATCAAATAAAGAAAAGCAATTAATCTAAATCTAAACTACCAAAGCAATAACATAGGGGTTTGGAAATCTAGGGAATCCTTCTTCACTTCCTACTTCATACTAATGATATGCAATCCTTACAAGTAACATCAATGCTTAGTTAGTTTAGCTTGAGAATCTGATTTAGTCAAAAGCCTATGTCTAGGTCGATCAACCCTGGTGTCATTTACCTAATTCACTATGGTTCTTATGGTTGCATGAGGACTAGTGTAAACTCCACTAATGAACGATCTATTCTCAAACACACGCTAATACATGGCTAAAAGGTATATTTCTATCCAGTTAGCGAATCAACTCATCCAAGCCAATTGAACTCGTCGAACATGCATCAACCATACCATGTCCATCTCCATAAATCCCTATGTCTAGTTCATTTGCATCAATTAAGATCATGCAATTGTTGATCAAACAGAAGCAAGCATTAAGCATAGGCATAGAAGAACAAAGCTAAACATCAATAGAAACTCAAATTCATACATAAACATCAATAATCATATAAAGATCCAAAGTATTTCCTAAATACAGCTTCTAATCAATTGAACACGAATTTACAGAGCAAAAAAATGCTCAAAAGATAAAGGAGAAGAAGAAAACTCAGGGAGAAGAGGAAGGATGCCATTGATGAGATCCTTGAAGCTTGAATCCTCTTCCTTAAGGAAGAGAACCTCCAACCTAGCCTTCCTAGGCCTCCAATCAGCCCAGAAATAAAGCACAAAGCCGTAGCTCCTCTAAAACCTAAAGCTATCTACGGAGCTCTCCAAACTCCCTTTACAAAATCTAATAAAATCTATTTATAGACTCAGCAAAACAGAGGCACGCCGCGGCATTGATTTGCCCACGCCGCGGCGCGTGTTAAATTAGGTCAGGGACGCCGCGGCATTGAACAGTGCACGTCGCGGCATTGTCTGCTGAAATGCTGATTTTGCTTTCTCTTCCAATTTCAGCTCAATTGCTCCACATATCATCTTGTTTGGAGCCCTTCCTGTGATAGAGAAAACACCAAATCAATAACAAATATAAATTCACTTAATCACATATCAAATATGCTCAGTTTGCTCATATAACATACTGGAAATGTATCATAATTGGATATAACAAATATAAGCATAAAACCTTCCAAATATGCATGAATACAAGGACTTTAGCAATCTTTATAACTCAGATATAGGGCACAAATAATTACACTTTGTGTAGTTATCACACCCCCAAACTTAACCTTTTGCTAGTCCTCGAGCAAAACAAAGTATGATCAAGTAAACTCACTTAAACAATTTAAATATAACATTCAGCACTTTTAAGTTTCAATCTTTCTTTTCTTCAATTAAATCTAGCTACTAGTATGCAATGATTACTTCAATCCATAAAAAGTGTGCAAATGCCCCTAAACCAGTTTCACACATATATAATCCTTCACATGCCAACAATCCAGCTTCCTTCAATGCAATCCACATTAACCCACGAACATGCAAGATAAACTTTGCAATTCAATTCATACACATCCGGATAAATTTATAAACATACATATAAATGAATCATCAAATCCACAAAATTGAATCTAAACTCTCTCTCCACTAATGTAAACCACACACAACTGAGGATCAAGAGGGTCTTTAAAGCTTGTAATGTTAGGCCATGGTATTGGGTAACAGAAAAGAAGGGAAAGGATACAAACAAACATTGAAATACATGAATATGTGATTTCAATACTTGAGAACAAGCGAAACTAGCAGGGTATTCTTCAGTGAAGATCACAACTTACCAGAACCATGCAATGCTTTTCATTTTTAAGCTCTTTTCTTTCTTTTTCATGCTTTGCTTTTCTCTCTTTTCATTTTCTTTCTTTTCACTTTTACAAAGCATTTCTTTTGCTTTTCTTTTGATCGCATTTAGTTCCTTCAGGCTCATTTTTCTCAAACATACATACCCTAAATCACCAAACTCACTTCAAGAAATAACACCTCATGTACTCAACAAACAATGAAGGTAGGAAGAAAATGCACTGCTTTCACATGCATTGGAACGGTTAACAGGTTAACGATGACAATGGTTTGAAAAACAAATAAGGCCAAACAATTAACAGGCTTCAAAGGGGACCTAAAGATATAATCATTCAGGGTAAGCTTTTTAAGGCTCAATCGGTCCAATGAATGCCCTAATCATTTCCTCAGTCATGCACAATCTAGGATTTCGCCTCAAGAGAGTTTAAAAACAATTTCTAGGATAATCAAAACTCTACATATACATCCATAAACTTTCTCTAAACATGCACTCATCTCATATTCAAAATTACACTTGCATCTAAGCAGAATGTAAATCATACATCAAAAGCAACTAAACTATTTCACATACTTTAAATCACATAAGGTTTCACTCACAAAGGGGCAAATAGCAACCTTTCATATCATGAACAATCAAAACAACACCAGCAGTCTTGTAAAAATTGAAACTTCTTTTGAACCCCTCAGTAATAACCAATTCAAATCGAACTTATTGAAACTTTGTGGTTATCACAACTGCATCTTTTCAAGTATCATTACATGCATTCATAATACATCATATTCATCCCAAGCATGTAAAGATACTCCCCCAAACTTAAGTGAGACAAAGTCCGCACTTTCCAAGAATTCCCGGGGTCTTGAGTCTAAAAATAGATTAAAATTTAATAAGAGAGCTAAATAATAAAAACAATTATATTAACAAAAGAATGAAAAAGAAAAAAAAATAAAAAAAAAAAAAAAAAAATGAAGAAGAAAAATGAATAAAAACAAAATATGAACAAAATATACACAAACCGAGATTCACGCCGCGGCATTGAACAAGACACGCCGCGGCGTAACCCTCGTCTCTGTAATTCTGCGCAGAAAAAAAATTCTGGGCGCCGCGGCATTGAACAGCTGCACGCCGCGGCATGAGAAGCCGATCGCTAAATTTAGCAAAGAAACCCAGCTTTTTGCTGAAATTGGTTCAAAGTGGCCTCCAAAGAAGAAAGAAAACATGCCCAAAAAGCTATTTTACAAAATGTACAACTAAAAATTATAAAAACTACAAAATCAACATATTTAACCTATACATTACTAATAACTAAACAAAAGCATATAAACTAACTAAAATCAAAACAATCAAACATACTAATATATATAAGAATTAAAACTAACTAAACTACAAAATCTAACATACTAACCTATTTATAAGCTAAAAACCTAACTAATGCATAAAAACTAATTAACTTACTAAACTCTAACATACTAACATATTTAAGACTCTAAACTAAACTGACTAACATACTAAATCATAAATACTAACTATAAGAATACAAAAATTAAATTTACTAACATATTTATAAGACTTTCAACTAAAGAAAAAAACTTACTAATTACATACTATTTAACAAAAACAATAAAACCTGGGTTCCCTCTCAAGAAGGGCCTGAGTTATAGTCCCGGCAGGACTTTCACAAGGCAAACCCGCCAACTCTTTCGATCATGGCCGGTTTGTTCACAAAAGTGATGGATTGGATGGTAGGCCTTCCTTCGCCTGAATAGAGGTCACCGTCGCGGGTTCTCGAGCTCCCACAAAGGCCTCGAATGACAAAGCTCATCCTCAATTTATTATACCTATATACAAAGAATAAAGACAGAATTTAACATAGAGTATTTACAACTTGAATTAGAACTAACCAAACTCATTGTTGATATTAGTAATATGGAATTCAACCGTTATCCCCCAGCAATTGCTAAGGAATAAGGCTAAAGACTTTGGAAATACACCATTGTCCCTAAGAACGGGCGCCAAAAACTTGTTAGACCATTTGTGTACCGCAAGTGCACGGGTCGTTCAAGTAATACAGATACAGAGTAAAAGTTCGTTCCCACGAGGACAAGGTTTCCATTACTAAGTAGCAACCAATAGTTCAACTAGATTCTAGTCAAGGACATATCAAATAAAGAAAAGCAATTAATCTAAATCTAAACTACCAAAGCAATAACATAGGGGTTTGGAAATCTAGGGAATCCTTCTTCACTTCCTACTTCATACTAATGATATGCAATCCTTACAAGTAACATCAATGCTTAGTTAGTTTAGCTTGAGAATCTGATTTAGTCAAAAGCCTATGTCTAGGTCGATCAACCCTGGTGTCATTTACCTAATTCACTATGGTTCTTATGGTTGCATGAGGACTAGTGTAAACTCCACTAATGAACGATCTATTCTCAAACACACGCTAATACATGGCTAAAAGGTATATTTCTATCCAGTTAGCGAATCAACTCATCCAAGCCAATTGAACTCGTCGAACATGCATCAACCATACCATGTCCATCTCCACAAATCCCTATGTCTAGTTCATTTGCATCAATTAAGATCATGCAATTGTTGATCAAACAGAAGCAAGCATTAAGCATAGGCATGGAAGAACAAAGCTAAACATCAATAGAAACTCAAATTCATACATAAACATCAATAATCATATAAAGATCCAAAGTATTTCCTAAATACAGCTTCTAATCAATTGAACACGAATTTACAGAGCAAAACAGTGCTCAAAAGATAAAGGAGAAGAAGAAAACTCAGGGAGAAGAGGAAGGATGCCATTGATGAGATCCTTGAAGCTTGAATCCTCTTCCTTAAGGAAGAGAACCTCCAACCTAACCTCCCTAGGCCTCCAATCAGCCCAGAAATGAAGCACAAAGTCGTAGCTCCTCTAAAACCTAAAGCTATCTACGGAGCTCTCCAAACTCCCTTTACAAAATCTAATAAAATCTATTTATAGACTCAGCAAAACAGAGGCACGCCGCGGCATTGATTTGCCCACGCCGCGGCGCGTGTTAAATTAGGTCAGGGACGCCGCGGCATTGAACAGTGCACGCTGCGGCGTTCAATATTTCGTAGCCTCTGACTTTGGATGCAGGGGACCTCCACGCCGCGGCATTGAACAGTGCACGTCGCGGCATTGTCTGCTGAAATGCTGATTTTGCTTTCTCTTCCAATTTCAGCTCAATTGCTCCACATATCATCTTGTTTGGAGCCCTTCCTGTGATAGAGAAAACACCAAATCAATAACAAATATAAATTCACTTAATCACATATCAAATATGCTCAGTTTGCTCATATAACATACTGGAAAGGTATCATAATTGGATATAACAAATATAAGCATAAAACCTTCCAAATATGCATGAATACAAGGACTTTAGCAATCTTTATAACTCAGATATAGGGCACAAATAATTACACTTTGTGTAGTTATCACCTCTCTTAAAAAATATGAAACATAATTTCTATTGACATAATTTAAAAAATCTCCTAAACTAACTAGATGGAATATTGGTGTGAGGCAAGCTTCAGTGACAACGAAGTAGATGACTTGGTACGAGCAGAGGTAGAAGAAACAGATGAAAATAGTATTGTGTGAAAAGATAAAACTTAAAAGTATAATAGTAGCGTGTGAAAAGATAAAACTTAAAATACTAGTATGTGAAAATAGTGACTTAAGACGTCAGTCATGTGAGCTTGAGTGAGTTACAAGCTGTTGGAAGTAAAAATAAAGATTTGGCAGTTCGTCGGTTGATGGAGGTTTTGAGGAAATTTTCTAAAATATTGAGCCGACAGAAGTGTCAAATGGAGAAGTCGACAGTAGCATTGGATAAAGAGGAAGATTCTAATGAGGTTAAGGTATTGATGTCAGTGAGAAGAAGTATCCAACAGGGAGATTGCATTAAGTCGACGAAAACTGTTTAAGAGTAGTCGAGTGCTGGTTTCGTCGAAAATTGGGTACTTGCTGAAGAATAAAACCGCTTGAACGTGTTGGTTTTTTTAGGATGTCAGTTATTTTTGATATTGTCTATAAATACCAGTAGCCATAATGTAAAAGGGGAGGTTATTTGCTGATACAAAATCCTAACATCTCAACCCGAGCAGATTAAAGGATTTTTGTCCAAGTATGCCTTCCTTTTCCATTTCATGTCATTTAAATTAATGCAATGTTCCTTTAAAATTCTTTACTTTTTCAGTCTCGTCTTTTAAATTTTCTTTACAGTTCTTCGTACTTTTATCTCGCTTTTTTTTTCTTGTTTTTTTCCATTTAAATTCTGCACTTTAATTTCGTGCCATTTACATGCTTTCAATTAATTTTCTCGCATTTTAAGATTCCTCGCTTTCGATTTCTTTAAATTTCCTTAATCTTTTCAAACTTTCCTTTATGCATTTTCATGTTTATTTTACTTCAAATTGCTTAAATTTCTTTTGTTTACTGTTAAAACCATTTTTATAACGAGATTACCACATAACTCGTGAACCCACATTCGTTTTGATACATTTATTTGTTTGTTGAAATTAATTCTAAATCTTTGAACCAAAATTATGCATAAACAAATTGGCACGCCCGGTGGGACGAGTTTAGAGTAACTCGTAGTATCATAGGAAATGGTTTTATGCGTTTAAGGAGTGAAAGATTTATCTACTCTTCTCAGAATACGCAAACCATGAGTAATGTAAGTAGTCAGGCTTCGAATATATCTTCGACAGCCGTTACTATGTCACCCTCAACTGTCGTTAATACTGGTTCGGTAGAGGATGTTATAGCAACTGGTGCTCTCTGGAGTAATCCAGTAGCAGAACAAGTGTTGCCTGGAATGACTCAGCTATCGCCGAGTCAGCCAAGTAACCAAAGCATAATAAATTCAAATTTGAGGTTTGTGCCCCAATATGGGTTGCCACCGAATTATGTACCTCCTATTATGGCACAAACGGGACTTTGCTCTACTTTAACTAATACTGTCAGACAATCAGTAGCTTCACAAGGCCAACCACAGATAAGTTTGGCCTTGGCAAGTTTTGGTAGCCAAAGAGTAGGGGTTGCAAGTACAAGCAATCCAACTCCCTTTCGACAAGAGAGATTGAATTTGGGACCAGTTTTCCCAAACATATCGAGAGACAATCCCCAAAGTATAACAGGGCCAACTATGAATTCTTTGGCCAGTTTTCGACAACAGATGGATGAGAGTAATCATGATATGGTGCATATGTTCACTCAGCAAATGGGTGCTGTGATTACGCCAATCATGGAAAATACAAATAATGTTTGCAGTGCATTAGCTCAGCAAATGGCAAGGCTAAACCAAGCCTTGGGACTAGGTGATGTGGCCAATAATAATATTCAGGGAGCCCAGCCTGGGGTAAATCGGGAAATGGTCACACCGCAGGCAAATGTGGGACAAAATCAACAAAACTTAGATCAATTAGGCCAAAATGATCAGTCCCGTTTGGAATATGGAAATGTCCATATGCTCCGTCGAGGAAATGAGGATCAAATGGCCAGAAATGATGTGGCCATGAGATTGCTTCGACAAAATCTTGGGGGGCACCAAGTGGTTGAACAAAATGTAAACCAATTAGTGGAACAAGTGCTGAATAGATTTGGTTTTAACGTTGGCTACGCCAACCAACCATATTTTGTATCAGCATTTCCTGAATGGGTCCAACAGGCAGAGTTGCCTAGAGGAGTTAAGATTCCAAAACTTTCTAAGTTTGCAGGAGAAAGTGGAGAATCGACCGTCGAACATATTGCACGGTTTACAATAAAGATGGGGGAGTTGGCCACTGTTGAAGGCCTTAAAATGAGATTCTCCCTAAGTTCCCTCACAAAAAATGCTTTTTCCTGGTTTTCGACATTGAGACCAAATTCAGTCCACTCCTGGGCTCAATTGGAAAGAAGCTTTCATGATCAATTTTTTAGAGGAAATTTGAAAGTGGGACTCGCAGACCTTTTCAACATCAAAAGGATGTATAATGAAACTGTGGATGACTATCTTACTAGGTTTCGACAAATAAGGAGTAGATGTTTTACTCCTATACCTGAGGTCGAAATAGTAAAGATAGCTGCAAACGGTTTAGATTATTATATAAGAAAGAAGTTGGTGAATTAACATTTGATTGATCTTGCTCAGCTAGGTGAAAAAGTTAGGCAAATAGAACAGCTAAAAGTTGAAAAGATTCAAAAACAAAAAAGATTTCTTAAAAGAGAAAAGGTGGCATTTGTCGGATTAAATGAATCCGATAATGAGTTTGAAGGAAGCGATGATGAGTTCGAAGTTAACGTTGCTGAACTTCAGAACGATCCTCCTTATGTTTGTCAGGCATTACAGCCTATTAGAAATAAGGAGAAAATGGGTTACGTTAATAGAAAAACATATACATTCGACGTAAACAAAGCCGACAAGATTTTTGATTTGTTACTAAAAGACAAACAGATTAAATTGTCGGAAGGTCATAGGTTGTTAAAGTTGGATGAAATTAAAGACCGAAAATACTGTAAGTTTCATAATAGTTTCGGTCATGTTACTAATGAATGTGTTCGTTTCAGAGACTTAATTCAAAAAGCAATAATGGATGGGCGTCTGAAGTTTGCCGACAAGCTTAAAGCGGATATGAAAGTTGACACAGATCCATTTCAGGCTGAAGTATCTTGTGTTGACCAGCAAGTTCCTTTAAATGTTGGGATGCTCAACATAAGGAAGTTGCAAGAGTTCAACATGGATACAAAGGATGCAACCGACGTATATCCTAAGCCAGGTGAGTCTCTTGAGGCATTTCTTGAAAGAAAGAAAAATGAGGGCAAGGTAAGGTTATGCCCAAGGTGTAATGCAGTATATCATGAGCTTGCTGCGAAGAAAGCTGCTGAAGAACAACTGAGTATCCAACAAGGTAAGAAAAAAGTTCTCGACGGAAAAACCTGGAGACCACAGAAGACTTTTCATGCTCCAAGGCCAAAGCAAGTTTACATGCCTAGGCCTAACATGAATGGTTGGTTAGTCGAACCACAGGGGTTTGTAGGAAACAAAGCTCATGTCAGACCATTCAAGACTAGGGTGCCACCTGCTAATGTTGCGGTGAATAAGTGGATGAAGAATTCCGTAATGGATGGACATACGTATTTTCGACGGAATGTGTCCGCCAGGAGGGGTAATTTCCAAAGGGATCAACCTTTTTGGAATGAAGACTACAAGAATGGAAGGATCAATCTAGAAAAAACTTCGATTGGCCAAGATGAAGCAGGGCCATCAAAGGTTCTTCCAATGTCGAAAAGCAAGAAAAGGAGATTACAGAGATTAAGACAAGCACAGAAGAGAAGAGATATGGCTGAAGGGTTAGTGATCAAGGAACAGCCCGTAGAAACAGGTTGTTTGGTGGTCGAGAAGAAACCAATGCTTGATCAGGATAAAGATGGTAGGAAGATAAAAAGTATTGTTACCAAGGGATCATTCCCAGAGGAGCCGACAACAAATGCAGTTAGACGGCTTGATACTGATGATAAATTCCGACAAGAAAGGTTGGAAGAAATAAGAAGGGGTAAGCAAGTTCGAAGGCCAATTCCAAATAAAACAAAGAGGAAATAGCCAATTGGGTTTATAGCGGCAGAAAAAGAGGCAAGAAAGAACAGTTTACCAGTCGAAAAGGACAAGGAGTTGATCAGCTCGACAATAGGAAAAGAGCAGATTAAAGACTTTGGAATTGAAAATAGTAATATTGAAGACTGATCAAACGAAGAAATCAGGAGAGTTTTAGAAGACCCAGATCAAGATGTTGAGTGGAGGAAGAAAATGCTCGACATAAGAAAAGAAAGAGAAAGATTGACAAAGCTTGACTGCCAAAATGTGGACTCAATGGCTGATGAAGTTATTGAGGCCTTGAATGATCCAGAGGATCCTTTAGGCCTTGGTGATGAGGAGCAATTCGACATGGATATCAACATGGAAGATAGTCTGGATGATATCTTGACGGCTATGGATAGCAATTTGTCGTCAGAAGATTACTTAAGGATTGGAAGGCATTTAAGTGATGAAGAGCCGTCTGACGAAGAGGAATTCTTGAAGTCAATGAGTGTCAATCTAGTTTCGGTGTTACCTGTAGATTTTGAAGGGTATCACGAAATTGAATACACTGGGGAGAATGAAGAAGATGTTGATGACCTCGACGATCATTGGCTTCTTTTTCAGGACAATATGATCACGGTCTTTGACAATACAGCTCAGCTTGAAAAATCGACAGAAGATCAGAAGGCTCATTTACGACCGTTACACATCAAGGCTCTGTTGGAAGGAAAAACCCACCAATAGAGTTTTGATCGACGGGGGGGCAGCAATCAACTTAATCCCAAGGGCCATGATTAAAAAACTTGCGAAAGATGAGTCAGATTTGATGTCGACAAACATGATAGTCATGGATTTTAGTGGTAAAACTTCTCCATCAGACGGAATGGTGATGTTGAAGGTACAAGTCAGATCCGTTGTAAGGCCGACATTATTTGTGGTAATACCGACGAAGTCAAGTTACAATCTTCTACTTGGGAGAGATTGGATCCATGCCGTCGGAGCCATACCATCAACAGTTCATCAGAAGCTCATTCTTTGGAATGAAGACGACCAAGTTGAAGTAATAGAAGAAGATGACAATCCTTGCTATCTTCAGCAACTTCATGTCGATTTCAGAATATATGCTCCAAGTGTTAAACCAGTAACAGCGAGTGGTGGAGTGATTAATAAGGACGCACTTGAAGTTTCCTTAAGGGATCAGTTTGGTGTACGACTGGTGAAGAAGGCCGAAGAAGATCGGTCAAGCACTAGTTATGAGTGTTAAGGATTACTCGAGAAAAATTGTCAGCTTATTTAGCCGACAAAAAGTATTCTTATTTGAAAGCATCTTTGTCGGATTGTATAATTGATGACGGTCCTTTAGGATTTGAAAAAGGGCTTGATGAAAATAGAGTGTGGAAGTAAAGATCCTTTGGAAGAAATAAACTTGGGCACTGAAGCAGATAGAAGGCCCATTTTCGTAAGTTCATTTCTGCCAAAGGATTTTAAAGAAAAGCTTGTCTGGTTAATTATGGAATATAAAGATTGTTTTGCCTGGGATTATGATGAAATGCCTGGATTGAGTAGAGATCTTGTCGAGCACAGATTACCTCTGAAAGAAGGATGCAGACCTGTTAGGCAAGCTAATAGGAGATTTGCACCTGAAGTGATATTAAAGATAGAAGAGATTGAAAGATTGCTCAAAGCCAAATTCATCAGAACAACCAGGTATGTCGAATGGCTTTCTAATATTGTTCCTGTAGTTAAGAAAAATGGCAAGTTGAGAATATGTGTAGATTTTAGAAATTTGAACACTGCCACACCTAAAGATGAGTATCCTATGCCAATTGCGGACATGTTAGTTGATGCCGCATCTGGACATGAATTATTAAGTTTTATGGATGGCCATGCAGGTTATAATCAAATTTTTATTGCCGAAGAGGACGTGTCGAAAACTGCCTTCAGGTGCCCAGGAGCTATTGGGACATTTGAATGGATAGTCATGCCTTTCGGTTTAAAGAATGCAGGGGCCACTTATCAGAGAGCAATGAATACAATTTTCCATGATGTCATTGGAAAATTTATGGAAGTCTACATCGACGATGTCATTGTCAAGTCGGAAACGAAGGAAAGCCATTTGACAAACTTAAGGCAGGCATTCGACAGAATGAGGAAGCATAGCCTTAAGATGAATCCAGAAAAATGCGGTTTTGGAGTGTCGGCTGCCAAATTCTTGGGTTTCCTAGTCCATAAAAAAGGTATAGAAGTGGACAAGAATAAAGCCAAGGCAGTTTTGGAGGCCACACCACCGACAAACAAGAAAGAATTGTAATCTTTTTTAGGAAAAGTTAACTTCCTAAGAAGATTTATATCCAATTTGTCGGGAAGAACCAGAGTTTTTGCTCCATTGATCAAGTTGAAGGCTGAACAAGATTTTGTGTGGGAACCTTGCCACCAGGAAGCCTTCGACCAGATAAAATAGTATTTGACAAAACCATAGGTCATGATGCCTCCAGTGCCTCGTCGACCGTTGAAATTGTATATATCAGCATCGAAGAAACCATAGGAAGTATCTTTGGCTCAAGATGTGAATGGCGTCGAAAAGGCCGTGTATTATCTTAGTCGGGTTTTAAATGATGTCGAGAGAAGATATAGTGCAATAGAGAAACTTTGTTTAGCATTGTATTTCTCATGTACTAAGCTTAAATATTACATGATGCCTTGTAATGTACTGGTTATGTCAAAAACTGATATAATAAAATATGTTATCAAAACCAGTGTTAAATGGTCATATTGGAAAATGGACTATCGCTTTGTCAAAATTTTCTTTACAATATGTACCAATGAGAGCAGTAAAAGGCCAAGCAATTGCCGATTTCTTGGCCGATCATCCTTGTCTGGATGTAGAAAATATAAATATTATCGGTTTAAAACCTTGGTGTTTATATTTTGATGGTTCAAGGCATCAAAATGGAATTGGAGTGGGGATTTTAATTGTTTCCCCTCAAGGTACTCCAACTAAGTTCATGTTTGAACTTAAATATACTTGTTCTAACAACGAGGCTGAATATGAAGCCTTAATTGTCGGATTGGAGATACTAGTGGAAATGAAAGCACGTAATGTGCATATATTTAGTGATTCGCAGTTGGTCGTTAAGCAACTTGCCCAAAAATATAAATGTGTTAGTGAAAATCTAATGAAATATTATGTTGTGGCAAGTAAGCTAATGAAACAATTCGACGAGATAACTGTCGAACACATTTCCAGAGATTTAAATGAAGAGGCTAACGAATTAGCACAAGTAGCCTCTGGTTATAGACTTTCATCTAATGTTTTTACAAATCTAATGGAAATAAGGGAACTTTTATATCCATTAGAGGAAAGAGATATACTACAAAATGGCATTTCGACGATTAATGATTGCAGACAACCAATATTGAGTTATTTGGAAAATCTCAGTCAAGATATGCATAGAAAGCTCAAGTATAGAGCATCGAAGTTTGTGGTATTAGGGGGAGCCTTGTATAGAAAGTCTGTCGATGGAAATTTAGAAGTTTGTCTGAGTGAAGCAGAGGCTTATATTGCCTTGGCAGAAGTCCACGAAGGAATTTGTGGAGCTCATCAGGCAGGTGAAAAGATGAAATGGGTCCTTCTACGTCAAAGGTATTATTGGCCAACACTAGTTAGGGATTGTATCATGTTTGCCAAGTCTTGTGAAGAGTGTCAAAGACATGGCCATATACAAAATGTTCCTGCTAGTGAGTTACATGCTATAGTTAAACCTTGGCCTTTCAGAGGATGGACTTTGGATTTAATTGGCCAAATTCATCCTTTCTCGTCGAAAGGACACAAATACATTCTAATAGGAGTCGATTACTTCACCAAATGGGTTGACACTGTAGCCTTGAAGGATGTAACTCAGCAGGATGTGATTAACTTTATTGAAGATAATATAGTTTGTCGGTTTGGAATACCACAAACTTTGACAACTGACCAAGGATCAGTATTCATTGGAAAGAAAGTTGTCGAATATGCCAGTTCAAGGAAAATTAAAATGCTCACGTCGACGCCATATTATGCTCAGGCAAATGGCCAAGTAGAGGCCATGAACAAAATAATCATAAATTTGATTAAAAAGCATATTGGTCGACAACCTAGAAACTGGCATAATACCCTTAATCAAATTCTATGGGCATATAGAAATTCACCAAGAGAATCGACGGGCACTTCACCATATAAGTTAGTTTATGGTCACGATGCAGTGTTACCAGTTGAGATCAATCTTCAATCCATTCGAATTCAAAAACAAGACGAGTTACCAATTGAACATTATTGGAACTTGATGTTTGATGAATTAAACGAATTAAGTGATAAAAGATTAGTAGCTCTAGAAAACTTGATTCGACAAAAAGAAAGAATTGCAAAGTTTTACGACAGTCGAATTAAGTATAAATCTTTTAAGATTGATGACTTGGTTTGGAAAGTCATTCTGCCTATGGATAAGAATTGTCGAGAATATGGAAAATGGTCCCCAAAATGGGAAGGGCCATTTAAAATTACTCAAGTATTTTCTGGGAATGCTTATGCACTTGTCGAGGTTAATTCTAGTTTGAGGATTAAATCAATTAATGACAAATATTTAAAGCCATATAAACCGACAATGTATGAAGTGAAGATAGAAATTGAGTAAAAATGAAATTTCATTCATATATTCAACAAATACAAATTACATACTGATGTTACATTTGGTTTAGATTGTCAAGGAAGATAACTGAGAAATAAACTTATTCTAAATAAAGCAGAAGTTTCTCCCCAGCTGAATGTGTTCTAAATTGAGCTCGTAGGGCCTGAGGAAGAGGAAGGAGTAGACGACCCTTAACTTGTCCTGGACGAGATTTTGGATGGTCGTCTACTCCCTGATGAGCCATTCTCGTCATAATAACCATGTTTTAAAAACATTGGGTTATTACGATGATTACTGAAGCTCATCAAGAATATTACGATTCTTACTGAAGCTCAAAATAAGAGTCACCATTAATACAGAAACCTTCTTCCATTTTTCCCATTGAGAGAAGATGAAATTTTCTGATGACATGGTAAATTTCGTTGAAAAGGAAGAAAGGAAGGGTTGGGTTATACTCTTTGAACCTTGGTGTCTCGGAGGACACTATTTATAGGGATTTTTTGCGGAATAGGTTATTAACTTACGTTTTGTAACTTACGTTATAATTAATTAAATTAATTATGATGTATAGTTACGAGATGCGTTGAAAAGAAACAGAATAAAAGAGCATTTAAATTTATATTTAAAAAAAATGTGTATTGGAAACTGAGAATGTTTATTAAGTATTGGCCTAGAAGGCCATACAAATTCTGTCGGATAGATAGACCGACAATATATAAAAAAAATACTTAGAATTTTTGAAGAACCCCCCAGGAATCTTCTAAAGATTGCTTGTCGGAGCAGGCAGTTTGATATTCCACTTCAAGAGAATTTATTTTTGCCAATACATTTTTGGCTTCCACAGCCCATTGCTTGGTATTATTGGCAATACTCTGTTGTCTGGCAATCCCTTGTTCTGATGTTGTTTGAAGTTTTTGGTTGTGACGACGAGCAGCCTCGAGTTTCTTCTCCAAGTCTTCAATTTCCTTATCGAGCTCTTCTTTTTAGTTTTTCCTTTTATCAGATTTTCCTTGAGTAACACTTTCACTTTTTTCGGTCAACCTGCTTCAAAATCCTGGATTTCTCTTGAATCTCTTGTGTGTAAGCGAGGAATGACTCGACGAATGGTGGCATTTTTGCCGTTAAACTTTGAAGAAAATCTTTAAATTGTCGGAAGAGCTAGTTATGGGTAATTCTTGAGCAAGAGGCTCAAGCTCAAGTACGACTGTTGCCCTCATTCTTTCTTGTAGAGGTTGGTGAAATCAAGTGCTCAAAAGAATAGGTAAAGGCATTTTTCAACTCGTTTAAGAGTCCATTAGTAATATGGGAATCACATGGAATCTTGTCCAAGTTGAGTCGAAGAGCGAGCCGATTGAGGAGAACTTTGGTGGCCGCCCGACAACATTGTGATCAATTCGTCAAGTCTGCCTCCATATCCTCGCCACTTTCTCGGCACTGACAATCATTAAGTTGGTTTTTGGAGGAGATAGAGGTGGATTAATTGGAGCAAATTCGCCTTACAGGTGTCCATGTTGAATTCTTACGGGATGATTTGAGCGGGATTGGTTTGCCCGAATGAGAAGGACCTTCAATACCTGGGGGGATTGGAGTTTGTTCGAGACTTCGGACAGTTTGGGATTATGTCGGAAGTGAAGAAACGGTAGATGTAGCAAGGATCAAGGGAGTGTGAGATCCTGGAGGATTCTTGGTTCCTAACCTTAAAATTTATAAATTGTCGTATATAGCCAAGCTTGTTGAATCGAAGATGAATAGAAGAAATTTCAGAATAAATAATACATTGAAAATAGTTGAATGAGGTGAGATACATTACCTCAGGAGATTGTTGAATCGGATCTTCAGTTCTTGGTTCGACAGTTGGTTTAAGAAGATGGTCTGTAGGTTGTTCATCTTCTAGATCCTGAAATGATAGAATTAAGTGTTAAATAAGTGGTAGGAATCAAGAATTTAAGGAAAAGAAGTATGTTAATCTACCTCAGATGAAAGACAAATGGTATCTGTTTCTTCGACAGGAGGCTTTGAAGTAGAAATGCTGGTTTGAGTCTTCTTTTTCTTTTTCTGTGGAGACAAAAAGGGTGAGGTTTTGTTGCATGGTATTAAGGAATGTACAATAATGAGGCATACCTTTGGAGGATGTGCTGGAGATGGAATTGAAGATTCGACATGAGAAACCAAGGTAGCAGGAGCAGATTCGCTAATTTGAATCCGACAATAATTTAGACTGGAACAAAGTTAAAACCGTCTTAATATATGGTCGGAAAAGTATATACCTTGAGGGTTTTTGATTTGGCAGCGTCTTGTTTCAAAGGACTTTTTGTCGGTATTGATGCGGCAGATTTGGCCTTTGAAGCCTTGGGAACAGGAGGTTTTTGGGCCTTTTTGCTTTTCTTTTTCTTTAAAGAAGTAGTTTCATCTTCTTCATCATCGTCACTTCCTTGAGGTTGTTTGTATTCTAAAGGTCTCTTTAATGGGAGTGCTGTAGGACGGAAGGTATATTTAGTAAATAAGGCGTAAAATTAAAAGTAGTAGAATGTAAGAAGGAAAATACCTTCAGGTATTTTAGTGATGACTCGGGTGTTCCAGGCAAATTATTCGTACGACAAGGCACACCGATGAGTAAACTTGACTTCTAGAGTTCTTGTAAGAAAAATATTGCTCACAGAATAGGTCCTATCTAAAATAGGAAAGTTACCAGCCCTTGTAGGTTTACCTGGGAATTCATCGGCCAATCCGAAACGAGCACAAGGAAAAAGCACTGGCTTTGGAAAAGGGATTTGAAAAGGTTCAAGCCGTGCTAAAGGGTTTTTTATAGAAACAAAGAGAAAATTGGTAGAACATTTCTCCTTGTGTGCTCGTTTTAGTTCGGCTACGATTTCTTCACAATGTCGAACAATTAAGCGAGGAAACCTGAAGTCCCACTTGATTTTGTAATATTTTTCAAAAGCCTTGATATCTTGAATATGTATACTTTTGGTTTTTGATGAAGGATCTTGACCCTGCACAGAATCAGAATTTCAATAATACGGCTTCGACAGATGTCAATGTCGATATGATAAGGACTATAATATTTAGTCCACCAATTGACAAACTCTTTTGAAACTCCTCTGTAGGGGGTGAATGCAGAGATCTTGAAGTGAAACTTGTGCCTTTCATTTTTTGAAACTACTAGAACGAGATCCGACATGCTTGGTAAATGGCCATTGATGAAGTGTTCTTTGGCCTTATGAGAGAAAGGTGCTGGAATAACTTGACAAAATCCCAATTGTCGAGCTACTGAGTTTGGTAGACACAACTCTAAAGATTTGTCTGTCGAACCAGGGAGACCAGCTACCAGAACTTGTCGACAAAGAAAGTTCGACCAGATAGAAATATTGTTGGCATGAATAAGAGGATCGTCGGAAAGAATTGGTCGAGTAAACCATTTGGGACCAAAAGAGCGGTCGGCAAAAGGAGCAAAATATATGTCTTCAGTACTAAGGAGATGGAATGAAAAATACTGAAGAAGTACATGAAATTTTCTAAGCTCTGCTTGTGGGTTTTCTCATGTTTTACATGGCAAAGTCTGATGTCATATGTAGCAAGAGAGAATTTCGGAGGAGAAGAGTCGACTAAGTAATCTCCTAGTATGGCATTCAACCAAAGTTGAAGTAACCATATTGGACCACCAGAGTTGGTTTTCTTTACTTAAACTCTGATGCTCTGGACAATTTCACCTATGCTCAAATAGAGATTGGCTAGGAGAAATTGACCAAGAGCTAGTCATCGACCTTCATGAAGAAGATTGGCAAGCTGAAGAAAGGATTTGGATATTTGGCTGACTTAGAACCTATAGCATAGGCTGAAAGCCAGAGTAGTAGAAAAGCTATGTGTTCTTCGTCGGTCACAGAATCCGATTCAGAGGAATAAAAACTAATGAAATTGGAAAATGAAGTTAGAGCTTTTGAATACACGTCAATAGTGTTTGAAGGTTGAAGAACAGGCGTAATGATTTCTCCATCTGGTCGAAGACCAGTTATTGCAGATACGTCGAAAAGTGTTGGACCCATCATACCATAGGGAAATTAGAAGGAGTTGGTAGTTTTGTTCCAGAAAAAGAAAGAAGCACCTAGCATGCAAGAATCCATTTTTATGGGATATCGAGAGAGCTGAATGCAATCGAAAATCCCTATTTCCCTCCATAGACTTTCTTTGGAAGCTTGAACTCTGTCAAGCCATTCAAGATACCCATTGATATGGGTAGGGGAGTCTGAATGCCTTTGATTTTCCAAAGTAGGTGATAGGGATGGAGGAAGGAAGAGAAGCCAAGATAGCTTCTTGGGGACTTTTACAAGGAAAAAAGGAATTTATTTCGTCCGTAATAGATTCCTTGGATCAGCTTGGGCCCAAGAAAGCCAACCAGGAGGATCTAAGGATAATGAGGAGTCGTTGATGGGGAGTATTACCTTCGAGAAGTGCCAAAGTTGACTTTTTGATTGTAACCGGGTCTTTGAAGACCGCATGATTACCCAAATCTGTTGTTGGCGCGTTGGGAGTTTGAGAGCTAGAAGCCATTGGAGACGTTAAGAGTTTGCAAAGGAAACATTTAGGCTAGAGTGAGAGGTTGAAGATGATGAACAATGAAGAGAAGTGAAAGTTTGAAGACTGTAACTTCATCTTTTGATGATAAAAAGGTGAAGAGTCGTGTGAATTTGAAAAAGTAGTTTTTGCGAGAAAATAGGGGTAATTATGAGCCCTATTTATTAGGAACGACTATTTATTGTTTGCTATGATAAGATTGATTATGGTCGTAGTTAAGTCTTGATGAAAAAGGTTCGATTGGATTATATATATATATATATATATATATATATATATATATATAAAGGACCTTTGATTAAAAAATTTTTCTTTTCTACTAATTTTTTTGTCGAAAGAAAATTTTTGGGGGCATCTGTTGGAAGTAAAAATAAAGATTTGGCGATTCATCGGTTGATGGAAGTTTTGAGGAAACTTTCGAAATATTGAGCCGATGAATCTTTTTGTCAAATAGAGAAGTCGACAAAATAGCATTGGATAAAGAGGAAGATTCTAATGAGGTTAAGGTATTGATGTCGGTGAGAAGAAGTATCCGATGCTTTTTTGAGATTGCATTAAGTCTAACCAAAATTGTTTAAGAAGTATTCGAGTCTTTGGTTTCGTCGAAAATCGGGTACTTATTTTGAAGAATAAAACCGCTTGAACGTGTTAGTTTTTAGGATGTCTATAATTATTTTTGATATTATCTATAAATACCATGTTCTATAATGTAAAAGGGAGGTTATTCTTGATACAAAATCCTAACATCTCAACCCAAGCAGATTAAAGGATTTTTGTCCAAGTATGCCTTCCTTTTCCATTTCATGTCATTTAAATTAATGCAATGTTCCTTTAAAATTATTTACTTTTTTCATCTTCGTCTTTTAAATTTTCTTTCTGATTCTTAGCACTTTTATATACTTTTCTTTCTTGATATTTTTTTCCATTTAAATTTTGCACTTTAATTTGTGTCATTTACATGCTTTCAATTAATTTTCTGCATTTTAAGATTAAGCTTTCTTTCTTTAAATTTCCTTAATCTTTTCAAACTTTCCTTTCTGCATTTTCATGTTTATTTTACTTCAAATTGCTTAAATTTCTTTTTTTCTATGTTAAAACCATTTTTATAACGAGATTACCACATAACTCGTGAACCCACATTAATTTTGATACATTTATTTGTTTGTTTAATTAATTTAAACCAAACCAAAATTCGATATATGAAACATTAATTGAACGTAGAAAGCCAAAAACTAAGCTTTTTTTTTTTTAAGAAAATATTAATGGGCCTAACATGTTTAAGTCATGTGCCTGTCGTGTTCGGAGAAGTGTCGAAAGTCGCGTGTCGGCGTGTGTCGGAAGTGTCTGAACATTTAGAAGTGTCGGCGAAATAAGTCAAGATGTGTCCAAATTGAAAAAATAATCTTTTTTAATCGGATACGTTTAAACGATAAATACTATTGTCATTAGTTTCTATATGCGGACATATAATACATTAGATAAGTATGCAGTTACACGCCATAATCGACGTGTCCGTACTTCATAGATTCTGACAAACTTGGAATATTATTAGGTCACAGTCGATAAATATTGAAAATCTCAATGTCGTCCTGTAGCAACAATATATATAAGAGACTTCTGAGTTTTAAGCCTGTAGCCGACGTTATTGTCGCTTGCATATTACACACTTTGATGTAATATTTGAAATAAATTATGAGTTTAATTAGTATGTACTAAAAGAATTTTATAATAATAATCACTGATATTTTGATAAATTATTATTCATGATTATTATTTTTAATAATTAAAATAAAAATAAAAATATTAAAATATTAGTGTCAAACTCTTTATATTAATAGTATATACCATTTTAATTTATAAACTATTGTTGCACATATTTTGTTGACAACTTATAAGGTAAAGGAAAATACACAAACGGGAGAAAGAGACAATGGAATGATGAGAAATAGTAAGCTCATCTAAAAGTTGAGGTCAAGCTCCCTCTATAAATACCGAATACAATATAACGGCATTTTTGTCGTTTCATTGCTCTCATACTTTGTCATTATTTCCAAATCGTGGCATTGTTATCATCGATGATTATTGTCAATATATTGACCTGTGCGAAAGCAGACATATGGAATATATAGCAGACTCAATCTATACATACAAACAATAATATAAGGTTGAAATATGGTACCAAAAGGTATCTTCTGTTCATTTACAATTTATATAATGCAGTTTTATTATTCGTACAATTTTTATATATTTAATTTTTTTTAATTTATTCATAAATTTATTTTATATTTTGAAAAAAAAATTATAGTTATATATAATATAATTTAATATTTTTTTATATTAATATATTATATAAATATACGATGTGTATATTTTTAATGTATATAAAACATTTTTCCATATAATGATACAAAGAATGACATTCAACATCAATTAATTATGACTTTTTTTTTATGTACTATAGTAACATATTTCATCTATTCATAATTCATTAATTCGTAAGGGTAATAAAATCTTGACCATGAAATTTATAGCTGGCAAATTAAAATTCTGTTATATAAAGTGGCTATTTTGTCTTAAAAAAAGATAATTTACTTCCAGAATATATTATGATCTTTTGGTATCTTTTTGGAGGGGTTTGTTAAAGAATTGGGTCACACTCATTCATGCACGTGCATCGAGGGTGCATGTAGGGATAATTCGTTCTTAACCTGAGTGGCTGAGTTCACTGTAAATCTATAAGACTATATTTGGAATATCGTATAAAAAAATTTAATAGTATAAATTAATATTATTAAATTTTATCAAATGTTTGATATGTTTATTTGATAAGATAATTAAATTTAATTAAAATTTTCTATTTTACTTTAATAGTATAATACTATTTTTCTTATGCTCCTAAGATATAATTTGATATGATTTTCTTTTTACCATTACTTTTTACTTTTAATATTATTAAATTTACAATTATTTATTATTATTATTATTAAATTCATTATTATTATTATTAAATTAGTAATTATTATTATTATTATAATTAAATTAATCATTTTTATTATTATTATTATTATTTCATTGATAGTTTGACAAATAAAATATAATAATAAAAAATATTAAAAATAATATAATCATAATAAATAATTATATATATTATCAAATTATTTATATTAAATATATTAAATATTTAATAATATAAAAATTTATTAATTTATTTATACTATTAAATTTTATTTTATTATTTTATATTATTATATTTTATATTATCAGATATGTCAAATACAACTTAAAGGTTTATGACGAAAGATCCTCATCAATCATTTTAAGCCAAAGTTTCAATCAAGCAGATTTTAATAGAAGTAGCTAGGAAGTTGCACTTGGCACATGTGGGACATACGTTGTGTTATATCACTGTGTGGGGCGGCAAACTGGAGATTTATTTATTTTTATTGTTACAAGAGATTCCAATTTTCGATAAGGTAAAAACTTCACCGACGTCTTTTTTGGTGGAATAAACTTGTTTTTTTTTTTTTACAATATAGGTGTAATAAACTTTATCCACGTCTAAAGGCACACACTGAAGTACTATACATGATTGATCTCTCTTCTTCTTGAGATATCACTCTACTGATAAATACTGTAAATATCTTGTTTACGTAAAATCTTGAACTACCTGTTACCATTATATGTTGTTGGGCCTTAAAGTACCATAAACATGCATGCACTACATGCTATTTTTCTGTCCCCCCGTCTAAAAGAAGCCAAACAATTAATCATGTCCATACACAACTCCCTCGTGTTTTAGATCTCTAAATATTCGCCATTTTAATTAGAAGGGAGATGGTACCAACTGGTTTACAATAATGTCATTTGTGAAAGTTCAAGAGACAAGTACAGAATAATTAAATTAAGTGAAAGGAAAGGTAAAATTGACTTATATGCATATTAGGGAAAATAAAAGTGATACATCAATCACATGAATGGCTTACAGCCGTTTATAATTATTAAATTGTACATCTTTTTCTTCCTTTCTGATATAACCTGATAAATCAACACGCAAGATATGACTAGGAAAACAAAAATCCTGAAATGATTTTCTCACTTATTTAAATGGTATATTTGCTGACAAGAGCTAAAAAATCTCCAAACCCTAACAGGGTCCTTAGGTCCACACCAGTTAGGGCCTGCAGTAGTGCTGTGCAACCCTTAATTAAAAACACTCACTTCACTACTCACTAAATAGGCTGTGTTCCGTTATGGACCGATGTCACAGCAAATGATATGAACCTATGCCTAATCAGAGCTGCTAAGATGGGTGGATTTATAGTCTGTTAAAAAATATGAATTAAGTTAAAAACATTTAAGTTTGAATTTAATTTGATTTGATGTAAGTTAGTTTGATCTAACCCAATTTAAAATTGAGCTTGCTTACTTTGAGTCGAACTAGACTGTTAATCCGAATTTTATTCATTTTTTTAATATAATAAGATATACTTAAAATAATAATATTATTTTTTTGATTGAAAATTTAAAATTCAGTTGATAATTAGATTAATTATATAATTTTCTTGTTATTAATTCAAAACTAAATAATTTAAATTTTTATTTTTATTGATTTATTTTTTAAGATTAAATTTATTATTTCAAAATAAAAAATTTATTAAATTGGTGAACCAATCTACTTAACTCACAGCCCATAATAAATTAAGTTAAATTAATAAAATACTAACTCAAAACATATTTAATTTAACTTGACTTTTACTATTTCAAAATATATTTAATCCGACTTATTCCGGATTAAAAATAGCCTGACAATCGAGTCAAGCCAGCCAATTTTCCCAATTCTATGCCCAATGCTGTGATCGTCATCATGTGCAACTGCCTACGTCTTCGTTTGTTATGCTAAAAAAAAGTAACACATTCAATTAAAGTTCTTTCCTTTTTTTCCTTTTACATATTTGGTAATAATTATCTTTTCTTATCTTTTGGCTGGCATATAACTATATAAGAGGTGAGAGGAAAGAGATCATATTGCAGTTTTTTTTCCCCTGTGCATATATAATCATACTTAAAATGGCATGGTTAGATCCTCATAGAGATCATGAGTTCTTTTTGTTGGCGTTTGGTAATAATGATAAAAAGAAACACCAAATGAGTGAGTTGGATGTGCAATGATGGTTAAGCTTTTAACCTTTTTCACTCTGTCTTTCTTTTGTTCCCCTTTTATTCAAAATTTGAAAGCCTTTTTCTTTCCTGTCCTCCTTTGATACTTTAATTATAAAATGAGATCAAAGAAAAAAAAATGAACGAATAAGAAAGGGCCATATACTTTTGGACAGAACCCTAGATTCTATTGTCTCTCCCAATAGAATGTTTTGGGACAATTGAGTGGCTTTAAAAGGACTAACGCTTTAAATCATTAACTATACTTACAATTATTAGTTACTTTGCGCAATCAGTTACTTGTATGATGTATCCATTTTTTTAGATGAAATTTGATTTATTTTTTTAGTGCAAGATATAAATCAAAATGGTCTTCTTCTTTTTTTTTGCTAACTTAAACTTTAAAATGAAGAATTTTTCGAACAATCAAATCGATCTCTTCAGCTAATTGATCAATAGTTAAATCCTCAAGTTTCTATTTTTTTTTTTTGGACGTGCAAGAGATGGCAATAAATTGGCAAGGACTAAAAAGGTCCAGAAAAGCAAGATTACAAATGTTGCTAGGAGCACATTCCATCCACACGTACAGTCATGAGCTACACAATTACAATCTCTCTCAATATGTGAGAATTTAAAATCTTCGAATGCTTTGATAGAGATAAACAGTTACTAATAAGTAAACCAAAATAATTACTTGGCTGGATAGAGCATGTATGACCTCCAGATTATCCTCAAGTTTCTATTTTTCATGATACTAAATGAGCATGTATTTTAATTTATCTACATATCAAATTTTAAAAAAGCTTATGTGTGTGATATTAGAATAAATTGAAATTATTTTGTCAATGTATAATGTTATCCTAGAAAAGGATTCTTCATTTTTTTTTAAAGAAAAAGAAATGTCTCAATAATTAAGCATAATCACGTTTAAAATGAAGAACATAAGTTAAAAATCTCATCAACATATTTTTTTTGGCGGAGGAACTGGATACTCAAACTAATTGAAAAAGAACATAAAAAGTTTAAACTAATTGCACAGACAACCTAAATTATATATATTTTCTTAGAAATATAAAATCTATATCAAACCTCTAGTTATTTAAATTAATCAGTCATTTATAAGAAAATGTTTTTTTTATATTTAATTACTCTTCATCAATTTTAAAAGGGAAAAGAGTATACAACCACCCTAAATTTTGATCATTTTACAAATTAATATTATGAACTTTAAAATTTTCTTAATTAGTCCCTGAACTTTGACGCTTTTGCAAATTACCATCATGAATTTTAAATTTTTTTTAATTAGTCCCTAAACTTCGACTCTTTTACAAATAGCTACCACAAACTTTAAAACTTTTTTAATTAGTCCCTAAACTTTAATTAATATCTCAATAGATCCTTTTGTTTAAGTTGGATATATTAATTCACTAACGATGATATTGTGTAATAACATCTTATCCATTTTAACATTAATTCTAAACTATTTATTAATTAATTTATTAAAATTTAATTTTAAATATATTTTATTCATTACAAAGTACATAAAAAATAAATTTATTTAAAAACAAAATTTGTTTTTATTTATTTTGCAATAATAAAATGTATTTATAATCAAATTTTAATAAATAAATTAATAAATAATTTAATTAATATTAAAACAGATAAGATGTTATACAATATCATCGTTAGTAATTAATTATATCCAAATTAAACAGAAGAATCTATTGACATATTAATTAAAGTTTAGAATTAATTAGATAAATTTTAAAATTTGTAGTAGTGATTTACAAAAGGGTCAAAGTTCAGGGACTAATTTGAAAGATTTTAAAGTTCATGATGATAATTTGTAAAAGAGTCAAAGTTCAAGAATTAATTGAGAAGATTTTAAAATTTATAATATTAATTTATAAAATGATCAAAGTTTAGGGTGATTGTATACTCATATTTTTTTCATTTTAAAATGATATAAACATTAATATAATTTAATATCAATTATATTATAATTAATATTGTTCTATTTTTTTACGTGAATATTCTTCTTGATTTCATGGATAGATATTTTTAGTAAAAATATGAGTCCTTACACTATTTTATTGTGAAACTAATTATCTCTCCAACATCGGTTTGATCCTAACTACAATGTGTTTTCAATAAATTTCGAAGCCTACACTCCAAATAAAATTCGTCCATATACAAAATTCAATTTACCGATTGAACGATACCTTATAATTTCCACTAGACATAGATAGACATGTAATAGTTGGTAAAATGTGAAATGATAATGGACCCGTGATGGTCAGTAACTATAGGACATGGGGCCCAAACGAAATTGCCTAGTGGAGCCCATAATGCATTGCATGTCCTCTATCCCTTCAGATTCACTCCAAAGACTAAGAGTGCCAAATGAGACCAAATATGATGGTCGACTCGAATAGTCTGATAAAATAAATAAATTAAATTAGTAAAATGTCAGTTTGAAATTTATATGATTTGAATAGATTAAATTTGAATGAGTTAAATCAACTTGTTCTTTTAACACTACATAAGACTAAATAGATTAGATTAGACTAACAAAATATTAATTCAAAACTTATATAATCCGAATAAATCGATCCGAAAATGACTCGACTCCGAATGAGTCAACTCATTTTGACACACTTACCAAAGATACAAAAAAGGGCGGAAAGTGCGGATAAGGTACTACGTCCCAAACTTTTCCCATGTATGAAATTTCCACGAAATGTTTTGAGTTTGTTGTTTCTAAGAATAATGATTGAATAAAATTAAGACAAAATTTGGTTTCAATTCAAATTAAAAAAAAAGTTCTCTAATTCTTTCTAATATTATATTATGTGTTGTAATTTATTTATTTCAACTTTATTAACTTAATAAAATAAACACATGATATAATATTAAAAAGAGTTTAAAAACTTTCCTCCAACTTAAATTGAAACTAAGTTTTGTCCATAAAATGATATTATTCATTGGCTGGATCAAGATACTCGTCCCTCTGCACCAACCCAAAATCATTACTTTGGAAGTTTGTCCCTACAAATTAAAGAATCACAAACTTCACTAAAAATTACGCCATCAGGATGCAATCATACAAATCCCACTTATACCAAAAGACAAGGGTTCTAACAAAATACAGAAAAGTCTGTAATCTGAAACACAAAACAAAAAAAAACAAAAAACAAAAAGCAAAAGAGATACAGAGAAGTAAGTATTCAAAGTTATCCCAACAATATTTCATGGAAAAGAAAATGCATGTTAAATTTAAATTAATAATAAGAAAACGGAAAAAAAAAAAGAAAGTGCGGCATAAAGTTTAAGGTTTTTTTACCAAATTGTCACTAATAACAAAAAAATTTATCAAAATACTATTTTTTTAAATAATTTACTAAAATATCATCTTTTCAAAATTATTTTCCAAACTATCACACTTTGATCTAACGTGATATTTTTTATTTTTTTCCTGCACCACGTAGGATGAGCCAAAGAAAGTTCATGCGCATCCATCCAGGATTATAACAAGCATGGCACAACATACGTGGATGAGCTCAGGTTTTTGGGAAGCATCCTCTGATGATGCGCTGTGACTTTGGCGCAACCTATGTTGTCCAGATCACTAAATACGCCATAGTATTTGGTGTATTCTATACAGATATGCCAACCTTGTTGGCTTAACCAAGCTATATACATTCCCCACCCCCTTCATCTGTGTCATTCATCCTATTTTTTCAAAATCCACTCTCTCTCTACAAATTCTCTCTCTCTAAACTCTCTTAGCTCTCAATTGTTGCTAGAAGTGGTGTCTTCTTCATTCAGATATTATTCCTTGTATGTAAGTATTGATTTTAATATTTGAATATTTGTTTGTTATAATTTGTTAGCTATGTAATAATGTTAATTATATGTTTATGTTATTTTATACGTATTTAATGATTTTACAATTATTTTTTTTGCTTGATGATTAATAATATAATTAATATGATAAGTAGTGTCAATTGTATGAATTAATTGTACGTAGAATAAAAGTATGATTTTTTTTTAGTACTTAACATGTTTTAATTAACTAAATGTAGTTTAATTCAAATTAGTAGGGTTTAGGAAATTATTTGTACGTAAAATAATTGACACGCATGTGTGTTGAACTGTTATTATTCAGAAGTAAGATTGAAATGACAAAACCCCTTAATGTGCTCATTTACTTCAATGGGACAATGTATGATGGTGAAGAGGGTCTCATGTATCAAGGTTCTCCTCCTAGGCCTATTGTGATCACAACCGATATGACTTTGGATGGATTAAAAAATAAGATTCATTCAAAGTTGAGGCTCCAAGCAAGTGTATATGTATCAAAGGTTGTCTATCGATGTCCACAATGCTACAATCCATGAAGATGGATAGGTTTAGGGTTAGAAGATGATGATGATGTAAAATACATGATAGATTGTTTCTCTCAAACTCCGAACATGGCCTCAATGAAGTTGTATGTTGAGGCAGAAACAAGGGGGCATGAAGAGCTTGTTGAAGCTCCTGGTCAAACAGAATCTCAAGTTGGTCCTTCCAATCCAATTGAGTCATGCAGTATGATTGTTATTGGTGGTGCAACAATTGAAGCTGATAATCTACTTGTAAGAGATGCAGTGTAGGAAACAAGTGAAGATGAAGAACGATATACTGAGGCTGATGATTCAGATACTCGACATAGAGGCATAAAACTTTGATGTTAAAGAAAATTTAGAAGAAGACGACCCTCCATTGTCGGTTGCCCCTGAATCCATGGTTGTGCCTTCAGGCCCTGAATCTGTGTTTGTGCCCCATGCCCTCAATTCTCTCAGATCAATTAGGATGCTTTGGAGAATTTTGATAACTTGCCTGAATTAGATCGTCATGGGACTTGGAGCATAAATGATGAATTATATCAGGGTTTGCAGTTTCTATCAAAAGATGTCGTGAAGTCAGCCCTCAAACATTATGCGATCTGTAGGCATCAGAAGTACAAGATTGAAGATTCTGATTCATGAAGACTAACTGCTAAGTGTCCTAGATTTGATGAAGGTTGTAATTGGAGAGTTAGGGTTATACAAAGCAAGAGGTCGAACGTGTGGCAGATTACAAAATATAATGGACCACACACCTGCGTGAACACAGTTGTGTCATTAGATCACCACAAGTTGGACTTCCGTATAATCTGCTCTTGCATTTTGGAGATGGTTAGATCAAGACCCGATGCACCTGTATGCTTAATTGTTGAGAGGATTTGAAGCCAGTTCGGTTACCAAGTTTCATATCGGAAAGCTTGGAAGACAAAACAATTGGCCATTGTGAAGATTTTTGGAGATTGAGACAAATCTTATGAAGTGTTGCCTAGATAGCTAGCGGCCATGAGAAGAGATATGGCAGGCACAGTGGTGGAGTTGCAAGATGAGGAATGTTTTGTGCATAACCGACTTGATCGGTAGAAAATAATGTTTTCTCAATTATTCTGGATATTTAGACATGTGTTGCTGGCTTTCGTTATTGCAAGCCCATTATTCAGGTCAATGCTACTCATTTGTATGGAAAATACTGTCATAAGTTGCTAATTACAACAACCCAAGATAGAGATAGAAAACCTTTGCCAATTGCATTTGCCATTGTGGAAGGGGAGACAAAGGATGCCTGGAGTTGGTTCCTAGCCCACATTCGGGAACATGTCACACAACAAGAGGGTCTGTGCTTGATATCTGATCGACATAAAGGTATCATACATTCAGTGGATAATCCACATCTTGGATGGTAGCCATCGAATGCGTATCATGTCTTTTGTATACGACACATTGGTTCAAATTTTAACTCTAGGTTCTAGAATAAGGAGCTGAAAAGATATTTAATCAACACAGGTACTCAAAATTTTTACTTGTATTCTAATTTATTATACTAATATTTAGTTCCTAATACCAACTCAATCCATGTCTTGTATCAGGGTATGAACCTATTGCAATGAAATTCGATGCTAGACTGGAGAAGTTGACAGCCACTACCGAGATGGCAATTGGATTAATGCAATTCCAAAGGAAAAATGGAGTTTGGCGTAAAATGGTGGCCGCAGATTCGATCATATGACTACCAATTTGTCAGAGTGCATCAATGGAGTGTTGAATGGTAGTAGAAATCTACCTATAACTGCATTAGTTCAGTTAACATATACTAAATTAGTAGAATACTTTGTCAACCGGAAAGATGAGGCAAATGAGAAACTTGTTACTGGGCAGGAATGGAGTGATGATTTATTGAAGCACTGGAGAATGAACATGGCAAAGGCGAGCTCACACCAAGTTCGTCGGTACGACATGCAAAACACCAAGTTCATGGTTGAAGAGGCCTTTAATCCTGTGACACAACAAGGTGGACTTTCTTATACTTTAAACCTGTGAGAAGGTAAGGTGTTTCAAGCATTGCATTTTCCATGCTCTTATGCAATTGTTGCGTGTGCTTCTGTGTCACTTAACTCATTCAAGTATGTGCATAGGGTTTACAGACAGGAAAGCATTTACAGAGCTTACGAGTTTGAATTTGAACTAGTTCGAGCTGAACCATGGTGGCCTGCAGGACCTGACATCACTTTGGTGCCTGATCGTGCATTGCTTAGATCTAAAGGTCGACCAAAATCAACCCGACTTAGGAATGAGATGGATTGGTGCGAAGCAGGGCCGACACAAACGTGTAGAAGATGCCATCAACCTGGACATAATTCTCGCACTTGTCGTGCCGGTGAATCGAACTCCTTTAGGGATGATGGAGAAGGGCCATGTAGTTAATCTAGGACATATTTTGGTAGTTAGAGATTCTTGTATTAGCCAACCATGAACGTGTATTTTGGTTAAATATAATTTGTGTATTACTCTATTATGATGGTGCATTCGAGTACTATTAATATATGTTAGTTGATTATGTGTATTACTTTTAATTGTGCCTTATTATTTTCTGCAGTCAGTAACAAATATCATATATTACTTTTCATATTGTCACACTAATCCTTGTTATTTTTTGGCATACAAAGTGATAGATGGCTTTCCGTGTAAACCCAGGCCCAGAGGATGGATCAGTATTAGAGTTGCAGGAGTACCAGACGTGCTCAGAAAACAAAACATATGGACCCACCTACGTGCATTCTTCCATATCTGGAGCTAGCTGGCTTCTCGAGGGTTGCTCATATGGACTACTGCAGCATCGATCACTCATTGATCAGTGCGTTGGTTGAGAGATGGTGCCCAGAGACACATACATTCCACATGCTTACCAGAGAGTGCACCATTACGTTAGAGGACATCAGTATCATATCAGGTCTTCCTATCGACGACGCTGCTATTACTGGCCTTACCTACCGTAGTGATTGGCTCGTTCTGTGTAGAACCCTATTGGGTCTTAATGACATAGAGAACCTCATATGCGGCAGACGTATTGATTTGACATATCTGTGGCAGCCAGCTATTACAGAGTTAGCCGCCGATGTTTCTGACGAGGTCGTACAGCAGCGTGTATGACATTACATACTTAGAGTGATTGGGGGTTTCTTATGCCCAGATCATACAGGTAGGTCTGTGCACTTGATGTTCCTTCCGCTGTTGGAGGACTTTGCTGTTGCCGGGACATACAGTTGGGGGTCCGCAGTCTTGGCGTACTTGTATAGAGAGCTTTGCAAAGCTACAAACTACCGGGCGCGCGAGATCGGAGGAGCTTGCATATTATTGCAGTATTGAGCCTGGTACAGATTCCCCTGACTTGCCCCTTCACTGGCGGACCATCGTGAGCCCGATGTGTTTTATACGATTGCTGGTCGTACTCAATTCCGTCCATTAGGCTGGCAATAAGTTCTTTTCATATCATTTCTTTACATTTCTTTGTTCTATTGCTTACTTTGTTTTATTTCTCACTTACGTTCATAATACTTTGACTCATAAATAGGTGGTGCAAGCACAAAGTTTTGAGTGATACTGTGACCGGCGTACTTGATTATTATCGTCGGTTCTTCGACCAGCTTAAGAATGATGAGGTATATATTATTTTACATTCATTTGAATTAATTACTTATGTATATGGTTTCTTAAGTCAGTGTCCATATTATTTTGCAGATTATATGGCAACCCTACACAGATGACAGGGTGGCATCACTTCCACCAGCTTGTGTGGCTGGTAGGGACATAGCACTGGCAGTTGTCCCTCTCATATGTTTTCACATTGTTGAGTGGCACCAGCTAGACCGGGTGATGCGCCAGTTTGGTCTTGACCAACCTATCCCACGGAGACCGCACCAACCTGACAGTTTGCACTCAGTTACATTGGTAGGTAGGCATGATGAAAATTGGCCAGTGACACATGTTGTTTACATAACAGCATGGGATAGTCGAATGGAGAAGCTTGTTAGGGGAACCCCATTGGAAGCACCACTCACCTCGTGTTCTGAATACATGCGTTGGTATAAAAGAATTACCAGACGCTGGGTGTCTACCGCCGGTGCCTCTATTGGAAATGTGGTAAGCTCTTTACCAATTTGCTAGTTACTATATGTATTTTGTAGTGATTATAATGACATATCTTTTACTCTGTTTCTTAGGTGGATATTGCAGAGCATTGGTTCAGTTCAACCAGTGACGATGCCGCTCGAGAAGCTGCTGCGTAGATCCTACATTCATTGCAGGAGCATGATCGCATTATCATGGAAAATCTTCATCCAGCTCCAGCAGCAGATGACATTGCAGGGCCACCTGAGGAGTCCAGTGCATAGGGGACGCGACGTAGAAGGAAGAGAGGGTTAGCAAGCACTCGGACGCGACTTCGGCATCCCGAGGACTCTATTTCTACGAGCCAGCCCACGACTCGGCCTCCTACCACTGTGACCACTGCTACCACTCCAGATGTAACTGCTACATATCCAGCCACTCAGCTACCACCTACATATCACGCACCATACCCACCATACCCACCACACCCATACCCACCGTATCCTTACCCGTCATCGGGTTACCCACCATATTCTTACCCACTACACCCGTACCCGCCACACCTTTACCCCCCATATCATTACTCGCCACCGAGTTACTCACCATACCCATCATAGCCAGGTCCTTCAGCTGATCCCTCTCCCAGACCACCGCATTCCGATGCTGGCCCATCTCATTGATGTATATATTAGAATGTTATATTTAGTGGCTTTGACTAAATTATTGTTTATGATTTTCAATTATGATTTTGGTACCTTTGTTGGATTGAACATGTTTGTTATTTCATTTATATTGCTGATATTGGTACTATGGTGGAATTAAACAAGTTTGTGTGCTTTTTGGGAAATTAATATTTAGGAGAAATTCTGTCAAAATTTCTATAGAATCTGAATGCCTGAATGCATAAACATTTAGATTTTAACGCTCACAATTTTCTTTTCAATTTCTTGGCTTTTAAGTACTAAGCACGCATTCCATTATAATTTAAATAATCTAAATATTATGTTACAACTCTTTTTTATTAAATACTAAACAACAAAAATAATTTACGCCATTTTTATATTACTTTTTTTATAATAAAAAACACATGTTCCAAGACAATTTCTCTACTTTTATTTTTCATCACTTATTGCTATAACACTATAGTACTCATTTTTTAAAAGATATGATACCTATACTAAATTGTTAAATATTTTATTAATTATTAATTATTTTTTAAATTTTTATTATAAAATTAATATTTTAGTTAGGTTAAGCGAACAAAGTTGGCATATCTCATGTACAGAATATGTCAAATACTATGATATATTCAATAGTGTCTCCTGGCCACGTAGGATGCTGCCAAAAGCGGCGCGAACCACGTAGGTTACACCATGCGTGATTGCGCAACCACGTGGATGCGCCATACTTTTGACATCCTACGCATTACAAAAAAAATAAAAAATACTACATATGATCAAAATGTGACAATTTAAAATATAATTTTTAAAAAATAATATTTTAATAAATTATTTAAAAAAAATAATATTTTAATAAGTTTTTTTGTCATTAATAACAGTTTGGTAAAAAAGTCTAAAGTTTAGTTTGCACGATAGAAAACTGGAATCAAACATTTTACCAACTATCTGGTCTTAGGTCTGAACTTTGAAGCCAGGTTAACCCAAAAGCAAAGGCCTAAATCGAACGAAAGGAATTGTGTGATAATTGCTACCCTAGCATAACGTCTTCAGGAGACTTTTTTTATTATTTTTTTTGGACCTTTTGTCAATTACAAATGTCAGACTCTTTTTTTTCTTCTTTTCTTTTCAGATTACAGGTTTCCAAATTAATTTCCAACCGAGGATCGTAAATGCAACTAAGATAAACATGCGAGAGCAACTCAATAAATTTATTTAGATACATGATTCAAATTTATTTTATATAAATGTAATGATTTACATAAAAAGACACATAAACCGTTGCTCATTTATTTTAGATGAACTGAGTCAACTGATGATTAGCTAGTTTGGCAGCTTCCAGCTGATTTTTAATTGCACGGTTTTTTTTTGTAGGAGTTGAACTCGCCTCCTCTACCATTTAAAGAGCTGTCGCAAATGAATCAAGCTAAGTACTTAAATTAAATGTTTGATTTATAAAAAAAAATAGGTACTTAAATTAGGTTTATTTATTTAAAAAATTTAAATTTAAAGTTTAGATTTGATTTGTTTAAAATTATGAAGTTAGAATTTGACTTGTTTAACTCTTTATTAAATTTTTTAAATATTTTTTTAATTTATTAATTTAGTATTTAGTAGACATCTTTGTTGAAAGAGAGAAAAAAGAAACATATTAAAAAAATCATATGTCTGAATTATACAATAGAGACTAAATTATATAAAGTTATTGTAATAAATACAAATATTATAAAAGATCTAATTGCCGTAATTACATGATTTTGTTATGAATTACTTAGCCTATACACGAATCTAAACATTATTTACATAGTTTTCAACACTTCCCATCAAGTTGGAGCATTATGTCATATGCATAATACCAAACTTGCAGTTTTGTTTTACAATATAACTTATTCGGCGACCTCTCTGTAAGACTAAACAATAATGAAAACATCCATTCCGTAAATTGATCATTTGAATCGACGAAAATTTGTTTGATTAGTAATGTTTCCATATAGGATCTCTCTCAAAAAAAACGACAATCTATCTCAATGTGTTTTTGTTTCCTTCCTTGAAATGCTAGATTGGATAAGATATACAAGGTTAAAAACCTAGGTTATCACAAATAAATTTAATAGCGTTATTTGCATAATATCCCCAAATTGAAGCTTCTTAGTTAGCAATGTTGTTTTAACCAAATGAATTCACAAATGGCTAAAGTCATTACTAACTAGGAGGACTTAAATATAAATAAGCTATTATCAATCAAATATTGATTCGACACTTAATCTTGCGATCACATTTTGTTTCTTACTTGTAACATCCCGAATTTCCTATCTCTTAAACAAATAATTTTCACTCTACGGTCATGCATAATGCAATTATCATTTTGTTTAGTAATTTCTATGAAAACTCCTAAGCCATTTTTGTAAAATTATTTTATTTATTCCATCCATAAAAATTTCGTATTTGATCGTTTTGAGTGATTTACTAAATCATCCATTTGGAGCTTGAAAAACACTTTGAAGTTTCTTTCCTATAAGGTGAAAATTCTTCTTTCTTTGTCTAATTTGATTTTTGATGTTAAGCCATGATTGATCCATGGTTTATCTTTTTCATCCAAAGAAAATAATAATTCCGGTAAGCGTGGTGGTGAGAGATGGTTAGAAAAATCTTGTTTGATTATTTGGAGTTAGGCGATCTTACTAAACCCAATCCGAATAATATATATATCAATCATTTAATTTTTAAGATTTTTTTGTATAATAAAAATATTTATTATGCAAAAAAGTCTGTGAGACCCACATTTAGTTTGTGGGACCCACTTTTGTTTTGTGGGACTCACGTTTGGGTTTGTGGGACTCAAAAGTGATTTTAGTAGGAAAAAAATTTACCAACGTAAATGTATAAAATTATATTATTTTGTAAAATTCTAAACAAAAAGGTTAAAAATCCATAAAAATGGTTAGATTTAGTAGATTAGTTAATTTAAAACTTAATATAATAGATTAGTTAATTTAAAATCTAATTAAGTTAATCTAAAGGGTTTAAGTGATAATTAAATAGATTAAAACCTAATTAGTTTTTATCAAATTTTAGTTAGACAATGTATTAATATAATTAAGTAGAAGAGGAAGGACTATAAGTAAACTAATGATTAACTAAAATACAAAGGAATTTAACTAACTTTTAATTAAACCTAACTAGGAGGACTTAAATATAAATAAGCTATTAAAATCAATCAAATATTGATTAGAACTCCTATAGCTATTTTCGGACTATGCATGCATTATGCATGAATTATGCTCTCCAAATTCAATAATGAAGCAATCATGAAGTTTAGAGCAAGTCATCCACCATCCAAGTCATCAAAGGCTATTATTAAGCCAAATTTGTCAAAAAAGGTGGCTAGTTTTTTGATTTCACTCTACGGTCATGCATAATGGAGGAAGACTAATATTCACTTCATTATTTCATTTCAATCATTCTACCTCATCCTTTCATTTCTCTCCTACCCAAAGAACACCAAAGAAAACTCCTAAGTCCATTTTTCTAACACCATTCGGCCAAGTATCTTCTATATACTTCCATCCATCAAAAATTTCATCCAACACAATTTCCTAAACCTAAACCATATTCTAAGAACATCTCTAGTTATGAGTTTTTGCTAAATCATCCATTTGGAGCTTGAAAAATCACAGTTTGAAGTTTCTTTCCTATAAGGTACGTAAAATTCTTCTTTGGTATTACCTATGAACTTCGGTAAGTTTATGTTTCAAAGAAAAAAAAAAAAAATTTAAAAACCTTTATAACTCAAACTTTGTGTGATACACTCGCAGAATATATCGGGAGTCGGACATGTGATATCACAAGAAGGGTGTTACAAGTTGTTAGTCTTTTGGGAGTTGTGGTTAGGTGTTACCGGTTTGGAGTCTTGTTTCTAATTTGATTTTTGATGTTCTAAGCCATGATTGATCCATGGTTTATCTTTTTCATCCAAAGTTTATGACTTTATAATTTGTTTAAGCTTGTTAGGATTTTTGTTGAAGCTACACAAAATTTCTAAGGAGGATGTTATTTATAATGGATAGATCCATTGTAGCTCATCTTTGAAGGAGATCTTGTCTTCTTTATAGGTACTGGGAAAGAGAGATCCATCTCACCAACCAAGCATGGTGGTGAGAGATGGTTATATATTTGATAGATATTGAATCCATGTGAAGATTCATATCCATGGTCTTGTAATTTATTTAAAGAAAATAATTTGCGGAAAGTTTGCATTTAATTATGCTATTTGTGTTTTATGTTGCTTGGTATAGGGAAAGTCGTTTTGCGGAATGAGTTTTTGAGCTTTGATGGTTTGCTTATAATATGCATGATAATATATGGCATGCTTGTGGAATTTATGATGGAATATGTATATGTATGCCATGATGTGAATATGGAAAGAAAATAAATTTTTGGCTCCAATGGCCAAGGAAGAGTGGTCACGGTTTTGACACTCATGATTTGGGTTTATGTTGAAAATTTTCAAGAACAAGAAAAATTAATTTTTGGGTCCCTAGAACAATTAGAATTTCGGCCAAGACACTTCAACATAGGTGTTTATAACTTAATATTTTCATGGAAGAATAAATTTGGATTGACTTGAAAAGCATGGAAAATGAACAAATGATATGTTTTTCAAGAGAACAAGAACATGAGTTTTGAAGGATTTTTATTAATTTATTTTGTGTAAAAAGATCCTAAGTGTTTTATCACTTGAGAGAACAAAGAAATTTTCATAACGGTAAAAAACATGAGGATTGGAAGAAAAAGATAAAAGGTTGAAAACGTTTGAATTTCAATTTATTTTGAAAAAGACTAATTTGGAAATGATTTGGGAAAAATAGAGAATATAATGGTGTTTTGAAGATTTACTAAAATTATAATTTATTTTTTGAATTTTGAAATATCGTTAGTATAAAAAAAATGTTAAATTTTAAAACGTTGATTTATATCAATGGAAAAGTGATTTTTATAGATTATATTTTGGAAAAAGATTTTCTTAAGTAAGAAAATATATTAAATGAAGTATAAAGTTATATTATTTTGAGAAAAGTTTAAAAGGAATTTTTGAAGGTTAAGAAATATTTTCTATAATGAAATTGTGGTGAAAAATTATTTACATTATTATCTTAAAAGCGTGATTTTTAAGCTACGCGATTTGAAATACATCCATAAAAAAAAAATATTTCTACATGATTTTAAATACGTTGAAATATTTCTATTTGCGATTTGAATTACGTTTAAATATTTTACGTAATTTGAACTACTTATTGAAAAATCACTACGTAATTGAAAAGTGATAAATTATTTTTACGTGATTGTGAAAAGTGGCGAAAAATCGTTATGTGATTTGAAAAATGTTTTAAATATTTTGAAAATGATGGAAAATGATTTATGCAACTTAGAATGATTTTTAAGTTTCGCGATTTTGAAATAGTGAAAAAAATACTATGCGATTTGAGAAACGTACGATTTTACGCGATTGAGAAAAATGTTAAAAAATTTGTACGTGGTTTAAAAGTGCAACAGAAGAGTTGCGATAATTTATTTTATTGTGTTAAAAACGTAATAAAAATTTTTTGAAATTTTAAAAACGTAAGTAAAAAGTGTTACGGTATGGTGAAAATGTAAAAGAAGTGTTATGGTATTGTGAAAAAATATCTTAAAAACATTTTTTGGATTGAAATGAAATGATTTTAAATACATTGAAATATTTCATGCGAATTACGCGTTTAAATAAATGAAAAATCATCACATTGATTGAAAAGTGAAATGTTACGTGATTGTGAAAATACGGTGAAAAGTGTTTTATAACTATGAAAACATGATAACATGATTTTGTTATTAAAAAATATAGTATGATTACTTGTAAAACCAATGTATGGACATAACGTTTTGTTTTAAAAATGAAAACAACGAGTTTTTCCTGTTATTATTTGCACGTGGTGCATTTTAGATGCATTGGAAAAAAAAAATATACGTTGAGGCATATGATTTAATTGAACAAATGAATTTGAACAGAATGGCCTTGTGGTTGAACTTACATTTGATATATTCGTGCATTGTGTATAACTATATCGAGAAATTATGAGATATACTGTGATTGGTATTTTGTGCATTATACATGCATTGGAATGGTCCAGATGAGAATTTGGATATGGCTGATTGCTAGGAGAAACACACCTCTTGAGTGGGTGCGATATGCGTAGTGTAAGTCACTTGTTGACCTTGGGGGCATCGGGGTGCGGGTTGCTTACACGGGTGGTTAGTCGCACTTCTTCCGTAGGTTAGACCGATACAATACACCAATGATCCTGACCGAGACATTATTCTTATGCAAGATCGATAAAAAGTCATCGTGTATATGCTAGATGTGCAAAATCAAAATGAGGATTATAGCACGTGGTCTCGAGGCATGTGAAAATGTAAACAGCATCTTTTCGATCATTTCTCGACCGAGTTTAGCTCCATGGAGTAGGAAATCGAGTCTTGTGTACATGCATAATCGAACATTTATATATGTGTGATATATTAATTGAGGAATATTGGCTATGACAATTGTTTTGAATAATTGGATGATGATAGTTGATTAATATTGAATATATTATTGGAAGTCTAGTATGATATCCCCTGTATGATATTCTTGTTTGTGTTTCTCGTGTCTTTTGCCATGTTAGTATTGGTATAGGTGATCTCACCTCTTTGTTATATTGTTTTGCTGTGTAAAAACTATATAGTAGAAGGAACGAGTTGTTTTAGACATAACAGGTGACAAATACCTCTGTGTTTGGAAACAACATCAGAGAATGACCTTTCCAGATTGGATAGCTTACAGTGTCGACAAAGAAGAGATGTCTGAGGACAAAGTACAGATGTAGAACAAATGTCTGATGCTTCAAGATGGATACACAACAGAATACGTATGTAGAGTTATTTTTATCGTTAGTGTTGTACCGTGCTATTAAGTAGGACCCGTCATAAGGTTACTACTGTGAAAAAAAATAAGTCTATTAGTTAAATATTTCTCTTTAAATTGTTAAATATTAATTGGTGTCAATATTGTATATTAATTAGTATAAATATATTTTTGGTATTACCTATGAACTTCGGTAAGTTTATGTTTCAGTAAAAAAAAAAGAAATTTTAAAACCCACCTTTTATAACTCAAACTTTGTGTGAACTTCTTTTTAGAATATGAGTCAGGAGTCAGACATGCGATACCCTAAGAAGGCTGTTACATTACTCTTCCATGATATCAAATTACCCCGATGAATACACAATACCCAGAAATGAATCTTCTATCAATAGGAGAGTCTGTTTAGTTAGCATCTGAATATCCAACAATCAGAGTATAACATTTATCTTCATATATGAGGCCTTTTCATGGAGCTCTTTTAATATACTTCAGGATACAAATAACTGCATCCTAAGGTCCTTCACAAGGTGAGTTTAGAAATTGACTTATCACACTCACTGCAAAAGATATATCTGGACGGGTAACAGTGAGGTAGTTTAATTTTTTGACCAATCTTCTATATCTTCTTGGGCTTGAAAGTGGCTCCCCCTAATTCGGTAGAAGCCTGACATTAGGATCTATAGGAGTGTCAATAGGTTTTGCATTCAACAAACCTATTTCCTCAAGGATGTCCATAGCGTACTTCTTTTGTGAGATAACTATACTATCCTTGGATTGCGTCACTTCAATTCCCAAGAAATAATGAAGTTTATCAAGATCTTTGGTCTGAAATTGATGACAGATGTGTTGTTTTATCTGAGTTATACCCTAATGATCGCTGCCAATGATAACATTGTCGTCCACATACACAATCAAATAGATGTAACATTGGGCTGTGTGGTGATAGAAGACAAAGTGGTCAGCCTCACTCTGAATCATACAAAATTGTTGAAGTACAGTACTAAATCAACTAAATCAAGCTCGAGGAGATTGTTTGAGACCATACAAGGACTTGTAAAGACGACAAATGAGGCCAAAAGACTCCCCTTAAGCAACAATCCCTGGTGGTTGGTTTATATAAACCTCTTCTTCTATAGCACCATGGAGAAAAGCATTTTTGATGTCCAACTGATGGATGGGCCAATGTCTAATAATGACCATAGATAGAAAGAGCCGAACATAAGCTATCTTTGCCACCCACCGGCGAGAAAGTGTCTCCATAATCTAAGCCAAAAATTTGTATATACCTTTTTGCCACCAAACGCACCTTAAGACGATCAAGCTTGCCATCTAGGCCAACCTTGACCATACAGATCCACCGATAGCCTACAACAAACTTCCCTAGAAGAAGAAGAACAAATTCCCAAGTACCACTATTCTGAAGGGCATGCATTTCATCAATCATAACTTGTCTCCACCTAGGATGAGATAAGGGATCACTTAGAGATTCAGGAATAGACACAAATGACAAGGAAGAAAGACATGCAAAATAGGAAAAATATAGGCGATGATAATTTGAAGTAACACAGTGAGGAGAAGGGTTACGAGTAAACTGTATACCTTTTCGGAGAGCAATGGGAAGTTCAGGCTCATGAGGTAATGTCAGAGCTGGTAAAAGAGTTGGCTTTGGAGGAGAGTCCGCAGTGACCTCTGCAACTTCTGGTGGAGGCACTGGCGGTGGAGGTGGCTGGGGTCGACGATGATAGACTTAAAAAAGGCGTATAATCGGTGGGGGTCCTCCAACAGGAGGTGATTGAGGGGTATCATATTAAGCTGAGACAAGAAGAGGAGGAAGGGGGAAGGCCTCAGTAATAAGTTTAGGAGTCAAACTAGAAGAGTCAAAGAAGGGAACAAACTCGAAAAATATAATATCGGTAGAGACCAGGTAACGATGGATAGTAAGTGAAAAATAACAATAACCCTTTTAAGACCGATTGTAACTGAGAAAAATACATTTGATAGAGCGGACAGAAAGTTTATCAAGACCGAGAGTGAGATTATGGACAAAACATGTCAACCTGAAGACACGAGGCAGAAGAGAATAGAGGGGTTGATAAGGAAATAACACAGAGTGGGGTACCTAGTTTTCAAGCACAAAAGAGGGCATGCGGTTAATTAAGTAGCAAACAGTAAGAATTGCATTGGCCCAAAAATGAAAAGGGACACGACTATGAAACAAGATTGTTCAAGTTGTTTCAATTAGATGTCTATTTTTATACTCAACAACCCCATTTTGTTGAGAGATATAGGCACAAGATGTTTGGTAAAGAATGTCATTAAATGTTGAAAAGATTGAGATAAAAATTCAGGGGCATTGTCACTACGTAAAGTACGAATTAGAACACCAAATTGAATTTTTATTTCATTATAAAATTTTTTAAAATGGAAAGTAACTCATACTTGTTTTGCATTAAAAATAACCAACTACATCGAGAGTAGTCATCAATGAAAGTGACAAAATATTTAGAACCCAAAGTAGACTTGATACGATTAGGACCCCAAACATTAGAATGAACTAAAATAAAGGGAAATGTGGCTCGACGACAGACTCTATCGAGAAACAGACTACGGGTGTGTTTCTCAAGTTGGCACGACTCACAAGATAAACTATATAACTTAGATAAACTCGACATCATTCACTGTAGTTTGGCAAGGCTTGGATGACCCAACTGAGCATGGATAGAGAAAGGGGAATCGGTGACAGAGCAAACACGAGAGGTGGTAGAGAGTTGGTAGAGGTCATTGGACTCATATCTGACGCCAATCATTCGTCCCAAACTTCGGTCCTGCAAAATGATAGTCTTTAGTGAATGTAATGTTACAATATAAAGAACGAGTCAAACGACTAATAGATAGTAAATGATAATAGCCTAATTTTTATCTTTTTTTTCTTATAGAACTATGAATTATTATATCTCATTATATTTGATTTTAGTGACGTTATAATACTATTGATTTATTTATTTAAAAAATTCATTAATTTAATTATTGTGATAATTGTAGGGAATTTATTGCAAATTCATATTCAACTTGTATTTTTTCACCTTATTGCTGTATTTGGACCATATCTTGAGCTACATATATCAAATCAACGCAATTCTCGTGGCGTTCAAAAGCTAATAGAAAATGCAACAACTCTTATGTTGACCTCAAAGGCTAATTTTGTCATCTGAGTGATGATAAAAATAAAGAGAGGGAAAAACTAAAATCTGACAGCCTTCAAAAAAAGGAGATTAAGTTTCCTAAAATTAGTTTGTTAAATCCAATCAATATCTTTTTATTATTTGGAGACCAATTAAGGAGATAAAGTTTTCTAAATTTAATTAATATCTTTTTATTATTTAGGGTTCAATTAAGGAAATTCTATGCAAGATACACTTCTATTAGAAAAAATCTCTTATTAATAGACAAAGAGAAGAAAGAAAAGAGGATGGAAGATATATATTCATGAGAATCAAAGCGACGCAACAACATTGCAATAAAGAAGAAAAGAAAAAGTTGTGTGTGATAAACATTATTTTTATATATTAGTAATCCCTCATATTTAGTCTCTTAAACCTCTTATATGCGTAATTGATTATTTTTTGCCACATTTTATAAGTTTGTGTTCAAATTGGGCTTAATAATATTTTTTAGCATTATTGAGAATTTTACATTGTTTTTCTATTTTGGGCATAACTTGAATTATAGACATCTAAAAATTATGAATTTTACCTTATAGAAAATCTGATATAAAAGTTCTACAACTTTGATGAGAGCTTGAAGGCTGAATCAGATGTCTAGTGGGTCAGATTTGACCACGAAGTCAAAACAAAGATGTTGTCATTAGAACTTGGATGATTTGCAAAGATTGGGTCATAATTCTGTCTGTAGGTGTCATTTGGAATTGAAACCAGTGCCATTTGAAATCTAAGATACATATATTCAATTATTATGAGACCACTTATAAAAAAATATGACGTTTTGATGGTGTTTTCACCCTTTGAAGTCGGCTGCAGGGCTCAGAGAACTGTTAAGAATGTTTTGGGCATAACTCTCTCATCTTAAGCCTAAATTATGCAAATTAGGTGTCCAATTAAAGTTAAAAGGAAGAGAATTAACCTTAACCAGCAACAACAACTACCACAAAATTGTTATTTAAGGAGCAGCAGCCACCATGAAAAAAAGGACTGAATTTTCTCCTAATCGCTCTTGTTTGCACTTTCTCTCTTCATCTTTCTTCTTCTCCCTTCTCTCTAGGTTTCTTTCTTTTATGTTTCTCTTCAGGATGAAAGGGAAGAACATTTTAATCAATTATAGGGATTGAAACATTCTTCATTTTTAATTTTGAGATCTTGCGATTAATTTTTATATTCTTATTGTTAATCAAATTTCTCTCATCTTTCTCTTGATTTTGCTGCATCTTCATTGAGTGCTTAACTAAGTTTGAGTGTTAATGCGATGGTTGCTTAACTACATATTTGCAGAAACTAAACAATGCATCAAAGGCTTATTGGATGTTGTTTGTCAAGCTTGGTTGAATTATGAATTTTAGATTAATTTAGGATTAGAAGGGCACTTGATTCATTTAATATTGATTAATTAAATTTTGGGTGCTTATCTAGTAAAGAATTCATAGATCATCTTAAGGCTTCTTGATGTGATATAAGATCAAGAATCTAATTAGTAATTGAATGGAAGAGACTAAATAATGTATCAAAGGTGTTTGATGGATTACTTAGCTTGGTTGAATTATGGATTTTAAATTAATTTAGGATTAGATGGGCACTTGATTCGTTTAACTTTGATTAATTAAATTCTAAATGCTTATATAGTAGATAATTCATTGATCATCTTAAGGCTTCTTGATGTGATCTAAAGCCAAGAACTTGATTAACAATTAAATGGATTTTTAATAATCAAGGATGAATTAAACTCAAAAATAATTGATTTCCTTAAATTGATTATTTACTTAATTATGTTTACAATTTTTAATTAGTTTCTTTTAATTACTCTTGCAAACCAAACCCCCTATTAACCCCTTAATATAATTGATTAATTAGAGTGATCTAAGGGCTCGACTTGGTTACACCGCATATTGCAAGTTTTTGGTGAATCAGTTTATAAATTAATTTAATTTGATAGTCTCAATAGCTATTAGTGTGTAATAAAGAATATTAGTAAGATGATTTTATTGTGTTCTAATCATACTATGTCTTGCTAAATTCCTTGTACCAAGGAGTAAGGATGACAATTTTACTCGTCCTCGCGAGTATTCTCGGATAATACTCGTGACGGGATTGATATGAGAGAAAATCTTTCCCCCACGAGTATGAGTACTCATTTATTTGTTATCCCCGTTTAATAAACGGGGCGGGGGCAAGAGTGATTTCTCCCATACTCGCGGGTACCCCCAAATAAAATTATAAAAATATCTTTATATAAAATTACCAAAAAACCTCATTATATAAATTAAAATGTGGTTCATTGTAATTGGATGTTGATTGAATTTTAAGCGTTTTAAGATGTTTGATGTAGTTATATTGAACATTGTCTTTAGATGTAGGTTGAATTTTAAGTGTTTTAGGTGTTTGACATTATATTTGAATTAAGTTGAGTTAGACAAATTCGAGAAATTGTGGTATTATACTTTTTTTTTATTTTGTTAATTTTTTTGTAATTTATTGGATACTTGTAAACATCTGTGGATATCAGTTTACCCGCAGGGGAATGAGAAAAAGGTACTTGTGCAGATATGGGGCAGGGGCAGGGGCAAGGGCAGATATTCATCCGCGGAAGCAGGGGGCAGGGGGCTACTACCTGTACTCGCCCTACCCCGCCCCGCTCCATTGCTATCCCTACTAAGGAGATGATGAAACCCTAATTATTTTGACATTACTATGTTGAATTCTTGTTACTCAATTTTGGGATTTAATGCTTCTTGATTCTATTTTCCTATCAGATTATATGAATGAATTTTTAAATGAGTTTAGTCATGATTTTCTCATACTTTGCAATTTATTTGTATTTTCTGAATGTTAGAGATAATTTTTAGATATCAATTGTGTTTTCGTGTTATGGATACATTTGATGATTTAATAATTACTATTAATTAAGGAAATAGAATCATATATACGATTACTTGTCTTTGGTGCTTCATTGATAGATTTTTCATGAGCACATACTTTATCGCTAGATGTTCATAAGATATATTATTTGAGTATAATACTTTAACATAGCTATTGTTAAAATTAATCTTGGTGGATTTTGACCCTTGGTCCCTTTACATCTGATAGAAACATCATTCATATATTTTTTTACTTTTAATTTATTTTTTATTTTAGTTATTTGTTTTATTTTATTTTTTGCGTCTTTGGCTCGTTAATTTGTGCAAATAGATTAGGAAAAAATTCTCAACACTAAAAATTTAACTTTAAGTATCTATGGGAACGACATCAGACTTGTTCAACTGTACTTCAGTATGACTCGTGCACTTGCGAGTATTTAAAGGTTTTTTTAAAAAAGGTCACAATGGTAAATTAAAAGGGCTCCTAAGAACATAAAACAAGGAATCAACAAATAGGAAAGTGAGGGGATGAATAATGTTAATCTATTGCGACCGTGTTTGGGAACCATTTGCTAAAGTGATTATAGGTAAATAACCAGAATTATAAATGTTAGAGAAAATGTGCTTATTACCATAGATGTGATTAGAGGCGCTAGAATCAAGGACCCAAAGATGGTGATTGAGAGAGACAAGCAAATGTATTACCATTGTGCTTAATAGATGTAGTAGAACTAGAGGTTTGGTGTTGCTCAACCCACTTTAGAAAATCTACATAGGCAACTAGAGATGCGGTTGGTTGGGCAGAGGGCTCAGGTGGATTCGGGGCAATAGTCTAGGCAACATTGGCAGCCTAGAGAGGATGACTATGTAAAATCTAACAATTATCAATGGTATGACCCAACTTGTTGCAATTATCACATTTTGGACGGGGTTTACCCAAGTTGCCAGAACGAGAACGACCATGATTGTTGCTTTGGAAGACCAAGATAAAGGTATTAATTGGAGCTAGAGTAATGACAGAGTCAGATGGCTACTTGGCTGAGACCCGAAGCAAAGTGGACCAAGCTGTGCTCAGAGTAGGGATAGTGGAAAATCCAAAATATGATCACAGTTGGTAGAATATTTCAAAGGCAAACCATACAAGGCTATGAGCATGAAGAAGGAATTGCATTGCTTGAGTTCCTTCGCTAGGATATCAGCAGGGAGCAGGAGCTCATTGAAATCATGGAGAGCACCATAGATATTCCCTAAATAGGCCAACATAGGACCATCAAATTTCTAAGGAGCAACAACACTCATGAGGTTATAACACACCCCATATAACCATTAAGTGTCATTAGTGTAAAGAACCTTGACTTGCTCCCAAACAAACTCATAAGTAATATGAGCGCGGAATATCCTCTTGAGGGAGGGATGAATAGTAGAGTTGATGACACTATATAACTAGGCATCAATCTTTTTCCAACTTGATTTGTCAGCCTCGGGCACAGAGTCAAGCTTCGTGGTTAGATGCTCTTTATAGTCTTGGACATTGAGCCATAGTTTGATGTCCCAAGCCTAAGTATCATAGTTACTGCCATCTAATTTGTTAGCAGAGAGAAGAGCATTGACGTAACTAGTGAAAATCAAAGGCTCAGCCTTCGAGAGGTCTTTAGAGCCTACTGAGAAGGGAGAACTAGCCATGGATCAGTAAACAACAGGCCAAAAAACACAATCAAATAGTACCTAAATGCACCGATTCAAAATGAGATTGCGACAAATAGTGACGAACATAAAAAGAGAGGGTAGATCCAGAAAGAGGAGAGAGGGGTGAGCACAATGCTACAAACAATGGCTAGAGGGGGTGGCCCATGGGCTGGTGAAGGGGCTGCAGGTGGAGCTGCGAGCAGAGACGGTGGATGGCGCATATGGGCACGTTTGATGGATTCTGGGGGCGGGTTTTTGGGTTCTGGTCGAATAGGGAGAGGCGATTCCAGTGGTGAGGTCATCGGCTAGAAAGATAGCTAGAAAGTTGGACGGTGGCGGCGCCTTATGGTGGGCAGTAACAAAAGAGATGTGTCTGTTGGAAAGAAGACACATCAGGAGGAGAAAGATCAGCAAACTAGAGTGAAAACACAGTTTAGCAGAAGAAAAAATTCACCGAGTAGCAATAGGCTCACCTAACATGCACGGTTCTAGGATTGCCTCTCTTTAGACTCTAGATATTATGTTAAAAGAAAGAAAATAGAGATATATGAAGAAAATTGTGTGTCTTACTTACACAACGGATGCTGAATTATATAAAATTATTTTAATAAATACAAAATTACAAAAGATCCTAATTACCATAATTACATGATTTGATTATGATTTAGTTAGCCTATATAATGAATTTAGACATTATTTACATAGTTTTCACTAATCTTTATGTTAGAAGATGAAATAAAAATAGGAAAATAATAAAAAAGACTCTTTGTAAATTAGAGTTAATTAAGTGGTGTATAATAATAAATAAAATTATATATTCTAGATATAATTATAATTTACTAAGTGATAACAAATATATATTATTATTATATATTTTCTTATTTGAAATTATAATTATATATATGTACACACGCGCACACACACACACACACACACACACACACACACAAGTTATTCGTGAGCTTTTAGCACCTATAAAGTTTAAATTGGACTCATTTATATAATCGAGCATAAATCGAAGTTTAAGCTTGTTTGTTGAACTAAATAAGCTTAATTGAGCATTTCACGAGTCGAATTCGAACAGTTCACGAATAGCTTAACTTATTTACACTCATAAAAAAATGTTTCCAAGTTTATCAACGAGAATTTAAGACAAGACTCCTCTAATGTGACTTTATCTCTAAAGTAAACAAGTAAGAAAGTATCCACTATTAAATTTTAGTAAATTAAGATCACAATGTATTTTAGATTAAATCAATGATAGATACACTCTTACTTGTATGCTCTTAAAACGTCAGTTAGGATTGTGCTCACACAACTAAAATCTTAACATTTTAACATTTATTAATGATATGACCCACCACTAACTTGCATATTTATTATCCCAACCTTATTTTTTATTTTTTCAAAAATAAAAAATAATAAATATACAAATTAGTGGTGAGTCTTATAATTAATGAATGCTTGAATGTCAAAATTTTAATAGTGTGAGCACAATCCTACATAGTACTCCAGGAGCATGAAATAATCTCTCTTTAAATATATGAGTTGATATGGTACATAAGCCTATGATAATAAGTTGTCAAACATTTATTTGTCATTAATTTGATACTAAATATTTAAAAATTATTAAATATAATGAGTCAATAAAATGTTTGAACTCAAAAGATAAAAAAGAAAAAGAAAAAAAGAAAATGCTAATGGTAGTTTTGGTAGAGAAGCACATGAAAACTGGCATAGTGTCGTACTATTGTTTGAATTTGGGGACTTCAAGTCATTTGTTGATGAAAATAAGCTATATTAATTCTCAATGAAAAATGGTTATCATATACTATTTTTTTATATTACTTTATATTTTATATATTTTGATAAACAGAAAAAGAGAGTATATATTAAGAAGTATCTTTTTTAGTTTTATTATTAAAAAATATAAAAATGATATAATAAAAATAATGTGTGAAAATTGAAACTCATTCTCAATAAACTAGGAGAGAGAGAGAGGGTTGTACATTGTCTAAAGCTTAGATAAGCTTCATTTCTTCCTTTTTCTTTTTTTAAATAAGTAAAAATGGGGCAAAAGCCCAAAGCACAAAAACACACTAGGCCACTAGCTACATAAACGAGGTCAGGCAAAACTTGAAGTGTCTAGCTAGATAAACGGCCCCAAAGGAGCAGGGGCGAGCAACATTAACAATTATACAATCAAAAGAAGATTCGACCCAAAAAAAAAAAAGATAAACAATTAAAGGAAGAATTCGTTGACCCAAAAAATGAAAAAAAGGGAAAGAAAGTTAAAAAAAAGAGGAAGAATTTTGATGACCCAATGTTCCAAGATGATCCGCTCTCCTATTTACACTGAAGCTGGATGAGCTGATGAATTTCCATCACTAAAGCAAAAATGGACCACTTGCAAAGTGGTGGATGAATGATGTTATTAATTTTTATTCATTAATTTATTATTAAAATAAATTAATAATTGAAATTAAAATATTAGATCTTTATATATTTCTAATTAGTAATATTTAGATTTATAGATAAATTTAATTAATTTTTTTTATTTTTTATAAATAATTATACACATAAAAAAGTTATAGATTTTAATTAATAATTTTTAAATGCACTCAGATTTCATATAAATAGTCAGATGAAAAACAATAGTAGTTCATTCATAGACTACTCATGGTAGAAGGCTCCGAAAAATAGTAATGGTTAGGAGGACAAGACTTGTGCACAATTCAGAGCAATTAGCAAGAAGGCCTTGTATAACATGGACCTTTCAACTTATGGTCCATCAATGGACCATGCATTTTAAATCGTTGGATGATTAAAAAATCGGGTGGAGGGTTGAGATCAAACACATGCAATCTAAGTAGCAGGTAATCAGAAAAATGAACAAATTGTAGCTTGGTTCTCTAAAGAAGCACCCACATCTCCGATAGTGAAGGCCAGGACCAGTGCGCCAGGGCGGAGCCACCTCCGTTCTACCGCATCAAAAACCCACCACCGGCTACCATCCTTCCACCCACCACCCTTCAAACCCACCACTGCGCCGAAGCGTGGTCTCTGTGTGAAGAATCATCCACTGCCAGATCTACCCATCTAAGTTGTAAGCCCAACCATCTAAACCACCACATAACCACCGCGACCTTCAACCACAACCCTAGTGGTTTGGATGACTGGAGATCCAAACCGTACCACACACGACCATGGTGGTTTGGAGGTGGGATCATAAAAGCTTCAGGAAATGGTGCGCGAGCTTGGTTCGTCAAGCTCGTAGATCCAGTGTGCCGCCATGTTGGTGGTGCTGCCTCCGCCACTATTGCTCCCTCCTTGGTCAGGCTCGCCGAGGCTTACGAGTTTTGCGCCGTGTGCCACCCACTGTCGCGAATCTGATGCGTGAGGCTCATAGAGCTTGGTTCGTCAAGCCATGGTGCGGATCTGGTGCATATGGGGATTCGCAACCATGGCGGATTTGGGTGACAGTCATCTAATGCGGCATCAACAGTGAGGCATCTTGGTTGTGGTAAGTGAGAGAAGGGTAGCGATGTTGGTTAGTGTAGTTGGCCGGCTGGAGTTCTTGCCAGAGCTATTTGTCAGAGGTAGACAAGAAGGGAAGACAAAGAGGAGGGAGAAAGTTGTAAAGGACTAAAGTAAAAAAAATTGTTTATTGTAAGACCAAAGTGCAAATAAACTAAAAGACCATTTTGTAAATACCCAATACCTGTTACTATAGGTTTTTTTGGGGGTGCATGGATGGACCAAAGCTAAAGAGTTCACCTTCACCATAAAAGCCAGCTAGTGAGAAATGTAGAGAATTCTAATATGAACTACTTTGGAAGTGATCTATGGATGAATCAAGTGCAGATTAGTCATTAATTTATTGTTAAAATAAATTAATGATTGAGATTAAAATGTTATATTCAACTAGTAACATTTAAATTCTCACATAAATTTAGTTAGATCATTTTTTTATATGAATAATTATACATATAAGAAACTTATAAATTTTAATTGATAATATTTATATACACTCAGATTTGTATATAGATACCATCAGATAAAAAAAGAATGGTGGTTCATCCATTGATTACTTTTCACGTGATCCATAGTAATCTTCTCCAAGAAACTTGTGACGTAACTCTTTCCTCCTTGAAGGGCTACTAAGTGTGAAAATAAATGCAACTCTTTTTCTCATTGAATATTAATAATTATTCTTATTTTTTATAATTCTTAATTTTTTTGGTAGAAATATGTTAATGAGAATGGACAGCTACTACATTAAGTTCATTCCAATGTAAAGATATCAAGAATCAAACCTAAGGCTTCCGTGTAAAGTGTTCTTGATCTTCTTCGATAATCAAATAATTCTAAAAAAACTTAATGTAGAGCTAAAATTATTAGGCCACAATTATCATACCTTCTTTTCTAGGTTGGTCAAATCACACTTAAATTGTTAAATGGATGGTATTGTAAGCATTTAATTTCCTACTTTTTTTTTCCTGTTGATCTTTAATATAGATCCGAAGTCCGAACCCTCAACTATTGGTGGGAAGCAAGTTACAAAAGTATTTCTCGTTATTTAGATAATCTCTCCTTTATTGAGGATCCAAAAAAAAAAAGAAAGGGTTTGCTGAGGACTATTTATCCCGGAAGCTGGTCCAAGTGCTTTTCAAATATGAAAGGAAAATATTGTTTTCACATTATTTTCATCTCACATTATTTTTTATCATATATTTTAATAATTATGATTAAATGAGATAAAATTATAAATAAAAAAATATAATTAATGATATAAAAAATAATATAAAAGTAATATAAAAAAATTATACAAAAAAATCAGGATTAAATATAAATATCCTGTATACCGGAAGAGTTACGTGTACAAATATTTTTTAGTATTACAAAAAAAAATCAACGAATCACAAATTTTTAAATTGCAAGTGAAATAATAGATGAAATAATTTGTTCCATTGATTTAAGGTTTATATAGGATCTGTACTGCCTTTTTCGCACAGATAACACTACTGCATCTTCGCGTACCTTAGGTGGTTCATACATGAACTAGAAAATTAATCTCACGTGCAGACTATCAAAGTACAGATTACAAATGATGAGTCGAGACAGAATATAGGAAAATAATATTTAGCCCATCGACTTTTTTATAAAAAAAATCATCATTTTGAACTTAAATTTTTTTAATTATTTTTTAAATTTTAATTAATATTACAATAGATTCTTATATTTAATTTGGATCATTAATTCACTAACAATAAAATTATATAATATTATTTTGATTGTATTTATATTAATTAAGAATTATCTATTAATTTATTTATTAAAATTTAATTTTAAATATATTTTATTCTTTAAAATAATAAAAAACAAATTTATTTTAAAAAACAAATTTTTTTATTTATTTTATAAAGAAAAAATATATTTAAAATTAAATTTTAATAAATAAATTAATTAATTCTTAATTAGTGTTAATATAAATAAAATAATATCATACAATATTATTATTAATAAATTAATATATCTAAATTAAATATAAAAATCTATTGAGACATTAATTAAAATTTAAGAACTAACTAAAAAAATTTAAAATTCATAATAATAATTTATAAAAAAATCAAAGCTCAAGAGAAATGCATAATCTTTTTCCTATTTACTATAACTATATTATTCTAGCCGCGAAAAAGATAAGGATTTTTGCTAGGAACATAGACTTATCAGGAAATGTCCAATGCCACTCAAGATCCAAAACTAGAAATTACATTTTAAGGATTACAAAATGCGGCTGAAAATAATTAGCACTAATGAGGTTTAATTTCAAATAATTAAAAATACTTTGCTAGAATCAGCTATCTTCGTATGCTAAAATTTTGCAAATTAAACCAGTGCACAAACACCAAAATTAGCAAATTCTGTCAAAGTACTGCGTTTCTGTTCTGTTGGTAGGAAAAGACTGACTCATGTGCTCCTTTCCACCAAGCTTTGATGAGGCATTGCCATACCCAATCATTCCAGCCACACCTATTACCATCCCAAAAACTACTTGGAGACTGAGACCTTACTTCCCAAAGAAAAAGAACCCTATGATTAAAACAAGTACTGATTTCATATGCCCTAGTATTGAAAATAAACGACAGTAAATCCGCCAATGCAAAAAAATTGGCTAAGGTTGGTACCAACTGCAGTATTGCTTGACATAAATATGAACATCTGCCAAAACCATGACAAAGAATAGTTAATTAATTAAAGATTTAAGAAAATATCAACTAATAAGACAAAGCTAACCCAAAAGTGAAAAAAGTCCTACATGACTCCTCATGATTTATCATGTTTATCTACACTGACCAGGCATAAAAAATACTTAAAAGAGTCCGCCGCTAAATTAGGTTCTTCAATTTGTACTCTATTCTCAATTTTGCTCCCCAAACTTTTGTTTCAGTTCTATCCTTTAATAATCAAACTTTTTTTTAATGTTTTCTTTTCCTCAAACTTACAAACAGTTCAAACACACGAGAAAATAATTGTTGGGATGACATTTTAATTGTGACAGTGCCCAGGAATTAATCTCATAACAATGCAAAATACTTAGTCAAAGACTAAAAAAAAGCACTTACAAACAGTTGATGAAATTTTGACCAATTTTTATATGAAAAATAATTTCATACATATTTCATATTTATTTATTAGCTTCCACAAACGCATCAATGTTCACAATATCCAAGGACAAAATTCCCTTAAATTATTTGTGGCAATGAAAGGAAAAAAAACAATCCAATTTGACAGTCTGAAGACCACAATAAAAATTTGAAGAATAAAAATTAAAAGTTTGGTACAAATTAAAACGAAAGATAATTTGTCCACAATCTTAAAGAGTACTTTTTTTTATTGAGAAGATGACTATTAGTAGGATCACAGGGAAAAAAAATCAATTTCTCATCTAAGTCAGACCTTTCTTTATAATTTTCAATGTTCTGTATCCCCCTTTTATGGGATAGAACTATGCCCTTGTACATATAAAACATTAAATTTGCATTAATCATTTTGCATGCACAGAGCAAATGTTAGAGAGCTGTAAGCTTCATGTTCAATTAAAAAGACAATAGCTACTAAATATAGAAACTCTTTGAGAGGCCCCATAGACTAAATCTAAGGAAAAATTGCCAAAAGTAATAGTAACAAATGTCCATTTATGGAAGCAAGAATTTTTTTGTTTTTATGTTTTTTTTTAAAAAGATCTAAACAAATTTGTAGCAGCATGCAATCAATGTAAAATGTATATGAGACACCCCAAGCACATACATAAGTTGATTACATATCTAAAGTAATGAAGAATGTCTATGTAACACCCCAAATTTCCTAACTAGTTGACAGTAATTTTGACAGTTAACAGAATTTTACTGTTTAGTGATTTCTGTGTACTGTAAAATTATTTTTATTATTCCGTCAGCGTATTTGGTCGTTTTGAGTAATTTACTCCGTGTTAAGAAAATAATAATTTTCGGGCTGGGAAAAATTTTACGTAGTTTAATTATTACTGTTAAGTCTTAATTATTTTACGTAATTTGGTTTGATATTTATACGTTTTCTAATATTTGTGATTTTTGTAGATGATTATAAATTTTTATATTTCTCTGATCGTTTTTGGACTGTTTGTGGGCCCCAGTGGTCTTACGTGGGCCCGAGGTGAGTCCCAAAACGTGAAAATTTTTTTACGCATAGAAAAATTCGTACTGTTGAGACGGAGACAGGAGATCTTACTAAACCTGAATCCGGAAATAGTTTTAGAAAATTTCTTGTACTGTATTTAATTATTGGGCGATAAAAATAAAGTAAATATATTTTTTCATAAGGTTTTAGCAGATAAAAATAAAAATTATACTGCTTAAGTCAACAATAGTGGTTATGACAACTTTTAACAGACCAATAGGAAGCAAGTTTAATGCTTTTGACGGACCAATAAGAAGCAAGTCTAATATTGAAGACTTTGATATCAACCGTCAATTTAATCAACGGGGTAGAATCGGTCTAATAAAATGGCTATGACCATTTACAACCATTGGATGAAGAATTAATCAAGGGTAGAGATTTGATCTTATAAAGTGGTTAGGACCATTTGTGACCGTTGGATTTGGATTTAATCAACGGTGGAGATGGATCATTTATGACCATTGGATTTGGATTTAATCAATGGTGGAGATTTGGTCTTCTAAAATAGCTATGATTAATTATGATCCTTGGATTAAAAGTTAGAAGGAGTAATCTTGACCCTTCATTTTTGAAGATGCATCTAATGGCTAGGATTTTAAGGAAGAAAGATCTAATGGCCTAGATTAAGTCTTCTAATCAAAAGTCTACCTAAATCCTAACCATTGAATCAATCAATGGTTTAAATGGTGGCTAGAAAAGATGACAACTTATTGAAATGCAAGGATGGATGGGGGGGACAGTTTTGTGGTTGTTTTAGGAGTTAAAGGAAAGTTTGAAGACCATTATTACTTGTCTTGGTCAATATGCATCATAATTGATCATTTTGCACTCAAGGAGAATACATGAAGAGGGGGGGACGGTTTTTTGTGTTTTTTAGGAGCTAAAGCAAAGTTGAAGACCATTATTAGTTGTCTTGGTCACTTATTGATCATTATTGATCATTTTCAAGAAGCTAGCTCTTCAAAAGTTTCTCTCCATCTCTTCTCCAAACTAATTTCGGCCAAGCACCCTAGAACCACCTTCCATCACTCAAAAATTTTATCCAACCTAGTTTCTTGAATCCTTACATCATTCTAAGAACATCTCTAGTTATGAGTTTTCACAAAATCATTCATCTTGAGCTTCAAATCCAAGCTTCAAGTTTCTACCAAAAATGGTAAAGTTCATATTTCTTCACCCAATCTTTTAGTTTCGATTTTCTAAGCCATGCTTGAACCATGGTTTACCTATTCTTTTACTTGTTATTGATTTTGAGATTTGTTTATGATTTTTAGGGATTTTCCAAGGAGCTCTACGAAATTGGTGGAAGGAAAACTAAGTGTTTTCACTTCATTCTTTACCTTAACCAAGTCTAAGAAGCCTTTCCTTCACAAAAATAAAAAATTCTATCTTTGTTCTTCAAGAGGAATTTCGGCCATACCACCTAAAATCACCATCCACTATCTTTTAATTTCATCCAACTATAGATTTTGAATCCCCATGATATTCTAAGCAACTTTTATGTTGGAGATTTTCTCTAAATCATTCATCTTTAACCTTGTTCTTCAAGCTAAAGATTGAAGCTTTAATGGTGAAGTTTATTAATCTTCACTTTTCTTTTGATTTTCAAGGTTCTAACCATGATTGTAATCCATGGTTTTCTTATTCAAGTCTTGTATATATAAATTATGTGTGTGCTTTGTTTTGTATTTGAGAAGCCCTTGGTGGTGAAGGACTTGGAAAAAGAAGCAAAACAAGGAGCTTTTAAGGATCTTCAAGAGGTAAGAGGGAGATCCATCTCACCAACCAAGTATGGTAGTGAGAGATCATGTTATATTTGATGGATGTTGAATCTATGTGAGGATTCATATCCATGGTCATGTAATTATTTGTGTATGTTTATGTGCTTTGATTATTTGCCTATGCTTGGTATGATTTGCATGATTTATTGCTTTGATTTTGGCATGCTTATGATATATATTTGAATGTGTATGTGTATGCCAAGATTTGATGATGGAAATGAAATTAATTTTTGGTTCCAAAGACCAAGAGGATTTCGGCCAAGACACCTCAAAATAGGTGTTCATAAATTAATATTTTCATGAATGATAAAATTGGATGATTAGAAAAGCAAGGAAAATAAACAAAGGGTTTGTTTTCAAAGTATAAGTGTTCACGATTTTTGGAAGGATGTTTTTGAATCAAAAGATTCTAAGTATTTTAATAATCATGAGTTTTAAATAAAAAGAGCAATGACTTGTTAATTTTAAGGATTTGCAAAAAAAGTGAAAATGGAAAATGAACAAATGATTTGATTTCAAAGACCAAGTGCTCACGGTTTTTGTAAAAGATTTTTAATAGTTTTGTTTGTGTAAAACCATATTGACTTAGAAGGAAAAATGTTTTGATGATTTCAATAGTCATGTCCACATTTTTGAAGGCTTGTAATGCCTTGATGTTATGGAAACAAAGTGAAAATATATTTTGATGTAGAACAAGGAATTTGGAAAGAGAATCAGAGTATTTTATCACTTGAGAAATGAATTTCAGTATGTAAATGGAAAAGAGAGGTTTAAACACACCTCAATTTATTTTGAAGAGAATTGATTTTAGAATTTATTTGAGAAAAATGGAGAATATAATAGTGATTTGATATTTTCTAACGTGTAACTCATTCTTTGGGTTTTGGAGAGCGTTAGTAATTTTTAAAGTTAGAAACATTGATTTAATTCAATGGAATTGTGAATTTGTAAAATATATTATGAAAAGAACATTCTTGAGTAAGAAAATATGAAAAATAATGTGAGTAGTCATATTATTTTGAGAAAGGTTGAAATGGAATTTTTGAAGGTTGAGAAATATTTTTCCTAATGGAATTATGGTGAAAAATGATTTATGTAACTTAAAAACGTGATTTTTAAGCTACGTGATTTGAAATACGTTGAAATATTTTTACGGGATTTGGAAAACGTTTAAATATTTTGAAAATGATGAAAAATGGTTTACGTGACTTAAAAGAATGATTTTTAAGTTACGCGATTGTGAAAATGGTGAAAAATCGCTACGCGATTTGAGTAACGTATAAATATTTTTACGTGATTGATGAAAACATTGAAAAATCTATATGTGATTTGAAAACGTAATAGAAATGTTACGTGATTGTGAAAACACGACGAAAGTGTTTTATGACTATGAAAATGCGATAATATGATTTCGCTATTAAAAATACAGTATGATTACTATTGGTCCAGTGTGTGGACCCTAATTATGGATAATGAAATTAAAACTAAGAATGGGCCAATGTGTGGACCCTGAATATGAAAGTATGAATTTTGCCTATGATTGACATTGGTGCATTGAACATGCATTGGAAATGAAGAATTTTGCCTGTGATTGGCATTGGTGCATTGAACATGCATTGAAAAGATATGCATTGAGGCATATGATGATTTTGAATTGAACAAAAATTGATAGTTGATGCTATTGGGACCCTTGTGGTTGAAGAGGGAATGAGAATTGATAGTGAGGTCTATGATGGATCTTGGGGTGCGTTAAGGCGCGGCAGTCGACCAATGGATATCTGTCTGTAGGCTACGGCTAGACCATATGCCACTTGGCGATGCAGTCCGTTGCAACGCATTGACGATACCCGACAAGAACACGATTCTTTTCAACAACTGGAAGATTGTCTTTGGGCTAAGGCTGACAATTAACAGAGCATTCTCCTCGAAATTGTGAAAACCTCCATGGAGTTGTTTTTGAAAAATCGAGTTTATGTGCGCATGCATGAATCTGAACATTTATACCCGTATGATATATTAATTGAGGAATATTGGCTATGACAATTGTTTTGAATACTTGGATGATGATGATGATAATTAGACAATGTTAAGGGCATTATCGTAATTATTGTTTATGATAATTGAACTGATAAATGATTGGATGATGATAGTTGATTAATATTGATGACATGATCATAATTCTGGTATGATCTATCTGTATGATATGCTGTTTATGTTATCTCTGTGCTACCATATTGATATTGGTGTAAGTGATCTCAACTCTTTGTTATATTGTTTTGTTGTGTTTGTATTGTTAAAATAATACAATAGAAGGAACGAGTTGTCTTAGACATAACGGGTGGTAAATGTTCTGAGATTGGTGACAACATGGTGGAGTAGACATTCAGGACTCGCTGGTGTACAATGTTAACAAAGAACAGATGTCTGATGCATCAAGATGGAAACAAGAGAAGGAATGAGTATGTTAAGTTTTCTCATTAGTGTTGTACCGTACTATTAAGTAGGACCCGTCATAGGGTTTGCTACTGTTAAAAAAAAAGAGTCTGTTAGTTTTATATTTCTCTTTAAATTGTTAAATATTAAGTGGTGTCAATATTGTATATTAATCAGTTTAAATATATTTTTAGTAATACTTATGGATTTCAGTAAGTTTATGTTTCCATCTTCAGCAAGAAAAAGAAATTTTAAAATCCATCTTTTTATAACTCAAACCTTGTGCGAACTTCTTTTTGATTATGAGTCGGGAGTCAGACATGTGATACCCTAAGGAGGGTGTTACAGTCTAAATATAAGTCATGTACCAAGAGTTAGAGACACACATGAAAGCAAAAACCTTATAATATCATATGCACAAGTATATGGATACATTTGTAGGTCAAATCAATATTGATTTAACACGTCAAGCCATCAACTACAATATGCATATCCATGTAAATCTACATATTCAAACACTCATTTTCTCAAAAAAAATAAATGATTAGGCTCCAAATATTTAATTTATTAGCATTAATATCTTTTCGTGATCCATTACCGAAGAGCCAGTGTTGTAGTCATATCTTTCAACTCTTTTGCTTGTCAAGTGTCAACCAATAATCTAGTAAAGGTCCTAACAACAGTCGTGATGCAGCTCGTGCAAGTGATGTATGTCCCAATAGTTTGAAAGAAGTTAATGAATACTTTCGTTGAAGAAAATGAATATATTGTACATGAAGGATTTGAAAATCCATGAGTACCAGGTGCAAATTAATAGAAAAAAACTCAGATTAAGAAATACAAATTAACACAACATAAGAATAAACAGGAAGCTGAAACATAAAAAATCTTTATAACACCACGATGTTAAGAAAAGTATTAATGCGGAAATACAAGCATAATATGTACGACTACTATTTAGGTTTAGCAATTCTATCCAGACAGAAATTATTTTGCTCTTGTTTGTCAGACTTTCATACCTCTGTTTGTAAAGTTATGCATGCATGTGTTTGTGCTTGCTTGAATCTATTTGTGAGTTAACTACACCATTAAAGTTTGAACATATGTAGTCCATGTGGGGAAATTTGTAAAAGATGCTAGAAATACACATTCTGACATAAAAATATTGTCAAATATATCAATTGCATAAAACTAAAAATTACACAAATGTCTTTGCAACTGTCTATAGGCATAAATTTGACTCTCTAGAGGCACTTCTCTACATCCGTACTTAAAATCACAATTTGGTGTAAGCTCTTCCCTGTATCCAGAAAAGTGAGGTTGCTAAACAAACCACTGAAATAGAGAGATACCTTACTATTAGAATGTATATAAATATAGGGAGATAATCTTTGCAGTAGTGCAGTCTACCTTGGAAATGGCTATTATAATCTGAAACTGAATGTAGATGAACCCTCTTTGCTATTTGCTTGAAATTAGAGGCTCCACAAACATCTAAAAGTCAAGACTTATCCAGAGTTAGGTAGACATCCAACCCTTTGAATGGCATTCAGCCTAAAATTATGCATAACTTCGATGGAAAAGAAGCATTTGGAAATGAACATCAATCCAATAAATGATATAAGCTACAACGACATATTTTGATTATATACGGAAGGCAATCATCAAAGATGATCAAAATAAAGCTTCGTCTATTGAGGGATTTATAAGCCTTAAATTTTTAGACCTTTTAGAAATGCTCCAGAAAGAGCTTATAACATTTCAGACTTTCAGTTCATCTTGTACATTGCTGGCTATCTCATAAAACAAAAAATGGAGTTAAAATGCAACAACCCGTTACAATGACTTTATATTATTCTTTTTCTAATCTCAAGCTCTACTCTCTGTATTAGTGTTCTAGGGTTCTAACTATTCATCAATCCTCTGCAGAGAGCACTACAAGGTGGAAGCAAACACAAAAAAAGAAAAAGAAAAAAAAAGAAAACACAATTGAATCCATTGGATGAAATGCAAGAAAGAGGGCAGAGTAACCAGATTTCATCTAGAAAGGAAAAAAGATATCAACTTACATTTTCATCCAAGTAAGAAGTCTCTGACTTGCATCTACCCCTTTTGCTCTAGTCAAATATAAACTTTTAAAATTTGAATTTTTAGAAGTTAGTAAACAAAGTCATCTAGATAAAGGTAAGACCTCAAGTTCTGAAACCAGCTTGCAATAAGGGAAAGAAAGTAAAGTGCAGATACAAATCCACTCAAAACTAACAAAGAAAACAAAAGAAAGGATGGGGAAGAAGAGAATACCTCAAGCTCAACCTTAATCTCCTCGTGCTAGAAAGTTTCAAGGGTCAAGAGGTGGCAATGAAAGGAGCCGATAATGTTGACCAATTACCAATAATGAGGGAGCCATGGGTGAGACAACTAATTGAGAGATTAAATTTTCACAAAAAAAATCAAAAGAAAGGGGAAAAAACGAAAGAGATCGCATGAACAAATAGAGATTTGGGAACAAAATATTACCTTAAGCAAGAGAAATCTATCCATGAATAGCTGGAACTTAGAAGAGAACAAATTGAGAGAGAGGAAGCCAAACAACCACAACAAAAGGTTAAGAGGGCTGTGAATTGTCATTCAAATTTCAAAATTTGAATGTAGATGGGAGTCGGGAGATAGATGCAACCTGAAACTGTGAAACCCAAAAAGATAATAGGTGAGAAATGGACTGTTCACCTTACACCAAAGAGGAAAATTTTCGGAGGATGAAAAAGAATGAAGGAGCGGGGAGTCAGAATCCTCCCAACCCATGTGATTTTAGTGAAGCCAGCTTTTTCCCATTCCAACAGAGAGCACACATGATTTGATAAAGCATGATATGTTAGACACTCTCAATGGGCGAGTACACGAGAAGAGTAGTCGTACTTGCAGCATAAGGTCATAACCTTTTAAAAAACTTAGTGGATTGTAGAATCCATCCCTACAAGTGAATTGCTAAACCCGCAAGACTTGGCTACTTTGAGGCCATGAAGGAGGCCCCACAACTCAACCATGACAGTAGAACATATACCCAACTTACATTGAAAACCGACAAGGTTATCACCATTTTCATTTCCACAAGACCACCATTGGAAATAAGATATCATGGTTCCTTAGAGCATCAGTTTATACCATTAATTCATTGGACATAAAAATTAGGTTTGCATTATTGCAAAACAATAATTTTCCATAAGAAGATTGTAACAGAAACATTCTAGGAAAATAATTGCAGAGTAAAAGGAATCTGCTACCGACAAATCAACTGATTATGCTACACCAACGTGAATCATCCTAGACTGTATAAATAGGAGAAAATCAATCCACATTTCAGTAAACACAATTTATAATCTATACTGCAACAATTCAACCATATCAAAAGCACCAGTAAAAATGTAATGAAATTAATTAGATTTCATGGTACAAACTTTAAAAGTTACAGATACAATACATAACTCAGAAGTCTTCAAAGAGAAATTGGTACAGAAGGGACTGGGGCCTTTCAAATTTCCCCTCTGTAACCTCCAGATCCAAAATAATCCTTTCTATTATTTGTAATCGCCATGCTCTTCTGATGTTCTAATTTAGGACAATCACGGATGCGATGGCCAAGCCCACCACAATATGCACATCCCTTGACCTCACTTATGTCTGTGATTGCATCATTATCTTCCATTGGATCATTCAGCTTGGCTAAAACTGGGGGAATCCTTTGTTTTGCTTCTTGCAAGAGGTGTTTCAAATCAAGTAATGTTGTCTCACTTTGATTCTTGTTTATAAATGTTGTCGCTACACCAGTCTTGCCACATCTTCCAGTCTGTCCAATTCGATGGACATAATTTTCAATTTCAGGTGGCATGTCTTAGTTAATGACATGCTGAATATCAGAAAATCCAAACCTTTGGATGCAACATCAGTTGCAACCAACACATCTTTCTTTCCAGCCTTAAAAGCTGAAATGGCATACTCTCTCTCCCATGATCCTTGCCTCATGAATAACCACTGCTTCCACTCCTTTCAAGAGAAGATATTCATGAATGTCATCAACATCAGCCTTATTCTCACAAAATATTAGAACAGGAGGTGGGGTTTTTTTATGTGCACTCAAGGAGATAAACTATTTTTGCCTCTTGCTTAACATACTCTACCTCCTGGATCACATCAAGATTTGCTGCCTCTGCACGTCCCATATTGACAATAATAGGTTTCACCAAAGCGCTACTAGCAAAGTTCTGAATCTTGGTTGGCATAGTGGTAGAAAAAAAAAGAGTCTGCCTTTGAGCTTTGAAATGATCAAAAACTTCTCTTATATCATCTTCAAAACCCAAATCTACCAATCGATCAACCTCATCTAATGTTAAATACCAGCAGTTATCAAGATTCATTTTCTTCTTAGCCAACATATCCTTCAATCTCCCAGGAGTGGCAACAACAATATGAACACCCTTCTTCACAATCTCAAGCTGTGATCTTATTTCCACTCCACCAACACAAAGCAAAGGCCTAGGCTCTGGATATCCAGCTTCCTTCAAAGGTATTAAGAATTGTTCAACTACTTCATATATCTTCCTAGCCAGTTCCCTCGATGGACAAATAATCAAACCAAATGGACCGTATCTGGGAACAATAGGCATCATAATTTCCACTTCCATAGCTACCATAATCATTGGCAGCACAACGACCAGAGTTTTCCCTAAGCCTGTGAAAGCATTCCCAATCATATCCTGCCCAGATAAGATAACAAGAAGGCCTTGCACCTGAATAGGTGTTGGTTGCACAATCCCCTTCACTTTCAAATTCTTCAAAACTAGCTCTGGAAACCTCATATCCTTAAAATTCATAATTGGGGGCGGGATATCTTCACCATCAACAATTATATGCCACTGCTTTCGAATCAAATCACATTCCTTTTTAGACATCCTTCTCACATGCATAGGCGGCTTCCACCCGGTAAGCAAAGGTTTGGTATAAGTGATTCCCTTAGCTAATTCACGCACAGACATAAGGGTTTTTCTACCAGACAAGTTCTTAATCATCTCCTTCTCCTGTTGAACAATCTGCTCAGTGACACTAATCTCAAGTTGCTCTCGTTTCATCTGTGACGCCTTAACTAGAAGATTGGGCTTAGTTTCAGCCACTCTTTGTCTTTCCAAATCATCATCAGTGGCAGAAGAAGCCTTCCCTTTGCGTTGAAGAATCTTATGAGCTTCCATGGCCCTACGCTTGGCCATAGGCACATACTCTACATAATCATCGTCTTCTTCCATCTTTACTAACTACCAATTTGAGTTCAGAATAGCAGTTCTTTTGATCCTATTTGTATTTCAATGAAAAATTAAAGCCAAAATAGAAACAAGCAGCAAAATTTAATGAACAAGAAAAACCCTGCGCTTTAAGATCTACTAGGGTTTGAAACATTTTTTTTAAAAAAACAAAAGTTATCCATGAAAAGTATTCATGGAAGGGAGAACGAAGATCGCAGACGATGAATAATCTCTGAATGAAAAAATAATTACCTGAATAGAGAAACTGACTGGTCACTAATTCATTCAACAGCTTCGACCGAGAAACATAGCTGTGGTGGGATATATTCATTTTTTAGGACCCAATTACGATGAAGTCAACAAAACATTGACACTGCCTTGGCCCTTGGGTCTGGACTCTGGAGTTTTACTAGGTGGGTCACTCGCGTTAGCTATGTTAAAATTTTAAAACCCATGGGCCTTGCGAGTGTTCTATGATCACACATTAAACTAGGCCAGGTTAGCCCATGGATAACTTGAATGTGATTTTTCAACATTCAGTCCAATGTTGACCAAAAAACAATTCAGTCCAATAATTTCTACTTAACTTTTTTTTTCTCCCTATAATTTGAAGGTTAAGGAGAGGGAAGGTTCTCTCATTGTAACAGTAAGTTTATGTCACAAATAAAGCTGTTAACACATTGAAATGGGCTTGGTTGCCTGTTGAAGATTCAAAAAACTATTGTGTTGGTCCAATGATGGAAATGGCCTTCGGGCCATTGGGTTGGGTGAGACAAGCCTAACAAGTTTTGAGTTTGTTAACCCAATTTATGTTATTTTGTTGAGTTATTTGAGTTAATTTATTAAACTCGACTCATTTTAATATATTTTTACTTATAAATTTAAGCATGACTTATATTTATACTTACAAATGACATACTAATGAAGAATTACTAACAACAATCGAAGTCAAGCAATTACAATGTAGCTTTGAAGGTGCAAAAAAAGAAAATTATTTTATTTTAAAAATTTTTGGATGTATAACTATGATAATTAAAAAATCACTACTTAAACTGGTTATTTATATTGTGAATAATTATTTCAAAAGTTCTTAGTTCATGTTTGGTTGGATTGAATTATTTTGAGGGAATGAGAATAGGAGTAGGAATGTAATGCGTTCCTTTTATATTTTGGGCAATGCTAAAGCTTTGTTGCACTTGTTTAATTTTTATTTTTTATTGGTTAAAATTAGAGTTCACATATCTCAATGAATTATATTAAATCCAAAGGTTAAGAATGTCGAACACATAAGCACTCCACCATTTTGTAGCACTTTCCTTATATTTTTGGTTTAATGGCAGTTTAAGTCTAATTGTTAAAATCAAGCATTTAATTCTCTATTGTTTTAAACTTTTAATTATATCCAAAAGAATGAGAGAGAGATTTCTAAAGATTAAGTATCAGCAATAAGCTAAAAATAACAAGTTATATTTTATGATGTCTATTGAGGGTTTATTTGACATGCAGTATTAAGTCTAATATGATAAGTTAATACAATACATTATGACGTTATTACTTGTTTAGTGTGAACATTGTATTGTATATGCTTATCTATTAAACTTCTCTTATACATTAAAATAATTGATAACTTGATCATATCTTAGGGGTGAGATTAAACTTGATAAGGTATTGATGTATAAGTTCTTATAAAAACTTTTTTATTGCAAACCTAAACACCTCAATCCCTCCAACCCTTTCATATCATATCTTATACTATCAGACCTTATATTATTAGATTTTATACTATCTGTCCTTATCCTATTATGTGTAACAAACATGCCATAAATAAATTCACTAGGTTAAGAAGAAACTCTATTCAGCATTTGAGTTTTGAAGAAGGAAACTTTAAAGGCCATTCTCATTAGGCCTCTAATTTGGTATATAATTAACTAGGAAAAGCCACATAAACTGATAGAAGTGCTGTCCAGACAGGGTGAGTCTTGAAACTCTCCTTTATCACCTAAACTAACGAATTTTTTTCATTTAAATCGGAATAGCTATGAACCCTTGAGCTCCTTTCATGAAACTTACAATCCATGTTTTTCCATTAACCTTCAAGCTATTGACTTGTAAAAAAATTGTAAGAACACAAACAATTAAAGCAGCAATCTTCTATTCCATTTTAAATTAAAAAAGCTAATCTCATCAACATGCTAAATATGGCAAAATTCTGTACAGTATATCTGATCCTCCGACAGCTTTGGAATATAAGTTACAAGTCAAATAGGAGAAGCATCAGTACTTTCAAAATAAATTTGTTTCTAAAAGTCAAAACTTCGTGATGATAGGTAGCTTCAAAGAGACCTAGTATAATAGACCACTACTCTTTAATTTAATCTAGAGGCTTGCAAATATTTTTGCTAACACTACAATCTCCATTCAAATGCTTTTCTTCTACTGAAACTGCAGTCCCATAACCTGAACCATGATGATACAGCTTTGTTTTGACTCTTGTACGAGCCCTACGGCAAGGATTGAAGGGATCTTTGTGTGTTTGGATGTTTTTCCTTTTTCGTCTCCTTTGCACATGCAAGAATTCATTTACTGGAGATTCCAACGCTCTAACTGTCAATGGTCGGTTTCTTGTGCTCTGCCTCCTGGAATTTATATTAGCCTACTGCACCATAGAACCAACATCACAAAAGGTTATTTGTGGCTTCTCAACTACCTCTTGAGTATCAGATGTTAAACATGGATAATTTTCCTTTAAGCACTGCCTATCTTCCTCCACCATTGCTATCATTTCACCATTTTCAGACTTCAGTGGAACCTGGGCTATGTTGAAGTTAACCATTGACTGTGATTCACATTTCTCAACCTTACCACAAGAAATGCTCATGCCATGACAAATTTCATTGAGAATGCTTTCTTCATTATTCTCTTCCACACTTCTGTCAGCTGAAGAAAGAATTAAACTTCCATTATGCTGACGAGTAACTAGATCACCAACATTCTTGTTGGCATCTAGAAAGCTCGATGACTGAACGAATGCCAGTTTTTCTGATCCCAAGCCTCCTGAGGAATTCTCAAGGATGTGGCTTCTCTCTGCCTTGGCACAAGCAGTCAATCTCCTCTGTTTAATGGGAAGAACTGCATGATTTGAATGACCTAATCTTGCTCTTCGACGGAATTGATGCTTTATGGTCCTCTTTAGTTGATTATCATCAGACACACAAGTATTCTGATTTTGATGGCTGTCTGCCATCTTGTTTGCATTATTATCTGGGTTATCATATGCTTCTTTTAGGTTGGTAGCATCTCTATCAAATATGCCTTTCTGGCAATCTGTATTACTAATATTCTTTTTGCCATATATCGGCATATTAGCTTCTGCCTCACATGGTGAATTGTCATCAGAAGAACAACCTTTACGTTCTCTTGAAAGACCATTCATCTTAGAAGCATCTTCTAATTTAACAGGTGAAATCTCAGTTTTCTCACCTTCAGCAATTTTCCTTCATAAAGCATACTGGTATCAATAACTGTGAACTTCGTCAACTTTTCATTGATGCTTTTAGACATAACCTTCTTGTGATTTGCTTTATTCATATGTTTGGCCCCTTTATATGTTATACCAGCAGCATCTTCCTCAACTTTACCCACTGAATTACCAGGTAAAGATTTCAATTTCCTTAAATCAGATGACTTCCCTCCATGCACCAAACTGGTATCAATAACCATGAACTTTATACTGTCTGTATTATAAGTAGAAGCTCGGGGCTTGAGGTAACAATGACGATGGTAATCAAATTGATCATCCTCATTTGGTCCCTTTTCTGGCTCTTCATCATTGAAGCTACCAACTTTAGCTTCTTCTTCAAGCTCAAGAAGATTTGGTTCAACTACCACTTTGCTCAAGACATCACAAACAAAATCAAAATAATGATCACCCTTCACAAGTTTTCTCCTTGAAAACTTCTTCATACCAGGGATAAGAAAAAACCAGATAATCTTTGGAGCTAACATAGCCTTGATTCTTTGGTTGCTCAGAGTGCCACCTCTTGCCGATAAACGGGGCCAAACGGCTTCCCAAAAGAGATCATTACTTTCGGCTTTACTCAGTCGAATTCCTCCTGTCAAAAATTTAATCTATCATTGGGTCCAAGAGAAGACCAAGCTTTGCTAGTTGGTGCTGAAAACACGCGATTGTTCTTCCTAGGTTCCACAGGAAGGCTTGTAAGGTCTTCCTTCTCCTTCTCCTATAAAGTTTGAATTTGATTCATTTATATAATTGAACATAAATTCAAGTTTAAGCTTGTTTGTCAAACTAAATAAGCTTAATTGAGCATTTCACGAGTCGAATTCGAACAGTTCACGAATAGCTCAACTTATTTACACTCATAAAAAAATGTTTCCAAGTTTATCAACGAGAATTTAAGACAAGACTCCTCTAATGTGAGTTTATCTCTAAAGTAAACAAGTAAGAAAGTATCCACTATTAAATTTTAGTAGATTAAGATCACGATGTATTTTAGATTAAACTAATGATAAATACACTCTTACATGTATGCTCTTAAAAGGTCACTTAGGATTGTGCTCACACAACTAAAATCTTAACATTTTAACATTTATTAATGATATGACCCACCACTAACTTGCATATTTATTATCCCAACCTTATTTCTTATTTTTTCAAAAATAAAAAATAAAAAATATACAAATTAGTGGTGAGTCTTATAATTAATGAATGCTTGAATGTCAAAATTTTAATAGTGTGATCACAATCCTACATAGTACTCCAGGAGCATGAAATAATATCTCTTTAAATATATGAGTTGTTATGGTACATAAGCCTATGATAATAAGTTGTCAGGCATTTATTTGTCATTCATTTGATATTAAATATTTAAAAATTATTAAATATAATATGAGTCAATAAAATGTTTGAACTCAAGATAAAAAAGAAAAAGAAAAAAGAAAAATGCTAATGGTAGTTTTGGTAGAGAAACATATGAAAACTGGCATAATGTCGTATTGTTGTTTGAATTTCGGGGACTTCAAGTCATTTGTTGATGAAAATAAGTTATATTAATTCTCAATGAAAAATGGTCATGATATACTATTTTTTTATATTACTTTATATTTTATTTTATTTGATATACAAAAAGAGAGAGTATGTATTAAGAAGTATCTTTTTTAGTTTTATTATTAAAAAATATAAAAAAGATATAATAAAAATAATGTGTGAAAATTGAAACTCATTCCCAATAAACTAGGAGAGAGAGAGTTGTACATTGTCTAAAGCTTAGATAAGCTTCATTTCTTCCTTTTTTATTTTTTTTTAAATAATTAAAACTGGGGCAAAAGCCCAAAGCACAAAAACACACTAGGCCATTAGCTGCATAAACAAGGTCAGGCAAAACTTGAAGTGTCCTGCCAGATAAATGGCCCAAAGGAGCAGGGGAGAGCAACATTAAGAATTATACAATCAAAGGAACATTCGACCGAAAAAAAAAGGGTAAACAATTAAAGGAAGAATTCGTTGACCCAAAAAACAAAAAAAAAAGGGAAAGAAAGTAAAAAAAAAAAAAGTAAGAATTCTAATGACCCAATGTTCCAAGATGATTCACTCTCCTATTTACACTGAAGCTGGATGAGCTGATGAATTTCCATCACTAAAGCAAAAATGGACCACTTGCAAAGTGGTGGATGAATGATGTTATCAATTTTTATTCATTAATTTATTATTAAAATAAATTAATAATTGAAATTAAAATATTAGATCTTTATATATTTCAATTAATAATATTTAGATTTATACATAAATTTAATTAAATTATTTATTTATTTTTTATAAATAATTATACACATAAAAAAGTTATAGATTTTAATTAATAATTTTTAAATACACTCAAATTTCATATAAATAGTCAAATAAAACACAATAGTAGTTCATTCATGGACTACTCATGGTAGAAGGCTCCGAAAAATAATAATGGTTAGGAGGACAAGACTTGTGCACAATTCAGAGCAATTAGCAAGAAGGCCTTGTATAACATGGACCTTTCAACTTATGGTCCATTAATGAACCATGCATTTTAAATCGTTGGATGATTAAAAAATTGGATGGAGGGTTGAGATTAAAGACCTGGAATTTGAGTAGCAAGTAATCAGAAAAATAAACGAATTGCAGCTTGGTTCTCTAAGGAAGCACCCACATCTCCGACAGTCAAGGCCAGGACCAGTGTGCCAGGGCGGAGCCACCTCCCTTCTACCGCATCGAAAACCCACCACCGGCTACCATCGTTCCACCCACCACCCTTCAAACCCACCAAAGCGTCGAAGCATGGTCTCTGTGTGAAGAATCATCCGCTGCCAGATCTACCCATCTGAACTGTAAGCCCAACCATCTAAACCACCACACAACCACCGCGACCTTCAACCACAACCCTAGTGTTTTGGATGACTGGAGATTCAAACCGTTCCACACGAGACCATGGTGGTTTGGAGGTGGGATCATAAAAGCTTCAGGAAATGGTGTGCAGCTTGGTTCGTCAAGCTCGTAGATCCAGTGTGCCGCCATGTGGGTGGTGTTGCCTCTGCCCCAACTGCTCCCTCCTCGGTCGGGCTCGCCGAGGCTTGCGAGTTTTGCACCGTGTGCCACCCACTGTCGTGAATCTGATGCGTGAAGCTCATAGAGCTTGGTTCGTCAAGCCATGGTGCGGATCTAGGGCATATGGGGATTCGCAACCATGGTGGATCTGGGCGACAGTCATCCAATGCGGCATCAACAGTGAGGCATCTTGGTTGTGGTAAGTGAGAGAAGGGTAGCGATGTTGGTTAGTGCAGTTGGCCGGCCAGAGTTCTTGCTAGAGCTATTTGTCGGAGGTAGGCAAGAAGGGAAGACAAAAAGGAGGGAGAAAGTTGTAAAGGACTAAAGTAAAAAAAAATTGTTTATTGTAAGACCAAAGTGCAAATAAACTAAAAGACCATTTTGTAAATACCCAATACCTGTTACTACAGGTTTTTTTGGGGGTGCATGGATAGACCAAAGCTAAAGAGTTCACCTTCACCATAAAAGCCACCTAGTGAGAAACGTAGAGAATTCTAATATGAACTACTTTAGGAGTAATCTATGGATGAATGAAGTGCTGATTAGTCATTAATTTATTATTAAAATAAATTAATGATTTAGATTAAAATGTTATATTCAACTAGTAACATTGAAATTCGCACATAAATTTAGTTAGATCATTTTTTTATATGAATAATTGTACATACAAGAAACTTATAAATTTTAATTGATAATATTTATATACACTCAGATTTGTATATAGACATCTTGTCAAATAAAAAAGAATGGTGGTTCATCCATGGATTACTTTTCAAGTGATCCATAATAATCTTCTCCAAGAAACTTGTTTTGTAACTCTTTCATCCTTAAAGGGCTACTAAGTGTGAAAATAAATACAACTCTTTTTCTCATTGAATATTTATAATTATTCTTATTTTTTATAATTCTTAATTTTTTTTGGTAAAAATATGTTAATGAGAATGGACAGCTACTACATTAAGTTCATTCCAATGTAAAGATTTCAAGAATCGAACCTAAGGCTTCCGTGTAAAGTGTTCTTGATCTTCTCAGATAATCAAATAATTCTAAAAAAACTTAATGTCATGCTAAAATTATTAGGCCATAATTATCATACCTTCTTTTCTAGGTTGGTCAAATCACACTTAAATTGTTAAATAGATGGTATTGTAAGCATTTAATTTCCTACTTTTTTTCCTGTTGATCTTTAATATAGATCCGAAGTCTGAACCCTCAACTATTGGTGGGAAGCAAGTTACAAAAGTATTTCTCGTTATTTAGATAATCTCTGCTTTATTAAGGATCCAAAAAAAAAAAGAAAGGTTTTGCTGAGGACTATTCATCCCGGAAGTTGGTCCAAGTGCTTTTCAAATATGAAAGGAAAATATTGTTTTCACATTATTTTTCATCTCACATTATTTTTTATCATATATTTTAATTATTGTGATTAAATGAGAGAAAATTATAAATAAAAATAATATAATTAATGATATAAAAAATAATATAAAAAGTAATATTAAAAAATATACTAAAAAATCGGGATTAAATATAAATATCCTGTATACCAGAAGAGTTACGTGTACAGATATTTTTTAGTATTACAAAGAAAAAAATCAACGGATCACAAATTTTTGAATTGCAAGTGAAATAATAGATGAAATAATTTGTTCCATTGATTTAAGGTTTGTGTAGGATCAGTACTGCCTTTTTCGTTCCGATAACACTACTGCATTTTCACATACCTTAGGTGGTTCATACATGAACTAGAAAATTAATCTCACGTGCAAACTATCAAAGTACAGACTACAAATGATGAGTTGAGACAGAATATAGGAAAATAATATTTAGCCCATCGACTTTTTTTTTTAAAAAAATCATCATTTTGAACTTAAATTTTTTTAATTATTTTTTAAATTTTAATTAATATTGTAATAGATTCTTATATTTAATTTGGATCATTAATTCACTAACAATAAAATTATATAACATTATTTTATTTGTATTTATATTAATTAAGAATTATTTATTAATTTATTTATTAAATTTAATTTTAAATATATTTTATTCTTTAAAATAATAAAAAACAAATTTATTTTAAAAAACAAATTTTTTTATTTATTTTATAAAGAAAAATATATTTAAAATTAAATTTTAATAAATTAATTAATTAATTCTTAATTAGTGTTAATATAAATAAAATAATATCATACAATATTATTGTTAATAGATTAATAGATTTAAATTAAATATAAAAATCTATTGAGATATTAATTAAAATTTAAGAACGAACTAAAAAAACTTTAAAATTCGTAATAATAATTTATAAAAAGATCAAAGCTCAAGAAAAATGCATACTCTTTTTCCTATTTACTATAACTATATTATTCTAGCCGCGAAAAAGATGAGGATTTTTGCTAGGAACATAGACTTATCAGGAAATGTCCAATGCCGCTCAAGATCCAAAACCAGAAATTAAATTTTAAGAATTACAAAATGCGGCTGAAAATAATTAGCACTAATGAGGTTTAATTTCAGATAATTAAAAATACTTTGCTAGAATCAGCTATCTTCGTATGCTAAAATTTTGCAAATTAAACCAGTGCACAAACACCAAAATTAGCAAATTCTGTCAAAGTACTGCGCTTCTGTTCTGTTGGTAGGAAAAGACTGACTCATGCGCTCCTTTCCACCAGGCTTTGATAAGGCATTGTCATACCAAGTCATTCCAGCCACACCTATTACTATTCCAAAAACCACTTGTAGATTGAGACCCTACTTCCCAAAGAAAAAGAACCCCATGATTAAAACAACTGCTGATTTCATATGTCCTAGTATTGAAAATAAACGGCAGTAAATCTACCAATGTAGAAAAATTGGCTGAGGTTGGTACCAACTGCGGTATTGCTTGACATAAATATGAACATCTACCAAAACCATGACAAAGAATAGTTAATTAATTAAAGATTTAAGAAAATATCAACTAATAAGACAAAGCTAACCCAAAAGTGAAAAAAGTCCTACATGACTCCTCATGATTTATCATGTTTATCTACATTGACCAGGCATAAAAAATACTTAAAAGAGTTCGCCGCTAAATTAGGTTCTTCAATTTGTACTCTATTCTCAATTTTGCTCCCCAAACTTTTGTTTCAGTTCTGTCCTTTAAGAATCAAACTTTTTTTAATGTTTTCTTTTCCTCAAACTTACAAACAGTTCAAACACACGAGAAAATAATTGTTGGGATAACATTTTAATTGCGACATTGCCCAAGAATTAATCTTATAACAATGCAAAATACTTAGTCAAAGACTAAAAAAAAAACACTTACAAACAGTTGATGAAATTTTGTCCAATTTTTATATGAAAAATAATTTCATACATATTTCATATTTATTTATTAGCTTCCACAAACCCACCAATGTTCACAATATCCAAGGACAAAATTCCCTTAAATTATTTGTGGCAATGAAAGGAAAAAAACAATCCAATTTGACAGTCTGAAGACCACAGTAAAAATTTGAAGAATAAAAATTAAAAGTTCAGTACAAATTTAAAATGAAAGATAATTTGTCCACAATCTTAAAGAGTACTTTTTTTTTATTGAGAAGATGACTATTAGTAGGATTACAGGGAAAAAAAATCAATTTCTCATCTAAGGCAGATCTTTCTTTACAATTTTCAATGTTTTGTATCCCCCTTTTATGGGATAGAACTATCCCCTTGTACATATAAAACATTAAATTTGCATTAATCATTTAGCATGCACAGAGCAAATGTTGGAAAGATATAAGCTTCATGTTCAATTAAAAAGACAATAGCTACTTAATATAGAAACTCTTTGAGAGGCCCCATAGACTAAATCTAAGGAACAATTGCCAAAAGTAATAGTAACAAATGTCCATTTATAGAAGCAAGAATTTTTTTGTTTTTATGTTTTTTTTTTTAAAAAAGATCTAAACAAATTTGTAGCAGCATGCAATCAATGTAAAATGTATATGAGACACCCCAATCACATACATAAGTTGATTACATATCTAAAGTAATGAAGAATGTCTAAATATAAGTCATGTACAGAGAGTTAGAGACACACATGAAAGCAAAAACCTTATAATATCATATGCACAAGTATATGGATACATTTGTAGGTCAAATCAATATTGATTTAACACATCAAGCAATCAACTACAATATGCATATCCATGTAAATCTACATATTCAAACACTCATTTTCTCCAAGAAAATAAATGATTAGGCTCCAAATATTTAATTTAGTAGCATTAATATCTTTTCTTGATCCATTACCGAAGAGCCAGTGATGCAGCTCGTGCAAGTGATGTATGTCCCAATAGTTTGAAAGAAGTTAATGAATACTTTCGTTGAAGAAAATAAATATATTGTACATAAAGGATTTGAAAATCCATGAGTATCAGGCACAAATTAATAGAAAAAAACTCAGATTAAGAAATACTAATTAACACAACATAAAAGTAAACATGAAGCTGAAACATAAAACATCTTTATAACACCACGATGTTAAGAAAAGCATTCATGCAGACATACAAGCATAATATGTACGACTATTATTTAGGTTTAGCAATTCTATCTTGACAGAAATTATTTTGCTCATGTTTATCAGCCTTTCATACCTCTGTTTGTAAAGTTGTGCATGCATGTGTTTGTGCTTGCTTGAATCTATTTGTGAGTTAACTACGCCATTAAAGTTTGAAAATATGCAATCCATGTGGGAAAATTTGTAAAAGATGCTAGAAATACACATTCTGACATAAAAATATTGTCAAATATATCAATTGCATAAAACTAAAAATTACACAAATGTCTTTGCAGCTGTCTATAGGCATAAATTTGACTCTCCAGAGGCACTTTTCTACATTCGTACTTAAAATCACAATTTGGTGTAAGTTCTTCCCTGTATCCAGAAAAGTGAGGTTGCTAAACAAACCACTAAAATAGAAAGATACCTTACTATTAGAATGTATATAAATATAGGGTTAAGAGATGATCTCTGCAGTAGTGCAGTCTACCTTGGAAATGGCTATTTTAATCTGAAACTGAATGTAGATGAACCCTCTTTGCTATTTGCTTGAAATTAGAGGCTCCACAAACATCTAAAAGTCAAGACTTATCCAGAGTTAGGCAGACATCCAACCCTTTGAATGGCATTCAGCCTAAAATTATGCATAACTTCAATGGAAAAGAAGCATTTGGAAATGAGCTTCATTCCAATAAATGATATAAGCTACAACGACATATTTTGATCATATACGGAAGGCAATCATCAAAGATGATCAATATAAAGCTTCGTCTACTGAGGGATTTATAAGCCTTAACTTTTTAGACCTTTTAGAAAAGCTCCAGAAGCAGCTTATAACATTTCAGACTTTTTATTCATCTTATACATTGCTGGCTATCTCATAAAACAAAAAATAGAGTAAAAATGCAACAACCTGTTACAATGACTTTATATTATTCATTTTCTAATCTCAAGCTCTACTCTCTGTATTAGTGTTCTAGGCTCCTAACTATTCATCAATCCTCTGCAGAGAGCACTACATGGTGGAGGCAAACACAAAAAAAAAAGAAAAAAAAAAAGACACATTTGAATCAACTGGATAAAATGCAAGAAAGAGGGCAGAGTAACCAGATTTCATCCAAAAAAGAAAAAAGACATCAACTTACATTTTCATCCAAGCAAGAAGTCTCTGACTTGCTAATAATCACATATTTTATACATTAATAAACCCTCATTTTTAGTCATTTACACTCTTCATGTATTTAATTGATTGAGTTTGGTTATGTTTTGTAAGATTGGACTCAAATTGGACTCAATTGATTTTTTCAGCATTATTTGGGTCATACACTGTTTCTGTATTTCAACCATATCTTGAGTTCTATATGTATAAAAATTATATATCTTACCTTGTAAGAAAGATAAGAGAGAGCTCTACAACTTTGATGAAGAGCTCCAGGTAAAATTCAGACATCTAGTGGAGCTAAATGGGCTTGGAAATCAGAACACATGTTTTATAATTGGAACCTGAATAATGTGCAGTAATCAGAGCATAATTCGGGTTGTAGAAACTTTCTTGGGTTGAAATTTAGAGATTTGAAAGTTAAGACCCATATCTACAACTTTCATGAAAAACATAAGAGTTTATTCGAACAACTTAGAGGTGATATTGGGTCTAGAATTCAAAATAGAAGTGCTAAAATTGGGCCTGAATTGTTTGCAGTAATTGGGTCATATCTTGGGCTATAGGATGAATTTATGGATGATTTCAGTGCCATTAGAAAGATGAGACAAAATTCTACAACTTTCATGAAGACCACGTTGCTTCATTCAGATGGCATTCATAAGTTCAACAATGAATGATTTTGGAGACAAAGAATCTCAATAATCCAACCACGAATTCAATAATCCAACCACTCAACCAATCATCCAACCACTCCACCCACTCATCCACCTACTCTTAATCAGCCCCCTTGTCATTTTGTATCCCTAATCCTCTATAAAAGGCACCATTGGCTGATCATTTGCAGTTATGGTTATGCTTATTTATTATTTTCCTTTCTTGTAATTTTCTCTTGTTCTAAATTTAAGCTATGTTCATCTTTCTCTTCTTCTCTCTTTTTTTCTTCTGATCTATGAGTAACTAAATTTTCACCTTGCTTGGATGAAAGAGTGAAGCTCTTGGTAATGAAATAAGGTTAGATTATTTTATTTCTTATGCTTAAATGATATATTATCAAATGGACATTATATGTGTTGTATTTTGTTTCCAATCAATTTAGAAACCTTCTTTGTATAATGGAGATCTTGATTTATTGTAGACAATAGGATTGACACAATGAATGCCTGAATTCATTTACAAATGTTAGTAGATAATTAAAGGAATCATAATATAATTGCATATATAATTGAACTTTGAATGTTATATTTTCTGATTGGAACCTCCGTTGTGTGTGGATTTCAATTGAGTTATAAAGAGAAATAATCTTGCCTTTAATTTATTACCAAGAGTGGATCTCCTAACCCAAGTAAGTTTTTAAATTCATTTGTGAACATCTTTTATTACTTTTGGTGTTGTGACAAATCCTTTTCTTACCTCAATTAATTTTTCTTTATCAATTCCCTATGGATCGTCCTCGGACTCCCGAGAAATTTATTACTTGAGACAACCTGTACTTGGATTTGCATCTTTAAATCCCGCAATCAAGTTTTTGGTTCCGTTATCGGGGACTTGATTTGAAGTTTTAATTTATTGAGGTTCTCATACTTTAATAAAATCTATTCTATTTTCTCCCTCACTGGAGCAAAAGATCGGCTTGCCGATCCTTCGATTTCTTTACTAACTATCTAACTTATTAACTATCTAACTTACTAACCTACTAACTTGCTAATATATTAACTTACTAACTTCTGTTTTACGTCATTTATTTTTTGCTCTCTAACTTTTTAATTTTTGTTATTTATTATTACTTTCTAACATAACAAAATAATCTTTCTTCTTCTCTTCTCTTTCACCGGCTCTGTGGGGCTCTGTCTCTCTCCGATTTTCATATTTTAAATTTATTTTCTGCAATTTACTTTTTGTATTTTCTAACTTACTAAGTATTAACTCTCTAATTACCTAACTTTTTAATTTATCAGTTATCTAACTTTTTACTTGTTAATATTTATTGGGTGGCTGGTTTATACAACATCCTTGTTAATATTTAATGGCTAGTATAAACTACCAACTTGTACATTATTTTTTCTTTTTTAAGTCATTTATTTATGCTTAATTAGTATCGTGATTTAAATTCTAGTCGTTTAGTTAAAATTAATCCTGATACTTTATATATTGATTTGTTTGAATCATAATCACACACAATTGACATAATGGCTGAAAATGAAAGTGTACATGATGAACATGAAAATCAACCGTTGCGAACCATGCGTGAATATTTGCAACCACCTTGAAATTCTAGTCTATCATGTTTTATCTTTCCACTCAACGCCAACAATTTTAGATTTAAGCCAGGTATGATTTCTTTACTTCCTAATTTTCATGGTTTAGAATATGAAAGTCCATATTTATATCTGAAAGAATTTGAGGAAGTATGTATTGCTTTCAATGACCAAAATTGTACTGAAGATATTGTTAAGCTTAAATTATTTCTTTTTTCTTTAAAACATAAAGCAAAATATTGGCTTAACACTTTGAAACCAATATCAATTAGCACATGGCAAGAAATGCAAGGTGAGTTCTTAAAGAAAATTTTTCCAACACATAAAACCAATGCTATGAAAAGACAAATCCAACATTTTTTCCAAAATTCAAATGAAGCATATTTTCAATGCTGGGAACGGTTTAAAGATTTGTTAAATTCTTGCCCACATCATGGTTTTGAAAAATGGCGTACTATAAGCTTCTTTTATGAAGGCTTAACACCTGAAACTAAATAATTTGTGAAAACAATGTGCATTGGTGAGTTTCTTGATAAAGAACCTGATGAAGCTTTAGACTATTTAAACTAGTTGGCTGAAAATTCTCAATCTTGGCATAGTACTAACCTTTCTGAAAATTCAATTAGATCTAACCTTGCAAGTGCTAATAAAGGAAAATATCACCTTAGTCAAGAGGAAGATCTAAATGCTAGGTTTGCCAGTTTGGCTAGAAAAGTTAAAGCCATGGAATTAAGAAAAGCAAAAGAAATCAAATCTGTGCAAAATGAAGAAATTTGTGGCATTTGTGATGACTTAGGACACTCAACACACGAATGTCCTAACATTCCTATTTTTAAAGAAGTTATACATGAGCAAGTAAATGCAATGAATAATTTTGAAAAGCCATTTACTTCTTTTTTTCAGATATATACAATCCGGGATGGAGAAATCACTCGAATTTTAACTGGAGGAATAATAATCAGTCATAATTTGTGTAACCACCACCTCTTCAGGCACAACAGGACTCTCAAAATTCTCAATGGTATGCACCTTATATCCCACCATATAGGAAAAACCTTGAAGAAACACTGTATGCATTCATAGAAAAGCAAGAGGCCATTGATAAACAAAATAATCAAACCATGAGTGACATAAAAGACACTCTTGCTAAACTTTCTTTTGCACTCACCATTCACGAGAAAGGAAAATTTCCTTCTCAACCTCAACCAAATCCCAAGGGTCAGTATAGTCTAAATGAGGAGAGTTCAGAAAACCAACAAATAGACTAAGTCAAGTCAGTGATAACTCTTAGGAGTGGAAATGTTGTTGAAAAACAAATTTCCGAACCTTGTGAGAAAGAAAATAAACCAATTCCCCTAGAAAATGAAGAAGTTGACCAAAAGGAGACCAAACTCTCACCTTCACCCCCATTTCCTCAAGCATTGAATAATCCAAAGAAATTGGACCACCACACTGAAATTTTTGAAATTTTGAAACAAGTGAAGAATAATATTCCTTTTTTAGATGCTATCAAACAGATTCCTTCTTATGCCAAATATTTGAAGGACTTGTGCACTATTAAAAGGAAACTAAATGTGAAAAAGAAAGCATTTTTGGCTGAACAGGTAAGCTCCATTTTTCAGAATAATAATGCGTTAAAATATAAAGACCTTGGTTTTCATACAGTTTCATGCATTATTGGAGAACATAAAATTGAAAAAGCTTTACTTGATCTTGGTGCTAGTGCCAATTTGCTTCCATATTCAGTTTATCAACAACTCAACTTGAGTGAGTTAAAACCAACTTCTGTAACTCTTCTACTTGCCGATAGATCAATTAAAATTCCAAGAGGAATAGTGGAAGATGTGTTGGTTCAAGTTGATAAATTTATATATCCTGTGGATTTTATTGTCTTAGATACTGCACCTATGGTTGATAGCTGCAAGTCAATTCTTGTTATTTTAGGCTGTCCATTTTTAGCAACATCAAATGCTTTGATAAATTACAGAAATGAAGTTGTGAAGCTAACATTTGGAAACATGACACTGGAGCTCAATGTTTTTAACATGTGCAAACAATCACAGGAAGTCCTTGATGAAAAGGAAGAAGTTGAAGGAATTGAAGCCATTATAAATGATCATCTTCAAACAATGAGTTCTTCTGACCCATTAGAAATTTGTTTAGTCAATTCATTTGAGTTAGGCATACAATTAGAAGATGATATCTCTGAAATATGCTCTTTGCTTAATTGTACACAGGTAATGAAGTGAAAGGGATGAAAGCCAAGATTTGAAGAGCTAAAACTCATGAATGATAATGCCCATGAAGAAGTACCCACACCGAAACTAAAGTCATTACCTGCTGGGTTGAAGTACATATTTTTGTCAGAAGAACAAAGCTTTCCAAAAGTAATTTCCTCAACTCTTACTAAAGAACAAGAAGGAAAGATGCCACCTCAATGGACACACCAAGATAGAAAGAAGTTTTTGACAGAGGTGAAAATTTTTTATTAGGATGATCCATACTTGTTCAAATATTATCATGATCAAATCTTTCAGAGATGTGTGCCTAATAGTGAGGTTTGTCACAAATATGCATGATGTTTTTAACATGTGCAAACAACCACAGGAAGTCCTTGATGGAAAGGAGGAAGTTGAAGGAATTGAAGCCATTATAAATGATCATCTTCAAACAATGAGTTCTTATGACCCATTAGAAATTTGTTTAGTCAATTCATTTGAGTTAGGCATATAATTAGAAAATGATATCTCTGAAATATGCTCTTTGCTTGTTTGTACACAGGTAATAGAGTGCAAGGGATGGAAACCAAGATTTGAAGAGCTAAAACCCATGAATAATAATGCCCATGAAGAAGTACCCACAACGGAACTAAAGCCATTACATGCTGGGTTGAAGTACATATTTTTGGCAGAAGAACAAAGCTTTCCAGAAGTAATTTCCTCAACTCTTACTGAAGAACAAGAAGGAAAGATGCCACCTTAATGGACGCACCAAGATAGAAAGAAATTTTTGACAGAGGTGAAAAATTTTTATTGGGATGATCCATACTTGTTCATATTGTCATGATTAAATCTTTCAGAGATGTGTGCCTGACAGTGAGGTCTGTCACAAATATGCACGATAAAATTGTAACAAGCGATGTCATTCTTTGGGGATGGTTTCCGCAAACAGAGAAGATAAAAAAATTTTTCATTAAGAATGGACTGAGTAAGGAGTCATTAGATGATATCTTATTGACTCTTGAGATGCATTCTTGTGGATTAGTGCGTCATGAACTTCTTAATTTATGGAATCTCTTCAAAGATGAAGAAAAACGCTACAGTCTTGGGAATCTGACTCTAAAAGACTCTGTTTGCCAATTTATAAGAAAATTGGATTGGAAGCTTATCCTCGACTCATAGAAGGCGTTTAAGCCGTTACTGGACGTGAAACCAGAGGCAGATGTGAGCCATATCCATAACAATCTGTACATATTATCTTTTTCTTATTCATGTTTTCTAAAAAAAAAAGAAAAAAAAAAGAAAAAAGAATGTTTGAACAAGGGCGATCCGGAAGGAGTACCATGACTTTAATTAGTTGTGGAGCGCCAGCCTTTGGCTGACCCGTCATTGACTCAGGTGGACCTTTGCACACTAGTCCTTAAAAAAGTTTGTGTACCATGCTCTGTAGAGAGCCGCACTCCATAACCCAGTGTTTACCATCTAGGCACTGTGGAGTTGATGGACAGACAGAAGCATCCCACTCTGGTTATTAGTGAGAAGTAACTTGCGGCTGCCAAAGTGTATGAGGCATTTGAGCTTGATCCTCTCTTTTATTAGAAGGGGCTCTCAACGCCCTGGGATGAGACGTTCTGGATCTTGGACATTACGGGTTTTAGATTTTAGCATCTTTGTTAATGTTACGAGCCCAAGTGTGAGCTCTCCAGGTTCCAGACCCAGGATGGAAACCCACGATGGTTTCTTCTTTCTCTTTTCTTCAAATAAACAGACATGAGTGTCTATTGCACTGGTGACATGCAGTATAAAGATATGCCACTACTGCACTCATGACGCGCAGTATAAAGATACGCCATGAAAACTGTACATAAAGGTATGTCATCATTTGCTATTATATTTCTTTTATCTTTGTATGATTTTGCTGTATTTTAATTTTGGACAGACGATCCTTTGAGCAGAGTCCTTCAGGGGTTTCTAGACTTCTTTACCCTAATGGTTTTCTTAAAGTAAAAAAAAACAAAAAAACAAAAAAAATTATATGTGTTCCTTTACTTTTGGTTTTATTCATCAAACTTTGTTTTTGTTTAAATTTGTATCAAGTTTTTCTTTTCAGTAATTGTCGTAACATGTAATATCTTCTATCATTTACTCATCTATATTTTAACATTGAGGACAATGTTGTGATCTGGTTAGAGGGGGAAGGATAGTTGATAAAAAAAATTCTTTTTTGAGAACTATGATATGATTGTCATGGATTTACTAAACTAATTAATGATGGCAGAGTAAGGAGTAATTTTACTTTTGAGACGCATCTAAATTGGGAAGTATGTTTAGTGATATGACTGTCAGAAACCTATTCGTAGTAAAACCAATTAAGTATGGCAGAGTAATGAGTAAATTTGGCCTTGGAGGTAAGTTTACTCTTGAGACGCATCTTAGTTGAGGCAATAATTATTTTCTGTAGAAGTAGCAAATAGATTCTTGGATCTTAGCATAAATTGTCTTCTTTCTTAAAAATCACAAGCTTGGATATGAATGTTAATATGGTAGATTGAGAATGATAGAAATATGCCTTGTGAGATTTTGAGCCTATTGATGAATGAATTTAACATTTGTATCATTCTTTTCTTTCTTGTGTGATTTTCACTCATGGAATTGTTACTCTAGAACTTGCTTTGATTCTTTTTTAGACTACATTTTCATATGCATACATAAATATGATTGAGGCATTTTGAAATAGCTACTTTGACCAAATTGCCATCCTTGTATATTTTCCCTTGTGTAACCCCTTTGAACTTATTTGATCATTCCTTGTTTTTAGCTCATTTCGTGCCTTAAAAAAAATGTCTTTACCCAACCTTAGGGAATAAGAGAGCAATAGCCTTGTTCTTGAATAAGTGTGGGGGTATGTGTGCAAAATGATAAAAAAAAAACATTGACCACCATTGTAATCAAAGGATTATCATAGTCTAGAATAAAGGTGGATGCTTGGAAACAACCAGAAGAAAAAAAGAAGGTTCAGGCCTAACAATGAATTCAATTTACCAATTTGGGATTGATCTTCAACAAAACATTAGTCAAATATTGGTGATTGTCCTTTATGATGAATGTTCTCAAACATTTTCTCCAGTCTAACTGTACCAAAATGCTCTTTTATTCTCTTTAGTATTTATCTTCTCATATCCATATTATCCCCTTTCCTTTATCATGGCCCTATTACAACCTTGAATAAAGTCTTCTTGATTTCTGTATGCATGTGTTTTGAGTAGCGGAGAAGTAGAAGATAAGTAAGCTTATGATAGTGCAATTGTTTATAGGTTGAATAGAGTGAAATACTTACCTTTTAAACACTTGAGAGATTGAGAGTGAATTCTGTGAGGATCTATCATTCTCGATTCATTCTTTTCAACTGAAGTTTTCTTGCTTTTCGGTTTGAGATATGAAGAAATGTTATCTCATTAATACTTTGATTCCTTGAATTTCTGATTGCTCTTCTTGCTTCATCGAGTCTTTTAGAGTTTTTAGCTTTTGAGTCTGTGTCATTTTTCTTTGTTTCCTAGCTTTAGTCTTATGTGTTTTGCCCAAGAGTGCAAAAAGCTAAGTGTGAGGGAATTTGATAATCACATATTTTATACATTAATAAACCCCCAATTTTAGTTATTTACACTCTTCATGTACTTAATTGATTGAGTTTGGTTATGTTTTGTAAGATTGGACTCAAATTGAACTTAATTGATTTTTTCAGCATTATTTAGGTGTTACACTGTTTCTGTATTTCCGCCATATCTTGAGCTCTAGATGTGTAAAAATTATGTATCATACCTTGTAGGAAAGATAAGAGAGAGCTCTACAACTTTGATGAGAGCTCCAGGTAAAATTTAGACATCTAGTGGAGCTAAATGGGCTTGGAAGTCAGAACACGGGTTTTGTGATTGGAACCTAAACAGTATGCAGTAATCATAGCATAACTCGGGCTGTAGAAACTTTCTTGGGCTGAAATTTGGAGATTTGAAATTAAGACCCATATCTACAACTTTCATGAAGAATATAAGAGCTCATTCAGACAACTTGGAGGTGATATTGGGTCTGGAAGTCAAAACAGAGGTGCTAAAACTGGGTCTGAATAGTCTGCAGTAATTGGGTCATATCTTGGGCTGTATGACGAATTTTTGGATGATTTTGGTGCCATTGGAAAGCTAAGACAAAATTCTACAACTTTTATGAAGACCATGTTACTTCATTCTAATGGAATCCATGAGTTCAGCAATGAATGATTTCAGAGACAAAGAATCTCAATAATCCAACCACTAATTCAATAATCCAACCACTCAACCAATCATCCAACCACTCCACCCACTCATTCACCTACTCTTAATCAGCCCCCTTGTCATTTTGTATCCCTAATCCTCTATAAAAGGCACCATTGGCTGATCATTTTGCAGCTCTTGGTGTTAGACATAGTTTTTAGAAGTTATGGTTATGCTTGTTTATTGTTTTCTTTTGTTGTAATTTTTTCTTGTTCTAAATTTAAGCTATGTTCATCTTTCTCTACTTCTCTCTTTCTTTCTTCTTATCTATAAGTAACTAAATTTTCATCTTGCTTGGGTGAAAGAGTGAAGCTCTTGGTAATGAAATAAGGTTAGATTATTCTATTTCTTGTGCTTAAATGATATATTATCAAATAGATATTATATGTGTTGTATTTTGTTTCCAATCAATTTAGAAACCTTCTTTGTATAATGGAGATCTTGATTTATTATAGACAATAGGATTGACACAGTGAATGCTTGAACTCTTTTACACATGTTGGTAGATAATTCAAGGAATCATAATATGATTACATATATAATTGAACTTTGAATGTTATATTTTCCGATTAGAACCTCCATTGTGTGTGGATTTCAATTGAGTTATAAAGAGAAATAATCTTACCTTTAATTTATTACCAAGAGTGGATCTCCTAACCCAAGCAAGTTCTTAAATTCATTTGTGAACATCTTTTATTACTTTTGGTGTTGTGACAAATCCTTTTCTTACCTCAATTAATTTTTCTTCACCAATTCCCTGTGGATTGACCTCGGACTCCCGAGAAATTTATTACTTGAGACAACCTGCACTTGGGTTTGCATCTTTAAATCCCGCAATCACTTGCATCCATCCCTTTTGCTCTATTCAAATATAAACTTTTAAAATTCAAATTTTTAGAAGTTAGTAAACAAAGTCATCTGGATAAAGGTAAGACCTCAAATTCTGAAACCAGCTTGCAATAAGGGAAAGAAAGTAAAGTGCAGATACAAATCCATTCAAAACTAATGAAGAAGACAAAAGAAAGGCTGGGGAAGAAGAGAATACCTCAAGCTCAACCATAATCTCCTCGTGCTAGAAAGTTTCAAGGGTTAAGAGGTGGCAATGGAAGGAGCCAATAATGTTGACCAGTTACCAATAATGAGGGAGCCATGGGTGAGACAACTAATTAAGAGAGTAAATTTTCACAAAAAAAAAAAATCAAAAGAAAGGGGAAAAAATGAAAGAAATCGCATGAACAAATAGAGATTTGGGAACAAAATATTACCTTAAGCAAGAGAAATCTATCCATGAATTGCTGGAACCTAGAAGAGAACAAATTGAGAGAGAGGAAGCTAAACAACCACAACAAAAGGTTAAGAGGCCTGTCAATTGTTATTCAAATTTCAAAATTTGAATGTAGATGGGAGTCGGGAGATAAATGTAACCTGAAACAGTGAAACCCAAAAAGATAATGGGTGAGAAATACATTGAGAAAAACTTCACCTTACACCAAAGAGGAAAATGTTGGGAGGATGAAAAAGAATGAAGGTGTGGGGAGTCAGAATCCTCCCAACCCACGTGATTTTAGTGAAGCCAGCTTCTTCCCATTCTAATAGAGAGCACACATGATTTGGTAAAGCATGATATGTTAGACACTCTCAATGGGCAAGTACACAAGGAGAGTAGCCGTACTTGCAGTATAAGGTTATAACCTTTTAGAGAACTTAGTGGATTGTAGAATTCATCCTTACAAGTGAATTGCTAAACCCGCAAGACTTGGCTACTTTGAGGCCATGAAGGAGGCCCCACAACTCAACCATGACAATAGAACATATACCCAACTTACATTGAAAACCCACAAGATTATCATCATTTTCATTTCCACAAGACCACCATTGGAAATAAGATATCATAGTTCCTCAGAGCATCAGGTTATAACATTACTTCATTGGAAATAAAATTTGGGTTTGCATTATTGCAAAGCAACAATTTCCCATAAAAAGATTGTAACAGAAACATTCTAGGAAAATAATTGTAGAGCAAAAAGAATCTGCTACTGACAAATCAACTCACTATGCTACTCCAAAGTGAATTATCCTAGAATGCATAAACAGGAGAAAATCAATCCACATTTCAGTAGACACAATCTATAATCTATACTGCAACAATTCAACCATATCAAAAGCACTAGTAAAAATGTAAAGAAATTCATTAGATTCATGGTACAAAATTTAAAAGTTGCAGATACAATACATAACCCAGAAGTGTTCAAAGAGAAATTGGTACAGAAGGGACTGGGGCCTTTCAAATTTCCCCTCTGTAACCTCCAGATAAAAAATAATCCTTTCTATTATTTGCAATCGCCATGCTTTTCTGATGTTCTAATGTAGGACAATCACGGATGCGATAGCCAAGCCCACCACAATATGCACATCCCTTGCCCCACATATGTCTTTGATTACAATATTCTCTTCCATTGGATCATTCAGCTCGGCCAAAACTGGGGGAATCCTTTGTTTTGCTTCTTGCAAGAGGTGTTTCAAATCAAGTAATGTTGTCTCACTTTGATTCTTGTTTATAAATGTTGTTGCTATACCAGTCTTGCCACATCTTCTAGTCTATCCAATCCGATGGACATAATTTTCAATTTCAGCTGTCATGTCATAGTTAATGACATGCTGAATATCAAGAAAATCCAAACCTTTGAATGCAACATCAGTTGCAACCTACACATCTTTCTTTCCAACCTTAAAAGCTAAAATGGCATACTCTTTCCCTCCCTGAGCCTTGCCTCTGTGAATAGCCACTGCTTCCACTCCTTTCAAGAGAAGATATTCATGAATGTCATCGACATCAGCCTTATTCTCACAAAATATTAGAACAGGAGGTGGGGTTTTTTGCAGGCACTCAAGGAGGTAAACTATTTTTGCCTCTTGCTTAACATACTCTACCTCCTGGATCACATCAAGATTTGTTGCCCCTGCACGTCCCACATTGACAATAATAGGTTTCACTAAAGCGCTTCTAGCAAAGTTCTGAATCTTGGTTGGCATAGTGGCAGAAAATAAAAGAGCCTGCCTTTGAGCTTTGAAATGATAAAAAACTTCTCTTATATCATCTTCAAATCCCAAATCTACCAATCGATAAGCCTCATCTAATGTTAAATACTTGCAGTTATCAAGATTCATTTTCTTCTTAGCCAACATATCCTTCAATCTCCTAGGAGTGGCAACAACAATATGAACACCCTTCTTCATAATCTCAAGCTGTGATCTCATATCCATTCCACCAATACAAAGTAAAGGCCTAAGCTCTGGATATCCAGCTTCCTTCAAAGTTATCAAGAATTGTTCAACTACTTCATATGTCTGCCTAGCCAGTTCCCTCGATGGACAAATAATCAAACCAAATGGACCTTCTCCGGGAACAATAGGCATCATAATTTCTTCTTGCATAGCTACCATAATCATTGGCAGCACAAAGACCAGAGTTTTCCCCAAGCCTGTGAAAGCAATCCCAATCATATCTCACCCAGATAAGATAACAGGAAGGCCTTGCACCTGAATAGGTGTCGGTTGCACAATCCCCTTCACTTTCAAATTCTTCAAAACTAGCTCTGGAAACCTCATATCCTTAAAATTCTTAATTGGGGGTGGGATATCTTCCCCATCAACTATTATATATCACTGCTTTTGAATCAAATCACATTCCTTTTTAAACATCCTTCTCACATGCAAAGGCGGCTTCCACCCGGTAAGCAAAGGTTCGGTATAAGTGATTCTCTTAGCTAATTCTCTCACAGACATAAAGGTTTTTCTATTAGACAAGTTCTCAATCATCTCATTCTCCTGTTGAACAATCTGCTCAGTGACACTGATCTCGGGTTGTTCTCGTTTCATCTGTGACGCCTTAACTAGAAGACTGGGCTTAGTTTCAGCCACTCTTTGTCTCTCCAAATCATCATCGGTAGCAGAAGAAGCCTTCCCTTTGCGTTGAAGAATCTTCTGAGCTTCCATGGCCCTACACTTGGCCATAGGCACATACTCTACATAATCATCGTCTTCTTCCTTCTTTACTAGGTACCAATTTGAGTTCAGAATAGTAGTTCTTTTGATCCTATTTGCATTTCAAAGAAAAATTAAAACCAAAATAGAAACAAGCAGCAAAATTTAATGAACAACAAAAACCCTACGCTTCAAGATCTACTAGGGTTTGAAACTTTTTTTTATAAAAACAAAAGTTATCCATGAATAAGGATTCATGGAAGGGAGAACGAAGATCGCAAACGATGAATAATCTCTGAATGAAAAAACAATTACCTGAATAGAGAAATAGACTGGTCACTGATTCATTCAACAGCTTCGACCGAGAAACATAGTTGTGGTGGGATATATTCATTTTTTAGGACCCAATTACGATGAAGTCAACAAAACATTGACACCGCCTTGGCCCTTGGGTCTGGACTCTGGAGTTTTATTGGGTGGGTCACTCACCTTAGCTATGTTAAAATTTTAAAACCCATGGGCCTTGCGAGTGTTCTATGATCACACATTAAACTAGGCCAGGTTAGCCCATGAATGACTTGAATGTGATTTTTCAACATTCAGTCCAATGTTGACCAAAAAACAATTCAGTCCAATAATTTCTACTTAACTTTTTTTTTTCTCCCTATAATTTGAAGGTTAAGGAGAGGGATGGTTATCTCATTGTAAAAGTAAGGTTATGTCACAAATAAAGTTGTTAACACATTGAAATGGGCTTGGTTGCCAGCTGAAGATTCAAAAAACTATTGTGTTGGTCTAATGATGGAAATGGCCTTTGGGCCATTGGGTTGGGTGAGACAAACCTAACAAGTTTTGAGTTTGGAGTTTGTTAACCCAATTTATGTTAGTTTGTTGAGTTATTTAAGTTAACCTATTAAACTTGACTCATTTTAATATATCTTTACTTATAAATTTAAGCATGACTTATATTTATACTTACAAATGACATACTAATGAAGAATTACTAACAACAATCGAAGTCAAGCAATTACAATCTAGCTTTAAAGGTGCACAAAAAGAAAATTATTTCATTTTAAAAATTTTTGGATGTATAACTACGATAACTAAAAAATCACTACTTAAACTAGTTATTTATATTGGGAACAATTCTTTCAAAAGTTCTTATTTCATGTTTGGTTGGATTGAATGATTTTGGGGGAATGAGAATAGAAGTAGGAATGTAATGCGTTCCTATTATATTTTAGGCAACGCTAAAGCTTTGTTGCACTTGTTTAATATTTATTTTTTATTGGTTAATATTAGAGTTCACATATCTTAATGAATTATATTAAATCCAAAGGTTAAGAATGTCAAACACACAAGCACTCCACCATTTTGTAGCACTTTCCTTATATTTTTTGTTTAATGGCAGTTTAAGTCTAATTGTTTAAATCAAGCATTTAATTCTCTATTGTTTTAACTTTTAATTATCTCCAAAAGAATGAGAGAGAGATTTCTAAAGATTAAGCATCAGCAATAAGCTAAAAATAACATGTTATATTTTATGATGTCTATTGAGGGTTTATTTGACATGCAATATTAAGCCTAACTTATGACGTTATTATTTGTTTGGTGTGAACATTGTATTGTATATGCTTATCTATTAAACTTCTCTTATACATTAAAATAATTGATAACTTGATCATATCTTGGGAGTGAGATTAAACTTGATAAGGTATTGATGTATAAATTCTTATAAAAACTTTTTTATTGCAAACCTAAACACCCCAATCCCTCCAACCCTTTCATATTATATCTTATACTATCAGACCTTATATTACTAGCTTTTATACTATCGGTCCTTATCCTATATGTGCAATAAACGTGCCATAAATAAATTCACTAGGTTAAGAAGAAACTTTGTTCAACATTTGAGTTTTGAAGAAGGAAACTTTAGAGGCCATTCTCATTAGGCCTCTAATTTGGTATATAATTAACCAGGAAAAGCCACATAAACTGATAGAAGTGCTGTCCAGACAGGGTGAGTCTTGAAACTCCCCTTTATCACCTAAACTAATGAATTTTTTGCATTTAAATCGGAATAACTATGAACCCTAGAGCTCCTTTCATGAAACTTACAATCCATGTTTTTCCATTAACCTTCAAAGTATTGACATATAAAAAAATTGTAAGAACACAAACAATTAAAGCAGCGATCTCCTATTCCATTTTAAATTAAAAAAGCTAATCTCATCAACATGCTAAGTATGGCAAAATTCTGTACAGTATATCTAATCCTCTGGTAGCTTTGGAATATAAGTTACAAGTCAAACAGGAGAAGCATCAATACTTTCAAAATAAATTTGTTTCTAAAAGTCAAAACTTCATGATGACAGGTAGCTTCAAAGATACCTAGTATAATAGACCACTACTCTTTAATTTAATCTAGAGGCTTGTAAATATTTTTGCTAACACTATAATCTCCACTCAAATGCTTTTCTTCTACTGAAACTGCAGTCCCATAACCTGAACCATGATGATGCAGCTTTGTTTTGATGCTTGTACGAGCCTTGCAGTAAGGACTGAAAGGATCTTTGTGTGTCTGGATGTTTTTCCTTTTTCGTCTCCTTTGTACATGCAAGAATTCATTTGCTAGAGATTCCAACGCTCTAACTGTCAATGGTCGGTTTCTTGTGCTCTGCCTCCAGGGATTTATATCAGCCTGCTGCACCATAGAACCAACATCACAAGAGGTTATTTGTGGCTTCTCAACTACCTCCAGAGTATCAGATGTTAAACATGGATAATTTGCCTTTAGGCTCTGCCCATCTTCCTCCACCATTGCCATCATTTCACCATTTTCAGACTTCAGTGGAACCTGGGCTATGTTGAAGTTAACCATTGACTGTGATTCACATTTCTCAACTTTACCACAAGAAATGCTCATGTCATGACAATTTTCATCGAGAATGCTTTCTTCGTTATTCTGTTCCATACTTCTGTTAGCTGAAGAAGCAATTAAACTTCCATTCTGCTGATGAGTAACTGGATCACTAACATTCTTCTTGGCATCTGGAAAGCTCGATGACTGAGAGAATGCTAGTTTTTCTGATCCCAAGCCTCCTGAGGAATTCTCAAGGATGCGGCTTGTCTCAGCCTTGGCACAAGCAGTCAATCTCCTCCGTTTAATAGGAAGAACTGTATGATTTGAATGACCTAATCTTACTCTCTGATTGAATTGATGCTTTATGGTCCTCTTTAGTTGATTATCATCTGACACACAGGTATTCTGATTTTGATGGTTGTCTGCCATCTTGTTTGCATTATTATCTAGGTTATCATATGCTTCTTTTAGGTTGGTAGCATCTTTAGCAAATATGCCTTTTTAGCAATCTGTATCACTAATATTCTTTTTGCCATATATCCGCATATTAGCTTCTGCCTCACATGGTGAATTGTCATTAGAAGAGCAAACCTTACTTTCTCTTGAAAGACCATTCATCTTAGAAGCATCTTCCAAATTAACTGGTGGATACCTCAGTTTTCTCACCTTCAACAATTTTCCTTCATAAAGCATACTGGTATCAATAACTGTGAACTTCGTCAACTTTTCATTGATGCTTTTAGACATAACCTTGTTGTGATTTGCTTTATTCATATGTTTGGCCCCTTTATATGTTATACCAGCAGCATCTTCCTCAACTTTACCCACTGAATTACCAGGTTAAGATTTTAATTTCCTTAAATCAGATGACTTTCCTCCATGCACCAAACTGGTATCAATAACCATGAACTTTATACTGTCTGTATTATAATTAGAAGCTCGGGGCTTGAGGTAACAATGACGATGGTAATCAGATTGATCATCCTCATTTGGTCCTTTTTTTGGCTCTTCGTCATTGAAGCTACCAACTTTAGCTTCTTCGTCAAGCTCAAGAAGATTTGGTTCAGCTACCACTTTGCTCAAGACATCACAAACAAAATCAAAATAATGATCACCTTTCACAAGTTTTCTCCTTGAAAACTTCTTAATACCAGGGATAAGAAAAAACCAGATAATCTTTGGAGCTAACATAGCCTTGATTCTTTGGTTGCTCAGAGTGCCAACCTCTTGCCAGTAAACGGGGCCAAACGGCTTCCCAAAAGAGATCATTACTTTTGGCTTTGCTCTGTCGAATTCCTCCTGTCAAAAATTTTAATATATCATTAGGTCCAAGAGAAGACCAAGCTTTGCTAGTTGGGGTTGAAAACACACGATTGTTCTTCCTAGGTTCCACAGGAAGGCTTGTAAGGTCTTCCTTTTCCTTCTCCTTCTCCTGTAAAGTTTGAATTTGACTCATTTATATAATCAAGCATAAATTCAAGTTTAAGCTTGTTTGTCGAACTAAATAAGCTTAATTGAGCATTTCACGAGTCGAATTCGAACAGTTCACGAATAGCTCAACTTATTTATACTCATAAAAAAATGTTTCCAAGTTTATCAACGAGAATTTAAGTGAAGACTCCTCTAATGTGAGTTTATCTCTAAAGTAAACAAGTAAGAAAGTATCCACTATTAAATTTTAATAGATTAAGATCACGATGTATTTTAGATTAAATCAATGATAGATATTCTCTTACTTGTATGCTCTTAAAACGTCACTTAGGATTGTGCTCACACAACTAAAATCTTAACATTTTAACATTTATTAATGATATGATCTACCACTAACTTGCATATTTATTATCCTAACCTTATTTTTTATTTTTTCAAAAATAAAAAATAAAAAATATACAAATTAGTGGTGAGTCTTATAATTAATGAATGCTTGAATGTCAAAATTTTAATAGTGTGAGCACAATCCTATATAGTACTCCAGGAGCATGAAATAATCTCTCTTTAAATATATGAGTTGTTGTGGTACATAAGCCTATGATAATAAGTTGTCAAGCATTTATTTGTCATTAATTTGATACTAAATATTTAAAAATTATTAAATATAATATGAGTCAATAAAATGTTTGAACTCAAAAGATCAAAAAAAAAAGAAAAAAGAAAAATGCTAATGGTAGTTTTGGTAGAGAAGCACATGAAAACTGGCATAGTGTTGTACTGTTGTTTGAATTTCGGGGACTTCAAGTCATTTGTTGATGAAAAGAAGCAATATTAATTCTAAATGAAAAATGGTCATCATATACTATTTTTTTATATTACTTTATATTTTATTTATTTTGATAAACATAAAAAGAGAGTATGTAGTAAGATGTATCTTTTTAGTTTTATTATTAAAAAATATAAAAATGATATAATAAAAATAATGTGTGAAAATTGAAACTCATTCTCAATAAACTAGGAGAGAGATGGAGCTGTACATTGTCTAAAGCTTAGATGAGCTTCATTTCTTCCTTTTTTTTAAAAAAATAATTAAAAATCGGGCAAAAGCCGAAAGCACAAAAACGCCCTAGGCCACTAGCTACATAAATGAGGTCAGGCAAAACTTGAACTGTCCTACCAGATAAACGACCCCAAAGGAGCAGGGGCAAGCAACATTAAGAATTATGCAATCAAAGGAAGATTCGACCCAAAAAAAAAAAAGATAAACAATTAAAGGAAGAATTCGTTGACCCAAAAAATGAAAAAAAAAAAAGGGAAAGAAAGTTAAATAAAAAAAGGAAGAATTCTGATGACCCAACGTTCCAAGATGATCCGCTCTCCTATTTACACTGAAGCTGGATGAGCTGATGAATTTCCATTACTAAAGCAAAAATGGACCACTTGCAAAGTGGTGGATGAATGATGTTATTAATTTTTATTCATTAATTTATTATTAAAATAAAATAATAATTGAAAATAAAATATTAGATCTTTATATATTTTAACTAGTAATATTTAGATTTATACATAAATTTAATTAAATTATTTTTTATTTTTTTATAAATAATTATACACATAAAAAAATTATAGATTTTAATTAATAATTTTTAAATACACTCATATTTCAAATAAATAGTCAAATAAAAAACAATAGTAGTTCATGTGAATGCTTATGTCATGAAGCATATCAAATAAGTTTTTGATGATAACAAAGCCAAGAGAAGAAGACCAAGATCAAAAGAAAAGACCAAGATCAAAAGAAAAGTTCAAGATCAAAAGAAAAGATCAAGACCAAGAGAAGAAGACCAAGATCAAAAGAGGTATATTAGATATAGGTCTTAGAACATCAATGTGAAATGCTCTCAAGGTATTTCAATTATATTCAAATGGTTTTTCAAAGATCTCATAAATCAACTTGTTTTCAAAGTTCATATTTTAAAGAAATGTTGATTTCAATCTTGGATTATGGTAAACATTTGCAAATCTTGTTTTGTCCAAGTACCCAAATGATAAAAATGGCCTAGAGTCTTAATTGGGATTGAAAAATGTGTTCAAAGTGGAAAGTAATCGATTACATACTCTTGGTAATCGATTACCAGCAACTCAGAGGACTTGTAATCGATTACAGCATCCATGTAATCGATTACCATGTTCCCAGAAATCCAAGAACACGATAAAAAAGGTCATGTAATCGATTACATCAATATTGTAATCGATTACCAGAAAGTCAGAGGGCGTGTAATCGATTACACAAGTCTTGTAATCGATTACCACAAACCCAGAAAGCCAAGAACACATTCTAACTGTCATGTAATCGATTACCAGAACCATGTAATCGATTACCAGCATTCTGACAAGCCCAACGGCTATATTATTTGGCTTTTAATGTTGCCCATTAAAGCCCCCAACGGCTCTTTTGTTCCAATAACTTATAAATACTCATCTTGGGGCATCATTTGTGGTTGAACAACACTTGAGAAACATCTATCAATTGCTATAATCCGAGATTCATCCTTAAATCACTTTTGCTCTGTTTTTGCATATATTGTTGAGATATTCTTGAAGAGCATTATAGGGCTTCAATTTGTATCATCTATTCTTGTGAGAGTTTTCATTTTATAAACACTTTGATTCTTTGTAAAGGGGGTGAGGCATCCCTCTAGAAAAAAGAGAGTGAGGTATCTCTCAAAGTTTGTAAAGGGTGAGGTATCCTTTGTTGAAGGTGAGGCATCCTTCAAAGGTTGTAAAGAGGGTGAGGTATCCCTCTAGTGAAAAGGGTGAGGCATCCCTGGTTTGAGGCTCAAGCTCAAGGGTGAGGCATCCCAAGGAGTTGAGTGCTCTTTTGTGTAAAGGTTTTCAAGCACCCGTTCAAGCTTGAAGTTTAGTGGAAAATCTCGAGTGGTTTGCTTGAGGACTGGACGTAGGTCACAAGTGGATTGGTGGCTGAACCAGGATAAATCTTGTGTTTGTTCCTCTCAACTCTATCTCTTTACTTTGTGCTTTAATTATATATGCTTGAGTTGAGTTTGATATCTTGCTTTGCTTGAATTCTTTCTATCTTGGGTTGTTTATTTATGAGTGAAGTATTCAATCTCATTTATCCATTCACCTCAATCATCCAATAGCTTCAACGAAAATTGTCAATCAAACGTTTTGCGAAAGATTTACAAAAATATTTTACATACTCAATTCACCCCCCCTCTTGAGTATTGAGGCCACTTGGTAACAAGTGGTATCAGAGCTAGGCTCTTGTGTAAAGAGCTTAGCAGCTTCAAGAGAAAGTGATGGCCTCTTCAAATGGTTTTTATGAAAGTTCTTCTCTTTATAGACCTCCCTTTTTCAATGGGGATGGGTATGCTTATTGGAAAGAAAGAATGAAAATTTTTATTGAAGCTATTGACTTGGATGTGTGGGATGCTGTTGAAAATGGTCCCTTTGTACCCACACAAGTTGTAAATGGTGTAAGAATTAATACACCAAGAAGTGAATGGACGGATGATGATAAAAAGAAGGTCCAATATAATTTGAGAGCCAAAAACATCATTACCACTGCTTTGGGGTATGATGAGTTTTTTAGAGTTTCAAATTGTAAATCTGCCCAAGAAATGTGGGACACCTTACAAGTAACTCATGAGGGTACTAGTGAAGTGAAAAGATCAAGGATAAATACTCTCACTCATGAGTATGAACTTTTTAGAATGAACCAAGGTGAAAGCATTCAAGAAATGCAAAAACGCTTCACACATATCATAAATCATCTTGCTTCATTGGGAAAGACTTTTCTTAATGAAGATCTTATTAACAAAGTGTTGAGATGTTTGAGCAGGGATTGACAACCTAAAGTGACGGCTATTTCGGAATCAAGAAAACTAGCAACAATGACATTGGCCACACTTTTTGGCAAGCTTCAAGAACATGAATTGGAATTGAATAGACTCAACCAAAATGAGGAGCTTGACAAGAAAAAGAAGGGAATTGCTCTCAAGGCCACCTCCTCTTTGATCAATGATGATGAGGATGATGATGGAGATGGCTTGGAAATTAGTGAAGAGAATCTTGACCTACTAGTAAAGAAGTTTGGAAGATTCTTCAAAAAGAATAGAGCTCAAGGAAGACCTCCCTTTCCCTCAAAGAATGCCTATCACAAAGGGGAAGGAACTTCAACCACTCCTAAATGCTATGAATGTGGAGAATTGGGTCACATGAAGATGGAGTACCCAATCTATCAAAGGAAAGTAGAGAAGTATGAAAAGAGGTACTCAAAGGAAAAGAAAGAAAGGAGAGACTATATAGCTTAGGATGATAATGACATGGATTCAACCGATAACTCGGACAATGAGGAAGCCAATCTATGTTTCATGGCTAGAGGAGAAGAGGAAGATGAAGACGACATGGAGGTAACATCCTCAAATTTTGAATCAAATTATTCTCCTTCATATGATGAATTGCAAGATGCATTTGAAGAATTGCATAATAAATCTATGAGACTTGCAAAACTCGTTTCATCATCCAAGAAAACAATTTCCTCTTTTGAAAACAAAATCTCTATTTTAAACAAGGAAATTGAGGAACTTAAAATTGAAAATGAAACTCTTGGACTCATTGATGCAAATTCCTCATGCATGAGATGTTCTTTACTTGATAATGCATCTACACCCATTTCTTGCTCATCATGTAAAACTTTTGAAAAGGAAATTGAAGATTTGAACAATACTCTTTCAAAATTTACCCTTGGAAGAGATAATTTGAACATATTACTTAGGAATCAAAAATGTGTGTTTCAAAAGGCTGGTTTAGGGTACAATCCCAAAAATCAACAAAAACTTTACAAGAATTTCTTTGTTCCCTCAAGTTCATCAACAAGTCCTTTTATAAAATGTTTTCATTGTGGCAAGAAAGGACATAGTGCATCAACTTGTAATGTAAGGAAGAATATCAATAACAAGATTGGAACTAAAATGGTTTGGATCCCTAAGGGCACCTTGCCTAACACTAACACACAAGGACCAAAGAGAATATGGGTACCAAAGGTCAAAAATTGAAGTGTGTTGTAGGTATGCTTGAAGGCCAAAGAATGGACTTTGGAATCTCAATAGTGGCTGAAGCAAGCACAAATCAGAAATTACTCCAAGTTCTCTTCCTTGTCTCCAAGAAGCTTGGACTTGCAATCTTTGGATAAGTGGAGATCTATTCTATGCCTTAACTTGTTTTAAAATTGTATTTCTCTAAGCTTTATATCTTGAAAATATCTTTATATGCAATAATATGCTTGATAAGTTCATTTCTTGTTTGAAATAACATATTTGATATAAAACATCTTTGAACTTGGCATATTGGATCAATCATGCATCTAAACTCTTGTAACACAATTTTGATGCATAATTTTCTGCATAATGTGTCATATGCTGTATAATCTGTGATTTTCTGCAAAATGATGCATAACTTGTCACTTGTATGGCACAATGTCACAATCTTCCACATAATTTCATTTCTGCTGCATAATGAACTCAATTGTTGTATATCATGATGGTTCTTGATCATATTTGAAACCAATACTGACTTGAGCGTTGGAGATTCCCCTTAAGTTATTTTACAGGTACTACATCATGACAAAAACCCTCAAAAAGCTCAAAAACTTCACCAATCCATTAAAATGGTGTAATTCTTAGTAAAAGTAGCATTTTCGCATGATCATATGTTTTAGATCACAATCCATCTGGATTATATGCCTACATGATGTTTGAAATTGTTTTGGAATGCTTTGGAACAAAATTGAAAGGTTTAAAATTGATCTTTTTCTGTTTAAAATGCAAAATCTGAGTTTTAGTGAACTGGTAATCGATTACAACATCTTCGTAATCGATTACGAAGGCTCTACCAAGCGTTCCAAGCTAAGTCAGAAAGCAGGTAATCGATTACACCTCCAATGTAATCGATTACAACAATTCCAGAAGGCATGTAATCGATTACATCACATACGTAATTGATTACCAGGAATCCAAAACATGCGTAATCGATTACACAGACATTGTAATCGATTACACAGGGTTTTAAAAGGCAAAAAAAAAAAAATTCATGGGTTATACCTTTTTATCTGCCATCAAGCCTTTTCATGATGCTTTTCTTATGCTTAATCTTTATCTAACCCCATTTGCTCTTGTATATGACTCTGAATTCTGTTGGCATAAATGATAATTATTATCTACGATTTCTTTTTCATATGCATTTGCTATTGGCATCACAAATTGTTGTGCTAAACCGTTCATACTCTGATATTGATCCTGCTGGGCTGAAATGTTTATACAATGCTAAATGCTTATGTTGTTTTTGATAATGCCAATGGGGGAGAGATTAGTGAAATATGTTGCATGTGTACGGGGGAGCTTTGCACTTTTACGTGAAAATCATTTATCCTATCTCATGCATACATTACGGGGGAGAATTGCGCTTAAATCTCTGATGAATAATATGTAAATATTTCTCTATTTTCAATGTTTATTTTGTCATCATCAAAAAGGGGGAGAATGTGAATCCTTATGTCATGAAGCATATCAAATAAGTTTTTTATGATAACAAAGCCAAGAGAAGAAGACCAAGATCAAAAGAAAAGACCAAGATCAAAAGAAAAGATCAAGACCAAGAGAAGAAGACCAAGATCAAAAGAGGTATATTAGATATAGGTCTTAGAACATCAATGTGAAATGCTCTCAAGGTATCTCAATTAAATTCAAATGATTTTTCAAAGATCTCATAAATCAACTTGTTTTCAAAGTTCATATTTTAAAGAAATGTTGATTTCAATCTTGGATTATGGTAAACATTTGCAAATCTTGTTTTGTCCAAGTACCTAAATGATAAAAATGGCCTAGAGTCTTAATTGGGATTGAAAAATGTGTTCAAAGTGAAAAGTAATCGATTACACACTCTTGGTAATCGATTACCAGCAAGTCAGAGGACTTGTAATCGATTACACCATCCATGTAATCGATTACCATGTTCCCAGAAATCCAAGAACACGATAAAAAAGGCCATGTAATCGATTACATCAATATTGTAATCGATTACCAGAAAGTCAGAGGGCGTGTAATCGATTACACAAGTCTTGTAATCGATTACCACAAACCCAGAAAGCCAAGAACATATTCTAACTGTCATGTAATCGATTACCAGAACCATGTAATCAATTACCAGCATTCTGACAAGCCCAACAGCTATATTATTTGGCTTTTAATATTGCCCATTAAAGCCCCCAATGGCTCTTTTGTTCCAATAACTTATAAATACTCATCTTGGGGCATCATTTGTGGTTGAACAACACTTGAGAAACATCTATCAATTGCTATAATCTGAGATTGATCCTTAAATCACTTTTGCTCTGTTTTTGCATATATTGTTGAGATATTCTTGAAGAGCATTATAGGGCTTCAATTTGTATCATCTACTCTTATGAGAGTTTTCATTTTATAAACACTTTGATTCTTTGTAAAGGGGGTGAGGCATCCCTCTAGAGAAAAGAGAGTGAGGTATCTCTCAAAGTTTGTAAAGGGTGAGGTATCCTTTGTTGAAGGTGAGGCATCCTTCAAAGATTGTAAAGAGGGTGAGGTATCCCTCTAGTGAAAAGGGTGAGGCATCCCTGGTTTGAGGCTCAAGCTCAAGGGTGAGGCATCCCAAGGAGTTGAGTGCTCTTTTGTGTAAAGGTTTTCAAGCACCCGTTCAAGCTTGAAGTTTAGTGGAAAATCTCGAGTGGTTTGCTTGAGGATTTGGACGTAGGTCACAAGTGGATTGGTGGCTGAACCAGGATAAATCTTGTGTTTGTTCCTCTCAACTCTATCTCTTTACTTTGTGCTTTAATTATATATGCTTGAGTTGAGTTTGATATCTTGCTTTGCTTGAATACTTTCTATCTTGGGTTGTTTATTTCTGAGTGACGTATTCAATCTCATTTATCCATTCACCTCAATCATCCAATAGCTTCAACGAAAATTGTCAATCAAACGTTCTGCGAAAGATTTACAAAAATATTTTACATACTCAATTCACCCCCCCTCTTGAGTATTGAGGCCACTTGGTAATAGTTCATTCATGGACTACTCATGGTAGAAGGCTCCGAAAAATAGTAATGGTTAGGAGGACAAGACTTGTGCATAATTCAGAGCAATTAGCAAGAAGGTTGTATAACATGAACCTTTCAACTTATGGTCCGTCAATGGACCTTGAATTTTAAATCGTTGGATGATTCAAAAATTGGATGGAGGGTTGAGATCAAACACCTGCAATCTGAGTAGCAGGTAATAAAAAAAATGAACAAATTGCAGCTTGGTTCTCTAAAGAAGCACCCACATCTCCGACAGTGAAGGCCAGGACTAGTGTGCCAGGGCGGAGCCACCTCCATTCTACCGCATTGAAAACCCACCACCGGCTACCATCATTCCACCCACCACCCTTCAAACCCACCACTACGCCGAAGCATGGTCTCTGTATGAAGAATCGTTCACCGCAAGATCTATCCATCTAAGCTGCAAGCCCAACCATCTAAACCACCACACAACCACCGCGACCTTCAACCACAACCCTAGTGGTTTGGATGATTGGAGATCCAAACCGTATCACACGCGACCATGGTGGTTTGGAGGTGGCATCATAAAAGCTTCAGGAAATGGTGCGCGAGCTTGGTTTATCAAGCTCATAGATCCAGTGTGCCGCCATGTGGGTGGTGCTGCTTCTGCCAGTACTGCTCCCTCCTTGGTCAGGCTCGCCGAGGCTTGCGAGTTTTGCGCCGTGTGCCACCCACTGTCGCGAATCTAATGCGTGAGGCTCATAGAGCTTGGTTCATCAAGCCATGGTGCAGATCTGGTGTGTGTGGGGATTCGCAACCATGGCGAATCTGGGCGACAGTCATCCAATGCGGCATCAATAGTGAGGCATCTTGGTTGTGGTAAGTGAGAGAAGGGTAGCGATGTTGGTTAGTGCAGTTGGCTAGCCAGAGTTCTTGCTAGAGCTATTTGTCGGAGGTAGACAAGAAGGGAAGACAAAGAGAAGGGAGAAAGTTGTAAAGGACTAAAGTAAAAAAAAAAATTTGTTTATTGTAAGACCAAAGTGCAAATAAACTAAAAGACCATTTTGTAAATACCCAATACCTATTACTATAGGTTTTTTTGGGGGTGCATGGATGGACCAAAGCTAAAGAGTTCACCTTCACCATAAAAGCCACCTAGTGAGAAACATAGAGAATTCTAATATGAACTGCTTTGGGAGTGATCTATGGATGAATCAAGTGCAGATTAGTCATTAATTTATTGTTAAAATAAATTGATGATTGAGATTAAAATGTTATATTCAACTAGTAATATTTAAATTCGTATGTAAATTTAGTTAGATCATTTTTTATATGAATAATTGTACATACAAGAAACTTATAAATTTTAATTAATAATATTTACATATACTCGATTTATATATAGATCTTGTTAAATAAAAAAAGAATGGTGGTTCATCCATGGATTACTTTTCAAGTGATCCATAATAATCTTCTCTAAGAAACTTGTTATGTAACTCTTTCATCCTTAAAGGGCTACTAAGTGTGAAAATAAATGCAGCTCTTTTTCTCCTTAAATATTAATAATTATTCTTATCTTTTATAATTCTTAATTTTTTTGGTAAAAATATGTTAATGAGAATGGACAGGTACTACATTAAGTTCATTCCAATGTAAAGATATCAAGAATCGAACCTAAGGCTTCTGTGTAAAGTGTTCTTGATCTTCTCAGATAATCAAATAATTCTAAAAAACTTAATGTCATGCCAAAATTATTAGGCCACAATTATCATACCTTCTTTTCTAGGTTGGTCAAATCACACTTAAATCGTTAAATGGATGGTATTGTAAGCATTTAATTTTCTACTTTTTTTTCTTGTTGATCTTTAATATAGATATGAAGTCTGAACCCTTAACTATTGGTGGGAAGCAAGTTACAAAAGCATTTCTCATTATTTAGATAATCTCTCCTTTATTGAGGATCCAAAAAAAAAAGAAAGGTTTTGCTGAGGACTATTCATCCTAGAAGCTGGTCCAAGTGCTTTTCAAATATGAAAGGAAAATATTGTTTTCACATTATTTTTCATCTCACATTATTTTTTATCATATTTTTTAATAATTGTGATTAAATGAGATAAAATTATAAAGAAAAAATTATATAATTAATGATATAAAAAATAATATAAAAAGTATTATAAAAAATATACTAAAAGAATCAGGATTAAATATTAATATCCTATATACCGGAAGAGTTACGTGTACAGATATTTTTTAGTATTACAAAAAAAAATCAACGGATCTCAAATTTTTGAATTGCAAGTGAAATAATAGATGAAATAATTTATTCCATTGATTTAAGGTTTGTGCAGGATCTGTACTGCCTTTTTTGTGCAAATAACACTACTGCATCTTCACATGCCTTAGGTGCTTCATACATGAACTAGAAAATTAATCTCACGTGCAGACTATCAAATTACAGACTACAAATGATGAGTCGAGACAAAATATAGGAAAATAATATTTAGCCCATCAACTTTTTTTTAAAAAAATCATCATTTCGAACTTAAAATTTTTTAATTATTTTTTAAATTTTAATTAATATTACAATATATTCTTATATTTAATTTGGATCATTAATTCACTAACAATAAAATTATATAGTATTATTTTATTTATAATTATATTAATTAAAATTATTTAATAATTTATTTATTAAAATTTAATTTTAAATATATTTTATTCTTTAAAAAAATAAAAAAACAAATTTATTTTAAAAAACAAATTTGTTTCATTTATTTTATAAAGAAAAGATATATTTAAAATTAAATTTTAATAAATTAATTAATTAATTCTTAATTAGTGTTTATATAAATAAAATAATATCATACAATACTATTGTTAATAAATTAATAGATCTAAATTAAATATAAAAATTTATTGAGACATTAATTAAAATTTAAGAACTAACTAAAAAAATTTACAATTCATAATAATAATTTATAAAATGATCAAAGCTCAAGAGAAGTGCATACTCTTTTTCCTATTTACTATAACTATATTATTCTAGCCGTGAAAAAGATGAGGATTTTTGCTAGGAACTTAGACTTATCAGGAAATGTCCAATGCTACTCAAGATCCAAAACCAGAAATTAAATTTTAAGAATTACAAAATGCGGCTAAAAATAATTAGAACCAATGAGGTTTAATTTCAAATAATTAAAAATATTTTGCTAGAATCAGCTATCTTTGTATGCTAAAATTTTGCAAATTGAACCAGTGCACAAACACCAAAATTAGCAAATTCTGTCAAACTATCGTGTTTCTGTTCTGTTGGTAGGGAAAAAGTGACTCCTACGCTCCTTTCTACCAAGCTTTGATGAGGCATTGCCATACCAAATCATTCCAGCCACACCTATGACCATCCCAAAAACCACTTGGAGATTGAGACCCTACTTCCCAAAGAAAAAGAACCCCATAATTAAAACAAGTATTGATTTCATATGTCCTAGTATTGAAAATAAACGGCAGTAAATCTGCCAATGCAGAAAAATTGGCTGAGGTTGGTACCAACTGTAGTATTACTTGACATCAATATGAACATCTGTCAAAACCAAGACAAAGAAGAGTTAATTAGTTAAAGATTTAAGAAAATATCAACTAATAAGACAAAGCCAATCCAAAAGTGAAAAAACTCCTACATGATTTATCATGTTTATCTACACTGACCAGGCATAAAAAATACTTAAAAGAGTCCGCCGCTAAATTAGGTTCTATTCTCAATTTTGCTCCCCAAACTTTTGTTTCAGTTCTGTCCTTTAATAATCAAACTTTTTCTAATGTTTTCTTTTCCTCAAATTTACAAACAGTTCAAACACACGAGAAAATAATTGTTGGGATGACATTTTAATTGCGATAGTGCCCAAGAATTAATCTTATAACCATGTAAAATACTTAGTCAAAGACTAAAAAAAAACACTTACAAACATTTGATGAAATTCTGACCAATTTTTATATGAAAAATAGTTTCATACATATTACATATTTATTTATTAGCTTCCACAAACCCACCAATATTCACAATATCCATGGACAAAATTCCCTTAAATTATTTGTGGCAATGAAAGGAAAAAAACAATCCAATTTGACAGTCCGAAGACCACAATAAAAATTTGAAGAATAAAAATTAAAAGTTCAGTACAAATTTAAAATAAAAACAATCCTTGCGTTAAGGGTAATGCTATTGCTGTTAAAATTTCGGAAGAGGAATATAAAGCAGGTGTTGAGAGTTGCAAGAATCACCTCCATGGTAGACTGATTTTGGTAAAGGGAGACAAACCTTACAAGATAGATGATTTGCATTGCAAGCTTTTGAATCTGTGGAAACCAGTGAAGAACTGGAAGATGATTCCTATTGGTAGAGGTTTCTTTGAATTCTCCTTTGCCTCTATAGAAGATTTGCGGAAGGTTTTGGCTGTTGGTGTCTGGTCTTTATCACTTGGTAATCTCAGATTATTTTCTTGGACTACTGATTTTCGTCCAGAGCTTGTTAAATTGACTAACGCTCAATGTTGGATCCGTATTGTGGGTTTACCACAAGAATATTGGAGGCCTAGAATACTCTTTTCAATTGCTAGAGGAATTGGTGTTCCTTTATCCCTTGATGATGCCACTATCAACAAAAATCTCGGCCATTTTGCAAGAGTCTTGGTTGATCTTGATTTAACAAAGCAGCTGCAAGATAAGATCTTGGTAGAAAGGGAAGATTTTGCTTTTCTGGTTAGAATTGAATATGAAAATCTTCCTTCGTTTTGTAATCACTGCAAGATTATTGGTCATTCTATTAATATTTGCAACAAAATCAAGAATTCTGAGAAGGAGATAAAATTAGATTCTAAACAAGTGTCAAAGACTGTTCAGAAGAATAAAGAAAGAGGGATCTATGTTTCAAAAAGTCATGCTAATCCTGTTATTCAGAATGAGCCAAAAGGAAATGTTTCTGAAAAAGGAAAAGAAGCGAATAATATAAATATAAATGTCTCTTCTGATACAGGTCACTTATGTCCTGAAGTTTCTTTTGGTAATCAAGAAAATGGTGTTCAGGTTGATGAAGGTTTTCAAGGATCAGATAATGTGGTTGATTCTGTTATCAGAGAGCACATTGAAGTTCTTGCTGAACCTGAGCTTGAGACTGATCGGTGTATGGAGAAATCTGCTGTTAATGATTCCAGAACTGTTGTTGAGATGGAAGGTGCTGTTTTAGTTTCTGATTATGTGTTGCAGCGATCAGTTTCAAAATCGCCTCATGATGTTAATGATGCTGGGACAGTTTTAGGATCTGATGAAGATTCAGTAGAGAATATTTATGATGAGTCTTCTGTTCTTCATTCTCCAGTCAAAGGGATTTTAAATGAATCTAAATCCAATGATTTAGTGGTTCCTGATTCTTTACAGGGAAGTACATCTAGTGAGTACCATGTTTCTTCCTCAACTCAAAGAAACGATCTCAATACTGGTCATTATGATCAGGATGTGGAGAGTCTTCAAGCCTCTCAACAGGTTGTTGCTATGCCTCTTTCGAATTTTCCCTCTCAGGTTCAACAGGACTGAAGAGTTTTTTCAAAGTTCTGGGCAGATGACAATGAGGAAGAGGACACTCGGGAGATTGCAGTAGATAAACCAGAAGAGGATGGTTTTACTCCAGTACTCTCTAAGTCTCAAAAGAAAAAGAGAAGGCAAAATAAAAAGAAAGAAGGGAATTCCAGGATTCATTTCACCCGTTCCGTATGCGAGTCCTCTCTCAGTTTTTGATGAAAGTCCTTTTTTGGAATGCTAGAGGGATTGGTAATCTTGATACAAGATTGGTTTTAAAAAAATTAATTGTTAATAATGGTCTTGACTTCATTTTTATTGCTGAGCCTTGGATTGAGCTATCTCAATTTCCTCTAAGGTTTTGGAGTAAGAACCACTTCAAGGTGTTTACTGTTAATGACAGAAACACTTTGGTCCCTAATTTATGGTGTGTTTGTAAGGAGTCTTTATCTCCTATTGTTCTAGCTGTGTCTAGTCAGCATGTCTCTTTCTCTATTCAGGTTCCTAATCAAATTCTCTACTTTTCTGCTATATATGCGACTACTTCTTATATTGGCAGAAGGCATTTGTGGTCTAATCTTGAAGGCTTGCAAAATAGTCATTAGGGTCCTTGGTGCTTCATAGGGGATTTTAATGCTATTTTAGGGGCTCATGAGCAAAGAGGTTCAGGTTTACCACAAAGAATTTCTTGTGAGGAATTTATGACTTGGTCAGAATCTTGTAATCTAGTTCATTTAGATACTAGAGGGTCTGTGTACACATGGTCTAATAGAAGGAGGGGTCTTGCTTTGACTGAGAGGAGACTTGATAGGGTTGTTTGTAATGACAATTGGTTGTTTTATTGGGATAGTTCGATTTGCTGCACTTTAACTAGGAGTAAATCTGATCACTATCCTATTCTTCTTTCTTTGAGGAAAAATGATTCTTATCATGGTTCTTCCTTCAAGTTTATGAAAATGTGGATTGATCATGAGGGCTGCAGGAAGTTAATTGCTGAATCTTGGAAGCTAGAAGTTCATGGCTGTCCTATGTTTGTTTTATCTCAGAAATTGAAGAACCTGAAAGTCAAGCTTAAGGCCTGGAACAGAAATTGTTTTGGTAATGTACATATTAAAGTGGAGGAAGCTTTGAAAGCTGTTGATGTTATTCAGGAAAATGCAAATAGGTATGGTTACTCGGATGATTTGATTGACCAGGAGAATAAGGCTCAACAGGATCTTTGCCAAGCATTGCACTTCCAAGAATCTTTTTGGAGGGAAAAATCCAGATTAGACTGGTTATCTTTTGGTGATAGAAACACTGCTTTTTTTCATAAGGTTACTAAGTTTAGAAATGTGACTCAAAAAATGTCTATCCTCAAAAAAGATAATGATATATTGGATTGTCCTACTGATATTGAGTCTCATGTACTGGATTTCTATTCTAATTTGTTTGCTTCTGAAAATTCTTGTGGGGAGAATGATCTAGTTGATCAAGTGATCAGTCCTATGGTATCAACAGAAGACAATTTGATGCTTACCAATTTGCCTTCTCCCAAGGAAGTTAAGAATGTTGTGTTTGCTTTGAATGCCAATGGGGCTCTGGGTCCTGATGGTTTTGGTGGTCTTTTCTACCAAACCTATTGGGACATTGTTGGTGAGGATGTCTTCAATGCTGTCCTGCAATTTTTCCAGCAAGGGTGGCTTCTTCCAAACTTAAATTCAAACTTGGTGGTTCTTATTCCTAGGTTTAGTGGTGCTGATAGAATTGAACATTTTAGACCTATTGCCCTTGCAAATTTTCAATTTAAGATTATCTCTAAAGTGATGGCTGATAGGCTTGCTATAGTTGCCCCAAAAATCATTTCTGAACAGCAAAGAGGCTTCATCAAAGGAAGAAACATACATGAGTGTATCTGTACTACTTCAGAAGTCATAAATCTGTTAGATAAAAAGGCATTTGGGGGTAATATTGCTTTGAAGATTGACATTAAGAAAGCTTTTGATACATTGGATTGGTCTTTTCTGTTAAAAGTTCTATCTTCTTTTGGTTTTGATCCTCTTTTTTGTCATTGGATCAAGGTCATTTTACACTCTGCTAAGCTTTCAGTTGCTGTTAATGGAAATCCTGTTGGTTTTTTTTCTTGTAAGAGGGGTGTAAGGCAAGGAGATCCTCTCTCACCCCTTTTATTCTGCATTGCTGAGGATGTGCTAAGCAGAGGAATTTCCAAACTCATTCAGAATGGTCAGCTGATTCCAATGGCCAGTCCTAGAAGTTTTCAAACTCCTAGCCATGTCTTATTTGCAGATGACATTATGATCTTCTGTAGAGGTTCTAAATCTAATGTCCAGGTTATTAGGCATCTTCTTGATAAGTACAGTGAGGCTTCTAGTCAGTTGGTAAGTTATGAAAAGTCTAAGTTCTTTTCTGGTGGCATTCCAATCTCCAGACTTAATGAAATTAAGTCTATTCTTGGATTTGGTTCTGCTCAGCTTCCCTTCACATATCTTGGGGTTCCTATTTTTCGTGGTAAGCCAAGAAAATTTCATTTGCAACCTCTTGTGGGATGAGAATCAAAGTCAAATTGGCATCATGGAAAGGTTCAATGCTATCTTTGATGGGTCGTGTTCAGCTTGTGCAATCTATCATTCATGGCATGTTGATTTATTGTTTTCAGATTTATTCTTGGCCAGCTTCTTTGTTAAAAGTATTGGACAATTGTGTGAGGAACTTTATTTGTTCTGGAGACATAACCAAAAGGAAACCAGTCACTGTAGCTTGGCACAAGATTTGCAAACCTCTTAATGAGGGTGGTCTTGGTCTTAGATCCTTCAAAGCTGTGAATGAAGCTGCTATGCTCAAATTATGCTTGAACATGTTTTCTTCTTATGATAAGTGGGTTGGTTTGCTGAGGACAAGAGTTTTGAAAGGCAATGTTTTAATCAATCATCATATCAGGTCCTTTATTTGGGCTGGTCTTAAGAATTTCTGCATTACTATCATTAATAATAGTTGTTGGCAACTTGGATCGGGAGATAGAGTCAACTTTTGGTGTGATAATTGGATTGGTCAACCTCTTGGCCAGCTGCTTAATATTCCTGTGAATATATGTAATTCTCTGAAAGCTAAGGTTTCCGATTTCATCAACAATGGTGCCTGGAAAATTCCTTCTTCTATTGCTGATTTTTTCCCTGTGCTGTCCAGAATTCTTAGCAAACAGGTTATTCCTCTGGTTTCTTGTGAGGATAGGCTTGTCTGGAACCATAATGATTCGGGAATTCTTACTCTTATAGAAGCTTATAACTTCCTGAGGATTCCTTCTCAGGTGCAGCCTTTGGGAAAGCTAATTTGGAATAAATGTATCCCTCCATCTAAATCCTGTCTTCTCTGGAGATTAAGGCAAAACAGAATTCCAACTGATGATCATCTTTGGTCTTGTGGCTTCAATATAGTTTCTGTCTATTCCCTTTGTGGATCTAATTATGAGACATCCCAGCACTTGTTTCTGCAATGCAGTTTTGCAACGAAATTCTGGATTTGGCTTAGCAATTTGATAGGCATCCACATTGATACATCCTCCATTGATTCTGTCCTGCAGGTTTGCTTAAAGAATTGGAGTTCTCAAGTTAAAGATGTTATATTAGTTGCTATTGCTTACATCATTTGGGCTGTTTGGCTTTGTAGAAATAATCTAAGGTTTGAGAATAGAAGAACCCCTTTTGAGCATGCTTTAAACTTGATCAAAGCTAATATTTCTCTTTTGGGTTCCTTGTCTGCTAGCTCTATGTCTGCAAATATTACTGATCTCATGATTCTTAGAAAATTTTCTGTGAAGGGTAAGCCTCCCAAGCCTATTCTAATTAAGGAAGTTATGTGGTATCCTCCAAAGTGTTATTGGATAAAGTGTAATACTGATGGTGCTGCTAAAGGCTCTCCTGGATTAGTAGCTTGTGGTGGTATTTTCAGAGATAAAAGTGCAGCTATTCTTGGTTGTTTCGCTCATAACCTTGGTATCTCTTTTGCTCTTCATGTTGAGCTTTATGGTGCCATTTTTGCTAGTGAAATTGCATTTAAGCAAGGTTGGAGGAATTTTTGGTTAGAGTGTGACTCGGTTTTGGTGATTAAGGCTTTTAAATCTATTTCTGTGGTTCCTTGGCTCTTAAGAAATAGGTGGCTTAATTGTATGGCTTTGGTCAAACAAATGAACTTTGCCTGCTCTAATATTTATAGAGAGGGTAATGTTTGTGCTGATAAACTTGCTTCTTTTGGAACTAGCATACAAGGGTTAATTTGGTGGGACTTAGTACCAAGATTCATTAGTGAAGATTTTATCCGTAATAGAATTGGTTTACCTAATTATAGATTTAAATGAGTCTTCTATGAGTAAGGTTGATGTCCCCCCATTTCTTTTGTATTTTTTATTTTCTTTTAATAATATTATGGGTACTCTTTTTCCTTCATGATGCTTTTATCCCTAAGGAGGGTTTTGTATCATAAGGTTTTAATGAGGCCCTTTTTGCTTTAAAAAAAAATGAAAGATAATTTGTCCACAATCTTAAAGAGTATTTTTTTTATTGAGAAGATGACTATTAGTAGGATCACAAAGAAAAAAAAAATCAATTTCTCATCTAAGTTAGACGTTTCTTTACAATTTTCAATGTTCTGTATCCCCCTTTTATGGGATAGAACTATCCCTTTGTACATATAAAATAATAAATTTGCATTAATCATTTCGCATGCACAGAGCAAATGTTGGAAAGCTGTAAGCTTCATGTTCAATTAAAAAGACAATAGATGCAAAATATAGAAACTCTTTGAGAGGCCCCATAGACTAAATCTAAGGAAAAATTGCCAAAAGTAATAGTAACAAATGTCCATTTATGGAAGCAAGATTTTTTTTGTTTTCAAGTTTTTTTTTAAAGATCTAAACAAATTTTTAGCAGCATGCAATCAATGTAAAAAGTATATGAGATACCCCAAGCACATACATAAGTTGATTACATATCTAAAGTAATGAAGAATGTCTAAATATAAGTCATGTACAGAGAGTTAGAGACATACATGAAAGGAAAAACCTTATAATATTATATGCACAAGTATATGGATACATTTGTAGGTCAAATCAATATTGATTTAACACATCAAGCCATCAACTACAATATGCATATCCATGTAAATCTATATATTCAAACACTCATTTTCTCAAAGAAAATAAATGATTAGGCTCCAAATATTTCATTTATTAGCATTAATATCTTTTCGTGATCCATTACCGAAGAGCCAGTGTTGTAGCCATATTTTTCAACTCTTTTGCTTGTTAAGTGTCAACCAATAATCTAGTAAAGGTCCTAACAACAGTCGTGATGTAGCTTGTGCAAGTGCTGTATGTCCCAATAGTTTGAAAGAAGTTAATGAATATTTTCGTTGAAGAAAATGTATATATTGTACATAAAGTATTTGAAAATCCATGCGTACGAGGTACAAATTAATAGGAAAAAACTCAGATTAAGAAATACTAATTAACACAACATAAGAGTAAACAGGAAGCTGAAACATAAAAAATCTTTATAACACCACGATGTTAAGAAAAGCATTCATGTGGAAATACAAGCATAATATGTACGACTACTATTTAGGTTTAGCAATTCTATCCAAACAAAAATTATTTTGCTCATGCTTGTCAGACATTCATACCTCTGTTTCTGAAGTTGTGCATGCATGTGTTTGTTCTTGCTTGAATCTATTTGTGAGTTAACTACGCCATTACAGTTTGAACATATGCAGTCCATGTGGGGAAATTTGTAAAAGATGCTAGAAATACACATTCTGACATAAAAATATTGTCAAATATATCAATTGCATAAAACTAAAAATTCCACAAATGTCTTTGCAGCTGTCTATAGGCATAAATTTGACTCTCTAGAGGCACTTCTCTACATCCGTACTAAAAATCTCATTTGGTGTAAGCTCTTCACTGTATCCAGAAAAGTGAGGTTGCTAAACAAACCACTGAAATAGAAAGATACCTTACTATTAGAATGTATATAAATATAGGGTTAAGAGAAAATCTCTGCAGTAGTGCAGTCGACCTTGGAAATGGCTATTATAATCTGAAACTGAATGTAGGTAAACCCTCTTTGCTATTTGCTTGAAATTAGAGGCTCCACAAACATCTAAAAATCAAGACTTATCCAGCGTTAGGCAGACATCCAACCCTTTGAATGGCATTCAGCCTAAAATTGTGCATAACTTCGATGGAAAAGAAGCATTTGGAAATGAGCATCAATCCAAAAAATGATATAAGCTACAGCGACATATTTTGATCATATACGGAAGGCAATCATCAAAGATGATCAATATAAAGCTTCGTCTACTGAGGGATTTATAAGCCTTAAATTTGTATACCTTTTAGAAATGCTCCAGAAGGAGCTTATAACATTTCAGACTTTCAATTCATCTTGTACATTGCTAGCTATCTCATAAAACAAAAAATGGAGTAAAAATGCAACAACCCGTTACACTGACTTTATATTATTCTTTTTCTAATCTCATGCTCTACTCTCTGTATTAGTGTTCTAGGCTTCTAACTATTCATCAATCCTCTGCAGAGAGCACTACATGGTGGAAGCAAATACAAAAAAAAAAAAAAAAGAAAAAAAAAAGAAAACACAATTGAATCAACTGGATAAAATGCAAGAAAGAAGGCAGAGTAACCAGATTTCGTCCAAAAAGGAAAAAAGACATCAACTTACATTTTCATCCAAGTAAGAAGTCTTTGACTTGCATCCACCCCTTTTGCTCTATTCAAATATAAACTTTTAAAATTCAAATTTTTAGAAGTTAGTAAACAAAGTCATCTAGATAAAGGTAAGACCTCAAGTTCTGAAACCAGCTTGCAATAAGGGAAAGAAAGTAAAGTGCAGATACAAATCCACTCAAAACTAATGAAGAAAACAAAAGAAAGGCTGGGGAAGAAGAGAATACCTCAAGCTCAACCTTAATCTCCTCGTGCTAGAAAGTTTCAAGGGTCAAGAGGTGGCAATGGAAGGAGCCGATAATGTTGACTAGTTACCAATAATGAGGGAGCCATGGGTGAGACAACTAATTGAGAGAGTAATTTTTCACAAAAAAAAAATCAAAAGAAAGGGAGAAAAACGAAAGAAATCGCATGAACAAATAGAGATTTGGGAACAAAATATTACCTTAAGCAAGAGAAATCTATCCATGAATAGCTGGAACCTAGAAGAGAACAAATTGAGAGAGAGGAAGCCAAACAACCACAACAAAAGGTTAAGAGGGTTGTCAATTGTCATTCAAATTTCAAAATTTGAATGTAGAAGGGAGTCAGGAGATAAATGCCACCTGAAACTGTGAAACCCAAAAAGATAATAGGTGAGAAGTGGACTGAGAAAAACTTCACCTTACACCAAAGAGGAAAATTTTGGGAGGATGAAAAAGAATGAAGGTGCGGGGAGTCAGAATCCTCCTAACCCACGTGATTTTAGTGAAGCCAGCTTCTTCCCGTTCCAACAGAGAGCACACATGATTTAGTAAAGCATGATATGTTAGACGCTCTCAATGGGCGAGTACACGAGGAGAGTAGCCATACTTGCAGCATAAGGTCATAACCTTTTAAAGAACTTAGTGGAATGTAGAATCCATCCCTACAAGTGAATTGCTAAACCCACAAGACTTGGCTATTTTGAGGCCATGAAGGAGGCCCCACAACTCAACCATGACAGTAGAATATATACCTAACTTACATTGAAAACCCCCAAGGTTATCACCATTTTCATTTCCACAAGACCACCATTGGAAATAAGATATCATGGTTCCTTAGAGCATCAAGTTATACCATTAATCCATTGGAAATAAATATTGGGTTTGCATTATTGCAAAGCAACAATTTCCCACAAGAAGATTGTAACAAAAACATTCTAGGAAAACAATTGCAAAGCAAAAGGAATCTATTACCGACAAATTAACTAACTATGCTACTCCAACGTGAATCATCCTAGATTGCATAAACAGGAGAAAATCAATCCACATTTCAGTAGACACAATCTATAATCTATACTACAACAATTCAACCATATCAAAATTACTAGTAAAAATGTAATGAAATTCATTAGATTTCATGGTACAAAATTTAAAAGTTGCAGATACAATACATAACTAGAAGTGTTCAAAGAGAAATTGGTACAGAAGGGACTGGGGCCTTTCAAATTGCCCCTCTGTAACCTCCAGATCCAAAATAATCATTTCTATTATTTGCAATCGCCATGCTCTTCTGATGTTCTAATCTAGGACAATCACGGATGTGATGGCCAAGCCCACCATAATATACACATCCCTTGACCCCACTTATGTTTGTGATTGCATCATTCTCTTCCATTGGATCATTCAGCTCAGCCAAAACTGGGGGAATCCTTTGTTTTGCTTCTTGCAAGAGGTGTTTCAAATCAAGTAATGTTGTCTCACTTTGATTCTTGTTTATAAATGTTGTCGCTATACCCGTCTTGCCACATCTTCTAGTTCGTCCAATCCGATGGACATAATTTTCAATTTCAGCTGGCATATCATAGTTAATGATATGCTGAATATCAAGAAAATCCAAACCTTTGGATGCAACATCAGTTGCAACCAACACATCTTTCTTTCCAGCCTTAAAAGCTAAAATGGCATACTCTCTCTGTTCCAGATCATTGCCTCCGTGAATAGCCACTGCTTCCACGCCTTTCAAGAGAAGATATTCATGAATGTCATCGACATCAGCCTTATTCTCACAGAATATTAGAACAAGAGGTAGGGTTTTTTGCAGGCACTCAAGGAGATAAACTATTTTTGCCTCTTGCTTAACATACTCTACCTCCCGGATCACATCAAGATTTGCTGCCCCTGCATGTCCCACATTGACAATAATAGGTTTCCCCAAAGTGCTTCTAGCAAAGTTCTGAATCTTGGTTGGCATAGTGGCAGAAAATAAAAGAGTCTGCCTTCGAGCTTTGAAATGATCAAAAACTTCTCTTATATCATCTTCAAATCCCAAATCTACTAATCGATCAGCCTTATCTAATATTAAATATCTGCAGTTATCAAGATTCATTTTCATCTTAGCCAACATATCCTTCAATCTCCCAGTAGTGGACACAACAATATGAACACCCTTCTTCACAATCTCAAGCTGTGATCTCATATCCACTCCACTAATACAAAGCAAAGGCCTGAGCTTTGGATATCCAGCTTCCTTCAAAGGTATCAAGAGTTGTTCAACTACTTCATATGTCTACCTAGCCAGTTCCCTCGATGGACAAATAATCAAACCAACTGGACCTTCTCTAGGAACAATAGGCATCGTAATTTCCTCTTGCATAGCTACCATAATCATTGGCAGCACAAAGACCAGAGTTTTCCCTGAGTCCATGAAAGCAATCCCAATCATATCCTGCCCAGATAAGATAACAGGAAGGCCTTGCACCTGAATAGGTGTCAGTTGCACAATCCCTTTCACTTTCAAATTCTTCAAAACTGGCTCTGGAAACCTCATATCCTTAAAATTCTTAATTGGGGGTGGGATATCTTCCCCATCAACTATTATATGCCACTGCTTTCAAATGAAATCACATTCCTTTTTAGACATACTTCTCACATGCAAAGGCGACTTCCACCCGGTAAGTAAAGGTTCGGTATAAGTGATTCCCTTAGCTAATTCGCGCACAGGCATAAGGGTTTTTCTATCAGACAAGTTCTCAATCATCTCCTTCTCCAGTTGAACAATCTACTTAGTGACACTAATCTCGGGTTGTTCTCGTTTCATTTATGACGCCTTAACTAGAAGACTGGGCTTAGTTTCAACCACTCTTTGTCTCTGCAAATCATCATCGATGGCAGAAGAAGCCTTCCCTTTTTGTTGAAGAATCTTTTGAGCTTCCATGGCCCTACGCTTGGCCACAGGCACATACTCTACATAATCATCATCTTCTTCCATCTTTACTAGCTACCAATTTAAGTTCAGAATAGCAGTTCTTTTGATCTTATTTGCATTTCAAAGAAAGATTAAAGCCAAAATAAAAACAAGCAGCAAAATTTGATGAACAAGAAAAACCCTACGCTTCAAGATCTACTAGGGTTTGAAACTTTTTTTTTTAAGAAAAACAAAAGTTGTCCATGAATAAGGATTCATGGAAGGGAGAGCAAAGATCGTAGACGATGAATATTCTCTAAATGAAAAAATAATTACCTGAATAGAGAAACAGACTGGTCACTGATTCATTCAACAACTTCGACCGAGAAACACAACTATGGTGGGATATATTCATTTTTTAGGACCCAATTATGACAAAGTCAACAAAACATTGACACCACCTCGGCCCTTAGGTCTGGACTCTGGAGTTTTACTGGGTGGGTCACTCACCTTAGCTATGTTAAAATTTTGAAACCCATGAGCCTTGCGAGTGTTCTATGATCACACATTAAACTAGGCCAGGTTAGCCCATGGATGACTTGAATCTGATTTTTCAACATTCAGTCCAATGTTGACCAAAAAACAATTCAGTCCAATAATTTCTACTTAACTTTTTTTTTTCTCCCTATAATTTGAAGGTTAAGGAGAGGGAAGATTATCTCATTGTAAAAGTAAGGTTATGTCACAAATAAAGCTGTTAACACATTGAAATGGGCTTGGTTGCCAGTTGAAGATTCAAAAAACTATTATGTTATTTTGTTGAGTTATTTGAGTTAACCTATTAAACTCGACTCATTTTAATATATCTTTACTTATAAATTTAAGCATGACTTATATTTATACTTACAAATGACATACTAATGAAGAATTACTAACAACAATCGAAGTCAAGCAATTACAATCTAGGTTTGAAGGTGCACAAAAAGAAAATTATTTCATTTTAAAAATTTTTGGATGCATAACTACGATAATTAAAAAATCACTACTTAAACTGGTTATTTATATTGTGAATAATTCTTTCAAAAGTTCTTAGTTCATGTTTGGTTGGATTAAATGATTTTGAGGGAATGACAATAGGAGTAGGAATGTAATGTGTTCCTATTATATTTTGGGCAATGCTAAAGCTTTATTGCACTTGTTTAATTTTTATTTTTTATTAGTTAATATTAGAGTTCACATATCTCAAAGAATTATATTAAATCCAAAGGATAAGAATATCGAACACATAAGCACTCCACCATTTTGTAGCACTTTCCTTATATGTTTGGTTTAATGGCAGTTTAAGTCTAATTGTTTAAATCAAGCATTTAATTCTTTATTGTTTTAAAATTTTAATTGTATCCAAAAGAATGACAGAGAGATTTCTAAAGATTAAGTATCAACAATAAGCTAAAAATAACAAGTTATATATTATGATGTCTATTGAGGGTTTATTTGACATGCAATATTAAGTCTAATATGATAAGTTAATACAATACATTATGACGTTATTACTTGTTTGGTGTGAACATTGTATTTTATATGCTTATCTATTAAACTTCTCTTATACATTAAAATAATTAATAACTTGGTCATATCTTGGGGGTGAGATTAAACTTGATTAGATATTGATGTATAAGTTCTTATAAAAACTTTTTTATTGCAAACTTGAACACCCCAATCCCTCCAACCCTTTCATATCATATCTTATACTATCAGACCTTATATTATTAGATCTTATACTATCAGTCCTTATCTTATTATGTGTAACAAACGTGCCATAAATAAATTCACTAGGTTAAGAAGAAACTTTGTTCAACATTTGAGTTTTGAATAAGGAAACTTTAGAGGCCATTCTCATTAGGCCTCTAATTTGGTATATAATCTATGAAGCACAGATACGGACGCGGGACACGACACAGACACGGATATGGGGACACACCAAATTCAAAAATTATAGGACACCGACACAACATATATTTATAATTTCAAAATTTAAGAATAAAATTATAACACATTAATATCATTTTTATAAGCTTGAAGATTTATAATATTTTAAAATATAACATATGTGCCAATATTTGCTACCTAGTAAGCTCCTCCTAAAACATATGAAACATAATTTCTATTGACATATTCTAAAAAATCTCTTAAACTAACTTCTCTTAATCGAACTAATCATGTACAAGTATATGTACATAAAAAAATAACTAGAGGGAATATTGGTGTGAGACAAGTTTCATTGACAATGAAGTGGAAGACTTGATATGAGCAGAGGTAGAAGGAGCAGATGAAAATAGTGGTGTATGAAAAGTTAAAACTTAAAAGTCTAATAGTAGCGTGTGAAAAGATAAAACTTAAAATACTGGTATGTGAAAATAGTGGCTTGGGACGTCAGTCATGTGATTGAGCTTGAGTGAGTTACGGGCTTACTAATTGAATGTTAGTCAAGGAAACTCATTTTTTTTAAAAAAAATATAAATGAGTTTTATTCAAGTTGTATCCTAGTCGTGTCCAAGCGTGTCCGAGAAGAGCCCGAGCGTGTCCGAGAAGTGTCTGAGTGTGTCCGAAAAGTGTTTGAGTGTGTCCAAGAGGTATCCAACTGAAAAAAATAATCTTTTAATCAGACACATTTGGACACCTAGGACACGTGTGTCGTACGGGTGTCTCCATGTGTCTGACATGGACACGTGTCTGACACACGAACACGCCTCATAATCAGCGTGTCCGTGCTTCATAGTATATAATTAACCAGGAAAAGCCACATAAACTGATAGAACTGCTGTCCAGAGAGGGTGAGTCTTGAAACTCCGCTTTATCACCTAAACTAACGAATTTTTTGCATTTAAATCGGAATAGCTATGAACCCTTGAGCTCCTTTCATGAAACTTGCAATCCATGCTTTTCCATTAACCTTCAAGCTATTGACATATAAAAAAATTGTAAGAACACAAACAATTAAAGCAGCGATCTCCTATTCCATTTTAAAATAAAACAGCTAATCTCATCAACATGCTAAGTATGGCAAAATTCTGTACAGTATATCTGATCCTCTGGCAGCTTTGGAATATAAGTTGCAAGTCAAATAGGAGAAGCATCAGTACTTTCAAAATAAATTTGTTTCTAAAAGTCAAAACTTCACGATGACAGGTAGCTTCAAAGAGACTTAGTATACTAGACCACTACTCTTTAATTTAATCTAGAGGCTTGCAAATATTTTTGCTAACACTACAATCTCCATTCAAATGCTTTTCTTCTACTGAAACTGCAGTCCCATAACCTGAACCATGATGATGCAGCTTTGTTTTGACTCTTGTACGAGCATTGCGGCAAGGACTAAAGGGATCTTTGTGTGTCTGGATGTTTTTCCTTTTCCGTCTCGTTTGCACATGCAAGAATTCATTTGCTAGAGATTCCAACGCTCTAACTGTCAATGGTCGGTTTCTTGTGCTCTGCCTCCTGGGATTTATATCAGTCTGCTACACCATAGAACCAACATCACAAGAGGCTATTTGTGGCTTCTCAACTACCTCCTGAGTATAAGATGTTAAACATGGATAATTTGCCTTTAGGCACTGCCCATCTTCCTCCACCATTGCCATCATTTCACCATTTTCAGACTTCAGTGGAACCTGGGCTATGTTGAAGTTAGCCATTGACTGTGATTCACATTTCTCAACCTTACCACAAGAAATGCTCATGTCATGACAAATTTCATTGAGAATGCTTTCTTCATTATTCTCTTCCACACTTCTGTCAGCTGAAGAAGCAATTAAACTTCCATTCTACTGACGAGTAACTGGATCACCAACATTCTTGTTGGCATCTGGAAAGCTCGATGATGAACGAGAGAATGCCAGTTTTTCTGATCCCAAGCCTCCTGAGGAATTCTCAAGGATGCGGCTTGTCTCAGCCTTGGCACAAGCAGTCAATCTCCTCCGTTTAATGGGAAGAACTGCAAGATTTGAATGACCTAATCTTGCTCTCTGACTGAATTGATGCTTTATGGTCCTCTTTAGTTGATTATCATCAGACACACAGGTATTCTAATTTTGATGGTTGTCTGCCATCTTGTTTGCACTATTATCTAGGTTATCATATGCTTCTTTTAGGTTGGTAGCATCTCTATCAGATATGCCTTTATAGCAATCAGTATTACTAATATTCTTTTTGCCATATATCGGCATATTAGCTTCTGCCTCACATGGTGAATTGTCATCAGAAGAACAACCTTTACTTTCTCTTGAAAGACCATTCATCTTAGAAGCATCTTCTAATTTAACAGGTGGAAATCTCAGTTTTCTCACCTTCAACAATTTTCCTTCATAAAGCATACTGGTATCAATAACTGTGAACTTCGTCAACTTTTCATTGATGCTTTTAGACATAACCTTGTTGTGATTTACTTTATTCATATGTTTGGCCCCATTATATGTTATGCCAGCAACATCTTCCTCAACTTTACCCACTGAATTACCAGGTAAAGATTTCAATTTCCTTAACACTATGTTTGGATGACAGGTAAAGAGGGGAACGGAAAGGAAATGGGGGGAACGGAATTAATTTTTTGTGTTTGGGAGTTTTAAAATGCATAGGAACAGAACGGAACACAGGGGGAATCATTTCCCCCTCTTCCCCTCAAATGACCAATTTTTGTTCCCCCCAAAATTGAGGTGGAATGAGGAGAACACATGTTTCGTTCCATTCCATTAATGAATCTTCCAAACAAAGAGGGGGAGAACTATGTTTCATTCTTTTTCATTCCTTTCCGATCCATCCCCACCTATTCCGTTCTGTTCCGTTAATGAGAAAACATCCAAATACAGGGTAAATCAGATGACTTCTCTCCATGCACCAAACTGGTATCAATAACTATGAACTTTATACTGTCTGTAATATACGTAGAAGTTCAGGGCTTGAGGTAACAATGACGATGGTAATCAGATTGATCATCCTCATTTGGTCCTTTTTCTGGCTCTTTATCATTGAAGCTACCAACTTTAGCTTCTTCTTCAAGCTCAAGAAGATTTGGTTCAGCTACCACTTTGCTCAAGACATCACAAACAGAATCAAAATAATGACCACCTTTCACAAGTTTTGTCCTTGAAAACTTCTTAACATAAGGGATAAGAAAAACTAGATAATCTTTGGAGCTAACATAGCCTTGATTCTTTGGTTGCTCAGAGTGCCAACCTCTTGCCGGTAAACGGGGCCATACGGCTTCCCAGAAGAGATCATTACTTTTGGCTTTGCTCAGTCGAATTCCTCCTGTCAAAAATTTTAATATATCATTAGGTCCAAGAGAAGACCAAGCTTTGCTAGTTGGGGTTGAAAACAAGCGATTGTTCTTCCTAGGTTCCACAAGAAGGCTTGTAAGGTCTTCCTTCTCCTTCTCCTATAAAGTTTGAATTTGACTCATTTATATAATCGATCATAAATTCAAGTTTAACCTTGTTTGTCGAACTAAATAAGCATCATTGAGTATTTCACGAGTTGAATTTGAATAGTTCACGAATAGCTCAACTTATTTACACTCATAAAAAATGTTTCCAAGTTTATCAACGAGAATTTAAGACAAGACTCCTCTAATGTGAGTTTATCTCTAAAGTAAATAAGTAAGAAAGTATCTACTATTAAATTTTAGTATATTAAGATCACGATGCATTCTAGATTAAATCAATGATAAATGCACTCTTACTTGTATGCTCTTAAAACGTCACTTAAGATTGTGCTCACACAACTAAAATCTTAACATTTTAACATTTATTAATGATATGACCCACCACTAACTTGCATATTTATTATCCCAACCTTATTTTTTATTTTTTCAAAAATAAAAAATAAAAAAATATACAAATTAGTGGTGAGTCTTATAATTAATGAATGCTTGAATGTCAAAATTTTAATAGTGTGAGCACAATCCTATATAGTACTCTCGGAGCCTGAAATAATCTCTCTTTAAATATATGAGTTGTTATGGTACATAAGCCTATGATAATAAGTTGTCAAGCATTTATTTGACATTAATTTGATACTAAATATTCAAAAATTATTAAATATAATATGAGTCAATAAAATGTTTGAACTCAAAAGATAAAAAAGAAAAAAAAAAGAAAAATGCTAATGGTAGTTTTGGTAGAGAAGCACATGAAAACTAGCATAGTGTTGTAGTGTTGTTTGAATTTCGGGACTTCAAGTCATTTGATGACGAAAATAAGCTATATTAATTCTCAATGAAAAATGGTCATCATATTCAATTTTTTATATTACTTTATATTTTATTTATTTTGATAAACAGAAAAAGAGAGTTTGTATTAAGATGTATCTTTTTTAGTTTTATTATTAAAAAAATATAAAAATGATATAATAAAAATAATGTGTGAAAATTGAAACTCATTCTCAATAAACTAGGAGAGAGAGAGAGAGTTGTACATTGTCTAAAGCTTAGAAAAGCTTCATTTCTTCTTTTTTCTTTTTTTTAAATAATTAAAAATGGGGCAAAAGCCCAAAGCACAAAAACACACTAGGTCACTAGCTACATAAATGAGGTCAGGCAAAACTTGAAGTGTCTTGCTAGATAAACGGCCCCAAAGGAGTAGGGGCGAGCAACATTAAGAATTATACAATCAAAGGAAGATTCGACCCAAAAAAAAAAAGATAAACAATTAAAGGAAGAATTCGTTGACCCAAAAACGAAAAAAAAAAGAGAAAGAAAGTTAAAAAAAAGGGAAGAATTCTGATGACCCAACGTTCCAAGATGATCCGCTCTCCTATTTACACTGAAGTTGGATGAGCTAATGAATTTCCATCACTAAAGCAAAAATGGACCACTTGCAAAGTGGTGGATGAATGATGTTATTAATTTTTATTCATTAATTTATTATTAAAATAAATTAATAATTGAAAATAAAATATTAGATCTTTATATATTTCAATTAGTAATATTTAGATTTATACATAAATTTAATTAAATTATTTCTTTATTTTTTTATAAATAATTATACACATAAAAAAGTTATAGATTTTAATTAATAATTTTTAAATACACTCAGATTTCATATAAATAGTCAGATAAAAAACAATAGTAGTTCATTCATGGACTACTCATGGTAGAAGGCTCCGAAAAATAGTAATGGTTAGGAGGACAAGACTTGTGCACAATTCAGAGCAATTAGCAAGAAGGCCTTGTATAACATGAACCTTTCAACTTATGGTCCATCAATGGACCATGCATTTTAAATCGTTAGATGATTAAAAAATTGGATGGAGGGTTGAGATCAAACACCTGCAATCTGAGTAGCAGGTAATCAGAAAAATGAACGAATTGCAGCTTGGTTCTCTAAAGAAGCACCCACATCTCCGACAGTGAAGGCCAGGACCAATGCGCCAGAGCGGAGCCACATCCATTCTACCGCATCGAAAACCCACCACCGGTTACCATCGTTCCACCCACCACCCTTCAAACCCACCACTGCGTCGAAGCATGGTCTCTGTGTGAAGAATCATCCACCGCTAGATCTACCCATCTGAGCTGCAAGTCCAACCATCTAAACCACCACACAACCACCGCAACCTTCAACCACAACCCTAGTGGTTTGGATGACTGGAGATCCAAACCGTACTACACGCGACCATGGTGGTTTGGAGGTGGGATCATAAAAGCTTCAGGAAATGGTGCGCGAGCTTGGTTCGTCAAGCTCGTAGATCCAGTGTGTCGCCTGTGGGTGGTGCAGCCTCCGCCACTATTGCTCCCTCCTTGGTCAAGCTCGCCGAGGCTTGCGAGTTTTGCGCCGTGTGCCACCCACTGTCGCGAATCTAATGCGTGAGGCTCATAGAGCTTGGTTCTTCAAGCCATGGTGATGATCTGGTGCGTGTGGGGATTCGCAACCATGGTGGATTTGGGCGACAGTCATCCAATGCGGTATCAACAGTGAGGCATCTTGGTTGTGGTAAGTGACAGAAGGGTAGCGATGTTGGTTAGTGCAGTTGGTCTGCCGGAGTTCTTGCCAGAGCTATTTGTCGGAGGTAGACAAGAAGGGAAGACTAAGAGGAGGGAGAAAGTTGTAAAGGACTAAAGTAAAAAAAAAATTGTTTAATGTAAGACCAAAGTGCAAATAAACTAAAAGACCGTTTAGTAAATACCCAATACTTGTTACTACAGGTTTTTTTGGGGGTGCATGGATGGACAAAAGCTAAAGAGTTCACCTTCACCATAAAAGCCACCTAGTGAGAAACGTAGAGAATTCTAATATGAACTACTTTGGGAGTGATCTATGGATGAATCAAGTGCAGATTAGACATTAATTTATTGTTAAAATAAATTAATGATTGAGATTAAAATGTTATATTTAACCAGTAACATTTAAATTTGCACATAAATTTAGTTAGATCATTTTTTTATATGAATAATTGTACATACAAGAAACTTAAAAATTTTAATTAATAAAATTTACATACACACTCAGATTTGTATATAGATACTGTAAGATAAAAAAAGAATGGTGGTTCATCCATGGATTACTTTTCAAGTGATCCATAATAATCTTCTCCAAGAAACCTGTTATGTAACTCTTTCATCCTTAAAGGGCTACTAAGTGTGAAAATAAATGCAACTCTTTTTCTCATTGAATATTAATAATTATTCTTATTTTTTATAATTCTTAATTTTTTTGGTAAAAATATATTATTGAGAATGGACAGCTACTACATTAAGTTCATTTCAATGTAAAGATATCAAGAATCGAACCTAAGGCTTTCGTGTAAAGTGTTCTTGATCTTCTCAGATAATCAAATAATTCTAAAAAAACTTAATGTCGAGCTAAATTATTAGGCCACAATTATCATACCTTCTTTTCTAGGTTGGTCAAATCACACTTAAATCGTTAAATGGATGGTATTGTAAGCATTTAATTACCTACTTTTTTTCCTGTTGATCTTAATATAGATCCGAAGTCTGAACACTCAACTATTGGTGGGAAGCAAGTTACAAAAGTACTTCTCATTATTTAGATAATCTCTCCTTTATTGAGGATCCCAAAAAAAAAAGAAAGGTTTTGCTGAGGACTATTCTTCCCGGAAGCTGGTCCAAGTGCTTTTCAAATATGAAAGGAAAATATTGTTTTCACATTATTTTTCATCTCACATTATTTTTTATCATATATTTTAATAATTGTGATTAAATGAGATATAATTATGATAAAAAAATAATATAATTAATGATATAAAAAATAATATAAAAAGTAATATAAAACAATATACTAAAAAAATCAGGATTAAATATAAATATCCTGTATCTAGGATTAAATATAAATATCCTGTATACCGGAATAAATATCCTAGTATTACAAAAAAAAATCAACGGATCTCAAATTTTTGAATTGCAAGTGAAATAATAGATGAAATAATTTGTTCCATTGATTTAAGATTTGTGCAGGATCTTTACTGCCTTTTTCATGCAGATAACACTACTGCATCTTCACATGCCTCAGGTGCTTCATACATGAACTAGAAAATTAATCTCACGTGCAGACTATCAAAGTACAAACTACAAATGATGAGTCGAGACAGAATATAGGAAAATAATATTTAGCCTATCGACTTTTTTAAAAAAAAAAATCATCATTTCGACCTTAAAATTTTTTTAATTATTTTTAAATTTTAATTAATATTACAATAGATTCTTATATTTAATTTAGATCATTAATTTACTAATAATAAAATATATAGTATTATTATATTTGTAATTATATTAATTAAAATTATTTATTAATTTATTTATTAAAATTTAATTTTAAATTATTTTATTCTTTAAAAAATAAAAAAACAAATTTATTTTATTTATTTTATAAAGAAAAAGATATATTTAAAATTAAATTTTAATAAATTAATTAATTAATTCTTAATTAGTGTTGATATAAATAAAATAATATATACAATATTATTGTTAATAAATTAATATATCTAAATTAAATATAAAAATCTATTGAGACATTAATTAAAATTTAAGAACTAACTAAAAACATTTTAAAATTCGTAATAATAATTTATAAAATGATCAAAGCTCAAGAGAAGTGCATACTCTTTTTCCTATTTACTATAACTATATTATTCTAGCCGTGAAAAAGATGAGGATTTTTGCTAGGAACTTAGACTTATCAGGAAATGTCCAATGCCGCTCAAGATCCAAAACCAGAAATGAAATTTTAAGAATTACAAAATACGGCTGAAAATAATTAGAACCAATGAGGTTTAATTTCAAATAATTAAAAATACTTTGCTAGAATCAGCTATCTTTGTATGCTAAAATTTTGCAAATTAAACCAGTGCACAAATACAAAAATTAGCAAATTCTGTCAAACTACCGTGTTTCTGTTCTGTTGGTAGGGAAAGAGTGACTCCTGTGCTCCTTTCAACAGGCTTTGATGAGGCATTGCCATACCAAATCATTCCAGCCACACCTATTACCATCCCAAAAACCACTTGGAGATTGAGACCCTACTTCCCAAAGAAAAAGAACCCCATGATTAAAACAAGTACTAATTTCATATATCCTAGTACTGAAAATAAATGGCAGTAAATTCGCTAATGCAGAAAAATTAGCTGAGGTTGGTACCAACTGCAGTATTACTTGACATAAATATGAACATCTGCCAAAACCAAGACAAAGAAGAGTTAATTAGTTAAAGATTTATGAAAATATCAACTAATAAGACAAAGCCAACCCAAAAGTGAAAAAACTCCTACATGATTTATCATGTTTATCTACACTGACCAGGCATAAAAAATACTTTAAAGAGTCTGCCGCTAAATTAGGTCCTAATTTGTACTCTATTCTCAATTTTGCTCCCCAAACTTTTGTTTCAGTTCTATCCTTTAATAATCAAACTTTTTTTAATGTTTTCTTTTCCTCAAACTTACAAATAGTTCAAACACATGATAAAATAATTGTTGGGATGACATTTTAATTGCGACAGTGCCCAAGAATTAATCTTATAACAATGCAAAATACTTATTCAACGACTAAAAAAAACACTTACAAATATTTGATGAAATTCTGACCAATTTTTTTATGAAAAATAATTTCATACATATTACATATTTATTTATTAGCTTCCACAAACCCACCAATGTTCACAATATCCATGGACAAAATTCCCTTAAATTATTTGTGGCAATGAAAGGAAAAAACAATCCAATTTGACAGTCTGAAGACCACAATAAAAATTTGAAGAATAAAAATTAAAAGTTCGGTACAAATTTAAAACGAAAGATAATTTGTCCACAATCTTAAAGAGTATTTTTTTTATTGAGAAGATGACTATTAGTAGGATCACAAAGAAAAAAAAAATCAATTTCTCATCTAAGTCAGACCTTTCTTTACAATTTTCAATGTTCTGTATCCCACTTTTATGAGATAAAACTATCCCTTTGTACATATAAAACATTAAATTTGCAATAATCATTTAGCATGCACAGAGCAAATGTTGGAGAGCTATAAGCTTCATGTTCAATTAAAAAGACAATAGCTACTAAATATAGAAACTCTTTGAGAAGCCCCATAGACTACATCTAAGGAAAAATTGTCAAAAGTAATAGTAACAAATGTCCATTTATGGAAGCAAGATATTTTGTTTTTATGTTTTTTTTAAAAGATCTAAACAAATTTTTAGCAGCATACAATCAATGTAAAAAGTATATGAGACACCCCAAGCACATACATAAGTTGATTACATATCTAAAGTAATGAAGCATGTCTAAATATAAGTCATGTACAGAGAGTTAGAGACACACATGAAAAGCAAAAACCTTATAATATCATATGCACAAGTATATGGATACATTTGTAGGTCAAATCATTATTGATTTAACACATCAAGCCATCAACTACAATATGCATATCCATGTAAATCTACATATTCAAACACTCATTTTCTCAAAGAAAATAAATGATGAGGCTCCAAATATTTCATTTATTAGCATTAATATCTTTTCGTGATCCATTACTAAAAAGCCAATGTTGTAGTCATATTTTTCAACTCTTTTGCTTGTCAAGTGTCAACCAATAATCTAGTAAAGGTCCTAACAACAGTCGTGATGCAGCTTGTGCAAGTGTTGTATGTCCTAATAGTTTGAAAGAAGTTAATGAATACTTTCATTGAAGAAAATGTATATACTGTACATAAAGGATTTGAAAATCCATGAGTACCAGGTACAAATTAATAGGAAAAAACTCAAATTAAGAAATACTAATTAACACAACATAAAAGTAAACAAGAAGCTGAAACATAAAAAATCTTTATAACACCACGATGTTAAGAAAAGCATTCATGCGGAAATACAAGCATAATATGTACGACTACTATTTAGGTTTAGCAATTCTATCCAAACAGAAATTATTTTGCTCATGCTTGTCAGACATTCATACCTCTGTTTGTGAAGTTGTGCTTGCATGTGTTTGTTCTTGCTTGAATCTATTTGTGAGTTAACTACGCCATTACAGTTTGAACATATGCAGTCCATGTGGGGAAATTTGTAAAAGATGCTAGAAATACACATTGTGACATAAAAATATTGTCAGATATATCAATTACATAAAACTGAAAATTCCACAAATGTCTTTGCAGCTGTCTATAGGCATAATTTTGACTCTCTAGAGGAACTTCTCTACATCCGTACTAAAAATCACATTTGGTGTAAGCTCTTCCCTATATCCAGAAAAGTGAGGTTGCTAAACAAACCACTGAAATAGAAAGATACCTTACTATTAGAATGTATATAAATATAGGGTTAAGAGATAATCTCTGCAGTAGTGCAGTCTACCTTGGAAATGGCTATTGTAATCTGAAACTGAATGTAGGTGAACCCTCTTTGCTATTTGCTTGAAATTAGAGGCTCCACAAACATCTAAAAGTCAAGACTTATCCAGCGTTAGGCAGACATCCAACCCTTTGAATGGCATTTAGCCTAAAATTATGCATAACTTCGATGGAAAAGAAGCATTTGGAAATGAGCATCAATCCAATAAATGATATAAGCTACATCGACATATTTTGATCATATACAGAAGGCAATCATCAAAGATGATCAATATAAAGCTTCGTCTACTGAGGGATTTATAAGCCTTAAATTTTTAGACCTTTTAGAAATGCTCCAGAAGGAGCTTATAACATTTCAGACTTTCAATTCATCTTGTACATTGCTGGCTATCTCATAAAACAAAAAATGGAGTAAAAATGCAACAACTCGTTACAATGACTTTATATTATTCTTTTTCTAATCTCAAGCTCTACTCTTTGTATTAGTGTTCTAGGCTTCTAACTATTCTTCAATCCTTTGCAAAGAGCACTACATGGTGGAAGCAAACACAAAAAAAAAAAGAAAAAAAAAGAAAACACAATTGAATCAACTAGATAAAATGCAAGAAAGAGGGCAGAGTAACCAGATTTCGTCCAGAAAGGAAAAAAGACATCAACTTATATTTTCATCCAAGTAAGAAGTCTCTGACTTGCATCCACCCCTTTTGCTCTATTCAAATATAAACTTTTAAAATTTGAATTTTTAGAAGTTAGTAAACAAAGTCATCTGGATAAAGGGAAGACCTCAAGTTCTGAAACCAGCTTGTAACAAGGGAAAGAAAGTAAAGCGCAGATACAAATCCACTCAAAACTAATGAAGAAAACAAAAGAAAGGCTAGGGAAGAAGAGAATACCTCAAGCTCAACCTTAATCTCCTCGTGCTAGAAAGTTTCAAGGGTCAAGATGTGGCAATGGAAGGAGTCGATAATGTTGACCAGTTACCAATAATGAGGGAACCATGGGTGAGACAACTAATTGAGAGAGTAATTTTTCACAAAAAAAAAACAAAAGAAAGGGGAAAAAACGAAAGAAATCGCATGAACAAATAGAGATTTGGGAGCAAAATATTACCTTAAGCAAGAGAAATCTATCCATGAATAGATGGAACCTAGAAGAGAACAAATTGAGAGAGAGGAAGCCAAACAACCACAACAAAAGGTTAAGAGGGTTGTCAATTGTCATTCAAATTTCAAAATTTAAATGTAGATGGGAGTCAGGAGATAAATGCAACTTGAAACTGTGAAACCCAAAAAGATAATGGGTGAGAAATGGACTGAGAAAAACTTTACCTTATGCAAAAGAGGAAAATTTTAGGAGGATGAAAAAGAATGAAGGTGCGGGGAGTCAGAATCCTCCCAACCCACGTGATTTTAGTGAAGCCAGCTTCTTCCCATTCCAACAGAGAGCACACATGATTTGGTAAAGCATGATATATTAGACACTCTCAATAGGTGAGTACACGAGTAGAATAGCCATACTTGCAACATAAGGTCATAACCTTTTAAAGAACCTAGTGGATTGTAGAATCCATCCCTATAAGTGAATTGCTAAACCCGCAAGACTTGACTACTTTGAGGCCATGAAGGAGGCCCCACAACTCAACCATGACAGTAGAATATATAACCAACTTACATTGAAAACCCACAAGGTTATCACCATTTTCATTTCCACAAGACCACCATTGGAAATAAGATATCATGGTTCCTCAGAGCATCAGGTTATACCATTAATTCATTGGAAATGAAAATTGGGTTTGCATTATTGCAAAGCAACAATTTCCCACAAGAAGATTGTAACAGAAACATTTTAGGAAAACAATTACAGAGCAAAAGGAATCTGCTACTGACAAATCAACTGACTATGCTACTCCTACGTTAATCATCCTAGACTACATAAATAGGAGAAAATCAATCCACATTTCAGTAGACACAATATATAATCTAATCCACATTGACTTGGCGCAAGCAGTTAATCTCCTCCGTTTAATGGGAAGAACTGCATGATTTGAATGACCTAATCTTGCTCTCTAACTCAATTAATGCTTTATGGTCCTCTTTAGTTAATTATCATCAGACACACAGGTATTCTAATTTTGATGGTTGTCTACCATCTTGTTTGCATTATTATCTAGGTTATCATATGCTTCTTTTAGGTTGGTAGCATCTCTATCAGATATGCCTTTCTGGCAATCAGTATTACTAATATTCTTTTTGCCATATATCGGCATATTAGCTTCTGCCTCACATGGTGAATTGTCATTAGAAGAGCAACCCTTGCTTTCTCTTGAAAGGCCATTCATCTTGGCAGCATCTTCCAATTTAACTGGTGGATATCTCAGTTTTTTCACCTTCAACAATTTTCCTTCATAAAGCATACTAGTATCAATAACTATGAACTTCGACAACTTTTAATTGATGCTTTTAGACATAACCTTGTTGTGATTTGCTTTATTCATCTGTTTGGCCCCTTTTTATGTTATACCAGCAGCATCTTCCTCAACTTTACCCCCTGAATTACTAGGTAAAGATTTCAATTTCCTTAAATCAGATGACTTCCCTCTATGCACCAAACTAGCAACTTTATACTGTCTGTATTATAAGTAGAAGCTCGGGGCTTGAGGTAACAATGACAATGGTAATCAGATTGATCATCCTCATTTGGTCCCTTTTTTGGCTCTTTGTCATTGAAGCTACCAACTTTAGCTTCTTCTTCAAGCTCAAGAAGATTTGGTTCAACTACCACTGTGCTCAAGACATCACAAACAGAATCAAAATAATGATCACCTTTCACAAGTTTTCTCCTTGAAAACTTCTTAACACCAGGGACAAGAAAAACCAGATAATCTTTGGAGCTAACATAGCCTTGATTCTTTGGTTGCTCAGAGTGCCAACCTCTTGCCAGTAAACGGGGCCAAACGGCTTCCCAAAAGAGATCATTACTTTTGGCTTTGCTCAGTCGAATTCCTCCGGTCAAAAATTTTAATATATCATTAGGTCCAAGAGAAGACCAAGCTTTGCTAGTTGGTGCTGAAAACACGCGATTGTTCTTCCTAAGTTCCATAAGAAGGCTTGTAAAGTATTCCTTCTCCTTCTCCTATAAAGTTTGAATTTGACTCATTTATATAATAGATCATAAATTCAAGTTTAACCTTGTTTGTCGAACTAAATAAGCATCATTGAGTATTTCACGAGTCGAATTTGAATAGTTCACGAATAGCTCAACTTATTTACACTCATAAAAAAATGTTTCCAAGTTTATCAACGAGAATTTAAGATAAGACCCCTCTAATGTGAGTTTATCTCTAAAGTAAATAAGTAAGGAAGTATCTACTATTAAATTTTAATATATTAAGATCACGGTGCATTTTAGATTAAATCAATGATAAATGCACTCTTACTTGTATGCTCTTAAAACGTCACTTAGGATTGTGCTCACACAACTAAAATCTTAACATTTTAACATTTATTAATGATATGACCCACCACTAACTTGCATGTTTATTATCCCAACCTTATTTTTTTTCTTTTCAAAAATAAAAAATAAAAAATATACAAATTAGTGGTGAATTTTATAATTAATGAATGCTTGAATGTCAAAATTTTAATAGTGTGAGCACAATCCTACATAGTACTCCAGGAGCATAAAATAATCTCTCTTTAAATATATGAGTTGTTATGGCACATAAGCCTATGATAATAAGTTGTCAAGCATTTATTTGTCATTAATTTGATACTAAATATTTAAAAATTATTAAATATAATATGAGTCAATAAAATGTTTGAACTCAAAAGATAAAAAAAAAAAAAAAGAAAATGCTAAAGGTAGTTTTGGTAGAGAAGCACCTGAAAACTGGCATAGTGTTGTGTTGTTGTTTGAATTTCGGGGACTTCAAGCCATTTGTTGATGTAAATAAGCTATATTAATTCTCAATGACAAATGGTCATCATATACTATTTTTTTTTTATATTACTTTATATTTTATTTATTTTGATAAACAAAAAAAAGAGAGTATGTATTAAGAAGTATCTTTTTTTGTTTTATTAAAAAAATATAAAAATGATATAATAAAAATAATGTGTGAAAATTGAAACTCATTCTCAACAAACTAGGAGAGAGAGAGAGAGAGAGAGAGAGAGAGCTATACATTGTCTAAAGCTTAGATAAGCTTCATTTCTTCCTTTTTCTGTTTTTTTGAACAATTAAAAATGGGGCAAAAGCCCATAGCACAAAAACACTCTAGGCCACTAGCTACATAAGCGAGGTCAGGCAAAACTTGAAGTGTCCTGCTAGATAAACGGCCCCAAAGGAGCAGGGGCGAGCAACATTAAGAATTATACAATCAAATGAAGATTCGATCCAAAAAAAAGATAAACAATTAAAGGAAGAATTCGTTGACCCAAAAACCAAAAAAAAAAAAGGGAAAGAAAGTTTTAAAAAAAAAGGAAGAATTCTGATGACCCAACGTTCCAAGATGATCCACTCTCCTATTTACACTGAAGTTGGATGAGCTGATGAATTTCCATCACTAAAGCAAAAATGGACCACTTGCAAAGTGGTGGATGAATGATGTTATTAATTTTTATTCATTAATTTATTATTAAAATAAATTAATAATTGAAATTAAATATTAGATCTTTATATATTTCAATTAGTAATATTTAGATTTATACATAAATTTAATTAAATTATTTTTTTTATTTTTTTATAAATAATTATGCATATAAAAGAGTTATAGATTTTAATTAATAATTTTTAAATACACTCAGATTTCATATAAATAGTCAGATAAAAAACAATAGTAGTTCATTCATGGACTACTCATGGTAGAAGGCTCCGAAAAATAGTAATGGTTAGGAGGACAAGACTTGTGCACAATTCAGAGCAATTAGCAAGAAGGCCTGGTATAACATGGACCTTTCAACTTATGGTCCATCAATGGACCATGCTTTTTAAATCGTTGGATGATTAAAAAATTGGATGGAGGGTTGAGATCAAACACCTGCAATCTGAGTAGCAGGTAATCAGAAAAATGAACGAATTGCAGCTTGGTTCTCTAAAGAAGCACCCACATCTCTGACAGTGAAGGCCAGGACCAGTGCGCCAGGGTGAAGCCACCTCCGTTCTACCACATCAAAAACCCACCACCGGCTACCATCGTTCCACCCATCACCCTTCAAACCTACCACTACACCGAAGCATGGTCTCTATGTGAAGAATCATCCACCGCCAGATCTACCCATCTGAGCTGCAAGCCCAACCTTCTAAACCACCACACAACCACTGCAACCTTCAACCACAACCCTAGTGGTTTGGATTACTGGAGATCCAAACCGTACCATACACGACCATGGTAGTTTGGAGGTGGGATTATAAAAGCTTCAGGAAATGGTGCGCGAGCTTGGTTCGTCAAGCTCGTAGATCCAGTGTGCCGCCATGTGGGTGGTGCTGCCTCCGCCACTGCTGCTCCCTCCTTGGTCGGGCTCACTGAGGCTTACGAGTTTTGCGCCGTGTACCACCCACTGTCGCGAATCTGATGCGTGAGGCTCATAGAGCTTGATTCGTGAAGCCATGGTGTGGATCTTGTGCATGTGGGGATTCGCAACCATGGTGGATCTGGGCGATAGTCATCCAATGCGGCATCAACAATGAGGCATCTTGGTTGTGTTATGTGAGAGAAGGGTAGCGATGTTGGTTAGTGCAGATGGCCGGCCGGAGTTCTTGCCAGAGCTATTTGTCAGAGGTAGACAAGAAAGGAAGACAAAGAGGAGGGATAAAGTTGTAAAGGACTAAAGTAAAAAAAAATTGTTTATTGTAAGACCAAAGTGCAAATAAACTAAAAGACCATTTTGTAAATACCCAATACCTGTTACTACAGGTTTTTTTGGGGTGCATGGATGGACCAAAGCTAAAGAGTTCACCTTCACCATAAAAGTCACCTAGTGAGAAACGTAGAGAATTCTAATATGAACTACTTTGGGAGTGATCTATGGATGAATCAAATGCAGATTAGTCATTAATTTATTGTTAAAATAAATTAATGATTGAGATTAAAATGTTATATTTAACTAGTAACATTTAAATTTGCACATAAATTTAGTTAAATCATTTTTTATATGAATAATTGTACATACAAGAAACTTATAAATTTTAATGATATACAAAATAATATAAAAAGTGATATAAAAAAATATACTAAAAAATCAAGATTAAATATAAATATCATATATACCGGAAGAGTTACGTGTACGGATATTTTTTAGTATTACAAAAAAAATCAACGGATACAAAAAAAAAATCAACGGATCACAAATTTTTGAATTGCAAGTGAAATATTAGATGAAATAATTTGTTCCATTGATTTAAGGTTTGTGCAGGATCTGTACTGCCTTTTTTCGCGCAAATAACACTCCTGCATCTTCACATGCCTCAGGTGCTTCATACATGAACTAGAAAATTAATCTCACGTGCAGACTATCAAAGTACAGATTACAAATAATGAGCCGAGACAGAACATAGGAAAATAATATTTAGCCCATCAACTTTTTTTTTTAAATCATCATTTCGAACTTAAAATCTTTTTAATAATTTTTAAATTTTAATTAATATTTTAATAGATTCTTATATTTAATTTGGATCATTAATTTACTAACAATAAAATTATATAGTATTATTTTATTTGTATTTAAATTAATTAAGAATTATTTATTAAAATTTATTTTAAATATATTTTATTATTTAAAAAATAAAAAAAACAAATATATTTAAAAAAAAAATTTATTTTAAAAATAAATTTTTTTATTTATTTTATAAAGAATAAAATATATTTAAAATTAAATTTTAATAAATAAATTAATTAATTCATAATTAGTGTTAATATAAATAAAATATTATCATATAATATTATTGTTAATAAATTAATAAATAAAATTAAATATAAAAATCTATTGAGACATTAATTAAAATTTAAGAATTAATTAAAAAAATTTTAAAATTCATAATAATAATTTATAAAAATATCAAAGTTTAATAGAAGTGCATACTCTTTTTCCTATTTACTATAACTATATTATTCTAGCCATGAAAAAGATGAGGATTTTTGCTAGGAACTTAGACTTATCAGGAAATGTCCAATGCCACTCAAGATCCAAAACCAGAAATTAAATTTTAAGAATTACAAAATGCGGCTGAAAATAATTAGAACCAATGAGGTTTAATTTCAAATAATTAAAAATACTTTGCTAGAATCAGCTATCTTCGTATGCTAAAATTTTGCAAATTAAACCAATGCACATATGCCAAAATTAGCAAATTTTGTCAAACTACTATGTTTCTGTCCTGTTGGTATGGAAAGAGTGACTCATGCGCTCCTTTCCACCAGGCTTTGACGAGGCATTGTCATACTAAATCATTCCAGCCACACCTATTACCATCCCAAAAACCAGTTGGAGATTGAGACTAGGGGTGTAAATTGGTTCGGGTAAAATCCGAACCAATTAAAGTTGAAATGGTTCGGTTCTCGAATTTAAAATTTCAAAACCGATTCGAACCGAACCAAATCAAACTATTTTTTTTCTAAACTCGTGAACCCCAATTTTTACGAAATCAAAAACCCTTTTAATTCAATTTTTCCCAAATCCCTAACCCAGCAGTTACGCTCGATCCCTCACCCTTCTGCCTTGCCGCCTCATCCAGTTGCTGCTCGGCTCGCCCTTGTCGCTTGCCCAAAGCCAAGTTCTTCCAGAATGCAACAGATCAAAGTCTGGTTTCAGAATCGTAAGTAAAGCTTTGAGGAATGCATTATTTGGTTCTTGAAAATGTTTTGTTTTTTTTTCTTGGTCCATCTATTCCATCACGTTATGAGTTTTTTTATGAATTTGTGGTGTCTGTAAGATACTTCTGGTTCTAATGCATGTGTATTTCTCAAGTCAGGATTAAACAACTCTTTCTCTTTGATGGAAAGTAACTAAGAAATCCTTATATTTCTTCTGCTTAGGTTTAGTAGTTAGTACTTATGAATCATGTCTTTTTACTGTTGCTTTTACAAACTCCCTGGTATGATTGTTGGTCTTTATATCATCAACTTCAACTCAACTCAACTTAGCTTGAGTTTCACTTCTACAAATGTACTCATTCACAAGAACATATTAGTTGTTATAACATATTGAATGCCTTTTTCCTTTTTAGGATTCTAGGTACATGTTGGCTATTGTGGGGGATGGTGTAGATGGTTCACCTGCACTTGTGGCAGATGATTCAACTTTAATGCTTTTAAAATCATATAAGGATAAAGATATCAAAGCAAGTTTATGAGGACTTGTATATAATGTTATGATTGTGATTGTTGTTGTCATTGTCATTAGTAGTGTCATATTTTTTCATGGGTGAATTAGCTATTTTTTATGCCTTCTACTATCACTATTATAGAAAGAATGCTGAGGATGCAATTCAGATATTAAATGGGACAGTTATTAGGAAGCAGATAATGCATCTTTCTTGATGTCGCAGTCCAGGAAATAAGCATATGAGTTCGTTCTACCTTTTTTATAAATTCATCTTTTTCAACTATTTTTATCTTTGACTATCTAATAAGAAAATTGGTTAAGTCTCATTCTTTTCTCATACGTGATCAGTTTGATGATTTTGTGCGCTAAATCTATGAAACTATTATTTTTATGGTAAGGAGTATAGGCATCATTGCATTCCATCACTTAAAGCTTTTAAGGGAACTACCTCCAAAGCAAAGATTTAAAGCAACAACCTTCTATGCAATATGGTATGTATGACATGACTTTTTTAGCATTCAAAATTGAAGACATGAATTAAGTTATCTCTTCATATACATATCATAAAATTTCAATCATACAGAATTAGCATGTGTTAAAAAAAATAATAGTCAACTCAATCACCTGAACCAAACCAAACCAATTGATTTTGATTAGTTCGGATTTATTTATTCTCAAAATCTGAACCAAACCACCCACTTACACCCCTAATTAAGACCTTACTTCCCAAAGAAAAAGAACCCCATGATTAAAACAAGTATTGATTTCATATGTCCTAGTACTAAACATAAATGACAGTTAATCCACCAATGCAGAAAAATTAGCTGAGGTTGGTACCAACTGCAGTATTGCTTGACATAAATATGAACATCTGCCAAAACCAAGACAAAGAAGAGTTAATTAGCTAAAGATTTAAGAAAATATCAACTAATAAGACAAAGCCAACCCAAAAGTGAAAAAAGTCCTACATGACTCCTCATGATTTATCATGTTTATCTACACTGACCAAGCATAAAAAAATACTTAAAAGAGTCCGCCGCTAAATTAAGCTCTTCAATTTGTACTCCATTCTCAATTTTGCTCCCCAAACTTTTGTTTCAGTTCTGTCCTTTAATAATCAAACTTTTTTTAATGTTTTCTTTTCCTCAAACTTATAAACAGTTCAAACACATGAGAAAATAATTGTTAGGATGACATTTTAATTGCGACAGTGTGATTGGCTATTAACCCATGAAGATGTTGTTTTGATGATAACAAACTTGAAGATGTTGTAAGTTCAAGTCCAAGTCCTTTAGCACTAGAATTAGGAACTAACTCAATATGTAAAGGTATAATATGATTCACACCAATGCTCTATAAACTATCTTTCAAAAAGAAAAGCAAAATGGTTTTAAAAGCACAAGAGAATAGAAGCTTCAAAATGATTTTTGATTTCCCAAATAATTTTTATTAAGTGCCAAAAATCTTATAAGAACACTTGAAATCCCTTGGCATGGCTTCATTACTGACCAAACAGATTTTAAGTGATTTATTCGAATAACAGAAGTCAGGTGGAAGCTAAAATTCAAACGAAATTAGATTTATTTGAATAAAAGTTATCTTATTCGAATAATAAAAGTCAAGGAAGACAAGTCTATAAACTGATCAAGTTTTATTCGAATAAACCTTTAAAGAAAATTCAGGCACTCGAATGGGTTATTCGAATAAACCATGTTTTATTCGAATAACATGTTTTTCTAGAAAACTATTTTAAGTGACTTATTCGAATAACCATTGTGTTATTCGAATAACGGTCTCTAACAAGCTTTTCCTCTGAATGCCATTTAAAGCTTTATTCGAATAACCATCGTGTTATTCGAATAAAAGGGTTTCCAGAAATAGAGTGCAACAGATATAATGAAGCATTTAATGCTGCTCAACCACCCCAACGGCTCTATTTCTCAATGGGCTTTAAATGCAAGATTGTTGGGCATTAATGGGGTTAGAGAAACATTATGAAAAACTCTGTTTGAACATCAATTCGTGTTTTACATATTCCCTTCAGTTTTCTCCCCGTTTTTGAGCTAAAGTGTGAATCATCAAAAACCTATAAGCTTCAATTTGTATTATCTGCTCTTTGAGAGAGTTTCAATCCATTCAATCATTGTGTAATCTATAATGAGGGTGAGGTATCCCTCAAAGGATTGTAAGGGTGAGGTATCCCTTTCTTTTTGAGACTCAAACACAAGGGTGAGGTATCCCAAGGTATGTTGAGTGCTCCATCTTGTAAAGGTTGTCAAACACCTATTTCAAGCTTGAAGATATAGTGGAAATCTCGTGTGTTTACTTGAGGACTAGACGTAAACCACAAGTGGATTAGTGGTTGAACCAGAATAAAGCTTTGTGTTTGTCTTCCTAAACTCATCTCATTTACTTTGTGTACTATTTTATTAGTTATCTTGCATTCTATCTTGCTTGATTGATTTACTTATATGTGTAAACCCTCTAATCTCTCTATTCATTCATTTCTATTAAACAATAGCTTCAACGAAAATTAGTAATCAAGCTTTTTACAAGAGGTTTGTGAAAAGTTTTTATAAACTCAATTCACCCCACTCTTGAGTATTGAAGCCACTTGGTAACAAGTGGTATCAGAGTTAGACTCTTGTATAAAGAGCCTAGCTGCTTCAAGAGAAAAGATGGCTTCAAACGATTTTTTTAATGAAGGTTCTTCTATAAATAGACCTCCCTTCTTCAATGGGGATGATTATGCATATTGGAAAGAAATGATGAAGATTTTTATTGAAGCTATTGATATTGATGTGTGGGATGCTGTTGAAAATGGTCTTTTTATCCCTACACGTCTTGTTGATGGTGTTAGATCAAATACACCAAGAAATAAATGGACCGATGATGACAAGAAAAAGGTCCAATACAACTTGAGAGCCAAAAATATCATCACTACCTCCTTAGGGTATGATGAATTCTTTAGGGTATCAAATTGTAAAACTGCTCAAGAAATGTAGGATACATAGTAACCCATGAAGGTACTAGTGAGGTAAAAAGATCTAGGATTAACACACTCACTCATAAATATGAATTATTTAGAATGAATCAAGGGGAAAGCATTCAAGATATGCAAAAATGATTTACTCATATAGTTAATCATCTTGCCTCATTAGGAAAAACTTTTGCCAATGAAGATCTTATTAACAAAGTTTTGAGATGCTTGAGCAGGAGTTGGCAACCCAAAGTGACGGCCATATCTGAGTTAAGAAATCTTCCTATGATAGAGAAAACACCAAATCAGTAACAAATATAAATTCACTTAATCACATATCAAATATGCAAAGTTTGCTCAATTACATATAGGAAAGGTATCAGAATTGGATATAACAAATATAAGCACAAAACCTTCTAAATATGCACAAATATGAGGATTTTAGCAATCTGAGAAATACAGATATGGGACACAAATAACTACACTTTGTGGAGTTATCAGCCACCCTCTTTGGAAAGCTTCAAGAGCATGAGTTGGAGCTAAATCGACTAAATCAAAATGAAGAGCAAGATAAGAAGAAAAAGGGGATTGCCCTTAAAGCTACCACTTCCTCAATTGAGTATGAAGATGAAGATGATGGAAATGATCTTGATAATATTGAGATAAATGAAGAGAATTCTAGTCTCCTTGTGAAAAGGTTCGGAAGATTTCTCAAGAAGAAAGGAAACCAAAGAAGACATCCTTTTCCTCCTAAAAAGTCATACTAAAAAGGAGAAGGAACTTCATCCACTCCAACTTGCTATGAATGTTGAAAACCGGGCCACATGAAGATGGAATGTCCGGTTTATCAAAAGAAAATGGAGAAATTTGAAAAGAAGCCCTTCAAGGAAAGAAAAGGAATGAGGGCATACATTGCATGGGAAGACAATGATATGGACTCCTCCGATGATTCGGAGGATGAGGAAGCCCACCTTTGCCTTATGGAGAATGGAGAAGAAGAAGAAGAAAGTGAAACCAAGGTAATCTCATCTAATCTTAAACCTTCTCCTTCATATAATGAATTGCAAGATGCCTTTCAAGAATTGCATGATGAATCGATGAGACTCACTAAAATGGTTTTAACTTCCAACAAAACAATCTCTTTAATGACTAACAAAATTTCTATTTTAACTAAAGAGATTGAAGAACTCAAAGTTGAAAATGAAACTCTAGGACTTATTGATGCTAACTCATCATGCATGATTTGTTCTTCACATGTTAATGCACCAACACCCTCATCTTGTTCTTCATGTAAAGAATATAAAATTGAAACTGAGGATTTGAAAAACACACTTGCAAAATTCACATTTGGAAGAGACAACTTGAATGTATTACTAGGAAAACAAAGATGCGTTTTCCAAAAAGCCGATTTAGGGTATAATCCCAACAATCAACAAAAGTTTCTCAAAAATTTCTTTGTTTCCTTAAGTATCTCAAGTAGTCCCTTTATTAAGTGTTTTCATTGTGGAAAGAAAGGACATAGTGCATCAACATATAACGTAAGGAAGAAAATCAACACAAATGCCGGAACTAAAATGGCTTAGGTCCCTAAGGGCACCATGCCTAATACTAACACACAAGGACCCAAGAAAATTTGGATACCAAAGGTTAAAATCTGAATGTGTGTTGTAGGTGTGCTTGAAGACTAAGTTCAAGTTGGTATCTTGATAGTGGATGCCCCAATCACATGACCGGTGATGGCTCCAAGTTCTCCTTCCTTGTCCCCAAGAAGAGTGGACATGTGACTTCTGGTGACAACAACAAAGGAAAGATCCTTGGAGTTGGTAAAGTTGGTAATATTCCTTCCTCATCCATTGATAATGTCTTACTTGTTGAAGGACTCAAACATAACTTGCTTAGCATTAGTCAATTGTGTGATAAGGGGAATAGAGTAATATTTGATTCAAATTGTTGCATAATTGAGGGTAAGGATGATAAGCATGTTAAGTTTATTGGTCATTCAATAACATATATATGATTAGCCTTGATGACATTTCCTCAAATGATGCTAATTGTTTTATGACTAGAGAAAATGATTCATGATTATGGCATAGAAGAATTGCTCACATTCACATGAATCACTTAAACAAATTAATTTCTAAAGAACTAGTAATTAGTCTTCCAAAGCTCAAATTTGAAAAAGATAAACTTTATGATGCATGTCAAAAGGAAAACAAGTAAAGGTCTCTTTTAAAGCTAAAAATGTAGTTTCAACTTCTAGACCTCTACAACTTTTGCACATGAATCTTTTTGGTCCCTCTAGAACTATGAGCTTTGGTGGGAATTACTATGCCTGAGTGATTGTGGATGATTTTTCTAGGTTTACATGGATATTGTTTTTATCTCACAAAAATGATGCTTTTCAATCATTCAAAAAGCTTGCTAAAGTTATCCAAAATGAAAAAAGTTTTTGTATTGCATCCATAAGAAGTGATCATGGTGGTGAATTTAAAAATCATGAATTTGAAACCTTTTGTGACGAACATGGCATTGAGCATAATTTTTTAGCCCCTAGAACACCATAACAAAATGGTGTTGTAGAAAGGAAAAATCGGTCTTTAGAAGAAATGGCAAGAACTATGCTCAATAAGGCCAACCTTCCTAAGTATTTTTGGGCGGATGCGATTAATACCACTTGTTACATTATGAATAGGGCTCTAATAAGGCCAATTCTAAAGAAAACCCCCTATGAATTATACAAAGGAAGGAAACCAAATGTCTCACACTTTCATTTCTTTGGATGTAAATGCTTTGTTTTAAATAATGGAAAGGATAACTTAGGGAAGTTTGATGCAAAATCTAATGAGGGAATATTTCTTAGTTATTTTATACATAGTAAGGCCTTTAGGATTTATAACAAACGAACTATGACCATAGAAGAGTCCGTACATGTTGCATTTGATGAAACTAACCTAAACAAGCCGAGAAAGGAGCTTGTTGATGATGTTGCAGAAATCCTTACAAGAACTCACCTAGAAAATCAAGAAAAAGAAGTCAAGAAGAAAGGCCATGTGATTCCCCAAGACAAGAGGACTCTTAAATCATGGATCTTCCCAAGGAATGGAGAACATCAAGATATCATCCTCTTGACAAAGTGATAGGTGATGTATCAAAAGGGTTAATCACTCGTAACTCTCTTAGAGATGCATTTAATCATATGGCTTTTGTTTCTCAAGTTGAACCTAAAAACATAAATGAGGCCATTAATGATGAACATTGGATCTTGGCCATGCAAGATGAACTAAACCAATTTGAGAGGAATCAAGTTTGGGAATTAGTTCCAAGGCCCAATGATCATCCCATAATTGGCACTAAATGGGTTTTTAGGAACAAACTTGATGAAACAGGCTTAATAATAAGAAACAAAGCTAGGCTTGTAGCTAAGGGTTATAATCAAGAAGAAGGTATAGACTATGAAGAAACATATGCTCCCGTAGCTAGACTAGAAGCCATTAGAATGTTACTTGCATATGCTTGCATCATGGACTTCAAACTTTTCCAAATGGATGTCAAAAGTGCCTTTTTAAATGGTTTTATCCAAGAGGAAGTGTATGTGTATCAACCTCCCGGTTTTAAAGATTTTGAACTGCCCAACCATATTTTTAAACTTAAAAAAGCCTTGTATGGCTTAAAACAAGCTCCTAGAGCTTGGTATGAAAGGTTGAGCAAGTTTCTTTTAGAAAATGGCTTCTCTAGAGGAAAGGTTAACACTACTCTTTTCATCAAACATAAAAAAGCATGACATTCTACTTATTCAAATATACGTTGATGATATTATATTTGGTGCTACTAATGACTCTCTTTGTAAAGAATTTGCTAATATCATGCAAAGTGAGTTTGAGATGTCCATGATGAGTGAGCTCAACTTCTTCCTTGGCCTTCAAATTAAGCAAATAAGGGATGGAACATTCATAAGTTAATCCAAATATTGCAAGGAGTTGCTCAAGAAGTTTGGAATGGAAGGAGCCAAGCAAATAGCTACACCAATGGGGACTTCTTGTTATTTAGACAAGGATGAAGGAGGTAAATCTGTAGAAATTACCAAATATAGATGTATGATTGGCTCACTTCTTTACCTTATCGCTAGTAGGCCGGATATAATGTTTAGTGTATGCATGTGTGCTAGATATCAAGCAAATCTTAAAGAATCTCACCTTTGTGCTGTAAAACAAATTATGAAATATCTAATACGTACTTCACAAATGGGATTGTGGTACCCTAAGGGTGCTTCATGTAGCTTGATTGATTATTCCGATTCTGACTTTGCTGGTTGCAAAATGGATAGGAAGAGTACTAGTAGGACATGCCACTTGCTTAGAAGCTCATTAGGTTCTTGGCATAGCAAGAAGCAAAATAATGTGGCATTATTAACAGCTGAAGCTGAATATATTGCAGCTGGAAGTTATTGTGCTTAAGTCCTTTAGATGAAGCAACAACTTCTAGACTATGATCTTGAGTGGATCATAACCCTATAAAATGTGATAACACTAGTGCAATCAATCTGTCTAGGAATCCCATCTTGCACTCAAGAACAAAGCACATAGAAATAAGACAACATTTCATAAGAGATCATATGCAAAAAGGTGATTGCTTGCTTGAATTTATGGAAACCACTAAGCAACTAGCTGACATTTTCACTAAACCATTAGCAAAAGAGGCATTTTTCTATATAAGAAATGAACTTGGTATATTGGATCAATCATGCATAAGCTAGATGTCTACATAACTTATCTCTGTTGAATAATATGTCATCCTTATTGCATACTCTCTCTTAATCCATTGCATTATTGCTTTAATTTGATCATAAATATTTACTGACTTGGGCGTCAGAGATTCCCCTATCTTTGTTTTGCAGGAACCTCATGGATTGGGTAAGATGTTCTTCTTCATTCTACTGATTTAAACTTACCTGATACTATTTTTCTAAAAGCCTTATTCGAATAAATCATAGTTTATTTGAATAATATATTCCTGTTGCTGCCAAAATCTGATATTTCGTATATCTTATTCGAATAAAGTAACCTTTATTTGAATAAAATTTCACATAAACATTGGAACGTATGTCACATGAATTGTGTTATTCGAATAATACGAGTCTTATTTGAATAACAACTGGCAGAAAGGCCAAGACGTTACAGTTCCTTAAGTTTTACTCGAATAACATGAGGTTTATTCAAATAATGCTTGACAGAAATGTCAAGATGTTTCACTTACTTAAATTTTATTCGAATAATACGCAGTTTATTCGAATAACGCTTGGCAAAAATGCCAAAACGTTTCATTAACCCCAATTTTATTCGAATAACACAAGGCTTATTTGAATAAAACACGGGATTTTATAAATATGCATCAGCTCAAAACTCTTTTCCACGTTGTTGCCATTCTTTCACCCACTCGTCTCTCTCACTCCCATCTCTACTCTCTTACTCCAAAACTCATACCCACATCTCTTCTACACCATGGCTTCCTCTTCTAAACGTCCTCGCACCAAAACGGCACCCACCAACAACCCTCTGGATCTCCGTAGGCTTTCCTCCAACGAAGAAGATCGAGCCCATTTATGCAAAAGCTTCATTATGAGAAACGTTGTTCAACTGAAGTACATTGATCTTCCCTGGTTTGAAAAGGAAGAAGGCTTTGGCTTCTTGGATCAGCTGCAACACCAAGGCGTATTGAGGATGTGCTGCTACAGGGACAAAATCTACCCAGACCTGGTAAAGATGTTCTTCTGTAATCTCCGTCTTGAGAATGAGAACATTATTTCTGAGGTCAGAGACCAACAAATAGTAATCACTCCTGCCAAATGGATGGACAAGTTTGGCATAAGAGCTACTGGACCTCTCATTGAAAAAGAAAGCAAGCCTTTGGACTACAACAGAGACGAAGCTATTAATCTAATCGTGAAACCTGGCACTGTGATTCGCAAGGGTGGGTTGAAGGGTGGAATGCTTAAAAGCCAAGAAAGGCTCCTTCACTATGCCTACGCATATATTCTTGCCCCTCGTGGTGGGAATTATGCTTACCTGTCTGAGGATGACATCTGTATGATGTGGATTCTGAAGAAGGGCCACAAGATTCATTGGCCCAACTTCATTGGCAAACATATGATGAAGGCTAAAGGAAAAGAATGAGCTGAGTTACCTTATGGGCTGCTGATCTCAGCCTTCCTACGTGACTACCCTCAGGTTCTGGAAATAGAACAAGCTGTTGTGTTGACACACTTCAACATTTTTGGGCAATACACTCTGAAAAAGATGAAGATGGTCAACACCGATGCTGAAGGTTGTGTATATCCTGATGAGGTAGGTGAAGTTGGAGCTGAAGAAGAAGAGGCTCTTAAGGGAAATGCCCTTGCTGCACCTGGTGATGTTCCTCAGGATGATGCTCCTGCAGTTGATGTACCTGCTGCTCCTGTATCCAATGAACAACTTCTGTCGACCATGCTCAACCTCAAGGCCTATATGGAAAACACCAACAACATCATCTTTGACCGACTTGAGGCTATAGAGCCAGAACAAGCTACCTTGAGAGCTTTGATATCTGGACAAGCTCCTAGTTCCCCTCCTCTAGATCCATATTTATAGGATTCCCAACTAGTTTTAGGATCTCTATTTGTGATTCACATTGTTGTTTCTGCTTATGAGTAGTTGTTTTTGGATTAATGGATCAAATGTAATTGGCTATTTCATTTTTAATAAATAAGCATGTTTACTTATTTTGGATTTATGATTCTCCTTATCTTGCTTACTTTGTGCATTTTGGATATATAACTGAATTTATATCTTGATCTAATTTGGACATCTCTTGTTTACCTTCACTTTACCTTTCTCCATCTTTTTAATAATGACAAAAGAGGGAGAAAAAGGTTATAATTATTTTTGACAATTTTGGAGATTATGTTGAGAAAAGACAAGATAGACAATCTTTCTTAAAAAGGATCAAGGATTCCAAAAGAAAGGGGGAGTTGTGCATAACTCTGATAATTAATTCTCCTCTCACAAATTAGAGGAGGTGTAAGTCTCTCTTTTTAAATTTTGTAAATTCCAATTTATGAAACCAACCCTTTTCTCAATGATTGTTTGTCATCATCAAAAAGGGGGAGAATGTGATTGGCTATCAACCCATGGAGATGTTGTTTTGATGATAACAAACTTAAAGATGTTGCAAGTTCAAGTTCAAGTCCTTTAGAACTAGAATTAGGAACTAACTCAATATGTAAAGGTATAATGTGATTCACACCAATGCTCCATAAACTATCTTTCAAAAAGAAAAGCAAAATGGTTTTAAAAGCACAAGAGAAGATAAGCTTCAAAATGGTTTTTGATTTCCCAAAGTATTTTTATTAAGTGCCAAAAATCTTATAAAACACTTGAAATCCTTTGGCATGGCTTCATTACTGACCAAACACATTTTAAGTGATTTATTCGAATAAAGGTTATTTTATTCGAATAACAGAAGTCAGGTGGAAGCTAAAATTCAAACAAAATTAGATTTATTCGAATAAGAGTTATCTTATTCGAATAACAAAAGTCAGGGAAGACAAGTCTATAAACTGATCAAGTTTTATTCGAATAAACTCAGTTTTGTTTGAATAAACCTTTAAAGAAAATTCAGGCACTCAAATAGGTTATTCGAATAAACCGTGTTTTATTCGAATAACATGTTTTTCCAGAAAATTGTTTTAAGTGACTTATTCAAATAACCATTGTGTTATTCAAATAACAGTCTCCAGCAAGCTTTTCCTCTGAATGCCATTTAAAGCTTTATTCGAATAACCATCGTGTTATTCGAATAAAAGGGTTTCCAAAAATAGAGTGCAACGAATATAATGAAGCATTTAATGCTTCTCAACCACCCCAATGGCTCTATTTCTCAATGGGCTTTAAATACAAGATTGTTGGGCATTAATGGGGTTAGAGAAACATTCTGAAAAACTCTGTTTGAACATCAATTCGTGTTTTACATATTCCCTTTAGTTTTTTCCCCGTTTTTGAGCTAAAGTGTGAATCATCAAAAACCCATAAGCTTCAATTTGTATTATCTGCTCTTTGAGAGAGTTTCAATCCATTCAATCAATGTGTAATCTGTAGTGAGGGTGAGGTATCCCTCAAAGGATTGTAAGGATGAGGTATCCCTTTGTTTTTCAGACACAAACACAAGGGTGAGGTATCCCAAGGTGTGTTGAGTGGTCCATCTTGTAAAGGTTGTCAAGCACCTGTTTCAAGCTTGAAGATATAGTAGAAATCTCGGGCGTTTACTTGAGGACTGGAGGTAGACCACAACTGGATTAGTGGTTGAACCAGGATAAAGCTTTGTGTTTGTCTTCCTAAACTCATCTCATTTACTTTGTGTACTATTTTATTAGTTATCTTGCATTCTATCTTACTTGATTGATTTACTTGTATGTGTAAACCCTCTAATCTCTCTATTCATTCATTTCTATCAAACAATAGCTTCAACGAACATTGGTAATCAAGCTTTTTACAAGAGGTTTGCGAAAAGTTTTTATAAACTCAATTTAGCCCCACTCTTGAGTATTGAAGCCACTTGGTAACAGACAGTGCCCAAGAATTAATCTTTTAACAATGCAAAATACTTAGTCAAAGACTAAAAAAAAAAACTTACAAATAGTTGATGAAATTCTGACCAATTTTTATATGAAAAATAATTTCATACATATTCCATATTTATTTATTAGCTTCCACAAACCCACCAATGTTCACAATATCCATGGACAAAATTCCCTTAAATTATTTGTGGCAATGAAAGGAAAAATACAATCCAATTTGACATTCTGAAGACCACAATAAAAATTTGAAGAATAAAAATTAAAAGTTCAGTACAAATTTAAAATGAAAGATAATTTGTCCACAATCTTAAAGAGTATTTTTTTTATTGAGTAGATGACTATTAGTAGGATCACAGAGAAAAAAAATCAATTTCTCATTCAGACCTTTCTTTACAATTTTCAATGTTTTGTATCCCCCTTTTTATGGGATAGAACTATCCCTTTGTACATATAAAACATTAAATTTGCATTAATCATTTAGCATGCACAGAGCAAATGTTGGAGACCTGTAAGCTTCATGTTCCATTAAAAAGATAATAGTTACTAAATATAGAAACTCTTGGAGAGGCCCCATAGACTAAATCTAAGGAAAAATTGCCAAAAGCAATAGTAACAAATGTCCATTTATGGAAGCAAGAATTTTTTTGTTTTTATGTTTTTTTTAAAAAAAAGATCGAAACAAATTTGTAGCAGCATGCAATCAATGTAAAAAGTATATGAGACACCCCAAGCACACACATAAGTTGATTACATATCTAAAGTAATGAAGAATGTCTAAATATAAGTCATGTACAGAGAGTTAGAGACACACATGAAAGCAAAAACCTTATAACATCTAGGGATGCACAACCCAACCCGCCAACCCGTGAACCCGACCCGACCCGACCCGACCATATATATCCGGGTTGGTTCAGGTAGATGGGTCAGTTCGGGTCAGACTCAATAAACTCATCTAGTGATCTATTCGAGTGATGGGTTTGGTGAACCAACCCGATAACCCGACCCGATGACCCAAATACGATGTCGTTTTGAGTAATTTTTATTAAAAAATGTTCATGGATCAGTCTAACCCGACCAACCCGACCACTTAACCCGTCCAACCCAATTACCCGACCCGAACCAACCTGATTACCATCAGGTTAGTTCGGGTCGGGTCACACGAAAAAAATTCCCAAAACCTGACCCGAACCAACCCGAACCCAATTAATTAGTTTGGACATTTTTCCCCCCAAACCCGACCCAACCCGACCCGTGTGCACCCCTAATAACATCATATGCACAAGTATATGGATACATTTGTAGGTCAAATCAATATTGATTTAACACATCAAGCCATCAACTACAATATGCATATCCATGTAAATCTACATATTCAAACACTCATTTTCTCAAAGAAAATAAATGATTAGGCTCCAAATATTTAATTTATTAGCATTAATATCTTTGCGTGATCCATTACCGAAGAGCCAGTGTTGTAGTCATATCTTTCAACTCTTTTGCTTGTCAAGTGTCAACCAATAATCTAGTAAAGGTCCTAACAACAGTCGTGACGCAGCTTGTGCAAGTGTTGTATGTCCCAATAGTTTGAAAGAAGTTAATCAATACTTTCGTTGAAGAAAATGAATATACTGTACATAAAGGATTTGAAAATCCATGAGTACCAGGTTCAAATTAATAAGAAAAAACTCATATTAAGAAATACTAATTAGCACAAAATAAGAGTAAACAAGAAGCTGAAACATTAAAAATCTTTAAAACACCACGATGTTAAGAAAAACATTCATGCGAAAATACAAGCAAAATATGTACGACTACTATTTAGGTTTAGCAATTCTATGTTTGTTAGACTTTGATACCTCTATTTGTAAAGTTGTGCATGCATGTGTTTGTGCTTGCTTGAATCTATTTGTGAGTTAACTACGACATTAAAGTTTGAACATATGCAGTCCATGTGGGGAAATTTGTAAAAGATGCTAGAAATACACATTTTGGCATAAAAATATTGTCAAATATATCAATTGCATAAAACTAAAAATTACACAAATGTCTTTGCAGCTGTCTATACGCATAAATTTGACTCTCTAGAGGCACTTCTCTACATCCGTACTTAAAATCACAATTTGGTGTAAGCTCTTCCTTGTATCCAGAAAAGTGAGGCTGCTAAACAAACCACTGAAATAGAAAGATACCTTACTATTAGAATATATATAAATATAGGGTTAAGAGATAATCTCTGCAGTAGTGCAGTCTACCTTGGAAATGGCTATTATAATCTGAAACTGAATGTAGGTGAACCCTCTTTGCTATTTGCTTGAAATTAGAGGCTCCGCAAACATCTAAAAGTCAAGACTTATCCAGAGTTAGGCAAACATCCAACCCTTTGAATGGCATTCAGCCTAAAATTATGCATAACTTCAATGGAAAAGAAGCATTTGGAAATGAGCATCAATCCAATAAATGATATAAGCTACAGTGACATATTTTGATTATATACGGAAGGCAATCATCAAAGATGATCAATATAAAGCTTCGTCTACTGAGGGATTTATAAGCCTTAAATTTTTAGACCTTTTAGAAATGCTCCAGAAGGAGCTTCTAACATTTCAGACTTTAAGTTCATCTTGTACATTGATGGCTATCTCATAAAACAAAAAATGGAGTAAAAAAGCAACAACCCGTTACAATGACTTTATATTATTCTTTTTCTAATCTGACTCTTATATAGTATTCTAGGCTTATAACTATTCATCAATCTCAAAAGCACTACATGATGGAAGCAAACACAAAAAAAAAAAAACACAATTGAATTCTGGATAAAATGCAAGAAAGATATTTCGTCGAGAAAGGAAAAAAGACATCAACTTACATTTTCATCAAGTAAGAAGTCTCGACTTGCATCCAACTTTTCATTCAAATATAAACTTTTAAAATTCAAATTTTTAGAAGTTAGTAAACAAAGTCATCTGGATAAAGGGAAGACCTCAGTTATGAAACCAACTTGCAATAAGGGAAAGAAAGTAAAGATACAAATCCACTCAAAACTAATGAAGAAAATAAAAGAAAAAAAGAAAATCTCAAGCTCAACCTTAAAGAAAGTTTCAAGGGTCAAGAGGTGGCAATGGAAGGACTAATAATGTTGTTACTAATAATGAGGGAGCCACGGGTGAGACAAATAATTGAGAGAGTAATTTTTCCCAAAAAAAAATCAAAAGAAAGGGGAAAAATGAAAGAAATCGCATGAACAAATAGAGATTTGGGAACAAAATATTACCTTAAGCAAGAGAAATCTATCCATGAATAGCTGGAACCTAAAAGAGAACAAATTGAGAGAGAGGAAGCCAAACAACCATAACAAAAGGAATTTGTCAATTGTCATTCAAATTTCAAAATTTGAATGTAGATAGTCGGGAGATAAATGATTGAAACCCAAAAAGATAATGGGCGAGAAATGGACTAAGAAAAACTTCACCTTACACCAAAGAGGAAAATTTTGGGAGGATGAAAAAGAATGAAGATGCGGGGAGTCAGAATCCTCCCAACCTAGGTGATTTTAGTGAAATTTTCAATAGAGCACACATGATTTGGTAAAGCATGATATGTTAGACACTTGGGCGAGTACACGAGGAGAGTATCCATTTGCATAAGGTCATAACCTTTTAGAGAACTTAGTGGAGGCAAGACTTGGCTACTTTGAGGCCATGAAGGAGGCCCCACAACTCAACCATGATAGTAGAATATATACCCAACTTACATTGAAAACCCACAAGGTTATCACCATTTTCATTTCCACAAGACCACCATTGGAAATAAGATATCATGGTTCCTCAGAGCATCAGGTTATACCATTAATTCATTAGAAATAAAAATTGGGTTTGCATTATTGCAAAGCAACAATTTCCCACAAGAAGATTATAACAAAAACATTCAAGGAAAACAATTGCAGTGCAAAAGGAATCTGTTACTGTCAAATCAACTGACTATGCTACTCCTACGTGAATCATCCTAGACTGTATAAACAGGAGAAAATCAATCCACATTTTAGTAGACACAATCTATAACCTACGCTGCAACAATTCAACCATATCAAAAGCACCAGTAAAAATGTAATGAAATTCATTAGATTTCATAGTACAAAATTTAAAAGTTACAGATACAATACATAACCCAGAAGTGTTCAAAGAGAAATCGGTACCGAAAGGACTGGGGCCTTTCAAATTTCCCCTTTGTAACCCCCAGATTTCCTCTTGCATAGCTACCATAATCATTGGCAGCACAAAGACCAGAGTTTTCCCCGAGCCCATGAAAGCAATCCTAATCATATCCCGCCCAGGTAAGATAACAGGAAGGCCTTGCACCTGAATAGTTGTCAGTTGCACAATCCCCTTCACTTTCAAATTCTTCAAAACTGGCTTTGGAAACCTCATATCCTTAAAATTCTTAATTAGGGGCGGGATATCTTCGCCATCAACTATTATATGCCATTGCTTTCAAATCAAATCACATTCTTTTTTAGACATCCTTCTCATATGCAAAAGCGGCTTCCACCCGGTAAACAAAGGTTCGGTATAAGTGATTCCCTTAGCTAATTCGCGCATAGACATAAGGGTTTTTCTATCAGACAAGTTCTCAATCATCTCTTTCTCCTGTTGAATATTTATACATCCTTAACTAGAAGATTGGGCTTAGTTTCAGCCACTATTTGTCTCTCCAAATCATCATCGGTGGCAGAAGAAGCATTCCCTTTGCGTTGAAGAATCTTCTGAGCTTCCATGGCCCTACGCTTGGCCACAGGCATATACTCTACATAATCATAGTCTTCTTTCATCTTTACTAGCTACCAATTTGAGTTCAGAATAGCAGTTCTTTTGATCCTATTTGTATTTCAAAGAAAAATTAAAGCCAAAATAAAAACAAGCAGCAAAATTTGTTGAACAAGAAAAACCCTATGCTTCAAGATCTACTAGGGTTTGAAACTTTTTTTTAAGAAAAACAAAAGTTGTCCATGAATAAGGATTCATGGAAGGGAGAGGAAAGATCGCAGACGATGAATAATCTTTGAATGAAAAAACAATTACCTGAATAGAGAAACAAACTGGTCACTGATTCATTCAACAGCTTCGACTGAGAAACACAGCTATGGTGGGATATATTCATTTTTTACAACCCAATTAAGATGAAGTCAACAAAACATTGACACCGCCTTGGCCCTTGGGTCTGGACTCTGGAGTTTTACTGGGTGGGTCACTCACCTTAGCTATGTTAAAATTTTAAAACCCTTGGGCCTTGCGAGTGTTCTATGATCACACATTAAACTAGGCAAGGTTAGCCTATGGATGACTTGAATGTGATTTTTCAACATTCAATCCAATGTTGACCAAAAACAATTCAGTCCAATAATTTCTACTTAACTTTTTTTTTCTCCATATAATTTGAAGGTTAAGGAGAGGGAAGGTTATCTCATTGTAAAAGTAAGGTTATGTCACAAATAAAGCTGTTAACACATTGAAATGGGCTTGGTTGCCAGTTGAAGATTCAAAAAACTATTGTGTTGGTCCAATGATGGAAATGGCCTTTGGGCAATTGGGTTGGGTGAGACAAGACTAACAAGTTTTGAGTTTGGAGTTTGTTAACCAAATTTATGTTATTTTGTTAAGTTATTTGAGTTAACCTATTAAACTCGACTCATTTTAATATATCTTTACTTATAAATTTAAGCCTGACTTATATTTATACTTACAAATGACATACTAATGAAGAATTACTAACAACAATCGAAGTCAAGCAATTACAATCTAGCTTTGAAGGAGCACAAAAAGAAAATTATTTCATTTTAAAAAATTTTGGATGTATAAATATGATAATTAAAAAATCACTACTTAAACTGGTTATTTATATTGTGAATAATTCTTTCAAAAGTTCTTAGTTCATGTATGGTTGGATTGAATGATTTTAAAGGACTGAGAATAGGAGTAGGAATGTAATGCGTTCCTATTATATTTTGGGCAATGCTAAAGCTTTGTTGCACTTGTTTAACTTTTATTTTTTATTGGTTAGTATTAGAGTTCACATATCTCAATGAATTATATTAAATCCAAAGGTTAAGAATGTCGAACACACAAGCACTCCACCATTTTGTAGCACTTTCCTTATATTTTTGGTTTAATGGCAGTTTAAGTCTAATTGTTTAAATCAAGCATTTAATTCTCTATTGTTTTAAACTTTTAATTGTATCCAAAAGAATGAGAGAGAGATTTCTAAAGATTAAGTATCAGTAATAAGCTAAAAATAACAAGTTATATTTTATGATGTCTATTGAGGGTTTATTTGACATGCAGTATTAAGTCTAATATGATAAGTTAATACAATACATTATGACATTATTACTTGTTTGGTGTGAACATTGTATTGTATATGCTTATCTATTAAACTTCTCTTATACATTAAAATAATTGATAACTTGATCATATCTTAGGGGTGAGATTAAACTTGATTAGGTATTGATGTATAAGTTCTTATAAAAACTTTTTTATTGCAAACCTTCACACCCCAATCCCTCCAACACTTTCATATCATCTCTTATACTATTAAACCTTATATTATTAAATCTTATACTATCAGTCCTTATCTAATTATGTGTAACAAACGTGCCATAAATAAATTCACTAGGTTAAGAAGAAACTTTGTTCAGCATTTGAGTTTTGAAGAAGGAAACTTTAAAGGCCATTCTCATTAGGCCTCTAATTTGGTATATAATTAACCAAGAAAAGCCACATAAACTGATATAAGTGCTGTCCAGAGAGGGTGAATCTAGAAACTCCCCTTTATCACCTAAACTAACGAATTTTTTGCATTTAAATCGGAATAGCTATGTACCCTTGAGCTCCTTTCATGAAACTTATAATCTATGTTTTTCCATTAACCTTCAAGCTATTGACATGTAAAAAAACTGTAAGAACACAAACAATTAAAGCGCGATCTCCTATTCCATTTTAAAATAAAAAAGCTAATCTCATTAACATGCTAAGTATAGCAAAATTTTGTATAGTATATCTCATCCTCCGGCAGCTTTGGAATATAAGTTGCAAGTCAAACAGGAGAAGCATCAGTACTTTCAAAATAAATTTGTTTCTAAAAGTCAAAACTTCACGATGACATGTAGCTTCAAAGAGACCTAGTATAATAGACCACTACTCTTTCATTTAATCTAGAGGCTTGCAAATATTTTTGCTAACACTACAATCTCCATACAAATGTTTTTCTTCTACTGAAATTGCAGTCCCATAACCTGAACCATGATGATGCAACTTTGTTTTGACTCATGTACGAACCATGCGGCAAGGACTGAAGGGATCTTTGTGTGTCTGGATGTTTTTCCTTTTCCGTCTCCTTTGCACATGCAAGAATTCATTTGCTAGAGATTCCAACGCTCTAACTGTCAATGGTCGGTTTCTTGTGCTCTACCTCCTAGGATTTATATTAGCCTGTTGCACCATAGAACCAACATCACAAGAGGTTATTTGTGGCTTCTCAACTACCTCCTGAGTATCAGATGTTAAACATGGATAATTTGCCTCTAGGCACTGCCCATCTTCCTCCATCATTGCCATCATTTCACCATTTTCAGACTTCAGTGGAACCTGGGCTATGTTGAAGTTAACCATTGACTGTGATTCACATTTCTCAACCTTACCACAAGAAATGCTCATGTCATGACAAATTTCATTGAGAATGCTTTCTTCATTATTCCCTTCCACACTTCTATCAGTTGAAAAAACAATTAAACTTCCATTCTGCTGATGAGTAACTGGATCACCAACATTCTTGTTGGCATATGGAAAGCTCGATGACTGAGAGAATGCCAATTTTTCTGATCCCAAGCCTCCTGAGGAATTCTCAAGGATGCGGCTTCTCTCAGCCTTGGCATAAGCAGTCAATCTCCTCCGTTTAATGGGAAGAGCTGCATGATTTGAATGACCTAATCTTGCTCTCTGACTAAATTGATGCTTTATGGTCCTCTTTAGTTGATTATCATCAGACACACATGTATTCTGATTTTGATGGCTGTCTGCCATCTTGTTTGCATTATTATCTAGGTTATCATATGCTTCTTTTAGGTTGGTAACATCTCTATCAGATATGCCTTTCTGGCAATTAGTATTACTAATTTTCTTTTTGCCACATATCGACATATTAGCTTCTGCCTCACATGGTGAATTGTCATCAGAAGAGCAACCCTTACTTTCTCTTGAAAGACCATTCATCAAGGTTTTAAATCTCGGTCGCGGTCGCGTTGCGGTTTTTGCGATTACAGATGTTGCGACTGCTGCAATGCAGATTGCGGTTTTGCATTGCGTGAATTTTCACAACTTAACACAAATTAGAGTAAATTATTTATTTTATTGTACAATGTATCATAACTAATAATTTATAATTTTTTAATAATAAAAAATATCTAAAAATAATAAATTAATTGATTAATAAATGATATATTTTCATTATTTGTTTCATTCTCTCTAATTTCTCCATTTTCCCAATTTTTTCCATTCCCCTCTCAATTTTTTCCCATTTCCCTTGCCCCTCATTTTTTTTCCCATTCCCCCACGGCCCCACCCCCAATTTTTTCCCATTTCCCCCTCCCGTCTCTGTTTCTCACTTTCTCAATCCCTCCCCCCTTCATTTCTCCCATTTCCGTTGCCCTCCCCACTCCCTCACCTTTGTTTCGTCCCTCCCCTCCTCCATTTCTCCCATTTCCGTTGCCTTCCCCCACTTCCTCACCTCTGTTTTGTCAAGCTCACCGGCCACGGGCCACCATGGCCTTCCCCGTCCCTCATTCCCTTACCTCTTTGTTTCCTCAAGCTCACCCACGGCCTTCCCCTTTCCCGTTCCCACAGCAACACCCACAGCCACAACAACCCAAGATGTCTAGAAACAGAGGTCCAGAAGATCGAGACCACCACGGATCCATGTCTCTACCATGGATCGTGAAACAGAGGTTCAGAAGATTGACTGAACAAAGATTGTAGCGGGTGAAACGGCGTTACATCTTGTCGATTGCGACCGCAACACCATTCCATTGCGACCATCGCGCGTGATTCTCGAACTCAGTCTTGCCGCGGGCTGAAGCAGAAACGGCGGCTACAGCAACTGTTTTGTAGAGGACCGCTACAGTCGTCTCGTTCCGAGATTTGAAACCCTGCCATTCATCTTAGAAGCATCTTCCAATTTAACTGGTGGATATCTCAGTTTTCTCACCTTCAACAATTTTCCTTCATAATGCATATCGGTATCAATAACTGTGAACTTTGTCAACTTTTCGTTAATGCTTTTAGACATAACCTTGTTGTGATTTGCTTTATTCATATGTTTGGCCCATTTATATGTTATACTAGTAGCATCTTCCTCAACTTTACCCACTGAATTACCAGGTAAAGATTTCAATTTTCTTAAATCAGATGACTTTCCTCCATGCACCAAACTAGTATCAATAACCATGAACTTTATACTGTCTGTATTATAAGTAGAAGCTCGAAGCTTGAGGTAACAATGACGATGGTAATCAGATTGATCATCCTCATTTGGTCCCTTTTCTTGCTCTTCGTCATTGAAGCTACCAACTTTAGCTTCTTCTTCAAGCTCAAGAAGATTTGGTTCAGCTACCACTTTGCTCAAGACATCACATACATAATCAAAATAATGATCACCTTTCACAAGTTTTCTCCTTGAAAACTTCTTAACACCAGGGATAAGAAAAACCAGATAATCTTTGGATCTAACAAAGCCTTGATTCTTTGGTTGCTCAGAGTACTAACCTCTTGCCAGTAAACGGGGCCAAACGGCTTCCCAGAAGAGATCATTACTTTTGGCTTTGCTCAGTCGAATTCCTCCTGTCAAAAATTTTAATATATCATTGGGTCCAAGAGAAGACCAAGCTTTGCTAGTTGGTGTTGAAAACACGCGATTGTTCTTCCTAGGTTCCACAGGAAGGCTTGTAAGGTCTTCCTTCTCCTTCTCCTGTAAAGTTTGAATTTGACTCATTTATATAATCGAACATAAATTCAAGTTTAAGCTTGTTTGTCGAACTAAATAAGCTTAATTGAGCATTTAACGAGTCGAATTCGAACAGTTCACGAATAGCTCAACTTATTTACACTCATAAAAAAATGTTTCCAAGTCTATCAATGAGAATTTAAGACAAGACTCCTCTAATGTGAGTTTATCTCTAAAGTAAACAAGTAAGAAAGTATGCACTATTAAATTTTAGTAGATTAAGATCACAATATATTTTAGATTAAACCAATGATTGATACACTCTTACTTGTGTGCTCTTAAAACGTCACTTAGGATTGTGCTCACACAACTAAAATCTTAACATTTTAACATTTATTAATGATATGACCCACCACTAACTTGCATATTTATTATCACAACCTTATTTTTTATTTTTTCAAAAATAATAAATAATAAATATACAAATTAGTGGTGAGTCTTATAATTAATGAATGCTTGAATGTCAAAATTTTAATAGTGTGAACGCAATCCTACATAGTACTCCAGGAGCATGAAATAATCTCTCTTTAAATATATGAGTTGTTATGGTACATAAGCCTATCATAATAAGTTGTCAAGCATTTATTTGTCATTAATTTGATACTAAATATTTAAAAATTATTAAATATAATATAAGTCAATAAAATGTTTGAACTCAAAAGATAAAAAAGAAAAAGAAAAAAGAAAAATGCTAATGGTAGTTTTGGTAGAAAAGCACATGAAAACTGGCATAGTGTTGTACTGTTGTTTGAATTTCGGGGACTTCAAGTCATTTGTTGATGAAAATAAGCTATATTAATTCTTAATAAAAAATGGTCATCATATACTATTTTTTTATATTACTTTATATTTTATTTATTTTGATAAACAAAAAAGAGAGTATGTATTAAGAAGCATCTTTCTTAGTTTTATTATTAAAAAAATATAAAAATAGTATTATAAAAATAGTGTGTGAAAATTGAAACTCATTCTCAATAAACTAGGAGAGAGAGAGCTGTACATTGTCTAAAGCTTAGATAAGCTTCATTTCTTCCTTTTTCTTTTTTTTTAAATAATTAAAAATGGGGCAAAAGCCCAAAGCACAAAAACACACTAGGCCACTAGCTACATAAACAAGGTTAGGCAAAACTTGAAGTGCCCTGCCAGATAAACGGCCCCAAAGGAGCAGGGGCGAGCAACATTAATAATTATACAATCAAAGGAAGATTCGACCCAAAAAAAAAGATAAACAATTAAAGGAAGAATTCGTTGACCCAAAAAACAAAAAAAAATGGAAAGAAAGTTTAAAAAAAAAAAGGAAGAATTTTGATGACCCAACGTTCCAAGATGATCAGCTCTCCTATTTACACTGAAGCTGGATGAGTTGATGAATTTCCATCACTAAAGCAAAAATGGACCACTTGCAAAGTGGTGGATGAATGATGTTATTAATTTTTATTCATTAATTTATTATTAAAATAAGTTAATAAATGAAATTAAAATATTAGATCTTTATATATTTCATTTAGTAATATTTAGATTTATACATAAATTTAATTAAATTATTTTTTATTTTTTATAAATAATTATACACATAAAAAAGTTATAGATTTTAATTAATAATTTTTAAATGCACTCAGATTTCATATAAATAGTCAGATAAAAAACAATAGTAGTTCATTCATGGACTACTCATGGTAGAAGGCTCCGAAAAATAGTAATGGTTAGGAGGACAAGACTTGTGCATAATTCAGAGCAATTAGCAAGAAGGCCTTGTATAACATGAACCTTTCAACTTATAGTCCATCAATGGACCATGAATTTTAAATCGTTGGATGATTCAAAAATTGGATGGAGGGTTGAGATCAAACACCTGCAATCTGAGTAGCAGGTAATCAGAAAAATGAACGAATTGCGGCTTGGTTCTCTAAAGAAGCACCCACATCTTCGACAGTGAAGGCCAGGACCAGTGCGCCAGGGCGAAGCCACCTCCGTTCTACCGCATCGAAAACCCACCACCGGCTACCATCGTTCCACCCACCACCCTTCAAACCCACCACTGCGCCGAAGCATGGTCTCTGTGTGAAGAATCATCCACTGTCAGGGTAACACCCCGAAAATTTGTATTTTATTTATTTCGGGCGATTCTTAATTATTTTGAATAATCCGACACGACTTCTGTGGATTTTATAATTTTTGTGATTTTTAGAAATTTTTGGGAGTTGTTACTTTTTTTTTATTATTTTAATATTATTTTGGGACTATATACGAGCATTCGTATTTTATTTCTTTTTGAAAATTCTTAATGATTTTTACTAATCCTACTTGATTTTCATAAGTTTTATAATTTTTATCATTTTGTGGATGATTATGAAATTTTTATATTTCTCTGATTGTTTTTAGGCTGTCTGTGGGCTCAGGTGGCCTTATGTGGGCTCGGGGTGGGTCCTGAAAAATGAAATTTTTTCTGCGGATAGAAAAATTTGTACTATTAAGACGGAGACGGGGGATCTTACTAAACTTGAATCCAGAAATAGTTTTTAAAATTTTTTTTATTGTGTTTTGTACTGTATTTAATTATCAGGCAATAAAAATACTGTAGAAATATTATTCGTAAGGTTATAGCAGATATAAAAATAAATATTATACTGCTTAAGTCAACATTGGTGGTTTGGATATCCATCATCGATTTAATCAACGGTGGAGATTAGTCTTATAAAATGGTTATGACCATTTATAACCATTGCATGAAGAATTAATCAAGGGTGGAGATTTGGTCTTCTAAAATGACTATGACTAATTATGACCCTTGGATCTAAAGTAAGAAGGGATCTTGATCATTCATTTTTGTAGATGCCTCTAGTGGCTAGGATTTAAAGGAGGAATGAATCCAATGGTCCAAAATCAAAACTATCACCTGGAAACTCTCCAATAATTTAGTGCCTTTGACTAACACTCTAATAATTCACTCATTTCTAACTCACTCTCCACAGTAATGCAAGGAAAAAAGGGGGGCAAAATCATTTCATGCATTTGCTATCTCACTTCATCACCTTTTTCTCTCAAATGTTTTAGTACTTTGACCATCACTCAAATAATTCACTCTTCACTTTCCATCACTTCTACGGCCATGCATTGGTTAGGAGACTAAATAATTCATTTTTATACTTCACATTATTACATCTTCATCTTTTCACTCAAGTTTCAAGAAGCAAACAAAAGAAAACTCCATTCTCTCTCCCTAAGAAGACCATTCGGCCCAGCACCCTAAGTCTACCTTCCATCACTCTTTAATTTCAAACAACCATATTTCTTGAATCCTTACCTTATTCTAAGCAACTTTCATGTTGGAGACTTTCTCTAAATCATTCAATTTCAAGGACTTTCTTCAAGAGCAAAGTTATAGGTTTTTTATGGTGAAGTGTAAGGAAACTTCATTTCTTAATTCTTTTTCATGTTCTAAGCCATGTTTGATCCATGGTTCCTCTTATTCAAGCTTAATATACTAATAAACTTGTTTGTTTTATGTTCAAGAGACTTTTGTTGGTGGAGAACTTGTGCAAAGAAGCAAACCAAGGAGCTTTTGAGGTTCTTCAAGAGGTAAGAAGGAGATTCATCTCATCAACCAAGTATGGTAGTGAGAGATGGTTGTGTATTTGATGGATGGTGAATCCATGTGAGGATTCATATCCATGGTCATGTAATTATTTGTGGGTGTTTATGTGTTTTGATTATTTGCTTATGCTTAATGTGCTTAGCATGATTTACTTGTGCTTACATGCTTGGTATGATTATTTATTACTTTTATGGTATGCTTGAAATATAATATGTTGATTATATGTGATGTATGCCATAAAAATTGATGGAAAGGAAAATAATTTTCGGTTCCAAAGACTAAGAGGAATTTTGGCCAAGACACCTCAAAATAGGTGTTCACAAATTAATTTTGAGATCAAGAAATTCTAAGTATTTTACTAATTATGAGTAATACGTTGATGATTTTAAGGATTTGCAAAGAAAGTGGACATGAAAATGAACAAATGAATTGGTTTTAAAGACAATGAGTCTCACGGTTTTTGAAGGAAATTTTAATGGTTTTGTTTGTAAAAAAAACAAGAATGGTACTTAATTGATTTAAAAGGAAAAATATTTGATGGTTTCAATGGCCATATACCACGGTTTTGAAGGTTTGTAAATGCCTTGGTTTTATGAAACAAAGTGATTTTCAAAGTTGAAATATAATTTGTTTTAGTACAAGGATTTTGGAAATGAAATCAGAGTGTTTTATCACTTGAGAAATAGAAATTTTGGTTATGAAAGGAAAATAGAGGTTGTAAGGGTTTGAACCTCAAATTATTTTGGAAAAAGATTGAATTTGAGAATTTATTTTGATTTTAAAGGAAACGTTGATAATTTAAAATTTACTAACATAAAACTCATCCTTTGGGTTTTGGTAGCGTTAGGGAATTTTAAGAGAGAAACATTGATTTAAAATCAATGGAAAGGTGATTTTATGGAATTTATTGTGAAAAGATTTTCTTGAGTAAGAAAATGTGAAAAATAACGTGAGGAGTCCTATTATTTTAAGAAAGGTTGAAATGGAATTTTTGAAGGTTGAGAAATATTTTACGAAGTTGAAAAATGGTGAAAATTGATTTACGTAACTTAAAAGCATGATTTTTAAGCTACACGATTTGAAAAACATTTAAAAATTTCCATGCGATTTGAAAAATGTTAAAATATTTCTATGCAATTTGGAAAACGTTTAAATATTTTTACGCGATTGAAATCTTATTGAAAAATCACTACGTGATTGAAAAATGATGGAATACTTTTACGTGATTGAGAAAATAATGGAAAATTGCTACGCGATTTGAAAACGCAACAGAAATGTTGCGAAATTATGAAAACGTAACAGAAATGTTACGCGATTGTGAAAACATGACAAAAGTGTTTTGCGACTATGAAAACGTGATAATATGATTTCGCTATTGAATATACAGTATGATTACTGTTGAACCAGTGTATGGATACTGTATGAGAAAATGATGAATTTTGCTTGTGATTGGCATTTGGTTTATTATACATACATTGAAAAAATATGCATTGAGGCATATAATGAAATTGGAAAGATATGCATTATGGCATATGATGAAATTGAAAAATATGCATTGTGGCATATGATGAATTTGAACAAAAATTGTATTAAGATATTCGTGCATTGAACGAAAATTAATAGCTGATGCTATTGTGACCCTTGTGGTTGAAGAGGGAATGAGAATTGAAAAGTGAGGTCTATGATGGATCTTGGGGGCGTCAAGTCACGGCGGTCGACCAGTGGATGATAATTGGCAAAATGACCATGTGCCACTTGGCAATGCAGTCCGTTACAACGCATTGACGATACCCGACAATAACACGATTCTTTTCGAAGACTGGAGATTGTCTGTTGGGCTAAGGCTGGGCAATTAACCAGAGCATTCTTCTCAAAATTGTGAAAACTTCTATGGAGTAAGACATTGAGTCTATGTGCACATGCATAACATATGCATCATTATTGAGTATTGGTTATGATAATTGAATTGTTGAAATACTTGGATAGTAATTGAGGGTATTATCATAAATATTAAATATTTACATCTGTGTGATATAATAATTGAGGAATATTGGATGATGATGATGATAAATAATGTTGATGGCATTATTGTAATTATTATTATTTTATACATTATGATGATGGCATAATTGTAATTATGGTATGATATATCTGTATGGTGTGTTGTTTGTGTTATCTCTATGCTACCATGTTAGTATTGGCGTAGGTGATCTCACCTCTTTGTTATATTGTTTTGTTGTGTTGGTATTATTGAAAATTATATAGTAGATGGAACGAGTTTCTTAGGCTTGACTGGAAGCAAATATTCTGAGTTTGGTGACAACAATCAAGGAGTAACCATCCCGGATTCGATGGTGTGCAGTTTTGAAGGGGACCAGTTATATGATGCATCAAGAAGAATACAAGATGAAATAAGTATGTTGAGTAGTTATCGTTAGTGTTTTACCGTGCTATTGAGTAGGTTCCTGTCATGGGATTTGTTATTGTTTAAAATTGAGTCTGTAAGTTTTATATTTCTTGAATGATTGTTAAATATTAAGTGGTGTCTGTTATATGAGCTTTAATCAGTTTAAATCTATTTTTTTTAGTATTACTTATAAATATCAGTAAGTTTATGTTAGCGCGAGAAGAAATTTTGAAACCCACCTTTTATAACTCAAACCTTTTATGAAATCATTTTCAGATTATAAGTTAGTAGTCAGAAATGTGATGTCCAAAAGAGAATGTTACATTAGTTAGTATCAGAGCACGGTTTGAGTCTTTTGGGGTTTGTGGTTAGGTCTATTTTGCTTGTGTTGTGTTCTCTGTGTGTTTGATTTCTGAAAGGAAACAATGTTGTTTGAAATGGTTACATCTGGTTTCCATTTTATTTTGATTCATCTATCTTCGAAGAAAAGAAATGGCTCGTGGTAGACGTACGTGTGTGGAAGCGGAACGTGGTACTAATAATATGGTTGCAACCACGGGAGCAATACGGAGGATAACTGACGTGACAGTACCACGGGAACAGAGGATTGCTGAACAGCGGGAACTGGAAGTTGAGGTTTAGGATCTGATAGAAGAGAATCAGTCTTTCGTAACCTTGGAACCTGGGCATTCCAAAGGAGGAATAATAGGAAGGTAAATTAATTTCAGCGGAAAATGTATTTACAATCATTGGGAAATTAGCAGAAGCAGCAAATGTGTGGAGAAAGTGCTTGTAGTAGTAAACTCAGCTGGACTGTGACATCTTTACTGTTATGTAAGAGATGTGGAAGAGGGCACTTAACGAAGGATTGTACGTTCAAGGAAATAATTTGTTTCAAGTGCGAAAAGCCTGGACACATTTCCAAAGATTGTGTTCCACCGAAAAATGAAGTCTTCTATTAGTAACAGGTAGTAAGGAGTGTTCCGAGCTGAAGACCTAAACAAGGGAGACTGTGTTACAGAAGGTGATCCTTTAAAATTTAAGGGGCAACTCATTCTTTATGGCATATGATTGTGTGGATCAATTATATGTTAGAGTTATTTGTGTCTCCGTTATATTCTGACTTGTTTACTTTTGTTTCTATTACTAACCTATCGTGCTACTCAAGTTATTCAAATTATCCTATTATTATTATGGATCAAATTTTTGTATTAGTTTGATCTATTTATCTCTTTCATAAATAGATGTGATCTTTGAAATGGATTGGTTATCTTTCAACCATATCCTATGAGATTGTCTTAATAAAGTGCTAGTATTCCAAAAAATTCATTTTTAAAATCGGGTTATATCAAATTCTTTGTTGGATATGTCCGGTAATATATCAGATAGTTTTGCTACCTTTCATAATGTTTTTCATGTATCGCAAATTGCAAGAAAGGATATTCCTATTCAAATTCATGTCATAGTATCTAATATAGTGTTGTTGAAAGAGGACGGGATGTGTGAGACACTTCCTGTTAAGAGCAAAGGCAGGAGAATGAAGCGATACGAGAACAAGGAAATTTCAAGTGATATCGTGTGGAGTGACGAATGCTCTTGTAATATGTAAAAATTATATGAGTAGAATTTTTCGTTCTTATCTAGACAGAATTGTCATTATCTTTGTTAACGACATTCTGATCTATTCTCGAAATTATAAGGAACATACTGAACATCTCAGTGTGATTTTCCAAGTTCTAAAGGAGAAGTGGTTATATGCTAAGTTGTCGAGATGTGAGTTCTGGATAGATGAAGTTCAGTTTTGGGTTCCGTGATTCTAAGGATGGGATTGTGGTGGATCTTTCAAAGGTTGAAATAGTTTTTTCAGTGGGAAAAGTCAAATACGATAACGAAAATCTGTAGAAAATTTATTGAGAAATTTTCTAAGATCGCAGGACTTCTCACCTAACTTATCAGAAAGAATTAAATGTTTGCATGGACTGATGCATACAAGGAGAATTTTCAGTAGTTGAAAATGTGTTTGACTACTTCTCTGGTATTAGTTCTGTCTAATCCCAGTGAACCATTGGAGGTGTACTGTGATACGTTACATCGGAGTTTAAGATGTGTGCTTATGTAGAATAGAAGAGTTGTAGCGTATGTTTCAAGGGAATTGAAGTTAACATGAGAAAAGCTATTCTACGCGTGAATAGGGGTTAGTAGCTGTTGAGTTTGCATTAGAAATATGGAGACATTTTTTTTGGAGTAATATTCAACGTCTTAATTGATCACAAAAATTTGAGGTATCTATTTGATCAGGAGAAGTTGAACGTGAGGCAAAGAGTTTTCGTTGGTTGAAGGGAATGACGTAAGCAGAGATGCAACGTGAGGATTAGAACATTAGATGAAAGAGCAGTATCCATTTTTGGTTCAAAAGCTACTACGAATTTCGAGGACGAAATTCTTTTTAAATGGGGAGTATTGTAACACCTCAAAAATTCGTATTTTATTTATTTCAGGTGATTCTTAATTATTTTGAATAATCTGACTCGATTTCTATGGATTTTATAATTTTTGCGATTTTTAGAATTTTTGGGAGTTTTTACATTTTTTTATTATTTTAATATTATTTTGGGGTTGTATACGAGCCTTCGTATTTTATTTCTTTTTTAAAATCCTTAATGAATTTTACTAATCCAACTTGATTTTCATAAGTTTTATAATTTTTATGATTTTGTGGATGATTATGAAATTTTTATATTTCTTTGATTGTTTTTGGGCTGTCTGTGGGCCCAGGTGGCCTTATGCGGGCCCAGGATGGGTCCTGAAAAGTAAAAAAAATTACGGATAGAAAAATTTGTACTGTTAAGACGGAGACTGAAGATCTTACTAAACTTGAATCTAGAAATAGTTTTTAAAATTTTCTTTTATTGTGTTTTGTACTGTATTTAATTATCGGGTGATAAAAATATTATTCGTAAGGTTATAGCAAATATAAAAATAAATATTATACTACTTAAGTCAACATTGGTGGTTTGGATATCCACCATCGATTTAATCAATAGTGGAGATTAGTCTTATAAAATGGCTATGACCATTTATAAGCATTGGATGAAGAATTAATCAAGGGTGGAGATTTAGTCTTCTAAAATGGCTATGACTAATTATGACCCTTGGATCTAAAGTAAGAAAGGATCTTGATCATTCATTTTTGTAGATGCCTCTAGTGGCTAGGATTTAAAGGAGGAATAAATCCAATGGTCCAAAATCAAAACTATCACTTGGAAACTCTCCAATAATTTAGTGCATTTGACTAACACTCTAATAATTCACTCATTTCTCACTCACTCTCCACGGCAATGGAAAAAAGGGGGGTAAAATCATTTCATGCATTTGCTATCTACTTCGTCACCTTTTCTCTCAAATGTTCTAGTACTTTGACTATCACTCAAATAATTCACTCTTCACTTTCTAGCACTTCTACGGCCATGCATTGATTAGGAGACCAAATAATTCATTTTTACACTTCACATTATTACATCTTCATCTTTTCACTCAAGTTTCAAGAAGCAAACAAAAGAAAACTCCATTCTCTCTCCCTAAGAAGACCATTCGGCCAAGCACCCTAAGTTTACCTTCCATCACTCTTTAATTTCAAACAATCATATTTCTTGAATCCTTACCTTATTCTAAGCAACTTTCATGTTGGAGACTTTCTCTAAATCATTCATTTTCAAGGACTTTCTTCAAGAGCAAAGTTATAGGTTTTTTATGGTGAAGTGTAAGGAAACTTCATTTCTTAATTCTTTTTCATGTTCTAAGCCATGTTTGATCCATGGTTCCTCTTATTCAAGCTTAATATACTAATAAACTTGTTTGTTTTATGTTCAAAAGACTTTTGTTGGTGAAGAACTTGTGCAAAGAAGCAAACCAAGGAGCTTTTGAGGTTCTTCAAGAGGTAAGAGGGAGATTCATCTCACCAACCAAGTATGGTGGTGAGAAATGGTTGTGTATTTGATGGATGGTGAATCCATGTGAGGATTCATATCCATGGTCATGTAATTATTTGTGGGTGTTTATGTGTTTTGATTATTTGCTTATGCTTGATGTGCTTAGCATGATTTACTTGTGCCTACATGCTTGGTATGATTATTTATTGCTTTTATGGTATGCTTGAAATATAATATGTTGATTATATGTGATGTATGCCATAAAAATTGATGAAAAGGAAAATAATTTTTGGTTCCAAAGACTAAGAGGAATTTCGGCCAAGACACCTCAAAATAGGTGTTCACAAATTAATTTTGAGAGCAAGAAATTCTAAGTATTTTACTAATTATGAGTAATACGTTGATGATTTTAAGGATTTGCAAAGAAAGTGGACATGAAAATGAACAAATGAATTGGTTTTAAAGACAATGAGTCTCACGGTTTTTGAAGGAAATTTTAATGGTTTTGTTTGTGAAAAAAACAAGAATGGTACTTAATTGATTTAGAAGGAAAAATATTTGATGGTTTCAATGGCCATGTACCACGGTTTTGAAGGTTTGTAAATGCCTTGGTTTTATGAAACAAAGTGATTTTCAAAGTGGAAATATAATTTGATTTAGTACAAGGATTTTGGAAATGAAATCAGAGTGTTTTATCACTTGAGAAATAGAAATTTTGGTTATGAAAGGAAAATAGAGGTTGTAAGGGTTTGAACCTCAAATTATTTTGGAAAAGGATTGAATTTGAGAATTTATTTTGATTTATAAAGGAAACATTGATAATTTAAAATTTACTAACATAAAACTCATCATTTGGGTTTTGGAGCGCGTTAGGAAATTTTAAGAGAGAAACATTGATTTAAAATCAATGAAACAGTGATTTCATGGAACTTATTGTGAAAAGGATTTTCTTGAGTAAGAAAATGTGAAAAATAATGTAAGCAGTCATATTATTTTAAGAAAGGTTGAAATATAATTTTTGAAGGTTGAGAAATATTTTACGAAGTTGAAACATGGTGAAAAATGATTTACGTAACTTAAAAATGTGATTTTTAAGCTACGCGATTTGAAAAACGTTTAAATATTTCCATGTGATTTGAAAAACATTGAAATATTTCTACACAATTTGAAAAACGTTTAAATATTTTTACGCGATTGAAATATTGTTGAAAAATTACTACGTGATTGAAAAATGATGGAATATTTTTACGTGATTGAGAAAATAATGAAAAATTGCTACGCGATTTGAAAACGCAACAGAAATATTGCGAAATTGTGAAAACATAACAGAAATGTTACGCAATTGTGAAAACATGACAAAAGTGTTATGCGACTATAAAAACGCAATAATATGATTTCGCTGATGAATATACAGTATGATTACTGTTGAACCAATGTATGGACACTGTATGAGAAAATGATGAATTTTGCCTGTGATTGGCATTTTATGCATTATACATGCATTGAAAAAATAAGCATTGAGGCATATGATGAAATTGGAAAGATATGCATTGTGGCATATGATGAAATTAAAAAATATGCATTGTGGCATATGATGAATTTGAACAAAAATTGCATTGAGATATTCGTGCATTAAACGAAAATTAATAGCTGATGCTATTGTGACCCTTGTAGTTGAAGAGGGAATGAGAATTGAAAAGTGAGGTTTATGATGGAACTTGGGGGCGTCAAGGCACGGCGGTCGACCAGTGGATGATAATTGGCAAAATGACCATGTACCACTTGGCAATGCAATCCATTGCAACGCATTGACGATACCCGATAATAACACGATTCTTTTCGAAGACTGGAGATTGTCTGTTGGGCTAAGGCTGGGCAATTAACCAGAGCATTCTTCTCGAAATTGTGAAAATCTCCATGGAGTAGGACATTGAGTCTATGTGCATATGCATAACATATGCATCATTATTGAGTATTGGTTATGATAATTGAACTGTTGAAATACTTGGATAGTAATTGAGGGTATTATCGTAAATATTGAATATTTATATCTGTGTGATATAATAATTGAGGAATGTTGGATGATGATGATGATAAATAATGTTGATGGCGTTATTATAATTATTGTTATTTTATACATTATGATGATGGCATAATTATAATTATGGTATGATATATCTGTATAGTGTGTTGTTTGTGTTATCTCTATGCTACTATGTTGGTATTAGCGTAGGTGATCTCACCTCTTTGTTATATTGTTTTATTGTGTTGGTATTATTGAAAATTATATAGTAGATGGAACGAGTTTCTTAGGCTTGACTGGAAGCAAATATTCTGAGTTCGGTGACAACAATCAAGCAGTAACCATCCCGGATTCAATGGTGTGCAGTTTTGAAGAGGAACAGTTATATGATGCATCAAGAAGAATACAAGATGGAAAAAGTATGTTGAGTATTTATCGTTAGTGTTTTACCGTGCTATTGAGTAGGACCCGTCATGGGGTTTGCTACTGTTTAAAATTGAGTCTGTAAGTTTTATATTTCTTGAATGATTGTTAAATATTAAGTGGTGTCTGTTATATGAGTTTTAATCAGTTTAAATTTATTTTTTTCAGTATTACTTATAAATATCAGTAAGTTTATGTTTCTGCGAGAAGAAATTTTGAAACCCACCTTTTATAACTCAAACTTTTTATGAAATCATTTTCAGATTATAAGTTAGTAGTCAGAAATGTGATGCCCTAAGGAGGGTGTTACAGTCAGATCTACCCATCTGAGTTGCAAGCCCAACCATCTAAATCACCACACAACCACCGCGACCTTCAACCACAACCCTAGTGGTTTAGATGACTGGAGATCCAAACCGTACCACACGCGACCATGGTGGTTTGGAGGTGGGATCATAAAAGCTTCTGGAAATGGTGCACGAACTTGGTTCGTCAAGCTCGTAGATCCAGTGTGTCACCATATGGGTGGTGCTGCCTCCGCCACTATTGCTCCTTCCTTGGTTGGGCTCGCCGAGGCTTGCGAGTTTTACGCCGTGTGCCACCCACTATCGCAAATCTAATGTGTGAGGCTCATAGAGCTTGGTTCGTCAAGCCATGGTGCGGATCTGGTGCGTGTGGGGATTCGCAACCATTGCGGATCTGGGTGACAGTCACCCAATGCGGCATCAACAGTGAGGCATCTTGGTTGTGGTAAGTGAGAGAAGGGTAGCGATGTTGGTTAGTGCAGTTGGCCGGCCAGAGTTCTTGCTAGAGCAATTTGTCAGAGGTAGACAAGAAGGGAAGACAAAGAGGAGGGAGAAAGTTGTAAGGGACTAAAGTAAAAAAAGAATTGTTTATTGTAAGACCAAAGTGCAAAAAAACTAAAAGACCGTTTTGTAAATACCCAATACTTGTTACTATACTTTTTTTTGGGGGTGCATGGATGGACCAAAGCTAAAGAGTTCACCTTCACCATAAAAGCCACGTAGTGAGAAACGTAGAGAATTCTAATATGAACTACTTTAGGAGTGATCTATGAATGAATCAAGTGCAGATTAGTCATTAATTTATTATTGAAATAAATTAATGATTGAGATTAAAATGTTATATTTAACTAGTAACATTTAAATTCGCACATAAATTTAGTTAAATCATTTTTTTATATGAATAATTGTATATACAAGAAACTTATAAATTTTAATTAACATACACTCAGATTTGTATATAGATATTGTCAGATAAAAAAAGAATGGCGGTTCATCCATGGATTACTTTTCAGGTGATCCATAATAATCTTCTCCAAGAAACCTGTTATGTAGCTCTTTCATCCTTAAAGGGCTACTAAGTGTGAAAATAAATGCAGCTCTTTTTCTCATTGAATATTAATAATTATTCTTATTTTTTATACTTCTTATGTTTTTTGGTAAAAATATGTTAATGAGAATGGACAACTACTACATTAAGTTCATTCCAATGTAAAGATATCAAGAATCGAACCTAAGGCTTCTGTGTAAAGTGTTCTTGATCTTCTCAGATAATCAAATAATTCTAAAAAAAACTTAATGTCGAGCTAAAATTATTAGGCCATAATTATCATACATTTCTTTTCTAGGTTAGTCAAATCACACTTAAATCGTTAAATGGATGGTATTGTAAGCATTTAATTTCCTACTTTTTTTCCTGTTGATCTTTAATATAGATCCGAAGTCCGAACCCTCAACTATTGATGGGAAGCAAGTTACAAAAGTATTTCTCGTTATTTAGATAATCTCTGCTTTATTCAGGATCCCAAAAAAAAGAAAGGTTTTGCCAAGGACTATTCATCCTGGAAGTTGGTCCAAGTGCTTTTCAAATATGAAAGGAAAATATTGTTTTCACATTATTTTTCATCTCACATTATTTTTTATCATATATTTTAATAATTGTGATTAAATAAGATAAAATTATAAAGAAAAAATAATATAATTAATGATATAAAAAATAATATAAAAAGTAATATAAAAAAATATACTAAAAAATCGGGATTAAATATAAATATCTTGTATACCGAAAGAGTTACGTGTATAGATATTTTTTAGTATTACAAAAAAAAATCAACGGATAAAAAAAATCAACAGATCACAAATTTTTGAATTGGAAGTGAAATAATAGATTAAATAATTTGTTCCATTGATTTAAGGTTTGTGCAGGATCTATATTGCCTTTTTTCGTGCAGATAACACTCCTGCATCTTCACATGCCTCAGGTGTTTCATACATGAACTAGAAAATTAATCTCATGTGCAGACTATCAAAGTACAGATTACAAATGATGAGTCGAGACAGAACATAGGAAAATAATATTTAGCCCATCAACTTTTTTTTTTTAATCATCATTTCGAACTTAAAATCTCTTTACTTAATTTTTAAATTTTAATTAATATTACAATAGATTCTTATATTTAATTTAGATCATTTTGTTTTATTTATTTTATAAAGAAAAAAATATATTTAAAATTAAATTTTAATAAATTAATTAATTAATTAATTCTTAATTAGTGTTAATATAAATAAAATAATATCATATAGTATTATTGTTAATAAATTAATAGGTCTAAATTAAATATAAAAATCTATTGAGACATTAATTAAAATTTAAGAACTAATTAAAAAAATTTAAAATTCGTAATAATAATTGATAAAAATATCAAAGTTTAATAGAAGTGCATACTCTTTTTACTATTTACTATAACTATATTATTCTAGCCATGAAAAAGATGAGGATTTTTGCTAGGAACTTAGACTTATCAGGAAATGTCCAATGCCGCTCAAGATCCAAAACCAAGAATTAAATTTTAAGAATTACAAAATGCGGCTGAAAAAAATTAGAACCAATGAGGTTTAATTTCAAATAATTAAAAATACTTTGCTAGAATCAGCTATCTTCATATGCTAAAATTTTGCAAATTAAACTAGTACACAAACACCAAAATTAGCAAATTCTATCAAACTACTGTGTTTTTGTTCTGTTGGTAGGGAAAGAGTAACTCTTGCGCTCCTTTCCACCAAGCTTTGACGAGGCATTGTTATACCAAATCATTCCAGCCACACCTATTACCATCCCAAAAACCACTTGGAGATTGAGACTAAGGGTGTAAATTGGTTCGGGTAAAATCCAAAATAATTAAAGTTTAATTAGTTCGGTTCTTGGATTTAAAATTTCAAAACTGATTCAAACCGAACCAAATCAAACTATTTTTTTTTCTAAACTCGTGAACCGCAATTTTTACCAAATCAAAAACCCTTTCAATTCATTTTTTTCCCAAATCCCTAACCCAGTAGTTACACTCAATCCCTCACCCCTCTACTGCCGCTCGCCGCCTCACCCAGTCGCTGCTCGGCTCACCCTCGTCGCTCGCCCAAAGCCAAGTTCTTCCAAAATGCAACAGCTCATTAGGGAGTGCCACATCCTTGCCAATATTGAAACAAAAGAGATTAAAGTTTGGTTTCAAAATCGTACATAAAGAGTTGAGAAATGCATTATTTGGTTCTTGAAAATGTTTTGTTTTTTTTTCTTGGTCCATATATTCCATCACATTATGAGTTTTTTTTTTTATGAATTTGTGGTGTCTGTAAGATACTTCTGGTTTTAATGCATGTATATTTCTCAAGTCAGGATTAAACAACTCTTTCTCTTTAAAGTAACTAAGAAATCCTTATATTTCTTCTGCTTAGGTTCAGTAGTTAGTACTTATGAATCTTGTCTTTCTGTTGTTGCTTTTACAAACTTCCTGGTATGATTGTTGGTCTTTATATCATGAACTTCAACTTAACTCAACTTAGCTTGAGTTTAACTTCTACAAATGTACTCATTCACAGGAACATATTAGTTGTTATAACATATTGAATGCCTTTTTCCTTTTTAGGATTCTGGGTACATGTTGGCTATTGTAGGGGATGGTGTAGATGATTCACCTGCACTTGTGGCAGATGATTCAACTTTAATGCTTTTAAAATCATATAAGGATAAGGATATCAAATCAAGTTTATGAGGACTTGCATATAATGTTATGATTGTGATTGTTGTTGTCATTGTCATTAGTAGTGTCATATTTTTTCCTGGGTGAATTAGCTATTTTTTATGCCTTCTACTATTACTATTATAGAAAGAATGCTAAGGATGCAATTCAGATATTAAATGGGACAGTTATTAGGAAGCAGATAATGCATCTTTCTTGGTGTCGCAGTCCAGGAAATAAGCATATGAGTTCGTTCTACCTTTTTTTGTAAATTCATCTTTTTTAACTATTTTTACCTTTGACTATCTAATAAGAAAATTGGTTGAGTCTCATTCTTTTCTCATACGTGATCAGTTTGATGATTTTGTGCGCTAAATCTATGAAACTATTATTTTTATGGTAAGGAGTATAGGCATCATTGTATTCCATCACTTAAAGCTTTTAAGGGAACTACCTCCAGAGCAAAGATTTAAAGCAACGACCTTCTATACAATATGGTATGTATAACATGACTTTCTTAACATTCAAAATTGAAGGCATGAATTAAGTTATCTCTTCATAGACATATCATAAAATTTGAATCATACAGAATTAGCATGTGTTAAAAAAAATAATAGTCAACTTAATCACCCGAACCAAACCAAACTAATTGATTTTGATTAGTTCGGATTTATTTTTTCTCAAAATCTGAACCAAACTACCCACTTACACCCCTAATTAAGACCGTACTTCCCAAAGAAAAAGAACCTCATGATTAAAACAAGTACTAATTTCATATGTCCTAGTACTAAAAATAAACGGCTGTAAATCCGCCAATGCAGAAAAATTGGCTGAGGTTGGTACCAACTGCAATATTGCTTGACATAAATATGAACATCTGCCAAAACCAAGACAAAGAAGAGTTAATTAGTTAAAGATTTAAGAAAATATCAACTAATAAGACAAAGCCAACCCAAAAGTGAAAAAAGTCCTACATGACTCCTCATGATTTATCATGTTTATCTACACTGACCAGGCATAAAAAAAATACTTAAAAGAGTCGGCCGCTAAATTAAGCTCTTCAATGTGTACTCTATTCTCAATTTTGCTCCCAAAACTTTTGTTTCAGTTCTGTCCTTTAATAATCAAACTTTTTTTATTGTTTTCTTTTCCTCAAACTTATAAACAGTTCAAACACATGAGAAAATAATTGTTGGGATGACATTTTAATTGCGACAGTGCCCAAGAATTAATCTTATAACAATGCAAAATACTTAGTCAAAGACTAAAAAAAAACTTACAAACAGTTGATGAAATTCTGACCAATTTTTATATGAAAAATAATTTTATACATATTACATATTTATTTATTAGCTTCCACAAACCCACCAATGTTCACAATATCCATGGACAAAATTCCCTTAAATTATTTATGGCAATGAAAGGAAAAAAACAATCCAATTTGACAGTCTGAAGACCACAATAAAAATTTGAAGAATAAAAATTAAAAGTTCGGTACAAATTTAAAACGAAAGATAATTTGTCCACAATGTTAAAGAATAATTTTTTATTGAGAAGATGACTATTAGTACGATCGCAGAGAAAAAAAAATCAATTTCTCATATAAGTCAGGCCTTTCTTTACAATTTTCAATGTTCTGTATCCCCCCTTTTATGGGATAGAACTATCCCCATGTACATATGAAACATTAAATTTGCATTAATCATTTAGCATGCACAGAGCAAATGTTGGAGAGCTGTAAGCTTTAGTTCAATTAAAAAGACAATAGCTACTAAATATAAAAACTCTTTGAGAGGCCCTGTAGACTAAATCTAAGGAAAAATTACCAAAAGTAATAGTAACAAATATCCATTTATGGAAGCAAGAATTTTTTTGTTTTTATTTTTTTTAAAAAAAAAGATCTAAACAAATTTGTAGCAGCATGTAATCAATGTAAAAAGTATATGAGACACCCCAAGCATATACATAAGTTGATTACATATCTAAAATAATGAAGAATGTCTAAATATAAGTCATGTACAGAGAGTTAGAGACACACATGAAAGCAAAAACCTTATAACATCATATGCACAAGTATATGGATACATTTGTAGGTCAAATCAATATTGATTTAACACATCAAGCCATCAACTACAATATGCATATCCATGTAAATCTACATATTCAAACACTCATTTTCTCAAAGAAAATAAATGATTAGGCTCCAAATATTTAATTTATTAGCATTAATATCTTTGCGTGATCCATTACCGAAGAGCCAGTGTTGTAGTCATATCTTTCAACTCTTTTGCTTGTCAAGTGTCAACCAATAATCTAGTAAAGGTCCTAACAACAGTCGTGATGCAGCTTGTGCAAGTGTTGTATGTCCCAATAGTTTGAAAGAAGTTAATGAATACTTTCGTTGAAGAAAATGAATATACTGTACATAAAGGATTTGAAAATCCATGAGTACCAGGTACAAATTAATAGGAAAAAATTCAAATTAAGAAATACTAATTAACACAACATAAGAGTAAACAGGAAGCTGAAACATTAAAAATCTTTATAACACCATGATGTTAAGAAAAGCATTCATGCGAAAATACAAACATAATATGTACGACTACTATTTAGGTTTAGCAATTCTATGTTTGTCAAACTTTCATACCTTTGTTTGTAAAGTTGTGCATGCATGTGTTTGTGCTTGCTTGAATCTATTTGTGAGTTAACTACACCATTAAAGTTTGAACATATGTAGTCCATGTGGGGAAATTTGTAAAAGATGCTAGAAATACACATTTTGACATAAAAATATTATCAAATATATCAATTGCATAAAACTAAAAATTACACAAATGTCTTTGCAGCTGTCTATAGGCATAAATTTGACTCTCTAGAGGCACTTCTCTACATCCGTACTTAAAATCACAATTTGGTGTAAGCTCTTCCCTGTATCCAGAAAAGTGAGGTTGCTAAACAAACCACTGAAATAGAAAGATACCTTACAATTAGAATATATATAAATATAGACGTGGATACGCCAACACGCGTGGTGTTTTCCACATGTTGGTGTATCCACGTAGGATGCACCACGCGTGTTGCCGTATCCACGTGAAAAACGCCACGCGTGTTGGCATATCCACGTGGGATGTGCCATGCTTGTTGGTGTTTCCCACGTGGAGAAAAAATATAAAAAAAGAATGTCACGTTGCATGTGCATGGCACTTAACGCATCCCACGTGGATCTCTTGAGAAATAGCGCCCTGAGACACATGCAATTGACATGCCTACTAAAGAGTGTACCATAATATTGAGAAACATCAATTTCAATTAGCTTATTTATAGGTCAAGTATTTACATTTGATCTGTAAAGTGCAGATACAAATCCACTCAACACTAACGAAGAAAACAAAAGAAAGGCTGGGGAAGAAGAGAATACCTCAAGCTCAACCTTAATCTCCTCATGCTAAAAAGTTTCAAGGGTCAAGAGGTGGCAATGGAAGGAGCCGATAATGTTGACCAGTTACCAATAACGAGGGAGCCATGGGTGAGACAACTAATTGAGAGAGTAATTTTTTACCAAAAAAAATCAAAAGAAAGGGGAAAAAAACGAAAGAAATCGCATGAACAAATAGAGATTTGGGAACAAAATATTACCTTAAGCAAGAGAAATCTATCCATGAATAGATGGAACCTAGAAGAGAACAAATTGAGAGAGAGGAAGCCAAACAACCACAACAAAAGGTTAAGAGGGTTATCAATTGTCATTCAAATTTCAAAATTTGAATGTAGATGGGAGTCGGGAGATAAATGCAACCTGAAACTGTGAAACCCAAAAGGATAATGGGTGAGAAATGGACTGAAAAAAACTTCACCTTACACCAAAGAGGAAAATTTTGGGAGGATGAAAAAGAATGAAGGTGCGGGTGAATCCTCCCACACCCACTTAATTGATTGATTTTAGATGAAGATTTGGACTTGAGTTCCTAATATCTGATTACCTTGTAGGAAATATAAGAGGAAGCTCTACAACTTTGATGAAGAGCTCGAAGTCTGACTCGGATGTCTAAGGACACACACATGCACTCAAAAAAATCATATCTCAAGATGTGAAAAGTCAAGATTAAACAACTTCACCTTGAGGTTTGGAAAATTATTTGGGAGGATGAAAATAGAATGACAACTTTGAAGAACACTTTTCGTGGTTCTGAAGGTCAGACACGAAATTTTCATCCTCAACCATCCACTCATCCATCCACTAATCCCATCCACTTCCACTCATCCACTAACTCAACTCCATCACAACCCCATGATTTGGTATTTCCCACTCAAGTGATTTTTCACTAATTCAACCACTCAACCATTCCACTCACTCATCCACTAAAACACTAATCCATCCACTCAAACACTTTCTTCCCATTCCAACTAGAGAGCACACATGATTTGGTAAAGCATGATATGTTAGACACTCTCAATGGGCGAGTACACGAGGAGAGTAGCCATACTTGCAGCATAAGGTCATAACCTTTTAAAGAACTTAGTGGATTGTAGAATCTATCCCTATAAGTGAATTGCTAAAAAACGCAAGACTTGCCTACTTTAAGGCCATGAAGGAGGCCCCACAAGTCAACCATGACAGTAGAACATATACCCAACTTACATTGAAAACCCACAAGGTTATCACCATTTTCATTTCCACAAGACCACCATTGGAAATAAGATATCATGGTTCCTCACAGCATCAGGTTATACCATTAATTCATTGGAAATAAAAATTGGGTTTGCATTATTGCAAAGCAACAATTTCCCACAAGAAGATTGTAACAAAAACATTCTAAGAAAACAATTGCAGAGCAAAAGGAATCTACTACTGACAAATCAACTGATTATGCTACTCCAACGTGAATCATCCTAGACTACATAAACAGGAGAAAATCAATCCACATTTCAGTAGACACAATCTATAATCTATACTGCAACAATTCAACCATATCAAAAGCACCAGTAAAAATGTAATGAAATTCATTAGATTTCATGGTACAAAATTTAAAAGTTGCAGATACAATACATAACCCAGAAGTGTATAAAGAGAAATTGGTACAGAAGGGACTGGGGCCTTTTAAATTTCTCCTCTATAACCTCCAGATCCAAAATAATCCTTTCTATTATTTGCAATCGCCATGCTCTTCTGATGTTCTAATTTAGGACAATCACGGATGCAATGGCCAAGCCCACCACAATATGCACATCCCTTGACCCCACTTATGTCTGTGATTGCATCATTATCTTCTATTGGATCATTCAGCTCGGCCAAAACTAGGGGAATCCTTTGTTTTGCTTCTTGCAAGAGGTGTTTCAAATTAAGTAATGTTGTCTCACTTTGATTCTTGTTTATAAATGTTGTCGCTATACCAGTCTTGCCACATCTTCCAGTCCGTCCAATCCGAAGGACATAATTTTCAATTTCAGTTGGCATGTCATAGTTAATGACATGCTGAATATCAAGAAAATCCAAACCTTTGGATGCAACATCAGTTGCAATCAACACATCTTTCTTTCCAGCCTTAAAAGTTGAAATGGCATACTCTCTATCTTCCTGATCCTTGCCTCCGTGAATAGCCACTGCTTCTAATCCTTTCAAGAGAAGACATTCGTGAATGGCATCGACATCAGCCTTATTCTCACAAAATATTAGAACAGGAGGTGGGGTTTTTTGCACACACTCAATGAGATAAACTATTTTTGCCTCTTGCTTAACATACTTTACCTCCTGGATCACATCAAGATTTGTTGCCCCCGCACGTCCCACATTGACAATAATAGGTTTCATCAAAGCGCTTCTAGCAAAGTTCTGAATCTTGGTTGGCATAGTGGCAGAAAATAAAAGAGTCTGCCTTTGAACTTTGAAATAATCAAAAACTTCTCTTATATCATCTTCAAATCCCAAATCTACTAATCGATCAGCCTCATCTAATGTTAAATACCTACAGTTATCAAGATTCATTTTCTTCTTAGCCAACATATCCTTCATTTAAATTCTCTTCATTTCTTGTGTGATTTTGAACTGTGATCGTTTTGATTGGCCATTTTCTTAATGAGCAGTTTCTAGCCAATCGGGAGTGGCAACAACAATATGAACACCCTTTTCACAATCTCAAGCTGTGATCTCATATCCACTCCACCAATACAAAGCAAAGGCCTAAGCTCTGGATATCCAGTTTCCTTCAAAGGTATCAAGAACTGTTCAACTACTTCATATGTCTGCCTAGCTAGTTCCCTTGATGGACAAATAATCAAACCAAATGGACCTTCTCCAGGAACAATAGGCATCATAATTTCCTCTTGCATAGCTACCATAATCATTGGCAACACAAAGACCAGAGTTTTCCCCGAGCCCGTGAAAGCAATCCCAATCATATCCAGCCCAGATAAGATAACAGGAAGGCCTTGCACCTGAATAGGTGTCGGTTACACAATCCCCTTCACTTTCAAATTCTTCAAAATTGGCTCCGAAAACCTCATATCCTTAAAATTCTTAATTGGAGGCGGGATATCTTTGCCATCAACTATTGTATGCCACTGCTTTTGAATCAAATCACATTCCTTTTTAGACATCCTTCTCACATGCAAAGGTAGCTTCCACCCGGTAAGCAAAGGTTCGGTATAAGTGATTCCCTTAGCTAATTCGCGCACAGGCATAAGGGTTTTTCTATCAGACAAGTTCTCAATCATCTCCTTCTCCTGTTGAACAATCTGCTCAATGACACTAATCTCGAGTTGTTCTCGTTTCATCTGTGACGCCTTAACTAGAAGACTGGGCTTAGTTTCAGCCACTCTTTGTCTCTCCAAATCATCATCGGTGGCAGAAGAAGCCTTCCCTTTGCGTTGAAGAATCTTCTGAGCTTCCATGGCCCTACGCTTGGCCACATGCACATACTCCACGTAATCATCGTCTTCTTCCATCTTTACTAGCTACCAATTTGAGTTCAGAATAGTAGTTCTTTTGATCCTATTTGCATTTCAAAGAAAAATCAAAGCCAAAATAAAAACAAGCAGCAAAATTTAATGAACAAGAAAAACCCTATGCTTCAAGATCTACTAGGGTTTGAAACTTTTTTTTAAAGACAAACAAAAGTTGTCCATGAATAAAGATTCATGGAAGGGAGAGCGAAGATCACAGATGATGAATAATCTTTGAATGAAAAAACAATTACATGAATAGAGAAACAGACCGGTCACTGATTCATTCAACAGCTTCGACCGAGAAACACAGCTATGGTGGGATGAAAAAGTCAACAAAACATTGACACCGCCTTGCGCCTGCACCCTTGGGTCTGGACTCTGGAGTTTTACTGGGTGGGTCACTCTCCTTAGCTATGTTAAAATTTTAAAACCCATGGGCCTTGCAAGTGTTCTATGATCACACATTAAACTGGGCCAGGTTAGCCCATGAATGACTTGAATGTGATTTTTCAACATTCAGTCCAATGTTGACCAAAAAAAAATTCAGTCCAATAATTTCTACTTAACTTTTTTTTTCTCCCTATAATTTGAAGGTTAAGGAGAGGGAAGGTTATGTCACAAATAAAGCTGTTAACACATTGAAATGGGCTTGGTTGCCAGTTGAAGATTCAAAAAACTATTGTGTTGGTCCAATGATGGAAATGGCCTTCGGGCCATTGCGTTGGGTGAGACAAGGCCTAGCAAGTTTTCAGTTTGGAGTTTGTTAGCCCAATTTATGTTATTTTGTTGAGTTACTAGTGTAGAAGCTCATGCAACGCACGACAGAAGAAATATATAAACTGTGTTAAGATGATAATGGTTCCAAATATAAGTCTATCATTTTTTTGTTGCCAACAGAAGGAGAAAAAAAAATTATAGTATCATTTATCATGTAATGTATTTTTAATTATTTAACATGACATCATTTATACTTACAGTGAACATAAACAAAGACCATGAAACACTGCAGCACAATCCTTATCACAACTTTGCAGCCATCAACATGCATCTAGATAAAACAAATTACGGGATGAAGACCTTAAATTATGAAATCAAAGCTATATATTGTATCGAAAAAAGGACATCTAATTACTAGACACAAAAATAATTTGTTTGTAATTGGGTCTAAGTATTTGCATTCAATTTTGAGCTTAAGTGGGTGCTAAATTACAACTAAAAGTATTTTGTTGGTAACTTAATTTCCTGATATAAGTTTTTTTTAATATTCTACTGCTTTAACAGTCATCACTTGCCAGATGCAATCTTGTTGCCTTGATGTGATCTCTCACCTAAAGTTCTATTATTTCATCTTGATATAAAATAATAATACATCTCATATCAGTAGTATACGTCCCAAGTGCCTCAACTTGATCTGCCAAACTTTCTGAAGCAGAGTAGTTGTTCATCCTCAAGTTACTATGGCACTTCTTGATTTCAAAATGACAAAACAACTTGTTCAAGACATTCCCGCATTCTCTAAGCCCATCAACACAATATTCAAGTTGTTTTCTAACAAATCTGCTATCTTGCTACACTTATCAACAAAACCTCATTTACATTTAAAGGAGTTACAATAATCCCCGTTAGTGGCTGATCTATATATATACCACATAAGACTAAAAATGCTTATAAGCATATACTTGAAAACTATATATCCTACCAATGTATAAAACCTTCACCAAACTTCCCTTGCTTTACATATCTAAGCGTATATATATATATATATATATATATATATATATATATATATATATATATATATATAAATGAGTTACAACAACCTGATTGTGTAGAGCAATTCACATATAAAAAGTCTATGGGAAAATTGTTTGAATAAAAACAGCATTTGTATAACAGAATATAAACTCCATATATAAAAAGGCAAGCACTTGAAACCAATTTTAAATCATCAATAAAATCTGAACATTTTCCCTACAACCATAACCATTCTAATTGGATGTATAAACTAATAACCAAAAAGTTCTGCACAGCAATAAAACATATCAATAACACTACTTAATCAAAATCAAGGGATGAGGGCACGAAGCAAATTCCGTTGTCCGTCAAGCAGTTCAAGAAATATATTGTTTCTTCCTTTCAACTGCAAATGAGAGCAGAAAGTGTTCCACCCTACAATTATCCTTGCTTCGTTAAGTTTCCGTTTAGGATGGTGAAGTCCAAATTCCCACTTGCTTCCATGCTCTTCCACGAAAGTGATCGAACTGAGGTTAACATTGAGACACGATTGAACAAATCCAGCAAGCAGAGGCTACAGAAAAGCAGTACAATAAGAATATTAGAAGTACTAATTTGTAAAGGTCAATGTACAATATAAATCTATCTTTTATATAAAAGTATTTTTTAAAAAAGTACCCAACCTGATGGTTCTTAGCACTATAAGGGGTTATTATTATTTCCTGCATCAATAGAGGTGTGTCCGAAAATTTAGATGAATTGTCCATTTCTTTGTCGAAGTCACTTCTATTTTATGGTAACTCGACTTAATCAAAAAGTATGATTCTCTAACATACTGTAGAATAACCTTAGTTTTCGTAACCAAATTACATTGCTGAACAAAGATAGACCAACCAGTTGTTAGCAAACCTCCATTTGAAGTTTTTTCAAATCGGACACTATATATTTGTCCATCAACAGCACCAATGGTTGGTTTACGACCTATCTGAGCCAAATTCAGATGTGATGCTCATAGGTAGAACACCATAACCCTTGAAAATAATAAAGCAATTTAACAGCATTATAATCCATACCTTGTAAATGTTAAAATATGGGAAAAATCATTGAAATCACTTTACAGTTACTACCTTGGCAAACTCATTTTTGACCTCAACAGCAATTGGAAACCTTCTCGGACGTGATGTTGAAGCACCATGAGCCATTTTTTCGTGTAAAGCTATTTGAAATACAGCAACTCATCAAATAGATCATTCAATATATTTTAAAAAAAAATTATTCATATGATACAAACATTTAATAGAACGAAAATAAATTAATTATACAAAATAACATGTTTTGAACATAGAAGCAAAGTAATTAATACTGGAAACAGCTTAAAAGGAATTAATAACTGTAAGTAACAAAAACTATTTTATATAAGCAAACAAATAACACATCAAAATTACAATTGAAGCCAGATAATGACATATTAACTGTGGGTGTGGATCACAAACCAACAACCATGAATGCTATTAGATGTAGAAGCATTATTCAGTAGATACTTTTCTCTTTATCTTTGTTACGTTTTCGATGTAAATAATTAATAAGAATCACAATACGAAAAAATCATTTTTTTTCTTCTTGTGAGGACTGTAGCTAAAGAGCAATAGTGGCAAGAATAGTTGTTCGATCCTTCAGAGAGCCTAAAAATTGCACATATAAATTCATGATAATGCGTTGTGCGTAAGGGAGGTAAGTTATTCAGTGGATTGAGCAATGCATGTATTTTATCAAATCATTGGTAAATATCTGTTGAAGGGGGGGTGAATACTGATTTTTATACATGGTAGTTAACTTTGTTTCTACTATACACAAGTAGTTTATAAATAGACAGCAACACCAGACATTTGATTTCACCATATTAACATTATGCACACTGTCTAAAAATTATATAATAATTGAAGTCTCATATAAGAAGTTAAGTTCCTGTACTTATACCAAAACTATAGCTATTTGCCACCCCTAACAAAATTTAATCTTAACTTTTTGCTGCTAGCTTCCTCTTTACTCTTTAGTAACAACGGAAATCAAGCAAAATTAGATTTTATTGGTTTCAGTAGAAACCAGTTATTTTACATTGCAATATTTCCTCAACCATTTAAACACTGCCCTGTGACTGAAGAAACCACACAATCTTTTACATAAGCGCAATCCTATGATCTGGGGTTAATACATTTCCAGATTGTAACTATGTCCCAAAAAATCCGTAACAAAAGTTCAATACTGATTGTGATTTCTAAACTTCTCTAGCAAACTTGCAAGGCATCAGTAGTAACATGCGTAGGGCCAGAAGTCCATACTTTTAAATAAATAATTAACATGCATCGCCATATTCAGCTGCTACCTGAATTATGTATTGCATTATGCCAATCTTCCTGCTATCTCAAGTTAGAAAAGGAAAGAATGAAAATTAAGAGTGATGCCACCACATATGCATGCATTTGAATAAGTGTATTGTAGAATAAGCCCTCTGAGGCTCATGACTCTATTTAAAGTGCCACATCCACACAATGACATTATGCGAATGAAATGTAAAAGTTGATTTTGTCAGTTTCATTTAATTTGGAACACTGGAAGCATGATTCTGATCTCCCTGGATGGCAGAAATCAAATTTGCACAGCAGCATAAATAAATGTAGCTCAAGAGTAGCCTACAGAAACTCGAACATGTTGTTGGCATTCACTCTATAAAAAAGAATGAGTAAAGAAATATAACTTGAAAGATAAAATAAAATTGGTATAAAGGCAACATGCATTTTGAAGCATACATGTTGGGATCCTATATCACATTTCAACCAACAAAAATACCAACATTTGACACTTTCATTGACCATAGAAACACAGCTCTTCCTCAAAAGGTATTGAGAATTCAGATCAAACAACACCAACACAACAGCTTCAGACTCATCTTTAACCTTCACTTTAATTAGATATGTATTTTATTTATAAAAACTTTGCATTAATATTACAAAATTGTTTAATATTAACCAAATCATAAAATATCATATTCACAAACAATCCAACAATAATGACAGAATCTACCTTGGGGTAACATTAAATACAGGACAAAAACAGATGTCACAGTAATAGACCCCAGACTCAACATTAACAGCCCTGTTGCAACTACAGGCAGGATACCACCACTTTTCATCTTTCAGAATCTCCTTCACAGTGCCCATAATAATACAAAAACCATCCTATCAAAATAGTTCAAAGAATAAGAAATTAATAAAGACCAAAAGAATAGACAGAAAACAAAACCATGAGATATAGAATATATAAAAGTGAATAACCACATGACATAAAATTAGTACATACTTCAAAAACTCAAAAATTAATACAGACCAAAAGAATAGACAAAAAAAAAACCATTAGATATAGAATATATAAAAGTGAATAACCACATGAGATAAAATTAATAGAGATTATAGAGATACAAATACCTCTTTGGTCAGAATTAGGTCCTGCACAGACTTCTTCGGATAGAGGCACATAAAATTATCCTCTAGGGAATTGTTATTGCCATCAACCATAACATTAATTTGTTGGTGAACAACAACATCCATATCACCAATGATAAATAAATAAGGACCAATTTCAGACATAAATAAATATCAACAAAAACACGAAGAACACTCGAAAAAAAGAGCACAAGCCGGTTCCTGAACTCAACAGCTTCAGAAATGTTAGGGTTATACAAAACCCTGCTAGCATGCAGTACAGTTTGAATCACTGTCTTCCCTGACAAAGCAGAGGAAACAAACAATTATATAACAGAAATAAATAGGAAGAACAACATAATATTTTATTAAAAAAATGAAATAAAAAGGAATTAAAAGATAACAACCAAATCTAAACCAACCTTTGAATGTCTTGACTTTGGCAAAGTGCACCACAATAACAGGCTGCTCTAAATCACCAATGGCAATGAAACCATTCAATTGATCAACAAACTCCCCAAATAATGCACCCTCAATTTATAACCCCTGGACACAACAGATGAATCAAAATTGAAAACTTGAGCGATTAAAGCAGACAAACTAATTATTCAGCAAATCATATATCTCTTAATACAACAAAAAAATAAGAAAATGAAGTATTTACATGTCATCTGACATCTCAATCACAACCATCTTCGTCATCTTTCCATCCCTTTCATATTCCTTCTTGTTTACAACAGCAGTCGACAATCCAATAACATCTAGACATATAGTATAGAGAACTGAAACTTAGGTGTGTAACTTGGTCTAAAAAAGATTTTGCTAGCATAATAAAGCATAATAAACAATGCCCTTGTGAAAATAAAACAAATCATCATACCTATCAGGAAATCAGAATCCCCATCACAGCTTAACACATCACTGAATGGGGTTGAATTCAGACTATATTGTGGAACCAACATAAGAGTAGCTTGGGCAACAGAAGTCCTAAATTGAAACACCAAACAATATTCATGCCTAGTAGCATGATAGGAGCCCAAGTTTGCAAGTGACACATCATATGGGAATAAGGAAAGAAAAACTAACAAAGTATAATCAGCTGCCTTGTTCTGTATAATCAGATGAACTCAAAAAGGGGGGAAGGGAGAAAATTAACACTTCCAAACTAAAATGGCCATAAAGTATGTTAAGTTAGAAAATCTTCTTGTAAAATATGGTGTCCCATCGAGTAGGTTTAAAAACTTTGTTCCTAAATTAAAATCTCCCTGCTTTATGCATAACAAAGAAAATCTCCAAGAAAAAAAACAGAGAGAAAGAAATAGAAATAAAGAAAATAAATAAAGCATTATTTGTACCCAAGCTCAAATAAATGGCCCTACACAAATCAAACTCAAATCATTGTTCACATTATATCACATCCCATTTTTTTTTAAGCAGGTTCATTGAACAAAATCAAGAATTATTGCTTATCACCAAAATTGAATTGTAATAAAAATTATTATGTTTCAAATTTGAATAATTTTTTTCTTTAGTTTCTACATTAATCTAACAATTAAAACAAACAACATATGTTTCAAGAACAATAACAAATGTATTAGAAGCATATGGATAAGTTTTAAAATGCAGATATCTAATATCATGCACAACAATTCAAAAAACCTGAGTTTTGGATATTATAACTTATAATCGTACAGCTCAAATCCTATATATGGTCATGCACTGCAAAATATATAGCTTAACTCAAAATGTATAGCTTAACTCAATCAATGCAGCAGTTAGCAAGAAAGATTCATTCCAATCACCACTAACTAAATGCCAATAACAATACAATAACTACACTTTCAATTATATAAAAGTATACAATAACTTAAAAATGCAGCTTGCAATATCGTTATAAAGAAACTGAAGGGAAAAACAAAAGAATAGAAGAAATAGACATGCATAAGAGTCTGATAGTAAAAACAAATAGGAGATTTTCATAATAGCAGACACTCAACACCCTTCTCTATGTTCCAAACAATGCTGACCCCAAAAAAAAAACCACACTCCAAAAATGTACCAAAAATAGGTTCCTAAAAGAAATATAGCAGTAAAGGAATGAACTTTATGGAAAAGGAAAAAAAAGAGGATGAAGTATCCGCCCCTCTAGAAATTTGCTTTAGCCTTATTGTGACAGCTAGACCTTGTCATCCAATATCTTCTTCAGTTGTTGTCCAATATCTGCTTCAGCTTCTGTAGTCTGAACAACAAATTATAGACAGTTGTCACAGTAACTTTAAAGCTAAGCAATAACGTAAAACTTTCCACTTCAAGTTAAGCTAACTTTTTGTTCCCTTTTAACATTATGACATAAGATATGCCAAAAAAATAATTGTCGTCAAACAAATCTGCATCATGACATAGCCAAGTAAATAACTCAGCATCTATATAACGTGAATATAATTATGAGAAAAAAAACCTGAATAGTGATTTTGCAGAAATCACTTGTCTGAATATCTTGGTTAAAAAAAAGAGAATACTGCAGATAGATATATATATGTAATGAGATCACCTAAATTGGGAAGCATTCAAAGACTTGAAAAAGAGTAAAAAAAAACACATTTCAGTGAAACCATTACAGAAAAATCTTCTATCAACCTCTATAAAGTATTAATATGCTTTCATTGCATAATAAGAAATAAGAAGTGAAAACCACATATCTGCAATCCATCGTAGGTATTCGCAATCTTTTATGATTTGACAGGAGCGGCAACTACATTCCCTTTAGTTTAAAATTGACACAAATGGTGCTTTTGAGAAACAGGTCCTGAAGCTTCCACTGCTTCAACGCTGAACCTGTGTTCACGATTTATTTCACAATCAATAAATTTTCTTCCTGTTTCCTAGAGAAAAAAATGCAAAAAAATTGAAGATGAATAAAAAATGATCATTTAAGAAAAAGGTCGTACAGTTTTCTATGTTCATTACATTTTAATATATAAGTACGATATTTTTTTTCTTTTTTTGATCCCATAAGCACGATCTTACTTAAATAATGGTCCTTTTTTTAAAATTTTTTTTATCTAGCCTATTTTATTATGTGGATTCAAACGCGGATTAGGCCACAGATTTTGGTCAAATTCAGAGACTTCTCCAGCTGATTCTAGTTTTTGAAATAAGCTTTCAAAATCAAAATCTGACTTTTATTTTTGGTTTTAAAAGATGGATTCACACTTGATAAAAAGTTGTTACGTGTAAATAACAGCAAATACTAACTATGTCTTTGTTTCATGTTCCATTTTCTAAAGTATAATAAAAAAGAGTCAAAAGACAAGCACGACAAAATCTTTCAGGTATTCATTAATTATCCCAAGTTTTTCCATGCTCCACAATCATTTTATAATACGTATGTCAGAAAATTATGGCATGACCCTCTTTTATCATTTCGAGTTTGAGGAATTATAAAATGAAACTGCATTTCAAAATCAACATAATTAAAGAACAACTAAACTCACCTGAGGTTATATTGCCACCAGCATCACCACAACCCAAGAACGGTCCCTATTAAATTAAACAGCACAAATAATAATCATAATCATTAGAACTTAAAATGAAAAAAAAGAAAAGAGAGAGAGAGAGAGAGAACCTGAGAGCGAGCTCTTTGAAGGTCTTGTTCGAGCTGGGTAAGCTTTAATCTACTTGACTCTAGATGCTGCACATAAGCCTGTTTCCAATATAGAGAAGGAAAATGGCAGCAGCAAGCACATTAATTAGCACAGTTTATTTGAGGTTCCACTTTTTCATTATAATTATAATATCTGCTATTTCTAATAAACTAAATGTATTTGAAGTTGTACGGCAGAATATGTGATGGGACACAACTTTTTCCTGAGAGGGTTTTTCCTTGCAGCCTCTCTGTTCTGTGCTAAACGTCTCAGTGTCCAAAACCAAACCAAAGCAAACATGAAAATCTTGACTTAGCTCCTCCTACGTAAAACCACAGAATAAAAATACTTTGGAATATAATATATATTATAAATGAACATATGTGTAAGTGTGTGCTTGTCATATTCAAAACCTTTGCAGCTTGTGGCTTCTCTGATGTGGAACCAGCTCCCTTCCTCTACAATAGAAAGAACCCATAGTTTAATTTATTTTTTTCACAAAGAAAGAGATTATTTCAGAGGAGAAAGGCTAGAAAATAGAGAGGTAAACACAAATGTTAAATTACTCAGCCCAGTGTAGAATATGGGACTAGAAAACCAGAAAAATATAGCCATAGCAGTAGCTTTTTAAGTTGCTAAAACAAATCTAGGAGGGAAATGAAGAAAATTGTTCAACATTACCCAACTTCATCCTAGCTTTGAGGTTGGCAAAAGCAAAAGCTTACAGAGATGCTATGCTTTGAACCAAGAATGCAACATAAAATGAATATTAATTAGAGTGCTCACAGAATTTCTGGGAAGCATTTCTGAATGCAGAGGCCCCTTATTAGGCCATTTCTGTTGAGGAGGCATGCAATCATCAATATGATATGGGTAGCAAAAAACATCATTATCTGCCATTGTTTTGGTGTATATTGTGGTTTAGATTTCCAACTCCAAAATTGACTTGGGAGAAAGCAGGAGTGTTCTTCAGTGAAGTGGGCGTGGGTCACTATTATATTAATGAGAAACATTGATAAAGGACTGAAAAGATATTCTCACTTTGTTTTTTTGTTTGTCACGTTTCTCTTTCACTCACTCTCTCTCTCATATTTCATGTCAGACATTCATTAGAAAATCGTTCAGGAATCAGGAAAACTGTGTTCTTTTGATTTTCTGAGAGCTGTTGGGATCTGTGCTGTTCTTTTGTGAAGATATGCACAGAAGGAAAAGAGAGAGAGAAAAAGACCAAAACAGTACTAATAGTTACATTAAAGAGGCCAAGTTTCTGTGTGTTTTGGAGACATGGAAAGAGAGAACTGAGAGATAAACAGTGGTGGAAACAGTAGTTGTTGATTAAGAACCTTTTCCTGAGCTAATTTGGCTGCTGATTGATTCTGTGAAGGGCCTGTTTTTGAGGCATCACTTGCCATCTCCTGTTGAAGTTGGTGTTGTCGCTGCTGCTGTTGAAGCTGCAGATGTTGCTGATCAAAAGCCTGATGATCTGAAGAAGATGCCTTTTTACTTATTGGACATTCTGTTTCAAACTGGGGCTCAGTTTTGCTTGAAGAAAGGGTGTTCACACTTGATCCTGAATCAGTGCTTTCCCCTCCTGACTTGGAACTTCCCTGTATTTGGAAATCCACCAAAAGTTTTGATTGAGATGCCAAATACCAACAGTAATATGCCCCATTTATTCCTAGTTTCCTCAGAAGAAGGAAAGTAATCTCTCCTCAATGAATATATGATTCACAATATAAGGTTTTCAGACAGAAAAAAGCACATATCAGTGATCAGTCTCATACTTACCACTTTGTTTGGTTTTGAGCAACTATGTGTATGGCCTTGCTACTGCAATTAAGACCCCACCGTCCATCCACATTGCCATCACAATAGAATAAAATAATCGTCAAATTTCCTGTAAGAAACTGAAATCAATGAAATTAGATCAGGAATTCTGATTCAAATAACTTTGATAACCTAATGAGTCATAAAAAATACCCTTTGCACCATGACATCTACATTAACCTTTTGTGTAATACCAACTGGAACTGCCAGCAAATTACGATTGGAGTAAACACTAACCTGCAATTAAATAATGAGGGAGCCATGGGTGAGACAACTAATTGAGAGAGTAATTTTTCACAAAAAAAAAATCAAAAGAAAGGGGAAAAAGACGAAAGAAATCGCATGAACAAATAGAGATTTGGGAACAAAATATTACCTTAAGCAAGAGAAATCTATCCATGAATAGCTGGAACCTAGAAGAGAACAAATTGAGAGAAAGGAAGCCAAACAACCACAACAAAAGGTTAAGAGGGCTGTCAATTGTCATTCAAATTTCAAAATTTGAATGTAGATGGGAGTCGGGAGATAAATGCAACCTGAAACTGTGAAACCCAAAAGGATAATGGGTGAGAAATGGACTGAAAAAAACTTCACCTTACACCAACAACAACAACAACAACCAAGCCTTTTCCCACTAGGTGGGGTCGGCTACATGGATCGAACGCCATCGTGTGTGGGAGAAAAGTCTTGAGAAAAGCCATTCAAAGAATGTATTCTCCATCGATCTACTCTTCTTAACTAGCCTCTCCTTACGTGTCCAAAAGGAGATTCTCTCATCTTTTAATGGGCATTCATTCCTAATCCTATCTTGTCTAGTATGGCCACACATCCAACGCAACATCCTCATCTCCGCGACACTGATCTTGTGCTCTTGTTGGCTTTTTACCGCCCAACATTCAAAAAAACTTCACCTTACACCAAAGAGGAAAATTTCGGGAGGATGAAAAAGAATGAAGGTGCGGGAAGTCAGAATCCTCCCAAACCACGTGATTTTAGTGAAGCCAGCTTCTTCCCATTCCAACAGAGAGCACACATGATTTGGTAAAGCATGATATGTTAGACACTCTCAATGGGCGAGTACACGAGGAGAGTAGCCATACTTGCAGCATAAGGTCATAACCTTTTAAAGAACTTAGTGGATTGTAGAATCCATCCCTACAAGTGAATTGCTAAACCCACAAGACTTGGCTACTTTGAGGCCATGAAGGAGGCCCCACAACTCAACCATGACACTAGAACATATACCCAACTTACATTGAAAACCCACAAGGTTATCACCATTTTCATTTCCACAAGACCACCATTGGAAATAAGATATCATGGTTCCTCAGAGCATCAGGTTATACCATTAATTCATTGGAAATAAAAATTGGGTTTGCATTATTGCAAAGCAACAATCTCCCACAAGAAGATTGTAACAGAAACATTCTAGGAAAACAATTGCAGACCAAAAGGAATCTGCTACCGACAAATCAACTGACTATGCTACTCCAACGTGAATCATCCTAGACTACATAAACAGGAGAAAATCAATCCACATTTCAGTAGACACAATCTATAATCTATACTGCAACAATTCAACCATATCAAAAGCACCAGTAAAAATGTAATGAAATTCATTAGATTTCATGGTACAAAATTTAAAAGTTGCAGATACAATACATAACCCAGAAGTGTTCAAAGAGAAATTGGTACAGAAGGGACTGGGGCCTTTCAAATTTCCCCTCTGTAACCTCCAGATCCAAAATAATCCTTTCTATTATTTGCAATCGCCATGCTCTTCTGATGTTCTAATTTAGGACAATCACGGATACGATGGCCAAGCCCACCACAATATGCACATCCCTTGACCCCACTTATGTCCGTGATTGCATCATTATCTTCCATTGGATCATTCAGCTCGGCCAAAACTGGGGGAATCCTTTGTTTTGCTTCTTGCAAGAGGTGTTTCAAATCAAGTAATGTTGTCTCACTTTGATTCTTGTTTATAAATGTTGTCGCTATACCAGTCTTGCCACATCTTCCAATCCGTCCAATCCGATGGACATAATTTTCGATTTCAGCTGGCATGTCATAGTTAATGACATGCTGAATATCAGGAAAATCCAAACCTTTGGATGCAACATCAGTTGCAACCAACACATCTTTCTTTCCAGCCTTAAAAGCTGAAATGGCATACTCTCTCTCTTCCTGATCCTTGCCTCCGTGAATAGCCACTGCTTCCACTCCTTTCAAGAGAAGATATTCATGAATGTCATCGACATCAGCCTTATTCTCACAGAATATTAGAACAGGAGGTGGGGTTTTTTGCAGGCACTCAAGGAGATAAACTATTTTTGCCTCTTGCTTAACATACTCTACCTCCTGGATCACATCAAGATTTGCTGCCCCTGCACGTCCCACATTGACAATAATAGGTTTCACCAAAGCGCTCTAGCAAAGTTCTGAATCTTGGTTGGCATAGTGGCAGAAAATAAAAGAGTCTGCCTTTGAGCTTTGAAATGATCAAAAACTTCTCTTATATCATCTTCAAATCCCAAATCTACCAATCGATCAGCCTCATCTAATGTTAAATACCTGCAGTTATCAAGATTCATTTTCTTCTTAGCCAACATATCCTTCAATCTCCCAGGAGTGGCAACAACAATATGAACACCCTTCTTCACAATCTCAAGCTGTGATCTCATATCCACTCCACCAATACAAAGCAAAGGCCAAAGCTCTGGATATCCAGCTTCCTTCAAAGGTATCAAGAACTGTTCAACTACTTCATATGTCTGCCCAGCCAGTTCCCTTGATGGACAAATAATCAAACCAAATGGACCTTCTCCGGGAACAATAGGCATCATAATTTCCTCTTGCATAGCTACCATAATCATTGGCAGCACAAAGACCAGAGTTTTCCCCGAGCCCGTGAAAGCAATCCCAATCATATCCCGCCCAGATAAGATAACAGGAAGGCCTTGCACCTGAATAGGCGTCGGTTGCTCCCCTTCACTTTCAAATTCTTCAAAACTGGCTCCGGAAACCTCATATCCTTAAAATTCTTAATTGGGGGCGGATATCTTCGCCATCAACTATTATATGCCACTGCTTTCGAATCAAATCACATTCCTTTTTAGACATCCTTCTCACATGCAAAGGCAGCTTCCACCCGGTAAGTAAAGGTTCGGTATAAGTGATTCCCTTAGCTAATTCGCGCACAGACATAAGGGCTTTTCTATCAGACAAGTTCTCAATCATCTCCTTCTCCTGTTGAACAATCTGCTCAGTGACACTAATCTCGGGTTGTTCTCGTTTCATCTGTGACGCCTTAACTAGAAGACTGGGCTTAGTTTCAGCCACTCTTTGTCTCTCCAAATCATCATCAGTGGCAGAAGAAGCCTTCCCTTTGCGTTGAAGAATCTTCTGAGCTTCCATGGCCCTACGCTTGGCCACAGGCACATACTCCACATAATCATCGTCTTCTTCCATCTTTACTAGGTACCCATTTGAGTTCAGAATAGTAGTTCTTTTGATCCTATTTGCATTTCAAAGAAAAATTAAAGCCAAAATAAAAACAAGCAGCAAAATTTGATGAACAAGAAAAACCCTACGCTTCAAGATTAGTGGAAAATTATTGGAATTTTCAGTCACTCTCGGATACATCCTATACCCTGATGACAAGACAGGGTATAGGATGTCATCAGGGTATAGGATGTATCCGAGAAGTCCACATGTAGACGCTGGTTTGAGGACTTTATGATACCCACTCTCCTGCACAATTTGCAGAACGTTCTGAACCAACAGTAGAGAGAAGAAGGAGAAGTTGGGAAAAGAAGGAGAGGTTAGAAAAAAAGACGTGTCGTGCCTCGGTAGAGAGTAGGATGAGAGAAGGAGAGAGAAAATGTGGTGTGCATAAAAGGACCAATGCACCCTCAATCTTAAAAATAAATATATCATCAGTTAAGTAAAAGGAAAGATAAAAGTGTAAATAATAAAAAGTTAATGTAAAATAAATTAATAATAATAGAAAGACAATTTTACCCTCCATCCAACAGATCACATTTCATCATAATTTAAAACTGTAGACAAAAACGTAATTTAACTTACAAATATTGCTGGGAGGTTACCCTTGTAAAGAAAGTTCGACACGTGAAACGAACAGGAAGAACTACAGTAAAATAAAAGGTTCAATAATTATATAGTGTATAGATTTGAGTTAACTTATTAAACTCGACTCATTTTAATATATTTTTACTTATAAATCTAAGCATGACTTATATTTATACTTAGAAATGATATACTAATGAAGAATTACTAACAACAATCGAAATCAAGCAATTACAATCTAGCTTTGAAGGTGCATAAAAAGAAAATTATTTTATTTTAAAAGTTTTTGGATGTATAACTACAATAATTAAAAAATCACTACTTAAACTGGTTATTTATATTGTAAATAATTATTTCAAAAGTTCTTAGTTCATGTTTGGTTGGATTGAATGATTTTGAGGAAATGAGAACAGGAGTAGGAATGTAATGCGTTCCTATTATATTTTGGGCAATACTAAAGCTTTGTTGCACTTGTTTAATTTTTATTTTTTATTGGTTAATATTAGAGTTCACATATCTCAATAAATTATATTAAATCCAAATGTTAAGAATGTCGAACACACAAGCACTCCACCATTTTGTAGCACTTTCCTTATATTTTTGGTTTAATGACAATTTAAGTCTAATTGTTTAAATCAAGCATTTAATTCTCTATTGTTTTAAACTTTTAATTGTATCCAAAAGAATGAGAGAGAGATTTCTAAAGATTAAGTATCAACAATAAGCTAAAAATAACAAGTTATATTTTATTATGTCTATTGAGGGTTTATTTGACATGCAATATTAAGTCTGATATGATAAATTAATACAATACATTATAACGTTATTACTTGTTTGATGTAAATATTATATTATATGTTTATTTATTAAACTTCTCTTATACATTAAAATAATTGATAACTTGATCATATTTTAGGAGTAAGATTAAACTTGATTAGGTATTGATGTATAAGTTCTTATAAAAACTTTTTTATTACAAACCTAAACACCCCAATACCTCCAACCATTTCATATCATATCTTATACTATCAAACTTTATATTATTAAATCTTATACTATCGGTCTTTATCCTATTATGTGTAACAAACGTGTCATAAATAAATTCACTAGGTTAAGAAGAAACTCTGTTCAGCATTTGAGTTTTGAAAAAGGAAACTTTAAAGGCCATTCTCGTTAGGCCTCTAATTTGGTATATAATTAACCAGGAAAAGCCACATAAACTGATAGAAGTGCTGTCCAGACAGGGTGAGTCTTGAAACTCCCCTTTATCACCTAAACTAACGAATTTTTTGCATTTAAATCGGAATAGCTATGAACCCTTGAGCTCCTTTCATGAAACTTACAATCCATGTTTTTCCATTAACCTTCAAGCTATTGACATGTAAAAAAATTGTAAGAACACAAACAATTAAAGCAGCGATCTCCTATTCCATTTTAAAATAAAAAAGCTAATCTCATCAACATGCTAAGTATGGCAAAATTCTGTACAGTATATCTGATCCTCCGGCAGCTTTGGAATATAAGTTGCAAGTCAAACAGGAGAAGCATCAGTACTTTCAAAATAAATTTGTTTCTAAAAGTCAAAACTTCACGATGACAGGTAGCTTCAAAGAGACCTAGTATAATAGACCACTACTCTTTAATTTAATCTAGAGGCTTGCAAATATTTTTGCTAACACTACAATCTCCATTCAAATGCTTTTCTTCTACTGAAACTGCAGTCCCATAACCTGAACCATGATGATGCAGCTTTGTTTTGACTCTTGTACGAGCCCTGCGGCAAGGACTGAAGGGATCTTTGTGTGTCTGGATGTTTTTCCTTTTCCGTCTCCTTTGCACATGCAAGAATTAATTTGCTAGAGATTCCAACGCTCTAACTGTCAATGGTCGATTTCTTGTGCTCTGCCTCCTGGAATTTATATTAGCCTACTGCACCATAGAACCAACATCACAAAAGGTTATTTGTGGCTTCTCAACTACCTCCTGAGTATCAGATGTTAAACATGGATAATTTGCCTTTAGGCACTGCCCATCTTCCTCCACCATTGCCATCATTTCACCATTTTCAGACTTCAGTGGAACCTGGGCTATGTTGAAGTTAACCATTGACTGTGATTCACATTTCTCAACCTTACCACAAGAAATGCTCTTGTCATGACAAATTTCATTGAGAATGCTTTCTTCATTATTCTCTTCCACACTTCTGTCAGCTGAAGAAGCAATTAAACTTCCATTCTGCTGACGAGTAACTGGATCACCAACATTCTTGTTGGCATCTGGAAAGCTTGATGACTGAGAGAATGCCAGTTTTTCTGATCCCAAGCCTCCTGAGGAATTCTCAAGGATGCGGCTTGTCTCAGCCTTGGCACAAGCAGTCAATCTCCTCCGTTTAATGGGAAGAACTGCATGATTTGAATGACCTAATCTTGCTCTCCGACTGAATTGATGCTTTATGGTCCTCTTTAGTTGATTATCATCAGACACACAGGAATTCTGATTTTGATGGCTGTCTGCCATCTTGTTTGCATTATTATCTAGGTTATCATATGCTTCTTTTAGGTTGGTAGCATCTCTATCAGATATGCCTTTCTGGCAATCAGTATTACTAATATTCTTTTTGCCATATATCGGCATATTAGCTTCTGCCTCACATGGTGAATTGTCATCAGAAGAGCAACCCTTACTTTCTCTTGAAAGACCATTCATCTTAGAAGCATCTTCCAATTCAACTGGTGGATATCTCAGTTTTCTCACCTTCAACAATTTTCCTTCATAAAGCATACTGGTATCAATAACTGTGAACTTCGTCAACTTTTCATTGATGCTTTTAGACATAACCTTCTTGTGATTTGCTTTATTCATATGTTTGGCCCCTTTATATGTTATACCAGCAGCATCTTCCTCAACTTTACCCACTGAATTACCAGGTAAAGATTTCAATTTCCTTAAATCAGATGACTTCCCTCCATGCACCAAACTGGTATCAATAACCATGAACTTTATACTGTCTGTATTATAAGTAGAAGCTCGGGGCTTGAGGTAACAATGACGATGGTAATCAGATTGATCATCCTCATTTGGTCCCTTTTCTGGCTCTTCGTCATTGAAGCTACCAACTTTAGCTTCTTCTTCAAGCTCAAGAAGATTTGGTTCAGCTACCACTTTGCTCAAGACATCACAAACAGAATCAAAATAATGATCACCTTTCACAAGTTTTCTCCTTGAAAACTTCTTAACACCAGGGATAAGAAAAACCAGATAATCTTTGGAGCTAACATAGCCTTGATTCTTTGGTTGCTCAGAGTGCCAACCTCTTGCCAGTAAACGGGGCCAAACAGCTTCCCAGAAGAGATCATTACTTTTGGCTTTGCTCAGTCGAATTCCTCCTGTCAAAAATTTTAATATATCACTGGGTCCAAGAGAAGACCAAGCTTTGCTAGTTGGTGCTGAAAACACGCGATTGTTCTTCCTAGGTTCCACAGGAAGGCTTGTAAGGTCTTCCTTCTCCTTACCAATACCCACTGCTTCCACAAGAACACCAAGTCCAACAGTAGACTTCAAAGAAGATATGTATTCTTCTAGAGAAGCTCTGCCCTCAACATATGACTTAGAAACCTGATTATAGACAGAAGCAAAGTGAGGACTGAGGGACATATATGATACCAAGTGGAAGTATGATAAACAAATAAAAGTCTATTGGCCATAAAGGTTCAAATAATCATTGGTTCATCATAGTAGGATAATAATTCGATGATTATTAATTTGTGAAAACCAAGGTATATCTAATGTACAAAGCATGTACTATTAAAGAAATAAAATACTTGGTAAATTAGTGAAGTTCTCACTTTCTGACATTAAATGGACTAGGAGAAACAATCTAAGCATCGCTTGAAGGTCACAAACAGAATAAACTAGATACTTCCAAAAGGATATGGAGTCCCTTATTGCTGATGTCTTCTATTCTTCTACATGGTCAATACACCCATAAATAATGGACAGACAATCGTTATATATAAACATTGCAGGTTACAAAGGACTATATCACAGAAGTGACGCAGGAGAATGAAAGAAATTTTGAAATCATAGAATGCAGTGACACAGGCTAAGCTAATTATCAGGTAACTGAAATATACATATTATAGTTCATTAGCAACATTGGAAAGAAGAGATGGCATAGTTGAATACCTGTAGCAAAGTATCTTGAGATTCTTCTGAGACATGGGGAAGCAAGCGAGACAATAATTCATGTTGCCTCCGTCCGGTAAAAAGTTTCTGTCCTATTATACATTTTCTCCCTTTTATCTTCCTGCAGCTTGACCATCTACCATATTCATCAGATTTGTAAAACTTTCCATAGTAAAATGACAGTATTTCCCCCATCCCTTTGTTCTCTAAAAATCTTTTTATCTGAATGAAATTCTTCCCAAAAATAAACAAACCAAGGAGAAAACTTTTTGCATCAGCATTACTCCAGGAGTTACTCAATGTGCCAGGGGCCATTACATAATTTTTTCTTTTACCCGGTTGACCTGACTTGCTGTCTCCTGTCATCACAGATTGAAAAGTGGTCTGCTTCAATTCTTCCCCAGTGTCTGATATACTGCTTTTTTTTACATTAGCTGCTTTTGCAGGTTCAATTACATTGACTGCACCATCATTGTCTCCAGGATATCCCCAGCCTTCATGTCCACTATCCTCCACTTCATTATGTATCCACATGACTGAGATGGGTAAACCAATTGCAAAGGAAAGTGACTTATCATGCACAACTTCTGAATCAGCAGGATTCATTAGAAGTTGAAGCCGTTCTGATTCTTTTACCATGGAAGGAACTTCCACCTGGTATTCATGACCAAGTCGAGGATTCAACTGTGGGGCTCCAACTATGTTGCTAATATCAGGAGAACTTGGAGGACTATTAGATGCATGCTCCATGAAATCATCATTATAATTCTGTTGAATTGACTCCATCTGCCAAGAAACATAGGATAATAAACCTAATAACTATAAACTTAAATCAAAGCTTAAGAAGAGAATATTATAAAGAAAATGTGGATTAGATAACATGCTCAATAACATACTTTAAACATGAGTTGCAACTAAGCAGAAAAGTAATGTACTTAGTTACTCACCAGCCATTCATATTTTCCTGGCCACCGCTTGTACAAAGCATCATACGTATTGAAGGAATTCAGATTTGATAACCATTAGTGTTCAACTAGGCATAAGGAATTCATACATAGTTAACTTTTCAACCCTATATTTGCATATTAGCCATCTAACAAAATATTAGATCTCTGATTGTTTTCACTTTCAATTATTTCACCACTATCAAATTCTCAAAAAATCAACTATCCATGAACTCAGGATTAGAGTACAAGTAACAGGAGCAATTTTTGAGTAAGAAATTCTTCAGTGGCCAGTAATCCCAAAAGGATTACAATAATTAAAGCATTTTTTCTGTACCAAAGAAAATTAGAACACAGCTCAAACTTCAACAATTGCTAATATGATAAAGCACCAAAATCCTGAACAATGGATACCTAAATCACTCACATAAAACGCTATCTATTTTCTTTGCAGGAAAGCAAAATTTGTCGACTTCTTCTAGAAGACAACATTCTTCAATGGCTAACACAGCTTCAAAATAATTACACCATAGAATGGCCACTAAATATGCGATCTTAGGGGGAAAAAATATAAAACAAAAACCCTTTGTGGAAAACGATATTAAGGCAATGAATTTTGATTACCAACCAAGTAGAAGATAACCAACCCCAGATCCACCTCTATGCAGGTTCAAAATCAAAGCTAACGAGGATGCTTGCAGATTAATGCATAACAAACTGACTCAGACGTGTAACCGAGGAAGAGTAAAAGAAACCATGGAAACCACAAGATAACAATGTGTACATTCATTGACACGAAGATTGAGTACCCCCACATAGTCACAAGCACGAACTTGTAACAATTAATCGAAATATTAAGGACCCAGAAATATTTCAAGTATCTTTCTCCGTATCCTATGTTATTTATGCACACATAACCTATATGTATGTATATAATACAGAACAGCAACACAGAGACACACATTGAACAAGTTAATGGTTGATAACAGAGAAATATGGACATTTGGTAACCTCTGAGGAAGTACTAGACACGTCAAATGCTAAGGCTTGAAAGGGGAAGCATAAAGCAAGCACATATAAGAAAAAACGGGTGCTGATATTTTGAGTTGATTTGCGTATATATATCTTATTTATCATCAAACTTGGGTGAGCATCAAACACGTTAAAGCAAGTAACGTAAAGGAAGAAGGGAAAGAAAGAGAACCTGGTCTTTAATGGCTGAACACAAAAGGTGAATTCGCGGGGCATGAAGAGTGAGCAAAGAGAATGAACTACTCCCTCAGTTTTAAAACACTCCGAGTTTCCTTCAACAAAGTGACTCGCCCGAGTTCATGACACACGAGTTGAGTTGACGACGTGATTAAAAGGAAGTCCCTGTGGGTGTTGAAGAAAAATTGAAACTTTAACGAGGGTTTACTAGTTAGATTTTTAACTTTTCATCCATTATCTTGGTAAATCTTTTATATTATTATTTTATTATATTTTATTGCATTAATTAAAAAATAACTAATAATAATTATCTGAAATGTCTAATACATAAATTAAATGTAGTACAAAAAAATTACACTTTGTTTTGCTATATATATAATTTGAACCAATGTTTTTAAATCAGACTGAAGTAATTAATTGAACAAATTGTATCATGAATTGATCATATTTTTCATTCAAATAATATTTAGTTTAATCTCTAATTTAATTTTTAAAACATTAATTTTAACTTAAAAAATATTTTTACATACAAGAAGGGTGAAGGATAAAAATAAAATTTGATCTTAAATCTTTATATTAATTTCCAAAAAACTTTACTATTGAGTTAACTAATATTTTAAAAAAATATTACTCCTTTTCTTAAAATTAAACTCTTGTTAATTATACATTAAATTAAAAACTATTTATGTTGGATCCTAAGTAATCAAGTTATTAAAACTTAAATGTTATATAATAGCAAATAACTATTTATGTTGGATCCTAATTTATATTATACCAGCGATACAATGCCAATAAATATCAGTGTGCGTGTAATATAGCAAATAACAGTATGTGGCAATAGAAAATGGAGGATGTCGCATTTTATTGTATCGCCCAACCAATTCCTGAAAACTTTTGGACCTATTGAACCCATCGAATGGGTTGAGGTTTCGATTTCATCGAAATATTGAAGTTTTGAGTGGTTATGCTATGGCTTGATTCCATAATCAGCCAAACTGATGAAAATAATACTTTCTTAGCGACATCATCATTGGATCCGATAATTTATGACGTAATATATTGCGTATATTATTTTACACAATATGGATTATCAAGTAACTGCACCATGTACAGTTCAAGGGGGTAAAAAAAGGTAACTGCACAATGTTATGTAGATTACTAAAGTTCTACAGATAAATAAAATGTAATTTTGAAGATTATAACAAGTAATTATTTTGCGAAAAATCAAAATATATGGTTTTGAAGGATTTGGTTTTAAAAAATAATATTAACTTTTCAATGAAGTTTAATAGTGTACACTAAGTTAAAGTGAAGACAGCTTAGGTATCTATACAATTATATATATACATCTATACAATTATATAACAAGGATTGTCATGTTTGGTTTCTAACATTTTATTACCAAAAATGTCATTAAAATATTTAAAAACCGTTTTAACTCAACTGCATAACTCATGGATTTTTGGAGATTACAAGTCTTTTTTTTTTTTTTCACTCCCCCTGTCTAAAATGCCCAACAACCTCCATATGTAGTTTAAGCAAAAATAAAATCTGCTCCACATTACAACGATCCACTTTGTAAAATTGTTTCTTTAGCAACTCCTTCATCAAAATTGAACTAAATATTAATTTAATATAAAATGAATTATTTTACATAGATATCCAAAAAATTAAAAATGTGGCCATTATCTGTCAATCCACTAGTATTAATAATTTTAATTTTAATTTATTGTCAATATAAATACATTATCATCAAATCAAACGTTGTCATATTATTAAAATAATTTATTTATGATAATAACTATTTTTGTACATATGATAATAACTATTTTAGTAGTAAAAATGAATATTCAATTATGTGATAATACATGAATAGATCATAGCATAAAAAAAATAGAAATAAATGGTCTAAGATATTTGTTTTATGTTAACAAGAAACAAAAGAATCAAAGAAACAAAATAATCAATTCGAAGAAAACTGAAAATTGATAGAAAATTGAGATTACGAAATTGATTCTCAAAGTTATCTGATTACAAATGTGAGTTGTACTTATATACACATTTAGTAACTAACAACTTAAACTAACAGCTAACTAACTAATAGTAATTAACTTATAAATAACATAAAACTAACTCATTAATAATTATTCTAACAGAAACAGTTTAGACAAACAATTAAGCATCTCACTACTGAAAAAGAAGGATAATCAAGCAAATTGAAAAGCAAATTAACAAGATGGTGGTGGTGCAAATATGGTAGATTTGATTTTTATTTGCAAAATTTCAAGTGATACCCCCGCAAATAGAGAATGTCTATCGGTGACATGTATCGGCATAGTTTTGGAAAAGGACTAATTAGTAAATTTTTGGCGTATAATGTGAAGAGTAATTTTTAGAATTTTAAAATTTAATTGATTTTTCCGTCGCTAATTTTGGAATTTTTTTGCAGATTTTTTGCCGCTAATTTGCGGTGATTTTTAATCCGCGTTAATTTGCGGTGAATTTTTGAAATTTTTCAAAAAATCTACCCAAATTCATGGTGATATCATAAAAATGTCGTTTTTTTTGAATATTAAAAAAATTAAATTGAATATTCAAAATCCACAATATAAAATAAACATTTAATCAACCATGTCGAGTCCACACATACATGAATTGCGTCAATGCATTTAATCAATCCATAAGACAAACATAAGAAATCGCATACAAAGTTTGTTCAAATACAAAGTTTAATAATCCTCATTATCATTGTCATCTTCATCATGATGATCTTCACTATTCGATTATCTTCTTACGTTAGTTGTAGTTGTTGGCTTGGTTGAGTGTCAACGGCTTGTACATATGATTTCAGCTCCTTAATCATTTGGACATTTGATTGGTATTGTTCAAATTGCATTTTCCACTCTACCTCACGTTGTTGGCTTTTCTTTGCTCCATTTCTTTGTTGAATCATTTGAACACGATCCAACATCTCCCGCCGTAAGCGCTCCTTAACTGGTTAATATATGTAAACATAAATTCATCAATTCATTTCACGAATAATGAATTAACCAAAAATACGAAAAATAAAATGATTGACTACATCTATCAAAATACAAAAATCAATTAATAAAAAATATTACAGCTATTACTTAACTTGATTAATAACGTGCTCAGGAACTTGAGTCGACATAGGCCTTGAGGAAGATGAATCTCCATGATCATAAATAGATGCTTGAGAACCAAGGCCATAAACACGACCCTTCTTAGGACCGCCAACAGTTTTAATCCAAAGCTCTCGATTGGTCATTTGTAAGATGCCCCTTCTTCATTTGGACTGAGAAGATTGTTCAGATTCCTTTGTTTTGAATTCCTCCTAAGGATGGAAATAAAAAAATTCTTATGGTTATTGTTATAACATGATTGTAATATTAAAGGCAATAATTTCTAAAGAAAGACTAACATATAAATCCTTAGCTTTTTAGAAACCCATGCAAGACAGTCTTCTTTCCTTTTCCTCAAATGTACATGATGAAACGTCTCATCAATTGTGGGCTCTCTACCCAAAGTCTTAGCCTGTAATAATGAGAAAAAAAATTAATAACAAAATAATAAAACATATTGCTAAACAACTTGCGATAATAGTTACCAAAGCATGGGTGCTGTAGAGAAATGCAACAACCACCATTGTGCAAGCATCCACCAGTGTCAGAAGCACGATTCATCTTTGCTTGTTGACATTTCTCCTTATACATGCTACTAGCCCAATGCCTGCATAAGTCTTCCCATATGCCTTCTCCATAATGCCAAGGATAACTCAGAATGAGTTTCGCAGCCAGGCCATAATGGCTGACTTGAAGCATTTAATAGATCATAAAACTCTTCGGCCTCTGGATGTGGAGCATCCTCAACACTCTGTTCAAAACGACTCCTAAAATTCCCAAAGTCTGTTCCAGCCGCATCACAAACCATATTTTGATATCTATCAACCACGTCTTCGTCCTCTAATATAGGACTATTAGCAGTATTCATACTAGAGTTTATATCTACACTAATTGGATCAGGCTCTTCCTCTCCATGATCTATCCAATACCAATACCTAGGTTTGAATCTTTTTTTATACAAGTGAATTTTCACAATCTCAGGTTTCAACAATTTCCCACTATAACATATCAAACAGGGACACCTAATTGTTCCTTCACTTAAGTAATGGGAAGATTGACATGCATAATTCACAAACTCTTCAACTCCACATACATATTCTTGTTTAAGTCCTCTACGACCCGAATAAGTCCTATTATACATCCATCTACGATTTTCTGGAACTACCATTTTCTGCAATGATAATTTTACACTTAAATCAAAATACAAAAATGTAAAATGCACAACATATGTTACATAATTAATATATTCTAAAATTATACATGTATAAATATTTCAATCCAAACAACTAGTATTCTCCACTAATGTGGCCAATTTAGAAAGCCAAAAATGCAAAAGTGTTCTCCAATAAAAGTCCAAATCCTATGCATACATTATACCAAGCCTAACTTTTAACAAAAGACTAAGCAAAAGCAATGCGGGTTAATTAACACCAATCAAAAAGAAGAAAGGGTGAATCAAAGAGTAGATCAAACCCTGTTGAGATGTACCACACCGCATGAGTTGGAGATCTCCTCCTCAAGGTGTCACAAAATGCAACGTGATGCTAGCTTTAACAAAAACACAAACCTGGATTTATACAAAGTCTTCAATGCCTTCTTTCGCTCCTGTTTTGATCATATACTGGATTTACCATGAAAATCAGAAGTTGAGGTAAGAATTTAAAATTCTCAATAATAGATTTATACAACATAATCTCATAATAAATCCAACTACTGTATATAAAACAAGTTACTTAATTATTAAATAGAAAAGTGACATAAGTCAAAACAATTCATCAATTAATCTTTAAACTTATCTATTAGGATAACAATTGATTTATATGCATCACGAATACACTTTATTAAACACTCTTACTAAGGTCTCATCACACTTATAAATGCATACAAGAAAGGTCCCCACAATCAGGAAAGCTAGTTTTTTCCAAAACAACATTTTGACATTTTTCTCAATTTCAACCCTTGACCTTTGCTCAGTAAAATGAGCATAACTTGAGCTACGTATGTCGAAATGAGGTGAATTAGGTGTCCTTAGAAAGCTAAGAGAAAGAGCTATAACTTTCATGAAGAGCACAAAAGCTAATTCTTATTATATCTTAAGACACGGCCCGTGTTGTTTGACACGGCCCGTGTTGTTTGACACGGGGTGGGCCGTGTCCTACTTCTCGCACTTTTCCACTATATTTGCACTAGCAGAGAGGGACACGGCCCACCCCGTGTATTCGGACACGGCCGTGTTACTGGGACAGAAGTCGTGCGAACCGTCATTACGGTTCCATTGGCCAAAATCTTGGATTTTGGCCACTCCAATCCAGTTTCTAGGTGAGTTTAAGTCCCAAACAAGTTCACAAACATGAAGGGAACATAAAACACTAAAAGATTTCACTAAAAATATATCAAAACACTACAAATCTCATCCTTGGTTATTAAAAACCTAAAACTCCAAATTCTCATTTCAAATGAAAATCAAGGTATACAAGTAATGAAAAGCTGTTCTCATGCCTCTAGCAAACCAAATCATGTTATTCTCAAGTTTTTTAACAAGATTCAAGCCAAAACAAGTAAAAACAACTCAAAACCTCAATTCACACATCAAGTCACAACTCAAAAACAAGATGAAAAGAATAGGAAAATGAGTCAAGAACAAGGTTTTCCCTCTACCTAAAGGTCTTGAAGATGACGAAGGTTGCTCATGGAAGCTCTTGTCTTGAAAGGGGAAGTGAGAAAGGAGAAGGGAGAGAGGAATAGAGAAAGAATGCCAGAAAAATGAAAATGGGAGAAGGAAGAAGATGAAGTAGATTTAATTTTGCGGTGGATTTTTTGCGGCCAAAAAATCTGCCGCAAATGTATTTTTGAATTGCGGCATAATTTGCGGCGGATTTTTCAGCAAAATATTTTAATATTTTATTTAGAATTTTTTATTATACGTATCAATTTTTTATGAATTTTTCCGTCGCAAATTGAAATTTAGATTTTTTGTGCGGATTATTTAAATATTTTTTGAAAATTTTTATTTTATGAATTAATTGCATTTTGGCGGATTTATCCATTTACGCAAATTTTTTTATCCGAAAAAATTATATTTTACGCTAGAAAAGACACAGAGATTTATGGCGGATATTTACGCCGCAATATATTTTTTTGTGAAGAAAAATCCTACGTAAAATCCTTGCAAATTTATCCGTCATGCAACATCCGCCGCAAATGTTTTTTATTTTTATTTTTAAATTTAAAAATAAATTTCTATTTTATTTAATAATTTTTGGAAATATCCATATAAAACTTTTTCATAAAAAAAAACTTTTACTGTTGATTTATAGGAAAAAAATTGGGGAGGAAAAATCCGTCGCAAAATCTGCCATGAAATGGATCCCGCAAAATCGCCGCAAATTTGAGACGGATTATAATCCGCCGCAAATATGCCTCCATTTGCGGCGGATTCGAATCCGCCGCAAAAAATCCGCCGCAAAAACGTGTTTTTCTAGTAGTGTCTGAATGTAAGAGGTATAATGTTGAGCTAGATGGTGGTGGTGAATTTAGATTTGATTATGCATAATTATCAAGTGATACCCCCCTGCAAACTAGAGAATGTATATCAGTCATTCCCTGTTTGAGAAGGTTGGTAAAGAATGGCATAGGTGGAAGAGGTTTAGTAAACATATCAGCAATTTGGTTAGATGTAAAGAGAGGTAGCAAACGAATAAGGTCAGAATGAACCTTTTCTCAAGTTATATGACAATCAATTTCAATGTGTTTTGTTTTTTCATGAAAAGTAGGATTGACTGCTATTTGGAGGGCACAGTTATTATCATAGTAGATAATGACTGAATTTGGATGAGATACATGTAGATCAAACAACAGATATTTGAGTCATTGGACTTGACATGTAGTTGCAGCCAATGCTCTATACTCTGCCTCTGAAGAAGACTTAAAAATTGTTGTTTGCTTCTTTGATTTCCAGCATATCAAGGAATGCCCCAAAAATATACAATAACCAGTAATTGATCTTCTAGTATCTCTGCAACCTGCCCAATCCGAATTTGAAAAAATATGAGATGAAGATCAGATTTTGATGGAAAAAATAACCTTTTTGCCTGGAGAACCCTTAATATATATGAGCACTCTCGTTGAAGCTTGATGGTGAACAGATGTTGGATGAGCAACAAATTGACTTAGTTGCTGAACTGGATACAAAATATCAGGTATTGTAATGGTCAAATAAAGTAATTGACCAACTAGCTTTATGTAATTAGAGGCATCACTAAAAAGGGTACCTTGATCTTTCTGTAATTTGAAAGAATGCTCCATAAGTGTTTTAGCTAGTTTGTAGGCCAAAAGACCAGTATTTGAAAGGATTTCCAAAGCATATTTTCTTTGGCAGAGGTTTATTCCTTTGAAGGATCTAGCTACCTCAAGGCCTAAGAAAAAATTTAAATGACCAAGATCATTGATTGTAAATTTAGAATCCAAATGTTGCTTGACTCTCATAATTTATGGTAAGTCATTTCTTGTCAAAAGAATATCATCCACATACACTAAGAGTGCAGTGAAAGAATCATTGTATTTTTTGATTAATAATGAATGGTCTACAGTGGAAAGACCAGAAGCAAGTAAGGCAATAGACAATTTGGCATACCATTGCCTACTAGCTTATTTGAGTCCATAAAGAGATTTAGTGAGCCTACAAACTTGATTGGGTCCAGAAGGAGTAAGATCAGGTGGTAAGTGTAACACCGAACTTTCTATCTTAAGACGATAATTTTTTGATTAACCAAAATTCTCTTGTTTAGTGATTTACGTGTCTTTGTAAAATTATTTTGAATATTCTGTATGTGCATATTTTATCATTACGTGTGATTTACTCGTGTCGGAAAATAATAATTTTCGGGTCGAATTTTTTTACGTAATTTAATTATTACTGAAAGTCTTAATTATTTTACGTAATCTGATTTGATATTTGTGAATTTTCTAATTTTTATGATTTTGTGGATGATTATGAAATTTTTTTACTGTTTGTGGGCCCCGTGGGTATATATGGGCCTAGGTGACCATACGTGGGCCCAGGTGGGTCCTGCAAAGTGAAAATTTTTCTACGCATAGAAAAATTTGTACTGTTTAGACGGAGACAGGGGATCTTACTAAACCTGAATCCGGAAATAGTTTTAGAAAATTTCTTTTACAGTGTTTTATACTGTATTTAATTATCGGGTGATAAAAATACAGTAAAAATATTTTTTTGTAGTGTTACAGTAGAAAAAATAATAATAATTATACTGCTTAGTCAACAATAGTGGTTATGACCACTTTAGGACTTTGAATATCAACCATTGATTAAATTAATGGATGAGATCGATCTTATAAAATGACTAGGACCATTTATAACCGTTGGATCAAAATTAAATCAAGGGTGGAGATTTAGTCTTATAAATGGTTATGACCATTATCAACCTTTGGATGTAGATTTAATCAATGGTGGAGATGAATCATTAATGACCATTGGATTTGGATTTAGATCAATGGTGGAGAATTGATCATAAAAAATGACTACAACCATTTTGGACCCTTAGATGTAAAGTTTGAAGGTGTAATCTTGACCCTTCATTTTGTAGACACATTCAATGGTTAGGATTGCAAGCCAAAAATGATCCAATGACTCAAATAAAGTCTTCTACCTATAACCTAAACCTAGTAGCTATTTCTAATACACACCATTATTTTAATTAAGGGTTAAGATTGCCTAAAATGATGGCTAGGAGATTGGTCACACTTTGGAGTGCATGAAGAGGGGGGGGGGACGATTTTGAAGGCTTAAGGCAATAGTCAAGTTTCAAGACCACCAATTATTTTCCTATTGATCATTAATGATCATTCCAAAAGGCTATAGTTTTTCAAACTTCACTTTCCACCTTTCTCCATGCAAGCTACGGCCATGCATAGCTTTGAAGACCCAATAATTCATTTCTACACTTCACATTATCACATCTTCACCTTTTCACTTAAGTTTCAAGAAACAAACCAAAGAAAACTCCATTCTTTCTCCCTAAGAAGACCATTCGGCCAAGCACCCTAAATGTAACACCCTTCATAGGACATCACATTTTTAAATAAAAACTTAAAACCTGAAAATCATTTTAGAAAAACCTTGAGTTCTAAAATATGAATTTTTAAAATTTCATTTCACTGAAACATAAACTTACCGAAGCTTGAGTAATACAGAAAATAAACCAAATAGATTTTTACACAACTTTATTTATATCACATAATATCTAATAAAGAAATAAAACATATAGCTTACAGACTCAGAGAAACAGTAGCAAACCCAATGACGGGTACTACTAATAGCACGGTAACAACACTAACGAGAAAAATCCTACATACATGCCTCGTTTCTCCACCAACTGCATCTCGTTGAAACTGAGAAGATCACTCCTCGACGCCGTCATCATCTTCAGAATTTTGTCTCCAATGGGTCTAAGAAACTTGCTTCGTCTACTATACGAATTTAAATAAAACAAACACAACAAAACAATACAGTAAAGAGGTGAGATCCCCTTTCACCAATACCAGTACGGTAGCAAAGAATAATACGAGTGACAAAGTCATTCCATACACACAGATATCACAATTATAATCATGTTATCAATTTACAAATAATTCTAATAAACACATATTATAATAAAATGAATAGCAATAACATTACCGTGATAGATATAATAATGGATACAATTAAATCATATAGTCACAACATACATAATATCTCAACAGGGAATATAAATAACCACATAAAGATGCAGATCACATATGCAAACGTAATGGTACAGATAGATAAAATCGTACAGATAGATAACATTAAAATGTATAAAACATAAATATATGAAATGCGACTCAACCCTACTCCATGGAGCTAAAAATACAGACATCAGAGAGAACGACCCGCAAAATCTATTAGTGCCATCGACCGCCCAATAACTATTCCGCTATCTCACGTTGCGTCTATAGCCCACTGAAATAGCATAGTGGTGTAGCACACTGTCACACGTCGTGTCACTACAGGCTTGCACTAATAGTTTTCACAAATCTTGATTAAGTATAGTGTGTATCGAGTCCATTAGTGTGTTCAGATTATGGCTGGCCATGGAAGGAGCGACCAACTGTCCACAAATGGAATAATCTGCACACTAATGTCTCCAAGTTCATTCAAGTTGAACCACACTACGCTTATCACACCGACAACATGATGTTATTTATCTCGTCAATCAATCCACCAATTATCAACTAAATTGGCACAAATGCATGATAAAAATTATCAGAATACCCTCAATGGTATTAGATATCCGTATTTACAGAAATGCCCTCAAAGGCAAAAACATTAAATATGCCCTCAATGGCAAAATATCAAATATGCCCTCACTGGCAAAAATTCCAGATATGCCCTCACTGGCAAAAATTACGAATATACCCTCACTGGCAAATCGCATATATATACAAAAGACGTCCCACCTGGACAAGATCAGTTTCATTAATCTGTCCGGGTCCACCACTTTGGCCCGACAGTAAAATTCACTGTTTTCATCAATCGCGTAGAAATTTTATCGTATTTTCACAATTCCGTCATTTTTACAAACGTTTTTAAATCACATAAATATATTTTACTGTTTTTGAAATCGCATATTATTTTTAAATCGTTTTCTCAATCGCGTAAGATTTTTAAATCATTTTCTTGTCCGAATTCCTTAAAATTACTGTTTAAAGAAACAGAAATAATATTTAATACATTTGAACTACGTAGAATATTTTTCATACCGTATACATTATATTGGATATCTTTTCTATCTTATTTGTCTGTTTTTAACAAAAATTGACAGTATTTTTGCTTAGAAAATCTATAATAATGGTTTTCTAGGTTTTCTGTTAAAAATTCTTTTGTTTATATTACAACCATTTAATTATACTTTTGAAAACTATTAACGTGCTTCAAAACATAAAGTGAGCTCTATGTTAGCATTTTTCAAATGTTCACTGTATTTCGTATTTATAGTGAAATCCTCTAACTTTAATTTCTAAAACTAAGTTCTTCCATTTTATTTCCCAAAGATTTATTGAAATTAAATTCTTTTGTAATTAACTACTTGATCTACCTTGGAAAATAATTTTAGAAATTAAATATACATTATATGACATATTGGTCGAATTCCCCAAAATCCTTGCATTTGATCTTTGGATCATTTTCCATCTTCTAAATCCATGTCAAATTCATTGTATTACCTAAATTCATTAAATCATTGTTTTAGAAAATGGTTGAGAACATTTTGGTTCTCTTTTTCTTATTGAGGCCGTGAGCCCCTTTGGTGTTCTTTGGAACACTCATGCAAATCCTTATATGTCATTTACATGTTACAATAATTATCATGCATCTATGTATACATATCATATATTAAAGCAATCATAAAACACATACAAAATATTAAAACAATCATAAAACACATACTATATATTTTAAAACTATAGACATGCTTGCACACAACATCAAACACAATTAGGAAAAAAAATAAACAATCAAGTGAATGAATCCTTATAGATTCTTCACTACAAACACATTCATTCCTCACCACCAACACATGGCTGATGAGGATAATCTCCCTCTTACCTCTTGAAGAAACCTCCAAAGTTCCTTGTATGTCCTCTTGTTGTCTCCTTCAAGATGAACTTCGACCACCAAGTGTTTCTTAAAAATCAAAGAAAACGTGAAATATTAATATTTAAGGCTTGAATAAGAAAACCATGGATCAAAATATGGTCTAGAAAGAAAGAATGAAATCAATAGTGAAGATTTTATAAACTTCACCTTAAAACTCCAAACCTTGAGCTTGAAGAACGAAAATGAAGATGGATAATTTAGGAAAAATCTCCAACATGAAAGTTCCTTAGAATTGCATGGAGATTCAAGATCTAAGGTTGTTTAGAATTATTGAAGCTTGGAAGGTGACTTTTGTGGGTTGGCCGTGAGCTTGGGAAAGGAAGAGATATGAGCTTTTGTGGTCTTTGCTTGATAGGAAGATGAAGATGGAGAAATCTTGAGAAATTCCTAACATGAAAGTGTCTTGGATTGATGAGAGGATTCAAGAAATGATATTGGTAGGAATTATAGAAATTTGGAGAGGTGTTCTTGGTGCTTTGGCCGAATTTATGGGGGAGAGAAAATGAGAGAGTTTTGGTTGCTTGTTCTTGGTTCTTTGGGGAAAAGAATGTATAAGAGAGCAAGTGAGGTGAATGGATGAAGGTTGTCTTCCACTTTGGGAGCTTTGGCCGTGGAAGACCATAGGAGAGAAAGAGGTGAGAGTTTCTTGCCAAAGTTGCAAATGAGTCTAAGCCCTCCTATTTATAGATTTCATGTAAAAGATGTAGGCTCAAGATATTTTTCGGTATATTATAAGCAATGAATCATAATTACTGCTTATAAGGTCAGTATCTATTGTCTAATGAGTAATAAAATATACCTAGATTTTTCTCTTATTTTAGCTGGGTAGCAACTATTGCTGATCATTTTCTACTGACTGCCCTTGATGAGTCACAGAGCGAGTCATCAAAGAGAAGTTTGTAGAATATGTGACTCACTACAATGAGTCAGTATGATGAGTCAGCATAGATATTTTCTAAAACAGGTGAGTCAGCATGGCGAGTCACGGTCTTTGAGAATCCTGGGTGAGTCAAAGACATGACTAGTCACAAATGAGTCCTTTGGTGAGTCGCATGGTGAGTCGTCAGAGAAGCTTCTGGAATAGGTGACTCACTACGATGAGTCACAGGGTGAGTCACCGCTTCCGGAACCTCCTAGAATCTGCTGAGTCACAGGTGCTGAGGTGTCCTGCCACGTGTCGCGCTTCCATTGGTCCACGTGTAAAGTATTCGATGACTAGGCGCGCTGACGATGCGTCTTCTAGAACAGTTTGGAACATGTGAGTCACTAGGCTAGTCACCTATGTGAGTCACCTATGTGAGTCACCAACTATGAGTCATCTTCTTGAACATTCTAGAGTGAGTGACTAGGCTCGCATCTAGAAGCATCCACTAGATATTTTTCAAGAAAAATATCTTCCAATGAATAATAAAACATACCCCGATTTTATTTGTTAGATAAAATCCAAGGAAAATAAAACTTCAAAAACTGTTTCCGGTTTCGGGTTTAGTAAGTTCCCCCGGCTCCGAATCAAAAGTACAAAGCTTTCTGGCCAATAAAATTTTTTATTTTTCGGGCCCGCCCAGCCCACATACAAATTTCAAAATATCGAAATATATTAAATATTCAAAATATATCAAAATATCAAAAAATATAATATAATATTCTCAAAATATCTCAAAATATCTTAAAATATCTAAAATATAATAAACTATTCAAAATATCTTAAAATATCTAAAATATATTAAAATATTCAAAATATCTAAAATATCATAAAAATTCACAAAAATCATATTAATTGTGAAACTTATGAAAATCAAATCAGATTAGTAAAAATAATTAAGAGTTGAGAGAAAGAAATAATATACGAAGGCTTATATACACCGCCCTAAAATAATATTAAAATAATCAAAAACGCAAAAACTCTCAAAAATTCTTAAAAATCACATAAATCATAAAATTCACAGAAGTCGAGTCGGATTACTCTAAATAATTCAGAATCGACCAAAATAAATAAATTATGTATTCTCGGGGTGTTACACTAAATCTCTCCTCCATCACTCTTTAATTTCATACAACCTAGTTTCTTGAATTCTTACTTTATTCTAAGCAACTTTCATGTTGAAGACTTTCTCTAAATCTTCCATCTTAAAGGACTTTTACTAAGATCAAGTTATAAAGTTTTTGTTAGTGAAGTGTAAGGAAACTTCATTTTTCCTTTTCTTTTTCATGATTCTAAACCATGTTTGATTCATGGTTCTTCTTATTCAAGCTTGATATACTAATTTTCTTGTGATTGTTTCATGTTTAAGAAATTTGTGTTGGTGGAGATCTTGTTCAAATACAAAGCAAGAAGCTTTAAAGGATCTTCAAGAGGTAAGAGGGAGATCCATCTCACCAACTAAGTATGGTGGTGAGGGATGTGTTTTCTATTTGGTGGTTGATGAATCCATGTGAGGATTCATATCCATGTTATGTAATAATTTGTATGTGTTTATGTGCTTTGGTTATTTGTTTATGTTTGTTATGATTTGCATGATTTTGTATAGTTTTATTGCTTGTGTGATATGCTTACAATATGCATGATGATGTATGTTAAATATATTATGATGGATGCATGTTGAAATAAGCAATTTTGGCTCCAAAGGCCATAGAGGAGGTCACGATTTGGGCTTCCAAAACTAGGGTTTCTATTGAAATTTTTCAAGAACAATGGAGTTAATTTTTGGTCCTTAAACTTAAGCAAATTTTCGGCCAAGGCACCAACCAATTTGGTGTTCACAAAATTATATTTTCATGAATGATAAAATTGAATGATTTGAGAAGTAAAGAAAATAAACAAAAGGGTTTGTTTTGCAAAAAGAATGCACACGATTTTGAGTTGTGTTTTCATGAATTTATTTTGTGTAGAAACAAGGGTGGAAATTTATTTAAGTTAGAAGAAAAATATTTCATGGTTTCAATAGCCATCTATAAGGTTTTGATAATTTAGAAAAAATATTTTGATGTTATAAAATACAAGAATTTTCAAATAAGGATTTTGAAAAGGGAATTAAAGTGTTATCAATTAAGTGAAGTGGAATTTTCATAAATAAAAGAAAAAGGAGATTGAAAGTGTTGAACTTCAAATTATTTTAAAGAGAATTAATTTTTAGTAGTGATTTAGAAATATAAAAGAAAACGTTTGTAACTTAAATTTGCTAACGTAGAATTTATTTATTGGGTTTTGAAAAACGTTAGGAAATTTAAAGTTAGAAACAGTAATTAAATCAACTAAATGTGATTTTGTAAGATTAAATCAATAAAAAGTTATTTTGAGAAAATATATTACGGAAAAGATTTTTGACTAAGAATAGGAAAGGAATAAAGTAAGAAATTATATTGTTGTAAGAAAAGTCCAAAATAATATTTTTAAAATTAAGAAATATTTTAGGGTAAAAACGGTGAAAAATGATTTACGTAACTCAAAAACGTAATTTTTAAGTTACGCTATTTGAAAAATGTTAAAATATTTATACGCGATTTATAAAGCGTTTAAATATTTTACACTATCGAAATGTTGTAGAAAAATCGCTATGCGATTTAAAAACAAAAGAATATTTTTACGCAATTTAGAATACAATAGAAAATGGGTACGCAATTTTTAAACGTAACAGAAAATGTTACAAATCATTGTTTACGTAACAAAATATTACGTGACTGTGAAAACGTGACAAAAATATTTTGCGAATGAGAAAAACACGGTAATGTGATTTTGCTGTTAATTATACAGTAAACTTTACAGTTAAAATCAATATATACTGTACAATAAATTGAGAAGTTTGCCTGTAATTGGCGTTAATACACGAACGTAAAACAGTATTTGAACCTGGTATGAGAAATTATATGATTTACCTTTAGTTGATAATTGGTGCATTACACTTGCATTGAAAATGGCCCGATGGACTGAATATGACTAATTGCCTAGGAGAAACGTACACCTCTTGAGTGGGTGCGATACGCGTAGTGTAGGTCACTTGTTGACCTTGGGGGCATCGGGGTGCGGGTTGCTCGCAACGGGCAGTTGGTAGCTCTTCTCCGTGGGTTAGGACCGTCTGCAACACACCGATGATCCCCAGAGAGACACTATTCTTAATCGAGATCGACAAAGCTGTCGTGTATGTGCTAGATGTACAAGATATAATTATAGCACTTGGTCTGAGGCACATGGTACCGACAGATCTTTTCAATCAATTTCTCCGACCTGAGTTTAGCTCCATGGAGTAGGAAATCGAGTCTATGTGTTCATGCATTAACATAAATGCTTACATCTGTAAGATATAATAGTTGTGAAATATTGATTATGACAATTGTATGCTTTAAAATATCTGCTTAGTGTAGATAGCATTTCCTGTAATTATTAAATGTTAATTTTGATTGATAATATGTTGATGTCATATGTATAATATAACGTGTTTATATGGTATGTTGTTATGTTATCTTTGTGCTACCATACTGGTATTGGCGTAGATGATCTCACCTCTTTGTATGTATATTTGTATATTGTATTTATAATTGGCTGAAGACTTTGAGAAAGAAACAGTACAAGAAGGAGAAGAAGAATTACTTCTCACGTCTGGGAACGCAGAATTTTGACAGCATGACGTTAAGAGCTAGCTTCTTCGGATATGTACGTCTACAATTCCACGGAGGAGCTGGAGAATGGAGGACGAGTCCCGATGAGCGAGGACTTATTTACGAGGGGTATCTGACTGTTAGTATTAGTAGGTTGTTTCGCGGGGATCCATTTTTCTGTGTGACTATTTTTGTTCATGTTGAATTTTCTTTGCATATCAGGCGGCATTGGGATACTAGAAATTATGTCCCAACAGAAATCAGCATAGTATCGTCGGCTCGGACACCTGTCCGTAGGGCTACTCGTCATAACGGATTCCTATCTGCTGACGAACTCGAGGAGGACCCGTCTGAGGGGTCTGCTACTTAGTTAAACTTAAGCAAGTTTGAACTCTGATATAAACATATGTGTGTAATTATTTAAGTGTGTTTGTAGTTTTGAGAAATGGTCTATAATATAAATAATCCTGACAGTACGTGTATAATGTATAATGATGCAAATTATGTGTGATGATGTATTATATTTTTATTTTCCACTAAGTTTATTTTATCGTTATCAAAGAAGAAAGAAAGAAAAAATTTACAATTCGTATTTTTATCACAACATCACCTTTTATGACTTTGAGGGTATTTGGGTAATTAAGTAACATAAATGTGGTACCCTACGGTGGGTGTTACAGTAAGGTCATATATACTTCTTCATGAAGATCACCATGAAGAAATGCAGTATTGACATCCAATTGATGAAGATGTCAATTAGATGATGCAACAATGGATAAAAGAACTCTGACAATGGTCATTTTTTCCACAGATGAAAAACTTTCCAAGTAGTCTACTCGTTGAGTTTGTGTGTAGTCATTAGCTACAAGCCTGACCTTTAACCTTACTATACTTCCATTAGCCTTGTATTTTATTACGAATACCTATTTACATCCAATAGTTAATTTTCTATGAGGTAATTCAGTGATAACCCAAGTTTTATTCTTATATAGTGTAGACAATTCCGATTGCATCGCTTGTCTCTAACACTTATGTTGAGCTACTTGGTGATAGGTTTTAGGTTCAAAATTTGTAGAAACTAAAAGACCAAAATTTTTACGATTTGGAGACAAATGATTATAAGAAAGGACTGAGGATAAATGATACAAAATACTTGAAGTGGAAGTGGCTGCTGCTGAGCTAGACAAATTGCAGTGATAATCCTGCAAGTATCTTGGCTTATGTTTTTGTCTCAAATATTGTCTTATTGGTGCAGTATGATTATGATCTTCAGCAATAGTCTAATATGTAGACTGATTAACAGAAATGATAGGATTTGAATGAGACAAGTCAATATAATTAGGAAAGGTAGGATTATACTGTGGAAGAGGAACATGTAATTATGTGAAATTTGGAACATTGATTTCAGCATATGTTTGTGAATATGGAAAAATGGATTCATAAAAAATGGCATTCCTAGATATTAGAGTTTATCTAGATTTCAAGTCATAGAAAACAAAACCTTTAGTCCCTGGACTGAAACCTAGAAAAATACACTTTCGAGACCTACGATCAAATTTGAGTCTGTGAGCACATAGAGTGGAAGCAAAGCATAATTAACCAAATACTTGCAACTGAGAAAAATTAGGATCTTGATTATTTAACATTTGGTAAAGACTTTTGTCTTTCAACGGAGGAATGAGAATTCTATTGATTAGATGAACATAATGAGTTACAACAAAAAACCAAAAATGTATAGGTAAATGAGACTGAAGTAAGAGTGCCTTTGCTACATTTAATATGTGTTGATGTTTTCTCTCCACAACAACATTTTGTTTTGGAGTCTCAGTGCATGATTTTTTATGAAGGACACCTTTTTTTTTATTATAAAAAGTATATAGTGCAAACTTAGAACCATTATTAGTTCTTACTTTTTGGATTTTAGTATGAAATTGAGTTTCAACCATATTGAACAAAGAATGAATATGTTTTTGGGTTTCACTCTTGGTATTCATAAGATACACCCATGAATACCTTGAGTAGTCATCCACATGCATTCAACTTTGTACATGGAATGGAAGAAAACTATGAACGAAGTGTTATAAATCTTTCATTAGACACATGACCTAATCTAAAGTGCCAAAGGTCAATTAGAAGTAGAAATAGAATTACAATATTGAGACTTCAACATGTTATTAGATTGAAATGCAAGACTTGTGAGGTAATACAGTCCCCCTTTGCTTTTAGCTGAACCAACCCTCTTTGAGGTACTCAAATCTTGTATTAGACAACAAGAGGAGGAAAAAATTAATGTATAGACAAGAGAGGCAATTAACTTTGTAATAAAAATTAAGTTGAAAGCAAACTGTGGAATATATAGAACATCTATAAAGTAGAAATCTAAAAAAAATGAATGATGCCTGAATGATGAGCACTAACATGATTACCATTTGATAATCTAACTGAGATAGGATTAATAGTTTTATATGAACTAAAAAGACTAAGATCATGAGAAATATGATCAGTAGCACCTGTGTCTATGATCCATTTGCTTAACTGAGAAGAACATGACATAATGTTACCTGAGTTTAAAAGGGAAATGGAATTTGATACAGTTGGTGATATGACACCAACAATGGTACTGAGTTAGTTTGAAACATAACCAACAGATTATTGTGAATGTTGGAGCATAGCCAATAAACCCTGACATTGTTCTGGAGTGAAGAAAGATCATGAGTTTTGCTGAAGTACCTTAGAGTCATCCTCATCAGTGTTAGTTTGATCCATATTTGTGCTAACAACATTAGCAGAAGATCGAAGGTATTTTTGCTTGTAACCTGGTGGATATTCATGCTTTTTGTAGCATACATCCATTATATGTCCTTTTTTCCCACAATAAGTACAGACCTTTCCATTTCTTTTAGATCATTTAGCAAATTGACTAACAATTTGCACACTTGAATTTTTATTAGCAGAATTCAACAAAATTCTTGGTGCATCAACATGAAGAAGTTGTCTTTCTTGTTGAACAAGTGAAAATGCTTTATTTATTGAAGGAAGTGGATCCATGAGTATAATTTGAGATTTAACATGTTGAACTTGATCCTATAATCCTTTTAAAAAATAGATGACATGATCATTATGCTTATATTTCTTCATTGCAAGAAAAACAACACAGTTATAAGATTCACCACATGTGCAATTGGGAATATGTCTGAAATTTTTAAACTCGTCCCACAAAATCTTAAGATGGGTAAAATATGATGTAACAAGAAGATCACTGATATGCATAAAATACACTAAGAACAAGTGTACTCTATCGCAAAGTAATATAGGACTTGAGTTCCGGTTGTCAATTCCACGATGAATAAGAAGTAATTATTAAATTCGTTAAGCCCTTGGTTATTTAAACAATCAGAAGTGTAAGAAGAAACTCAAAATAAAATCAAACCACAAATAAAGAAAAAAGATGAACAATCAAATAATATAAAGAGAAATCAATTAGAGAGAAACTAAGGTGTAAGGTTCACTTGAATCCAATTAATCAGATTTTCATTCATTTATGATATAAGGTAATTCTCTTGCCAATATTCTCTTATTTGCTATTGAATCACAATGGTCATGGATGAAACAATATTCTATTCCCAATTTAATTAACCTATTTAGTCATTTAATTGAATTAATTAATAATGAATTAAGCCCTAAATTCAAGAGATGAGTGTCATCTCTATGTCTTTGCTCCAAGTATGATAGTTAATTTCTGTAAGTGGAGAAGAAACTAATAACAATGAAGGGCTCTCATTAAGATGCATAAAGAAGGGATTCGTGGGATCAGTGGCAAAATCTTCCATTGTTGGGATTTCAAAGAAAAGAAACAAGAAATTGAGTGTAGAGTTATATGCAGTAGAGCTCTCAAAGTTAGTTCTTTGATACCATAACAAGAAACAAAAGAATCGAATCAAAGAAACTGAAAACTAATAGAAAATTGAAAACTAACAAAAAATTGAGATTACGAAATTGTTTCTCAAAGTTATCTGATTGCAAGTGTGAGTTGTACTTATATACACATTTAGAAACTAAAAACTAACAGTAATTAACAACTAACAAACTAACTAATAGTAATTAACTTATAAATAGCAGAAAGCTAACTAACTAATAATTATTCTAACAGAAATAGTTAAAACAAACAGTTAAGCATTTGAATGTAAGAGGTATGATGTTGAGCTGGATGGTGGTGGTAGATTTGGGTTTGATGATGTAGAATTATCAGGTGATATATGTCTTGAAGATTTTAAATCATCTTGAATTCTTTCAAATTTCAATTATTATGTGCTTCCAAGTCTGTAATAAGCTTTTGCCCCAATTACATGCTACTCTAAATTTCATTGTTGTCACTGGCAACTCCTTGCTAAATTATTGTTTGAACAATGCAAATTAACTAAATAAGGCACACTTATTTTTTGGGATCCTTGTTTCAATTTTAATAATTTTTCTTCATAATCGTTATATTAATACGAATTAATTTGTATCTGAAAATTTAATTTGGTGTTAAAATTATAAATTAAAATACAAAGTAATCGTGATTCATGGTAATATGCACAAAACAGAAGGTTTGGATTATTTTTTTGGCCTGTGAAGACCTTGGGCTGCTGCCATTGATGATTTATTATTATTATTTATAGCTTAAATATTATTTTTAAGAGCTTATTACGATCTATGATAAATTATAGAAAAACCAGTACATACGTAGATCATTACAATATTCTATGATAAAAAAGTCGTTAATTTTTTTTAATGAAAAGTAAATAACTTCTGTCTTTATAAATGAATTATTTTTTAACGATTTGTCTTAAAAAATAATTGATAAATTTTAATATTTAAATAATATGACCAAATATAAAAGCTGAGATTAGACATATTCAAAATCGGACCTTTCCAAATGATTAGTCCTGATCCTAAAGTTAATTTAACCGAGTCGAATTTTATAAATTAGATTTGAGATATTTTTAGTTAAATTAGAATCATATTTTGAGTTATCTTAACTTAATAGAGTATTATAAAATATTTTAAAATTTATATTTTTTTACAATTAATGATAAATAATAAAAAATTAACTTAAATTAAGATTGTTTACATATTATTATAGTATATTTATATTAATATAAATTATTTTAAATATATATTATAAAATATTATATATTTTTAGTTTATTATTTTTAAAATATTATGACTTAATCATACAAATATTTATATTTATATAATTTATTTTATTATCAAATTAATTCAATCTTAATTTAATTATTTATCAAATCATAATTAGATAAAGTTAAGATTTAAAGAATTAATTCAATCAAAATATTAGATTGGATTTGGGGTGGGTTATATTTTATATACATGGATGACATTTGACCATTTCTCCCTTTCTATTTACAAACGCTTTGTGTTCTGCATGTAATCCCGCTCCCTTCCTCGTGCCCAAGGCATAACGATTTGTCTTTTGTGGATTTGAAGATAAGTCGTGTATATATATATATATAGTTTTTCTCTGGTTATCAATTAAAAAATGTTCCCTTGACATTTCACTATTTCAGCATAATTCAGAGTATACTCCATTTGCTTTATGGACATTTTTTATTTCACTGAGAGAGGGCTTTCCTTTATGAACACGGAAGTGTAGAAATTTTTATTTTTTATTTTTTGTCAACGGAAGGGCACAATTTTTTTTTGGGACTTACGGAAGGGATTTTTTTGTTTTTGTCATTCATTCATAAAAGGGAACAAAACGGGCTCGGCCAATTCCAAATAAGAAGCCGAAGACGAACAAAACAAGTACACATACTTAGAAGTTAGATTCTCCCTTGATATGAAAAGACAGAGTACAATTGACTTGACGAAACAAAAAGGCACAACTCAACGACTTCAATGGCGAGCAGCAAAGGAGCACCGATCTGAACTTGAAAAAGAGGAAAGCCTGGAAGCAATCTCTGAGAAAACCTTTCGATACCGCAGTGCACAACATAAAGGCAAAGCACTCAAGCACGCTCGGAAGCTCGGTCTATCAAGCCCGTGAAGAATCACGATTTACCAGTTCCCTCACCTGATATGGCAGCATCACATACCAATTGGAGGGGAGTTGATTATTCAGAGCCACTTCATGGGATACACAATTATCATTCCTACCAGTCCACTAGAAACCCCATTGAGAGAAGGTCTCCTTGATAATAGATATGATATCATCCACAATAGGGTCTATGGTCCAATCTGTAGTTTCGCCTCTGCACACTGCTAAGAGGTGAAGGCAGTTAGATTCAAAAAAAGTCCGTGGCCAAGTGCAACTCGCTGCTATCATAAGTGCTTCTCTAAAGGCGAGCGCCTCTGCAATTAGGGGAGATCCTGTTGTCCACGAATATGAGTACGGATACGACATATAACTTTTGTTAAAAAATTATACTAGTATTTGTCAAGTATCTAAATATCTTATATGATACGGATACATATTTGATACGGGTACCACATATATTATGAAATATCCGTGCTTCACATGGGAGATCCAACAGCCACCTTCCTTCCTGATCCTGCTACTACTCTTCCATGATGGTCTTTGCACACTGCAGCAACAGCTCCAATACCTCTGCTTGAGTCATACGCAATATCAGTATTCCATTTGTGGCTACCTTCTGGTGGGGGTCTCCAACAGGTACGAATACCACTTTCTGATGATCCTGTAATTGTAGATGATGGTCTTGCTGGTTTGTTTGCTTCTATATAAAGAGAATTAGTTGTTATTGCTGAGCTTAAGGTAAACCATGGGTTAGGTTTCCTTCTTTCATACATAATTTGATTCATGCCCGATAAGAGTCTCACGTTGTCGGCCTCAATATTTAGGATGCAGTTTATATATCTATTAAGTTATTTTACTTAATGTCAATTAATTTTAAGTTAGAATTTCACATAGTATCATCAAAGATTCCATTTTCCTCTCCTATGAAGGGGTGTTAAGAGTCCTCTATTACCTCAATATTTAGGGTGCGAGGATGCTCCTTGTTCAAAGAAGCTACCATTTTCCTTAAGAGCCTTTAGTTTATCCCGAATCCAATCGTCCAATGTTGTGACATTCTCATCTTTAGGGACCAATTGTAACTGCGACGCAAACCAAATAAGGTTCAATCCACTCACAGCAGAATAGTGTGCTCTATAGTTTCATGGCCCTTTTGGCACACAGGGCACTCCTGGGACTGGGTAAAGTGCTTACGAAAGATATTAGCTCTGACTGGTAAGGCATTATGGCAGATTTTCCATAGGAAAATCTTAATTTTGTGAGGAATATTCTGGTTCCAAAGTACTTTCCAAAAATCATCAGGAATGGAATGTGAGGATGAACTGCTGTGAACTTTTAAACTGCCACCTGTCTCTCGAGCCACCTAGTACCCAGACTTAACTGAGTAATCTCCATTAGAGGCATATGACCAAATAAACTTATCCACCCTTGGAATAGTGCCCAGTGGGATTTGCAAAGCCTTAATAGCTTGCTGCGGACCCAAGACATGTCTCAGCTTATGTACATCCCATCTAGCCTGGTTATTCTCAAATAAATCACTCACCATCAAATCTTCTTGTGCCGTTTGAGGTAAAGCTGGTGAGCCATTGTTTAACCAGTTGTCCCTCCACACATAAATAGATTTACCATTCCCCACAACTCATCTCCCTGACTTCCTCAGAAGGTCTCTCCCTTGCAAAATGCTATTCCATCCCCACGAGGCTCCTTTTTTTTCTCTGTGCTTGAAGGAAATCGGTGTTAGGGAAATATAGACTTTGTAAGATTTGGACCCACGGTGCATTGGGGTTGTTCAACGCTCTCCAAGCTTGCTTAGCCAGAAGGGCTGTGTTCAAGGTAAGGAAATCCTTAAACCCCATGCCTCCCTTCCACTTAGTCTTCGTTAGCTCGGACCATTTTCTCCAATGTATGTTGTTGGCTATAGACCAGCATCCTGCCTTGGCAAAGCCTACGTGGGGTCGGAGTTAGATCGAACTGTGACGCTGGCTGATGGACTTAAGTAGAAAAAGTTGTACCCTGACTAATAGTTATAGCTTTTGGCCTAGTGGTAAGCGCTCGATCCAACAAGTGGTATCAGAGCCAAGGTCACGGGTTCGATTCCCGGAAAGGCACGGACTGCTGGAGGCAGGTGCTGGGAGGGGGATTATTGGTTGTAGGCCAACATCTTGCCTTGGCAAGGCCCAGGTGGGATCGGAGTCAGATCGAACCATGGCGCTTGCTGATGGGCTTAAATAGAAAGAGTTGCGTTTTGAGTAATAGTTATAGCTTTTGGCCTAGTGGTAAGCGCTCGATCCAACATATGCCTTTGTTTCTGCCAGCTTTACTCCACCAGAAACGAGCTATACGGGAGCAGAGGGAATCACAAAAACCTTTCGGGAACTTGACAATAGACATGGTATAGTTCGGAATAGCTTGCACTACAGCCTTCAACAGAATTTCTTTCCTAGCTTGAGACATCAAATTCTCTTTCCAACCCTCCAGCTTGCTAATCACCATTTCCTTAATCCATGCTAAAGTTTGGCCTTTTGACCTGCCCCACTCAGCAGGAAGACCCAGATATTTTCCTGGCTTGTCCTAACTCTGCATATTAAGAATGGACGGGATCTGAAGCTAGATGCTAGGTGGGGTGTTCTTTCTGAATATAATACCTGATTTTTCAATATTAATCCTCTGCCCTGAAGCTGTAGAATACTTATTTAAAATACTGAGCAGTTGGTAAGCATTCTGAGGTGTTGCTTTGGAGAAGAAAATGGCATCATCAACAAACAACAGGTGAGTTAGCACTAGTGCCCCCCTGGCCACTCTAATATCCTCCAAGTCTCCATTAGATAGAGCAAACTGGACCATATAGGATAGAGCTTCAGCAGCTAAGATAAACAAATAGGGGGATAAAGGGTCACCTTGTCTCAACCCTCTCTGAGGCACCACAATCCGGCTTAGAGAGCCATTAATCTTAAACATGTATGTAACAAAGGTCACACACCTCATTACCAATGAGATCCATTTAGCCTCAAAACCAAAAGCCTGTAGAACTTTGTCCAGAAAATCCCATTCAAGGCAGTCATAAGCCTTATTCATATCTAATTTTAGTGCCATGTTATGACCAGTTGTTCTCCCCTTCTTCTTTAGAAAGTAAAAGACTTCATGTGCCACAATAATGTTATCTTGGATCAATCTTCCAGAGACAAATGCACTTTGATTCATAGAAATCACTGAGGGCATAAACCTCTTCAATCTAAGCACGAAAATTCTGGAGATGATCTTATAGATAAGACTTACGGAAGGGTAGAAACTGAAAGAGGAGAAGAAAAATAAAACGAAGGTCTTATGTGCCAATGGAGCTAAATCCATTGGATCTCAACGACGGTCTGTTTCTATCTATTGGGCTTTGCCCATTTCTACTTTTTTATTTTTTTAAACCTGAAAAGATATGAAGAGTGAGGCAAATACAAAATCAAGTCAGCCTGATAACAAAAGAAGCCCATTGTATTTGCAGTTTGCGGAAAGCATGTTGCATAAATTGAAGAATTGCATATGACCTAAAAAAACAATTCTGATATTCTTACTACAAACAGTGTATATACTTTTTTTCACACTTCATTTAATATCATTTATCATACTTATTTTTTCTTATCACTTTCTCTTTCTGAATCACACATCTTTAAAAAGAGTGTGTACAGTATTCACACCTCTAAAAGAGGTGTGGGATTATCTTTTTTTTTAAAAAAAGAAGAATTGCATAGTACCGGCTTTGTAGAATTCATCATGTTCACAAAATGAATGGTGGACCACATCAGGTGAAGATTCAATCTTGACTGATTCAAAGTCAGTGACAGTGGTGCCCAACAGAAGCTTGAAGAGCAGTGCAGGTGAGAATAAAGAATATTTATTAATACTTTCACTAGTTCAAGCTCAGCCAACTTCAGCTGCCTATCTGGAAGACAAGATAATGCTTTCATTCACCAACTTCAAGCTTGATCAACTACAGATGCTAAATATTGCACAATTGCACGTGAACACTGATATCCATATGGAAAATCCATCTGTGGGGCCTTCACTATTTTAATGATAGATATGGCCTTGCAAAATCACCTTAAATGCCACTTAATTTTTTTTTTTAAAAAAAAATCAGGTTTAAGATTACAAAATTGGAATCATAACAGAAGTTCCTTCAACAACATCCTTCTTTTCCACTTCCATATGCAGTAGCTAATGATTGCTAAATTGATTCTCAATAATGATACTGACTTAACTTTCCATGTTTGATGCATTAAAAAAACTGAAATGAAAACACCAAGAATTCAAAAAAGATGCTCAATCGGTAAGGGAATTTAGATAACAAAATTTCAGTTCTCAAATAATGAGTAGGATAAGCGATAAATCCATTTGGACATCAATCAATAAGTTATACAAACAGCAATTGGGGGACTTAAAGCTCTAGCATCAAGGGTGATAAAAATGTTAGCTTTCCCTTGGGAGGATACGCCATCCGCAATGTCCAAAGAGAACAAGAAAATCCTATCCAAGTTTGAGAAGATGAGTAACTCAGTTGAAAGTTATATAAAGCTAAGCAGAGATTGCACATTTTGTGCTTCATTTGAGCTCTTTTTGGAGTTGTTCTTTGATTTCTTCTCCTGCTTCTTACCCCTGTGAAGCAATCCAAAATAATTATAACACAATTTTCTGTCAAAATATTTTTTGGGGAGGGAGAACGGATAGGAAGGGCCAGCAGGCAATTCTACATACGCGTAAAAAAGCACTCCTCATGTGAGCTAACACCCCCAACATGATTTCAGTTTGCGATTGATATGCTTCTTCGATTCCTTATCTGAAGAAAATTAATTTGTATTTTCTAATCTGCATGTACATAACCAAGGCCACATTGGTCAAAGAAAAACGGAAGAAAACCACATTCCCGGCTGATAAGAAACTGGTTAATTTGGACTTACGCACTGCAACTATAAGGATTAAAACCTAACCTGCCTAGTAAGGAAAATATTGAAACAGCATCCACCGTGCATATCAACTATATTAAGCATAAAATTTATTTAGATCGGCCATGCATGGTGGGGTGAGGTGAATTGACTTTAAACCAATCCCTACCCCATTTTGTAGTGGATAGAATTTGGCTCAAACTCTTAGAGGAGCTATCTCTCTTTAACTCTCTTAATCTGTTGTCATGTATTTATTTTATTATTCACTCATATAATTTAATTGAGTTAATAGACATGTAACAACAGATTAAAGGGGTTAGAAGGAGATAATTCCTCTTAAGATTAGAGTCAAGTTCTGTCTTTTCATAGTAGAGTGAAATTTAAATTCATTCTATGTAAAGGTGGGCCTCGTTGGGTACTCGTAAATTCAAGTGTAATTGTTAAGCTTAAATTGAAGCGTACAAAAATTTTAAGACTTACATTTAATTTTGATACTAATATTTTTATTTGTGCGTTATACGACATATATATTTCTTATTTGTAATAATTAAATTTTGAATTAAATTGGTTATTGTTTATATAAAGTTGTGGAGTAGTTGTAATGGATTTCATGTGTGTGTGTGTGTGTATATATATATATATATATATATATATATATATATATATATATATATATATATATATATGCGTCGTGTCTGTGTTTTATAATTTTTGAAGTTGGTGTGTTCCCGTATCTGTGTCTTTACTTCATAGAATACATCAATATATCATTACATCGGATAATGGTTTCCAACTCACCAGAATTGATTAAGAATTAATCATTTTCGTTTAACTCTTCTAATGACAATCATTTTTTTTTTTTGGGTACAATAACAAAGATCCTTCATTTTGCTCAACAGCTTAATGTTTAATGTTGATAGAAAGAAAAATGAATTCTGTCAATGGCTCAACTTGGCATTGTCGTGTAAAAAGGCCTTGGGTTTGATTGCTACTGGTTGACTTTCATAGAAGGAGTAAATCTAGTAAGAAGAGTTTTTATTTTGAGAAGATGAGATGAGTAAATCTTGATTATACAATTATACATGGATAGTCAAGATTAAAAGTTACTTAAAGGTCATGTGACCACTTAAAAAAAATTAAATGCATTTATGTTTTAATCTTGACCATTCATGTAAGATCAATGGTGGCCAAGTATTTACTCATCTCACCTCTTACAATAAATACTCCTATCACCAGAGTAAGATCCTATATATATATATATATATATATATATATATATATATATATATATATATATATATATATATATATATAAGATATCTAGTGAAAGGAGTTTTTTTTGTGAGGGGGTGAAATGAGTAAATCTTGATTATACAAACCATACATAAATTATCAAGATTAAAAGTTACTTAAAGATCATGTGACTACTTAAAAAAATCACATTCATTTATATTCTAATCTTGATCATTCATATAAAATCTAATGGTCAAGATTCATTCATCTCACTTCTTATAATAAATATTCATCTCACTAGATCTCTCTCTCTATATATATATATATATATATTATAGAAGCACTATCAATGAAGTAATAAAAAATATTAGAATCTTATGATGTAAAAAGCACTTAGCATGTATGAAAAATTAAGCAAAAAAATAATAATGAATAGATCATAAATTAAATATTTAAATATTACAAAACAATACATATGTTAAATTATAAATTATTTTAAAAAACATAATTACTTAATATAGATTCCTAATAATAAATTATACTATTAGTTTTACGGTTTTGTTAATGTATAAGGACACAAGTTAAGGAATCAAAATAACATTTATTATTCATTTAAAATTATTTAAAAAATATTAAATATTTTTTAAATTTTTAATGTATTAAATATTTGTACTTTTTATTTAATTTTTTTAAACACGTGCATAGCACACATTATCAAAACCTTAATTTTATTAGATATATATTCATGTCAAGTTTTTACTTCGTGAGATGTAGATTATGTTTTTATGTATATTTTTCGTTCAGTGAAATGTGAATATTAAAATAATTAAATATGACAAGACAATAAATTATAAAATAATGAGAATCAATTCACAACAACATTTGCTAGCAAAAAATTCACAATTAAGGAAAGCAACAATTTAAATCACAACTAAGAAATTGAAGAGGTCAACTCTTCATCAAATGTCATTACAAAAGGATATTAAAAAAAATTAAGTTTAAATTACATAAAATGAATAAGCTTCTATACTACCTTCCACAGGTAGTAATGAAATTACTTCAACTACCATTGACAACAATTTTTTTCAGCCATATAAAAGATATGAATGATATTGGGTAAGAAAACAAATTCAGCAAGAAGTTGACTTTCGTGATGTATATTCTCATCTAATAAAATGTTGGCAGCAAACACAAAATGCTACAATTCTTTAAAGATTTAAATCTTTTATTTTAATGAACGTATAAATCTTTAGCAATACACTTTTCTATTTGGACATGGATAAATAAATAGAGTTTAAAATAAAAATAAATTAAATTCATATATTTAGACATATCTTGAAATAAAATTGTAGCAAGTGTTACGTTACCTTATACTTGGTACCTCAACCCTTAAATCACTGTACTTGATCTTGTGGTAAATATATCGTTAGGAATATTATAAAAAATAAATATTTTTTAATTAGGAAATAATTCTATAATTTGTGGTAATGTAATCATTTGAGTAATAATGTTTGATAGATTTCAAAATTGTATCACGTAGGAACCAAGCTGATTTAGTTGGTTTAATAATTTTTCCTATGAATTGTCTATCACCTCCCGTAGTTGGCTAATTTTATGATCAATTTTACCTAAATTAGATAGATTCAAATTAAGAAAAATTATTAAAAGAATTTCCATGAATTCCAAACTAATATAAATCAATAATTATATTGTAGATTATATAATTTATATTTTGAATTATTATTTACTAATTACTTGGGTAGCATCAAATGGATAGGTGTCAGAAAAAATAGGGACGTGAATTGAGGTGTAGCGTGGGTTGTTTCAAACCACTCAAGAATCATGAAACATTTTTCACAATTTTTGCTGTAAATTTTTCATGTAATTAATAATTAAAATTATTTTTATCATTTGCATCAATGTTGAGAAAATTCATTTGTACTTAATAAATTAGCGTAGATAATATTTCTTTTGTCTCATTATAAGCGTCACCTCTGTTTCGAAGTGGATTCGAGAAATACGCAGAGTCAAGACGTATACGGTGGTTCCTCCTTACCGGCACTGCGGCCGGGAGCACGAAGTCAGGAGGAGTGAGTACTGCAATGGGACTCAACGCCTCAACTCAGCGGTGCACCGAGAAGGTTAAAGCTAATGGAATAGTAATAGGTTTCGATCCTCTCGGGGTAAAACTTAGCAGTATATATTGAGAGCGTGTTTTGAATCCTCACACTCCACGTAGACGAAGTACCTTAGGATCGTGTCATGGCAGGGATTTCAGCCCATGATCGTTGAGGTCCGTCTCTGACATTGTCGGGACTGTTCCACGATCGTTGAGGTCCGTCTCGACTCTGTCGAGACTGTCCCTATGATCGTGGAGGCTCATCTCTGTTCTGAAATTTGTCTTTCCTTTAATGGTCAATGATCCTTGTACGCAGCGGTCGTGGTCCCCATTACTGAGAATGGGGAGATGACTGCTACGGTCCAAGGTCGCAAGGCCGAAGTGGGGGCGTAGTTGGCAGAGTTTGGTGGTTCATGTGCCGGGTCGATCCTTCAAGACGGGATCTCGGACCACGGTTCAGAACAGTTGCCCCCAGCTTGGCGCTTGGACGAGGCCCAAGTGTCAAGGTACCATCGTGCTCGAAGTGGGCGGTATCCTGGCTTTGAGGCCGTGCTTCGTGGTCTTTCACGTTGGCCGGGGCCCGTGATTTCTGAACATGAGACGACTCGGCGGTTGGGATGTGGTTCGGAGGCCGAGGTGGGTCCTTACCTACGTGTCCACCCCTTAGTCTCGTGGTTTTCCTTCAGCTGCCCCCTGGACGTAGTTCTCGGGGTCTTTTGACTTGCCGCAGCGTTCTTCATTGATCTTGAATCGTTGGATCCCTTGGGAAACGCCGCTTTGACCTCCTTGAGAATAAAGCGAGTCTTTAATGGGGAGCGTCAGCTTCGTGCGATTTAGCCGTCCGTCCGCCGCCTTGCGACCAATGGGGAATGAGGGGCATTGAATGAGGATTTATGGTTTGATGAGGTTCTTCAATGCAAAGAACTAATCAAGGCGTTCCGTTTTCTCTATAAATAGAGGGTTTTTGCATTTGATCATGGCATTCCTCTTTGCATCTTTGTTTTGAGATGGCTTATCTCAGAGAAATGGTTCTTTCTTCTCCTATGCGTTACTGGAGAGTGTTGCTTCTTTCCAGAGTTTTCTTCTTGATCTTTCCCAAATTTCTGAAACTTGGTCGTTTTCGTGTGAAAGGCTTCTTGAGTAGATGTCTCATTTTCTCAGCGTATTAGCGGCAGATGTCTCACTTTCCCAACAGTCTTGTGATTGCTTCTTTGATATTTCTCGTCGGGAAAGCTTGAGGTATTTGTCATTTTAGATGGAGGCAACCGAGGGGTAGGGCCCAACGTCGCTCTCCTTTCCACCGCTTCTAAGAGCGAGTTGGATATGCGAGAGGACTATTGGGGTGCTCCTCGCTTTATACCGCTTGAGGTGATTAAGGTTTCCGGCGAACGATCTTCTCATGAGAAAGCATTTGTGCCTCATCTATCGGGAGGGTGCGGCCGGCCTCTTCCTGACTGGCGAGGAAGGAAGTGAAGAAAAGTGGTGGGTACCGAGGTTCGGAAGCAGTGTTCTGCTCTGGGTTTCGAAACCTATCCACTTTTTCAAGATACTGCTTGGGGAGGAAGGGGCTGGTGCTAGCTCTTGGAGGAAATGTGGATGCGACATGGTCCGGGATGCTAATGGTGTTAATGGCGGTTTGCACCTCCGGGGTTTCTTTCATTATATGTTCCATGTCTCTATACTTTTCTTTTCCTTCCTTTTGTTGTAAGATGATGTATGGAATGAGAAATTTAATAAAATTGCTCCTTTTCTTTTGAATTTTGTGCCTTCTGCTTTCCTTTGCTTGAGCTGTGGTGTTTATACTATACTAGGGGTGAGAGTCCAACGCTCATCCCGGCCACGCGATATGTTAGGTTTTGACTTGGTACTTAGTCGAGGCCGGCGAAGTGTCAAGTTTAGATACTTGATTCCGGGGTCTCTGTATCTTGGGCTATTACCGGGGCAACATAGTCCCGAGGTGCGAGCGGGTTTCCCGAGCTCTTTGACCCTACGGTTGCGTGTCTTCTGACTTGCTGGGTAACTGTAACGTGAGCTGCCATTACGGCAACGTGGGCCACGTGGCGTGCTTGGGTTGAAGAGACGTGCGTCGTGCCCCGCGCGCTATAATGGGTGCCTTTTCAAATGTGAGGTATCTGGACGAAATTACCCTATAACCGTGACCCCTATAAATAGGGTGTCAGCTTTTTGGCTTTGTTTCGTTCGACTTTCATCAGAAACTTTGAGACTTGTAGGTGGTTTCTGACGGTCGTTGCAGCGGTGCGAGACGATCTTGCTAGACTTCACAGGATTGACCTCTTGCTTTCTTTACGGTAAAAACTGATTTCTTCCCTTGCTTCTTGTTCATTTGGTTTTTCTTGCTGTTTTGAGGAGAAGGTGGGGGGTTGGGGGAAGTGCGTTTTCCCCCTTCCGTTAATGGCGTTTGCCCCTCTTGGAGCACCTCCTCCGTCGCACCGTGTGCAGCGGAGGTGTCCTTCTGAGGCTTTTTGCCTTGGCGGGTGCGGAGGCCAGAACCTTTGGATCTCTGAACTTGGACTGGTTTTGACCCTGAGCCTCTGTGTGTCTTCCAGGAATTTGAATGGCTAGGAGGAGGGTGTTGAGAATTGAGGAGCCCAACTCGGGTCCCGAAGCTCGCGAGCCGGGGGGTCAGGAAGCCGTTGATGAGTTAATGCGTGTTCGCCGGGGGCCGGGATTACCTTACACCTGGGTTGCGGACGATGCTTTTGACAGGGTCTCACGCTATGAGACCGGGTCCGAATTGGACAAATTGAAGGATTACTTGGAGCTTACCGCGGGAGGTCTCCGGGATGGAGAGTTCCTGATCCTGTCCCCGGGAAAAGAGTGCGTGTGTTCGACCCGTGAGGCGGGGGAGCACTTCATGTTCCTTTACGAGGACTTCTTCACACGGTTTGGGCTTCGGCTCCCTTTCAGTGATTTTCATGTTGCCGTACTTCGGACCCTTCATGCTGCACCCAGTCAGATTCACCCTAATGGCTGGGCGAACATCCTAGCTTTTGAAAAGATATGCCGGTTGCTGGGGTTGCGATGCTCCGATAGGGCGTTTTTCTATTTCCACACCAAGTATTCCGTCCACGGTGTTCGTGCTCGTCAACAGTCTTGGTTGTCCGTGCGTTCCCGGCAAGGTAGGACGGTGTTTCTTCCCTACCTAGAGAGCTACAAGGATTTCAAGGAGAAGTTCTTCAAGTTAATGGCGGCCGATGGCACTCGGCCCTTTTGGTTGGGGAGTGGCGAGGAGCCAACATTCAGCCTATACTGGAATCCGGCGGCGTGGAGCATCCCCACTCAGTCGTTTGAGAGGGAGGTTTGTCATCTGGATGACGAGGAGCTCGAATGTGTCAATTTCTTCGAGACGTGGGTTGCCGAGGTCGACAAGATTCGGCCCAAAGATATACTGGATGCCGTGGATGATGTGGAACTTTGGGCCGTGCTAGGTAGCAGAGGCCTTTGTTCGTGCTTTACTTTTCTTGCTTTATTTTCTTTTCTTCTTCCTCTTTATGTGGACGATTGTTTGTGTTTGCTTTCGAGAGAGCTTGGGTGAGATGTCCAGGAGGGAATGCTGCGCGGTCTGGAAGCTCGAGGCCGAGGAATGAATCGGGGTCTTCGGATCTCCCGCGGAGGCGGTTTCAGTTCCATTGCCCCATCGCGTCGAGGTGCCTGCCACGGAGGAGGAGCCGATCCATGTGGAGGATTCCCCTATGGGGCGAAAGAGGAAGGCGGCGACGAGGAAGGACTGAGTGACCGGAGTAAGAGGTCCTGGGTTGAGGAAGGCGCCGACCCGAGTGGTGGGGGGGCAATCAACCTGTACTTCAAGAATCCGGATCCCCGCTGGTTTGTTGATGATTTCCTTCTAGACGAGGAAGTAGAGGCGAAGCTGAAGCGTAGTGCTCCAAATACTCTCTGTAGTTTCCAAGTTCTTGGGCTTCGCCTTGCCATGGAGGCTCGGCATTTAGAGTATACGGTTGAGGACTACGTTTTCTTTTGCGGAGCGGGGTAAAACCCAGGCTCTTTTGGAGAAGGAGGAAGCAGAGCCAAGGAAGAGGCCGCAAAGTCCGTGGAGGATGTTGAGGCCACTCGAACCAAAGGAGCCGGGGAGCGAAGTAGCCACCCTAAGGAATGCAGTGAAGGAGAGGGAGGCCAGTTTGGCGGACGCCAGAAGGGCGTGGCCGAGCTAAGAGCTGAGAATGAGGGCCTTCGTGCTGAGAACGGGCGTCTCGGAGGGCAGGTTACCGCACTGAAAGGCGATGTCGGGACTCTCCTTACTGTTTGTACTGACATCAAAGAGCAGTAATTCCGGAATGCCATCAAGCAAGTTGCTCTTCAATCCCGAGGTTGACTTGGTTCTTGATTCTCTCGGATTTAGGAAGGTAGTCCGAACCGCCAACTCGTCGTTCCCCCGCCTTGCTACGTGGATCCCGGTACGGTGGATTCTTTCGCCGAGGTTGGTGGTTCGGGCCTCTCGCAGTGATTCGCATTTTTTTGCCCCTGCGCGGGGTTCTTTAATATGGTTGGGCAAACATTGTTCCATTTTTCCCAAAACATTGTAATGACTTTGTTATTTTTCCTATCTTATTTTTGGGGTCCAATGCCCTTCTCGTGTATTGCGGAAATTTGACGAGACACCGTAGTGCGGGTCCAACGCCCTATTTTGCCGAGCGTTTTAGGATTTCTCTTAGGATTTTGCGCAATGAGAATGCTCGAAGCCTTGGCATAGGATCAGATATCCACGAGCTTGGCTTTAGGAATTCGTGCCCAAGGTAAGGAACCTTGACCTTGGCTTGGAATTCGAAGGCAAATAGCTATCGGGATTTGGAGTCCGTGCCTAAGGGAAGAAACCTTGTCGGGGTCCATTACCGGTTGTTTTAGGTATTTTAGGAGGCCGCGCGACTTGTGGGGATGTCCTTGCTTAGGGTTTTTGTGCGGGTGGATTGGTGCGAGAGTTTTCTCCCCTGTTGGGATTTCTCTCGCACTCCCTACCTAGCACAAGACACTAAGTACCATGGTAATTGAGTTCTTGATAATTGAGATGCTTGCTTAAAATTAAAGATTGAAAAAGTGTACAATATAATTAGGGCAGATCAAACATGAAGTAGACTAGGAGACTAGGCCTTGAAAGACGCTTAACTGTAGTACTTTCTAAGTTTGTCCGCATTCCAAAAATTCTTCACGAGCTTGCCTGTTAATGTTTCAGTATAAGAGTCGACTACGATCATGAGGGTCCTTCCCGATTAGGGGCTAATTTTCCTTAGGAGGCATTCCTTCCACCGACGTCGGCCTGCGAAGTACTAGATCGCCGGTGGAACCTTAGGGATGACCTTCGGGTTGTTGCACCGGCTGCCGATTCTTTGCTTGGTTGCGACATCGCGTATGTGCGCGATGCACCTTATTTCTTCCAATAGGTCCAAGTCTTCTCTTATTAGCCCTGGGGTTGGTGCGGTGAGAAATGTTGGAGGCCCACTCGGTTCTCCTATCTCTCTAGGGATCATTGCTTCGCACCCGTAGGTTAGTTTGAACGGGGTCTCACCGGTTGTAGAATGAGGGTGGTTCGGTAGGCCCAAAGAACGTGATCTAACCGCTCGGTCCTTTTCCCTTTGGCCTCGTCCAACCTTTTCTTTAATCCCCAACTATAACCCTTGGGTCTCGCTTCACTTGCCCATTTGTTCGAGGGTTTTCCATAAAGCCCTTGTGATGTTTAAAAGTCCAAGTAGTTCTTCAAAACCTTTGTCTTTAAATTGCGTCCCGTTGTCCGTAACGATGGATTAGGGACTCCAAATCTGGTAATGAGGTGGCGCCAAGTGAATTTTGGTCGAGCCGAGGTGATGGTGGCCGGGGGGGGCTCGCTTCTATCCACTTGGTGAAATAATCTACAGCGACAACCAAAAACTTCAATTGCCGGGCGCTGAGGAAAAGGTCCTAAGATATCCATGCCCCACTGGTAGAAAGGCCAAGGGATGGATGTCGTGGACAATTCCTCTGGCGGGGCGTGGTAGTGGTCAGAGTGTCGTTGGCACTTATCGCACATTTGAACATGTGCAAGGGAGTCTGTTTCCATTGTGGGCCAGTAGTAGCCTGCTCAGAGTACCTTCAATGTCAGGGCCTTGCCTCCTAAATGGTGCCCGCAACTCCCTTCGTGGACTTCGGCCAGGACATACCCGGCTTCTTCAGGCGTTAGGCACTTTAGGAGGGGTGAAGAGAACCCACGCCGGTATAACTGCCCACCGAAGATGGTGTATCTGACCGCGGCTTTCTTCAATTTGGCTGCCTTCTTAGGGTCCTCGGGGAGGCTACCGGACTGCAAGTATTCCATCAGTGGAGTGATCCGGGTACGTTCTTGTTCATTAACCTGCAGGACAGTTACGTCGGAAACTGCGGGGTGGGAGAGGGTTGCCTGGATCACTGATCGGTTGTTACCTGGGCTTTTGGTGCTTGCCAACTTGGATAAGAGATCGGCCAGGGAGTTTTGTTCCCGGGGGATGTGCTCCACTTTGACTAGCTGGAAGCTTAGGAGGAGCTCTTGCACTTTTGCTAGGTACTTCTGTAGGAGGGGCTCTTTAGCTTGGTATTCGCCTTGGATCTGGGAGGTCACGAGTTGGGACTCGCTGCATAGTTTAATCTTTGTGGCCCCCAAGTCTCTGGCCATTGCCAGTCCTGCGATGCATGCCTCGTACTCTGCTTGATTGTTCGAGGTGGGAAACTCAAACCTCAGTGAGTTCTTGATAGTTACCCCTTCGGAGTTTTCTAAGATTACCCCGGCGCCGCATCCTTTTGGGTTAGAAGACCCGTCCACGAATATGGTCCAGGGTATTTCCTCTGTATAACCGGGGTCTGAGGTGAGTTCGGCCAAAAAGTCTGAGAGGGCTTGCGCCTTGATTGCTATTCTGGGCTCATAGGTTATCCCGAATTCAGAAAGTTCGACGGACCAGGCGATCATCCTTCCTGCTAAGTCTGGTTTGTGCAGTATTTGTCGGATTGGTTGATTCGTCCTTACCACAATGGGGTGGCATTGGAAATACTGTCTTAATCTTCTGGCCGTGATGATAAGTGCAAAGGCAACCTTCTCAATCTTTTGGTATCTGAGTTCGGGGCCTTGCAGTACTTTGCTCACAAAATAAACTGGTTTTTGGCCTTCGGATGTTTCCCTGGTCAGTGCTGAACTGACTGCTTCTTCGTTGACGGAGAGGTACACGTAAAGGGTCTTGCCTGGTTCGGGCCTTGTGAGGACTGGAGGGGATGCTAGGAGGTTCTTTAGGGACGTAAAAGCGTCTTCGCATTCCTTTGTCCACTCGAATCCGGTCCCCTTTTTCAATAACTTGAAGAGGGGGAGGGATTTGTGAGCGGCTTTGGCTAGGAATCTCGTGAGAGCTGTGATCCGGCCATTCAGCTGTTGTACTTCTTTGATGTTTCGGGGGCTATGCATATCGAGCACCGCCTTGCATTTGTCGGGGTTTGCCTCTATGCCGCGGTGGGTCAGCATGAACCCCAAGAATTTTCCTGCTTGGACCCCGAACACACACTTTCCTGGATTGAGTCTCATGTCATGCCTTCTCAGCTGCGCGAATACTTCTTCCAGGTCCGAGGTGTGTGAGCCGGTCGACGGGGTTTTAACTATCATATCATCGATGTAGACATCTAGCATTTTCCCAATCTGTTTTTCGAAGACTCTATTCATCATCCTCTGGTATGTGGCCCCGGCATTCTTCAGCCCGAACGGCATTACCTTGTAGCAGTAGCTTGTCCTTTCGGTGATGAAGGTCGTTTTGTCCTGGTCTCCGGGGTACATTGGAATTTGATTGTACCCCGAGTAAGCATCCATGAAGGATAGTGTCCAGAATCCGGAGGAGCTGTCGACCAGCTTGTCAACATTTGGGAGGAGGTATGGATCTTTGGGACACGCCTTGTTCAGGTCAGTATAGTCCACGCACATCCTCCATTTCCTGTTTGCCTTTTTAACCAGGACTACGTTCGAGAGCCAAGTGGTGTACGAGACTTCTCTTATGAATCCGGCGTTTAATAACTCCCTGACTTGCTCCTCAATGGCCTGTTGTCTCTCGGGGCCAACTTTCCTCTTCTTCTGGGCGATCGGCTTTGCATCCCGTTTAATAGATAAATGATGACAGATGAAAGCGGGGTCGATTCCAGGCATGTCGGCGGAAGTCCAAGCGAAAAGATCCTTGTTTTTCTGTAGGAGCTGTGTCAACTGGGTCTTTTCCTGTTCTTCGAGGTTTGCTCCTATCATGGTGACTTGGTCGGGCTTGTCGCCCAGCTGGAGTGGGATCAGTTCTCCTTCGAGCTGGGGTCTAGTACCTCGGATCTCTTCGCGGACGTCCAACTCCGTCATCAAGATGTTGACTTGGTCATAGGTGTTGCTGGATGTTCGTGTCTTTATTTTCCTGGAGGTCCTGCCGATCTTTAGGCTCTCGTTGTAGCATTTGCGGGCTGCAATCTGGTCGCCCTTGACCGTGACCACTTCATTGTTCCTGTTGAGGAACTTCATGGCCTGGTGGGCGGTGGAAACCACAGCGGCAATGCCGTTTAGGGTTGTATAAGATGATGTTGTAGGCCGAGGGACAATCTACGACTAGAAACCTCACCTTCACCGTTTTATAGATGTCGTCGTCGCCCAAGGTAAGGAAGGTCTCAAAATAACCCACTGGGGTTACCTTTTCTCCGGAGAATCCGGTTAACTCGCCCTCATATGGAGTTAGCGCAGACAGGGGAAATTCCAACCTTTCGAAGGCGTCCATGAACATGATGTCTGCCGAGCTTCCCTGATCTACAAAGATACGATGAACTTCGGCATTGGAGATTATCCCGGAAATGACGAGGGGGTCGTCATGATCTCGGATAATATCGCCGTAGTCCTCTTCGGAGAAGGAGATGGCCGGCGCGTCTTTGTTCTCTGCATGGGGCTTCCGGGAGGAGGAACCGGACACGCTCAGAACCGCAGTTCGGAGTGCTTTCCTCCTCGAGTTATTTGACAGACCGCCTCTTGCAAATCCCCCTGAGATTGTGCTTACTAGCCGGTTCTTCTTGTGGCCCCTATCTTGAGTATCCCGTTCTCGGTCTTGCCTAGTCTCATCGTTGTGGCGCGGAGGGGTCCGGGATCTTCTGGCAGGGCTTTTGCTTCTCCTTGGGCGCTGGTTCGGACTTCGCCGGGGGCTGCGGCTTTGTCTCTGGTTTCTGCGCCTTCCATGGTTTTCACTTTCCCGAAACCCGTTGATGTATTTTTGCAAACGCCCCTCTTTGATCAGGGACTCGATAACGTCCCGGAGTTAGTTGCAATCCTCTGTTTCGTGGCCGTAGCTGTTGTGCCACCTGCAGTGTTTTGACTGATCCCTTTGGAACTGCTTCTTTATGGGCGGCGGTCTCTTAATATTCTGGAACTCGATTTGAAGGACCTCCTTCAAGATTGTCTCTCGACAAAAGGAGTATACTCGAATATTTGGGCCCAGTATCGCTCGCTTTTGAGGGTCACGGGGTTGATTGGAGCTTTGGTTCTTCTTTTGGTGTGCTTCACCTTTCTCTAGGCTCTCCTTAGCCCCGGTGACTTCCTCAAGCTCAACGTATTTGTCCGCCCGTCGGTGAAACTCTTCTAGGCTTTCTGGTTTCTTTTTTGCTAGAGACGCGAAGAAGCTTGAATTGGTCTGGAGCCCGTTCCTGGCGTAGTGGAGGGTTATCATGTCGTCTAGGTTTTCTATGCCTACACAGGCTTGGTTAAACCTTCTGACATATTCGCACAAGGATTCTGAACTTCCCTGGTGAATCCCGGAGAGGGAATCAATCGACTTCGGGCGTTCCTTTGCCGTGGTGTATTGTTGCAAGAACCTTTGCGTCAGGTCTTCCCATCCTGTGATCCTTGTTCGCAAGGTGACGAACTATCGGAGGGCGTCCTTCTTCAGGAATAGGGAGAAGGCCCGGCATAAAAGTTCCGGGGTGTATCCGTAGAGCTGCATGGACTGCGTATAGTCGTCCAAGTGCTCCTGGGGATCCGTTGTTCCGTCGTAGGCTTCCAGGTTGCTCGGAGGTTTGAAACTCCTCGGGACCCTGTATGACATTAGGGCGTCCGAGAATTGTTGTAGGCGGCCGGGGGCCGGATTACTGTTTCCAGTAATCCCGGCGCCAGCGCCTTGGTCAGCATGCCCGTTGCAAGCCTCATCGTGTCCTCCGTTGTCATTTTCCGCCCGTGCTGATCTCTCAAGGTTCTCTAGACGGCATCTTTGTTCCTCTAGCTGGCGCCGTTGATCCTCGATGAGAGCTGTTTGTTGACGCAACAACTCCCGGAGGCCATTTCTCGTAATCTCGGATTGGACGTTATCTTCGTAATGAGACGTGTGGTCCCTGTTGTCGTGGGAGACTCCCAAACGAGCGTGGACAGGGATCCTAGCTCCATTGTTCCCTCCGCGGTTTACTCCGTGGTTTATGTTGTTGGTCTCACCGTAGGGGAAGATGAGTCTGTTTCTGATTGAGACCCTTCGAGATGGGTCGGGGCTTTCGGCGGGCGAAGTCTCGTGCCCATCGTTAAGGGTTTCCACCATAATGTTCAGCGGCGGAGGTTTCGGTGGTGTGGTGAAGGATTGTGCCGCCGGGTCCCGTATCCGGCCATGGACTACGTGCAAGCGCTCTCTTTTCCCCGGTTGTGTCTCGTGCTCACCATGGTTTTGCGGGAATGGAAATTTATCGATTCCCGTAGACGGCGCCAATGTTCGAAGTGATTCGAGAAATTACATATACGGTGGTTCCCTTAGATAGATTCAAATTAAGAGCACGAAGTCCGGGGGTGGGTACCGCAATGGACTCCAACGCTCAAAACTAAAGGTTAAAGCAATGGAATAGTAACAAGGTTTCGATCCCTCTCGGGGTAACTTAGCCGGTATATATTGAGAGCGTGTTTTGAATCCTCATGCACTCCACGCAGATTAGGTACTTAGGATCGTGTCATGGCAGGATCAAAGCCCATGATTGTGAGGTCCGTCTCGACATGAATTGGACTGTCCACGATCGTGGGTCCGTCTCGACTGTTGAGACTGTCCATGATCGTGAGGCTCATCATTTTTCACAATTTTGTCTTTCCTTTAATGGTCAATTTCATGTAATTAATGCGAGAATAGGGAGATGATTATTTTTATCAGGTCATCAATGGGAGCGTAGAGAAGTTTCAGTGGTTTGTACTTAATCGATCCTTCAAGCGGGATAGATAATACGGTTGTCTCATTATAACTATCCCTTTAAAAAATTTATTTTGTTCCAAATTATATATCATTTAAGAATATCAAGAAATTATTAATTAATTTTTTGCAACCTTATCCTCATCATTTATTATCTCAACTTAACTAATAACTACACATAATTTATGAATAATTGATTTTTACAATTTCTTAAAAAAGAGTAAGTTAGTTATATTATATATTTGAGATTATTTAATAGAATTCTTAATTATTATGTAAAAATCTTAAAAGACAATTATAATAGGACGAAGAGAGTAATAAAGTTTTCAAGAAATTTGTACCATAATAAACTTATATCCAATAATCAATACGAATTTTGAGTTTTCCAATAATCAATGTAGATAATAGTTTAATTTTTTTGAATAATTTATACTTTTAAAATTTGAAATTATAACAAACTTACTAATAGTAAAATAAAAATGTTTGGAAAATGAAGGAAAAACACAATACGTGTCCAATGTTTCCGTAAAAGGACTTCATTATGTGACAACAAAGGATTAAGTAACGTAAAAGTACTTCATTCCTCAATTTTCTGTGGATATTTGTCTGTTATACTTCTTCTTTTAAAAAAATTCTTCAAGAAAAATGATGAAGGCCCATACCGCAAATAATAAATTAAGAATCAGTTTGAATAATTGGTAACTAGTGCAAATGCTCAATGTTCTCACCCAAAAAAATATGACCAATCTAATGTTATGTTTGTAATTGTAGCAACCAAAATCGCGACGGGACGATAAAAAAAGATTAAGAGTTTGGATATCAGTAGAGTCATCATCAATATTTATTTTAATTAAAAAAATATTAGAAAAACTCTTTTAATAAGAAGACTAGGCTTTTGAAAAATGAATTTGGATTTGGGAGTTGATTATATGTAAAAAGCGTGTTAAGACTTACACTATCGTTTTAAGAAATGCAGACAATTTTTAATTTAGTTGTGTAAATTTAAATAATCTCAAGTATTTTTTATTTTATCCTTTTTGAAAAGACTTTGTAATCATTTCTTTTATTTTTATTTTTTATATTTTCATTTTTTTCATATGGTATAATAAACCAAAAAAGAAAATATTTTTTATTTTTATATTTTTTTAAAAAAAAGAAAAGAAAGAGCTAATTTGTGAAAATTTAATTTGACTTGATAGAATGGGAATTCTGCTCTTACTTATCATCGGGTGTAATGAGGAACTCAAAGTCACGTAGTTCTTTAAAAAATAATTGTGGGTTGATTGATTTTAATTAAGAAAAGATTCTTGAAAATATATTTTATTTGAAAATAAATCAATTCTTGTACAGGGTTCAAATTAGCATTAGACTACTCAATAAACTCTTATGATTCAAATGACATTGAAGATATCATCTACTATTCAATCATTATCATTGGTCATTGCATTAATTAAAAAAATATTTTTATTATTATTTTTTAAGAAGAACACACAAAAACAAGTGGATAAACACAAAATTAAAATAACACAAAGTCATGTCAAGAGTCAAGTAAATACAAAAAAATTAAATATAAAACAAACAATTCAAAACAAGAATTATTTTTATTTTGAGCAGTTTCAGATTCGTCTCCAATTTATTATTTTTTTAAAACCATTTTTTATCTTCTTCTTTTTTTTTTTTTTCATTTTTTTAAGAGAAACTCCTCTAAAATCAACCCATTTTTTTTCCAATTTTCTTTTTTTTGATGATGGGCTCCCTATGTTACTAAACGGCCCAAGTAAGACCCATGCTTTAAACTCATTTCAACATGTTTGCTGGGAACCAAAATCAGACAAAATGAAACAAATGAGAAGAAAGAAAAGCTGAGGATGAGGCTTAGACCAGGCAACCCGTGGGGTGGAGCAAGTGAGGCTGAGACGGTGGGTTCGAGGTGGTGCGCGAGAGACGCTGGTGCTGGCTCGTCGGAAGTGATGGAGGAGCAGATCTAGTGTGACACGGTGTGCGCATTTAGCGGAGGCAGGTCACGCGGATCGTGGGCGGATCGCGACATGTTGGCGCGGTGCAGATCGGGACTGCTCCGGTCTACGCGGGGTGCCGCCCGACGGCAGGTGCAGTGCGGATCGGTCGGACGTCTCGGATCTGGCGACGCCTGGTCAACGGCGAGTCTGGGTCTCGCGGTGCTGGTGCGATGGAGCGGCTTGGCGGCGCAGGCAGAGGCTTCGACGGAGTGGGCATGCCGCTGTTGGTAGGATCTATGGGTGGAGCAGCTGGTGCAGTTTTCCGGTGGTTTGGTGGAGGTAAGGGTGGTTTTAAAGATGGTGGATTTGTGGGTTGTTAATGGTTTGGATGGAAGTTCATGGTTGTTTTTGTGTGATTGTGAAGATGGAGATTGGTGAAGGTGAGTGAAGGTGAATTGGTGGTTGAAGGTTGGGTTTAATGGTGGAATGGGTGGTGAAGATGGGAATGGTGAGTGGAGATGAAATGAATGAAGATGATGAAGTTTTTGGGAGGTGAGTGGAGGTAGGAGATGATGAATAGTGAAGTTGCTTGGTTGTAATGGGTTATGGAAGGTGATGGTTATGGTTGTTTAAGGAATGAGGCTGGAGATGGGTGGTTAATGGTGGTTGCAGCAAGGTGGTGGTGAGACAGATTATGGAGGTTGTGGGTGATGGTTTTAGATGGTGGTTAGGAAGGTAAGTATGGAAGTTGTGGGTTGAGCTGAAGATGGTATGCTCTGCAAAATGCTCTCTCAAAATCCTCTGAAAAAGCTCTCACTCTCCTCTGTAATCCTTTTCTCTCAAAATCCAAAGAACCCCTTAATGCTTCCCGTTTTCCCTTTCTTGTAAGCAGAAAGCCAAATCTGCAAACCCAATGAGATCAGTTGTAGCAGCTAGAGTGGCTCCTTGCAGTGTAGCTCAATTTCCATTCTCATGTATCTTCTTTGGGTTGTCACCTTATCCAATTTTGCACTCTTACCATTTTTGTGTTTTTACTTCTTCACTGAGCCTTGGGTTGCAGACACTTTGGCAAACTTGGCAGATGATTGCAATAGAAATAGATATTTGAGATGCTGGTTCTATTTCAATTGCTGATTGAAGTTATTTTTTGGTTGGACGTTGGGATGTAAATAGAACTGTTGAAGAATTGTTCCCCCTCCCCTCTTTTTTTTTTTTTTTTATAAAAATCGAGATTAACTTTTTTATTTGTTTTTTTTTTTTTTTTATTTTAATTTTAATTTTAATTTTTGCACAAATAAAAAAAGTAAGATAGAAGTAAATAAAAATCTGAAAAAGAAAATGATGTAGTCATAACATTGCAATTAAACATCTTTTCATCAAAATATTAATCGCTGATCAAGCAATAAAAATTTTATAAACAAAATTGAGTATTAACAGTAATTAATAAAAATGAGAATTTGATTTGATTTGATTTGATTTAGAAATCAAATTTTGTGTTTGGAATTTTTTAAAAAAATAAGATTTGAATTAATTTAGAAATTAAATATTGTATTTTGAATTCATTAAAATAGGAATTGATTTGATTTAATTTTATAATTTTATATTTTAATCCTTATGAGATGTAGTTATTAAGGGTATAATAATCTATTTATTTTAAATCAAATCATAATAAATTCTATTAAATTTAATAAAATTTTAAAATAAAAAGAATAAAATTCATAAATTTTAAAATTTAAATTATTTTTTATTTTTTATCATTAAAAACATAATATTTAATTTAATTTAATTTAATTTACAAATCAATTAATTTTCTATTTTTTCACATTTCAAACGCACTATGAGAATTTCTCAACTATATAGAAATTTGTATAACCGTGCACTATGTATTACACTTCTTATGATTTGATACATAAGTACATGCATAAAAGCAAATAGGTATAAGAGATTAGTGAATAAAATTGAATAGCCGTGTTAAGCTGACAAAACCACCGCTGTATGGTGAAGGTATAGACTGCAATTTTAAAATCACAGCCCAAATTTAATGTAAAAAAACCAAGAAGCATAATTCTTATTGGAAAAAAAGACAAAATAAACCTCCCAAGCACACTAAACCCATGCTTATTTTGTCAATTGTTTTCAAAGGCTTCATTTCATAGAATTATCGTATTTAAAGAATATTTCTCATCTAACTTCAAGAAAAAAATAATCCTTCTATAATCTACAATCAGTACTAAAAGAAAGAGGGTAAAAAATAAATATTTACTATGTAGTCACCACTGCACATTGCAAACAAACACAAAAACTCAATAAAAAAAAAATTCTTCATTTGATGAAAGAATCCCCTTTGAAGTAAGCTTCTTAAATAACATGTTCTAAATTATTAAACATTCTAAAATATTGATTTTCTTAATAGAGGAAGATATAAAGCTCAAAAAAAATTATAATAATGATTTCTAAAAAATGGGATATGCAAAAATATTTCTTGAATAAGAGCTTGAAAGTAAAAGAGACACGAAAAAATATTTTAATAAGAAAATAAAAAAAAATACAACCGATAAAAGCTCCAAAAAATACAGCTTTTGAATAAGGTTTTCTAAAACTAATGACACTCATTAAATTTACATTAATGCTCGTTAACACAATAAGATCAAATTATATTCGCATCTTTCAGCTTCTTAAACTGATCTTTCACACCATTTCAGCAGTTGTCATGCTAAAAGTCTCACTAAACCAAAATGGAAATAAAAATATGACAATGAGTTTCTTAAGATCCATAAACAATAGGGTATGACAATATATTATATCAATACCACCAATTATAATCAGTAAGTGAAATTAAAACACTCAAATCATACTTAGAGCTTATTCTATGGTCCATATCTTATTAAATAAATTGGTAATATCTAAGATTGTGAAATCAATTCAACTTGTCCATTTAGCAAACTTGTTTAAAAGACTTTGGGCAGACTCATATTTACCAAGTGGTTAAACCCATCTCTTCATATCACATAATTTAAAAACTTAAACTTTTATAGCGAAGAAGGTTAAACTTAATTAAATTTTTTGAAAAAATATTTATATTTTAAAATTTTAACAGACAATTTTATATATATCCTTGAATTTTATTTAGAAACAATGTACTAGAAATAGAAGACAAAATCTGATTAAGTAAAAAAAATAAATTACCAAAAGAGTGAGAATTTAAACTAAAATAGCATAGTAATAAGTAAGTCGTGGAGATTACCATAAATTAATTAATAGATATATATATATATATAGAATTTTAAAAACAATAAAAATTTTACTTAGTGGGAAGAGATTACCCAAAATTAATTAATATATATGCATAGAAATTTGAAAAAAAATCAAAAGCTATTGAGTAGGAGAGGTAGAGATTATTAAAGATAATTAAGAGCTATTTCATAGAAAAAATGATATACTTAAAACTTAATTAATGGGAAGTTAATTAATTGTAGTGGTTCTTCAAGTCTAAGTTTCAAAGCAATTAAATTAAAAGCACCTATATATAAAATATCTAAATTACTCTCATTTTAGTAGATAGAGCAATTTTAGGAAAATATTAAAATATTCTTCTTTTATATATAAAAGATATTTTTAGTGTAAAACTTTTATATTATCATCTAATTTTATATTGATATCTCATTTAATGAATTTAACTATATTAATAATTATATAAAATACTAAACTTATTAAAAAATATTAATTTATAGTTTTATACATTTGTTAAGGAATGACGAGAGTATTGGTCAAAAGAATAAAAAATATTAAATAAAAATAAACTATTTAATATATTAAATTTTTTTAAATAAATATTTAATATTTATTTCTTTAAATGGTTAAAAAGTATTTAATAAAATGTATTAAATATTCGCTCATAAGACACCAGTTAAGTGTATGTTTGGTTTGCAGTTGGGGGCTTTGAACGAACGTTGTCTTCTTTTTTGAATGACTCAAAATTCGTTTGGTAATTGACAATTGTATTTGCTTTAACATAATTTTCTCTTCTAACCCACTTTCAGTGAAAGGCAAGTTTTTCTTGCTTTTATGTTGAATTTTTGTCTGTTGAAATAATTGAATGCAAGATTGAATGGCTCCCAACTTCCCCAACTACCTTCTCCCATTTTTAACCTTCCCTCTTTTCTTCTTCAGAATGTTCAACCGCTGTCTTCGTATTGCATTGTTCGCTGCTCTAAGTTTGACCTCGACAGTCATCGGCTCACCGTCGTTGCTCTTTAGTGCCGCTCCTCAGTCCAGGTGCAAGCTTGTAATTTAGCATTCGTAGTTGCATCCTATTTTGTTTCTGATTTCTCCCTTTTTCATTGCCAGATCTATGATCTGTTGGCTCTTTTTATACGTTTTATGTGCCTGATCTGTTGGCTCTTTTTATATGTTTCATTAGCTCATTACTACTTTGATCTGTTCGCATATCATTTTTATGTGTATTCGTCCTCCAGATCCATTGTCTTCTTCATTTTTGACTCTCGCTATATTCGTCCACTATTATTGTTGTTTTTTTCTTGTAGTCCTCCAGATCTGTTGTCTTTTTCATTTCATTTGATTATGCCAATATGGGTATAGTAGAGTGATCAGTCACTTATTGGAAATTTCTACTGGGGGGCTATTTCTGCACAATTTCTAATACAATGTGGAACCTGTTCCTAAAACAATGTAGATTGATTTTGTATGGTTGATAGTCTATGAGTTTGTTAGTGTAAAATTTAGATTCTGTGTTTGGTCTTCCAATGACTTTATGAAAGTTGATTTTGTTATTGTACTATTTTAGGCTTTTTATGGTATAATAATTCTGGTATTATCAAATTTTCAAAAAAAAAAAAAACGAGTTTTTTGATCTTGTTTGCTTTTCTTGCAACGTTGTTTCCTGGTGTGGAAAACTGAATGCTATAGCTTGTGTAGCTGAAACGTGTGCCAAAAAAATTAATATGGTTGGTGAACATATTTGCATGATATGTTATCGATAAAGTCGAATAGACTTAGTATGGTTGGTGAACATTTCAAGCTTTCGAATTCACTTTTCTCCTATGTTGAGACCCAAATGAAGTACTGTAAAGAGATATTGTGGGATATATCTTTTCATATTTTTATTAGTTTCTCCACACTTGTTTCTTTAATTGGCTTATATAATATCTTTTCTGCTCATAACCAGTTTCCTTATTTGTTGACTAATGAATTTGTCAATGAACTTTTTTATGCTTTAAGCTTTGGGTTCATCTTGAAGTTGTGAAATATAATTGTTATCTACATTAATAGATATAATCTACTAGGTGTTCCAAGCCATTAATCACATTAATAGATATAATCTGCTATTGTGTCTGGTTAAAGTTGTTATATCTATAGTTTTAGAGCAACTTGTCTTGCCCTTGCATCTGTTTTAGATTATCTACTCCAGGATATCTAAAAATTTCTCTTAATGGAGAAAGAAGTTGTACTGGCTTCTTTTTCCAAAATTAATGCAATAACAAGGCAGTTGTATCACAAAATTTCCAACAATACAATTGTTCTTGTCAATAAAGTTATAAACTTTCCTCTTCCAAACCGAACACTAGATCCACTAAGCAGAGTTTCTTATTATAACATTACTCACATATGAATGGATATGTAGGTAACATACATGAAATATACTAATTTAGAAGTTCATAATGAAAATATTGAAAACATGTCAGCAAAAATGAAAGAAATGAAGCAATGAATAAAAATAAAGTCATACTTACAACAACTTTGTAAGTCTCTTTATGCTTGAAGGTAGGGGAAATGTTCCAGACCATGGAAATATTTTGGCTAATCTTGGATATTTTACTGGATTAGGCAAAAACTCCCAAAAAGGTGTTGCATTAAGCAATGTGACACCTTTCACTAAATGAGCATTGCATGCCGCAAAATACAATGCAACATATCCTTCTAGTGAGTTGCCCACAACATAGTCTGGTTCACCAATGACCTGTAACAAATCAATTTGTATCATTACTTTAATCATTGTGAACACCCAAGTTTGTCCGGGCAAAAAAAATGAAAAATGAAAAATGAAAAAGAAAAAAAAAGAAAAAAAAAGGTGACCCAATTTTCTCTCAAGTTGTACAATGAACCCAAACTAATTTGTAACCCATCAAATATGAATCAACTCAGATTTATTCTGGCCCATGACCCATTACACTTGAGCCCAAAATTCATAATTTCCAAAAACCCTAATTTGTCATATAAATTCTCAAGTAAGCAGCTTTGCTCTGGTGGGGGACTTTTCTTCGGGGGCCAAAATGAAGGCAGCCAGCAAGGGGGATTTTTCTCTCCGTTTTTCTTCCCAGGCATAATACAACGTCCTCCACCACCTTCACTTCCATTTTTCTTCACCCTACCACCTTCAACCATAACACTTTTTTTTCTTCTCTCCATTTTTCTACTCCGTATAATACAGTACACAACATCTTCATTCACCTTCATTCCTCACCAAAGCCTCCACCATTTTTCTTCTCACAAACCCGTAGCCTCCCACAACCACTAACCAAGCAACTTTACTATTCATCATCTCCTACCTCTACTCACCCCTCCCCACAAACTTCACCATTTTCACCCACCAACTGAGTCAACTCACTACCCACCATCACCTTCTTCATGTTTCCATCTCCATAGCTTCCATAACCACCATCTTCCTCCACCTTCACCACATGACCAAGGCCACAAACCACCTAGCCAAGCCGCTCATCCAACCAACTGAAAACTGTCAGCACCGCACTAGGCGACTCGCCGCACCGTCCGCTCCATTGGCCAGATCTGGAAATACCAGATCTCGTCGTGCCGCTCGCCGTCCGAGTCGCGCAAGTCCAGACTCGGTTCAACCGAGACCACCAGTCACCAAGTCCGTCGACGCCGTACCACCCCACGATGTTGCCACCGACCGGTCAGCTTGCTCCACTCTCTCGGTTTGGCCTGGTCAGAGCCTTTGGTTCGTCTTTCTCATTTGGTTTCTTTGTTTCACTGATATTGAACTTTGGATTTAAGTACCAACCCACTGTAAGTGGGTTGGCCCTCCCCTCATTTTTTTTATATTTGAATAAAACAACAATAAATAAAAAAATAAAAAATGATGGAAATGTAAAAATGGACAGTTCTGGAAGTAGCTTGTTAACAAGGCATAATTTTTGACTTGTTGCACCAGCCCACTGTTACGTGGGTTGGCTTCCCCCCTCCCCTTTTGAACATTTGAAGTGATAATAATAATAAATAGAAGAGAGAATTTGATTGGGTGATAGCTTTTAAAGTAAGCAAAATTTATATTTGTCTTTTTTTAAAAAATAAAAAATAAAATAATAAAAAAATCTTTTAATCAATGCAATGACCAATGATGATGATTGAATAGCGGATGTTATTTTTAGTATCGTTTGGATCATAAAGGTTTATTGAGTAGCCATATGCTAACTTGAACCCTGTGCAACCATGAATTTGTTTTTTCAAACAAAAACTTTTTTTCTTTTTTTTTTCAAAAAAATTATTTTCTTAATTAAAATAAATCAACTCACACTATTTTCTACAGAACTACGTGATTTTGAGTTCCTCATTGCACCTGAGGGTATGTAAGAGCAGAATTTTCATTCTGTCAAGTCAAAAAATAAATTTTCATAATTAGGTTTTCTTTTCATTCTTTTTCCTAAAAAAATAAAAATAAAAATAAAAAAATTACAAAGTCTTTTTAAGAGGAGTAAAATAAATACTTTGAGATTATCAAGTTTTTGCACAATTGACTTAATATACCGTCTCAGGATGGATGTGATAGGGGTGTAGTGGGATTAAGTTTCTACCCTTCCCTATCCATAACCGACTCCCGAATCCGATTTGATTTTCAAAGACTATTTTCTAAGATTGGTTTTCCAATTTTTTCAAATTTAAATAAAATTGGTGGCAACTCCATTTTCTAATTTAAAATCACGCGAGTTGCTATTTCGCCGCAATCCCGGTCGCGACAGATGGCGACTCCACTGGGGAGATTTGGAGAGTCAGGCCTGTTGTGGTTAGTTGTGTAAATTATTAATAATCTCTGTTTATTTATTTTATCCCTTTTGTCCTTATTTTTGTTTTCTTATTTGTTTATAAATAAAGTTTATTTAGTTTCTTTTATGTAAATATCTAATAGTATTATCTTGTGTATATTTTTTGACTTGTACATATATTCTATGCTTAATTGTTGAAACCCTAGGATAGATGATTGCTGGCTGGCTGTTGTATATATGCTTTTGCAGGTTAGGTAGTAGTTTTATCTTTTTAAGTTTTTGTATGAGTTTGTATGCTCCCTCACACACGTCACAATCACTTACCTCACACATTTTTTGGGCTTTATACCCGAGTCTGTGCAAATCTGAGGAATAGGAGGGGTTTCAACTTTTGTTATTGAGGGACTTCATGCTCACTTGACATTGATTGAGACACCATTCAGATTGTTACCAGTGTCATGGATCAGTCATATTGAGAGGGTTTATCTCTACTTGTAATTAATTCATGCATTGGATCCTTGTCTTTCGAGATAGGGGCAATCTGGGGACCATGACTTTTAGAAGTTTAGATCCGTCCTGAAAAATCTTGCACTGATAGTTTGAACATAGTGGCTGTTAAAATTAGAGTCATGACTTTAAGGAAATCCAACCTTTAAGTTTCACTTGATTAGGGCACAAATGGAGCATACTTTCTTCTTGATCTATCTATTTCTCATGTCATTCATTCTTACATTTTTTTTTTTAAAAAAAAACCTCATCTTGCATTTTCTTATCATTTCCTTGCATTTAAAAAAATAAAATAAAAATATACATTGCATTTTCATAGCATTCTTAGTATTAAAAAAAATCATGCATTTTCATGTCATTCATAACTTTTTTTGAAAAAAGAAAAGAAAAAAACAAATACATCATCTTGTATTTTCAAGGCATTCATAGCATTTTTTTTAAAAAAAAAGAAAGAAAAAAACAATGTTTTCAAAGTTCTTTCATTTCACCTTATACATCTTATGCATCTCACTCATTTCATCTCAGTCTTTGTTTTAATAAATCAAACTGGTTCAGGAACCATTGCGCGATGTAGGAAAGAAGAGACTAATCAAACTCGAGTTCACAATACCAGATCTCGGACCAGAATGACTGCAAATAATCCTGAGACAGAGAGAAACTTGAGCAGAGAAATCGATGAAATGACAAGGAGAATGAATGAGATATCTGAGAATCAAGCAAGGATGGAAGCAATATTGCAAGATTTGAGGGAGTCTCTCCACTTAATCAGTAGAAATAGAGGTACAAATGAGGTTGAAGCATATGTAAATGTGTCATCCGTGACTATTCCGATTTTCCCGACTGTAACCTCAAGCATTGCTATGGGGATCCGTGAGCAAGCACCTCAAACAATACTGATAGTCATGCCTATTGGGGAGGGGTATCGCACCTTGGAAGGCGCTCGTGGTGAAATTCCTGGTTATGTTTGCCCTTCCTGGGAACAACCTTATGTATCTATTCTAGGGCAGGCGACAATGCCTTGCTCTGGAAATAGTCATGTCATGACTGAGAAAGATGAGATGAAAGAAGAATGGATGAAGAAAATGGATGAATAAATCAAGGCAATCAAGGCCCCCAGCGCTTACGGACGTTTTAGAATAGAAGATTTGTGTCCTACCACCGATGTCATAATCCCTAAAGGTTTCAAGATTCCTAATTTTGCTAAGTATGATGGAAGTGGTAACCCCCGATTTCATTTGATCAGTTATGGAACTAAGATGACTGTTTAGTCCAAGGATGATAAGTTCCTCGTTAGCTTTTTCCATGAGAGTCTTACAGGCCCTGCTTTAGAGTGGTATCTTCAATTAGACCACTGTAAGATTTCTCGTTGGATGGAATTGGCTAATTTATTCATGGATCAATATAAGTTTAATCTGGATGCAGCTCCTACCCGAGAATAATTAAGCTCGATGCAGAAAGGAAGTAAGGAAACCTTCAAGTAGTATGCCTAGAGGTGGAGGGCTCTTGCAGCACAAGTGCAACTACCGTTGACTCTGACAAAAATGTGTTCATACTTCTTGGGGACTTTGGGAGCTCCATATGTTGAGATAATGACAGGTATTGTGTATCAAGACTTTGCTGAATTAATAACTGTTGGGAAGAGGATTGAAGTTCTGGTAAAAGCTGACAAATTGGCAACTAACAACAATGAAGTTGATTTTGAAGAAGAATTTTTCCCCTAGGAAAAGAAAGTAGGGAGTGAGCTACATGCAAAATTAAGCAACCTTCACAACCCCGTTTTCCACTGTCTCACTCTGTCTATACCAATTGCCCTCCAGCGATTTGGAACCTCTGAACAACTGATAATCTGAGGAGTTAATTCATGAGATTTCCATCTTAGAATTTTATGGTGATGAACTCATTTAAACTTTCTTGAAGTATTAATATAATGGATTTGCATGGATCTCAGCATACCTTGTTTCTTTTTCCTAGGTTTTTGACACTCAAATTCTTGTCATGTCTTTCTTGTCATTCCTTTTTTTTTCTTTTCTTGCTTTCTTTGGGTTCGGATCCCATGAAATTCTCGTTCTAAAATTTTTTTTTGTGGTCATGAAGCCTACGTGTGTAGGTGTTATTAAAAAAGACAAAAAAAAGAGCAAAAAATAACCAAAAAAAGAGAAAAATAAAAAGGAGCGAGGAAATCATCACTCGGCATGCACTGTTTTTTTTGTCTTAAAATTAAAATTTTTGAAAATGAGCACTCAAGAATTGAAATGAAGATTGGTCATCTTTCTTTATCTTTTACAAGAATTCATCTTTTCATTATCTCTTGTTGTCCCTTTTTGAGCTTAAAAGTTTTCTTCAATTTAACCATGGACAAGGATCACCCCTACACTAAGGGTTAACAAAAAGCGGAAATTGTGATTTGTGTGAAAAAAAAAGAGAGGAAAGAAAATGAAATGAAAGAGGTCACTACAAAGGTGAATTATTGAAGTGAAAAGAAAAGGGGAAGAAATGAAGAATAATAAAAGAAAAGTGTGCTTGAAAGCGCAAAGTCAGTTGGCAAAGTTTAATTTTGAATAAGGATCCTTGATCCCATTTAACCTTTAAACACTTGTTTGAGTCTTATATATTTCATTTCATAGCCACTAATCCTAGCCACGTTACAAGCCTTAAAAAGTCCATTCTGATTAATGAAAGATTGTTGTCATTTTCATTAACTTTAATTTTGAGACAAAAGATTCGTGCTCTTCCAAGTTTTCAATTCCTTGCTCTTATAAAACAAAAAAAAAAGAAGAAGAGGAAAAGATGAGGTATTTGCTGGTCCTACACTGGGGCAAATTTTTATTCGGTTCAATTTGACCTACACTGGTAAATTTTCTCTTTGGTTCAATTTAGCCTTGCACTAGGACAAGTTTATATCTTGTTCAAGTTGACCCTAAATTGGGGCAATTTTTCATTTCCCTGGTTCAATTCGACCTACGTTAGGACAAATCTTTTGGTTATTAGGACGTCTATCCTATTCAATTCGGTTCTAGACTGGTGCAAATTTCTCTTTGGTTCAATTTGCCTTGATGTACATGCTCAGAAAAAGGCAACTAAAGATCATTTTCATAAAGATTGAATCAATCCATACTGGGGTAACACCTCTTTGAATCCTATGTCTTTGTTTGTGTTTTTTTTTTCTATATATTCATCATTTGTAAATATCCTTTTGTATAGTCAAACTTCCAAGACCAGTCTGAAAGTTGTTCACTTGGTCAATTTCTTTATTGTTGTGCTTTTGAATTTGTGCATGTTTGTTACGTAATGCTTCAGATAAGGTGAATATGAGTAAAACACTATGATTTGATCATTTAATGGTAATCTCCTGATGAATAACTCAGATCGAAAAGAACTCAGAAGTTCTAATTGAAAGGAAAAATGACATCTCAAGGGGTAATCCAAAGACAAGAGGTACTAAAAAAAAGATAGAAGTGAGAATTTTGAAGAAAAGCATGTCACATAGGTCATCCAATTTAAAAGTCAAATTCCAAGTCCATGGCCTGATGATGGTGCCAAAAAGAATTCAAAGTCCTTGGCTTGATAACTTTCACAAAATTCCAGGTCCATGACCTGATTATGGTGTCCAATAGGATACCAAGTCCTTCCTTGATGGCTTTACAACATTCTAGGTCCATGGACTGATGAGGTGTTCAAAAATTAAAAAAAAAGGGAAAAAGAAACAAAAAAGAAAAAGAAATGAAGAAGGAATAAAGGAAGTCAAGAGGATTCCAAGCCAACCGAAGGATCTAATAAAGAAAAGCACGTGGACAAAGGGTTTGATTGGTCAAAGCTTTCCAAGATCGTCGTTGGTTCAAAGGACTTTTAATAAAGAAAAATAAAAAGAAGAAAGAAAAAGAAAAAAGAAAAGAGAGAAAAAAGAGAAAGAAAGAATTTTAATTCCATGTTTAATTTGAGCGCATCGGTTCAATGCATTTTAGTTTTCTGTTTAGCGCATCGGCTCCATGCATTTTAATTTCTGTTGACATCAGATCCACACATTTTAATTTCTGGTGAGCGCATCGGCTCCTTGCACTTTAATTTTCTATTGAGCGCATCGGCTCCATGCATTTTATTTTCAGTTGGGCGCATCGGCTCCATGCATTTTAATTTCTGTTGAGTGCATCGGCTCCATGCATTTTATTTTCTGTTGAACGCATCAACTCCTTGCATTTTTATTTTCTATTGAGCGCATCGGCTCCTTGCATTTTAATTTTCTATTGAGCGCATCAGCTCCATGCATTTTAATTTCTGTTGAGCGCATCGGCTCCATGCATTTTGTAACACCCTCCATAGGGCATCACATTTCCAACTAAAAAAAAATTAAAAACGTAAAAATCATTTAACAAAAGGCTTTGAGTTCAAAAAATTTGGATTTTTAAAATCTCTTGTTGCTGATAATATAAACTTACTAAAAATATAAGTAATACAAAAAATAGACTGAACTAATTAATACACATGTTAATTATACCACATAAAATTAAACAACATTTAAAACATAATTTACAAATTCAAGGAACAGTAGCAAACCCAATGACGAGTCCTACTTAATAGCACGGTAACAACACTAACAAGAAAATTCAACATACTTGTTCCGTTCTTCCACCAAATTGCTCACTGTCGAAACTGGGAAGATCACTCCACGACGCCGTCAATGAACTCAGAACCTCGCCTCCAGTTGAGTCGAAAGAGTTTACTTCGCCTACTATACAAATTTTGATAATACCAAAAATAATAAATAATACAGCAAAGAGGTGAGATCCCCTTTCATCAATATCAGGATGGTAGCAAAGAATGATACGAATGACAAAGTTATTCCATACACACAAATATCACAAGTATAATCATGTTAACAAATTATCATTATGTTCAGAAAACATATATCACAATAATATAAACATCAACAGTATATCAACAATAGATATCAATAATATACATATGTAATGATTATGCCACCATGATATGGACCTCGACAATGCCACAACAATATGTACACAACTATGCATATGCACAATGCATCGTATTCCTACTCCATGGAGCTAAACAGTTTCGGATATGAATGGTCCAGAAGATCTGCCACCCATAATGACAATCTAAGCTAGACGCGAGACATAAATATTGTTTGTCGGGACAATACGCCAGTGCGTTGCAACGGTATATCATAACCAGGCATATAAGGTGACAAACAGGTCACTATGAATAACCGCGCCCTGACGTCCCCAATAGATCTCCCACCTGGATCACAATATTTAGCTCTCATTCATTCCTAAACAATAAAAGCCATCACAGCCATCAACTATGCATACCAACTCAATGCATATATATGAACCATAATTATGAAAACACCCTCAAATCTCAACAAATCTCAAATATAGTACGTCCCGCCTGACAGTACTATTTCTCAATCTGTCCGGGTCTACCACTTTGGTGCGACAGTAAAACTCATTGTTTCAGTCAATCGCGTAGAAATTTTATCGCGTTTTTACAATCTCATCGTTTTTACTAACGTTTCTAAATCGCATAAATATAGTTTGTTGTTTTTAAAATCGCGTACTGTTTTTAAATTGTTTTCTCAATCGCGTAAGATTTTTAAATCGTTTTCTTGATCGAAAAGCTTTAAAATCATTATTTTAAAATCGCATAAACTATTTTTAATACTTTTAAACTACGTAGAATATTTTCCTTACGTTATAAACATATTGTGAAATTCTTTCCTTTATTCATTCATTTTTAATAAATTTTTGACATTATTTTGTCTAAAAATCTATAAAATATATTTTCTACGTTTTCCTTTAAAGATCCCTTTGTTTAGTTTATAATTACAAAATACACTTTGAAAATTACTATCATACTTTAAAATTCAAAGGTAAATATTTTTCAAGAGTTTTGTTTATTTTTCTATGATACCATATTTCTAATAAAAATTTGTTTACTTCTTTAAGTCTTAAAAATCCATTTAATTAAGTTCTCATTAAATTAATTACATAAGTCCACACTTTTAAAATAGTTTTGGATTAAAAACATCATAAGTAGGCATGTTGGCCAAAAATCATTCTATACATTAAAAATCATATTTGATTGTTTCTCATCATATAATCTCTTATAAAAATTCTTAATTCAATTTATTTTTATTAGATCATCTAGTCCATAGTTAGAAAATAATTTTTGGATCAAAGGTATATGGCATGTTGCCCGAAATTATACATGTCCTTATAAATCATTTTAAAATTATTTTCCATCCTCTAAATCATTGAAAAATCCATTAATCCAATTAAATCAATTAAATCATTCTTTTAGAAAATGGTTGAGAACATTTTAGTTCTTTTTAGGGATGATGGAGCTGTGAGCTCCCTTGTGTTCTTTAGAACACTCATGCAATCTTTCACATATTATTCATATCTTACAATAATAATTATGCATCAATGAACACATACCATATATTAAAGCAATCATAAAACATATACCAAAAATATTAAAGCCATAGACATGCTTTGCACAAAATCAAACACAATTAGGAAAAACAATAAACACAAGTGAATGAATCCTTATGGATTCTTCACCACAAACACATCAATTCCTCACCACCAACACATGGTTGATGAGGATAATCTCCCTCTTACCTCTTGGAGAAACCTCAAAAGCTCATTGTTTTGCTTCTTGTACAAGCCCATTACCACCAATAGCTTCTTAAAAATCAAAGTAAACACACATATAATCAATATATATAAAACTTGAATAAGAAAACCATGGATTAGAATCATGGTTAGAACCTTGAAAATCAAAAGAAAAGTGAAGATTAATGAACTTCACCAATAAAGCTTCAATCTTTAGCTTAAAGAGCAAGGTTGAAGATGGATGATTTAGAGAAAGTCTTCAACTACAAAGATGCTTGGATTGATGTAAGGATTCAAGAAATAAGGTTGGTTAAAATTATTAGAGTGGAGGTATAGTGTAAGGGTGGTGGCCGAAACTCACCAAGAAAGAGGATATGGAGTTTTTTTTATTTTTGTGAGGGAAAAGACTTGTTAGACTTGGTTAAGGTAAAGAATGAAGTGAAACCACTTAGTTTTCCTTCCTATCAATTTTGTGGAGCTTCATGGAAAAATCTCTAAAATCATAAACAAATGTTAAAATCAATAACAAGTGTAGGAATAGGTAAACCATGGTTCAAGTATGGCTTAGAAAATCAGAACTAAAAGATTGGGTGAAGAAATATGAACTTTACCCTTTTTGATAGAAACTTAAAGCTTGGATTTTGAAGCTCAAGATGAATAATTTTGTGAAAACTTATAACTAAAGATGTTCTTAGAATGGTGTTTAGGTTTGGAAAAGTAGGTTAGATGAAATTTTAGGTGGTTGGATGGTAGAGTAGGGTGGTTGGCCGAATGGCTCAAAGAAGAGCAACAATGGTGATTCTTGATTTTGGAAGAGAGAAAGTATAAGCCAAGTGATAGAAATTGAAGTGTAAAATGCTCTCCTAATGGTGCATGGCCGTGGAGCTCACTCTTGAGGAGGTGGCCTCTTTGTTTGACCTCCAAGACTCCATCCTAGCCTTAGCTTTCATCAAGGGCTCACATGCAAAGCTTCTCCCCAAAGCTTGCTTCCTATTGGCTCATTCAAGCCTTGTCATATGTTCTTGAATGTTCTTCCTTAATGATGATCACTAATTAAGCTACTAATCTCATTAAGTTTCTAAGCACACTTAATCTAGTTTAATTAGGTTAATTGGTTACATTACTAATTAATTAGTCTTCTTGAAATCTAAGCTTCAAGAGCCATTGATTAAATCAAGGGTTGGTATTAGGTAATAATATGATCAAATCTAAGCCATTAGATCTCATCTCCATTGAAATCCTAGCCATTAGATTCATCTTCAAAAATAAAGGGTTAAGATCTTCTCTACATTCTTCACATCCAATGGTCACAAATGATTCTAGCTACTTTTGTGAGACCAATCTCCACCGTACAATTGATCAACGACGGATATCCAAAGCCTTCATTATTAAGCTTGTCTTTACAACCATTGATTAGATCAATGGTTGATATTCAAAACTAAACATTCTCATCCAATGGTGCAAATTAAGTCAAGCCCTCTTTGTTGACTAATTCCTATTGGCTTAAAAATAAATCAAGCCATCAACGTTGACTGCTTTTCTAAACGTCGGTCCCGTAAACTAATTGTGGGTCCCACAGACCAAAAGTGAGTCCTACAGACTTTTTCGGGTCCATGGTCGTTTTATTTGTACTGACTAATAAAATAATATTAAAAAATATAAAATTATTTTATTGTACAGAAAAATTTTAAAAATTAAAAGATTGATGCACGTATTATTCGAAATTGGGTTTAGTAAGATTCCCTAGCTCTGAGTAATTAAAAATAAGATTTTCCCGGCCTAAAAATTATTATTTCTTGACTCAGAGCAAATCACACAAAACACTCAAATACAGTTACGAAATAGTCAAATTAATTTTATGACACACAGAAAATAGAAAACAGCACAATTGGGACAAAATCGTAGTTTAGCTAAAAGTTGGGGTATTAGAACTCTCCCCCTCTAAAAAGAAGTTTCGTCCTCGAAACTTACATATCATAGAACAAGTGAGGGTATTGCTCCTTCATCTTATCCTCTAGTCTTCATGTTGTATCTGCGCTTACGTCATTCAAGATTACTTCGACCTACAAAAACTCTTTGCCTCACGTTCAACCTCTCTGGATTAAACGAATACCTTGAACTTTGGTGATTGTTGAAGATTTTGAATGTTGCTCCATAAAGAGAGTGTCTTATATTTCTAATGAAAACACAATCATTGCCAATTCCAAGTCATGCGTAGGGTAGTTTCCTTCATGCACCTTCGATTGCCTTGTAGCATACGCTATAATCTTCTGGTTTTGCATAAGCACATATCGTAAATTCTGATGTGACACATCATGGTTCACTTCAAAAGATTCACCGAGATTAAGTAAGATTAACACCAGTGAAGTAGTCAAACACCTTTTCAACTCCTAAAAATTCTCGTTGTACGCATTAGTTCATGTAAACGCTTGATTCTTTCCGGTAAGTTGGGTGAGAAGTCCTACGATCTTGGAAAATCTCTCAATAACTTTTTGATAGTAATTGGCCAATCCTACAAAGCTACGAACTTCCAATGCAGCGTTCAGTCTTTCTCCTTCAAGAACTATTTCAACTTTTGACGCGTCCATTTCAATTCCTTCTTTTGAATCACATGGCCTAAAAACTGCACTTCATCCAACTAGAATTCGCATCTCGATAACTTTAGTATATAATTGCTCCTTCTTTAGACTTGGAGAACCATACTGAGATGTTCATCATGTTCCTCACGATTTCGAGAATAGATCGAAATGTCATTAATAAAGATAATGACAATTCTGTCTAGATAAGGATGAAAGATTCTACCCACATAATCTACGATCATTGCGGAAGCATTCGCCACTTCGAACAGCACCACTTGGAATTTCCTTATCTTCGTACAGCTTCACTCTCCTGCCTTTGCTTCTAACAGGAGGTGTCTCACAAATCAAGTTCTCTTTTTCAACAGTACTGTATCTGATACTATGACATGAATTGGACCAAGAATATCCTTTCTTGCAATTGCAATACATGAAAGAACATTGTAAATGTTAGAAAGAAAAGATAGCGAAACTATTCAATATGTTACCAGACATATCCAACAAGAAATTTGATATTGTCTGATTTTCAAGAATGAATTTTCTGGGACACTAAAACTTTACTGAAACAATCTATAGAATGTGGTTGGAAGATAACCAATCTATTCTTAAGATCACGTCTATCTCGTGAAAGAGGTAGACAATTGAGATTAACAGAAAAGATTGTTTAAGGAACTGGATAGTAACAATGGGTTTGGAAATAAAGGTAGAAATAGATAAGTCAAAAGGTAACGAAGATACTGATAGCTGTAATCAGCCCACACAGTCAATTAGCCATAAAAGAATGGATTAGATCAAGAGTACATTCCTGAAATCGCGACACATGAAAGATATCATGAAGACGTAGAAAGAAAAGATGGTAGAGTCATCTAATATATTACCGGACCTATCCAACAAAGAAATTGATGTGGTCCGATGAATTTAGAAGTGAGCTTTTTAAGTTAAACAATTCAACCAACAGGTCTAACAGAACATGAATGGTTGGAAAAATACCCAATCCATATTTTTAGATCACGTCTATTTTGAGAAAGAGATAAACAAAGTGAATCAACAGAAAAGATTTTGTCATTTAACAGACTTAGAAAAGTTTAAGCAACTCAAGTTATCAACCAAAGGTTTTAGTAATAGAAGTAGAAATAACTAGGTCAAAAGATAATGAAGACACAGATAACTCTAATTGATCTACACAATCATATGCCATAGAGAAATAGATTACCTCCAGAATTATACAGTACAGTCAAAGGATCACTTTCTGTGACACAATCTTCTTTGCTCAAGTCTTTAATCTGGGGCGCTTTTGCTCCACTTGGAGAATTGACGCTCTATTCAACTTGAGATGTTGAAGCACGTTCATTACTAATAGATGACTTTGCCTTTGGTGGAATACACTTTCTAGCAATATGTCCGAGCATTCCACACTTGAAACATATGATTCTTTTGATTGTACAGTCCTTTGTCAGATGATCCTTCCTACACTTCCGATATTTCGGTGCAGATTTCACGGTCAAACCAAACCTGCTACTTCTAGTACTTCCTCCACAAGATTGCTGCTGTTGTTGACTTCCCAATGATTGTGAGTACATTTTCTGCTGAAATTGCTTGACCTTACGATTTCTCCTTTTTCGTAACCAATATAGTCCAATGTTATCGAGTCTCACATCCTGAGATTGATTCAACTCTAACAAAATCTTGGCTTCAGCTATTAATTCTTGCTGTTGAACAATCTTCTGAGTTTGTTGTATAATTACATCAGTCGTTTTTCGTATTACTTCCAAAGTTGCAGTCATGTCACCATCATCACGTCTCGCTTCCTCACACGTACGTCAATCACGAGCCCTCGTTTTTCTTTGTCTATCACGAGTCATGGTCCTCTCTTCAAAGACAGACGAATCAAAATACAATAGAAACCAGATGTAACCATTTCAAACAAACATTGTCTCCTTTCGGAGTCCAAGCACAGAGAGTCGCACAACACAAACAAGACAGACCTAACCACAAAACCCCAAAAGACTCTAACCGTGCTCTGATACCAACTAATGTAACACCCTCCATAGGGCATCACATTTTCAACTTAAAAAAAATTAAAACCTGAAAATCATTTAGCAAAAGGCTTTGAGTTCAAAAAATTTGGATTTTTAAAATCTCTTGTTGCTGATAATATAAACTTACCAAAAATATAAGTAATACAAAAATAGACTGAACTAATTAATACATATGTTAATTATACCACATAATATTAAACAACATTTAAAACATAATTTACAGACTCAAGGAATAGTAGCAAACCCAATGACGGGTCCTACTTAATAGCACGGTAACAACACTAACGAGAAAATTCAACATACTTCTTCCATTCTTCCATCAAATTGCTTACTGTCAAAACTGGGAAGATCACTCCACGACGCCGTCACTGAACTCAGAACCTCGCCTCCAGTTGAGTCTAAAGAGTTTACTTCGCCTACTATACAAATTTTGACAATACCAAAAATAACAAACAATACAGTAAAGAGATGAGATCCCCTTTCATCAATATCAGGATGGTAGCAAAGAATGATAGGAATGACAAAGTCATTCCATATACACAAATATCACAAGTATAATCATGTTAACAAATTATCATTATGTTCAGAAAACATATATCACAATAATACAAACATCAACAGTATATCAATAATAGATATTAATAATATACATATGTAATGATTATGCTACCATGATATGGACCTCAACAATGCCACAACAATATGTACACAACTATGCATATGCACAATGCATCGTATTCCTACTCCTTGGAGCTAAACAGTTTCGGATATGAATGATGCAGAAGATCTGTCACTCATAATGACAGTCTAACCTAGACGCGAGACATTAATATTGTTTGTCGGGACAATACGCCAGTGTGTTGCAACGGTATATCATGGCCAGACATATAAGGTGACAAACAGGTCACTATGAATAACCGCGCCCTGACGTCATTTTTAATAAATTGTGACAGTATTTTGTCTAAAAAATATATAAAATATATTTTCTACGTTTTCCTTTAAAGATCCCTTTGTTTAGTTTATAATTACAAAATATACTTTGAAAATTACTATCATACTTTAAAATTCAAAGGTAAATATTTTTCAAGAGTTTTGTTTATTTTTCTATGATACCATATTTCTAATAAAAATTTGTTTACTTCTTTAAGTCTTAAAAATCTATTTAATTAAGTTCTCATTAAATTAATTACATAAGTCCACAATTTTAAAATAGTTTTGGATTAAAAACATCATAAGTAGGCATGTTGGCCAAAAATCATTCTATGCATTAAAAATCATATTTGATTGTTTTCATCATCATATAATCTCTTATAAAAATTCTTAATTCAATTTATTTTTATTAGATCATCTAGTCCATAGTTAAAAAATAATTTTTGGATCAAAGGTATATGGCATGTTGCCCGAAATTATACATGTCCTTATAAATCATTTTAAAATTATTTTCCATCCTCTAAATCATTGAAAAATCCATTAATCCAATTAAATTAATTAAATCATTCTTTTAGAAAATGGTTGAGAACATTTTGGTCCTCTTTAGGGATGATGGAGCCGTGAGCTCCCTTGTGTTCTTTGGAACACTCATGCAATCCTTCACATATTATTCATATCTTACAATAATAATTATGCATTAATGAACACATACCATATATTAAAGCAATCATAAAACATATACCAAAAATATTAAAGCTATAGACATGTTTGCACACAAAATCAAACACAATTAGGAAAAACAATAAACAACCAAGTGAATGAATCCTTATGGATTCTTCACCACAAACACATCAATTCCTCACCACCAACACATGGTTGATGAGGGTAATCTCCTTCTTACCTCTTGGAGAAACCTCCAAAGCTCCTTACTTTGCTTCTTGTACAAGCCCTTCACCACCAATAGCTTCTTAAAAATCAAAGTAAACACACATCTAATCAATATATATAAAACTTGAATAAGAAAAACATGGATTAGAATCATGGTTAGAACTTTGAAAATCAAAAGAAAAGTGAAGATTAATGAACTTCACCAATAAAGCTTCAATCTTTAGCTTGAAGAGCAAGGTTGAAGATGGATGATTTAGAGAAAGTCTTCAACTACAAAGATGCTTGGATTGATGTAAGGATTCAAGAAATAAGGTTGGTTAAAATTATTGGAGAGTGGAGGTATAGTGTAAGGGTGGTGGCCGAAACTCACCAAGAAAGAGGATATGGAGTTTTTTTTTATTTTTGTGAGGGAAAAGGCTTCTTAGACTTGGTTAAGGTAAAGAATGAAGTGAAACCACTTGGTTTTCCTTCTTATCAATTTTGTGGAGCTTCATGGAAAAATCCCTAAAATCATAAACAAATGTTAAAATCAATAACAAGTGTAGGAATAGGTAAACTATGGTTCAAGCATGGCTTAGAAAATCAGAACTAAAAGATTGGGTGAAGAAATATGAACTTTACCCTTTTCGATAGAAACTTGAAGCTTGGATTTTGAAGCTCAAGATGAATAATTTTGTGAAAAATCATAACTAAAGATGTTCTTAGAATGATGTTTAGGTTTGGAAAAGTAGGTTAGATGAAATTTTAGGTGGTTAGATGATAGAGTAGGGTGGTTGGCCGAATGGCTCAAAGAAGAGCAATAATGGTGATTCTTGATTCTGGAAGAGAGAAAGTATAAGCCAAGTGATAGAAATTGAAGTGTAAAATGCTCTCCTAATGATGCATGGCCATGGAGCTCACTCTTGAGGAGGTGGCCTCTTTGTTTGACCTCCAAGACTCCATCCTAGCCTTAGCTTTCATCAAGGGCTCACATGCAAAGCTTCTCCCCAAAGCTTGCTTCCTATTGGTTCATTCAAGTCTTGTCACATGTTCTTGAATGTTCTTCTTTAATGATGATCACTAATTAAGCTACTAATCTCATTAAGTTTCTAAGCACACTTAATCTAGTTTAATTAGGTTAATTGGTTACATTACTAATTAATTAGTATTCTTGAAATCTAAGCTTCAAGAGCCATTGATTAAATCAAGGGTTGGTATGAGGTAATAATATGATCAAATCTAAGCCATTAGATCTCATCTCCATTGAAATCCTAACCATTAGATTCATCTTCAAAAATAAAGGGTCAAGATCTTCTCTACATTCTTCACATCCAATGGTCACAAATGATTCTAGCTACTTTTGTGAGACCAATCTCCACCGTACAATTGATCAACGGCGGATATCCAAAGCCTTCATTATTAAGCTTGTCTTTACAACCATTGATTAGATCAATGGTTGATATTCAAAACTAAACCTTCTCATCCAACGGTGCAAATTAAGTCAAGCCCTCTTTGTTGACTAATTCCTATTGGCTTAAAAATAAATCAAGCCATCAACGTTGACTGCTTTTCTAAACGTGGGTCTCGCAGACCAATTGTGGGTCCCACAGACCAAAAGTGGGTCCCACAGACTTTTTCGGGTCCATGGTCATTTTATTTGTACTGACTAATAAAATAATATTATAAAAATATAAAATTATTTTATTGTACAAAAAATTCTAAAAATTAAAAGATTGATACACGCATTATTCGAAATTAGGTTGAGTAAGATCCCCTAGCTCTGAATAATTAAAAATAAGATTTCTCTGGCCCAAAAATTATTATTTTCTTTACTCGGAACAAATCACACAAAACACTCAAATACAGTTACGAAACAGTCAAATTAATTTTATAACACACAGAAAACAAAAAATAGCACAATTGGGACAAAATTGTAATTTAGCCAAAAGTTGGGGTGTTACACATTTTAATTTCTATTGAGTGCATCGGCTCTTTGCATTTTAATTTCCTGTTGAGTGCATTGGCTCATTGCATTTTATTTTCTGTTGAACGCATTGGCTCCATGGATTTTAATTTTCTGTTGAGTGCATCAGCTCCATGCATTTTATTTTCAGTTGAGCGCATCGGCTCCATGCATTTTAATTTTCTGTTGAGCGCATCGGCTCCTTGCATTTTAATTTCTGTTGAGCGCATTGGCTCCTTGCATTTTAATTTCTGTTGAGTGCATCGGTTCCATGCTTTTTAATTTCTGTTGAGTGCATCGGCTCCATATATTTTAATTTTCTGTTGAACGCATCGGCTCCATGCTTTTTAATTTCTATTGAGCGCATTGGCTCCATGCATCTTTAATTTTCTGTTGAGCGCATTGGCTCCATGCATTTTAATTTCTGTTATGCATTTAATTTCTGTTGAGCGCATCGGCTCAATGCATTTTATTTTTCTATTGAGCTCATCGACTCCATGCATTTTAATTTCTTACCTTGTTTTGCATTGCCGGACAAAATTGAAGTTCATATCTTTACTCATTTCTTACGACGATAATTTGAAAAACTACGGTTATTCTTATTATCTAGTAAGAAACAAGTAAAGAGGGACAACTGTGAACACTCAATTTTGTCCAGGCAAAAAAATGAAAAATGAAAAAGAAAAAAATAATTAAAAAAAAGAAAATAAAAAAAAAAAAAGATGACTCAATTTTCTCTCAAGTTGTACAATGAGCCCAAACTAATTTGTGACCCATCAAATATGGATCAACTCAGATTTATTCTGGCCCATGACCCATTACACTTGAGCCCAAAATTCATAATTTCCAAAAATCCTAATTTGTCATATAAATTCTCAAGTAAGCAGCTTTGCTCTGGTGGGGGACTTTTCTTCGGGGGCCAAAATGAAGGCAACCAGCAAGGGGGATTTTTCTCTCCGTTTTTCTTCCCAGGCATAACACAGCATCCTCCACCACCTTCACTTCCATTTTTCTCCACGCTACCACCTTCAACCATAACACTTTTTTTTCTTCTCTCCATTTTTCTGCTCTGTATAACACAGTACACAACATATTCATTCACCTTTATTCCTCACCCAAAGCCTCCACCACTTTTCTTCTCACAGACCCGTAGCCTCCCACAACCACTAACCAAGCAACTTTACTATTCATCATCTCCTACCTCCACTCACCCCTCCCACAAACTTCACCATTTTCACCCACCAACTGAGTCAACTCACTACCCACCATCACCTTCTTCATGTTTCCATCTCCATAGCTTCCATAACCACCATCTTCCTCCACCTTCACCACACGACCAAGGCCACAAACCACCTAGCCAAGCCGCTCATCTAGCCAACCGAAAGCTGCCAGCCGCATCTTCCACCACGCCCGAAGCCACCACTGAATCGCAGCCCAGCCGCCATAATAGCGCCGCGAAGCTCCACCCCAACGCACCAAGACCGACGACCCGTTGACCACGCGACCCAGCAAGCCCCACTGCGCCGCGCTTTTGCCAGCACCACACTAGGTGACCCGACGCGCCGTCTGCTCCATTGGCCAGATCTGGAGATACCAGATCTCGTTGTGCCATCCGCCATCCGAGTCGCGCAGGTCCAGACTCGGTTCAACGAAGACCACCAGTCGCCGAGTCCATCGACGCCGTACCACCCCACGACGCCGCCACCGACCGGTCAGCTTGCTCCACTCTCTCAGTTTGGCCTGGTCCGAGCCTCTGGTTCGTCTTTCTCACTTGGTTTCTTTGCTTCACTGATATTGAACGCTGGATTTAAGTACCAACCCACTTAAAGTGGGTTGGCCCTCCCCTCATTTTTTTATATTTGAATAAAACAACAATAAATAAAAAAAGAAAAAATAATGGAAATGTTAAAATGGACGATTCTGGAAGTAGCTTGTTAACAAGGCATAATTTTTGACTTGTTGCACCAGCCCACTGTTACGTGGGTTGGCTTCCCCCCTCGCCTTTTGGACATTTGAAGTGATAATAATAATAATAATAATAAAAAGAAGAGAGAATTTGATTGGGTGATAACTTTTAAAGTAAGCAAAATTTATATTTGTCTTTTAAAAAAATAAAAAAAAATCTTTTAATTAATGCAATGATCAATGATGATGATTGAATAGCGGATACTATCTTTAGTGTCATTTGGATCATAAGGGTTTATTGAGTAGCCATGTGCTAACTTGAATCCTGTGCAACCATGAATTTGTTTTTTCAAACAAAAAATTTTTTCCTTTTTTTTTTCAAAAAATCATTTTCTTAATTAAAATAAATCAATTCATACTATTTTCTACAGAACTACGTGACTTTGAGTTCCTTATTGCACCTGAGGGTACGTAGGAGCAGAATTTTCATTCTGGCAAGCCAAAAATTGAATTTTCATAATTAGGTTTTCTTTTCATTCTTTTTCCTAAAAAAATAAAAATAAAAATAAAATAATTACAAAGTATTTTTAAGAGGAGTAAAATCAATAACTTTGAGATTATCAAGTTTTTGCACAACTGACTTAAGGTACCGTCTCAGGACGGGTGTGATAGGGGTGCAGTGGGATTAAGTTTCCACCATTCCCTATCCATAGCCGACTCCCGAATTCGATTTGGTTTTCAAAGACTATTTTCTAAGATTAGTTTTCCAATTTTTTCAAATTTAAATAAAATTAGTGGCGACTAAGGCCTGAACTAATAACATAAACAATATCAAAATGCTTTGTGTTAGCTATATTTCTCAACAGCAACGTAATGTGATTACAATGACATTTGAAACAAAAATATTGCACAAGGTTAGAAAGATCTTAGAAAGATAGAAACTTTCCTCAGGTAAAAATAGTGCTGAAAATATTGTAGATAAATTCTGCTGTGCAAAAGACTTCCATTACAAATTTGAGTAAACATCACAAGTATAATAAGCATAAAAATGTTGATGATTGTAAATGGCATTCTTAGTAGCAGACGAAAAGATGTACCAAAAATAATATGATAAATGTAGTTTTTGCAATAATAATGAATCAAATCATGCCTTGGTAACATACATCAGTGCAATATAAATCATTAATTAGTTTCTGAAAAGGTATTATATTTCCAGAACTAAATGTGCATGAGTGACCACAGGAACAAAATGATTTTACTACTATGAGGTTGTACAAGGCTGGAAAATAAAAGTAATAATAATTGAAATTATTAACTGATCATTATGCTGCCACATAATTATACATTTCTAATTCAGAAATACTCTTCTACTGGAAGTTAGTAATGACCAATAAACTCTTGAATTTGCAATTTGTTCTTTTTCTTTTTATTGTCTCTCTTTATTGAATTTGGTGTCAGTGTCTTTATATGCTATATTCAATTGTGTTACTTGCAATGCAGGATCAAATTTCTTATGTTTCTAGCTACAATTAAATGGTCTGTGTCATGCCATTGTCCTGCATGATTCTTAATTATTTAATTATTGTTAAATTTCTTTAGATGCACTCCTGGTATATGAATTAGTGAAGGTTTTGAAACACAAAAATATCCCATGTGTATTGCTTGCTTGCCTTAGGCTGTCCTTCAAATACATTAAGCCACAAGATCGTAGGTTTCAGGATATTCAAATTAAAATTCAAAATGATAGGCGATACTGACCATTTTTCAAGAATGCTATAGGAGCAATTGATGATACTCATATCCCATGTGTGGTTAGTCCCAGTGAACAATCAAAATTCATTGGAAGAAAGGGATATCCAACACAAAATGTAATGACTATATGTGATTGGAACATGTGTTTCATTTTGGCATTACCTGGATGGGAAAGCACCGCCCATGATGCTCGTATTTTTTACAATACCCTTACAACTCCTAGTATGAATTTCCCACATCCATCTCCAGGTTTGTTTTTTTTTTTCACATCTACAATTAATTTACATTCGCATTAAAATTATAAATATACATGATACAAGTTTCATTGTTTATTAGGTAAATATTATTTGGTGGATGCTGGCTATCCAAAACCAATTGGATATATTGGTCCCTATAAATGTAAACGTTATCACCTTCCTAATTTTAGGCGTTCATCTGGATTTACAAATCACAATGAGGTGTTCAATTATTATTACTCAAGTCTAAGGTGCACAATAGAAAGGATTTTTGGGGGTATGGAAGAATAAGTTTGCTATTTTACGTCACATGCCTAAGTTCAAAATAGAAACACAAGTTCAAATAGTCAGTGCAACAATGACTATATATAACTTTATTAGAATAAATTCTGAAACAGATTCTGAATTTAATCATTATGAATATGAAAATATACTTGAACCTGAAGATGAGGATGATAATGTTGTTGATGATTATCCATCCTTAAAAATAACCACAGTTTCTTCATCAGAGATGGATACTATTCGAGACTCAATTCAGAATCAAATTATTGAGCACATGCAGCTTAATTAGTAGTGTATTTATATTTATATTTCAAAATTGTATTACATTTTCCTGTATACTTTACTATTATTTTGTATTTTGATTTGGATCAATCAATTTGTCTTGATATAATGAAACTTTAGTTACTTTCATTTATCGAATCAACTATACATATAATTTAACGTTTTGTTATATAATTTATTCAACTATGCGTATAATTTAATATTTTATTATAATTTTTTATTTATAATTTAACTCTACCACTAAAAGTAAAAAAAATAATAATATTTATATAATTTATTCATGTACACTTAAATTAATAAAATAAAATAAAAGATAATATTAATATTGTAATATAAACTCATATATTTTTTAGTAATTATACATTTAAAAGTAATTTTAATTATTTTCATATAAATAACATTCATTTTATCAAATTTATTTTTGAAATAAAAAATTTTAAACATAAATTATATTAATACAAACTCACTTTTAACTAAATTTAAATTTACAAACTCAAATTAACTTAAATTTAACTTTACAAATTTTAATCTAAACACACACTTAAAATAAAATCATACAATGTACGCAACAAATGAATTGTGGTGGGGGAAGCTACCCGAGAATCTCGTTTGGTTGTAGGCCACTGCCCCACCCCGTCAATGCCCCATGATCCCCTGGTCCCACTCAATGACGACTTGATCACCGTCAATTTAATAGACTCTCACTCATCACATCACATCACATCACATGATAAATCTTAGAGATCCATCCCCACTTACCACTCCAGAAAAAGTCCTAAGAGGGCTACTAATGTTTGGGGTCCCACGACAAGATCCCATTATGCCTTTTAGTTCGTATTTCCCTTTCGTTGGTAATAACAGAAAACAAAACTTGAGATTCTTGTGTCCGTTTGGTTGGCAGTAAAATCAATGCCCCTATGAAAATATAGCCTACTTTGTGTGCGTACCGTATGATCTAGATTCTTATGAAAAACGTTATTATAAAGAAAAAAAAATAAAGATATATTCATCTTCAATTTAATAAAATATATTATAATTATAATTTATTAAATAATTTAAAAATATATATATTTATTTTATTCATTTTAAAAAATAAATTTATTGTAAAAAATTATTTTCTGAAACTTATACCACCCACACCGACACCCACATAGTTTCTTGACGTGAAACCATCTTCATTTGTATTACGAGGTCAACAAAAATAACAGTAAAACTACTGGAAATTTAGGGTAACAGAATAGTAGGAAGATTTCTCATGAACAATGTATTAAGAAATTTCACAGGCTAGTGTATAAAATTCAAGGAGTGTTTGGTATCCCGAAAGAAAAAGAAATGAAAGAAATATGATAAAAAAGAAAAGAAAAGAAAGAAAGGGATAGTGAAGGAGTAATTACTCTCCTTATTTGGTTTCATTAAGAAAAAAGTTAAAAATGTGTATAAATAAATATCAAATTATTTTATTATCCTTTAAAACTCATAAATTATGAAATCATTACAAAAAGATGTGGGTAAAATAAAAATGACAAATTTGATCTCTTCTTTCGCCTCCCAATCCATCTCTGAAGGGAGGGATGTAAAAATTATGAATCTCATAGAAACATCATCGATCCAAATCATTTTTTTTACGAAGGGGTTAATCTGTACCCCTTTCCTTTCTTTTTCATATGCATACCAAACAAGGCCTTAAGGAATTATTAATGAGCTTGTGAGTTACATTTAATTTGTTTAAAATTTGATTATTAATTTCAATATGTTCCTCTCATGGTAATTGTTTATTAGAATTTAACGTAAAATAAACTAATAGTTTGAATATGAAAGTTTGAAAAATAAAGCAAAAATGGATATATGCACAAACTAAAAACTAATCTCAAGTATATATTGACAAACACTGTAAAAAATAAAAGAGAATAAAACTATAAATTATGATTTGAATCTAATTGTGAACTGTTTATTTTTATTTTATTTCTCAACTTAAAATTGGAGCTACAAGCACCAAGGAATAATAGAAAGATAGGTGATTTTGTGAAGAATCAAACTTTTGACATCATCATACTCTAATCTTAAAGATTGAAGCAGATGTTAATTGACCTAAAACCTTAGCCACTTAAATACTACTAAATCTCAAAGATAAATAATACAATTATTGAAATGTCTATCAATTAACGTACACATTAATTCGAACATAACTATGAAAACTTTTATTAATTTTTAAGAGGATACGATTTATAATAAACATTCAAATTATTATTTGACATACAGAAGATAGTAAAAATTATTATAAAATTACATTAATTATTAATAATATTTTTATACATATCAAATAATAATTTGAGTTCTTAAGTGATGTCGTGATAGATCGTATTCACCTAAAAATTTATCCAAAAGTTATTGGCCTATGATGGGTTTAGATCCTCAGCCCTGCTTCGTGTCTTAAAACAACCTCCTTCGGGTCTTAGTTTTGATTCTCCTCGATGATGCAAAGCACCTCTCTTACTGAAGAAACTGTATTGTGAGAAATGAACAACGTGACTTTCATTATTTTGATTCTCAATATAAATACATAAGAATGGTATACACATTGCAGTCACCAATCATAATAAGACTTACAAACATTGCTAGTTTTCTTTTCTTTTTCTTTTTTTTTCCTTTTTTCTATTGTGCCAAAAAAAATTATTTTGATTGTTTGTTTCCTTTTATATACTAAAAAAAAGGTCAACAAATAGAAATAAATTAATGTAATTCTTAAAAAAAAACATATTATTAAATCTATCTTAAAATGTAAAATTTAGGTGATTAAAATATCCAGTTTTTTTGGTACATGGGAAATAAACAAAACAAGCTGCTAAGATCTAAAGTAATATATCCAGTTTGATTATATATTTGAAATTTTTTTAATTTATAATTTATTTTGAGAAATATTAGTATGCAAGATTAATTTTATAAAATTTAGTATGAAATATTAACACGATAATCACATATGATTTAGTGGTTTGTTTGATAAAAAATTATTTTGTATAATTACTATTAGATGAAATAAGCATGTGGAAACTATATTAATGGATAAACTTGGTTGCCAACAACGGTTGACACAATTATTAAAGGCAGACTGCGTTAACTAAATTAGTTGAGATTTGATTATTATCATAATATGTTATTAGTGAGTTATTTATAAGTATTTCTATAAGTGTTCATTTAGTCTAAAGATCTTCATAACTCTAGTCACTCTTGACCCTAAATTTTACATTGCAAAAAAAAAATAATTAAAAAAATGAATAAAATTTTATTTGTAACACGTTTGAGGTGATCCTAGTAGAAGTGAGATGTACCTAAGATATGATTGAGATGTATGTTTGATCTCTAGATAAATCTTATAGCAAGAGTGTCATATCATTTTGTTCTTAATTTGAAGGGAGTTAAGATCTCAGAATAGACTGTATGTACTTTTAACATGAGTTTTGACTGTATACAACTCCTTGTAAATATAAAAAATCAACAACAAAAAATTGTATGGTATGAGTAATTTAAGTGTTAACAAACTTTTATTTTAATTTACAGAGGCTCAAGTCTTTTTAAGACAGTGTGATGTTGATGTTGAAAGTTTAATCTTTTACAAAGTTCCTTAGTGTTTGCAATTCTAAAATATTTTTTAAGGAGATATTGTATTTATTGACATGTATCAAGATACATATCAATTGAGATCAATTGCGTCAAATTTATTAGACAATGGACACATGAATATAACAAAGTTAATATTTAAGTAGACTGTCGATTTATCTCACACTTCACGTAAACACTTACTTAATAACATCTATAATTGTTATTTTAAAAATGATATTTTTATTTTTTTTTAATAATAAAAAGTTAGGTAATAAATTTAAAATGAAGGTATGCACTGGCAGATCTTTATAAGGCGGGGCAGCTGCCCCCTATTTTTTTTTGGGTTTATAAATACTATAATTAGCCTTTTTAATTATTTCATATTAAGATAAGGTGGTAGAGAGTACTGTGATACTGTGATTTTAATTAGCTTAATTAGTTTGCTTTTTTCTAGCCAACTTGTTTTACGAGTCTCACATAATTCCTCTTTCATAGTCAAATTGAGTATTCTTAATTAGTGGTTTCTATTTCTGTCTTTTTTTTTTTGCATTATATTTTTGAAATTTCATGTTTGTATCTATAAGTGAATGAATATATAAGTGTTGGTGCACTTCTAACTCCGAGTCTCTTTCACCTATGTATATTTAGTCCTTGATTTGTAGAAGCTTATTGTTTCACGTGTATCACAAATCTCTAGTATTTGTATATAGATCTTAATTAGAAATACTTTTCCTTAAAGTAAATTTGACTTTGAATTAAATTAAAGGATTTTGAAAATATGCATGTGCCTTTGTGAGATTTTGTAGTCAATGAATCTTTTCCCATTTTTTTTAACCTGCTGCTCGTCCCTCCAAACAACTTGCACTAGAAGGTAATTTTGTATAAATTCAAGTTATTAATAAATATAAATATATAACTAATTTATTGGACAATAGACATAAATATAATTATGTTAATATTTAAGTACATTAATCTTTTACCTCGCATTTTATGCAAGCACGTAAGGTAATAACATTTAAAGCTGTTGTTTTAAAAGTAATATTTTTAAGTATTTCATTATAAGAAGTTAGGTAATAAATTAAGAATTAAGGTATATCTGTATAAACTTAAGTCATAGATGAAAGTAAATATTTAATTAATTTATTGAATAATGGACAAATAAATATAATTGTTAATATTTAAGTACAATCGTTGGTTATATGTACTTTACACAAGTGCTTATGTAATTACATTTATATTTTTTGTTTGATACACTATAACTTTTGTTTTAAAAGAAATATTTTAAACTTTTTTTATAATAAGAGATTAGGTAATAAATATAACTATGTTAATAATTAAGTACAATTGTCGTTTGTCCCGCACATCACGCGAGTGTTTACAGAATAACATTTATAATTGTTGTTTTTTGTTGTTATATGTTATAACTTTAGTTTTAAAAATGATATAAAAAAGTTAAGTAATAAATTAAGAATGAAGGTATATCCGTAGAGACTCAAGTTATTGAAGAATTTAAATATTTAACTAATTTATTAGACAATGAATACATAAATAAATAGAAAATATTAAGAACATACTCTTTTAGATATTTATTTTAATATTTATTTTATTATTAATTTATTTCATACATTTAAAAGAATTATTAAAAAATAAATATTAATAACACTTTATTTTGAATCAATAGTAAAATATGTGTTAAAATAAAAGTTTAAAAGAGTGTAGTGTTAACATTTTTTTAAATATAATTATGTTAATATTTAAGTACACTAGTTATTTATCACATATTTCAAACTAGTATTTACGTAATAACATTTATAACTATTGTTTTAAAAATAATATTTTTAATTTTTTTTTATAATAAGAAGTTAGGTAATAAATTAAGAATGAAGGTATATTTGTACAAATTTAAGTTAGTGATAAATGGATATATTTAACTAATTTATTGGAGAGTCGACACACAAATATAACTATGTTAATATTTAAGTATAATCATCGGTTATACTGCACTTCACCCGATCACTTATGTAATTACATTTATAACTTTTTCTTTTTTTGGATACATTATAACCTTTGTTTTAAAAATGATATTTTTTATTTTTTAGAATAAGAAGTTAGGTAATAAATATAACTATGATATTCAATTGCCGTTTACCCCACATTTTACGCTAGTGCTTATGAAATAACATTTATAATTGTTTTTTTGTTATATGCTAAAACTTTTGTTTTAAAAATGATATTTTTAATTTTTTTATAATAAAAAGTTAGGTAATAAATTAAAGAATGAAGAAATATATGTACAGACTCAAGTTATTGATGAATATAAATATTTAACTAATTTATTGGACAATAGATACAAAAATATAACTATGTTAATATTTAAATACACTAGTTGTTTATCCTATATTTCACACAAGCGCTTATGTAATAACATTTATAATTATTGTTTTAAAAATTTATTTTTTAATTTTTTTATAATAAGAAGTTAGACATAAATTAAGAATAAAGTTATATCTGTTCAGACTTAAGTTATTGATTAATATAAATATTTAACTAATTTATTAGACATTGAATACATAAATATAACTATGTTATATTTAAGTACACTAGTCGTTTACTCTACATTTCATGCTAACATTTACGTAATAACATTTATAATTATCATTTTAAAAATAATATTTTTTATTTTTTTTATAATCATAAGTTAGGTAATAAATTAATAATGAAGGAATATTTGTACAAATTCAAGTTATTGATGACTGTAAATATTTAATTAATTTATTAGACAGTGAATACATTAATATAACTATGTTAATATCTAAATGCATTGTAGTTTACTTCACACTTCATGCAAGCGCTTATGCAATAATATTTATAAATGTTGTTTAAAAAATGATATTTTTATTTTTAACTTTTATAATACAAAGTTAGGTAATAAATTAAGAATGAAGGTATATCTATACAAACTCAAGTTATTGACGAATGTGAATATTCAACTAATGTATTGTAGGCTCATTTAAGTAAACTCAATAATATTACATTGATTTATGCACATTATAATTATTAATTATATGTTAGTGAAATTATTTGTTTTTAAGAGACCACATAAGCAATTTAGCCTATATAACATCAGAACTCGAAGCTAAAATTATAGTGATAGCATGAGATATTTTTATGTACTCCTAAAATAAGAGAAATTTCATAATATATTCCATTAAATATATAAAATTTCAGTTATATAAATTATTATTGTCTCTTATTTTACCTATAGAAAAATTAATAATAATACATTTTTTATATACTCATTTTAATATTTACTTTATTATTAATTTAAAAATAAGTGTTGTTATAATTTTTTTAAAAAAATCTTTTAAGTATATGAAATAAATTATTAATAAAATAAATATTAAAAAAATATCTAAATGAGTATGTTACTGATATTTTTCTTCAATTATATTTTTAATACCGTAGTTGATAGGTTATAAATTCAATGGTGTCGAGCAAAACAGATATCTTACTTCCATATAATTGCATAAAGTTATCTTTTAAAACGTTTTAAGTATAAATTTAATCTTTAAAACAATTTTTTTTCAGATTAAATATTATAAAATATAATATACAAAATTACTATATATACTTTTGGTTTGCACTGCAGTTTTGCACTCAAATTTTTTGTTATTTTGTGATAGTTTTTAACCCGTTTTAGATCTCTTCTCTTGCTCTAGCACCATCACATAATTACTGCCCACTGTATTTATTTTGCCCTTTGTTTCCATCTGTTTTTCCCTTTATTCTCCGCTCGTCATGTAGTTGTGCTATTGGATTGGTGCCTCCCATTTTAATTAATTATTTTTAGTTTTAATTAATTCTTCCTCTCGTTTTCCTCTTTTCGCTACTTCCTCCTTTCCATTCTCATTCTCGTTGAACCCACAATGCATTTCCCTCTCTAAAATGCCAATTTCTCCTTCTCTTTGATTTTTTTCCATCTCTCTCTCTCTCTCGCCACTGCTTTTGACCTAAATCCCCTTATATAAAAGCCACGCTGATTGCTATATTATTTCAGACCCCATTTCAGGGCTTTCTGCTTCGATTCTCGCGGTAAAATTCGCATTTTTCTGTGATGGATTACACCCAAATTGTACTATAGCTCTGAAAACTCTATCCATTTAATGGTGGAACTTTTGGATTATTACTCATTTGACGTCACTGTAATCCCTTGATTTTCAGGTGCTGAGTTATCGATCACAAAGTTTTGATTAACACTCTTCTGGATTTAGTGGGTCCGTTTTTGCAATTAGGAAGGTGGGGTTTTATGTTGTTGATTGTGAAGGCACACTGCATGTTTTAGTCTTAAGGGGGTCCTCTGCTCTGCTGTGTGGAGGATACCCGTGGGAGAGACTTGTGATAAGTTGTTCTGATTGTTGAGATTTGTGGGTTTTATCGCTTGTTCGAGTTGGAGAGTTACTTTGAATTGTGGGTATTGAATTTCTGGGGAAATGTTTACTTCAGTAGCGGATACAGGATATGAGGGCACTGGAGTTTCAGGACATATTTTGATTCCAAAGCGGTTTGTCTGGCCTTATGGGGGAAGGAGGGTATTTCTAAGTGGTTCTTTCACGAGGTAGGAAGTTCAATTCAGTAATTGCTGTTTGGATCTTAGTTCTTTGTTATTGAACATGATACATGTAATTGTCTCTGTAATTTCGGAGTTTTCTAATTTTTATAGTTTTTTTAATGTCAGAATTTATTTACTAATGTTGACTTGTATATGCACAGATGGTCAGAACATATACCTATGTCTCCGATGGAGGGATGCCCTGCAGTTTTTCAAGTTATTTGCAGCTTAACACCGGGATATCATCAGGTTGTTTGGCCTCTATGAATTTGGCAAACCTGAGGATATAATCTTAGTATGATTGAAACTTTTACATCATGTACTTGTATGTGGGCGATGACCATTAGGTCCAAATGCACCTCCTTCTCCTTGAAGATCAGAGTAGGGGGATGAGGTCATTGAGTTATGTTTGCCCATGTTGCCAGAAAAAAAAAAAAACCAAAAAAAGGAGGAATGTGATTGTAAATGAATTACCTTAAAGTTCATTTTGTGTGATTAAGATTTAATTTAGAATTGGAAGAAACAAATAAGGAATTTCATGATAATTTTCAACTTTCATTAGGAGTTTGTATCACTTTATATATCGATGGTAAAAATTGACATGGCCTTCATATATAGGAGTTATTTTGCCCCCTTTGGCGTTATCGAGAGGAGTGAACAAGTAAGTGTTAATGGTTTGATTTGAAATGTGTTAAGATCCCACATCGGTTGGGTATATGGCCAAAGTACCCGTTATGATGACTTGGGCAATCCTCCCCCCTGGAACTAGCTTTTGGGATTGAGTTAGGCCCAATTTGTTCTCAATTCAATATGGTATCCAATCCTGGGCGTGAGGGGGTGTGTTTTAAGATCCCACGTCAGCTGGAATATGGCCGAAGTACCCTTTTGTAGTGTTATATAACTCATTTTTGTACCCCAAATTTTTTAGTGTTATATAACTCATTTTTCATCTGCCTGACTACATCCCATCTTTTCTTGGGAACTAATTTCCTTATTGTAGGAGCTCTAAAAATTTTGGTAACTAGATTAAGGACATTTGATTGGTTTGTTGGTTCTTACTTTGTCCTATAATGTAGGAAACATAGAATAGGATAGAACTTATATGCTCACATGTTTGGCATATGTAGATTCGGTTATGTTAACTTTTGATAAGACATTCCGTTATGACTTATGAAATGTAAAAGATATATTTATTTAATAAGTAGAAATTATTTGATATTCAATTTATCTATGATATATTTTACTTTCTGGCCTTTTGCATTCACTTATGTAATGTTGGTATGTTTAATTTAACCAACCTGTTTGGCATAATATCTGATATTTTGGGGAAATATTGAAATACTTCTAAACATAATATGGCAAGAATAACTGATCCATACTGACAAGGATAATATTGTTTCCAATTATGTGCAGTACAAATTTAATGTAGATGGCGAGTGGTGGCACGATGAGCAGCAGCCATTTGTAAGTGGGAACTACGGAGTAGTGAATACTATTTATTTAGTGAGAGAACCAGATATTTTACCTGCCATCTTAAGTGCTGAAACACCCGGTAGATCCCACATGGAGGTTGATAATGATGTCTTTGGGCGTGTGGTAAGTTTCTTCTCCCTTCCCACTTTTGTCCCCTTGTGCTGTTGCATATATTTTAGTGCTTGGGTAGTGTTCTAATTGATGCGAATCCCACATTGGCTGGGTGAGAGACACAGAACTCCATTTAAAATAGAGTCTCTCACCTCTTGACAGCCTGGCTTTTGGGAGTGGGCTCACCTTTACATCAATTGGTATTGGAGCCTGGTTTGTCCTCCCCCTGTGTGGATGGACTGCTGTTGCCAGTACAACATGATTGACGTTGATGCAGGCCAAAGAGAGGAATGGCCTAAAAATTTAGAAAAAATGAAATGTCTCCAATTCAAGGAAGGGGATGATAACCTGGGATGCCACTCAACCCGGGGTAGCGGAAGCCACTCAATGCTACTAATTGCAAAAGCCACTCAACGCGACCAAGCCACACACTTGATTTTAATGGTGGAATCACTCACACCAGCTATAGCACTTGCAAATAAGTTTTCTGGAAAATAAACACTAGTGATTCCACCATTAAAGTCATGCGTGTGGCTTGGTTGCGTTGATTGGATTTCGCAATTAGTAGCGTTGAGTGGCTTCCGCTATCCCTGGTTGAGTGGCATCCCAGGCTATCAATCCCTTCCTTGAATTGGAGACATTTCATTTTTTCTTAATTTGTAGGCCATTCCTCCATTTGGCCTGCATCAGACGCTGGAGCATTAGTCCCACATTGGCTCTGTGAAAGACATGGAACTCCCATTTGATTTAGAGGTTCTCCCCTCTTTACAGCCTGGCTTTTGGGAGTGGACTCTCCTCTGCATCACTAATTCTATGTTATAGGTCTTTAACCTCAGTCTGATTATCATTGTCTTCAAAGTGGTTCATCATTTCCTTCTAGAAACATACATGCATGCATTTGTGGTCCTATTTGTATGCTTTGTTATCTTGAAACCTGCCTTGGTATAACTAAGAAGGGAAAGGCTCTATGGTGGTGTACTATCTATGCTGCTTTTTGCTGTATTTGGCTTTAGAGAAATGCTCATACTTTAAAGAACTCAGCCCTTAGATCTAATATGGGACAGAATCATTTTTCCAGCCTCTCTTTGGTGTTGGCCCATTGGTCTAGTTAAGGGAGTCTTTGTAACAGAAGTACAAAGGGATTGGAGAGCCTTATTACTATTGACAAATTTGTTTGTCTTTTCTTTATACTTTGCTTAGGAGGTTATCTTATTCCTCTTTCTTTCTTTCTTTCTTTTTTGGTATGTCTGTGTGTGTAAACTTTCCTTCTTCCCTCTAATAATATTTCTGTTTTTATACAACAGATAAAAAAATTTATGCTGAAATTTCTTGAATCTTATAATCTTTTTGCTTTGAAAAATCAAATATCTTCCTTTTTCTTCTATATCCTTATTTTGGATGGTGTCAAATTTCATTAAAAAGGGCAGCCTGGTGCTAAAAACCTCCCAGTATGTTCGGGATCCAGGGGAGGGTCAGACCCACTATGTGGTGTCAGATTTCATTCCGTAATTCTTTAAGTCTTAAACTTTGTGCCTACACAAAAGAAGCTACTTGACTTGATAACTTTACCAGGAAGCTAATCCAAGGATATCAGAGTCTGATCTGGAGGTCTCTCACCACCATATATCTGTATTCTTGTCTACACATACTGCTTATGAGCTGCTTCCTGAGTCAGGGAAGGTTTGAATACTTTTTGCTTGGTTCTATTATGCCATCATTCAATAAGAATTTGAGACTTATTGGGTGTTAGCTCACTTTTCTTGTTTGGTTTGTTATAATTGCAGGTCATTGCCTTGGATATAAATTTACCAGTTAAGCAAGCATTCCATGTTCTTTATGAACAGGTATTCCTCCGCCCCCCCCCCCCCCCTTTTACAGCATTTATTAATAGGTTCTTTTTCTCTTGTACATGAGAGCATACACACCCACCCACCCATGCCCATGGAATGTATGTCTATATGCATGGCTGATTTTTACCTTTTATGTATGTATTGTACCTTAATCTGCTTTCAGGGCGTATCTATGGCTCCTCTGTGGGATTTTTGCAGGAGCCAGTTTGTTGGAGTGCTTAGTGCAATGGACTTCATTCTAATATTGAAAGAGGTTTGTTGGGAATAAAATATTTATGCAGTTCTCCTGTGCCAATTTTTGGTAAAAGTCATGATCTGCACCCTAAAAATAATAATTTATTGGGTTGACATTTTAAGCTACTTAATAAGTGGTAAAAAAAAGGAAAATGAAAATTTTACTATGTAGCAGCTTCATTGAGGCCCAAATCCATGTGAAGTTTAAAGAAATTATGAGGCAATACTTGATTTTTCCAGAATTTTTAGTAAATACATGATGGATTAATTATGCAAATTTTAAATGTATTTTTGCTGTCACTAGTGAATCCTGTTATCATCATTTTAGGCTAATAATAGATCATTTATGGAACTGATATAAGTAAGATAATTTGGGCTTATGTAAAATATTTTGAAGAGAAATTTACTAGGGAAAGAGCCTTGAAAATATGTGCATTTTGGAATCTTTTTGATGATTTGATCTTTAGACAAAATATCTTCTAGTTCTTCCATTGTTAGATATGTATGGTTTATCTGTGCTCATGAACGTAAATGTTGTCAAGATTGTTCATTGCTATCCTTCAGTATCTATGATTCATAGCCTACTCTTATAGCGGAATGCATGGTGCATATCTCTGTAAATACATTAGTTGTTTAATAAGCGTAATTTCAGCTGGGGAACCATGGATCAAATTTGACTGAAGAACAACTCTAGACTCATACTATAGCAGCCTGGAAAGAGGGAAAATTACAGCAACACAGAACACTTGATAGTAATGGGGGATCGTATCCTTGGCGTTTTGTTCATGTAAGTGCTCCTGAGCAGTTGTGACAATTTTCATGTATCTAATTTATTCTTCCAATTTCATATTTTTGTTAGGTTGTCATCTTTTTATATAAGTTCCAAGTGGTTTCATCCTTTTGTATTTGTCTATAAATTCCCAGCAGTAGCTTTCCATGTGATTTTGTCCTATCAATTTGGTCATGATTCTGCTTCATTCCTTCTCCCAATTATCTGTTATTCCTTTTCCTCTATATTGTTTATCATTTCTTTTATTATAAATCTTTATGGCTTCTTTTGCATTCCTATGCTTGATGATGATTTAATATTATATGTTGAAGACATTGCATTTTAGTCTTGCACTTCATTCTGATTATGATTCCCCTCTCCATAAAAAAGGACTGGAGGTGAACTCTTTAATCTTTTATGATTGGACTTCTTGCTGTTTTTATCTTTAATCTTTAGGCTGGGCCCCATGAATGTCCAAAAGATGTGGCTTTGAAAGTTTTGCAAAACAAGGTGTCAACGGTTCCTATCATCCGTTCTTCTTCAGAGGATGGCTCATTTCCTCAACTGCTACATCTTGCTTCCCTATCAGGAATACTAAAATGTAAGCTTCTAGATCTATTTATTGGCTATAGATAGATGGTTTGGAAGTTGGAACTAAAGTATGGACTTAATTTTCAGGTATATGCAGGCATTTTAAGCACTCCTCTGGTTCTTTGCCCATTCTTCAACTACCAATTGGCTCAATACCTTTGGGTACATGGGTGCCTAAAGTTGGGGAACCAAATGGACAGCCACTTGCAATGCTAAGGCCAAATGCTTCTCTTGGTGCTGCTCTGTCGATGTTTGTTCAAGGTGATCATTCTTCTGTTGTAAAGTTGTCAAGGTTGTTGTTTTGGTTAGTTGCCGAGTTCTGTTTTTTTCCCCGCGATTTTTTCGTGGAGGGGTCCAAGGGGATTCTTTCAAAGACACCCTTGTACATAAAAAATGTGTGTCAATTAGGAAAGGGAACAGAAAATTGAAGGAGAGATTCTTGTATGCGTATGGTGCACCATTCATTTGTGCATTGAACCAATAGAACCAATCAGTTAGTTTGACAAATATTGCATGGTGGGACTCAAACCTGAAAATGTCAAATCAATTGTAAGTTTCATCAGTCCAGTGTGCAGAGTGGTACACTGTGTCTCACTTAGAATTTTCCAAATTAAAGTGTCTTTTCACAAATACATATTTATGATTGTTATTTTTGTTTTTGGCATGAGGTATAATTTGATGATTAGTTTTCGCCCTTTCCATGGGAACCTAACACTTTTTAATTCGTGATTTTGTATGTAGTATTGGCAGTGTTGATAAAATAAGAATACTTTTATATTAATTATCGTCTAGCATTTGGTATCCTATGTGAATATGCTTTCCCTTTGCAGCTGAAGTTAGCTCAATACCAATTGTGGATGATAATGATTCATTGCTTGACATATATTCGAGAAGGTAGTATCTCTTTTTCTCCCCATTTTTGTCCGTGTGTGTATGATTCTCATATTTATACCTTGAAAGGTTTCATCAAGCATATATGATATGGGCCTATTACTTTCTTCTCAGTGATATTACTGCATTGGCTAAAGATAAAGCTTATACTTGGATATCGCTCGATGAAATTAGTATCCATCAGGTAATTACTATGTGATAGCTTTTGAGATTATTAGTACATCTGTTTGGTTTTGTTTTGTTAGCAAAAACTGAATCTAAATATTTGCACTTTATGGTTGTAGGCATTGTTTTTGGGACAAGATGCAAATTCTCCTTATGGGCTTTACAATGGCCAGAGATGTCATGTGTTTGAGGTCTGATTCATTGCATAAAGTGATGGAGCGGTTGGCTAATCCTGGTATTATTTTCTTTACTAAGAAGCTCCTTCCCCTTTCTTAAAAAGAAGGGAAGGGGGGAAGAAAATGTAAGTGTTTTCTTTGTTCACTGATTTTCTACACTTTACAGGGGTTAGGAGACTTGTGATTGTGGAGGCTGGCAGCAAGCGTGTGGAAGGGATTATTTCCGTAAGTGACGTGTTCAGATTCTTGTTAGGTTAGTTGGGATATGTTATGTTGGCTATCTCAAATGAAGAGAATAGCAGTGGTAGTAGTAGCGTTTTGAAGGACTCCTTTGTTCTATTAGCACTTGTTTTTTGTGCTATCCCCCGCCTTCCTGACCTGCTTACTTTTCAGAATCTTTGGTTGAATGGGCATCTTTGGCTGTTGCCCACTTGCCTTTTTAGGATAGAAAATTGGAGAGAAAGTTCTGTAAATTGAGGATCAATTTTCTCCTATAAACATCTTAACGAAATCGTTTTCTCCTTTGTGCCGGCACATCTGCAATGTTTGTGTCCAGTGCGAACAGAAATCAGGGAGAATCTTTGAAAGAAAGAAAATAAAGACTAGGAAGAGATGAAATATTTTGCCGTATGCGGCACGAATGCTGTTGGCTGGTCGTAATTTAGGTGTTTATTTTTTCCGAAATCATTCAGTTATGACTTTAGATTTTTTAGCTGAAAAGCTCATTATGACTTATTGACTCATGAGTTCATGGAGCTGTCACTTGCATTATAATGAAGAGTAATGTTTTTTTTTTTTAGCTAATGAAGAGTAATGTTATATCTTCTTGTTTTAATTATTTAAATAAAAAGTATTGTATTAAATAAAAAAACAGAAGCATTTAATATATTAATAACTTAAAAAATATTTAATACTTTCTTTTTTAAAATAATAAAAAAGAGAAGGGGGTTTTCCAGTTTTAAAACTTGGCCTAGGCAAGTGATCGGGAAAAGAAGTTGAAGTTGATTAATTCAACCTGCTATATCTCAATGTCAAGCTAGTGATGTCGTTCTAGGAATAGAGAGTTTTTTTTTTAATTTATTTAATAATATTGAATTTACTTTTAAGTAGCTTATGCCAATTTTTCTTTACTGTATTATCATAGACTAAAATAACTCATACAATATGATTGATATGGTTTTATCATATTCATAATCAATTAAATAATTATGAAATTTCAGTATTGGTACAAACTTTTTATTAGTAATATGATATGATTGATATGGTTTTTGGTGGTAACAGAATATTGGAAAATGGTTTTGCTGAAGTCACATTTTCACATTTAAAAAAAATGTAAACTAGAGCATCATTTTTCATATCGTAAAGCATCCGGTAGGAAATATATTGATCATTTCAACCTCTCCATAATCAAGAAGCTATAAGTTCTGTATTTTATTAATATTTGCAACTGTGTTTAGCTCAATTGACAATCCTTTATGAAAATATATAACTGATGACAGTTGTCCTAAGTATCTAGTACCCCATTTCACACACCAAAATTACATGTGAAATTGGAAATTAGAAGTCTCTATAGATTGAAATTTATTGTGGCTAATTACGGGAACCGAATAATGAGAAAATTTAGATGGATAACTCTTGTAAAAACTTAATAAACACACTTTCATAAAAATGGCATCTCTTGTAAGAACGCTTTCAAACATATCTCCTCCAACATGCTCCACACCTGCAGCATTAGAATAGTTCTCAATCTAATGTACAATATTTGTAAACGGAGTAGACATTTCTTTTAATCAGAATTTATTCATGTAAATTAAATAATTATAGATCATACCAGCATAGACGGGGGCATGTTCTAATACATGACTTAAAGTCGAAATTAATACCCTAAACATGAGGGTATTTAGAAATGATCAATTTAAGATTGACCCTAAGACGTCCACCAGTCTTTTGATGTACTCTACACCTTTGTAGAATTCAAGAATCCTCTTCATAATTATAGTGGTGGAGTTGAGCATAGATTTTTTTAAAGAAAAAACTTGGCTCCAACTCTAGGATGAGTTATCTCCCTCCAACTCCCTTAATATGTTGTCATGTATCTATTTTATTATTCATTTATATCACTTAATTAAGTTAATAAACACATGACAACATATTAAGGAGGTTAGAGGGAGATAACTCATCCTAAGATTGAAGCTAAGTTCTGTCCTTTTTTTTAAAGTCTCATTGAACTCGGGATCCACACTAGCATACTCAAAGCCATGTGCCACAAAATCTGTTGAATGGTACACCTCCTTCCACAATCGCTCCTTTCAGTCTAGTCTTGAGTCAATGTAAATAATTCATTATCATTATTATTATGAATAAAAAGAAACACTATATCCCCAAGCGAGTTGACTTAGTGGTAGACAAACATATGATGTGTGGATAGACGCACGGTTACAAGTTCGAATCCCAGTTACACAAATTTCTTGGAGTTAGGGCGCAAGGAACATTCTTTAAATCTCCTAATTTAGGAGTGGATGACTTGCCTTTGACCAGATCGGAAAAGTAACGAGGTGTACGCAAGCTAGCCTAGATGCATGATCACATATTCAAATCTTAGTTAGGCCAATTTCTTAGGATCAGAGCGCAAAGAATATCCTTATAAATCCCTTAATTTTGATACAATTGACTTATCTTTAACCAAATCGAGGAGGTGATGAGGTGCATACAAACTGACTTGAACACCATATAACTGCAATTTAGAAAACAAAAAATAAAAGAAAAAGAAACACATTATCTTACAACTATTCACCTTCTTCAGAAGTTCTTTCATGATTCAAACTTCAGATCTTTTTATTCCTCTAATGAAAATCCGAAAACAATGAGAGAAAAATACATTTCTATATTGATAAATAAGAAAATGAATAATATAGTAATCTATTTTTAAAAAAAGTACCCAATTTTGTACAAAACAAAATACAGAATCTTGTTTTACTAGGAAAGGATAACCTAAATGAAAACTGACTAACTTTGGTAGTAGACGATGTCCAGAACGGAGGCCAAGATAGGGCCCAATGACACACCATCAACATCAGTCACAAAATATTTGGACCCAGGGGTGAGACTGTGGGGCCTTTGTGTATCTTGAGGAACAGAGCAATGTAGCATAGAGTCAGAGTGACTAGCCTACCAACACCCTAAGAAGACGATCCAACATTATGGGTGCCAATCTGAACTGCAATGTCCTTTGCAGAGAGCTTGGCACCTTCACCGGCTTTGGTTATGATGTCAAAGATGCCCAGCTCATTCGCGAACCACAAAGCCATTGGAAGCTATCATTTGCATGCCAAACATTGATGAGACCATCTTCTTTTTCTTCTGGTTTAAGAAGACGATTGTTACTAGGGGTGTTCAGATCCAAACCAATCCAAAAAGAAAAACCAAAAATCGATCCAAAAAAATTGAAAACTGACAAAAATCGAAATAGATTGGATTGTGTTGGATGTAATTTTTACAGAATCGATTGGTTTTATTCGGTTTTCGGTTCCATTTTATAAAACCGATCCAAACCGAACTGAACCGATCATTATAATCTATATGTATAAAATTCCTAAAATACCCCTAATAATTCCTCTTCCCCCTTTCAACATTTTCATTTTCATTTTTCAAAAACAATCCCCCCCCCCCTCTCCCACTTCCCTTCCCCTTCCTGTGCACGTACCCCCTCCCTCTCCCCTTCCCTCCCCCTCCCCTCTCACACCTACAGCCCCCATCCTTCTCACCCTCCCTCCACGGCCCTCACGCCCTCCCTCTTACCCGCACTACCTCCCCCTCCCTCTCACCCCCTCCTCCTGCGGCCCCCACCTCTCCCTCTCACTCGCGTCCCCATCCCTCCTCCCTCTCTTCGACACCCTCCCCCCTCCCTCGTGACCGCGTCCCCATCCCCCCCTCCCTCTCCCCGGTGTGACCGCGGCCCCCTCCCTATCCCCGGCGTCTCTGCGTCCCCCTCCCTCCCCCCGCGTGATAGCGCCGTGTCCCCCCCCTGTTCAAATCCACCGCGCCCCCTCCCTCTCACCCGCGTCCCCCTCCCTCTCATCCACATCCCCCCTCGTTCAGATCCACTGTGCCCCATCCCCCTCTCTTGTACCATATTTGCGCCTCCCATATCAGATTTGCTTCTACTCTCCAGATCTGGACCACCATGTCTGAGGTTAGTCCATATTTTTCTTTGTTCATATTTTACAATAACTTGAATCTTCAGCTTCTTTCTTTTTTCTTTGAGTTTTTCGGTTTGTTGCGGACTAAAAGTTGAATCTAAAAGTTGGATTAGATTTTACAATAACTTGAATCTTAAAATTTGAATGGTTTATGGATTGATCCCATGATTTGGAAAATAGAAACTTAAATATTGATTCTTTGTTTGTTTGTATGGTTTGTATGATTTTATGAATGATTTAGAGTTTGGAATTTCAAATATATTGTTGTTGTTATGTATTTTCATTTAGATTGCATTTTTACTATGTTATTGATTAAAAACCGAATCATCCAATCCAATCCAAACCGATTAAAATCGGTTCGAATTGGATCGGTTTGGTTATTGGAATTCATCCAATCCAAACCGAACTGATGATATTTATCTTTTTTGGATCGGATGATTTTTTGCCTTAAAACCGATCCAAACCGATTCAAGAACACCCCTAATTGTTACCCACATTGGAAAAATTTGTATCGAATTCTGATGAAGGGGCCATGTGAATTTTGAAAAGGGAGGGGGAAACCTCTATATATTCTACGTTTTGGATGTTAGTTGGTGGGAGAAATTAGTAGGTCCAGCAAAGCCATGATATATGTCAATTAATCAAATAATGGAGTCATTTATAATTTTCATAAAAACTTTTTGAACTTAATCTATACCTTATTTATTATAATATGTAAAAACTTTTAACTCTATTCTTTTTTCTCTTTTTCTACAATATTAATTTGTAGGTACAATTTATTAATATCACCTGATAAAAATCCTACACTATCATTATCCAGCTCATCCAATTCTAGCTCATATTATGACATTACGTAGTTAGCTTAGTTAGCTTTCTGTTATAATACTTCTGTTATAATAGTTAGTTAACTTTCATTATTTATCAAGTCAATTAGTTATTGTTTTGTAATATCAGTTAGTCTCAGTTAGTTAGTTATAGCCTTTCTGTTTGTTAGTTGTATATAAGCTGAAGTTGAAGTTGTAGTTATAACCGATCACTTCTTCGGATTCAATTTCACCATGAAATTTTCCAATTCAGTCTTTCTCTTACTTTTTTCAGTTTCTTTAAACTTTGTTATGGTATCAAAGCTGATGGAAGCATAGAAAGATACAAGGCAATGCTTGTAGCTAAAGGTTACACACAAACTCAAGGAATTGATTACGTGGAAACCTTCTCACCAGTGGAAAAAATGACCACTGTTAGGGTTGTTTTATCCATTGCTGCAGCATATAATTGGCATCTTCATCAATTAGATGTCAATATTGTCTTCGTTCTTGGTGATCTTCATGAAGAAGTCTACATGACTCTCCCACCTGGTCTCACTCCCTCTGGTCTTAACCAAGTTTGCAGACTGACCAAATCCCTTTATGGACTCAAACAAGGTAGTAGGCAGTGGTATGCTAAGCTATCTGCTACTTTACTTGATTTTGGCCATAGCATTTCATCTGCAGATCACTCCTTGGTAATCAGAAATCACAATGGTTCCTTTACTGCACTTTTGAATATGCACTTTGCCAATGAAAATATGCATTGGAAATCCTTTCCAACACGGGTCTTCTGGCTAGTAAACCTGCTGAGTCACCTATGGAGCATTCTCTCAAGTTACAACAAGGTCAAGGATCTCCTCTGAGTGATGTCTCTTCCTATAGAAAATCAATCGGTCAATTGCTTTATTTGACCACTACCAGACCTAACATTTCTTACTCAGTTCAGCAACTCAGTCAATTTGTTGCTCATCTAACTTCTCTTCATCATCAAGCTACCTTACGAGTGCTTAGATACATCAGAGGATCTCCAGGGAAAGGATTGTTTTTCCCATCCAAATCAGATCTTCAGCTAAAATATTTTTTAGACTCGGATTGGACAAGCTACAAGGACACCATAAAATCCGTCGCTGGTTATTGCATAATCTTGGGGCATTCCTTAGTATGTTGGAAATCCAAGAAATAGACTACAATATCTAAATCTTCTTCAGAGGTAGAGTACAGAGCTTTGGCAACTACTACATGTAAAGTTCAATGGCTCAAGTACCTCTTGTCTGATCTACATATTTCTCATCCAAATCCAACCACCATTTACTGTGATAACAATTCTGTACTTCAAATAGCAGCCAATCCAACCTTCCATGAAAGAACCAAACACATTGAAATTGATTGTCACATAGTTAGGGAAAAGATTCATTCTGGCCTCACCCATTTGTTGCCTTTATCAACCCATAATCAAACAGCTGACATGTTTACTAAATCACTCACACCTAAATCATTATCTTCCAACCTTCTCAAACTGCGAATGATTGACATACATTCTCCAGTTTGTGGGGGGCGGTATCACCTGATAAAAATACTACACTATCATTATCCAGATCATCCAATTCCAGCTCATATTATGAAATTACGTAGTTAACATAGTTAGCTTTCTGTTATAATACTTTTGTTATAATAGTTAGTTAACTTTCATTATTTATCAGGTCAATTAGTTATTGTTTTGTAATATCAGTTGGTCTCAGTTAGTTAGTTATAGCCTTTCTATTTGTTAGTTGTATATAAGCTGAAGTTGTAGTTGTAACTGATCACTTCTTCTGATTCAATTTCACCATGAAATTTTCCAATTCAATCAATCTCTTGCTTCTTTCAATTTTTTAAAACTTTGTTATGGTATCAAAGCTGATGGAAGCAAGGCAAGACTTGTAGCTAAAGGTTACACACAAACTCAAGGAATTGATTACTTGGAAACCTTCTCACTAGTGGCAAAAATGGCCACTGTTAGGGTTGTTTTATCCATTGTTGCAACATATAATTGGCATCTTCATCAGTTAGATGTCAATATTGCCTTCCTTCATGGTGATCTTCATGAACAAGTCTACATGACTCTCCCACCTGGTCTCACTCCCTCTGGTCCTAACCAAGTTTGCAGACTTACCAAATCCCTTTATGGACTCAAACAAGCTAGTAGGCAGTGGTATGCTAAGCTATTTGTTGTTTTACTTGATTTTGGCCATAGCATTTCATCTGCAGATCACTCCTTGTTTATCAGAAATCACAATGGTTCCTTTACTGCACTTTTGGTAGATATAGATGACATTTTGCTAACAGGAAATGATCCACTAGAAATTGTGAGAGTTAAGAAACAGTTGGATTCTGAGTTTACAATAAAGGACCTTGGCCATTTAAAATATTTTCTTGGTCTTGAAGTAGCTAGATCCTCCAAAGGTATATCACTTTGCCAACAAAAATATGCATTGGAAATCCTCTCCAACATGGGTCTTTTGCCTAGTAAACCTGCTGAGACACCTATGGAGCATTCTCTCAAGTTACAACAAGGTCAAGGATCTCCTCTGAGTGATGTCTTTGCCTATAGAAAATTAGTAGGTCAATTGCTTTATTTGACCACTACTTGACCTGACATTTCTTACTCAGTTTAGCAACTTAGTCAATTTGTTGCTCATCCAACTTCTCTTCATCATCAAGCTGCCTTATGAATGCTTAGATACATCAAAGGATCTTCAGGGAAAGGATTGTTTTTCCCATCCAAATCAGATCTTCAGCTAAAATGTTTTTCAGACTCGGATTGGGCAGGCTGCAAGGACACCATAAAATCCATCACTGGTTATTGCATATTCTTGGGGCATTCCTTAGTATGTTGGAAATCCAAGAAACAGACTACAGTATCTAAATCTTCTTTAGAGGCAGAGTACAAAGCTTTGACAACTACTACATGTGAAGTTCAATGGCTCAAGTACCTCTTGTCTTATCTACATATTTCTCATCCAAATCTAGCCACCATTTACTGTGATAACAATTCTGCACTTCAAATAACAGCTAATCCAACCTTCCATGAAAGAACCAAATACATTGAAATTGATTGTCACATAGTTAGGGAAAAGATTCATTCTGGCCTCATCTATTTGCTGCCTTTATCAACCCATAATCAAACAGCTGACATGTTTACTAAATCACACACACCTAAATACTTTTCTTCCAACCTTCTCAAATTGGGAATGATTGACATACATTCTCCAGTTTGTGTGGGGGTATCACCTGATAAAGATCCTACACTATCATTATCCAACTCATCCAATTCCAGCTCATATTATGACATTACTTAGTTAGCTTAGTTAGCTTGTTGTGATAATACTTCTGTCATAATAGTTAATTAACTTTCATTATTTATCAAGTCAGTTAGTCATTGTTTTGTAATATCAGTTAGTCTCAGTAAGTTAGTTACAACCTTTCTATTTGTTAGTTGTATATAAGCTGAAGTTGTAGTTGTAACCGATCACTTCTTCTGATTCAATTTCACCGTGAAATTTTCCAATTCAGTCTTTCTCTTACTTCTTTCAGTTTCTTTAAACTTTGTTATGGTATCAAAGCTGATGGAAGTATAGAAAGATACGAGGCAAGGCTTGTAGCTAAAGGTTACACACAAACTCAAGGAATTGATTATTTGGAAACCTTCTCACCAGTGGCAAAAATGACTACTGTCAGGGTTGTTTTATCCATTGCTGCAACATATAATTGACATCTTCATCAATTAGATATCAATACTGCCTTCCTTCATGGTGATCTTCATGAAGAAGTCTACATGACTCTCCCACATGGTCTCACTCCCTCTGGTCCTAACCAAGTTTGCATACTTACCAAATCCTTTTATGGACTCAAACAAGCTAGTAGGCAGTGGTATGCTAAGCTATCTGTTGCTTTACTTGATTTTGGCCATAACATTTCATCTGCAGATCACTCCTTGTTTATCAGAAATCACAATGGTTCCTTTACTGCACTTTTGGTATATGTAGATGACATTTTGCTAACAGGAAATGATCTACTAGAAATTGTGAGAGTTAAGAAACAGTTGGATTTTGAGTTTACAATAAAGGACCTTGGCTATTTAAAATATTTTCTTGGTCTTGAAGTAGCAAGATCCACCAAAGGTATATCACTTTGCCAACGAAAATATGCATTGGAAATCTTCTCCAACACTGGTCTTCTGGCTAGTAAACCTGCTAAGACACCTATGGAGCATTCTCTCAAGTTACAATAAGGTCAAGGATCTCCTTTAAGTGATGTCAAGGTAACAGAATATTGGAAAATGATTTGCTGAAGTCACATCTTCACATAAAAAAAAAATTAAACTAGAACATCATTTTTCATATCGTAAAGCATCTGGTTGGAAATATATTGATCATTTCAACCTCTCCATAATCAAGAAGCTATAGGTTCTATATTTTATTAATATTTGCAACTACGTTTAGCTCAACTGACAATTCTTTATAAAAATATATAATTAATGACAGTTGTCCTGAGCATCTAATACCCCATTTCACACACCAAAATTACATATAAAATAGGAAATTAAATGTCTCTACAGATTGAAATTTATTGTGGCTAATTACGAGAACCGAAGAATGAGAAAATTTAGATGGATAACTCCTGCCAAAAACTTAATAAACCCACCTTCCCAAAAATGGCATCTCTTGTAGGAATGCTTTCAAACATATCTCCTCCCACATGCTCCACACCTACAGCATTAGAATAGTTCTCAATCTAATGCTCAATATTTATAAACGGAGTAGACATTTCTTTTAATCAGAATTTATTCATGTAAATTAAATAGTTATAGATTATACCAGCATAGGCGGGGGCATGTTCTAATACATGACTTAAAGTCGAAATTAATACCCTGGACATGAGGGTATTTGGAAATGATCAATTTAAGATTGACCCCAAGACATCCACCAGTCTTTTGATGTACTCTAAACCTTTGTAGAATTCAAGAATCCTCTTCATAATTATAATGGTGGAGCTAAGCATAGATTTTTTTAAGGAAAAAACTTGGCTCTAACTCTGGGATGAGCTATCTCCCTCCAACTCCCTTAATCTGTTATCATGTGTCTATTTTATTATTCACTTCTATCACTTAATTAAGTTAACAAACACATGACAACATATTAATGAGGTTGGAGGGAGATAGCTCATCCTAAGATTGAAGCTAAGTTTTCTCCTTTTTTTAAAGCCTCATTGAACCCGGGATCCACACTAGCATACTCAAAGGCATGTGCCACAAAATTTGTTGAATGGTATACCTCCTTCCATAATCGCTCCTTTCAGTCCAGTTCTAAGTCAATGTAAATAATTCATTATCATTATTATTATGAATAAAAAGAAACACTCTATCCCCAAACGAGTTGACTTAGTGGTAGACAAACATGTGATGTGTGGATAGACGCACGGTCACAAGTTCGAATCCCAACTACACAAATTTCTTGGAGTTAGGGAGCAAGGAATATTTTTTAAATCTCCTAAGTTAGGCGTGGATGACTTGCCTTTGACCAGACCAGGAAAGTAACGAGGTGTACGCAAGCTAGCCTAGATGCATGATCACATATTTAAATCTTAGTTAGGCCAATTTCTTAGGATCAGAGCGCAAAGAATATCCTTATAAACCCCTTAATTTTGATACAAATGACTTATCTTTAACCAAATTTAGAAGGTGATGAGGTGCGTACAAACTGACCTGAACACCATATAACCGCAATTTAAAAAAAAAGAAAGAAAAAGAAACACTCTATCTTATAACTATTCACCTTCTTCAGAAGTTCTTTCATACTTCAGACTTCAGTTCTTTTTATTCCTCTAATGAAAATCCGAAAATCGTGAGAGAAAAATACATTCCTATACTGATAAATAAGAAAATGAATAATATAGTAACCTATTTTAAAAAAAGTGCTCATTTTTGTACAAAACAGAATATAGAATCTTGTTTTAATAGGAGGGGATAACCGAAATTAAAACTGACTAACTTTGGTAGTAGACGTTGTCCTGAACGAAGGCCAAGACGAGGCCCTATGACACACCATCAGCATCAGTCACAAAATATTTGGACCCGTGGGTGAGACTGTGGGGCCTTTGTGTATCTTGAGGAGCAAAGCAATGTAGCACAGAGTCAGAGTGACTAGCCAGTCAACACCCTAAGAAGATGATCCAGCATTGTGGGTGCCAATCTGAATTGCAATGTCCTTTGCAGAGAGCTTGGCACCTTCACCGGCTTTGGTTATGATGTCAAAGACGTCGAGCTCATTCGCGGACCACAAAGTCATTGGAAGCTATCATTTGCATGCCAAACATGGATGAGACCGTCTTCTTTTTCTTCTAGTTTAAGAAGACGATTGTTATCCACATTGGCAAGTTTTATATTAGATTCTGATGAAGGGGCTATGTGAATTTCGTAAAGGGAAGGGGAAACCTCTATTTATTTTGCTTTTTGGATGTGAGTTGGTGGGAGAAATTAGTTGGTCCAGTAAAGCCATGATATATGTCAATCAATCAAATAATGGAGACATTTATAATTTTCTTTTAAACTTTTTGAACTTAATCTATATTTTATTTATTATAATATGTAAAAACTTTTAACTCTATTCTTTTTTTCTCTTTTTCTACAATAGTAATTTGTAGGTACAATTTATTAATATCACTTGATAAAAATCCTACACTATCATTATCCAGCTCATATTATGACATTACGTAGTTAGCTTAGTTAGCTTTCTGTTATAATATTTCTGTTATTATAGTTAGTCAACTTTCATTATTTATTAAGTCAATTAGTTATTGTTTTGTAATATCAGTTAGTCTCAGTTAGTTAGTTATAGCTTTTTTGTTTGTTAGTTGTATATAAGCTGAAGTTGTAGTTGTAACAGATCACTTCTTCTGATTCAATTTCACAATGAACTTTTCCAATTCAGTCTTTCTCTTACTTCTTTTAGTTTCTTTAAACTTTGTTATGGTATCAAAGCTGATGGAAGCATAGAAAGATACAAGGCAAGGCTTGTAGCTAAGGTTACACATAAACTCAAGGAATTGATTACTTAGAAACCTTCTCACCATTGTTGCAAAGCATATAATTGGCAAAAATGACTCATTGTCATGAAGAAGGATTGTTTTATCCATTCTTTAAACATATAATTGGCATCTTCATCAATTGGATGTCGTTATCTTATCGACGCCTTCCTTCATAGTGATATTCATGAAGAAGTCCATATGACTCTCCTACCTGGTCTCATTTTTAGTTTTTACTTTACCTAGTTAAATTATTAGAATAATTTTATATTTTTCAGTTTTTAAAATAATATAAATAACAAAATTAGCCTGGTCCTCACCAAGTTTGCAGACTTACCAAATCTCTTTATGGACTCAAACAAGCTAGTAGGCAGTGGTATGCTAAGTTATCTGCTGCTTTACTTGATTTTGGCTATAGCATTTCATCTGCGGTCACTCCTTTTATCAGAAATCACAATGGTTCCTTTAATGCACTTTTGGTATATGTAGATGACATTTGGCTAATAGGAAATGATCTACCAGAAATTGTAAGAGTTAAGAAACAATTGGATTCTAAGTTTACAATAAAGGACCTTGGCCATTTAAAATAATTTATTGGTCTTGAAGTAGCTAGATCCTCCAAAGGTGTATCACTTTGCCAACGAAAATATGCATTGGAAATCCTCTTCAACAGTGGTCTTCTGGCTAGTAGACCTACTAAGACACCTATGGAGCATTCTCTCAAGTTACAACAAGGTCAAGGTTCTCCTCTGAGTGATGTTTCTGCCTATAGAAAATTAGTAGGTCAATTGCTTTATTTGACCACTACCAGACCTAACATTTCTTACTCAGTTCAAGAGCTCAGTCAATTAGTTGCTCATCCAACTTCTCTTCATCATCAAGCTGCCTTATGAGTGCTTAGATACATCAAAGGACCTCTAGGGAAAGGTTTGTTTTTCCCATCCAAATCAGATCTTCAACTAAAATGTTTTTCAGACTCGGATTGGGTAGGCTGCAAGGACACCAGAAAATCCATCACTGGTTATTGCATATTCTTGGGGCATTCCTTAGTATGATGGAAATCCAAGAAACAAACTACAATATCTAAATCTTCTTCAGAGGTAGAGTATAGAGTTATGGCAATTGCTACATGTGAAGTTCAATGGCTCAAGTACCTCTTGTCTGATCTACATATTTCTCATCCAAATCCAGCCACCATTTTCTGTGATATAATTCTGCACTTCAAATAGCAGCCAATCCAACCTTCCAACCACATTGTTAACTTCATTCTGGCCTCATCTATTTGCTGCCTTTATCAACCCATCATCAAACAGCTAACATGTTTACTAAATCACTCACACCTACATCCTTTTCTTCCAACCTTCTCAAACTGGGAATGATTGACATACATTCTCCAGTTTGTGGGGGGGTATCACCTGATAAAAATCCTACACTATCATTATCCGACTCATCCAATTCCAACTCATATTTTGACATTACGTAGTTAGCTTAGTTAGCTTTCTGTTATAATACTTATATTATAATAGTTAGTTAACTTTCATTATTTATCAAGTTCATTAGTTATTGTTTTGTAATATCAGTTAGTCTCAGTTAGTTAGTTATAGCCTTTCTGTTTGTTAGTTGTATATAAGCTGAAGTTGTAGTTGTAACCGATCACTTATTATGATTTAATTTCACAATGAAATTTTTCAATTCAGTCTTTTTCTTACTTCTTTCAATTTCTTTAAACTTTGTTATGGTATCAAAGCTGATGGAAGTATAGAAAGATACAAGGCAAGACTTGTAGCTAAAGGTTACACACAAATTCAAGGAATTGATTACTTGGAAACCTTCTCACCAGTGGCAAAAATGACCACTATCAGGGTTGTTTTATCCATTGCTGTAGCATATAATTGGCGTCTTCATCAATTGGATGTCAATACTGCCTTCCTTCATGATGATCTTCATGAAGAAGTCTACATGACTCTCCCACCTGGTCTTACTCTCTCTAGTCCTAACTAAGTTTGCAGACTTACCAAAGCCCTTTATGGACTCAAAAAAGCTGGTAGGCAGTGGTATGCTAAGTTATCTACTACTTTACTTGATTTGGGCTATAGTGTTTTCTCTGCAGATCACTCATTGTTTATCAGAAATCACAATGGTTCCTTTACTACACTTTTGGTATATGTAGATAACATTTTGCTAATAGGAAATGATTTACTAGAAATTGTGAGAGTTAAGAAATAGTTGGATTCTGAGTTTACAATAAAGGACCTTAGCCATTTAAAATATTTTCTTGATCTTGAAGTAGCTAGATCCTCCAAAGGTATGTCACTTTGCCAACAAAAATATACATTGGAAATCCTCTCCAACACTGGTCTTCTGCCTAGTAAACCTACTAAGACACCTATGGAGCATTCTCTCAAGTTACATTAAGTCAAGGTTCTCCTCTGAGTGATGTCAAGGTAACAGAATATTGGAAAATGGTTTGCTGAAGTCATATCTTCACATTTAAAAAAAAAAGTAAACTAGAACATCATTTTTCATATCGTAAAGCATCTGGTAGGAAATATATTGATCATTTAAACCTCTCCATAATCAAGAAGCTATAAGTTCTATATTTTATTAATATTTGCAACTGTGTTTAGCTCAACTGACAATTCTTTATGAAAATATATAATGGATGACAGTTGTCCTGAGCATCTAGTACCCCAATTTCACACACCAAAATTACATATGAAATGGGAAATTAGAAGTCTCTACAGATTGAAATTTATTGTGGCTAATTACGGGAATCGAACAAAGAGAAAATTTAGATGGATAACTCCTGCAAAAACTTAATAAACCCACCTTTTGTAGGAACACTTTCAAACATATCTCTTCCCACATGCTCTACACCTGCAACATTAGAATAGTTCTCAATCTAATGCACAATATTTGTAAACAGAGTAGACATTTCTTTTAATCAGAATTTATTCATGTAAATTAAATAATTATAGATCATACTAGCATAGACGGGGGCATATTCTAATACATGACTTAAAGTCAAAATTAATACCCTGGACATAAGGGTATTTGGAAGTGATCAATTTAAGATTGACCCCAAGACGTCCAACAATCTTTTGACGTACTCGAAACCTTTGTAGAATTCAAGAATCCTCTTCATAATTATAGTGGTGGAGCTGAGCATAGATTTTTTTAAGGAAAAAACTTGGCTCCAATCCAGGGAGGAGCTATCTCCCTCCAACTCTTTTAATCTGTTGTCATGTATCTATTTTATTATTCATTTATATCACTTAATTAAGTTAATGAACACATAACAACATATTAAGGAGGTTCGAGGGAGATAACTCATCTAAGGATTAAAGCTAAGTTCTATCTTTTTTTTAAAGCCTCATTGAACCCGAGATCCACACTAGCATACTCAAAGCCATATGCCCCAAAATCTGTTGAATGGTAAACCTCCTTCTAGAATCATTCCTTTTAGCTCGGTCCTGAGTCAATGTAAATAATTCATTATCATTATTATTATGAATAAAAAGAAACACTCTATTCCCACGTGAGTTGACGTAGTGATAGACAAACATGTGATGTGTGGATAGACGCACGGTCACAAGTTCAAATTCCAGCTATACAAATTTCTTGGAGTTAGGGTGCAAGGAATATTCTTAAAATCCCCTAATTTAGGCGTGGATGACTTGCCTTTGACCAGACTGGGGAAGTAACGAGGTGTACGCAAGCTAGACCAAACGCATGATCACATATTCAAATCTTAACTAGACCAATTTCTTGGGATCAAGGTGCAAGAAATATTCTTATGAATCCTTTAATCTTGATGCGGATGACCTGTCTTTAACCAGATCGAGGAGGTGATGAGGTGTGCGCAAGTTGACCTACACACCAAATAACTGCAATTTAAAAAAAATAGAAAAGAAAAAGAAACACCCTATCTTACAACTAATTCATCTTCTTCAGAAGTTCTTTCATGATTCAGACTTCAGATATTTTTATTCCTTTAATGAAAATTCGAAAACAGAGAGAAAAATACATTTCTATACTGATAAATAAGAAAATGAATAATATAGTAACCTATTTTAAAAAAAGTGCTCAGTTTTGTACAAAACAGAATACAAAATCTTGTTTTACTAGGAGGGGATAACCTAAATTAAAACTGACTAACTTTGGTAGTAGATGTTGCCCAGAACAAAGGCCAAGACGGCGCCTAATGACACACCATCAGCATCAATCACAAAATATTTGGATCCAAGGGTGAGACTGTGGGGCCTTTGTGTATCTTGAGGAACAAAGCAATGTATCACAGAGTCAGAGTGACTAGCCAGCCAACACCCTAAGAAGACGATCCAATATTGTGGGTATCACTCTGAACTGCAATGTCCTTTGCAGAGAGCTTGGCACCTTCACTGGCTTTGGTTATGATGTTAAAGACGCCCAGCTCATTCGCGGACCGCAAAGCCGTTGGAAGCTATCATTTGCATGCCAAACATGGATGAGACCGTCTTCTTTTTCTTCTGGTTTAAGAAGACGATTGTTACTCACATTGACAAGTTTTGTATCGGATTCTGATGAAGGGGCCATGTGAATTTCGAAAGGTGATGGGGAAACCTCTATATATTATGCTTTCTGGATGTTAGTTGGTGGGAGAAATTAGTTGGTCCAGCAAAGCCATGATATATATGTCAATCAATCAAATAATGGAGACATTTATAATGTTTTTAAAAATTTTTTGAGACTTTATTTATTATAGTTAGTAAATTTTTTAACTCTTCTCCTCTTTTTCTTTTTTACAATATCAATTTCTAGGTACAATTTGTGAAACATATTATAAATAATACATCTCAATTATAAATATAAAATTTTTATAAATTAATAATAAAAAAACATGAAACATCTCTTGAATCTTTTAGAAACATTGAAAATGTTTCTTCAAATAATATGCATATGTTGACTTTGGCATTTTGCATGAAGTTATTTAATTCCATAAGCACTTCTTGAATTTCGACTCCTTGTATTCATTCTGTACGAGAATACTCATTTTCTGTAGTTTTATTTACTTGTAAACAAATATTTGCATGGACCACTTTATTCTAATACCAAAGTTATTTCTCAAAAAACGAAAACTTTTTTTCAAATTTTGGCACATGAACCCAGTCACCCAACTATAGTATTGTTGAGACCCCTTTCTAGTTTCTGCCAAAAATACAAGAGTGAAGGTAAAAAAATGGAGCTCTTTTACCTAGACAAGTCAACTTTAACTTTAGCATTCCAATGTGCCATTCTTTCAATGTTATTTTCTAAAATACACTTTATTTTTTAAACTAATTTCTAAACATAATTTTTTTTTATATTTTTTAATATAATTTTGAGAAATTGATTTAAGAGAAATTGATTTCTTAACATCATGAAATAAATTTTTTTTCATCCACTGTCAACAGGTCTTTTTTTTTTTGGTCAAAATTTAGTATTTAGTTGCAGTCATTTTACCAACAAACAATTTCATGAGTCACTAAACTCAATACCAAAAAAATAATAAAAAAGAGTTTTTGTTAAAAATTATTACCAAAAAAGGGTACATTTGAAGAAATAAAGTTTCAATATAAGTAACGTGGGAAATAAGGATGAAAATAACATTATCTATGTAAAAAAATCCAAAAATAGTGCTAATAATGGAATTTCGTGGAGCACTAAGAAAATTTAGATAGATAATTCCTACAAAACACACACACACACACACACACACACACACACACACACACAAAGTAAGGACACCATACAAACGGTCATTATTCACACACACACACACATTCATGGAGCACTAAGAAAATTTAGATAAGTAATTCCAATTTAGATAAGTAATTACTACAAAACACACACACACAGTCGGTCATTATTCACACACACACAAAAGTAAAGACACCATACAGACGGTCATTATTCACACACACACACACACACACGGTCATTATTCACACACACAAAAGTAAAGACACCATACAGACGGTCATTATTCACACACACACACACACAAAATGGTGCTAATAATGATGAAAATTTCGTGGAACACTAAGAAAATTTAGATAGGTAATTCATACAACACACACACAAAAAAGTAAGGATACCATATAGATGGTCATTATTCACACACACACACACACACAAAATGGTGCTAATAATGATGAAAATTTCGTGGAGTACTAAGAAAATTTAGATAGGTAATTCATACAAAACACACACACACACACACACACACACAAAATGGTGCTAATAATGATGAAAATTTCGTGGAGCACTAAGAAAATTTAGATAGGTAATTCATACAAAACACACACACACACGCAAGTAAAGACACCATACAGACAGTCATTATTCCTTGACAGTCACTATTCCTTGAGCAGAGTAATAGTATTGTCTAAAGTTGACTCTTTTGTCTAATAACGACATCAAACCTATGACAAATTATTCTTTCTAACTGAACCATCAACTTTGATATCACTTATTAGAAAAGAGGACACACACACACACACACACACACACACACACACACACACACACACACACACGTAAGGATACCATACAGATGGTCATTATTCCTTGACGGTCCCTATTCCTTGAGCAGAGTAATAGTATTGTCCAAAGTTGGCTCTTTTGTCTAATAACGACATCAAACCTATGACAAATTATTTTCTCTAACTGAACCATCAACTTTGATATCACTTATTAGAAAAGAGCAGAGTGCACACAATAGAAGAAATAGCATAAATAAATAGTTAAAAATAAACTTTTTCAACAACTTGTGAGGAGCAAATATCCAACAAGTTAAAAAATTCAAATATAACCAAACAAAATATATATTCAAGAACGCACAAAATGACATATGTAAATGAGAACACACAAATTTTTAACACGAAAAATCTCTTCAATGTGAAAAATTAAAATCATGGGACTTAGTTTTAAAAAAATTCAGTATAAATGATCAATGAGTATAGTAAAGAGCCTCTTAAAACAAAAAAGATATCACAAAAACCCATACTCACTATCAACAAAGTAAAAATTAACAATGTAATAATGTTCAAAATTCACAAAGAGATAAAAACAACCCATCAAAAAGAGCACAAATGGAAGCTCACACAACATACTAAAAAATTATTAAAATTAGAGCCCAAATGGCCACCCAATTTGATGAGGCAAAATCAAGCCAGAACAATTTCTTCTCCTCCAAAGTCTCTCTTGTCGTGGGCGCTGGACCTTCACAAAGCAAGGAGGCCAAAGTATTTAAAATACCTCATTTGCTTGTTCACCAAGTTCATGTCACGTGCCTCATTAACACACACACACCTTTATTTCTTTTCTTTTATTATTATTATTTTTAAAGATGTCCTTTGCAGATAGCTTGATACCTTTAATGGCTTTAACTATGATGTTCAAAATGAGTGTAAATAAGTTAAATTATTTTTAAATTATTTGAGTTCGATTTATTAAATACTCAATTAAATTTATTTATTTAATTAAATAAATAAATTTAAGCTTAAAATTATACTCAATTATATAAATAAGTTTAAGATTTATAAGTTTGATATTAAAAGTTCGTGAATAATTTATATGTGTGTATATATATTATTTATTCATTATGTATAGATAATAAAAATTAAATCACCCATGTAAAAAATACAAAAATTATAATTTTAAATAAGAAAAAATATAAATAATAATAATTTATTTGTTATTATTACTATCTAAAATCTTTTATAAGGAGATTATTAATTTTTTATATAATGGAATATGAATAAAAAAGCTTTTATTTTTATTTTTAGCTTTTTACTTTATCTTCTAGTATAAAAATGTCTACTGAATACTAAATTAATAAACTTAAATATTTCAAAGAGAGATTTGATAAAAAAGAAAAAAAAATATTAAGTTATAAACAAGTTAAACAAGTAAAGCCCTAACTTTATATTTTTTAAACAAGTTAAGTTTGAACTTTAAATTTGACTTGTTTAAATTAATGAGTCAAACTTGAGTAATTTCTTTTTTTTTCACAAGCCAAACCTGACTTTTAAATGCTCAACTTCATTCGACTCATTTACACCCTTAATGTTAAAGACCCCAGCTCAATCGCATACCACAAAGCCAATAAAAGCACAACTGAACTCACCCATTACATGGCAAAATTAACGTTGTCCTCTTATTGGACATGTCCTTATGGTTAAGATTCTTGTCTTCATCATTGACAAGTTCTACATTGGGTTCTAATAATGTGGCCATAAGGATATGGAATGCTAAAAGGAGCAACAGGTAGAAGGATGTAGAAGTAGAATTATAATTGAAGCTATGAGTGGGAGCTACTCAACACAACCCAATAATCCGTTATGACCCAGAGTCTTTGGGTCAGGTTTGAGTATAGAGAATTGACCAATATATAATTTTGAATTGAATTTAAGTCATGTTTTGAGTTAATCTGACTTGGCCTGATATTATATAATGTTTTAAAATTTATAATAATTTTTTGAAGATTAAGGATAAACTATTAACCTCATGTATGGTGATTTTGACCCCTCCATTTCTAAGACTTTCATTTGTCTTATTCCTAAGGTTGATGTCCCTTCTACCTTTAAGGAATTTAGACCTAGCTATTAGTCTTTGCAATGTCATTTATAAATTGATCACTAAAGTCTTGGTGAATAGATTGTCCCCTTACCTTGATGAGTTGGTTGATTCCTTTCAAAGTAGTTTTATTTCAGGATGTGATACGTCTGATAATGCTATCATTGTCCAAGAAGTCCTTCACTTTATGCACCGTCCTAAGAAAAGAAAGGGTCATTTAACCTTCAAGATTGACCTTCAAAAGATATATGATAAAGTAGATTGGGACTATCTAACCCTATGTTTGGATGCTTTTTCATTAATGGAATAGAACGGAATAGGTGGAGATGGATCGGAAAGGAAAGAAAAGGAATAAAACATAGTTCCCCCCTCTTTATTTGGAAGATTCATTAACCGAACGGAATGGAACATGTGTTCCCCCCATTCCACCTCAATTTTGGGGGGAACAAAAATTGGACATTTGAGGGAAAGAGGGGGAGAATGATTCCTCATGTGTTCCGTTCCATTCTTATACATTTTAAAACTCCCAAACACAAAAAATTATTTACATTCCTCCCATTTTCTTTTATTTTCTCCTATTACCTGTCATCCAAACATAGTGTAAGGAAAACTCTCCTTGACATTGGTTTTCCAATACAGGTTTTCAAGCTTATCATGTTTTGTGTGACTTCTTCTACTCTCTCGGTACAATGATAGCATTATCAGACGTATCACATCCTGAGATAAAACTACTTTGAAAGGAATCAACCAACTCATCAAGGTAAGGGACAATCTATTCACCAAGACTTCAGTGATCAATTTATAAATGACATTGCAAAGACTAATAGCTAGGTCTAAATTCCTTAAAGGTAGAAAGGACATCAACCTTAAGAATAAGACAAATGAAAGTCTTAGAAATGGAGGGGTCAAAATCACCATACATGAGGTTAATAGTTTATCCTTAATCTTCAAAAAATTATAAGCTCCCTCCCGTCTCCCCTTCTAGGGGCTTAAGGCAAGGGGACCCCATGCCTCCCTATTTATTTGTGTTGTCTGTGGAGAAGTTGGCTCTCTATATCTCTCACCATGTGAATGCGGGTCTCTGGCAGCCTATTACTTTTTCTAGAGGAGGTTGGGGCATTTCTCATTTACTTTTTGTGGATGACCTTATTCTCTTTGCTAAGGCTACCACTTCTCAGGTCCGTGTGATAAGTAAGGTCCTCACTGATTTTTGCAAGATGTCTGGTATGAAAATAAACACCCAAAAGTCTAGATTTGTTTGCTCTTCTGGGGTCCCTCGAAGAAAGAAAGATAAAATTACAAGCCTCACTTCAATCCAATGTACTGGCAATTTGGGACTCTATCTTGACTTTCCTATGCTAGAGGTCGTGTATGTAAGGCTGACTTTAATTTCCTTGTTGAGAAAATTAGACCTAGACTGGCTGCGTGGAAGGGGAGACTTGAAATTCTTCTTACACTTGGCGTTCAATCACCAAATCGGCTGCTCATCTTCATAGGGGTTTTCAGTTTCGTATTGGCAAGGGGGGTATTTCCTTTTGGTACGATTCGTGGATGCCAGGTGGGGCGTTATGCAATGCGGTGGACTTTGTCCATATCTCTGATACTGGTCTCAAGGTGCATGACTTATGGGGTGACTGGTGAGGAGGGATGGAACTTGTCTCCACTTCATACCATACTGCCAGCGCCTCTTTGCATGGCTATTCAAAATGTGCCTTTAGTTTATAACACAGACACCCACTTTTGGGAACACCCACATGTTTCTTGCTAGCCTCTGGTGGATTTGGTGGGACCGAAATGCATAAGTCATCTCTCATGAGAACTGGAGCATTTCCTATGTAACCAGAAACATCGCTGCGCTGAGGTTAGTAGAGTTGTTTATAATGATCATGTGTTTGTGCAAAAGGAGCCTCGCCTGGTCCAGTGGACTTATCCTCCTGTTGGTTACGTCAAACTTAATGTGGATGGGAGTTTTTTGGGCAATCTGGAAGAGCTGAGTTTGGGGGTGTCATAAGAGATGATAATGGTAACTGGTTGAGGGGCTTCTCAGGGTCCATTGGAATAGGCACGAATCTGCTTGCGGAACTCAAAGGTATTCAAAAGGTCTTCAGCTATGTTTGGGATCTTGGTCACAAATATGTGGTTTGTTCCTCTGATTCGCTGGAAGCCACTCGGTTGCTGAGAGATAAAGCCACTATTTTCCATTCGTATGGCTCTATTATCTTTGATATAAGATGCCTTTTGGCTTTGGATTAGGTTTCCTCTATCACGCATTCTTTACGCGAAGGTAACCAATGTGCTGACTTGCTAGCCAAGATGGGGGCTGCTGGAGTTGATCCTTTCTCGACCTGGGATACCCCTCCTTCTGCTTTGCATCTTCATCTGCTCGCTGACTCCATGGAGACTCGTTTTCTAAGATTGTAGTCTCTTTTGTTTTCTTTCTTACGTACCAAAAAAAAAAAATTTAATATCTTAAACATAATATAATAATATTGATTTTAATTTGTATGTACGGTCAATATAAAATTTTTACACTATTAATTAATTATATTTATAACTTTTGAAATAATTAAGAATAAAATATTTTTAATGATGTAATAATACATTATTAGATAACAATAAAAAAACTTACACTAATAGTGAATTAAAATTATTAATATAATTTGTTTAGAAATATATTGGAAAACATTTTAATTTTAGTTTTATATTTTCTAAAATTTTATGATTTAATTATATATAATATTTAAATTTATACATTTGTTCAAACATAATCCAATCACTAATCAAGTCACAATCAATCTAAAGACAGATTGTAAAAAAATGGCCCAACTAAAATATCATGCCATGATCGTATCAAGTTAAACCCAACTAATGAACACCCCTGACTAAAGCTGCTTTTTCCGCATGAACTGAATTTATAGGGAACATCTTTCTTTGCATAAAATTTTTCTTGCGTTAGCAGTGACACAAATAACGTAGGAGTAGGAAAGTATTTTTATGTCATTTGCTTTTAAGGTTCTGGTTGATATTCGTATTCCGTAGCATGAGGCGAATACATGATATTCATAAAATTTCAGGTAAAATTCCAATTTAGCCCGGATAATGGATGCCCGCCATTGTTAGTGCTAAATAGAATAGCCCAACTCCAAAGCTGTTCTAGCTGAACGAAAATTTATTATAGATATAAACAGATTACAACACTATGGTGGTCAATTACATTATCACCAATGCCAACGCTTGACCCTGTTGACCTGATATAAAGGCCATAAATTACAAGGTTAGCGAGGAACACTATGTGATCTGAACCAATATTTCAGCATCCTATATATAACAACTCAAGAAAAGGAAAAGGTGGAAGTCAAGTAGGGATGAGAGCTAAAATCTGGGTCTTAATTCTTCCCATGCACATTTGAATTTCCCTGTAAATAGGAAGGTTTCGTGGACAGCATGGATGCAGGCTGGTAACAGCAGAATCTAATATCTGAGCCACATCAGCTGGAGGATATTGACGTTCAGTACAATTCTGCAAGTTGAAGAATATTAATTTAAATCTGCTTAGAATATTCTCAAAGACATGGTGTGATAAACGTCTCTTGAAGTTGAAAGGCAAGATGGTAAAAATCCGATAAGATGTGCACTCAAAACCTCACGGAAGTATTTTTGTGGCCAGTACTAGGCTATGGTCTCATGTATGACAAGGAACACATTTTTACTTTTACAGTCACACAAGGGGAAGTGGGGGGTTGGTGCGTTTCATGTCTTAATTACCTGTATCATGATCAATGTAGCAACACAGGAAGTGATGAGCTCTGAAGGAATTTGAATATCAACTTTGTCAGAATCATGATGCAATTTTGGACCAGATGCATCATTGAGCAAAGGCTCAGATGAACAGAAAATTGACCGATTATGGTAATCAAAACTGCCATTCACTTGCTCTTGGGACCTGATCACAGGTAACTTAGAGTTGGTGGCCAACTGCTGATAATTAATACAATCCAATGCCTGCCCAATCCTCATGAAATCATCTTCACCTTCCTTCGTTGAAGACAATGCCTGAATTATAACATCAAGTAGAGTCTTTAGAAGCTTATATAGCTTGAGGCAATACCTGAACAATGTATAATGTGTTCCACCAGACTCTACCATAAAATCATTACAGCTGACTTTATGGAGAGGAAACTCAAGTACATAGAAAATAATTTGCTAATAGAAAAACACAGGTGTCCTTATATTACCAAAGTATATGGAAAGAAAACAAAATATGTTAAAAATCATTTTATGTATAATTCATAATGACTGCAAAAGCACAGGGGACACATAATTCATATGTCTAGTTGCATCATTTTAAGATTGTGGCTTAAACCAACAATACATCATTGCTCAGAACTAATTACCAAAGTCCAATGAAAATATTTTGCTAGTACATAGAAAAACACAAGTGTCCTTATATTACAAAGTATATGGAGAGAAAACAAATTATGTTAAAAATCATTTTATGTATAATTCATAATGACCAAAAGCACAGGGGACACAGGATTCATAGGCCCTCCATACCTGAAATGCAGTATCCACCATGGCATGTGCTTTAAGCCTTGATCCTTTAATAATTTCAATGACAGTTGACCCTAACTCTGGAGCTAGAGAACTATCCAAAGTACTGTGAAGGCCATCATGAACATTGAAACTTGCTTGGGGCTTCATCCCTGGTGGCAGAGAGTTTCCTGTGTAAGTATTGTGCTGCCTCAAATGAAGTAGAGCATTAGAAACCTGAAAAATGAAATAATCAATCAAAAGTTGCTTCAATGTCAAGGCAGAGTGTTGTAATTACAGAAAAAAATAATCCACGGAAGCCACATGCCTGTCCACTGGCTTCCTTTAGCTGTACAAGTACAGTGGCGTAATGCTTCTTGAAAGCCTCTGAATCTTTAAAGCAGTCTGCGTCATTTTGGTTTTCCAATATGTCATTATTGGCATTTTTAAGTTCCATCAACAATTTCTCCTGGTAAGAGTTCCCCAAAAAAGTCACAAGCTAACCAATAACCAAGTTAAATTTACATTTTCATATAAAGACAGATGAATCCAGCTAGACACTAACCAAATACCTAAATAAACAACGTACAGGAGAGAGGAAGTATAAGAGTTTGCAAAATAACTGCACAACAAGAAGTATTCATTTATGTACATAAAAACCTTTTTATCTAGAGCACGTGTCAACTCAGAGAGGGCATGTATGTCAGCTTCCTTAGTTTGATGATCTGTCACTCTACATGGTTGAGCACACACTGCTTGTTGTGTACAGAGGTGATCAATAATAGCAGCCTTTGTTTGGGCAACGGAATGGTTAACATCCCCCTGTAAGAGATTTTAATGAAACAATAAAATTTTCGGACACATCATGTCAAATCTGGACAGCCACCCTCAGTGAAAATGATCGAAACTGGAAAAACACTGATTTTATTTCAAGAATTGGGACAGAATACCCCAAGAACTGTATACAAGTACAAGAAAACCAATTACACTCTCAGCTAACACAGATTCGAGGTCTGTGTACCTCCCTCTCAGCCAATGTGGTTGTCCTACCTTTACCCAAAATGAAAACTAACTCTCACTCCTACAGTTTCTCTTATTTATATCCCATTCCCAACAACTAACCGAATAAAACTAACTTCTAACTAACTAACTAACTAACCAGAAGTTAGTTAGGCCTCATTGGCTTTGGGCTTATGTCTTCTGACATAAACTCCATTTACAGCAGGCCCAATGCCATCAGAAAAGCATCGAGGATACAACAGAACCAATGCTAGACCTTTATGGTTTTACTTTAGCTGATTTTAAAGAGATGAGAAAAGCAATGGGTGGTTAAATTCATGTGCAATTAATTACAGCAGTGTGAAACAACGGGATTATGTGGAGGTTTGTCCATTAGTAGTCAAACAAAGTAAATCATTCAAAATAGTAACTAGGAATCCCTCAACAAACTATTCAAGCTAACCATATTATGTCCATAAAAAGGAAAGAATACTTAATTTGTAATGAAAACAATAATCTATTGGAATTCCTGTCCTGCCAAACTTAGTGAAAATATTAAGAGATCAGGTATATATGGAATATATAAAACAAAAGTGTAAGCACGGTTACATTGATACATGTTATCGAAAAGCAATCCAACCTTTCCCTGCTTAGCGAAAGTACTTGAAGAGGTGGCTGCCTTCTCCACAGGTCCACTTGAAGCACAAGTCACACACCCCCCAGAACTTGAATTTCCATTCATTTGTGGTTCTTTACTCATACAAGGGACTTTGCCAGTACCAATCTGCCTCCTCAGAGCTTCTGGCATATTATCCAATGGATTCAAAGGCATGCAATCAATGTCCTGAACCCAAAATTCCCCTCATTAAAAGCGTGAAGAAAATGTATAAATAAGTTTCTGATTTCATAAATATTATGCCAATTTTCTTCAATTGGGAGAAAAAGAGTATTAGATTTTTATCTTCAGCATGTGACATAGAAAGATTCTTTATATATAATGACAGAAAATTTTGGTCTTGTTTGAAACTACCTCTTGAAGAATGGCTATAACATTTAAAAAATCAGTATGATAATAAGAAACCATGTTACCATTACAAATTCAACACCCAATTCAGGACGCTCAAACTGAACCCTGCACTTGTCATGGTCAACTGTAAGCACACTTCCATCATGAATCTCTCTTGTCTTTGGGTGAAGAGCAATTACTCGTTGTCCAACATATAATGGTTTAGCTAAATCCGTTGGAAGTCCATCCCTGATACCAGTCTGCAGTTCAGTGTAATGTTTCCTAACAGATTCCCGATACTGTTCAAGTTTTTGTCTTTCTTCACGAAGAAAGTGTTCAGAAAACCTGCGAGGTTTGCCAAGGGAACTGCAGAAACAAGTAAATGCAGTATCAAATATGTCCATTCCTATTATATACTTTACTGTTCACAATGTTCGGCAGTAGATCATGCTAACCGCAACTGAATTTAATACCTTTTTATGACACTCCACTCAACACGAGTTAGCCTTGGGATATTCCCTAGACCAACATGATTTAAGTACTCCATGAACTCCCTTTTGGAAAACCATGGATAATCAATTGCGCTATAAAACCATTCAAACGTACACCATCTGCGAACCATATACGATGACAAGCAACCAGAAAGCTTTTCCTGCAAGTAACAATGAAAAACAAAAAAAACAGAAAACTTAATGCCCCTCCAAGCTTCAGAAAGCTCGATCAATTTAAATTAAGTGAAAGCTTAAACCTTTTGAAATAATGCCCTATCTTGGATGGGGGTTGAATACTTATTAGGTTGACTTTTCAATATGTTCTCAGAAGACTTCTCTTTCGGTATGAATGTTCTCTGTAAACTCGTCTTACGTCTACTTCTTAGTTTAGTTGATAAACTAACTTCACTCACAAGTGGAACTTCTGCGGTTGATACTGTCAAATCTTTCTGGTCATTACACAAGGCACTTTCTGATGATCTGACTGACTTTAATTGTCTTGCTAAAGTGAAAATCTGACTAGTCTGTTTTCCTTTAATCACTGGTTTGTTCTCTTCATCTCCAGCCTACAAGGCATGTACAACATCTTTGATAAGTAAGCACGTGTTTGGTAAAGATTATTTTTTGCCAAAAAAGCTTTTTCATGGATTAAAGTGATGTTTGGGTAAAATTGATTAAAATGATAAAAAGTCTTTTCATGGATTAAAAAAGCTATTCTTCATAATCTCCATTTTTTAGCATTATTGAAAAAAAGCTTTTTCTTCAAAAGCTGATTATGTTATGTTTTTACCAAAGCAACTCTAAAACATAAAATATTATATAATATAAATAATTTCACATCCTTTTTAGTAATTTACTATAAAAAAGTGATCTTTTCAGACAATCTAAACAAAACAGATTTTCTTAAAATCACTTTTCAGCTAACATATCCAAACATAAAATTAATTCTATCATAATCGATTATAAAGAAAATCGATTACACAACTAATGGATTATTGAAATAATCTTTTTTTTACAGCTAATCCAAACACACCCTAAATTATAAATACATACCAAACATCTTTTATAGATAACAGAATATGAAGCAACTTTGGATGTATATTGCCAAATAGGACCAGAGTTACATCTAACCACAATTTAAACATTCGCAAGTCCTAAAATTAGACAGAAGACTTAATTCATGGAGCAGTTTTTTTATAATTGATAAAATTACCAAAAACTACTTCTCATCCCTGCCACCTGAACAAAATCTAAGATTCTAACGGGGAAATATTCCTCTCATAACAATAAAACTTGCATTCATTTACACACACACACACACTCTTGGGATAATAGAAATATAAAGATTTGCAAACCTCATTATTCAAGGGATCACTTGGATAAGAATCAAGCTTTGCATTAGCTACCTGACAACCAAAATAAAAATTTCCGATCACTAATTGATTATTGCAAATATCATTGAATTGAAAACTTGGAGGTGGGATCAGAATACTAACTGAGGAACTACCAAAGAAGGATAAAAATATGACTAGATTGCATTGTTCCATATAGGCATGCAAAATCAATTGATATTTTTAATTATATTCTGATTTTTATAAGGCACTACTACCATTATTACAACAACAACAACAACAAAAGCCTTTTCCCACCAAGTAGGATTAGCTATATGGATCAAACAAAGCGATTGTGTTCTATCCATAGTTGTTAGAATCATACAATTCACGATTCAAATCGTGCGATTTGATACAATTCATCATCCCAACGATTCAGAAACGACTTTGAATCATAAATTGCTCTGAATCGTGGATGAATCGCCTGAATCGTTCCGATTCAAAATCGGAAAACTGAATCGTGCAATTGTGCGATTCATGAACAAGAATTTTTGTGCTTTTTTTCACAGATTCTGATGACAACCTGAAGGGGCAGACAAGTTAAAATAATAATAAAAAAAAGAAAGTGGAGGTTCTTTCAATTCTTCTCCCACGTTTCATTCATTCACGTCATGCTATGTGACCATACCAGACTCTGCATTCATTCTTCACGTCTCACTTTGCACTGCAACCATACTCTGTATTCTGTATTCTGCTTCACGTCTGCTTCTTCACTCATGCTTCTGTTCGTGCAACCACATCATCTATTCGTGACTCATCTTCATCACTCTGCAACCGAACTCTATTCACTGTTCTTCATAGTCTGTCCTCTGTTCTTCTGTTTGTCACTCACTCACTTTGTATGGGTAGTATGGCTCGTAAGGTGGCTCCTAAGGCTAAGAAGAAGGGGAAGAAGGATGTTACCTGGGAACATTGTACTGTTCTTGACAATAGATTACATGTGAAGTGTAATTATTGTCCACCAAAACAATGTGGGGTGGTGCGTTTAGGATGAAGCACAATTTAGCAAGAACTCGTCAAGAAGTTGCTGCGTGTACCCAAGTTCCAGAAGATGTGAAGAATACTTTCATGAAGATGTTAGCGGAAAAGGAGAAAAACGAAGATGATACTGAATTCTTCTAAGAGACAGCTACTCCTATTGATGGTTCACAAAGTAAAGGAACTATGGATGCCTTTGTCATGAAGGGGAAAGGGTGAAGTAGCTCTAAGGCCAGACAACAAACCTTGAATGAGATGGCAAAGGACAGAGATATGGTGGTCAGAGATATATATCGATGCATTTATGGCAATGCATTGTCATTCAACTTGGTGAAGAGTCCTTTATTTGTTCAAATGGTGAAATCCATATCTGAATATGGGAGAGGTTTGAGCCTCCAAGTTATCATGAGGTCAGAGTCACATATTTAAAGAAAGGTTGATGATATTAATACTAAATTGGATGTCTATAGGAGTGAATGGAAGACAACAGGTTGTACGTTAATGTCAGATGGGTGGACTGATGGAAATAGTAGGTCCTTGATTAATTCTTTGGTCAATAATCCTAGAGGAACTGTGTTCATAAAGTCCATGGATACTAGCCAGTTCACTAAAGATGCCGAAAAAATGTTTGAGTTACTTGATAATGTGGTGGATGAAATTAGAGAAAAGAATATAGTTCAAGTAGTAACTGATAGTGCATCTGCTCTTGTAGCTGCAAGAAACAAATTAATGGAAAAAAGAAAACACCTCTTTTGGACACCTTGTGCAACTCATTGCCTTGACTTGATTCTTGAAGATATTGGTAACATTCCAGTATTTCACAATACCATTGGAAAGGCTAAGAGGATCACGGTTTTCATTTATACTTGGGTGCTTAATTTGTATAGGACCTTGTCCAATGGTAGGGAGTTAGCAAGGCCAATAGTAACTAGGTTTGCTACCTCTTATCTCACATTGAAGTCCATTTTGGATCAAAAGATAGCTCTCCAGTCTATGTTTGCATCAAAAGAATGGGCTACAAGTACTTATGCTTCTGGATTTGATGGTGTACTAGTAAGGGAGATTATTTTGGAAGATGCAAGGTTTTGGAAATCTTTAACTTATTGTTGCACTTGTGTCTCTCCACTTGTTAAAGTACTTAGACTTGTGTATAGTGATTTGAAGCCATCCATGGGTTACATCTATGAAGCCATGGATAGAGCAAAGGAGCAAATAGCTAAAAAATTTCAAAATGTAGAGAGTAGATATAAGAAAGTGTGGGAACTTATATACAAACATTGGGACTATCAACTCCATAGGCCTCTTCATGCTGCTGGATACTATCTTACTCCTAGGTAATATTTTTTATTTATATTTTGATGTAGTATGTAATGTAAGGTATTCCTTTATTCCTTTATACTAGTATATCATTGATCAAAGCTTATTAAAATTTATAACAACTTTATAGGTTTCATTATGAAACAAGTTTCAATGCGGATCTTGAAGTGACGACTGGTTTGTACAAAGTGATGGATAAGTTGGCTCTGGATATAGAGACAAGGGTGAAAATCATTTCCCAACTTGATAAGTTTGACAAGGGAAAGGGAATGTTTGGATATGACTTGGCAGTGGCAACTAGAGATAAGATGCAGCCTGGTATACTTTCTTGCTAATATGGCTGCCTGTACTCTTCATTTTGTCTATATCTCAAGTGTTTGCTAGTTTAGAAGATATTTGAATTCTGAATCTTATTTAGTGTATTTTTTCTTTTTTGTTAGCTATATGGTGGAGTAGTTTTGGACTAGAATGCAAGGAGTTGCAAACTTTTTCCATATGTGTTCCGAGTCTCACTTGTAGTGCTACGGGGTGTGAAAGGAATTAGAGTGTGTTTGAACACATTTACTCTAAGAAGAGAAACTGCTTAGAGCAACAAAGACTAAATGCACTTGTATTTGTTAAATACAATCTTAACCTCGAGTCAAGGCAGAAGATAAGAGAGGATAAGGGAGAGTCATATGATCCTATTTTGTCTTTCAGATATGGAATCTGATGATGAATGGATCACAGAAAGAGAGGAGCCTTGACTAAATGATTTAGAGCTGCAAGCAGTAGATAAATCTTGGATAGATGTCCAAGAGTGCATTAATATTGAAGAAGGAGCTCCAAGTAAAAAGAGAAAGAGAGGTAGGGTTGTGAAACCTCCTAGTCTCCTACATCCACTGATCCAAATTCTTAACTCCTAACTTCTATTACATTACAAATTTACAATTTACATGTATTCCATGTTTAGGACCAAGAAACCTTAATGCCGTGAGCAAGAAGGACAAGGGAAAAAGCATACAAATTGCTGAAGTTGAAGGCATTATAGATGATGGTGGTGGTGGTGAAAATGGAGATGAAGAGGATGAAGTGGTGGCTATGGTTAATGATGACACTCAAGCTAATCACGACTTTGATGATTTTGACCTTGAAGGGGAGGAGAATTGAAGATATATAGATTATAGATTATTTAGTAATTAGTATTTAGAATCTTTCTTGCATCAATTTGGAATGACTTATCTATAATTAAGTTATGACTTATGAGTTTACTTATGACTTATGGCTTATGATGGTATTTTGGTATTATTGGAGTTTACTATTTGAGTCTATTTCCTTAGTGATATACTAATATGTGAAATTTAATTATTTATTTGAGACTTTTTAAGTGTTTTATTAATGTTTTAGGTGTGTAATTATGTATATTTAAGTTTTTTATTGATGTGTTTCTGAATCGTACGATTCAACACGATTCACGATTAGAATATTGAGTAAACGATTCTCAATATGATTCACGATTTGACAACTACGGTTGATCATAAACTAAGTCTTCAGAAAGGTCATTTAGAGTTAAGTCCTTTTTAATGGTTTTACCTAAAGTTTTTCTTGGTCTCCGTCTACCTCTAACTATTAGGTTATCCTTTCATTTAATCCACTCTTCTTATTGGGGCTTCTATTGGTCTTCTCACATGACCAAACCACCTTAGGTGAGATTTTACCATCTTCTCCTTAATAAGTGCTACCTCCTACTATCATTATTAAATAAAAACAATTTAAAGAAAAGAACAGAAAGAACAAATATTCAGTCCTACATGCTTGAATAAATGAATGCCCTGATTTCTGTTTAAAATCCCATGACTTGCAATTAAGCGGAACTGTCCTCTTAGCTACGAAGCATGGACACCTCAAAAAAGAAGCCATTTTCAACATGGAATCATCGTGTTAGACACAAAGACACACTTATAAACCCTAGATAGCTGTCTTTCTGTGAGGTTCACACGCCAATGTTAGTGTCCATGATTCTTAGCCTATAGAAATCAAGCATGAGACAGAGCCAGAGGAACCTGCTAATTGTAAGATAATTTAATGCGTCATTATAAGCACAATTCCAATGATGTTGCAACAGTATTTCGTAATTGGTGAAATTCATTGATTTGGTAGTCAAAATTAAGAAAATAAGTAAATTAGTATTACATGATGATCATACATCTCCATCATCACATCTTTTCTAAAAATCCAAATTGTCATTTCTGAAACATATGACTAGCATATATCATCCATTATTTTGTACAATCCTTAAGTCTCTCTACAATGTTGCCTAGCAATGTATTATCCATTTGATAAAGCAGTAACAGAACAAATTGCATTTACCTTTGAAACCATGGACTTGCGCTTTCTTTTCCATGTTCTATCAGCAGAGGGAAGCTGCTCTTTTGATTCAAAGAGAGCATTAGTATCATTTACTGATTCCCTTCCAAGTTTAGATTTTTTGGAGGTTGAAACCTCAACTCCAGGGACTACTTGAACAGCCTTTTGTTTCAAACCTGGGAGTTTAACTCTATCTCTGTTTTGGCTGGTTGATGTGGCCTCAGGTAAAGCAGACTTTTCATCTTTATCAACAGTCAATCTTTCTTCCTTCAACTGGACAGATGATTCTAGATGGGAAAGGGGGAGGACAGTAATGAATTAAAAGAATTTGGATAGAGAAGAAAATTTGCAAAATCCCAATGATGACTAAAGCAACAAACATGAACAGCAGTAGCAACAAGAAGAAGATTCTAGTTCAGGGCATTTAAGTAAAATAAGAAAGTGGGCAAAATTTTCATCCCAATTCACAAATAATATGAAGTAAGAGGTGAAAGTGCATTTAATCATGCCAATGTGAAGAAGTTGGAAAATGGATGCTTTGTTCTTGTATTGGACTCTCGCACATGCTCTCAGTCTCAAGCAGATTGGGTTATTAGATGGACCGAAATGAGGCAAATCAAACTAAACTAAGTTTATGAGTATAATAAATTGCATTAGTGTGGAAATGCTATAAGCTGGAAAATATTCTAATTTGGCTATTACTCTGTGTGTGCATGTCTGTGCATGCGTGAGTAAGTAAATGTCTCTTACATTATAAAATATATCAATGACTCCATTCATACCAGATTCCATTGTAGATGCTGGTATCATTAGAGACAGATCAGCCAAAGTTTGCAAAGCATCCAAGGCAGAGCTTTCATCTGTTGGATAAAATAATAAAATATTGTCATTAAAAAGAAATGTGGATGATAAGCAAAATTCAATTTTATATAAGTCCAACCATTCACCTTGCTTCAAGGCCAAGGGAGGAAAAGTAACTAAAAGGTTTGCACAAACAATTCGCATAGATATATGTAGTGACAGAATTACCTCCAAAGAAAAGTTTCTTGCTTTTTTTCCTCTGACCTTTTAGGGAGAATTTCTCAGGCTTTGCATTAGTAACCTCAATATCAACCTCTTCCTTCAAACTAAAATTAAGTCCTTCTTCAGTGCCACTACATGCTTCTCCACCATCATCAAGAAGATGGTTTCCAACATTTTCCACTCTCTCTTTCTTTCTGTACATTTTTTTCCCTTTTTGATGAACTTCAACAGTGCCTATGCCTTCCATGTCTATCAAGGAACTAGTATCTCTAGCATATTCTCCATTTTCAGCTCCCCTGCTTTCTATGCTACCTTCTAAGCACTCTTCATCCATAGAAGCATCACAAAACTTGGCAGGAACTGTCTCAGACTGTTGGTGCTAGTTGACAAATTATAATTATAATATAATTATTTCAATTTTCAATTTTTTTAAAAAACAAGGTATAAACACAAGAAAGTCAACTACAAAACTTGCCATAAGCTTATATTTGAATGATGATGCTTATTCACAAATTCAAAACCCAAACTCATCTTTTGAAGCAATAATATAGCCAACAGAAACAAGCTAATGGCAGAACATGCAAGAGAGCAGTTAAATACCATTCTTTCCCAGCTCTGAACAGGAGAGGACTTCTGCTCTGATCTTTTGTATGGTGTTTGAGATATTTGGGGAGAGCCACCTCTTTGTGCAGCCTCAGTTAACGCCAGAGCTGCGACATGTGCAACTTCATCATCATTAGAATCAAAAGCTGACTTCAGGCTTCTTTTATTAGGCAAAACATAATTTTCCCTATCATCTTTTTTATAAGAGTAGTAAACTGGGACGCGAGGCGTCCTTTTCCCAACTGCGCGAGGCTGGCTACCTGATTAATTGAACAACCATCAACATTGCAATCAACTGTAGAATATGTTACATATTATATTATGAAAAATATATTGCCAAATATTGAGTTTAATGAAGTTGAAGGGAAGTGTTATAGCTGCATGTTCGATGCTAAATTGCTAATTAACATGCATTGGAAGGTAGGGGAGGTTCAAGAAGGGTATAGTTTTATCAGTGCTACTATTTAATTTTTAATCGCAAGGAATTTTCACACATAGTGAAAGCAAATCCTGCCAAAGGCAGATGATAAATGAAAATCATTCTCAAATGATGAACTACATCAAGAAAGTAATGCATAATGATTTCTGCATACCAATCTCTTGATAGCATTTGACATCAGCTGGACCACAACCTATTAAGGTGATAATTCTATTTGAAGAAAAGACAAAAAGGCACCTTACAGACAACAGAGATAAGAATTAACATATTGCATAATTATATACTTTCTGTCAAGTAAATTTGATTTAGATATGGTTAGTGCTCCACTTGTCCCAGAATAAAGTCCAAATACATATAATAAATCCTCATAAGAATATTTATGTAGTTTTTTTTTGTTTCGGTGGTTGGGGGGGGAGGGGGGGGGTTGAGCTAAAGATTAGTAAGCTTTTCGGCCATAGGAGTGAAATTTGCCATCTTAATTTCCATTTCCTACATAACTATTAGTTTCCAGTTACAAAGATTTTAAACAGATACAACTTCTAGTAATCCAAAGATGATAAAAAAAGAAGTGACAGTTGGGGAGGGGGGCTATGAAGAGTAATTCACCATCAAAGCGTCTTCTCTTCAATAAAGATAGGCAGCCATCATTGGAAGCAATTGACTGAGACTGTACAGAATCTTTTGAGACACTAAGCTGAATTTTTCCACCCTTTCGTTTCACAGGTTTTCGAGATCCTGGTGCATCATTGCTCTCCCTTTCACTATCACTCTCTTCCTGTCAATTCCCAGTCCAGCAAATTACAATTCAGAATGACATAATTGAAGCTAATGAAACAAATCATATGCACCAGATAGCAAAGCCAAACCAAACTCAGAAGAAACCAACTTCACCAAACATCAATCAGTCTCAACTCAACAAACATAAAGAAAGATGAAAATCCAAATGTAAGCATGAATTACATCACTTGTAATGTCATGATAGTGGCTGAGGAAGAGGAGATGGAATCATGGAAATATTATACTATAAAGGGAGGCCATTGCCAATAACCACATCAGCTTTTAAATTTAGGTTTAAGCATAACAATTCCAGCCTTCTTTCTGAAAGCTGAAATATTTTGCTTTTCCAAAAGAGCTTTTCACACAAAAAACTGTTTTAAGATTTCGTCCCGAAAAGCATAAATGCTCCAAACAGATAGAAAACAACTGATAAGTGCAATTTCAAGCATTTATCTTATTGTTTTTCATGCTAGTTCCAAGCTTAAATCATGCAAAAGTTGGTGTTTTTATGTTATTTTATTTGTTAGGATTTTAATTTGATTTTACGTTATTTTAATTAGTTTTATTTAGATTTTAATATTTTTATCGTTGCTATCTATTTTATAGCTTTATTTCAATTTTCAGGTATAATCTAGAAGATTTTGGGTTAGATTGGGAGATCTTGAAGATAAAGCTTTGAAGAGATTTTATTCAAATTCTAAATCTTATCCAAATCCTAAATTGATGGTGGAAGACTCAAAATTGATTCTGATTGGATTGTTATCCATATTAGAAAATCCAAGAGTTAGAAACTTAATCAAATTGGGTGTAGCCAAAGCTGCCAAAATCAGAATAAATAGAAGACATGACAATGTTGTAGAAAAAATGAGGAGAGCCGGACAACACAAAAGGGATTGAAGAGAGGATCAGCTAATTATAATTTGGAGAACTATTCTTCGAAGAGATTTTATCTTTTTCCTTCTTTACTTTTGATGTATTCTGAATATTTTGAGATGTTTATCTCCATTATGTTAGGCTAATTTTCCTTTTGGTTTAGGGTAATGTTAAATCCCTAGGATAATATGTTCTCTAATTTGATTTGACACTAATTTTTCTATTCATATACTTGAGTTGTTTGCAATTCTCCAACACTTTAATGTTTATGATATATTTGAAATTCTCTTAGCCTGATCTTGGTGGTGGGATGCAAGTGTACAAGATAACGTTAAAGCTAAAAGGAAATGTTATAAAGTTTGGCACGTGTGTAAAAACAATGAAAATTGGAAAAAATATAAGACAGCTAAAAAAGATACTAAGAAGGCGGTGAGCGAGGCGAAAGCTTAAGCGTTCAATGGGTTATATCACTCTTTGGGCATCAAAGACGAAGAAAGGAATATTTACAGGCTTGCTAAAAGTAGGGAAAGGAAGACAAGAGACTTGAATCAAGTGAAATGCATTAATGATGAAGATGGTAAAGTCTTGGTTACGGAACAAGACATCAAGGAACGATGGAAGGGTTATTTTCACAAGTTATTTAATGAGGGACATGGGTTTTTAGGGGACTTGGACATTCTAAACACTAAAGAGGAGGACCAAAATAAAACATTTTATCGTAAAATTCAGGAGTTTGAGGTAAAAAAGGCTTTAAAGAGGATGGATAATGGAAAAGCGGTCGGACCGGATAATATACCTATCGAGGTGTGGAAGTGCCTAAGAGAGAAAGGTATAAGCTGGCTCACAAAGCTATTTAACGTGATAATGGGATCTAAGAAAATGTCAAATGAATGGAGGAGAAGAATTTTAATTCCTATTTATAAGAACAAGGAAGATATACAAAATTGTGCAAATTACAGAGGGATTAAACTAATAAGCCATACCATGAAGTTATGGGAAAGAGTAATTGAACGGAGATTAAGACAAGAGACTCATATTTCAGAGAATCAATTCGGTTTTATGCCTGGGAGGTCAATTATGGAAGCAATCTATCTTCTACGAAGATTTATGGAGAGGTATCGAAGGAAGCAAAAAGACCTGCACACAGTTTTCATTGATCTGGAAAAAGCCTACAATAGGGTACTGAGAGAGGTCTTGTGGAAGGCTCTAGAGAATAAAGGTGTTCGTATTGCTTATATTCGAGCAATCCAAGATATGTATGATGGGGCTAAAACTAGTGTGAGAACTCAAGGTGGGGTTACAGAAGATTTTCCTATAACTATAGGACTGTACCAAGGGTCAACTTTTATCCAAGAGTCGGTGCCACAATGCATGCTTTTTGCAGATGATATAGTCTTAGTTGGAGAGTCGATAGAGAAAACAAATGGGAAGCTAAAGCTATGGAGACGAGCTTTGGAAGAACATGACTTTCGTCTAAGCAGGAATAAGACGGAATATATGGAATGTAAGTTCAGTAAGAAGCGTGCTAATACTAACTTAGCAGTGAAAATTAGGGACCGCACCATACCACAAGTCACACGGTTTAGGTATCTTGAATCTATCATACAAAATGACGGAGAGATAGAGAGATGTAAATCATAGGATTTAAGCTGGATGGATGAAATGGAGGAGTGCTTCAAGAGTGATTTGTGATAGAAAAGTGCCTCTTAAACTTAAGGGTAAATTTTACTGCACAGCTATAAGGCCCGCTATATTGTATGATACTGAATGTTGGGCGGTAAAAAGTCAGCAAGAGCATAAAATCAGTGTCGCGGAGATGAGGATGTTGCGCTGGATATGTGGCCATACAAGACAAGATAGGATTAGGAATGAATGCATTAGAGAGAAAGCAGGGGTAGCACCTATTGTGGAAAAGATGGCAGAATCTCGCCTTAGGTGGTTTGGACATATAAGGAGAAGACCCTTAGAAACCCCGGTAAGAAGAGTAGAGGATAGGCCAATAGCTAGAGGTAGAGGGAGACCAAGAAAGACTATAGGTGAAATAATTAAAAAAGATTTAGTTTTGAATGGCATTTCTGAAGACTTGGTTTATGACATGGCACAATGGCATCGTTTGATCCATGTAGCCGACCCCACCTAGTGGGAAAAGGCTTGGTTGTTGTTGTTGTTGTTGTCTCTTAGCCTGATCATCTAAGTTTGTTTTGAAATTATCTATTGTTATATTAGGATTTTGTGCTTTTATAGAATTCTAATTAATTGTAGCACTTGGGATTAATTGTTATAGTCAAGTAATGGTTAATTTTCAAGGGAGAATTCAACATAGATTCATAAGGTCTACGTGAGGCTGTCTTGCCTAGAACAACTTACTCTCTATTTCAATTAATAATTTGATTCTATACATTTTAGAATTAATTATTGCTTAGAGTTAGGAGGGAACATTTTCGTCTTAACTATTTTGGAGGGATGGGTAGTTTACATTTAATTACTCATGGTTGTTAACTCAAGTGAATAGGGGAATTAATTAAAATTGAATTAGAGAAATAATAATCTTTGTGGTGAAAATTGATCCTTAGACCAAATCTATTAATCAATTTTAAACTCGTTACTTTTTATAATTTTCATTTAGGTTAATTTAATCTTTTAATTTTAATTTTAGTTATTCTTTTGCGTTTCTGTTATCCATATTAATTATTTGGCTCAATCAATTATTTTTCCTTGGGGAACGATACCCTATTTGTCACTATGCTAAAATTTAATTTTTAAAATCGGTAAAAAAGGTTTTAATTTGATAGTAAAATGACTTATCAACAACTAAAGAGCATATATTGCAAGGAAATTTGCTTTGATACAACAATCACCTAGATATTAGACAACCAGAATCATAAAGAAGCATGAAAATTCAGCTCAAAATTTAACTTGACGTAGACCATACCAGCACATTATAGTGATCTGTCATCATTGCGATTAGGCCAACAACAGAAGCTGTCCCCTCTGGCAGAGATAGGTACGCCTGTAAATTACAACTTTTAGTTTCAATGACACTTAAAACAAAAGAACTACACAACATTAATAAGTCAGTTCATGATACCTAGAAGTAAGAAACTTGCAAGTAAGCATGGACTTAAATATTCAAACTAACTCAGACTTATAGAGAAATGTGTGGCTTTATGGGGATGTAATCATTAGTCATTACAAGTTGGTGAACTGATAATCATGATCTAATATCCAATAATATCCAGATTTAAAAAGCAAAAAGTAGAGGGGATGGGAAAAGGAGTAGGAAGAACAAAAGTCTGAGTATCCATAGGAATAAACCAAGCTGTCAGAAAGTATTTTTTTGATATTTTTATGTTAGACGAGCATGTGCTCTTAAATAGGATACAAGGTAATCTAAAAAAGGAAACTCCTAAACTAATGCCCATCATTGTACCCACTATCAATTCCTATAATTAAGGGTCAATGATTCCTACTCATAAATACAAAAAATTCTGCTAATCAAATCTCCTAAGTATGGGATTTAATCCCATCTATAAAAAGAAAGATATTATATAGTGGGATTCTGACACTCTCCCTCAAGTTGGTGAGTGCATGTTATCCATTCCCAACTTGCTAACGATAGATTGAAATGTAGCGCCACTTAATCCTTTCGTTAGTACATTTGCAAGTTGATTTCCTGTAGATACAAATGGTGTACATATTGTCCCATTATCCAACTTTTCCTTTATGAATTGTCTGTCTACTTCAACATGCTTGGTCCTATCATGTTGCACCGGATTATGTGCAATGTTTACTGTTGACTTGTTATCACAGTACAGCTTCATAGGTCCATTCCACTCAATCTTCATGTCATCTAGAATTATTTTCAGCCATAGGAGTTCACAAATCCCTAAGGCCATAGCTAGGAATTCTGCTTCTGCACTTGACCTTGCAACAACGTTATGTTTTTTGCTCCTCCAAGTTACTAAGTTTCCGCCAAGAAAAGTGCAGTATCCGGAGGTGGATCTTCTGTCATCTACAGACCTAGCATAGTTAGCGTCTGTATATGCCTCCAAAGTCATCTCCTTCCCTCTTGTAAATAAAATTCCTTTTCCAGGAGTTCCTTTCAAGTACTGCAAAATGCGATAAACAGCTCGAAGGTGATTTTCTTTGGGATTATGCATGAACTGACTTACCACTCCCACTGCATAAGTTATGTCTGGCCTGGTATGAGACAAATAGATTAATTTTCCGACCAGTCTTTGATAAGATTCTCTATCCACAATTGCATCCTCAACTGATTCACTAAGTTTGTGATTCTGCTCAATAGGAGTTTCTATTGGTTTGCATCCTAATTTACCAGTTTCAGACAATAAATCCAGCACATACTTTTGTTGAGAGATGAAAATACCATGACGAGAATGTGCCACCTCACTGCCAAGAAAGTATTTCAATCTGCCTAGCTCTTTAATCTCAAATTCTCTTAACAAACACCTTTTTAGGATATCCATTCTTGCTTGATCATTTTCTGTTACGTCTATACCATCCACATAGATAATTAGTGAAATAACTCCCCCCGAAGCTGAATGTTTAATGAACAATGTATGATCTCCTTGACTTTATTTATACCCCATTGCCTCATCACCGTAGCAAACCTGCCAAACCAAGCCCTAGGGGACTGTTTCAATCCATAGAGTGCCTTCCTTAGCTTGCAAACCTTGCCTTTCTCAAAGTTAAACCTAGGCGGGACCTCCATGTAAATTTCTTCTTCAAGGTTGCCATGTAGGAACACATTCTTGACATCAAATTGCTACACACTCCATCCATAGTTAGCTGCCAGAGATAACAGTATTCTAACAGTGTTCATTTTTGCAACAGGAGAAAAAGTCTCAAGGTGAACAATCCCATATGTTTGAGTATACCCCTTAGCTACTAACCTTGCCTTATACCTTTCTAGTGTCCCGTCTGCCTTATATTTAACAGTGAATACCCACTTACAGCCTACAAGTTTCTTCTTTTTAGGCAATTCTACCAACTCCCAAGTTTTATTTTTCTCTAGTGCATCCATTTCAACTTTCATAACTTCTCTCCACTCTTTGCTAACCAGTGTTTCACTAGCAATTTTTGGGATAGTAATAGTGTTTAGATGAGTAAGAAAACTTCTGTGATTACTGGACAGTCTATCATAGGACATAAAGTGGGACAATGGATACCTTGGCCTTTGAGTACACATTCTAACACCCTTCCTTAAGGAGCATTCATTCTTTTATTACTGATAGGAAAGCTAACACATTTGTGTTTTGCAAGTTCACAAATATCACAATGAAACATTCCTATGTCTAGTCCCTTAAACAAGCTAGGAAACATAATTTTTAGAATACTGAATGAAGGGTGACTTAAACGAGAGTGACACAACCAGATTTCCTTATTGTTGGAGGGAGGTGACTCTGACAGCAAAGACAATGGAATTTGACTCTTAGTGCTACATGTCCCACTAGCCTCCTCAAGAAGGTAGAGCCCATTTTCCTCCCTAGCAAGTCCAATCATCTTCCCCGTTCCCTAATCCTGAAATTTGCAAAGTGTAGGAGAGAATGTCACTAAACAGTGTAAATTCGTTGTAAGTTTATGAATAGAAATCAAATTTGCAGATAATTTTGGCACATGCAAGACATCTTTCAAAATTAAATCATGACTTATGATAACATCTCCTTTCGGCAAAGAATCGTAATAAAAGTTTCAAAAGCAATTTTCATCTTGGACAAGGTCTATAGGAGATAAACTCAAGTAGAGGAATGGGTTTTCTGTAGCTCTAGTTTGGACAAGGTCACGGGTATCTATAGGAGATAAACGGAGATACGACTTTTGTTAAAAAATTAACTTAACATTTTCAAAGAAGTATCAAGTAGAGAGGAATGGGTCACGTGATTTGACACGGTAGCTCTAGAATCGTGCTTCATAGACAACCCATGTCCCTTGTTCAGGAGAATTTAGAATGCTTAGTGCATAGGCTTGGGAGATTTTACCTGAGAATGCCAAGGAAGAACTACCTGTGTCTGTGGGTTTGACTAAAGTGTCTAGGAATTCCCTCAGTTGTTTAATTTCTTCTGTATTGAAATCTATAAGGGGTCTGGAGGGACTGCCCTCTGCAGCATCTGACTGAGCCATGTGGGCTTATGCTTGTCCTCCTCGTTGAGTGCCTTTGGTTGTCCAACTTCGATTCTGATTTGGAGGCTTACCATGAAGTCTCCAGCATCTGTCCTGAGTGTGTCTTGGCTTCTTACAGAAGGTACACCATAGGGAATCTTTGTTCTCCCCTTTGTCTATCTCCATCCTTGGGGCTACACTTCTAGATTGACTGGTTTGCCATTGATCAATCTTCTTTCCCTTGTTTTGCGCAACTAAGACAGAACTTTCAGTGGATTGAGGTTCCATCATCACTCCTCTACGTGCTTCTTCTGCCCGAAATGCAACCATTGTTTCATTGAGTGAGGATAGCTCCTTTCCTAGCACCTGAATTCTTACAGGATCAAACTCGTTGTTTAGTCCTGTCAAGAACTTATAGATCCTGTCCTTCTCCTTATAGCGTTTGAGTAAATCAGTATCTTCTTTGCATTTTGCTTCAAATTGCTCATAATGGTCTAACTCCAGCCATAGATTCTGCAAAGTCTGGACATACTCACTAACTGATCGGTCCCCTTGTTTGGTAGTCGCGATCTTCATCATAATTTCATAGATTTGAGCAGCATCACCAACCTTGGAATAGTTTTGTTTACAACTATCCCACACGTCCTTGGCTGTCTTCATAAACATGCAAGCATCACTCACCTCTGGCACCATAGAATTCCACAACCACGACATTACGACTGCATCTGCTTTATCCCATGCAGCAAAGTTAATGTCTGTGGGTTTCGGGGCCGCTTTCCCAGTAAGATTATTGAATTTGCCCTTCCCTTTTAGAAAGGTTTGGACAAAATGAGACCATTTGAGGTAGTTTTTTCCATTGAGACGAAGACTGGGTTGAATATGTTGCAACTCAACAGCGCCGATATTTTCTATCTGGGTAGAGTTATTGGGTGTTTCTGACATTCTCAGATTTTCTAGGTGGGATTCAAAGGCGGCGTAGAAGGTGCTTTAGGGAAAAAAATTCGACAATACAGGCCGACAAAAGAAGAGGAAAGAAAACGGCAATGCAAGCCAAACATCGGAAGAAAGAAAACACGTGTGGCAATGCAGGCCACGAGACTACACAGGCTCCCACAGATTTTGGAGCACTGACACCATGTCAGAAAGTATTTTTCTGATATTTTTATGTTAGACAAGCATGTACTCTTAAATAGGATACAAGGTAATCTAAAAAAAGAAACTCCTAAACTAATGCTCATCATTGTACCCACTATCAATTCCTATAATTAAGGGTCAATGATTCCTACTCATAAATACAAAAAATCCTACTAATCAAATCTCCTAATTATGGGATTTAATCCCATCTATAAAAAGAAAGATTTTATACAGTGGGATTCTGACACAAGAATCAATTAATCAGTTTCTATAAAAGGCAACCCAAATTTTAGCCAAATAAGCTGAGGAAAAAAAATGAACACATACAAAAACAACACTGAATTTCTGAAACTAAAGGCAGAGTACATATCGATAAGGCTCATGGCATATAGCAAGACTAAGCTATTGTAGTATTAATGTACCCGGTTCATATTGTAAAGAGCCTCCACCATTTCAATGGATCTGTTACGTAAAACTGCAGCCACCTGAAAATCCAAATAAATAAGAATGGAGAATAATAATAACTCTAATAAATGACTAAGGTGAATTCATGATGATAATGATAGGAAGCAAAAAGAACAAGTACGATTGCCCTTAAATTTCCAATTAACAAGCAAGAAGATGGGAGAAATAACAGAAAACAGAAACACACCTTCTTCCAGTCTTTCCCATACTTCCTGTACGCTTCATAAAACCGCTCCAGCTCCTCCTTGTTCCATTGAGATCCCAATTTATCAGACAACTTTTTCTTCTGTGCAATGGGCACGACAGATAGTATTAAAAAATTCAAGCTTTAAACAAGCGAAGAAATAATGTCCAGAGCAAGTACAGTAAAGGACTAGAATCAATGAAAGTTATACATAGAAGACACAAACTCTTATCAAGTAAAATACACCTATAATAACACCAATAATATTATACGTTAAGTAAACAGAAGTGCTATTTCGTACGAAGTTTTTCTCAATGAAAAGGTAACGAATGATTTTATAACCAATAAAGGTGAAAGTAGAAATACAGGAGGACAGAAATTAAAAATGGTAATTGACATAAATGTATGTCATGTAGATTTATGTGAGGCTTCATGAAACCGTTTTTGTGATGTATAGCATTTTCTTAAATAAAACCCAGTAATTATCATGTTATCTCATTTAACAGCTGTTCTGACAATATGTTACCAAGCAGGACAATGAGCTGCATTTTATTTACTCCTGCCCTATTGCTTTCAATCTCAAAATAGAAATGCTATCAAACCAACATGTACCCGTTGCTTATTTTTATTTGAGCTAACTCCATCTTTCTCAGGAGAGACCTCATTTAAACTTGAAAACCGCTTATTCATACTTCTAGGTTTCCTTGTTGGCGCCATAAATCCTTTATCTATGAGCACCAAAAAAAAAAGTCAGTAACAAAAGCTCAGTTAAAACTCAGCTAGTGAACTGATCAATAATGCATAATATAAACATAACACATAAATTATCCCTTGAGAACTATGTAATTAACGTTGATGCTTAGGTCAGAGTAAAATCCTCAGCCTTTTTACTCGTTCTGATGAAATATATAACTTTTGAAAGATTGAAAAAGGAGAAAAAAACTGTAACCACTAACCAGATGACTGACTGCAAACAATTAGAGGAAAATAGCTCAACCACATCATAACGGGCATTTTCTATATATTCAAAATGTTTAATTACATAGATTGAAGAAGAGTATATCATAAATAAATTACAGTTATATACGAGAAAATTTTCATGCGTGAAAAATGCTCGTGCAATAAAATATTACACCTCTACACTGACATGGCAGCTTATAATTGACCTCGAGCTTCAACATCAGTTCAGAACAAACTGAATCTGAAATACATAAACCCCGCCCTCAAAAAAACCGAGAGAGAGAAAGAGAGAAAGCATTACTTAAATCTGTAAAATCAGTATAAGACTTTGAGATGCACCCGAAGCATTTCCAAATCAACAAGATAAGCAGCAAATTTTAATCGTTGCAAGATAAACATAACCAGTCAGTAATCAAGCTCTTCATTTTCAAATCAAAGTACAAGTTCTCACAATCGCACAGTTTTTTGCAATATTCTTCGAGCCAAACAACTAAAAATAAAAATGAACGCGACTTCATAAAAATGAAAAAGAAAAAGTAACGAGCAAAAAGAGAACCCACAGACCCAAATGCAGGAGAAGAAACAAATTACAGCATGAGTCAACTAACGTCATCCGCTACAAACAGCTTCATCAAAAAACAGAAATAATAATTAAAGAAAAAAAAAAGAAACAGCAACATTATCAGCAAAAACCATCAAGAGGCCAAATTTCTTGTAATTAACCAAAGATCACTTGAAATTGTTTCGTTCTTTCGAATTCAAACCCTAAATTACAGATCGGACAGTGAAATTGGCGCTGTGGCTCTCACCGTTTGTAGGGCTTATTCGGTTCCCGCTGAAGCATAAGAGAAGAGAAGAGAAGAGGAGAGAGAAGTGGCAGGATTTACAGAGAGAGAGAGAGAGAGAGAGAGAGAGAGAGAAGGGAAGAGAGACGGAGAGTGGAGAAGGAAAGAGGCGTTGCCGCGAAACTTGAATGGAATTATAAAGATGGGTGGGTTAGCCAATGATATTTTTGTGTTTCTTTTTCAAAGGTGGAAGACGATCTATGGGGAACGATAAGCCTTCGTATTAGGATATCGTTTGCCCTACACGTACCCACGTATGTCGTATCGACGATCCTGGTTGTGCGCCACATTGGAGATCTCAACTTGTCGTTTTACACGATTATATTTGAAATTTTCGAACAGCTTTTATACAATAAAAAGGTTTCCGTTCCCCCAAGGTTTTCAGTTATTGTCAGTTTAACCCCCGAGAATTTTGAAACATCACACTTGCACCACTGTTTTTTTTTTTGGTACAGTGAAGGGTCGAGGCTCAAAAGAAGAAAAAAAAAAAAGATTAATAGCTCTAACTACTCGGGGTTAGATAGCCCATCTACAATCATTATAAAACAAGATCCGAAGACCAGTCGGAGGCATATCCACCTCCACCAACCTAGGCTCCTTGGAAGTTTGCAAGCCAATCAACGCACCTATTTTTTTCCCTAAAAAGTATGAACAAATGTTACTCCCTTCTCTTGACAAGAGCTGTTTGATATGAGAAAGGAGCTAACAACTCCACTTGGGGTTATTTCCCTTACCATTGAAAATATGGACGATAGTAAGAATCATTCTCCACTATTATTCGATAGTAATCATTCCTTAAAGACATCTAAATATCGAGATAAATTCATTAAAGCTCCGCCACAAAAGAAGTACACATTCCAATATGGCAAACAAACCCCCCTTAGCCATTACCCAGCTTCATTTCGAATAAGCCCACCGCATCCTGCATCTCTTGGGTTCCCTTTAGCAACACCAATTCTAACCTCCATATACCCTATGCCAAAGTGATGTGATATGGAGAAATAATTACATTTGTTGAATAAAATGATTAATTATATCATTTAGTGTAAGTAGTTATATGGAAAATTGCATGTTTGATTTTGATTATTTTTAGGAAAATAATATCTTTTGTTAAAGTTCTTTACAAAAATAAATTATAAATTGTTTTAAATATAAAATAAACTAATTTAAATAGACATTAAATTAATAAGTTAAATGATTGAATTAGTTTATAATTAACTGTATGTAATTAAGTGATAAATTTAACAATTGATTAAAAATGTATCTACTCCTACCTTTTGGGGGTAGGGTAGTAGTTTAGTTCCACCTCAAGTTCATAAATTCTTATGCATAGTTTATTTTTAAGTTGTCTTAAATCTAGCTACACAAAATACCTCAAAGACTTAAGAGTTGAAACAATATAAATTTACATTCTACCCAAGTAAAGGTGTTTCGATATAAATAATAATACAACAAATACATACAAAGAGGTGAGACAATCTACATCATTATCAGTATAGCAGTAAGAAAACGACAAAACATATAGATATAGCAGTTAAAATAACAAAAATCATATTAGCACAATATATATCATATCTCAACCAAGTATAAATGTCATAGTTACAAAATATCACAAATCAAATTATAACTATTCACACTGATGCAGATTAAATATGTCATGTACTCAGACTCGTTCTTACTCCATGGAGCTAAACACAAACATCAGAGAAAATGATCTGGTAGACATATCCGCTCATCGCAATTTGCCTAACCAACATTTACTTCGTCAAATACGTCGTGTGAATGGCACACAGTCAAATACGTCGCGTGAATAGTACACAGTCAAATATGTTGTGTACGTCTGCAAGATACATCTGGGAACCGGTCACGATAGATCATGATTAAGAATAGTATTTGTCGAGATCGCTAGTGTGTGTTTTTAGTTACCACGACCCAGAGGAGCTACTAACTGTCTACATATGGAATCTACTGCACACTAACGCCTCCAAGTTCTCCACATTAACACACTACACCTATCACACCTGCAACACAGTGTAATTTATCTCATCAGTCAATTATCAATTTCAACCAAATTGACATATCACTTTATGTATATAATAATCCATAATTACAAAAATACCCTCAGTGTCACCATGAATCATAATTACATAAATATCCTCATTGTTACCATAATTATAAAAATACCCTTAGTATTAATAATTTCAAAAATAGTATGTCTCTACTTGACAGTACTATTTCCCAACATGTCCGGGTCCACCACTTTGGCCTGACAGTAAAAACTAACTATTTTCATAAGTTGCGTAAATATTTTATCGCATTTTCACAATTACGTCACATTTTACAAACGTTTTTTAATCGCGTAAATATTTTTCTACGTTTTCTCAATCGCGTAACATTTTTAAATCATTTTCTCAATCGCGTAGTTTAAAAATCATCATTTTAAATACGCGTAAACTATTTCTACTATTTTTCACTATATAAAATATTTCTTGACCCTCCAAATTAAATTTTTAAACTTTCCAAAACTAAAAATATTATTTAGACATTATTTTCCATTTTTCTTTACAAAAATTACTCTAAGTAATAATTTCTGACGTTTTTCTCAAAAATTCGATTTTAATAAATTCTTCTATAGTTAATTTTATCCTTTAACTACGTAAAATACTTCTTTGTTTTCTAAATATCATTTTGAAACGTTCTTCATTACTTGCTCATTTTTAATCAATTTTGACAGCATTTCGTTTAGAAAATCTATACATGATATTTTCTACGTTTTCCTTTAAAAACTTTCTTTAATTAATTATAACCATAAAATACACTTTGAAAATTGCTAACATGCTTTAAAAACTCAAAGATAAGTATTTGTTAAGTGTTAAAATTTATTTCTTTACCATACTATACTTATAGTAAAAATTCATTTACTTATTTGACTCTTGAAAATCCATCGTAATTGAATTCATTTTAGGTTAATAAACTAGTTTACACTTAAAAAATAAATTTTGGATCAATTAAACATTAAAAATATATTTTGGCCGAAAATCACCATTTTTATACAAATCATGTTTAAAAATTATTTTTCATCCATTAAATAATTGAAAAATCTTTTAACTTAATTAGATCAATTAGGTTATCCTTTTAGAAAATGGTTGAGAACATATTGGTTCTCTTTTCATAGTAAAAACCATAAGCTCTTCATCTTGTGTTCTTTGGAACACTTTTGCAAATCTCAACATATTTGCACATCCAACAACAATTATCATAGATCCATGAATATATACATATATTTATGAACACATACCATATATTAAAGCAATAATAAAACACATATCAAATATCAAAGCTATAAGCATGCTTGCATGCATAATAAATCACAAATAGAAAAGAAAATAACATGCACACATATACAATCACAAATAGAGAAGACAATAAACAACCAAGTGAATGAAACCTTATGGATTCTTCACCACAAATACATCCATTTTCTCACCACCACACATGGTTGATGATATTAAATCTCCCTCTTACCTATAAGGAAGATAAGATCTCCTTGGACTCCTCCTTAACAATTTTGTGTAGCTTCAACAAAAATCCTAACAAGCTTAAACAAATTATAAAGTCATAAACTATGGATGAAAAAGATAAATCATGGATCAATCATGGCTTAGAATATCAAAAATCAAATTAGAAACAAGAAAGAAGAATTTTCACCTTATAGGAAAGAAACTTCAAAGTGATTTTCCAAGCTCCAAATGGATGATTTTGTAAAAACTCACAACTAGAGATGTTCTTAGAATATGGTTTAGATTTAGGAAATGCAGTTGGATGAAATTTTTGATGGATGGAAGTAGATGAAGTGGTGTTGGCCGAATGGTGCTAATAGGAAAGTTTTGGAGTTCGTTTGGTATTCTAAGAAGGAAGAGAGACGAGAGAATAATGTAGAATGATTGAAATGAAAATAATGAAGTGAATATTAGCCCCCCCCCCACAATGCATGGCCATAGAGCTCAAGAAAAAAGCTAGCCACCTTTTTTGACAATTCTTACTTCATAATGGCCTTTGATTGTTTGGATGGTGGATGGCTTGCATCTAGATCTCCATGATTGCATTTGAGTGCATAATTGAATGCATAATGCATGCATAAATCTGAAAATAGCTATAGGAAACTCAATCAAATTTTGATTAATTTTAATAGCTTATTTATGTTTAAGTCCTCCTAGTTAGGTTTAATTAAAAGTTAGTTAGATTCCTTTGTAGTTTAGTTAATCATTAGTTTACTTATAGTCCTTAATCTTCTACTTAATTATACTAATACATTGTCTAACTAAAATTTGATAAAAACTAATTAGGTTTTAATCCATTTAATTACCACTCAAACCCTTTAGATTAACTTAATTAAGTTTTAGACTAATTATTCCATTAAGTTAGGTTTTAAACTAACTAAGCCACTAAGTCTAACCATTTTTATGGATTTTTAACTTTTTGGTTTAGAATTTTACAAGCCTTTTACGTTGGTAAACTTTTCCTAAAAGTGGTTCCTACAAACCCAAACGTGGGTCCCACAAGACAAACGTGGGCCAAACGTGGGTCCCACAAATTTTTCTGCATGATAAATATTTTTATCATACAGAAAAATCCTAAAAATTAAAAGATTGATATATGTATTATTCGGATTGGGTTTAGTAAGATCGCCCAGCTCCAAATAATCAAACAAGATTTTCTCCGGCCCAAAAATTATTATTTTCTTAACTCGGAGTAAATCACTCAAAACAATTAAATACAGTTATGAAATAGTCAAATTAATTTTATAACACAAATAAAATAGAAAACAGTACAATTAGGACAAAAATATAATTTAGTCAAGAGTTGAGGTGTTACATTTATGCCATCATGCCCTCAATTCTTTCAGATCAATTGGGATGCATTGGAAAATCTTGATAACTTGCCTGAATTAGATTGTTGTGGGACTTGGAGCATAAATGATGAATTATATCAGGGTTTGCAGTTTCCATCAAAAGATGTCGTGAAGTCCGCCCTCAAACATTATGTGATTCGCAGGCATTAAGAGTACAAGATTGAAGATTCTGATTCACGAATACTAATTACTAAGTGTCATAGATTTAACGAAGGTTGTAATTGGAGAGTTAGGGTCATACAAAGCAAGAGGTCGAACGTGTGACAGATTACAAAATATAATGGACCTCACACCTGCGTCAACACAGTTGTGTCATTAGACCACCGCAAGTTAGACTCCCGTATGATCTGCTCTTGCATTTTGGAGATGGTTAGATCAAGACCCGATGCACCTGTATGCTTAATTGTTGAGAGGATTCGAAGCCAGTTCGGTTACCAAGTTTCATATCGGAAAGCTTGGAAGGCAAAACAATTGGCCATTATGAAAGTTTTCGGGGATTGGGATAAATCTTATGAAGTGTTGCCTAGATGGCTAGCGGCCATGAGAAGAGACATGGAAGGCACAGTGGTAGAGTTGCAAGATGAAGAATGTTTTGTGCATAACCGACTTGATCGGTCGAAAAGAGTGTTTTCTCAGTTATTCTGGACATTTAGACTATGTGTTGCTGGCTTTTGTTATTGCAAACCCATTGTTCAGATCGATGCTACTCATTTGTATGGAAAATACCATCATAAGTTGTTAATTGCAACAACCCAAGATGGAGATAGAAAACCTCCGCCAATTGCATTTGCCATTGTGGAATAGGAGACAAAGGATGCTTGGAGTTGGTTCCTGGCCCACCTTCGGGAACATGTCACATAACAAGAGGGTATGTGCTTGATATCTGATCGACATAAAGGCGTCATACATTCAGTGAATAATCCACATCTTGGATGGCAGCCACCGAATGCGTATCATGTCTTTTGCATACGATACATTAGTTCAAATTTTAACTCCAAGTTCCAGAATAAGCACTTGAAAAGATATTTAATCAACACAAGTACTCAAAATTTTCACTTGTATTCTAATTTATTGTACTAATATTTAGTTCCTAATACCAACTCAATTCATATCTTGTATCAAGGTATGAACCAATTGCAATGAAATTTGATGTTAGGCTGGAGAAGTTGACAGCCACTACCGAGATGACAAATGTAACACCCCAATTTTTGGCTAATTACATTTTTGCCCTAATTGTACTGTTTTCTATTTTTTTGTGTTATAAAATTAATTTGATTGTTTTGTAATTGTATTTGATTGTTTTGTGTGATTTGCTCCGAGTCAAGAAAATAATAATTTTCAGGCCAGGAAAAATCTTGTTTAATTATTTGGAGTTGGGGGATCTTACTAAACTCAATTTCGAATAATACGTATATCAATCTTTTAATTTTTAGGATTTTTTTATATAATAAAAAATATTTTATAATACAGAAAAATCTGTGAGACCCACGTTTGTTTTGTGGGACCCACGTTTGGTTTGTGGGGCCCACGTTTATTTAGAAGGACCTACGTTTGGTTTGTGGGGTCCACTTTTAGGAAAATTAGTCAACATAAACGGCTTGTAAAATTCTAAACCAAAAGGAAGAAAATCCATAAAAAAATTGTTGGATTTAATAGATTAGCTAGTTTAAAACTTAATTTAATAGATTAGTTAATTTAAAACTTAATTAAGTTAATCTAAATGGTTTAAGTAGTAATCAAATGGATTAAAACCTAGTTAGTTATTCGTTAAAATTTTAGTTAGCCAATGTACAAGTATAATTAAGAAGGAGATTAGTGTTTCTAAATAAATAGATGATTAACTAAATAATAAAGGAACCTAGCTAATTTTTAATTAAACATAACTAGAAGGACTTAAACATAAATAGGTTTATGAAATCAATCAAAATTTGATTGGTTTTCTATAGCAATTTGCCATATGCACCCATTAAGCAATCAATGAGATTCTAGATGCAAGAACATCCACCATTGAATCCATCAATGGCCATTAGTAAGTCTAGTTTGTCAACAAAGGAGACAAGCTCCATAATTGATGCTATACAGCCATGCATTATGGGGGGCTATTATTCACTTCATAATAATTCATTCAATCATTCTAACTTATTCTCTCCTATCTCTTCCTTTCATGAACTCAAATAAAACTTCAAACTTTTTCTCCACACACCATTCGACCATCACACATAGATCCTACTTCCAATCTTCAAAAATTTCATCCAACACAATTTCCTAAACCTAAACCATATTCTAAGAACATCTCTAGTTGTGAGTTTTCACAAAATCATCCATTTGGAGCTTGGAAAATCACTTTGAAGTTTCTTTCCTATAAGGTGAAAATTCTTGTTTCTTGTTTCTAATTTGATTTTTGATGTTCTAAGCCATGATTGAGCCATGGTTTATCTTTTTCAACCATAGTTTATGACTTTATAATTTGTTTAAGCTTGTTAGGATTTTTGTTGAAGCTACACAAAATTTCTAAAGAGGAGTCAAAGGAGATCTTGTCTTCCTTATAGGTAAGAGGGAGAATTAATCTCATTAACCATGTGTGGTGGTGAGAAAATGGATGTAATTATGGTGAAGAATCCATAAGGAATCATTCACTTGGTTGTTTGTTGTCTTTTCTATTTGTGATTAATTTTGTGTGCATGTTTATTGTCTTTTCTATTTGTGATTTATTATGCATGCAAGCATGTCTATAGCTTTAATATTTTGGTATGTGTTTTATGATTGCTTTAATATATAGTATGTGTTCATAGATATATGATATCTATTGTGAGATGTAAATAATATGTTGAGATTTGCATTAAGTGTTTCCAAAGAACACATGATGAAGAACTCACGGTTTTTACTATGAAAAAGAGAACCAAAATATTTTCAACCATTTTTGAAAGGATGACTTAATTGATTTGATTAAGTTAATGGATTTTACAATAATTTAGAGGATGGAAAATAATTTAAAGATGATTTGTACAAAGAATGGTAGAATTCAGTCAAAAAAATGCTTTTTAATGTATAATTAATCAAAAATTTATTTTCTATGTGTAGACTAGTTAGTTAACCTAAAAAGCATTTATTTACAATGAATTTTCAAGAACCAAATAAGTAAACAAATTTTTATTAGAAGTCTAGTATAGAAAAGAAATAAATTTTAGACACTTGAAAAATACTTACCTTTGAGTTTTTAAAGTATGTTATCAGTTTTCAAAGTGTATTTTATGGTTATAATTAAATAAAGGAATTTTAAAAGGAAAACGTAGAAAATATCACTTAGTGAATTTTCTAAATGAAATGCTGTCAAAATTGATTAAAAATGAGCAAGTATTGAAGAGCGTTTCAAAATGACATTTAGAAAGCAAAGAAATATTTTACGTTGTTAAAGAATAAAATTAATTGTAGAAGAATTTATTAAAATTGAATTTTTGAGAAAAACGTTAGAAATTATTACTTAGAGTAATTTTTGTAAGAAAAATGGAAAATAATGTCTAAATAATATTTTTAGTTTTGGAAAGTTTAAAAATGTAATTTGGAACATCAAGAAATATTTTATACAGTGAAAAACAATAGAAATAGCTTATGCGTATTTAAAATAGTGGATTTTAAACTACGCGATTGAGAAAACGTTGAAAAATATTTACGTGATTGAAAAATGCGATAAAATGTTTACGCGACTAATGAGAATAGTAATTTTTACTGTCGGGCCAAAGTGGTGGACCCGGACATGTTGGGAAATAGTACTGTCAAGTGGAGACATAGTATTTTTAGAATTATTGATACTAAGGGTATTTTTGTAATTATGGTGACAATGAGGATATGTATGTAATTATGATTCATGGAGATACTGAGGGTATTTTTGTAATTATGGATCATTACATACATAGAGTGGTATGTCAATTTGGTTGAAATTGACGATTGACTGACGAGATGAATTACACCGTGTTACAGGTGTGATAGGCGTAGTGTGTTCATGTGGAGAACTTGGAGGCGTTAGTGTGTAGTAGATTCTATATGTGGACAGTTGGTAGCTCATCTGGGCTGTGATAACTGATAACACACACTAGTGATCTCGGCAAATACTATTCTTAATCAAGATCTATTGGGGACTGTCTGATACTATGCCTGGACGTACACAACATATTTGACTGTGTACCATTCACACGACGTATTTGACTGTGTGCTATTTACACGACGTATTTGACTGTGTAATAGTTGGTTGAGGCAGCCTGATGTGCGGACATGTCTACCGGATCATTCTCTCTGATTTTGTCTTTAGTTCCATGGAGTAGGAACGAGTCTGAGTACATGGCATATTTAATCTGCATCATTGTGTGAATAGTTATAATTTGATTTATGATATTTTACATATGTGATAATATGAATTGTTATATTAACTATTATATTTGTTTGTATTGTCATTTTCTTTACTGCTATGCCGGTAATGATGTAGATTGTCTCACCTCTTTGTATATATTTTTTGTATTATTATTTATGTTCTGTAAAGTCGTTGAGGAAGTAGAAGAGAGCGAAATGCTTGGATTGTCAATACAACGAGGAGCAGCAACCGAGTGACCCGTTCCGAGAAAGGCGAGCCTCGAGATCATCCATATCATATGAATTGATTGCGGCGTGGTATGTTGTTACCGGAGTATTTTGTCTTCCGATGATCTTCCCGAGGAGGATTCTTCGGAGGATCAGAACTTTAATGTTAGGTTTGGACTAGTTTTTTGGTTTGCTTTAAACCATACAGTTTACTGTTTTATTAAATAGTTTGTAATATGTAAATTATTTGTACCTATTAAAAACAAAATCATATGTATAATTATGATGTGTATGTAATAGTTTGTTTTATTTTATGTTCTGTTTATTTTATTTTATAATATAATGTTAAAAAAAATATTTTTACAACCTATATTATTATATATTACGAAATAATTTATAACTTGGGTAACAGTTTTATTATTATTGTTTGAAAATGTGACATCCCCAGTAGAGTGTTGCAACAAATTGGATTAATGTGATTCCAAAGGAAAAATAGAGTTTGATGTATGATGGTGGCCGCAGATTCGGTCATATGACTACCAATTTGTCAGAGTGCATCAATGGAGTGTTGAAGGGTAGTAGAAATCTACCTATAACTGCATTAGTTCAGTTAACATATACTAAATTAGTAGAATACTTTGTCAACTGGAAAGATGAGGCAAATGAGAAACTTGTTACTAGGCAAGAATGGAGTGATGATTTATTGAAGCATTGGAGAATAAACATGGCAAAGGCGAGCTCACACTAAGTTCGTCGGTACGACATGCAGAACACCAAGTTCATGGTTGAAGAGGCCTTTAATCCTGTGACACAACAAGATGGACGTTCTTATACTTTAAACCTGCGAGAAGGCCGATGTGACTATGGCGTGTTTCAAGCATTGCATTTTTCAAGCTCTCATGCAATTACTGTGTATGCTTCTATGTCACTTGACTCATTCAAGTATGTGCATAGGGTTTACTGACAGGAAAACATTTACAGAGCTTACGAGTTTGAATTTGAACCAGTTCAGGCTGAACTATGGTGGTCTGTAGGACCTGACATCACTTTGGTGCCTGATCGTGTATTGCTTAGATCTAAAGGTCGACCAAAATCAACTTGACTCAGGAATAAGATGGATTGACGCGAAGCAGAGCCGGCACAAACGTGTAGAAGATGCCATCAACCTGGACATAATTCTCACACCTGTCGCGCCGGTGAATCGAGCTCATTTAGGGATGATGGAGAAGGGCCATGTAGTTGATCTAGGACATATTTTGGTAGTTAGAAATTCTTGTATTAGCCAACCATGAATGTGTATTTTGGTTAAATATAATTTGTGTATTACTCTGTTATGATGGTGCATTCGAGTACTATTAATATATGTTAGTTGATTATGTGTATTACTTTTAATTGTGCCTTATTATTTTCTACAGTCGGTAATAAATATTATATATTACTTTTCATATTGTCACACTAATTCTTATTATTTTTTGGCATATTGCGTGATAGATGGCTTTTCGTGTAAACCCAAGCCTAGAGGATGGATTGGTTTTGGAGTTGCAGGAGTACCATGTGTCTCAGCACGTTTGGCAGGGACATGAGGACCGACATTTGCGTGTCATACGTGCTTAGAAAACAAAACATATGGACCCACCTGCATGCATTCTTCCATATCTGGAGCGAGCTGGCTTCTCGAGGGTTGCCCATATGGGTTACTGCAGCATCGATCACTCATTGATCAGTGCGTTGGTTGAGAGATGGCGCCCGGAGACACATACATTCCACATGCTTACTGGAGAGTGCACCATTACGTTGGAGGACATTGGTATCATATTAGGTCTTCCTATCGACGGCACTGTTATTACTGGCTTTACCCACCGTAGTGATTAGCTCGATCTGTGTAGAACCCTATTGGAGATTGATGACATAGAAAACCTCATATCCGACGGACGCATTGATATGACATATTTGTGGCAGCCAGCTGTTACAAAGTTAACCGTTGATGTTTCTGATGAGGTCATGCAGCAGCCTGCACGACATTACAAACTTAGAGTGAATGGGGGTTTCTTATGCCCGGATCATACCAGTAGGTCTGTGCACTTGATGTACCTTCCGTTGTTGGAGGACTTTGTTGTTACCGGGACATACAGTTAGGGGTCTGCAGTCTTGGTGTACTTGTATAGAAAGCTTTGCAAAGCTACGAACTACCAGGCGCGCGAGATCGGAGGAGCTTGCATCTTATTGCAGTATTGGGCCTGGTACAGATTCTCCCGACTTGCCCCTTCGCCGGCGGACCATCGTGAGCCCAATGTGTTTTATATGATTGCTGATCATGGTCAATTCCGTCCATTAGGCTGGCAGTAAGTTCTTTTCATATCATTTCTTTACATTTCTTTGTTCTATTGCTTACTTTGCTTTATTTCTCATTTACGTTCATAATATTGTGACTCATAAATAGGTGGTGCAAGCGTAAAGTTTTGAGTGATATTGTGACCAACATACTTCATTATTATCGCCGGTTCTTCGACCAGCTTAAGAATGATGAGGTATGTATTATTTTACATTTATTTGAATTAATTACTTATGTATATGGCTTCTTAAGTTAGTGTCCATATCATTTTGCAGATTATATGGCAACCCTACACAGAGGACAGGGTGGCATCACTTCCACCGGTTTGTGTGGCTGGTAGGGACATAACACTGGCAGTTGTCCCTCTCATATGTGTTTACATTGTTGAATGGCACCAGCCAGACCGGGTGATGCCCCAATTTGGTCTTGACCAGCCCATCCCACGGAGATCGCACCATGTTGACAGTTTGCACTCAGTTACATTGACAGGTAGGCATGATGAAAATTGGTCAGCGACACTTGTTGTTTATATAACAACATGAGATAATCAAAGGGAGAAGCTTGTTAGGAGAACCCCATTGCAAGCACCGCTCATCTCGCGTTCTGAGTACATGCGTTGGTATAAAAGAATTACTAGATGCTAGGTGTCTACCACCGGTGCGTCTATTGGGAATGCGGTAAGCTCTTTACCAATTCGCCAGTTACTATATGCATTTTGTAGTGATTATAATGACATAATTTTTATCTGTTTCTTAGGTGGACATTGCAGAAGATTGATTCAGTGCGACCAGTGACGATGCCGCTCGAGAATCTGCTGCGCAGATCCTACATTCATTGCAGGAACATGATCGCATTACCATAGAACATCTTCGTCCAGCTCCAGTAGCAGATGACATTGCAGGGTCACCTGAGGAGTCCAGTGCACAGAGGATGCGACATAGAAGGAGGAGAGGGTTAGCGAGTACTCGGACGCAACTTCAGCATCCCGAGGACTCTATTTTTACGAGCCAGCCCACGACTCAGCCTCCTACCACTGTTACCACTGCTATCACTCCAGATATAACTGCTACATATCGGCCACTCAGCTACCACCTACATATCACCCACCATATCCACCATACCTACCACACCCATATCTACCCTATCCTTACCCGTCTTCGGGTTACCCACCATATTCTTACCCACCACACCCGTACCTGTCACACCCTTACCACCCCATATCCTTACCCACCACCGAGTTACCCACCATACCCATCACAGTCAGGTCCTTCAGCTGATTCTTTTCACAGACCACCGCATTCCGATGCTGGCCCATCTCATTGATGTGTATATGAGAATGTTATATTTAGTGGCTTTGACTAAATTATTGTTTATGATTTTTAATTATGATTTTGGTATCCTTGTTGGATTGAACATGTTTGCTATTTTATTTGTATTGCTGATCTTGGTACTATGGTGGAATTAAACAGGTTTGTGTGCTTTTCGAGAGGTTAATATGTAGGGAAAATTCTGTCAAAATTTTCATAGAATCCGAATGCCTAAACGCATAAGCATTTTGATTTTAACGCTCACAATTTTCTTTCAAATTTCCATAGAATCACAATTTTATATTATTTAGTCTGTATTTGGTGGTTATCTAATACTAAAAGGGACACCTAGTTAGTTGTTACCCTAATCTCATGTCATTGCTTGTTAAGTAGGATAATCTTATGTCCAAGTAACCAATGAGATTGTGAGATGACATTGGTGGCATTCACTTTGTATATGATAAGAGAATACTAACAAATATATATAGGTTGGAGGGTGGTGAATGTCATATCACTTAATTTCTTTAAATTTTAGTCCATGATAGGTAATGTGTCGTGAATTTTCAGTAAAATTACTCAAATTTGAGCGTTCTCTAATTTTTCCATAAATCATCATTTATGTCTAATTTATCAATTTGAAAATATAAATTAACGTTATTTTTTTTACATAGATGATGATATAAAAGAGTTTATATAGAATAAAAATTCAACTCAACATGTAATACAAAATATAATGATTTTTAACGTAAACGATGTGTACCTACTACCTAATATTCATATCCTCCAAAAAAAAAAAGACCTAATATTAAACTATGTATAATCAGAGTTAAGTTAAGCCAACAAGCTTGACGATTTTGTACAAGTTATGCCAAACACTATGACGTATTTATTGTTCTAGCAAATTTCACGTAAGATCGCGTCAAAGTTTTCTTCAAGACAATCTACGTAGATACATCAAAGACTTTGGCAGATATCTACACGTAAAAAAAAATAAAAAATGTCATGTAAGATTAAAATGTAGTAATTTAAAAAATAATTTTAAAAACATGATATTTTAATAAATTATTTCAAAAATAATATTTTGATAATTTTTTTATCACTAATGACAGTTTGGTAAAAAAGTCTTGGGCTTAAGACGCAATCAAATTGGTGGATGGGTCATCCACCATGTCATACGGAATCGACGGCAATTTTGTATTTAGAAGGAGAAGAGTTTTCTTCCAATGGCGCCCGCGTTCGGAATCGGCGCCAACGACACCGTACAGCTTGCTCCGTCTATCAAATTTGATTTTATTATTTTAAAAAAGAAATAGGCGAAAGGAAGAAAAATGTTTAAAATGGTCTAAGTGTAAAAGGGATGTAATGTTGGTCATTGTTACGAAAACGTAATCCTCTGTTGTGGAGATATACAGATCAAGTTACAGATTGGAGAGACAAAATTGAAGAGAGAAAAGATAGGGGGAGGGATGGAAAGGCAATGAAAGATTACCTCAATAGATAACTAGTAAGACATCATAACTATTGGTTTTTTATATAATAAATCAATGATAATTTTAACTTGGAGTATCTATCACCACATTTTTTTTATGTAAAAAGTTAATCACACATTTTTTTAAGATATATGTACTGTTTATATCTTTTTAAGAACATATGATTTAATGAAAAAAAATAATTAAAAAAATTATATAATAAATAATATTAAAAAATATAAAAAATAATATAAAACAATAAATAAAAAAGTCAGAGTTATTTTTTTATATATGTTAAAAGCCACCATCTTTACAAATAATCTTTTCTTTCCTTCCCTTCTTTTAGACGCAATTGTTTTATTTTTGTTTTTTACGAGATGTCATCACATTATTTGATTATAAAACTAATCTTTTATTCGAGTTTCTATGACCCTAGCTATAAGGTGTATTTGAATGCAATTTGCCAACAATATCTTATTCAATATTATTTTATAAATAACACTTCATGCTTTTGAAAATTAATATTTATTTTTATAATATTATATTTATCTCTAAATTTATACAATGTCATATCAAACATTTTTTAATAAGAATTTACATATAATCCAATAACTTAACATACTATTATCTTTCTTATCTCGTTTAATAATTAATATAATTCAAATAACATTATCTTTTTATAAAAGTTAAGCAAACGGCACAACAATCTACTGCATAAATGCACGAAATATACACACTACATAATTGATGAAAGAAATTTGTCAAGAAAGTTAACCAAAAAAAAAAAAAGAAATTTGCCAAGAAAACTGTTGCAGGGTTTCTCAATGCGCAAAGGGGAAAACACACCCGCGTGGATTAACTAGCTTTACACTTTTTTTTTTTGTTACAACTTAACTTTACACTTGATTAATCACAACAAAACAAATTATACAGATTTCTTTTGGGTTATGCAAAATGCAGATATTTTTAACATTTAAGTGCGGAAAATATATACAAGGCAGTGCCGCAAACAGCAAGGCCCTACCAAAATAAAATCTAACCATATGCGACTTATACTAGCAAGGAAAACAGGCTTTTAGAACCATTCCACCATGCACCTTGGATAGAAGCTTTTATCTGCAGCAACATGGGTAGCAGCTAGTAGTTCTTTCTGAACTTTCCGCCTCTCATAGAATACCGAGCATGAAATGGACGTGCACTTCACACCACTTTCCAGAAGCATGTCCCCGCCTCCACAATGGTGACATATCTACATGAGAACAAAAACAACAATTAACACCACAACAATATATTTATATATATATCAAAGCATCAAATTTAAGAGATTTACGGTAAGGAACAAACAAGAAATGCAGATCATTGATATAACGAGAACTTGCATCAAACCTGACCTCAGATAGCAGAAGTTACAAAACAGATAATTTAATGCAAACCAAAACTACATGCTAACAACAGTGATGCAACAGCTTATCATTTCCAAGCAGATTTCCTCTATGCATGAAATAACCTATACGATCCCCTCAGCAAAAGAAAGAAAGAAGGAGAAGACCTACACTATCTCTAAAGAATCCTTAACACGATTACAAATATACCAATATACTTACAGCAACAAGATGTTGCATCTCTTGCTCCAACTTTGAAGTTTTACTAATCACTGCAGTCGCAGCAGCTACTCCATTTTCAGAACATTGATTGCATAAATGGGTCGATGCCTGGACCAACCCACCACAAAGTACACAATGTTTTGAGAGATAGTAATAATCAATTCTGGTTCGATGGAAATTCGAAGTGTAAGTATGCTTTGCAGAAGCTTCCCTTATGGGGCGGGGCATCTCTGAAAACCACTGGTTTAGGTCAGCACCAACAAGCCCAAATACCCGCTGTAGAGCCGGTATTATTTGTTTATTAATGTAATATAAATCATTTATTCTAAATGGGGAATCAATTGCCAAAACTTCCAATGGATCCACAACCATATCAACCAGGCGGGCTCCGGGCTCTCCATGGATTACAACATAAGGTATTCTCTCAGCATAACGTGGTTCTGCCCTAGGATCAACCCTCATTGCCTTAGTGGCCACAATTGCAGCAGGAGGAAGTGATGAGATCCTTGCACTGTAGGTACCCAAGCGAACCTCCTTAGCAAAGACAAAATCTTTAAGGGAGAATCTGCCTGAAAGAATCCTCTTCCACTGACGTTGCAAATAAGTCTTCACCTGCAGGCAGCAAATAAAAAGGTGATAAGCATGAATTCAGGTTAAACAAATATTGTAATTTTTCAGATGAAGTATCCAGAATAAATAGTTGGAACTCAGTTGTTTCTGTGTATCTTTTCTTCCTTACAAAGAAATTGCTTGAACAAGGAGGGAAATTAAGAGAGCATGAATCTGAGCAGAGGGCACAGAAGATAGACTTTTCACTGAGATAATTTTCATTATGAAATGTATTGCAAAAAAAAATAAATCAGAATGCATGAATACAACATCCAAGTAATTGATTCTGCAGAAATTGTACAGCAGGGACAAATACAAGACAATGAAAATATGCATCAGAGTCTCACTATGTACCACAAAAATGTGAGACAATTGAAATTCAAACCCCACCCCACAAATTTTGGCCACTGCTAATCTCCTATAGCATGCGAGCTGAAGATGATTTTCTACCCTCCAGGCAATAATGAGTAAACATCGAAACCTTTCTATCAAACTCCATTTTAACTCCCCTCTCAATTTTTTTACCTTCTCATTTTCCACCTAATCAAACATGCATTAGCCTATTTCGGAGATATCATAATCACTTTTAAACAACTAATACATTTAATGTGATGTACATAGGAAAGATGTAGCATTTATACCTCCAATAAATCATGATGCTCAAAAAAGAATCTCAAAGACTGCTCCATTATCTTTGAAACTGCACCACACGTGTCCCTGCGAACTGTCTCAACACCTTTGGCATCAAAAACAGGTTCAATTTGATCAGGACTTTCATAACTGTAGCCAACATATCGCTTCTTAGTAAGGAGGAAACAAGGGTGATAAACTTTCTCCATCTTCAGGGTGACAGGACTAGGATTCATAGCAGTGATAGCAGAAGCAATCTCACTCCCAATTTGGAAGGATTCTTTGATAGTGCGTCCTTTAAGGAGGACAAACATACTGCAGAAAACACAGCCACTTTACTAATCTATTTTTATTTTTAAGCTCTGCCACTTTACTAATCATTTCTTGATAAAGTAATAACAATCATGAAGGAGATGATACTATGGTCAAAATTAGACATCATATGGCCATCATTCAATTGTTAATGAATCCCAGCTAGTTGTGCGTACACACTTTTGTTGGAAAATAATTAATACCAAGGGAACAAACACATTTTATTTTCAAGAAATTACCGATGAAAAAGTTTGATTTTGCAATTATGCAATTACTAACAATCATCTCTTTTACATGTGAAGACAATATAATGATGTAGGGCAAGAGGGGAATCATAAATATGTATATTCAGAATTTCTTATGTAATTTTCATGGGGAATGTCTTTGGGAACTTTGTTAGTTATTTTAGATAGTTTAAGAAAATTATGCTAATTTTTTTTTCCCTTTTGATAAAAGAAGAATTCATTAAGAAAAGGAAAAAAAATAATAAAAAAGTTACAAAGAATACAACAGCAAACAGAAGAAGAAAAGAAAATACATCAGCTCAAAAGAGCAACCCAGTCCCTTTGCAAGTCTGACCAAGATCCATGAGCATAAAGAGGCTAAAAAAACCATATGTTAAAATTAGTATACTAGTAGGATATTATATGAATCAAGAATGTTATAGAAGAGTTATTGTCAGAAAGTCTTTATCATAACTTATATTGTGTTTCCTATTTTTATTAAAAAGGATTATCCTAGTATAAATGAGCCTTTAAGGCTTAATATATTCAGCAGTCATGTTATAATTTCAGATCTTAAGGTTTTTAAACCCTAGTTCTCTTCTTCCAACCCAATCTCTCCAATTCCTCAAACTAATTCTATTAACAAGCTGATGTCTTTACTATAACAATTCCGACAGTGGCAGTCTAAAATTTGCCATGCAGGATATCAGAGAGGAAAAGATATTGGAAATTTTCGTGTCTACAGCACACAAGCCATATAAGCAGAAGGGTATAATTACACTGACTTCCCCTGGAGTTTGCCTTAAATTACACTCACCTCCCCTATTTTGAATTTTTATCAGACAAATACCCTGTGGTAAAACTTTTTCCAGACAAATATAAACCCTATGTGCAGCCTTCTGTACAGGTGAAAAATTGAAAACAAGGGAAGTCAGTGTACTTTCTGAAATAAGAGAGACGTTGAGTGTAATTTAGGCAAATCTCAGGAGAAGTTAGTTTTAATTGACCCTAATTAGAGATATTGTACAATGATACCTATCAGTATCTCCATAAATAACTTTAGCATTCCACTTTTCATGTAGATTTACAAATGATATAGCCTTTTCCAGTGTACTACGGCCACATTGAACAATACTGTCTGCAAGTTCTGCACAAGGCATGCGACCACTAAATCCAGCAGCGGTGTAACCATATGTTACATTTGATATGAGCTTCAAAGCAAGCTGTCTTGCATTAAATATCTGAAAAGAAAATTGTACTATTGGTAATTTCTATTTACATTATGCATATACATGAACCATATCCTACATCATCCATAGCAGATGCAATTAAATCTATGAACTGCAGTAATATATGAAGGTTAAAATACTTAGCATGCATTCAGTTGGAAGATTTTCATTAAATTTCTCAATTAATATTTTAAAAAAATTCTGGAATTTTTCAGAAAATCCTCCACACTGAAAAGGGCCATAATTTATTTAAAATTATTCTTTTTGTTAAGTCTGGGTAATATATTTTATAAAATAGAAAAAATGATACTTTAAGAAGAACATAGATTCTAAACGTTTATAATCATATGGTCTTTTTAGTCTTTATCTTTACTAGTATACTACTAATATTAAACAAATATAATGGGCAACTAAGAGACATTAAATTCGAATTCACATCCATACCCGCTGAACAACTTGCTCTGAAGGAGCCAATTTTTTTATTGCCTGTTTCACCATTATTCTAGTTGACAAGATTTCTTCCAATAAGCGGGGCAGTACACCTCTGCGAATCTGTGTGACAGCACAGTACAGATTAAAGTTACTTCTCTCCACAAAGGTCATTTGCACCATTACATGAAACATACTGTGCCTAAAAGATACAAATAAAAAAATATGCTAATTGAGTTATGGGAAAAGGTTGACATAACAGTTTGTCAAACTGAAAAAGTAAAACAACTACTTGCACTAATCTTGATGAAACTGAATGCTGTGAGTGTGTATGGGTCTTTGGGACTATGATGGACTAAACAGAAACTGGCCCATAATTCTCAGCAATTTACAGTTCTGTCAAATCTATGTCATTCATTCAGCTCCATTATTATTAAGTTAAAGGCTCCTTCATCTGTATAATGAAATATAAAGAAGATGGATGATAGTGGGTCAAGACTCAAGAATGCTCAATAGAAAAAACAAAGATTGATTGAATCACAATGATCAGCTAACGAGAAACTAGCCCCATAATTTACAACAATTTACAGTTATGGAAAATCTATGGCATTCATTCAGGTCCATTAGTATTAACTCTAGGACTCTGAAATATAAAGGAGTTAGAGAGTGGGTCAAGACTAATGAGTCATGACTAAATAGAAAAATAAAGATTGACTGAATCACCTTGGAAGGTACAAACATAACACCATTCGGAGTGAGCAATATTTGATCTTTCAAATTCTGCAGAACATGTTGCTCTGGTGAAAATGAACTAACCCCAAGCGTGTTAGCCTTCGATGCCACAACTTTGCCAAGACACGTACAAAAGCAAAGGTTGTATGCGATTATCATGGATGGATATAAAGACTGGAAGTCAAATACAACAACAGGATCTGAATAAAATCCTGATTCTGGTTCCATTACTAGGGGCAGGCATTCCATGGCAGGTTGAGAAGCAACCTAAATGAGACAAAAATGAGTTGTAAAGCCCTAGGATACAGGTGGAGAAAACAAACACTAAAGTGACTGAATAGACCTTAAAAGAAGCCCCAGAATAACAAAACATCATAGCAATTACGACAAAGGGAAAACAAAAGTCATAGAAGCCTGTTTAATACCAAAAGAAAAAATGCTGACAGTCACAGTTTGACTAAGGGAAAACTTGATAATTTGAATAATAATACAAACCTGTTTCAATGAGTAAATAAAAAAAAATGCTGATAGAGATACAAACTCATTGTGCAGAATGACTTGGCTGGTTATATGGTCCTTGGTGATGCCTTGAACACAAAGCCAATGCCCAAGAACCATTTTAATAACGAAATTATCCATTAATCACACTCAATCTTCTTTCTCATAACTAAAAGAACACTTCTAGAAGAAAAGTAGAAAAATAGTGAGAAAATAAGAGATTTCTTAAACATGGTTAGCCTTATTTGATATTACTAGTAGTAGACATGGTATGCAATAACCATAGTACTATACATTTAAAGATGCCTGCCCAATTAAGGTTGGTTCCTTTTTGTGGGGGAGAGGGGAGTGAGAAGGAAATAGGACGAAAGTAATGTGTAGAAGCTTGGGAGAGCATTTATGGGAGAGATGGCTGTGGCTGCAGAGGAGAGTTTGGCGAGCAACTTTGTTCAGTTTTCTATTAAAACTTCTATCTTTTGGCACAAATTGTTCTACTTATACTGAGCGTCTGGGTAAAAAAAAAAATTGTTTTCTTATCATTTTCTTAGTTTTGAGATCTACTTCTTCCTTGTGCAAGAAACAACCAGTTCATTAAATAAGGTTTATTAGTCATGAGAACATCATCTAAAAGAAATTAAAAAATAAATAAAATAAATAAAATGATATACAATATCAAATAACTGGATACTGTAAAAACTGCAACAGTGCAATTCACAAATGAAATCAAGTTAGGAGGGTGGGTGGACAAATGGACAAGTATACCGAGCACAACTCAACTTTGTCCAGATAAAAGAAAGACCTTCAGAATAATATTACAGTATATAATCTTATTATGTTTGGTTTATCATAGGATCACAAACATTTGACATCATAATTAATTATCCACAGATAAAAAGGAGAGGATGGGAAAATTTTGTGGGAACCTGTTGATTTCCAGGTGAGATGGCGAGATAATTCTGTGTATGAGCCAACCTCAAAAACATGGATTCAACACGGTATTGTGAGCCTCGAGAGAGAACAGAAAAAAAGTCTATGCCAAAGACACGAGCAAGTTCTGATGTTCGATTCACCTGCAGAAGAAAAATAAACAGGAAATAAGGAAAGACTACAAACCAGTGAAATCACAACCATAAAAAAATTGCAGTATACACACACACACACACACACACTTGGTCTCTGTCAGCATGCATTTGCATTGAACAAGAAATAGAAAATGTAACTGTTACTTATTTTTAGACCCCCAAACAAATTATAATAAAGCTAATTAACGAACCCAAAGAGCCATAGGTTCACAAAAATAAGTGAATCTATTACTGTATCATCCATCAGCTTTAAAGAAAGAAGCTTAAAATAACTCGTGAGAAACTTAAAAAATATACAAGCACCCAACCTATGTGCATATAAGTAGTCATTAAGAAAATCCGCATTTTGGCAATAAACTTATCATGCTACTGTACCATATCAAGTTGGTTTAATATCTCAAGGTTCAGCTTTGCTCTCTCTGTAACATATTTGATACACTGATATCTTGCTTGTCCAGGACCACTTGAAAACCACTTTGTCAGCACCTTGTTGTGAATTAAAGGAATTTTTCGCCTTAATACAGCTTCAGCTACAGCTTCAACTGAATATAAATTCAGCTTAACTTCTCCACGGATCAGTCGCCATACATTAAGGACAATTCTGCCACCTACATGAACTCCACTGGCATGTGTTCGTCCCCATTCATCCTCAATTATTGAACTTTCTTGTACACAACAATCTACACTAGGGGTATCAAGGATGTCCAGTTCCAAGATACCTTTTTCAGAAGTTTTGGTATCTTCAGAAGCAATCCAAGACTCAGATGGAGTGCGAGACAAACTATTAAGTAATCCTAAACCAAGATGTGAAGCCCTTTCTGCTAGAAAACCAAGAGAACATCCTTGAATATCCCAACCCATCAAAATATCTGGGTTAGATGAAGATACGATCTTTATAAATTCTTTTAACAAGTGCTTTTCATCAGTGAAGATCAACACTTTGCAGCTCGATATGCCATCAAAACTTCTGCAAACCGATGAAGAAATACAGTGTATACTGGTGCATGATTAGCTCGAAAGAAATACAGTGTATACTGGTGCATAAATTTTGTCACCAATAGAAAACCAATCAAGTAATAGGTGATACAAAACAAAGTGACATTACCATACCTGTGACAAGGTTCAAATTTACTATGCAAAAGAACAAGAACTTCAACAATAGAATCACTATCATTCTGAAAACCAAGAGCTACAATGTTGATGCCATCAAACTGAGGATCAGGTAAAAGGTCTCCTCTTGATTCTGCAAGAACCTACCAATGTTGCAGTCAAGTCAGACGTAAAGTTCATTTTGAAAAAATAACTAACAAAAGAAACTTAATTTAAATTTTAAAAAATGTAATTCAAAGATAATACAGGTTCCCAAAAAAATTGTAATTTTTAATAACAAGCAATATAAGCCAAAAAGAATCCTTAGTATAATAAAGATTCTGATCACTTGTTGCAAGTATTAGTCTCAGCAGGTAAGAATGACTACTAACCTTGGGTTTTTAATTCAATATTATTCAAAAATAATGGATAAGATTTTGGAAGAGGATAACTATAACTATAGCAAGCTGATTTGATAACATAAGTAATAATAATAACAATAATAATAACAATAAAAACAAATCATCAGCAAAAAAAAGTTGTTTGTCTCTGTGTGTGTGTGTGTGTGTGTGATCGTCACCAAATATCAAGCATCTAATTCTTAGTGAATGCTAGGAAAAAGTTGTTTTAAACTCCATATACCTAAAATAAAGTCTTCAAATCAGAACCCAAGATGCAAATTTGAGAGACAACAAAGAACTCTGGAAGACATATACACAATTTTGGAGGCACAAAAAAATTAGGAAAATACTATCTCCAGTACCTCTATACTAAGTAATGTCAATTGCTGTCCGCGTCCAATACTTGCAGGGTCTCGAAATCCAATTTGACTTAGAGGGGTAAAACTTGATTTCCCATCAGGGCCTGATATTTGAGAAATATCTTGTGAGCCATCTAGGCATGCTTTTACTCTTTCTGTTTGTCCTCCATTATTGCATGGAGACTTCTTTTCTGCACCAGCATCTTGATAGAGCGTAGGCCTAAGAGGAGGTCCAGAAGCGCATTCAGGTACATCCTTTTCCTCTGCCTCAGTTTCTTGACACATTTGATTTGGAATATGCCCCAGGTAAGAGTAGATTAGTATAACCAGATTGACGTATACCCTCGCCATAATCAACAGGCTAAAGAAAAACCAACAAAATTGCTAGAAGATTTGCCAATGAGTCACTTATATCCCAATTTGAAATTTCTCATTTTTCATTTTTTTAAAAAAATGTATACCCTTCAGATGTGAAGGCTAAAAAGTTTTTTTCTTCAGTGAATTTCCAAGAGCAAATAACACAGGTAAAAACAAATTACTGATCACATATGAAATGCACAAATGTTTTAGTAGATACCTCTCTCATCACAAAATAGCCATCTATGCACACTACCTACAGAAGGAGGCAAAATATTAGGTGTTAATAGGTATAGGTGAGAGCCATCATTTTGATAGTGAGTGGAAACACCCTCTGTCCCATGAGATTTAAGGGGTTTAATTGTAACAAACTTTTTCCAAGTTTTCATCTCTTTCTGGGAATCCTTTGCAGAAATGGGAAGAAAAACATCCGGAGCATTCCCTTCAAGAAATAAACAAAAGCTGGTCAGAAGTTTCATCAAACAGCAGAAGGATCAGGCCAGAGAACATGGAAGAAGAAATAACATACTAAAATCAACAACAGCAATAGTGGAGTCGGTTACATAACATACAAAAATTGAGTGTAGAAATTTCATAAAATGCCTCACTACCTGGTTCAATGAGGTTGCCAAAATTCATTGGGACTGTGGCAATAGTGCATCTAAACATGTCATGTATATGATTAAGATGAACATTTAAAAAATGCAAGTCTCAAGTACCAAGATGAGGGAGACCATGAATAAAATGATAGCATTTTGTAAAGTTTTGCTAGCCTCATGAGTTTCTACAAAATATTAGCTTTCATAATCCTATTTCCACTGCCAAGGTGGCTGCTTCCACACAGCCACTTTCATGCCAGACCCATGTGTCTTCCCAGAAAAACAATAGTAAAGCAGGCACCCTGCAGTGTAAACGGCATTTTTCTATCAAAGTTTCTTTAAAAAGTTAAATCAAATCATCAACATAGTAATTTCAAATAAATCAGCATTCAATCTAAACAATGAAAGAATGCAGTCAATATATGAAAGGATATATGCTATAAACTTTTCTTAAATGGTTGGACCTCTGGACACCTAGAACAACATAAAAGTTCCATCTCGGTTTCCTTCTTAAGAGCTGAATACTGGGCATCCCACAGGATGAGTTCCCCCAAAAAATATAAATAAAGACTGACCAACAGATAATATTAGTATGTAACCTAGCACGAGAGAGGCTTTCTTGTTTAACAATAGGCATGAAACTGAATCACACATTCACCAAAATGCCTCAAGAGGGTTTTCTTGCATATGGTTATTCCAGTTAATTTCATCATGTGATTACCCTTCAGTTCATCAACAATGGGTTCTGAGCCGATAGTCTCACGCAGCAAATTTTCACCATGCTTTTGATTTTCACTTAGCAATACTTGCATGTCACTTGCAGCACTTTTGCCCATAGCATTCTCATTAAACTTCGTCCGACCATGTTGCATGAAAGGTATGCTTCCATGAGAACTTTGATCCACGCAATTATGTTTGCCAAACACCTTATCATCAATGCATGAGCTCTGTACACTACTTGAAGCTGCAGAATCAGTTTGCTGACACCCCTCAGGAGCTCTGGTATTATGATCAGCATCTGTTCTCAACAAATGAGCATCTGAAAAGGGATTTGGGGTATAGGCGTCAGAAGCTACAGGTTTTGCATAAGCTGTATTAACCTTAAGGTTTTTATCCCTGCAAGCCTCAGAGTGGTCTATGGAATCAGTAAAATATAAATTTTCAGGATTATACAGGTCTGGTCCTTGGCACATTAAAGAAGAACTTCTATTTGTGGAGTTCCTCAACACCATACTTGCTTCTAGACCCTCCATTTCATGTTGACCAAAACATTCATCTTTTGGCATACTATACTGTAAAAAACAATCACTGCCAGCTGGAAGTGGCAGTTTCCCACACACTAAATTATCATGATTGCCCACTTTAAGATCACAATTCTTCTGGAGTTTTGTTTCTTCTTCATCAGTTTTTATTGTTTTCAAATCCAGCTGTTTTTGCCAAAGGCATGTATTTGGTCCTTCATGCCTGTCTAAAAGAAGCTTTTTAGTTGTTTCAGACTCGCATTCAGCTTGTTCAACTCGATAGGATCGCTTTCTCCTCATCAAGTCCCGCAAAGAGCAGTTAACCAATCTATGTACTTCTTTTAATTCTGAAGCACCTTTGCCCACATTTCTTATAATACAAGCACTATTTCTAACCTCATTTCTGGTCAAGTAATCTGAGTCAGCAGAATCTCCAGTTTCACTTTCAAATGGACGAGTCACATGCAAAGTAGCATGTTCTCCATTGTTATTGACCTTATCAGTCATGGAAAAAGGCAACGACCCCCATTGTTTATTCATTTTATCTTTAATAGCTGTACTCTTGTCAGTATTGTGCAGTACATGGTACTCAGAAGCCTTTTTGGATTCACTATTTAACTCTTCTGCAGAAGAGGTTCCAGCCATAGCACATGGACTTGAGAACTCATCAGCAGAACCATCAACTTGGGGTATCATACTGTTTGATGAAGCCTCAATAGGACGACTGAGATCAGAGGAACAAGAAGGCTTTTCCTTTGATAACTCCAACTCAAGCATATCATCAATTGAATCTAGAATATCTTGACACTCCTTCTGGGACTCACTCTCATAAGCCATATTAGCTTTCTCCAGCATCTTATCAATTGTTGCAGCAGGTAACAAGGGACTCAAGATCGTTTCACAAACAAGTTCATCGTCAGAGTTTATATCCTCTGCAGCTTGAGAAGTTGCAAGCCACCTAAGAAGATTTTGCGCTTCCTTATCTGCAGCCTAAAAGGCGGGAAATACAGAAATGCATGAGATAATTTCAAAAGAAAGAAAGAAAACCAAATGTTAAAAATTGCCATGATATATCTAAAAGCCCATTAGCTCCATTTGGTCTTGTAGATATCGTTCCTGGATTATTTTTAAGAAAAATGAGAAATATTTATAAATGAACACATTATTTTCTTATTTCTTTAAAAGGTCATTATGAAATTTTTTATAATTCATAATTAAGTATCGATAAATACAGCTGTAAAAAGAAAACAAAAAAAAATATGGAAAACATGAATCTTTTATTAAAAACCTAAGGAAAATATTTCCAGCATGGAAAAATTTAAATAATTTTCATCAACTTTCATTTAGGAGGGTAAGCAACACATGAAATCATGGAGTCTCATGTTCAGCTTTCTCTTTTGGGTGATGAAAGTCTCATGCTCAGCTTTATTAATGCATGCGAATGTGCACCAGCAGAATAGCAAGTTCTAGTTAAAATTTGCACTATTTTTGTAATTAAGATAAAGACAACCAGCAATAAGATATATTAATGGAGATAAGTGATGCCATGCCAGCGTTTGAAGAAAAAATGAAGATTTAACATTGAACAATCCTTCTGATTAGATCTTTTTTTCGGATCCTGACTACATGCAGAGCAACTGATCATAGAAAGAGAATTGATATTATGCGGCTATTTTGTGCCAGCCGGGGGAGGGGGCGGAGTTCTATTTTTATTTTGTAGATTGTTGAATTAGAGGGAAGTAGGTAGAGAAGGAGGAAAAGAGAGAATATAAATTGATAATGATATTAACTTGATGTGTTGATAATGTGTTTTAATTCCATAACCTAGTACACTTATTTATACTAATATTTAGGTCAAATACTAACACTACTAGTATTGGTCCAAGCCCATTAACATAAGACTAATAACCTAATAAGTAATAACCCTAATATTCTCTAATACTCCCCCTCAAGCTTAAGCTTACTAAGCTTTAAGCTTGTTACAATTACATCTTAAAGAAAATAAACTAAAAACATAATGCGCCAAACAATGTGACAGTGGCAAGCAACTGAATGGGATGGAGATAGGGCCAATGCATCTGGGACTAAGATGGACAGGGCCAGTGCATCTGGGACTAAGATGGACAGGGCCAGTGCATCTGGGACAAAAGTTGGACAGGGCCAGTGCATCTGGGACAAAGTCGAGGCCAGTGCATCTAGGACAGAGTGGAGGCTAGTGTGAGTCATAACCAACATAAGTCACCATCGGAATGATCGTCGACGGGAAGAAAAAGTCACCAGTAGCATGATTCATCTGTGGGAGAGAAGTCACCATCGGAATGATCGTCAATGGGAAAAGAAGTCACCGCCAGTATGATTCATTTGTGTGAGAGAAGTCATGACAAACACTAGCATTGAAGTATATGTAGAGATGAACTTATTCCCATTCTCCCCCTCAATGCTATGCTAGCAATGGAAAAGAACCAAACAGCCAAAACCAGAGATAACTGAAAAATCCAACGCAAGAAAACAAGGATCTGAGGGCAGATCGGCGTAGAGGAGGCCAAGGCGAGCCCGATGAGAGGAACGGCGGCCGGAGGGGTGGCTGGACGCGCCGTCACGAGCCGAAAAACAGGCTGCGCGGTGGCTGGGTGGCTGCGGCGAAGGGCGGCGCGTTACGGCGGCGTTGGGGTTGGGCTTCGGGGGTCTGGCCGGTCGGAGGGAGGCGGTTCCAACGATGTGGTCGGCAGCCGGAAAGGAGGCGGCGGACGGCGGTGGCGGTGGCAGCGGCAAGGGAAGGGAAGACGTCACGGCAAGGGAGAAAGGTCGGCAAACCGGAATGGAAACACGGTTGACCAGAAAAGATATAGAAAGAGGGTGCCGAAAGGAGAACTCGGCAACCAAAGGCGGCTAATCAGAGTTCCAGATCTTTGGGAACTCGGCAGCGAAAGTGATGGGACAGGTCACGGAGGATGGTACCGCTCTGATACCATGTTGAATTGGAGGGAAGTAGGTAGAGAAGGAGGAAAAGAGAGAATATAAATTGATAATGATATTAACTTGATGTGTTGATAATGTGTTTCAATTCCATAACCTAGTACACTTATTTATACTAATATTTAGGTCAAATACTAACACTACTAGTACTGGTCCAAGCCCATTAACATAAGACTAATAACCTAATAAGTAATAACCCTAATATTCTCTAATATAGATGACATAGATAGCAGATATACATAATAGGGAGAAAACACACACACAGTCTACAAAATAAACACTATACAATAATAAATACCCCGACCCCTGAATAAGGTTATCTTCTTTAAAAAAAGTAAGAATTATTATGAAATGTCCTATTATTCTAGAAGAAAAATTATGGAAAAAGTTACTACCTTCACATCCAACATTCCAATCATTTCAGATGATTGCATTTCATCAACAGTCAATAATTTGAGACTCGTGTCAGTCCCTTCCTCATGCAATTTGGCATCTTCACATAATGAACATGGTGGTGATGCCGAGCCTATTATGTCCGTTTCTCTGCAACAATTCAAGGGTTCTCCATCAGTATTGTTAGGCTTCACATGTAAGATTTACCAAATTTTCCATCATGTAACAATGGCTGCACACAAACCTTAATTCCTTCTGAGAAGGAGTCAAAGATAAAGAGGTTTCAGCTTTACTGCACAATTGAAGAAGTTTTTTCTCAAACTCAAGACCTACAGAAAGAAGTTTCATAACATCTTCTGGAAGTGGTTTTCCAGGATCAGGAGGCATACTAGCCTCATGAATCCCAGACCTTTTCTGCTGTTCCTGAAACAATATAAGGCAATTAATTTAGCTAAAACCCAGACAACATAACATGTAAGAAAGATGTATTGAAAGGTTAATAGGTTACCTCCCATATTGGTACAAGTGACTGAACCATTTTGACATCTGAGCATGTTTGTGAGAGAGATGAATACATTTTAAACTGCTGATTAAGAATCTCTGCCAGAACAGAATACATCTTTATAATCAGCAAAGAAAACAGTAGCAGAAGACACCATTACATATTTAAGTATATATGTATGCACGTGCATTTGTGATTGTGAGTGTCAATATGGCCATGAAACCAAACAAACCATCCACAGAAGCATCTCCCTCAAGCTCGCAGATGCTTTGACGTTTAGGGCAGTGAGCCTTATCATTAGAAGAAGCACCAAATTCACAAGGGGGTGACCACATCCAATCAGATGGGATCATGGAAGATATCCACATTTTTGACTCTAAACATACATCAGCACCTGGTTCTGCCTAATAAAAAGATTATGATATCAATATAAATAAGGGACATATATCATCAAACCAGACAACAATTTGGTAGTTAAATAAGAAAAAGGAATTAGGGGATTCTTTGAAAGCTGAAAACATGCAAGTCAGCTCACCATTCTATGCTGGCTGTTGATATTTAATTTATTGCGAGAAGAGTCTGGTATGGGATGGCGGAACTTCATCTTTGATAGGTGCAAATGACCCATGCCATACAAGTTGTAATCAACCTAACATAACAAAAAAAAATTATATATCTACAAACATGAGACAAAACTAAGCAAAAATGCGCCAAAGAATTGTGCGTTTGGACATCTGCAACAGATAGAACTAAGTAGTTAACAATAAGTCCCTTGCATAGTATAAGGCAATCAACTGCGAACATTGATTCACAAACACATTCAGTTTACATAACTCAAGAAGCCATTTGAAAAGGCACAAGATAGATTGAAAATTACCAGAAAAAAAATGTCATTAACATGTAACATTAACAGAAAATCTATTATCAAAAGGTACAAAGTAAAATGAGCAATTCATTGGTCAATAGTTGTTTAAATGTATCACAAACAACATATTAAAACATCCAAGCACAAGATAGTAGTAGGATGTTCCAAATCCACCCAAGCTACTCCAACCATATAAATAAGGAAAAGAAAACAAAATTAGATTGATCGAATTCAGCAGGTGAATGCAGACAGATACATAAATGTCCAGGGTGTGATAAAATGCCATGTAAGTAACAACAATGACTAATTTAATCAGAAAATCTCTTAGTAAATTTTTTTCTTGCTCTTAAAAAATTTCTTCTTTTATTAAAAAAAAAAAAAACCAGAAAATCTTTTTATGATGTTTAGTTGCAGTTACTAAACTACAATAAGTTTAAGCCATAATAATTCATATGAAAGTACATACCAGAAACTGAAGAATAAAGGGAATATGTGATTCATGAGGCTGTAAAGTTTTATTAAGAACAGCACCAGCCTGAAAAGGAAATGTCATGATGAAAGCTTATTCTCAGTAAAATGAAACTAAGATGTACTACTTTCAATAAAGACTTTCCACTTATCAAAAAAACATTGTAGCATTCTGAACGAAGTGAAAACTGCGATATAAGCAGCAACCTAAGTATAAGTAACGTTCAGAAACTGTACCAAGAGAAGATTAGCTGCACGGGAGACATCTTGTGGATAATATCTTAAGCATCCGTCAAGGCTTCCCATATATATTTTTCCTTTTTTGGTAAGAACTAAGACGGCTTCCCATAATTCAAGGATGCTATCATTCTAGCTTGTACATTCAAGTGACATATGCATACCGTGGAACTGTGCATGTGAAAATATATTGCAAAAGAAAAAAAAAATGTATACAATATCTGGATACAGGTATATCTTCACAAATAACTCCTCAAGTGAATGATAACCATAAAATTTCCTTGCTCGTACAAGGCTGCAGCCATGTACATATTGTCTCATTGAACCAGCACCGCCTTTAAGCTGTAGGAGATGAAATGAAATTTGTTGATGCCACATCTTTAATATAAGAAACTTTATTTATAAACACACACACACACACACAAAAAGCACAAAATAGAGAGTACAAAACTCATTCTAACTCGTACAACAATACCTTCAAGGCTTTCTCGAGAGAAGCAGCTACCTTATAGGTGTATGCATCACCTGTGCAACATCAAGAAAAATGAATTCCAAGTATTAAGTTACCAAATCAAAATGTAAAATTTATCTGAAGCATAAATACTGAAGAAACTTAGATAAATTAAAAACATCATCCAGATGAAAAAGTAGAAGAGAGAAAATAAAAAAATGAAAATTCCACATGGAATAATAAAACATTCAAATATAAGTAACTCGTTTACTAGAATTATTAGAAAAATGAAACAAAATTCAAACATAAGATACAAACAAACACTTGCTACAGACAAGACGGGGACCAGTAAATACGTGAATTCTTAACTTGCTATTACCTTCTTTGTCTGATTGAAGTGGTATATCTGAACACGGCACATACATATAGGGTAAAGCCTACAAAGAATAATCCGGATAAACAATTTAAGTTTAACCATAGAGTATAAAATGAAAGATTGAAAAAAAAAGTAGGGAACTAAATATGAAGCTTAACTATGCATCCGATTTCTCAATCAATAATGGATAAAAGACAAACAAATTTCGTGTGAGTGTGATCTTACTCGATGTATGTGCAAGCAAGTCTTCTGGCCAGAGGGAGTAGAACCATACACTCTTATTACAGGAACCTCGTTCACTTTTCCACCTTAATAGAAAATTAATAAAACAATGAAACACAACAACTTTATTAAGACCAGAAAATTAGTGCATAATTGAACAGACACTGAAACTTCCAAACGCAGAATGAAACCTAAAATCGTTGTCGTTTGGTGTCGTACCATGGAAGCTGCTGTAACAAATATCCGCGCCTGGGATCGGCGGTGCCATGTAATAGTCGATGGAGACAATCCGAACACTGAAAATCTCTGAATTCGACTCTGAATCTGTCATTTTTTTCCCTTTTAATTTTGCTTTCTTCAAATCACGAAGAAAGAAGCATTTACCAAATGACGAGCAAAAGAAATTTTGGTGTATTTATTTTGGCGCTAGGTGGTTAGATTAGAACTTGGACGAAGTTCAACTTCAAAACTTCTCGCTCACGCTTTATTTTTCAAAAAAAAAAAAAGGCTTCGGGTGAAGGTGATTGAGCTGGCCCATTTTCGGCCCAAAAATGATCTGCTTGGTCCAATTTTCAGCCCAAACTTTAATTATTTATATTGGCATATTCATCGGAACAGATTCATTTACACAACTTCCCCTAAAACAGGAAAGAGGGCCAGATAGCATATTCAAACAACAGCATTGGCAAATTGGCATCACATTACTGGCAAAGTTCAGCTGCAAACCTATTTTTGCAACTCAAGGAACAGGATGTGCTGTGCTGCCCAACCTTTGAATTTAGTTAAACATAAAAAAAAAAAAATGTTGTTTCTTATTTCGACATTATAGCTTTATTTGTTCTATCAACAAAAAGCAAAGAACAATGCAAACTTAGAATGAGGAAGGGCTTTATAATAGAAAGGAGAAGGAAATGGTTCAATATAAATGTAAAAATCAAATATATATATATATAGACTGGAGAATCAATAAGCTCAAGTATCTTTAAACACAATAGTGGCAGGAAAAGAAACATCTAATAAAATCAGAATTCAAAGTTGCAGAAGAGGCCACATCCACATATCCTCTTCAAATTGAGACACTGTTGGGAATTCCCATGCCAGTTAGTCCACCTTCACTGGTAGGGTAAAGTAAGGTGTATGGCATCTTAACTGGTCCAACTCGGTTTTTGAGTTTCCCATCATTGTTCCTTCTCTTGATTCTTTCCTCAATCTCAGCCAGTTTCTTTCCAAAATTGTCAAATGCTTCCAATGGCTCCAAATCAGATGTCCAGTGAGGAGTGTCTCTCTGTCCAAGGTACACCTCATCAGAAGAATGCCTAGACAAGATTTCTATGAGTGAAATGCCAAGAAGAGTCTGCAACTGTGCTGTGATTGTTTTCAGAAAAGCCTTCTCAGGAAATGCCACTAGTTCATCATATTCTGGAGTTCCTTTCTCGGGCATGAATCGCCGGCTTATAGTTGGGCGATTTGGGAGGTAACCTGCATAAGGGTATTGTCCAAAGTTGACTGCTGCGTGGAGAGCTGAAGCAATCCATATAATAATGGTGCAAACTTCAATCAGCTCTTCACGAGTTTGCATCTTTGGCCACCAAGGCTCATCTTTCTTGTCACCATGACCCTCCTCCCTTAATTCCTTCCACCAAGATTGTAGCTCTGCATCTTTCTTCACTGTGTCATCTTCCTTGTAGTAAAAGGAGCAATAATCCTGAACCCATTTCTTGATAGCAAACCAAATCTCTAGCCCGTCAACTGCATAAGGGTAATCCTCAATCAATAGTCTAAGGCCATGTGGAGACGTTAAATCTTCAACAGCCATTCCTCTGAAAGATGCAAACTATGTATCAGCTCATTAGCATCAAAATTTCTCTATGTTCTATTCTAATGTGATGTGATGTCATCCAAGTTAGTTTGGTTATACTGGTATATATGTTTCCAAATAGGACAAGTTAATGTTATATGTTATCATGTGCCAAATAGCTCAATTAAAACCATTAGTACTTAGCAACGGTCATGTGCTTGTGTGGTTTACCTCTTGACAAGATCTGCGGGCAGTGCTTGCTCAGGGAAAATCCAATCCTTATAAAGCACAGATGACATCTCCATAGCATACTTAGATGGAAAAACTGTTGACTCTAGAATGCCACCTGCATTGATGAGGATTTGTCGCGCAAGTGCATTTATATTCATGGTGTCACGAAAGTGAGGATGCAATAGTTTATAAATAGGGTGAAGCACGCTAAGCTGCCTGTTTGCAGCTATAACGAATGGCTCAATCGCTGCATGAGTATGTAACCTGTGACAAATGGAAAGATATCAAAATTTAATCAGTTATAGATAAACTTAGTTTGTGTTTGGTTTCTTCGATAGAACTATACCAGTGGCTGATAAGTTGATGATAGCCCGAGTCATTTACTGCTACATAAGCTTTAGCCAATTGCCAGATGGAATTCTCAACACCTTGTTCCGCTGGCGTGTAAACTTTACTAATGGCACCATATTGATCTTCTTCAGGATGTGGCAAACTCAATTCAATGGCCAATGGCTTTAAAGTCCCATTATTTTGCAAGAAAAGAACTGTCCTGCTGGCATAAATCTTCGATGAAGTGGAATTTATCCTCCTCAAGTATGGCATCAGTGCATCATGGTAATCTAATATGAACAACTTCTTTTGTCTAATTGCCTATTCAACCAAATACAAATTAATAGTATGAATCAGAAGACCAGATAAAAAAATCAATTGACTTTGACTACAAAGCTGTCGCAAAATTCCTATAAAATTTTATTGTCAAAACACAATACCACATCAAACTTGAAAATTACCTCATCTACAGTGAGCCCATCCAGGTTGCTCTCAATGTGTTCTTTCTTCATTGTACTGGTTTGATCACCATAGACTTCAGGATCTAGCTTGGTAGCTGGTGGGAATTCCTGCAGTTAATTTTGGATGATTGTGAGGGAAAAAAATCATAGTCAATTATCCACTGGGACATTGAACCTATTAAGTTTAGGAAAAGAAAACATGATAATTGTAACAGACATACTATTCTTTAGTTGAATTCAATTGATTTCAATTAATTAAAATCACTTAGGCTTACTTGGAGGGAGCGAATTATGACAGGGTTTACACCAGCCAGCATCTCTCTAGTAAATTCTTCATCAGTTCTCCATGCAGACTTATCCTCTGCTCCATATCATTAAGAATGCCATTATTATACGGCAACGGTTTATAAAATGCATGATATTTCCAAGTTCTTGTAAGTAAAATAACATGTTAAGTTACCCATGTGGCCATGTCCATGTAAGTTGACTAAGAATCATGCAAAATACCTTTAATCACTTGAGGTAGGGGAAATTTGAGGAACCTTTCACCATCAGTTCGGAGAATTTCTTTGAGCATCTCTGCAGGGATGTTATCCCTAATATCCTTAAGTATACCCTCAGGCACCTTAATCCCACCTTCATAGAGTTTAAGTACAGCTTCAAAGCTATCAAACTCATCAGGGGTGCTGTCGAATAGAGATTCCAGCTCGGGTTTGAGAACTTGAACTACGGATTTCAGTGCATAAGCAAGAAAGTCTGACATTTTCAAGTGACCAAATCTTTCATCCCTCGGAACATAGATGTCTAAGCTCTTGGCAAGATTCAACCTACTCTCAATATTAACATCTGCTAAGATAACAACAGAATAAAGAAAAAACAGCACTTCAGAACTTTAAGATTGCAACAGAGAAAAGGACTGAAATTTGTACTCCAAAATATTTTAATAAAAGTAGACTTGAATGAATAGCAAAGCAACCAACATAAAAAGCCTAACCTGACTTTGAGGGTGGTCTACCAGTTCTTCCCCTCCGAGGGTAGGGATATTCAGTGGACCCTCCTAGAACTGGACGAGCATATTGTGGACCCTTATCCGGATTGCCCAAATCATTGTAGTATGCATAATCATAGACCCTGTCCCACTCTTGGAGTTCCCCTCTTCCATCTCCTCTTAAATTCTCTAGTTCTTCTTCTCTGCACTTAAGCAGCGGCACCGGTGTTTCACTTGGAAGGTATGTCTGCAATACATCAGCAGTCCAGTAACTATATATGTAACTAGTAATATACATGCATACTGTTCAAAAGATAGTTAACATCGCTGAAAGTGCTTGCATGATTGCTGTGTTTGTAGTTTTACCTTGTTGCTGAAGAAAATGCGATCCTTTCCATATTTGTCTGCAGGGTATACCCAAGAGTTGCAGATAAAGTGGATATCACCTTGGCCTGGAACATTTTCAAGTGTCAAGCTTCTTAGGTAGAACTCACTATGATGATTATTTCTTATCAAAAATGCTCCTGGTATTCCTATTTCCTCGTCCCAATCAAATGTAACGCTGAATGCCGTTTCGCCCGCTGTCAAGATCAGGGGTGTGATTGTGGTAATCCAATCCTCTAGATATGCAGGCTTCCCAAGTTTTCCTTTCAAGCCATTCCCTTCAAAATTTGTCATCATAATATCATTACGGTGCCATAGTTAGTAAAAGTTTATGCAAATATAGATAATTTCCGATCAGACTGCTTACGAGATGTAGTAAGTACTAACAACATCAACATAGATAATTTCCGATCAGACTGCTTACGAGAAAAGTAAATAAATAAATATGTTACCAACGAAAAAAAAAAAAAAGGCATCAGATATATAGAGATGAAATTAGACAGAGTTGCCAAGAATAAGAGTTACTTTGATGAATTTAAGGATAATTTAAATATAAAGCAGCCGATTGAACCATAGTGGGCTAGCTGGGCCCACTAATGTTTCCACTTCGCTCTTTTTTATCCTACGAACTTTCTCTTCCGTACGACACTTCACTGTCTGTGTCCTTCGGCGAAAGGAATTAACGTTCGGGATGAAGTAGGCATGGCCCAAAAGAACATATCACGGTTAGGACCGCATAACCAAGCCTTTGGGATAGTTTCGGCCCTTTATAGGCTTCTTCTTAAGGTTTTTCTCCTAACAGGACTCTATAGCGTTTGACAAAAAAAAAATTTCACAAAAATAGATAAATGAGAACTCATCTATTTCACACTAGTAGAGTTGACAGAGCCTAAGTAACAATTACTTCTAATTTATTTTAACACGTATACAACTGGATTTTGCCAAATCTGCTAGTGTGAACAATTGTAGCTCTATAATTTATATGGTGATAATTAGATTTAGACTCCATCACTGACCCTAGCTGAGCTAACCAGGGGTAGTTACACTTTTGTCCAGTTAGTTTGTGTGATTACGTGGAGATAATCCCCTGTAGCATAAGTGTACTGTTGTATGCATGCACAAGCAGCTGAACTTGTCCATATATATAGCTTACACATGTACAGAAACCCATTAGATATCAATATAATGCACACTTTCATCAAATTTCTCTCTGAATTCTCTGAACCTTATGAGTATATATGTAGTTATCATTCCTATTCATATAAACAATTATTTATTATTTATTAGTAATTAGACTCCCTTTCCTGTCATGGGTCACTATCTCAGTATAATTAAAGTAAAATTATTTCCGCTCAAATTTTTTTCTTGTGCGCCTTCTCAACTCTCTCTCGTGGTCTCGCCTTACCATTCTATTTATTTTTTGTGGCGCTGTGTAATGCACTGCAATTGTTTCTCTGTAGCGTTATTATCTCTTTTTTAACACCACTTCATTGGATTGGGAGTTTTCTCTCTCTCTCTCTCTCTTCACACAATGCATTTCTACTTCTCTTCTCACTTTCTTTTTTTTTTTTTTTTTTTTTATTGTTTTTTACCTTTGATAAATTTGTTTTCTTGTTTTTTATATGATAAAAAATTGAGTGTTTGGTACTTTCTCTCTTCATAATGCAATCACATCGCGTTTCTACTTTTCTATTTTTCTATTTTCTTCTTGTTATAATTGTTAATATTGTGTTTCAGATTATTAAATTAAAGATAAGTTTAATAGAAATTTATTTAGAAAAATTTAATAATTTATTAACTTAAGTAAAATTATAAATATATAATAATTATAGAAGTATATATATATATATAGTTAGAAGTGTAAAAAATAATGTAAAATTACAAAACAAAAGATATTTCATAACAATTTATGGTGGCATATATTTAACTAAATTATGTATAAGATATTAAATTAAAATCATATTATTAAATATTGTGAAGAAAAAAGAAACATACAAATAAAACAAAATATATAACATAAAATAAATAAAAAACTAAAAATCCCGCGAATTTCACAGGAGGAAATACTAGTTCTTTATAAAGCGTGTACGCTGAAAACTATAAATCAACAAGTTGACTCCTTTTATTTTAATTAAAAAGAAAATTTGACTCGTGGTTGAGACTCATTCTTACAAGGAGTCTCAGCTTGATTTTTTTTTTTTATGTGATTGAACTTAATTACTTGGTCCTCAAGAATGAAAGAAAAACATCCTTTTAAAAAAGAAAAAAGAAAAGAAAAATTCAATATATTATTCTGAATCCTAATTATAAGCTACCTGACGAGGGCACCACCAAATAGTCACTGTTAGTCCTTGGAAAGATTGACTCAAGTCATGACGTAGAAAATTCAGAATTGGATTCCCTTCAAGCTTTTGATATAAGAATGAAGGGAAAAAAAAGGTAAAAAAAAACAGACGATCTGCTTTCATATAGGTATAAACAATCAAGTTAAAGGTTTTGCTTATTATTATTTTCTTGGCCAGACACAAATAGGAAAACTTCATTATCACCGTTTATTACTATTTTCTTGGGCAGATACAAATAAGAAAACTTGATAATGAAACTGAACAAGACAAGTATATTAAAACAGAGAGCACGAAGCAACAAGCAACCATTACAGACACAAGAAAGAGAGAAAAAGAGGATTGTACGAGGAAAACCTAGGAAATAAGAAAGAACTGAGGAAGTACTGACCAGTGTCAAAGTTTACAGTACTTATGAGTTGGAGAGAAACCCGTTTGCCCACAAACTCATGAAGACGATCTAGAAAAGAGGCAGTGAAGTCGTTGAAGTCCAACACATTTTTCTTCATCAATACCACTGTCCCTCTGATGCGATCGCTCTTGTTCTTGTTGTCCTCGCCGGTGAGGGCATTTACTATGTTTTGAAACATATCTTCCTTTCTTTGAGAAGCAGAGAGCACCTTAGCACTTTTTCAAAGTAACAATAAGGAAACACTGATCAAATGCTTTGTGTTGTAAATTGTGAATTGTGAATGAAGTTGTGTGCGTATTTATAGACAGTAGAGACGAGAAGAGATCAACCTATGTGTTTGCCAAGTAAGCAAAAGAGAAGAGAACAAACACGGGATGCAAGATATTAGTTCAATTCACAAATACGAAGCTTCCACTTGTTTAGCCTACGAAGGATTTTTTTTTTTCTTTCCTTTAATATATTTTTTCGATTCTCTCTTTCTTCAAAGTGAATAGGATGAAGATGATCTGTCTTCTTTTTTTATCTTTTTATTTATTTTTTTATTTAAATTTTAAATAAAAAATAAATTAAAATAAACAAAATGAGACATATAATTAAATTTAAAATAATTATTAAAATTTAAGTGAAAAAAACAGAGAAAGAGACATAAAAATAAAACAAATGATTTTCATCCAAGTGGATATATCTTTTCGGTAAATTTCACATTAACTTGTCTTAACCTTCGTCCTTTCTTTCTATGATCTCATCCCTTTGGCTTTCAACTCCTAAGACACACTGTGGCCGCCTTCCTGATGGCTGTTAGACCAAGTTTATGGTGGCATTTGCCAATTTGCAATCTTTTACTAATATATTTTGCACATTTTTCCCCTGTATCAATTATTAATTACTATAATATTTGGTAATTTGCACTCTTCCAGTCAAGGAGAATTTGATTTATTCAACATTCACAATTTTCCTTCAGAATTAATCAAAAGAAAACTTTTAGACGATCGAGTAATATTAAATATATATTCCAGTTATTTCAATGTCAAATGTCGTAAAGTAATGTTGTCAATTTGTTTAGAAATTTTACGTTTTTACATTTATAACTATTATATTATGTATGTATAAATCAATAAAATTGTCATATACCATCAATCAATTTGTTTCCGTTTATAGTTGTAAATGAAATCTTTTCGGATTTGATTGCAATATTTGGTTGTAATATTATTTATTTTATATAAGATTGCAACATTAATAAATTTCTTGGGGCGGAAGTCTTGTAAAACTCCTTGCCTCCTTCGAACGCGTAGGAAAATTCGAACGAGATAATAAACGTGTCGTAACCAACTTTCAAACAATAAATACACTTGATGCTATTAGGTTTGTTTAGGAGGAAAAATATATACTTATATGCAGCGGGAGTAATATTTGTATGTTAATATAGTTCCATAGAATAAGAATAAAAATCAATAAATTGGAATAGAAATTTTATTTTAATTTTATAATTAGATATAATTAGAAAAAAAAAATGGAAAGTGGTTCTATTTTTTAGTGTACGTAATACAATACAAAATAAAATTTAAATTAATTTAAATGATATAAATATTCTAAATGATAAAAATGAAAAAAAATAACTTTTTTCCTTCATATATTATATATATTTAAAATCAATGTTTAAGATTAATTTTTAAACAACTTAATATAAAATAAATCTTGATAATATATTTTTATTTTTAATGATTTTTTGGTTACATTATCTAATGATTTTTTCTTATAATTAATATGTTATAATTATATGTTTTATGATATTGATACAATATATTAATTTTAAGATAATTTAATAAAAATTAAGATTAAAATTTTGTTCAACATATAAAAGAGTTTACTTATATAATTTTATATATCATTTTATAAGTTAGTTAAAGGCATATTAGAAAATTTATATAGAATTTAATTCTACAAAAATAGGAATCGTAATCTCATCTCTTTTTTTAAAGAAATAAGATTATATAAATTTGTAGAATGTGATTTAAAATATAAATGTCATTTTATATTTTTTTCATTAACAAACATTAAAATCCTTTGAAAATTCAAAGATTAAAGTTGGAATAACATGTCATTCATTCATACTAAATATTACTTTAGTGATTTTGTGATCATTCATATTTAATTTAATAATATTTTATTTTTAATATAATAATTTGTATGATTATGGAGTCTAGTGTAATACTATCAGATTACACAAAAATTCCTCGTTTCGGAGACGTCTGCTCCCTTTCATCGATATGGCTGTGTCATTTCTGAATGTACGTAACTGATGTTTCTTAGCTAAGTTGTGACTTGAGGCTTCTTCATACACTTGGAAGGCACTAGTTCTGCTGAATTTTTGGCAAACCTTGGTGCTCAAAACAGTGTTTCTCTTCCCAAAAAAAAAAAAAAAACTATACACACACATGTATATAGACCAACTGTGTATTTTTAAGAAGTACAGTGATGCAGAATAAAATAAAATTATTTATGATTTTAATAATTTAAGATTTTATAAATAATTATATTATTTAAGGAATTTTTTTTTTTTGTATTTTTAAGAATTTTATCATTTTTTAGAAATTTTATCTTTTAGGGATATGTATTTTTAAGAAAATATTATCTTATTAGAATTTTGAATTTAATTAAGATTTAACTATAAATACCCTCATGTTTATGTTATTCAAACTTTGGCATTAATAATAAAATTATTAATGTGTTTTGGAATTTCAAGAATTTTGATTGTCCTTTGGTTCTACATCATGCAGTTTTTTGGATTTTGAAATGATTCCAAATATATTTTGTTATGAAAAAATCCAAATATATATAGGTGTTAAAGAAATATTAAATTTTTTAATGTATAGAATTAATGCAATTTTAAGTTGAAAATGATAGTTAAATAAAGTTTTTCCTAAAATTGATAACTTTAAAAGTTGAAGTCCAGACATTACAAATAAAATTCACATAGATTACAATCTATTTTCAATATAACCTATCATTATTAAGTTTATATAGATCGATTTATTTATAAAAATATATAATATTTTTTAAAAAAATAAATTACACATCTCTCCCTTAAGGTATGTTTATATTTTGTTGTCCTCTAATCTATTTTGAAAAAATACATTCATCTTTTTTAAGCAATAAAAATGCACTACACTTTAATCAATTTTTGTATTTTCCATTAAAAATCTAATAAGGTTGAAGGCTCAAAGTCACAATAGTCATGAGCTAACAGGGTCAAAGTAGTAGGTGTTAGCCACCATTAAAGTGTAGTTTGTTGTCTAATTAACTATACATTATTAAAAATATTCTTTAAAAAATTATTAAATACTTTCTTAATTGTCCATAGCCTACGCTAGTAATATCATCTGGTGTCCAAAAACTAATACGTGCAAGTTCAATTCTATTGGCTGGTAGCTACTGCAACTTTGAGTATTTAACTTGTTAGAGTTTTAATAAAAAAATATAAAATTAATTAAAATGTAGTGTATTTTTATTTCTTAATGAAAGAAAGATATTTTTTTAAAAATAAGAAGGGAGAGAATGGAATTTAAACATAGGCGAATAGAGTATAATTTACTCTCTAAAATATGTGTATACTATTACTCTTTGCATTCATTAATTTACTAGGTGTGAATATCTGTAAACGGAGCAAATGAAAATCTGGGGCCAACTCCAACTGGAAACCTCATATTTTAAGACTTCTACTTTTTGGAAGCTCTTTATCTTCAATCTTATTTTATGGTACTCCTATTTTACGTTATGAACTTCGCTCTTTGTGGTAACCCACTATCTTTATTCTCTACAATATTCTTTTTATAGTACTTTTATTTTATTTTGATGGTCGCACTCATTCGCACTTTCAATTAATGTGCCATGTGCTCCTTGGACCTTCAACTGTTGTATTTTTATTATAAAAAAAAAATTATTACAAAGTTAAATTTTGTTTTATCCTTATCTTTTTATCTCTCTCCAGCAACTAATTTAGCAACTAGTATTTATCCACTACGTTTGCTTTGTTTTACCCGTTGGACTTTGCTTGCACGTTGCACTTTGCAGTTTGCTAACAACTTTCCAATTGTTGTTGCCGTGCTTATCTTTCTCAACGTCACTTTTGTGATTAACTAGTGTAGAAGCCCGTGCAACGCACGGCAGAAGAAATATGTAAACTGTGTTAAGATAATAATGGTTCTAAATATAAATTTATCATTTTTTGTTGCCACCAGAAGAAGAAGAAAAAATTATAGTGCCATTTATCATCATATAATGTATTTTCAATTATTTAACATGACATTATATATACTTGCAATGAGTATTAAAAGACCATGAAACACTGCAGCACAATCCGTATCACAACTTTGCAGCTATCAATATGCATTTAGATAAAACAAATTACGGGATGAAGACCTTAAATTATGAAATCAAAATTGTTTATTGTATCGAAAAAGGGACATCTAATTATTGGATTTGTTTATAATTGGGTCTAAGTATTTGCATTCAAAAAAAATAATTTGTTTGTAATTGGGTCTAAGTATTTGCATTCAATTTTGAAGTTAGGTGGATGTTAAGTTACAACTAAAAGTACTTAGTTAGTGACTTAATTTCCTTATATAAGCAGAGTAGTCGTTCATTTTTTAATATTCTACTTGTTCAAGGCATTCCCGCATTTTAACCATCAACAGAATATTCGGGTTGTTTTCTAATAAATTGTCAGATGATAATCATATTTTATTCATTGAAACCCTTTGTTTTTATGTGGTCTTCTCACCTAAAGTCCTATTATTTCATCTTGATATAAAATAATAATACGTATTTTAGCCATATCATATCTAAATGTAGTATATATCCCAAATGCCTCAACTTTGATCTACCAAACTTTATGAAGCAGAGTAGTCGTTCATCCTCAAGTTACTATGGCACTTATTGATTTCAAAATGACAAACAACTTGTTCAAGGCATTCTGTAGTAATTGGGTAGGATCCCTTAGGCTGTAGGATTTCCTTAATTTTTTCCGGCATTCTCTAAGCCCAGTTAAACAATGAATACTTTCGGAGACAAGGAAGCTCACCTACCAAGCTCACCTACCAGCTCTCACCTACCAAGCTCACCTACCAATCTCACCTAATATTCAGGTTGTTTCTAAACACAACAACAAAGTATATTTTTCCTTCGCTTGAAGAGATTGTGGCATCTTGTTACACTCATCAATGAAACCTCATCTAGATTAATCATCATGAAATTTAGAATAAAGAGGTTAGGTTACTTGATTGATGCCTAGGTTAATTGAATTCGGTGCTTAAATTGATCTATATATATACCACATAAGACTAAAAATGCTTATAGGCATATACTTGAAAACTATATATCCTACCAATGTATAAAACCTTCATCAAACCCCCCTTGATTTACTTGATTTATGTAAACGTACTACAATTTTAGGTAATAACTTCGGTTATAATATATATATATATATATATATATATATATATATATATATATATATAAATGAGTTACAACAATCCTACCAATGTATAAAACCTTCAACCTTGATTTGTAGAGCAATTCGCATATATAAAAGGCTATGTGAAAATCGTTTGAATAAAAATAGCGTTTGTATATCTATATATATACCACATAAGATTAAAAATGCTTATAGGCAATATAAACTCCATATATAAAAAGGCAAGCACTTGAAACCAAATTTAAATCATCAATAAAATCTAAACACTTTCCCTACAACCATAACCTTTGTAATTGGATGTGTAAACTAATAACCAAAAGTTAAAAATGCTTATACAACAATAAAACATATCAATGTATAAAACACAAACTTAATCAAAATATATAGGGATGAGTTACAAGGGCACGATTGTGTAGAGCAATTCCATTAAAAAGGCTATGTGAAAATCGCTTCAAGAAATATATTGTTTCTTCCTTTCAAGTTACGCACAACAATAAAACGCAAATGAGAGCAAAAAGTGTTCCACCCTACAGTTATCCTTGCTTCGTTAAGTTTCCGTTTAGGAAGGTGAAGTCCACATGCCCACTTGCTTCCATCCCCTACTACGAAAGTGATGGAACTGAGGTTAACATTGAGGCACGATTGAACAAATCCAACAGGCAGAGGCTACAGAAAAGCAGTACAATAAAAATATTAGAAGGACTAATTTGTAAAGGCCAATGTACAATATAAATCTATCTTTTATATAACAACATTAAGTATTTTTTAAAAAGTACCTAACATGATGGTTATTAGCACTATAAGGGGTTATTATTATTTCTGCATCAATGGAGGGTCTCCAAAAATTCAAATGAATTGTCCATTTCTTTGTCGAAGTCACTTCTATTTTGTTTAGGGTAACTTGACTTAATCAAAAAGTATGATTATCCAACATACTTGTAGAATAACCTTAGTTTTCGTAACCAAATTACATTAGTGAACAAATATAGACCAACCAGTTGTTAGCAAACTTCCATCTGAAGTTTTTTCAAATCGGAGACGATATATTTGTCCATCAGCAGCACCAATGGTTGGTTTACGACCTATATGTGAGCCAAATTCAGATGTGATGCTCATAGGTAGAACACCATAACCCTTGAAAATAATAAAGCAATTTAACATTATAATCCATACCTTGTAAATGTTAAAATATGGGAAAAATCATTGAAATCACTTTACAGTTACTACCTTGGCAAACTCATTATTGACCTCAACGGCAATTGGAAACCTTCTTGGATAGGATGTTGAAGCACCATGAGCCATTTTTTCGTGTAAAGCTATTTGAAAAACAGCAACTCATCAAAATAGATCATTCAATATATTTTTTAAAAAATATTCATATGATACAAACATTTAATAGAACGAAAATAAATTAATTATCCAAAATAACATGTTTTGAGCATAGAAGCAAAGTAAATAATACTAAAAATAACTTAAAAGGAATTAATAACTGGAAACAACTTTTCAATTTATCTTTGTTACGTTTTCGATGTAAATAATTAATAAGAATTACAATACGAAAAAATCATTTTTTTCTTCTTGTGAGGACTGTAGCTAAAGAGCAATAGTGGTAAGAATAGTTGTTCGATCCTTCAGAGAGCCTAAAAATTGCACATATAAATTTATGATAATGCGTTGTGCGTAAATATGGTAAGTTATGCAATGGATTGAGCAATACATGTATTTTGTCAAATCATTGGTAAATATCTGTTGAAGAGAGGGTGAACACTGATTTTTATACATGGTATTTAACTTTGTTTCTATTATACACAAGTAGTTTATAAATAGACAGCAACACCAGACATTTGATTTCACCATATTAACATTATGCAGAGTGTCTAAAAATTATATAATAATTGAAGTCTCATATTAGAAGTTAAGCTCCTATACTTAACAACAGAAAAATAAAGAAATAGAAAGGCAGAGTAAAATATTAAATCATGTTGAGAACATGCAAGGTTATGATCAAAAGGGTATTTAACTCCTCTCCTTAAAAAAAAATCACCTAATAAAAATTTGCCTTCTTCACAACATACTGTAAGTAATACTTTTTTTTGTGGAAAATATTCCAACTGTTCGAAAAAATGCGATGAGATTGGTAAATTTCAAAGCATGAAGTATTAATGTAGCTAGTCATGTAGTTAGTAATGTTTGGGAATGAGTATGTAAATTGTCATGTATGAAACATCTCATGTATACTAATTTGACTAATAAAAGAGGAATAATAAAGGACATCAGTGCAGTAAAACTAATTAACCACACAGACTTTACATTATCAAATATGTATAGTAATTACATTGATCATTTTACAATCTCACTCAATCTCACCCGACCAGTGATATCCAACCTGAGTGAACAAAACTATAACTTCCTAACCATGTATAATACAGTCCCAAAAAAGTCAAAACCAAAAAAGAAATGCATATCGTCCATGTCTGCACCATCCACATCCCAATAGATACTATTATATCCTAAACTAAAAGATAAGACACAAAATATTCTACATCCCAAGTCCAACTATGCTAGTAGTTTAGTATATCCTGGACTAATAAATAAGACAAAAAAAAATAGTCTACATCCCAAGTCCAGGTATTTACATCTTGGCCAATAGAAGGCTCAATTTTTTTCTATCTTAACAGCTTTTAGAGGAACACCACCAACCACATTATTCACGCCATCCACAGCCTCATCAAATTTTCTTTTTCCAGCAGCTTTGTTATAGACAGACATGGTAACATCACAACTTAATTATACAGGGTTATCAATCACTTGAGAAGTAAACTCATGCACACATCAGTAACCAAAATCCAAACATCAATACCTACAATATAATATTATGTCTAAATTTGATGGTGTACATGAAGAATGTAACAAACAGTTACATTATTTTCAACCTTAGGACTAATAGTTTCAACATGTTGGATCTTATCCTCAAGGCTGTATGTTTGGGGGAAATGTGGAGTAAACATGCCCTACAGGAGAAGGAAATAAGGAAAACAGGAAATAAATGGCAGAAGACTAAGCACATGCAGATACTAACAACACCAAACTAACCACAAAGTAACACAAATCAAAATCAAAATCAATGTACAAAGAAATACTTTTAATCAATCCAACAGAATATACATCAATATTTCTAAAAAACAAAATAGTTAAGGCATAAACCTTGGTAGGGGAGTTATCAGCTCCTTGGAGCAGAAACATACTAAGAACATGTTCATCAGTACAGACCCTCCTCACACAGAACGAATCATCATAACGGGAAGATGAGACTGGCTTTGTCTCAACCTTAAAAAGGAATTTCTGCCCAACCAATGCAGAAATAATATCTGGTAAGCTCCCATCACCTTCTAACTGTAACAAAATAGAGTAAGCATCTTAGAATAAGCTCTTTTCTAATAGGACAAATTACGTAATTTTAATTGGGTTAAAAAAGATAACAACAGATCAAACTTAAAAGGACAACAAAAACCTGCAAATCTTTATACCTTCTTATACTCAGACAGTAACTGAGAACATGGCTTCTTCAATATGTTTTGAGCATCACGATCAAAAAGCACAAAGACAGCACTACCAGTATCATCATTTACCTCAACTTTTATCCTATACCTATTTAAAACAAAAAAAAAACATTGAAATCAATACCATTGTAAATGAAAAAAACAAATTGCAAAAAGGAATAACTATAGGAGTGGATGCTTATGTACCTTGGTGTAACAGAGGCAACGTGACAAAGGCAATAACCACAATAGTACATGCCTAAATCTGGGATGACAGACCTGTTGCATTTGCATGCACAATACCACCAAGAAGCATCCTCAACAATTGCTTTGACAGTTGCAAGTACGATAAACAATCCATCATTCCAATGAAAATCAAAAAGCAAAAATGAAAAATGACACATGATTAATTTTGACTGAAACTTTGCTCATTAAAAAAATGTGCTTTAAAAAAACATAAAGCATAAAGAATATAGAACAAAGAATAAATATTAAGCAATAAGTAAGAAAGAATTAAAAACAACATTAATTTTAGCTCAACCACACCACAGATGCATATAAATAAAACACACAACTTGTTCACCACATTTTTTATTTTATTTTTTTAACCATACTATTTATAAAGGAAACCATACCTCCTTATGCTCATTGATTTGATCAATAGACTTCTTTTCATGAAGCTTCATAAACTCATCCTCAACAGAAGTCCTCTGTACATCAGGAATAACCCCCAATGGCTGAGACCCCATTAGAGTATCTTCAGTAAGCCTACTTGGAACATAAGCAACCACATATAAGCAAAATACCAACTTTTTGCTAAACTTAACAATATTAAATGACCCTAAACACAAAACCAACCTTTTCCTGAAATGTATGACCTCTGCAATAGGAGGATTGAATAGAAGCTTTAATGCATGCATCACATTTTGAAGCACAACTTATCCTAACTACAAAAGAAATAAACCAAAGTATTAGTGAGGTAGGAGAAGGAATAATAGACGGGCAGATGAAATGAAAGATATAAAAAAATAGATACAAATGACATAATGCACATTTACCTCTGAAAAGCTTGACTTTAGCAAGCTGGATGACAACCATAGGAAGGTCAACATTACCTTCAGCAAGGAAAGAATTCAACTGCTCCACATATTCCCCGAATAAAGCACACTCAAGCTATTGACTGTGAAGACCAACAAAACATGTAATTTCCATATATAATCTAAATCAAAATGTAAATCTAAATAGAATACAGAAGGATGTACAGAAAAAGAGAAATAATTAAAACCAAGTAGCAGTCCATTTAAAAAAATTATAGAACGCACTTGCAGTCAGAAAGTTCTATCACAACCAGCTTAGACTGCTTTCCATTTCTGTCATATTTCTTTTCGGTGGAAGTGCCCACCAGCAAACCCATTGCATCTACAAAGAATAACAAAAGTTGTTTAAAAAAGAAATGAAGATCATGGCATCAAAGTAATGGGAGAATGAAAGTATAGCATCTGAATGTAATAACCAATTAGAAAGTCAGAATCTGCTTCATTTGCCAGCACATCAACAAATGGCACACAGGATAAGCCATATTGTAGAATCATGACTGACTCAGACGGGACAACAGCTGTCCTAAATTGAAATATGAAACGAAATTCATGATTTGTTGCACGATACGATCCAACATTTGGAATCACAGTGAAGTAAGACATTTGATAAACATTGCCCTCTGACAGAAGATTCAAAAACTTGTATACCAATGTTTTCCTCACACTTGCTTGAATCTTACCACCCTACCAACATAACCACAACAAAAAACGTAGAAAACATTAGAATCAAATCTTCATATTAACCAAATAGCTAAAAATTTTAAAAACAAACATTAAATGCTCAATAGAGGTTGGGAGTCGGGAGTTGTTGAATGTAGGTATGTTCCAAAGCCTAATTATCCTCACCCTAATCCTCCAAGCCTCTCTCTCAGGGTACACTTTGCTCAATGCATCAAATGATGGAGCCATGAGTTCCAACAGTGAATCACACAAGGATAGAAGTGAAAACAAATAGGTAAGTGAAGAAGTTTCAGGAATGCACACAACCACACTGCAATGGCTACCCATTTAAATAGAGAGGACAGACTCACCATTTGAATTTCGAATTAGCCAAAATCGGAGGGAAATGAAACTAAATAAGTATCTCGAATGAGCGGTGGAAGTGGTTACGAAAAATGACTGACAACACCAATTTCCCTAAATCGTATAGCATGCCCATACCCAACCCTATTATACTCGCTGACCAACTCTGCATTTTCCCCTTCAAAGTCCATCCATTTTGCAAAGACCACATGTCATATCTAGCTATATATCAGGGTAGAAAGAGGGATGAAAATTAAGTACTACGCAGACTAATTCAAGGGCTCTCAAGTCTGAAGACCTAACCTAATCTAAGCTTCCTAACCCCTCTACACTTTCCTGCAGTCTACACCACTATAACGTGTTTGAACAGCAACAAAGTAGTAAGAATAAACCATTTTTATTTGGATAAAATGGTAATACAGTACATTAGAAATGCTGAGACCTTGGCACGTGAAGATGAACAGGAATCAGAAAAAAGGATTAAAGACCCTGGCTTTGTATGGTGTATAGATTGATTGATTGATATCTGACAGAAGACTAAAAAGATTAGTGTATGGTTCTAGGGGTATGGTTAGTGATTGTAAACAGTGGTTGAACTTTGGGGAGGGGAAAAGAAGGTGAGAGAAAATAGTAATTTAATAACGTAGGAGAGAGAAAAGAGTAAGTTGGCCTTCAGCTGTAGTATACTTCAGTGTAACTTATCCCGTAAAGTTGAAATAGAGTAAAGTATGAATAAAAAAGGAAAAGTAGTTGTACTTTGGGGATGGGAAAAGGAGAGAGAAAACAGTAATTTGATAAAGGTGGAGAGAGAAAATAGTAATTTGGAAAAGTATGAGAGACAAAAAAGCAAGTTGATAAAGTAGGAGAGAGAATACAAAAAGTTGAATTTCAACTCTAGCAGATTGCAATGTTATTTTCTCCGTAAAACTGGAATAGTCTATACTATCAATTTTTTAAAAAGTAAAAATATCACAATAAAATAATACTCTTTTATCCTCACAGTTCAAACCTATAAGATGATACTGATAAAGTTTATCCTCACGGTGAATGGTACAAAACTTGGTAAATTCTTTAACACATGGCAATTAGAAATTTTCAGTTAATTGGATATATTACATTTTTTCCTTCACTGATAAATTCTTCCAAAGTTGCAATTACTTGTTGGTTGCTTCTGCAGGCATTTCAGTATTAATTATTCACCTACCTACGGTCATCCACTACATAAAAAAGTCACACAATATAGTTTTTGTATCAGTAATTAATGTTCTCGCCTGAACATCAACAATACTTAATTGTACCCTTGTGCCTAGCAAAATGTTGGTAAGTTATGGCTCCCTGAAATCCCAAAAAAGGCAAAGTATAGGTTCCTAACTATCAAGAATTTTAGCCAATAACGATCAACATTTAAGGGGAAATGTAACTATACCTCTAGCATGTAGGTGACAGTCTCAAAACCAGCAAACAATATGCAAATCAAAATATAAGGAAACAAAATAACAACTGAGTTATCCAACAACATGACAATGTAAATATGATTGAAAAACTTATGTATGGATTATCAGGAAATAGTTGGGACAGAGATAATGCAAAGTCAAACACACAAACGGGTCTTAAAATACTTGAAATATTAGCTAACAACAAATACAGAACAAAGGGAACACAAGTAGTCAACAAAACTATAAAAATAGCCTTCAACCAATAAGTTCATAATTGTACCTGAGAAGTGATCCAACATCGGAAAGGGATCCAAGTTCTTCAACTCGCTTTTGATAATCATATGCCAAATCAATCATTTAAAAAACCATCAATACCCATATGGGGAGTAAAATAGATAAAAGCCAAAAGAAGACAGACCACTTCAATCAAAATAGCTTAGAAGACACAAAACATCTAAAATGTTATTTGCTTGCTTAATGATTCAGTCATCGATATGTCAACACAAAAAAGAACAGTAGGTTTCTTCAAATTGGAGGTAGACATCTATGCAGCTAGAGTAAGACTACTTCGAATGTATCGTCAATTAAAGCCAAACTTGGACAATTATTTCTTTTTTGCTTCCACAAGAGTATTCACCGAGGATACCAACTACATTATCTCATTAAGCAGAATTTGAATCCTTTAATAAACAAAGTATTAAAAAAACATGTTAGAATACTTCAATCCTTCAAATTCTTAATCGGTTTCACCATATCATTGATAGACATTTGAGCTGTCACACCCAAAAAAGAAAAAAGTCACTATCAACCAAAGGAATGAAACCATGATATTCAACGATACACATCATTTTGTGTATTTAAGTTGTGGGTCATCAAAATCAGTATATACAAATCTTAATATCCTAATACAATATAAAGAAGTTTATAATGATAAGCTGAACTACATATAACACCATAGTAAATTAACATGTTTTAGCATTCAGGGGACTCAAAACAGCAACAGATTTAATTTCCTTTTCCCAAAGTGTAAAGCTAGTCTAGCAGTTAGTCCTCATATTATACATTATGAAGTATAGTTTCTATGAAAAAATATCAGAGGAAATATTCCATTTACTAAACTCTTAATGAAAATAATAATCCTTTCAATATAAGAAATTAAAATTATTACCAGATATTGAATAACAAATGCTTCATGAAGAGTGCCTCATATTCAATTGCTAACACTCTAGAGACTGCCAAAATATGACTTTGTTGTAGTTTGATAAGGTTTAAATTTTAAAGTAATATATGAAAGTTGATAATGTAGCAGAGAATCGTTTACCATATATGACACATGACCCATTTTTTTTATAGTTACCATTGCAGTTGAGAATAAATATAGGGTGGCATAAAAAACAAAATGAAAGGCAAAAAGCATAACAGTTTAATCACTCCCCTTTACAGTTTTCTGAACAAAACCCATAAATAAAAGTGTATTTGCAATAGATACAAAATTAGCAAAAAAACATAACAATGGATATAATGTATTTGCAAAGTGTTTTCCACCAATTCAAGTGAGTAAAATCTCCATTAAACAATTGTATTACAACAAAAAAAAAACACTTTAGTTAATAAACCATTTCTAAATAAAATAAAACTAACCTATATACAAAAGTTGAAAAGATTAAAAAAAATGTAGAAGGAAAGCCCAATCATAGTAGTGTTACAAAGCAGGCGGGCTACTTAATAAAAGATGGCATAGAAACGCTCCATCATTGCGTGCAAAGTCAACCATGTCGCTTACAGCTCTTGTATACAATCCAACAATGAAAATAATCAAGTACGAAAACACCTCTTATGGAATTTGAGATGTAGATTGATGATAAAATAGATCATACTAACTATGAGAAACAATTCTAAAATGTTTAGCCAACCTGAATGAAAAGGGAGGGGATGTGCTGACAAAAGATTTGAATGTTCACTGGTTCAAGTTGTAAGGCCTTCTTGAGCATAAAAGCCGTTGTGAAGCTATTGGATTATATTACTCCAAGGACTTTAGCTTTAGGTCAATGTTCTCAAGCTGAAATAGAAAACATAACAAAATAAATGTTTGAACCCCTTCAAGCTGAAACAGAAAACGTAACAAAATCAATGTGTGAAGTTGGACCCGAAACTTGTAACAATCAAGCATTACAATGCATAATTTTCAATCGCAGACAAACAACCCGTGGAATTCTAAGTACCTAAGGTCAGATGGTCGTCTAGCAATTTCTTTATGAAATATTGATAAAACATGAAGATCAAATTTCATTGTATACTGCAGGGGAATCTAACTTGGCTATCCCTAAAGTCCCTGACTGAAACAAATATCTTGACTCAGCCCCAAAATCCCATGGAGAAAAACTACCATGCTGGTCAGAACAATGACAAAAAAAATGTAGTAAGCAGAGTATAAAATAACAACAATAAAGTTCATTAGTGTACGTTATATTAAGCTTAATACGACTATATAATCTAATTAATGCCTTTAACCAAATGGGAATTATAACATACTCCTTCATGTTCCATAAACAACCACAACCCGTCTCCCATTCCTTTTCATATGAACAACAATGCCTTTAGTAACACAGCAATAAATAAATCTTATCATGTGAAGTCTGAACCACATCATAAGACAGTATTGACTATACTATTGTTTTTCGTTCATATGCATCATGAAAACTACATTATCTAATTCAAACGAATAGCACTTTTTTTCCCTTTTGTAATTGATTCCCCATTTTCCCGTAGCAACAATTCCTTTAATCCACTGCTGAATTATAAATTGAAAAGTGCTTAGAAGTACAAAACTAATAAAAAGCATTCATTTTTATGTCTTGTTTAAAATTGGCATCTACAGTAGTCGAATAAGGCGCAAGCAAGCTACATGGCTTGAAGGACTAAACAATGTTTAACATTTTGAGTTTTTACCTATTTGATACAACCATAGGTCTCATCAGCAGGGTAGATATAGACAGCAACGGGGTTTCCTTTGAATTTGGTGAGGCTCGCATACTTTCCATCATAATCTTTCGACGTGAATGGTGGTGGGTTTAAACCTTTATTCTCCTGTCAAGGAAGAGATGCAAACAAAAATTGAAAACTATTTTATATACAATGTCATAAGATTGGATTGATGAGAACATATAACTTAGCTAGACCAAACGGTTGGAAAAGATCAAAATGATATGCACCGAGACAATGAGCACTAAAAACAGAAGCAAAAAATAAAGAAGTTAAAGAAGTTGAAGAGCAAAGATGAAAAATATGAATGAACAAAATAAAAATCAAGGCTAGAAGCCTCAAAAGTAAGAGACTGGACCCAGCTCTACAGCACCTACAAAATGGACCATTAGCAAACATTCATCTTCTTCCTCTGCCAAGTAAATATATTCTCCATCCTAAAAATTACGCATTAGTGAGTGCACATTCAAAGTAAAAACTACAAAGGTGTTGCATAAAAGGACAAATAAATAGATGCAGAAAAGAGAGCAAGTTCATGCTTAAATTAAGCTTTACTATGACCATGAGCCATAGCCCACTTCACCAATTTTCTTGCTAGTTGACGACTATGTGTCAGACCTTCCCCCAAGGAGTAGCATAAAGAAATATTGTACATAGCACGCACATACCCACCGTCTGTAGCTTTCAGATACCATTTAGTCTGTTCCATGGAAAACTTGTTAAAAGCAAAGATAAGAATATATCATGATAATAAAGGAACCTAAAAAACCCAATATTATAAGCCAATTATCAAACAAAGATCCAAACAGATTTTCCAGTTTCTAAGCCCTCCCCAGAAGAAAAAAAGATCGTTCATAATAAAAAGTAAGAGGATAGGAATAGGATAGAGCATCAACGGTTTATTTCATGTTGCTACTCTCACCACCTCGATGCAAACAAAGTGCAAGCTGGTACTGGGCACGAACATTCCCACCAGTAGAACCAGAAGCTTTATATAACAATTTCAAAGCTTGCTCAGTGTTTTGAGGTTCAGCTGAATAGCAAAGGTATAACTTTGTCAGGAATAAACTATCACAAAATGTTTTTTTTTTAGCCATCTGAAGATATATATGCATTAAAAATCCATAAAGGAACACATATGCAGATATAAAAACTAACTGCTTGTCGTAGATTTCATCTTTTAAATTAATATTACAGAATTCATTTCAAGCGACCATGTATCTAGCTAAAATAAAAGAAGTGTAAAACATAAAAAATTATTTTATCCTGAGTTGGATGCATACACCATGCATCAAGAGAACATATACTATTATAATAAAACATAACATACCAGTTTCACCCAGCAGCTTTAATGATGTGCATGGTAAGAGTAAAAAAAATGGCAAGTGGAAAAATGACATTGCATTTGGGTACAACCCAAGTCCAGATACCCTGCCACTTTCCACCTTCCTATTTTGACTCCTATCAATCAACACACCCAAAATCCAAAGGTGCATGTGATTAGGATTCCGTTCTATTACAAACAAATTGAAGTGAAAACATAACATGCTTTGATATCCAAAAACAAAGACAAAATCAGCTGCAAAAAAAATCAAAGCTTCAAATAGAAAGGGTTTCAAACTTCAAACTTGAAATTCATTGAATCCCTTACAAATATGAAATCCCCAAATTGCACTGCACAGCAGGGTTTCCGAGTTCGGCTAGCCTTGAGGTACAAATTAACGGCCTCGTGCAGATAATTGGTAGCCTTGTGCATATATTAAAGCAGCAGGCTTAAGAACCCAAATACAGAGAATGGTTGCAATAAATGTGTTTAATGAAAGTAAATGAAAACAGTCATCTTCCCATCTCATCTTCTTCGTGCTTGCTGACTGGCATCTTATGAAGATGTCTCTTTCAAATTCTTTTTAAATTGACTATACAAACAGACCATGTGAGCTCAAAATTTCAATAAATGTTTGAGAAAATGCCAACATACTCGACAGATCAGAAATGAGTTTCTCACATTTGACTAATTCTCACATTAACCAATCTAACAAAGTCTTATTAATCATACATATTCCTGAGGTGTGACTCTCGGTCCTAGACTCAAGTTTTGAATCACAATCGATGATGAACATGCCCAAAACAAACCCAACAGCCATAAAGAAAAGAAAAAAAATATAAAAAGCAAGAGAGGAAAGGAAAGATGCGATCCTTGAAAGAGACCCATCATTGTTTTCTTCATGGAATCTTTGGAACTGTAGGAAAATGAAGGTAAGGTGATGGAGGAGACTGGCAGACAAACGTAAAAGGATAAAGGGAAAATATCAAAATAAAAACCTATTATTGAATGGGTTAGGTGAATAGGAGAAGTAAGGAAGAGCGGGTAAGAAACTTATACCTGATACCAATGCTCATTTCTGCCTCAGTCAGGCAGTCAAATGGCTCATCATACATGCCACATTAAAGAGGCTTCTCCCATAATATAGCATCTCAATTCTCACATATGCCCAAAAAGCACGAAATATAATATATTAATAAAATGTTCCTAATCATGAAACATGGAAATCAACAGTAGGCTAAACAATGAAATTTCTTTACCGTAAATATATCGTGGATGGATGTGGAAAGAGGAATATTATAGATAGATATTTCTTTAAGCCATTAAGCTAAATATGGCTAACCAAAGCATGGCCATATTCGCAGCTCAGCCATAAGAACGGCAAAATGCCAGTATAATTGATAAACTATGGACACCATAGAAACTACAGGAAACCATAGATGGCTATCTTGCTTGCTATAAGCTACTCTATCATTAAGTTAAATTTTCTTGTCATGGCCTCTCGTAAAGCTCTGCTTAGAAGGGAAATTATCAACATAATTTAGCAATTTCTTACCCCAATAAAATTAAAAAACTAAAATTGTAGTTCTAACGCTTTCAAAAGGCTCCATTAACAAAATGTTCATGAGCACAGAAAATAGCTTGAGCTTCATAAGAAATGAATCAGAGATCAATCAGGCCCACCATTTGAGATTTGGATATTGCAACTTATAATCGTACACACATATAATAGAATCAGGATGACCAAAAGGTCACAACTTTCCTCTCAATGGTTTTCTCTATTCTCTCCTTTCTATTTCCACAAAGTTCACAAAGTCCTTTCAATATAGACATGAGTACCTTAAAAACCAAACCTTGTAAACATTACATCAAACATGTAACATGCATTTTTGTGGTTAACAAAGGCAAGTAAAATAAATGCAAGTTTTAGCCCAAAGCTCCTATACATAGTGTATGTGATTCACAAACAATGATTGAAGCCAAAACAATATGTAAAACTACAAGATAGTATAGCATAAAACTCATATCAACCCACCCTTTTCTCCCAATTTTTTATGAAAATTATGTATATTATAATTAAGCACAACACAAATACCACCAAATCAAGCAACAAATACCATGACTTTTAAAAAATTAAAAAAGCAAGACTTTACAATGGGCAAAGACCCCAAGGAGTGGACATAGTCTTTGTTCTGCCTGTTCCATCTCTTTCCTCCATCGCTGCAGCTACTCCATAAATTTTATTTAAAAAAAATTAATAACAACAGAGTATGCAACAACTGGAGCCGACCCAGACGGCCAAGACAGAAATTTTCGAGACTACTTGAGTGAATATGTGATGGGATTTGATCCTAACAGTGAATGGGACAACGGGTTGCCAGGGAAAACAGGATCAGCAAAGTGGGGATAGAAAAAAATGAAAGTTGTTTCGGTAGAAAGATTGGAGGCAGAGAGAAAGATGAGATAAAATAGAAATTCGTTAAGGAGAGAAATGAGGGAGAAGAAATTCTGGAAAGGAAGAGAGTGAAGTGAGATGTTTCTGGTTTGAGAAGAAATGATAAATTATACAGTTAAATTTCTTTAAATGGGAAAATTATGAATGTAAAAATTAGTACTATCTGTGAGAAATGAATTTGACCCCTATACTCCAACAAAAGATGAATATAATCAAGACAATAAAAGGCATCAATGAATAAAAGTCGTGGAAATATTTTTTTCCAAATCTCGTGCAAAACTTATGTTTCACCAATCGAATAAAAAGCTATATACAGATAAATTGGATATTGCAATAAATACTTCATAGCATGGTAATAATATTTAAATTTAGTTAGGAGAATATATCGTAGTAATTTGAAAATTTATTTCCAGTAACAACTGATTAGAAACGACTATCTATATAGCAGAAGATCCTTAAGTTTAATTTAACACAAACTAATCGAATAGCACTACTAATTTGTGTTGTTATGGATAGTTCCCAATTTTGGATCACTAATGCAAGGGAATAGATGATTGTGGTGAAATACGCAAGTGTACGGTTTCGTCGTCAAGTAATAAAAATATCGAATCCACAGGGACTATGTTTATGAATACCAATTAATTAATTAATTCAATTCAATTAAACAAAAGAGAATATAATTGTTGAATAAGAATGTAGAAACCAAACAATTAAATAAATAAAAGTTAAGACGCAAAATTGAGAATAAAAATAGCAAATTGTTGAGAAAAGATTTCAGATTTAAGAAAGTTTCCAGGATTGGGGTTAACCACAATGGTACAAGACTCCTAATTCACAATCCTCTTATTAACACTTGAAATTCAATTGAAGGTGAATTACCCTAAATTAGTTAATGTTCCCTTTCAAGATACAAGAACCGTACCCAATTAAACCAATTCCTACTCTCGTGGTAATTGAATCTAAATTGAACCCATTACGCTTTTTGGTAATTCATTAATCCTCGAAAGGCTAAACCTACTCTCGTGATTTAAACCTTAAGTTCAATTCTTATAGTTCCAACACCTAGGTTCACCTTTCAAGACGTCCCTAGATATCTATGAGATGCAAATAAGTGGCCAAACAAATTCACATGAATAATCGCAATAAGGATTGAATCAACAACATTCAAGATTAATAAAAGGGTAAACAATATTATCAATTAATCATCATCAATGTATCAAAGGGCATTGCCCAATCCTAGAAACAAAAGGAACTACTCGAGACATGGAGAAGAAGAAACCGAAATCAAGTTCCAAGAACATCCAAACCCGTAATCCTAGAGAGAAGAGAGGAAGATGAAGATCAAGAGCCTCCAATGTGCCTCCTTCCAAACCAAATTTGAACCCTAATGTTGTCTTCAGAACATCTATATATACCCATGGGTTAAAACTGGTTCAAGCCCATCAGAAAAGAGAAAAACGGACTTAAAAATCTGACACGCACACCGAACCACGGCAGTGGTGGGTACCACGGCCAGGCCGTGGTCAGTTCTGGACTCAGACATTTCAACCAAACTCTCAACCACGGCCGTGGTTGTCTCTGGACTTCCCCTTTTGCTTTTTCACGTAGCTGCTCGATCTATGGCCGTGGTTCAGGCCACGGGAAAGCCGTGGAACTCTCTGGAATGAGCTTTTTGTCCAAAATTGCTACCCTTTAAGCTCCAACTTCAATTGTGCAAGCTTTCCATCCATTTCAAGGCCAATTAAGCACCAATCCTGCACAACAACACCAAAAACACCGCAGTTATCCGAACTAAAGGGAAAAACAAACAAAAAGGGAAACTAAAATGCCTAGAATGTATAAAAATGCATGCAAACACATGAACAAAATATAATGTTTCACACACATCAATAGACCACCTAAAAGGCCCAATACAAATTGATTTAAATACAAACCTTTATTAATTAAATATATTCTACACAGTTACATCACACAGTACTCAAAACTACATTTAGCAAACAACAACATAGATCAATAACTACTATCCATAATATAACTTGCTGATTTCAAGTTCAAATAACGCAAAGCAATATACCTAACAACACAGCCAAATATGTAGATTGTCCCAACCAAATACATGAATAACAAAAGACATGTGTTCATCATAACTCACCTCTTAGTCACTACATGCAACTCGATCAAATCACTGCAAGGAAAAAGACATAAAACAAACTTATCAAATAGATTCACAATTGATTTTAAACAAACTTCCATAAAATAGTGAACAGTCTATCAAGTGAGTCTTTCACAAAGAGAAATATATTCACCTGTTTCTAGCTTGGAGGCACTCGATAATGAACAGTCTGAACACTTTTCCTATGATCTCCTTAACCACTTTGAGAAGCTACCATTGCTGTAATGTCACATAGCAATTTAAGCAAAAATCAATGAACTAAAATAGAAGTACAATACTGAAAATTTATTTCCAGTAACAACTGATTAGAAACGACTATCTATATAGCAGAAGATCCTTAAGTTTAATTTAACACAAACTAATCGAATAGATTCACAATTGATTTTAAACAAACTTCCTTAAAATAGTGAACAGTCTATCAAGTGAGTCTTTCACAAAGAGAAATATATTCACCTGTTTCTAGCTTGGAGGCACTCGATAATGAACAGTCTGAACACTTTTCCTATGATCTCCTTAACCACTTTGAGAAGCTACCATTGCTGTAATGTCACATAGCAATTCAAACAAAAGTCAATGAACTAAAACAGAAGTACAATACTAAGAAAAAAGAAAGAAAATGATAAAATCCATACCAGAAATATGAAGGCATGGAGCAACAATAATAATTTACCATTGTCATTATTACCTTGACTACCATTATGAAGCCATGGAGCAACAGTAAATTTATTGCCTTGACTACCCTTATTTTTTTTTTCATCATATCATCCTGATCTACATATATGTTGCATTTGACTCCTCATCTTTAAATGATTTTAGTTTATATATTTTTTCTTTCTTAGGAACATTGCAGCCTCATTCCAGATTGATAAAAAAGATGGTGTTGGTAAAAAAAAATGGAGTTTATAGCACGTGATTACTTCTTTCGTGTGTATCCTACGTTAATATTTATTTATATAATACACCTGTAATGCCAAAAAGAAAAGAAAAGACAGCACAACATCATCTAGGTGATATACAATAAATCATCTAATTTGGATGTAGCGAAATACTAATATGAGGATCATAATAATTAGTTGCAACAGTAGAGTTCCAAGCCAGTAATGCATCTTGAGCATAAGAGAAGTTTTTGACACGAGAAAAAAGACCAAGAATGGCGACTAAGACCCTCATAAGAAGGTGTCAATCTTAATATTGGAGGTTCTATCAAATCAAATGCATAAACTGAATGGATAAATCCCATCCACAACTTTTGCAGAAGAAGTGCAAAATCAGACACATCGTTCACTTGTATGATAAGCCTCCTTTAACACGTTTGCAGCCACCAAATCCATGTCAGCACACTGAAGAAAATTGCAAGTATGTTTTCCTCCCAACTTCATTTGCAATGGAAGCTTGTTGCCTTCTTTGAAATGGCAATGCAGTAACTCCAACAATGAGATTGATAGATAAAAGAAAGATAAGTCAGTTGAGGAACAATTACTTAACAAATGGAAAATAGGGGGCAACCAAGTGCGAAACTAATATGATGGCATTATATAAGTACAATCTAACAGTAGAAAAATGGACATGAGATCAAAATAGGATATTGATATAAATAAATTACCTCAACACTGATTTAGCCTTTCTTGATATAAATTTTTTATTGCAGACACTATCACCCATGTCTTCCAATGTTGGCTAACAACAAATACAGAACAAAGGGAACACAAGTAGTCAACAAAACTACAAAAGTGGGCATTCAACCAATAAGTTCATAATTGTAGCTGAGAAGTGATTCTACATCGGAAAGGGATCCAAGTTATTCAACTCGCTTTTGATAATCATATGTCAAATCAATCATTTTAAAAACCATCAATACCTATATGGGGAGTAAAATAGATAAAAGCCAAAAGAAGACAGACCACTTCGATCAAAATAGCTTAGAAGACACAAAACATATAAAATGTTCTTTCCTTGCTTAATGATTCGGTTTTCGATACGTCAACACAAAAAAGAACAGTAGGTTTCTTCAAATTGGAGGTAGACATCTATGCAGCGAGACTAAAACTACTTCGAAGGTATGTCAATTAAAGTCAAACTTGGACAATTATTTTTTTTTTGCTTCCACAAGAGTATTCACTGAAGATACCAACTACATTATCTCAATAAGCAGAATTTGAATCCTTTAATAAACAAAGTATTAAAAAAACATGGTAGAATACTTCAATCCTTCAAGTCCTTAATTTTTATCAAAACCCCAGGACAAGAAAAAAAAATTAATAAGGAAAGGCATGACATTTATATTACAGTTCATACATTATTTGACATTCATTCGAAGTAGAATACTTTATTCGTTGAGATTTATTGATCTCAAAACCAAATAATTCAAAGTATAAAATAATTAGCACTGTGTTAAAAGCAACATGATTTGAACCTCATCTTATTGAAGATACCTTTGATTGAATGAGTGCTATGGATAAATACAGAACCTTATCCGGAGGGAGTATGATGCTGATTTTGTAGAGAAATATGAACCTGTCATATATTAAAATCACATGATGAAGATCAAAGATGAAGGAAAAAAATCAATGCAGAAGCCTAACCTTCCTAATAACTTTCCCACTAACCTTTCCCTACAATTACAAAGATTGTAGAAATACGAAAATACGTAATGTAAACAAAAATGAAACACATATTTCTTAATATAGATATCATACTCAATGCAAATACCATTGCATTTTGACCTAGTTATTTTTGCTTGAGAAGCTGTGTCATTTGTGCACTTCATATCTCCACCATATCCAATTCTATTCTCCCTTGATTGATCTATAGGGACCCTGCATGTGGGAAAAACGAACAGATCCACCATGTAAAAATTTAGAAAATAAAACTAGGAAAAAATAGCCTTTGAGAGGCCAACAAAAGGAGATCAAACTTAAAGGGTTAAAAACACAAACAAAAGAAATAATAAAAACAACATATCCGGTAATAGTACTTTGAAGAATTCAATATGCTAAGATTTTTTCAAAAGGTTGTGTCGATTTAAAAGTAGTACCTTGCAACTTTGCTTAGGAACAGACAGTGGAGCCATAGGAACAACTTTGGTCACGGCATCAGACGGTGGAGCCATATGAAATAGGTAAAAGCACCCAATCAGAAATCAGGAAAACAATACACAATCAGAGCAACAAAACGAAATCAGCAAGTGAAGAAGTTTCAAGGTCAGTAACAAACAATTGAAGTATGCAATAGTAACCCTATAAATAAGGACCAAAGAATCACAATTCAAAGTAAAAATTCAAAAAAATGGGAGGAAAAAATGAGGGCAAAATACAGCCAAATAAACCACCAAAACCCTAAGGTACAAACCACCCATACCCATACCTATCAGAAAACGGGAGGAAAAAAGCTAGAATGACCTGGTGGAGTAGGCGTATGGGGGGACGATGTGTAGACCCCGATCCTGCTACAGTAACACTGATCGATATTGTTGGCTTCAGACGGAAGTCCACTTGCATGCGCTGGTTGGAGAAGTAAAAATTCAAAAAAATAGGAGGAAAAAATGAGGGCAAAATACAGCCAAATAAACCACCAAAACCTTAAGGTACAAACCACCCATACCCATAACTATCAGAGAATGGGAGGAAAAAAGCTAGAATGACCTGGTGGAGTAGGCGTATGGGGTGACGATATGTAGACCCCGATCCTGCTACAGTAACACGGATCGATGCTGTTGGCCTTCAGACGGAAGTCCACCTGCATGCGCTGGTTGGAGAAGCAGCGAGAAGGAGAGCATGAGAGAAGATGTGATGAGCACTGTGTATCGGCAGAGATTAGAATGAGAGAAGCAGAGAGAAAATGAGGTTTGCATTAAATGACAAATGCACCCCCAATCTTAAGGACAACATATGATCACCAAACAAAAAGTTAGGATGAAAATGTAAATGAAAAAAAAGTTACATAAATTAATAATAATGGAAAGACAAATATATCCTTCATCCAACTGACCACATTGCATCAGTATTTAAAGATTTAGAAAATATGAATATTTAATGCATTAGAATTACTGAGGAACGGACACGTGTATATGAACAGCAATTGTACAGTTCCCATTTAGGGGCTCTATTTGTATCGTTTATTGATTGATTTCTTTCATTAGCTGTTTCTATCTTTTTTGGTGTACGTTGAGTGAGTTGATATTTATAAGTTGGTATTTTTTCGTAAAACTTTATGAATAGCAGAAGTTAGTTACTTTTTACTCGCTCATAAAAAAAATATACTTCCATATGCTTTTCAATATAATTTTTTTTAAGTAATTTAAAATTGATTTCTGTGCCCTTATTTCAAGTGTGAAATTAATAAGTGAGACTATTTTTACCAAATAATCAATTTGTGGTGATAAAATATTCTTAAATTTAGTATACTTGCACACCTCAACTAATTTATGCTATAAATCTTCATTTATATTATTTTTAATTACTTCTCTATCAATCAATTCTTATATATTTTCTCTATTTTTTTCCTACATCAACAATATTCTTTACGTACCTAGTGGAATGAATTAATATCTCTCTGTGCGTCCATATGATCAGCGTTTAAAAAATGGCTACTTGCCAGTTGCTTCGTCTTATATTAACTCCTTTGCAAATTGCAACACGAAGATTGAACCTTTGGTATCGGTAGTGGCTACGGTTAATTAGGGCATTTAGTGACTTGATCAGTATAAGCAGGTCAAAATATGTCAAAATTATCCGTCGTGATTATAAAATCAACTTCATAAATTGGTTTTATATGGTTTATCTGAAATTAACTCATGCATCAGTAAAAAAAAAAAAAAAGAGAAATTAACTCGTTCAAGTCCATCAATTTTTTTTTGGTTTCCCACTTCATAGAGTGAAGTTATACACTTAAGCAAAAATTTCTCTCAATAATATAATTTTTATACACAAAAATTTTGAAATTAAACTTAAGACTATTTCTTTAAGGGACCTAAATTACTTTCAAACAGCCTAACACTTTGATAGTTCAAGTCCATCTATGTGACAGTATATACAAAATTATCGTTACTACTGTGCTTTATCCTCTGCACTTGAATTCCTGGGTGGATGAATAAATACATAATAACCGTGTAAACCAAATAAATAAATAAAAGACGCTACTTTCTGCCAATATGAGGTATCAGCATCACCAAGATGCTAGATTCAAAGCTTCACTAGACTATCAGCAAAATACATAATAACAAAAGGCAGTGCTATATAAACTATGTCCCAACAGGACAAGAGATGACAGTAGAATATCAATATTCGTTTTACAAAATTCTTACACACTTTTGATGTTCAGAATTGACTCCATTGTTAATAGCTGAAAGATATCAGGGTCCAGGCTGAAAGCCGAAGATGGAGAGAATTAAGAGAGAACAAGAAAGCAAACTTTGAAACTGATTGAATTTATTGTTATCGGTTATAATGCACATACAAGTATATATATTGTGATATTACAACACTGACTTAATACTAATTTGCTAACTGTTGTAACTAACATGTAACAACTCCCTAACTACTGTTAACTAACATAACTAACATTCTACCCTTTATTCCTTTCATCCCCTCGCAAACATAGCAGTTGAGAATTCTTAACTCTGAGTTTGGTTTGAAATGTATGGAACTGAGAGTTGGAGATGGATTTAGTGAGAATATCAGCCACCTACTCATGAGAAAGGATGTGACTGATGAAGAGTTGCTGTTGAATGATCCTTTCTCGAACAAAATAAAGATCCAATTTAAAATGTTTTGTCCTAGAATAGAGAATAGGATTTGCTTCCAGAAGAACAACACTGAGATTGTCACTAAATATTTTTGGAGGATGAGATAAAGGAGTATATAACTCACTTAGGAAAGACTGTATCCAAGTGAGTTCAACAACCAATGATGCCAAGCTCCAATACTCAGCTTCAGTGCTTGATCGAGAGATTGCATGCTGCTTTTTAAGGACCAAGAGATGAGATTGGTACATATAAGAAAAACACAATAACCCCAAGTGGACTTTCTATCATCCGGGTCTGAACCCCAATCAGAGTTACTAAAACTAGTGAGGCTCAAATGAGGAGATTTCTGCAGATGAAGACCAAAGGTGGGAGTGGCACGTAGATATCTTAAAATGCACTTTACTACCTTCCAATGAGAGTCTAATGAATGTTGTATAAATTGACAAACACGGTTTACACAGTAACTTAATTATGGTCTAGTAACTATGATGTATTGCAGGCTACCAACAATGGACCTGTACAAACTTGGATATGAAAAAGGATTGCTTCCAGTAGCTGAGAGTTTTAGATTGGCAATCATAGGTGTTGCATAAGGTTTGCAATCAGTCATTTGAGCTTTCTATAGCAGATCATGAATATACTTGGATTGAGAGAGAAATAAACCACCATTTGTTGTAGATGTCACTTCAATCCCAAGAAAGTAATGTAGAGAGCCTAGGTCCTTGAGAGCAAAATTAGAATTGAGAGTTTTGATAAAAGCGAATATCTCAGAGGATGAACTCCTTGTGATGATTATATCATCAACATATACAAGAACGAAGAGAGTGGAATTGGAAGTAAACTTGGTAAAAAGAGAAACATCACTTTTAGTTGCAATAAAACCAATAGAACTGAAAGCACCAAAAGCTTTTGGAACCATGCCCTTGGAGCTTGTTTAAGACCATAAAGAGCTTTATCTAGTTTGCAAACCAGAGTTTTGTCACTAGTAGTAAATCCCAGAGGTTGAGTCATGTAAACTTTCTCTTACAACTCTCTATTAAAAAATGCATTATTGACATCCAATTGATGGATTAGCCAATTTCTGCTCAAAGCCAGTGTAAGAACCAACCTTATAGATACTAGTTTAACTATAGGACTAAAGGTGTCACTGTAATAAAATCCATGCCTCTAATTGAACCCCTTGGCAACAAGAGGAGCTTTGTATTTATGGATTGTACCATCAGCATTATATTTCACACGAAAAACTCACTTACTGCCTGTAGCAATTCTATCAGAAGGTAAGGACACTAGGTGCTAGGTTTTGTTTCTTATCAAAGCTTCATACTCATCTGTCATAACTTGTTTCCACTTAGGATATGAAAAAGCTTGATTGACAGTAATTGGTACAACAAAAATATGATATGCTTTTGGTTTATGAATTCCAACCTTAGCCTTGGTAACCATATGATGATGATTGGACTCATGCATAGCAGTAGATGAATTTAATAAAGCATCAGCAAAATCAGATGATAACCGAAGGGACTGATCAGTGAAAATCTGCTCAGTAAGATTGTTAGCAACATAAACAGATTTAGTAGCAACAGTAAAATCAGATTGTCTAGGCATAGACAGGGCTCTATATGAAAGTAATGGAATGACAAGAACTTGTGTAGGGGATTGTTCTGAAGCAGAAGAAAGAGAGGACTGAGACTTAAACAAGGTAGAATGATCTTTAAAAGGAAAAACTGACTCATCAAAGATCACATAAGGAGTTATGAACACTTTCCCAATGGGAGAAAGACATTTATAGCCTTTGTGTGCACTGCTATATCTAAGAAACAAACACATGTGGGATTTGAAATCAAACTTTACTTTATTGTAAGGCCCGAGAAAAGGAAAACAAGCACAACTAAATATTTTGAAGGATTTATATGTAGGAGATCTATGAAGCAAAATTTCTTTAGGACATTTTTTACCAAGTACAGGAGTTGGAAAAGAATTTATGAGTTGAGTTGTAGTGAGGAAGGCTTCCCCCCAGTACTGAAGAAGAAGTCCAGAGGCAGCCAACAGAGTAAGACCTACTTCTGTTATGTGTCTGTGCTTTCTCTCAGCACTTCCATTCTACTGATGGACATAGGGACATGACAATCTATGTATAATGCCATTAGAATTTAAGTAAGTAGAAAAAGACAAATACTCTTTGGCATTATCAGTGTGAATAGCTTTTAGTTTTACACCAAGTTGTAACTCTACCATTTGTTTAAAATGAAGAAACACAGAAAAGGCTTGAGATTTGGTATGCAACAAGTAAATCCAAGTGTATTTGGAATAAGCATCAATAAAGTGTATGTAGTGATAACTTCATATATTGTAGTTATTTGGGCCTCATATCTGTGCTATATTGTCTGCTTAGTCCTTGTTTTGATGCATGAATGGAAGAGTTTAGCTGTATATTCGTATAATTTGATTTCAATGTCTTCCATCATGATTTCTGGATATATTGAGTACATTTGCACTGATTATTGAATTGGAAATTTCTCTATGGCAGGTAAGGTTCCAACCAAGTGAATCAACTCAGATTTGGACCAGCATTGCAAGAGAAATCAAAGTGCAAGTATCAACTTGTCACGCCGCGGCGTGGCATTTGAATGTCGCGGCGTGAGCCTCCCCTGCTTCCAAAGTCAGAGCACGTATTTTAGAATGCCGCGACATGGCATGTGAATGTCGCGGCGTCCCCTGACCTAAAAATGTAACGCGCCGCGGCGTGGAAATTTAATGCTGCAGCGTAACCCTGTTTTATGAACCCTATAAATATTGTTTCATCGATTTTTAAAGAGAGTTAGGTTTTATTTTAGAAAGTTGCGGCCAGATTTTATTATTTTAGACCAGTAGGAAGCAGAAGTGACTAAGTTTGGAGTCTCTCTTCACCTTGGTGGAGGATTGGAGCTAGGAAGATCACTCCCCTTAGCTTTGTTCTTCTCTTCTCCTTTCTCTTTTCCATATCCATGACTCTGAGTATTAGTGTTTTATTTTCGTTTGTCATGACTGGCTAAGCTGTTTATATGGTTTTACTTTGGATCCTCCTATGGATATTGATTAATCTTGTAATCCTTGAGTTATATACATGAGTTGGTATTTGTTCAATCATATAGTGTTTAATGCTTTGATTGTTTGATCAGCTTTCAACTGATTTGTTCAAATCTAATGAACCTAGACATAGGAATTTGGATTTGAGATCATATGTATGATTGATGCATGATCTATTTCATTTAATTGGCTTGGATGCAATGATTTGTTAATAGGATAGAAATATACCTATTGACCATGCATAGTAGTTAATTGGGAATAAATCGTTCATTAGTAGAGCTTACACTAGTCCTCATAGAAATATAGTGGATTAGGTAAGTAATACCAGGGTTGATTGACCTAAAACATAAGCTTTCGGCTAAAACAGATTCTCAAGCTAACCCTACCATTGCATGTGTATTGCTCGTAAGGATTACTAGTTAACAATTGATATAGGAGGTGAAAAAGGATGCCTTATGTTCTAAATCATTTTCTAAACTCAATCTGCTAGTTTTTAAGTTTTTCTTAGTAGTTTAATACGAACTTTTCCAATTTATAATTCCTTGAATAGAAATACTTAAATTATTGATTTATAATTAGTACTGAATTTGACATTTATCCTCGTGGGAACGATATTTGACTCCTAACTATACTATAAGTGCGATCCGTGCACTTGCGGTAAGCAAAAGAGCCAACATGTAGTAACGAGCACCATTTACTGCATTCATAGGGGCTGGACCCCAAATGTCAAAATAAACCAGTTCTAAAGGTCTATTGTATATAGTATCAAAAATAGGAAAATGGAATTGATGCAATTTTCTCATACAACAATCATAACAGATAACATTATTAACATTGGAGTCTATAGAAATGTTACAAAGCTATAAAACTTTGAAAATAATTGAAGGAGAAGGGTGACCAAACCTTTAATACCACAACTGAAAAGTGGAATCTGATTTAGTTGAGGCAATGTTGGACTGAATCTATGTAGCAGATGGGACATGATGAAAATTGTCAAATGCATATAGTCCATTCTTAATGGTTCCTTGGAGAAGGATCTCCTTGGTAACCTAAAATTTAACAAAACAAGTATTAGCATGAAATTCGAAGAAAACTCCATTATCATTTGTAAATTGAGATACTGAAAGTAGATTCTTAGTAATAGAGGGAACATACAACAGATTATTTAGAGAAAAGGATATGGAAACAAGATTGGAAGAGAATTTTGAATGCCTTATATGAGAGATCGACAAACCTGATCCATTACCAACTATAACTTGTTATGAGCCTCCATAGTCCATCTTTGTTGATAAATTTGAAGATTCTGGTGTCAAATGATGACTGGCTTCAGAATTTGGATATCAGTTTGGATCATAAAGTGTGGCTGGTGTTGCTAATTCTCCACTTGTGGCTACGTATGCAGTAGGAGTAAAATTCTAGATCTGATTTTTAGGATGAATTACATTTTGATTATGAGTCTGAGGATGACAATTGAAGGTTTGATCAAATCTATGTCAACACTAAGTAGCTAGATGACCACCTTTGCCACATAACTGACAAGAAACTTTGTTATTGACTCTTCCTCCATTTCTTCCAGTTCTACCTCTATTAAAAAACTGTGATTATCCTCTGAAGCCCGAATTGAATCTGCCACTTTGAAATTCAAAACCTTGAGATCTTTGACCATTTCCATTGAAATATTATTTTTTTGGCTGTTGACTTGACTGACCAAATTGAATTGCATTAGCTTGAACTGAACCAATTTCTAATTTTCTAAACCTTTTAATCCTTTCCTCTTGGGCCATTAAAAGTGCCTCAAGTTGTCCAACACTAAAAACATCTGATCTTGAAATAAAAACTGTTACAAATGACTCGTATTCTTCTGTTAAGCCATCTAAAATGGCTTCAATATGTTCAGATTCATCTATAGGTGACCTAATTGATGCCAAAGTATCAACAATCTTTTTTATTTCAAGAAGATATGAAGCGATTGAAGATTTTTTTCTTGTATTTCGCAACTTGAGTTTGAGTTGCCTTACCTTTGCTCTACTTTGAGAAGCAAAAAACTCTTCTAATTTCTTCCAAACTTGATGAGAATATTCACATCCAACCATTTGAATGGTGAATGGCTTGCTCGTCGAAAAGAGCAACAAGACAACAGTAGCTGATCATGTTGTTCCCAATTCAAAAAATCTTCACTCAAATTTCCATTGATTTCATCTTCTGCAGTTTCATACTTCTTGGGAATTGACGAACCAGTAATGAACTTGTGAAGCTTATGACCTTTAATCGTAGCCAAAGCTTGTTGTTTCCAAGGTAGAGAATTTTCTTCATCAAGCTTGATTGATACAAAATTGGAAAAAGTGTGCAACGTGAATTGAGTTGTAGAAGGTTGTGTGAAGATGAATTAAAAATGGTCTCTATGGAAACTGAGCTCTGATACCATGAAAGATATCAAAGTCCAGGCTGAAGGGTGAAGATGGACAGAATCAAGAGAGAAAAATAAAGCAAACATTGAAACTGATTGAATTGATTGTTATTGGTTATGATGCACATACAAATATATATACTGTGATATTGCAACACTGACTTAACACTAATTTGCTAACTGCTGTAACTAACATCTAACAAACTTCCTAACTGCTATTAACTAACATAACTAACATTCTACCCTTTATTCCTTTCAATAGCGAATCCAGATACACGCAGCAACACGCGAAATAAGAGACTCTGAATATCAATAGAGATTGGAGGATATATGTATATGAATTTATTTATTTATTTATTAACATATGAATTTAATTTGTATGCATTGTAATTCAATCATGCACTGTCACGTCATGCACATTATAAGAGGTAATATCTAGTAAGAGTAGTAAATCTTGACCATACAATTATACATGAATGATCAAGATTAAAAATTACTTAAAAGTCATGCAATCACTTAAAAAAGTCACATGTATATATATTCTAATCTTGATTATTCGTGTAAGATCCAGTAGTCAAGATTTACTCATCGCACATCTTACAATAAACACTTATCTAATCGGATATGCTATATATATATATATATATAAATATATATATATATATATATATATATATATATATAATATTTGATTAGAAAAGTGTTTATTGTAAAAAGTGTGAAGAGTAAATCTTAACTATGAATTTTACATTTAATAAAAGAAATTAGAATATATATATATATATACACATATATATATATATATACACATACATCTCACTACACACTAGAGATTATCTATCAAGTAAAGTCTTCAGATAATTGATTCGATTCTACAAAACAATTCTCCTTATTTCGAGTAAAGGAGAGAAAACTTCCAAATGATTTACAATCATCCACAATACAATTCTCCTATTTGATATCTGTAAATCCTATTTATACAATGAGTTAACAAAAGAAAAGAAAATTAAGTAATCAATTAATAACCACTAACATGCAACTCGCATCAATTGATTCCCCTTCAAAACAACCTTATCCTCAAGGTTGATACAGAAAAACAATATCATCAGATTGTGAGGTGCAAGGATTGAATAGCACAGCAGATTCTAAGGAAAAATTTGCACACAAGAAATTTGATGACATTTGGAAGCTTGTCTTTGATGGTTTTCCAGTTCTTCAAGTCAGTACTTCTTCACTAATTGAAGAAGTCACATCCAATAGAAACTTGAATGCATGATTGTGAAGGCAAATTGATCTGAACCTTAGCGACTTGCTTGGAATAATGAAGTTAGTGCCATTCTCTACATCCCTGAATGTTGTAATCAGATAGAGCCCATATTCACAACATACCTGCTATCGCATTCGAATATCACAATTTAATGACATAGGACGCATGAACTTCCAATGATATTCGCTCCTTCGTTTGGACAAGCTTTACTTCTAATCTCTCCATGGGGCTTCAACTCTAGGTCACTGTCCTACTATCCTGCAAGCTGGCCATAACTTTTCTTAATGGCCAAGTCATAGAATCTTAAACAGCATCTCCAATCGCCCCCTCAATTGCTTCATATAAGCTAGGTTCAGATATGTCTCCACCAATTATTTTCAGTGTAAAATCCGATTTTTTTTTCCCAAGGCAGAATTGCTAACAGCTCTAGAACCTGGAAATACCTTAGCTAGTGGTATAAATATCGGTGCGAAATAGGCTCTTGAAAACAGTTTGTCCGTATAGAACGACTTGGCTGTCTTCCCCTTGAGCGTGCCCTGTGCTAGACCCGTGGTTCCATTAGGAAGGTTTTGCTAGACCGTAATGTTACACTTACAGGTGAGGATGCTCAGGAGTTGTTAAAAATAAAATAAAATAAAAATTCTTCACTAATTTTACTAACCACTGATTGATGGTAAGTTCCAATTGCCCAATTGCGTTGATTTACAAACATGTTAAGCAAATTCTGAACACAATTGATCATATTACCGGCTGACATCTATCACACAGCAGGAAATGACACTCTCAGATCTTCGATGGAGAGGAAAAAATGTGATAAACAAATTTCAGTATCTTGACAAAGGAACATCATTTTAAATATATATATAGAGGGAGTATAATAGATTCTCATATTTTTACAATGAGATTTTAATTAATATATGGAACACAATCATCTGAATTACTAAAATATATCTCAAGTATATTAATTAGGATGTCATCTCGCCAAACACCTTCCAAAACTAGTTCCAAAATCCAAACACAAAAAGTGGCTCCAAACGACAGCATGTGAGAACAAGCTGCTCAAAGATGTAGGGGGTTTTTTAGTTAGAAGAAGCGTCTTCTCTTGCATAATCGCTCCATAGTCCATAATCTTCTCACCCTTCCCTTCAGATATTGTGAAAAAGTAAGAGTTAAAATTAGTAACATACAACATGTAAGCTTGTAGTTAGCAAGAACTCTATATCGTACAAGCTTCTCGACTAATACAATATATGAGCAATATGAAACACACAATTCAATTTGCTAGTGCCAACATTGGCCAGTACAAATCCAGTGATCACTTTCACCAATCATGAGCTCCATGACCAAGCCCATATGCGTCCATATAACCAGCTCCATGCATTCCATGTATGTGGCCGTCACCATGGTGATCATGTCCATGACCGTGAAAGTGATGGTGATGGTGATGGTGATCATGATCACTACTTTTTGCTTCATCAAACATCTTCTGTATGTGGTCTGGGATGGAGTCTTGCTCAACTTTCCTGACAGACTTTGGTAGCGACATGACAAAGTGGGAAATTTTTTCAGCTATCTCAACTGCTGCATCCTCCTGAGATCACAACAAATTGGATTAGTTTCATTAGTAAAAGTAAAAGAACATTGGCATCACAAGGTAAAATGGTGATTTATGTGATATAGAAACACAAATAAATAGTAAGGGTGAATATGAAAATAACCAGGGGGTGGGGCAAGATTTCTCAGCTTTCATTGATTGAAATCCTTAAGCAAGAACAAAGTTCATCAGCTCATTAACTTATTTCTTCCCCATTCCTCAAATATCCTTCTCAAACATCCTCTTCCCTTCTCTTTCCAAAGGAACCAAGATCATTCCTCCTTAGTACATGCATGAGTCTACTAAGGGGAAAGAATTGAATAGTTCTTCTATTCTTCATATACAAAAATCCCACAAGATAAGATCGGTTGTATTCAATATATAAGAGAAAAGTAGGCGAGAAGGTTTTGTTCTCAGTCTGTATCTGATATTACTCCAGGAGATGAACATGATCAATTAAGTTCTTTCCTATCATTACTTCATTAGTACACGATTCTTGTAGCTAGTGGTACCTAGTTTCTATTAGGAAGCACCAAATGCAGGATTTGTTCCCCAGTGGGTCTCAATATCCTATCAAGAACCATAATATGTAGTATTGAAAAAAAAAAAATCACTACGATAAGTCCATTAGCCAACTCTATTGGCAAATGTAAAAAAGGATAATAACTTATTCTTGATTTCTTATATGATGTTTTAATTATTGTATCACATAGATTGACCAAAGTCAACCACAATGGGCTCGTTTGGATGAGCTTCTAAAATAAGATCATTTTTTATGTAATCTTTTTTTAAAAGGACATTTAGAAAAGCAAAAGTTATTTTATGTTTGAATGTTATGTCCTGTGCTACTTTAATTCAGCACACCTCTAGTTTCTGGTATTTTTTTTCACTTGCCATTTTTAGTCCTTTGTTTGATAGATTTTTGAACTCTTGAAACAGCCACTCCTGTTCTTTAATGGAGAAAAGGGGGAATTCAGATACCGAAGAAGCACTGATACCTTAATCAATCATAAAAACCTTGCAGCTGGAGAATGAAAGTTGACAATTTTTTAAGAGTAAAAAAAAGCAACTAGATTTTACCACACACAGAGGGTGGAGGGGGGGTTGCTGCAGGAAAGACTTTTCTATTGTAACATACAGCAAGCATTTGCAAATCCAATGAAAACCTCACAAAGAACACGAGAAGATCAATGACGACAAGCAGATCTCTGAAAAGCAATACAGAACTTCTCCAGAAATTCAAATCAACAAACACTATGCAGATACGCTTTGCCCCAGATTAGGAAAAACCCACAAAACTGATTACGCCAAAAAACAAAACAAACCAGCTCTAATGTATGCATAGCTTCGTTACTAGGTGTATAGGAATGTTGAAAAGTTAACATTGATATTTGATGGCAGCTTGAATAATGATAAAGTTCAATCGAAGTATAGCAAGCTTGAGTCTTCAGGCAAGTTTAGATGAATGTAGCATAGTCACAACATCTCAAAATCTAATACATCTGATTATAGTTTAACAACAATAACAGTAACCAGCTCATTCACTAGGAAAAACATAGTTGCTTCAGAATTCCTAAATTCTTAGTGTAATTCACCCAGTTTGTATTTTGTTTCAGGCAATCATTTCAATCTGATTAAATAATCTCTTCATGACAAAAGAAAAGAAAAAAAATCATGCACGAGTATGGTAGCATGGGCAAGAGAAGTAAAATAAGATAAGCAATAAATCTTGTGTTCACCTGAGCCCACCGGCCTCCAGAATGTGTAACAAAAGTCGCCTGTGGAAGTGCATGAGCAACACGATTTCCCTCATCGCTCCATTCTTTAGACCAACCAGCAGACCAAAGCACTTGCATTGGCATACCTTTCACTCCATCTGAACTACCCCATTCTTCTATATCAAAACTAGAATTCAACTTCTTCCCAATAGCCACAACCGCTCTTCTCCCATCTCTGCCCTTCAAGAGCACCCTTTGTGCATCTGCATCCGAAACACCAATCCTCTTGGAACAACACAAGTTTACCATCTTTGAATAAACCAAAGAAAACCCCAAAACCACCTCTCTTATCACAGGGAACTCGAGAACCCAAATAGGCAAAGCTCCTGCAGTTGAAGATGCAGTGTCAATAAGTGTTACACTTCTTACTAATTCTGATTTCTCTGAAATCCAGGTGGCACTCAATCCTAACGCCGAATCATACAACACCAAGTGAACAGGAGCCAACCCCATAGAATCAATCACTTGTCCCAACACTCTTCCCATCTCTTCAGGACTCAGATCAATAGGCTTAACTACCTTCCTCTTTGACATCCGAGCTTGAATCTCTTCATAAGGAATCTGACCAGTTTCTACTATTTGATCAAAAGCCCAAAAAACACCCTTTTCCTGGATTTCACTGTACACATACCAAAACCTCCCTAAAATCCCATTCAGACCCTCAACGGAATCTTCCATGGACTTGTCAGAGAACCCATTTCCGGGTAGGTCAATTGCAACCACGTGCACTCCCTTGGCACCTAGAGATTGCATAACTTGGCGGTAAGAATAGGAACTCAGACCCAACCCGTGTACGATGACTACGTTTTCTGACACTGTTGGACCCTCTTCAACGGTGAAAACTTCAATGGGTGCTTGGTTGGGGCGTGGCTGCACCTTGATGCTGCGGCCTTTTGAATAGTGTTGGCGAAGGGTGTTGGGTAAGCTGAGGAACCAGGTTTTGGTATCTTGTGGAGAGAGGGAAGATGTGAAGATGAAGAGGAGAGTGATGAGAGAGACGGAAAGAGTAAAGTAGAACCAGAAAGAGAATGGATCATTGGGTGTTGTGGTGGTTGAGGTAGTGGGTGATTTGAGTTTGGGGGGCTTGGTTGGTGGGATCTGTGATTGTTTAGGCTCTTGTTGGTCTGGTTCTTCTTCTGTTATGATCGCCATGATCAATCGTCGAAGCTTCGTTAGAACGAAGTTAAAGTTTCAAGCTTTCAAGTTTGAACTATAAAGTGTAGATCAAGCGGGTTACAGGAACAGCGGCATTGTGTGGGTAACGGGTTAGTGTGAGTCTTTGAGAGTCCAAGGTTTAATGGCCTGTTTGGATTGCAGGGACAAGGGACGCATTGGGGATTTGCACTATTTGTTTTGAACCATTGATCTATTAGTAAAAAAATAATGATTGGGATGAATAACCATTAACCTTGTGAACCGGTAACATCATACCACATTCACGCATGTCACAGGGCATTGAAACAGAGTGGTAAAGGACGATGACGTGTTGCTCATTGGCGGCAGCAGAGGTTCGTGCAGATAATTTATGATTATGTTTGTTTTACACCCACATCTAATTCTGATAATGAATTGTCCCCTACTTCTCCAAAAAATTTCAAACAATTATAGTGTTAATAATAATATGTGTTGTGTTGAAGCTAATAGTCCTCCACCGAAATTGTAGGAGCGAGCCGAGCTGCTTCCCCACCTGTCCAGCACCTTTTATACCCCACCAGCAAGCGGCACTAGTGATGTATGTAGTTGAGGCTTCGACATTTGGAGCAGGGGTGGTAATTTTAGCCGCGGAAGCAGGTATTATTCGTGATGGAGATGGTAATATTTGTTTAATTTTTTTTGTGGATATAAATATTTATTTAAATTATTTTTGTTTAATAAATAAAGATGAAGATGGAAGTAATTTTTTTACTTGTAAATATGAATGCCAAAAAAAAGAATAATAAACCCGAATATAAATAAAGATGAAAACGGCTGACAGAGGACGGGGGACTAATACCCGCCTCGTCCCGTTCCGTTGCCATCCTTAATATGGTGATTGCAAAATCTGGAGAATTTGATTCCAATGAATGCCAAAAAAAAGAACCCAAAAAAAATCGGCTGACCGGTAATACTAAGGCATTAAAGTGGTACATCCATACATCAAAACACGTTTAGATGAATGATAGAAGCCTTCACGCAATGGTGACAATTCTTAACGCACGCTTATGGGAGTTCACTTTTTTGTATTTTTAAATATTGAAAATGACAAAACTCTTTTCTTTTCGTTTTTTTTTGGCCTTTTGCTTGAATAAACTATTTTTATAAGGCATATGAAAATAAAGAAAAATGTTTCACTTAAGAGAGTTTATTTTTAAAATGAGCAAATAAATATAAATTCATTTTTAGTTCATTTAGTGAATTGAAATATTGATATATTTTATCAAATTAAAGATGAATATATATATTTTTTTATATTAGAGATAAATTTACTTTAAAATTTTTTATCTAAAAATAAAAAATATGAATATAACACAAAATACGAATATAATATAATATAAAGATAAGGATATAATACATTTTAAAAATGATAGGATATGACATAATTATGATGTAATATACAAAATTAGTATAAGATGGCTTCTTACAAGTAGGAGTAGAAACATGTCACGTCAAGTCAGGTCAGGTCTTATCTTAAACGAAATTGATCCATTTCTCAAATACAAGACTTGAACCTAACTTATTTATCTGACATTGGCCATTTTTCAAGATCTAACCTTTTTAAAAGTTTAGTCTAATCTAAAAGTTTATTTAAATATTACTTTGTAATAAAATCTTTAAATAAATCAGTAAACCTACTTCTAAATAAGTTAACGAGATAAACTAATGAGTTTATCTTTTAAATAAGTTAACAGATTTAGACTTTAAAAAAATATTATATTATTTATTAAATTAATTATGTTATATAAATATTCAAATTTTATAATATATATAATTAAATAAGCTAACCTAATAGGCCTAAAAGATTTTTTTAAAAGTCTAAAATTTAACCTATTTAACTAAATAAACTTTTTAAAAAATCATGACTTAACATTTTTATTAAACGAGTCTAATCAGATCATATCTTACATAAGACATGCCTTAACTATTATAAACTCCCAATATAACCTATTTCTACCTCTACCCACAAGGTGTCTCTATACTTTTTGAGTGAGATTAATCTCTATTTGTGTGTCTATTATTATTTTTATTTGTGTATCACCAGTCTTCTATAATTGCATTTTTTTTCGTAGAATATTCCTTATTAATCAATTGAATCAAACTAGAGGTATATTTAACATTTTCAAAATCATAATAAACTATTCTGTTCACTTTGTTTAAGTATGGATTGTCATTCGTTGGAGTATTAGCCATTGAGTTTATCAAAGGTTATTGAGTAGAATTTTTAAAGAAAGAAAGTAATTGTTTTATTTTTGCTTCATTCTGCCCCATAATATTCCAAGATTAATTAATGTAATTTGAAAAAGTAGAGCTTTTCCCTTACTTCTTGAGTGGCTTATATAAACAAAATGTATAAGCTTTTTATGTTGTTATTATATAAACATTTATAAATAAATAATTTATTGAATATACATACACCAAACAAAAATAAACATTTTTTTTGGGGTATATTTGCTAGTTCTTACATAATTTTCTCAAATTTTAATAAGCATTTATTATAATATTGAAATAAATAAGCAATTTGAAACCCCAAAATAACTCTTGCCAAAAAGAGTATTGGGACTTCAAAAGTAAGTTAGGATGAGAAATTAAAAGCAATCTTTCAAACTCACTTTTAAAACAAAAGTTCCCAAACATAAATTAGCTTATCTATTGCAAACTCACTTTCAACCAAACTTGTGTTTGCTTTGAGTTGTGTTTACTTTGACTTGGATGCACAGACCGCACATATAAATCAATCAGAATGTAATCGGATTCATGAAATGCCATTTCTTCCTTCCGATATTTGCAGCCACTATTTTCTTTCTATCGTAGTCATCACCTGCAAGCTGCAAGTGCAATGCAGCAAGTCATCCTTTCATCCACTCTCTCAACCCACCCCTTCTTCCTTCCTCTCTCGGTGTCACGCCCAAGCCCAATTTTCTGCAAATTGAAAACGGGTCACAACTTTCTCAGACAATCCCAGAAGCACCCTTCCTTTGCCATCAGGAATTGCAGTTCCATCAAAGTGAAGCCGTCTTCTGAAATCAGAAAGAGCCGCGCTGATTCCGAGCCCGACCCCAAGCTCGCTGCTCTCCGACACCTTTTCTCCAAACCTGGAGTTGCCATTGACGCTTACATCATCCCTTCTCAAGATGCTCACCAGGTTTGTTTTCCTTAACTTAACTACTACTACTAATATTCATTAACATGTGACTGCACTGCACTGCACCCCCGAACAAAACAGATAGTCAGATAGGGTTGGGAAACTCATATTGTATTTTTTTGAAATTGGGTGTTAGAGCGAGTTCATTGCTGAATGTTACACGAGGAGAGCTTACATATCAGGTTTTACTGGTAGTGCTGGCACTGCTGTTGTTACAAAGGACAAAGCTGCTCTTTGGACAGATGGCCGTTATTTTCTCCAGGTTTTGAATTGTGATTGGACACTATAGATTTCATTAAGCATATCAATTTAATGAATAGATGTTTTCCTTTTTTTTTTTTATCCCTCATTTTAGGCAGAGAACCAACTGAACTCCAGTTGGATTCTTATGCGAGCGGGGAATCCAGGAGTTCCAACTACTAGTGAATGGCTTAATGATGTTTTAGCTCCCGGTGGCAGAGTTGGCATTGATCCTGTGAGTGATTCTGCATTGCATCTTCTGATGGCTGTGCTACACATTCATTTTTATTGTTCTTATGCTACTGCATACTGATCAAATTGTCTAATTGCTAATATATATATTATATATAAAAGCAAAGTGTATATTTTCTACCCTGCATTCTAATATTACACAGTCTGATACTGAAACTTTCTTTTCCCGTTGTCATATGAACAATGTTGAAGGCATAGTCATTAGGTAGTGCCGTTATCTTTTCCAATCGGTAATCTTAGCTTCCTGTTAAGTTATCCTTTCGAAGGCTTTTGTTCCTACCTTTTTCTTTTCTTTGCTCCTGGCTTGGCTTTTTATAAAATTATCAGTTCTTTTAGTTCATATTGTTCTTTTCTTTTCCTTTTTGACCTGCATACTCTTTTTATTGTTCCTGTGCCTGATACAACATTCTCTTCCATATTGTTAAGGAGGCAGTTTCTTTTTACTTCGGATGCTGCAGAAGAACTTAAGGAGGTCATCTCTAAGAAAAACCATGAGCTTGTTTACTTGTACAATTCAAATATTGTGGATGAAATATGGAAAGAATCTAGGCCAAAGCCTCCAAATAAGCTGGTTAGAGTACATGATCTAAAGTATGCCGGTTTAGATGTAGCATCCAAATTGTCATCTTTGAGGTCAGAACTTATTGATGCTGGTTCATCTGCAATCATCATCTCCATGCTTGATGAAATTGCATGGTTGTTGAACTTGGTAATCTATCTCAACACCTTCTTTAACTTGATGTACTGATTGGTTGTTTTTGTACAATCAGATATCCTTGTGCGCCTTCTTTCAAGATCTTATTCAAGTTGCTTGGGTCTAACATGACAAGCTTATTGGTTTTCTTTTTTCCACTGTTCTCTGTTAATGTTTCAATCAATGAGAGTAACTTTTGACTTTTTCTTTTGAAGAGAGGCAGTGATATTCCACATTCACCTGTTGTGTATGCATACTTGATTGTGGAGATTGATGGAGCAAAACTATTTATAGATGATTCAAAAGTCACCGAAGAGGTGAGTGATCACTTGAAGAAAGCAGGCATAGAGTTGAGGCCATACAATTCAATTCTATCTGAAATTGAAAGGTAATTGCGGGGAATGAGAATCTTTTTCTTTTCTTTTTTTAAATGACCCTTACCCCCTCAATAAGTATCTTTTAATGGAAATTTCTAAGAATATTATTGTAGATGGGCCAGGATGACTTTCTAAATAGTAGCTTTCATTCTGTCAAATGTTTATGTTTATTCGTTTTGCTTGTAAAAGGAGCACTGCTATGGGAAGTGAACTGAGCTTGATTTTCTTTTTCAGTTTGGCTGCACGTGGTGCTGCCCTTTGGTTGGATACTTCATCTGTTAATGCTGCTATTGTAAATGCCTTCAAAGCTGCCTGTGACAGATATAATCGGAACCATGAGAGTGAACACAAAACTAGAACCAAAGGTTTTGATGGATCCAATGAGCACTTGAATGGACCCATTGCTGTGCATAAAATCTCCCCTGTTTCTCTGGCAAAGGCCATAAAAAATGAATTGGAGTTAGAAGGAATGCAAAATTGTCATTTAAGGTTACCATATCTTATCTTGGTGATAATTAATGTTGATGTTTTTGCATGTTAACATTTGAATTCTATATTTTGATGATCTATTTCAAATTGGAGTTATTGTACAAATACAGACAATAGAATGTCCTAGATAAGCTATGCATTGGACTCTGTTTCAATAATTAAAAAAATTGATCTGTTGTTTTGGAAATTATGAAAGAACTTTTAGTGGTCAACTGATGTTACCATTTATCTTTTATTTGTTGGATCATGATTTTTCTCAGGGAGGGGGGTATATTGTCCCTTTTTTACTGTGCATATTTTAGTGGGTTACTATATTCTTAATTCTTTTTAATGAAATGTGACTCATTTACATTTAAAGAGAAAACAGAGTTCGTACCTGTTGGATAGTTACGAGTATTTGATAAGAAGCTTGAATTTATGTAAAAGAGTCTCATATAGAAGCTAATATTCAGCCTATATATAATTGCGCTATCTTATTTTTTGCAGGGATGCTGCTGCCCTTGCTCAGTTCTGGGATTGGCTAGAGACAGAAATTTCTAAGGATAGCATATTAACAGAAGTAGAAGTGTCAGACAAACTACTCGAGTTTCGCTCAAAACAAGCTGGTTTCTTGGATACTAGCTTTGACACCATAAGTGGTACTGTGGTAGATAATTGACAATTGTTTTTTTATTTTCCACTGAATGCTTGTTAAAGAAACATGAAAAGATACTATTATAGTGTTTCCACAGATTTTTTTTAACTGCCAATTATTTTAGGGAAAATCACAAAAAGCATCTCCCACTAAAAATATGGACAATGAAGGATCAACAATTAGTGATTCCATGGAAAAGAATGTGGTACTTCTATGTAAATATATTCCTCCATGGAAAAATATATTTACCAGCAGTTCCTTTTTAGTATTTTTTTTTTAGTTCTCTTCTTATGTCCTTCCTGTGACAATATATATATATATATATATATATATATATATATATATATATATATATATATATATATATATAACATGGGCCTTGGTTCAACTCCTCTTTGTGTTGGGCTATAATCTGTTTATTTCATGGGTTCAGCTTCAGGTGCAAACGGTGCTATCATACACTACAAACCAGAACCAGAGAGTTGTAGTATTGTGGATGCCAATAAATTATTCTTACTAGATAGTGGAGCTCAATATGTTGATGGTACAACTGACATTACACGAACTGTTCATTTTGGCAAGCCTACAGCAAGAGAGAAAGAATGCTTTACCCGAGTTTTACAGGTATCTTGCTTTTATGCTTTTTTCCTGAGTTTATTTCTACATTTTGTTCATGAGTGTATCCCTCACAATTCGGTAATCTAAGTTAATGTGTCAGTGATGCAAATGCTTACATTTTTATTTTTCAAGGATGTGTATAATGGCTTTGTTTTTAACGTTTAACATCTCTGTCTTGGCAATTTGAACTTCTTAAATAATTGTCTGTATTAACCCTTATATCTAATTGCAGGGCCATATTGCTCTTGATCTGTCAGTATTCCCTGAAAATACCCCTGGTTTTGTGCTGGATGCATTTGCCCGTTCCTTTCTTTGGAAAGTTGGACTTGACTACAGGCATGGTATATTCCTACTTCAAGTTGAGGGCTGTTATTTACTTAAAGCCAAATGGATTATTGACTGATTGAACACTTGTGCTTAACCATTATCTATTTAGGGACTGGGCATGGTGTTGGAGCTGCATTGAATGTTCACGAAGGCCCTCAAAGTATTAGTTATCGTTATGGAAATTTGACCCCTTTAGTGAACGGCATGATTGTTAGCAATGAGCCGGGCTATTATGAAGACCATGCCTTTGGCATTAGGATTGAGGTAATATTCTCTTCAGCTACATGATCTGAAATGTTAACTCTAGCTCCTAGTGCTGGCTCTGAATTGTTTGGATTAGCAATCAATTAGTTTTATTAGGTGTTGTTATAGGCATATTAATTTTATCTCCTTTAAAATGCTCATTCTTTATACACAAGTTCAAGTATGTGAAAATAACTCTGAGAGTATTCTGATGATTGGGGCAAAGTCTTTTGAGATCTATTGAAGCTTGATTGCTATTTTCCAGATTTAATCAATGGTTAATGGATGGTAGTTTCAACTTTCAAGCTTGGATTGCAAAACCTCCCATGAGTCATGAGTGTCTTTTAAGAGGCTTGCCGTGAATTACTGGATGCAAGATTTTTGTTTTGTGCAATATTCTTACATCACTTATTAATGAACAAAAAAAGCCAAGATGCCCCGTTACTTGATCACCAAGTGTGTACATTATGTTGTTTTTCCTATTTTCTTTGCTTAACTGTTCAAATAACACTTTGTCAGTCTTATATTCTGCATACATTTCTTGTGTGGTGATGACGCTTTTTTATCTTGCAGAATCTCCTGTATGTGAGAAATGTTGAGACACCAAATCGTTTTGGAGGAATTGCATACCTAGGATTTGAAAAACTTACATATGTTCCCATTCAGGTATGCTGTTGGTTACCCTGATATATATTTTGTTTTATTTTATTCTTTTGGGCGAAAGATAAAACCCCTGTTGTAATTCAACATCAGGAAATTGACAATGTTTCAATTGCATGAGGCAGTAAAATAGCTTGTTCTCCCATAAAATTTGGATCTGATTATACTTCTCTACTAATTTATCGGTTTCATGTCCTTTATTTAAGAGGGGATCTGGGATCAGTGGAGGTCCATGAGGCCTATTTGATGGTGGCCATTCCAGTGTAAATGATGTTTAATCAATTAATTATAAAACATAATTATAGAATATTAATCCTATAAAATGCAAGCATTGTGAAAATACAATCAGAAATTAGAACTAATCTATTTTCTTTCTACCTGCGTTGCATAAAGTATTCTTGAGAAATATATTATTAATTATAAGTGGCCGTACACCCTATTCTGAATGCTCGTTTGTATTTTAGATATACTTCCTGAGGACCTGAAGTGTTGATTTCAGTTTTTAGCTTCAATGTTCTCAGTTTCTCCTGAACTTCAGTCTGTTTTATTCTGAGCCATATATTCTTTCACACACTTGTTATTAACCTGGGCATATGTTGCTGCAGATTAAATTGGTTGATTTGTCTGTACTATTGGCCGCAGAGATTGATTGGCTTAACAACTACCACTCTCAAGTCTGGGAAAAGGTATCTTGTTTTGGCTCCTTTAGGTACATTTGACTTGCCTTCTAGTGTGTCGGCATGAATTTCTTTTTTATGTTCTTTTGAATCTCCTTTTCCCCTCTCTTTACACGAATGCATTCTTCTGGAAGGCTAAGTCCATGGTTTTACTTCAAAGTGAGAAAATTCATCAGGATGTGCTTTTGTAATTTATAGGCTGATCGTTAGTCTTCTGTATCTTTAAAATTTAAATATTGAACTCACTGCAACTTAGCAATTTAAGAATAATGAATGTCATGCAGTATTCTTCTGTTTATGTGACTATCCACTCTCTTTGGCATTTACATGGAACCACCCCGTAAGAAAACAACAAAAAATGTCCTGCATTGTGCAGTCCCCTTACCCCCATGCCTTCTACCTGCTGCTTTTCATTTTAAATAGATACTTACTCCCACTCAATTTTCTATTTTGTAATCTTGTCTGTTGATTGTTTTGTAACTAATTTGATACCTCACAGGTTTCGCGGTTGCTGGATGGCTCTGCTCGCCAATGGCTTTGGAACAACACTCGGCCGATCATCCATGAGAGAATTTGATGATTTTCATGTTAATGTCCTCTGGCACTTGTGCTTCACATTCTGGCGTGCTGCCCCCTTGCCTGTTTGGTCTCTATAGTTTATCTACATAATTCATACAGAAAACGCTGTGAATAAAATAGTGAAGAGTCGACTACAGATATTTGATAATTGGATGTGAGCTTGGCAGGACATATGAGCATTTAGTCATTTGCACCACTAAAGTAGTGCGTTTTTTTATATTTGGTATAATTTTTCTTTTTAAGTGTTGTTAAAGTAAACATTCTCTACTCTGTGAATTTTAAAAAAAAATAGAAAGATAAATTCTCCAATTTCTTGCTTTTACAAAATATATATAAAAAGTTTTACATTATCAATAGATTAAAACTAAACTTGTGATATTGGGTGAGGCTATTTATTATTATTTTGGAATTCTTTCGGTACCCTTATTTTTAAAAGAGTATTGATACTTTGCTAACTTTGTATAATATTATTAGTTGATTTTATAAAATATTTTATTAGTAATAACTTATAACTTGGTAAATTGATTCATATTTGTATTTTTTATCATGTGACTTGTTCTTATTTCTCCTTGTAAGTTGGGTAACACAACAAATGAGGATTTTAAGAATAAAAAATATAAAATAAAAAGTTAAAATTTGTAATATTAAAAACTTGAAGTCAAACTTAAATTAAAGAAAGTTAAAATAAAAGTTAATTAGAGTAAAAATTTATCCAATAAATGAATACAAATAGCATATTTTGATTAGAATTGTATTAGTATCTTTAAAAAAATAAGGGTATCGGAGAAAGCCTCTTATTATTTATTTCCACTCTTAATTGGTTATTTTACACTTTTTATTAATTAATCATAATTTTATTTTTTATAATATTATGAGTGATTAATGAGAAATGTGAATAAATAATTATGATTGTCATTAGCCCTTGCCTGTGGTAATGATATTATTTGTGTTGGTTTTTTTTACAATTAAATAAAATTTTATGGATCCACTTATGCCCAAAAAATTATTTATGGATCCAACTGTTTTCTAACTAGTATGAAGTTATGAAGCATAAACATTTCGTTTGTAAGGTGTGTTTACATGTCAGACACATGTTCGACACAGATATAGGAGGATATGTATACGATACGTGTGTTTTGCATGTCTAAATGTATCTAATTTTAAAAATTATTTTTTTTAGTTTGGATACACTTGAACATGAAGTGGACACGACTCATTAATATTTAAAAAATAATAATTTTCAAGTAAATGTTGAGTTTGCTAATTTTTAGAATGGTAGAAAAATGTTTGATGATTGTGACTATTTAAAAGATAGATGTGTTCTTGATATAAAATCTTGATAGTTAGTACATGATGTTCATGCTCTAACTCTTCAAAAGATTGCTTTAAAGTTACTTGAGCAAGTATCTTCATCTTTATGTTGTGAAAGAAATTGGATCATCTACTCTTTTATTGACTCCCTTAAAAGGAACAAGATGAAACCCAAGCGCGGCGAGGATTTAGTATATGTCCATACTAATCTTCATCTCCTTCAAGAAAAAGTCCACAATACAAAAAAGGAGAAGCAATGATGTGGGATATTGTGAGAGATGATTTTTCATCAATTAATGAATATCATGGAATCCTTGAAGTTGTCAATCTTTCTCTTAATGAACCAAAGTTGAAGAAGGTCCTATTCATTGATGATGGAGAACAAAATGAAGTTAATTTTTAGATATTCTCTCTAGTTAATTTTTTTGGATGCACATATACTTGTATATAATTAGTTTTATTAAAAAAAGTTGATTTATGAGAGTTTTTAAAAAATGTCAATAGAAATTATGTTCTATATTTTTTAAGAAGAACTTATTAAGTAATAACTAACAAATATTGACACATACGACATATATTAAGATATTATAAATTTTTTTATGTAAAATATTAATGAATTATGATATATATATATATATATATATATATATATATATATATATATATATATATATATATATATATATATATATATCTTATAATTTTTTAAATTTAGTGTATTTCTCTCTATATTTATATTTGTGTCTGTATCTATATTTCATAGGTTTGAAGTAATGTTATTCTATAAAAAAAAATTACATTAATTATTAGCCATAAATTCCTATAGTGTTAATGGCGCAATGACAACGATCGGGTTAGAGAAGTATGATTCTGTGGCTGCAAGTGAACTATGGTTGGATTGAATGACGAATTCTTTCATCTCATCATTTTTCTATCTATATTTCTTTATATATATATTTTTTGTGACATAATGTCATTAACATTGAATATAGTGGTAGGTTAGTCCGATTATTTATTCATTTTTTAAAAACCTGTTTGATATGTTATATTTTATATTTAATATAATATATTATGATTTTATTAACTATTTAGTGTAAATATTATATTATATAAATTTATTTATTAAATTTTTTTATATATTAAAATTATGTATAACTTAATCAAATTTTATGATGGATGAAGTCTGATTGAGTTTTAATATATAAATTATTATAAAGATTTTTTATTATAATTTTAAACATTCTAATATCATCAATCATTATATATATTATATTATTAGATCTCATATTATAAAATTTTATACTATCAAATCTAATGCTATCAAATTTTATCATATCTTTTATATCAAACAGTTCTCAATTCTTTATTCCTCCAAGTTTCTTCAGTTCATTTGATGAACCCTTTTTATCAATACTTTGAACTTTTAACTAAATGTTTACTAAAGAAATAAAGATAATTATGGAATACAATCATTGGCCAAAAGAAAAAATGGTATATAATATATATTGATCCTCATGTAATATTTCAAAATTAACCAAACGACACAATAACTCTTAAATATAGTACTCTCCAATATATCATGTATGGAACCATTGGATTGATCTGCAAAAGAAATAAATTATAGAAGTTAAAAATAATAATGATAGATTATTATCTGTGTTTATCTTTATGGGCTAAAACTGTCATTGGCTTATTTCATTAATTGTAAAAATAAGATGATAGAAACATCACAATATTTTTAACGAAAAAATTTAAATGTATCTTTGATTCGGCTAGATTATGTTGTTTAAGAGTTTTTTTATAAAGAAAAGTTGTTGTAAGTCTTCTCTAACGTGTTTGGGTCTCAAAGTTAAAAAAAATAACAGCTTTTAAATAGTAAAAAAGTTATTGGAGGTTTAGCGAAATGTTGAGTATTTTTTTTAAAGTTGTATAGTTTATTTTTCATTTTGATATATAAATATTATTTTTTATTTAATTAAATAAATTTTTTAATTAATTAAATAATTTTTTAAAATTATTTTATATTTATTTTAATAATTTAATATATAAAAATAATTTTTTATATTATTTAAATAAAATAAATTAATTTAAAATTATTTTTTAATTAATATATTCTAACATAATTAATTATTAAAATAATTTAATTATTAAAATTTAATTATTAAAATAATTAAATTTTTACCGTTACCTCACATACGTATTAAGAATTTAAATTCTCATCTTACTCAGAACGTTGACTTTTTTTTTTTTTGGTTAGTTACCCCAATATTTTGGGTATAGGCTCGGAATGTGGACTTTAAGTATTCATGGTTGTGGTTGTACGTGTAGTTTCGTTCTTTAAAAAGAAAAAAGAAAAAGAGTCCTTCAAGCAGTAAAATTAGAGTCAAGTCAATAATAATGATGAGTTTATTAACAAAGACGGACATGGCGTTTACAAAAAGGTCTGAAAAGCAAAATGAAGTGTGTCAAATTTACTAACTAGTACCAAAAAACTGAACAATTAACAAAATGACCCAATAAATTCATCTTATGTTATTCGCATCTCACCAAATTTTGAAAAGTGACTCGTCGACCCCTTTTCCCTCCTCTATAGTTCTGTGTTTGTTTGCCGACGCAACGTCTCTCGTTCTTTCACTCCTCACTCATCATCACCACTCTCACTCGCACTCGCACTCGCACTGAGAGAAAGAGAGAGAGAGAGAAAGAGATCACACAAATGCAAGACATTTTCGGATCAGTTCGCCGTTCACTGGTATTTCGCACTTCGCCGGAGAACGAAGAACCCTCGCCCTCTCTCGGAGGAACCTTAGTTGATAAGATCAGTTATTGCATCCGCAGTTCCAGAGTCTTCTCCAAACCCTCGCCGCAGTTGCCACCGGTCCCCAAGGACGTCGTGCCTACGATCCGATGGCGCAAGGGCGAGTTGATCGGTTGTGGTGCCTTTGGCCAAGTTTACGTTGGAATGAATCTCGATTCTGGAGAGCTTCTAGCAGTTAAACAGGTCTATTCCTTTCTTCATTCTTCCTTTCCCTTTCGCTTCGTTGTTGATTTCGAACAGGATTTTTTTTTTTGGCGGTTCTTAGCTCTCTGTTTCTCCTTTTCGCTTGAATCTTCGGAATTGATTTTGTTTTAGTTTCTCTTTTACATCGTGTTCACTTTTATTTGCACTAGTTGTAGTTTTAGCTTTAAATATTAAACTGATTTCGTTTGCATGTCTGGTTTTTTAGGTTTTGATTGCAGCAAGTAGTGCTTCAAAGGAGAAGTTACAGGTTTGTTGTTTGATTAAATTCTATGTGCTACGACTTCTGATTGCATCATCAACCAAAGCAATTCGATGCGAGTCAATTGATTGTTAGTCATTCATATACAGTTCCAAATAATAAACAGAGTAGTTGTGACTTATGGATGGTTGATTTTACTTCTTGAGATCTTTGAGATTAGCAGAGTACCTATGCTGTTGTTTGATTAATATTTTGCTTACTACTAACAGGCTCACATAAAAGAGCTTGAGGAAGAAGTTAAGCTACTTAAAGATCTTTCGCATCCCAACATTGTTGTGAGTATGATATTCTATTGGTGAATGATATTGACAAGCCAATTAGTTCTCCCAAACTATCTCTTGACTGAATAGCTTTTTCCGCTGCAGAGATATTTGGGTACAGTTAGAGAGGAGGACACCTTAAATATTCTCCTGGAGTTTGTTCCTGGTGGATCCATATCATCGCTATTGGGGAAGTTTGGAGCTTTCCCTGAGGCTGTAAGTTTTACCTACTGAACTAACGTACTTGGTAATTCTATATGCCATATTATTTCTACTAATTCATTCAACAGGTCATAAGAACTTACACGAAGCAATTACTGCTTGGACTTGAGTACTTACACAAAAATGGAATCATGCACAGAGACATTAAGGTGGTTTTCTTATAATATCATTGATATGCATGTTAGCTTGGTTCTTTTTGGGTGGCTGATGTTCAAGTATAAATTAATTTCAGGGGGCCAATATTCTTGTAGATAATAAAGGGTGCATAAAACTTGCAGATTTTGGGGCATCCAAACAAGTCGTTGAGCTGGTAATCTAAGTTTTATCTGTTGCTCAACTATTATATATACTGTTTTACCTTTGTGAAGGCTCTTCTATTTGCATATTGGTTTAAGATGTGCATTGTTTTGCTCTAGGCTACCATTTCTGGTGCCAAGTCTATGAAGGGCACTCCATATTGGATGGCTCCTGAAGTTATTCTCCAGACTGGGCATAGCTTGTAAGGACATTAACCCTCTTCACATATTTTACAACATGTTGCTTTGTTTTTAATATGCTCTGACATGATTCAAACTGGAAGTTTCTTCTGGTCAGATGTCACTCAGCATTGTGGTTGAGACTGATTGGGTTTATGATTCCAAGTGTTGGCCATTCTAGATGATACAACAGTTTTTTATTTCTAGAGTTGCATTAGAAGTGCCTTAATTATACGATGATGGTTTCAGTTAGAAAATAGAAGTCTTTGCTCAGGATATAGAAAAAGTTAGCGGCAGGAATTTTCAGCAAGATGCATAGGCTAACTATGGTTTAAAGTTTCTGGTAATATGCAGTTTGAAGCAGAGTTATTGTTTATGCCACTTAGTTGTCTTGTCTAGTAGAGATAGTTATATGTTATACATGAATTCAAGGTCAAGGGTTCTACCTTTGATATTTAATTAGGAGCTTCTTACATACCATGCTTGGGGCCTTGCTAATTTTTCTTTTATTAAGTTCTTCTGTAGGCGTATAATATCTTTTTCTAATGGTGTATCCTCTGAAACTAAATAAAGATGTTTTTATACGTTGATGCTTTTTCAGCTCTGCTGACATATGGAGTGTGGGTTGTACTGTGATTGAGATGGCCACTGGAAAGCCTCCCTGGAGCCAGCAATACCAACAAGAGGTATCCCAAATCCTGATTCCTTAAATTCTGTTTGAGGTGCTCTCTGAACATTTACTAAACGAATGGACCTTCAGGTTGCTGCTCTCTTCCATATAGGGACGACTAAGTCTCATCCACCAATCCCTGATCATCTCTCTGTTGGAGCAAAAGATTTTCTGCTAAAATGTTTGCAGAAGTATGTTACTTTTAATTTTCTCCTGCCTTCCATCTATCTTAATTAGTTTTACTCTGTTTCATAGTGACAACGAATTCTTATCTCTTAAAGTATATGCTGGAAATTTGATCATGCTAAACATTATGGAGGATTTTTTTTTCTCTGGGGTGGGGTGGGGTGGGAAGGGAGTTGGCAGAGAAAGATCTCTAAGCATGTTTTCATAAGGTGAACTGATTTATAATATTTAAGAGAGAGAGAGAGAGAGAGAGAGAGAGAGAGAGAGAGAGCATATGCCTACTATTTTTTCCTTTCAAATGTTGTTAATTATTAGATTATTAGATAACAAATGATATATCTAAATATATAATCCTTTTGTAGGGAACCAGTTTTGAGACCATCAGCATCAGAACTGCTTCAGGTGATTCTATGATTATTTCTCTTTTGACTGCATATGAAAGCTACAACATTTTTAAGTGGCCATTTGGCCCATTTCAGTTCTGCTATTGAGTAATAGTGGAGTCTACTTTATTAATATCAGTGTTTTGCATTAAATATTCAGTTCTCCTTTAGATTAACTTTGAGTTTGAAATTGGGTGCAGCATCCCTTTGTTACTGGTGAACCTATGGATTCTCTTCCTCTGTCATCTACTGCCTTGGTATCTATAATTCCATTGATATTTAAGATGCTGTTGTATGTATTTTTTATAAACCAATTTTTAAGGAAAATAATTTTCGCTTCTGACAGGAAAATTTTGAAGCGTCTTCACCATCATGTGCCCCAAATGTTGAATCCTTGTATGTATTGAAACATTCCTTTTTCGTTTGAGCTTGTAAGATTTGGCAGTATTCTTCTGTGCTCATGTAAAGGGGATGTTTGTAGTAATATATTATTTGTTGATGCTAGTGAAATGGTAATATGATCTTGGTTAACAAATGTTTGTAATTTATGTAGCCTTTGCTCCTCAACCGTAAATCCTCAGGACTCGGGAAGTAAACAGTTGTGGGGAATGAGCAATGATGATGACATGTGTGAGATTGATGACAAAGATGAGTTCTCACAGAGTGGTGTCAAATACAAATCATTGATGTCAGAAAATATTGAGGTGATTGCATTTAGGTCCTTATTGCTTGTTATATTTCATATGAAATTGATGACTTTTCAGAAACTTTTTTCTTTTTGTAATGTAGAGTTTCAACCCCATGTCTGATCCCTCTGATGATTGGGGGTGTAAATTTGATGCGAGTCCAGAACTGGAACATAGAGAAGTTCGTTTTGACATTGATGAATACATGCCACCTGGTCACTCTGGGGCTAATAAGGGGCAGAAAGATTTTTCCTTTCCATGTGTGCCTTCTCTGTCAGAGGAAGATGATGAGCTCACAGAGTCAAAAATTAAAGCCTTTTTGGATGAGAAGGTATTGCTTTTGTTGGAATCAAGTTAGTCCTTCTGCTGTCAACTTTTCATCAATCTTTTTGTGTACTAACTGGTGTCATATTGATGGCCGTATGCGTTTATGGCAGGCTCTTGAACTAAAAAAACTGCAGACACCTTTATATGAAGAGTTCTACAACAGTTCAAATGCATCTTGCTCTCCCAATGTGATTAATGGCACAAGTGATGAAACTGCTGCTCGAAAATACTTGAAATTACCTCCTAAAAGCAGGTCACCAAGTCGGGTACCAATTAGCACTCCATCTAAAGCAATGGACAATGCTGGAAGTCCTGGAAGTAATGACAGGTCCTCATCAATTGTTGGCAATATAAATGATCATGGTTCACAGGATATTCCAGCATCTCCCCTTAATGAATGGAAAGGACTGATAGTTGACTCCCGGCAGGAGCCCAGTAGCCCGAGGTTTGTTTGGGTTAATTCTTTGCTTTGTTTTTCTCAGCATCAGTTATTTTCAGAGATACTGAGTAATTTAAGCACTAGATGTTGTACTTGCAGTTTAAGCTTTTCTGAGAGAGAGAGGAAGTGGAAAGAAGAGCTCGACCAGGAGCTCGAGAGAAAGCGAGGTTTGAATTTTTTTAACTTGTTACTTTGTTTCTCTTTAGTAGTACTAAATTTGACTATTTTCTGTAAGCACGAGACATGGGGAATTTGACTAAATTGTCTCTCTTTCAGATGATACCCCCAAGTTGTCTTTGTCTGTCGTGCATAATAAAAATAATTTAGATAAACGAAACATAATACGCTTGTACATTTATTTACATGTGACTTGGGACAACGTTACAGAAATGATGCGCCAAGCCGGTATGGGGGGAAAGACTTCTTCACCAAAGGATCGAGCTTTACATCGGCAGAGAGAGCGGACAAGATTTGCTTCTCCCAGCAAATAAGAGTGCTGGATCTTATTAGCCACTGGGATTGCAAATACAAGTGTTGTTGCCGCAGTTTTGTTGGGGTTGTTAATGTTATACATCCGATTTGGCCATTTGACACATCTACATGTTCAGATTCTTCAATGTGACAGAGAGAAGCTTCAATGTTCTCTCCCATGTGCCTTTTTAGCTTGTCCGTGTTGTTGTGCCATGTAAAGCTTTATATTCAAAGTTGCTTGAAAATTTTCACTTTCCTTTGGGGTTTGAGAGATGGATGCCCGTTTCAAGTTTATGCCCAGTTGTATTATGAATATAGAAATAATCAGAATTGTGTGGCGCAAGATTGCCTATGAATCTGTTGCCACTTGTCTCTATTTTTCTTTTCTTCTAGTTATTGTTTTTTTCAATGATAATTTCAGTTTGACTTGTTACTTATTCTGGATCGTGGTCTAAGGTCCCATTCGAAAAAGATCAACCCAACACATGAATTACTGGACTCTTCCATAAACACCTCGGCCAAGGTCTTATGACCTCGGTCCACGGCATCAGATACTAACGATAGCCAAACCTATGCAGATTTCTATAACTACCCACAATAAGGATTGACCACTAAGGAGACAATCTTGACAAATCAGAAACGAACCTCAACGATCGTGGGACAGTCTCGACAGGTTAGAGAACGGACCTCAACGATCGTGGGACAGTCCCGACAGGTCAGAGAACGGATCGCAACGATCGTGGGTTGAAATCTCTGTCAAGGCACGATCCTAATGTACCTTCATCCTATATGGATTGCATGAGGATTCCAGTCACGCTCTCTATATATATCAGGGTAAGTTAACCTAATAAGATATTTGATATTCCCTTACATAACGCCTATTTGTGCATTGCCTGACTTGAGCGTTGGAGTCTCATTGCAGGTACCTACCCCCTAATTCTATACGCTTGGCAGCCGCTGCGCTAGGAGTAAACCACCGTACACGTACCTAACTCAGGTACCCTCTGAATCCATTTCAGAACATTGGCGCCGTCTGTGGGAATCTGATAAACTTCTATTCCTACGTCAACCATGGTGAGCACAAGACACAACCAGAGGAAGGGAAGCACTGCACATGTTGTCCCTGGCCAAATACAGGGCCCAGCAGCACAGCGCGACCCTCATTTCGTCACACCACCAGAAACCTCCGCTGCTAGAAGCAAACCCGCTATGGTGGAAACTCTTAACGATGGACACGAGACTTCAGCCTCTGCTGAAAGCCCTGCTCCATCTCGAAGGGTTTCAATTTGTAACAGGATTGTTTTTCTTCATGGTGGAGCAAACAATACAAACCATGGAGCAAACCATGGAGCTAGGATCCCTGTGCATGCTCGCTTGGGAACCTCCCACGACAACGTGGACCATGCGTCTCACTATGAAGACAATGTCAAATCTAAAACAACGAAGAATGGCCTTCAAGAGTTGTTGCGTCAACAAACAGCACTCATCGAAGGTCAGCGGCGTCAGCTGAAAGAACAACGTCGTCGGTTAGAGAACCTTGAAAGACCGGTGAGGATGGACAATGACAACAGAGAACGGGATGTAGCTCGTAATAAGCACACCATCTAGCATGCTGGCGCCAGGGTTTATGGAAACCATAACTCGGTCCCTGGCCATCAACAACAATTCTCGGATGCTCTAATGGCGTATAGGGTTCCGAGGAACTTCAAGCCTCTGAGTAACTTGGAGGCCTATTATAGAACTATGGATCCCCAAGAGCACCTGGACGCTTACACTCAGTCCATGCAACTCTACAAATATACCCCGGAGCTACTATGCTAAGCTTTTCCCATCTTTCTAAAGAAGGACGCCATTCGTTGGTTTGTCACCTTACGAACAAAAATCACTAGATGAGAAGACCTGACGCAACGTTTCTTACAACACTACACCACAGCAAAGGAACGATCAAAGTCGATCGACTCCCTTTCCGGGATCCACCAGGGAAGTTTTGAATCCCTGCGCGAGTATGTCAAAAGGTTTAATCAGGCTTATGTAGGCATTGAAAACCTGGACAACAGGATAGCCCTCCATTACGCCAGAAACGGACTCCGAACTGACTCGGGCTTCTTCATATCTCTGGAAAAAAAAAAAAGCCGACGAGCTTAGATGAGTTTTATTTACGGGCTGACAAGTACGTTGAGCTAGAGGAAGTCACCAGGGCCAAAGAGAATCTGGAAAAAGGCGAACTGACCCACCAGAAAAAGAACCACAACTCTAACCAACCCCGTGACTCCTCCAAGAGCGAACGGTATCAGCCCAAGTATTCTGAACATACTCCTTTGAACACCCCTTGAGAGACAATCTTAAAGGAGGTCCTTCAAATCGAGTTTCAGGATATCAAGAGACCTCAGCCTGTAAAAAAGCAGTTCCAGAGGGACCACTCGAAACACTGCAGGTGGCACAAGAGCTATGGCCACGAAACCGAAGACTGTTACTAACTCTGGGATGTTATCGAGTCCCTGATTAAGGAGGGACGATTGCAAAAGTACATCAGCGGTCTCCGAGGAGGAGAAGACCGTGGTAGGCGCAGGGATCGGAGACGAAGCCGCAGCCCCAGGCGAAGTCCAAACTAGAGCCTAAAACAAAGCCGGAGTCCTGCCAGAAGATCTCGGACCCCACCGTGCTACAATGCTGAAAGCAGGCAAGACGAGGAGCGGGATACTCAAGGCAGGGGTAACAGGAAAGACAGACTCATTAGTACCATCTCAAGGGGATTTGCAGAGGGCGGTCCGTCTAATAACTTTTGGAAGAAAGTACCCCGGACAGCGGTCCTAAGCGTATCTGATTCTTCTTTGTGAAGACCCCACGTTGAGAACAAGGACGCGTCATCCGTCTCCTTCTCCAATAAGGACTACGGCGATATTATCGGAGATCATGACGACCATCTGGTCATATCCGGAATAATCTCTAATACCGAAGTCCGTCGCATCATTGTAGATCAGGGGAGTTCAGTGGACATCATGTTTATAGATGCCTTCGAGAGACTGGAACTCCCTCTGTCTGTACTTATACTGCATGAAGGCGAGCTAACCGGTTTCTCCGAAAAAAAAGTTACCTCGATTAGTTACTTTGAAACTTTCTTGACCCTGGGTAATAACGGCATCTACAAAATGATGAAGGTGAGATTTTTTATCGTGGATTGTCCCTCGGCTTACAATATCATCCTGGGCCACCCTACGTAAATGGAATTGCCGCTGTAGTCTATATCGCCATTAGGCCATGAAGTTCCTCAACAGGAACAATGAAGTGGTCACAGTCAAGGGCGACCAGATTGCAGCCCACAAATGTTATAATGAGAGTTTAAAGATCAGTAGGGCTTCCAGAAAAACAAAGGCGCGAATATCCAGCCCTACCCGCGATCAAGTCAACATCCTGATGACCGAGTTGGATGTCCGTGAGGAAATCCGAGGCACAAGACCCCAGCCCGAAGGAGAATTAATCCCATTCTAGCTGGGTGACAACCCCGACCAAGTCATCAAGATAGAAACAAACCTTGAAGAATAAGAAAAGACCCAGTTGATAAAGCTCTTACGGAAAAACAAGAATCTTTTCGCTTGGACATCTACTGACATGCTTGGGATCGACCCCGCTTTCATCTACCATCGTTTATCCATTAAACGGGATGCAAAGCCGGTCTTCCAGAAGAAGAGAAAAGTTAGCCTCGAGAGGCAACAAGCCATCGAGGAGCAAGTCAAGAAATTACTAAACGCCGGCTTCATCAGGGAGATCTCGTACACCACTTGGCTCTCAAATGTTATCCTGGTAAAGAAGTCAAACAGAAAATGGAGGATGTGTGTAGACTACACCGACCTGAATAAGGCGTGTCCTAAAGATCCGTACCCCCTTCCAAATGCTGACAAGCTAGTTGATAGCTCCTCCGATTTTCGGCTACTATCCTTCATGGACACTTGGTCCGGTTATAATTAGATTCCGATGTACCTCGGAGATTAAGATAAAACAGCCTTCATCACCGAAAGGGCAAGTTACTGCTACAAGGTAATGCCATTCGGGTTGAAAAATACCGGGGCCACCTATCAGAGGATGATGAACAAGGTTTTCGATGAGCAGATAGGGAGAGTGCTAAAGGTTTATATCGACGATATGATAGTCAAGACCCCATTATCTGGATCATACACCACGGACCTCGAAGAAGTGTTTACGCAGCTAAGAAAGCACGACATGAGACTCAACCCAGAGAAATACGCATTCGAAGTCCAGGCCAGGAAATTCCTGGGGTTCATGCTGACTCACCGTGGTATTGAGGTAAACTCCGACAAATGCAAGGCAGTGCTCGACATGCATAGTCCCTGGAGCGTCAAAGAGGTACAATAGTTAAATGGACGGGTCGCGGCTCTCACTAGATTCTTGGCCAAAGCCGCTCATAAATCCCTCATTCTCTTCAAGCTACTGAAAAAGGGGATCGGATTCCAGTGGACACAGGAATGTGAAGACGCTTTCGTATCCTTGAAGAACCTTCTGGCATCCCCTCCTATCCTCACAAGGCCAGAGTCAAGGGAAGCCCTTTACGTGTACCTTTCCATCCACGAGGAGGCTGTGAGTTCGGTACTCATTAGGGAAACACCAGAAGGCCAGAAGCCGGTCTATTTCGTGAGCAAAGTACTGCAAGGCCCCGAACTCAGATATCAAAAGATAGAGAATGTCGCTTTTGCACTCATCATCACGACCAAAAGACTAAGGCAATACTTCCAGTGCCATCCCATGGTGGTAAGGACGGATCAACCCATCCGACAGATACTGCACAAACCGGACTTAGCAGGAAGGATGATTGCTTGGTCTATCTAGCTTTCCGAGTTCGGGACAACCTACGAACTCAGAGTGGCAATCAAGGCATAGGCACTCTCGGATTTCCTGGCCGAACTCACTTTGGACTCCAATAATGTCGAGGAGATATCCTGGACCGTGTTTGTGGATAGATCCTCAAACCCAAACGGGAGCGGCGCCAGGGTAATCTTGGAAAACTTCGAAGGAGTGACTATTGAGAATTCTTTAAGGTTCGAATTTCCCACTTCGAACAACTAGGCAGAATATGAATCATGCATTGCCGGACTGGCAATGACCAGAGACTTGGGAGCTGTAAAGATTCGACTTTGTAGTGACTCCCAGCTCGTTACCTCCCAGATCCGAGGCGAATATCAAGTCAAGGAGCTCTTCCTGTAGAAATACCTGGCGAGAGTGTAAGAACTCATCCCAAGCTTCTAGCTAGTTCAAGTAAAGCATATACCTAGGGAACAAAACTCTAGGGCTAATCTCTTGTCCAAGTTGGCGAGCACCAAGAATCCGGGTAACAATCGATTGGTGATTCAAGAAACCTTCTCCCACCTCGTTGTCTCCGACATAGCCGTCTTCCAGGTCGATGGGCAAGAGCATACCTAGATCACACCACTATTGGAATACTTACAGTCCGGTTACCTCCCTGAGGATTCCAAGAAAATGGCTAAATTGAAGAAAGTCGCGGTCAGATACACCATCTTTGATGGGCAGTTATACCAGCGTGGGTTTTCTTTACCCTTCCTCAAATGCCTCACACCGAAAGAAGCCGAGTACGTCTTGGCTGAAGTCCACGAAGGAAGTTGTGGGCACCACCTAGGAGGTAAGGCTCTAGCGTTAAAGGCACTCAGGGCAGGCTACTATTGGCCCACGATGGAGGCAGACTCCCTTGCGCACATCCAAGTGTGTGATAAATGCCAACGACATTTTGACCACTATCACGCCTCGCCAGAGTAACTGTCCACGACATCCATACCCTGACCTTTCTACCAATGGGGCATGGATATCTTGGGTCCTTTCCCTCAAGCGCCCAGGCAGTTGAAGTTTTTGGTCGTAGCCGTGGACTACTTTACCAAGTGGATAGAAGTAGAGCCCTTGGTCACCATCACCTCGGGTCGGATTCAAAGGTTCACCTGGCGCCACATTATTACCAGATTCGGGGTCCTAGAATCCATCGTGACAGATAATGGAACGCAGTTCAAAGATAAGGGGTTTGAAGAACTACTTAACGGGCTAAAGATAAAGCATCACTGCAGCGCCGTAGAAAACCCCCGTACAAACGGGCAAGCTGAGGCAGTCAACCGTGTTATCGTCAGGGGGTTAAAGAAAAGACTGGATGACGCCAAAGGAAACTGGGCCGAGCAGTTAGACCACGTCCTTTGGGCCTACCGAACCATTCCTCACTCCACAACAGGTGAAACCCCATTCAAATTAACTTATGGGTGTGAAGCAATGATCCCGGTAGAGATAGGGAAACCGAGTTGATGTCTCCAGAACTTTTCACCAGATAATAACTTCGGGTTAATCAGGGAAGACTTGGATCTGTTGGAGGAAAGAAGGTGCATCGTGCACATACGTGATGCCGCAACCAAGCAAAGAACGGCAGCCCGGTACAACCTGAAGGTCGTTCCTAGAAGGTTCCAGCCAGACGATCTTATACTCCGAAGAGCTGACATCGGCGGAAGGAATGCCTCCCAAGGGAAATTAGCCCCTAACTGGGAAGGCCCCTACCATATCATGGTTAGTACCGACAAAGGAGCTTACACCCTAGAGACGTTGATGGGCAAACTAGTGAAGAATTTTTAGAATGCAGATAAACTTAGGAAGTACTACAGCTAAGTGTCTTTTAAGGCCTAGTCTCCTAGTCTACTACTTTATGTTTTATCTGCCCCCAATTGTCACATGGACCTTAGTCATTTAAGATATTTAATGAAATAAGCACCACAGAGTTAATGCATTCTGATTGAACGAAATTTCTATAAACCCATCACGACGTCCCAAGAAGCAATGATACCAAGCGTGAAGTTGTCTTGTGCTAAATAGGTCGTGCAATAGGAAAATCTCAACTTGGGAAAATTCTCGGTACCAAACCATACGCACGAGAGACCTATGGTACCACCTGGGAAATTGTCTTGTGCTAGATAGGTCGTGCAGTAGAAAAATCCTGACTTGGAAAAATTCTCGCACCAAACTATATGCACGAAAGACCCCAGTAAGGACCAGTCCTTCAAACTAAAGTCAAGCGGCATCCCAAATACCAAAACGACTGGTAATGGACCCCGGGCAAGGTTTCTAAACCAAAGCCACGCGGCATCTTAAATACTAAACTAATTGGTAATAGACCCCGGACAAGGTTTCTTACCTTAGGCACGGATCCCAAATATGTTAATCCACTTTGGACATCGGATCCCAAGCCAAGGTTTCCAAATTTCTTATCATACGAAGTCAAACCTAAAACGCTCATCGATAATAGGTGTTGGACCCGGACCGCGGTTTCTTCTCATCAAATTCGCAAAGTCAAAAAAGGGCGTTAGACCCCAAAATAAACAAAAAGAATATAACAGAAATCAACTCGATTAAAAAACTGTGAAAAATGGAGCAGTATTTTCGTCCATACAAAAATAAAACCCCGCACAGGGGGCAAGAAAAAACATCAGAATTACTCCGCAAGGGGAGCTGAACCGCGGGCCTCGGCGGAAGAACCTTCAACACTCGGACCCTCAGCAGCAAGACGAGGAAGGATGAGTTGGCCATCCCAGACTACCTTCCCGGAGTCCAGGGAATTCAGAACCAGATCAATCCCGGGATTGAAGAGCTGAACTTGGCTAATGACATTCTGAAACTGCTTTTCCTTGATATCGGTACAGACAGTAATAAGCGTCCTGACATCGCCCTACAAGGAAGTAACTTGGCCGCCAAGACGTTTGTTCTCGGCGCGAAGACCTTCATTCTCAGCTCTTAACTCACCTTCTGACCTCTGTCAGGTTGACCTCCTTTTCCTTCACCACGTCCTTCATGGCGGTCACTTCACTCTCAAACTCCCGGACCTGGGCTTTAGCATCGTTTTTGGCCTTTACAGCCTCTTCCTTTGCTCCAAGAGCCTGATTCTCGCCCCGCTTCACGGCAGCAACCTTCTCCGTTAACTTTTGCTCATGGTCCTCGAGCACGTGCTCCAAATATCGAGCCTCCAAAGCAAGACGGCCAAGAGTCTCGAAACAAGAGAAGGTATCCCTCATGCTACGTGGGGCTAGTTTAGCCTCGACCTCTTCATCTAGGAGTTGGAAGTCGATGAACTCACAGGGATCCGGATTCTCACGGTACAGGTTGATTGGCCCCCCACTACTTGGACCAGTGTCTTCCTCAACCGCGGTCCTTTTACCCCGGTTGCCTGACCGTCCCTCGCTAGTCGCTTTCCTCTTACACCTCGCAGGTGAGGGGGGGAATCCTCCACTTAGATCGATTCCCTCTCCGCAATCGGTACCTCAGTCCGATGGGGTGATGAGACTGGCACTGCATCAACGGTAAGGTCTGAAGGCCCTGGTTCACTTCTGGCCCTCAAAGCTTCAAGAATGGCTAGAGCGTTTCCTTCTTGAGACATCTTGGCCAAGCTCTCTGAAAAGCAGACATAAGCAGTTAGATCCATATAAATGGTAAAGGAAAAGAAAATAAATATGAATGAAAGCCTATACTACCTAGCACAACCCAAAGTTCCACATCATCCACGACATCCAGTATATCTTTAGGCCGGATTTTACCGACCTCACCAACCCACATCTCGAAAAAATTGACACACTCAATCTTTTCGTCATCTAGGTGGCCGATCTCCCTCTCGAATGATTGAGTGGGGATGTTCCATGCCGCCAGATTCCAGTCTAAGCTGAATGTTGGCTCCTCGCGGCTCCCCGCCACTCCCCAACCAAAAAGGACGAGTGTCGCCGACCGCCATCAACTTAAAGAATTTTTCCTTGAAGTCCTTATAACTTTCTAAATATGGAAAGGAGACTGTTCTTCCTTACCGGGATCGCATCGACAGCCAAGATTGTTGACGAGCGCGGGCACCATGAACAGAATACCTCGTATGGAAATAGAAGAACGCCCTATCAGAGCATCGCAACCCCAACAACCGGCATATTCTCTCAAAAGCCAGGATGTTTGCCCAACCATTAGGGTGGATTTGACTAGGGGCAGCATGAAGAGTTCGGAGGACAGCAATGTGGAAATCGTTGAAAGGAAGGCGAAGCCCAAACCTCGTGAAAAAGTCCTCGTAGAGAAACATGAAATGTTCCCCCGCTTGACGAGTCAAACACACATGTTCTCTCCCCCGGGGACAAGATCAGGAACTCATCATCCTCGGATTCTCCCTCGGTAAGTTCCAAGTATTCGATTAACTTGTCCAACTTGACCCTAGACTCATAGCGGGAGATCCTATCGAAGGCATCGTCCGCGACCCAGGTATAAGGCAATCCCAGACCTCGACGAATACGAACCGCCTCCTCATCGGCCTCTTGATTCTCCGGTTCCCAAACTTCTAGAACCGGGGCAGGCGCTTCAAGAATGAGCACTCTCCTTCTGGCCATTTGAATCCCTGGAAAATACACAGAGGCATAAGGGTCAGAACCAATCAAGTTTAAAGATCTAAACATGGCAATGGGCGAACAGAAGAAGACTGAATGCACCCATAATGCACCCATGCACTGGCCTCTGCACCCACCAAGGTTAAAATCTCAGAAAGACACCTTCGTCGCACGTAGTACGATAGAGGAAGTGTTCCGAAGGGTAACACCATCAGAAGATAGGGGGCTAAAACGATTTTCCCCACCCTAGTTCGTGGAAGAGGAAAGGTGCATAACCGTTCACAAAATGGAAGTAAACAGGATCAAAGTCGAGAAAAAGTAAGTACCTTGAACAATAGGTGGAAATAGAAGGCAGAAATCAAGCCCAGGGAAGTCCAAAAACTTCAAGAAACGCTTCGCACCATCACAACACCCATTGGAAACCACCTCAGGCTACTAGTTTCTGATGAAAATCAACGAAACAAAACAAAAAGGCTGAAACCCTACTTATAGGGGCTACGGTTATGGGGCAATTCCGTCCGAGCACCTCAGATTCGAAAAGATATTCATTATGGCGCGTGAAGTACTATGCACGTCCTTTCAACACAAACATGCCATATGGCCCACGTAGCCGTCATGGCAGTTCAAAGGATAGTTATCCACCAGACTAAGAGACACGTAACCGCATGGTCCAAGAGCTCGAAAAACTCGTTCAGACCTCGGAAGCTTGTCTACCTCGGTTAAAGTCCCCCTGAGGTACAAAGACCCCGGATCCAGGGTTTTAAACTTGGCACTTTGCCGGTCTCGACTAAGTACCAAGCTGGGGCAACTTAATATATCGCATTGTCAAGGTGAGCGTTGGACTCAACCCGGTATAATATAAATACCACAATCTCATAAGAAGGGAAGATAGAAGACATGAGATTCAAAGCGAAAGAAGAATTTTATTAATTTCTCATTCTATACATCGTCAAAAATTAAAAAAGAGGGAAGTGGAAACATTTGAGACAAAATTTATAAATAAAGAGCAACCCGGATAAAGACCCCAGAGGAGGGAACTGACATCATCGTCAGTTATATCTCGGACTATGTCGCATCCACATTTCCTCAAGAACTAGCACCGATCTCCTCCCCCGCTAATCGGACTCTTGAAAAAGTGGATAGGCTTCGCAACCCAAAGCGGAACACTGCTGCCGAACCCCGAGACCCCACCACGTTCTTCGCGGCCTCCTTTGCTAGGATAGTAGAGACCGGGGAGCACTCCCCCTTGTTGGATGGGGCACGACTCTTTCGTGGGAATATCGTTCCACCGAAACCTTGATCACCCCAAGCAACTTCAAACTACGGAGCAGTCCCAATAGTTCCTCCTGCATATCTTACTGCTCTTAGGATCTGCTGGCAAGGAGAGTGACTTTGGCCCTACCCCTCCGACTGCCTCTGTCTAACACGACAGATGTCTCAAGCCTCCCCAGCGACGATGAATATCAAACAAGCAATCAGGGTACGTTGAGAAAGTGAGACATCTACCGTTAATATGCTGAGAAAGTGAGATATCTACTCAAAGAACCTTCACAAAGACATGATAAAGTTTCAGATATTTGGGGAAGAACAAGAAGAAAACCCTCGCAAGAGGCCAAACTCTCCAGAAACGCACGGGAAAAGAAGGAGCCATTTCTATGAGAGAAGTCACTTCCAAATAAAGATGTTGAGAGGAAAAAGGGAATGCCAAAACCGAACGCAAACATCCATTATTTATAGAAAGGATGAAACACTTTGTTTGGTTCCTAAGAAAAGAAGAGTCTATCAAGCCATAAAAACTGCATTTAATGCTCTCCTATCGCCATTGGTTATAGGAGCAGCGGACGGTTGGAAACTGTGCGAAGCTGACGTTCCCTATTAAAGGCTCCTCAATTCTCGAGGAAATCAAGAGCAACAGTTTCCAAAGGATCCAGAACCAACGAAGGATACTGCTGCAAGTCCAAAGACCCCGTGAACCACACTCGGGGGCAACAAGAGGAAAACTTCGAAACAAGGAATGACAATGTAGGCAAGGATCCACCGCGGTCTCCAACCACATCCCAACCTCCGGGGCACCTCGTACTCAATGATGGACCTCGGTCTCAACACGAGACACTGCGAAACCCAACTTCAAAATTGGGGCGAAGTCCGTGGTAAGCCTGATGATTCTATACCTTGACACTTGGGTCTTATCCAAGCGCCAAGTTAAGGGTAACTGTTTTGGACCGTGGTCCAGGATCTCATCCGAAAAGGATCGACCCGACACATGAACCACCTGACTCCTCTATAAACACCCCGACCAAGGCCTTATGACTTCGGTCCATGGCATTGGACACTAACGATAGCCAAACCTATGCAGATTCCTATAACTGCCTACAATAAAGATTGGCCACTAAGGAGACAGCCCTGACAAATTAGGGATGGACCTCAACGATCGTGGGACAGTCCCGACAGGTCAGAGAACGGACAGCAACGATCGTGGGCTCAAACCTCTGTCAAGGCACGATCCTAATGTATCTTTGTCCTACATGGATTGCATAAGAATTTCAGTCACGCTCTCTATATATACCAAGCTAAGTTAACCTAATAAGATATCTACTATTTCCTTACATAATGCCTACTTGTGCATTGTCTGACTTGAGCGTTGGATCCCATTGCAAGTACCTATCTCCCTAATTCCATACGCTTGGCAGTCGCTGCGCAATGAGTAAACCACCGTACACGTACCTAACTCAAGTATCCTCTGAATTCACTTCAGAACATTACTCTTACCAGCTCGAAGAATTAAAGCTGATTGACGACATTCTGGAAATTTTTCTTAGAGTAACTGAAAATGGGTGAGTTATATTGAAGCTGTGAGGAAGTTTAGGCGCATTGAATGTGTGATTTGCTTTCGATAAAAAAAAAATAATAAACTTTGAACATTTTAAGAAAAAATTCCTACCAGCAAGAACCAAAAAAAAAAAAAAACCCGAAAGAATTCCAGAAGAAACAAAGACAAAGTATTGTACCAAAAAAACAAGCCAAAGTAGCTGGAACATATATGTTCTTAAATTCTTCGAGCAGGGATTTGCACTGTTGACGCTGGGCGCTGTTTCAGTCCCCTTAGTAACCCATCACTTTGCTGTACAGTTTTTTTGCTCTTTAATGGTGAAACTAATCTGGTTGCCAGTCTTGAAGGAGAGAATGATCGACGTAATTTTGATGCAGCTGATCTCTTTGGAGAACTCTTGCTTAAACTTGTATGTCCACTTACTAACCCCTCACTTTTCTGTACAGTTTGCTTGCTCCTTAATGGGGAAGCAAATCTGGTTGCCAGTCTAGAAGGAGAGAAAGGTCGACTCAATTTTGATGCAGCAGTTCTCTTTGGAGAACTCTTGGTCAAACTTGCAGGTCTTGTGGGTGAAATAGACACAATTGGTGGGCTTTTGACCTTGACTTGAAATTTGGAACTTGAAGGTGGGGACTTGATCAGAAACTTGTGTTGTGTTCCTTTATTTCTTGATATGACAGGAGATCTTGTCTTGCAAAACTGTTGCTGCCGTGAAGAAGGTGCGGACAAGAACAAAGGGTTGGGGAATAGTACTGTCTTGCTAGCCCATGGCCTATTCCTAGGAGATACCCTATTGGCCAAATACTGGTTATTTTCTTTATCAAATTCTCTAACTTTTGGAGGAGAAACCTTAAAATTGATTCTGGAACGAACCCTTTGAGGTGGTGGGGAATCAGATTGTAGTTTAATTTGCTTCTCTTTCTTCCTTCTGGCCTTGAGTTCTGTGTTTTCAGGGTGTACTTTCTGGCTTGACAGTTGGGGTAATGGAGTTTTTGGGTCCTCAGTGGCAGTTCTCCTAGCTATTGCTGAAACTATTTCTCTGGCAAATTGACTTGCCAGTAGAATTTCTCCAACAGTTTCGCCCACAAGCATTGCGGGCAATGACATTTGCCTCCATTCACCTGCATAAAGGTTACAAATGAAGGGATAATAAATCAGATAAATGGCTGCAGATTATCAAGTATCAACTAATGTCGTCCATGATTAGAGATCTGTTTGGAAGTAAATTGACTTTGGCTTTGCAAGAGAAGCACTGCAAGGGTAAGAGTATAAGGGAGAGAACAAGTTACAAGACCTCCTAAACTAGCTGGTCTGGGAAACTTGCCCCGCGGAGATCTACTCGGTGCACCATTCTTGATCCTTCAAAATGGCAAGAAAACAGAAAGAATGAGCTGAAAACTTCAAATATAGTTATTATTTATTAAAAGTAAACATAATAATGAAAACTAGTAAATTTTTTTTAAACTAAATATATTCATTTTCAAATGCAAAGTAAGTCTGCATACTACAGACCCACATGTGCTTCCCTGGACCCTGCACATAGTGGGAGTACCCTTTTTATGTTCATCCTCAAATGCAAATAGAATCTAACCCAAACCAAAATGGTACCTGACTGATTCTTGCTTGCACCTGAGACTGGTTCTCATATAACCTCTGGTGCTGCGAGGGCTGAGACTCACCCCTGAGACCACCTTGGTTCCGCCGGCCACAGTATATTGAAGTTCCTGCAACCGAACCATGCACTGATCCACCTTCAAAGACCCACAAGAATTCACTTTCGATCAGGGAAATTGAGCAAAGCAAACAAAGGGGGGGGGGGTGTAGTGTAGATTACCTTGTTGAGTGTTTCTCTAATTAGAACAGGATTGAGAGCAGCTAACACTTTCTTCTGCTTTGGTGGGGTTCTCGCAACCATCTTGGAATAACACTCACGCACACTATCTCTCCAACAAGTACCCACACCCAACCAACCAATCTGAATTTCCTTTTTGTTTCTCTCTCTCTTTCTCACCCAGACACGGACCCAAAAGGCCAAAACCTTGTTCTTCCAGAGTTTGGAACTGTTACTGTTAAGTCAAACGAAGACAGATGGTTGAAACATGAACTGAGGGTAACGGTCCTCTCTATTTTGCAACGGTCGAGTCAATCCTCAGGAAACGAAGGAACGGCTACATTATTGAACCAATTTTTTTTTAAAATAATAATAATAAATAATAAATCTATCGGCTGTTTTCACTTTTCAACTACGCTTTTTAAGTCGTCTGTCTCCGTCACATGGGCCCCAGGATTTAAATTATTTATTTAAAAGAATAAATTTAAGAGTTAAACTGTAACTAACTTTCGCTAACCACAGCCCTTCAGGATCCAACCAGTTCTGATTCATGTATTAATATTAGCATAGACATGATGTGCCAAAAAAAAAAAAGCATAAATATTTGCCAAAGTACGAACATTGATTTGGTTTTAAGCACATAACAGTATTGAAGTTGTATCTTTCTTGTTGGTATTTTGATGTTACATTTTTGTTTGGTACATGAAGTTTACAATAGTTAAAAATGTTTATTTAAAACTCATAAAGGTGCATCAACGTGTGTTGATCAAAATAAAAAGAATTTGAGTTCCTTAAATATATAATTGTAAATTTGATATCATGATTCATGTGTATAAAAAAAATATTGTTAAGAGAAATTTTTACTTAAACATATGAACATATTCAAATATTAGTCTTTTACCTATTGAGTGTGAAAATACTCTGAAAAACAAAAAAAAAACTCATAAAAAGATGGGTTGAGGTTGGGTAATTGACCAATTTAATGTTAATTTAGAAACACTTTACCAATTTAGAGTAATTTCAAAACTAATTATTGTTTTGGAATAGTTTGTCATATTAGTATGACCCACTAATTTTTTTTTTCTTTTTTGTGTCAACTTAACCAAATATGCTACTCCACTTAGTACTTTATAAGAAGTCATGTGAGTCTATACATTTTTCGAAACTTGCAGTAGCTTTTACAGGCCACATGGCAAAGCCTTATGAAAGACGTTAGTTCACGTGACACTTTTTAGTCAATGTAACTTTAGTCACACCACAGGTCACATGACAGTGACCTATTAAAGTTGCTAGTCCACATGACTTATTTTTAATAAAAATTCGAAAAATAAAAAGCTACATAGAGTAGACATGAGATAGTACTTGGTGAAAGACATAGTTCACGTGACGCCTTACAAGACGTCATGTGGACTAACACCTTTTCACTAGACATTGTCACGTGACACTCTCCTTCTCGGGCCCCATCTCTTATCTCCTATAAAACCTACAACTCATTTCCCAATTCACTCACACAAGCTCACCAGTGATTTCACTCAAGCTCCCTCACTTATCATCTTTATAATTTTTCTTTCACCCACTCACTTATTTTGTATAACTATTTTTATTTCAAAAAATGAATCTATTAATCATTTTTGTTTATTCATATGGTAGAAAGTTTAAAGGTACACAAGGATTCACGTTTGAAGGTAATACAAGACCGATTCAAATTAAGCGTAGTACCTGTTATGATTAATTGAAGAAAAGATTCGTTCGAAATTGAAGCTTCAATTACATCAAGTCATTTCAAGTCTAACTTACAGATTTTCAAAATCTCGGAATGGGAATGGGAATAGATATGTTGCGAATGGGAATAGATATGTTGCGCTTGAAGTAGTCTATGATGAAGATATTGAGTGCATGATCAACATATTTAAGCAACATTTTGTTATGACAGTCATGGAACTATATGCCAAAATGGATGTTATGGGTAGTTCATCTGCACCTACATATTCATGTCCTATGAATACTCACATATCACGACCCGATCTAAAGTCGTGATTGGTGCACAAGCTAGAGATACTCAACACTCAACTAGCCTAATAAACCTAACAATATAACATCAATAAAAGAAACTAATTTGAAAGCTTAGAATAGAGATACCAAAAATATGGCAGAGTCTCCCCTAAAAATTGAACAAATCATACATCTCATTTCAACTCGGTTAGCAAATGCATATCCAGAACCATCAACAACATCTATCTCAAGTATCAATCATAAGTACAAACAAAGTCAATTATACAAGAAGACATGTCAAGACTCTATGGTCATATACACATCAAAAAGAAGAATTAAACCATATCCCTTATAACTGCAAAATACTGGAGTTGATACATGATACTAGTCACTGATAATAATGGAGGTCTGCCCAAAAAGATAATCACTCTTGGGTAGAACAACAAATCTCATAAACTCGTTACTCAACAACCTGCGAATCTAAAAGAAATGGAATGTGGTGAGTCATACAAACTTAATGAGGGCATAATAAATAAAGTGAATGGGAAGAAAAAATAAGTAGTAGCACAAATTTTTAAGCTTTGAAAATAACTCAAGACACAATAATTGAAGAAATGAAGCTTATAAATAAAACCACTTTATCCAATGCTTTACTTTCCAGAAAACAAATTCATAATTGTAAAAGAATTCAAAAATGCAAGTCATATATAGAATAATCCATATGGGTTACACATGAAAGAACTATACTACAAATTGAGAAAATTATCTCTACCTAACCAGTCTCATTTCACATCACCTGACAAAGCCTCTACATCTACTATATGCATATAGGTCGTTATATCTTTTCGTTATGACAATTAGAATATAAGTCATTATATTTCTTCTCTACGGCAAACGATACTATTATATCTCTTCGTTAACGGTGAACAAAGTACTAACACAGAACCCATCATGAATATAAAAATATAAATCTTACATTAAGAATTAAAACATCATAATTACATTCTCATGAATAAGAACTCACATAATTCATATTGTCAATAGGATCATTACTTAAAAACATACTCAATGTCATTGTAAAAGAGGTTTAGTAATGTCTAAAATGATAATCATAGAATCTAAGTTCTTAAAAAAAAATAGCAATAGTAATAGTCATAATAATTTCAAACTGGCAATGAAAGTTGTAATTTGATTCTCTTCATAAAAATAGACTTTATATTGAAGGGATAATTTAATAAGCTTGGGAAGATTTGTTTCCCCAATAAAATAATCTTAAGAAAGTATTTCATTAAGTAAATTATCCACTCACAGTACGAAGAACTAACTCAATTGCTCTCCACGACTCTTGGAGAAGCAAGCAGTGTATTACCCACTGAATCTGGTCATAAACAAATATTTTGTCAAGTCAAGATAAATGAAACAATGGCCTATACTAAGGAAAAACTTAAAGGGAGAGCATCTCCTTTAGAGATAACTCTCTAAAATTTATAAATTTTGCTAAGAAATGAGGGGCTTCTATTATTAACTCAACCACCAAAGTCTTTCACTAATATTTCTAGAAATTACCCCAACTATTAACTTCTTGTTATTTCTTTAAAACATAGAGTTATCCACTAGATATTAGGAATTTAAAATACAAGCTTCATAAATAAATAACATGACTACACCTTAATTAAAATTTTCAAATGATAAAGCTTTAAAAAAAATCCATTTATGGTTTAACCAACAATGGGTAAAGAGATTAGATAAAATATCTAATTATAAGGTTTAGGGTTTTCAGGAAACTTATAAGAAAAATCAAAGTTTAACTTCTCTATTACCACTTATTAGAACCCAAGCTAACATACTCTTAGATTTCTACTCAAAGCCCCAAAATATATTCACCCACCATTTTTGGGATAGCAAAGCTTGAGAGAATATGAGATTTGACACAAAACAAACTAGAATAAAAAAGTCAAAACTTACCTCAAACCCTTAGTACAAGTGGGTGCAAAAATTTGGTGGCAAAATGGAAGAAAAATGGAGACTTGCTTATGGCTTCAAATGAAACTTTTGGCTTCATGAAGAAAAGACGAAGAACGTCTCTTGGTCTCTGTTTCACCTTTCATTTTAAAGCCAATCAATCATTTTTTAAAAAAAACTTAAGGCAAGGAAATTACCAAACTATCCTTAAAACAATTTAAATTTCCCACCTTATCTTTTTTTCTTTGTCTATGATATTGCATTATATGTCAATCGCCAATGAAGATTGTCATGTTGACGAGTTTGTTGTTGTATCATTTTTGGGTTATACTAATGTTGACATTTACCTTTTTGACGATGATGAAGATTGAAGTAGGGACCTCCCAATTGTGTCCAGTGAAAGTGAAGATGAAGACAAAGATGAAATTCCTAATGATGAATCTTTTGGCATTGAATTTGAGTGACTTTGATGCTGACGTTGATGCTACTAGTTTGGTTTCTCCTATAATTATGGTTTCTCATTCTTCATAATTTATGAATCTTTCAATGGTAAAAAAAAAAAAAAACTTACTCGAACACCAATACACACTAACAAAAATGCAAAGCTCAACAACCATATATTAAGGAACATATTTGTCAAATGATATTAATTACAAAAGACATATTTTACAATTAACACTTACCTTAAAAACAAAATATGATAGACCTTCAACAAGAAATACTGGTTCGAATTAGATAAAAATGAAGGTAAGTGGAGAAAAATAAAATAGTGAGAATAAAAAAAAAGAGTCAAAAGAAAAAATAGTAAAAGAGAAAAAAGGAGATGAGTCTAAAGTGAAAGAAGAAGAGTAAAAGAAGAAGAAGAAAGAGATGGAGTGCAAAAGAAGGTGGAGTTAGTGTAAATATTTATGGAGACCTCTAATAGTAAAATGGTAGAGCAAAGCTGCTACCATGCAACTTTTTTTTTTAAAAAAAAAAATAATAATTTTGAGTCTTATGCAGCTAAACTTCATGTGAAGTTGTTGCTATCACGTCTTCTCAAGCAGCTGTTGCCATGCGGCTTTATTTTTCTAATTTAATTTTAAAAGGCGCCACATGGATTAGCACCCTTCGTAGGATGTTGCCATGTGGTGTTTGACGCAACTAAAGTTGCATTTTTTGAAAAATGACACGTAGATTAACACCTTTCATACGATGCTGTCATGTGACATTTAATGTAGGAAAAGATGTTATCGGAACTTTATATATATATATATATATATATATATATATATATATATATATAGGATCAACTTACACCAGTATAAATTTTTTTTTACTTACATTCATTTTCAACTGTTAGATTTATTTTCATCTAATGGTTACTTTTAATGAAATCATCTCAACCATTAAATGAAAGTGAATCTAACGGTTAAAAATGAGTGTAAGTAAAAAAAGACTTACTTGATGTAAACCGATCATTCCTCATATATATATATATATATATATATATATATATATATATATATATATATATATATATATATATATATATTGGAAAGAACCACATAGACTAGTGCCTTTCACAGGGTTCTACCACGTGACTTGTGCTACTGAAAAGGTTGCAAGTTTTGAGAAAAGCGTTAGCCCATATGGCTTCTTATAATGTACAAAGTGGACTAGCGCCTTTGGTTGAGTTGGCATGAAAAAAATAAAAAATTAGGAAATCCTACTAATATAACAAAAACTACCCCCAAACCAATAATTAGTTTTGAAACTATTCCAAATTGGTAAATTTTTTCTAAATTAACACTAATTTGGTCAATTACCAGATCTTGGTTGTTTACAATCTTGTTCCTCTAGGACAAGGACGCGAGTTCAAATTCCAGGGAAGTAACTATTGTGAGAAAATCACATAACCCTCATGTTCCTACGGTCAAATGAAAATTATTTTCATAGATGATTCAAATGAAACAAACTTATGGAGATACCTCATAGTCTAAAAAAATGCTTATTCAAATTTATTTGGAGCATACAAAAAATGAAATAGGATTTACTATTGCACTCAATGTTTTTAAAACTGGATCGGTCATTGAACAAGTAAAGACACTAGTTTACGATTCATTGATTAAACTGTAGTCGAACCGATGATAATTAAATATTTTTTTAATATTATATAATATATTAAGTAATAAACTAACATACTGATATTTCATATTATGTTACTTAGTACTTTGAAGTCACACATTATACAATAAGTGAAGCATCTAAATATACAACATACATAAAAGCTAAAATAAGGCTACACTTATAAGTCTCATATAGAATAGTGAGTAAAACATCTAAGCATACAACTTATATAAAAATCAAAAGGGAGATAAATTTTCTTATATCTTTCTTAAGCTTTATATGTGAGTTTTTATAACTTGACATTAGACCTCTATTTGGCTCAAAAATTATTTTTAAATGAGTTAAAAATTTATTGACATAAATTGAATTGAATTTTCTTTTAATAAAAAGAGTTTATTACTAATTTTATCGACTTTTGACTGGTTCAACCGATTCTTGACCAGTTTTGAAAAATTATTTCACAAATCGATTCTCTGAGTCAAATGAACCAGACTGATGATTAGTTCATTAATTTTCCGGTCAATTCGGCCGGCCCGGTTTGGTCTGACTTTCTTAACCATGGTTGCACCACAAGGAATGTTATTGGAGGAGTTGTTGAGCACTTGAGCTTGTATAACTTTGGGATAAAAAACGGGTTCAAGGTACACTAGCTGAAGTGTAGCAAATGTTTCAGACTTTGTAGCTTTGTGCTGTCGAGACATATTTTTATGCTTTTCAAATCTGAAATATCGTTATAGAAACCAAAAAAAAAAGAAGAAAAAGAAGTACCTTAGCGTTTAAAGCTGCACAAATGAGAAAAAAGATGAACTAGTGTCTAGTGACGCAGCATCAGAGATTTGATTGAACAATAAACAAGAACATGAATAAAGGATACTAATATAAAGTTTTAGAGAACTCAATTAAATTGATTTATAAAATCAACACATGAATATTATTTGTTTAAACTTGAAAAGGATTTGTTATATAAGCACTGGAAATTTATAAAAAATTCAACTCGATTGTATTCAATTGTAGGTAAGGAATCGATTTAGTTCCAAACACGAGCATTTGCCATTGTTTGAGAAAACAAGGTTTATTACATGTCGGTGGAAGGCCGAGATGGCAAGAGTAATGACTTTCTGCTAATTTTCAGGCCTCTAAGCTTGAGAGGACTCCACACTAAAGGTTTGCGCTGCAGTGCAAGGACAGTTGGATGCCTAGCCATCCGCGAATCTGCGTGTGTTGGACTGCCCGCAAACTTACTGCTGCTCCTCATCAAAGTTGGCGTTGTCTCCACCGCCGCTCTTATTTCTGGCATTGGGGCAAACAACCTTGAATACCGGGCTTTCCTTTGGTTCCTTGTCAATGACAGTGATTGCTGAACGCTGCTTCCACTAGAGCTTTCCTTTGGTTCCACTGGAGTTGTCATGTCAGAAGTTGTGTCAGGTCGGAGTGTAGCCATGGAAACCCGCCTCCTAGGCTGAAGGACTTGTGTTGTTGATGGTGCAGGTGGTCTCACAGCAATGGATACCCTTCTTCTTGGTTTTGCCAGACCTTCTGTATTTGTAGTCATTGAGGTCGTTCTTGCAATGTTTTCGTTTCCATCCATGGAAGAGGTGTGTGAGGGCCTTCTCTTCGATGGTGGAGGAGATGATGTAGGCAACAAATTAGTAATTCTTCTCAGTGGCGGTCTTTTTGAAGGATTCAGTGGTGGCTTCGTTATGGCTTTCTGAGATGCTGTGTGTTTTAATAATGACAGTGTTGAAGGTTGGGCTGAAACAGAAGCAAGTGATCTACTTTCTTGCTTGAGTCTGGTTTTTCTCTCCTCTGCTATCTGGTTCTCAAGGTCCCGAACCTTTTAAAATTCAATCACACATTTGATGAGCAATGTTTTCAATATGAAAGAATTAACAATATAACTTAACGGAAAAAAGACACGAGCACATAAACAAGGTAGAGAAAACCATAAAATTGATACCTTTCCTAAGTTAATGGCATGTATAACACAAGTAGTCATGGTTATACCTTTTCTTGAAGATTTCGGCACATGTATTCTCTTGTAGCAAGTCTCATTTGCAAGGTTTCCAAGTTATCTTGCAATTTCTTAGTTTCCTTCTCATCATGTTTGAGCTTTTCTGCCTGTTTGAGATGAAATCCCCAGTTTTAAGAAATAAAAAAATCATGGTTATTCTTATTAAAAAAGACTCTAGCGTACCATTTGCTTGTACTTAAACAGCTCAGTGAGGTCTGCTTGCTTGCGGGCTGGGCCACTCTCAATTCCTCGAACACGAGTGGCAAAATTCAGTGAACAAAGTGTCTCTCCTAAGTCTGCTGTACTTGGACTAATCTGGACAAACATTAGAGTTTTGCAATCTCCTCCTGCATTTCAATCCCAGACCAACATCGCAAATAAAGAAAATAAAGAGAAAACGCATACACACAAAAAGACCTTTTATAAAGGTTAGCACCGGGGAAGCCATAAACAATGGGAAGATTTCCAACAATGGGCTAAGTGAGGAACTACAAGTGAACTTGGACACCACATATCAACCCAAAATCTTAAAGTATTAGGTGCATGGGTCCTTTCCACTTATAAACCTCTCTCTTAGTTCATTTCTATCCAATGTGGGACTTCTTCCACCCACAACTCACACTTGTAATTTCCCAACAAATCTCCCCCTCAAGTGTGAGTCATTATCCTCCCCCTCCAACGAAAGCAGTCGAGTATTCAGCCAATACTTGTACCACCGTTATCTCCATCACTAACGAAACACGCCGCCTGACCACCACACAACATTAGGAAGACTTTCGACGCAAGGGATCCCCCTGACTTAGATCCACCAAAGGCTGTCTATCCATACTCGCCCTAACCGAAACTATCGGCTCTGATACCACTTGTTAGGAAATCAGAATTGGTTACACCCCAATTTAGGAAATCAGAACACTTTATGGATGTGAGCGGAAGCGAATTCAGATCCGTGAAAAAGAACTGATAAAATTGTAAAACACGTGAATAGTACTTTTTGTGGTGAGGCCCACATGAATAGTACCTTTATGGTGGGACCCACTTGTCAGTACCATTTGCACCAGAAAAATAGATCAAGAACTGCACATCAAATTTAACGTAGAAAACCCCCTTGTACAATGAGGGAAAAACCACGGGACAAACTCCGAAAATATTCCACTATATCAAAGGATAATTACAATATCCTATCTACATACTCTCACACAAGATGTATACAATATAGTATTTCCCAGTGAAACTCTTTCCTACTACAATTGTAGTATTACAGAGACTCGAAAATAAACCCAAAAATTCTCAGTGTATGCTCACACCCTACACTCTTAGAATTTTCTCATGCTCTCTATTTCTCTCACTCTTAGAAGGTCAGAAGCTTGTATTGCTTCTCTGTTTGTTATGTCTTCAGATGGAGCTACGGGCCTCTATTTATAGAGCCCCAAATGCATGTAAATGCATTTACAGCCAACCAACAAGCCACCGAAAGTGCAAAGGAAAAATCTTACTTTCCTTTGAAAATACAAGCCACCAACTTTAGAAATTTCTTCCTTCAATTGTTGACTTTGCAAGCTTCCACCGAAAGCAGCACACCCTTTTTGACAAAATACAAGCCATTCCAACAATTTCCTAACAAGTGGTATCAAAGCCATCAAAGCCACTTGATCAAATTTCAGATCGAAGATGTCAGTGCCAAAATTTGATGTGGAGAAGTTCGATGGATCCAACGAATTCAGTTTATGGAAGCTGAAGCTGCAGGCATTGCTAGACCAGTAAGGCCTGTCAAAGGCGTTGAAAGGCGAGAGCAATTTGCCGAAAACATTGTCTTCTGATAAAAAAGGAGGAGATAATAGCCAAAGCACGTAGCACAATACAGTTGAGTCTGACAGACAATGTGCTGCGAGAGGTTATGAACGAGAAGACTACAGATGGACTCTAGAAAACTTTGGAAGAAAAGTACTCTGTAAAGACTTTGTCAAACCAACTTTACCAGAGGAAAAAATTGTACACGTTCAAGCTTTCAGGAAAAAAACCAATTCGAGATCATATTGACGACTTCAATCGGATGATCTCTGATGTACAAGCGGCTGGAATTACAGTTGAAGATATTAATCAAGCTATGATCTTATTGACTTCACTACCTCCGTCCTATGATAATTTTTGTGATATCATGATGTATGGTAGGTCCACCATCTCCGTCAAAACTGTCAAGAAGGCATTGATGACAAAGGAGCATCAGAAATTGGCATCAGGATCCAGTTCTGATAATCTTGCAGATGGGTTGTTCGTGACGAGAGGGCGTAGTCAAGAAAGAGGATTGGGAAGCAAAAGCAAGGGAAGATCAAAGTCCAAAAACCACAAATCCTTAAAGTGTTTTCATTGTCACCAACCAGGGCATATCCGGAAAAATTGCCCTGAGAGAAAGGAGAAATCAAGAAATTCTGCCAACATAACAGTTGCAAGTTCTGATGATAGTGATGCTGAATCTGTCCTAACAGTTTTAACTAGTGACTCGGGCAACGAGTAGACCTTGGATTCTGGCGCATCTTTTCACATGACACCTAATAGGAATTTTTTCTTTTCGTATCAAAAGCGGGAGGGAAAGGTCCGATTAGGAGACAATAGGGTAATGATCTGTAGGTGGAGGAAATGAATCAAATGATTACAAAGGATTTTCAAGTGGCATGTTCTAGAGCTAGGCAAGAATCTGATCTCTTTGAGTGCCCTAGACAACCAGGGGTACAAGTTCTCTGGAGAGGGTGGTATTTTGAAGATGACCAAAGGCTCAATGGTGGTGATGAAAGGAAAGCTGCAAGGCGGGATCTAGATGTGGGAGCATAGTAAAGTGGCGACCTTCTTCTTTGTTTTGTCCTCTGAAAGATCTAAAGATGATGTTACAAAGTTGTGGCACATACGGCTTGGTCGTATGAGTGAGAAGGGAATGACAATACTTGCTGGAAAAGGACTGCTGAAAAATGTAAAGAACTGTAAACTCGACTTCTGTGAAAATTGTGTATTTGGAAAGCAGAAACGAGTGAAGTTCAGTTTTGCAAAACACATCAGCAAGGGCATTCTGGAGTATGTCCACTTAGATGTTTGGGGTCCAGCCCCTGTTAACTCATTGGGTGATGCTCGTTATTTTCTTACTCTGATCAATGACTATTCCAGGAAGGTCTAGATTTATTTCTTGAAACAAAAGGATAAGGTGTTCGGAAAATTCAAGCAGTGGAAGGCCATGGTCGAAAAGCAAACCAGGCGATCAGTCAAGCGGCTGAGAACCGACAATGGCGGGGCGGGGAATTCTGCAACAAAGAATTTGAAGAGTTCTGCAGGAATGCAGGTATAGTGAGGCACCATACTGTACTTGGAACACCACAGCAAAATGAAGTTGTAGAACGGATAAATAGAACACTTCTGGAGCGTGCACGATGCATGCAGATTAATGCTAAACTTCCCAAATCATTTTGGGCTGAGGCTGTCAATACAACTATATACTTAGTAAACAGATCTCTATCAACTGCAATTGATCTGAAGATTCCACAAGAGGTATGGTCCGGTCGACCTGTTAACTATTCTAATTTGAAGATATTTGGTTGTCCTGCGTATGCCCAAGTGAGTGATGGCAAACTTGAGGCGAGGGCAAAAAGGTGTATATTTCTAGGGTGCACGAGGGGTGAAGGGCTACAAATTTTGGGATACAAAAAAGACAAGTTCACCCAAGATCATTGTTAGCAGAGATGTCACATTTGACGAGGCGGCAATGGTGAATCAAAAGCGGGAATCTGAAGTAGATCAGGCAGAGATAGATCATGGTGCTGAGAAATAGGTGGAGCTGGAGATTGACACTGGGAAGATGAAGCAAGAAGAGAACATAAGTCAACCAAGTACTTCAGGTGTTGCTCAACCTGAAGAACAACAAGATGAATCAGGAGACAAGGGTGCTGGTGAAAAAACCAGAGGAGCAAAGCCATACAGTATTGCTACTGGCAGAAAAAGGCGACAAATTCAGAAACCTCAAAGATATCTGAATTCTATTGCTTGTGCATTTGACTCGCCAGATGCATATCCTATAGCCTTTGCATTGGCTATGGCGGATGGTGCAGTAGGAGATGAACCATCTACCTATCATGATGCAGTAGACAGCAAGGAGTCGAAGGAATGACTAATAGCAATGAATGAGGAGATTGAATCTCTTCAAAAAAATCAAACGTGGGAGCTGGTACAACTTCCAAAGGGGAAAAGAATAGTTAGTTGCAAATGGGTCTTCAAAAGGAAAGAGCGAATCCCTGACATTGAACCTCCAAGGTTCAAGGCAAGATTGGTAGCAAAAGGTTATACCCAAAAGGAGGTCATTGACTTCCATAAAGTATTTTCTCCCGTGGTGAAGCATAACTCTATTCGGATCCTATTAGCTATTGTAAGTACGTTTGACTTGAAGCTGGAACAACTTGATGTGAAGACGGCGTTCTTACATGGTGAGCTAGAGGAGCAGATCTACATGATTCAACCGGAGGGATTTGTAGTTCCTAATAAGAAGGATCAAGTTTGCCTATTAAAAAGGTCATTGTACGCCTTGAAACAGTCCCCAAGGCCATTACAAGAGGTTTGATGCATTTATGATTGGTAATGGATACAACAGAAACCAAATTAATTGATGACATCTAATCTAAAACTTCAACAGATGAAATTAGTATATTGTTGTATGTTGGAAAAGAATTTGAGATGAAAGACTTAGGTGCAGCAAAGAAGATTCTTGGTATGGAGATTCATAGGGAGAGGCATCGTGGCAAATTATGCTTGTCACAACAAAATTACATTATGAAAGTACTACAACGCTTCAATATGAGATTCATGGTATGGAGATTCATAGGAAGAGGCATCGTGGCAAATTATGCTTGTCACAACAAAATTACATTATGAAAGTACTACAACGCTTCAATATGGATCAATCTAAACTAGCTGGTACTCCCTTAGTTGCGCATTTTAATCTATCTTCAAAGGAATGTCCAGAAACTGAGGAGGAGGTGGAGTATATGACTCATATACCTTATTCTAGTGCAGTTGGTAGTCTCATGTATGCTATGATATGCACAAGACCAGATCTTTCACATGCAGTAAGTGTGGTGAGTAGGTTTATGAGCAAACCGGGAAAGGCGCACTGAGAAGCTATGAAATGGATCATGCAGTACTTGAGAGGTTCTACCGATGTCTGTTTGGTGTTTGATGGACAACAGACTCGAGAGGTCATAGGCTATATAGATTCTGATTATGCAGGAGATTTGGATAAAAGGAGGTCAATAACAAGCTATATATTTACAGTCTTTGGACGTACTATTAGTTGGAAGGCGACATTGCAATCTATAGTTGCATTGTCAACTACTGAAGCTGAGTATATGGCATTGACTGAGGCTGTGAAAGAAAGCATATGGGTGCAAGGTCTTTTGGGTAGTTTTGGATTGGATGAAAAAGAACCAATCATATATTGCTATAGTCAAAGCGCCATTCATCTGGCTAAAAATCCAATTTACCATGAAAGGACAAAGCACATTGATGTTAGACTTCACTTTGTCAGAGAAAGTATCAACAATGGTACAGTTGCAGTTCAGAAGGTTGCCACAGTTGAGAATCCTACAGATATGATGACGAAATTATTGCCGGTTGATAAGTTCAAACATTGCTTGGATCTAGTCAATATTTGCAGAGGTTGAAAGGACAAAGCACATTGATGTTAGATTTCACTTTGTCAGAGAAAGTATCAACAATGGTACAGTTGTAGTTCAGAAAGTAGCCACAGTTGAGAATCCTACAGATATGATGACGAAATCATTGTCGGTTGATAAGTTCAAGCATTGCTTGGATCTAGTCAATATTTGCAGAGGTTGAAGACTCTTGCAAAATACAAGTCAAGGTGGAGAATTGTTGGAATGGCTTGTATTTTGTCAAAAAGGGTGTGCTGCTTTCGGTGGAAGCTTGCAAAGTCAACAATTAAAGGAAGAAATTTCTAAAGTTGGTGGCTTGTATTTTCAAAAGAAAGGAAGACTTTTCCTTTGCACTTTCGGTGGCTTGTTGTTGGTTGACTGTAAATGCATTTACATGCATTTGGGGCTCTATAAATAGAGGCCCGTAGCTCCATTTGAAGACACAACAAATAGAGAAGCAATACAAGCTTCTGACCTTCTAAGAGTGAGAGAAATAGAGAGCATGAGAAAATTCTAAGAGTGTAGGATGTGAGCATACACTGAGAATTTTTGAGTTTATTCTCTAGTCTCTGTAATACTACAATTATAGTAGGAGAGAGTCTCACTGAGAAACACTATATTGTATACATCTTGTGTGAGAGTGTGTAGATAGGATATTGTAATTATCCTTTGATATAGTAGAATATTTTCGGAGTTTGTCTCGTAGTTTTTCCCTCATTGTTCAAGGTGGTTTTTTATGTTAAATTTGGTGTGCAATTCTTGATCTATTTTTCTGGTGCAAATAGTACTGACAAGTGAGTCTCACCATAAAAACACTATTCACGTGGGCCCCACCACAAAAAGTACTATTTACGTGTTTTACAATTTTATCAGTTCTTTTTCACGGATCTGAATTCGCTTTCGCTCACATCCATAAAGTGTTCAAGACACTTGGGGTGTAACCAACTCTGATTTCCTAACAATAACAGCTATGGAGTCATTCCCAAAGGAGTCATAATGCTAAAATGAAATCTCACCTAAAGAGCTCTGGAGTATATGAGTGAGCTTTGAGTTCCTGTCTCAAACAAAAGAATACAAATATTAAGGAGATAAAGAATCATTATGTAGGAATGTGTGTAAAATATGAGATGAAAGAGAATTACCTGTAAGGTATGTGGGCTGATTTGGACGCAAGGGCTGAAATAACATCACCAAGTGCTGAAAGAGACTTATTTATGAATTGAGATTCCTTCAGTCTTTCTCCTTGAGCTTCAGTTTTTCCCACACGCTCACTACCAGCTAAGTCTACTAGCCAAAGGTGACTCCTTGTTCTCTGGCCATTGATTAAATTCTCCCCCTTAACAGTTACTCGCAACAAACTGCATGTAAAACCACCTCTTTGTCATCATCAATCATCAATAATGTACAATTAATATCTACCTTGCCTGATCAAATAATTTTAATACGTTTACTGTTACAAAGAATTTTGCCTCTGTCAACTTTAAATATGTCATATTCAAGGAAAATCTCTGCTAGTTATATGATTAAAATATTCAAGAACTACTAAAATAAAAAGGTACAAACACAATCAGTTTATCTTAAAGAACCAAGATATACCAATGAGAACGACTGCTAAGCTCATTAGCACTGGTAGATCCAACAGATCTGACTCGGTTTCCAGACTTGAGCATTTCCCACACATCCTCTGTTCCATAAACACGAGCTTCAACAAGTCCTGGGACTTCTTGCATTCCATCTGCAGCTTGCTTTATCTCCAACCTTCATTTCATTAGATAAAGCTTACAATTTGTTATATACTTGAGTGATATCACTTAAGAAACATTTAAAAACTCAAAGTTTCATGCTTAAGTGGATAGACTATAGAGGGGGAGGAAAAGATCGTGATTACATTAATGGGTTTAACTGCTATATGCAAATCCAACTGTACTACCAAAGAAGTTCAGACGCAGAGATAATTAAAGTCATATGATCTTTCAGAAAAGTTATAAGTTCCTCCAAAAGTCATGGTTATTTTTTATCAGCCTCTTTATCTTGCAAAGCAATATGCCTCTGGCACTTTCAGATTTTATTTTCATTAGCATCATGTGAACATCATGTGAAAGTGGATATTTAATTTAAAATCTCAAAACTTAAAATTATGATGCTAATTAGGGTATAGCTAAAGTAGAATGAAAACTCACTTCTTAGTAGGTTGGGCAGAATTTTCCACCAAGAGATCTCTTATCTTCTCATTGTAAACCTCCAACATGCTAACAAGCAATTCATATTTTATTATGCCATGTCTCTCTTCAGATATCCGAAACAATTCCTCCAGGGTTCTATAGTTAACTCCCCTATGTTCCGGTGTTCCCTCCATTGTAAATGTCTTGCCAGTTCCAGTTTGGCCATATGCAAATATGCAAACATTAAACCCATCCAACACTGATGTAGCAATAGGTTTTGTTTGTGCAAAAACAGACTCTGCATGATAAAATAATAAACTCATGATTAATCATTAGCCAAAATAAGAAAGAAATTTCTTAACGGCAACATAACCACCAAAAATTCCTAATTTCTCATGTACCTTGGTTATCTTCCGGTCTGAATACATGATCAAATTTAAATTGCTTTTTAGAAGAATCAGAGCAGATGACTTGAAGCTCATCAGGAGATGACTCAAAATTGACAACAGATGCAGATCCATTTGCAATTTCGCTTTCGTTTAATGGTCTGCATCTGCAGAAAACTCTGATATTTCCCTTGAGTTCAATCACTTCATTGTAAAGCCGCCTACGCTCAGAGGACTCCTCCAGGTACTTTTTTTTCAAGAGTTCATATTCAGCACCTAGTGCCAGACAAAAAAGAAGAAAACCTATTATAAACTAATCATAAAGAGATAGAGAATATATTCAATTTTAGGTTTATGCTAGAGCCTTACCAAGAAGCTGAACAGACTTTAAAACATCTAGGCCTGGAAAGGACTCAGTTGCGAGTTTCACTTGATCAGATAAGGCTACATGTTGTTTCTTCAAATTCTGATATGTGAAGCATAAAAACCAACTTAAAAGGACAAAACAAAGAGATAGGACTATTGTTGCCTAAATCAAATCACAAGTTGCTTAACTGAGGTAATATCTGGAAGGATTCTTATTCTTTTGTTTGATCAAACAATAAACCAACATTCAAAATTTACCTGAACAATGGTACTCAAGTTAAGGATCTTCTTCAATATTGTAAGACCCTGATCAGGAGAAGTTTCATGGATTCCATTGGACATGCTATTGTCAGAGTTCTCATTCAATTGTGCTGATGCATTATCTGAAGATATCCCAAAATCAAAATAAGTAGACAGCAGAAGCAAAATGGAAACATTTCCTGAGATAAGAATCTTTTGCTAATCCTTAATCTTTTTCTCTTCTTCAAATATACTTGGTTTTAACCACAATGTGTACTTGAAAAACAGAAACGGACTTGGAATTTGAAAAAATAATAATAATAATTCAACAAATAGCCTTGTAGGAGAGCCTTGTGCTTGGTTAAATCCTATAGAATTTGATCCGAAAATCAAGTCCGCTCAAAAGACAAATGCACTGTCTAAGAATCAGAAAACAATACAAGAAACGAAAATAGAACAGAAGAAAAAAAAAAAAACCTGTTGCAGAGAAAGAATCTCTACTGTTTATTAAAAAAAAAAAAAAGACCTAAAAGAACAAAGTGGAATCTATAAGACAAACCCATTTCACAAGCTTTATCGGCTATGTTTGGTTCTGGAATTAAACAAATAATCCAACAATTATTGATGCATCTTGACTATATTTTTCTCTGTAGTCCAAAACTGGAAAGATAACCTAGAAAAAAAAAAGCGCAATATCAAAATCAGAAGGAATGGAAACCTGAGTCAGTGGTTGAGGACGGCTTGAAATTGCAGTGAAGAACAAATCGATTAAATTTTTCGGAGAGCATTTCAATGATTTGATCTGCAAGAAGCACGCCATTCGTTGGTTAAATTTGCTCAAAGAAAGAGGAAGCAAAGTGACAAGAAATAAGGGAAATGAGGGAAAGAGAGAGCACCGTCCATCGTTGATCTTGGTTTGGAGATGAAAGATAAGAATTCAATTCCCAGACGAACACAAAAAATCTTTGCGATGTGAGCTAGACTCAGAGTGAGATGAGCGAGAGAGAGTTTGCTGTTGCAGCGGTTAAACGGTGAGTAGAGTAGGGGTTTTGAGTTGCTGAGATTTCGTTTCAAAATTTTGAATTTTGGGATCGGACAATGAATGAACGCACCTGTTTTGCAACGGCTAATCATATCTTATTGACAAACAATTGGGCCTGGGCCTCTGTGCTTAATGTGAATTGACAACAACATAAATCTCCCATTCAATTTTTTAAAACCAAACCCAATCCAGACAGTGGTCTTAAAAAAAAAAAGAATTTATCAAATTATTATGATTTAATTGGTGTCATCTGATAATTGAATAATTGAACATGATGGTTGTTTAATTTTATTAAAAATTATTTAATTACTTTAATTGATACATATTCACATATATGATTAAATATATACTTTAAAAACATTTATCATTATTAGCTTTTAGGGTTTAGGACTTAAAAAGATTTTTTATATTGACACGTGCTTGTCAGTTTGGGTTATTTTTTAAGATAAACAATAAATAATAATGAATAATATTTGAGTGAATTATAATTATAATTATTTACATAAAAAATTATAATTATAGTGTAAAAATGTTTGAAAGCAATTACATCTGTAAAAATAAAATGCATTACATTTTTATCTTCTTCTATATTTGTATTTAATTAAACAATAATAATCTTAAAAACAAAAGAACAATAATCTTATTTGCACATTATTTTCGCTACACTATTTTTACACCACTTTCTTTTTAGATAATAATATTTAAAAAAATTACACATTTCAATACACACTCTCTATCTTTATTTTCCTAAATAAGAAAAGTGTAAAAGTAGTATATGAAATATGATTTGCAAATAACGCGATCCAAAATTAAATAATAATGGCATTTTGATAAAAGCAAGACTGGAAACCAAAAGGAGAAATACCCTTTATATGAAAGAAGAGAATAAAAGTAGGCAGAAAATATAGTAGACATCATACACAGACTTTGAATTTGTCGTCGGTTAGACAAACCTGTTTACACAAGGAAAACAAGCCCGATACATTGTAAGAAATGTTGCATTACATGACCTTGGCACCTTAGCATGAATCGATCCCTATCAAGTTCCCCCACCCCTACTGAATCATACGAAAAGGGATGGGATAAGATGAAACATACAATATCTGAAATTGTAAGTAGCTGATATTCTTCTTGTATGTTTCAGAGAATTGAGATATAAGGCTCCTAATAGCAGCCGATATCTACCGATGCCTTCTATTGGTAGTATTGAAAACCGTGTCTTACCAGACCCAGTGCCAAAGATTGGGGACTAAAGACATAGGCAGATTTGCTATCCAAATGTTAAAACCAATCGACATGCTGGCTTGAAGTTTTGGGTTGCTTCTTTGGCTTTTGGTATCGGTTATTCTCAAACTTAGCTTTAGTTATAAGTGAATAGAGCAAGTCAGCCTCGGCTGATGTATCATAGGGTGCATCCAGTATACTGCAACATCAAACAAAAGGAAATAAGAAATTATTGGAATGGATGTAATAAACTCCAGAATCTGTAGGGCATTAGGACATTATCACAAGAATGGTAGCATGTTATATGCCAGAGAAGATAAATGGGAAAATCAGGCAAGCTCGAATCCTTTTGAGTGTGTTTGGAATGTAAAAAAATAAGAAATGATTTGATTTGTAAATTAAATTTAATTAAATTTTGTGTTTGGAATGTTTAAAAATGTGAAATGATTTGATTTTTAAAATCTTATAGATTTCATTCTTTTTGTTTTAGAAATTTTATCAATTTTAATAGGATTTGTTAGGATTTGATTTGATTTGAAATAAATAGACTATTTTACCCTTAGTAACTACCTCTAACAACCTTTCATTAGGGTTAAAATGTAAAATAATAAAATCAAATCAAATCAATTATCATTTTAATGAATTCCAAACACAAAATTTGATTTCTAAATCAATTCAAATCTTATTTTTTTTTAAAGTTCCAAACACAATTTGATTTTTAAATCAAATCAATTCAATTCAAATCAAATCATTTCTCATTTTTATTCATTTCAAACACAACCTTTAGTTTTACAGGAGAAATAATATGTAAACAGAGGGGTTAATGTGATAAATTATCTCACAGCCTATCAAGTAAAGTTTTGGTGGATGACTAAGGTTACCTGTCAAGTAGCTCCTCCAAGAGAATTCTTTGTGCTGGGGTTACGTAATGAATGCAACTTCTAGGGCATTGTCCAACAGCACATTGAACTTGGTAATCTTCACCGTGACCTAAAATAAAAATAGTCATCGAGGATGGTGGTATTTATAAAATTATGAAAAGAATGTCATTTGTGCAACACATTTTTAAACTAAGTTAAGACATGCCATTCTTTACATATATGCCTTGCTCAAAATTAAGAAACTGAATTACAGATAGGCCAACCTTGAGAAACTGCACGTGCTGTTCCAGTTGAAGGGACAAATGTGAAAGCATGAGGGGCTCTTTCCACACATGAATTTGAACATGCTGCAGAATATTTAAATTTGTCAATGTAATGGAAAGTAAATGCATATTTGTTAATTCCCAGTTCCCAACTCCCCATAGATAACAGAGTTGACAAGCTCCAATGCTATAGTTTGCTGGTGGCCCACAATTGAATTTGTTGAAGTGCTGGCTTCTAATGCCTACAAGAAGCGGCCAAAAAAAAAAGTGGCATAAAATAAAGTCTATAGACAGGGTACCTTTGCCGACACAAAGAAGCTCATTAACAAAAATATCAAAAGCTTCACACTCTGGTGTGTCAAAGGGGTCTAAGCATTCCCTACAAATGCAATTCTGAATGTCAGCATTGTAAAAGAATGCATATAGTAAATTTCAGAACGATAAGGAGTTGGAATTATCTAATATCTACACCTCTAATAGCACACCAAAAAAAAATCTACGCCTGTAGTCACTAGGCCACAATAGATAAAACAAGCAATGGACTGCATGAAAAATAGAAAATAAGATTCTGACACACTTCCAAATTCCAATACTGAAATTTAGAAAAAGAAGATTTACCCTTCAATTATTTCTGATCTACTGTAGTTGGATAGTATCTGCACCAACACCATGTATGAAGCTGGAAAATTCATTACTGGGCTATGTGGCAGTGAATAACAATATTAAAGTACCTGGTATGCCTCAATTACACGGCGAATCATAGTATCAGAATATCCTCCATCTCTGTTGACGTCTGGATGGAACTGCTTCACCTTTGTAATTGTTAGGAAAAAGAAACAAACATCAATCAATAATAGAATGAAAATGTTAAATATTTTAGGGAATTGATTGATGTTGAAGTTGGTACTTTGGCTCGAAAAGCAGCTTTAATCTCGGCGGCAGAGCAGTCAAGGTGCACTCCCAGGACGGCGTAAGCCGAAGCAGTGGACAGAGGAGCATCTTCTCTGTCTCTGTCTCTGCAACTCACTCTTGGGTTCTCCTTCAGAAAGATTGGGAAAGTGCGATTTCGAAATGGGAGAATCGTATTCGTAGGAGTTATTGTTAAGCCGCTTAACCACGACGATCCCATTTTCACTACCCTTTGTGGTCACAATGCTGCGTGTACTCCACTTACCTTTCCATCTGAGTTTCTAAAAAAAAAATATTTTTTTGATCGTTTGTGACTTTGTGTGGACTTCGGGTTAGCAAACATAGTGTGTGGATGACCAAGTGCCACTTGTGCCCTTTTACGCAATATAATGTTTCGGACTAAATTAAATAGGAATAAATTCCAAAAATAATAGCTAACTCGTATTCTTTCTTAACAAAATTCAACGACCAATCTTTCTACTAAATCTTCCTTTCCTAATATAACATGACAGGATAGGTTAATATAGGATGATACTACATATTTCCATCATTAACTGACAAAGATGGAGAGAAGATACCTCTGATAATCACTAGTGAAAACCATACAATTGTCCCCGAATCCAATGATATGGAAGCTATTAGACTGATGAGATGAAATTGGAGGTATAAAGAGCAACATCTTTAAGGCTAGCTAGTTTTCTGGACAAACATCAATAGAATTCTCATTAGAAATTGAACCGTCAGAATAAAAGCAGTGATTAATCCCTTTTATCTTGACCCAAGTAATAGAGAATACACCTTTTATCAGGAACATAACCTTCATCTTTCAGTTGTTTCAACAACCCAGACAAAACCCAGTATATAATATCAGCTTGTGGATGCAATTTGTCCCCTACAACAAAACTATTAACTTTCTTTTAGATCTCAATCCAACTTAGACCTACTTCTTTTGCTAGTCCCATCTCTTTCATTCTCTTAATGGCACGTGCTCTCTCTTTCCATTTCCCTTCAACAGAATATATGTTTGCCATCAAAACATAAGGAGCTGGGCTATCTGGTACTGCTAAAAATAGTTGATCAGCAGCATATTTACCCATCTCAGAATCACCATGTATGCTACAAGCACCAAGCAATGCTTGCCAAACCAGTTTACCAGGATTCTCAGGCAGTCCCTCAATAAATTTTTTTGCTTCCTCAAGAAGTCCCGCCCTGCCCAACATGTCAACAACACAGGCATAATGTTCCAACCGGGGACTTATACTGTGATCTCTAGTCATAGATTTCAAAAACTCCATGCCCTTCTCCACTAAGCCTGCATGACTGCAAGCATGAAGTAATGACAAAAATGTAACATCTGTCGGCGCTATACCCTCCACTCTCATCTCTTCATAAAATTGAAGTGCTCTGAAAACATCCCCATGGCGAGCAAAAGCTGCAATCACTGAGTTCCATGAAACTGAGTTCTTTTGAGTCATATGATAGAAGACTTGAAGTGAGTCATTCAAATCTCCACACTTGGAGTACATGTTTATAAGTCCATTACTAACAAAAGGATTCTGAATGAAGTTCTTTTTTATGATTAAAGAGTGAATCTGCTTACCAAGAGCCAAAGAAGTGTCAACACCAAATACCCCAAGAACAGCAGAAACCATGTTAGGGTCAACTTCAGTCCCCAATTTCACCATTCTCATAAATATCTGGATAGCTTCCTCCTCAAATCCATTTTGAGCAAAAGCTACAAGTATTACAGTTAAGGAAACCTCATCAAGTTCCTCGGCAGACTCGAAAATCTGCCATGCTCCTTCTAAACTTCCACACTTTGAATATAAATCCATCAAAGCACTTTCAATGCACAAATCCGACTGCATTCCCAATTTCCAGAGCAGGCCATGAATTTTACGACCTTCCCTCAATGCTTGTAAACCTGAACAAGCCATGAGTGAGCTCAAATATGTCAAAGCATTAGGACTCACCAACCCGCAACGCATTTTAGCAAACAATTTCAAACTATCCTCATAAAATCCATTTTGGGCTAGGCCAGAAATCACTGCCGTCCAAGTTATAACATTACTCTCGAGCATCTCATCAAAAACCTGCCTTCCTTGACTAAAACACAAACATTTAAAATATGATGTTATAAGAGCATTCCCTACTACAATTTCTCTGTCAAAACCACTAACAAACACCAAACCATGGATCATGTTGGTTACAATAGAGAATTCCAATCCATCACAAGCTGACAACATTGTAGTCAGAGTTGCTTTATCAAATCGACAACACACTGACAGACTTGACTCACTCATTTGCTTTTTAAAGAACCTAAAACCCGTATCAAAATCTCTGTTCCTTAAAAACCCAGAAATCATTGCATTCCATGATACAGTATCTTTCAAAGGCATACGATCAAACAGCTTAACGGCATCTTGAAGTTCACCACATTTTGAGTACATGGATAAGAGAGAGTTCCAAACAAAATGGGCATTACGGGAGGAGCCATAAAAATCGAAAGATTGAGGTTGCTTGATGAAAAGGGCATGGATGGAAGAACCGAGATTAAGGTTTCCATGTGTCCCGCAAACCGAGAGAAGAGAACTTATGTGTGCATGGTTGAGGACAGAATTTGAGGTTGCAGTAAATGGGTTTTGAGAAGTTGGTGGCTTCAATTTGAATGGTAAACTGAGAGAATCCACCCATGAAGGGAGATGGGCATAAAATTTCCATCTGGATTTCATCCATCAAAAGGAAAAGGAAAACATGGAGGTAGGATGGGATGCGTGGGAGATGAAAAACAAAGCAACAAAACTAAAACGGCAGCTGAGCAGGGTTTATCTCACTTTTCGTTTCTTTTTTTATTATTATTATTATTTTTTACATCGAAAGTTTAGTTCAATTTTACTGTGTACAATTTTTGTTTTCAACTTTGGTAAATTATAAAATAATTTAATAATCTTATATCAAATAGTATATATATATTTTTTTATATATTATTTAATATCATTAATTATTTATATTTTTTTATTTTTTCTTATTAAATTTGACATTTTTTTAAAAAATATTAATAATACTTATACTCTTTTTAGAGTATAATAACCTTTTTTATTATAAAATTGTAGAATAAGATGTTAGATTTAAAAGAGAAATCCTAAACCCTACAAATATGAGATAATTCCTTTAAAGTTTAACAAACTTTTATGTATGTGATACGCATGTAAGTAGTAACTTTTGATTAAGAAATTCTTGTTGTAAAATAATATATTAAGTCTTGATTAAATTTAGAAGAAATTTTTTTTTTTAGAAGTTCTTTTATAATTAATTATTTTGAATACAAAATAAGATAATTTAAACATGTAATAAATATAGTGTTCTTTGCCTGAGTGCACTAAGTAAATTATTGACATATCATCAAACATAACCTAAAAATTGTTAATTAGGGCTGATTTACTAGAGTTTATGTTGATATTGATTTAACGCAGCCAATTGTTGGCAAAGTTTGGCTCCGGGGTCATTGGTATCATAAAGAATATGATGGCCTTCATCTTATTTGTTCCATTTGTGACTGCTATGGCCATCTCAGTCGGGACTATACTAAGAGAGTGTCTTCTAATGATTCAGAGTTGGGTGGCAAGCTGCCGGCGATGGAGGGCAACAAAGTTAGTCAGCAAGCAGTAGCGAAAAATTATTTGACTAATGACAGTGTAGCTAATCATGGGGATTTGATTGCTGATGTGGCGCATGGAGACTGGTTGGTCGTCTAGCGGAAAAGACGTAAGAGTCGGCAACGTAACCAACAAAGTGCTAGAAATAAGGGGAATATTAATGATGATGGGAAGTCAAATAAATTTGGAATATTGACGGAATTAGTTACAACTCTTTCAGCTGATTCTACTCCTAATAAAGGAATAGAGGAGGGGTCTCAACAAGTCAACAAAAGTGCGGCCAAAAAGAAAAGACTAAGGAAGGAGGAGCAGGCCCATAATTCTAAACAAGTGGGTTTGTCCACTCAGAAAGCCGAGAACATGTCCTCTAATGTATGATCCAAGAATATGGTGAAAGACAGGGCCCTTGCTACCGTGACTAATGCTACGTCAGTGAGCAGTCATAAAAAGGGAGTTAATTTAATTAATATTTAATATTTTTATAAAATTTTATATTATATAATTAAAAATATTAAATTTTATGAAAATAGTAAATATTAATTAATATAATGTATTTAAGTTAAATGTTTGAAATTTATGTAAGAATTTAATCCCATTTTAGGGTTCCAAACAACCATGCAACTTCACCAACTGTGTTCGTTCAGGTTCCAATTTGTTGATGATCCGAAGTCGAAACCATCAAACCCTGCAGATGGTTCCATGCAGGTGCTTGGGTCTTCTGTTATGCGAGCCAGTGAGTCCACAGAAGAAATAGTTCCTAAGACTCAGTGTGTTAGTGAGCCAATTCCAAGTGGTAATGCAATTCATGTAGCGAATATGGAAGTGCAGTCCTCCATGCAGGTGGATTCGGGAAAACCTCAACCAGTTTGATGGAACCCACTCTCCCTTATTTTGTTTTAATGATAGATTTTAGTGATTTCAAGATTATAGCTTGGAATGTTCGTGGTGCAGCTAGCATCCGTGGACGTCGCCATGTCAAGGAGCTTATTCGCCATTTCAAGCCTTCTCTGTTCATACTTCTTGAAACTCATACTCCTTTTCAGCGAGCTAAGAAATTTTGGGAGGGCATGGGCTATTCTGATGTTGGGGTTGTAGAAGCCCAGGGTCACTCAGGTGGGTTTTGGGTTTTGACCTCCGATGATGGCTTTGCTGTTACTTTGTTAGATGTTGTTTCTCAGTGTGTGTTGTTAGAGATATCTAAATGTGATAGGAAGTGGGTGTGCAGCGCCATTTATGGCAACCCAATTTCATCCTTACGGCAGAGTCTCTGGTATTATTTGGTTTCCTTACGTAGTTCTATTACTCACCCTTGGATTTTTTAATGGGGGACTTTCATGATATCTTGCTTCCCTCCGAGGTCCGTGGTGGTGTGTTTTATGCTGCTAGAGTGGGTGAGTTTGCTCCATGTTGTGGTGGAATGCAATCTCATTGATTTGGGTTTGGTTGGTGGCCAATTTATTTGGTTTAGGAAAATCAGGAATGGCAGCTATGTATCCAAACGACTTGACAGGGCCCTTGTTGATCTTTCTTGGTGTAATGCTTTTCATGAGACCTACGTAGAGAATCTTTGTAGGTTTCACTCAGACCATTCTCCCATTTGCTTACACTGTGGTACTTGCTCTAACTCGGGGGGTGAGAAGCCATTTCGTTTCTAAGTTGCCTGGTCTACACATAGTGCTTTCTTCTCAGTGGTGAAAGAAGCTTGGCCTAGATGGAGGCATCAGGTGGTGGACAAACTGCAAGAGGTGAGGGATGATTGTCTTTTATTTAATAGAAATATTTTTGGGAATATTTTTCGCAACAAGCAGAGGATCGAAGCTTGTCTCCAGGGTATCCATGTAGCCTGGAAAGTTGTGACTCTTTGTTTCTTATTAATCTGGAACAACAACGTAGAAAGGATTATGATGATATCCTTACCCAGGGAGAGCTATTGTGGTCTCAAAAATATAGAGAACAATGAGTTCGCTTTGGTGATAGAAATACTAAGTTTTTTCATACTCAGACTGTGTTTAGGAGGAAGCAAAACAAGATTCATGGCCTCTTTGATAATGATGGTTTGTGGTGTACGGATGATCTTCTTTTGAAGCAGCTTACTTAGGACTTTTACAAAAATCTCTTTTGTGCTCAGGACACTGTTGATCCGAGTGCTATTCAGCTTGATCACTTTCCAAATCTTAGCGAGGCTGGTTGCTCCTCTCACACTCGTGCAGTTTCTCTTGAGGAGGTAAAAGTAGCTACTATGAGATCTTTCAAAGCGCCTGGTCCCGACAGTTTTCAACCTTTCTTCTTTAGAAGTTATTGGGAAATTGATGGAAATAAGGTTTGGAATCTAGGCCAACAAGCTTTTCAATCTGGAGAGGTTGATCCTAGACTTGCTGAGACCTTTATTGTTTTGATTCCAAAGGTGGAAACTCCAACACACCTTAAACAATTTAGACCAATAAGTCTCTATAACGTTGCTTATAAAATTGTTATTAAGGTGATTGTGAACAGAGTTTGTCCTTTTCTTGATGATATAGTTGGTCCTCTTCAAAGCAGCTTTATCTCTAAAAGAGGTACCACTGATAATGCTATTATTGCTCAAGAGATACTTCACTTCATGTATAGATCTAAAAACAAGAAAGGGTTTCTTGCTTTTTAAAATTGATCTTTGAGAAGGCTTATGATGTAATTAATTGAGATTTCCTCCACCAGACCCTCATGGATTTTGGTTTTCCTAATCAAATTGTTCAGTACAATTTTGAATCATAAAAGCAAGCTTTGGGTCCAAGTGGTTTCTGAAAAATACCTCCTAGGTCATGATCTTTTTCAAGCTGAGACATCTGCTCATTCCTCTTATTTTTGGAGAGGCATCACTAGGGCCATAGGCATTATTCATGATGGGTTCAATATGAGATTGGGTACGGGAAACTCATCTCTTTGGTACTCAAAATGGTTTCATAACTCAATGCTCGGCTCTCTGTTAGATTACGTCCATGTTTCGGGTGTGGAGCTTGAGGTGCGGGATGTGTGGATTAATGGTGAGTGGAACTGGAACTTTGATGATATTTCCACTGTTATTCCAGCACATACAAAGGACCAAATTGCTGTTATTCCTGTGCCCTCTTTTACTGCTATGGACGATATTTAGGTCTGGGTGCAGAACTGTTCTGGGGAATATACTGCTTCTACTGGGTATAAATGGTTACTTCAGCAGGAGAGAGACGTCCAGAGTATGCCTTCATGGTCCTGGATATGGCGTGTTCCTGCCCTTGAGAAGATTCGTCACTTTCTTTGGCTTTGTCTGCATGATGCTCTCACAACAAATTCTTTCCGCCATAGAAGAAGCTTAGCCACCAGCCCTTTGTGTTCTAGGTGCAATGAAGCTGTTGAAGACGTTGCCCACTGTTTGCGTGATTGCCTTTCAGTTAGAAAAATCTGGACCAGTATGGGGTTTGGCCATGATGGTAGCTTCTTTGATGCAGATTTTACCACCTGGCTGGTTCAGAATGCTAAACAGAAGGATGTGGGTTTTCTCACTACACTTTGGTGGATTTGGAGGGGGAGAAATAATGAGCTCCTTAGTGATGACAAGTGGCCCGAGGAGCAGCTTAACCAGATGCTTTATGCGTCATGGGATATGCATGCTAGGGTCTTTACCAACGTTGCTCACATCTCTTCATCGTCCAAAGAGATTCGCTGGCTTAAACCCCAGGAAGGTGTTGTCAAGATAAATGTGGATGGTAACTGTATGGGTCTTCCTAAAAGAGCTGGGTTTGGTCGTATTCTCAGAGACTCTTGTGGGGATTGGATCTCTGGTTTTTCAGGTCTGGTGGGTAACCCTGATATTCTTCTGGCCGAGCTTCTAGCCATCAAGAATGGTCTTCTACATGCCTAGAATCTTGGTTTCCGCAGCATTGCATGCGAGTCTGATTCGATGGAAGCTTGTAGGCTGGCCACAGCCCCAAGCATCCCTCCTTACCATATTTATGCGGTTGTTATTGGTGATATCCAGTCCATGCTTAAGTGAGAGTGGCAGGTTCAGATAAGACACACTTTGAGGGAGGCCAATTTCTTTGCAGACTTCCTTGCAAAGTTAGGAGCAAATGGTTCACAAGCTGGCTGTCTGGAGTTCACCTTGTGGGCTTTCTCCTTTTATTTTAGCTGATAGCTTAGGAGTATTTTTTACTCGTAGCTGCTAGTTTTCTTGTTTTATTCTCCAAAGTATAAAAATAACTAAAACTTTTTTATTATTAACTAATATAATTTCTGTTATATTAACAAAATTGCTTCTTGATAAAATTATCATAGAAGACCCCATCAGGTCAAGCCTATGCAATTAGAAGAATAATGTTGGTTACACATAATTTATAACTCACATAATTCACTGAGGATTCAGGATATGGGAACCATTGATGGTGATGAGAGTCATGCGAGAAACTTTGTGGAAGTAACATTATTGTAATTGGAAAAGACCTTATTCAATCCAACAGTGTAAATCCTGAGATTATACGTAATAAATTTGAGATATAGTGCGTGCATAGAAGACGAGACAGTAGAAGAAAGCGTCTGACCGCACCAAAAAAGACAAAAAAAGAAAAGCATCTGAGGCTCATGCCCCCGTGGCAAAATGTTCACCGGGTTGCCTTTTTAACCATACCAAAGTCGCTACTCATTAGTCAATCTTAGAAGAAGACAATCTGTATAGTTACATCGAATTCATTGTAACTAATTAGCAACAGATAGGAACTTGCTATCACGCGTTCACCCTTCCATTTTATTTTATTGTACTGACTGAAAAACAGATGGACCAGAAACACCAAAGTAACACGTGACTTTTATCTTCGACATACAACTGCGAAGATGAATCTTCAAATTTGTAAGGGAATATTAGCTTTTTATGGTATAGGAAAACAAAAAAAAATAAAAATCATGAAGTTCTCTCTTTCTGATGTCTTTATTAATGGTAAAATACACAAGCCTTGATCATTTCACAAGGTTGCGTGCGATTATCATACAACTTCATGAATGGTTTGTCCTGCATGGCAATTCCAGCCATGCAGAGTAACTTGAGGAGTGACACCTGGAGGGACCTCAAAAGATATTTTAATAGGCATGGCCTCTCCTGGGACCAGTGAAAAATAGTTATCCGAGTAATGAACCGGAAGAATTCTTGTGTCTTCCCCTTTCTTGTAGCCCGTCTTCGAAGCATGAACAGAAAAATGAAGAAAAAAGGCAACACCTACATCATACCCATTTATTTCAGAAATTTTCAAACCATCACTTTTCCCAGCAAAACATCTATGTATCCTCTTAAACCAACCAATTTCCTGTTCTTTTCCAGCCCCACATTGTACAGTTTCCAGTGAATCTGAACCATAAAAACCATCGCTTAGTGTAGCAGTAGAACTGTGCTCAAATGTTAAACTTTTTGAGTCTGGTCTTTCAGATGTGTTCTTCACATGCATTTGAATATTATACATGGATCCTTCAATCAAAACCTTGGATGTTATCTTGAGAGGTATTTTCTTCTTCCTGTATGGTTCCAATAGCTTGTAATCTCCACCAGAAAGATGCAACCAATAAAAGTTTCTAGATATAATTCTATAATCTGACTTCTTGTAGAGTTTGAGAAGAAGAAAGTAGACTGGCTTTGGATTTTTTGACTTTGGATACTTCATCTCAACAATAGGAGCTACTTTTTTTGGCAGCAAAGAGAGATTTTCATGAACTCTGTAGTATGGGCATGTTCCTTCGAGATCCCACACTGAAGCTTCGATAGCTACATTAGACAATTCTTCTGATGTAGTATTAACAACCTGTTTTTGAAAGGAAGAAAAAATGATACAAAACCTTCAATGAACTGTTCTTTCATAAATGGACCATGTAATAAATTGCAAAGAAAATTGTGAATCATATAATTTTCACCCGTTCATTACACTTGTAATCTTTTTAACTTTTGGCTTCCTATCTCAAGTTTCACTCAATAAAATAAATCAAAAAATATTTATCATATTGGTAAAATGATTTGTCTATTTTTATTCCCAACTCATAAAACTAGAACTTTATTTAGACACTTACCTCTATAAAATATGTAGCCAGATTAAGCTGTACATGAATTGGCTCTGCAGCACATCGACAACCATAGAAACCTGCTGTTTGGTCAAGTAGATGATCATAAAATTGACCTCTCAGGCCAGTCCAAGGATTTTGTGTCTTCCATATCAATACACCTGTATATTTGCTCCACATATGAGAAGTCCATCCCTCCAGAAGAGATCTATATTGTATGTAGTTAACAAGTTGAGCCTGAGAAGATTATAGCTTAAAAGTTAAACATCAATTTCAACAAAAGAACAACAAAGATAGGAGGACGGAAAATGCATCATGAATGGCCACCAGGATGAAGATTTCTCTTACCTTCAAACAAAAATCATCAAGATCTTTTGCAGCACCATAAAGTTGAATCTGGTCATGAACCTTCGTTGGTTTTGAATAAGGAATGTATTTATGGTATTCCCATATGGGATTTGGAACTTCTTCTACATAACCATTGGGAAGTTTCTTAAACACCGGTATCTGCCATCCTTCTGAAGGCATTGTTGCTCTTATGGTAGATGCAACTGGCATTCCCACAGAACCAACCTCTGGATTGAATCCATAATCATAGAAGTCATCCTTGAAGAAATCTTCAGGATTTTGAATTTCATAAGGACCATCAGTGAAGTTCCCCTTCCCATCAGCAAACCCATCCCATAATGAACCTGGTATGTAAATGCGTGTGCCATCAAGATACTGGCTAGGATCCCTCAACATTGGGGACAAGTCTCCTACAGGTTTGCTATTTTCATCTACACGTTCAAAATAAGGATGAAGCCTCAGATCATTTTTCAGAGCAGCATTTATATCATCTGGTGGAATTTGTTCATTTCCACCCACCCAGAGGGCAAGACTAGGATGATTTCTTAGAAGCTTGACTGTGTCTCTTGCACAAAACAAGAAAAGATCATGGTCCAGCGGACCTCTTGGATTTGATATTGGTACACCACGCCCATCAACATCCCCAGTAATCCAGAACTCTTGCCATACCTACAAGATTCAAATCAGAAATAAGGTCAGTTCTCAAAACCAATGCTGCCATATAAACATAAAGAACCTAATATATTGGATGGGACCAAGCATTATCTGGTGAAGCTGTATAAGCTTCTAAACCAGTTAAATATACTGTGATCATTTGATCTAGCTGTAGCAGGACATAAAAATCACTTTCCAGAAAATAAAAGAACATGACAGCATTTGTACACAGGCTCTGGATATCCCAATATCATAACCAGCAGATCTCATAACGCAAACTGACCATTCAATTAAAACCACTCCCAAGAAACCTCAAACAAATTAATAAGCTTTCAAAAAAGAAAATCCCCAGCCTACCCAACATAAGACCCCAAAAAATAAGCCAATAACAAATAATATTCAATAGAGAGGATGAACCGCATAAACCTGCTTTTAATAATGAAGATGGAGTCATTCATGTTTAATACAAACTGCTATATCCACATAAAAGTACTCAGAAAGGAAAGGAACATAAACAATCCATATATCCACGCAGCAGAGCAGTATTAATGCATTTAAAAATAAAACAAAGGAAAAATACTAACAAGCAGATATAAGTAAAAACAAGGGTCTGGTACAGCCCTCAGCTTACCAGAAGGCCAAAATAATCACAACATTGATAAAACTCTGGCCTTTCTGCCAGTCCACCACCCCAGCAACGAATCATGTTAAAATTCATATCTGCATGAAACTTGATATCTGTATTATAACGCTTCTTCGAAAGCCGCAGTAGCCCATCAGACAATATCCAGTTACCTCCTCGAATAAAAATTGGTTCTCCATTGACTTTAAACAACCTATAAAATAAGATACATGCAGCAAAACATTTACAGCAACAGTTTACAGCTTGAATTAATTCTACTAAGAAAAAGGTAGAAAAATATAACATTGAAGAAATATGAGAAATCACCATACCTTCCACCAGTAGAATCATCAATATGGCTCTCAATTTTGCGGAATCCAAAGTGATGGCTCCATGAATCAGACTCGCCAAATCCTTTAACATCAATGTTAATAACAACATTGTATAAAGATTGCTTTCCCATTCCATTGGGCCACCATAAATTGGGATTGTAGAAGAAAAGCTGTTAATTCAGACCATTAGCACTTGAACAGAAGCATTGAAACTTAAACCCCAATGTATGCAAGTTAACAGGATCAGTAGTAAAAGGATGCTAGAAAAAATCATCAATCCTGGATCGCATAGGTTCAACTTTTTTTTTTTGAAAGAAAAAAGGCTATCCCTATGATCACTGGAGCTGCTATAATTTTTTTTTCTCTATTGCTGTCATCTTTGTTTCTTTGGATCATACACATCAGCATAACCAGTAAAGAAGGACAAGAAGTAATAATTTACGAATTATGAATGCCAATATCTTGAAAATTGCTAATATATCTTCATCAAATTTCCCTCATCATAACTGAACCTTTGTTCCTTAGACAAGTAAAGAAACATAAGAGAACCACTTATTATTTAGGGTATTTTGAACCTAAAAACAATCAGCAGTGTATTAAATGCCGTCTGATTATGGTACAAGCTCAGGATATGAGTTGACTCCAACAATTATAATCACAGTAAATTAGAGCTATCTAAAAGTTAGACAAACCTATACAGCACAAAGACATGACATAAGCTGTAACATTCTCCTTACCCTTACTACTAATCAAGAGCTTCATAACTCCGGTATGAGTTATCTGTTAATCCGGATAACCTTCTGGACTAGTTTGAGCCTAATTTTATAACACCAAATATGAAAAATAGATAAATTTTCTACATAAACAGCTGATATGATAGAAATAAATATGAAAAATTTATTTCTAAGTTATAAGTGATTGGAAAGAGATGCGGTAAATTTTGGAGAATCAGCCGAATTGATCTGGTATTTTTAACGACACTGAATGAGAGTTTAGAAGACCGATTAAATAGCTCAAAAAACCATGAAATTTTGTGGAGATATCAGGTATAGGATGGATAATATTTTGGTAAGAAATACCAGTTAAGGTGAACATCGATAAGCCCATTTGCTTAATTCTTAAGTATAAGACTCAATGAAGAGTAATGGAGCTTAACTATCAATGGCAGTATATGAAAAATTATGGAAAAATGGATACAAAGACTAAATTGAGTCCTAAAATTTTCTATAACACTTACGGAAACTTGAAAACTCAGTTTTGGAATATTAAAGTGTACGTAACAGATACAAAAGTTTCAGCACAACCATTTTTACCTTTCTTTTTGGTCATCCACCGCCAAAGTTATTCTACCTTTATCTAGATTTTTCCTTCATTCTTTGTTCACTTTTCTCACACGGTTGAACAGCAAAAACAGGGCAGCAGCAATGTGAAAGACAAAGGGGAGAAAGGAAGGAAAAGAAAGTGAAAAAAAAAAGAAGGAAATTCAAGGAAACAACCTTCAACAAGCTAAGGAATTGAGGTAGGAGAAGCTTGCTTCTATTTTATCCTTCTTCTTTTATGAGTTATTGAATGGAAATTTGAGTTATTGAATGAATTCAAGGGCTATGAAACATACGGCCAAGCTATGACTTTGTAAAGCTTTCTTTGCTTTAAATTGTTCTTACTCTTCCATTGACTTTTAAGTTAAATTTATAGTGTTGGTATGATGAGAAAAATGAAATTTTCTTTGTGTTATTAGTTGGTGTAATCACGGTCAAAACAGAGTTTACTATAGGTTATGGTTTAAATTGTTCTTTTTCTTATTTTAATTATATTTTGGATGAAGGAATGTCATGGTCAAGCATCCATTATTGACTTTTGTGTCTTGATGTTCACGGCCAAATAAGGAACCATAAGTTTTAATCCTATGTTCACACTTGGAATTTTTTTTATGCATCCTTTATTGACTTTGAATTGAGTTACTTTGTGCTTGTTGTTCACGGCTAACTAAAGATTTACCTCATTTATTGACTTTGAATTTGTCTTGGTTTTAATAGAAGAAACCGTGTGTGTATGTTTCAAGTGTTCACACTTTGAATTTGTCTTGGTTTCAATGAAGAAACCGTGTGTGTGTACCAAGTGTTCATACTACAATTTTTTTTTGTATGTGTGTTGTTAGTTAGAACCGTGTACTTCAATTTGTAGACTCTTTGATTTTCTTGAATTTCTATACTTGTTTGTTGTTGAATAGTGATAGGTACCAAACAAATTCAATAACAAATAAAACTGACACAGAGAGATAAACTGAATTCTGGATGATATCAATGTGATATCAGTGCCAGTGCTGGTATATTCTGAAAAGAGATGTAAACTAAGTACAGAAAAATGAGAGAAAAAGAAGAAAGATAATCTAGACAAGTAAAGAGTGTCTAGTCCCTCCCAATGTTTAAGTCAATTCTTGCCTACCTCACGTTTTCCCTCTCCCCTTACATATATACCTCCTAACAGATTTCCACTCACATTTCCCACTCTTACATTGGTCAGCTCAGCAGTTGGTTACAACTGAGCCAATGTTTGTTTCCTTACTCCCAAATCCCAATTTACCTGTCGTCTGGTGCCTCCTTCTAATATACACTTTTGTCACTTTTGGGCCTCGACCTCTATCAATACTTCCCCCCAAAAGATTCACCTTGTCCTCAAGGTGAAACTTAGGAAAATTTTCTTGGATGGCTGATAGCAACTCCCAGGAATTTTCAAAGTCCGGCAGATCCTACCATTTAACCAGAATTTCAACTTTCCCTGCTTCATTTTGCCTGAGGTCTATGACAATAGTTGGTTGAACCTGCAATTCCCAGTCTTCAGCAAGGAAGGATGGCAATGGATGTGTGTTTATCATGGGAGAAATTGACTACTTGAGTAAAGATACATGAAACACAGGGTGAACCATACTGCCCCGAGGTAATTGCAGTTTGTAAGCTACAGGCCCTATTTTTTCTAAGATCTCATAGGGACCATAGAACCTGGGACTCAATTTCTGGTTTACTCTTTTGGCTAGAGTTTTCAATTTGTATGGTTGGATTTTCAAATAAACTACATCTCCGGGTTGATATTCCACTTCGCGCCTGTGCTTGTCAACTTGCATCTTCATCCTATTTTGAGCTTTTGCTAAAGACTCCTTTAATTCATGTAACATTTGGTTTCATTCAGTCAAGAGTTTATTCACTTCTTCCACTGCTGATTGAACTTCATCTCCTCAAATAAGGACAGGCAGATCTCCTCCATACAAAGCCTTGAAGGGAGTCATCTTAGTGGCTGAGTGATAATTGGTGTTGTACCAGAACTCTGCCCAAGCTAACCACTTTGGCCAATGCTTAGGTTTAGAACCTGTAAGACATCTCAAATAGGTTTCCACGCACTTATTCACTACCTTTGTCTAGTCGTCTGATTGGGGGTGATAGGTTGTGCTATACTTCAACCTTGTTCCTGCCATTTTAAACAGTTCTGCCCAAAAAGAATTGAGAAAAATTGTCTCAATCTGACACAATTAAGGAGGGAAAGCCATGCAATTTGACTATGTCCCTAGTAAATATCTCTACAATGTCCTTTGTTGTAAAGGGGTGTGATACAACCACAAAGTGTGCATATTTGGTGAGTTTGTCTACAATCACCATGATGGTATCAACCCCACCTGCTTTTGGGAGTCTGCCAATAAAATCCATTGATAAATCCGTCCAAATGTTGGATGGGATGGGTAGAGGGTGTAATAAACCTCCAAGAGTGAGGTTTTGAGACTTATTCATTTGACAAACTTCACATGCTTGCACGTACTTCTGAATGTCTCCCTTTATAGAATAATCTGCCCTTCTTGAGTTGAAAATCCAATATGAGAGTCTGGCTGTCTTAGCAGATCCTACAGAATTCTCCTCAACTTTTCATCAGTTTGGACCTCATCCTCCAAATCATCCCATTCGTTGAATTGCACAGACGAAATAGCTGAGTAATGCAATTTTCTGGATAAGGCATCTGCTGCTCCATACTCTCTGCCAAGTTTATGTTTGATCTCAAAGTCATATCCCATTAACTTAGAGACCCATTTTTGCTGTTCTTCTCTCCATATCCTCTGATCTTGCAAAAATATGAGACTTCTCTGGTCAGTATGAACTAGGAAATGCCTCCCCATCAAATAATACCTCCACTTCTGAATTGCCATCACGATGGCCATTAGTTCCCTTTCATATACTGACTTATTTTGAGCTCTACTCGAGAGGATTTGGCTCATGTAAGCTACGAGTTTGCCTTCTTGCATGAGTACTCCTCCTACTTCCTTCCTCGAAGCATCCGTCTCCAACACAAATGTATTTTCAAAATTTGGTACAGCCAATACAGGTAAGGATGTTATGGTTGTTTTGAGTTCCTCAAATGTTGTTTGAGCTTCTAATCCCTAGTTAAAGTTGTCTTCCTTGAGCTATTGTGTTAGGGGCCAAGCAATTTTTCCATAGTTCTTCACAAACCTTCTGTAGTAGCCTGTGAGGCCCAAAAATCCTCTTAGCCCCTTGATATCAGTTGGTTGGGGCCAATTCTGCATGTCTTCCACTTTCTTAGGGTTTGCTCCCACCCCTTCAGCTAAAATGATGTGCCCTAAATACTCTAACTGTTTCTGGGCAAAAGAACACTTCTTCCCATTCACCCACAGCCTATTCTCCCTTAGTAATTGCAGCACCAACTTGAGATGTTTACCATGAGTTTGTTGATCCTTACTGAAAATTAGGATACAACAACAACAACAATAACAACCAAGCCTTTTCCCACTAGATGCGGTCGGCTACATGGATCAAATGACGCCATTGTGCCCTATCATAAACCCAGTTTTCAGAAATGTCATACAAATCTAAATTTGTTTTAATCGGTTCACCTATAGTCTTTATTGGTCTCCCTCTACCTCTAGCTATTGGGCTATCCTCCACCTGATTTACTATTCTTACAGGGGCTTCTAAAGGTCTTCCCCTTACATGTCCAAACCGCCTAAGATGAGATTCTCCCATCTTTTCCACAATAGGTGCTATCCCTACTTTCTCTCTAATACATTCATTCCTAATCCTATCTTGTATTGTATGGCCACACATCAAGCGCAACATCTTCATCTTAGCGACACTAATCTTACGCTCTTGTTGCCTTTTTACCGCCCAACATTCAGTACCATACAACATTGCAGGTCTTATAGTTGTACGGTAAAATTTACCCTTAAGCTTGAGAGGCACTTTTCTATCGCATATAACTCCTGAAGCACTCTTCCATTTCATCCATCCAGCTTGAATCATATGATTTACATCTCCCTCTATCTCTTCGTCATTTTGTATGATAGATCCAAGATACCTAAACCGTGTGACTTGTAATATGGTATGGTCTCCAATTTTTACCTCTAAGCTAGTATTAGCACGCTTCTTACTAAATTTTCATTCCATATACTCTGTCTTACTCTTGCTTAGACGGAAGCCATGTCATCAAAAAATACCAACACAAGCCTCCTTAAGTAAGGTTTCAACACCTTGTTCATCAATGCTTGGAAGGTGGAAAGGGCATTAGTTAAGCCAAAGGGTATCATCAAAAACTCATAATGCCCCTCGTGTGTTCTAAAAACAGTTTTGGGAATGTCACTCTCCCTCATTCTTATCTGATGATAACTGGATTTGAGGTACAGTTTAGAAAAAAATGACTGCCCCTCCTAATTCATCAAGCAGCTTATCAATCACAGGCATTGGAAATTTATCTGGCATCACCTTGTTTAATAAATTTATCTGGATTTGTGTGGACTACCACACAAAATCTCCACCCATCCTTCTTTCTTACCAATATCACAGGACTAGAATATGGACTTGTACTAGGCTTGATTATGCCTGCAGTCATCATCTCATCCAATATTTTCTCTATTTCATTCTTTTGGTAGTAGGGGTACCTGTAGGGACGAATGTTGGGAATTTGGGCTCCTCCTTTTAGGTTGATGATCTTGCTCTCGGTTGGGAAGTAACTCCTATGGTGCTTGAAATAGGTCTGTAAACTCTTGCAGAATCTCTTCAATTTCCTCTGCCAAAACCTCATTGGAGTGTTCCTCAAGTTGCAACTCCTAATACTCTATGTAATAGCCCTCTCCTTCATCTCTTAAAGCTTTTAGCATGGCTTCAAGTGATGCTTGAGCCTTACAAAGGAATGGTTCTCCCTTTATCGAAACCTCTTTTCCATTCTTCTCCCACTGCAAGGTAAGGTCTCTAAAGTTAGCTTGTATGTCCCCTAAGCTCTCCAACCAATCCATACCCAAACTGCCATAGCCCCTCCTAGTTCAAAGAGGAAGAAATTTTGCTGTATTTCTACCCCTTGTATTGACATCTTAATATTGCTACATACTCCTTTACTCCTCACCTTACAGCCATTATCTATTTTCACTGTTTACTCAGGAGTATCTTCTACTACCAGACCCAGCTCTTTCACTAACTCCTTCGATAGAAACTCCACAATCAATGAGCACTACCAAGTGCTCCCCAATTTTCCCCCACAATTTCAGGGATTTAGAAGAAGTCAATCCCATTATACTTTTCATAGATAATTGTAAAGCCTTATCATCCAACTCTTGTTCTAAATTCTCCTCTTCCATATTTGATTCCCCTTCTTCATCCTCCTCCCCTTTCATCATAAACAGCAGATAATGTCTGAATTTACAGATATGCTCTTGACCCCACCTCTCTCCATACTTGAAGCATAAGCCTTTTCTGCTACTCTCCTAACGTTCTTCCTGAGATAATCTCCTTGGCCCAGAGTTTTTCTTCTCTTCTGTAGCTCCATCTGGGGGTTTTGGTTCTAATGGATTCTTTTGGCTTACATTAATTCTTCGTACTTCCTGGTAATGACTCTTCCCTCCTTCATATCCTCAATAGGATATGTATCCACCTTCCCCATGTACAATTTTGAATGGAACCACTCCCTTCATAGAAGTCCCTCCTTTCCGCAAGGCCCAATTCTTCTCTTCAATTAGCTGAGCTCTATCCATGAGGTCTGACAGAGAGTGTCAATCATACAATTTCAATTCAGCCTTCAACTCCTCCCTTAACCCATTCAAAAAAATTCCCGTCATTACCGTGTTGTCAGCAAGCTTCACGAGGTCCTGAAGCAAACTCAAATTGTTCACAGTACTCAATGACAGTTCTCGTTTGTTTGATGCTCAACAAAGGTTCAAGAGGATTTTGGATAATTCCAGGTCGAAACCTGCGAATCACTGCCTTCTTGAATTGGTTCCAACTGGGATTATGTGTTTGGTCTTCCCACCATTGATACCAGTTGGAACTCTCCCTTCCATGGCCACCATCACCGATTCAATCCTCTCAATTTCAGTTACTCCATTCACCTTGAAGTAACGCTCCGCTCTATTAATCCACGCATAAGCATCCTCTCCTGAAAATTCTGGGATCTCATGCTTCCTACCTCCTTCATTTCTCTCTGGAGGTCAACTCCCCTCCGATGACTGTTTCCCTGAACTCCGAGACCACTCCCGGTCTCGGTGGGGAGAATCACGAGTTTTCTCTGGCCCGGCCTTGCTCCACCGGTCACCGTCAACGTCACCTTCATCATCGCGCAGTGAGGATCGCCTTCTGTACCGCGATCATCCACTTGAATCTCCTTTGTTTCTCGCCTTGAGCAAGAGCATAATCTCGTCCAGACAGGCCTCTGTCCTCTCCTACTTTGTCAAGCTTTCCATCAAACTCCTCTCCATCGTTAATCATGAGTTTTCTCCGGCCCAGCCTTGCTCCTCCGATCACCGTCAGTGTCACCTTCATCATCGCGTAGTGAGGATCGCCTCTTGTACCGCGATCGTCCTCTTGAATCTCCCTTGTTTCTCGCCTTGAGCAAGCGCATAATCTCATCCAGACGGGCCCCTGTCCTCTCCTGCTTCGTCAAGCTTTCCATCAAACTCCTCTCCACCGTTTCTAGACGTGACTCCATGATTGATCTGGTATTGACCATCCAAAATCCCAAAACGTACAGCTTTGATACCAATTGATAGGTACCAAACAGATTCAATAACAGATAAAACTAACACAGAGAGATAAACTGAATTTTGGATGATATCAGTGTGATATCAGTGCTAGTGCTGGTATATTCTAGAAAGAGATGTAAACTAAGTCTAGTAAAATGAGAGAAAAAGAAGAAAGATAATCTAGACAGGTAAAGAGGGTCTAGTCCCTCCCAATACCCAAGTCAATTCTTGCCTACCTCACGTTTTCCCCCTCCCCTTACATATATACCTACTAACAAATTTCCACTCACATTTCCCACTCCTACATTGGCCAACTCAATAGTTAGTTACAACTAAGTCAATGTTTGTTTCTTCACTCCCAAGTCCCAATTTACCTGTCGTCTGGTGCCTCATTCTAACATACACTTTTGTCACTTTTGGGCCTAGGCCTCTGTCAAATAAATTAAGAATAAGGTTGATTGATGAAACTATTAGGTTGGTCACGAAAGAAATAACTTGGTCATTGCATGTCCTTGCTTGATTGTGGTTGACAATGGCCATTTGAAGAACTAAAGAAATTATAAGAATCCATAGTACTTGAATTATTGGTTTTGGCCGTGTAACTAAGAGAGCTTGTTTATGCTCAATTTGATATTCAACTAAGGAATGAATGTGATTGGAAAATTGTTCACTTGTTGAGAACTCATGGAATGTGATGAACGGGATTGATAGTGTGAGGAAGGATGATTCCCTCCCTATCTTAGAAGAAGGGTTATATGAGGAAGGATGATTCTCTCTTTACCCTACATGATTGATAGTGTGAGGAAGGATAATTTCCTCCCTATCAAAGTAGTTGAGGACGGACATTCCCTCTCTACTTGAATTAAGATATATTAAATAAGGAAGGATGATTCCCTCATTATTATGGTAGCATGAGAATAGACATTCTCTCACTACCCATTTGATGATGAGATATGATGAATAATAAAAAAAGATAAATAATGATATTTGAGTATGATGAACAATCATATTTGATTAGTAGGGATGTATGATGAATGATATAAATTACTTGATTATATAAATGATTATAGATTTCTGCCTCGGGAAAAGGAAGGACTGGATTTGGCTTTTGTCACCTTCCTACTTTATAAAATAAATTTTGAAATGATTTTTCCCCGAAGCAGTTGGAAGTATTGTGATGGTACGTATTTTAAATAGTACTACTGAGAATTCCTAGAATTCTCACCCCGTTTTATTTGTATTCCATACTATTTCCAGGGACGAGCTCTTGAGCAAGGAGACAGAAGACGAAGATGTAGACTAGTTTTTTATGTTGTTTTATATTTTTGAGATGTATACTTAGTACTTTGAAACAAAATATGTAAATGTTGAGTATTATAATATATTTTGTATATTGTTCTTCATAGTATATGTATACGTAATCTTTACCCTTTACAGGCTCATATTTTACGTATATTGTATAAACAAAATTTCAAATTATTTTATTAGTATTAAGTGACATGCTTAATTTTGATTACTATTGCGTAATTCCGGATACGTCATTAGTAATAGTATTAAGAATGTTACATTAAAAAAAATTGTAGTGTGAACACTTGGTACACACACACGGTTTCTCTATTGAAACTAAGACAAATTCAAAGTGTGAACACTTGAAACATACGCACACGGTTTCTTCTATTAAAACCAAAACAAATTCAAAGTCAATAAAGGAGGTAAATCTTTGGTTGGCCGTGAACAACAAGTACAAAGCAACTCAATTCAAAGTCAATAAAGGATGCATAAAAAAAAATTCAAGCGTGAACATAGAATTGGAACATACAGTTCCTTATTTGGCCATGAACATCAAGACACAAAAGTCAATAAAGGATGCTTGGCCATAACATTCCTTCACCCAAAATACAATTAAAACAAGAGAAAGAACAATTTCAGTCATAACCTATAGTAAACTATATTTTGGCCGTGACTATACCAACCAATAACATAAAGAAAATTTCATTTTTCTCATCATACCAACACCACAAATTTAGCTTAAAAGTCAATGGAAGAGTAAGAACAATTTAAAGCAAAAAAAGCTTTACAAAGTCATAGCTTGGCCGCATGTTACATGGCCCTTGAACTCATCCAATAACTCAAATTTCTATTCAATAATTCATAAAAGAAGAAGGATAAAATAGAAGCAAGCATCCCCTACCTCAATTCCTTAGCTTATTGAAGCTTGTTTCCTTGAATTTCCTTCCTTTTTCTTCATTTTCTTTTCCTTCCATTCTCCCCTTTCTCTTTCACCTTGCTGCTGCCCTGTTTTTGCTATTCAACCGTGTGAGAAAAGTGAACAAAGAATGAAGGAAAAATCTAGATAAAGGTAGAATAACTTTGGCGGTGGATGACCAAAAAGAAAGGTAAAAATGGTTGGGCTGAAACTTTTTTATCTGTTACATACACTTTAATCTTCCAAAACTGAATTTTCAAGTTTCCATAAATGTTATACAAAATTTTAGGAATCAACTTAGTCATTGTAACCATTTTTCCATAATTTTTCATACACTGCTATTTATCAGTTAAGCTCCATTACTCTTCCTTGAGTTAGGTTATACTTAAGAATTAAGCAAATGGGCTTACTGATGTTCACCTTAACTAGTGTTTCTTACCAAAATATTCTCCATCCTATACTTGATATCTCCACAAATTTCATGATTTTCTGAGCTATTTAATTGTCCAATTGGTCTTCTAAACTCTCATTCAATGTCATTAAAAATACCAGATCAATTCATCTGATTCTCCAAAATTTACCACATCTCTTTCCAATCACTTATAACCTAGAAATAAATTTTTCATATTTATTTTCATCATATCAACTGTTTATGCATAAACTTTAGCTATTTTTCATATTTGGTGTTATAGAATTAGGTTCAAACTAGTTCAGAAGGTTACCTGAATTAACAGATAACTCATACCAGTATTATTGAGCTTCTATAACCTTGATTAGGAATACTAGGTTAAGGAGAATGTTACATAAGCCATATAGAAAAGCATGAACAAAAGCTGTCCAAGAACACTCCCCAAGAGAATAGGGTGTGAAATTGGACAAATTTCCTCAAAGTACCAAATTTGATTATCAAGATGTCTTGTTAATGATTAAGTTCTTCACATGTGTTAAAGGTCTAGAGTCTAGACAGACACATACACACAGTGGACTAAACTTCGTCATAAGCCTAATGAATGCTGTCACTGACCTCAGGAAATGTATATTGCACCCGTGATTTTGCAGGAATTGAGAGATTTTGAGTTTGAAGATACTCTACTAAGCAAATGCTATCCTCAAGTTCCGTTGTCACTTGGATAGTCAAGGAACACTCAGCAGTCCAGGAGCTCCTGTTTTCCAACTCAGTTGTTGTATGTAGATATGCTCTCTTATAATCGTCAAAAAATGATGAAACCAAGTGGGGATCAATTATTTTTACTGGCTGCACCAAACACATACACTGAAATCATCCTACCAAGGAACGGCTGGAAGCACCATCAACTATCAGAAAAATCAACTCTAAACAATGCTTCATCAGATTTATTAATTGCATGGACTGCATTAAAAGCAAAAATTCACATAGCAATTCTGATGTCTAGCTCATGCCTCTGCAGTATCCTGGTTTTGTTTTCCAAACATCTTAGTGACTCCCCAAAGTATCTTTCATTAAGCCAATATTTGAATGGATTTGGAGTTTAGCAATATTTAACCATGAATTACAGAAGGATGAGGAAGGACAATATATCAAACAGAGAAGGATGAGGAAGTGAAAAGAAAGGCTTCGATAATTGGTCTCAATGGCAAATCTTTCGTGAATGAAAAAAAAAATGATACTAGAGACTTTGGAATGAACTAAAGCATTTAATACAACTCACCCCAGTAACAGAAATGGAAACCTCATCCCATATTCCAGTATTTCTATCTCTGCAATCAAATTTAACACTTGCATTAGGTATAGATACATTTCGATTTACATGGCCTCTCCATAGTTCAAATTCTCTTCAAATTTCAAACAGTCAACAGGTAATGCCCAAAATGCCCTAGATTTTTCTTTACATGTACCTGACACTGGCTAATCAAAACGCCCAAGAAAAAGAAAGACAGGTTTTTAGCTCAAGGCATTAAGAGAAAAAGAAATATATTATCCATGGAACAGAAAGCTAACCACCACACACCATTACAAGTAATAGCAATGTCACCTTATAGGAGCCATCCAATCCCAGCCTTCAACATATTGTGTGGCCACATCCTTTCCTATCTACAAAAGAACAAAAGAAAATGACTTAGATATTCCGCAAGCAGCACTCCCTCTTCCTCTCTCACTCTCTTAAGTCTTAACTGATTTCAGAAGTCTTGAACTTCAACACTTGAATTGACATTTGAAGCTTTCATGTAATAGGAAAAGTTAAGTAAAAAATTAATGGATCAGATTTATGAATTTAATTTCCGACCTGGTGATCACCACCCTGTCCCCCCTCAGGAGGAATTGTCCCAGGATGATCCGGAGGATGAACAAGAACGGCAAGCAGGTTACCACCATCGGGATGAAGAATATCAGTGACATCAAGAGAATGCCTTCGAAACATTCCTTTAGGTAGGGTGATTTTGTGACCATTTAAATACACATCAGCAGAGTAATTGATTCCACGGAAGTTCAGATCACAGTGCTGATTGCTTGACTGCAAAGGGTCAAGTAATTAGTGATGTCCATCCATCAATCACTCTTATTATGAAATTAAAACCAAACGATGCCACTTCAAATTTATAATGTCACTATGTCAAAAAGAAAAGAACAATACGTACCAGGTTACAGTGAAAGGTTGTAAAGAACCAGAAAGTGTAATGGTCTCTTCCAGAATCAGCAATATCTATGATTGCCTCGTTTTGCAGTCCATAAAAAGGATCGGGCACCACTTTGTTTTTTACTAAGGTCGCCAGAACACTGTGGAGTCAATAAAGACCAATGAATCCGAGAACAGATCTCAATGAATTAAGAAGAAAGTAAAATGTAGGTGCAGGCGCAGCGTGTATGAATGAATGGATTAACGGTATCCTTCGTGACACAGACACACACACAGAGAGAGGAAGAGCGAGATTACGTTCCAGGGACGAGAGCTTCCATCCACGGTGAAGTGGGGGCAGTAGGAAAGTGAGTAGTGGTGAGTTGGGTCCCAGTGAATTGGACCTCAGTAGACCTGGCTGCGAGCCACCCCGAATCGAGTATGGTCTTGCGGTGTTGCTCCGCCATGGAAAACCCTAAATCGCCGGAACTGTCCGATTCGATCGATCGCTGAGAAGTGAGAAGTGAGAAGTGAGAAACGAAAGGAAATCAGTCAGTGACAGTGACTAATAGTTTGTTACTTTACGCAAAAGAAAGAGAGAGAAAGAAGATACAACTAGAACTCGAGGAGGAGACACGGTAATTTATTGAGAAATTAATGTAATACACGTGGAATTTGTCTATATGCAAAATGCAACTGAACTGATGATACCTCTCTTCAACTGTTCACTTGCTCCTTGACGCACTTAACTTAAAAAGGGTAATAATGTTTTTACATTATTTTTTTATATTATTATTTTTAAGTAATAAAAGTAATAAAAAATATGCTTTTTAATATTTTTTTATCTTTTATTTTTCATACAAGAAAAGTTGTAAATATAATGTATAAAAAATTATATGTAAATATTATTTTTTAAATTAAATTTATTAAATTAATAAATTATTAATAAATGATAATTATTAATATATTATTAGTCTCTCAGGTGAAAAAATATTTTAAAAAATTAATAAAAATTGATTATTATACACCTTTTATTTTATAATTTTTATCATTTTAGAAAGAAAATTTTATTTTATTTTATTTTATTTATCATTTAGAAATTAAGAAAGTATTAATTGTTATTTTTTTAACTTTATCTTTGTTTTTTAGTATTTTCACTAAATAAAATGAGATAATATTAATAAAATGAGAGAATAATTTAATTAATTATATTTTTAAAAAATTAAAATATTTAATAAATTTCTTAATCTTTGTAGAATCTTAAATATCAAGTATTATAATATGAAAATGTTAAATTTTTTAATAATAATACACCAATAATTTATTAATCCGATATATCCAACTTACATTAAATTTATCAAAGAATTTCTGGGTACTGCGATGCTACTGATCAATTACTCATCTAACGACTAATGGTAATATTATATTTTTTAATTATTTTCCTTCATTGTCAAATTAGTAAAAGGTTTTACTATTATAATTACTATTTAAAAGGTTTAATATTTTTAATGAAATATCAACATAATAAATGCACTATCGAATTTAAACTTAATAGTTAATTGGAGGAAAAAAATTTAAAGTTTTCTCAATAAAATTTTGATTATAAATTATCTTAAGCACGAAATAAATTAATCTAAAAATACACACTAAGTTGTTTCAATTTACTGTATTCGTTACTCTTTGTTGAAGGAATTTTCAAATTTTAGCGTTGGAGAGATAGATCTTCAGCTAAATTTAATTAACATTTGATGTTATATATATAAAGTTATCATAATTATTTTAAAAATGTACTTAAATCTTTAAAAATGTTTTTATACTATTAAATATTAAATAAAAATATTAAGAAATGACTATAGTATCTTGATAAATATATTATTGTGGATGAGTTGTAAAAAGACAATGTAATAAATTATGTTTATGTAAAAATGTCTCTTTTAGAGTGTGTTTGGAATGTAATAAAATAGGAAATGATTTGATTTGTAAATCAAATTTAATTAAATTTTGTGTTTGGAATATTTAAAAATGAGAAATGATTTGATTTTTAAAATCACATGGATTTCATTCTTTTTGTTTTAGAAATTCCATCAATTTTGATAGAATTTGTTAAGATTTGATTTGATTTAGAATGAATAGACTATTTTACCCTTAATAACTACTTCTAACCACCTCTCATAAGGGTTAAAATGTAAAATAATAAAATCAAATCAAATCAATTCTCATTTTAATGAATTCCAAATACAAAATTTGATTTCTAAATCAATTCAAATCTTATTTTTTTTAAAAGTTCCAAACACAAAAATTGATTTTTAAATTAAATCAATTCAATTCAATTCAAATCAAATCAAATTATTTCTCATTTTTATGCATTCTAAACACAACTTTAAGTAATTTTGTGTAAACTTAAAGTCATTTTTGTGGCATTTGAAAGTCAAAAAATTGGCTTGAAGAAATTGGCTTATGTGGTGAACCACAAAGGCATGAAGAAATTGTGAACGTAAAAGTCAAAGAAAATTAAAAAGGAGGTCAGTGATAGTTGGTTGGTAGTAGTTGTAATTTTTTTCTTCTTCTTTTCTTTCAGTGGAGTAAAGAAGAGGTTCTCCTTATAAATAGAAATCTCCTCTAATAGTTTTAATATCTCATTTTCACATAAAAATATTATATAATATTTTTTAAAGACTTTTCTATTTTATTAATATTTTTTAAAGAAAGTAAAAAGTAGTGTATTCTTATATTTCAAGAAAGAGTATTATTGTTCAATCCTTGTAAATAGATAGAAGTTGTAATTTTTTTCTATATAGTAAAAACTTTTTATTCTTACCCATGATTTTTCCCTTATCACCATTAGAGGGTTTTTCAAGTTAAATATTATGTGTCAGTTCCTATTTTCTCAACTCTATTTTAGTTGTGTGATATTGTTTCCATAACTTTGGTACCTAACAGTGGTATTAGAGTCATTGGTTGTTGGTACTATTCACACTGCAGGTATTGTTCATGATTATTATTCACACATGTGGTTGTATACTTTTCACAGTATTGTTAACATATAAGAGGTTGTTTTGATACGGTATATATATACAATATTGTTCACATATACAATACTATTCACAGTGAAATGGAGTTAGTCGGTCCAGTTGATAGACATATTGTTATCAATACTATGACAACAAAATTTGAGATTGAGATATTCAATGGGACTAATTTTTCCTTATGGAAACTGAAGATAAAAGCAATCTTGATGAAGGACAATTGCTTAGCAGTAATTGAAGGCAGATGGATAACAATGTTGTTGGCAACTTGCATTTAATTTTGGCAAATTCAGTTTTGTCAAGTGTTGCAAAAAAGAAGACGGCGAAGGAAATTTGGGATGCACTTCACAACAGGATATTCTTAAAGAAGAAACTTTGTACTCTTCGAATAAGTAAGTCCACGACAGTAACAGATCACATCAATAATTTAAAAACTCTGTTTTCCTAACTTACCGCATCAAATTATAACATGGTGGAAAATAAATATGCAGAACTTCTACTTCAAAGTTTACCTGACTCTTATGATCAACTCATCATCAACATAACAAATAATAATATTGTTGATAGTCTTCAATTTGATGATGTTGTTGTTATTCTTGAAGAAGAATTCAGACAGAAGAACAAAGAAGACAAATTAGAAAGCTCAAAGCAAGCATAGACTTTGTCGATAACGAGAGAAAGATCAACAAAACGTGGCTCTAGTGGGAGTCAAAATTAGAGTAGATCAAATTTACGAAGAAGGAAGAACTTCAAATGCTACCAATGTGGCACGAGAGGGCACTTAAAGAAAAATTGTTGGCACAATAAGAAAAATGCAGAAAAAGTTCTTAAAGCAACAATCTCTCAAGGATATGTTGTTAGTACCTCTGATGATGGAGAAATCTTGTATAACGAAGTAGCAATTAGTTCTAAAGGCGGAAAACAACTCACTGATGTTTGGTTAATGGATTCAGGAGTAACAAGACACATAACTTCACAACGAGACTGGTTTAGTACTTATGAACCTATCTCAGAGGGATCTGTGTTCAAGGAAAATGATCATGCCTTAGAGATTGCTGGAGTTGGTACTGTCAAAATAAATTACACGATGGTACAATTCGCATAATTTAAGAAGTATGATATGTGAAGAGTTTAAAGAATAATTTATTGTCTATTGGGCAATTGGATTACCTCGGGGTGCAAGACTTATATTGAATGTGGGATCTTGAATGTGGTTAGAGGTGTTCTTGTGGTGATGAAAGCAGAGAAGATCGCGGCAAATTTATACATGCTTCAGGGAAAGACGTTGCAAAAGGCAGACGCATCAGTTGCATCAGCTGGGCAAGAAGAATCAACGATAATATGACATCGCAAATTAGGCCACATGTCGGAACGTGGTTTAAAGATTCTCGCAGAACGTGATCTCCTTCCTAGACTCAAATCGGTAAACTTACCTTTTTGTGAGTACTGTGTTACAAGCAAGTAGTATAGATTAAAGTTTGATAGATCAACTTCTAGAAGCAAGCACATACTGAACTTGATTCATTCTGATGTGTGGGAGTTACCAGAAATGTCCCTAGGAAGAGTAAAATACTTTGTATCATTTATTGATGATTACTCCAGGAGATTATAAGTGTACCCAATCAAGAAGAAGTCAAATCTGTTTTCAATATTCAAAGACTTCAAAGCAATAGTATAACTTGAATCCGGAAAAAGGATCAAGTGCTTGAGGATATACAATTGAGGAGAATATACAGATGACAATTTTTTCGTATTTTGCAAGCAAAAGGGTATTCAAAGGCAGTTTACAGTTGCACACACATCTCAGTAGAATCGTGTAGCAGAGCGGATGAATAGAACTCTCCTATAAAGAACAAGAGTTGTGTTGCGAACTGCAGGTCTAGCTAAGTCTTTTTGGGCAGGAGCGGTCAAAATTGTCTGTTACATGATAAATCCATCGCCATCAACTACAATTGGTTTAAAGACACCAATGGAGATATGAAATGGCAAGCCAACAAATTATTCTTCTCTTTATATGTTCAGATGTCCTACATATATGATGTACAATTCACAAGAAAGAACAAAAAATGGATCCAAAATTCAGGAAATGCATATTCTTAGGTTATGCTGACAGTATTAAGGGGTATCGCTAGTGAAATCCCACAGCCCACAGGTTATTGTCAGTAGATATGTGATATCTGTAGAAAATGAACTGCAAAGTGAACAAGAAAATGACAGCACTTCTAAAGAGACTACTATAGTCCAAATAGATGCGAAATCTGGAGAATACACACTACAAGAAAAATCATGATTTGCGAAGGATCAATTCACTGCAAATCACATAAAATCTAGCGGCGAATTTGTGGCGAATTCATTTCTGCATCAAAAATAGTCATTGCAAAATAGTTTGTGGCAGATTTTAATTTTCACCGTGAATTTGCAACGGATTATTTCATTGCAAATCGCTCCGACAGCATGCCAGAATCGTTACCGGAAATGGGCCAATCTACATTGGATTTTTTTGCCACAAATTTGTGGCAGATTTTGCTGCCGATTCTTTTCATCAACTTGCGGTGAATTTTTCAAATTTGCAGTGGATTGTTTCTACCGCTAATTTGTGATAGATTTTGTGGCAGATTCTTTTCACCAATTTGCGATGAATTTTTCAAATTTGTGGTGAAATTTGTCCGCCACTAATTTGCGATAGAATTTGTCCACCGCTAATTTGTGGTAGATTTTGCGATGGATCATTTTTGTCGATTTGCAGCAGATTTTTTTGTTGCAAATTTTTTGGATTAAAAAAATAAAATAAATGTTCAAAATCCACAATTTTAAACAGTCAATACATAACAAACATCAAATATCAGAATATCCATAATTTCCAACCTGTCAATGCTTCATAAAACAAACATAACGTCATTATATTACTTAAACAAAGTTTTTCAAATACAACCTAATCCATAAAAAAGTTTAAAAGAAATATCAGAATTCATACAATACTCAAACATCAAATTCAATCTATATCCTCATTATCATTGTCATCTTCATGATCATCTTCAATATCCTCATTGTCTTCTTATAATAATGGTTGTTGCTGGCTTGGCTGAGTACCAACGACTTTTAAATATGATTTCAACATATTATCAATTCGTTTATTCTGTTGACGTTGGTATTGTTCAAATCGTATTTTCCGCTCTGCCTCACTTTGTTGTTCTCGTTGTTGGCTCTGCTGCTCCATTCGTTGTTGAATCTCCTGAACTCGATCCTCCATCTCCTGCTGCAACTGCTCCTTAACCTAATTAATATATGTAAACACAAATTCATCAATTCATTCCATAACTTATTTCCAAACCCACAAAAATATGAAAAATGAAAAGTTTTACTACATCCAGCAAATTGATTAATCAAAATGTGAAAATCAATTAATAAAAATATTGCAACTATTACTTAACTTGACTAATAACGTGCTCAGGAACTTGACTCGATCCAAGCCTTGAGAATGATGACGCTCTATGGTCATAGATAGATGCTTGAGAACCAAGGCCATAAACACAACCCTTCTTTATCCTGCCAACAATTTGAATCCAAAGCTCTCGGCCGGTTATTTATGTACCAGATGCCCCTTTTTTATTTGAGCACTAAGAAGATTGTTCAAATTTCTTAACTTTGAATTCCTCCTAAAGATGGAAATAAAAAATATCTTATGGATATTGTTATAAAATGAGTTAATATTAAATTTTATAAATTCAAAAGAAATACTAATATAGAAATTCTTAGCTTTTATAGAACCTATTCAGTACGGTCTACTTTTTTCAAATGGACGTGACAAAAGGTCTCATCAGCTGTTGGCTCTCTACCCAAAGTCTTAGCCTATAACAATGAGAAAATAAGTTAATAACAAAATAATAAAACATATTATTAAATAATTGATGATGACAGTTACCAATTTCAGTGCATGAGTGTCTATAGAAATGCAACCACCAGTGTGCAAGCATCCACCAGTATCAGAAGCACGATTCATCTTTGCTTGTTGACATTTTTTCTTATACACACTACTAGCCCAGTGTCTGCATAGGTCTTCCCATATGTCTTCTCCAATCCAAAAAAGTCTTTCATTTAAGTTATATGTTTGTCCTAACAAACCTGATAGTCTATTCGAACTACGACTATTATATGTCTTCTGCATATGGTTATGATGCTAAGACATCCACCAAACATAACACTTCAAAAATATTATGTAAATAACGTAAAAGTTAAAAAAAATACAATATTACAAAACAAAAAAAACATAATTAAATAGGTAAAAAATTATACATACTTGAAACTCTCGAAACCACATTTCTCTAGTCTCTTTGGGTATTTCTCCCCAAGATGTCCAAGGTTGATTATACCTAGCTCGTATAACCTTGGTAATGGCATCAGCAGCAGGTTTAGATGGCAGAAACTTATGATACAATTTAAAAAAAGAAATGTAAATATTCTTAACAAAAAATTTAAGTACACATAACTATGAATAACAAATAGTTGTACATATACCCAAAATCACCATATGGCTCAACAAATGTCTTGTTGCTTTAATTTATTATTTCCCTAGAAATGAGAAATTAGAATCATGGGAAGCCGGTGACTCATGGGGACTCGGTGACAAACCAATAGTAGGTGACCCAAAATCATATGTTATACCATGGGGTGTATGGGAAGTATGTGACGGACACTGGGATCTAGGTGTGGGTATCATAACGTACTCAGAAGATGGTGCCTGATGAAAACCTGCAGTGGGTGATATTGTAACTAGTGGTAGAGATGATCCTGATGATTGCACCCTAGGTGGCCTTCCTAAATTGATTATAAGACGCCGAGTAGGTTATTTCTCTCTTTCCTGCCCTTTCCCCTTATCTACTCGTGACGATGACATCTACACAAATAATAAAAATACAATGTAAATATAATTCTAATCACAACACAATAATGTATAATTAGTAACTACAACATATTAAAATAATTCTATACTCATAGTTATGAGGAAACATTGTCTCATCACTATTTGTTTCATATTCATTATTGGAAGATGTTTCATCATTGTTGTCAATAAACTTTTTTCTTCTTCATCATTTTCATCATGTCTACTAGAACTAATATCTTGAACTACATCAAAAACCTCATTAGTGTCTTACAAGTGGTCAATGAGATCCACATCAACAATTGGATCCACAGGAATCATAGTATCGTCTTGGAATACAATTTCTTAGGAACTTTCAATTTCAACTCGACTTCTTGCCTTGGTCTTTATTACCACCCGTCATTGGACCTTATCCTTTTTCTTTCCAGGATAAGGAACATAATACACTTGTCTCGCAGATGAAGCAAGAATAAAAGGATTAAACCTCTTGTATCTTCTAGTGTGTCGAACCTCGATAGTCTTATAATCTTTGTGAACTCTTGTACCTCTATTAATCATAAGATCAAACTATTCACATTTAAAAAGAATAACCTTTTTTTTGTTCCCCAAGATATTCTAACTCAACCACATCTTTTAGTATTCCATAATAATCAATTTCATCTTCACCATTAGTTGATCCTTTAACACACACGCCACTATTCATTGTTTTCTTCCCATATGACTAAGCATTTGTGTGAAATTTATATCCATTGACAAAATACATTGGCCAAGATGTCACACATCTACTAGGCTCCCATGCTAAATCATACAAGTAAGAATTATTCACTATATTTTATGGATTGTGAACCTAGAAAAAAAATATAACTAAAGTTAATAATCTAAATCATATATAATGATTGGGAAAGCCAATTTAGTAAGGTTTAAGTACTTACATAACTTCTGAACCACACTATAAAATTTGCATTAATTCTTTCATTTGAATGTTCCTCTAAAATGTTAAAATATTGTAAAAAAAAACACTGAAAAATTAAAAGTTTATCATTTGATTATTAGTGAGCAATACATTTGAAATTTAAATTAAATTAATAGTACTACTTATTTGAGGTATGGTTCAACTTTCTCATAATTTAGCAAAATGTGCAATGTTACAGATTTCATCTCAGCATTATTTAGCCACTGTTTTTTTATGTTCCATAACCTCGGCCGGGTTGATTAAAAATTGACAAAGTCAATTTCATTGACATATTTTCATTTATATCATCATTTCGTCCAACTCTAGTTCTTATTGACCTAACATGAGGCTCAAAGTAAAATGAACAGAAATAAGATATCTCTTGAATCAAATAAGTTTCACAAATGGATCCTTCAACCCGATATTTGTTCTTGACTGTTTTCTTTATCTTGTTTAAGTACCTTTTGAATGGATACATCCATCTATACTGAACTGCCCCCTACTCTTGCTTCATAAGGTAAATGGACTGGTAAATGTTTTATGGAATCAAAGAAACCCAGTGGAAATATCATTTCCAATTTACACAAAATCACTGGAATGTTTTGTTCCATTTGGACCATGTCTTTTTCCGTCAAAGTCATTGAGCACAAGTCTCGAAAAAATTAGCTCAATTCAGTCAATGTCTTTCAAATTTGATCTGGCAACAAAGAAAAAGTAACTAGAAGCAAACTCTCCATAAACACATGACAATCATGACTCTTCATCCCAAACAATTGTAATTGATTCATGTCCACACATCTGGCCAAGTTCGATGTATAACCATCTGACATTTTTAAATCCTGCACCCATTCACAAACAACTTTCTTCTGCTCTTTTGTAAAAGTATAATTAGCCTTTAGTTTCATGATCTTACCATTTGACAAATCAATATGCTCCAATTCTTATCGTTGACAATATTCTTTTAAGTTCATTCTTGCCTTTACATTATTCTTAGTTTTGTCCTTAACATCCATAACAGTATTGAATATGTTATCAAAGACATTTTGCTCAATATGCAAGACATCTAAATTATGCTTAATTAAATTGTCTTTCCAGTATAGTAGCTCCCAAAATATGCTCTGCTTAGTCCAATTATGATAAACATCATGCCCATGTTGTTTGCACGATTACATTTCAGTTATTTTATTATAAGCACTAATAATCTCACTTAATTCATGTCCAGATAATCTTGGTGGAGGAAAATCAGACACAACAGTTTTCTTCTTAAAATTTTTTTTATTTCTTCTAAACATATGATCAACGGGCAAGAATTGACAATGGCAGTCAAACTACGAATTTTTTCCCTCATGCTTCAAAGTGAATGTCTTTGTTTGATCCATGCAATATGGACATGCTAATTTACCAATAGTCAACCATCCAGACAATATTCCATATGCAGGAAAGTCATTTATTGTCCACATCAATGCAGCATTCATCATAAAATTTTGTTTGCTTGACACGTCATAAGTTAAAACACCCGCTCATAAAATTTTCAGTTCATCGATTAATGGTTGTAAATAAACATCAATTTTGTTCTTGGGATTATGAGGATTAGGAATAATACATGTTAGGAACATGTATGAGGCAATCATACACATTTCTAGATGCAAATTATATGAAGTGACTATCACAGGCCAACAAAAATAAGGAGAAACAGATTGATTATAGGGAGTGAAACCATCGGCACATAAACCAAGCCTAACATTTCTAGGATCAGATGCAAATTCAGGATATGTCCTATTAAAATGCTTCCATGCTTCACCATCTGATGGGTGAGACATCTCCCCCTCATTCCTATTATTTTCAGCATGTTATCTCATGTGTGCAGATGAGCTCATAGAGATATACAATCTCTTGAGCTTAGAAATGAGAGGTAAATAATGCATTCTTTTCACCGGAACTTCATTATTATTTCTATTACTGGTTTTACGAATTTCGTATCCTTCAGCACCACAAAACCTATATTGTCTGGCATTATCATAGTATAACATACAACCATTTACACAACAATCTATTTTTCTTGAAGTAAGCCCGAGTTTAGCAACCAATCTTTTTGTTCTATAATAATTCAAAGGAATTCATGATTCTAGTGGAGCAACCTCTCTTAATATCTCTATAAACGAATCAAAGCATGCATGTGTTATATTATAATCAGATTTGAGGCTTAACATTCGTACTGACAAGGATAACTCAGAATGAGTTTCGCAACCAGGTCATAATGGCTCACTTGAAGCATTTAATAGATCATAAAACTCTTTGGCCTCTGGATGTGGAGGCTCCTCAACACTCTGTTGAAAACGACTCCTAAAATCCCCAAAGTCTGTTCCAGCTGCATCACAAACCATATTTTGATATCTATCAACCATGTCTTCCTCCTCTAATATAGAACTATTAACAGTGTTCACATCAGATTTTATATCTACACTAATTAGATCAGACTCTTCCTCTCCATGATCTGTCCAATACTAATACCTAGGTTTGAATTCTTTTTTATACAAATGAACTTTTATAATCTCAAGTTTCAACAATCTCCCACTATAACACATCAAACAGGGACACCTAATTGTTCCTTCATTTAAGTAATGGGAAGATCGACATGCATAATTCACAAACTCTTCAACTCTACATACAAATTCTTGTGTAAGTCCTCTACGACCCGAATGAGTCCTATTATACATCCATCTACAATTTTCAGGAACTACCATTTTCTACAATAATAATTTTACACTTAAATCAAAATACAAAAATGCGAAATACACAACATATCTTGCATAATTAATATATTTTAAAATTATACTTGTATAAATATTTCAATCCAAACAATTATTCAATCCAAAATCATCATCTCTCTTAACATGGTATGACCATATCCCATTCAAGAAGACACTTTTTCAGCACTTGATTGATAGTACTCACAAAAATTACACATCATATACTTGACGATATTTCGACAGTATTTTTCATTGGTCTCCAAGTGCACAACTAGAAAGTGGTGAAAACTACCACGATCAACTATGCACCCAAAGAACAAAAGGAAATGTTGCATAATAAAATTTCATCAAGTATGTGATATTAGATTTAAGGAGTAACTATAATCAAGTAAAGGAAAGTTTCTTCCTAAATTGTCCAACTTGGATAATTCAAGATTCAATACAATGAGCAGTACCTTCAAAAAGTACGTGTACTCACTAATATTGAATCTCAAATGGGAAACTAAGACTTCACTCATCAATACAACCCAGCACACACATGCAGAAATTTAGCACACAATCCAACACACACATGCATCAAATATATGACAAAGATAACAAGACCAGGCAGAGTTACAGTACATAGCAATAATCAAATGAAAATTGATTATGGACAGATAAATTTTCTAAACCCGGTCGTTAGCATGTGATCAAACTCTAAATCTACAATTCACAATGACCTTCATAATGGCCCTCATGTTCCTAAATTGCTTTATCACACCCTCTCAAGAATTACCACATCCATCTTCTCTGCAAATAATTCATTGGTTCAAACACAAAACCAACATCCATAGATTACTGTGGTATCAAGCATCTTACAATACATAAAAAAATGAAAAGTGATGCATCATATACATAGTAGTCAAATGATCTACAAGCATGCTCCAAATCAGAACAATCAATGAATAGAACGTGAAGCAGTTGGTGCCATGAACAGAGCAAGGAATGAACAGTGGGATACCTGGTTAGTAGGTGGCGTCATGTGGACTGGTGGAGACTTGGAGTAGTGGTGGCTGGCCGGGTCGGTGGTAGGGGGTAGCCGGGTCAGCGGCGGGGTCACGAGTGGCGGGGTTGGGGGCTGGAATCTAACGGCGTGGGGTGCGGGTCGAGGACCAGACGATGGGCGGGGCCTAAATAGGGATCGTGCGGGGTTGGGGAGCGGGGTCGGGCGAGGGGTCTAGGCGGGGTCGGCGTCGCTCGGTTGGTCGGTGGTGGCTGCAGGTCGGCGGCGACAAGCTAGTGGTGGTGCTTGTGGTGGGTTGCAAGGGAGAGAGGAGAGAGAGGGGAGAAATGGAGAATGTAATGAAATGAGGATGGCAGAAGGAAGAATGTGTTTTAGATTTGGTTTGTGGCGGAATTTTTTGCCGCAAATAAAATTTTTAAATTGCAGCAGATTTTTGCAACTCATTTTTCTACCACAAATTTTTTAATATTTTTTTTAAATTTTTTATTATTTTTATCAATTTTGTGATGGATATTTCTGCAGTAATTTTTTTAAAAATTGTAGCGATTTTTTGCAGTGAATTTTGCTGCCGCAAAAAAAAATTAATATTTTTTTACCAAATGTTTTATTACGTTTATCAATTTTGTGGCAAATTTTTCTACCGCAAATTATATTTATACATTGCGGTGGATTTTTGCTGCTAATTTTTTTGTCGCAAATTAATTTTTTAAATTATGGCGGATTTTTTGCAAATGATTTTTCCGCCTCAAAATTTAATTTTTATTTTATTTTTGTTCTCAATTTTTTTTATTAATTTTGCTGCGGATAGTTTTGTCGCAAAATTTTTTTAACCAATTTTTTTTTCATGATTGAAATGTTGCCAGAAATGATTTGCAAAGAAAAATTTGCCGCAAAAAATCATCGCAAATTGATACAAATTTTAATCTGTTGCAAATCAACTGTTTTCTTGTAGTGATGATTCTTCTGAAGTAGAAGCAGAGCACAAGGAACAAGAACTAGATGAGGCCAATGATACAGAAGTTCGACGATCAATGCGTCAAATAAAAGCACCATCATGACACTCAAACTATATTATGAAAAGCCACAATGCATATTATCTTCTAACAGAAGAATGAGAGTTGTCAACCTTTCAGGAGGCTGTGAGTAGCTCAAATGCTTCTCTGTGGATGACAACAATGTAAGAAAAAATAGAAGCCCTACATAGAAACATGATATGGGAACTTGTTGAACTTCCAAAAGGATGGAAAGTTTTTGGTAACAAGTGGGTTTATAAGATCAAACGAGATGACAACACTCAAGTGGAACGATATCGTGCAAGGCTAGTGGTCAAAGGGTATGCTCGAAAGAGGGTATTGATTTCAATGAGATATACTCTCTAGTTGTCAAACTTACCAATATCAGAGTAGTCTTAGCAATGTGTGCTACATTTAATTTATATCTTGAACAACTAGATGTGAAAACAACTTTTCTTCATAAGGAGCTAGAAGAAGAGATATATATGTTCCAACCAGAAGGCTATGAAGAAAAAGGCAAGGAAAACTTGGTTTGCAGGTTAACAAAATCTCTGTACGGTCTAAAGCAGGCACCAAGGTGTTGGTACAAGAGGTTTGATGACGATGATTTTATCATCTTGTTGTACGTGGATGACATGTTGGTGGTAGGTCCCAACAAAGATTAAGTCTAAGAATTGAAGGCACAGTTGACCAGGGAGTTTGATATGAAGGACTTGGGACCAGCAGACAATATTTTAGGGATGCAAATTCACTGAGACAGAAAAGATAGGAATATTTGGCTTTATCAAAGAAACTATCTGAAGAAAATCTTGTTGCGCTTCAACATGCAAGATTGTAAGCCAATCTCTACCCCACTTCCTATCAGTTATAAATTATCCTTAAGTATGTGTCCTAACAATGAAGCAAAAAGGATGAAAATGTCTCGAGTACCGTATGCATCACCAGTGAGAAGCCTTATGTATTCAATGATCTGTACTAGACCAGATATTACTCAAGTAATTGGTAAGAGCGGTCGTTTTATGACATATCCTAGTAAAGAGCATTGGAATAATGTTAAGAAGATCCTAAGATATATTAAAGAGACCTTAGATGCTACATTATGTTTTGGAGGATCAGAGTTTGCTGTTAGGGGATATATTGATTTAGATTTTGCATGTGATTTTGATAAAAGGAAATCTACTACATGTTATGTGTTTACACTTGTAGGAGGAGCTGTGAGCTGATTATCAAAGTTACAGATAGTTGTAGCTTTATTTACTACAGAAGTTGAATATATGGCAGCTACACAAGCATGCAAGGAAGCAATTTAGATTAAAAGGTTAATTGAGGAACTTGTGCATAAGCAGTAAAAGATTCCTTTGTAGTGTGACAGTCAGAGTGCCTTGCACATTGCAAGGAATCCAACCTTTCATTCCAAGAGAAAGCACATAGGAGTTCAATATCATTTTGTTCGAGAAGTAGTACAAGAAGGAAGTGTGGATATACAAAAGATTCATACCAAAGAGAACCTAGTAGATGTTATGACAAAACCAATTAGCTCTGACAAGTTTAAATGTTATAGATCCTCTTATGACCCATCAGAAACGTAAGCAGGTTGGAACTGGCAAGATAAAAAGGTTTTGAAAGCTCACCAAAAATAACTTTAAGTGAGAGATTGTAAACATAAAGCCACTTTTGTGGCCTTTGAAAGTCAAAGAAATTAGCTTGAAGAAATTGGCTTATGTGGTAAAGCACAAAGGCATGAAGAAATTGTGTATGTAAAAGTCAAAGAAAATTAAAAAAGAGGCCGGTGGTAGTTGGTTGGTGGTAGCTGTAATTTTTTTTCTTATCTTCTTTCGGTGGAGCAGGGAGGAGGTTCTCCCCATAAATAGATACCTCCTCCAATGGTTTCAATATCTCATTTTTACAGAGAAATATTACATAATATCTTCTGAGAGACTTTCTTATTTTATATAAAAAAGTGGTGTATTCTCCTATTTCAAGAGAGGGTGTTATTGTTCTCTCTTTGTAATTAGAGAAAAGTTATAATTTTATGTCACATAGTGAAAATCTTATATTCTTGCCCTTAGTTTTTCCCTCATCACCATTAGAGAGTTTTTCACATTAAATATTGTGTATCAGTTTCTATTTTATTAACTTTATTTTAGTTGTGTGATATTGTTTCCATAACTCTAGTACCTAACTTTTTTTCCTTTTGAATAAAAGTATTGTGCCATAAGATAAATTTTTGTCTCACATTTAGAAGTAAAGCTTGTCAATTTAACATGATGCCAAAATTCTTCATAAGACTCTAAATAATTGTCATAATTTTTGTGATTTAAATTTTATATGAATATTATGGTAGAAAATATATACAGATATTAATCGTGCGATAATAATTTATCCATAGATATTAAACTTGATTTTTGTTTTTCTAGTGTCTAATATATAAACTACGGAGGCTTTTACAATGCACCTAATGAAGTATTGAGCATGGATGCTCCAATATTTCCGATCATTGATTGTGTTGAATTTTACATCAAGGATTAGAAATTATGAAATGCCACTTGTTTAAAAGATTTTGTGTTATTTATCTTTTGAACCTTTAATTTTTGTTATTCATGTTTTAATTTATCAAAAATTGCAGAAATAAAAAACATACACCTAAAGAACTAGAACCAGAACCAGATCTGGCCAACTAGCTGTGTTTTCGTCCTCACCAGATCCGGCCAACTGTACCCATCGCCACCATACTTACAAAACCTCCTAACTATCACCATTGATCCACGCGTAACTCCCAGCCACCAGGCCGCGACCTCCAAACCAGCGCTCCACCAGTGCTCCACCAGCGCACCAGACTGGCCGCACCTAACCACCACCGTGACTCAACCTCTTCACCTATAACCATTTAAAAAAAAATCAGATCCGACCAGCTAGCCTCATTTTCGTCATCACCAGAACCAGATCTGGCTAGCCGTACCCATCATCGTCATACTTACAGAACCTCTCAACCATCACTGTAGATCCACACGTAACTCCCAGCCACCGCGCCGCGACCTCCAGACCAATGCTCCACCAGCGCACCAGATTGGCCGCACCTAACCACCACAGTGACTCACCATCTTCACCTGCAACCATTTCAAAAAAGGCCTAAATCCCTTATTCGTCTCTTGTTTCTTCGTCTCTGAATTTGAAGAACCATAAAAAAATTAGAGAACACTATGAGCATAGATGATACTCCTTCTTCTTTCTTAGAACCAGTGCACACACTCTTTCTCTTTCTGCGAGAATAGTGGGTTGAGTTGGCGAAGGAAAAGGGAACGACGAAGGAGAGAGAGATAGAGAAATGGGATAAAAGGAAAATGAAGAAATAAATAATTGAAAAATAAATAAAAGTGTACTTTTTTATAAATAACAAAATAGGTAAAAAAAAAAGTCAAAAAAACTGGATACAATAGGTGAAGTCAATGGAGTATTAATACTTCATGCTCTTTCAAGAGTATTGTTAACTTTTGCATAAACTACAGAAGAACAATGAGACAGAGCTAAGCCTTTTGCCGAAGCGATAAGGGGCTTGTTTGGTTTACAGTTTAATTGGCTACAAATAATTTTATTCATCTACAATTACTATACATGTTGCTTGGCTCTTTTTTATGTTGATCAAAAGGATGTTAGGTCCTATGTTAGTAGCTCAGTTGGTTAGAGTTAGGGACATGCAGGAAGAGTAGCGGGGTTCGATCCCCGCAAATGCTCTTCATCCCAATTTTCCTTCCCTATTCCCTCACCCCTCTCCCGAGTCCCATTAGGGAGCCATCTAGGGGCCTCTCTAGGGGGCCCCTCCACTAGGCTCATAAGATAGGTTCTTGGCTTCATAAAAAAAAGGACGTTCGCGTTAGCGAAATAATTTTGACAAGAACTTCATGTATTATTCTTCTTTCAACAAGGTTACTTTTGTCTCATCCCCTTTAAAATTAAAATAAAATCAATTATGTCCTCTTTAATAATTTTATATCTAAAATAAATTGTAGTATATATTTATCTAATTAAAATCAATAAACTAACTTTAGAAACATTGTTTTTAAACGCAAATTACAATTGTTAAACGTTAATTCTTTTAAAATCAATTCAACTAAAATTAAACCAAAGAGACTAAAGTTAATTTGGTCATAAAATTAAGATGCCATGCTCATACAGAACTCAATTATGACCTACATAATGCATCCTTCTAGGATCCTTAAATACTATCGAATTTAAACTTAATAGTTAATTGGAGGAAAAAAATTAAAATTCTCTCAATAAAATTTTAATTATAAATTATTTTAAATACAAAATAAATTAATTTAAATATACATTAGATTATTTCAATTTACTGTATTCTTTACTCTTTGTTGAAGGAAATTTCAAATTTTAGTGTTGGATAGTTAGATCTTAAACTAAATTTAATGAACATTTGATGTTTTGAAGTCTTCTACCCGCTATAGCATTTAATAGGGAGTTGCATTGTGAGTTATTTATTTAGTTATTCAAATTATTATTTAACATATATAAAAGAAGGATGATCAATTTATATCAGTATAAGTTTTTTTTCTCTTACACTTATTTTCAACTGTTAGATCTAGTTTCATCTAATGGTTACTTTTAATGAAATAATCTCAACTATTAGATGAAAGTGAAACTAACGGTTAAAAATGAGTGTAAGAGAAAAAAGACCTACACTAGTGTAAGTTGATCCCTCCTCTATATAAAATTATAGTAATTATTTTAGAAATGTACTTTTATATTTAAAAAATGTATTTATACATATTAAATAATAAATAATAATATTAAGAAATGACTATAGTATCTTGATAAATATATTATTCAAGGTAAGTTATCCAAAAATGATGCATAGATCATACTTATATAAGAATTTATCTTCTAAGTAATTTTGTCCTTTTAAATAGAAGTATTATGCGCTGAAAATTTGTGTCTCACATTTAGAAGAGAAGCTTGTCAATTTAACACGATGCTAAAATTCTTCATAAGACTCTAAATAATTGTCCACATTTTTTATGATTTTAATTTTATATTTAAATTTTATACAAATATTATGAGAAAAAAATTATATACAAATATTAATCGTGCCATTATAATTTATCCAAAGATATTAAACTTGATTTTTGTTTTTCTGATGTCTAATATATAAACCACAAAGGAAGAGTAAGGCAAAGGTAAATCTCTTGCCGCAAGTAGAGATATAAAAATGGGCTGCTTCAGGATGGATCAGGCTGTTGGTTTGGATTATTTTAGTTATTTTTTAATCCAATAATATAGACATAAAAGGAAATTATCATTTTTTCTTTTAAAAATTTTAAATCTGATTAAAAATTAAATTAGTTATCTAATTTATTTATTATTGACCTAAACCTAAATAATCCAAATTTCTTATTTTTTGTCAATTTAATTTTTTAAAAGTTAAATTCATTATTTTTTAAAAAAATTATCAAATTAATAGGTCAACTCATTCAATACACATACTGTAATGAGTTCGACTAAATTCATAAAATATTAATCCAAAATATACTTAACTTTACTAAAATAATTTAACCCAAAATGACCTGGATGAAACCAACTCATGTTACCAACTCTATAGGTGAGTAATAAGGTGCATGTTTGGTTTAGGCTAAAAACAATTTTATTCATCTGAAATTACTATACAATGCTGTTTGGCTCCTTTTCATGTTGATCAAAAGGATGTTAGCATTGACCAAATAATTTTGACAAGATTTTTTTATATTATCCTTCTTTCAACAAGGTTAGTTTTGTCCCACCACCTTTAAAATTAAAATAATATCAAGTATGTCCTCTTTAATAATTTTATATCTAAAATAAATTTTATTATATATTATCCAAATAAAATCAATAAACTAACTTTAGAAACATTATTTTTAAACTAAAATTATTATTTTTAAATCAAATCAATTAAGTACGTATTTGAAATAATTGTAAAAATTTAATTATTTCAATAATCAATTATTATATAATTTTTTTGTTATAATCGATTATGAAGATAATATGTTTTGTTTGGATATGTTATTTAAAAATAATTTTAAATTAATCTGTTTTATTTAATGATATAAAAAAGAATTATTTTTATACATTAAATTATCAAAATAAATATAAAATAATTAAAAAAATTATTTAATTGATTAAAAATATTATTTGATTAATGATAAAATAATATTTATATCCCAAAGTAAAAAATAATTAAAAACATTTTTTTCAAAAAATGCTCAATTTTTAACTTTTTTTCAAAAACTAATACCGTACAACATTTTGACATCAGTAACTTTTTTCTTACGTCCCAAACTCGTTGCCTTACTGTAACAATAGTTGAAATGCAAAAGAAAAAAGAAAAATTGTTGGTTCCGTTTATTAATTAAAAAGCTAAACAAAACATACCCTAAAATAAAACCAAACAGACTAAATTAAGTTATTTTAATCTGGTCATAAAAATAAGATCCCAGGCTCACATAGAACCCAATACATAATGATTACTTCTAGGATCCTTAACCTCAATCTTCCAATGCCCATCAGGCAAACTAGCATTTCTTGCTTTTGTCCTCCACTTTATAATCCTTTCATCCATTTTCTTCGTAAGCCCACAATAAGATTGCAACTGCTTCGGCATGGCGTCGTAAACCTGCCACCACCTCTGATGAGCTGAGTCACTCGCAAAAATATGGTGATCCTGCATGTCCCAATTACAATCATAATCTCTGTAACACATCCATGGCTTCAACCCCAAATAATGTATGAAGTACACGTCCTCTGGGATCTCATGCTTCTCATTCCCTCTCTGCCGTTCAAATGATTTCAGGTAATTCAGCTTCGATGGCAACCTGTGCCACCATGTGAAGATCTCGTTAAGAAAACCTTGGTCACCTCCATTATATGATTGCGCCTTAAACACTTTCTTCATTAAGTTCTCGAACATGCACTGGGATGGCTCAATTATCATCAATCCGGAGTTGAATAGCGTGTATTCATTAGGTGAAGCCGATAATTGAGGGTAAGCGAAGAAATGATTATCGAAGTTCTTAACGACTAGAAGATCAGCATCTATGAAGATGATTTTGTCATACTCGGTGAGCTGCCATATTCGTAGCTTGCTATAGTTCCACTCATTATATGTACCTTTTTTGGCAAAGGGGTTGAAGATACGTTGAATGCGCTTGATCTTCCACCCTGCAGCTTTTAGACCTCTTATGGATTCGGGACCAATTGACTTATCGGCAAGGAGCAATAGGTCTATGATTTGATGGATGTATTTGGTTTGAACGATGCTTTGGGCTAGAGCTATTGCACCACAAACATAAGCTTCTGAAGTGTGAAGGATAGTCACATAGGCGAACTTTGGCTTATAAGGCCTCCACAACTCTTTACCTGCAAACCATTATATATCCATTGAATAAACACACGTACATATAAGGTTTGCTACCTTTGAATTATATCAAGCTAGTTACATCAAGTTGGAGAAATGTTGCATAAACTTGGAATATCTAATTAGATGCATCAAATCAATCAGTATTTAACGTTTTCATAAATTTTTATGACACATAATTAAAAGTATAAAGATTTATGAAAATATTAAATATTAATTAGTTTAATACACATAACTTTGATATTTCAAGTTTAAGTAAGAAATTCTCTATCAAATTATTATAATTTTGTATTTAAATTTATCAACAATAAATAATAATACCAGCATGATTAAACCCCAATAAGTACCGTGAAATATTCACTACATATATTTAACGTAAATCATGATATGCTACATAGGTAATTTTCTAAATGAAATCTATAATGCATTAATTTAATGTATAAAAAAAATTATCATATGCTCATAAATAATATAAATCTCTTATGATTTATATTGTAGCACATACAATGCTTACCTCTTTCAAAAGAAAACAATTATATATATAAAACAATATATTATATATATATATATATATATAGAGAGAGAGATTTTAGGTGTTCGATGGAGTATCATTGAATGTATGTTATATTGGTAGTAAAAATATAATTAAGTGAGAGATAATAATAATTCACAAAATTAATATGACATACATTTAATGGAAAAATACTTTGTAGACAATATAATAATAGTTTATAGAGTATTTCTCCAATCAATAATACAAGATCAATAAATTTCTTATTACAAGAACTATCTAAGAATTTCTCAATATTATTGATATACAAAAAACAATATAAAAATCAGGTGAGGCCCATCTAATTGTGTTTTATCTCTCTTGAGAAATCATATGTCATTCGTTTGTAGAGATTTAAAAAGAGAAACACATTGTAAAATAAAAATTAAAAAATAAAAAAGAAGAGAGAGACACATTGTAAAATAAAAAATAAAGAAGAAGAGAGAGATTGCCGACCCACTTAATTTTATTTTTCTCTATCTTATGAGATGGTCCTTGTAAGAGTCAAATCCAATCTAGAAATAGTTATTACCTTTAAATTTCATTCTTTGATTCTTTCAAACTGCCAACTATTCCAGCAAGCACTTAAATACTTCAGTGTCTTTATTGTCTGAATATGTGAGAGCTAAATTAAAAGCTAGCCCAGCATCACAAATCTAATGGCTGATGAAGAGAATGAGCGTTTGAAGGGATGTGGGTGGATTTGGAAATTAAGATTCAGGAAGATTATATATCCTTCCTTAATAATTGCCTAGATTGTTCTATTATAGTTCGTATTTTTTTTTTCATAGTAGGGCATAAATTAAAATTAAACAATTCCAACTAAAGTATACCTGCTTGTGCATAACCAGCAGCAATCTGGCATGAACCAACTGGCATAAGCGTTTTCTGCTTGAGGCTCCTCAAATCAGGCTTGTACACCCAATATTCACCTTGATGCATCAAAAGGTCATCACATCTGAAAATCTCTACCATGGGACCACAGGACCCAACAAACACAACATACACCTTCCTAGTATCAGCATCCAACTTGGTCACCCACCCACTCTCCACAGCCAAATTAGCCACCACCAAATTAACTTGCAACCTAAACGTATCCCTAATCCCTTCCTTCCTACATGGTACTCTGGCCACCACAACATTGAGATCCCCATAATCCTCCAACCCCGGCATTGGCATGTCCGGGCACTTGGGTTGACCCCATTTCCCATCTTCATCAATCCACTCAGGATAAAAGTCCTCCCATTTCAAATTCTCATCGATATGATCAAAATGGACAGATACAGTCTCTACTTGTGGGTGCAGTGCATCTAGTTCTTCATATAGGTTACCATCCACTGTGGTATTGATATTAACTAGACCTACCTTAATGTTCTTTGTGCTATTGATGCCTTTTGCTATGACCTTAAACCAAGCTGGTTTTGTGTTCTCCTCCTGATCTAGTATGCGGGTGACAACGGGGACTGATCTTTCGTGCTTCACCGAAGGTACTAAGCACAGGAGGAGTATGGAGACAAGCAAGAGACAAATAAGAAAAGGTTTTTGCTTTGAATACGAACGAGACTGACGAGGAGAGGACTCAGGAGCCATTTTGTTCAAGTTTTGTGATTGTGACTTGGGTTAATGAGGAGAGGGCTCTCAAAACTATTTAGGGTTAGTTAGGATGAGTTTTTAAAATAAATTTTTTTTATGTAATTATTTTTAAAATGATTTTTAAAAAGATAAATATTATTTTATGTTTAGATATAATATTAAAGATATATTTTTTAATGTTTGAATAGCATTTTTATATTATAAAAATTGTCTTTTTTTTTTTTAAGAAACATTAAAATTTAACTTAAAAAAAAACATAATTTATGTTTTTTAGTATTGTTTTTTAAAAAATTCATCCAAACATATTAAAAATTATCATAAATATTTATTTAAAAAAATTATCTAAAAAATACATCTAAACAAACTCTTTATATTTAAGTATTTATAGTCAACAATTTTTTTTTTATACAAATAGTCAACAAGTTTTATATGAAAGTTTTGCATGAGGACACGTTGGAAGCCCTTGGCAGATGAAAACAAACATGCTTTTAAGATAAATTCTCAAGAATTTAATTTTATTTTACTTTTATAATAAATATTTTGTATTATTATTTAATTATATTTTATTAAATTATTAAAAAAATTGACTATCATACGTCACAAGTTCTAAGGATTTAATTTTATTTCAGTTTTATAATATTTTTTATATTACTATTTAATTATATTTTATTAAATTATTAAAAAACTTACTATTATACATCACAACTACTATCTACTTAAAAATATCTCTTATTATCTAAATAATCTAACTCTTTTAATGATATGTCAACATATGATTGAATAATTATGTAAAAACTTACGGTGAAAATAGATTAAATTTAAAATCAATTTTTAATTTGATAGAGTGGATAAAATATCATTTTTTTCCTATAGTAGCATATCATCAAGAAATTTTACAGATTTCAATCAATAATTAACTCATACATTTAAGTTCACACATACACTACAACGCATACACACTCCGCTTAAAGGAGATATATAGAGGCCACTTTGAATTTAATTCACGTGACACAAATTGGTGAAAGCATAATGAAATACCATATTTGATTGCAAAGAATGTTGAATTCTTAAAAAAAAAAAAAAAGGATAATAACCAACTTAATTATTTAAAGAGAAAAGATTAAAAGTAATTTTAAAACCTTAATAAATATTAAAATTTAAAGGCAAATATTTTTTTTAAATTTCCTTTTAGAAGAATTATATGTTAATCAATTATTGTTTCAGGATTATTTTGAATTTTATTTTTTTATACTATACAATTCAAGGCATGTTAATTATATACCTTTTATAAAAGTTAGCACTATTTTTTTACTTCAATCACTATATTTATTTTTTAAGATTTTAAAGACATTAATTATGATTAGCATTACAAAATTAATATACAGATTTTTCTCGGTTTGAAAATACAAAGATTAAAATTGAAAATAATAATCACATTTATATTTAGGGGTAAACTTTTTTATATTCGTCTAACTTGGTTCAATGCACTAAGCCAATTATAATAGTCCATGTGGCATGAAATTCCTCTAATTGAAAATGTTTTGAATCGTAATCCGAACCCCGTCTAATAAGATCAACATGGTACGTGTACCATCGGATCCCGCCATAAACATCATGGTCAAAGTTTTACGACCTCAGACTATGACATTGGATTATAACGATCGTTGGATCTCTGCAAATACTTTTAACTGCTAATCAGGATCTTACGATACTATAAGATCTATAACTGTCTCTAACAGTGGATAATCATATTTACGTTCGTACATTATATAGATACTCTCTAGTGATAAACGGAAGACAATCCTTAACAGGATACTAATCTTAAATATTTGCATTCAATACTAATCATATTACGATTCCAGTTACGCTCTATATATACCATACTAAGTCAACCTAATTAGGTATCTGCTATCTAATTGCATAAACCCTACTTGTACACTGCTTGACTTGAGTGTTGAAGTCTCTTTGTAGGTACCCACCCCTTGGTTCAATACGCTTGGTAGTAGCTGTGCAAGGAGGAGTTCACCATATACGTGTCTTTCTCAGGTACCCTCTGAATCCACTTTAGAACATTAACGCCATATGTGGGAAACCATAAACTTTTATTCCCACGTAAACCATGGTGAGCACGAGACAAAACCAAAGGAGAGGAAGCGTTGCACACGCTGCCCCTGGTCAAGCGCAGGCCTCAGCGGCACAGCGCGACCCTCCTTCCGTCGCACCACCAGAGACCTCCATCGCTATATGCAGACCTATTGTCGTAGAAACTCTCAGCAAATGGCACGAAACTTCGGCCTCTGCCGAGAGTCTAGTCCTTCGCGAAGGGTTTCCGTCTGGGACAGATTTTCTTTCCTAGTAGTAGAGCCAACAATGCAAACCAAGAAGCAAGAATCCCCGTGTATGCACGTCTAGGGATCCTAAACAACGATGCAGACCATGCATCCCACTATGAAGATAACGTCCAGTCTGAGATGATGAGGAACGACCTTCGAGAGTTGTTGCGTAACAAACAGCACTAATCAAAGATCAACAACGACAGTTAGAAGAACAATGTCGTCGGTTGGAGGATATTGAAAGATTTGTGAGGGCGAATAATGATGATAGAGAACGGGACGTAGTCCGTAATGAACAAGGAGCCCAGTGTGTTGGAGCCGAGGTTGTTGGAAACAATATCCTGGCCTCCAGCCACCAGTAGTAATTCTCGAACGCTTTGATGGCGTACAGGGTTCCAAGGAACTTCAAGCCTCTGAGCAATTTGGAGCCTTATGACGGGACGACAGATCCTCAAGAGCATTTGGACGCTTACACACAGTCCATGCAACTCTACGGACATACCCCAGAATTACTATGCTGGGTTTTCCCTTTCTTTTTGAAGAAAGATACTCTACGATGGTTCGTCACTTTGCGGATAAAAGTTACAGGATGGGAAGACCTCATGCAGTGTTTCCTGCTACATTATACCACTGCAAAGGAGCGCCTAAAATTAATTTATTCCCTTTCTAGAATTCGCCAAGGGAATAGTGAATCCTTGCACGAATACATAAAAAGATTCAGTCACGCATACGTGGGTATAGAAAACCTGGACAACAAGATTGCCCTCTACTACGCCAGGAACGGTCTCCAAACAGACTTAGGCTTTTTCCAGTCATTAGCAAAAAAGAAGTTGGCCAGTCTAGAAGAATTCTACCTCTGGGTGGACAAATACGTCGAACTAGAAGAGATCACTAAGCCGAAGGAGAGTTTGGAGAAAGGCGAACCCATCCACCAAAAAAAGAACCAGAACTCTAATCAGCCCTGTGATTCCTCTAAAAATGAAAGGTACCAACCCAAGTATTCTGAGTACACTCTTTTGAACACCCCTTGAGAGACAATCTTGAAGGAAGTCCTTCAAACCGAGTTCCGGGATATCGAGAGGCCACCACCCCTAAAAAGGCAGTCCCAGAAGGACCACTTAAAGCATTGCAGGTGGCACAAAAGCTACGGTTATGAGACAGAAGATTGCTATTAACTTCTGGATGTTATCGAGTCTCTGATCAAGGAGGAACGCTTACAAAAATACATCAGTGGTTTTCGAGGAAATGAGGATTGGGGAAAACGTAGGGATCAGAGACGAAGTTGTAGCCCGCGACGGAGTCCGAACCAATGTCAAAGGAGAAGAACCCAAAGTCCTATCAAAAGATCCTGGACGCCACCACACCGAGATACTGAAAACAAGCAAAACTAGAACCAGGATACCCAAGGTAGGGGTAACAAGAAGGATAGGCTTGTCAGTACCATTAGTGGAGGATTTGCAGGTGGGGGCTTGTCCAATAACTCCTAGAAGAAGGCACTCCGGATAACGGTCTTGAGCGTTTCTAGCTCTTCACGAAGGCCATATACCGAAGACAAGGATACGCCGCCTATCTCCTTCTCCGATAAGGACTACAGCGATATTATCCAGGATCATGACGACCTACTGGTCATATCCAGGATAATATCCAACGCCGAAGTCCATCGCATCTTTGTGGACTAAGGAAGTTCAGCGGATATCATGTTCATGGATGCCTTTGAAAGGTTAGAGTTCCCTTTGTTTGCACTAACATCGTATGAAGGTGAAGAAAAGGTTACCCCAGTGGGGTATTTTGAAACTTTCTTGACCCTGGGTAACGACAGCATATACAGAACTGTCAAGGTGAGATTCTTAGTTATGGATTGTCACTCGACTTACAACATCATTCTGGGTCGTCCTACGTTGAATGGTATTGTCGTTGTAGTCTCTACTGCCTACCAGGCCATAAAATTCCTCAACAGGAATAATGAAGTGGTCATGGTCAAGGGCGACCAGATTGCAGCTCACAAGTGCTATAACAAGAGTTTAAAAATCAATAGGCCTTCCAGGAAGACAAAGACACGAACATCCAGCCCGGGCCGAGATCAAGTCAACATCCTGATGACCGAGTTGGACGTACATGAAAAAATTCGAGGTACCAGACCCCAATCGAAAGGGGAACTGGTCCCACTTCAGTTCGATGACAGACCAGACCAAGTCACTAAGATAAGTGCAAGCCTTGAAGAACACGAAAAGATCCAACTTGTAGAACTCTTGCAGAAAAACAAGGACTTATTCGCTTGGACATCCTTTGATATGCCTGGGATCGACCCCGCTTTCATCTGCCATCATTTATCTATTAAACGGGATGCAAAGCCGGTCTCTCAGAAGAAAAGGAAAGTAGGCCCCGAGAGGCAATAAATTATTGAGAAGTAGGTCAAAGAATTACTAAATACCGATTTCATCAGAGAGATTCGTATACCACATGGCTCTTGAATGTTGTCTTAGTAAAAAAGTCAAACGGGAAATGGAGGATGTGTGTTGACTACACCGACCTGAATAAGGCGTGCCCTGAAGATTCGTACCCCCTCCCAAACGTTAACAAACTAGTTAACAGCTCATCCGATTTCCGTCTACTATCTTTCATGAATGCTTACTCCAGGTACAATCAGATTCCAATGTATCCTAGAGACGAAGATAAAATCTTCTTTATTACTGAAAATGCAAGTTATTACTACAAGGTGATGCCTTTCGGGTTAAAAAATGTCGGAGCCACCAGAGAATGATGAACATGGTCTTCGAAGGGTAGATGAGAAGAATACTAAAGGTCTACATTGACGATATGATAGTCAAAACCCTATCATTAGGATCACACACCTCAGACCTCGAGGAAGTATTTGCGCAGCCAAGAAAACATGACATGAAGCTTAATCCAGAAAAATGCATATTCAGGGTCCAGGCTAGCAAGTTTTTAGGGTTCATGCTGACTTACCGAGGAATCGAGGCAAACCCAGACAAATGCAAAGTAGTGCTCGACATGCATAGTCCTCAGAGTGTGAAGGAAGTACAACAGTTAACCGGACGGATCGTAGCTCTTACAAGATTCCTAGCCAAAGCCGCTCACAAATCCCTCCCTCTCTTCAAGTTATTGAAAAAGAGGACATGATTCAAGTAGACTCAAGAATGTGAGGACGCTTTCACGTCTTTGAAGCAGATTATGGCATCCCTTTCTATCCTTATGAGGTCAGATTCAGGTGAAACACTTTACGTGTACCTCTCCGTCCATAAGGAGGCTGTGAGTTCAGTACTTGTCAGAGAAACAATAGAATGCCAGAAGCCAGTTTATTTTGTGAGCAAAGTGATACAAGGCCCGAGCTCCGATATCAAAAAATAGAGAAGGTTACTTTTGCACTCATCATCACTGCCAGAAGATTAAGGCAATACTTCCAGTGCTATCCTATGGTGGTAAGGACAGATCAACCCATCTGATAGATACTATATAAGTTGGACTTAATAGTAAGGATGATTGTCTGGTCTATCGAGCTTTCCGAGTTTGGAATCACCTATGAACCCAGAGTAGCCATCAAGGTACAGGCACTCTCGGACTTCGTAGCCGAACTCACTTCAGACTCCGGTGACACCGAGGAAGTATCTTGGACCGTGTTCGTTGATGGGTCCTCAAACTCGAAGGGAAGTGGTGCCGGGATAATCTTGGAGAACTTCAAGGGTGTGATTGTCGAGAACTCCCTTAGGTTCGAATTCCCCACCTCAAACAACCAGACAGAATATGAAGCGTGCATCGTCAGACTGGTAATAGCTCGAGACTTGGGGGCCACAAAGATCAGACTTTGTAGTAACTCCCAGCTCGTGACCTCCCAGATCCGAGGTGACTATTAGGCCAAAGAACCCATCCTGCAGAAATACCTGGCAAGGGTACAAGAACTTCTCACGGGTTTCTGAGTGGTAAAGGTAGAGCACATACTTCGGGAGCAAAATTCTGAGGCCGACCTCCTATCTAAGTTGGCCAGCACCAAGAGTCTGGGTAACAACCGTTCGATAATCTAAGAGACCCTCCCATAACCTTCCGTCGTTGACATATCTGTCTTCCAGGTTGAAGGACAATAGCCTACTTGGATCACACTATTGATTGAGTACTTACAGTCCGATAGCCTTCCCAAGGACCCATAGTAAGCTTCCAAATTAAAGAAAGTCGCAGTCAAGTATATCATCTACGACAGACAGTTATACCGACATGGATTTTCTCTACCCCTCCTAAAATACCTTGCGCCGAAAGAAGCCGAGTATGTCTTGGCCGAGGTTCATGAAAGAAGTTGTGGATACCATCTTAGAGGCAAAGCCCTAGCGTTGAAGGCACTCAGGGCAAGCTACTATTAGACTACGATGGAAGCAGACTCTTATACGCATGTCCAAACATGTGACAAGTGCCAACAACACTCCGACTATTATCATGCTCCGCCAGAGGAACTATCCATGATGTCTATATCCTGGCCATTCTATCAATGGGGTATAGACATCCTGGTTCCATTCCCTTAACCGCTCAGGTAGCTGAAGTTTTTGGTAGTGGTCATGGACTACTTCACTAAGTGGATTGAGGTGGAGCCCCTAGTCACCATCACTTCGGCCCGAATTCAAAAGTTCATTTGGCATCATATCATCACCAGGTTCGGAGTCCCCGAATCCATTGTTATGGATAATGGGACACAGTTCAAAGACAAGGGATTCAGAGAGTTACTTATCGGGCTAAAAATAAAACATCATTGCAGTGCTATAGAAAACCCCCGTACAAACGGGCAAGCTGAAGTAGCAAATAGTATTATCATCAAGGGGTTAAAGAGAAGACTGGACAAAGCCAAAGGAAATTGGATTGAGCAATTGGACCACGTCCTGTGTGTTAGCCATGGCAACCATCACCCAAGAGAGGGGGTGAATTGGGTGATTACAAATTTTAATGCAACTTTGAGAAATTAAGCATTTTGAATCACCAAGTAATAAATGCAGCGGAATAAATTTAACAAATGTGCAACTATTAGAGATTTCACAAAAATCACTTAGGCTATAGGATAAATCAAGCAAATAAGCTAGATATCAAATTCAACTCAAGCATATATAATTGAAGCACAAATGTAAATGAGATAGAGTTGAGAGGATCAAACATAAGATTTATCCTGGTTCAGCCACCAATCCACTTGTGGCCTACGTCCAGTCCTCAAGCAATCACTCGAGATTTTCCATTATATCTTCAAGCTTCAACAGATGCTTGACAACCTTTACAAAATTGAGCACTCAACTCCTTGGGATGCCTCACCCTTGAGCTTGAGCCTTTTCAAACAAAGGGATGCCTCACCCTCTTTACCAACAAGGGATACCTCACCCTTATAACTTTGAGGGATACCTCACCCTCTTTACAAACAAGGGATACCTCACCCTTTTCTCTAGAGGGATACCTCACCCTCTTAACAATGATTTCAAGATGAGGAAAAAGATTAGAAATTCTCCCAAGAGTAAATATACAACTGAAGAACAAAGTATGGATGATAAGAAACTCTCTCAAGAGTAGATAATACAACTTGAAGCTCTATGGGTATCAAGGATTCACACTTTAAAGCTAAAAGTATGATTTTGATGATTTAAGGATCAAGTATAGTGTTCTTGTATTTCTTAGGATGTAAATGCTTCAAATATCACTTATATATAGAGCCCAAATGATAAAATAGCCGTTGGTAGTGTTTAGAAATGATTTTTTATGAAAACTGGCCGTTTATAGCTATTAGAAACACAGGCACTTGGTAATCGATTACACACTTCATTGTCGATTATATGTTAAACACGTTGCGTAATGTCGAAGGACTTGTGTAATCGATTACAACATTTCTGGTTTTGAAAAGACTTTAAAAGGTCATAACTTCTTCATTTCTTATCCGATTAAAGCAAATGACCAATCATTGGAAAGATTTTTGAGTCTATTTTCAAATGAAATAAGTTTCATAACAAAACTCAAAGTATTTTGAACGTTATGATCAAAAGAGTGACTAAAGGTCAGCTTTTCAAAACTCAAACTTGATTATTTTTAATGGACTTTAAATGGTCATAACTTCTTCATTTCTTATCCGTTTAAAGCAAATGACCACTCATTTGAAAGATATTTGAGTCTATTTTCACATGCAATAAGTCTCAGAATAAATGTCAAAGTAGTTTGAAAGTTATGATCAAAATAGTAACCAAATGTCAATTTTCAAAACACAAACTTAAGACTATTTTTCAAATGTGTGAACTACCACCAAGATTAACTTTCCAAAAATAGTTTGTTGGGCATTTAAATATGTAAGAACCATTTTTAAAGACTTAAAAATATATTTGAGCTCTTTTCTTGTAAAACCTCTATCTTTACATAGGAGAAAACCTAAAAGGAAAATATACCAATTCTAGTCCAAGAATAAAAATCTAAAGCTTCCTCCGTGACGGGATTTCAAATCTTGTAAACGCTTGGAACATTTTTATCATTCTCATTCTTCTTGAACCAGCATAGTTGTGATCTTTTGCTTTTTAAGCAATGCATGACTCTTGGTACTTGGACTATCCTATAAAATATTACTCACTTAAAACAAGCATAGTTAGTCCAAATTCATAACTTAATATCTTAATATGCATGATATAATATATCTCATTACGCACATCTATGTAACATGATCAATATTCTTTTGTAATGCATTTGTCATCTATTAAGCACATTTATGAAGCATAAACATCATTCTTTTTATCTTGTATTTGTCATCATCAAAACTTAATATATTAAACCATTGAGGCAAAGACAATGCTACACTGTGGGCCTACCGAACCACTCCTTACTCCATAACGGGTGAAACTCTATTCAAGCTAACCTATGGATGTGAAGCAATGATCTCGGTGGACATAGGAGAACTAAGCTAGCGTCTTCAGAACTTCTCACTAGATAACAACCCTGGCCTGATCAAGGAAGACTTAGATCTGCTTGAAGAAAGAAGATGCGTCGCTCATATACGCGATGCCGCAATCTAGTAGAGAACAACAACCCAGTATAACCTGAAGGTTATCCCTAGGAGGTTCCATCTAGACGACCTAATACTCTGCAGGGCTAATATCGGTGAAAGGAATGCCTCCCAGGGAAGACTAGCATCTAACTGGAAAGACCCTTATCGCATCGTGATCAACACCGGTAAAGGAGCATACATTCTGAAGACACTAACAGGAAAGCCGGTGAAGAACTACTGGAATGCAGACAAACTTAGAAAATACTACAGCTAAGCACCTTCTAAGGCCTAGTCTTCTAGTTTACTTCAAGTTTGATCTACCTCGATTGTTATGGGAGCACATTATATGGACCTTAGTCTTTTTATCTACTCAATAAAACAAGCATTGCAGTTTTGATACGTGATTACACTAAAGCTTTCAAAGGCCTTCAAAGGCTATTATGATATCTCAAGTCATCACGGTATCCGTCGCAAGTTGTCTTATGTTAAACACGTCGTGCAAAAGAAAAAATTTATCTCGAGGAAAATTCTGGCACCAAACCATAAGCATTAAAAGACCCCGGCCAAGGACTGCTAGAAATAAAACAAATCACGAGCAAATCTTAAGATACCAAAACAATTGGTATAGATCCCGAATAAGTTTTATTAAAACCGAAGTCGGAGGATCCTAAATACTAACAATTAGTAATGGACCTCGCACAAGGTTTTTTTTACCTTAGGCACGGTTCTCGAATGCCAAGAATGTTTTGGACATTAGTTCCTAAGCCAAGGTTCTAATTCTTACTTTACACCCGAGTTCCAAAGGGAATCCTCAATGTTCATTGGTAATTAGCGTTAGACCCGAACCGCGACATACTCTTTTCAACCAAACTCCTAAGTTTATAGTCGTTGTTCCAAATAACACGATGGGCGTTGGACCCCGAAATAGACAAAGGAACATAAGTAAACAAAATAGAATTGATTAAAACCCCGAAAATCAGGGTAGCACCATTGTTCATACAAAAACAAAACCTCATGCAAGGGTCAAGAATAAAAATCTAAAATTACTCTGCGACAGGATCTGGACCGCAGACCACGTCCTAGGAGCTTTCAACACTTTGAACCACAGGAGCAATATGAAGAAGCATGAGATGACCATCCCAGACTACCTTCCCAGAGTCCAGAGAATCCAGAACCAAAGTAACCCCGAGATTGAAAAGCTGGACTTGGTTGATGGCATTTTGGAACTGCTCTTCCTTAATATCGGTGCAAACAATGATGAGCTAGCCAACATCATCTTGCACGGAAGTAACCTTGGCTTCAAGTTGCTGGTTGTTGACTCGAAGACCTTCAATCTCAATCTTCAGTTCGGCCACACTCCTCTTGATCTCCACTTTACTAGCCTCATTCTGCTTCCCGACATCCTTCAGAGCGGCCACCTCACTTTCTAGCTCTTGGGCCCGAGTTTCAGCATCGTTTTCGGTCTTTACAGCCTTTTCATTTGCCCTAAGAGCTTGGTTTTCACCTCGCTTAGCGGCAGCAACCCTTTTTGCCATCTCTCACTCACGCTCTTCAACCATATGCTCCAGGGACCGAGTCTCCATAGCAAGACAGAGCCCGAAAGTCTCAAACCAGGATAAAGTATCCTTCTTGCCACGTAGGGCTAGGTGAACGACAACTTCTTCATCCAGAAGGGTGAAATCAATGAACTCACGAGAACGAGTCCTCAATTAGAAATTGATTCGGTGAATGAAAAACTAGCTGCGACCCTCTTACCCTGGTCATCTGACTAACCCTCGCCCACCGCCTTTCTCTTCGCCTTTCAAGCAGGGAAGGGGAATCCTCCACATGGACTGATTCCTTCTCTACCATAGAGACCTCGTTTAAAGGGGGCAAGGAAATCGGAATAACATCAGCAGGGGATTTGATGGCCCTAGTGCACTTCTGGCCTTCAAGGCTTCAAGGATTGCCAGCGTGTTTCCATCTTGAGACATCTCAGCTAAGCTTTCTGCAAAATCAACATAGGCAATTAGAGTCATATAACGGCAAAGGAAAAGCAAATAAACATATACAACGAGCTATGCTACCTAGCACGACCTAAAGCTTCTCATCGTCTGGGGTGTCTAATATATCTTTAGGTCAGATTATACCGACCTCGTCAACCCACATTTCAAAGAAATTAACATATTCAATTTCTTCGTCACTTAGATGGCCTATCTCCCTCTTGAACGATTGAGTGGGGATGCTCCTCGCCGCCGGATTCCAATACAGGCTGAATGTTGGTTCCCCATCACTTCCCAACCAAAAAGGACGAGTATCGCCAACCGCCATTAGCTTAAAAAACTTCTCCTTAAAATCCTTATAACTTTTCAAGTATGAAAAAAAAAGACAGTCCTTCCTTGTCGTGATCGGACCGAAAGCCAGGATTGCTGATGAGTGCAGACATTATGAACAAAATACCTCGTATGAAAGTAGAAAAATGCCTCATCCGAGCATCTCAACCCCACCAACCGGCATATTCTTTCGAAGGTCAGAATATTTGCCTAACCATTAGGGTGGATTTAACTAGGGCAGCATGAAGAGTGTGAATGATGGCAATATGGAAGTCATTGAATGGGAATCGAAGTTCGAACCTCATAAAGAAGTCCTCGTATAGAAACATGAAGTGTTCCCCCGCTTGTCGGGTTAAACACAGTTGTTTTCTCCTTGGGGAAATAATCAGGAATTTGTGATCCTTTTCACCCCTTTCGATAAGTTCCAAGTAATACTTCAGCTTATCTAACTTTGCCCCAGACTCATAACTGGAGATCCTATCAAAGACATCATCTGCAACCCATGTGTAGGACAATCCCGGACCTCGGCAGATACGAATCGCCTCCTCCTCGGCCTCTTAATTCTCCGACTCCCGAACTTCCGAAACCAGGGCAGGCACTTCAATTCTTAACGCTCTCCTTCTGGCTATTCAAATTCCTGGAAGATACACAGAGGCCAAGGGTCAGAACTAGTAAAGTTCAAAGATCCAAACATGATAATGGGCGAACAGAGAAAACTAAATGCACCCATGCACTGGCCTCCGCACCCACCAAGGCTAAAGCATTAGAAGGACACTGCTGTTGAAAGGAGGGAAAAGAATATTCCCACCCTTATTTGCAGTGAAGAAAAGGAAATACACACCATCAAAAAAAGGTGCGCAAACACTCAAGAAACGAAAGTAAACAAAAATCAAAGTCAAGGAAAAGGAAGTACCTTGAAGAGAGTTGAAGAAAATGGAGGAAATTAGGCTTTTGAAACTTCAGAAATATCATAACCACCTTGCGCCACCATAAAGCTCGTCGAAAATCTCCTCAAGCCACTAATTTTCAATGCGAAACAGCGAAACGAAACGTGAAAAGGCTAAAACCCTATTTATAAGGGTTACAGTTATGAGGTAATTCCGTCCGAGCTGTCCGGATTTGAAAAGATACTCATCATGGCGCGTGAAGTACTATGCACGTCCACTTAACCAGAACACGTCACGTGGCCCACGTTGCTGTCATGACAGTTAAAAGGACGGTTACCCAGCAGACTAAGAGACACGCAACCATAGTGTCCAAGAGTTTGAAAAATTTATTCGGACCCCAGAAAATTGACTACCCCGGAGAGTTTCCACAAGGTACAAAGACCCCAGATCCAAGTATTTAAACTTGGCATTTCATCAGTCTCGACTAAGTACCAAGCTGGGGGCGACTTAACATATTATATCATCAAGATGAGCGTTAGACTCACCCCGGTATAATACAAATAGCACAGTTTGCAGAAGAAAAGAAAAGAGAAGACAATAAGATTTACAGTAAAAAAATTATTGATTATTCTCATTCCATACATCGTCATACTATTCTCATTCCATACATCATCATACATCAAGAAAAGAGGGAAAAGAAAACAGAGACATGTAATTTATAAGGAAAGAGCAGCCCAGAGAACTATAAAGTGAGCACCACGACCACCAACATCCTGGGTCATGTCACATCCACATTTTCTCTGGAACCAACACCGGTCTCCTCCCTGTGAAGCGGCCTCTTGAAAAAGTGGATTGACTTTAAAGAACCCTAGCAAACTGGAACGGTACACTGCTGCCGGATCTTGAAACTTTTGTCACATTCTTTTTCACTGTCTCTTTCACCATGATAATAAAGACCGAGGGTGCACTTTCCTTTGTTGGACGGGGCACAGTTTTGTAATTGGCTAGCTGACATGGACAATGATTTTGATGATAACAAACATTAAGATGATGAGAAGATCAAGTCCAAGGTTTTCAAGATTAGTTTTAGGACTTAAGGTCTTTGTAAGGAGACTCATTGGATATCTCATTGATTTTGGACACAAAGAAATATTTTCAAAATTGTTTTAAATTAAATATCACAAATCCAAATCATGGTTTTGAAAGCATTTAAAAGTGTTAAAAGCCTTTTTTCAACAGAGGTATTCGAATACCATTTAAAGATATTCGAATAACATCCTAGTATCACGTTTTTACAAGGCTTTTTAATCGAGGTATTCGAATACCTCTGATGGTATTCGAATACGGTATTCGAATACCTCCTGATGGTATTCGAATACCACAGGATTTCTGAAATAGAAAGAAACGGCTATAATTCAAATTTTTAAATACTCAATTCACCCCCCCTCTTGAGTACTGAAGCCACTTGGGTAACAAGTTTTTCATGAGGAGATCGTTCCACCGGAATCCTAACTAGTTTCATGATCACCCCAAGCTACTTCAAATCACAGAGTAATCTCAATAGTTCCTCTTGCATATCCAAATGCTCTTAGAGGATTTGTAGGGAAAGAAAGCAACTTGGGGCTTTATTTCTCCAATTGCCTCCGTCCAACAAGACATATATAACAAATCTCCCTAGCGACAGAGCGTAAATCAAATACACCCTAGTACATTGGGAGAGACAGTTATCTGTCGTCAATACGCTGGGAAAGAGAGATATCTAGTAGAAAAACAGTTAATGAAGATAATGATAAACTTTCAGACATTTGGGAAAGAACAAGAAGAAAGCCTCAGCGAGAGGCAAAGCTCTCCAAGAATATGCAGAGAAGGAAGGAGAAATCATTATCTGAGGAAAGGTCATTTCTAGATAGAAACACAGAAGGGAATGCCAACGTTAAACGCAAACATTCCCTATTTATAGAAGGAATTAAGCGTTTTGATTGGCTTCTAGGAAAATCTGCCACACCATAAAGTCCGCATTCAATGCTCTCTCTTTCCTATTGGCTACGAGAGCAGCGGACGATTGGGAAACAATGCGAAGCTGACGTTACCCATTAAAGAATTCTTAATTTTCGATGAAGTCAAAATAAAAATTTCCAAATAAGACTCAGGATTGGGCAGACTTGTACGAGTTATGAAGGACGCTACTACAAATCAAAGGACCCCATGAGCCACGCATAGGGGCAACAGGGGGAAATCTCTTGTTTAAGGAACGATGATGTAGGCAAGGACCCATCGCGGTCTCTAACCACATCCCGACCTCAGAGGTACCCTTTACACGATAATGGACCTCAGCCTCAATGTGAGACACTGTGAAACCTGGCTTCAAAGCTAGGGCGTAGACCATTGCGAGCTTGATGATCCTATACCTTGATAGTTAGGCTCCATCTAAGCGCCAAGCTAAGGGTAACTATTGTGGACCGTGATCTAGGGACCCTGTCCAATAAGGTTAACCTGGCACGCGTACCATCGGACCCCGCCATAAACACCCCAACCAAAGCTTTACGACCTCGGACTACGGCATTAGATTATAATGATCACTAAATCTATGTAGATATTCTTAACTACGAATCAGGATCTTACGATACTATAGGATCCATAAATGCCTCTAATAATGGATAATCATATATATATTCCTACATTATAAGGATACTCTCCAGTGATAAACGGAAGACAATCCATAACAGGATACTAATCCTAAATACCTGCATTTAATATTGATCATATTACGATTCTAGTCACGCTCTATATATACTAGGCTAAGTCAACATAATCAGGTATCTGCTATCTAATTGCATAAACCCTACTTGTATATTGTCTGACTTGAGTGTTGGAATCCCTTTGCAGGTACCCACTGAAACGATGCTAAAAACTTATTGGCTCTTTTGCTTACTGCAGGTGCACCAGTCGCACTTGTAGTGCAAGAATTAGATATCGCTCCCACGAGGACAAACGTTAAATTTCGTACTAAAGATAAACCAATAACTCAAGTATTTCTATTCAAGGACATATAAATTAGAAAAATGTGTATTAAAATACTTAGAAGAACTTAAAAACTCTCATATTAAGTTGAGATAATGATTTAGAGAATATGACATCTTTTTTCACCTCCTATATCAATTGTTAACAAGTAATCCTTACGAGTAATATAAATGCAATGACTAAGTTAGCTTGGGAATCTAATTTAGCCAAAAGTCTATGTCTAGGTCAATCAACTTTGGTATCACTTACCTAATCTACTATGTTTCCATGAGAACTAATGTAAGCTTCACTAATGAACGATCTATTCCCAATAATTACTACATGGACAATAGGTATATTTCTATCCTATTAATGAATCATCTCATCCAAGCCAATTGAATGAAATAGAACATGCATCAATCATACACACGATCTCAAATCCAAATTCCAATGTCTAGGTTCATTAGATTTTAACAAATCAATTGAAAGCTGATTAAACATTCAAAACATTAAACGCTATATCATTGAACAAAAACTAAATCATGTATATAACTCAAAGGATTACAAGTTTAATCAATATCCATAGGAGGATCTAAAGTAAAACCTTATAAACAGTCTAACCAGCTATGACAAATGAAAATATATCATAAATACTCATAGTCATAGAGATGGAAAAGAGAAATGAGAAGAAAAGGGAAGAACAAAGCTTAAGGGGATGATCCTCCAGGCTTCAATCCTTCACCAAGGTAAAGAGAGACTCCAAACTTGGTCACTTCTACTTCCTTCTAGTCTGAAATGCTAAAACATGGCCACAACTTTCTAAAATATGACCTAACCTCTCTCTAAAAATTTAATGCAACAGTATTTCTAGGGCTCAGAAAACAGAGTCACGCCGCGACATTCAACTACTTACGCCGCGACGCGTTACATTTTAGGTTAGGACGTCGCAACATTCACATCCTCTTGCCACGGTGTGAAAAATACGTAGCTCTCTGACTTTGATGCAGGGGAGGCACACGCCATGGCGTGACAAGTTGATCCTTGCACTTAGCTTTCTCTTACAATGCTGGTCTAAATCTAAAATGGTTCACTTAGTTGGAACCTTACCTGCCATAGAGAAATTTTCAATTCAATAATCAATGCAAATGTACTCAGTATATCTAAGAATCAGAAACATTTTCTCACAATTATGATGGAAAACGTTGAAATCAAATTATATGAGTATACAGCTAAACTCTTCCATTCATGCATCAAAACAAGGACTAAGCAGACAATAAAGCACAAATATGGAGCCCAGATAACTACAAATTATGGAGTTATCACCCATCCCCTGGTTCAATACGCTTGGCAGCAGCTGTGCAAGGAGGAGTCCACCATATACGTACCTTTCTCAGGTACTCTATGAATCCACTTCAGAATAGAAAATACATTTTCGTTTTAACCTTTTTCATTTTTAGTTGCCATAATTAATTGCCAGATAAAACATATTTTAAAATTTAAAGAAACAAAATTAAAAAGTGATGTTTTCGTAAGCATGGAAGTATTCTTTTCTTTTGGAGGATCGGGAAAAGATAAAATGAAATTGAAATTCGAGTAATATTATTCCAATAATTTGTAAGTATAAAATAATCAACTTCAATTTAATATTAAGCACTATTAGTAGGAGTGTAAATTAGTTTGAATAATTTAACCAATTCAAACCGAACCAATTAGATTACTTTAGTTTAGTTCGGGTATCTTGATTGGTTTGGACAAAATTTGAACTGAATGAGGCTTAATTGATTTGATTCTCGAGTTGAAAATTTCAAACCTAAGAATTGAACTATATATATATTATTTTTAACTATGCTATATTTTTCAAAGGTACTAAGTCTTAAACAAACATTTTGGAGCACAGTACAAAAAATCATTCATCCATGTTCCATTCACTCTCTAGACTCTATTGTAAGACTCATCCACATTCGGACATTCCACATCCTTCTTTAATCTTCAACTTCTTTCTAGTCTTCATTCTACGCTTCTATTCAACAACCCGAAGCATCCACTACTCTCCATTACATCATTTTCACCTTTTTTCCCTATGTTCTCTGCATAGTGCGCACTACACCTCTACCCTCTGCCTTTCCCCATTGCCCCCTGCTGCTCCCCGCTTGTGGCTGCTTGCCGTTCACTGCTCGCCTCTCTCTGCTAGACACTCGTCACTCACTATCGCTGCTTTGTAAGTCTCCTTTCTCCTATAAATCTAACCAATAAGAGTATTGTCTAATAGATCTGACATTCATCTCATAGCCTTATTTTAATTTAGGTCTTTTATCTGGTAAGTCTCTTTTTCTTTGTTGTTGATTGAGAAAATTTGGCAGTTGGATTTGTGTTTCACTATGGCAGATTCATAAGGTTTTCACCCATTCAAGTATGAACTGTTTTTCATGGTTGACGAAGATGGACAACTCTGTCGTTGCGTGAACACCAAAAAAATACGTGTAAATTATTATTGTCAAGCTGAGGTGAGAAATAACTTATCTGTTTTATTTGTCCAAATTCCCTTCAATTTGTAAAGATACAATTGTAAAGTCAATTGAATCTAATAAGTTAGTGCTTCTCCTTTAATTTTTAACTCAGGATTAAAATATACTTGTTAGTTTTATTAGGTTAATTTTTGTGTAAAAAAAAATTAACAATCCACCCACTCGAAACCAAACAAATTCGTACATATTTGATTTAGTTCAGATTTAACTATCAGAAAATAAAAAAAATAAAACAAATCGAACTAATTAATTTTAATTGATTCAGATTTTTTTTTTCATGAACTGAACTAAATTAACTCAATTACACTTGTAACTACTAGCATAGGTCATGTTCATCACTCGCTTGGAGTGGATAAATTTTTAATTTAAACACGGATATTCTCTCTTATTGACTAAAAATAAGAGTGTCCTATTACTTATATCACATCTTTACGTTTAAAATATAACTTTATTTATAGATAGGATTTTGACACATCAACCGGTATCAAAACACACGATTTCATTTAACTTACCCTTTATTTTTATTTTTTTCACCTATGTAGGAAAACATGATTGGAGATTTTTTAATGTTTTTTCACCTTTCATTAACACACCGTGTTTTTACCTTTTATGGTGACCCATCGCTGTTCTTGTGCCATCCATCACCTTCATTTGCTTGTAGAGCTCGGCAACTCCACTGGCTTCCCCTGCTTAAGATTCTCGCTACCCTCCATCCACTAGCGGAGCTCGGCATCCCCTCCCTGTTCCAAGCTAACATCGTGAAGGTTGACATATAAAAACAGTAGAAAACTGAAAAATAGGGGAATGAGTAGCACATGTGTTATGTGACAAAATTAAAAAAATACTTATGAGAAAAAAGGCCATGAAAATTGAAAACACTTGCAATAATTCACTTTGCTTCTTTGGAGTGGGTTTAGGTGTGGAGTTGAATTGAAGGAATCAAAATCACTCAGAATCAATTGAGGATGAAGGAATTGATCTTAAGGACCATTTACAAGGTGAAAGGCTTTGCAACAACGTGAAAAGTAAGAGCGAGAAGAATTTTAATCACTTTTGAGGTGAAATAAAATGTAGAATTGAAATGGTGTGTTTTAATAAATTGATGTGTCATGATATATGAGAAGTGTAAGGTTGAGATACGTGGATAAGAATGCCTTCTAGTTTTTATCCAGCGGAAGAGAGTCCTTATCCATTAAACATTAGGTGAATTCTCTGGTGATTACTAGAATGTAAAGGTATCTAATCAAGCATATATCTTGTCAATCAATTTTGGTATCTCATCAAGCATATATCTTCGTTGGCTTATAATTATACCGCCAAAAATGCTATTACACTACTCTATAGTTTACATATTTTACATTTAAAAGTATATGATAAAATCAGAATATAAATAAAATAAAAATAAAATAAATTATAATTAATAATAAAGGATATATAAATATAAAATAATATATATATAAATATATATAAATAACATTATTTTTTACTATACATTACTTACACAGAATTAATTGATGCTTTAATTTTTTTTTTGCTTTTTGGTAAACGATGCTTTAAAGAAAATGAAAGATTTATTGAGTATTGAATTGGCCCAACTATGCCCAATTGGCCCAACTAGATGGAACTGCTTCCATTTTTTATTATATAAATGCATATTCTTTGGTGTGTCGTATCTCTATAACGAAAGAAAAGAATAAACTTTTCATAGTATTATTGTCAGAAAGAAACAAAAGCAAAACCACAGAAGTTCTAAACCATTCTCTAGGACCAACCGCTATGCAAACACTTTGATCAAGGCACGGTGAATGGTGTAGTAGTAAAATAGGAACAGCAATAGCATTCAAAGGCATGGCTATCAGATCAGAGGCCTATAAATCGTTAGAAGTGGAAGCATCTGAAAATTGTGGCTCAGGGACTCCCCGAGCCTTGATCAATTTGTCCTTTGTTTTGGAAAGATCCATTCTGAAGAATGAGAAATTGTTGGTATCAATGAGAAAGAATGATCCCATTACCATCTTCCATGGTTTGAAAGCACCAAACTTGAGCATTACACAGTACATGGAGCGCATATTCAAGTACTCTCGCTGCAGCCCTTCTTGTTTTGTGATTGCACAAATATACGTAGACAGGTTTTTTCAAAAAAGGGGTGGCTATCTCACTTCCACCAATGCCCACCGCCTCTTGATCACAAGCGTTATGGTAGCTGCAAAATTTGCTGATGATGAGTAAGTACTTCTTAGCAAAAATTAGATAATTGACTAGCATACACAGGACTATTCATAATGATGGGTTGCAAAATTTGCAGGTGTTATAGCAATGCCTACTATGCCCAAGTGGGGGGAGTTAGCACAGAAGAGATGAACAGGATGGAGTTAGAGTTTTTGTTTAATCTGGAATTTAGACTCTTTGTGACGATAGAGCTGTTCGTGAAATATTGTGAGAAGCTTGATAGGGCAGCAGCTATTGGAGAATATCGGATTCGCCGCCCCATCAGTCGTTATGCAAAGTGAAAAAAATGGCCCAAGAGAGAAGAGTTCAGAAGTAAACTCACCTGTGCCGGTTGTAGCTGTAAACCCGTATCATTGACTTCATCCTACAATTTTTGTAACGTGTAAGCCCAAGGGATATCGGGGTAAGCAAAAGACCCATCTGAAAAAAAAAAAGAAAAGAAAAGAAATACAGTTTTAAGTTTTAACACAAAATCAAACCGTGTGGGGTGGGATAAATAATCCATTGTATGGTGTTTTATTCGATAATATAATATAGAACGCAATGCGCCATACTTGATAACATTCCTACTAAATGACGTCATATACGGGTCGTGAACTATTTGAGTTTAATTTATTAAATATATGATTAAGTTTATTTATTTAGTTAAATAAATAAATTTAAATTTATACTAATTATATAAATAAGTTAATATTAAATTTTATAATTTTAATATTAAAATTTTCTCCTATCCACCCTGTCATATATGATGAGGCCTTTTTACCTCTATGCACATCACCTTCTATCCCTGATTCTAACACTTCCATATCACCTCCTCCTAATGTCACTTCTCCACCACACACCAATGTCATTGATCCTTTCATGCACCTGGACCCTTTTCCTTGTGAGCAACTAAGAAGATCTAGTAGAATGAAATAGGCACCCTCATTTTTACAAGACTATCACTGTAATCTTGCAGATGCCAAAGTTGTTACCACATCTACTTCTACTGTAACTTATCCTATCTCTTCTTATTTATCATATGATGCTCTTTCACCTTCTCATGAAGCTTCTGTTTTATCATTGTCCATTGAGGTTGAACCTGCTACCTACTCTAAGGCTATCAAGCATGCTTACTGGACACAAGCTATACAAGCCGAATTACAAGCTCTAGCAGCAAACCAGACTTGGACCTTGACTGATCTTCCTCAAGGCACAGTTCCTATAGGGTGCAAATGGATATTCAAAATAAAGCATAAAGCTGATGGATCCATCAAACGATACAAAGCAAGATTTGTGGCTAAAGGACACACACAAACCGAAGATATTGACTACCTAGACACATTCTCCCCAGTTGCCAAGATGACAACGGTGAGACTTATCCTATCCTTAGCCTCCATCCATGGTTGGTATTTGAAACAATTAGATGTGAACAATGCTTTTCTACATGGTGATTTGCTTGAGGATGTGTATATGACTTTACCCCCTAGTCTTTCTCCCTCTCATCCTGGCCAAGTATGTAAGTTACAAAAACCTCTTTATGGCCTTAAGCAGACCAGCAGACAATGGTTTGCCAAGCTCTCATCATTCCTTCTCTGTTCTGGTTATTCCCAATCTAAAAGTGACTACTCTCTCTTTGTCCGGTCTTCTCCACAGCATTTCACTGCCCTCCTCATTTATGTGGATGATGTCATACTCACAGGGAATGATCAAGAAGAAATCAATAGAATCAAACAGGCCCTTGACAAGACCTTCGAAATCAAGGACTTGGGTGATCTATAATTCTTCCTCGGGTTGGAAGTTGCTCGAAACTCTCAGGGCATTGCTATTAACCAAAGGAAGTATGCTTTAGAACTTGTAGCAGATGCTGGATTGCTTGCTTGCAAGCCTGCCACCTCCCCAATGGATTGCAAATTTCATCTGCATAGAGAGAATGCTGCACCATTCGATGATGTTCAGGCATACAGGAGACTCATAGGTAAATCTCTACTTAACCACCACACGGCCTGACATAGCTTTTGCAGTACAGCAGCTGTCTCAATTCATGACTAAGCCCACCATTCTTCATCATGTTGCAGCTTTACGTGTCTTACGATACATCAAAGGTTCTCCTGGCCTTGGCCTTCATTTCCTTACTTGCTTTACTATACAATAGAAGGCTTATAGTGATAGTGATTGGGCCACTTGTCCTAATACCCGTCGCTCTATTATTGGGTATTGTAAATTTCTTGGTTCTTCGCTCATCTCTTGGAAGTCCAAGAAACAAAGCACTGTTTCTCGCAGCTCTTGTGAAGCTGAATATAGGGCCATGGCTGCCACCACATGTGAGCTCCAATGGCTAACTTATCTGCTCCAAGACCTTCACATCTCATTCATTTCCCCTGTTTTGCTATATTGTGACAACCAATCTGCTATGCATATTGCGGCCAACCCCATCTTTCATGAACGAACCAAACACATTAAGTTGGACTGTCACATAGTAAAGGAAAAATCTTCCACAGGCATGCTTAAGCTACTACTGGCCCCCTCAGCCTTACAACTTGCTAAAGTCTTCACAAAGCCTCTCTATTCTCAGGCCTATAGAGACATCCAATCCAAGCTGGGCCTTCTCAACATTTGTGCTCCAGTTTGTGGGGGGCTCTTACTCGATGTCACCTACCTTAATTAAGTTAGTTTTTAGTTTCATATTTCCTAAAATTAGTTAGCCTAGCTGTTAGTTTGTTGTGACAGTTACATGTCATCTACTTTGTATAAATACTTGACCCCTTTCTATTTTCTAATTGAAATGAGGTAGTCCAATCAATTCATTTCTTCTTTCTTGTTTTTTCTCTCTCTCGATATTGGATTTCTTGCATAGCAACAACTGTTGCAGTTCTTGGTTTTGATAGCATTAACGTCTTGTTCGATCTTTTCATCGATTTCAGCATTCTACAAAATTCACAAATAATTTGTGTATATATATACATATATTTAATAAAAAGTTATAATTTTATATTATATATATATATTATTTAGTAAAATGTTATTTTATATATAGAGAATTGTGATTTTATTATCATTATCTACCACTTATCTAACTCTAATTTTTTAAAAATCTTTTAATCTCTTCCTATATTTATTTCATCTTGTAATAAGATACAGAAAATGAGATGAACCGTGTCTTCTTACTACCTTGCACTTCCAGTCGAGCTGTCACATAGCATCCTCTATTTCTAAATGTGTGTTGGATCCTCCGGTAAACTATTTCCAATTGAAGCTTAATTAATCTGATGAGTGTAGGGGTGTCAAATGGATGGATTGGTTTGATTTTAGATTGGATCATAATGGATGGATCCAAAATAAACCATTAATCCATTTAAGATCCATTACAAAATGCTTAATATTATCTAATCCATCCATGACCTAATTTAATGGTAGATATTCAATCCATCCATTAATCAATTTTAATGGATTGGATGGATGGATATCCAATCCACTCATTTAAAAAAAAATTATCTCTAAAATTTATCTTTAAAAAAATACTTTAGTGAAAGTGAAATTGTTGAAATAATTTAAAAGGTAAAATACATTGGATATCCATTTGATTGGTTTTTAATTGGATATCCAACGGATATCCAATAGATCCAATGGATATTTTGGTTGGATTACTAACTATCCATAACTAAATTTAATCCATTAGATCCAATCTAATAAAATACATTATTCTAATTAGATGGATTGAATTGGTTTTAATATGGATGGATTAAAAATTAATGGATTTTTTGTCAACCCTAGATGAGTGCACTAGAAAATAAATAGCCATTTAAAAGGGTCGTCATTCAAGTAACCTTAAACTTTTACATATTTAATAACACTTCTGTTATTCTTCTACATGAAATTCTACCCCTCTCATGCACATGTTAACAGTGTATAAATTATTAATTAACAACATATATCAATTGCTGACAAAGTGTAGAATCTTATATATAATAAAAAAATATTTACTTTTTTCATTCTTAAATAATAATAATTTTTAAAAATTTATTTTATTATAAATTATATGTCACGTTTAAATAATTAAAAAAAATTTATTACTTATTTTCAATTTTATCCTTATTTATTGTTATCTCTATTTATAACATTTTTCTCTCTCTTACTAATTGTTTCTTATTTTCTTAAAAATAATGTTGTCAAATATCAAATTTTTTTCTTAAGATTTAGTTCATTTTAATGGATTTTTTCAATTAATGTACTTAAGCCTTAAATGACTATTATTTAAAAACGGAAGGAATATGATTCAAGAGATAGTAAAAATCTCATCCACAAAAATCCCAACTACTTCCAATTACTGCAACATGCGCCCCAACATTCTCTCTCATCTTAGAGGCCAACGTCATCAAGTAAACTTGCACCTCGACCAGTTCAATCTTCACAAATGTAGACATTAATTAATAAGCCAACTTGTGGCCATTAACTGATAAAGAATTAAGGTTGGGATTCAATTACAATTTTGTCATAATTTTGCATATCAATGATTTCTAAACTCTTGTTTATTTATGTCTTATATGCTAAGTGTTACATTTATTTAATTGAATTTAATTTCATGTGACAACATTTTTATGACTTGTGCTTGTTGTATGTCAACTTAAAATTACCTTATAACAAGATAATGTTATTTAGTGCGTATTTGAGATAACTGTGAAAATTTGATTATTTCAATAATCGATTATTTAATAATTAAGTTATGAAAGATTGATTATTTCAATAATCAATTATGTTTGAATATGTTAATTAAAAAGTGATTTTAAGTTAATCTGTTTTATTTGGATGATATAAAAAATAATCACTTTTATGCATTAAATTATTAAAATAGGTATAAAATAATTAAAAAATAATTAAATTGATTAAAAAATTATTTGATTGAGAACAAAATGATATTTACATCTCAAAATATAAGGAATAATCTATAATCTAAAATTATAAGTTGAAATTTTAGCATTATAAAAAAAACTATTATAATGCATTAAATTTCTTATAAAACTAAAATTGATTTTACCAAACATAATTAAACATTGTTACAACAAAAAAAAGTATTGATTCAGCTTATAAGCTGAATCAAACACGCTCTTAAACAGAAAGTATTTTGATTTCTTAACTTATTTTCTATTTTCAATTAGGCCCCTTAACAATTACATCAACATTGTCTAAGACACTTAAGAGAAATCATTAATTGTTCTAGTGGAAGGCAATAGTTAATTAGTACAACTTTGCTTAGTGATTCACAAGTTAAGGGACTAGAAAAAAAATATGAAACTAAATTGAAAATAAAAATAATTTAAGAGATGGAAATACCTTCTTTTTTTTTTTGCCTATTTTAAAAAATATAGGACAAATGAAATTTGCAATTTGTGGTTAGGAAAATTTGTTTGTTTGTTTTTTTTTTTTTTATCAAGAGTGGTATTAAAGTTTCTTGAATTGTATAAGGTTGGTTGATAAACAATTAGGTAATACAATGATATATTATTATTAATAGAGGTGTTCAAAATTGAATCAATTGAATCAAAATAAAAAAAAAAAAAAATTGAAAACTGAATAAATTGAAAAACTAAAAATAAAAAAAAAATAAAAATTTTGAAAAAAATAATTGGATTGAATTTGATTTCGAATCTAAATTTGAAAACTGATTTAATCCAAGCGAATTGAACTAAAATTTTATATACATTTTTTAAAATAATATTTTATCAAACAAATTCCTATAAAACCAATACTTATTTTAAACTTTTCAACTATTCTCCAACTCAAACTTAATTATTTCTATTAAATTTGGACATCTATGGTAGGATTAACAATTAACTTGGACTTATATTTATAATTTGAATTTATATTTTGATGAATTAGTTTGATCTTATATTTATTGTACTTTAATGAATTAGTTTATACTTATATTTGATATATTTTAATGAATTTTAATTCTCATATTTTGATAAATTTGATTAATTTATGTATAAAAAAATTATAACAAAAAATAAAAAATTAATCTAATCCAAACTAATTTAGACTGAATTATATTAGATTAAATTTATATTTTAAAATAAACTGATCAGATAAAAAAATAAAAAAATAACTAGATTAAATTGAATGATTTTTTTTTTCAAAATTGATTTAATTCAATCTGTAAACATCCCTTAATTATTAGCACATGAACACAAATTGTGTGCATTTTATTTTTATTGTAGGTAATGTATGGGAATTGGCTATGAGAGAAGCTACACAGCCATAAAAAAATTTGACAAAACACAAAAGTAATTAATGGGTGAAATAAAGTGATTCCTACATATTGAGTTATTTAAAAAAAAAAAAACTGGCCGAATTTCTTTCTCTATTGGGTTCTCAGTGGGCTTTCCCATGAGGCCCATGCAATGCGTCGTTGTAAATTGATCCAGGTTGTGCAAATATTCGACAACAATCAACAAGTGAATAATTGATTCAGTGTGACACGAGGCTATGTTTAGAAGGATGTTAAGAGAAAAAGTAATAAGGAATGATATAATAAAATTTAATAATATTATATTTAAAATTATTTTAAAAGAGGGAATAAGATGACAAGTAAGAGTTAATGAATTTTCTTTTGTTATTTAAAATCTCTAATTTTTATCTAAATATTCTACATTCTTTTTTATTAAATTACTAAATAATAGAATAACATATATTCTCTTATTCTCTTTCATTTTATTCGTCAACTTTCTATTTTATTCTATCAGATATATATATACAAACAAAAGACAAACGTGACGGCCGAAGGGTGAAGCGGAAGACTAAAGAAGAAGACCAACAACAGAGAGAAAGAGAGAGAGATCTGCGACTGCAAGAGTGGGCGCAGAAGCAGAAGAAAGGAAGAGCAAGATGATGTCAGGAAAATATACGACGATTGATAACCAGCAGCTTCAAGAATCTGTACCTGTGAGTTTTCATTCCAAATCTATCTTCATTGGATCCTCCATTGCTGTTTCCTTGCTGCTACTAGATCTCACTTTTCCTTCATTCTTGCAGGCAGTTCCAGATCCAGGACTTGTTACCGTCAAGTTCGCAGGTACAATTCCTTTTTCTCTTGAATACTGATACCATGCCCATTCCAAATCCAATTCACACTTCTCTCTCTTTGTTTCCCCACAAGCCCAATCAAATGAACTTGCAGTTTGAATTTGTAGGGTTTGCTAGATCTCTTTTTTTTTTTGCACTGGATACAGATACAAATTCATTTAACTGAATAGATCAGTTTCCGTAAACAGCTGGAAACTCCCCAACTTTCAATCATGATGTATTTCCTTTGCCTACATTTTTTGTTAGTTTAGCTCACAAGACTAGCTGCAGCTGGGTGTACTTTGATATGAGAATCATTTGAATCTGTTATTCGTAGCCTGGATAATCAACACTTCTTAGATGTTCACTATTGGACACTGATTTAATAATAGTTGATCTTATATCAATTTTTTCTTTGTAGATTCAAATCTTCAGACATTTCCTCCATCTGAAGCACAGGGGAAGATTACCGGTGGTTCCAGACCCCCTCGTGATGCTGATGGTATGTGCTAGTTCAGATTGTTCTCATTTGTTTCTTTTTCTGTTTAGTTATAGTAATTGTTTGCAAGGTCAATGCTCCATACATACGAGTTGTCCATTTAGGCATTTAGTTTTTATTGCAATGTGCTTATTAAAATAGGTGCTCTTCCTCTTTCTTGTTATGTTGCTTTACTCCCAGATGCATTTGGCCAGTCTTTTACTTAGAACCCAATGATGAGATTTGGTTTTAGTGGGTGGAAATGTGCTTTGACTGCTCCATGATAGCACTGTGCAAAATTGCAATGAAAATATTCTTAATGGGTAACAGATGCCGAGCCTGAGGATTTTAGTTGAATGCTCATGATAACAGCTTAATAAAGTAGATGACATCATAGGAACTTGGGTTTACAGAAATTGGTGATACTTGATAGGATTTAAAATCTTGCTGTGCTAACATTCCCCTGAATCTAGGTTTGAATTCCATGAACTTGTTTATCCTTATAATGGTGATCATATTTACCTGATATGTGCTGCAATACGTCATGTTAAGTTATACATGCAATTGTCTGATGGCGATGTTAAAAGATGTGCCTGGAAGAGGGAACCATGCAGGCAACATGGATGGATGTGATGTGACAACTGTTAACCTAATTTGTATGATTGTGTTACGAAAAGATAATTGCTATTGCTGACTTAGAGCCAAGACCAGTTCATAAAATGGCTGTCATTTTTTCTTATGTTTCCTTAAATTTGAATCTTTTATGCACATATTTCTTTTAACCTAGTGGATGGTTGATGGTTATTACTTATGACATTGCCTTCTGTACTTTTGGCAATTTTATGGTTGGAGTCATGATGTTTAATTATTTTTCTTGGATATCTGTCTGACATGTTTGTGTCAAATTGTTTCATTCATTTTATGCAGATACATTTTCAAAACCTGTATCTGGTTCTGATGAACCCCAGCAGAGTGGTTGGTTTCGGACTTTTACAGTTGCTGCTTACAAACCGTACTTTGATGTTGATACTTCTGATGTTCTAGAGAGGATTAGAGACTCACTCTTTCCATTTAGAGAAACTTTTAATGAAAAAACTGCTAGCAACCCCGATTTGTAAGTTGACCGTGTCTTTTGCTCATTTAATTGACTGATCAAACTACCAATGCTTTAGTTCTGAGTTCTTACATTTTTCAATTATGACATGGATATTGTTAATATCATTTTTATGAAGAAAAGATGTAGCTAAATTGTTAATATCTTCTGAGCCAAAGTCATGTATAAGACATTAATGAAGAACTACAATATACTAGTGGTTTTGGCCTTTTGGGTTTGTGTTTTTTTTTTTTTTTTGGGGGGGGGGGGGAGGTGGGTTTCTGTGCAACATTTTCTCATCATGAAGACTGACTTTTGAAGTATATCTCCGAAACTAGTATATTAAACAGCGTGTGATGAGTTGTATCACATCACATATAAACTATGATTCTTACCTTTACCCAGTAACATATAAACCTGTTGGCTATAAATTATGGAGTTCTGCATACGTTCTTCAATGTTTTTAGCTGCATCATCTGGTTAGTTCTTTAGTTTTGTACCTGAAAGAGATGACTTTGTATAAGCAGTAGGCTTGCCTAGTTGATCCTTGTTAACTGGAGTAGTGAACTTAATGGTTAACAATAGTCAGTAATATTTATTTGTGATGTAGAGAGCCCACTCCTAAAAGCTTGACTGTTAAGAGGAGAGAGAGCCACTACATTAAATGGGAGTTAAGCATTTCACACCCAGCTGATATGGGACTAACTCCTGCATCAATGCTGTCAAGTTGGAAAGAGTGGTCCATCCACATCGGAGGTGGACAAACTGGACTTTAATGCCAATTGATGCAGGACAGAAGAACGAAAGGAATAAGGAAGTTTCATGCTATCGTTCCAGTAGATGACTTAGGATCCTTAGGTAGATACATTGAACATAAGGAAAATCCTTGAAATAATGTTGATAACTGAAAATATTTGTTCTAAAATAGCTCAGTATAATCACTATGAAAATTACAATAAAATTATCTTAAGGCCAATACATAATTATAGTTTTTGCCTTGCTTGGCTGCTCCTGCATCAATTTGATTCTGTGGCTAATGTTGTTTCTTTTTAACTAGCTTATACTCTATTTAATTATCTGTTGGTTTTGTTTCATTTCTTAATGATGTAATTTTATGGAAGTATCATCTGTGGCTTAATTTCTTTCTACATAAATACTGGTGTCCCGTGTAGAGGATGTTCACCATTTTTTAACTTTGGAGGACAAATGCTTTTATAATTTTGCCATAACAAGGGGTGAATTTTGAGTTGTTTAGCTGTGTGGCACTGACAGCATGTAATTTTTTGAGTTCACTCTAAATGTACACAGATATGGACCATTCTGGATTTGCACTACCTTAATATTTGTAGCAGCATCTATTGGCACATTTGTGACATATATAGCGCACATGCTGAAGAACAAGGAATGGAACTATGACATAAATCTGGTGACTTGGTCTGCTGGTTTGTTTTATGGCTATGTTACCATCGTTCCTCTTTGTCTGTATGTAATCCTCAAATATTGCTCTGCACCAGCGGGCCTTGTCCAACTATTCTGTCTATATGGATATTCCCTGTTTGTCTTTATTCCGGCTCTGGTAAGTTACTGCTCTTCAAATTTTCTCCCTTTTATTTTATGAAAGTATGAAATTTGACATTTTCATCGTATTGTATCCTCAAACCCATTGTTTGGTGCAGTGTATGTCCATTGTGCCACTCGAGATATTCAGATGGGTGATTGCAGGTGTAGCAGGGTTCATGTCAGCAACATTTGTGGCACTTAACCTCCGGGCACATATCAAGTCAGCAGGTAAAAGGTGGTTCTTGATTGTTGCTGGCATTTTTCTGTTGCAGCTGGCTCTAGCCGTTGTACTAAAAATCTACCTCTTCACAGTATCAGTGTAAGAGGAAGCCGGACAGCGTGAATGACACATATATAACGAAGAAATAGCTTTTTGGCTTTTTAGGTTTTCTTTAATACAATTTGTAGATGAAATATAATTAACAGATTAAACTATCGTGTATTGATTCATTTGTGGCAATATAGAGGCGAATAACTTGTGATTTTCATAACTAACAAGCATTTGTCTTTGACATTGTTAGTGCAAATTATATACACACACTCACGTGTGACGTGTGTTTTGACAATTTTTGTTACATACGTTAAATTCTGCTTCTATAAGGAACAATTGTTATTGGGACCGAGTATTAGATGGATGAGTATCTTAACTAGTGGAAGGTCAGACTCTCCATGATTCATTGTTGACGCTGAAGTCTCATTTAAAAACTAATCTTGTTATTTGTTTAATTAAAATATATTTAATTTTATTTAATTTATTATAAAATTATTTTGTATATTACAAGATTTTTATAATTATATATAGTATAATTTGATATCTCTTATTTTAACATATGATATAAATACAATATGGATATTTTGATATGCATAAAACATTTTCCTTTAAGAACCTAGTTACCGAAATATATATATCCAAATGCGAGCGTGTTTGGCTGGGGTTTTGACTTGTTTGAAGAGTTCAAACGGAATGTTTGGGTGTTTTCTTGTGTTGCTTTTGCATGTTTTATTTGACAAATGTAATCATTTTATTGCAAATTCACTTTTACCTCGTATTTTATGCCAAGAGCGTTGATATTCAAATTCAAACCGACAAGGCACACAGCATTCCTCCCAAACAGCAAAATCAACGGCTTTAATTGCACAGCTGAGGTCAGTGTGTGTTTGTTGATGGGTGCTCTAGCAATTCTCGAGGCAACGGTGCTACCTGCTATGGCTCGTTTGGTACAGAAAAAAATAATATAAAGTTTGATAGTATAAAATATAAATATAAAAATAAGAGATATTAGTGTATTTAAAATTATAATAGAAAAAAATTTATAAGAATTTATATATTAAAATCTAATTAGGTATAATTTTATCTTTTAATATTTGATTAAATTATTCATAATTATAGGATCTATTTGGTATATTATATTAATCTTGATAGAATAAGTTAATATAATATATTATAATTTATCAATTATTTAATATAAATATTGTATTATATAAATTTATCCATCAAACTCCTCTTATATATTAAAATGATAAATAGCTTAATCAAATCTTGAGGGATGAGATTAGGCTTGAATGTATGTTGATGTATAAAATCTTATGAAAAATTTTCTATTACAATTCTAAACATCATGGCATCCTTAACTTATGCGTATTAGATCTTATATTATAAGTCTTATACTATCAAAGCCTATTTGATAGGTATGATATGATAAGATTGATTGTATTAAACCTAATAGTATAAGAGATATTTAATAGATAAGTTTATATAATATAATATTTACATCAAAAAATTAATAAAATCATAATGTATCATATTAACCTATCTTATCATACCCAATACAACATGTCAAACAAGTCATACGTACACAAAGTCTTTGTGTGCTGGAACTAGATTCAATTTTGCATAATGTAAATAACTTGAGGCAAAAAATTGTATTGATATCGAATAACTACAATTTTTGGTTTACTAGAGGTAACTTAGAGCTAATTGTGCAGTGAGAAAATTGATTGAGGTGGACCTTAATAATTTTTTTAAAAAATTCTTACAACTAGTATTATAAAATTAATTTTGATAAGTGTGATTGATAAGATTTTAAAAATATTATTACAATTATCCCAAAAATGATAATATGCAATGCTTTGACAAAATTAAATTTTTTTAGATTTTCTTTAACTTTTTGACCCAACCAGACACATAATTTGAGTTGTGTAAGCAACTTAATTTAAATTCAATTAAAAAAAATTATAAGTAAAATCACCTAAATACGATATACAATTTTTCATAGTTATAAAGGAGAAAGTCACGCTATTGAGAATTAACTCAATGGGTAAGATTGATCATTAGTAATTATTTGTAAGTATCATTGTAAGCTTTTACTAAGTTTGTGGCAATGTCATGACCATTAAATGATATAACTTCTTCTCTCCTAAATTTTTATGTTTACAAAAAAAAAAAAAGTTATGAAGGTAATATCAGCATCTATGTTGCGTGAATAAGAGGGAGGTCACATTATGCAGGTAAGCAAATTCTTTTGCATTCACTTTTAAGTCATGACTATATAATCAGGTTTAATTATCATTAAAAAAGTTTTATTATAATCACTAGATATAAAGTCTAACTCTTTAAATGATGTACTAACACATCAGTTTAAAATTTTTTACAAGAAAATGGATTAAATTTAAACTCATAATTATGTCATGAGTATATAATTATGCCTTACAAATTGTCAACTTTAGCACTGCTTGGACATGATTTGGCTCTCAAAATAGTCATAATACAGAGATCAGGCAGAAAATAGATGAAGGAAATGCTCCATGTCAATACCAACTACCAACCGATGACTTTATTTGTTTGCTTCAATAATTTTCAGAGGCAATAATCATATCTAACATCAGCCCATCAAATTAACGCGATGATTATGCCTCCAGAACTTGATTCCAATAGCACTAAGGCGCCCATTAGATTTCAGCAATTCACAGTAGAAAAAGTCAACACAATCTCATGCAAGTCTTGCATCTTGCTTAGTGCTTACGCCAAAATTATTATCTACAACCTAATTTTATTTTCGCCCTGTGCCAACTAAGTTAGAGTATAGAGACAATGCTTTTCCCCAGAAAACTTTGATAACTGCTAGGAACCGACCAAAACACACTGGTTTTGCAGTAATAAATTAATTGGAATGAAGCTCATTGTCACACAAGTCACAAGTCACAAGTCACTAGATCAACTTAAAATAATGACAAATATCTGACACAACTACGCGAGCTAAGATAGAAGCAAGACGAATCCCAAAACTACAGAATCTAAAAGCTGCCACAAGCTAGTCCAAAGAAAGAAAGAAAGAAACCCTATTAAAATACATTACTCGAAACCTTAAGCCCAATAAAACATGGGCTAAAAGATGCCTTTTTACAGTTTTTACTAAAATCTCTTGTTCTTGCTCCTTCAAATTGCAAATAGCTTTGTTTTGTGAAACATTTATATTGTAAAATATTAAGATACCCTAGGAAAAAGTAAAACCAAGTCATACTATAGCCCTAGAAAAATGCTTTGACAGAGCGTGGAGACATTAATTAAGATTTTGGACTTTTAGGGTGAAAAAATAACCAAGTAAAATAAACTAAACGAAGAGTCAAGTCATGATCCTGAAATTGGGGTTTTATAATATGCAGGGTTAGGCTGATTTTGGAACTAGAAATGTTTTATAATAGATAAAGGAATGGTTGGTATCCAATGGTGTACACATTTCACTATCAATGAACAAACTCAAAATTCTGATTTATGAAATGCCCTTATACATTACATGTATGGTCTGGTTTGATTATTACAAGAACACACGCTATGTACGGCACATGGAAAGATGGTCAAACATTAACTGTGATTTGATCGATATTGAAACTAATATTACTGATGAATAATGATATTTTTATGATTTATTTTTCATTATTTTTTATACTCTTCTTAATATCACTTATCATATATATATTTTTTTATCATTTTTTTTACTAAATCACATATTTTTTAAAAAAATATAAATAATATATATACACTAAACTAATGTATGACTAACATTTTACTAATTAACTGAAACACGAGCTTGACTATTTGTTCGCTATAGAGTTCCCTGGCCCCATTCTTTGGCATGAATAGAAGGCATGTGTTTGACACATGGAGGTGCGGAAACAACTATCCCGATTTAAAACTCAGCATACTAAGTGAGCCATAGCCTTCTTGAGTCTATTATGACAATCTAAACCTTAAATCCTTCCCCTTCTCATCACTTTTCTTGTGGAGACCTTTTGATCCCTTCCCTTCTCTTCCTCTTTTTCTGGTGTGTGCCATACACTTATTATTCTTGTTCATTCTTTTCCTTTTTTGGTTCAGAGAAGGCAGAAGAGGAGGAATAGTAATGATCGTTGACGTACAGGTGTGGTGAAGTCATGTCAATTTCAGGGACTCAAGTGGGGTGTCTCTTAATGATATTATTAAGTATTTCAGTTTTACACCATGAAGTATTGGGTGCTCGATATGTAGAAGAAGTGGAACATATGCTCAAGTCTCCAGTATGGAGGAAAAACTTTACCAATGAAACAGATGGAGGCTCTTTCGCCACAGTTAATAGGGAAGTACCTTCCTCTCCTGACCCCCTGCACAACAGGTAGGTAGTTCTTCTAGGCTCTAGCGACTGAATCCTCTGTTCTTACAAGAGCTGTAATGAATATACACACTGCTTCCCGTGGGATGAGTAACGAGATTTTTCTTGACAATGCAAGTTTGAGTAGAAGAATTGTTATTTATTTATTTTTAATTATTTCAAGTGCTAAAGCATACATATGATTTGTTTGTGATTGTTGAGAATATAAGTGTGAATTAGATGTGATATGTAAGTGTGAGTTAGATATATGATAAGAAGTCTTATATTAGAAATAAATGAATAAATTAAAGGTTATATAAATGAAAAAAAACTCATAAACATAATGCTTTAAAATTTTGGATCAAGATGGAAAGTCAAACTTACTTATATAGTTCTTTGCTCAACTCATTTGATACACAAAATAATACTCGTTTGCAAATTGCTATAAAAGATCCTATTTCCAACTCTGATAGTAATGTATCATTAAGAGTGTGTTTGAAATGTTAAAAAATAAAAAATGATTTGATTTGTAAATTAAATCTAATTAAATTTTTTTTTTGAATGTTAAAAAATAAGAAATAATTTGATTTTTAAAATTTCATGAATTTCATTCATTTTATTTTAAAAATTCTATTAAATTTAATAGGATTTATTATGATTTGATTTGATTTAATCAAAGATGTTATAGTATTCAAAAAATTGATTCGCCTTAAACAACCAAGTTAAGGAGTCAGTGCCATCAAACATAGGGAAGTCTAATTTCAAAATCCTTAGTTGAAATGAAGGTTTGTTGTTGGATGAATCAAAGGTTGTATCGTAACCCGAGTTTGTACCCTTGGTTGCTTTCTGATCACAAATCGATTCCATGGAAGTGGTGAGTGACGTAATGGCTAATTCAATCCACTCAAATCGAGTTGTGTTCTGATGTTCGCTATGGTTGAATCAAGTTGAATGCTGCTCAAATGACTTTGAAAGACATTTTACCTCAGCTGATAATTCCCGTCAGCATGTATTCTCATCCATGGGACTCAATGAAAGCACCAAATGTGATAGCAGCCTTGTAATATAATCAGCTCAAATGATAGTAAGGTGAAATGAGATAAAATGAAGAGAATTTTATTGATGTGATAGCTAATAATTGAATCAAGTACTGAATTAACTCAGTTACAAGTAAGAAGGAGAAGAAGAAATACATATGAGCCTCAGGAAAGAGGAGAAGAGAAAATCAGAGAGAAACAATATCACTATGTTCATCCATGACTATTCTTTTCTCACTCTATTCCCTATATACTCTTCATTCTCTCTTAATGCACATATCCCTCCAGCCTACAATTAGGAGCCTTGGTGCAAGAGCTCCTCCTCAATTCAGTTTCCTTGACTTCTGCTCCATATGCCACGTATGTGTTTGTTGCAAATGTCTTTACCCTATCGATTATGTTGTCATGACTTTTATTTTCTTCATTACCCAACTTCACAGCTGATTCACCTTCCAACTCAGCCATAAGATCACTCTCGGTCATGACACAAATCGAATTAATTCACATTTTAATAAATTCTAAATACAAAATTTTATTTTTAAATCAATTGAAATGTTTTTTTTTCAAGTTCCAATAAAAAAAATTAATTTTTAAATCAAATTAATTCAATTCAAATTAAATCAAATCAAATCATTTCTCATTTTTATTCATTCTAAACACAACCTAAGCATATCTCTCAATAATCCTCCACCATCACCTCCTCTCCTTCTAGCAGTAGCTCATAGTCATATATTCAGCTTAGAGAAGAGACAAATGAACCAAGTTTTGATCAAAAGCAACTTCAAAATCATGGCTCTCCTTATGATTCTCCACAAAAAAAAAAAAAAAATCTTTGACCTCCACAGCCCCCCCCCCCACTTCTTCACGAGAAAGACTACGTGCAATTAAATTTAGATTAGTGCTAATTAAATTAAAAATAGTGCTATACAACCAGAAAAAAAAAAAACATTCCCGCATCATTTTGTAAAAAAAAATTGACAAAAATACTAGCTCTAACATTTTTCTTAAGTTTATATCACGTGCTTTGACATATAGATCACTAGACACCGGAAAAATAGAAAGTTTCTTATGAAGGGGCTTCAGTCTATCAGAGTAGAGAGTTCACAATCACGAGGTTGAAAATTTGAAATGCCCTAAATATCAATGACGTAAGTACAATAAAAATACATTAATATCTGGTGGTTGTTGACGATAAAGATGTCTTGAATTACTACCGAGTAAAATAAATTCATTAAATTCATGCAAGATCTAATCATAAAAAAAAACTCACTATTTACTTTATTTTTTAAGGAAAGCTTTAAAACGGAAAGACAACAGATTCGGAAACATGCAGGCCCGTCCGAAGTTCAAAACCTATGACCGTGATTGTTCCTCTGCTAAGAACCAGCCACAACGTTGGCTGCCAAGTAATACCTATCGCCCCTCTACTACAAAACTCGGTTGAGTATTCTAGTCCCAATTTTCCAGACCGTATTCTTCTTTTCAAAAATTTTTGTAATTGAAGTCCGTGTAGATTCAGCTCGATTAAATTGAACATGGTTCAATGCCCTGCAACACAGAAAGCAATAATGACTTCAGAATCCCACACCATGGCGCAGAATATCCTAGCATTTGGGTTAGCGCCCCTTACAAGCAAAACTAGAACATTACAACCAGGGTGTTTCATCTTGAGTATTGAATAAAATCAGCATACGCATTAACCCCCAAAAAAGAAAAAAATATTATACGCATCAACACAGTGAAGCAAGGAAAAAGGTAAGGTTACATGATATGCCAATTAAAGAAACCTCTTGTAACACTTCTACAAAATAGTCACTGAAGATATATAGTTTGAATTTCCAAGTGCATCCTCACGCGGGCTTCTATAGATCATTTTGTTTAGGGAAAAGAAAGGGAGACAGATTATGATGGAGAATAAGACGGGGATCACCTAACCTTCAATTCTGAACTAACTCTTTTCATAAATATCATCCAGACTAAAAATAATGCAATTAGGCCTTTGATTTCTTCCCTTTGGCTTCATTAATTGGTTGGTTCTTGAAAGGTAGGAAAGTTTTTCCACCCATGAATGGTCTGAGGACTTCTGGTATCTCTACACCATCCTCCTTCTGGTAGTTCTCTAGTATGCAGCAAATGGTCCTCTCGGTAGCTGTGAGAGTAGAGTTCAACAAGTGAACATATTGCTTCATTTGCTCATTGCTCTGCAACACCAAAAAAAGATGCAAAAAGGCCAACAATTAAAATTATGAAAGTACATCGATGCATAGGGATGAAATTAGTTAATGTCAAAAGCAAATATTGCTCCGCGTAAAGAACGTCGTGCAAACAGTGCAGACAAAGTCACAGGAAAAGCCCAAGTGCAAACTTTGAGCTATCAAAGTCTAACCATGGCATATCTGCATATCTTAAGTCCCCTTTCCACAAGCATGCACCATCATCACTTTTGATTATTCCCAAAATGTTTAGGAGATCAAATTCACTCGTCAGCTAAATAGAAATTCAATGGAAGATTATACTCGAGAAATATGCTCTTAGAAATTACAATATAGAATGGATATCATGAATTCAGATTACTAGATAAATATATTAAAATATATCAGCCATCAGGCCAGGGATAAATGATAAATGATAAATGTATATGTCATTACTAAGTTGTTGAAAAATGTTAATAAAGCCATCTACATTGATAAATGATAATGATATTTCACGTAGCTGACCTTCTTCTGCCCATATCGAATTTCTAGTCTTCTGGCCTGATAGTCTGTACAGTTTGAACAGGACACTAGCTCTCTATAAGTTTGAGATGCTGGAAACCATGCTTCTAGATCATACTTCTTTGCTGCAGCATCATTCAAAGCACCAGATACAATGGCAACAACTTGATATGGAATGTTTAACTGCAGTAAATAAAATTTAATTATATAAATAAAGGGGATTAAAGAGGGGAAATAAAGCTGTCAATTTAGGTAGGAAATAACCAATACATCATACGTCAATTAATATACAATAATAACGTGCACAAAAAATAGAAAGTGATAAAGCCAACCTATGAGTACCTGCCAGACAATCACAAGCACACAGATGCACTAATACATTTTAATTGAAATCCTACACATCACAAATTAGAAAGAAATAATATTGGGAATTTGGGATGCATTAAACATTACCCTGGTTAGACATGTTTGGCATGTTAAACAAAAATTATGCCTATCCCCATAATATAACGGTAGCCTGGAATTCAGTACCCGTTTTCAAATCATATAGTTATTTGAAATTTGACCTTGTCTAGAGGAAAGGTATTAAACATATTCTAGTTGCTTAATGAGGGACAGAAACATACTGCTTTGTAAAAATCTTCAGAGTTCTTAAGCATTTCCTCGTGCATGTCCCATGATTCATTGTCATTTGGGCTAGTAATGCAAAACTGCTCCACTTTCTCAAATTGGTGAACTCGGAATATTCCTAGTGTATCTCGACCATGAGATCCAGCTTCTTTACGAAAGCATGATGAATATCCAGCATATCTGCCAAAAGCATATTTCCAAAGTTAAAGACAATGTAGTATTCCTATGTTACCATGCATCATCAAATTCATATTACCTGATGGGTAGCTGGGAAGGGTGGATCCAATCATCTAAATGATAAGCACAAAGGGGCTGCTCAGCTGTTGCAATCAGATATTTGTCATCTCCTTCACCAGTTACCTGCATAATAAATACTCAATATGCTCAGATGAAAATTTTAAGCTTTAAAGATTTTGAATGTCACACTACAATAGGGCAATCAACACTAAAAGATTAAGCATATTAACCAGTGATACAAGTGATGCAGACATGCATTTATCTGATTTACTCAAGTCAAATAATTGAAATTGTAAATAGAGGCAGTACTAACATAGACCACATCCCTAAATTGTCGATAAATAATCAATTCATCAATCAACATAGGAATATTACCTTGTAAAGTTCTTCATCAAATTGGGCTAATTGAGCACACTTAGACATGATGTCTTTTCTCATGAAGAAAGGAGTATACAATAAAGTATATCCTCTTTTCTCCAAGAAATCAAGGCCAAAGTTGATTAGAGCTTGATTAAGACGAACGCCATCTCCTTTAAGATAGAAACCTCTACCTCCAGCTACATCAGCACCTATTATTATGTGTGAAGCAACATGACATAAATGGATTAGGATACATTGAGAGCCAGAAATGCACGCACTTGTGGAAAAATAAAATAAAATAATAGATGACTTGAACATGATTTGAATAAATGAAAATGATACCTTTCTTTGTATCTGCTATTTCGAGGAGCTCAACTAGATCGACATGATTCTTTAGTTTAGGCTCGACTGTTTTCTCCCCCCATGTTCGAATGACGGCATTGTTAGCCTCATCATCACTGACTGGAACAGAATCGTGGACGAGGTTTCCAATAGTTTCCAATTTAGAATTCAAGAGTTTGAGAGTGTCCCGAACTTCAACCTCTTTCTCTGCTATCAGTTTCTTAGTCTCCTCCGATTCACTAATGATCTTAGTTGCATCTTCACCAGCCTAATTAACACACACTTGGCATAAGTTACTTATGAATTCGTAGGAAAATGAATCTGAGAAATTAGAAAGGGAAATGAAGATGTCACTGACACGCTTGAGTTTAGAGACTTCCTTGTTGATCTTGTTGAACTCTTTGCGGAGATTCTCCAGCTCAAATTGACCTGCAAACATTGAATGAAATGAGATAGTGAAAAGGGAAACAACAAGTGGTGATGGTGAAGTGAGTGGCGTACGCTTTCGCCATTCTTTGTCGAGATCGATGACGGCGTCGACAAGATCGACGTTGGCGAAACGACGGCGTTGAGATTCGCGGATGAGTTCGGGGTTGTGGCCCTTTTCCTCCCTGAACAGGTAGATGTCCAACATGTCTGGCTACCAATACCAATACGATGACGGCGCTTCCTCAGAGGCTCAGATCTCTTTTAAGTGGAACCAACGCCACAGGCACAGGGTTTAACAAGGTCTGAAAGACACAAAAACGAATTAACTAGTTAATAATGGAATGTTAACGTTTTTTATCTTCTTATTTCTCCTCTCTCTCTCTCTCTCTCTCTCTCTCTTTCCAAAATTTTATTAATTTTAAACTGAAAATATCATATTTGAATTCAATAAATTCAAAGTTAAATTAATAAGTTTTTTGCTATTGAATATTTATTGTTGGGCTCCTCATATAAAGAAATTGAAGATTAATTTTCTATTGTTTATTTAAAAATATGATGATTTATTGAAACATAATATTTACTTGAAAATATAACACCTTAATTTAAGTACAAGATTCCTTTAATGTGAGCATGTGTGTAAATTGAGTAAATAAATATATATTTATTCTTAGAATATTTAATGAGTTAAAATTATTATACACTTTAAATTTAATTTAATTGGTCACTTTACAAATAACCTAATTTTAGAGGAGTTTTTTCCTAATTTTAATCACTAAAGCAACAAAATTGATTTATCTTATCAACTTTCTGTTTATGATAATCGTGTGATTTGAGTTTAAATATAAAAATTTCACATTAGTAGACAATTTGTAATATTATTATCTTAGCTTGTCAACTTTTTTTACAATTGTAAAGTTACAAAAATTTTGGTTAAAAAAAAAATAAACAGGAGATCTATAAATACAAATCCAAATCATACATTTGTCCTGGGCAAAAGAGAATTAAGTGAGGAGTTAAGATTTAATTATTAAAATAATTCAAAACGTAAAACATTTAGCAAAATTGATATATATATATATATATATATATATATATATATATATATATATATATATATATATATCATATATAAATAATTTAGTATAATTTTTCTCAAAAAGTAATATCTTTTTAATAAAATCATGAGGTGTTTCCACACTCTTTTAGTAAATGATTAATCCTTGCTTAGATGCTAATTTATCTTGAACACAAGGTATTTTTAGTAATTTTTTTCTTTGGGAATTGGGGGAGGAGCTTTGATTAGAATATCTTTATAAATATTATTACGAGACTAACTCTTCCTCGCATACTATTACAACTGCTTACTACTGTATCTAATCTTTGTTAATACTTCCAGCAAGTTTTAAATCCTTTCAATACAAATAAAGTTTGTCTATGTAAAACTTGATTTGCCAAGTCAACCACACCTCATGATTAATAATTTAATTTTAACTCACATATGGGCACAATAATAATTGAATTACACTTATAAGAGAAGACAAAATTTGGAATTCCAAAAAAATAACTCTTATATTTTAACATTAAATAGTGTATACATTTCTTTTCACATATTATTTAATATTATTCATTATACATATTTTTTTTTATTACTTTCTCTCACTCAATCACATTTATTAAAAATTGTGTAAATATTAACTACACCCTTAAAAAGGGTGTAGGATGATTATTTTTCCAAAAAAAACTACCAGAGTGCCTAATCATATGGCTTCATCCCGAAGAGATAATCTCACACTCAAAAGATGTGATGATTGGGGAGCCAAAAAATAAAAATGTTAGTACTCGGACTGCTACATATGCAGAGCAAGGGTATGGATTAAGACTGAAAACTGGTGGATGTTGCTTCTTGTTCTGAACTATTTTAATTAATCTATTTCACTAAGTGTGAGCTAATGTGGCTCCACCACCGATTCTACATATGGACGAAGGAGGAAGTGGAAGAGAATACCAGCTAGCAGAGTACACTATCTCAGAAAGCAAGAATGCAAGTGCAAACACAAGATCAGAAAAGCAAGAAGAATGCAAGTGCAAATAGAAGGAGAGACCAGCTCTCTGAAAACTTAACCGGGCGGCAATGCCAATAAACAAACTCTTAACCACTTATTAGGTCTCTAACAATCTGTCAACTCGACCATATGAAAAATTATATATCGAAATCGCCTGAAATTCTGTATAATGCATATTGATCTCTAAATTAATGTGTTCCCTATTTATATCCATTAAATTAATATACATCTCTAGAATTGACCGAGTCATATCAAGAATTGATTGGAGAGTGATATTTTTTACACACGACGGGAAAGAAAAAGGTGAAAATAAGATTTAATTTCAGGACCTAGGACCTCACAAGAGGTAGCTAGCACCTTCCTTCTAAGTTCTCAGAAAAATCATGATACAGGAATATAATAAGTTGCATGCATATTAACGATTAAATCACAATAACTATAGGACTCATTACAAGCAGATTATGTCACTGTCATGTGAGAAATTATAGAAGAGTTAGACATATAACACCACATAAGTTAATTCCTAATTAAGTTCATACTACATTTACAAGAAGAGGAATGAAATTCAAAGTCCACCTAATGAAGCTTAGAAGAAAGAAAGCGCTCAATCTTGGTAGTTCATCAGCACAAGAATCAAAGCCAACAGCAAGAACTCCATCCACGCAGGATTAGCAAGCAGAGAAGTTGCAGCAGAGAAACTTCCAGTGGTTGTGTTGGTAGTGAGAACAAGAACCATCCAATCATTCTCGGAACCAAGCCCTGCTCCTGTGTACTTGGAATTGTTGAGATAGCGTGCATAGCGATCAGAATGAGTGTAATTAGAAAGCACAACAGTGGATTCCAATTTGGCTTCACAAACGGGGAGAATGACCCCATCTGTGGTGGTGTTAATGTTAATGTCACATTTATCTATATGCTTATGCAAGTTTGGGATTTTGGGGTTCCCACCAGGACCAGCCACGTATTGATTAACCTTTTGTGCATTTGTGCTTCTCGTAACTATAAAAATCTCTTTTAGTTGAATGACTCATTTTTTAATTAGAGTTGTGTCATAATCTTTATAAAAAGATGATGATTTGACTTTCTTAAACTTTGAAAGAACTTGATAATTTAGGTCGGTCATAATAATTTATATGATAGAATTTTCACTACTCTCATCGGGATGTTTATGGTTGTAATTATTATTCCTATCTTGAGTTTCTTGCATGCGTTGTAAAATCAGGTTGGTTGATTCTGTTTGGGCCCTGACAGCGTCAGTCAATCTTTTCATGACTCTCAATATTCTTGTCAAAGTATCATTTTGTAAACTTTGTATTTATGAGTGTTTTGATGTTATATCTCCTTCACAGTTATGAACAATTAATATGATCTCTCAATATTCAGAGGTTAATATAGTTATAATTTATAAAGATGTATAAAATAATAAAAACAGTTATCACGTAGAAACTTAATATAGGCAAAAATTTCATTATTTAGTACCAAAAATCGACGCTCTGATATCAAAATGTAACTCCATTACTAAAATAATAGTTCTAAATATATTCATAATAATATTATCAATGAATTTACTTCATAAAAATTTACAAACATAAATTAAAATTGAAATAAAAAATATATAAAAAATAAGTATCCACAAGATCCACAAAGTTGATAAATAATACATATCTATAACTTTTTAAATTAAAATCTCACACTAGTTGTAATGTTTACTTAGAAGTATATATACAGATATTTCTAATAATTATATTCTCCTCCTTTAGAACAAGAGTCTATGCTTAGTCGATCTGAATAATGATGACAAAAATATCATCCCCTTTTCTCCAAAACAATAAATAGAGTGAGAATTGAAAATTATAGAGCTTATAAAAATGTTTGAAAATACGCCAGTTTCTCCTAATATAAGATAAAAATCTCATACCTCCAGCTACATAAGCAACCAATTATTAGCATAACAAAACGATTGCATAAATGATTAGGCAATACAACTTTATATAATAACATGAAGCACTTATATGGAAAAATAAATTATCAAAAATAATAAACATCACGATTTCAAAATTGAAAATGATTCCTCATCTTTGAATCTGCATTTTACTTCATTTTTTCGACATGATTCTTTAGTTTAGGCTCGACATTTTTCTCCCCCAAAACCTTCACTTCCATAGAAAATTCACCCTATCTCTAATGTTCACTTTAACTGGAACATCGTGGACGAGGTTTCCAAAAGTTTCCAAAACATACTTACATTAACTAGGTAGCTAACATAAAAGGAAATTCATTTCCTTGTCTCTCAATTCACTAAATGATCTTAGTTGCATCTTCACCAGCCTAATTAACAATACTTGGCATATATATCACAAATAAATTCATCATATACAAGTCTATAAATAAATTATGGCAATTAAATAAAACTCACAAAACTTAGAATCATTAAATTTAAATGTTAATTCTTCAAGGGACCAACTATGATTTGAAATTAATTTAATAATTTTCTTAATAATTCATATCACAATCCATAATTTGTCAGGTTCTCATCATAGTTCATATTTTGTCAAGTCCTCGTCAGGATCCATAATTTGTGCTAATTCTGATGGTGCATTCATTGCACAAAAATCTTTTTGTTGCAAAAATCAAAATAAATGTCATAAAATTGCTCAAGTCAAGATAAATATAAATTATAATAAAGGTCATATAAGATTGCTCTCAAGTCAAGATAATTATAAAAAAGTCTATGTAAATCAAGTACATATATTTATTACACAATATCATGAAAATATTTATTTCACTTAAGTAATGAGTGATATTTTAATTTATTATATTAATTCCATAAAAAAATCAACATTCAAATTATAATAATTCTAAATTTTATCAAATTTCATAAATAATTTAAAACTAAACAAATATTAAGTTTTCATAACATTATATGTGCATAATAAATTTAACAAAAAAAATAATATGTATAAATATTAAAATAATAAATTAACTAACAAAACATATAAATATATTAAAAATTGTGATTTTTTTTTTTTAAAGAATTCAAATCTTACCTCTTACAAAATCTCTCTTTTTTTCCTTCTCTTTCTTACTTTTACTTTTCCATTCTTTCCTCCCCCTTTTCCTTCTCTCATTCTCTTCTACGTTTTGTTTCCCTCAGTCAGCAAGTCAACAATGTATACCAACTTTCTTTCTCTCACTATTTCACACTTTAATTACTCACTTCTTCTCTTCTGTTTCTTTTTGCTTTCACCGAGATCCCACCCCCTATTTGGATCAGAATCTTCTTCTATTATCAAAAAATAAAAGCTGTCCTATTACTTGATGAAAAAGAGCAACGAAAGGTAAAAAAAAAAAAAAACAAACAATGGATGGGGTAGAGACCGTGGAATTTGACAACAGAACCTTTCTTATTTTTTGATAACATGAAAAAATTCTAATCCCTAGTCATAGTTACCAATTCAAATTATTACATTATGGATCAAAATTCTTTTAAATTTTTTTTCTTTCAAATAATTAATTATAAGATAGAGAAAGACACAAAATTATAAAATAAATTTTATAAATTTCAACTAAATTTTATTAATAACTTTTTTTTGTATCTTTCTCTCTCATACAATTAATTAATTAAAAAAAAATTAAAAAATCTTAATCCATTATATCATTTGCTATATTACACTCAACTTCTACATTACATCATTGGCTAGGTTCCACCATTAGTTATTGGTGCACATAGCCACCCTTTATCATCGTTTTTTTTATATCTTTAATAATGATTAATTTTATATTTTTATATTAAAATAATAATTAATTTATAATTTTTTATTATAAATATCTGCTTATAAATATATCTATTGAAATATTTTTAATCACTTCTTATCAATAACAACTATTATAAAATAAAACTAAATAGAATATTCAAATCAAAAAATTTAAATTTTATTCTTTACAAAATATTTTTATAAAAAATAAGATGTTACACTAGGTACTTTTATTAGTTTTTTTCTTTGGAAGGTGGGGGAGGGACTTTGATTAAAGTATCTTCGTAAACATTCGTATGAGATTAACTTCTCGCATACTATTAAACTTACTTACTACCATGTCCAACCCTTATTAATACTTCTAGCAAGTTTTAAATCCTTTCGCTACAAATAAAGTTTGTCTACGTAAAACTTGATTTGCCAAGTGGACCACACCTCTTGATTAATAATAATTTAATTTTAACTCACATATAGGCACAATATTAAGTGAATTGCAATCATAAGAGAGACAAAATTTGGAACCCTGAAAATGCTACGAGTGCCTAATCATATCGCTTCATCCCGAAGAGATAATGTCACACTCAAAAGATGTGATGATTGGGGAACCAAAAAATAAAAATGTTAGTACTCGGACTGCTACAAATGCAGAGCAAGGGTATGGATTAGGACTGAAAACTGGTGGATCTTGCTTGTTGTTCTGAACTATTTTAATTAACCTATTTCGCTCAGTGTGAGCTAATGTGGCTCCACCACCGATTCTACATATGGATGAAGGAGGAAGTGGAAGAGAATACCAGCTAGCAGAGTACACTATCTCAGAGAGCAAGAATGCAAGTGCAAACACAAGATCAGAAAAGCAAGAAGAATGCAAGTGCAAATAGAAGGAGAGACCAGCTCTCTGAAAACTTAACCGGGCAGCAGTGCCAATAAACAAACTCTTAACCACTTATTAGGTCTCTAACAATCTGTCAACTCGACCATATGAAACATTATATATCGAAATCGCCTAAAATTCTGTATAATGCATATTGATCTTTAAATTAATGTGTTCCCTATTTATATCCATTAAATTAATATATATCTCTAGAATTGACCGAGTCATATCAAGAATTGATTGGAAAAATTCTTTAGATTTCAACCAAGTGATATTTTTTACACACGACGGGAAAGAAAAAGGTGAAAATAAGATTTAATTTCATGACCTAGGACCTCACAAGAGGTAGCTAGCACCTTCCTTCTAAGTTCTCAGAAAAATCATAATACAGGAATATAATAAGTTGCATGCATATTAACGATTAAATCACAATAACTATAGGACTCATTACAAGCAGATTATGTCACTGTCATGTGAGAAATTATAGAAGAGTTAGACATATAACACCACATAAATTAATTCCTAATTAAGTTCATACTACATTTACAAGAAGAGGAATGAAATTCAAAGTCCACCTAATGAAGCTTAGAAGAAAGAAAACGCTCAATCTTGCTAGTTCATCAGCACAAGAATCAAAGCCAACAGCAAGAACTCCATCCACGCAGGATTAGCAAGCAGAGAAGTTGCAGCAGAGAAACTTCCAGTGGTTGTGTTGGTAGTGAGAACAAGAACCATCCAATCATCCTCGGAACCAAGCCCTGCTCCTGTGTACTTGGAATTGTTTAGATAGCGTGCATAGCGATCAGAATGAGTGTAATTAGAAAGCACAACAGTGGATTCCAATTTGGCTACACAAACGGGGAGAATGACCCCATCTGTGGTGGTGTTAATGTTAATGTCACATTTATCTATGTGCTTCTGCAAGTTTGGGATTTTGGGGTTCCCACCAGGACCAGGCGCGTATTGATTCACATTTTCACATGGCACGTCCTCTATTTCATTTGCTACCTCATCAGCTAAACAAGATGCCTTTGCAACTAGGTTCAGGGGTGGGAGTTTCAGCGTCTGCCTGTAGCTGTTGATTCCCTTAAGTACACTGTCCTCATCTAATGAAACCAACCATGTATAAGATCACTAATAATAGTATAAATTAAAGAAAATAACTGGGTTTTGAAGAAATATCGAAGAGACTTTTTTTTTTTTCTCTATAAATTAACACATCGAAGGAAAGCCATTAGGATAGGACATTTAGGTTGAAACCACATTATCACCATTATTATAAAAAAAAATAAAAAATTAACAGATTGAAGAGACATATATATCTTTGATAGTATGGTTATTCTTCATGCTTGATTAAATTTGTGGAGCGCAAGAGGGATAAATTTGGTTATATGTTTCATGCATAACTAAGATGCTTCAAGTAACTGAAATAATTGTCTTTTTTCTGGATAAATTAACAGAAGAGATACAGAATATGAAAAATAATTGAATAGATCAGACAGCATGTGCGAGGGAGAAAAGAAGATCTAGAGAGAGAAGGTACCATCACAGTGCGCTGGACTAGAAAGGAGTAGGAACGCAAAGACAGGTGCAAGGAGGAAGAGGCCAAGTTTGAAGGAGGCCATGATGAGTTTGATTTGAGTCCCAAAGGCAACACGTTCTGATGAATTGAACTTGACAAGATAAACTTGAGAAGAATACAGTTTGAAGAGATGGAGCAAAAATTGGTGCCTAAGTACTGACAGGTGTCAATTGCTTGATCTTCCACGTGGCTGCCATGCAAGGTAACAAGTTTAAATCCATGAATTGTTAGGGTCGATAACTGCTTACTGCTGTGCTGAGCCAAATCCAAACCACCTTTGCAACTTATTTTGTTTGTTTCTCTTTCATACGTAGAATATACAAGATATACTTGTCTTTCAGTTTTTGCTCGAAGATGGAGCCTTTTACTTCGCTGTATCTTATAAATACATATCTATAATCTGTACATACACCTAGAACATGGTGACATTATAACGAGTTCGATTCAGTTTGTTTCAGAGGAAAATTCTATCCTACCTCAAGTGAAAATATTAAAAATATAAAAATTTATAAAAATATTAAGTACTGATTAACTTTGTGCACTAACTTTAAGTACTTCAAGTTTAGGCAAAAAAATTCTTGTAGAGTAGGTAGTGCGACCCTTGTTTGAAATTAAAGGATAATCACACAAAACGAAGAACAAAGAAGACGCACTAAAAAAAAACCAAACCTTGCAGTTGTAGCAGAGTGGCCGTTTCTACAGACGTGTCCACTGCATGCAATCAATATGACACGTCAACACCTCCTTCTGCCACTCCTCACCGCGTGGCATGCTCAAATCCTTTACAAACAACATGTGTATATCTGGATGCCGTCATCACCATCACACGTGCAGCCATCAGCAAAGTGCCCCACTACTATATGTTCACACTTTGTTCATCAAGATTGTTAACAAGCATCTCCATTTATATCTTGCTTTCATTCCAAAACCCCCATTGTCACTTGAAGACTCACTTTCTAAACCACATTTTCAGAAACTCAGAACTTCCCCATCTCTGTTGTGAGAATATGGCTTCCGGTGAACAGAAATTTCCCCCTCAGAAGCAACAGACACAGCCTGGGAAAGAACATGCCATGGATCCAAGACCCCAATTCACCTGCCCTCACTACAAGCCATGCAATAAACTTCAAGTATATATCAGCGTTTCCCCACATTAATACATTAATTGGCTTTTGTTATTCACTATAATTCAACATTTTTTTTAAAAAAAATTCTCAATTTAATTAGTATTGTGTGTAAAATTTCAGGGAAAGATAGCAGTAGTAACCGGGGGTGACTCTGGAATTGGACGAGCCGTATGCAACTTGTTTGCATTAGAGGGTGCAACTGTGGTATTCACGTATGTGAAGGGGCATGAGGACAAGGACGCGAGGGACACGCTGGAAATGATAAAGAAGGCCAAGACTGCGGATGCCAAGGAGCCAGAGGCCATAGCAGCTGACTTGGGTTTTGATGAGAATTGCAAGAGAGTGGTGGATGAGATTGTGAATGCTTATGGCCGGATTGACATTCTGATCAACAATGCAGCTGAGCAATACGAGTGTGGATCAGTGGAGGAGATTGATGAGTCAAGACTTGAGAGGGTCTTCCGAACTAATGTCTTCTCCTATTTCTTCATGACCAGGTAAATAAAAGAAAAATGTCCCATCATTTTTATATTTGTTTAATGATGTATAAGTATCTGGTTAACTATGTATATTATGAATTAGTAATTATTAGTAATCTATTACTTATCTTGTACCAGATATTTGTAATAATTAACTAGGTGTGAAATTGGTCTAAAAATTAGAATCCATTGATTCAGATTTAACTAACCTTTTTATATATATAGGCATGCCCTCAAGCACATGAAGGAAGGAAGCAGCATTATCAACACGACATCAGTGAATGCATACAAGGGACACGCCACACTGCTGGACTACACGTCCACCAAGGGTGCCATTGTGGCCTTTACCAGGGCCCTCTCGCTTCAGCTGGTGAGCAAGGGAATAAGAGTGAATGGGGTTGCGCCTGGACCCATCTGGACTCCATTAATACCAGCCTCTTTCAAGGAGGAAGAAACTGCTCAATTTGGTGCGGATGTGCCAATGAAGAGAGCTGGCCAGCCTATTGAGGTTGCTCCCTCCTATGTGTTTCTTGCCAGCAACCAATGCTCCTCTTACATAACTGGCCAAGTCCTCCACCCCAACGGTGATACTTGTATGCTTTCCAAGTTATATTTTACACCAGAATCAGGTGTTTTGTACGTTGTATGGGTTTTTTAACATTTTTTTTTATCCTTTTCAGGTGGAACCATTGTGAATAGTTGATGAAGGATAAGTGATACTCGAGATCGATATGTAATGTTTTTGAGGTTCTTGTCTATGCAAACTATGTTACGAACGGTTAGCGCCGTACGATGTGCATGAATATGTAACTCACCACTAGCGTCTCTGTACTTTTTGCTTTTTCAAATGTAGAAACCTAAGAAAATAAATACTAGTACTTCTGTGAAAGTATGTGCAAGTATAATACAGATCAGTATGAAAGATCAAAATTAAGTTTGGTTATAGAACTTCGTGTTGCCTGAGTGGCTTAATCAGACGTCAATTTAATTTCCTGTTAAACTATCCACCAAAAAATACAATGTCACACCGGATCACGTATAATCCTGAAATTCAATACATTTTACCCTTAAGTTTAAAGATGAGGTCATGAGGATAAGGATTAAGGAGACATGAATATATAAAATAATGGAAAATGTTACACCTACACTTGAAACCCAGCCCTGGCCTACATATTTCCATTCTCCAAATTTTCATTAGATACAGTAGCTTGAAACAACGAGAAAACAACAAAATCCACTTGTTTCCACTGACGATAGGCAGGACTAGGAACCAAGACATCATTGGAATCGTGAATAGACTCAGGTGGTGGTGAAGCTTTGTCTTCTACATGATCATAGACATTGAATCCCTTGAGAATAGAAAGAAAGATTCTACAAGCATTTGGTGTCTTGGTGAAGTCTGGTGTTAAAACAATATACTTGCGGATAATGAAGACAGAGGGGGATGCGACGTAGATTGGGACTAGGAGACATTGTGGAGTGACCTTGAGAGGAACTCTCTCTTGAGCTAAGTAGTGGGACAACAGAGAAAGGTTGAGGGAGGAGGAAATAGGAGAATGGGTAACTGATACCATGAAGAAGTGAATGATGGTATATAGTGAATCCTATTAATGATGTGCTAGATTACGTATACAAGTTACAGAAAACTGATCTTGTAGTACAAAAGCACTTGGTAACAAGTATATAAGTCTTGGATGGGCCAGTCCACGCTCCCTATTGACAACCATGTTCTGTATCCAAATCTTTGAATTTATATCCTCCAATTTCCGTTCAGGATAAAATTAATCCAAAAATAGAAAAGAAAACGTTACACAAGATGTTATAGAGAAGCATATATTTTCATGCTATTTATTTGAAGATCAGACCTTTGTTCATTGATGTCACTCCTTGGAAAAATAAAAATTCAAAATCAAGATGAAGCCCCAAAGCTAATTTCAACACCTTTCCCGCCAATTCCAGCAATGAAACATTGGAACCCGCATGACTCCAGTTCAGCAATTACTTTTTCAACAACTGTGCCTGATAACACTGATTAAAGCATGTCAAGGAAGAGATATATACGAAATTGAGATTAAAGAATGTATTCAAGATACTTAAAAGCTATAAAATCATGTTGGGTTGCAGGGAGTAAAGAAAAAAACTTCGGTTTCTGTTAGTATAAAGAGTTAAAAGACAAGAAACCATCCACCCCCGCCCCCAGAATCCTGGTTGGCTTTCTAATCCTATATGCCTCTCTCAAATGAAAACAAATAATTTTTCTTCTACATTAGAGCTTTAATTACCTAAAGAGTATGTAAAGAAAGACAATTGTGATATTAGAAGTTAATGTAGCTCGACAGTGTGGGGAACAAAGGTGAGGTGAGCAAGATAAAATGGATAATTGCGCAGAGTGTCCTCCAAAAAATAAGTCTTCACTGTCACTAGCAGGTGTTCTTGTCACGCTTGTGTGCCTATATATGTCTATGTAGGGTTTTATAAATGTCTCTATGCATATATACACAACTGCATGCATATCTATCTGTCCAGGCAGCACAAACACGCTTGTGTGTCATATGACAAGATCCACCCTCCAGGACAACCCTTTTGGCAGAAAGTAAGAGATATGTTTGCTACGCATTTAGGATGACTAAAGCATAAGCCAAAATAACGTAGGTTATCAACTAAATGTAAACAAGAAAATCAATAGAAGAAAACCAGAAATATAATGGAAAACCTTAGAAGCACAAGGAAAACAAGATAATAAGTGAAGAGGATACAGGTTGGAAGCAGTGTCAGAACACAGCCCCCACCACCAGCTCCTGTCAATTTGGAAGCTAACTTGTACTTCAATGTTGTTCGAAGAACAGTTTCTATTGTGGCATGACTGACCCCCATACACTGGAGCAGACCTTGATTCATTTCCATTAGCTCTTCTATCTTCTCTTCTTTCTCAGTTACAGAGAGATCATCTGGTGTGGGTGACTGGAGAATGGCAGTCAATTCCTTGCTGATAGAATCGACAGCACTAAACACAAAAGCCATCGCATCCGGGTGCCTTAGCATCCTCTCTGAAACACCAGCCACCAATGCTTTTGTGTTTCTCCCTATTTTGGTGTTAGTAATGAGCATTTTAAGTGATAAATTTGACTTCATATGTGTCAAATTACCAGACTTGAAGCTGATAATGTTACCTGATAATAGTAATTATTGAGTGACTTGCACATTCAAAGGCAATAACTTACATATGTGAAAAAAGTACATGATAATTAAACATTTCAAAACAAATCACAATTTGTACAAGTATAATATATACCTCCCACCTAACAATATTTTGTATGTCTCAAATCACTTGTAAAAACCAATAGCTGATGACCTTAAATTATTCCTCTAGTGCTAAACAAATTATAATTAATTCTAGGTGAGACTATTGACAGACCCACTAAAAGAGAAGAACTGCTTGTTCCCATAGCTTTTCATAAACACATAAAAGCATTTTTTTCATCCTTTCTCCTTATATGAGGAGAGAAAAGCCCATCAATTATATTCCAATTCATTCTGGCAATACAAAAGATTCAAATTGTAATCATTAGTAACAAGAACAAGCAGAAAGACATGTTCCAAATATTTAAAAAAATAAAAAAAACAATAAGAGACAATGGAATTTTGTAACAAAGCCATGGCGTACCATATGTGCTTACTGTGTTGTCAATTCCAGACGGCTTTCCATGAATGATCTTCTCCCCTTCAAAAGCCCATTTATTTACCAAATCAAGTTCCTTCTCCCCAATAGACAGCCATCCTTGGTGGTTCACATCCACAGAAACAGAATCAGTGAAAGCAAGCAGGGCAGCCGCCAGTGCCACACAGAATGCTGCTGATGAACCCAGGCCTGAACCCAGAGGAAGTTCAGAAGAGACAACCACAGTAGCAGGCTTACATCTTTATAAAAAGAGAGAAACAGAATCAAAATGAAAGAAAGAAAGAAAAAATATCAACTGCAAAAAGTCAACAAAATGGATTCAGACCCTTGAATAGATGAGTATAACCAGAGAAAGGCAGAAACTCCAGAAGCAAGTCCAATTTTGGCCTCTGGTATATTTTGTTGTTCAACTAGAGCTGCAATTGACCTGGAAGACTCCACGGAGCAGGAAGTAGGCGTTGATGATAGCAGAGTAGCTGATTCAGGAAAAGCTTCTCTTATTCTACTAATTGGCCAGGACAACTCTAATGCCGTGTCCTTCAGCAGGAGTTTCAATGAATCTTGATCGTCTGTCACATAAATGATAAATCCAAATTGAATGAGAATCCTAAAGAAGTGCATTCTATTGCTTGAGAAGTGTTAGGAACACACTCTCTAACAAATTCCTTTTAACACACTCACTTCTATCGAGTCACGTCACACATTAAAATACAAATAAAAACTTGATTACACCTTAATCGAGTTAATTACATACTAATTGAGTTGATTACACATTATTCGAGATTGAATGTGTGCTTTAGTGTGTGACGTGACTCAACAGACAAAGAGTGTGTTGAAAGAATGTAATAGAGAATGTGTTAGTAGCATTTCTCCTATTACCAATATCATATTTAGAAATTCTTATATACTCCTATCTCTTGTTCCATTGAATGTGTAACAAATCAATCATTAGGTATAACATTAAAAATGCAGTTAAAGTGGAAGAGAGTAATGGCATATGTATACAGCGTTAGAGATTTCTTTTACTCTAGGAGTACCTAAGAATCTCTCGTGAACATTATCCTAAAACTAAACGAAAAAACGGTCCTATTTCTCAGTCCTACGTTTTAATCTTATATTGTAATAGGAAAATGCATACCCCAATGTCAAATTTCAAAAAAACATTTCAATCAAAATTAAAGAGGTGTTGTTAGCAAAATGGATCCAATGGGGGAAAAGAGAGAGGGAGTACCGGAAGGAGTGGGGATGCGGAGGGAAACATAGGTGTACAAGTCAATGGAAGAGGCAACAGCGGTGGATCCATGAACTACAGCATGTTCACCCGACAAAATAATCTTCCCTGGAGCTCTGGCTTTAACCTCCATTATCTATTATCTATTATGATGTCTTTCTGATCTATTTCACTCTTTCTCTTTCACTTACCAATCCATTCCTTCTCGATCTCATCCACGTTTCTACCACGCCCAACAAGGTTGTCTTTGTTCCCGTTCCCTTTTGTTTTTGGTCTTGTCCTTCAATATTAATATGGTGAGAGTGATACAGCCCGTGGGGGGTGGTGGTGTCCTGTTTTGTATTTGAGTCGAGTCCGGACTCGAGGTCCATGCGCAATGCGTGGGACTTAAGGGTGATTTGGCCATTTTGTAATTATGCAAGTTCATTTCTATAAACAAAAAGACAAATTTCACATCTCCACATTTCTCAACTTCACAACTCGGGTGGTTTTTTTTTTTCTGAGAATTTTAATGATATTACGATAAGTTTAATATCTAAGATAAATTGTTAAATATTTATTAAATTAAATTTATAATAAATATTTTAAATAATTAATAATTAATAAACTACTTAATAATTAATCATAAATATTAAATTCTAAGAAAAACAATAAATATCATTTTTTTCTTTTTTAATTCCCATCTTGTTGGCAACTTATATTACCTAATAACTGCAAATTATTTTATGTTAGTTATTAGGAAGTTAGTTTAAGTTAGTTGCAAAGCGGCTATTCCTGTATAACTGAGCTATTGTATGTATATAAGCATGTTGCTTAGAGCATGTTTGGATTGCAGTTGCAATCTTCAAACGTAAGTTTGCTCTACCTTGAACAACGTGTTTTTTGTTTGGCAAATTGTAACTGACATTTTATTCAATGGAAAATAGTCTTCTAACGTACGTTCACCAAAAGCAAGATTTTCTTGTTTTTGTGTTGAAATTTGAGATAAAAATTTGATCTAACTTACTTTTTAAATAAAAGTTTCCAAACATAAATTACGTTACTACAAACTTACTTTTAACCAAACTTAAGTTTACAAACACACTTTCAACTAAACTTAAGTTTACCAACTGTAATCCAAACACACACTTGATCATCTTGTAACAAAAATAAAAATTACATTCATTCAATACAAAAAAAAATGCATTTCTCCATTTTTGTTTTCTCTCTGTTTGCTATTATCAACATGGTATCAGTCGCAACCCGTTTCTACTCCAATCTCTCTATTCTTTGCATTTCTGCATTTTTGTTTTCTCTCTGTTTGCTATTATCAACATGGTATCAGTCGCAACCCGTTTCTACTCCAATCTCTCTATTCTTGCGCGATTTTGAGTTTTTTCGCCATTGTTGCGATTCTGAGCTCTTCACGTTATTGTTGTGATCTTGCATTTCTGTCTTTTGCATCAATTTTTAGGGTTTTATTTGCAATTCTGCTCCTCTTCCTTGTTCATCATTCATGGTGACTCAAAATTATTCTGATTATCTCACAAATGCTGCAAATCCTTATTACCTACATTCGAATGAGAGCCCTGTTATAGTTCTTGTTACTCCCCTTCTTGATAACAAGAATTACCACACTTGGGCGTGTTCCATGCTAATCGCCTTGATCTCGAAGAATAAAGAGAAATTCGTTGATGGAAGCTTTTCGAAACCTTCAGTTTCAGATCCATTGTTCGCTCCGTGGACTCGGTGCAACACGATGGTACTCTCCTGGATCCAGCGATCTACTTCTGAATCTATTGTCGAGTCTATTCTCTGGATTGACACTGTTGCTGGTGTTTGGTGTGATTTGCGAAATTGCTATTCACAAGGTGACATTTTTCGTATTTCTGATATTCAAGAAGATTTATATCGGTTTAGGCAAGGAAACCTAGATGTATCTAATTACTTTACACACTTGAAAGTATTGTGGGATGAGCTAGAGAATTTCAGACCTCTTCCACATTGCAAATGTTCAATTGCTTGTTCTTGTGGTGGTTATGAATCAATGAAGAAATTTCGCTAACAGGACTATGTAATTTGTTTTCTTAAAGGACTAAATGAACGATTTTCTCATACCAAATCGCAAATCATGATCATGGATCCATTACTAGATATAGATAAATCCTTTTCATTAATTATTCAATAAGAAAGGGAATTGCTTAGGTCTGTTCATCATCAAGATACCTCTAAGAATTCTATGGCTCTTACTATCAACACTTCACAAGCCAATTATACTGGTTCTGCTTCAGGAAATAAAGGCAATTTTGCTGGTAAAGGAAGGGGACAGAATTCATATGGCAGGAACCAAAATTCAGGACCTACACGAGTGTGCACTCACTGTGGAAAGTACAATCATACAATAGAAACTTGTTATCTGAAGCATGGATTTCCCCCAAGGTACAAATCCAAAGGCAAGGCTCAAGCAAATAATTCTGCCACTGACTCTAGAAGCACTGTAAATCAAGAGTCAAACACAACCATCACAGTTTGGTTTCACTCAAGAGCAGTTCCAAGGCATCCTTACTTTGCTGCAGCAATCAAACATTACTCCAGCATCCAAAGTTCCAATATCCAATATTACAACATCTACATCCACACCTAAACACATGACTAATTCAGTAATCACTACACCATTAACTTTCAATATTGGTTCCACAGCCACCAATGGTAAGGATCCTCAACCTAGATGATTGATACAGGTGCCACAGACCACATTTCTTTTAATCTTCAAGCCTTTACTAATTTTAAGAATATTTCACTTATTCATGTGTCATTGCCTAATGGTTCTCAAATTTTTGCCTCTATTTCTGGTATTGTTCCCATTTTTGCTTCTTTGATTCTGCATAATGTATTCTACCTTCCAGATTTTAATGTCAATCTTATTTCTGTCACTTGGTTAACTCAAACCAGTGATTATTCTATTACTTTCACTAAAAATTCTTGTCACATTTTGCAGAATCCTTCTAACAAGATGATTGGTATAGCTAGACTACATGGAGGCTTGTATGTGATAGGATGTGCACCACACAAAGTTGCTGAGAATTTGTGTTATTCAGTTGCAAATAATTCTTTTCATCTTTGGCACATGAGGCTAGGACATGTTTCTGATTTTGGATTGTAGTGCATTTCCAAACAGTTTCCTTTTATTCCATATACCAATAATATAGCCTCTTGTGATGCTTATCACTATGCCAAACAAAGAAAGTTATCTTTTTCCTCATAGTAAAACTACCACTTCTGCACCTTTTGATATCTTGCATGCTGATATTTAGGGTCAATATGCAAGTCCTTCTTTTCTTGGTCACAAATATTTCTTAACATTAGTTGGTGATTTCACTAAGTTCACTTGGGTTATATTTCTTAAAACCAAAGATCAAACCAGAAAATGTCTTCAAAATTTCATAGCTTATATTGAAAATCAGTTTCATACTACTTTGAAGTGCTTAAGATCTGATAATGGTAGTGAATTTGCCATGATCGATTTCTAACTTTCCAAAGGTATTCTCCATCAAAAATCATGTGTTGAAACACCCCAACAAAATGGGGTAGTGAAGAGAAAGTATCAACACATTTTAAATGTTGCTTGAGCTCTCTCTTTTCATTCTCATATCCCTCTTACAATGTGGAATTTTAGTGTTCAGCATGCAGTCCACCTTATAAATAGATTTCCAACTTCTATTCTGAAATCTAAATCTCCTTATGAGGTGTTGTATCGTCAATCTCCTTCCATGATCCATCTTAAAGTCTTTGGTTGTTTAAGCTATGCAGCCACATTGCAAGCCCATAGAACTAAGTTCAATGCAAGAGCAAGGAAAGTTGTGTTTCTTGGCTATAAAGAGGGAACTAAAAGTTACATTCTGTATGACCTTAACTCTAATGAACTCTTTATATCCAGAAATGTAATTTTTTATGAAAACCAGTTTCCTTTTGATTCTTCTTCAACTCTCAATAATAGCAATGCCTCTGTTGTTCCTACTCCAATGCCTGCAATCACTACCCATCATCTTAATGATGCTTCTTCATCATCACAATCTACTGCTCCACCAACCCCTACTGCAGTCCATACCACTGTCAACACACCTCTCCCTATAAGGCAATCCACCAGATTCAGAACAAGACCTAGTTATCTACAAGACTATCACTGCAATCTTGCATCTAACAACTATTCCAATGTGTCTTCAGGTACTCCTCTATATTCAATCTCCTCTTTTCTTTCTTATGATAAATGTTCACCAGCTTATAAGCATTTCTGCTATAATGTTACTGTTGTTTCTAAGCCCAAAACCTTTGCCTAAGCCTCCAAATTTGATTGTTAGAGACAAGCAATGGATGCTGAGTTACAAGCTTTTGATCCAAACCATACTTGGTCTATTGTTGATCTTCCTCATGGAAAAACCCTATAGACTGTAAATGGGTCTATATGATCAAATATCATGCCAATGGTTCTATTGAGTGGTACAAGGCACGTTTGGTTGCCAATGGCTATACTCAAATGAGGGGAATTAATTACTTTGACACCTTTTCACTTGTTGCAGAGTTAACTACAGTTCGGGTTTTATTGTCTTTAGCAGCTATTAAAGGTTAGCATCTTGAGCAATTAGATGTCAACAATGCCTTTTTGCATGGTGATTTACATGAAAAAGTTTACATGACTCCTCCCCCTGATTTTGTTCTTTCCAATCCCTCTCAAGTATACAAATTGCACAAGTCTCTTTATGGTTTGAAACAAACAAGTAGACAATGATATTCTAAACTCTCTTCTACACTGATTTCACTTGGCTATATTCAATCTCAAGCTGATCATTCCTTATTTGTGAAGACTGTTGGTTCCAATTTTACTGCATTACTTGTATATGTTGATGACATAGTATTAGCAGGGGATAACCTCAGTGAAATTCAATTTGTCAAATAATTTTTGGATAACAAATTTCGTATCAAGGATCTTGGTCAGCTTAGATTCTTCCTTGGTCTTGAAATTACCAGGTCTAAGTCTGGTATTTTGTTGAATCAAAGGAAATATACACTTGAGCTTTTGGAGGATTCTGGTGCTTTGGCTGCTAAATTATATGTCACATCATTCAATCCCACCACTAAGCTTTCTGCTGATCAAGGAGATTCTCTAGCTAATGCATCTTCTTATAGGAGATTGATTGGAAGGCTGCTGTATCTCACTACTACAAGACTCGACATCTCCTTCTCTGTATAGCACCTCAGTCAGTTTGTTTCCAAGCCTCTACTTCCACATTTTCAGACTGCACAAAGAATTCTCAAATACCTTAAAGTCTCTCTGTAACACCCTCCCTAGGGTATCACATGTCTGACTCTCGACTCATAATCAAAAAGAAGTTCGCACAAAGTTTGAGTTATAAAAGATGAGTTTTAAAATTTCTTACTTAGTGAAAAATCAACTTATTGAAATTTATAAGTAATACTGAAAAAAATATTTAAACTGATTTAAACTCATATAACAAATACCACTTAATATTTAACAATTATTCCAAAAATATAAAACTTACAGACTTTTTTTTTCTAACAGTAGTAACCCTATGATAGGTTCTACTTAATAGCACGGTATAACACTAACGTTAAATCTTAACATATTCGTTTCTTCTCTTGTATCCAACTTGATGCATCAGAACTCTACTCTTTGTCTATCCGGCATATCTTCGAACTTGAGACAGCCACTCTTCAATGTTTTCATTAATCTCTGAGTATCTACCATTAGTTTCTTCTTGGAAAACTCATTTTATCTATTACGTATTTATTTCACAACATAAACCTAACCAAAACATAAAACAAGGAGGTGAGACCACCTACACCAATACCAACATGGCGGCACAGAGATACCACAAGCAGCATATCATACAGATAGATCATACCACAATTATGATCATACCATCAACATTAATCAACTATCATCATCCAATCATTTATCAGTTCAATTATCATAAACAACAATTGTCATAGCCAATATTCCTCAATTAATATATCACACAGATATGAACGTTCAGATTATGCATGTGCACAAGACTCGATTTCCTACTCCATGGAGTTAAACTCTGGTAGGAGAAATGATCGAAAAGATCATGCTGTACCACATACCTCGGCACCACGTCTTTATAATCCTCATTTTGATTTTGCACATCTAGCATATATAGGACAATCTTTATCAGATCTTGAATGAGAATAATGTCTCGGTCAGGATCATCGGTGTGTTGCATCGGTCTAACATACGGGAAGAAGCGCGACCAACTACCCGTGTAAGCAACCCGCACCCCGATGCCCCCAAGGTCAACAAGTGACTTACACTACGCATATCGCACCCACTCAAGAGGTGTGTTTCTAAGCAATCACCATATCCAAATTCTCATCGGACCATTCCAATGCATGTATAATGCATCAAATACCAATCACAGGTATATCTCATAATTTCTCGGATATAGTTTTATACGATGCACGAATATATCGGTCAAGTCAACCACAAGGTCATTCTTTTCAAATTCATTTGTTCAATTAAATCATATGCCTCAACACTACATTTTTTTTTCAATGCATCTAAAATGCACCACGTACAATAATAGGCAAAACTCGTTGTTTTCACAAATTACAGTATGGATACTGCATTTTAACAAGAATCATCATGTTATTATGTTTTTATAGTCATAAAACACTTTTGTCATGTTTTCACAATCGCGTAACATTTACATTGCGTTTTCACAATTCCACAATACTTACATTTGCATTTTCAAAATACCATAACACTTTTGTTACGTTTTTAAAATTCCAAAACGTTTTATTACGTTTTTCACAATACCGTAACACTATCATTACGTTTACAAAATTTCATAACATTTCATTACGTTTTCAAAATCTTTTTAACTCTTACATTGACTTTTAAACCACGTCTAATTTTTCAACGTTTTTCTCAATCGCGTAAAAATATACATTTCTCAAATCGCATAGTATTTTTTTACTGTTTCAAAATCACGTAACTTAAAAATCATTCTTTTAAGTCGCGTAAATCATTTTCCATCATTCTCAAAATATTTAAAATACTTTCCAAATCACATAATGATTTTCCGTCATTTTCACAATCACGTAAAAATATTCTATTACTTTTCAATCACGTGGATGATCTTTCAATGATAGTTCAAATCATGTAAAAATATTTAAACATAATTCAAATCTCGTAGAAATATTTCAATGTATTTCAAATCGAGTAGAAATATTTTACTGTATTTCAAATCGTTTTTAAGATACGTAAAATATTTTTCAACACTTTACAATCACGTAAAATATTCCTCAATATTCCAAACATTATTTTGGACTTAAATAAATCAATATTATTTTCAACATATTTTTCAAATTGTGTAGCTTAAAAATCACGTTTTTAAGATACGTAAAACATTTTTCATCACAATTTCATTACAGAAAATATTTCTTAATCTTCAAAAATTCTTTTTCAACTTTTCTCAAAATAATATAACTTTATACTTCAAATAAATCAAGGCATTACAAGCCCTCAAAAATCGTGGTACTTAGCCATTGAAACCATCAAATATCTTTCATTCTAAATTGATATGATTTTACACAAACAAAACCATTAAATCTTTGTTTTCAAAACCGAAATACCGATGGTCATAAAAACCAAACCCATTTGTTCAAATTCATTTTTACTTTCTTTACAAATCCTTTTTCACTTTCTTTGCAAATCCTTTTTTCACTTTCTTTGCAAATCCTTAAAATCCAGGTTTCATTTTTTTTGAAATCAAGTTTAATAAACACTTAGAAACTTTTTACACAAAATAAATCAATAAAATCCCTTTAAAAAACGTGTTCTTTATCTTGAAAAACATATCCTTTGTTCATTTTCCATGCTTTTCAAATCAATCCAATTTTATTCTTCCATGAAAATATTAAGTTATAAACACCTATGTTGAGGTGTCTTGGCCGAAAATTCCATAGCCTTTAGAACCAAGGAAATTCATTTTCTCCACTTCATAATTTTCATTTAAACAAATCAATTTTCTTATTCTTGAAAAATTTCGACATGAAACTCTAATTATGGGCATCAAAACCGTAGCCTTTCCTTGGCTATTGGAGTCAAAAATTGATTTCCTTTCCATCAACACATCATGGCATACACATACATATTTCATCATAAATACTATAAGCATGTCATATACTCATCATGCATAATATAAGCATACCATCAAAGTCATAAAATCATGTATAGCATATCAAGCATAGACAAATAATTAAAACACATAAACACCCACAAATAAATTACAGGACCATGGATATGAATCCTCACATGGATTCACTATCCATCAAATATAAGACCATCTCTCACCACCATACTTGGTTGGTGAGATGGATCTCCTCTTACCTCTTGAAGATCCTCAAAACTCTTTGTTTTGCTTCTTTTTCAAGTCTTGTACCAAGGGTTTCTTAAACACAAAACAACACATATATTTATTAGTATCTTAAGCTTGAATAAGAAAACCATGGATGTGCATCATGGTTAGAACCTTGAAAATCAAAAGAAAAGTGAAGAGTAAAAACTTCACCATTAAAGCTTCAATCTTTAGCTTGAAGAACAAGGTTGAAGATAGATGATTTAGAGAAAATCTCCAACATAAAAATTACTTAGAATATCATGTAGATTTAAGATCTATGGTTGGATGAAATTAAAAAGGATTGGATGGTGATTTTGGATGGTATGGCCGAAATTCCTCTTGAAGAACAAAGATGAAATTTTTTATTTTTGTAAGAGAAAAGCTTCTTAGACTTGGTTAAGACAAAGGATGAAGTGAAAACACTTAGTTTTCCCTTCCACAAATTTCGTGAAGCTCCTTGGAAAAATTCCTAAAAATCGTAAATAAATGTTACAATCAATAACAAGTGTAGAAATAGGTAAACCATGGTTCAATCATGGCTTAGAAAATCAAAACTAAAAGATTAGATGAAGAAATATGAACTTTACCATTTTTGGTAGAAACTTGAAGCTTGGATTTAAAGATCAAGATGAATGATTTAGAGAAAACTCATAACTAGAGATGTTCTTAGAATAAGGTAAGGATTCAAGAAACTAGATTGGATGAAATTTTTGAGTGATGGAAGGTGTTCTTGATGGTCATGGCCGAAACATAGAGGAGAAGAGAAAGGAGAGAAAATTTTGCTTCTTGAAAATGAACAATAATGGCCAAGAATGACCAAGACCGCTAATAATGGTCTTCAAACTTTTTTCTATGTCCTAAAGCTCCACAAAACCGTCCCCCCTCTTCATATGCATTCAATAAGTGACCATAATAATTAGTCACCATTTGAAGCATTTCTAGCCATTGATTAATTCAATGGTTAAGATTTAGATAGACTTTAGGTGTAGCTTTAGATTAAAAGACTTAATCTAGGTCATTGGATCTTTCTTCTTTAAATTCTAGTCATTGGATGTGTCTCCAAAATGAAGGGTCAAGATTAATTTCCTTCAAACTTTAAATCAAGGTCATAATTAGTCTTTGTCCTTTTTAAGACTAAATCTTCACCATTGATTAAATTTTCATCCAATGGTCATAAATGATTCTTGTTACTTTTTAAGACCAAATCTCCACCCTTGATCAATTCTAAATCCAATGGTTGTAAATGGTCATAGTCATTATATAAAACTAAATCTCTATCCTTGATTTAATCTCCATCTAACGGTTATAAATAATCCTATTTACTTTTAAGATCAAATCTCCACCATTGATTAAATCAAGATCAAGTCTCCATCATTAATTAAATCAATGGTGGATATCAAAACCACTAATATTGACTTAAGCAATATAATTTCTATTTTTATCTGCTAAAACCCCACGAAAGATTATATTTACTGTATTTTTATCGTCTGATAAATAAATACAATACAAAATACAGTACAAGAAAATTTTAGAAACTTTTTTCGGATTTAGGTTTAGTAAGATCCCCTGTCTCCGTCTAAACAGTACAAATTTTTCTATGCGTAGAAAAATTTTTACTTTGCGGGACCCACCTGGACCCATGTAAGGTCACCTGGGCCCACATAGGATCACCTAGGCCCACATACAGTCAAAAAAATTTATAATCATCCATAAAAATCACAAATATTAGAAAACATATGAAAATCAAGTCAGATTATTAAAAATAATTAACAGTCAAGAGAAATAAATATTTAAAGATTTTCTCTGACCCAAAAATTATTATTATCCTGACACGGAGTAAATCACTCAAAACGATCAAATACGCTGACGGAATAAACAAAATAATTTTACAGTGCACAGAAATTACTAAACAGTAAAATTTTGTTAACTGTCAAAATTATTGTTTAAGAGATAGGAAATTCAGGGTGTTACACTCTCCAGCTAAAAGGTTATTTTTCTCTGCTTCTAGCTAATTGAAATTGCACGGGTTTGCTGATTCAGATTGAGCATGTTGCCCTGACACACGACGTTCAGTCATAGGTTATTGTGTTCTCCTTGGCTCATCCCTTATATCTTGGAAATCAAAGAAACAAAGTACAGTCTCTCGATCATTCACTGAGGCTGAATATCGAGCTTTGGCCTTACTCACTTGTGAATTACAATGGCTACATTATTTCTTCAATGACTTGCACATCAATTTCTCTCAACCAGCTTCAGTCTATTGTAATAATAAATATGCAATCTACCTTGCTCATAATCAGCTTTCCATAAGAGAAGCAAACATATCAAACTTGATTGTCATGTCGTTCAGGAGAAGATCAATTCTAGGCTCATCCACCTCCTGCCCGTGCCATCTTCTTCTTAGTTGACAAATATTTTTACTAAACCACTTCATTCTACTTCCTTTCTTTCTATTTTGTCCAAGTTGAAACTTTTGTGATATCCATAGTCTCACTTGAGGGGAGGGTATTACTTAATAACTGGAAGTTATTTTACGTTAGTTATTAGGAAGTTAGTTTAAGTTAGTTACAAAACGGTTATTCCTGTATAGCTGAGCTATTGTATATATATGGGCCTGTAGCCTAATCATCTTGAAACAAAAACAAAAATTACATTCATTCAATACAGAGAAAATGCATTTCTTCATTTCTATTTTCTCTCTGTTTGCTATTATCAACAACCTAAATCGTCATAAGTTAAATTGAAGTATGGTCCAATATCACTCTTAAAAAAAAAAACAATAATGCAAGGTGTGACGTGCATTTTGCTTTATTGGGAGAGGCGTTACTTATTAGTTACTATTTTTTAAAAGATTATTATAAAATATTTATTATTAAAGAAAAATATTATTTTTATAATATTGTAACAATTAATGCTTTATTTTTGTCATCTGAAAAATATTTATAGCAACTTATTTTCCTTTTAATGGTCTATATTTTATTATTTTTTTTGTAATTTTCCCATTTTTGTAATAACTAAAATTAACGCTTCTTTTTTTGTCAATCAAATTATTTTCGTAGTTACGTAATCTACATAAAAGGCACTTGTGTATAAGGGCTCAAATCCCCCCGTCTCTAATAAAATACAAGCTAACTAAAAAAAAGGTAATTGCAGCAGTAATTTGTTTTCCTAATTGAATTTTTTACTAGGAATAGGATTGGGGACAAGATGGGAAAGCACATGATTAAATTCCTTGTATAAAAATTGTCTATGGTTATAGTGGTGAAAATTGTGGTGGGGGGGTGTATTTGAAATTAAAGAAAAAAAATGGAATTGGAACAATTTTATAAGAAAAAAAATGAAGTGCTGATTTTTTATTTTTTATTTTTTCAAGTATAAAAGCATGCAGAAAAACAGTGCCCTCTTTCTCTCTCTGTAGCTCTCGAGTCCTAAGTCACTAATGAAAATACAACTAGTTACAAGTTACAACTCCTTGATTATATAAAAGCAATACATATACTTGTGTTTTTCTTCATCATCATCTATCCTTCTTACCTTCATATAAAGTCACAATCTAAATTCTAAAGCAACGAATATCCAACAGTGAGGAATGCAGAACCGAAAATTCTAATCCTACTATCACTTTGCCACCAGAAAAGCGAAGTCCAATTTCTTGATCATATTTTAGATCTCTTTTCCTTATAATATGTCTAAAAGGCTCAATTGAATAAGCAAACTCTTCCCTTGCCTTCTCCAAATCGTAACAAGGTGGCTCCCTCATGTCTGCCTTAAAAGAAGAAGAGGAGCATTCACCATTCTTTGGCTTTTCACCCAAAACAGGCATAGGATCAAACCAAAATGACTCTTTCTTGGACAACTTTGCATCATAAGTTTCACAAGTATCAACATCATAAATCAATATATTTACCGGAATCCAAGACTCCAAAGCTTTACGGCTACTATCATTCATGTGTCCTAGAATGTATTCTTCAAACTCCTTGGAAGGTGAGATCTTGAGGCTATCCCACCGCATACGATCAGTTGTAAGCTTGATTCTAAATGGCCACGGATCGCTGGTTTTTGGAGTACTCTTACATGCTTCCTGTCCCTTGTTGCCATTGCTACCTTGTGAGACATTGGCCATGCCAACTTTCAACGTTTTCTCTAGCAAGGAAATGACTCAATAAAATGAAATGGTATGAGAAACAGGCCATTCTAATCTCTTCCTTATATTGTGCATTCCACTTTGCCAATGACTCTTTGTCTGGACATCTAATATGCATGGATTTCCTGAATAACTCATTAGTCATTCACGTTTAATTTCTTACCTTGTTGGATTTTGTTTTCATCCTTGGGCAGTGCCCGTTATGGTATCAAGTGCAATTTTGGTTTTTACTCTCATCCAACCGTGAATTTGCTGTTGCATACTAGTAGTAGTACTTCATTCTATGAATCCAAACTCCCGCTTATCTGTCTGTAGGAACTGACAAATTACAGAAATGTAAATGTAATGATGTCTTGTACCCTCTATGCTCGAGGCACGTACTGATTCCTTACAGATTCAAATTCATCTTTCAAGCGCTATCTGAAGCCTATATACAACACAAATTGATGACGTATATCCTAGTCTACAAACATTTTATTCCAATAATAAAATTCTTTTTCAAGTTTAAAAATATCTCGTTTGGAACTCTTCTGCCAAAGAATGGTAAGTCGTTCAAATATTTATCAAATAAGATGCTCATCAATATGCTTCTCTGGCAGCTTATTCATTTCATGCTTCCAGATTAAACATTTTGGCTCAATTTAATTTCCTGTCCATTTATAGCAACATAATGGAGAATGGATACATACCCATCACTTTAATGTTTATTTCCATATTCATTCCCATGCAACTGTCAAATTGAAACAATTTATTCACTTATAGCTTCCCAAAAGGGAGTAATCTCTATATTAAACATGTCAAGAATGCAATAAATTTTTTGTATTCTATATTTTAAAGGACTCTTATTTCTTCCTAATTCACTTACCATTATAAATCAGGAAAAATAAAATAAAAGGAAGAAAAGGCTGTACATTGCTATGTCATGGTCCTCATGGATAGCAAGCAATGAAATCTTTGCTTTTATTGGCTGTCATTGCAATGGCAATTGTGGTAACGGTGGTGGTAAATTTCATGATATGAAGAAGATGTTATAGCTGCTTTGAAGTGATGATGGCACAAGTCCTGAATTCCTGATAGAGATGGATCAAGCCAGTTGGTGGTATCATGGGAATAAACCTGCTGGTAGATTTATATCTCCCATGTAATAATAGTCTTGGTTTATTTTTGGGGGCACCACAACACACCCTAATATAAGGGCATAGTTTTACCATAATAATAATAATAATAAAAAAATTAATATAAGGGCATAGAGGTGGGATTGTGATCAGCTCAATAATTGAGGATGATACACCAAAATACCATTCTCTCTCTGTTAGCAAAATGCAAAACTATGAGTGAGTTAAAAAAGTTGCATGGGCTCATAGTCACAACCCCAACTCTTAAAAGTATAATCCCCTTGAGCAAGCTTATTGACTTCTGCGTAGATTCAGAATTTGGGGACATCAATTACGCAGACTTAGTATTTCGCCAAATTGATGCCCCTAGTGTTTACATTTGGAACTCCATGATAAGAGGTTATGCTAACGGTGACAATCCAAGAGTGTCTATGCTTCTGTATAGACAAATGATACAAAGTGGTTATTCCCCAGATCATTTTACCTTCCCATTTGTACTCAAGGCAAGTTCTGTAATTGCAGATCAAGATTGTGGAAAATGCATTCATAACTGCATAGTGAAATCTGGGTTTGAAGCAGATGCCTATGCTGCTACTGGGTTACTTCATATGTATGTGTCATGTGCAGATATGACATCTGGGTTGAAGGTGTTTGATAAAATTCCCAAGTGGAATGTGGTTGCTTGGACTTGTTTGATTTCTGGGTATGTGAATAATGATAAGCCATCTGCAGCTTTGAAGGTGTTTAAAGACATGGACCATTGGGGTGTAGAGCCCAATGAAATTACCATGGTAAATGCTTTGATTGCCTGTGCTCGTAGTAGAGACATAGATACCGGGCGATGGGTCCATGATCGCATTCGTAAGTCTGGTTATGATCCTTTTATGTTGACATCTAATAGTAACATCATTCTTGCAACTGCTATTCTTGAAATGTATGCCAAATGTGGTAGCTTGAAGACTGCAAGAGACCTGTTCAACAAAATGCCTCACAGAAACATTGTTGCTTGGAACAGTATGATTAATGCTTACAATCAGTATGAGAGGCATCAGGAGGCGCTAGATCTCTTTTTTGATACGTGGGCCTCTGGCTTTTATCCAGATAAGGCTACCTTTCTCAGTGTCCTAAGTGTTTGTGCCCATCTGTGTGCTCTGGCATTGGGACAAACTGTTCATGCTTATCTATTGAAGAGCAGCATTGCAACAGATATTGCCACGGCAACTGCTCTTCTTGTCATGTACGCCAAGACTGGTGAATTAGGAAGTGCACAGAAGATTTTTAATAGTTTGCAAAAGAAAGATCTGGTGGTGTGGACTAGCATGATTAATGGTTTAGCCATGCATGGTCATGGAAATGAAGCATTGAGCATGTTTCAAATAATGCAAGAGGATAGTTCTCTAGTCCCCGATCATATTACTTACATTGGAGTTTTATTTGCATGTAGTCATGTTGGGCTGGTTGAAGAGGCTCAAGAACATTTTAACCTAATGACAAAGAAGTACGGTATAATGCCAGAAAGAGAGCATTATGGTTGCATGGTTGATCTTTTGAGTCGGGCTGGTCATTTCAGAGAGGCAGAAAAATTACTGGAGACAATGTCGGTACAACCAAATGTTGCCATATGGGGTGCTCTTTTAAATGGCTGCCAGATTCATGAAAATATTTTTGTTGCTAATAAAGTGAAAGTACGACTAACAGAGCTGGAACCTGGTCAAAGTGGAGTTCATGTTCTTCTATCTAATATATATGCTAGGGCTGGCAGATGGGAAGAGGTAAATATGACTAGAAAAGTGATGAAGCATAAAAGGATTACAAAGGCAGTTGGTCATAGTTCAGTTGAAATGAAGCTGTTAAGCTCATGATCATCGTAGGATTCCTTTTTTAGTCTCAAATGATATAGAATTTATTGGTGGAGTAACTACAACAGGGAATAAGCCAGTATCCAGGTATTCTCAGGTGTTTGAAATGCAAACTCAGAACCTTTGTCCACCGGGGCATTTCTCCATCTCCTTTCAGCTGCCAGGCTTAGTTGATCCCCATCATTTGTCAGGTAATTTTGGCACTGATGGGATTCTTGAAGGAATTGTTATGAAAGGGAGACGTGCATGATGTCAAAGTTCTGTCTGATTAGAATCCTTCCTTTTTCTTCCACTGATGAAGATTGCTATAAATTGATCAAAATTTACGCAAAATGCCAAATAGATGTAACATGTGGTTCATACTTCAGAGTAGTAAAATTCTGTACAGTATCTATATTTATTCTGAGTTTAATGATGCACTGGCTTGTACCAAAAAAATAAAAAATAAAAATGATGCACTGGCTTACATGGTTGAACTGGCCATGGTGTTGATTAAATCCATTTTGTGGACATTTATTTGCACTAGTGGGTTCTGCGGATGTATATGTTGGATTCTTTGAGAAGCAATTCAAAGTCCAAGATTGGACTGACTGGACCAGCTAACGCAAAACTTCTCTTCATTTCTATTGGTCATTTCACTTATTTGTAACTGTATACCTCAACTTTTCCATTTTTGGTTGTGACTTAAACCGTAGTTATCTATTTCCAGCTTCCCATGTTTGGTTCATCATCATGTAAGCACCACATACTTGCACAATCCTATCATTCGAAGCTATCATTAGTTACTCACTTGATTGACCCCCTTCGTTTTTTCAATGCCGTTATCCTTACATGAGAGGTGGCAACTATTTTCAAATTTTATTAAATTTGCACTTTCACTTTCAATTCTCCATCCAGCTAGATCATAAGTGATCATTCACTGGCAATTGCAAATGGTTAGCTTCCGTAAAAACATTTTGGGTAGGCAAGATTTCTGAAGCCAAGTAGATCCAATGGTAAATTGTTGGTATGTGGTAAAACATTTCCTTTAATTGTTGATTAAAAAATCAACGTGTGAATTTAAGTGAAAAAGCTCAACCCCGACAAAGCTCCATCTATCTCTCCATAGACTTACCCATACACAAAGCCTTCTAGCAACTAACTAGCACTTTCCGCCCCTTCTATTTTGATGAGGTAGAAGACGATGTGATTTATTGGTGGCAGTATTAATCGGGTGCATATATCAGAAAACCTGTCAAATGAGCTCTCGCACATGTATGCAAATTATATGTGACACAATTCACAATGTTCCCACCAAGGGAATCACAGATCTGCAGCTATTATGAGGAAGCCCATGATGAGGATGAAAAGATGGCATAAATCCTGAGTGCATAAATTGTTTCTTTGACAAAGAAGCTAAATTCAAGTAAAAATCCTACTATGCAATGTGAGTAAATATTACCATCTGAATACAAGAAAATTAAACCAAGAAAAACATCGTCTTATCCAGCTTAATCAAAGATAAGGTAAGTTTTCACTAGCACATTATCTACACATGTTTATAGTCTGCATTGCATGTAAATTATCAGCTACACTTTCTGATTGCTATGGACCTTCCCAACCATTCAGTTTGACATTCTAAACTGATAACAGTGCCTGGTAATCTGCAAGCCAGGACAAGTAGGCAATATCAGACACAAAAAGGAACTATGTTGGATAACAGTACAGGTAAAAGTATAAAAATCATTTAAGCTTGTCAATTTAAAAAAAAAAAAAAACTTTAGGTTGAAACTCAGTAAAGCTCATTTACAAAAGAGCAGTACAAAAGGTTATTTGTATGTTTTTAACTATTAAAAGTCTCCAAAGAAAATATTAAATTCCATTAAGAAAAATAAGGAAATTAAAACTGAAGGCCTGCAGAGTCAAATTTTACTATGAATGTACTAAAATGAGCATTTCAACATAAAAATTTAACTCACAAGCCCTGCACAACTAATTGAAAGGAGAGAGAAAGAGAGAGCCTAAAGTTCACCTTAATTTCCATGACACATCCATAATATAGCAGCTAATGATCTGGAGATGATGGTCGTTGGTCTGGTGGCTGTGGCCACATTTGTGGTGCCATGTAGGGATGAGACTGCTGAGCATAAATATTTGGATCCATCACAGGCTTACCCATTATGACACCGGCAGTTCCAACTTGGGGTGCATGCTGAGGTGGCATATAGACATAAGAAAGTGCATCAGCAGGCCCAGCAACAGGCATTGTTCCTCTTGGGATTGATGCAAGCACTTCATCTTTCAAGTCCTCACGAGGCACAATGTCAACCAAGAAATCAAAGATATCAGTCCTTGTGATTGCCGCTGCAATATCATTTTTTTGAAGTGTTCTCCTTTTGTTCTCTTCAGTGTGATTCCAAGAACGCAGGGTTAACTCTAATATGAACATTTCACATGCCCTTGCAAATATGACTGGTGCTTCAGCTGATATCATTCTAACATCCTCATCAGCCTTCATAATCTTCTTGATTCTTGCCAAAGGAAGGCTGTGGTTCTTGAAATCAGTTACCTTCTCAATTTCTTGGTATTGATTTGCCCAAAAGGCTTGGAGCTGTTGCTGAAGTTGCTGCTGTTGTTGCTGATGAATATGCTGATAAGCAAGTTGATGTTGTCCCAGCTGAGCTCCAGCAGGTTGACCGGTGGATTGAATGGTTCCAACTGATGTAACAACCGACCCCGGTGCCCCAGTTATTTGGCTTGGCTGATATGGATTAGAACCATAAGGCAGTTGAGCTCCACTACCAACAACTCCCATAGATGGGTTCTGGCTATGCCCTTGATGATCCATTCTGTTTCCAGGTGAAATCAAACAAGTCAGTGCCTACATTCCACGTGCGACCAAAACAACAAATCATGCAATCATTAAAGCAAATTTGTCGATGTATTAGTAAATATACCACGAGTACAATATGCAATGCAACCGTTAAAGCAATAAGAAAAAAGGGCCTCCAATGCAGTGCTCTCAATTATTTGTCGTGATGGAAAACAACATGAGCTCTATGCAGGAAAGAAACAGGTATCTCCTTTTCTTGGTGTTTATACAGCATAAAAGTATTTGTTTCAGTCTACTCATTCCAATGTACAATTGTATCTCAAACACAAGAAACTGTTTTGACAGGACTTTGGCACCCGGAAACACCTATGTGAAAGCAACACGCGTGACACGACCAAAAGTTTACAAAGCAAAATAAATATCAAATTTGATCAACAAATCTTCCCAAAAGATCAAAATGCTTTCCATTTAAGAAGCTTCAAATGGCTCCAAAAATCACAGGACAATCTCCCAATTCAACTAAAGAACCTTATGGCAAATCAGTTAACAAATTTATGGCTCAACATAACATCCATCATCCGGATTTCCAGGGATATGTATACTGGTCCTTATTCAAAGAAGATGAATTGGGATTTTGACCGTGTGACTGATATTAACAGGGAACCATCAAAAAAGGAGAAACTTTCATTTTTCATATTTTTTAACAATTAAGATCAAAGAGAAATCTTCGTTTCCATCACATGTCAGTTTCACAGATGGGAAAATTCGCCACGGGAAAAGAGCAAATAGCCAATGAAATTACGAATGCCCAATAAAAATTATTTATTTATTTTTTAAAAAAAAGAGGAAAATAAACACTGATAGATAAAATCATGAAGACCATGTTACACTATACCTAGACAAATGCAGATGCATAAACAAAATCCCATAGATATATGTATTGGTAGAGCAAGAATTGCTACCTTCTCTAACAGGTGATGCCCTGCTTTGCAAATACCGAGAACCCAGAACCTGAAAAGGGATCAAAAGAGAAACCAAAAAAAAAGAAAATGATCAGAAATTCTGTTTGATTCAAAGATCTATGCCATGAGAATTGTGGTGGGTCGAGCACAATAAGCTCTTTTTTGGAATGCTTTTCCGTACAGATATCTTAGAGCGTACAAAAATTTAGGGTTTCAGAAGAAGAAAAATGAAAAGAAGCAGAGCTTTCGTGAGGATTGATGATGTTTCCTTTGGAACGAACCTCAGATAGCGAAGTACGAAAAAGAAGCCGTGTGATCGATTCTGACTAACATTGTCAGAACCTAACTCTTTGTAGTTTTTGTTTTTCCTTTTTTTTTTTTTTTTTACTTCCTGGCGAATTTACCCTTCTCCAACTCACCGAGGCATTACTATTAGTTATTTAAGAAGCATAGATACGTACAACAAAGATATAAATATGACACTGGATCACTGATAAGTAAATATGGTAAATTCTGAAAGTTATAAAGTATGATAGGCCTAGATATATCACTTGTTTGGATGAGTTTTGAAAATAATTTTTTTCATATAATTTTTTTAAAAAAATTTAATTTTTATTTTGATGTAATATTAAAAAATATTTTTGTGATATTTGAATAATTTGTTATGTTATAAAAAAACCATTTTGAGAAGAAGCAAAATTTATCTTATAAAAAAAACAACATGTTTTTTTTATAAAAAAAGTTTATCTACAAATATTAAAAATGAAAAAAGTATTTCTTTATTTTTAAATAATATTTTTATTAAAAAATACATTTAAACCATCTCATAATATTAACATATTAATACAAATTTTAAATTAAAATAAAGACAATAATATTTAATAAGTTAACTTCAATCACTGTTAGATGCAATAAAATTATATTGTTTATCTAATCTTAATAGGAACAAAAATTCAAAAGTTAATTAAAAGATTAAATTAAAAGTATTTAGAAATATTTAGAAAATATATAATACAATGCATATCAAATACATGTATGAAAACTATTTTAAAAGAACTCGAATTGTGGAGTCGTCATTTTTTTTTTTTACCAAATAATGTTAATATAGACATAAGTTTACGATGATTCTATATGTGACATCATATTCATTAATAAAAACATAATTTAAAATCATAAATATGTTCATATTATAAAATTTAATTATAAATATGCTACAACGTATAAAGTTCACTATAAATCTAAATCTATATTAATATTATTCTTACCTCACCACCATATCAATCTAAAATTATGTGAATAATTATAAAAAAAAAAGTTATCCTTGATTCATAATTTTTTAGTCCCTATCATAGTTCATAGTATGTCATTATCATTTTATATAGATTTAAAAAGTTCATAATTCATATAAATATTCGTAGATTATTGTTTTGTAATAAAAATTTATTTATAACTCTTCTGTTTAATAAAATCTTATATTTGAAATAAAATACTTAATTCATTGAATCAAGTTAAATATTTTCCTTCCTACATATATGTCTGTGTGACAATTAAGTTTCCAGAAATTTTAGTATTAGTTGTCCCATTCATATTAACTATTAACCTTAATCACTAAATAAGTAATTGAGATTATAATTAGCAAATCAAAAATGAAAAATTTACATTGAACTCCTTTAACTAAAGTGTATTGGTGCAACATAAAGCAGGATCAACTTACACTACTGTAAATCTTTTTTATCTTACACTCATTTTCAACCGTTAGTTTCACTTTCATCTAATAGTTACTTTTAATGAAATAATCTCAACCATTAAATGAAAGTGATGAAAGTAAAACTAATGGTTAAAAATAAATGTAAAAAAAAACTTATACTGATATAAACTTATCCCTCTTCTTATCTTACTAAATTAAATGCAACTTATTATGTGTAGCTTCTACTAATTTTTTAATAATATAATTTATTTGTATTGACTTATTTGTGTTTGAAAAATTTTATAATTAAAATGTTCTAAAGAAAGTTTTTAAAAATTATTTTTTTTATTTTTTCAAAATATTTTTCACTTAATAAATAATAGATTAATTTTTCAGAATATAATCAAATATTTAAGTGATGATTCTTTTTAATAATATTTTTTTCATTCATATAAATTTATGATCAAACTTAAAATTATATGTTTAAAAAATCTAAACTTTTTTCAATTAAATCAACACATATTAGTAAAAAAAAAAAAAATTATTTTTAAAATTTAAAATAAACATATAAAAATTTATAAAGATGAATTGAAAGTGAAAGGGAGGAGAGGAAATTCAGGGGGTATCTCGACAGTCTCGTGACGGTTTGGTTCAAAAGCGGACATTATAGCGGACGAGAGAGAGAGAGAGCCTTTTCGCTGGATTTTATCCCCCTTTTCGGCGTTCCCTGTAACTTCTGTTTCAGTTTCTTCTCTTGCATCATCAATGCTAGGTGATGACATTCATTGCTTGGTAGCTTTGAGCTTTTTGGGGGTGGTAGTACAAAGCAAATTGGAGTATAGAGTTTTTGGTACTTGGTAGTACAAAGTGTGCATTATAGAGTTATTTCACATATTATCTGTTTTTTTTAATAAAAAAATTGAAAAAAATTATTTTTTTTAATATAAAAAATTAAGTGAATCTCACAAAAATTAAGTAGAAATGCCTAATCTCTTATATCCCATTGCGCTTAAAATAAACACTCCATAAAATGTTAGTTTCAGCAAAATTTGAATACACGTTTGTCTAGATCACAAGCTGATTATTACTTGATCCGAGCACCTTGGGTTACTTTTTTTTTTTTTATCTATGGTTTAAAGTGATTGATATAAGAATTAAAATTAAAAATAATTAAATTATGTCCGTTCACTTTTATTTATTTATTTAAAAATCTTATTCTATCTAAAATTATTTGTCTATTTAAAAAATCAATGAGTCATTAATTAATTTTTTTAACTTCATCCTTGATATTAATAATGAGAGAGAAAATTAGTATAATAATAATAACATGTTGAGTATTTTAATAAAAGATAAATAAATAAAAGGATTAATTTTAATTATAAATAAAAATAACAGCATTTGAATGAGTTATTCTTTATTAAAATACTTAAAATATAATTATCACTTTATTTTTTTTCACTTATTAATGTTGAGGATCAAAGAAAAAGATAATTAATAATTTATTAATTTTCTAATATGAAAAAAATAGAAGAAACAATTTTTTTAGAAGCGACTGGTAATAGGAAAGGAGGGTAATTTTTATATACCATGACAAAAATCTTCAAGCAATTCCATATTACTCATAAGAGGTTTTGATCAAAAAAATATTACTCATAAGAGGTGGCTCAAATAATAAATAAATTTAAACCCAATAATTTTAGAAACATCATTAATGTTAATGGTTTAAATATGCTAGAAAACACTTGTAAGGAATGTCATGCTCAATAACCTAAATGAAAATTAGTCTCACATTTAAATAGTATAATGTGAGATAAATCACGTGACACAAAAAACAATCTCATATTATCTATTTAATTTTGTTTTGATAAGACGCGTGAAACTAATCTCCGTTTGAGTATGGGAGGAGATCACTTAATTTAGTGTAATGTATCTTTCATTTTATTATAATCCTATAATTACCATTTATTTTCTATTGTAATTACAAGATCATAATAAAATAAAGGGTGTAAAATTAGATGTAAGTCTTTTTTACTTACACTAAATGTAAGTAGATCCCTTCCCTTTGAGTAGGGATGACAAAATTACTTAAATGTACTTGAATCGAGGATTACCGTGACGGAGACGGCGGTGTACCCATTTAATAAATGAATTTGGAGGGGGATTATAAGCACTTGTCCATGCATCTACAAACTCGTTAAGTATCTATATTTTTATTTAATATATATCATATATTATGATTCTTTTTTTCTTTTTAATTTTGAGATGAGATGAAAATACATATATTTTTATTATTTTAAAATAATTTTTTTATTGAATGAACCTATAATGATAAAACTTGTTGAAAAAATATATATTATTTATGTAATAGTTATTTATGTAAATTGATTATTACAAAATATAATTAAATTTAATTTGTTATTTATAATATTCTTTTAAAGAATCTTATAATATTGTGTTAAAGTTTATTTTATTTATGTTTTTTATAATTTTTAAGATTTTATTTTAAATTATTAATTATCCGCAAATACGTGAGATGTAAATCATAAATGGATCTCCGTGATAGAGCGTAACGCAAGCGTGAGAAAGCACTACTACTACCATGTCCCGTCCCATTGCCATCTCTACCTTTGAGTATTAACTTGACCTTAACATAAGGTATTATCTATTTAATTTAATAATTTTTAGCATTTTACTATTAAACAGGGGTGCTCAAGGTTTACAGTCCTTAGATTGCATTTTATATTCTTGAGATGTGTAACTTAAATATTTATTTAAAAAAAATTACCTTTTGAAGCAGGACGTGCGTTTCATAGAGCGACCCTAATCTTTATTTCGTATTAGACTGATACACCTAAATTAAAAAGATGCATTATAGACTTTCTCATAAATAAAGGGATCATTCATTAAATTACGAAATGTCAATAACTTGTGTAAAGTGAACATAAAGTTGAAAAGTAATACTATTCACGCATTTTAAATTTATGTAAATTTTCAACCGTGGGTCAACTTTAATGAGATGGATTATAATTTCTTAATATGAAATTTAAGCGTGTAAATGGCATTAGTCTAAAGGCAACTTATTGCCCCTTCACTGAAACAAATGCCACAAACTGAACATCGAATAAGTCAGTAATGATAATATGATATGATTATGAATAGGGTAATGTTTTTCAACTCCCAAAGGCCAAAAGACCAAAATAGAGGAAGCCCTTTCCAGATAGCAAACAAGTAAGCTAATGGAGCTAGTGGGCAGTGGCATAAGTCTCACCCCATTCCCACGCCTCCATTTTTAACATTCAAAGTGGGCTTTTTTATGCGCACAATGACCTTTTTTTTTGGAGGTTTGCTATCAAGACACTTAGTAGAGATATCAAAATAAAAAAGTAAGTTTTTTTTTAAAATTTCCAATAAATACCTTATTTTCATTTAAAACTTCCTATTTTAATATCATAGACACTTACTAGCAAAACTTTTTTTTGTTAAACTATTATTCGAGCGTCACTTGCTATGGTTAGCGTACCAAGTTACCAACTTTCATCTAGTAGCCACTTTTAGACCAACAAAAAAAAATCTAGTAGCCACTTTGGTGGAAAGGTTTCGACTTCTATTCTACAGGGAAGGACTAAATTCAATTGAGTAAGAAATTATGTTTAAGGTGACCATTTTTTTTTTTTTGTTATAAGGGAATCCAAGACTTGAATCTGAGATCAAAGTAGTCTTTAAAGAGATTTTCTGGCACTTGAGCCAGAGCTAGAGTTTAAGGCAACCTCTTAAATAGTGGCTTAATAGAAGCCTTGACTAGCATCTAGTTAACAGTTTTAAAGGTATTTTAAAATATTACTTTCCTCCCTTAGCTTAGTTTTACGAAAAAGCTGTGGTTGAAATAAAGGAAGGTATGACAAGGAAGGAAGAGAATATTTAGACAGATACTAATTGAGAGTAAGAAATATGGACACTCGTTAATCTTCTAAGTTCAAAGTTCTGCTTAGCTGCGACACTCGTTCGTCTTAATGAGAATGGATGCGCTAAAGATTAGGAAGCCGATTGCCATAATGAGATTGGCCTGAAAAACTGGGCCCAGTATATTGTCACATATATAGGTCCTCAACAGACGAGCAATTTGCTAACAAGGTAATTGTAGAAGAGTAGAGAAGTTCCAAATCATCTAAAAGCACCCCTGCCTCTTATTTAAGAAGAGGAGAAAATCCAAATCTATAGGGATGATTTCATAATAAGTGCCTAAAAGTCTACTAAACATGACAACTCATCCAAAAGTATAAACTCAGAAACAAAAAGTTAACAAAGTAATGCCCTTTGCAAGTAAGGCAATCCAAAAGAAATAACAATTGTGAACAAAAAGTCAGCCAGCAGAGCCGGAAATGTTAGCATTAGGACGATTCCGGACGAATAGCAATGGTTTGGATTGTAAATATAATAATATAATAATTCCTGTGATCTAGACCCAACTGAAATTTTCTATCTACCTAATGGAGAAACCGAAAGGAAAAACTAATATGATTTATCCGCTATCATCAATTTACTAGTTGAATACTTGAATTCTTCCTTCAACATTGCCCATCTACGTGGATTTAACTTCTGGTTGGATTTGGTTATGAATATAAATCATAAATCTACCTAGCCTAAGAACAATCACCCTGAAAACATGGCTACTAGCAAACTCACTGCTATAAAAGAAATATAGAGGCCTACCAGACAGAATCCCCAAAACCTAGGCACTCGGAATCTGCACCAAGTGATCACCAAGAGAGACCCCATAAGGCTTAAAAGCAAGAACACAAAAGCGATCACGATACCAATATGGAAATTAAGCTCGTAGGCTTTGGGATAAATATTGGCCGTCTGTATCACTAAAGCAGTTCCGAGACCAACAAGCATATTAAACATTGGTCCAGCAAAGCATCCAGCCATTGCCATTGCTGGATGACCAGCTTTAGCAACTGCAACATCAGCAACAAGATCCCCCACTGAATTTCCCCATGCCAGTACAGTAAGACCAAGGAGTGCAGGTGGCAGCTTGAGAAGCGTACCTAGAGCTTCAAGGCAGTTCACCAGTTCTCCAGCTGTAGTAGATATCCAAAACACACTCATAACAAATGCCACGACCACCACAGGCATTTGCTCAGATTTTGGGGGTTCTTTTTCCATTACAAGATGAAGAAATGAAAGAGAGAAGCTTGTCATGAGCACTACTGACCAGAGGGGGAAATAAGTATTGGGGAGGAGGAAAACTATGGGATAATTAAATGGTATGAATGAGTTGCAAGCATACAAGAGGGCTAGTGGACAAAGAGCAATATTGGCTGATGCATAAAATCTGCTCCATTGCGATGGTGCTGGTTGAGGGATTGTCAATTTTAAGAGAGTTAAGACAGGAAGGTCCCATGCTTTAGAAATCTGAAAGCACAGAGCAAGGGATAAGTCAGGACAACCTCAAGTAGAATGATATCATTGAAAAACATTTAATTCTATCCATGCAATGCACAGCATTGCCAATACTATTGTTTTAGACAGGAACCATTGACCATATTATACTGAATTATTTTTTTAAGGGTTATAAGAAATATTATTGAACAAAATTAAACGGTTATTATCAAATCAAAATAATGATCATGCTTTCCCGTATGGTGTTCATCATTTCAATGTTATTCCTTCCTTCTTATCTGTAGCTTTCTTGCCAGATCTCAGTAGGGTGTCTTTCACCCGTATTGTTTCTGGTTAGTTTCTTTTGGGCTCTCTAGCCCCGCAGTAAATAGAAAAATAAAAAATAAAAATAATGATCATGGTAGCATCAATTATGTCAATCTAATTAGTTTAATATTAAATAAAAAAATCTGAAATCATTTGGAATTTATACTGGAAACTTGAAATGTTACCTGCTATGCATGGTTCAATGTCTACCAACAAAGGGATCAATTAGTTAACCTCCTCATTTTTTTTTAACTCGGGGGGGGGGGGGGTGATGGGGTTGTCAAAAGAAAATAACCTCGCTATATTAGATCACTTTCATACATTTCTGTGATGCACACTCTCTGGAAACTATTCCATCATCCCCACTTTCATACTTTCCTACCTACAAGCTAGAACTTCAGAAAGATATCATCAAAACTGATTTTATATGAAAACATGAAAAGTGGTACAAGTTTACAAACTTTGTTATGCTAAAACTGAGTATTTTGAGGATGAAAAGAAGTCACTGCATGTCTGTGTCTAATAGATACAGATGTAAAATATGTATTAGCTCCAAAGATAACTGAGCCCCAAGTTCACTACATGAAAGATGAAAAATAGAATGCAAAAAGAAAAGATCAAGTTTTCTCCAAACCATTGTTCTTTTAAACTTAAGTCATTTTCAAAAGGATCTGTGCATCAAATCAATAGCTTCAAGGCCTTTGTTTCAAGGTTAAGAATGGTTTTGCTGCACCCAGTTCAGAAAGTCATCGGCCTTTTGTTATTATTAAACAAAAATAAATCCAAGGAAAATTTTGTTCTTCTACATCTTATGCACGCAACATCTAAATTTTTCTCAATATTTTATTGCAGTAGGCAGAGACTCAGGAAGTAGAGGAAGAAAATGGAATGCAGTCATGCTGCTGAACCATATAAGACAAAAGTAATCAAGTAATACTATCCCATACTAGGAATGGGACTAAATCAGGATTATGTGCTTTGTCACTCAGAGCTTACATATGCAAAACTCAAATTGTAAATGCCTGAAGGGAAATCTAGCGAAAACGGAAAATCTATGCAGATATGACAGCAGGAATCAAGTTGAGGCAGTATCTTGAATATTCATTCACAAATATACTGGGTGGTAAGTACTCGCTAGAGGGGATGAAAACGGAAACAGACAGCTAGAGTCTAGATATGCTTATCAATAGGTATAAATAAATCAGATGGAACATTTCCTTCATATATGACACTCAACATACTACCAGTTCCTACTTCCAACTACACTGTTTCTTTGAGCCATCAACCACCAAGAAAGGCAAGTAACCAGATCCAAGTAAGTACCATAAAAACACCAAATCATCTATATGCAACTATAATACGTACATCTCCCAACAGAACATGGAACTCAGATATATAAATATAAATAAACACAACAAATCCAAAACAGAGAATGGAAACATTACATATCTAAGCTACCAAAAAAGGTTTCAATGAAAAAGCCAGTTTTGTCGAGAAATTATAATGGAAACATACCAATTGGATAGCTCCACGTAATCCAGAACTGCGTTTCTCTTGTTCCTCAGGAAAAGAAGTGACCGATTCCTTTTGTCCCTCAAGATCCGCAGCAGACGCACTCATTTCCCTGCGATTTCCCATTCCCAAATCCATATAGAACACAAACCCAACGAAGAACAGATAAAACCCGACGAATCCAATCGCTTGCCACAGAAATATCTCGGCACTGAGATAAACGTAGAAGAGGAACAGAGCCCCGGTCAAGTAAAACAAGAGATCCCTGACGAAGGGTGCGGGATCGACCGAAAAAGGCGCGGCGTAGATTGCGACGAAGCCAACGACGAGTGCGGAGACGAAAGTTCCAGCGGAGAGAATGGCACCGAAGCCGGTTCGGTATTGACCGGCGCGGAGAGCGGCGAGGGATGCGAAGACGTCGGGGGCGCCGTTGCCGAGGGCTAAGAGGGTGACGGCGCCCATGCTGGGAGAGAGGTTGAGGTGGACGGCGAGCTTGGTGGTGACGAGGGAGAAGTGATCCTGGGCTGTTTTGATGAGGATGTAGAAGTGGAGGAGGAGGAAGAGTGAGAGTGATGGGATGGAGAGGAAGGAATTGCTGATGAAGATGCAGTTGTAGTTGAGAATCCCATTGGATTGGGATGTGGAGGAGCAAGAGGTGTTTGTGTTTGTGGTGATGAGAAGAAGTGACCTATGGGCATGGGTAGGGGTGAAGAAGAAGAAGAAGAAGATGAAAAGGAGTGAAGAGGTCTTGAAAGAGAAAGAGTAGAGAGTGAAGGCCATGCCATTCCTCTACTGTCTTCTCTTCTGTGATGTCTACACCCTCAATCACAACTTCACAACCACAGCAAAGGGCCTTGCCACCCTATTTCCGCGTTCTTTACTTTCAGAACATCACCTCATCTACACCTGGGCTTCTCTGCTTCCCACTCATCTCAATACCCAACAGATGCCATTTTTTTTTTAGTTATATTTTGATGTACACTCAACATTACTCAATACATGATTTTGAGGTTAAAATTTTTTATGAAATGATAATATATTGTAAAAAAAATTTATACTTAATAGTGCATTTAAATTAATTTATTATTATTGTTATTTAAATTGAACTATAACTATTATTAAGAGTATTTAAGATCAGATTTGTGTTACTGATTTGGTTTAATTCGAAATTAATTAAGATAAATTTGAATTATATAATTTAGACTCGTGTGTTTTTGAATCGGGTTAGAATTATATTTTGAGTTGTTTCAATTTCGATCAAAAGTCTCAAATTATGTTAAAATATATATTTTTTTATAATTAATTATAAATAATAAGATTTTTTAACTTAAATTAATAATTTTATATAATATGATAATATATTTATATTTATATTGATATTATTTGTTTTAAAATATATATTACAAAATATACTTTAATTTTAATATTTTTATAATTTAATTATACATAATATTAAAATTTATATATTATACATATATATTGAGTTGACCTAGTTTAAATCTAGGCATTATCAATTCATGATCAAATCAAATTCTGATATAAAAAAATGACAATTAAAATATTGAATCATCTTAAGATCAAATCAAACTAACTCATCCCATGTAAAACCTTAGCTATTTGAATGATTTGTTAATGACTTCATTTTTAAAGAATTCATGCCAATTAACTGTTGTAAAATGATTCATCTCAAATTAGTAATGATTTTATTTTTGTTATAAACATGACCATCCCCTTATTCCTTATACTGATTCTCCTATGAATATAATTAATTATCCATCTCAAATAACAAATTATGAAGTCAATAATTTTGTAGTTTGATGAAATCCAATTTTTTTTTAAAAGTAAAGTCAATCCATAATAAGGTTTCTACTCAGTTATTTACCTAATTCCGTTACCAAGTCCACGGAATTTTAAAAAATAGAAAAAGAAAAAAAATTAACATTTTAATTACTTTCATGCTTCTTCAAATTATCGAAGTGGACATTTTGTTTTAATTATCATAAAATTAACATCATCGATCTAGCGCACACTGACTTCAGATTTTGGCTGAGCTCCATCATTCCTTGTACCTCGTCTAGGGTTCCCACCTGCTGCCACGATAAAGTTGATCTTTTCTTCGAGGCGAAGAGAGATGTCGCTCTTAACAACCAGAAAGAGTCACAACTTCAAACTTTTCCAAAGGAACAATGGCCAAGTAATTTCAATAGCGAAAGTGTTCATTACGGCATAACAGCTTTTTTTTTGGACAAAAAAAATGTTCAGACCAACGCAAGAGACTATTGAAGACCACAAGAAAATTTCGGTTGTTCAAGTATTCAAAAGCTATTCATTCCACTTTTGGCTTTCCCAAACATAAATTCCTTTTCCCTGATTCTAGTTCTTTGAGCTGACCACCTATACTCCTCAAAGGAAAGGCTAAAGTTACAGCAATAACATTAACAAGACAAGGCATCATCTATATTCCTCTGGCAATCGGTAACCTGGCATGACTATTTTGTCTGCAAACATTTTGCCAGTCTTGGGCATAACATGCCAATGCATAGTCAAGTTAAATTCTTTCCCGCGTAAATTGCTTCCCTGGATATGAAAAAATGGAAAAATTAATGCTTAAAGAAATCTGAAGCAATTCATACTAGTCATAACATCCTTGGAGAGTTGTATACCTGGTCAATGAAGCGGTACTTATTTGATGTATGAATCCAAAACTTTGCATGCTCCTTAGAGGGAATGATACCATCCCACAGGGATATCTGTAAAAAGGCAAATCAAGAACCTAAGCAACATATATGAAACAACATATACCAAAGCTTTATATGTAAAAGATGGCAGAGATGCAGCATAACATGCAATGGCATAGCTATCCGAGTGACATGCTGACATGCATAGTATAAACAAACTATGAAGCCCCACCACTGCCTCACCATTGAATATTCGAGATCCATCAACCCACTATTACTATGGCTTCCTTTTATTCTTTCCTTTTTAAGGAGGAGCTGGTAAACTTACAATTTAAATGTATATATTTCAAAATTAAGATGCAAACAAACTAATCAAATCATACCTGATTTAAGGAATTCTTTGGAGTTTCATACTCAGCAGCTAAAAAAACAAAAACCTGCAAGCATATAAAACGAGGCAAAACTAAGTCCCTGGAATGCCCTGAAACTCTAGCTTCCAAACTGATTAGAATAATTGATCAGAAATTAGGATCTCGTGCATTATATGTAATATTAAGCAGTTCCAACACTTTTATGGAAGTACAATTTGTACACAACATAAAAATGCAAAGAAGGGCAAGAATAATATATATTTCAGGAATTGAAACAAGATATAACAGTAGAAGCAAAGAGGGAAAAGACATGCACCACATCTTAATATATTATTAATTTTCATTCTTCCCCATCTCACTTCCTACCAAGAGCATCCATACTTTTTAAGAAGCAAAGGAGGAAAACACCCAAAAAAATAAAATAAAATAAAAGAAGAAGAAAAAAGAATAACGGAAATTCAAGTCAAGAACCTGTTTTGTGTTCCACGTGAAAAGAGACTGTAAATCTGCTGATATATTCAGTGTCATGCTGACCTGCAAGAATAGAGAGGCTTTCCGCTTCAGATTGAACAACAAATAAATATGACATTTGAATATCAGAAAGGCATCACAATGAGGTGGTTTATGACACTATAATATTAAGATCATAATATCATATGTAGCAAGAAATTCAGAGCATGTGCAGAGGAATGTATGCATGACACATCTATACAGTATATAATGTGGAAGAAGCTAATCTTTTCCACAGCAAATAGCAAAACATAAGCAATTAAAAATTTTGTCATGCTAGGCCAGTTTAAAATTGCCTTCTATAGTGTAGAAGTCTAGAACCATCATAATGCTTCCAATTATTTCTGGCTTTGTTCTTGACTAGTTTCAAGCATGCACAAGTATGACTTGTATGTAAAAATATAGACATCCAACAAGTATTCAAGCAATTACATAGGAAAATCTACAAATTCGGAAGGAATTTGGAGACTTCTAGACAAGTTCTACATCAAATTTACATTTATTTTAACAGACACAAAGGTAAAAAAAATAAAAAATAAAAATCAGGAATTAAATCATAAAATCTCAGTTTGAATTTAAGTTCGGTTTAGATAACATGGCATTGATACAGTTACCAAATATTCATACTCTTGAACATAAGTATCCTAAGAAATAGAAATTTTATTAGACCCCATCATGGTCACAATTGTTAACCATTTCACTATCCCAGTAGTTACACATACAAAATTCACTGTCCCAAGTTTGTATGCATGTTTTATCAATCCATAACATTTGGCTCATTTAGGTGAGATCAAAACCTACCAAGCTTTAATGAGAAAAGATTCAACCAGTAACATCCGTTGGTAAAACCTCTTACTAACAGTATGAATCTAATAAGATTTAAGACAAGAGGACTACATACAAGAACCTGCAATCCTTAAAACAAAAACTAATTTATTCAACTGTGGAAAGCTCTATTCTTGTCACTGTTTCATAAGTAATTCCACCTATGCATGATGCTAAAAGACCATGACTACAAATATTATTTTCTTCAGCATTATTATGAAAATTTCTCCAATTATAAATATATTGAAGACGTTCCACAAATCCATTCTATTCTCCACCACATCCAGATTATCATACCTTAAATGCCCTAAACAATCCTGGCAGAATCTGTGAAATTACTGTTTACAAGTATGTCGTCTTGTAAGTTGGAACAGACAAATGGCACCTTCAATCTGTTGAATACATTTACTCCTTCTCCTTCATTTCATTTCAATATGTTCCCTAATTCACACCTTTGCTATATGACATAACAATCTACCCATGAAAGTAACCTCCCAACCACGTTTTTACTGTATATTCTTGCAAGTTGCTACCAAAGATCATTCAGTAGTAACTTGTTCATATTAAAGGCAGGATTAATTAGATCTTTCCTGCCTCAAAAACATGGACCAACAGCAACTACTTAAGTTTGTTGATACATAAGACGATTAACATAAACTAAATTCAAATAGCAGAATAAATTGCCCAAGCAACAATATTTGGATCGAGTTTGTAAGCGTGGCCGTGGGTTATAAATAAATAAAAGATGAAACAGAATTAAATATACACTGAAAAATGGACAAAACTGTTGCATTTAAACCCGATCCTAAATTTGAAAGAGGTTCCAACAATTACCTCGTCATGGCCGTTGGGCTGTTTCTGAAACCAGTTAATATTCAACACCTACATCCGCATACACAAAAACAAAAAACATACAACAATCAAATCGTACTAGGGCTAACGGATACAAAATTACCGAATTACAGATCTGTAAAAGAGAAATTACTAAAACGGGGAGAGAGATAGAGAGAGAGATACCTGGACTTGGGCGGAGGGAGAGGGAGAGTTGAAGTTGTCAGAAAGAGAGGCCATGGCGCACATAAGAGCCAGAATGGTTACGGCAAAGGTTAGCAAAGCGTTGGCTCTGTAACCGAATGAATGCATTTTGGAGTGAACGCGCTCTCTCTCTCTCTCTCTCTCTGTGTTCGATGAAATGAAAATGGCAAATTATGTTATGTTTATGGCTCTGAGACTTGAGAGAGGAAGAGTTATGGACTGGTAGCGAGTAGACAAGCACATTGTTACTTTCGTGCTTTCCTGCTCTCTCATTGGATCGAACACGCACTCAGTGGGGTCACCCAAGCAAACCACAATCTGGCTTTTGGGCTGCGTTTTGGTATTTGAGTAATTTGACCCTTCCTTTTATAAATAAATTTTTGTGATTATTTCTTAAAAAATTAAAAAGGCATAGTATCTTTTAAAATTATTCTTTGAATCACGGTATGAGAAAGTATTGAAATTTAAAAAAAAATCGTAATAATTATACATCTATTTTTTGTTGAATTTAAAAAAAAAAATTAGAGGTAAATATAACAAGTGAGATTATTGTTCACGTTGAATTCACTTTTCTTCTTATTACACAGCATAATTAGTTGAAGCTTCATCCTCAGGACAAGGAGAAAGAAATTTCAAGTTCAAATCAAAATTCCTAATTGTTCGGCTGACATTCTCCTATTTATAAAATTTTTCTTTCTAGTTTTGAGTTAATGTGCGTTGATGATTTAGTTAATGCAGATGTTTGTAAGAATTTTTGCAATGTTGGATATAAAAAACATTTTGTTGAGGAAGATAAAATATTTCTATCGGAATTCTCACACCCAAAACATGTTAAAATAATCGTACAAGAAACATAAATTTCTGTAACACTGTTGTTCAATTTTCTTTAGCATAATTAGGCATTGGGGAAAAAGTTACCAAACGTTTAATCTATTTAATAAATAAATATAGTAAGAGTCCAAAACATCACAGCAGCATATTTAAAAAATTAAAAATCGCAACTCAGCTTATGTGGATCGACCTGCATTTTTTTATCATTTATGCTTTAAAAAAATAATTTGTAAAATTTGAATAAGATATTTGAAAAAAAAATTGTGATAAAATGCATTTTTGTCAATAAATCACATATTCGTATTAAGTAATATTTTCAATTTTTTAATTTATATTATTATTTAATTAATTTAATTTTTAAATATTAATATTAAATAAATATCACTATTAATTTAATTACATCATTAATATTTTTTATAAATATTTTTTCATATAATATGTTTTTATATAAAGTACTTTTTTCTTATAGTATTTTTAAAAATATGTATTTTATTATTTATCCGAATTTTTTAATTCAACGAACTCATAATTAGACTCTTGTTGACCCAACATTTTACTCAAATTAACTTCTAATTTAAGTTATATAACTATACTTAAAAAATTACATTACTATGCATAAGCAAGAAAATAATGAATTGTCGAAAGGAATTTTTATAATATCGTGATAAATTTGATATTAAATATGAATTGTCAAGTATTTATTAAATATTAAATTCATAATAAATATTTAAAAATAATCAATAAAATATTTAAAAATTCATTTTATGTACTTAGCTCTAAAAAAAAATCACCATAGAATTCCCACGTACCAAAACTTGCACAAAATATTTTTACAATATTGTCTTGGCTTTGTTTGCGATGTTGGCACTTGATAATCAATGATATGTGAGGAGAGATTTGGCACGTTATTTCAGTCATTCCATTTACAGTTATAGAGAGAGATTCTTACCTAAATTATGGACATCAAGTTAGGTATACTAAGTTAATCAGAATTTAATATTTTTATGAATTTTTATGTTTCATAATTAATTTTACAGTGTTCTATAAAAATATCAAATCCTGATTAGTTTGTATCCAACTATTATACACTATGTTTAAATAAGAATTTCTCTACCGTTATAATGATCGTGTAAGTGAAAATAGAAAAATGCAGAGTTAGGATGCAGGAGACCAACGACAACATTCGTCATTTAACAACACGAGTAGCGTTTTTATTTAGTTAAAGTCTTTATTCTTTATTTTATTAACCAGAGCAAAGTAGATGCTTAATTAATTAATTAAACATAAACTCTCTCTGGGTGGCTCTTTCTCTGATAATCTTATCTCAGGAGTCAGGACTCTATGGTATATGGTCTATGGAGGATTGGTGAACTCAAAGAGGTCAGCACATGTCTTTCCGCGCGAGTGCAGGGAAGAGGAGTTAAATCCGAGCCTTGACCTTGCGAAGTCGAATAGTACCAGATTTTCTTCCAATTGGTGTGCCCCTATGGCAATTCCAGCTTTAGGATGTAGTCCTCCATTCACAAATCCCAAACATGTCACCCCAGGCTGTGCTTGCACCATCAAGTTCTCACCAGAGATCCTCCAAATAACATCAGGCCTGTCCATCACAAGGTCAACGCTAGGAGCTGAACTGATCCTCTTGGAGTCAAAACATAACCCAAATGGTGCCACAGCCTTCACCTGCGCTTGTCTTGGCAGCTGGTTAGCAAACACTTGAGTAAACGCCTCAAAAATGAAGTGGTGGAGAACCGTGTAATGAGTTGTGGTGCTAATCAATGTTCCTCCAATGCCACCTTTGTGATATATAGATGGGTGGTTTACTGGGACAACAGTATGCTTGTTAATTCTTATGGAAGTGACTTGCAAGTAGTACTCTCCTTGTGGGCTAATGGTTAATGGGGTGTAAGCCAAATCATGGAAAATATCATGGCTATGAGGCATGTAATTATTTGGTGCATCCCCGAATAGTATAGCCCCATTTGATGTTGGGTAACGAGAGAGGCACATGGTGAATTGGCGTTTTAGTCCAAAGTAGGAGGCAAGTTGATTTGGTAGTGAAATGGGTGCATGGCCTAACCCAACCACACCTTGAACATTGTTGGGTAGACCCTTCTGGACAAGGAAGGAAGGTGCACAAGAAAAGAGGAATTGAGGAACACTCACCATTGGGCCCAGTTTGAAGCCATGAGTGGCATGGATTGCTAGCACATCTTGTGCAAGCTCACCTAAGCCGGTTTCTTGAGTCACGGGATTGGCGGACATGAGGGCACAGGTGTTGTTATGGCACCCGGGTCTGGATGCAGAGTCGGCACAAGTGTGGCAGAGGTGAGTGTTGGCTCTGGAGCATTGGGTGGAGTGGCAAAAGGGTGCTTGGTACGTTGAGGACGAGTAGTGTTGCTCACAGTTAACCCACAAGTGCTTTCCGTTGAGGTCCACGAGGAGTGGGACTTGCATTAGAGGGGTTCTCTTGTGGATGTTGGCCCAATGGAGTCCTGTAGAAGCATCTTGTTGAACGGGTAGAACCAGCAGGTTTGGTTTGGAAGCGGATTGAGATCGAGTCAGTGATTGTGACTCAGATAAGAAGAAAAGGAAAGAGCAAGAAAGAGAGATGACCACAAAATGGAGGATAGAAGCCATAATAATTCGTGCCATATGAGAAAGCTTTCAGCAATTCAGCCTCTGATATAATAATATATACTAAGATTGGAATGGTGTTTAGTTATTGATACAATATATAGAGAAGAACCGTTTGGCATTACATGCCGAAGGGAAGTAATGCATTGCTAGGGAGATTCTCTTGTCTTTTGGCACTAGTAGTGGTAGATAGCCTGTGACATTAGTTTGGATGTGTTTGTGGCTTGTGAATTTCTAGGATTAACGATAAGATAAACTTTACATTGCTAAGAAAACAAAGGGTTGGTGAGTGTGAGGGCCTGAGGGGGCTACTTGGCAGCGGAGAAGAAAGCTTAGTTGCATGGCATGCAGTGTTTTTAGTAAAGGAGCCGTGTGGAGTTCGTGCATTGCTGTTGGTAACTGGCATGGCTTGGATTTTTGCCTCGGTTTCCCTGTCTTGATTTCCGAACACACTCTTTGGCTAGCTTTTGATATATGTCTGCACTAGCTGCCTATTATTAACACAAGAAATTCAAATCACGGGCTCTCAAATTTCATTAATTTTGAACCCAAACAGTACCTAACCTATGTAATTGCAAAACCACACAGGGCCTTATATCTAGATAGCAGAAGCTTAAAGACTACGAGGGACGTCTTCTTGTAACGGTAGATCAGATTTGAAAACAGAATTTAAACTGATATTTACTTTAACTGAACTCTCAGACTTTGTATTAAAATAAATATTAGTGTACAAGCTCAAGCTTACTATTCTCCCACCCTAGTAGTAGTAGTATTAATCGTTTCTGTTTGCACTATGGACCACTTTATATTAGGAGTTATGCCGAATCAACCGACAACGTTACTGAACCAGCAATGCATTGCATAGACTGTAATAAATCAACATCGTGATCACAGATAACTCTCAGTCTAGCCACCTGATACAACGTATCCTGGACTGGAAATCCAAGCAGTGGGAGGTGAGATTTGTTCATACCCTCCGCGAAGGCAATTTCTGTGCAGACAAAATGGCCAATTTAAGCCTAAGTCATGAGTTGGGCACTATGATTTGGGATACTCCCCATGGAGAACTTAGTTCTCTTCTGTTTGTTGACCAGTATAGTGGAACTAAGATGATAGTGAAACTAGGATTTTATTTAATAATTTATATTGACGTTTGTAGAAGGTATATCAGAACAAAATTATTCTAATATCTATTATATGCACAGCCTAAACTTGATAGAGTAGTGATGTGTGTGTCTGCATTTTATTATTTTTTAAAAAAAAATTGGAAGATGTTAATTAATCTGTAACTCAAATGGTATTTCTTAACTTTTGGGTTCCATTTCCATTTCCAAAAATCTGGCAAAAGCCGCTCCCCTACTATTGTTTTTTTCCCGGTACATGATCGGGGCCTAACCCAAACATGGAAGAAAAAAAACTCTTAAGATTACAGGAACGGGTCACATAGACACCCACACATGCAAGGCAACTGTTGAGTTACTGTGCAATGGGCATTAAAGGCCCAAAGTTAAAAGTATATTTTAAAAAATTTGAATGGCGATTAGAGAAAACCAACATACGGGATGTGAGTGTGTCCCATACTCTCATCTGAAATTGAATGAGTGTGTGTCCCTTTCGCTCTTCGTTTCCTAGTTTCTTTTCCATTCCTCTTCTCTTTCTTCTTTCCCTTTTCTTCTTTTAGTTTCATTTTCTTGGTTTAACGAGAAAGCCAATACTTTACGTGCGCCATATATCATTTCTATTCCACAATAGTAGATGTTTTGTCATCAATCATATATGAAATCATTGGTCTATGCATGATAAAACTTCAATGAAAAAAAAAAAGTTTAATGCCGCGAGTTATCAAACGGGAAGGCATCTAATATTTGGATTGTTAATCACTTGGCACAGGGATAAGACGATAAAAATGTCTGATGGGCAAACATATTATAAGTTACCTGTGCATGGCTTTTATTTAAGGCAGTCATCGTTGATATGGAGGATCATGGAAGGTGTAGTTTACAGGTTAAGGGGTGAGCTACACTACTTCATTTGTCTACTTTTATTTGTTCATTTAAAAATTTTATTTAATCTAAAATTATTTATCTATTTAGAAAATTAATGAGTCGTTAATTATTTTTTTAACTTTATTTTTATTATTAATAAATGAGAAAAAAATTAGTATAATGATAATAATATTTTAAACATTTTAATAAAGAATAATTCAGTCAATCAAATTAATCTTGTTTATAATAAAAAAATTAATTACTTTCTTAATTATTATACAATAACTTTATATAAAAACAAATGAAGGAAATAATTGTTAGTAAATTGAATAAACATTGGTCTTTTCAAGAGTTTTCACAGTGCAACGACCTCGCGTTTTTCTAAGGGATGGGTGTGTGTGAGTAAATTCTTCATTCACAAAGTATAATAATGCTGTAAATAGCCATAATTGGCAACATCTTTTGTCAAAACTATAGTTGTCCACACTAATAACTACGGTTGTATCATAGTTTTTTTAAACAAACTGTTATGACTTAAGTCCATGAGGAGAGTCCAACCTAAAAGACTAACCTATTAGGTGGGAGAGCCTCATGGCTTAAATACCACATTGAACTTCCTTAGTTACTCAATGTAGGACTCATAACATTGTCACCCCCTTCGAAAGCCGATGTTCACGACGGCCTACTCTGACTGTCCACTCTAAGTGCCCACTCGGGGTAATGCATACAGCAGGATATATAGAGGTCCTAGATGACCAAGGCAGATAACAGAATTCAAATAACAAAATCGAAATAACAAAATGAAATCTAACACTACGATCCTACAATCATGCTAGCCAATGATAGACTTCCAGCATGGCACTCAAGAACTGAATTGATTATTTCCTAATGTAGTCTTCTAGGTACTTAGGAGCTGTGATTATCCTCTTAGGCCTTTCATCATATGTGGTTGGCTGTTGGGCTAGTTCCTCATTGTAGGCCCGTGTCCTATCATCCCCCATGCCATCTAAAAGCACCTTGTCCTCAAGGTGGTAATCAGTTTTAAGCACACCCCAATCCTCCCATGAAGTATCATATGGAGAAAGTCCCTCCCATTGTACCAACACTTCCAATTTTGGCTCTGCAGAAGCATGGTTCCAGCGAGTGTTAATGACAGCCAGTGGGGCAATCACAAGTTGATTTCTAGATGCATTTTTGGGTAATTCAGCTTCAAGTATAGTCTCACCTGTTGAATTATGAAAAGTTTTAAGGACAGAGCAATGAAACACAGGGTGAATGCGGGACTCATCTGGGAGTTTTAGTTTATATGCCACCTTACCAATTTTCTCAAGTATCTGGAAGGGGCCATAGAAACGTTTGGCAAGTTTGGAATATGATTCACCTGTGGCTGTGGTTTGTCGGTGAGGGCGCAGCTTCACCATTACCCAATCTCCCACCTGAAAACTCACTTCTCTTTTTTGAGTATCAGCAAACTGTTTCATATTTTCCTGGGCCTTAAGGAGTTTTCTTCGCAAGGCTGCAATCATCTCATCTCTAGTGGTTAACAAGTTATCTACTGCTTCAACAGTGGACGTGTCAGTTAGGTAGTGAGGGATGTTAGGTGGACTCTTCCCAAAGGTAACCTCAAAAGGTGACTTGCCAATGCCCGAATGTCGTGAAGTATTATATGATCATTCTGCCCATATTAAGAACTTGCCCAAGAAGTAGGTTTGGTATAGACAAACGCCCGTAAGTACTGTTCGATGACCCGATTGAGCACCTCTGTTTGCCCATCAGTTTGGGGATGGTATGCTGAACTCATACGGAGTTTAGTCCCGCTCAACTTAAATAATTCTTGCCAAAAACGACTGATAAACAAAGGATCGCGATCTAAAATGACACTCCTTGGCATTCCATGTAATTTTCCAATAATTTCCATGAAAAGCAAAGTAACTTTGTGCGCAGTAAAGTGGGGTTGCAGCATGTCAAGGTGCACTCCCTTAGAGAAACGATCCACAACCACTAGAATTGTTGTATAACCATGATATGGAGGTAACCCCGTGATAAAGTCCAAGGACAAGTCTTCCCAAGGACTATGAGGAACCGGTAAAGGGCATAACAGACCTGCAGCCTTTTTTGTTTCATATTTAGTCTGATGACAGTCAACACAGGCAGCCATAAACTTTTGAACATCCCCTCTTATTCCTGGCCAGTAGAAGTTTTCTGTCAGCCTAGCCAGCGTTTTGGTAATTCCCATGTGTCCTCCCGTAGGAGTTTTGTGGAATTCTTCCAACAACACCTTGATAAAAGAGAGACCCCTAGGCAACCATATGCACCCCTTATAGAGTATTAATTCATGGGCAATGGTAAATTCGGGACGAGCAATAGGGTCACGCTGAATGGTTTCCTTCATTGCAACGAAATCAACATGTTGGTTCAGTTCTTGTTTGAGAGCTTGCAAGAATGTGAAGTTGGGTACCAATAGAGCCAAAAATTCTGCTATTGGATTTTCAGGAATGCGAGACAAAGCGTCTGCCACCACATTTGATTTTCCTGAACGGTACTGAATTGAATAGTCATATCCAATCAGCCTAGCCAGGTACATTTGTTGCTCTGGAGTTTGGACAGTTTGGGACATCAGTTCTTTTAAGTTGCGATGATCAGTCAAAATTGTGAACAGGTGGCCAAGAAGATACTGCCTCCACTTCTTAACGGTAGCAGTAATGGCAAACAACTCTCTGACATAGGTGCATGAATATAGTAATTTGGGGCAGAAGGGTTTGCTAAAAAATGCAATCAGATGACCTTGTTGTGATAACACTACTCCCATGCCCACACCAGATGCATCAATTTCTAAGACAAAAGGAATAGAAAAATTGGGCAGAATCAGAACTGGGGCCTGACTTACTACCTTTTCTAGAGCATCGAAGGCTAGATGGGATTCATACGTCCACCCAAATTGATCCTTTTTTAAGAGTTGTGTCAGAGGTGTTGTAATGGTTGCGTACCCTTTAATGAAGCGACGATAGAATCCGGTCAACCCGAGAAAACCTCGTAATTCCTTGAGAGATTTAGGGACTGTCCACTGTTGAATGGCATGAATCTTGGCAGATACTAGTTCTACGCCTCGCTCAGAGACCACATGTCCTAGATATTCGACTTCCCATTGTGCAAATAGGCACTTGGATTGTTTCAAGAAGAATTGTCCCTCTTGTAACACCTGAAAGGCTCTTTCCAAATGCAATAAGTGCTCATCATATGTGGTACTATAAATTAAAATGTCATAAAAAAAATACAATGATGAATTTGCGTAAGAAAGGTTTGAATATACTGTTCATAGTTGCCTGGAAGGATGAAGGCGCATTGCAGAGACCAAACGGCATTACCCAGAACTCGTAGTGATCCTGGTGAGTGCGAAAGGCAGTCTTGCTCACATCCTCCTCTTTCATTAAAATTTGGTGGTAGCCTTGTAGCAAATCTAGTTTGGAAAACCAGCTTGCCCCACCAAGTTCGTCCAGCAGCTCATCTACGGTGGGAATTGGAAAGCAATCATTTACCGTAATAACGTTAAGGGCCCGATAATCCACACAAAATCTCCAAGTGCCGTCTTTTTTCTTGACCAGCAAAACAGGGGAAGAGAACGGGCTTGTGCTAGGTCGAATAATCCCACTTTGCAACATGGTTTCCATTTGTTTTTTAATTTCCTGTTTCTGAAAATATGGGTAGCGGTACGGTCGTACGTTTATAGGCTGAGTTAGGGAGGAGATGGATAGCATGGTTGGTGTCTCTGGATGGGGGTAAGGTTGTGGGTGGTTGGAAAAGGGTTACAAACTTGTGGATGAAAAGGGCTATATCTGGGTTAGGGCGTACTGGATTAACGATTTGGGTTGAAGGGAGTTCATTTGATAAGACTTGAATATGATAAAAAGCACTAGCCCCATCTGTATGAACCATACGCTTCACCTGATGGGCCGAGATCAATTGCAGCTCACTATCACAATTCCCTTTGAGTTCTATCAGTTTACCCGCTTGAATGAATTTCATTGTTAAATCATTGTAATCAGTTAAAATGGGCCCTAGGGATTTCATCCATTGGACTCCTACCACTAAGTCCGCCCCACTAATAGGTAAAACATGTAAATCCACAACAAATACCTGGCCCTGTATGTGGACTAGAACACCCATACAGATCTGGTGACATTCTATCTCGTTGCCATTGCCCACCATGACCCTTAATGAACTGGTACGTTGGACCTTGAGGTCCAAAGACTTAACCAATCTCTCTTGTATGAAATTATGAGTGCTTCCGCCGTCAATTAGTGTGACCACCTTGTGGGTTGAGATACGGCCCACCAAACGAAGGGTCTCGGGTGCTAAATGACCCGATAACGCATGAAAACTGATCTGCACTTGTGGTGTGATGTTGCCATAAGGCGGGCCGGATCGTGGGTCATCCGGTATTGCACTCGTGTGAAGTTGTCCCTGAGTATCATCATCTTTCTCTGCAATCAATAAAAAAAAACTTGGAAGAACACTTGTGACCCGGACTGAACTTTTCGTCACAATTAAAGCAAAGTCCTTTCTCCCTTCGGGCTGCGATCTCTACTGGGGTTAAGTGTTTGAAATGTGGATATCGGTGTTTTGGTGGTGTTGGTAAGAAATGGTGGGTTAGAGTTTGGGGTAGGTGGGTGGTGTTGGTAAGAAAGCAAGAACGACTATCGTTGAATTTCTCTTATTGAAGGCGCGCAAGGGAGGCTGCTTGGATCATGGTCAGGGGCTGTAGCACTTGCACCTCACGACGAATATCTAGGGATAGGCCAGAAATGAAACAACTTAATAGGAAACTGGAGGGTAAGCTGATGATCCGATTGGCGAGAGTTTCGAACTCTGATAGGTAATCTTGGACAGAACCTTTCTGGGTTAATTTGAACAGGGCCCCCTTAGGGTCGTCATATTGTGTTGGTGCAAATCGAGCTTCCAAAGCTTGAAGGAGATTGGGTCACATCGGAATTTGGCCATTACGAGCCATCCACTGGTACCAAACAAGTGCGGGACCTTCCATATAGAAGGATGCTACGGTTAGACGTTCAGGTTCAGGGGTATTGTGGTAGTCAAAGAATTGGGTGATCTTGAAGATCCAACCCATTGGATCGATACCGTCAAATCTGGGGACATCCAGTTTCATGCGATGGGGTTTAGTGGAAAAGTTTTTGGAAGTAGGACTGGGAATTGAAGAAATGGAGTCTGAGTTTTTTAGAGTGGCTAATTTTTGAAGGATTTCATCGATCTTTGTGGCCATGAGGTTTTGTGTGTTGGTGAGGGTAACTTGGTTGGAGGTGAGTTTGCTAATGGCTTCTTCGAGGCGATCGGAATTGGACTTGGAGCGGATGTTGTCAGCCATGGGGAGAGCTCAATGAAAGCACCAAAATGTTAGGGAATCAGAGAGAAATTCCTAGAATACGAGGATTAGGAGCCTCCTTTAGAAAGGGGAAGAGAAAATGACTTAATATTTTTTGCCTCCTTTCCTTCATAATGCATACAACAGGATATGTAGAGGTCCTAGATGACCAAGGCAGATAACAGAATTCAAATAACAGAATCGAAATAACAAAATGAAATCTAACACTACGATCCTACAATCACGCTAGCCAATGATATACTTCCAGCATGGCACTCCAGAACTGAATTGGTTATTTCCTGATGTAGTCTTCTAGATACTTAGGAGCTGTGAATATCCTCTTGGGCCTTTCATCAGATGTGGTTGGTTGTTGGGCTAGTTCCTCATTGTAGGCCTGTGTCCTATCACAGGCTCTCTGGACAGAACATATATTATAGTCAGTTATAATTATAATTATAATTATAAAAAATAAATAAATGGTATTATTGTCATGTAAGAATTCAGCCATGATTAAGATCTGATTTAGAAGAGTTATAAACGATGCCATTAGTCAAATCTAGAGGTGAGTATACGAACTACGATTCACGTAATTTGCAGCCCGCGCTAGTTAGGATCAATCAAGATTGATCTGTTTAAACTTGAATTTATTAACACGGTTCGCATGAACCCCACAAATATATATATAACGAAGGGATTCATTTATATTTAGTGTAAGTCATAAGATTTATATTTAATTTTTACTATTAAATTTATTTTAATTTAATAGTACTAAATCATCTAATTAAATGATGAGAGAGAATAATAAACACTAACATTAAATAAAATAATAATAATAAAATGTAATATAATAAAAAAAAATATTTCGTGAAACGTTAAATATCGGTTTCATTATAGGGTTGTATTTTAAAAACAGTTTAAACATTAAAAAATTCAAAATAATAAAGTTTTAATAAAAATTAAAATATTTAATATATTATAAATAAAAAAATACTTTTCATTAAAAACTTCCTCAGGATATATCAAGTAAAAGTAGCAATACATTTAAGAGAAAAAAAAATATATAAGTGGGATTCGCCTATATAAGTTACAGTTGAAAAAGACAACTCCAACATTTATAGGATTTTTCGAGCTCCTCAGACCTTGGTTCAGTATCATTTTCTTTTTTTATGTTTAAATAAATTATTAAGTTATTATAGTTATTAATAAACATTTGAATAAGTATTTGAGTGATAAATGACATTTTAGAAAAATGAGAAAAAAAATTATTAGTAAAAAATGATAATAGAAAATTTTTTGTAAAAAAAATTTAAGTAAAAAAGTCTAATCTCGGTTGGTTTTTAAGAAAAGTCATCACCAAGATGATGGTTAAAATTCAAACACACATTCACTCCTTGGGTTACAATTATTGAGAATAATTGATATAAATTTGAAACAATTGCAACAATTTAAATATATAATTAATTTTCTTATTACTGCTTGATTCATTAGTAATAGTAATTTTCTTTTTTATATATATATGTTAAATAAATAAATATAATTAACAACATTAATCAACGTTTTTTTAAAAGTATTCTCCTTCCTGTATAAAAAAATTAATTATTCAATACATATGGATTTCGCATAAATTATTAGTTCTTCAACACAAAAAAAAAATTACATTTAGTTCTAAATACATTTTTTCATATGTAAATTACATTTATATCAATTAATTATCAATAATACTTAAATAATAAATAAGTTTCTATTGTCTCTCTTAAATGTTTATTATCATTTTATACTAATTAGTTTTTTCTCTCATTTTTTAAAAATTTCATTTATCATTGAGATACTTATTCAAATGTTTATAGATAACTATAATAACTTAATAATTAATTTAAATATAAAAAAATTATACAAAACCAAAGTCTGAGAAGCTCGAAAAATCCTATAAATATTAGAGTTGTCTTTTTCAACAGAAAGTTATATGGGTGGATCTCATTTATATTATTTTTTTCTCTTAAATGTATTGCTACTTTTACTTTATTAGATGTATCCTCAGGAAGTTTTTAATGAAATTTTTTTTTTATTTATAATGTATTAAATATTTCAATTTTTATTAAAACCTTTTTATTTTGAATTTTTTAGTGTTTAAACTTTTTTTTTAAATACAACCCTATAATGAAACCTCATATATAACGTTTCATGAAAAATTAATTTCTTTTTTATTATTATATTATATTTTATTATTTTCTCTTCTTATTTAATATTAATATTTATTATTTTTTTTTTATTTAATTAGATGATTTAAAATTATTAGATTAAAATAAATTTAATAGTAAGAAATTAAGTGTAAGTTTTAAGGCTTACATTGGATGTAAATGGATTCCTTCTTGTGTGTGTGTGTTTGTGTGTATATATATATATATATATATATAAGGGTGATCAACTACATCAAGTGTAAATTTTTTTTCTCTTACACTTATTTTTAACCATTAATTTTACTTTCATCTAATAATTGAGATTATTTCATTAAAGATAACCATTATATAGAAGTGAATCTAACAATTGAAAATAAAGTGTAAAAAATAAAAAAATTATACTAATATAAATTGATCTATATATATATATATATATATATATATATATATATATATAAAGAGAGAATCCATTCACATTTAATGTAAATAAAAAAACTTACACTTAATCTTATATCTTTTATTTTATTTTAATCATATGATTATTTAGTGAGATAAATAATAATCATAGAATTAAAATAAAATAAAAAATATAAAATTAAATTTAAATCTTTTCTATTTACACTAATTATAAATAAATTTCATCATATATATATATATATATATATATATATTAAATAGTGAGGGTGTATAATTGTACTTTGCTAGTAAGTATTTAATATTGTCACGAACATTGTTGTGTGAAAGCCCCACTCTTGGCCCATAGTAAAGCCCACGAAATCTCGAACATTGAATTTTACCTTACTCCATCTCAGAATTTCAGCATGGTCACGTGAGTAACTGTCGGTGCTTGGCAGTGCCATGCCATGCATGCCCAACACATATGCTATGTTTATTTTAAGAGAAAATGAGAGGAGAGAAAAGAAGAAAAATATTTCATTTTCTCTTGTTTGGCTCAGCAGAGAAAATGAAGAAGACAGGAAAAAACATGTGATACCCACATGATTTTTTTTCTCTCCTTAGATGTGCAGAAAATGGGAGAGAATGTGTGATAGCACATAAAATTACCATTATACTCCAAATTAATATCAGAATATGCATCTGACCCCTCCTCCTTCTTCTTGTGTTCTTGTTCGTGCGGCACGACGGGCGTCAGTTAGGTGGCTGTGTTCGTTAGGTTGGTGGGCGACGTGCGGCTGACCGGATCTGAGCACGAACGGCAGCTTGGATCCGCGCGGTGGATCTGGGTCGAGCGGCGCGCGGTTGCAGGTGATCGATGAGGTTGCGCGCAGTTGCAAGTCTCGTGGACGCTGCCAGAGGATTCTCTGGCAATAAACCACAAGACAGAGCAAGAGAGGCTTCGACGAGGGACGAAGAAAGAGTAAGGGGTAGGGATGGGGACTCTGCAAGGACGTAGAGGGGGTTGGGGACACAATAGGTGGTGGTGGTGGTGGGGTGGGGTGGGGTGGGGTGGGGTGGGGACTCACCCGGCAGAGGGGTTGGGTTGGGTGGGGTGGGGACTCGACCGGCAGGGGGTAAGGGTGGGGACGCGGACGCTTGGCAAGAGGGTGGAGTTGGCGACGTGAATCCTGAGGCGACAGGGGATGAGGGGTGGGGGAGGGGTGGGGGTGGGGGTGGGGGTGGGGGTAGAGGTAGGGGTAGGGGTAGGGGTAGAGGTGTATAATTTTTTTTTTAACATAAAATATTTTTTAATATTTTTTGTGTTTTCTTTCTTTTCATTTTCTCTTCATTCAAATAACTAAAATTTCACACTATTTTTCTTCTCATTTTTCTCTTCTCATTTTCTCTCTTACCATTTACTATCTTTATCCAAACAAAGTAATAATGTTTGGAAAATGTCAATTGTCTGATTTATCATTTTAAAAATTAAAATAAAATAAAATTAATGTTAAAGGGGGCGAAATAAACAACCACTATATGATTTTAATTATATAATCCTAAACGTTTCACATTTTCAAGTCCTAGTCAAAATTTCATGAACTCCCAAAAGACTAAAATATAAAACTGAAAACAAACTTGTCACTAGTAATTCACATGATACTGCAGTAGCCCTGAGTGTTCTCATCACTGAAAACATGCGTGATGTTTTCGGCCATGGGGTGAGACGGCATCGGCGGTGGCGGCAAAGACGGATGTGGCCTACCATACATCATGGCTGGTTGGTACATGTTGTTCATATTTGCTTGCTGCTGTTGTTGTTGGTCCATCATCATAGCCATGTACTGCTGCTGCTGAAGGTTATACGGGGTGGGTTGCATTTGCATTCCTTCATAATTATCACCACCACCGTTCATGGCCGGAATATTCCCCATCTGGCCCATTGGATAATTAATACCCATTGGACCTTTCTGATTCATTGGGCCCATCAGGCCTACATTACCATTTGCATTGCCATTACTGCCCTTCTCACTTTTGCCATTTTTATCATGACAAGGATAATTTCCACCTTTGCCCTTGATTTGCATTGGCAGATCAATGACATCACCTTTCTTGGCACTTCCATAATTCCCAACCCCATCACCATAGCCTTTATGGTTATTCATGGTAGGCTCATTCATCATACCAGTAGGCCCATGAGGTCCGCGGCCATTCCCCATCACTGGCATCATCTTGTTTTGCATAGGGTGGCCCTGGCCAAAATTGTCCTCAAACTTATGGTGGCCGTCAAATTCACCAAGACCCTCATCACTCGCATCAAATTCCTCCTCTGGCAAGTTGAACTTGACAGATTTGTGTTGTTTAGCGGGTACCTCGAGACCCTGAGCCCCTTTGATATTTTGGAAGTGTGCTAGTTGACCACCATCACCACCTTCACCTTTTTGACCCTTCTGATTCTGAGACTTGTTGTCCTTTCCACCTTTACCTTGCAAGTTCTGGAACTGATGGTTAATGGGATAGTTTTGATTGTATATCATGCCTCTCTGGCCACCCCATATCTCAGCATGCTTCCCTGACCTCTCTAGCTTTTTTATGAGTTTGGCAGGATCCACATCGCCTCCCACTACCACTTTCCCTTCCTCTGCATCTATACTCACAGAATTAACCCCTGGACAACAAAAATAATTCATTATAATTAACAACAACAAAAAACTAAATTAAGCAATTAATTAAATCTAATCTAGCCCACAAAAATTGAAACAAAATATACAACAAATGAAAGATTCTTGTATAAACTTAGATCAATCAACACTTAACATTTTTATAAAATTTTGTTTCACAATTATAAATATAAAATTCTATAAAAATATTCAATACTGATTGATATGATTTACTTTAGACAAAAATTTCTCACAACAAAGTAAAGTCAAAAACTTAGAATAAATCATACATAAAATAATATTATATTCTCTTACCTAATCATATTAATAATTATTTTAATATTAAATAAAAAATATATTATATAAAAAATTAAATATATCTAATATTTTAATAACATAAAAAATATTCAATATTTTTTTAATTTAATAATTAAAAAAATTAATAAAAAATTAAGTAGAAAAGATAAATCATTACTCATCATACATATTAAGTCATTGACCATCTAATTAAAGAGAGTTCCAAAACATAGAAGTGGGGCATGTTAATTGACATGGTAACGCTGAGATATGGTGCATATTAACATCAAAAGAAATTTTGGACATAGAAAAAAAATATATACAAAATAAATGAGGAGGGGTATGCTAAGAATGTACCATCGATTTTCCGCAGCAATTTCTTTACTTTCCGCTCACAGCCATTACAATGGATATTAACCTTGAGAATACAAGTCTACAAGGAAAACGAGGCCAGTACAAATCAGTTAGCATAAGTACTCAAAACTACCACTCTAGGAACCACAAAAAAGGAAACAGTTGTCTTCACTAATTCAATCAATTAATGAACATGAGATGAGGGAATAGTAAGAAGTGTGTACCTGAGTTTTCAGAAAGTCCTGTTTACTCATCCTTAATTACTGGTTGAAAGAACAGAGAGAAAAAGAGAGAGAAAGATCGAAGGTCGGCTTGAGTGTGAAAGACGTGAGTGGAGAAGTAGCGAAGTGTGTTTAAGATATTTTAAAGGGCACAGAGGCGGTTAGGAGGCTTTGGACACTTATCTCTTTAGGTTTGTTCCCTTGCTCTACTTTCCGTACTGTTTATAGAGACTCGCGCGTATACACATTCACAGACAAGGCGGTTGCGAAAGCTGCAAGTGCAAGGTAATAAACAACTAAGACTACGAAACAGGAATAGCTTCTTATGAGCCTATGAGTTGGCTTTATGTCTTATGCTTTTTATATTATTATTATTATTATTATTATTATTATTATTATTATTATTATTATTTGTGAATGAATTTAAGGGAATGACTTTAACAAAATAAAATTGAAGACGATAATTTTGTTTGATGTGATAGTTGTAATAGCTGCATTAGGGATGAGTATTTATAAAAAATATTTTGTCATTTAAATTAAAATGTATATAAAATAGATAATATTTAAAATTAGATATATATTTTTATAATATTTATAAGAATGTCTTAATTTATAAAAATTATATTTAAATTTATATTAAATATTATTAATTAAAATAAAAATTTAGTAAAATTGTTATTTTTTATAATTATTTTTTATATTTATAAGAAATATAATTAATTTTTTTTATTTATAAAAATTTTTGTTAAAAATTTACTTTTTATAAATATGTATATATATTTATTTAATAACGTTCATAATATTTAAGATCTAATTTTAATAAATCAAATTGTTCTCTTAATTCAAAATTCGGTGGAAAATAATTATAATAATATAAATAAATAAAACAACTTCACGCTTTGAATGCGGTTTGACAGCTTAATTTTGCCACTGAAAAATGATTGCTGCACTCTCTTCAAATGTAAGGTGATTGGAAAATTATACTTAAGACATTATTTTTTTATACCATTTTATATTAATGAATAATGTGTAAATATTTTATGAAGGTGTACATTATGTGATTAACAGAATTTTTTATTACATAATATATGTTATCTATCAATTATTTATACGTAATTGTATAAAAATGAGGTAAGAAATTTGGTGTTTATTATTATTGAAGATGGTTATATGTGTGTTGTCATAACACCTAAATAATCAGCTGGAACCAGGAAGTATCTTTTTCTTTTTTAAAATTCTCTTTTTACTTTTTAATAAAGCGTGGCCGACTTTTCAAATTTGTGTTTAAACCATGGACCGGGTTAATCAGCCCACTAATTGCCAGGTCCGCCCCTCAAACACGTGCAAATTTTTTTTCTTAAAAAAAAATTAACCCAAGTACTACATCTGTACAAAAAAAAAGTTATTTGGATCAAGGATGCTCCTCCTTTTGTTTGTAATTTGGCCATGTTCTGCTTTTGAGTTCTCCTTAATGAAGCTCTTTTTCCAGTTAAAACAATTTTTGTCCCGAAAAAACAAACAAAAAAAATTTCCCCAGATTTTTAACAAAATATTATAATGAATAATTACAAATTGGCAAAAAGAATGAAAAATAATTACAAAACTAGACGGGCACTTGCATATATATATTTATCAATTTTGTTTTAAAAGTAATGTTTTAATTTTTTTAATATAATCAAATGTTTGGTAATAAATTTAGAATGAAGAATAATATGTGTAAATTTAAGTTATTGATGAATATAAATATTCAAATAATGTTTTGTAAGTTCTTTCAAATTAGTCAATAATATGATATTCCTTCATTCACTTTATAATAATTAATTTTATAATCATTAATTATGTTAGCAGAATTATTTATTTTTAAGTCACGTTAGCTATTTAGTCTATATAGCTTAAGAATTAAGAGCTCTGTACTATTGAATGTCGACATCAGGAGTTATTACTATCTCACACTTTAATTATATTTTTTATGCTATAGTTGAATTGATATACAATTGATAATATAAAACAAAAAAATAATAATAATTCTATTACTCTTAGAATCAATGTTTTGAAACTATGAAATTGTGAATTAACTATGTTTCCTGTATGATTTCCTCTTGTTTTGTTACCTAGTTCAACTATGGTTCGATCATCAAGTTAACCAGTCAAACTAATTGAGTTATGACTTAAAAGTTTTGTCAATTTAACTTTTAAAATATTGTCGGGACCACTAAAGAATTTTTCATGATAAGATGAGATTGCCAACTTTATTGTATTTATCATCTTATTTATTTTTTCTTTTTGAAATGATTTTTTTTGGTTAGTAGGTAGATTACATCAATAGTTTATGAAATATATCTTAATATTCATAAAAATATTTTTTGTTGTTATTAATATTTCATGTTTTTAAGAATATTTTTTATAAGTTCTTGTAGTTTTTTATTAGATTTATTTGTTAAAAATATTTCTAATCTTCTTGAATATATGTTGTATTAAATAATCTCAAGTAAAATTAAATAGTTTTATATTAAATAATTTCAAGTAGAATTAAATGATTTTAAAAAGAAAATTACACTTTTCTTTAAAAAATGTCGCATTATCATTTATGATGATTTAGCATATATATATATATATATATATATATATATATATATATATATATATATATATAACATAGTAAGTATAATAAGTTAGTATGTAGTATATAGATAGATAGTAATAACTTGTAACTTACAACTATTAAATGCAGTGTATACCCTTTCCTGAAGGCAGAAGCCTCTCTGTCAACCTCAGTGGCTGGTGCTGCCGCACATAGAAAGTGACTTGAGAGGTTTAATTCTTCAAAGAAATAACTGGCATACGTTATTTAAAGATCCTCTTAATCACATTTATAATGCGTAATTCGAATCCAAATCTGATTACCTGGTTTTTTCTCATTCAATTTCCATGTATAACTTGGAGATTATATGTCATTATGGCTGTGTCATGTTTTATTAATATACACCCTTTATTTTGTTGGGTTTAATGTTGATCCATTATCTACTGTATCTGATAAAAATTATCTATATCTATATATTTATTTTTTTTATTATAAAACATATATCTATTTATTCTAATATATTTATATATAAAAATAATTTGTCTAAAAGAAAAAAAAAAAAGTGACTTGCACGAAAAATTGATAAAAAAATATTCAATTTAAAGAAATAAAACCACAACAAATATATAATATAACAATGTACTAAGGAATTGGTGTCCTAAATATTAATTCTAAATTATTAGATAATATATAAATTTAACATTTAAATTTCTAAATTGATACTGATTAGAAAGTAAAATATGAATTAAAAATTAAAAAAATGTAAAATTAATTTTAGATATATTAATTGTTGTTGTTTCTCGATTAATATATATATATGGGACAATTTATTCTCGATTATATGGGATATTAGTTAGCATTTTAAATAAAAAATATTGATACTAGATTAATAGTTATTTAAGAAAGAATAACATGATTGATTGAAACGTTAATTTAAAAAATATTAATACTTATTAAATCAATATTATAAAATTAATTTAAGATATATGTTGCATAAGAAAAGGTTATAATATTAAGGAAAAATGTCTCAATTAATGGATATTGATCCATTAGAAAATAATAATATTGATATAGGATATCCAGTTTTATCAGATCTTTGACCCCATTTTCCTATCAAATTTTTTTAAAATATTAATACTAGATTGATACTGATTTAGTGGAAAGTAAATTTAAGAAAGATTGATACGATATATTATTGCAATATTTCTTGATTATATAAAATAATGTTTCTTAATTATATAAGATATTTGTCAACATTTAATTAAAAATATTAATAGTAGATTGATATTGATAGAAAGTCAATTGAAGAAATATTGATACTATAATTAAATGAAAATTTAATATTATAAAATTAATTTAAGATATATTATTACATTATTTTTTTATTAAATAAGAAAATATTACAACATTTTTCGATTATATATGATATTAGTCAGTATTTAAATTTAAAAATATTGATTGATTGATACTAAATTTTTACTGATTAATTAGAAAGTCAATTTTAAAAAAATGATATTAATTAATTAAAAAATTCATTTGAGATTATTGAAGATTACGAGTGTTAAAACCAAAACCATCTCTTAACACAAAGATTGTTTAGTGATTTAATTTGTAAAATTAATTGATTATTCCGTCAGCGTATTTGAATTTCTTTCAGGTGTCCAGGAAAATAAAATTTTGGTACGGAAAACTTTACGTAATTTAATTTTTAGACGTGTCGATTTGATATTGTGCGTTTCTATTTTTGTGATTTTTGTGGATGATTATGTAACCTGGTGGTCCTATGTGGGCCCCGGTGACCTTACGTAGCACTGGTGGGTCCCATAGAAAGCAAAAAATTTTCTACGATAAAAAAATAAAGAAAAACACGAAAAAAAATTAGATGTGTTTTATCACGTATTTAATTATCGGATGAAAAAATCACTAGGATATTAAATAAATAAAAAAAATAAAAAAATGATGTAGAAAAAAACATCTGTATCATGATAAAAATTATCTATATCTATATATTTATTTATGTATATTTATATCTATCTATATATCTGTATATATATATTTATACATTTATATCTATTTATCTATCTAATATATTTATATATATAAAAATAATTTGTCTAAAAGAAAAAAAAGTGATGGGTGTCTGCACGAAATTCAACCTTAAGTAATAAAAATAAATTTTATTGAATTTAAAGAAATAAAACCACAACAAATATATAATATAACAATGTACTAAGGAATTGGTGTCCTAAATATTAATTCTAAATTATTAGATAATATTAATTTGAGATATTGACCAACATTTAAATTTAAAAACACTAAATTGATACTGATTAGAAAGTTAATATATGAATTATTGATACTGAATTAAAAAATGTAAAATTAATTTTAGATATATTAATTGTTGTGTGTTTCTCGATTAATATATATATGGGACAATGCTACAATATTCTCGATTATATGGGATATTAGTTAGCATGATTTTAAATAAAAAATATTGATACTAGATTAATAGTGATTGAGTCAATTTAAGAAAGAATAACATTGATTGATTGAAACGTTAATTTAAAAAATATTAATACTTATTAATTAAAAAATCAATATTATAAAATTAATTTAAGATATATGGTTGCATAAGAAAAGGTTATAATATTAAGGAAAAATGTCTCAATTAATGGATATTGATCCATTAGAAAATAATAATATTGATATAGGATATTGTTCCAGTTTTAGTTTCCTCAGATCTTTGACCCCATTTTCCTATCAAAATTTTTCAAAATATTAATACTAGATTGATACTGATTTAGTGGAAAGTAAATTTAAGAAAGATTGATACTGGTTGATTTAAAAAATAATTATTAAAATTAATTTAAGATATATTATTGCAATATTTCTTGATTATATAAAATAATGTTTCTTAATTATATAAGATATTTGTCAACATTTAATTAAAAATATTAATAGTAGATTGATATTGATTGGAAAGTGTTTTAAATATTTTAAGAACGATTTCTGAGAAAGTCAATTGAAGAAATATTGATACTATAATTAAATGAAAATTTAATATTATAAAATTAATTTAAGATATATTATTACATTATTTTTTTATTAAATAAGAAAATATTACAACATTTTTCGATTATATATGATATTAGTCAGTATTTAAATTTAAAAATATTGATTGATTGATACTAAATTTATACTGATTAATTAGAAAGTCAATTTTAAAAAAATGATATTAATTAATTAAAATTGAAAGAAAAAATTCATTTGAGATTATTGAAAATTACGAGCATGTTTGTAATGTTTGACACAGATTTTATCATTGTGCCAATAACTTTTATTTTTTAAAAAAAGTTTCTTATTATTTATCGTATGTTTGGTAATTTTTATTTTAATTTTTGTATAAAATTCAATATATTATAATAATTTGTTTTATAAGTTTGAAATTTATGATTTTAAATTTTATATTATTTTAAAATATAAATATTATTTTATTTTATTTTTAATTAAATAATTTAAATTTAATGAAACACATATCTTAGATACATTAAATGGAAGGAACTAATTTTTCCTTTCCCTTCGAATGAAAGAAAAATTTGTAAGTAAATATAATTTATTATGTCATTACTTAAATACTTAAATTATTATTTAATATATATAAAAATATTATTAATAATTAATATAATTTTATAATAATTTTTATTATTTTATATATATTAAATAATAATTTAAATACTTATAATAAATTATATTTACTTAAAATTTATTCGGAATGAAAACTACTCTTAAGCTCCACGTGTTAGGAAATGGCACAAATGATAACCTCTCTCAAGACGTAAGTAAAAAATTTTAAAATATTAAATCGAAAATTAAACTAATAAACCATCATATCATGATTTAATTGATTTAATTATTTAAATTTATAATTAAATAATAAAATACTTTATTCAAATACATAATTAATTAACATACATAACCAATCAATGTTAAGTAATGTTGGGTTTGGGTAAAAGCAAGGAACACAAAGACCTCTCAAAACCCATCCTGATGGCTTTGATGTCGTCAGCCAATCACTAGAATCAAAATAATCACTGTTTTTAAAGCAGGCTAACACTGAACGATGATCTTCTGCGAGTTTGGACCCTGTTTTTGCAACCAAAATAATAATGGTTTCCTTCATTAAAGCTGGTGATAAAATTGCTATCCACGTATCATCTGCTTTTTACTCTTTCAGAATTAAAAAAGGCTTTAAAAGAAGGCGGTATGTGCATGAGGACAAAAGAAGCCACCAACGGGAACACTTTCAAAAAACAATTCAAGTCGTATTGAAATGCTTTTATTGTTTTAGGATGCGCGGTTGGCCTCATGGCTCATATCTTATCCAGCACTGACACATTATTTTTAAATTGTATTTATATATTAAATATATAAAAAATAATTTATCTTTTTATATAATTTTTTATTAATTTTTTTAATTATTAAATAAAAAATATTAAATATTTTTTATATTCTTAAAATATTAGATACATTTATTTTTTTATTTAATATTTTTTTATTTAATATTAAGATAATTATTATGATGATTGAATAAGAAGATATAACATTACTCTAAATATATATTTGTATTATATATATAGAAATATTTATATAATACACATATTTTATGTATTTAATATATGTCTTATTAAAAATATTATTTTTATTTAGTTTAAACATTCTCAGACACATTTAGTCACATATCGGATATACTTGAACGCATCTAAGACACAATTTAAACACGATCTATTAATATTTTTTTAAAAAATTATTTTTCATGACTAACGTTCAATTAATAAGCCCATAACCCACCTAAGTCCAATCACATGACTGACATCCCAAACTACTATTTTTACATATCAATATTTTAAGTTTTATCTTTTCACACATCGCTATTAGACTTTAAAATTTTATTTTTTCACACACCACTATTTTCATCTGTTCCTTCTACCTCTGTTCATATCAAGTTGTCCATTTTGTCGTCCCCGAAGTTTGCCTCACACTAATATTCTCTTTAATTAATTTTTTTTTATGCACATGTACTTATACATGGTTAGTTCTATTATGAAAAGTTGGTTTAGGAGAATTTTTAGAATATATGTCAATAGAAATTATGTTTCATATTTTTTAGGAGAAGTTTATTAGGTAGTAAATATTAACACATATGACATATATTATGACATTGTAAATTTTCAAACTTATAGAAATGATATTAATGAATTAATAATATTTTTTCTTAAATTTTACAATTATATATATATAAACCAAATTCTTTAATTTACTTTGATATTAATTAATTAATTAATATATATATATAGTAGATGTCAGTATTCAGTATCCTACAATTTTTTAAATTGATGTGTTCCAGTATCCATGTTCATATCGGGTTCCGTGTCCATGTCTGCACGTCATAACTCATATCATATTGTCCACTTTCTGTTTCTGCCTTTTTTTTAAAAAAAATTGACTATTCAACTAATGTATTTGTGTTAATATCGAAAAATATGTTTCGACATTTTGTTGAAAATTTTGGATAATGAGAACTTATTTAAGTGAGTAGTTGTTGGAAGTGTTTTTTTTTTATCATTTTGACTATTGAAGATTCAAAGACAAAAGAAATTATCAAGAATAGTTATTGGTGGTTATTAATAATTAAGTTATCTTTTATAAAATGTGTTAATTTGAATTATTAACACGTGTCTATTAGGTGACAGAATTTTAGAGGTTAATGTTTAGGATATTTGCCTATAAATACCAGTTTATACAATGTAATAAAAGTTGAAACTTGTAAAATTCTTATACATTACACACGTATAAAAGGATTCGACAGTTACACTGTAAGTTTTCAACTATCATTTTCAATTCAATTAAGTTTGCTTTCTTTTATTTCCATTTTAGATCTTTATTGCATTCAATCTTTACATGCTTTCTATTATTTGTTTACTCTTTATATGTTTTCCTTTACTTTCTTTCATTCCCTTCAATTCAGTCAAGTTTAGTCTATTTCATTTCATTTCGAAATCTTTATTGCTTTCTTTACATGATTTCCTTTACTTGTTTTCATTTATTGCTTTCATTTTTATTTTACTTTGATTTCTTTATTTACACTTGTTTGATTACTCTTCATTCCTTATATTTGTGATTTGAGTTACCTAATTATTGAAAAAATCAATAGAGGAAGTGATTTCCTTTCCCAAATTGAGAACTAGAATCAAATTGTCGAACAATTGATAAAATTTTCAGTAAACAAAATGGCACACCCGATGGGACTGAGTAGGGGTAATGTGCATCACAATTGCTTTATGAGTTCATGTTTTGATAAGTTGCTCATACAGTTAAGAATAAAACTAAAAACAGTTTTCAATCGATACTAAAATAGATTATGAAAGCATATATGTATTTATCTTAATTCTTCAATTGTTGATCAATTTTATAATTGATTGGTCAGAAAAGAGTTTAAAAAAATTGAATATGGTTACGTTCTCATGGCATTAAATAAGTGGTTGAACTGTCAAAACTTTGAAGATCAACTTGAAATTTTAAATGAATTTTAAGTGGTCGAAGTGTCAAGACTTTGAAAATATATGCCAAAGCATTTAAAATTTTCAAGCTATAAAGCCATTGGCCGAAATGGCAAAGAGGTGTTGAATAGATGAATGTGCACCTATTGTTGACTTACCATGGAATGGTCGAACAGATTAATGTGCACATATAGTTGACTTACCATAGAATTATCGAACAACACGTCCATATGCACTAATTGAAGAATAGAGAATTGTGTTGTAAGTTCATGACCAAAGGCTAAATTGCACCAAGACGTGTTGACATGAAGTCTTCGACATATATACAAGTCTGGTTTCAAATAACCATATAAAGTCTTCGACATTGTAGCCTATGGTTTTAAGTGACCATTCAATTATTTGAATTCCTGTACTATAGAAATAAAAAAAAAATGAATGAATGAATAACAAAATTTACTCAAGTTATCGAAACTTTATGAGTAAAGGTGTCGAAAAGATAAATGTGGGCTTGCACTCATGGCTGACATGTGGAGCAGTAGAACATTGTTTATAGTGTCAATTAACTATACAAGATGAAGTTTTCGAGAAGCAAGCTATGGCTGAGAGACCATACATTTTCAATTTTTCAATTTTTCAATTTATCATGGCACTGCTTGAGCTTTGAAATGTGGAAAGATATGCATATGATGTCCCTATAAAAAACTTAGGAAGCCATCATTGTTAAACAATTTATTACTTCGAAATGTTGATGTACTTGACGTGTTGCCTCCTTGGTTTAGGATTTAGAAGAATGATAAATCCTAAACAATTAGAAGTTGTCATTGCTAAGCAATAGTGCAAGAGGTTGTTGCACCAAATTTTAGAAGTGTACCCATAAGGTGGTCACAAAAAAAAAATTAAAAATGACAATATGGTCAAAGCTTTGTTCCAACTTTCATGGCTATAGCTATATAGTCATACATGCTTTGACGACCATAATGTTACTGTGAAGTGTTGAGAAGACACTCTTGATACATAAGCCTATGATTTGACATATTTACAATTTGACAAAAAAATTTGGTTGTCAAGCTGTGCAACCATTGTTCCTATTGACACAATTCTATGGTCATAAAAATTTAATGGCATTTGTATAATTCATGTGACCAATGTGACAAGCTTTTCAATTTAACGCTCAAACGGCATATGTGAAGTGTGATGAAAATAAGGGGGGTTAGTATTCAAGTATGCCATGAGTGACAAATCAACTCGACTCTGGTGGAGTACATAATACTTTGGATCAATGGTTGGGATGGCTCGTGCTACTAAGTATCTGGATGGCCCAAAGAATATACATGTATGTTTGAGAAGGCTTAATGGGTTATTCGATAATGGTCGAATTAGCACATGTTGCCATGAAACGTGATGGGTTTTGGTTAAATATAATATAAATTACTAAAAGGCTGATCAAAGTGGTGATGCAGGATCAAGCCATAGAAAGGATCGAAGAATGCGTGAAAGGATTGACAATGAGAGATTTTTTACTCCAAGTTATTTGTCGAAGATCGAAAGCATGACTAAAAGTATAAGGAATACTTAGGTAAAGTTTTAAGGCTATACAAGAAAGATGATGATTTGACTAACTTAAGTCTTAGTTACGAGAAGCCATTCATGGTTGTATTTGTACAAGTTGTACAAGTGTCAAAATAAATAAATAAAATCAGATTCCATGAATTGAAAATTCAATATTGATGTTAGATTGATTCTTGTCAAAATAAGGACATCATTTTAATATTTATCTTTTTCCTATTCATTCAAAAGAAAAATACTAAGGGATTGTGTTAGTATCAAAAAATATATTTTGACATTTTGTCAAAAACTTTAGATAATGAGGACTTATTCACATGAGTAGTTGTTAGAAGTGCTTCTTATTCGTTTGACCATTGAAGATTTGAAGACAAATAAAGTTATCAAAAATAGTTATTGATTGTTATTAGTAGTTAAGTTATATTTTATAAAATGAGTTAATTTGTATGATTGACATGTGTCTATTAGGTAGCATAATTTTAGAGGCTAATATTTAGGACAATTGCCTATAAATACCAGTTTATACAATGTAATAAGGATTGGAACTTGTAAAATCTCTATACATCCTATACACATCAAAGGATTTGACGGGTACACTGCAAGTTTTCAACCATCATTTTTAATTCAATTAAGTTTGCTTCCTTTTATTTCCATTTCAGATCTTTTATTGCATTCAATATTTACATGCTTGTTATTATTTGTTTACTCTTTCCATGATTTCTTTTATTTTCTTCAATTTTCTTCAATTCGGTCAAATTTATTCTCTTTCATTTCATTTCAAGATCTTTATTGATTTCTTTACATGATTTTCTTTACTTGTTTTCATTTATTGCTTTCATTTTATTTTGATTTTTTTATTTATATTTATTTAATTACTCTTCATTCTTTATATTTATGATTTGAGTTTACCTAATTATTAAAAATTTATAAAGAATGTAATTTTTTTTTTTGAATTGAGATTTGAAATTAAATTATCGAATAATTAATAAAATATTTAATAAATAATTTGTGTTTGTGCTATATATTACACGTGATTTGTACTTTTTGTGGCCGAACAATTGAAACTCGCTTGACTTTTGTCGGATACCAAGGCTATCCACTAGGATGTTGAAGGAATTGGTTGGGACGTGTTTAACTTAATATAAACCTGATTTGATATGTTAATTAGGTTAGTTTTTTAGACTCAGATTCGATCAGATCATAATTCGATTAATAATTATGTCAAGATTGAATTGATCAAATATTTATATTAAATATATAATATTAAATATTATATATAATTAAGTTATAAAATTTAAAAATATAAAATTAAAATTAAAAAATATTTTATAATATATATTATGAAATAAATTATATCAATATAAAAATATTATTATATTATTTATAAAATATTAATTTATATTTAAAAGTTATAATTTATTATTAATTTAAAATATATATAAATTTTTAAATATTATATTATATCAAGTCAGACTAAATTGAATCAATTTAAACTATAACCCAAAACTTAATTAAAAAATATACTGAATTAAATTTTAAAATTTCAAATCAGACTCAATTAATTCCTAAGTTTAGACGAATTACCGAATCGAGACGAGTTATGAAAATCTACTACCCATCGTTGAAATTTGAAACAATTGTCGGACAAGTTACACTCAAGTACTCAAGCACTATCAGATTCGTATGTGATTAGTTGCATACTAAGTTTGACTGCTACGCCGTCGATTATATAGTAATACTTATGAGAGTGGATTCAAGATTTAATATAGACAACACAACACAGAGGGACATGTGGAAGAGACAGTGACTTGTTAAATCGGATTTGACAAGCCAATTTGAGGGTTGGGACCCCAATCAGAAAGGACGATAGGGTACAATGGATAATCACTTTAGAATCATGGTGCTTTTATGAGTTAGGGAGGAAGCCTCAGCAGAGGGACAAAGCCAAAACTGAATTGAATTATCTGCCCTGTTACTGTTAAGGTGACGACATTGGCAGAATGTGAGGAACAGTAGATGAAGGTGGATGGAACCTAGAAAAGAGACAACACGTTTACACTGCCTTATCCTGGATTCCAGTGGTGCCCGTAACTTGGACTCAGTGGTGTGTTTACTTCAGTTAATTTTTTTTAATAATTAATTATAATATAATAAATTTTATATTTAAAAATATTAGTTAAAAAATAATTTTAAAATAAATTATTTTATTTAGATGATAAGAAAAAATTATTTTTATGTATTAAATTATTAAAAAAATATATATTAATTAAAAAAATTTATTTGATTAAAAATAAAATAATATTTATATCTCAAAATTTTTAAAAAAATCTATAATCTAAAATCATAAATTTTAAATTTTAAACTTATAAAAAAAGTTAATATAATATATTAAATTTCGTATAAAAAGTTCAACAAATTTACCAAAATATGCATAAACAATAAAAAAGTTTTTTTTTCAACAAAAAGACCATTGAATGAAGGATAGAATCCTATCCAAACATGCTCTCAGTCCAATAATTCGGTGTGATCTAAAATTAATTTGATTGGATTATATTTTTAAAATTAGGATCGATGTAATTTTTTAATTAAGTTTGGGACACCTTCCAAATCAATTTAATCTAGTCGGATGTTACATAATATATTAACACTTATAATTTTATAAAAATTAATAACAAATTATAAGATTTATTGACTTAAATTAATACTTTTTATATTGATATAATTTGTTTCAAAATATATTATAAAATATCTTGTAGTCTTTGTTTCATGCTTTTGTGATTTTATGACTTAACTATATATAATATTCAAATTTGTAAATTTTATCTAAATGTCAGGTCGACTCGATCCCGGTCTGGTCACTAATTGAGTCATGATCGAGTTGGGTCTAAGTTTAAAAATTTGATTTAATGAAAAGATTAGATCGGGATTTAGGCCAGGTTAAACACGGCTCAACCTAGTCCATAAACACCCTTATTGATTCCTTTGGGTATGAGCCTCACAAGTTTATTAGTAAGATCCATACTCGACTTAATTAATTGGGTTGCACGCTTGCTGGAGTGATGACTTTGTATTTTCTAGTTTCTACTCTATGATCATTGACCTAAAGTTTGAACTAAGAAAATTCATATACTAAAATGTATACCTAATACCTAATATGGATTTAGTTTTAACTTAGTGATAGTGAAGGTAATTGTTCTTGTCCTCTATCTGAGAGGTAGTTCGAGACAGGTTGAGGTCATCAGAAGGCTTTGGTCCAATTAGTAACAATAGACTCCGATTGGAAGCAGAGGTGAGATATTTGTAAAAGACACTCTGACACCCAAGTCAGTTTTAGAAGGGAGGACCTTAGGGCTTTAGGTGGCGGGTTATATGTAAGTTATCGGGATTGAGTATAGTAAAACACACCGAATGACATCCCCTAGCTCGATAGTCGATAAACCAAACATATTGAGTGCCGAGGTGCATAAACTACAACATCCAATTAATATTTACTAATTAACAATTATACTTGACTTTATTGTTGTAACTGTCATTGGATTAAAATGATTTGGGTAGCTCGAATCCAAAAAGATACACAAGATTAGTAATTTTATAGAAGTAGTTATGCTACCAGTGTGTTGGTTGAGTTTTTTTTTTAAAAAAAAATCAAATATATATTATTATGAGTTTTTTATTTAATAATAAATATTTAATACATGGTTAAATTAGTTTAATTCACTTTAAGTAAAACCTATATAGTTAAATTCTTTTAAAGAGAATGTTTGGTTTGAAATTTATTTAAGAGTGAAATAAATGAAACCGAATAGAATTTTATGAATTATAATAGAGAGCCTCATATTTAAAATGTAATAATCATATGACTTAATTTTGTTTATAATAATATTTAGATGCATTTTTTAAATTTATATACATAATTTAAATGAAAAATGTCATTATATTTATTTTGATCTGTTAAGTGAATTTTTTTAGAACATAAAAAATATTTATAGTCGTTATTCTTTGTCTTTTATTTCTTAATTTTTCAAAATAGTTTTATGACTCAATCTTAATTATATTTTGATAACTTTTCTCTTAATAAAGATATCATATACAAAGCAAAGATCGTTATTTACTATTTTATCTTATGTATATTTATAAAATTTTAAATGCATCTTATGTTAATATTATAAGTACAAATAAAATAGAAATATATTATCAATGACATATATAGAAATTAAATAAAATTGTAATATTATTCAAATATTCTTATCATTAAAACTTGCAAAATTAAGATTAAAAAGGCAATAGGGAATTTTACTAATGTATATTTTTATTTTTATTTATTTAAGATTAATTTATGAAATAAAATATGTATTTTTTATAATTTATTAAAAAATACAATTTGATTTCTATTTTTTAAAAAAAAAAAAAAATAAAAAATGACTTAAAAAATGAAAAATTCAAAGAAATATAAAAAGTTAAGAAAAAAGAATAAAAATCTTGATAGGTTAAAGAAGATGAAAAATCAATAAAGATATAAATGGGAGATATGAAAAGTTAAAAAATAAATAAATAATATTATAATTAAAAAATTCTAAAACCAAAATTTAGAAAAAAAATTCCACATTACAATTGTAATGAAAGAACTTTTAGATTATAATATACAATAAATTTATAATAATTAAATTATTTTACATGAAAACTTTAATTATAAGCCTATGTTAATTCTCACAAGATTCATTTCTTGAGAAGAAGGATAGGATAGTAAATAGCTACGCAGTCCTGTTGCTTTTAGGAAATTTATTTTAAATATTTTTAGAATATTAACAATTTTTTAATTATTTAAATTTAATTTAAAAATATTTAAATTTTAATCAATTCGTAATAATCGCATATTATAATTCTATTGAAATAAATTAATATATCTTAAAATGTAGAAGAAATCTCTATACTTTTAGACACATCGATCGAGACTAGAGAATAGAGATTTGAGACTATAGACTATAGTATAGAGTATAGACTTGGCTTTTGCCAACTTTTTCCTCAGTATTCGAGATTCTGACAAGAATCCATTCAATGTTATTACTTTTTTTGGGACATGGTTCCATCCAACTTTAACATGATAACTGTATTGATATAAACCCAAGAATTAAATTGTCCTTTTTACTCTTGCTAGTCGCAGTTGATATTCCTTATATTCCCACATTTGTTTTAGCCTTTTTTTCTTTTGGGAGTGTATGACTGTGACGAGCTGGCCAGCAGGGCGAGACACATGGGCAGAGAGCTCCTTTCATGTAAGATATGAAGCAAGACACAAAGAAGAACAAAAAAAAAAAAAGAAAAATTATATAGGAAATATTTTATGTATATTAAAATATACTATATTATATTTATATTATATATTAACATAAAAAAATATTAAATTATATTGTATTTGATTATAATATTTATATAATATATAAAATAATTTTATGAATAAATTAAATAAACTTACACATATTTTATTGGACTAATTACAAGATTGAAATTATATCGACTATCAATTTGACTGATGTCAGCTTTACATTGCTTTCTCGAACAACGATGCAACATTATCGTTTTGTAAACATCGTCCTATAACATCTCCGAGTTCAAGCTCTATTTCTGTACATGTGCTTAACAGAAACCGATACAATATAAGACTTCTTTTTACCAGAAAAAGTGAAGATAAAGATAATATCTCAGTTTTAGCAGGGAAGGAAAAACACAAATTTTCCATTGTTGTATGTGTACACTTTCTACTGGAAATCCGAAACTCCTTTTGTTCCTTCGCGCATATCGGACACAACTTGAAAATCTGAAACTCAAGCTGCATGAAAGGATATTCCTGTTGATATTTGCAGGAATAGAGAACCAGTGATGATGATACTATGAAGTTGAAACTGAAACGTACACGACTATTTAATTTTAGCCCAACAAAAAAAAAAAAGACACGTAAAACATGCATAAGGATAAAAAACTTGGTTACGGAATATTTTGATAAATCGAAGGGAAACATACATATATAGGAAGTCAGTAAAAATATATAAGGCAAAACAAAGACAAAAAGGTGATTTGAAAAAAAAAGGTAGATCAGTCACAGAACGTCAGAATCCAGAGTAATTAAGGATTTGTTGATTCTTACTTCATTATACCTTGATTTTTCTTTTAGGTCCTGGACAAACTGGACGTGAAACAGGTTGTAGACTCAATTGTCGCTTCGCTCTCCCTATACGTACATTAGACAAAGCAACCCTGTAATTAGCATGTGGGTAAAGTGAATTGGTTCTGCTACAGAATTGATTATTCTCTGGATACTTCATATTTTCGTTAAGCTAAGTGAATTGGCTGTCATGTCACTTGTTTGTTCAACAAGGCCATGACATGCAGCACTAACAATTATTATTCACTGATTTTCCATCCTATATATTATCAAGACCATCCAAAAGTGCGTAACTGTCTTTACTAATGTTGAAAGAAGTTTCAAAACAGAGAGAACGCAAAAAAATGAATTGAATTACATGTATTTGAACAAGTAGTGCTACTGTGTGTTTTATCATAATGCGATTTTCGTTCCTATTGTTTACATGCTTACAGACTAATATGGGATTATCCTTTGTCTTCTCTATAATAGCAAGTATTCCCTGATTGTTCACGACATTGCCAGATAACTAAACTGAAGAATGTTATCTCATTAGTTCAACCAATAAGTAATAGCTGTGAAAGAGTTACTGGAATATTACAATACAAATAATTAACAAAAACAACACTAGTGAACTGTGGTTATTCGAGGCTATTTCTTACTTTGTCCAACATTATCACTCATTGTTGTTTCAACCCGTAGACTAAATATTCCCCATCCATCAGATATTTTCTTTGGAGGTAATTTGAAGGCACCAAATAATTTTTAGATTTCAATAAAATTGTCAACTGTTATAATACGTAACACATATTAACATATCAAATATGAAGTCTAACATAAGTCTGCGGACCTAATTTAGTGCATCAGCAATTCTTGAGCCAACATGAGAAACATGCCTCTCGTTACTCAGCTGGCTGCTTCAATTGTGGAACCACATAATCCAAAATCAACAGACGATAACATAATGTACGTGCAACACACGGGTTAACTCCTGGTCCATGCCCTCTACAAAAATTTAAAGAAACTTAATATGCGAGCACAACCGCAACTAAGACCAAGTCAAATGATGATAGGGTAAATTTAATGACCATTCCACTACATCAATATATATCACAAGTTTTATAAAATATATATATATGTATATATATATACCACAAGTATATTTGGTGAAGAGTAAAATGGAAAGGAGTATCAGCATCTTTTGACATGGTGAAACATATACCTTTGTTCAATTAGCCATGTATCACATTCAACGGTCCCCTCCCCCTTTTCCCAAAACCACCACCATCAAATCCAGCTTCACCAAGATCAGACAATCTCATCATAATGAAGGTTGAGACGTTGTTAGCAGAGGCTGACTGCGTTCTTAGAACTGAGAGGTGACCTGCTTGTTACTGATGTGATACCAAGAGAATGCAATTGAGGCGATATGGCTTCAATATATATCTGTTTCAAAGAACACTGGTATAATGCAACTCCAGATTGCAAGGAAAAGTCCTTTCTGTAATGGAAAATTCCAACTATGAAGTTATTTGACATTTCACAATTTCCCTCTCTATGGGCTATGGCTAAGTAATACCAGTGATGATAGATAGTGAGGAAAATGAAATGAAGTATAAAGGAACTAAACGTCCTAAGTTCACACCATGCATATCAACCACAGAAATTGATCCTTAGCCAAAGGGGCTGGAACTAAGCAATAAATGAATACGAGGAGCAGCGTCTGCAATGACTAATCAAGCCAAAACATAGAAGCATCAACCAGCAAAGTGCAAAGGAGAGGAATAAAGAGAAAAGAAAAAGAAAAAAAGAAGACTAATTAATTTGTTCCCTACACTGTTGTCATTCAAATCTCATCTTAAATTTTTAAGTGCCAACATCCGAACGAAATGCATAATTCAAAATTCCATTTAATTCCATTACACTTCACATGATATGCTTCATAAGACAAAAGCTCTACTAAACTCCAAGCATCTCTGTTAAAATTATTCTCTAAATGCAACTGGAGACAATTTAAACTATTAGTTAGCAGTCATAAAATTACACCTGGTAACACATTTACAACCAGCATAATACTACAGGAGAACAACAATCCGCAAGAATCATTAATCTTGTGTTTGAAATGTTAAAAAATAAAAAATAATTTAATTTTTAAAATTTTAAGAATTTTGTTTTAAAAATTTTATTAAATTTGATAAAATTTGATTTGATTTAAAATAAATATATTATTTTATTCATAATAATTATCTTTAACTACTTCTTTTAAAAGTAAAAATATAAAATAATTAAATCAAATCAAATTAATTATCATTTTATTAAATTTTAAATATAAAATTTAATTTTTAAATCAAATCAAATCAAATTATTTTTAATTTTAATTAATTTCAAACACTACCTAAAGTTATATTCAAGTAAAATGTTTATAATGCCACATTAAAGCGCATGAATACGCTTTTCAGATTTCAAAGGTAGAAAAGCCATAGCTTGCTGTCATTTTAGATACATTTGACCTCACTTAGATCCAGAGGCCTTGATACCTGTCATTTGCAGACCGGTTATATTTGCTTCTTAAAAACAACCGTACATCAGCTAAATTAAGTGCATGTGATTCTGGATCATAAATGAATATACAATTTGAAATTTTGAACTTTTGAATTTAAAATTTAAAAGTGAAATTATATATTAAATGTTCACTTCAGGTCATCACAAACCAAAAATAGCAAACATATAGAACCTAACTCAATTTTCGCCCCAAGTCCAGGGTGTGTTTTGCAGAAGATATAAGATCAGCACAACTTATCCAAAATTTGGCTGTGCATATTGCGACAATCGGCATACCAAGGATTAATATTCATAAGAGGCTATACTTAGCAGCAGGACATGGCTAAAAATATATACATTCACTGTTTAATTCATGTTGCTTGATTAATGCATGATAAATCAGATATAGGATGTGCAAGGTATTGATGCAAAATGCCATTATAATGGCCAGGTAGGTATTTAGGTAAGGACTGCAAATGAACTTGGTATAGATTGATATGAAATACATTTGAGATTTTAATTGGAATGCGAAACTTGAACGTGAATGAGAATATAATGGATCTTGCTTTTGAACGTGAATTGCATCTGGGCATTCTTCTTCGCTCTCACATTCAGGAGGGGCTCAGATATGGAAAGATAGCTAGAGACCACCCCAACTCATGACCCAAAATTTTTGTCTTAGAGAGGTTGAGGTCGTTTAAGTTGTCACCCTCAAAGCCTCAACCCAAGTCCTGAGGAAATTTGTCTAGAGAGGAGGAGGAACAATGAACTGCACAATCTTTTTTTTTTTTTTTTTTTGGTTTAAAATTATGTGTTTTGGTTTTTATGTTTAGGAATGAGTGTAAATTGAAAATATATGAAATCATATATGCATCTATATTTACATATAGGGGAATTCTATCACGCGAAATTTCAATTTTTAGGCATGAATATATATGTCTCTAAAAGGAACACGAGTTATTAGACAAATTATCATTTTTTTTCTCTTTAAAAAATTATCACATTTTTATATAAACAATAAATTTGTGTAAATTTATTAATAAACAATATTATTTATTAATAAATTTATTATCACATTTTGCCTTCTCTGCTTTCGCAATGAGTTGGTTAGGTAAAGATCGCAATTCGTCAAGAGTTGCATGCACAGTTGCTATGTCAAATCATTATGTCACACAACTCAGTGACGGAATCAAGTGCTAGCGGAGTCGGAGAGATGCTCCCACTCTATTTTATTTTTTTTTTATATAGATATTATAATGATAAAAAATACAATTTATATAATATTTTATTTTATTTTTAAACAGAATTAACGTGCTTTAATATTTAAATATATTCATATAATTTTATTTTTTTATTTTTTAATAACATTTACGTAAATTTGATATTAATTATTCATAATATAAAAAAAAATTTCTCTTTTTTTTTATATTTACATATTAACGATAACAAATGATATTATCAGTTTGTATTTATTTTAATTATAAAAATATTTATTTTTATTGCTTAAAATTCTTGAATCTATCGCTGACACAACTTATGATTGAAATTTGGAACTAAAAAAAATGCTTGTTCACTCGGGATTTGCACGGGCGAACTGAGATCCACATAATTTGCCTGATCAATAATAGCTAGTTCATGAGATGATAAATGATTGAATTTGGATTTTTTACTTTTTTTCCCAGTAAAAAAGGGCTCGTTGCTGCCAACTTCTTGGAACTGAAGCCAGTGAAAGAAGTTCATTTTTAGCGGGTTTCAAACTTTCAGTGCCCAAATAATTAAAAAAATAAAATAAAAAATCTAAACTCTACTTATAGCAAGAATCAGCTACTGAACTATCTGAGCAACAATAGGTCATAATGCGTGTCCAAATTAAACTAGGTTCACACTTCACAGCAATTACGAATCCATTAATCTTGGCTTCGCTATCCCCACCACACACTCAATGATTACGGATCCAATATTGAACTTGAGATTTGACAAACTAAGGAGGGAAAAGTAGCAATTGATTTTTATACCAGCCCTTCTAAAATCTCAAGCGGTTAAGTGAAAATATAAGATTGGTCTTATATTTTAAGTTTTAACAGTTATGTCAAGTGGTTGGTCTAGAAGGTACAAAGCATCGTTTTCTGTTATTACTCCTTCCTAACCATTTTAAATGTCATTTTAATGTAATACACAATAATTAAGAAATATTAAATCAAATCTTAATTATAGAACTTTTTTAAGAATTTAAATTTTTTCATATCATTTTTTTCTCAAGTGATTAAGTAAAAAAAAAAAATAGACACAAATTTATTTATTAGTTAAACTTAATCATGATTTGTAAAATTTCTTTTATAACATTTATATATATCTTTCTTCTCTACTTGACTACTTGAGAGAAAAAATGACTTGAAATAATCTAAATTCATGTTTTACTAAGCCACCCTTATTCATTTTAATTATTACTTCATTAATTTTATCATATTCATCTAATTTTCATGAGTAATTGAGATTATTAAAATATAAAAATAAAGATAGAAAAATAACAATTAATACTTTATTAGTATATAAAAACGTCACTTATAATGAATTAAAATTTTGTTACCAAAATAACACTTAAAATAGATTGGAAAGAATATTATATAATAATGAGAGTATTTTTAGATTAATTTTTATATCAACATGAGTTTAAATAACTCTTCAAATAATTTTTAAGGGTGCATTATTAAACATCAGCTTAGTATATTTTAAAAAAAATTAATTCTCTTAATACTAACCTAAAATTTGAACCTAATTAATGAAATCAGGATTATCCACTAAGCTAACCCTGGTCCCAGAGCATTGGTTTGAAGTGAACTTTGAAAGAAAAATTCCCTTTTTGTGGTCTATTGAGGACTAGACTTTTTGGACGACAGCAGTGCATGTGATTTGGAGCCATATGATTGGTAATCTTCCCTGCGAAGAGGGTCTGAAAATTCTCGGTTGGTCGTAATTCCCTCATTTCCACGCAGCTATAACTCATGACTCATGACCATCTTTTTTTAGTTTTCTATAGTATCCTTTTAGATTAATTTTCGGAATCGCATAGGATTATGTTAAATAATAAAGTTCTCCCAGTTGAATTTTAATGCAAATATACACTTAAGGTTCGAATCCAATACTCTTAATTAAGTTAAAACAATTTCCTATCAACTGATCTACATATTCGGTGATATGACTTTGATGGAACACGCCTAAGAAGCACAAATCCAATAATTAGCTTAAATGTTAGCAACATATGCTCTTTATCTTACATATTTCACATATGTTAATGTGGAGAAATTTTATAAGTAACTATTGATTGATACGGCACGCAAATAAAATTTCTTCATCTCCATATATAAAGTATGCGAAATAAGAAGCATCTGCAACTAACATTTCTTTTAGCTTCAAATATGAATATTGGCATTAATTATAGGTTATTATTATGTTATATTTGTCTTGAGTGCTAAATTATATTATATGTCATATTGACCTTAGAGGAATTCTTTTCTCCTCCCGGAGGAAGCTTTTTCCATAACATATCACAACCTTTAGATTGAGGTAGATTTTATTAATTATATAGGTCCTATTACAAATTCAATGGCTAAGATCTTCTCCAGAGGAAAAAAAAATCCCTCCTCTATAAGGATATAATAATTTCTTTTTACATTAAGACCATAGCTACAACCGACCCTTCAATGCTAATTCGTTGTAGCTGAAGTTGACATGCCTTAAATATGCAAATTCACTCAACTTCCTCCCTTTTTTTTTTTCCTCCCTAAACTTTTTCTAAGATTTCAAGTTACAAAACTGCGATTTATTTAGGAATGTATTGTCTTTTTCTTAACGGATTATCCTCACCTTTCACGAAGTAGGCGTTTCTCAATTTTTTTTTAGAATTATTAGAATGGTTTCTTTTTGAAGTTGGTTGTTCGTTAGAATGGGGAGGCTAAATATGAGGATGAATATTTAAATACTTGTTGTTAGATCATTTCAGGTAGTTGAGATAAGGATTGGACCTGAAGAAAGGACGCGAAAGGAAACATCATAATTAACTACTTTATCAATCATAATATTCTTCTTGTATTACAAGAAAGATGTTTATGAGTATATATATATGTATTAGGGCTGTTGATTCAACGGGTTAAGATGAGTTTATTTTGACTCAAATTTGTTTTGATATTTTAATCTGACTAATTCTTTAATTAGATATTGATTCAATTTAATCATGACTCGATAAATGACTGAATTAAGACTTGATTGACCCGATAATAAAATGAATTGTACAAATATAAATATATGTATGTAATATTTTACAATATATATTTTGAAATACTTCATATTAACATAAATATATTATAATGTTATGCAAAAAATATTAATTTAAGTTAAAAAAGTTTCATTATTTATCGCTAATTGTCAAAAAAAAATATAAGTTTTAAAGTGTCATACAACACTGGATTGGGTTAAGACAACCCGAAGCATAACCTTAATCTCATCCGAAAACATACCGAGTCCAATTCATATAACCTTAACCCGTCCAAATTAATTTCAAGTCAAGACAGGTCATTGAGATGAGAAGGGTTTTGAACATATCTAATATGTATAAATAAATTGTGAACTTGTTAGTTGTGTGACAATTAGATTTGCATATAACACATTTTTTCTTATTAGATTTGGCTCCTCTAAAGAGAGGGGTTCACTTTAGAGAGAAAACTGAAAGATCTTAACAATTGATAAAAAAAAATCAAGGAAGGAGTGAATTCTAATAAATCTATGGTTTGATATGCGTGTATATGTAATATCAATTCACCATTGATTTTCTTATCAATCGTTGAGAATCCTTACTTTTCTCTCTAGAGTGAGGGCTCATGATTCACATTAGAGGAGCCAAATCATTTACTTTTAAACCTCAAGGAGTTGGTTTAGCAGTACAGGAACATGTGATATGTGGATAGGTGTACAATCATATATTCGAATCCCACCTATATCAATTTTTTAAGATTATGTCATAAAGAATATCTTTGTGAATTCTCTAATTCTAGTGTAGAGGACTTTTCTTTGACCAGATAAAGAAGTAAATTAATCGAGATGCATACAAGTTGACCTAGACTGACTATAATACCAAAAAATAAAAATTCGGTTTACTATTACATCCATTCAATTTTTTTTTTTTAAATATTACAAGGAAGATATCTAAGACATAGTGTGAGTTAGAGATAAGTTGAAATCAAGGTAAAAGGGTTTCAGTTAAATTTGGTTTCAAGATCTAGAGATTTCAACAACAAAAAAAAGTAAAGTAACTTTGATGCTACTTGAGCTGAGGTTCTTCATTATTCCACCTTGAAGATACGCACTTGTGTTTCTCTGCTTGAAAGTTGAAACAGTAATACATGTACGTCAAATATTTATTTTTCTCGATTCTATTTCATGAGAAGAATACTATACCGCGTGTTCTAAGTGATATATTACACGTAAGTTGGTAACCCAATCCAATAAAAAACAAGTAAGTTGAAGGAGTTAGTTAAAATGGCTTATTTAAGTTTCTTAATTAGATGAGTTAATTGTATTATTTGAAAGCAAGAGTTTTTGTCCCTTCTTCAGGTAGTGTTCAGAACCAGGTGATATAATACATAAATTAACCAAATAGAATGATACATAATATGGAAAATGATTTACTCGATGTGCAAGCAGCATGCACACGTTTACGCATTGAATTTTCCCCTTTTGGGTTAAGCTTGTGACCATGGAATTATTATTGGTGGTGACTGATGAAAATGCCATCATGGTAGCTGGCACAGTTGCCTCGCTAGGTCATCCCTCATGACTTCACTCTCACTGGTGGCCGAAGGGGTTGACCCGAGCCCTCCCAGCAATAACTTATGAGCACGAGTAAGTCTTGGACAAAAGTAAGACAATAACTTCACAAATTGGGATTTTTAATACTTTTAGGATTATATCCCTTTTCTCTCTTCGTTGAAAAAAATATTTATGTATATTTTATTTATACAAATTGTGTGTATTAAATTAATTAATAAGTGACACATTGTCACTTTTAATATAAAATAATTATGTGGTACAAATATTTATGTAATTATTAAAGTATTTTAATTGATTTAGTCTATACAATTAGATAAACAAATTCTACTAAGTCTCTCTCCTTTTTCTTGATAGGTGATTTCTGTGTCATTTTCGTATTTGCTTTTTCTGTAAAAAGTATAGTTTCCCATAACAACACTAATTCATCAGCCAAAAGATCCATCTTCCAAAGAAGAATGAGAGCATTTTGGGTTCTGCAAAGCATATCGTCTATAATTAGGAAATAATTAGAGGGAAGCGCATGGTCGAGTCCAACAATGGTGCAAAAGCTTTCAAGATTTTCTAATGCAAAGAGACAATTCCTTCAAAATAACACAAGAAGGGACGAATGAAGTACACCAAAACCACTTGAATAAATTAAGAATAATTCTTAATTCTCCTAATTAATTATTTTAATTATTAAAAATATTTTTTATATTTTTATGATGTTAAATATATTTATTTTTTTATTTAATTTTTTTATTAAGTACTTCTTTCGTCCTTTTACAATTGTATTTTAAAGTTTTTATACAAAGATTAATGATTAAATTAAATAGCCTCAAATACAAAAAAAAATGTGATATAATATAACTCAACTATCATTTCTCTCACTTTATTAATTATCTTTATTAGCTCCATGGTTGGTTGGTATTTGGTGTAAATCCAATATGTGTTAGAGAGAGTTTTCATGAAATGATAAAAGGTAATTAATTGAAAAGTTATTGGGTTTAGTTGAAATAAGGGTAAAGTTGAAAAAAATCAATTAATAATTTTTTAATATTATCAAATGAAAGATAATTTCGGACAAATCAAAATTTTTAAAAAGACAATTATCAAAAGGCAGATGAAGTAGTAGAAAGATTGTTAAAAAGATATTTTAAAAGGATATAGTAAAAATCTTAAATTAAAGATTCACAAAGAGAATAATAATGTGATTTTCACACTATTAATTTGACTTACATAATTTTTACTCCACTTTAAATAAAAACAAAAAACATAATTCCATACATTTTCTTTATATTTTTTCTCAATAAAGATAATGCAACAATTGTAGTGTGCAAATAATTAATAACTATGATTTTTTTTACATTACTTTTTATATTATTCTACATATTATTGATTACATCACTTTCTTCTCATCACTTTCTCTCATTTAAATATAACTATTAAAAAGTGTAATAAAAAGTAATGTAAGATAAAAAATATATATAATAACATCATTTTTCAATAATCAAATTGGAGAAACAGACGTGCCCTCCTAGCAAGGAAAGGAAGCTCAAAACTGGCAAATACTAACTTGCACTAACCCCCTATATTTACTATAAACAAGACTCATCTCTCTCACTCTCTCTTACTTCTCCCCATTCCCATCCCAACCTTCTTTTCCCCCTCAAAAAGAAAGTCATTAAATTTCTTCCTTTCTTAGTTTGCTTTGTGGTGTGGTCACTCATGGAAGTAAATACTACCGCTGTACCTGCAGGGCCACCAACCGCTGCTACAAAGAACCAAACTTACAAGCAACACGAAAACCATAAGGTCCATAACCAACACCATGGAAATTTCCCCTCCAAAACCACTCTCATAACCATCACAGCGGTCACCTCAGTTACGGTCCTATTTGCCATTTTTCTGGTCGTATTCATGCTTCGTCGTCTAAAATCCACCAGCAGCAAGGACAGAAGTTGCAAAGATAACAGGAGACTAGTATTTCATGACACAAGTTGCAGGTTCATCGCTTCGACAGAGTTGAACTTCAATTCTAGCCCAGGTTACTTGTATCATATGTTATCAATTAATTGCAAACTTACGGATTTCTACCTAGGAAGTAGGAACTAACTGGTCATGTAGATCATCACATGAATGTGTCACTAATATATATATATATATATGTGTGTGTGTGTGTGTGTGTGTGTGTGTGTGTTCATTGTTTTCAATGTTAATTAAAAAAATTCTCTTAAAATGGATGATCAGTCTTCTGAGGAATCAAGGCTGAGGGCTTAAGATTCCGAAGCTAATCCTGATAAATGAAGGCTATGCTTGCTAAAATTAATTGCAGTTGTGAAGGGAGGGTGTCTTCACGGAGGAAATCTGAGCATGACACCAGCACCTAAATTTCGAGGAGTCCAGGTGTTCACATATAGGGAGATAGAAGTGGCCACAGATGGATTCAGTGATGCAAATGTGATTGGCAATGGAGGCTTTGGTTTGATGTATAGAGGAATCCTAAGTGATGGCACTTTGGCAGCAATTAAGTTGATGCGCAGGGAAGGTAAGCAAGGAGAGCGTGCCTTCAGAATAGAGGTGAGTGAGCTTCATTTAACATCTCCTTTTGTTTTTGGTAGGCAAGATTTAATGTCACTTCTTGCTACTTGCTCTATATGTGTGTGTCTCCTTTCCTTGTATTTAATCCAGTTGTTCAGAGACATTGCTTTTGCTTTATTTTTTTGGTACATGCATGGTTTTGTCTTTTTTATTAAGTTGAAACTTTTGCTAATGAAAATTCAAAATAAAAAGAAAGAAGGAACAAGTTATTTCATTGTGAAAGAGGACTTCTACAACCTATCAAATGACAACCTTTATACTCTTGTTCTTAACATAACCGGCAATGCTATGCTATTTGTTAAGGATATAAATTATTCGTCACTTTCAATCCACTTCTTTAAAATTTTGAAATCTTCAAATCTTAAAACTTTTCTCATAAGCGAAAAATGTTAATGAGAACAATTCACAAACCACACCTGATTAACAATTTATGTTCTTGACTTGAATAATCGAAATTAAAATTAAATAACTTATTCCTAGGTCTTTGAAATACAAGCGGTGCCACCGTAACACATTGATTTTTGTATGAAAAATTCTTACATAAACATGATGTATTACAGTTGAGTGTATTAAGTCAATCAGGACTTAATATTTTTATGAATATTTATATCTCACAATTAATTTCATGATATTCTATAAAAATATTAAATTTTAATTGACTTAATACACTAAATTAAGTGCACCATATTTATATAAGAATTTCTCTTTCTCTGTAACTCGTATTTAAGTTTCGCTATCAAAACTGGGACCATGAAATTTGGGATGCAAACCCCTTGCCCTTATCTTTGTAGCAGTACTGCATCTCATTTGCCAACTCACGTTATGAGCTTTATTCAAATCTAGCACATGGGTGTGAAGACTAAAACGACATTTCATTCCTTTTCTTTTCATTTTCCTTCTTATTTGTTGCAGGTGGATCTCCTAAGCCGCTTGCACTCTCCTTATTTGGTGGGGTTGCTTGGCTATTGTGCGGACCAACAACACAGGCTATTGGTATTTGAATACATGCCCAATGGTACACTCCAACACCATCTCCACTCTCCTAACAATCAAACTAAACCGTTGGATTGGTGGACCCGAATGAAGATAGCCCTTGATTGTGCCAGGGCTCTTGAGTTCCTGCACGAACATCCTGTCTCACCTGTGATCCACCGTGACTTTAAGTGTAACAATGTTCTACTAGATCAAAGGTTTCGTGCCAAGGTGTCAGATTTTGGATTGGCAAGGACGGGATCAGAGAAGATCAACGGTCAGGTTTCCACCCGTTTGTTGGGGACCACTGGATATCTGGCACCAGAGTGAGTACTCACTACACTACCCCCATCTCACCTTGCATTAACTTCCTTAATTTTACTATTCACACACCAAAATCTACAGACAACTTTTGCACCGATAACTACGTAATATATGTTAATCATTGCATAATATTCTTATCACCAATCGATTACCGTTCTCAATTATCATATAATATAGACTAATAACCAATTACTAGTAAACATCTTTTTCCTTATCTTCCCTCACTCTCAGTACTTAAATTCCGATGTTGAAAGAATCATGCCCATGGATATATTTAGTCAAGTCCCTATAGAGCAGGCTGTAATTTATTAAATATCTTAGATTTCATATATTGAAGGCCACTCATAATTTTATTTGTTTGTTTCATAATATATAGCATATATTTAATATGTCCCATGAATTTGGACATACTATAGGTATGCCTCCGCAGGCAAGCTTACTACAAAGTCAGATGTTTACAGCTATGGTGTGGTTCTTCTCGAGCTGCTAACAGGACGTGTGCCAGTTGATATTAAGCGGCCCCCTGGAGAACATGTTCTTGTCTCTTGGGTTAGTAAATAACACTGCAATTTCCCTTTTAAAACGATTTTCTAAATTTAAAGAGGAGTGGAAAAAATGCTATGTAAGTGTTTCTTCTAGAATATTAATATGAGGAAGCTCTAGCAACCCCAGCATTTTCTATCAACTATTCAGGGAGATCAGCTTGTTAAACTTTCAGATTTTGTAACTTCTTGGATCCTAATTTGTTACTCATCAGGCTCTTCCAAGGTTAACTAACAGAGAAAAAGTGGTGGAAATGGTTGACCCAGCTCTACGAGGACAGTACTCTAAGAAGGATCTAATTCAGGTCAAACTTCATTTCATTTAGTCATTGTTATTATCATCATTGTCACTTGGTGACTCAATGATATCCCATCAACTAACTATTTGCTTTCTGCTACTACTTTGTTTGGTTTACAGATAGCTGCCATTGCAGCAATGTGCATTCAGCCAGAAGCTGATTACAGGCCGCTAATCACAGATGTTGTACAATCACTAATACCACTTGTTAGGAACCCGTCTTCCACTAGTTCATCTAGTTCGCTAAGATTTCAGAAACAAACACCAAGTCCAAGCCATTAGGCATGCATACATTATCTTTGTGTTGAACAAAAGCAGCTGCCCCAAGAGCAAGTGATTTTTGTTCTTAGAAGTGATTGGACAAACATATGGGAGAAAAGATGCAATAATCAAACTTGATGGGCATCATCAAATTGGAAACTTTGAACAACGGAGTTCTGTCGACCCAACAGCCTTCCACCATGTAAAAACGAAAATCAAAACATAATGATAATTCAAATTTGCGTAAAGGGCCAGTAAGGGCAAAATCATTTGTATTCTGTCAATATAAGAGAGTTAATATGATGTCTGTTCCAGATATAATAAAGCAGTTCTTGAACCTTCATCTAATAGCATAAGCTTCCCGGAGAATTGATTCCTAATATGATACGAGTCTCCATGACTAAGTGATCATGAAATCAATCTTTTTTGCCCCCTTTCATGGTGAGTGGGCCTGTTCATTGACCTTTAAATTTTTGGAAAAGTTAGTTCTTGAAAATGTCAAATTCTTAAATTCCATTATTCACCACATGAAAACAAACTTAGCAACATACTTCCAAGTAGGAGAGCAACTTGAGTCTATCTGCTTTCTATCTGACAAAGAGCTCAATTTTAGACATTGGCGCATAAGAGGTAATTGGACAACTATAATGAAATCTAATTCACTTTTCTATAGAGAAAGACTAACTTAATGATGTGATTGATACTAAGGAATAATGTTGACGTGTTTGGACTCATTACATTACCAGCTGAATGTGGGGGATTCCCCAAACCAAAAGCATATAAGCACAACAGAATTCCGGCAGGTCATGTCAATGGGTATTTTCATGACTAAAAGATGAAGTAAAAAGATCTTGGCAGCCATTAGCCAACCCTCAGAGAGTCAGTCAGAATCAAGAAACATGAATGTTACCAACCAGAGACTTTTTTTTTTTAATAATAATAAAAAAAAGAGAGCCAAAAGTGAGAATGCCGTGAAATTATTACCTAAGGATACCTATTTGTATACGCAGAGGATCTTGTATTCTTGGTGACATGAGGTATTACTTTTCAGGATGTAGTCATTATATTGTAACAAGTAGTTAAATTTAAATTAACCTGCAGAATCCCATACTGTCTAGATCTGGGCTTGTACTGTTCTAAACATGCACAACACAACCCCACCTCAAGTCTAAAATGTAAGTGGAGGAAAGTTCCATCATGAATAGAAAAGAACTCAGACTACTTCTAGACCATAGAGGAGTTCCACGCCACGTTTAATCCACAAAGATTATATAGCAAGCACCTAAATCTCACGAGCGGATCATTCGCAGGGGCGAATTATTAACCAACCAGTGAAATATTTTTATGCATCAGCTTTTGATTCAATGACAACAATTGATTCTCCCTTCTCTTTCCCTTGTGAAGTGATGTTCCTCTTACTGATTTAGACTTATTATGTCAACTATTATTCTCGTTGAAATTCATCATTTGATTAAAAAAAAATCACCCACTTCTTTCTAGGACGGCACGGTTGGATATTTTGATATTAGAGGTGGCTTAACTAGGAAAATGGAAAAATATCAAAGGCAGCTACAATTGGTAGGTGGCTGCATTAAAAGATTGAAATGCAATTAAACTGGGATTCTTTGTCCTTTGTACATCCATTTATGGATACGTGATAAGTTAGAACTTGAAAGGAATTTATATTTAGAGGCATCCTCTGAACGCTCGAGCGGATAAGTTTTATCACTGTTATAAAGTTTTTTTTTTTTTTCAATCAAAACACACACATCTCTATGTAAAATTATTAATGTAAAGGCTATAACACTTGTGCGATGATGAGCTTGAGTATTTTTTAGTAAACTCTTTTATATTTATATTAAAAAATTTGTTAAATCATTTGTTAAGAATTTAAAATAAGAATTTTTTATAAAAAATAAAATATTTAATATATTAAAAAATTTTAAAAAAATTATATAGATTTTTTTATTTTTAATTCTTTGACAAATATCTTTAAGGATGTGATAGAAACACCCTTATAACTCACGTGATAGCTAAAAAGACTGGAAAGCAGTTGCCAGTTGCAAACTTGAAATAAGGTTAGTGGTGGAAAATGAAATTTAACTGTCTCCTGTCGTTCGCCCCGTCTCGCATTCAACTCGTAAAAATGTGAAGTAGGAAGTGAGTTAGTCCGTTTTAAAAAATAGGTTAGAAGAATTAACCACTCCTCCTTTAGTGCGGGTTAACGGGTTAGCGGGTTGGCCGCGTAAAAAAAAAATAAAAAAAAAAGTAAGTGAGTTGATCTTAAAAAACAAAACAAAATATATAAAAAATAAAAAAAATTATAAAAATTAAAAAATAAAAAAATTATAATTTATAGATGTTAAAAAAATAAAATAAATAAAATAAATTTAGTATCATACTCATAAAAATATCATAAACACAAATAATAAGATTAATTTGTAACACTTTTTTTAAAAAACTCAACTCGTCGAGCCAACCCATACTCGTCCCGCTTAACTCGCGGGTTATACGAGGTGAGTTATGTGGGTTGAAAATAAAAAATGAGTTAAAATCATGAACTCAATCTACAAAAAAATTACGAATTGACGAGTCAACCCAACGAGTTGAACCCGTTTTGCCACCTCTAAGTAAGGTCTCCGTGATAGCTCACGTAAATTGGTTGACGCATGAAGCTAAGAACCACAATGAAGCGAGTCATTTATTGTTAAGATTAAGTAGTCCTTCAATAACTCTGCCACTGCCAATAAGTTAAGAGAAATGTTAAAGAATACAATTTTTTATCACATTTTTTAATATATATTTTTAATAGATTATGTCATATATTAAAATATATATTTAATTTTAATTAATGTTTAATTAATTTGATTAATTTGTAATTAAATTTAAATATATATTTTAATGTGTAACATAATTTAATAAAAAAATTATTAAAAAATGTGATAAAAAATATATTCGAAACCCCTCTCGTAAATTAATAGTGTAACTAGAACCAGGCCAATTATTTAATTATTTAGGAGGAACACCCATTTATTGATACGCATTACTTAATTCAATTATATAATATTGGGAAAATTCTGAAGTACTCTAAGTCGCACTACGAATACTACTGCTTCTGTTATTAGAAGTTAGAACTGGTCTCCCTCACAAGTCACAAGGCTTGGAAGTCCGCAAGTTTTGAATGGAAGGGAAAGTGCTGTATAAAATATGCGCTTAAAAGTCAAAAGGAAGCTGGCTATCACTAACTATGACTGATAATTTATTTAGGTAGCGTTGAAAAGAATTTAAGAATTTTATATTCAGTTGATTTTTTTTTTTAAAAAAGGAATTTAAATCGATTTGCTTTGTACGACTGTCAACAAGAGCTGCTAGACAATTTGAGCCCTTTTTTTTTTGAAGTGGAGAAAACATAAACAGAAGCAAAATAAAACCAAGTTTTGTGGTAAAATTTGAGCGTTTTATGCAAGCTTTAGAAGGGATAAAAAGAGAAAAGATTGTTTAACAAAAAAAAGAGAGAGAGAGAGAGAAAGAGAGTAAAGTTGAATTGGCACCAAAATCTAAGAAATATATTGTATGTGCACTACTTTGGTTTCAAAATCCCATCACAAAATCATGGGCGGCGCAGCCCCTCAGATTTCTTGAAAATCAAAGAATTCACAAGTAAATTTTTAATTTTTTTAATATTTTAAAGCATATCTCCAAACACTAAATATTTTCCTCTAGCTCTGCCACTGCACAAAATGCTAATTAGCATATTGGAAAGCAGCTAGTGTTTGTGGTTTCAAATGAAAAATAGAGGACCAACCAATACGGAAAGAAAGTGGTTTGGCAATTGGCATTATGGCATAGTTCAATTTAGAGCACAGCGCAAAGGAAAGTGATTCTTGTAGGAAAAGAATACATTTGCTAATAGAAATCCGCAAACGTCTATTCTATGTTCGGGATCTTGTCCCCCTTCCCCACATCACTACTCAAAGCAACTGATTCTGTTCCATGAACGCGCCAATCTCGGCCCAGATATTTGGGAACAAAGAAAAGGCAAACTCCAAGACAGCTACGTTCTCTCTTTACCTAGTAAGAGTGAGAAATAAGTGAGGGGAATATAATGAAAAAGAGAAGATTCACTATTTGTATGTGCTTTTCTATTTTTTTGTTCTCTTGTCTATGAAAAGAAATTTTAACCTAATATATTTTTGCATTTTAGTTTTTCGACACATATTAACCTAATATCTAACTGAAATCGTAAATAAGAAAAAAAAATCTGGCAAAATTGAACTCCACTAGGAAGCGCCCGAAGCCAAGTCAAACATATCATCCCTGCAAAAGTAGCTTAGCTTCCACGCACAGTCTCTGGCAGGCAGCTACGCAAGTTCACTTTTAACATGATTTCTGTGCAATAAACATTCTCAAACGCCCACCCCATTGATTTCTGAAAATTACTAAAAGAGAAAAAAAAAAAAAAAACTAGAAAACCACTTTTACAAGACTTGTTAATTATTACCGTATCTTTTTTTTTTCTTCCTTTTTTGGGTATTTACTAGCCACTTTTATTCCATCAAAACTAGTGGGAATACTTTATTTAAAAGATTTGCATACGCAACTGTTTTGTTTCTCCTTTTTTTTTTCTGTGCGTGCCATTTTAATTTTTAAATGTGAACTCACTTTATATTTAGATGATAGATAATAAAAATAAAAATAAAAAAAAAAAATAATTTTATGTATTTAAAAATTTTAAAATATATAAAAAAAAATAAAATATATAAAAAATTATTTTTTTTAAATATCTAATTTTTATTATCTTAAAATTAAGTATAATTAAAAAATACATATTTCATTTTATTAATAAATATTTTAAATAAAAAAAATTATATTTTATTATTTCTCTTTTCTTTGCGATTCATCTTTACTTATTCTATTCTATTTTATTAATAAAAAAACATATTAACACAGGATCAATTGCCTGAGCTTATGAGATTATCAATTTATCACGATCCAAGATCTGTTGGAAATTGGCCTAGAAATTTGTTACCTATTATACACATTTTACAAATTTTGAAGTGAAAAACAAAATCGTGCCCAGAAAGAAGAAAAAAAAATTAAATACAATGAAATGCTGAGGTTGGGCAAAAGAACAGAGAACCCAAACGACGGTTAAACCGGAGGGCGAGCAGAGTCGACGGCCGACAGAGGCGTGATGGGGACGGAGGAGGAGGCCCCTTCACTGGAGCTATTACCCAACCTCGGTGACGATGCCTTGACTAAGAATGGTGGAGCCATCGTGAAAACCCTCCGGTCAGATTTAAAGCTTAGGTCCAGTAGCCTCGAAATCTTCCCTCTACTACTTCCCTCGCCACCGGTTCGGTAACCCTGCCTCGAACTACTTTCTCTAGGCAACACAATCAAGCTGCTGGCCCGTTGCAACCGCCGGTTTATTATCCTCTTCCTCACTTCCAACGGCAATCTGAGAGTGAACCGTTCCGTGTTTTCACCCGGTTGGACCAATGAGTGCCCGGTCGAGTGTGACCGTGGGAACCGGCGTGGCCGGTTAGACCGAGACCCTCGCGTGCGGTTCCGGTTCAGCGTTTTATTCGAGGACACGGACCCCGCTTCTGGCTCTGACAAGACTCTGTCAGCGCCCGCGTATTGCTGTTCTGGCGCGGTTACGACGGCGTCGTTTTGGGCCTCGATGTCTCGTGACTCGGGGTTTGGAATCGGAAATCCGTGTACGGACTCGCCAGGTTGAGGAACGAGGTTGGCTCGGCAAACGGGGCAGGTGGTGTGGGAAGATAACCACTCGTCGATGCACTCAGGGTGGAAGACATGGTCGCACTTGGGGATTAAACGCAGCGTTTCGGTGTCCTCGAACTCGCACAAGCACACCGCGCATTCCAACGCCTCTTTTCCAATCTTGTGAATCTTAACCTCCGAATATTCTAGAATCGGGAAGGTCTCGATCACCGCAGGGTCGAGGCCACGCGGCGCCCTCCTGGAGCGGCCGTCGGCGGTGGCGTGGGGCTGGACGCTGTTGGAAGGGGAATCGGAACATTGGCGGATGTAAATGGAGAAGAAGCCCATGAAGAAAAGAGCGGAGACCAATACGACGATGATTATGGCGATGGAGGGGCTGAACTGGTTCATATTATTAGGGTCGGAAAAGGCATCGGGTTGGGGTTGGGGTTGGGGTTGGGCGGCGGCGAGAGGGATTACCGGGAAGAGGAGGAGGAAGCATAATAGGTGGGTAGTGGTTATGGGTGGGTGGTTCTTCATTGATGAATAGGATATTAGGAATAGAAAGAAGAGAGTGAGTGAGAGAGTGAGAGAGAGAGAGGGTTTAAATATGTATGTGAGAATGGGGATGGTGGGGTGCGGAGAACATGATTGATGAAGAGTTTCGAAAGAGTCGAACACCTTCGTTCTGACTTTAATGGTCTTAAGTGATGTCAGAGATGGTCATAGAGGGGGGGCGGGGGGATGGTGTGCAACGTGGATCAACTTACTGCTAGCCTGGGAAGCTTCCGCAGAAAATGGAGAAATGTTTGGTTGCTGTGTTTAAACTTAGAAAATCAAATAGTTGAATTTCACATTTTGCTAGTATTTGCATGGCTGTCGAAGACTCAATTTTAACTACTTGCTTCGTTATTCTTTCATACCCTCCAAAGGGATCTTTATCCCTTTCAAGTCTACCGCACAGTGAAGTGTATATAACTATTAATTCAAATATATTAATGAGTTCTTCTTTAATAATGACCATTAATTATTATTTGCCTTTTATTATTTAAAGTGCACTTCAAACTTTAGAAAATTTAAATTCACACTGCAATATTCAAATAATTTTGTCATGCATAATGTGTATGTTATATAAATAGGAAATATTCATATATATATAAGATGTATCACGTCATATTTATATATATATATATATATATAAAAAAAAAAAATAATGAATAGATCTTACTAAATTATTTATCACAAAAAATTATCATTTTTCTTTAATTTTGTGTGTGTATAAATATAATATAATACATCTGTCGTGATCGAGATCGCGGCGAAATAGCAAACTCGCGTGATTTTAAAATTTTGAAAATAGAGTCGCTACCAATTTTATTTAAATTTAGGAAAAATTAGAAAACTTTTTTAGAAAACGGTCTTTGGAACCAAAATCGGATTTAGAGTCGGTTATGAATAGGAAAGAGTAGAAACTTAATCCCATCGCACTCATCACACCCGTCTCCGAGAGGTGCATCTTAAGTTAGGTTTGTGCAAAAACTGATAATCTCAAATTTATTTATTTTACTCCTCTTAAAAAACTTTATTGTAATTATTTTAATTTTTTTTTTTTTTTTTTTTTTTTATTATTTTTAAAAGAAAAGAAAAATCAAATTGTGAAAATTTAATTTTTGACTTGACAGAATGAAAATTTCGCTCCTACGCACTCTCTCAGGTGTAATGAGAGCTCAAAGTCGCGTAATTTTTAGAAAATAAGTCTGAAATGATTGATTTTAATTAGGAAAATATTTTTGAAAATGAGTTTTTATTTGAGAACAAAATCATCCTATGACAAGATTTAAGGTAGCATGAAATTCTCTTCAATAAACTCTTATGATCAAACGACATTGAAGATAAGATCCGCTATTCAATCATCACCATTGGTCATTACATTGATAATAAGAGATTACTTTTTTTATATTTTTACTTTTTTGTATTTATTTTATTTTTTATTTTATTCTTGGCATTTTTTTTTTTTTTTTGTATTTTTTATTATTATCTAATGCTATACATTTTGCCCCAACATTTTTAATTTATTTTTTTACTCAGTCTCTAACCTAAAAAAAAATCTAACCTTAGCTTAAAAAGAAAACTCAACCCACTCAAAACACTCCTCTAATACCAATTCCTTTTTTTCGTTTTCTGTTTTTTTCTTTTTTGTTTTGCTTTTATTTATATGCTCTTTTTTGCTTCTAAAAGGCCCAAAGTAAATTTTTTTAAAAAAATGGAAGCAACAAATTAAAAAAAAAAAGAGAGAGAGAGAGAGACTTTTTAGTCTTTGCAAGAAAAGAAACGTGACAGAGCAACAAAAGAAGAAGAAAAAAAAGCTTGAGGTGCCAATCGAATCATCTACGGTAGGCACGGATCTGGGATCTCCAGCGGTGGTGCGTCACGGGAGTGAGGCGGAGCTGGACGGCGGTATGGCGAGGGCGGCGCGACAACGACTGTCGCAGATCGGCACCGCGCGGCTGGAGGAGTGGCTTCTACGAGCTCGCTAACCGGAGGTAATGGGCTCGTCTCTCTGATTCTGGCGGTCCTTACGACTGGACGTGAGGATAGTGGACGGGTTCGGGGAGCGACGACGCGGTTCGGCTGGTACAGGCACGGAGGCGTCACAGCAAGGCGGAGACGGTGCTGCTGGTGGGTCGTGGACGACGGTGAGTCCAAGCTCGTGCGAATCTGGTGGACAACTTGCGACAGCGCGGAGCTTGCGACGCGACTTCTGGTTCGACGGCGGCTGGGTTACGGGTTTAGATCCGACAAGCTCAGGCACAGCGCCGATTCGGCGAGTGGACGATGGTTTCTGGCGGGGTGACGGTGTCATAGTGTTTGCGGCTGGGCTGGCCGTGGGTCGTGCGGAAGGCTGAGAAGGGGAGGGCTCGCGGCTTCGTCGGATCTGGTGCAGCTCCGACGCGGTTCTGGTAATGTTGGAGGCTCGGAACGGCGGAGCAGGCTTGGCTGTGGCGGTTTGGGCAGATATCGATGGTGGTTGGGGTTGATAGTTGTTGTGGTGGATGGTTGGTTGGAAGTGATGGTGGTTGGTGAGGTTATGGCTTGGTGGAAATGATTGATGGTGAAAGTGGATTAAAGGTGATGGAGAAATGGTGGTGAATGAAGATTGAGTGAAATGGTTGCTTCACGTGGAGGAGGTTAAGGGTGAGGGAGATGGAGATGGAGGTTTTGGGTGGTCCTGGAGCTTGGTGATGGTTGGATTGGCCGTCAGTAGTGGGTGAAGCTTGGAGGTTGGGTGCTTGAAGTTGAAGGTGGTGAGAGTCAAGCGGATATGGAAGCTTGATGGCAATATAGTGAAAAATCAAAAAACGTGAAGGATCCGTGAGTGCAGAGTGAAGAATCCTTATGAAAGAAAACTCCTCTCCCCCAAAATGGAGACCCCCCTGCAAGTTACGTGTGCACTCCATTATCAAGTAACGTGCCTGGGATTCAAAAGCAAGTTACGTGTGTGCAGTGATAAAAATGTGCAGATGGATAGCATGTGTGCGAGAGAAAATGTGTAGAGTGATGTGAAGTTGCGACATATTTATTTTTATTTTTATTATTTTTATTATTATTTTTTTAAAATAAAATATTATCCTTTTTATTTTATTATTATTATTATTTTATCTTTTAAAATTTTATTTTTAATTTTAAAAAAAAATTTCACAGGACAAAATTGGGTGTTCACAACATCTTATATATACACAAAAATATTTCTATAAATAGTTTACCAGAAAAAAAAAGTATAACAAGTGTGACTTATTTATTGCTTGTGTAAGTTATTGATTTTATTAAAAAAGGTTTTTCTAAGAAGTATACCAACTATTATGGTATTTGTTAAAGAATAAAAAATAAAAAATTTTAAATGAAAAATAAATATTTAAAATATTAGAAATTGAAAAAAAATTACTTTTAATTTAAAACAAGTGCCCTTATAAAAATGGTATGAAAAGTTTACCTAAAGTAATAGGTGATTAAAATGTTAATCATGCCATGAATTAATTATAATGGAACAACTAATAATACTAAGAGTTTCCAATATAACATATTGCTGCTACTTTTTTTTTTTAAATAATTCCCCCCACCCTCCAATCTCTTTTCAAATAATACTAAGAAGAACAAGTTCTCATATTTGAAAATTTAAAAATAAAAAAGGAAAGAAAATCAAAGAGATCTACTCCCGATTTGTATTAACAAAGTTGTCAAAATAAGTCAAGTTTGATGAACCGACCCGAATAGTCTAACAAAATAGACAGGCTGCACTAACAAAAGTGAACATAAAATTAAAAAAAATAATTTGAATTAAGCTAGCCCGCAACGGGTCATGTTAGCTCAATCCGTTAACATTACATAAAGACAAACTTAATTAACAAAATGTTAATCTAAAACTCACATAATTCGATCTGGTTCGACCTAAAAATAGGTCAAATCAGCCAATTTTGACAGTTATAGATTTGATCTCGACAACTCAAATATTGTTATCTCAAAATTATAGTTGAATGGTGAGAACCCAAGGGCAATAAAATCATGTTCTATTTCCTTATTAATCTTTTAAATAAAGAAAAATATAACTTTAATCCATTTCATTCATTTTTAACTTATCTCCATTTGTTCCGTTCCATTTTATTAATTAAAAAATATCTAAACATAGTGTAAGTTATATTTTATATTAACTAATTGTTTTGTTGCATGTTTGTTGTTAATTAATTATCTTAATTTAAAATGAATTATTACAATAATTATTTAGTTAAGTTTTTCATTATTAAGTATTAATAAATAAAATTCTAATAAAAGTGATTTATAAATAAATTTTATGATGAATGAAATTATTTTGATGGGAGATTTAATAAAACTTTTAAAAAATTCTTACAAGCAATAACTAAAATTAATTTCAAAATAAGTAAGACTTAATTGGTTTTTTAAAAACATTCCTACAATTATATTTTATATATAATTATACTTTATAATACTAATGTTTAAAATTTTAAATTATTTTTTAACATTATTTTGGGATAATCATATTAATCTTTAAATGAACAAATGGAAAGAATGCTCATTGATCAAATCCTAAAAAGAGAAAGATTTTGGTGAGTAGTAAAAATAAAGAGTCTTCGCTTCGGCCCAAAGGATAAAAACACCGATAACGTCAAATAATACAAATAACAAGCTGCTAAGTTAAATCTCCTTCAACTATGGGAATTGATTTTCAATATATTTAGCAGTGAAAGTTACTAGTTAACATAATAATTATCATGGATGCAGTAAAAAAGTAAAATAGTATATATATGCACTCAATATATTACAAGAATTAATGTTTATAATGGTTGCTGTTACATTTTTTTCTTTTGGACTAGATAGCACATACGTATGAACTAAGACCATTTTGTGATGCTTTTTTTTTTATTAAGAATCTAAACTTTACGTGGATAAACTTCAATTGTAAGAATATTTTAAGTGATAGATTAATTTTTTGAAGTATAATTAAATGTTTAAGCAAAGAATTTTTTTAATAATATTTTTATACACATAAATTTTAAAATTAAACTTAAAATTATGTAATTAAAAGATTCAAATTAGTTCATGCATAAAAATTAAGTTTTTCTATATGAACCAACACACATTAATCGACAAGGATTTACACTAAAATTATAAATATTTGACCAACAACAAATTATTATTGTGGTTCTTCTAAAATACTTACCAATCACTAAAATTTGACAAAGTCAATTTATAAAATTATACAGTTATTATGAAAAAAAAAATTAACCATGCGAGTCAGCCTCATTGACATCAACACCTTGTATTTACGGCTATGTTATGAGACATTGTAAACTTTGTGTCCTTATGTTCACTACCCTAATAGATAATAAGAAGGAAAAGCGGGGATAAGATAATAACATAACAAAATAATTTAATTAAATCAGTTGACTTTCATCCAAAAATTCGTCAAAAATGATTACCTAACACCCTTTTTCAATAAGTTCAAACAAAGAGAATTTTACTCTATTCAGTAAAAACAAGAAAACAATAATTTTTTTTTTATTTTTAAAATACATTGTTTAGACTGATTTATCAAATATTTTATTAATTATTAAAAATATTTTTAAACATTAATTATAAAATTAATATTTAATAACTCATTTAAATATCATATTTATCATATTCGATTTGATTTGTTTTAACATGACCATATAATTTTCCGTTGATTCAATTGCACCACTCGAAACTGCTGCCGTTTGGTTTAGAAATGCCATAAACTATCAATATATATATATAGTGAGCACTTTAGAGTGTTAAGTATTTTTATTATAAGAAGAAAAAAAAGTAAAAAAGAATAAATCTTAAATATTAAATTTTATATAAATAATCAAAATTAGAATATAAATGTATGTGATTTTTTTAAATGAATTTTTTTAAGTGGTCATTTAAATAACTTTTAATTTTGACCATTTATGTTTTAATTTATAGTTGTATGATCAAAATTTACTATTTTTACCTTCTTGTAATAAAATTTTTTCTCACTAGATATAATCCTCTATATATATATATATATATATATATATATATATATATATATATATATATATATATATATATATATATATATGAGGATATTTATTTCACATTTATGAGAATCAAACCACTCAAAGATCTTTCTTTGAATACACTACTCTTGCCACAATGCAACAAAAAGATCTTTTCCATTTAATATAGAATTTATGTAGTTTCTATTTTCACATGAAAATAACACAATGGTATGTTTTGTTTTTACATTTGCAGGGTTAGATCCATGGTTTCATCAAAATAATTGGTTGAGATTATTTCATTAAAAGTATACCCATTAGATGAAAGTAGATCTAATTATTGGTGTATGCTAATGGATATTTTTTTCATTTTGCCTTTCTAAAAATCAAAGTGTCAAAGTGCCAAAAAAAATTGAACCAACTACTAACTTGTAAGTTGATCCAAAAAGCCGAATTTATGGATATATATATATATATATATATATATATATATATATATATATATATATATGGGGGATCTACTTACATGTTTGGTCACAATAAAAGTAGGAAATAAAGTGTAGACAATTTTTGACAGATTTCAATCTTACAATGAATTTTATTTTATTGTGATTCTTGTATGCTATCATTTATCTCTATAATTAAAGTAGCCACAAGATTCAATAATTGAACCAGATTATAAAGCAAATGTTTTTCCAATCCATTCACTAGCTCTAGTTGTGATCAACAACTAGTAAGTAAATAGTAAATGGATAATCAACTTCTATTTCACACACCACTAAACTCTACTAATATATATATATATATATATAGGGCCTAATATAATTGACACAAAACCAAAAGGGTCCCTAGTAGTGAAGGGGCATTCTTTATATAGTGAGAGAAGTTTTTATTGTGTCCATTTCAAGAGGGTGAGAGAATGAGTAAATATAACAAAGTAAGTTAGAAATTTCTCATGCCTTTGTTCATAAACCAATGGACATTAAGATGAGTCTCGGTAAAAACTAAAAGATTAAAAGTTATTTAAAGGTCTCCAAACCACCCCGATATTAAAAGTTACATAGTGCATCGTTATTTATGTGTTACCAATCTTGACGAGATTCATATAAGATCCGATCATGTCCATTCATCGGCAAAAATCAATATGTACGGATCAATATAAACTCTCCTCGAGATTGAAAAAACTAGACGAAAGATTCAAGTTGAGTTAATCTATGATGAACACCTTGTGTTAGGGTTTAACGAAAATAATGATAGGGAAAAATAATGGACTCACCGAAGGAAAGTAGTCTCCCATATATATATATGAAGGACGGTATCGGTTGAGAGGATTCGCCAAGGTTGGAGAAGTATTGGAGGATCCTTATAGCACGATGCGGTGTGTGTGAGATTGAAGAGGGTATTTGGCTTCACAATAGCTTATTCATGATGATCCAAATATCCTCTTCATTGCCAATGGATCAAAAAATAGAATCAACCCTATTTTCACACATCAAAATGGCTACACCATTTTGGCTATGGTGAGCTAGTGGATACGGTGACTGAGAGTGAGTTGGGTGGATATGATGAGTTTTTTAGAATTTGGGAGAAAAGAGTACAATGAGGGTTGGGGATATGAAGCTTTACTCAACGAACTGCGAGTTTGGTCGAGAGAGAGAAACCTGTGAGGAGATTTGGGATGAAATTTGAGAGTTTTAGAATGAATTTTTTTAAAATATTTTCTAACTTATAAGTTATTTTTTATTATCGGAAAATTTATATAAAAAAGAAAAATATGGAAAATTTATAAAAAAAAAGAAAAAAAGCTTAATGATATAGCGCGAAATGGGTGGCGCCAAACGAATTTGTACAATGACGGACTAGCGAGGGTATGCAAAATTTAGCTACGAACAAAAATCCGTCTCTAATCCGTAGCTAAAAAATTAAAAATTTCACACCTTGATTTTTTCAAGTAAACCATGCATGACTTTTAATCTTTTAATCTTGTAGTGATTGTGAGAATATATAATTATATGGCCAAAGATTGGATTCACGGATGAATGGTTCAGATAAAAAAACATAAATGCATGCTGATTTTTTAAGTGCAAATTTCATCGCTCTTCACATGACTTTTAAAACTTTTTCTTACATAGTATTGTATATATATATATATATATATATATAAAGACATATATCTGATAGTTATATATATAGAGTCTTGATTTGTAAAATGTACATATATACATATATATATATATATATATATATATATACATACATATATATATATACATATATAGCCGGTACAACACGGCAATACACCAAATCCAAACAACAATGTGATGTGGAACTTTGATAATATAACAAATATTGTTATATATATATTTGGGTTGCTAAATTAAATTAAATATATGCAGATGTGAAAATATAGTTGCATTGAAATTGTATTCAAATTTGACAAAGTGCTTATGCGGTAGACAATTTAATTAGGTACATTAGTTTTTTTTTAAAAAAAAAATTAGACTACACCTTATGTGGCTCAAAGAAATACAAAAAATTCTTATTTAACCTGTTCCTTATGAACACAACCATCTTCACAAAAAAGACTTATGCTTCCTCTGTTTGAATTTGTTTTAATATTATCATGGCATGCTTATATTATTAACTACGATGCAGTAAGTAAAATTTAATATTAGTAATGCATAGTAAAATTTGCATTTGTATAAGAAAATATGAAATCCATATATAAAATGACAGGTTCTTCAATTTTTAAATCATCACAAAAATGTGTACATTTTACCTTCAACCATAACTTTTCCTATTTGATTTATAAGCTTAAAACCAAAAAGTCTTGCACAACCAACAAAACAACAATTGAACTACTTAATCAACATCAAGGGATGAGAGCACGAAGTAAATTCTGCTGTCCTTCAAGTACTTCAAAAAATATCATGTTTCTTGCTTTTAGTCGCAAATCAGAGTAGAAGGTGTTCCATCCAAGCAGTGATTGTCACTTTGCTAGGTTTCCCTTTAGAAAGGTAAAGTCCACATTCCCACTTCCTTCCATCCTTTACGATCAAAGTGATCAAGTTCAGGTTAACATTGAGGCAGAATTGAACAAATCCAGTAGGCAGATGCTGCTACAGAAATGCACGAAATAAGAAATATTATAACTAATATGTAAAGAATAATGGACAATACAAATCTATCTATGACATAAAAACAATAACAATATTTTAAAAAAGTATCCAACCTGATGGTTCTTAGCACTAAGGGCTTATTATTATTTCCTGCATCAATGGAGGTGTCTCCGAAAATACCGATGAATTGTCCATTTCTTCGTCACAGTCATTGCTCTTTCCTTCGTGGTCACTTGACTTAATCAAAAAGTAGGATTTGCCAACATAATGTAGAATAACCTTACTTTTTGTAATCAGATTGATTTGCTGAACAAAGAGACACCAACCAGTTGTTAATAACCTTCCATCTGAAGTTTTTTCAAATCGGACACGATAGATTTGTCCATCATCAGCACTGATGGTTGGTTTACGACCTAGCTGAGAGCCAAATTCAGATGTGATACTCAAAGGTAGAAACACAAAATCATAGTTCAGAAAACAATTAAAAAAAACGTAGCAAACCCCAATCTACATCACATCACCGATAGATAACTGAGAAGATTATGCAATTAGGAGCTTCAGAGAGAGCGAGAGAGAGAGAGAGAGAATATAACCACATAACAAATAAAAGCGAGAAAATCAAAGAAGAAGAAGAAAGAGGGGAAACAAAACCTACCTGGACAAAGGGTTTCAGGGCCATCTTTCAACCACTTCTGTGGTGACCTTGACCTCGACCACATCCAGCTTCAGGTTCCATTTCAACTCCACCAAGGGGTACAAAATGAAGCGGTAGACGACTGAAAAAGATGAGGAGTGAGGAGCAAATGAGAACATGTTGACGGCAACCCTTCCATTTCTTTCGCTAAAGCAGCACTGTTTGCAAGGAAATGAAGATCCCTACCGCGGTGACCTCAACCTCGACAAAAATCCAAATTCGGGATCCATTCAAATTTCACCAAATGGCACAAAAAAAAAAAAAAAAGCGAGAGAAAAAGAAAGAGGAAATGGGAGGAAGAGAGGAAGAAAAGAAACAAAGGAGAAAGAGGAAAAGAGTTACATATTAAATGCAGGAGATGGAGTGTATGCGTGAGAAAAAGATTGAGGGAGAAAGGAGATGGCGTGTACGCAGGAGAAAACATAGAACGAGAAGCAATAATTCCTCTTGTTAGCTTGCCACAGAGAAACAATGACCAATAGAGAAAGGGGAGGAACTCACTTTGAAATTGGAAAAAAAAGAACTCACTTTTATTCAAACAACAACTCTATGTTATACTACTAATGTTATTCAAATTTAAATTGTATTACTATTATCCTATTAAAAAGAATTAAAAGAGAAATTTTTGCTTAAATTTGAAGCACTCAAATTAAGTATACAAAGTTAATTAATACTTAATATTTTTATAGAATTTTATACTTTTAATTGTGTAACACAAAATTTTATAAAAATATTAAGTGCTGATTGACTTGATACACCCAACAGAATGGTCTAGATTTAAACAAGAATCTCTCTAGAAATAGAGCTGCTAGATGCTGACATGTTGATCTCAGATTTGGTGCTTCAGGACTTATATATTACAGGTGCTCATGTCCTCTTCCTTTGAACTTGTACTTGGTTGGCTGAAATCAGTTCAAACTGATATCTGAGATACCAAGATTAATTCATCAGTAAATTGTGTATAAAGTTTTAAAAGCTAAAAAGAAATGTGAAAATCACCATGAACTCAAATAGGATTAAAATATTAAAGTTGAGAATTACATACTTCAATTTAGAGATGTGATTTTCCAGTCTTGTATAGTAGGGTGGGGACAGGGAGCATGAGGTTTATAGGCAACAGATGAGCTACCCTGGTTATGCAGTTCAAATTCTGATGGTCTAAAAGTAGAACTACCAAGGTTAATTGATATAGAAAAATTATTCATACCCTTTATGCTTCCCCTGCCTTCTTATTGCATAGTAGCAGTTTGAAAACAATGACTCATTTTGTACGTGTTTTTCATGAACTCCTCCTTTCTCTATTTTCAATCTGTGGTTCTGCAAAGCATCTTTAACGTAGACTTTCGGCACAAAGATGATGGAACACAGTTGAAGGAAGCCAAAATAGGAGTGAGAGCTGTCAAGAGAAGAGTAAAATATAAAGAAAATGAAATGTGAAAAATGAGAAGAATCTGTCGAGAGATACTTAACCTAAGGTATAAACCAGCCAAGACAATTCGAGTACTTAAAGTTTAGATTGAATTATTAAAAAAATAAGTTGTTCAAGTTTAATTCATTTATTAAAATGAGTTAAAATTAAAGTTTGAAGTTAACTTGTTTAAAAATATGAGAATTTAGACTTAACTTATTTAACTTGTTTATAATTTAATTATTTTTTTATTTTTATTAAATTTCTTCTTAAAATATTTTTTTATTTTTTAAATTTATTAAACTAATAATTAGTAAATATCTTTATAATAAAAGATGAATTAAAAATAAAAAGTTTCACAAATCATTACATAAAATGATAAAAAATTCATAGTTTTCTACCATTATAAAAAAAATCAAAATAAGTTTTAATACATAAAAATATTCAAAATATTTTCACAATGAAATTGTATTCTTCCTTTATGCATAGAGATAAAATCCGTTGACAATTGTATGTACATATTGTTAACATTTTATAAATCATTATTAAGGTAAATAACTTTATCAATCTTATAATTTTTATTTTTTAGTAACTATGATCACTTTTGTTTATATATATATATATATATAAAATCGAGTTATTTGTAAACTTTTAATGTTAAACTTATAAAATTTAAATTTAATTTATTTATATAATTAAACTTAAATTAAAATTTGAATTTATTTATTTAATTAACAAATAATTTTAATTAAATATTTAACAAATCGAATTCAAATAATTCACGAATAACTTAACTCATTTATACTCTTAAATAAAATGAAGCAATATAGGAGTGAGACCTAAGAGTTGAGAGGGCGCAAAAGAATAAAAAACGTTGGATTCTCTCTGCATTTGTAACTGTAGAATTAAAAAGAGAATGAAGAGGATAGGCGGAGTTACGAGAGTAAATTTCAGTCACTCCAAAAGCCACTAAACGATAAAATGCTGAGGTGAAATTGCTGATATGTCAGTTCCAGAGTCCCCGTATCTTGAAAAATTGCTGATATAGCTGAATGCGAGAGTCCTCACACTCTTAAGAAAATGCTAAAAGAAGAGCTAGCTGAAAGTATAGTGTACATAGCTTACAAAAAGAATTCAGGTGTGCTGAAATGTCCTTTACATAGACCTTGGAGTTTACTTTTATATATTTATAATAGATTTAAATTGCAAGTATAAAAAATTAAATAGGTCCTAATAATTTAAATGATTTTGCTAACAAATACCTTTAAGAATTTAAAATAAGAATTTTTTTCATAAAAAATAAAATATTTAATGCATTAAGAATTGAAAAAGTTATATTTTTTATGTAGAACTTCTTATTTTAGATTTACTTGTTAGAAAAATCCTAATTTAAAACCTATAAATGATTTAATTTTTGTTATTAAATTCTCAATTGGATACTTGTTGACACAAGGATTTAACAATAGATTAGATTTAAGGATCTCATTATTTTTTTTAAAAAAATTATAGGATCACATTTATAATTTTTAAACAATAAAGATTCTTTAAAAACTCCCAAAAAGTATAGGAGTATGTAGATTAATTTAACCTAAATATAAATATATAGGCGTATCATTCTTGAAACAGACTCCAACAGTGCTACTCAGTTGCTACAGTCATCTTTTTAGATTTGACATCCTTGCTTCACTTTGTTAATTCTAATTAAGGATCTCATGGGGTGTGACTGAGAAGTGGTTGTCCAACATACTTATAAGGAGGCTGACTCTTGTGCCAATGCTCTAACTAGGAAAGGCCATGATTACCCTTTAAGCTTTCATGTCTTCTATACTTTACCTACTTTTCTTTCAGTTTGTTTTGCTGTTGATTGTAATTGCAATGTTTTCTCTAGTCTTGTTGGTGGTTAGTTAGGCATGATGCCTCAATGTTTATCAATATATATAGGAGATATAGCAAATGAGAGGACTATTTTTATGTGAAAGATAAGAGAATCTATTCTCAACCCTTGGATCAAAATGTAAAGTTGAGATTAAAACACCCACTTAAAACTCACGTGCCTCTCTTTTCACATGACTTCCTCACTCACATGTTTTTCTCTACCTTGATACATCCCCTATATAAAGCCATTCATGTTTCTCCATCCACCAGCTTTAACTTTTGAGAAAGATGTTTCTTGACAATTGTTAACATATAATATCCTATTGACTTTAGAATATGACCGACCCTTTTAATTAGGAATGTCAAAACGGCTCGAGCCAATTCATTTGGGGTTAGATCATTTTCAGATTGACTTATTCGGAGCATATAAGTTTCGAGTTAGTATTTCGCTAACTCAATCCAATTCAATTAGCTTTATGTAATGTTAAAATAGAGGTTGACTTTGGTATTTATTCTACTTAACTCATTTCGATTATGTAGGTTCGATCATGTAAGTTTTTGTTAATCATCAATCGTCTATTTTATCGTATTATTCAGAAATGACCTATCAAGCTCAACCCATTTAACACCCTTACTTTTAATTAGTACTAAAAAATCAAGCCTTCTAGTCCACTCAAAGAAAATAATGAATAATATAGTTTTAAAAAGTCTACTTTTCAACATCCTTATTTCTTCTTTTTCACCCTCTCCTTCCACAAGCAGCCATATATATAGTGGCGAAGTTAGCACTTACGACACCGATCCCCAATTTCAATACATTTTGAAATTAACATAACCTTTAAATTACACACATAGTATTCAAATTATTCATGAGGATTCCATTTTAAAAAAAAAAAATCCCCGGTCATTCTAGATGGAAATGCACCAATGTAGAAGCGGAGAACAAGCCCACCAACACTTAGGTTCTTTCGGCCAGAGGGCTTCATCTTGCCTTGTGGGCTTATGTAGGCCCCCAATTAAACTGGCTAGTGTTATTGGCTCATTAGCTGTCATGCATTGTTGAGTTGCCACAATTAAAAAGAACCATGCCACACTAGACCCAATTCCTCCAGGACCTTAGAAAATTTGTTGTTTGCTGAAGCCCACAAGCCATGGTGAAGGGTCTGATTGAGATATGGGCCAATCTTCAGATCCAAATAATAAATTGCTGGAACTGACATCTTGGCCTGATGAGCAAGAAGGATCGAAAGCCAAATCTCACATGAATCATCATATGCTTCATAAGACACTAGGACATTTAGCAAGCTGACCCAACTGGTAGCAAAATATGTAGATTGGGTTGGTTTAGGTTGAGTCCAAAAATTGAGTTTTATTGGGAAAATGACTTATTTGCTCGGCTCACCAACAAGTATTCTATTTCATTTTGTATATTTGATTAACTAAGTATATATCAAACTAATTTAACTAATAATCTATCTATATTTAATCAAGTATAGATTGTTAACCGTAAGTAAATCAATGACGGTCTCAAAAAACTTCAAGTAGTAGGAGCAAGATGACTAAGGACAATAGAGATAAGTAAAAATTTGTTAAATATTTATTTTCACATATAAAAGTACAATACTATAGGAGTAAATTATAAGGTGACATAAGTTTTCTTAATTTACTTATGATGATAAATTATAACATCGGTAAAGATTCATTTAATTTGAGTTTGAATCTTAAATTAAATTAAATTTGCCCGGGGGCACTCTGCTTACAACCGCTGTATACCACAATTGTTAGGAAAGCTGAAAGCACAGGCACACACATTAGGCCTTGTTCAAGTGGTTATCTTGCATTCTTGCTGCGTGAGGACTGGTTTTGATTAAAGCAAACAGAAAAGATTATGAACCAATTAAATCAGGCCGATTATACCCTATGCAATCACATATGCCTTTTCACTTTCATGAGCAATTTGCAGCTGGATAGAACCACAGAGAGATATGCAGAAGAAAAAGAAAGGGAAATGGGGTTGGATAATTTAGTTCCAGTCATGATAATTACATGATTATGTTCGAATTTATGAATCTCTATTGATAGTCAATCTGATTGTTGATGTTAGTTATTAATGTAAACTTGCATTGGAGAGAGCCTCCCCTATCTTAAAATTTCTATAAATAAAAAAGAAAAGATATTTGCAACTTCAACATCATTATGGGACCCAATAAATAAACATGCAAGATGAACGAATGGACATGATGAGTATCGAAAAAGCTCCCTCTAGGCCTCTCTTTATTTAGCCCCTACAAAATTTGGAATTTTGTTTAGGTTCAAAGCAGCAATTATTATCATCATAATAAACATGGTGATAAAATAGTAAGTAGTAATTAGTGAACCCTATCCGCTTTACTCCTTTTCTTTGAAATCTCACCCATAGAAGAATCCCAAACAAAACTAAATACCTCCTCTAAGGACCTAGAAGCGGGAAAGAGACAGCCTTTAAAGGTTCATAATTAGCATAAAGTACGTATGTTTTAACCACTACGCAAATCTAATTTAAGGTTCCTTAACTATCCTAGGTGAAAGTATTATTTGGTTAATTAAGGGTAAATGATTTCTTAGGTTTCAGAAGTGCTTATCTTCTTTCTAAATTTCAAATTCTCCTAATTTTTAATAGAATTTTGAATATGAAAACTACAAGTTGTTCATTTCTTTTAAATGAATGCTCATGGATGTCGCCCTTAAAATACAATTCAAATATAACTCCTTGAAAATAACCCATATATTTGCAAAAAATAATTTTACTGATGACTTTACGCAACATTTTAGAGCGAGGAGCCGGTCTGATTCTTACACTTCTTTCAGTTTTTGGAAGAGACTCGAGCAAGGGGCTCTTAATTGTCTAATCTTGTCTACACAAGTTTATTCTTGTTAAGGCTTAGATTTTTTTTTTCTTTTTCAGTTTAGATCTTCTTTTCCTTGGCTCGGAGTTTCATATGAATGGTTTGATTGCACTAAAGTCAATGGTTATCCCCTTCGATGATGCAACATCTAATAAATTCTTGAAACTCTGGAAAGAGTTCAAGTTTTGTACAAAATTTGCGAACCCAAATTATGTCAGATTATTGATGCATGGTGCGTGGATTTCAACCCATTTAAATTTTGTTTATTTTGGCTTTTTTCTCGACAGTATCACACAAGCCTTTGTTTGGTATCACATTATGGAGTGGAGAGGAAAGTATTATACCAAATGATTAATTTCATGATTTTATCATTTATTTGATATTAGGGGTATAAATTAATTCGAACGATTCGATGAATTTGAAAAAATTGAACTAAACCAAATCGGTTCAGTTTGAGTAGTCGACTTTGATCGAGTTTTACTCGATCAGAATTTAGAATCAATCAGGATTAGTTCGATTTTCAATTTTTATAATTTAAAATTTAAACTAAACCAAATCAACTTGATTAAAGGTTTTTTATTTTATTTATGAATTTGATCCAATCTAACTTGACCTTGTTTTCATAATTTTTTTCTTTTTAAATTTTTTTTTATAATTTTACAAAAATGCTCTAACTTGTAGTTCTGACCCGAACCAATTCACTTCTCATTGATTTGGTTTGGTTTAGATTTATCAACCAAAAAATACAAAATTTGAACCAAATTGAATTAATCACTTTTTATCAATTTAGATTTTTTATACCCCCAAACTTAAACCAACTTAACTTAATTACACCCCTATTTGATATCACATTTTGAGATAAAAAGTTAAAGATTTGGATGGATCATAGTATTTTCATGGGTTCTAACACTTTTTAATTTTTTCCTTCTTAGATGGAAAGAAAGGAAAGAAAGAATTTTGTATGTCACATCATATACTTACGTACATTTATATTCCATTTACATATGTATTTTTATTTTTATATTTTTACATGAAACCAAATAAAAGAAATGAAACATCCATTCTTTTTTTATTAGATGATACAAAAAAAAAAAGGTAATAACTCATTCACTTTTTTTTTCCTTTCATTTATTTTTTTTTCTATAGCATATTTTCTTTTTCTTTTCCTTCCGTATTACCAAACTTACCCTGCTGACGGGAGAGAAAGAAAATATTGATTTAATTCAAATGCGTTCACCCAAATGTAGTACAATTAGGTTATTAGTATACTATATATGCTACTATTATTAGAATGTTAGTTTGATTCAATTAATTAATACATTTTTTTTTATGGTATATAATATATAGATATGATTTTATATTGGTGCCATCTTGAAAAGAATGATAATCTTATATTATAATAATATATAAATTCTTTTGACAATCTAAATTTCATCTGGATATAAAGTATCTGAATATTTTTCAAGGGTATACTTAGGTAGCTATATGTAAAATGACTTGAAAATGATACTGGAGTTTTTCAAATAAATGGTATACCAATAAAATTGTCTTTAAAATGATTCACCTCTTTTGTGATTCTTCTACCACCCCCATTTGACAGTGTTTTAAATCCAAATATATCAATCATTTCAAGCTTAAAAAAAAAAAATCCACAATTTTCTTTTTATTGTATGGCTCGTTACTACGGCCGCTTTATATATATGCTTTTTTTTTTATTAAGAAAAAATCCCATATATCTAATTACTTGAAGTAAAAAAGAAAAAAATTACATGAAGCAAGCTCGTAGAACGAATCAATAATATTATTGATATTATACAAATATATCTTTATTCTTAAACTGTGTAGACTTTTCTTTTATATATTGAAATACGTAAACCTTACGAGATAAGAAATGAGCGATTTAGCTCCTACTCTTTCTTATCATTTTATTTCGTACCAAAAACATAATCAAAGAGACAATTAAGTTATAGTTTTGGTTGAATTCGTAGCTTTGGTATAAACATGGCTTTGAGGGGAAATACCTCTTTCTCGAGGAGAGGGAGAAAGGGAAGAGGGGGCAGGGACCAAGAGTAAGAAAAGAGACATGATGAATATGGAAAATCCAAGCTGTGTGGGCTCGCAGAATTGAAACTGTTTGGCTCATGACTCTGCTTAGTGGGTTCTGCTAATCTGCTCCACAGGTTTAGGCTATATATATTATTATCAGGAATATTTTAGGCTCGTTTAATTTTGTTTCACTTATTCTTTCCTCTCCTTAATTACTTTCTTATTACCTCTCCTTCTCTTCTTAGTTGTACCACGTGGTTTCAAGCTAAACTTCGCACAAAAAATGGCACTTATCGAGCAATACATCCTCTTTATCATTTATCTAATCAATGAGAGATACAACAATGGCTATTATATATATATATATATATATATATATATATATATATATATATATATATATAAGGCGATATCTAGTGAGATAATTTTTATTATAAAGGGTGAGAAGTAAATCTTAACCATACAACCATATATGAATGGTCAAGATTAAAAGTTCTTAAAGTCGTGACTACTTAAAAAGTCACGTGTATTTATGTTTCTAATTGTTATTCATGTAAGATCTAATGATTAATATTTATTCATCTCACCTCTTACAATAAACACTTTTCTCACTAAAATAAAATCATATATATATATATATATATAAAACGTCCGACTAACTTAGAAGTATATTGATTGATTCAAATCTTAGATCCAATCAAAAACGGAAGTATATCGATTGATTCAAATCTTAGATCCAGTCAAAGACAGATAATCTATATTGAGATTATGAGATTGACTTATAAAGATATTTCTTTCATCTTAATTTCAATAAATCAGCATAACTGATATTTAAATCAGTAACTATGCCCTTCCCATATATTACATATCTATCTACGACTAAACCAATCCCTTGAAGTAACGGCTAATATATTTATTTATCCTAAATTCTAACTCGCTCTATCTTTAACGGTATTTAAATTACAAAACTCCAAACATTTGCTCATATACGTGATAATATATCTATTATTTAAATTATAATTTAAAATTATAAATATATAATATTATAAAATTTATTGATGAATATATTAACATATATAAGGTTCACCATAAATCAAATTATATAATAACATAATACTAATTTTTAACCAACTTGCATTGATCCAAGTGACAATAGACTTAGACACCTTAAACATGTAGTCAAGAGTTCAATATCTGCGAGAAAGCACAAAAAAATAATACTAATTATTAAAATGTTAATAAAAATAATACTAATTAAAAATAATATTTTTTATAAATCACATTTACATTTGATATGTAGAGTCCATTAACAATGATCGAATACACTAATACTATCTGTACTAATATTAGTTTAAATATATTTATGTAATAATGGTAATAATTACAATTCTTATAGCAATAAAAGACGTTAACAAGATAAGACAATTAAACAAATATATAAAATTTGTATTTAAATTTGATACATTGTTAATGTAATATTTTTTATATTATCATCTAATAATGTGTTGGTACACTACTAAAAGAGATTGACATTTTAGATAGTGATCGTAAAAGTAAAAAAAAAAATTAATTACTTAATAATACATAGTTTAAATCACAGTGTGCAAAGAATTTTTATACTAACATTAAAACTAAATAAAAAGATTTAATCATTTTATACTGTCTAATGTTATTAGCAACTCTTTTAGTATTGGCTTTCTAAAGGAAAACCGGGGAGCTCAATCCCCCAAAAGCCTAAGATCATATATGTCTAACTATCAATATATAGCCATAGCCAGCCAATAATAACAAAATAAAATTAACCATTACATATCCTAAAAGCATAAGGGGTTAAGTGAAGACTCATTAATTGTTTTAATATGAATGGTTTGATTGCACTAAAATCAATGGTTATCCCCTTGGTTGATGCAACATCTAATAAATTCTTGAAACTCTGGAAAGAGTTCAAGTTTTGTACAAAATTTGCGAACCCAAATTATGTGAGATTATTGATGCATGGTGCGTGGATTTCAACCCATTTAAATTTTGTTTATTTTGGCTTTTTTCTCGACAGTATCACACAAGCCTTTGTTTGGTATCACATTATGGAGTGGAGAGGAAAGTATTATACCAAATGATTAATTTCATGATTTCATCCTTTATTTGATATTTGAAGTGTAAATTAATTCGAACGATTCGATGAACTTGAAAAAATTGAACCAAACCAAATCAGTTCAGTTTGGGTTGTCGACTTTGATCAAGTTTTACTCGATCAGAAGTTAGAACCAATCAGGATTGGTTTGATTCTCGATTTTCATAATTTGAAATATAAATCAAACTAAATCAACTTGATTAAAGGTTTTTTATTTTATTTATGAATTCAATCCAATTCAACTCAATCTAGTTTTTATAATTTTTTCTTTTTTTCTTTTTAAATTCTTTTTTGTATTTTTACAAAAATGCTCTAACTTGTAGTTCCGACCCGAATCAATTCATTTATCATTAGTTTGGTTTGATTTAGATTTGTCAATCAAAAAATACAAAATTCGAACTAAACCGAATTAATCACTTTTGATCAGTTTGGATTTTTTATACGCCCAAACCTGAACCAACTTAATTTGATTATACCCCTATTTGATATCATATTTTGAGATAAAAAGTTAAGGATTTAAATGAATCATAGTATTTTCATGAGTTCTAACACTTTTTAATTTTTTCCCTCTTAGATGGGAAGAAAGAATTTTGTATGTCACATCATATACTTACGTACATTTATATCCATTTACATATGTATTTTTTTTTATATATATTTTTACATGAAACTAAATAAAAGAAGTGAAACATCCATTCTTTTTTATTAGATGATACAAAAAAAAAGGTAATAAATCATTCACTTTTCTTTTCCTTTCATTTATTTTCTTTTCTATAGTATATTTTCTTTTTCTTTTCCTTCCGTATTACCAAACTTACCCTACTGACAGGAGAGAAAGAAAATATTGATTTAATTCAAATGCGTTCACCCAAATGTATACAATTAGGTTATTAGTAAACTATATATGCTACTATTATTAGAATGTGTTGGGTTCCAGCCAATTTTGTTGACCATTAGTTGTAATGGTTGAAATTTTCAGCCACTAACCTTGACATTCTCAAGCATAGGACGGTGTAGAATTTACAGGTAAATGGTGGAGGAGGAGCAAGTTTTCAAAGCTTATTTGGTGCCTTAATTTTTAGGAGCAAATTTGTCAACAAATTTGCTTGAATGGTGGAGGAGTTTGCTCTATAAATAGAGCATTCTTCATTTGGAGAAAAATATTTTTTCGAGAAAAAAAAATAGAGAGTCTCTTCTCTTTATAGTGAGAGTGTGTTATCATTTTTGTAACTCTTGAAAGGGTATACTCGGGTTTGTAGAGTGATATACAATTGGGGTGAGTTACAATTATTGTAATCCTTGTTGTGATAGTGAATAATTTTATTGGAGTGTTTCTGTGGATGTAGGCAAGAAGTGCCGAACCACGTAAATTCTTGTATTCTCTAGTATTTTTCTGTAGTGTATTTTTTGTGTGTTCTCACGATCCTTTGTCTGTACGAGAGATACCCAACAGTGGTATCAGAGCTATGGTTAGGAACACACCAAGGTTTGAAATCCCATTATTTGAAGGGAAAATAAATTTTATGATTTGGCAGTGTACCATTCAAGACCTCTTAGTGCAAAATGGTCTTGATCAGGCTTTAGAGAAGGAGAAGCCAGCTACCATGGAGGAAGAAGAATGGACTAAGATCCAAAAGAAGGCTGTAAGCACGATTCGGTTAGCTCTTGCTCCTGAGATAAAGCACAACGTGTTGAAGGAGACAACACCGAAGGCTTTGTGGGAAAAACTTGAGAATATCTATGCGTTGAAGTCGCTAACCAATCGTCTTTGTTTAAAGATGGAGTTGTATCAACTCAAAATGGAGATGAGAGGAAATTTACATGACCACATCAGCAAGTTCAACCAACTAGTAAGCCAATTGTTGAATACAGATGATAAAATATCTGATGAGGAGCAAGCGTTGTTGTTATTGGCCTCATTACCAAGGTCCTACAAACCTGTGGTTCAAATGTTGCTTGTCGGGAGAACAACTTTGAAGATGGATGAGGTGACTGTCACTTTAAGAGAAAATGAGAGAATGATGAAAAACGAGAATATTAATGATGAAAGTGCAATAGCAATGGCAAGAGGAAAACGAGGGAGGAGTCATTCAAGGAGGCATGATGGGCCAAGAGGAAGATCAAAATCGCAATCGCGTCCTCAACGAGATATAAGTAACGTGCAGTGTTACTATTGCGGGGAGAAGGGTCATTTGCAACTGAGGTGCATGCAAATGAGGGAGGACCTGAAGAAATTGAGAATGATGAGGAAGGATGAGGACAACTCTCAAACAAACCTGGTCAAAACCGTTGAAGATGAAAATGAAGATATGTTTTTAGCAACAACTAAGGAGGTTGGTAAATCAAATTGGGTAATGGACTCTGCTGCCTCGGAGCACATTTGTAGAGATCGAGCGATGTTTGACACCTTGAAAACCGATGAAGAGTTTGACCATTTCAAGTTAGCAAACGGTGAAAAAATGAAGGTTGAAGGTATTGGGAGTGTGAGAATGAAGCTCCATGATGATGCCATTAGAACTTTCCAAAATGTGAGATTTGTACCCTCTGCAGTTGCCAATATTATTTCTTTAGGGAGATGGCATTACAAGGGTACAAATATGTTGGTTGAAAGTGGGGATGCAAGGTGTATAAGGGAAGGTGCTTGGTGTTACGAGGGCAGAGAAATGAGAAGAACCTTTGCTACTTGGAAGGGCAAGCTTTCCGTGATAGCAAATTTGATAAGAAGGTAAAATTTTTTGATGTTGTAGTATTGTTGGGAGAACAATTCAAGTGTATATGGAAAAGAAAGAGCTTCCACTTGAGGGGAGATTTGTTCTCTCCGAATTCTAAGGATTTTCCCTATTGGTGGAGGGGAGAATTGTTGGGTTCCAACCAATTTTGTTGACCATTAGTTGTAATGGTTGAAATATTTAGCCACCAACCTTGACATTTCAAGCATAGGACGGTGTAGTAATTCACAGGTAAATGGTGGAGGAGGTGCAAGAGAAAGCTTATTATTGATTTTTAGGAGCAAATTTGTCAACAAATTTGCTTGAATGGTGGAGTTTGCTTTATAAATAGAGCATTCTTCATTTGGAGAAAAATATCTACGAGAGAGAAAAAATAGAGAGTCTCTTTTCTTTATAGTGAGAGTGTGTTATCAAATGTACTCGGGTTTAGTGATACACAATTGAGGTGGATTACAATTATTGTAATATGTTGTGATAGTGAATAATTTTATTGGATATATAACTACGTAAATTCTTGTGCTCTAATATTTTTCTAGTGTATTTTTTATGTGTTTCTCACGATTAGAACAGAATGTTAGTTTGATTCTATTAATTAATACAATTTTTTTATGGTATATAATATATAGATATGATTTTATATTGGTGCCATCTTGAAAAGAATGATAATCTTATATTATAATATATAAATTCTTTTGACAATCTAAATTGCATCTGGATATAAAGTATATGAATATTTTTCAAGGGTATACTTAGGTAGCTAAATGTAAAATGACTCGAAAATGATACTGGAGTTTTTCAAATAAATGGTATACCAATAAAATTGTCTTTAAAATGATTCACCTCTTTTGTGATTCTTCTACCACCCATTTGACAGTGTTTTAAATCCAAATATATCAATCATTTCAAGCTTTAAAAAAAAAAAACTCCACAATTTTCTTTTTATTGTATGGCTTGTTACTACGGCCGCTTTAACTTATATATGCTTTTTTTTTTTTTAATTAAGAAAAAATCCCATATATCTAATTACTTGAAGTAAAAAAGAAAAAAATTACATGAAGCAAGCGCGTAGAACGAATCAATAATATTATTGATATTATACAAATATATCTTTATTCTTAAACTGTGTAGACTTTTCTTTTATATATTGAAATACGTAAACCTTACGAGATAAGAAATGAGCAATTTAGCTCCTACTCTTTGTTATCATTTTATTTCGTACCAAAAACATGATCAAAGAGACAATTAAGTTATAGTTTTGGTTGAATTCGTAGCTTTGGTATAAACATGGCTTTGAGGGGAAATACCTCTTTCTCGAGGAGAGGGTGAAAGGGAAGAGGGGGCAGGGACCAAGAGTAAGAAAAGAGACATGATGAATATGGAAAATCCAAGCTGTGTGGGCTCGCAGAATTGAAACTGTTTGGCTCATGACTCTGCTTAGTGGGTTCTGCTAATCTGCTCCACAGGTTTAGGCTATATATATTATTATCAGGAATATTTTAGGCTCGTTTAATTTTGTTTTACTTATTCTTTCCTCTCCTTAATTACTTTCTTATTGCCTCTCCTTCTCTTCTTAGTTGTACCACGTGGTTTCAAGCTAAACTTCGCACAAAAAATGGCACATATCGAGCAATACATCCTCTTTATCATTTATCTAATCTATGAGAGATATAACAATGGCTATATATATATATATATATAGAGGATTAACTTACATTAGTATAAATTAATTTTTTTTACACTTATTTTTAATCATTAGTTTCACTTTCATCTAATTGTTATCTTTAATGAAATAATCTCAACCATTAGATGAAAGTGGAACTAACGGTTAAAAATAAATGTAAGAAAAAATCAATTTACACTGGTGTAAACAGATCTCTCCTTATATATAAGTCAAGAGCGTCCGGCTAACTTAGAAGTATATCGATTGATTCAAATCTTAGATCCAGTTAAAGACAAATAATCTATATTGAGATTATGAGATTGACTTATAAAGATATTTCTTTTATCTTAATTCCAATAAATCAGCATAACTAATATTTAAATCAGTAACTATGCCCTTCCCATATATTACATATCTATCTACTGCTAAACTAATCCCTTGAAGTAATGGCTAATATATTTATTTATCCCAAATTCTAACTCGCTCTATCTTTAACGGTATTTAAATTACAAAACTCCAAACATTTGCTCATATACGTAATAATATATCTATTATTTAAATTATAATTTAAAATTATAAATATATGAATATTATAAAATTTATTGATGAATATATTAACATATATAAGATTCACCATAAATCAAATTATATAATAACATTATACTAATTATTAAAAAGTTAATAAAAATAATACTAATTAAAAATAGTATTTTTTATAAATCGCATTTACATTTGATATGTAGAGTGCATTAATAGCGATGGAATACACTAATACTATCTGTACTAATAGTAGTTTAAATATATTTATGTAATAATGGTAATAATTACAATTCTTATAGCAACAAAAGGCGTTAACAAGATAAAACAATTAAAAAAATATATAAAATTTGTATTTAAATTTGATACATTGTTAATATAATATTTTTTATATTATCATCTAATAATGTGTTGGTACACTACTAAAAGAGATTGACATTTTAGATAGTGATCGTAAAAGTAAAAAAAAATTAATTACTTAATAATACATAGTATAAATGACAGTGTGCAAAGAATTTTTATACTAACATTAAAACTAAATAAAAAGATTTAATCATTTTATACTTTCTAATGTTATTAGCAACTCTTTTAGTATTGGCTTTCTAAAGGAAAACCGGGGAGCTCAATCCCCCAAAAGCCTAAGATCATATATGTCTAACTATGAATATATAGCCATAGCCAGCCAATAATAACAAACGAAAATTAACCATTACATATCCTAAAAGCATAAGGGGTTAAGTGAAGACTCATTAATTGTTTTATATTAAACATGTTCTCTCATCCAAGAATTACTTAAAGCAGTGATGGGACTACGGTAAGTGTACCGGATCGTCAAGTAATAAAAACGGTGAGAAATCAGATATCATTCTCAGGGATCGATGGTCAAATACCAATTCACGAAATTAGCTACTATTTAAACTAAGATTTAGATTTAAGTGAGTTCCAATAACAATAACAAAATCAAAAGAAACAAAAGCAAAGACAATATTTTTGGGTTTTTATAGTTGACAATTTATCAAACACTTGGTATGCAAAACGATTAAAATTAATTTATGAAAGAGTTAGGATCAAGCTTCATTTGATTTCACTTGTTGTATATCAATTGGAATTAATACAAGTTACTATTCCTATTTTGTCACCGAATTCTCTAAAATACTCAACTCCTAATTCCTTAGGTAGTTAACCCTTTGTTTCTAATTAAAAACCCTAATTCCTTAGGTGATTCTAAGAGATAACAAGCATTATGGTTTAGAATTCAAAGAGGTAACAAGTAAATCAATGACTATTCCTAGCCTAGAGATAAGCAAGGTTCATAATCTCATAGCACAAATTATATATCAAATTTTCATTAAACATACAATCCTAAAGAGAATCAATCTTTAGAAAGCATTAAAAGAAGAGATTATAAACTCAAAATAGGAATAACAACTTATATTAATTGAATCCAATGTCAAAAACAATTAAGTTCCATCAAAATCCACCTAATCCCAACAAGGAGGAGTTTAGCTAGACATAAAAATAAATGTAAAAACTAAACCAATAGGGAAGAAGATGCAAAACTCCATGGAAGATTGAAGAAAATATGAGTTCCCACCCTTCTTCTCTTCAAATCCATCGTAGAACTCTAAAATAAGGCTCTACTCTGCTCCAAAACGGCTCTCTCCGTAGCTCTTCACGCAGCTCTCTTCATTTAGGTCAGAAAGGATGAATTTATACTCTGGTATAGGCGCATAGGCGCTGCGTCTAGAGCGCCTGGGCGCTTAACGTCCAGAACGCATTTTGCTGTCATGAGCATGAGCGCCTAGGTGCTTCGTTTTTAGCGCCTAGGCGCTCAACGCCCAGAGAATATCTTCTAATGCACTCTTGGGCACCTGGGCGCTGCTTCTGTAGCGCCTATGCACTGATTGTCCAACAAAATTGCTTTTGATCTTCCTTCAAAGCTTTAAGTCCTCTTTTCTTGAGTGTTTTTCTTTGCCACATTGAACTTCATGTTGTTTCTTTTGGTGCCTACAATCAAAACAATGGCAAATGAGTTAAAGCACTAATAATTCTAATCAAAATGAACTCAATCTAACAAACTAAAATGGATCAACTAAAAAGACAAAATAAACTATTTTAAGGTCAAAACAACGTAAAAAGTTGGGCTTAAAAGGTGAAATTCACTCAAAAGGCTTTGGAAAAACAGATAATCTAGCAGATTATCACCACCCCAAACTTAAAACTTTACTTATCCTCAAGCAAAAACAGAATAACAAACGAGCCAAATAAAATAAAAAAAACAACTCCACAACTCAAACACCAACGCTAAACTGAATAAAATTAACCAAGAGTGTCCCACAACTCAAAAGCATCAAAGTCACAGCAAATCAATTCATATATGTATTCTTGAAAGTAGAACTCTCAACTGTGTAGCTGAAACTCAGAGGGTCAAAAATAAGGATCATCACAACCATGCATTGAACAATTAAAGCTTAAAAGTTAAAGAACATGGCAGCAAGGTACACCTGATAATTGGGTTACTAAAACTCTCTATAGGTGAATAGAGACTCTCAGTCACTCTTATATTTAGGCTTGTGTTTCCCTCAGTCATCACTTACTAAGCTCACCCTTCTTGGATTTGCTTTTCATCTCATACATGCATGCACATCACTCACAAATACAACAATCGAAAAGGACTTTATTCAAGGTCGTTTTGGTGCCAAGGTACAAGGTAGATAAAATGAACATATAAATTGCAACCTTAGAGAGCAAGTGAGCATTGGTACTTCTAACAAATCTTCAAGTCACAAATCTCATACCTTTTACGTTCTCTCTTTCTTTTATATTTCCCCAATAACCTAGATGGTCTCAAAGGGGTACCTAATCATTGAATCAAGTGTTTCCTCAGTAAACCCTCGGTCTCAAAAGGGGTACCTATTTAACAAGCTAACTATTTTTTTATTTATTTCAACAACGGTCACCCCAAACTTAGTACATTGTTAACACACACCTTTAATAAATTCAATGCTCAATTACCCCTTTCAGTGGATAAGACATTCATTATTTTGGCTATGGCATTGTGTATGGGCAAACAAAGAATTCAGTGTATTAAGCTCAAAGGGGCAACACAGAGGAAACAAACATCATTTGCTTGGCTATCTGGCTATCTAGCTTAACAACAAAATTGCCTTTATCATGTTGTTGCATTGTGCAAATCACGACATGCAAATGAGATTCAAGCAATGCTAGGAGAATAGAAACTTATGAGTGACCTCTCATCAAAGCAAAAATGTTGAAGGCTCAAAACAACTCCCAAAGATGAATTATGAAATCCAATAGCAAAAATCACCAAGTACATTAACAATAAGCTATAAGATTCATGCATGGAAATCATAATCCTCATTCAAGTGCCACAATCTAAGAAATAAGCCCACAAAGCTTTTAAGTTTTCCTAACAGGTAGTGCATGCATGGTTAGCTCACATAACAATGATACTATCAAACATGGGGACCCACAAAAGTAAACTCCAAACAGTTCAACATTGGCTTGACTCACAAAGGCAATAAACTCAAATTAACAAGAAGTTAAAACTAAACAAAGAAATTAAGTAAAATGCACACAGACACATCAAATAAATAAAAATCACACAAAAATGACAAAAATAAAAAAAGTAGAGATAGCATAGCCTGAGCATGGGTTACCTCCTATGAAACGCTTGTTTAACGTCATTAGCTCGACGTTGCTTCTCAACTCATCAAGGTGGCTTGAAACAGGAGAAGTAGGATGACACTTTTCTTCTCAGATCTCTTTCTCCATACTTGGTTACTGACATTGCAATCCCCTCCAAAGGCATGTGGAACTTGACTTGAACTTAGGTGTTCTGAATAAATCTTAGCATGTGAGATTTCATCAGGCCATGGAGGTCTCAATTTTTCAACAGATGACAGATCAGGTTTCAGCTTATCAGAAGATTTCGGCCCTTTGTGCAATGAATTATGAGAAATGGGAGGATCTTTTCCTATTCCAGCAATCTTAGAGAGAGAAAGACCTTTCTCCTTTTCATCAACAATCTTGGAAGTGGGAGAATCAACATTAATCAATGGTGAAGAATTCTTACCAGTCAACTCCTTTTGAGCTTTACCTTGGATGCAATTGACGGGGGCATAGAGATCTGATGTTAGTGCAGATTTATCAAAGACATTGATGGTCACCTGATCTTCATCCACCCTCAAAATCAGTTCACCTCTTGGCACATCAATCAATGCTCCTGAAGTTGCTAGGAATGGTCTTCCTAGAATTCAAGGGATATCAACATCATCTTCCATGTCTAAGATCACAAAATCTACTAGAAAGAAGAATCTGTAAACCTTCACTAGCACATCTTCCACAATACCATATGGATGTCTGACAGATCGATCTACTAATTAAAGAGAGATCATAGTAGGCTTAACCTCTCCAATTTCAAGTTTGTGCATGATAGATAGCGGCATGAGATTAACACTTGCCCCAATATCACAAAGAGCTTTCTCAATGTTTAGCTTACCAATGGTGCAAGGAATGGAGAAACTACCTGGATCTTTCAATTTAGGTGGTAGTTTCCTCTGAATTATAGCACTGCACTTTTCAGTAAGTGTCACAGTCTCATTTTCCTTCAGCTTCCTTTTCTTTGACAGCAAATCCTTCATAAATTGGGCATAAGATGACATTTGCTCAAGTGTTTCAGCAAAAATAATGTTAATCTGCAGCTTCTTAAACACCTCTACAAACTTTCTAAACTGTTTTTTATCTTGCTCCTTCTTGAGTCGTTGAGGGAATGGTAACTTGATAGTTGATAGTGGCATCTTCACTACTTGTTCTTTTTGTGACTCATTTTCATTAGAGTCATTGGACAAATCACCTTGAGATGCTTCAACTTGCTCGTGTGGCACTTCTTCACTGGTTTTCTCTTTCCTTGGTTGAGGCTCAAGTACATTCTCACTCCTAGTTGTTATGGCTAAAGCATGTTCATTTCCTCTAGGATTTGGGACTGTGTCACTTGACAATGAACTTGGGAGTCTCTCTGAAAATTGTTTTGCAAGCTGGCCCACCTGAATTTCTAGATTGCAGATTGAGGAATCTTGATTTCTAAACCCCGCTCTTGTCTCCTTCATAAAATCAGTAGTTGTTTTGATAAAAGATGAGGTTTGTGTAGTCAACTTCTTTAAGGCTAACTCCCAAGAGGCCTTCTTCTCATTAGACTGAGGTTGGAAAGATGAAGGACCTTAATATGATGACTGTTGAGGGTGTCCTGGGTATCCCATCAGCTGTCTTGGTTGAGCTTGACTTCCTTGATTACTCCACGAAAAATTAGGGTGATTCCTCCACCATGGGTTGTACGTGTTGGAGTAAGGATTATTTTGTTGCCTTGGAGGATTGCTCATGAAGTTCACTTGCTCTTGAGCTGGAGCTCCAAACATGTTTCCTGGACAATCCACACTCCCATGTTCACCTCCACAGAAATCACAAGCCAAAGGAGCATTGCGCACCACATTCACACTAAGAGTGTCAACCTTTTTTGTGAGATTTTCAAGCTGTTGAGTCAAAATCTTATTTTGAGCCAACAGTGCATTCACGGAATCAATCTCCAAGTACCCTTTCTTTACTACAACTCTTTCACCATTCCTTTGATAGTCATTGTTAGCCATCATCTCAAACAACTCCCAAACTTCCTCTGGGGTCTTATAATTCAACGCTCCACCTGCTGCAGCATCAACCATAGCTTTGGTTTGAGGTAGCATGCCATTATAGAAACTCTGCATTTGAATGCAGAAGTCAAAACAGTGATGTGGACACTTCCTCAATATTTCATTGTATCTTTCCCACGCTTCACTTAGAGATTCCCCATCAAGTTATCTGAATGAAGTGATCTCGCTTCTCAACTTTGCAGCTTTGGACGGAGGAAAATATCTTATTAGAAATTTTTGGACTAAGATAGCCCAAGTAGTAATGCTTCCCCTCGCCAATGAATCCAACCAATTCTTAGCTTTGTCCCTCACAGAGAAAGGAAACAATCTCAGACGAATAGCATCTTCATTCACCCCATTGAGCTTCACAGTATCACAAATTTGCAAGAAACCCGCTATATGTACATGTGGGTCCTCATTATCAAATCTTCCAAACTTATTGTTCTGCACCAAATGAAGTAGAGCTGGCTTCAATTCAAAATTATTTGCCTGAACTGGAGGTCTTGTTATACTTGCTCCACACTCATCCATGTTAGGGATTGAGTAATTCATGAGAGTCTTAACAGGTGGTTGTGGTGGTGGAGGATCTACATTTTCTCCATTGTCTGCCATGTCTTCAACAACTGTATGAATGCCACCCAAATTCCTTCTTCTTTCTTGGGTTTGCTTTCTCATAGCTCTTGCGGTTCTTTCAATTTCAGAGTCAAAGAGAAGGTTGTCCGGATGAATGTACCTCGCATACACTTGAGACAAAATATTAGAACAAAAATAACTCAATAAAATAAGTGAAATAAAGAAACCAAACACTAAAATGAATAAGAGAAAAAGAAATTGTTTAAACTAGTGGCTGCCTTCGATATTACCAATATTGGGAAAATCGATCCCCGGCAACAGCGCCAAAAACTTGATGGGACCACGGCAAGTGTACCGGATCGTCAAGTAATAAAAACGGTGAGAAACCAGATATCATTCTCAGGGATCGGTGGCCAAATACCAATTCACGAAATTAGCTACTATTTAAACTAAGATTTTGATTTAAGTGAGTTCCAATAACAATAACAAAATAAAATAAAAAACAAAAGCAAAGACAATATTTTTGGATTTTTATAGTTGGCAATTTATCAAACACTTGGTATGCAAAACGATTGAAATTCAATTTATGAAAGAGTTGGGATCAAGCTTCATTTGATTTCACTTGTTGCATATCAATTAGAACTAATACAAGCTACTATTCCTATTTTGTCACTGAATTCTCTAAAATACTCAACTCCTAATTCCTTAGGTAGTTAACCATTTGTTTCTAATTAAAAACCCTAATTCTTTTAGTGATTCTAAGAGATAATAAGCATTATGATTTAGAATTCAAAGAGGGAACAAGCAAATCAATGACTATTCCTAGCCTAGAGATAAGCAAGGTTTATAATCTCATAGCACAAATTATATATCAAATTTCTATTCAACATATAATCCTAAATTCATCATAAAGAGAATCAATCTTTAGAAAGCATTAAGAGAAGAGATTATAAACTCAAAATAGGAATAACAACTTATATTAATTGAATCCAATGTTAAAAACAATCAAGTTCCATCAAAATCCACCTAATCCCAACAAGGGGGAGTTTAGCTAGACATAGAAATAAATGTAGAAACTAAACCAATAGGGAAGAAGATGCAAAACTCTATAGAAGATTGAAGAAAATTTAAATTCCCACTCTTTTTCTCTTCAAATCCACCGTAGAGCTCCAAAATAGGGTTCTTCTCTGCTCCAAAACGGCTCTCTCCGTAGCTCTTCATGCAGCTCTCTTCATTTAGGTCAGAAAAGATGAATTTATACTCTGGTATGGGCGCATAGGCGCTGCGTCTGGAGCGCCTGGGCGCTTAACGTCCAGAACGCATTTTGCTGTCATGAGCATGAGTGCCTAGGCGCTTCGTTTTTAGCGCTTAGGCGCTCAACGTCCAGAGAATATCTTCTAATGCACTCTTGGGCGCCTGGGCGTTGCTTCTGTAGCGCCTAAGCGCTAATTGTCCAGCAAAATTACTTTTGATCTTCTTTCAAAGCTTTAAGTCCTCTTTTCTTGAGTGTTTTTCTTTGCCACATTGATCTTCATGCTGTTTCCCTTGGTACCTACAATCAAAACAATGGCAAATGAGATAAAGCACCAATAACTCTAATCAAAATGAACTCAATCTAACAAACTAAAATGGATCAACAAAAAAGACAAAATAAAACTGTTTTAAGGTCAAAACAACGTCAAAAGTTGGGTTTAAACGGTGAAATCCACTCAAAAGGTTTTGGAAAAACAAATAATCTAGTAGATTATTAAGCAGATATATTCTATATTTATATAATAAAATTGTCTTAAGAGACAATTAATACTACTATTAAGCATCAAATGTAATATTATTTTAAAGTAATTAATTACACTATTAATTAATTTTAAAAAAATAAATAACATCTTTTTATTAATAGCAATATCTGTATTCATTATTGATAAAATTGTAAAAGAAAACAAAAGAAATAATAAAATTTATATTTTTTCATATTAAAAAGTCACTTAATATGTCTAAATAAATTAAAATGAGTCTTTTTCTATTTACATAATTAAATATTTTTACAAATAAATAAAACCAAATCGAGTCATATTATTTTTAAGTGAGCTTCTTTATTAGAATTTATCAGAGTATAAGTATGTCTAAATTAATTTATTTTGTATTTAAAAAAATAATCAAAAGTTTTATTTTGAATATTTTCATTATTGGCTTTTGTAGAAGTAAAATAAGTTGGCTTGAAAAAGTGGAAAATAATTAATTCCTTTACATATACTAGGTCGATATAGAGAATTTACCCTTAATTAATTCCTCTACCGTACCATGGGCATAGTGAAAGTATTTTAGATGGCCACCAAACATTTTCCTTTTGGTTATCGCTTAGATTCATCTCCATACAACAACAAAATTACAAAGTCGCTTACTTTATCCAGATAACAATTAATTTATTGTTTTCGTACACAGTATTTTTATGGGAATTTATTTTTATAAAAATAATTTTAGTAATTATTTTGTGGCATAATCCATGAAAAACAAATTTTCTTGTAGCATATAGGAGTTTTACTAACAAATATTTCAAGGGTATTTGTTAAAAAAAGTTAAAATAGATAATTTAAATAAAATATAAAAATATTTTTAATTTTTAATGATTTAAATATTTTATTTTTATTTAAAATTTTTTATTTTAACTTTTTTAATAAAGACTTTGGGACAATGGTTAGAAAAATTCTATATTTATGTTGGGATCTAAGATTTGGTGAAATATCACCAATCATAGCTAAAGACCTATTATTGACACTGGCTTTTTTTGTTGTATAAATTCCGATACATATCGTTTCTCAATTAATTTTCTCGGACATGCATGTCAATATTATCGTCTAACTCAAAGTAAAGGGGTGAACGTGTTCGTTTGTCTTCTTTGTTCGAAATCGAAAGTCGAAACCGCTTTGGCGCTTTCAACTTTGGCAGAGTGGTTTTTTCTTGGCAGCCGTTGTTTTGATGGCTGGCCGGGGAACTGTGTTGCACTTTAGTGTGGTGTATGGTGCAGTTGCGTGACTTGTGTCACAGGGTAGACACATGTATGGTCCAGATGGAGGTGCTATTCCAAATGCATGATGACAAAGTCCTTTATGTCCAATCGAACAGCCTAGAGGAATCGCAAATCAGGCAAAGATATGTTTGTTCTGAATAAGGCCAAACACACTATAGCATTACTTCTTATATGAGTTATATTTCAACACTTAAAATATAATAATTTTATAATATTTTATTCATATGTGAATATGATGTAAATGTTAGAGCAAGTACGTGAGAGTAAAGAGTTACACTCGTATTAATAGGGATGACAATGACATGAGCAGAATAATGTGTGTAATTAATAATTTAAAATAAAATTATAAAAATTATAAAAAATATATAAATAAAATATATTTTAATATTATATATTATAATTTTTTTTAATAATTTAATTTTTTATAAAATTAAAAAAATATTATAAATAATAAATTAAATTTAATTATATTTTATAATAATTAATTTATATAAATAATTATTATATAAATAGTATATATATTTTTGATCAAGTTTTATTATTATAAACTTATTCAATAAAAAATTTATTTTAAAATAATAAAAATAAATATATTTTTATCTCATCTCAAAATTAAAAAAAATCATAATATATGATATATATTAAATAAAAAAATATTTAACGAGTTTTGTAAGACTGCAAGACATATCTTATAATCTTTCTCCATTCTCATTTATTGAGCGAATACCCATCTCCAATCCTACCGCATGCATGCGAATAATTTTGTCATCCTTACATATAAAAATGTGATGTCCTACGAGATGCCCTATTCTAAATAGGGATGGACCCACGTCGTAGGTTTTGGGGGCATATGCTTCTACAGTCTCATATTAATTTTTTTTAAAAAATATTATATATAATGTTATTATTTTTATGTATTTTAAAATTTATAAATATTTGTCTTTACAACTTACTTAATATAATTATTTTAAGTTAAATTTATTTAAAATTATAACAATATATTATTAGATGATAATATAAAAATATTTGATATTAGTAAAATTAAAATTAAATTAATTCTCTTATAATATTATATTTTGATATGTAAATATGAATTTTTTTTTAGTTTTTTAAAGTATTTTTCATCGATAGTTAAAAATTAATCTCTTGTGATACGATCAAGTGTCTAGCGATATTTCCTTTCAACGATATTATTTTCATACACATAAATTTTAGAATTAAACTCAAGAACATATATTTAAAAAATTCAAATCTTTTAACTAACACATATTAATATGTAAATATAAATATATAATAAATATTTACATATACATTTATATTTTCCTTAATTATTTTGTCCCTACTATTCAAATTTTATGAGTCCGTGACTTATTCTAAATATAAAACAGTTTTAATATATATGTACGAATGCAAGCTTAAACTGTGCTTGCATTCTAGGGTTTTGAGTTTTGATTTATCATGACTCACCTACCCCCTCTCACTATATATATGGGAAGTTCTACTTCTCCTAGGAAACATGTGGTGGCACGTATGTATGGCACACATGGGTATATATATTCATTCCTACAAATTAATATGAACAAAAGAGAAACTCTCGCCCTTAATCACGTGAGTGAGTTCAATAAAGAATTATATTAGTTTGTTCCCTGTTACAGCTTTGCTCTCTTCCCTCTCTCCGTTTTGATCAACTTTCAAACACGTATAGTTCCTTAGTTATATAACAATTTATATAATGTTAGGTGTGGTAAGTTAAAACCAATAAACCTACCAACCAAATTTGTTTTTGTGGCAACGTGTGCTCACAGTGTGATCGATGTGCTTAATGAAAGACATTAATTATAGTCTTAACACAAACTGACAATTCCATCTATGTATAATTATGTTTTAGAAAAGTTGAGAAAGCTTCCTACCACCTGGAGATCACCAAAAGCCTTGAGAATAATTTGATTGGAGGTGAATGAACTTTCACTGTGAAAATCATAATAATTATTCAAAGCTATTTGATGGTGACATAAAGAAGGTTGGCAAGGATTGTCGGCCGTCCAAGAATTTGATTAAAACCTTTTGTGGATGAAATTGAAATTGATTTTACCTGTGCATTAGGATATACATTTGTGGAAGAAAGTTTAAACCTTTTGCAATTGATTTTCTTGCTGAATTGGTTTCTTTTTTGTTTTTTGTTTATACAATTGCTGAATTGGTTTCTAAAATTGACGCATGGGTCTGGTACATTGGCAGAGCAGAACCCAGATTTTTTTTTTTGTGAAACTGAAATTTGAATATTATGTTATATAGTAATTAATTAATTTATTAATATTTATATACGAGGGAATGAAGCATTGATTAAGAAGACCACACCAAGGTGTGTTTTCACAAGATGAAAGGAATCGAGTGATAATAAATTAATAATTTTGTTTTTGTCCCGGAACAACTGTGCTGTGCCAAATGCTTTTCTGGTTCCACAGTCCAGGGTAGCTAGCTGGTGAAGTAACAATTTAATAACTTTAGCTATTTTCAGGGAACTTTGTACTTTAAATTTTATTCTATGCATTAATATTGACAGCCAGATATAGGACAAAGGATAATTCGCTTCAATATTCTCCACTCAAATAATTTCAGCTGCGACATGGATATTCAAATATGATAACAATAGAATATCCGTACTTCATTTGCATGTGTATTCATTATTTTTGTAATTCGCTATATTTATATTTTTTTTCTAAAATATTTTTCAAATTTCAACCCTTATTTTTTTGTAATCAGTTTTCGTAAATTATTTATTCCTTCTTACTACTCTATCCTTTTACCTCATTTAAGTTTACTGCTTGCGTATATAATACTTCATTCGGTCTATTTTAATTGTCACTTTAATGCAATACAAAAAAATTAAACAATATTACATTAAGTTTTAATTATGAAATTTTTTCATTAAGTTATCTTTATTCATTTTAATTAATTATTTTATTTTATCATATTTATTTAATTTTTGTAAATAGTTGAGATTATTAAAATATAATAATAGAAATAAAAAATAACAATTAAAATTTTTTTAGTATGCAAAAATATCACTTATAATAGATTAAATTTTTTTCATCAAAATAACGCTTAAAATAAATTAGATGGAGTATTGATTATTACCTAGGTGACCAACGGCTTTAAAAGGGGGAGAATGACATCAATTAATTAATATGTAGATTAATGTAGAACATTTTTTAAATAAATAAAATTATTCATCATTTTTTTGGGTAGATCAAAGACAATATGGAGGGAGAAAAATATTCATCATTTGATCATATATATTTTAGTAGTTGTTTCAATTTTTTAGTTTGCAAAATCGATGTGATTATAAGGTAGGAAAATGCTGGACGTCCTGAGAGAAGTCAGCACGGAATATGCTGGATGCATGTAATGGAGTGGGTTTCACTTAAGTGGACCCTACCCACTTGATGGGATTCATAGATTGTTTTTTTCACCTACCAGGACTCCTCTGGGATCATTGTCTTCGGGCTGAGTAGCTTTATCCTTATAAGGTATTCCATAATAGTTGGATTGGATAATGTCATTTCAAAATGTGATTAGATTTAATAAGTATGCCAATTTCTATTCTATCATCAACAATACTTTTTATATACCTGTATGCTTATTTTAGAAACGGGACCGTATTGGGTAGACCTAAGCCCGATCTGTGACATCTTAGACTTGAACACCCGATCTTGAGTGGAATTGGATTGGTCTAACTCAAGTTTGTTCGGTCAAGTCCGAGTTCTTTAGCTCGTATCAAAAGCCTACCTCATATTCTACATGTGAATAGCATTGTCGGATTCATTGTTGGCGGCGGGGTGGTCCGGCGGTGGAAGTAGTGGTTTCAATACGGGGGGCGGTCCGCATCCATAACGGCGGCGGTGGTGGACGGGCGGTCCCAGAGCCAACAAAAAAATTGGTTGGGCCTAAACCGCCGAAAAAAAAACTTTAAAAAATTCTAAAAAAAAGTTAAGATCATAATGATTAATAGCACCCGCCCTCGTATCAAAAGCCTACCTCATATTCTACATGTGAATAGCATTGTCGGATTCATTGTTCTTTTTCAATATCGCATCCATAACGGCCTAACAACAAAAAAATTAGGCCTAAACTTGTCTTTGTTCAGTTAAGATCATAATGATTAAGCGTAACAAATGCTCAACATTCAAATGACTTAACTGTCTCACGGCAAGAAGGAGTCGAAAGCTTAGCTTATAGGGCTCTACTTAAACCGGCCAGACATCTTAGTTGGGACATGTTTCATTTCTTACTCTAAACACTAACCTAATAACCTTGTACTTTGGCCCATCTATCTCTCTGTCAACCTAGGTCTAAGTTATTTTTGCCTGCTGCTATCCTCTCGGATTTTCGATCGGCCATCCTTGTTCCCTTTGACCTAGGTCTCAGAGTCTATTCTGAACAAAAACTAATAATGTTTGGTGAATATTAACAAATAGAAAAAATCATAGCTTTAAGTTATGTTTGAAAGTTTTAGAGATAATATAAATGAGTGACTCATAATAGAATAGAATAAAAAGATAAAAAATTAAATGGAATAGACAATGTTACTTCATTATTTGGATGTTTAATAAGTTTAATGAAGAATAAGAATAAAATATTTATGACATTCCTTTCTTGACCCCTAAATTAGGGGACAAAATTTTAAAGTTTTGAGTGGTAAGAGAAGGACTACTCCTTGATCTTCATTTACCATTCCACTCTCTTATTTAAAATAATCTCAAATACACTTTTATTAAGTTTTATCATTTTATTCCTTATCATCCCTTTATTATCATCCTCCCAAACATAACCTTAAATTTACAATCAAGGCGACAGAACTATGTTAGAAAAGACGGAGCCGATAACCTCTCCTTAAGTTTAAAACACATGAAAAACACCTTTAAATTATTTTTTTTGGTAAAATATCATTTTAACCCTCATGAAAAATGAATCCCCCCACTCCCCCTCTTTTTATGTAGTTCTGCCCGTAGCTAGTTAGAATAATAGTCACTTGCTCCAAGAGACCAAGACAACATCATTTTAACTAGATCCTAAAATCTACACTTTATCAGTTTGGTTTTAGTAATTGATTGCAAAAATTAACTTAGATAATATAATTCAATTTGTTAATTAATGACTAATTCTGCTAAAAGTTTAAAGAATGGCAACAAGTATTAAACTCATAATTACTTAGTTAAAAATGCTTTAATACCAAGACTAATCTGTTATGTAAAAGTTCAAGATTAATTTAATATCCCTAACCCATAATACATCTATTTAGTTATGGGTTTAACCATACATGCTAAGCTTTTTCGTGTGTGTATATATATATATATATAGTCTTATTATGTACGGTGATTAAAACATTAGTTAATAGGATTAATCTCTCTCCAACAGAAAAAAACAATGATTCATCTATATATAGTCTTATTATGTACGGTGATTAAAACATTAGTTAATAGGATTAATCTCTCTCCAACAGAAAAAAACAATGATTCATCTCTCATGAGACATTATGACTTACAAGAGGGTGAGCTGTTATACATTAGGATAAATGGGACTGATGGCGAATAAACATGTCATTAATTAATTTATATAGACTATGCATGTAATTTTAATATCTTTATAGGATGTCATTCATAAGGGACAAAGCTCATAGTAGACCAGCTGGGTGTGTTTGTATTATCGTCCTTCTTGGGCATCAACAAAATCTGAATCGTTGAAATTAAACCCCAGTTTGTTTCTGTCCACAGATCTATAGCCCGATACAGACAAATTTTCTAGCAAGATAAGACCAATGAATTAAACCTTTCATTGATTCTTCGGTCCTCGATCAACCCTATCTACACATGTTCATGTCATGTGTGAACCCAATGCTGAGGCTTAACTTATCTAAGCCACTTGGATTATCTTACCGACTCCCTGGGAGATGCGGCAAGCATGGATTTGAAATATAGTTAGTATAAGATTAATGTATATTATCTAATTACATGTTATTGCATTACTATTAAAAACGTTTTATTTCTCAAAAATTAAATTCTTAATGAAACCACTAGTTCAGCATTAGAACTGGCGAACATGTATGATAAGACGTGTATATTTATTTACCTAACTGGTTACCTTGCCAATATAATTTCAGTTTGTCTCCACTAAAACAAATAATTTACTGCTAGTCCAATTAAGTTTATATATATATATATATATATATATATATATATATATATATATATATATATATATATATATATATGTGCATAGAGCATAATCGCTTCGTTATTGCTGGTTGACTTGTGTAATCAAGTCTTTGGCTCTGAGATAAACCGGCCTAATACCTAAATAATATGTCATAGCCCTAACGACGTCCACTTTAAATTAATTATGATTGTAATTTTGTGTGGATTTACCTACTCAATATCTCAGGTCTTTGATCATTGGGGTTGAATTTCTAATGGACGGTGCTTGCTCATGAGACCGCTAAAATACATTTTTGTCCCCTTGCCCTAGCAGGGCAAGCTAGCGATTTCGTCACCTAATTGATTTAGACCATATATGTATGCGTTGAGTATATGGGTTTCCATTATTCTTATTCCACGGTGTTCTTCGATTTGCACTTGGAATATATATCATCAGCCTTCATGCATAACACCCAAAAATTCGTGGAATGATAATTATATTGAAATGTGCGGTTTAAGGCCAATAATAGTATTATTATTTTTTGACATGAAAGGCCAATAATATTATTAATGTTAATTGATATACAGTGGCGGCTCAAGGTATTTGGGCCTAAAGCCAGATTATAAAATGAGGTTTTTTTTCTTTTACTTATTAAATATAATAATATTTTTAATAAAATTTTGTTTTCTAATTTTTATATGTAAGATTATTAATTATTTTCTTAAATTTTATTATTTCATTATCTACATTTTTTGTCATATTACTTCTTTTTATAAACTATACATTTATTAAGAAATATAGGTTCTAGTTTGTTTTAGATATAATAAAACCTGTGGAATTTAAAATAATCGTAAATGCAACCATATTTTTAAATTAATGAAGAACACTTTGTGTGAGTGCAATTGAAATTGCTTCAAAAAAATTATCTTTTATTTTGAGAATAAAATATGAAAGCAACATACATGAGAGAGTGTTTTTTTTTAAAATAAAATTAATGAGAATAACTAAAAGAATAAGTGAGTAGATGCTAATTTTTTTTAAAAAAAAATTGATAGTTTGCACAACTCTATGTCCATAAGCAAAGAATACCATTTGATAAAAAATAGAAGAGAATTTGTAAAGATAATGATAAATAGTTGGGAAATAAAATGAGATGGGAAAAATAAAATTTATAAGAAATAATTATTAAATAGTAGTTGATTCATAAGAAAGAGAAAAAATATATAATAAAATAAATTAATTAGAAATCAAGAAAGTGTAAGAATATATAGAGCTTTTATCATTAAAAATATAATTTTAATATTTAAAATATAAATATATAATTAATATAAAATTTTAAAAATTATAAAGCCTAATATAAGTTGGGACCTATAAGATAAGGGCTTTACGAAGCCGGTGCTCTTGATAACTTACAACATCACAACCACAATGCCACTTTCTCCATTGAAGTTTGTATTGTTCTGAAAACTAATTTCTTAATCACCATTACCTTACGCAAAATGACAAGTATGACTTTTAATACATAAATAGAAAAAATTAAAGAAGAGAAGAGGATCTTATTTAAACTAGCTAGACTAATCCAATTAATTAAGTGTGTTTGGTTTAGATTTTGAAAAACTCAAAATCAATTCTAATAGTGCAAAATTGTTTCTTACTGTGAATTGTGTTGTTTGGATGCTTTTAATGTATTGAGAAAAACTAATTGTGAACATCTAGAATTGATTCTTTTTTGTCTTAATTTGACTAATTCTTCATGTAATTTCACCTCGAGGTGATAGTTAAGTAAAGTCAATTTTTAAGTGACAACTTTAAAATTAATTCATTTTAAAGTGTCATAGCATTAGTTTATCTGTTCATTAAATGGAATCGATATTATACTCACATAAAATATCAATGTATCATATTACTCTTATTTTCATAAGATAATAATTTTTTTTAACAAATATACAACATTCATTTATTTTAGTAATTCAATATGTAAAGGTAATTTTATTTTATATAAGTCAAGCAAAATTAATTTTTATAAAATTACTTTTGAGTTAACATCACTAAACAACAATCACTTATTTCACCGTTAACTATTTTAACGTGAACTTTCTTTTAGTTTTTTCTCCGAAACACTAATCCAAACAAAGAATAATGAACTCGGACGTTATCCTTGTGTAAACGACAATGTTTGTCGTATATATGGAAATAAATATAAGATATAATCCCACATATTATTGATTCGTTAACTAATTTCCTACACACACATATATACAAGATACTTATTTACACCAGTACTTAATTATAAGAAGTAAATGAGTTAAGTTATTTGTAAATTATACAAACTTAATTCTTTAAATACTGATCAAGTTTTGTTTAGTTAAACAATTTTAAGTTTAAATTTAGATTCAATTATATAAATGAGTCAATTTTAAAATTTATAAATATGACATTAAAAATGTGAATAACTCGTATATGTGTGTATATATTATTTATTTATTTTGTACAAATAATAAAAATTAAATCACAAAAAATAATTTTAAATAAGAAAAGTATAGATAATAAAAAATTATTTATTATTATTACTAACTAAAAACTTCAATAGAAAACTTATAATTTTTTTATGAAATGGATTATGAATAAAAAAATATTTTATTTCTATTTTTAGTTTTTTACTCTAATTTTTATAAAAAATGTTTATTAAATACTAAATTAATAAGTTTAAATATTTCAAAAAAGATTTGATAAAGAAAAAAATCAAAACATAAATGAACTAAATAAGTTAAGCTTAAATTTTATATATTTTAATAAGTTAAATCCAAACTTTAAATTTGACTTATTTATTTAAATAAGTCAAACTTGAGTAATTTTTTTTTTTCACAAGCTAAGCTCATGTTTGAAATACTCGGATTGACTCTACTCATTTACCCTACTCATAAATACATTGCATATACATATACTCCTTTTCTTGTTTTTATTCATGGAAACAGCAATAGTAAGCCCAAACGTTCTAACTAATGGTTATTAATTATATCCACTAATTAATAACAGTTAACAAATCTACAATAAGTTAAAGACTACTAAAAAAAGTCCCCACTAAAATGAGGATGTCAAGGCTGTGTAATTTCTTGTTTGTTACTCTATCCATTCATTTTTATCTATCATTTAAAGTTTTTGTACAAGAATTAAAAATATAATTAAATAACCTCAAATTAAGTAAAATATTGATTGATATGACTAAATTACCATTTCTCATTCCATTCAATATTTATAGAAAATTGTATAAATTAACTAATATGTGTAGTTATTAAGTTTAGTGGAAATATTAAATGATGGAGTAAAATTAAAAAAAAACTAATTAATATATCTTTAAAATTCTCAAATAACAGATAAATTAAAACAAAATAAATTTTTTAAAAAGACAGATAAAATTGAACGGAGAGAGTATGCACAGTATCCTTTGTTAGAAGCATCTTAACCACATAATTATTTATTTATAATAAGGATTTTGATAAAAACAATTGTTAAGAAAGTAAAAGTAAAAAGTTTTAAATAAAAATAATGTATTTAATACATTAAAAATTTAAAAAAAACATATTAAATACTTTATTTTTATTTACAAATTTTTATTTTATTTTTTTAACAAGTATTTTAAGAATACTTATTAACAAAAACCCTTGTAATAATCCTTGCACTATTTTTATCATTTAGACGGAAAGAAATTAGGGTTGTGGTATTATATTGGGATTCCTCCCATAAAATTCAGAGGAATCTGCTACTAGTTATCAATATAATTGTGATGATCGACATCTGACAATATGCTTATATATAATATTAAATTATTGATGTAATAGTAATCGTTATTGTATCGGACAAAATAAACAAAGTTAATCCAATTGAATTGATTAATAATTAGAAGACTTCTGTACAATGTGTGTGTATATATATATACTCCTATACAATGTATCTACAATGTTGCAATATTTTGAATAATTCAATCGGGTGCCAGCTGGGTCTAACAATTTTTTTTTTGGTGGTTCTCTATGTTGGCCAATAACAATGCTAATTAATTAATAATGCTTTCTATTAATTAAATGGATGCAAGGTGGCAATTTTTTTTTCTAACTTTGAAATATACTAAAAGCTTCTATATTGGCATGGAAAAATTCTAGTATCCTTTTAAGGAAGAATTTTTTTTTCACCAGGAGCTTACACACTATATTGAATGGGTCTAATTGGGTTAAGTGGCTAACCCGTGAGGTTTTATGTTTGAACTTTGAACTTTTGCACTGAAAATAAATGTATGTCAGTTTTAACTGCAAAGCATAGGCAACAGCACAATCTATCATCAAAGGTTAAAGTCTGATCTTGGCTGAAGAGGGTTTCAAAATCGAACATACGGTTTCCCTTCGCAATTTTGGTGGTTCGAAGCACATGGATTCTCTGCAAGTTTATGACAATGGAAGTGTGCCTCTCTCTCTCTCTTTCTCTCAGCTTTGCAAGAATCTCTGACTGCGTCAGCCTTCGTTTTCTTTTTTGCATCTTTTCGTCTGTGCTGGTCGTACTTCCGACAGTGTTATTACCAAATGACGAAACCCTTTGTCTTTTTGTCTTAGAAATTCCCTCACAGTCTTGGAAGAGAGCACGTGCTCACGCTCCACAAAATTGAGGTTCAAAACGCTCTTTGATCTACACGCGCAGCCTTTTTCTCTTTTATTTTTTCTTGAGGGGGGCAACATATAACATTTTCTTATGTTCATCATCAGCATTAGGCTACTTTCTCTTGTACCACAACTGAAGGTTACTCATATGTTGATCAGAGAAAAGCTGAACCTAGTTGCTGATTCACATGCATGCTATTGCATTTTCTTAATTTTATTTATTTTAATTTAATCAATAGATCAATTGCTATTTTTCTTTCACCTCGTGGTTGGATCGCAATAATCTGTTTTTGGATCATAGTTTTCTTTAAACTTCAGAGGATGCAGGCCATCAAAAATAATTTTGTGTGAAATAAATATTAAAGGTAAACTTATAAAGTTTTAATTATGAGTCATTAGATCACAATCTACAGCTCCTACAGTTTATTTTTGAACTGCACTAGATCCTTGTCCTCTGTTCTTCCGAAGTATCCTGCAACTTATATCCATCGATGCCTAAAAAACACACATGTAATGTAGTTGACCGGTATAATATAATCAGTTGCCCATTATCCATTGATAAAAGGACTTACAAAGGTCGATATATTATAAATTAGTGCGATTCCGTATTTTTTTTTTGTTTTGTGAAATTTGACTTTTACCATAAACAAATTATCTGTAGGTATAATATTAAAGAGAATTAATGCATTTTGTAAAAATATATGGGGTTCATGTCAACATTTTTCTAGATTTTATTCTAACTGCGTATAAAGTGACACACACCTTCTATCAATAATATTATTTGTACATTAATTTTATAATATTTTATAATAATAAAATTTAAAAAAACACACTCTTTAATATATTTTTTAATTTTTTATTTCTAAACAAAAAGGTATAATTAAGGAGTAGTGTGAACAAAATAATGTGCAAAAAACATTTATTTAAGGTGTTCTAATTTCATGTGACATCAAATATCTTTTTGCTTTGTCTTGCAATGCGCTCTCTAACTGATTAAATGGATTTTGATGAGATTTTTCACTTTTCAAGTGTATGAGTTCCAATTATCTCTTAATTAACAGTTCTACTTGTAGTCATTCCTTTCATGGAGATAATTTTCTGAGTAAGCTTTTACCTGTTTTTTCGATATCCCAAGCATGTCATCGAAATCCTAATGAATGGTATTTGAATAATCTATACTTATTACTATTTTTTTTTATTAAAAATTTGGTAACTCGGGTCGTGTTGGTTTTGGCGTATTAAGAATGGATAACAGTACAGTTGTTGGTTGTTGGGTTTCTCTTGCTTCATTGGATTTGCTGCTAACATGAAGGCTAAATTAAGTATGATTAATTTGGTAATGCCCTTCGAGTTCCACCAAGGCACCACTCAATGCTTTCAATAATGTTGTTATTGAGTCTAACTCCCAAGAAACAATTGTTTTTATGCAATCGCGACTCGTGAGGAACATCATTTTCGTCCCCTTAATTTGGACCTTGCATCCTTGAGGATAAAAATAATTTCATCAACTGTTTCTTCTTTTGGACGGAAACCTATAACCTACTATACTAATTTTCTTGCCAAATTATGTGCAAACCCAAGATGTGGACTATGATGATAAGAATTTTTTAATTAATACAATTTATTACATCATTTTTAAGCATTCAAATATTATTTAACATATATAAAAATATTTTTAAAGATCGATACAATCTTATCATAACTCTCATAATCTTATATATATTAAATAATAATTTAAATACATATAATAAATTACATCTGAGTAAGAATTACTCTTATGATGACAAGGTCTTTGGCTGGTTCTCCTCAAATTATAGAGTCTCCTTGTTTATCATATGAGTGTAGCTTTTGTTAAATAATTCTTTTTTCCTGTTCTTCTTGCTATCTGTTGTACCAAAATATATAAAAGACTTACATTTCATTAGTAAGATATTTTACATTGAGATTAAAAAACAAAATTAGTATGCATAAATAATGGGTGATTCGACAGCTCGATCACCCAATAGTGTGTTGGTATTTACATACAAAAACTCATTTTAACTATAATTTCTTATGTATTTTAAGAGTATTACATTATTTAAATTATAAAAAAATGAATATTTCATTATTTTAATAAGAACATAACATGTGATATCACATAATCATATATGTTATTGAATTTAAAATAAAATATTATTAAATTAAATTTAGACGGCTACAAAACTACTTAAAGTATTACCCTAGTATATAAGTAATTTTCTACTTCAACATAAATCGTATGTGATCCAATGTCTTGCAATAATGGATGTAAATTTTAATATGTGAAAAAGAATACAATAAAAATTATTACTATGTATATGATTAGTGTGTTGTGGGGATAGGTTTTTCTTTTTTTTTTTTTTTAATATGGTGAAGTTCATGCATGCACACATTTTTCTTTCTTTCTTTTTTTGTGTAAGGGAACTCATTACATATGTTTTTTTTTTTTTTCAATATATCATTTTCATAAAAATCTAGACATGATGGTGAGGTGTTGCAAAAGTGTGAGTAGCATAATCCCATCTCTTCTGTCATTTGTTTTTTTTTTTTTCTTAAATTCTTCTTATGTTTTTGTCTGCAGGCTAAACTTAAAATATACGTTCTACTCTATTTTCACGTGCAAAGTACTGTCCATTTTGTATATTCACCTCAAAGGCCTTTATAAGCTGAAAAATAGTTCCAAGGAGGACCCAACTTGGCTTTTTTCTTCTTCTTCTTCTTCTTCTTCTTCTTCTTCTTCTTTCAGTGCCTCCCTCAACATCAAAATCGTGCACATGTGTTTGCCTGAGGGAGAGAGAGATAGGGAGAAAGCCATGGCACTAGAAGCAGTGGTATATCCACAACCACAAGACCTATTTGGTTATGGAATCAAAGATCTCTACAACTACAACTTGTTAGCAGGTACTGGTGGATCAGGAAACTGGGGATATACCTATGGCAACTACTTCAACCTTGAAAAAGAAGAAAATCAGCAAGGCTCAGGCTCTATCACAAATTTTCTCGAGAACCAAACAGAGAATTATACTTATGGAGATTGGAATTGCTCTCCCCCAGCATCAATGTTGCCCGGGCCCCACATTCATGTCTCCGTTGATCTTGATCCATCTTCAGAGGCCAGTCCTACTGATGCCACCTGCAATAACACCCACAATTTAGATACCTCAACTTCCACGCCTGGTCGTCTCAAAAGGCGCAGAGCCAAAACCAGAAAGAACAAGGAAGAAATTGAGAACCAGAGAATGACTCACATTGCTGTCGAGCGCAACCGAAGGAAGCAAATGAATGAGTATCTCTCTGTTCTTCGCTCTCTCATGCCCGACTCTTATGTCCAAAGGGTACATCCATTACTTATTTGTTCCACCAAAACATAAGCTTATAACAAGTTTGGTTTTGTTTATTTTAGGAAAAATAATCCTTTTTATTTATTTATTGTAAACTGTTTGGAATACAAAATAAGCTAATCCAAATACATACTATAGCATGCTTCTGCTATTCGGCTTCTTGAAATGTTTTTGTGTTTTCATTGATGAATGCAGGGTGATCAAGCATCTATAATTGGAGGTGCTATTAACTTTGTTAAGGAGCTTGAGCACAAGCTGCAATTTCTTAGTGCTCAGAAAGAAACAGCAGAGGGGAAATCTGATGATAGTGCAAACATGCCCTTTTCTGAGTTCTTCACCTTTCCACAGTACTCAACAAGTACTAGTGGCTGCGATAATTCTGCGGCCAAGAGTGAGCAAGTGAGTGAGGTTAAGTCTGGGATTGCTGATATAGAAGTGACAATGGTGGAGACCCATGCAAATCTCAAAATAAGGTCCAAGAAAAGACCAAAGCAGCTCTTGAAGATGGTCTCTAGTTTGCATGGCATGCGTCTCACAATCTTGCACCTTAATGTCACTACCAGTGCTGATATTGTCCTCTATTCTCTCAGCGTTAAGGTTTGTCTCTGGTGCCTTGGTTTTCCACTTTTCAAGCACTTTCAGCCTTAATTGGTTTGTAAGCACTGAAAGTGGAAGTGTGTTATTGAAAACTTTCCTGCAGGTTGAAGATGATTGCAAGCTGGGATCAGTGGATGAAATAGCCGCAGCTGTATACCAAATGCTGGATAGGATTCAACAAGAGGCAATGTTGAATTAAGATCCGAATTTGAACTAATTTGCCCCATTTTTTTTTTTTTTAAATTTAACCTGAAGAGTGAAGACCTTATCGATGATGGTGGATATTTCTCTCTTCTTTCCTCTTTCAAGTTGTATCTAATTATTGCAACGGCTGTTCATCCTTTGATAATCTACTGATAGTGCCTTCATGTGGGCTCCTTTGGACTTAGGAGGAAGTTTTTGGTTTATTCCTTCTTACATGTGTCTTTCTAGCTAGCTAGCTACTTTTGATCGTTCTCTCTTTCTCTCTCTGTATTCTCTTTTTTTTCTCTGGGGTCCGGGTGGAGAAGTTTGTAGTGTATTGTGCTTGAGACATATTAAAGTGCTCGGTCAAATCTGCCTACCTTGCTTTGATAGTGGTAGGCCATGTCAATCTCAACCATAAGCCAAATTGTCAACCCCAAATTGAAAATCTCTCAAAATAACTTTGAATGAAAAAGATTGCCAAAGATTTTAGGAGATTGTCAAATATTATTTAGTCCATTTTTTTTTCTTTTATTCGGTTGTCATAATTTATACTTCTGAACAGTTAACCAAAACAAAAAAAAAACCAATTTATTATCAAAACAAAAAAACCCGAATTTGATCTTGATTATTGTCTCTTGATCGATGGACAATAGCTGAAATAAGACATATATCAACTCAATATTCATTAGTGATGCCTGTATGTCATTAGAATACTAATGCAAGGGACAATTTGGGCTTCGAATTGTAGAGTCACTATTTGAGGAAGGGAGTAACTTTTAGTTAGGAAAGACTTATTATAGTTATTTAAATTATTTTTAACATTGTAAAATAGTAAAAATTATTATAGAATTGTATTAATATTTAATAATATTTTTTATATATATTAAATAATAATTTAAATATTTAAAAAATAACATGATTGGATCATATTTACTTAAAAAAATTTTAAAAAAGTTTTACTTAATTATTATTACTCTTACAGCCTTTCCTTGCATTAATATTTTTTTTTTATCTCTAACTAATGTTAGTCAAAGATAAAAAGAAAAAAATACTAATGAAAGAAAAGGAATAAAAGAGGTTTAAGACTCCATATTTTAAAGATTCTGAAGATTTTATATAATTTCTAAGATCATCAGACTTATCTAATTTATCTGCACTGCACTATTATTAGAGCTTGTGTTCTGATGATTTGACTCAACCATTGCTGTAGTAGTTTCTGTAAAATTGATTAAATGAAAAATAATAAAAAATCAGTTTTGCATCATACTCTGAAGAAGGAAAGCTGTTATAGAATAGCAGCGAAAGGTCAAAGGAAAGGAGACCCATCTGCTCTACATGTGGAATTGCATTGCAGGGGAAGGCTGCGGAATGAGCACAGCTTCAGAAATCAGAAGAGCTAACCTTTCTCTGCATGCATTGAACTTTTTATGTTTCACACGGAACAAAAGAAAAATATGGTCCATCCTTATCATCATTTTCAAGATGACTAAACTGAATCCAGGAATTTACAGACATAAATGTGTCTTGAGTGTGAATATATATATATTAGTATATGATATGATATTATGGTGGAATTCTTTTTTCGCTTTCTGCGCTTATAATATTTTTTTATAACAACATTAAAAAATGCAAATGATTAGGGCATTGAACGTAAAAATAATGGCCCCATCAAGTTGTGCGATGTTGGTTCGAATCCCTAGGTGAAAAAATAAAAGAAAGTTGGGTTGTGGTGGGGTCATCGAATATCTTCAAGAGCAGAATGAAAAGCATAAAGTTGCAGATGTATTTTAAATTATTGTTAAAAGCGAAGACCTTTTTGTGGTTAATTTTTCCATCTGCGAAGTTTTATTGAGTGATTTGAATCAGCAAATAGAGTAACTTGTCTAGGTAAAAAAGTTTTCCCTTCGTTGATCTATTTAATTATGTACTCAACTTTTTGTATGCATTGGAGATTTGAGTTAGCATGATGATTGCCTGAGTAGTGGACTGTAGGACTTTTTAAGTAGTGACCATTCAACCATGATCTCATTCTGTGAGGTTTTCTCAATTTCAAAATCTTGTCCTCATAAAATTGGAAAGTATACTATGAATCTATGTTAAAATTGAGAAACCATTCAACTATCCGTTAGTAAGTGTTTGGTTATGCAGATAGTTCATTTTTGGGAAGCCATATATACATACATTTTGAAGATAGTGGAAAAGTAAAAGAAAACTAAGATTTTAGTGAAGCCATAACTCCCCGTTGCATAAGGTCATGAGGCCTAATTCATTAACATTTAAACTTTATACGTAAAATAATCAGATTATTGAGTAAATATATCTTCATAAAAAATATATAGTGATAAGCATAGCACGGCAAAAGATAAGACAATGATTGTGCGATTTTTGTCCTTTGCAGATTTTACTCTCCTCTGCAATACATGTTAGGTACCGTCTCCCTATTTTTCTTTTTTCTTTTTTGGTCTGCCCGTCTCCCTATTTTCAAATGTCAGATTCTAAAAGAATCGTACAAGGGTCTTGGCGTCCGTTTGTGAAGCTTGGTAAAATATAATAATAATAATAATTCATTGGTTGTGGATGAAGCTCCAGGGTTGTCTTTTTAGAATATTCCAACTCTTAAAGTTACACCAGTTTGTTTTTATCTCCTTGTTCTCTTGTGGGGAACATGGCGTTCATAGATTCCATCCTAAATCTCTCTCTTGTGTATTATTTTAAAGTTTGCTAGCGAAAAAGAAAGAGGATGAAGCAAAAGTGTTGTTAAGTACCATTTATACCAAGACATAAAGATTGGGCTTGGGTTGCAGTTCTAAGGAAAATAGAAAACATAATAAAAAGAGGTGCAAGAATAGGCTCGCGGCATTGAACAAACAGTTGAAGGCAAAGCTACAAAGAAATAGCACGGAGACTGGAGATAGTGACTTCCTTTCTTTGATCAAATAGAACAAAGCAAAAAGAGATAAAGTCACTTACTAACAGAATGACAATCACCCCCCAAAACAGGAAAGACACTAATAATTGAAGGAAACAAAGTGAATGTGAGTATATACCCCATGTTGGTCCACATGAACACTGCTGAATGGCTTTTGAGATTAATGTCACAATTGAATTCATCATGTGCTTCTTCTTAACAATAGCAAATAAAAGTACCCTCTTTTTCTTTGGATTTGATAAAATTTTAAGAATCATCCATACCAATAATATAAAATACTAAAGGGGCAAGAGCAAGGCAACCGCATATTTAGTCAAAGAGCTGCTGATTACTTTGGTCTGGTTAAAAGCAGTATTGGCATGGTATTCATCATCCCATTCCCATCAAATGACAATCGACGCCAAAACAGAAACAAGCTGAGGCTGGCCCAAACACATCATTTCTTGCTGTGCAATAATGAGGATTTTCACAATAGTTCAATTATTGGAGCCCAAAATCAGTTGGGCCCAAATGTCGAATTTTTCTGATGGGACAGAAAATACTTGAATAGTAGTTGTTTATCACTCAGTTACTTTATTGGGTTTTGACCTACTTGCACTATAAAACTACGAAAATAATAGGTTCCGTTTCTTTGATCCTGGTAAAATCTACAGGCCATACATGTACTTTGAGGAATTTTCTTTGCAAATACCACCATATAGAGAAATGCTTTCAGTTTTCTACATTTTTTTTTCCCACAACTCCGTGCACTGTCTCTCACATTCAATATTAATTCTCATAAAATACTGGATAGTACTTTTATAACAAGCAATATCAATAGCAAAAAGTGTGAATGGAGTGCTAAAAAGATGCGCACATATATCAATATCATTTATTAGCGGGAAAATGCTTCCAACCCAACTATTATGCCTCATATTTCTTCCATCTATTTAAATGACAAAATCAAAATATAAATATGTAAAAAATAAAATAAAACTCATTATAATCAGATAATAAAAATTATGTAAATAAAAAAATGTGCGAATAAATGTGTGTGAATATTATTAATCTTATTAGTGAGTCATACTAGTGATAGTTTAACACAAAATGCATAGTCTATACAGCCATAGTGCCATACGGCATACATACCAGTTTGAGTCTGGAATCTGGACAAGGCAAACACAAAAAAGATAAAAAATTCTTATTTGATAGAAAAAAGTAAAGATGGTGTAATGAAAATCAAATATGTATATAACATTATTATTTATTTTCAAATCTAAAATTGACAAAAAATAGATAAAAAAACAATATTCGAAGAAAAAAAGTAATACGTGTCAACGAGCTTGTAATTTAGTTAACACTAGTCTGAACCTTTAAAATTAGAGTGTGATGTTGATGTGAGAATTTCGATTCTTTATCACACCACCTAACCCCCTCGTCTACCAATTACTTGCACCTCTAATACAGGGTGCATAATAAATGAGAGATTATTGTCATAAAGTTACAAGCTCTCTTTGCTAAGTAATACGAGAAAGGCCAAACATATTATAAGTAAATACATTTTTATTCCTTTTCGAGGGAAAAATGCTTAGATACAGGTAGCTTTCAGTAATGGTACGCCAGCAATTTCCACTCACTTCCAACTGCAGACTGGAAGAAATGAAAAGAAAAAAATAGGGATGATGGAAAACATTAAGGGCAACAAGTTTGGCGTGGCAAAGTCTGAAAATTGTTTGCATTGGCTTAAGAGCAGAAGAGAAAAGATGCTAATACCTTAAGTCTCAAGGTAGGTCGGGATAGGTACACCAGACTGTTCTGTCAACTTTTTATAAGCAGCTTGCAATCTTATAGTCACCGGCCCTACTTCTCCATTGCCAATTGTGCGGCCATCAACCTTCACTACCTAAGGGAGGTATCCAACAAAGTTTACACTCATCACATGTGCTAATAAATACTATCATCTAAATGAGCGCCTAGAAGCCAAGTTAGTTGAATATCAGATTTCTCAGTCATGGTGCTAATAGCAATGGTAAAAATCTAAAGCAGTCAGGTCAGATGGATTATCAAAGGGAATGCTTAACAAATTCCAAAGGAATTGGAACTAACTCATTCTATAGGAGCAAATGGATTAATGGCACTTTGATTAAGTTGCTGAATTGATCAGTTTAACAGGCAAAGTCAACAATTTGCATTTTGTTTTAACCAATGTTCTCATTGCTTATGTTATCCTGGTTAATTAATTGGCTTTGAGACTTGCCAGTAACACAGACAAATCAAAATTCTGGAGTTGACTAGACACACAAGTAGGCCATCATCATCGTATTATATAACAATAAATATATTCTTTTCAGGTTTCACAATCATTTGTGCAATTGATTATGAAAGGAATAGGTTAATAATCTAGATGCATACCCAGCTCATCCAGATAAAATTCAATTTATAAGGTATAATAAGGCACTTACTGGGCTTAGTTCTCCCATTGTTCCTGTCGTCCATATCTGCAAGACAGCCTTATAGTTACAACTCAACATAAATATATATATATATATATATACACACGGTGAGAGAGAGAGAGAAATGGAACATAAATTTGTGAGGAAAGTCGCATATTGGTGCAAACTTTATTTAGAAGATATTTGAAATAGTAGATATTATATGTGAACCTCGTCTGCAGTATGCACTTCTGATAGGCTGATTCTGCGCTCCTCTAAGATTAACTGCTCCTTCACCACAAGGTCCATTACCTAAAATTGCGAAACAGAAGAGTTCAAGCAATGCCAGAATTTACTTCACTGATAAACAAATGATTTAGAATCTCATGGAGGGAAAAATAATTTGGCATGTGTTGAATGAAATTATAAACCTAATCTTTTCTTTTCATCTACTACATTTAAAAAAAAAATGCTAACAAAATGGCGTTGTTACTAGTAAATAACAGATGCTTAATAAAAGTGCTACTTATAGTTGAAATTGGTGTTCTGGTGTCATATTATACTCGGGTCCTTACATAAATGCTACACTATATACAGAAATTGGTATAAAAAAAAAATTGGGTGAATTTACACAACTTACAGTTGCACGAGTAATGCCAGGAAGACAGTAATCAGCATGAGGTGTCAAAACACGGCCCTTTTTAACTATGAACTGCAGAAAGAAGAGCAATATATAAGTTGAAGTGTTCCAAATCATTAGATGCAGTACCATTCTCGTGAGCAAACCCTACTGCAGAAAGAAAAACCTATAAACCTTCTCAAGTTGAGAGACTTAACAGGATTTTGTCGCCTTCTGAGACTGCAAGGTGAAGGTGAATCAACAACATATTTGCTGTACTGTTATATCATTAGGGAGATGATTTCACATTCTTTGAGCCATGTATTGAGTTGATTGATTTGTCATCAGCTCAAAGATATCCATGCTGAGATTTTTTTTAAAAAAAATTTTTTTCGTGTTAAGTTTTGTGTATATCAATAGTCCAGAGCTTGGACTCCAAGAACCATCTCCCAGATACCTAGTAAGCCCTAGTGTATAATTAGCAAATAGAGAACATAGACCCTTCTGACAATTATGGCAAAATTGAGGACATACAATGTTAGTTGCATTGGTTTCAGATACATAACCATCTTGGTCGAGCATGATTGCATCATCTGCTTTTGCATTATTGCCTTCAATCTGCACCAGGCCAAATGATAACATTTTTGTGGAGTTATATGAAATATCATAGAGAATGACAGGAAATTAGCTTGGCAAGATGCAACAGAACTATGGTTTCTATCATGCTTGTACCAGTTAATCAAATTATCATATGCTAAATTGCGGCTGTGGCAATAAATCGCCCATGTAGACTGTGCATATAATAAATCATACAATCCCAACCCCCCTTCCCCCACAAAGATCCCACCCAAAAAAAATTGACAGCATATCAGCATGGGTAAATAGCGGAAATTGCATTTTCTTTTCCTGATATCAAATTATCCACAATACTCTATATTTCTGTATTGACATTACTCTAAGGATTAACCTGTCAAAATTCATGATTAACTCAATAACAATCCTTGTTCCAATAGAAATCATCCACTCGCAATAATAGTATTCAATACATTTTGGTTGATTATTACATGTAAAAAATCTTGAGGAGAACAGGAAAATACCTTTGCAAGTATGTTATTGAGGAGGTTATTGTGATGAATCTTTGAATCCAAATTCTGATACAGAAAACAAGAAAATGGGAAGAGACAAAGTCAACTGAATGAACTAAAGGAGTATGTCAATCAAACTAAAATTTTGTTGGTTTTGAATGAATCTCATTCTTTTACAGCTATATCCCAGGCTATCACAAGCCACTTTCAATTATTATTATAATGGCAGGAAATTCTTCAATTAAATAGCTTAAAATACTTTATAGTTCTTTCTTTGTCAACTCAGACCAGGACAGGACAATGATCTAGTGATAGCACTCTTGCTTCTAATATATCTTTACAAATAGGAAGCATTTCTTAATTTTAATTTAGGATAGTTTCTTCAGATTTTCTACTTTTACTTGCTCTGTACTTTTTTTAGCCTCTTTATGCGCTCCATTCTCTGTCTGCTATCTATATCCCCCCACTTGTCCTCCCTTTTACTTTCAACTTCTTTAGGTACCTCTCTTTCCTCTCTATCCCCATAATCCATATCTATTAAATTTTTTTTTGAAAGAATAAAAAGCAGATCCATGCATGCAAAGATTCTAGTATCATACTAACTGATGGAAAAACCATATCAATCAAGTGCCTCTCCAATATATTGTATAAAATGAATGAAAACCATGATAACATGGGGCCTACTAAGATATTTGATTGGATATAGTCGAGATATTGACTCTCATCAAGTTTGACAATTCTAATTCTGGAGAATTCAACTTTGCACCAATGCTAACTCAAATAATACATTTCTTCCTTCTATATATCCATGCCCAAACTCTGGTTCTAAAACTGACATTACTACTAAGGTGATATAGCAGAAAAGTGTGAATGTTTACTGTTATTTGATACAGGACTGAAAGTTCAGTAGTAACTCAAACGAAACAATATGTTTGGATGATAGGTAATGAAGGGAAGGGAAATAACTTCTCGTATTTGGGAGTTTTAAAATATATGGGAAGTGGAAGGAACACATGGGGAACCATTTCCCCTCTCTTTCCCTCAAAGGCCCAACTTTTGTTCTCCCTAAAATTGAGGTAGAACCATTTTCGTTCTGTTTTCTTATTAATCTTCCAAACAAAGAAAAAGGTAACTATGTTCCATTCCTTCCATTCCCTTTCTGGTCCATCCCCACCTATTCCGTTCTGTTCCATTAATGAAAAAACATTCAAATACAGTGTAAATAATTAAAAAAGAAAGAACCCTTTTTTTCCATATTAACAAGCGTTCAAATAAGAAACTTACATTTGGTGAATTACAGTGTGTTGTAACAGTTACAAGAACTATACCACGTGTATTATCATGTAATGGGGGCTTCCATTCAGCAAGTACTGCTAAGGTGATATAGCAATACTTGCTATATCCATGCCCAAACTCCGGTTCTAAAACAGCGACATTACTACTAAGGTGACATAGCAGAAAAGAGTGGATGTTTACTGTTATTTGATATAGGACTGAAAGTTCAGTAGTAACTCAAAACATAAATAATTAAAAAAGAAAGAACCTTTTTTCCCCATATTAACAAGTACAAATAAAAAACTTACATTTGGTGAATTACGACGTGTTGTAGCAGTTACAAGAACTATACCACGCGTATTATCATATACTGGGGGCTTCCATTCAGCAAGTACTGCATATGATTGAATGTGCATTATCATATACAATGCGTATTATCATTGTTACTTATTTGGTGCACGGATAGGAAGTTACCAATTAATGTGCATCCATAAAGATTGAATGCTGGGCTCATCCCAGAAGTAACCTAGAGAAGAAAAGAATATTCTTTTTACGTCAGTTAAAACATGGGTTGCTCCATAGAATTACATATGATTAATGGTATCAAAACTTTCGTTGCAAATGGTATATGATACAGTCACCACTCGTGAAACATAGACTATCATTCAGTTTATTTCATATTTACACTGGGTTCATTGAATAGCCAAACCAGCAGTCTCCTTTGCATCTTTTTATCATTATTAAGATTTCAGGTCTAGAAATAATCAAGGCATTGCATAAATATATGAAACCTGTTAGAGAGGTCTTTTGTGTGAATATAGTCTATATATTATTCAAACTATGCAGCCTCCACAGTATAATGCTGGGCATTGCCATGTGAATGATGATTGATGGATTGAATAGAATTTAAGAATTATTAGCTTTGAAGAATTTACATATCCGAAATGATAAGTGAAATAGAGAGAGAGAGAGAGAGAGAGAGAGAGAGAGAGTAAAACCTTCTTCCCTCGTGTTAGAGAAAGCCGGATGTGTGAATTGTCAAACATGCCATTCCTAATTAGAGTTCTGAAAATTGCTTCCTTAATCTGCAAATTTTGGAACTACACTCATTATGATGATAACCTAAAGAAGACTAAAGATAATGGCATTTAGCGCTTTGCTTTCACTGAACTGAATGCATCTCGGACTCACCTCATCTCGAGTTGGAACATTTTCAAAAGCCAAAGCTTTTGCTGAATCAAACAACCTGATGAGAAGTAAGACATGTCAGACATCCACAACATTGATGGAGACCAGATGATTTTACGAATGAAATCTTATATTATGAGTATAGAATATATGACCTTCAGGTTTAGTTTTAAACTGATAAAATGTAAAACAATAATACATAGCTGAAAAACATCCACACTCTCAAATAAACCAAAAAAAAAAAATCCACACTTATAAATCATGACTTGATGAGAAATGCACTAAGAATTTTGCCCTAGAAAAAAAAAACTCGTGTTAATCAATTTTATGTGTTAACTATTTAGTTAGATTAAAAAATGCTCAATAGAAAAGTTTTGAGAAATTAGGAGCACATTCAGTCAGATAATTCTTACGTCCTTCTTATAGTCGTCAGAAATTTCTTGCCAGAAAGTTTTCTAAATTGAATAAGAAAAACACTACACTCCCCAGAATATCACTGAAACCCACCAAACTGATATGGTACCATGTCTGGAACAGATTGAGTGAGTTCCGACAACCATGGATGAGCAGCTTTGATTTTCAACACAAGTTGGTTTGGTGTGGTATGTTACTTCTGATGAAATAGCATCACTCATTGAAAAATGCAACCAAGCAGAAACTATTGTACCTTATGCAATGATTCATTGGAGATTACACAAGACGTATGTGCCTTATGAGAAGATATGAAAGACTCACACGAGTATAAAGAAAAATAACTATAATCATGATGTCAAAAGATAAGGATAACTGGTGCTACTCTAAGGAAAAAGAGAAGCAGTTCCTACAGATGCATCACACATTGCATGTCTAAAATGAATGTAGAAAAGACCATGAAACTACATAGGCAAACAAGAAATAAGAGAAATATGTCTATATTGAATGCTGAAAATCCAAAGGAAATGTGACGATAAATTATGTACCCTGCATGTCTTACCCTTTTCTTTTGTTTATGCATTTTAATTAATAAGCTAGAACATTATTGGAATTAAATGATAGCATTAGGCATAAACTTTTCAATTTCTTAGTTGTGACACCTGTCTAGATGTTCCTCAAGCTTAAATATCTTCCCATTATACACTCGAAGACCCTCCCAAACTGAGTCGCCTCCTTGGACAACTGAATCAAACACAGAAACCTAATAGATCACAGGGTAACAATTAAAAACCTTGAGAATGTGTGCATCAATCACATAATCAGAAGCCTTATTCAACTGAAAGCAGACCCTTAAGTGTCATACAATTAAGTACCTTTGCACTATCACGTGGTACAATCTCATCACCAACCCAAGCAAGCAATTTCTCGTTTGCAGGAACTGGAAGATTGGGAGGAGGTAAAGGAGGGCTCAGAAGGGATGACTTTTTCTTCACATGGCGCCGAAGCATATTGTACAGGGGTAAACTTTGCTCCAACAATTCATAGAGAGAAAAGGGAAATGGCTGAAAAGAAAATAAGAATACAGCATAAAGTCAGTCAGGATTTTTGTCCCCCCTCCAGTCAAAGTGCCTTCCCCCAACCAATCATATCACTTGAAAAGAAGACATAGGACAAACTTGTATTCACAAGAAACACCCAAGTTTGCATCCAATTGCTATGAGATCGAACAACAATGATGCAAACAGTGAAAAGATGCTACAGATACTTCAAGTAAAATAACAGCCTGGACTCCTCACAACAGAAACTAAACGGAAGCATACCACAAAAAACAACCGCATACCTGAGGATATTTTCTTCCTTGCTTAAAACCTGTAGATTTATGTACAGATGTATACCACCAAGGGGCCCACAAGCCATCTATTGATTTTGGACCTGCTTCCCAACTGGAAAGTTTTTGAATTGTCAACTTGTAATGTATGTATGCAAAATAATTATTGCAGGAGATAAAAAAATAAGAACATTCTTGTATATACACCAAATAGTAACTTAATGAATGCCTTAACAAAAGTTTCCAATTACTAAATGTCCCAAAAATGACCAAATCTCAGGTGAAGATAACTTGAAAACACTGAAAAAGGAAGACTAGAAAAAGAGCAGCACAAGGTCTGGGCTTTCACTATCAGCATATTTGAATGTAAACAGAATACAGATAGTCACCATATGGAAATATAGAATATTAAAACACTATTTTTAGTAGCATCTCGGAGCATTAAAGAAAGGAAGATAAGTTTTGAGTTTCGACCAGACACAGATCATCCATCCACCACTAAGCATTGTGTTTTTCACTTTTCCAGGTGCATAGACGTAGCATTAACAATAAATTTAATTTTGTTTTTTCCTTTTTATTTTTTATTTTTTTTGGAGGGGAAGGGGGCAATTTCAACTTTCTAACTGGACAAAAAAAAAATCTGCATACTTGAGCATTGCGGGTTGAAAAGGAATCTCCAAATCATCACAAAGACCCCGTAGAGTAGCCTGCAAATAAACAAGATCATGATATTGACGCAAGATAATAAAAAAATGATTTAAAATGTATTATTTTAATTTATGTTGTCAATATTATTATCCTGGTCTTAATTGTTAATACAATGACAATAATATCCATGATGGTAGTAATGGCAGCAGCTGTGGGGTGGCAAGGGTGGACGGGGTGGCGGCAGTGGTGGTGGTGATGGTGGCACTGGTAGGGTGGTGGGGGTGGCAATGGTAGTGGGGCAGTGTTGGCCATGTAGTGGTGGCAGCAGTAGCAGCAGCAGCAATGTGGTGGTGATGATGGTGTTGATGGGGTGGCAAAAGTGGCAGCAATGGTGGGCAGTGGTGGTGGTGTGATGATGATGGGAAGGTGGTGGGGATGTGGAGGTAGAGGATATTTTTGTCATTTCAAATAAATACAAAGGGGAAATGGTAATTGAGATAACTATGGATGTAATGGAATCATGATTCCTTCCATTTTAGAGGGAATTGCCATTCGCTGTCCATAGTGATAGCCAAGCATACTTTCAGCTCATTCTCATCTTATTCCAATAAACCAAAAGTGATAAGAATCAAGCATGCTCAGAGAGCTCAAATACCTCAGGATCTTGCTGAAGTTCTGCAGAATCAATAACAGATGGTGGCTTTCCAATCTCACGAAGCTCATTGTATATACAAACCAGCTCTGCCAAACCCAACTCAAAGAAAGATGGAGGGACAACCTTGTCAAAGGATGGCTGGACACACAATCAGGTGAAGCATACAAGAATCATCAGCCAGTGACCAGAGAAGTAGATAACAACCGAATATCACAATGTAAGACTAATGAAATATTTGCAGAACCTTGAAAGCATTACTTAAACATGAAGCTCACAGGCTTTTCACAAGCCAACAATTTTCAGTGTAGACAGATCCATATGTTTTGGACCAATACTACATGTGCATATGAGAAACATTATGTTGAACTGACTTGTTTATTAGAGACAAATAAGTAATAAATGAAAGACATCTTACCAATATGTCAAGAGGATTTCTTATCAGAATGAAGTGCTTTCCTTTCTTCATTAGATCATCTGTCAAACCTTGTACCAGTTGCTTTGACATATGCTGTAGACAGTGAAGTAAATAAATCATAAAGTTCGAAGAAACAAAAATGTAGGTTTTGATGACTTATTACGGAAGTTCTAGATCATTACTATGTGTGTGTGTGTGTGTGTGTATGTATATTGTAGTAGTATATAATAACAGTTCCAAGCCAGCCAAACTACTAGCATTGTTAAACATAATAGCAAAAGATGTTGATTTTTTGTTACAATTGAAACCCATCACATCAGTTCCTTTGATTTACAACAGAACTACTTCATAAAAAAATTGGCATGAGATAAAACAATATAAATTTCTTACACCTCTGTAACAAGTCAATGATATGAAATATCTCCTGTCATTAAAATAAACAGTCATAATGTTCTTCTATACATACATTTCCAGCTAATCTTCTGTATCTATAATTTAGTTCCTGATTAATTGCATATCCTGAAAAAGATGTTCTTTACCTTACAGAATCTATACTTCTTCCTTCCTGGACCAAAAATTATGTCATTAACAACCTTATTTCCATCAGATTCCTGTTACAATTGAAACACCAACATTTCAATATGAAGCATAGGAAGAGAATACTAAAAGAGACAAGGATTTAGGAATGATTATAGTAAATGGAAAATGAGGAAAATTGCAAATGAATTTTGAAAGACAGAAATTTCAGAATTCTCTAGTGAAAAAGATCGGACCAGCCAAATTATAAAAAGCAATTGAAGTTTTTTTAAGAAAATAACTAAATATCATGCAGGCTCCTTTAATTCCATTCTAACATTATGAAGCAGAGCAAACTCCTCCAGCTAAACTTTTCATATTTCTTTTGTACAAGAATACAATATACCTGAATAAAAGAGAAATGCCAATGGCGTTGACTCTACATCAAAGAGGCACATATTTTTCAGAATTCACTCATTCTATACCCCATCCCCTCACATTTAGCGAATTTTTTTTTCCAACAAAAAAATAAGTTTATCAGCACAATAGTCAATAATCTTAAATATACCAATAAGCAACAACGAGTGATTCAGTGAACAGAGATAAGCTAAACTGCGAAACGACAATATGAAAAGTAATTTTGTCAGAGACATACCATTTTGGACAATAGCTCCTCCCTGTAGGGTCTATCAAGACCTGTTACTCGAAGGAAATTTGCATAGAGGGGCTCATCAAGCACTTCTATGTCATCCCTCTAGGTAGCACAAATGAAACACGGATAAGCATAAAGCCAAAAAAGCAAGGAAACACCAATATCAGAAACAAGATTTTTGGGGTAATCTTCAATAGTAATGCCCAATCAACGAATCATTACTCTATCATCAGCAGAATAGCAATTCAACATGTAATCATTTGTTGAAGACACTAACAAACAATCTTCAATTTAAAAAAGATTTTTTTTAAAAAAAGTCAATAAATGCAATATGCTAGTTACTTCCGAGTTTCCATGCAACAAATGGAAAATCTCGAAAAACAAGGAATAAGCAGAGAAGTAACGAAAAAGAAGGAAGGTGAGATGAGAGTAGTACCTGAGCAAAAGAATACATGAGACTAGTACTGAGGGATCTTGGAGCAGACCATGAGTGAATCACCTCCACTTCACTCTCAATCTCCGCCATCTCTCACTCTGAGCTAACAACTCAACTTTCTAATCCTGATTCGATCAGATTTCACCACCATAAGATAAGATTATGAATTATGAATTATGAAATATGATCGAATCGATGACCATTACCACTTTTCTTTTTGTTTTGTGGTGTGGGAATCCGAATGCCCGAGTCGTGTCGAGTGACAACTCACAATAGAATCGAATATATAGAATACTATAATAGAATAGAATAGAATAGAGAGTTAAAATTTCGAAACAGGAACATGGTAACAAGTTAGGATTCCCCAGTAAGTTAAATAAAGTTGGTTCGGTGACACATTGACATGACGCATTCCATTATCCTTCTTCGGTCCTAACCCGACAATTTTTGTCTACCTTCCTATTCCTAGTTCCTGCCACTCGGCACTTGCATTCCATTGCAATTTGCATGCCGTCTCTGTCCTCTTCGCACTGCGTTTCCTCTTTTGATTAACATGCCATACAGAGCATGCACCAACTGGAACAATAAAAGCCTAAGCAAAAATGTACACGTAAACTATACCAGAAAGTAAAAAATGTTACGAAAATTAAGGATTTTCAATTACATCTTCATCCCCCTAATATAAAAATGCAACCGAAAAAGTACCCTCTATGACATGTCATGTGGTACAGTTCACCATCGTTTCTTAATGACTATAACAAAGAATCCAATGCATTATCCAATCATCCCATGTGATTTCAATAAATTAGCAAAGCAATGGCTTGCACGCTCACAGAGGAAAACGTGTATAATAATGTTGAAAGAATAACTTCCATTCTTTCTATGATTATGACCTTGCACTCTTGTGTTCTTACCATTTAAAGATAAGACAGAATTATTTTATGTACGTACCAGTTTTTTGATAAAAACACATACTTCTTTTACGTATTAGTGTTGCATTTATTTTTAAATTTATATTAAGTTTATACAAAATATATGTGCAATCTAACATGTTTATACATATAAAATCACTATTTTATAAAATTATTATGTTTGATATCCTTCCAAATTAAAGATAAAAAATTGAAGATAATTTTTTTCCCGCAAGTTGTTGTACAAAGTTCGTTTCTAAATTTTTCACTCAACAAAAACCAAACACCAAACCTTATCCTACTAGGTAATAGTAAAATATATCAAACCATAAAATTTCCTTATCTCAACTTTCAGATGAGTCAGCTCAAAAAAAAAAAAAATTCCTTCCAGATGAGAAAAAAGTTCCCTTTCACAAAAGCACTACATTCCAAGAAATATATATCCTCTAATTTATAGCATACACGTGTTATTATCCACTAATTTGCGTCCAGTCCTCTCTCCTAAACTTGTCCCCACCTTCTTTGTAACTTTTATGAGCAAATATCAATTTTTTCACCAGATAAATGCAAGTGGAAAAGAAATTTCCGAGTTTAATACAACTTCAAAATTATTTACCATAAAAGTGTAAATTTAACCGTGACAATTAAGAAATCGTGTTTATGTACTACGACCTGTAGTAAGTTGTAATATTGAACCACAACTTCTATAAATTTTTTTATTTTAAAATAAGTTGTGCATATAGTCAGCGATTTGCACTATAATTTTCATTAAAATATAAGAAGTGGACTAAAAATTATAAGTCATGGATAACACTAACAACTTGCTATTTATTTCAAAATTGAGTTGAAGTTGTGAGTGGCATGTTGGATGAGGCAACATCAATGGTACGTGTGGGAAGAGAACGTTGTTGGTTCTATGGTGGCGGGTTGCTTGGTTTTAATAAAGAACTACATTTTCACCGGACATTATTGCCACAAGCCAACCTTCCTCCCTCACCCAAAGTTATGATATTGGGTCTAGGAAGTCCTAATTCTTCATCCATTTGTATATCTTTGAAATTTTTTATGCCTCTAAAACTTTTTTCTGCTCTACAAAGGACTGATATCTTAGAGTTAAAGGTAACATCTTATGACAGACCTTGCTTTCTCATCCTCTCAACCAGTTTCTCAGCTTCATCAGATAGATCATCTCTACAAAAGCTCCCCAAGCTTCATTTGGTAACCACACGTGCCATTATTGCCTCACCCAACCTTCCTTCACCCTTGTAGAACTCAACCCAAGCTCTCCAAACCAATACAACTCAATTCATGCATCAATCCATAGCCACCTAAACTACACCAAACTGCTTAGTTTCCTTGCAAGTTGCAATAGATAACGCTGCTCATCACCATTCTCCAACATGCTACGCAGGTTGAACTCAGTTTTGGAAAAACTAGCAAGTCAATGAAGTTATCCATGACTTATATTTTTTTTACTCCACCACTTATATTTTAATAAAAAATATAGTGCAAGTCATGGAACATATGCACGACTTATTTTAAAGTAAAAAATATGTGAAAGTCGTGTTTAACATCATACCTTGTTACAAGTCTAGCAGGGAAATACAATTTTTTAATAGCCACAATTGAATTTGCACTTTTATAATAAATAATTTTAAAATTATACTAAATTGGGATATTTTTTTTTTCACTTACACTTGTCCGATAAAAAAGTCGCAAATATAATTTAAGTTTCTGTTTACTTCTTTTCCAAATAATATCATTCTTAAAAAGAAAAAACCAATTCGAAATCCTTGGGCCCAGTCCCATGGGCAGTAACCATTGTCATTTGTCAAATGTCTACGGAGCGTGTGCATAACACCTTCGACCCACTGATATTCGACAATACATTGATTTCGTCAAATATATCACCCATTCCTTTTGAACTCAGTTTTGGAAAAACTAGCAAGTCAATGAAGTTATCCATGACTTATATTTTTTTACTCCACCACTTATATTTTAATAAAAAATATAGTGCAAGTCATGGAACATATGCACGACTTATTTTAAAGTAAAAAATATTACCTTGTTACAAGTCTAGCAGGGAAATACAATTTTTTAATAGCCACAATTGAATTTGCACTTTTATAATAAATAATTTTAAAATTATACTAAATTGGGAAAAAAAAATTCACTTACACTTGTCCGATAAAAAAGTCGCAAATATAATTTAAGTTTCTGTTTACTTCTTTTTCAAATAACATCATTCTTAAAAAGAAAAAACAAATTCGAAATCCTTGATCTCAATTTCATAGGCATTAATTAGGGATGTGATGGTAATTTCCAGAAATTGGTCGGCCATTTCTCATTCGTCAACTACATCGATCAGGCCATTTATTTTAGTCTTAGGCGTAAAAACATCCATTTCGCAAAACGAATCCAGCTTCAATGATCCTATAGGGAAGCGTGGGATAGTCTTTTCTGTTAAGGCACAGGAGTAGAAGGCTATATATAACCAAAAATAAGGGAAAAGTGCATCAGATCACTTGAAATTTTAAGTCAATTGTAAATAATTATTTTTAATTTTTAATTTGTCTTAATTAACCCTTAAATTTTAATTCATGTTTTAATAAATCTTTTTGCTAAAAGAATATTAAATCTTTAACAACAAATTAATCTTAACTGTTGATCTTCATTAAATCTCATTCATTCATTAATTTATTTTATAAAAACTCATTTTCACGTGTTAACATTTGAGTTATTATTGTTGCTGAAAGATTAAATAGTATCTTTCATAAACTTTCCTCGCTTTACTAAAATACGATAATGATTCACTTAAAATTTATATAATTAGAAAAAATGAATTTTTATAAAATAAATTAATAAAATGATGAGATTTAATGAAGATAGACATAAAATAAATTAATGAAATGATGGGATTTAATGAAGATAGACGACTAAGATTAGTTTATCCTTAGAGAATTAGCACTTCAAAGGATCTATTGAAACATTAGTGAAAGTTTAAAAGTTAATTAAGACAAATTTAAAGTTGAAAGTAACTATTTATAACTGACCTAAAGTTTAAGATATCTTTGTAATAAAAAAAGAATGAGAACAATTTTAGTGAGTCCGTATGTCAACCTTCACAAGAATATCAAAGACATGATGCTGAACACAGTACACGAATTGAACATGAGGAGTAGCAGAATATACCTACCTAATCATTTACTATAATCTTATTAGCAACAAAAAAGAAACAGAAAAAACATTGAAGGACAGGCTTTACAATATATAGATCAGGATCAGAAACAAAGTACAATTTAAAACCATGAGTTTCTGTCCTTAGCAATTCTCCTACTAAATATTTACACTTAGGCCTATATTTCTCCATCTCCATGTGTTGGGATCTTCCAATTGACCAAGAAAATATTACATGTGAAAGACAGGTGATCATCTTATACTAGCCTGATAGTATGACTGCAAGTGATACGTAATAGTCTTACACCAGCTTGATTGTATGACTGCATGTACCGGAGGAGATTTACTGGCTTCAGGGAATCAGTTAGGTCCACAATATCAAGTTTAGCCTGATCCACCAGAGAAAGAAAATAGTTGAAAGTTTCAATATTCCGGATAACACATGCAATATAAGCCACTGATGCTTCCTTTGCAAGGTCATTACTACCATCATTATAAATTGTTTTGCATCTACTATCAGATCTGTCACTAGCATCTTTATCATTTTCATGTTTACTGTTTGGAGAGAGGCCGCTGCAACTTGCATGCAGTCTGCAAGAATCCAATTTCATCCGATTCAAAAGAATGGTAAGTACTCGAACAAGATGTGGAAGGCAAACTGGATCATATATCACATCTGCACCCAAACTGAAATAATAATGTAATAAGAATGATTTGTGAACAAATTTTAAAGAACAGTATAAGAAATAATTTTATATCCCAGAGGGTAAATAAAAATTTAAAGTTCAACTCTCACACAACATCTGGCATGATATCTTGGAGTTGACTTTCTGATGCAGATTCCCACGGCAGATACATGCATTTTACCTGAGATACGTGGATCAGTGCAGATCATACAACTGCAGAACCTTGACACATAATTCAGATTATCTTTCCTTCTATCTATATAAGCAAAATCGCATTACTTTAGAAGAGAGTCATCAAAGGGTGCAGATCCCATCTATACCAGACAGCTTTGATTTAGTTCCTATAAACTTTTATCAACACAGACTAGACTGTGACCAAAAGGGCAGCAAAAATTTCAAAAGGACAATTTAAAGATTAATTTTCCATGAACAAAATCCACAATCAAATGTTGGAACTACAAACTGGAAACTACTGAAAATATGTAAAAGGGGTTGAGGTAATAAGTTGATAAGCACATCAATGCTCCGCAGAAAGATTAGTAGATAATTCAAGATTTAAGACACTGGAAATTATTATTTAGGTTAAATTAAAATTTTATTCCCTATACTTTACATCTATTTTCAATTTAGTCCCTATAGTTTTTTTCTTTTCAAATCAGTTCTTATACTTATAAACATTTTTAAAATAGTTCCGACTGTCAATTTCCGTTATAAAACCGTTAATATAGTCCCTATTAGACATTTTATAGAAGAAAAAAGAGCATTTAAACAAGCACATTCTGAACAAAAGAACTGATACGAATGAACAAAAGTATTTTACTCAAAAGTAACGAGCACCTAAGACTTACTGGAATGCAAGAGCATCAATTGGACATTTTGCATATAAAGGAGCATCTAAAAGAGCACCGAATAGACAAAGGAACACTTATTAGGTTAGCCAACTGACGGTGTTATAACAGCGTTATAACGGAAGTTGACGGCAGAAATTATTTTGAAAACGTTTAAAAATGTGAAAATTGATTTGAAAAGAAAAAAACTACATGAACTAAATTGAAAATAAGTAAAAAGTATAGAGACCAAAACTTTAATTTAACCTATTATTTACAATAGTTTAGCAAAAAGCTCAGTATCATAAGCAAAACCTGAGAGATGAATGCTGTGAGGATTATATTTATATATATAAAAAGCAAAATCCAATACGCAGTCTATGCAAATTCCGACTCACCTTGCTTGGATCTTTGTTTCTTTGTTGCAAGTCAGTTTCAACATTCAGGTGGTTCAACTCCAAATTAAACTTCATGTTAGCTAAAGTTGATAGATCACCATCACTTAATATCACCTGTCAATAGAAACAACACAAATTCAAGTTGACTAAATTTGACTAGTAAAATATCAGTATCACCCAAGATTACCCATATAAAAAATCCATAGCACCTTTTTCTTGTTTGAATCTCACTCTGTTCTAAAGCAAACATAGTTTAAGAGCAGAAATGCCTTCGTTTAAAAATTCATGCATAGGTCATCAATTATAGTTTGATATACCTTGGAAGCTTTCACGTGAGCTAGACATAATCCAACTAAGCCAACTCCTGAACCAATCTGTTACAAATTTTAGGTGAGTGCAACATGGTAGGAGATAATAAGAACAGCTGAAAGCCTATCACAATGCAACAAATGAAATGATAAAAAGTTATAAACAGAACATGAAAATTTCAATTATTGCAAGGGAACAACTATATCTCAGAGCTTCTTTGGTAAGTGTAGAAAATCACATAATTGTCACATGAAAGGAATATTCATGATTAGTTAACGTTAAAATTGCTACTAGGTTCAACAAACACTTAGACATATAACTGACCTCAAAGCATAATTTATTAGAAAATAATTCTGGATGAGAAAGTATTAACTCAGACAGAAACAGACTTGATGGCCATATGGAGCACCTGCACACCAAACCAATACCAAGTTTAAGAATACACATGGCATATACATATTGCGGGAAGAAATATTAGAAACTGTAGGCAGATCCAATAAATGCCCAAATCAGTGGCATTGTTGAATACAACAATCAACAAGAAGGCATAACCTTGAAATGTTGCATTCTATATGCAAAGTTTCTTAAGATATCAAGTATGAGCTTACCCTGTATCACCTTCAAGCATGTTTAGAGAACATTGCAATGGAAACACCAGTACTCTTGAGAGCGGACAACTTTGTAATTCAGAACAACCTAGTAATACCAGTTACCAACCAAAGATAAGCTGAATGAAATAACATCATCAGAATCAATGAAGAAACATCACCTGAATTATGATTTACCATCAGGAAAAAGAAACGAAATTCTTTTGCAGATTCTGGCATCTCTTTTGCCTAAACTATCATCCTAACAAAAAAAAGGGAAAAAAAAATTCTCAAACCTCTAAGCAACCATTTCCAACTAAAAAAGGAGGGAGTAGAAGCATAAGGCGTTCTTAAGAAACTGTTGAAGGAATAAACCTTAAATGATGTCATGTATTGAGCATACAGTTCGTACAGTTGGTCCAACACATAGCCATGATCCAACTCAACTTGAGTGATAAGTTTCTTGAGAAAATTCTTCAAGTAAGGAGCATGAAAATCAGCCTGCATTTATTTAGCATTAAAACTTTGACATTTCCAAACAGAGCATTGCAATGGAAAACAAAGAGAGTAGAGAAATTACATGTTTGGAAAGGCATTGGTCCCAGATGAAGTTTTGAACTTGCTCTGTAATTGAGCCTCCGCCACACGCCCTGCAATTAAATCCATCAAATCTATTTATTATGTCACTTACTCTTAACTCTTAACCAACCAGGTAAGTTGGTGAACAAGGAGCAACGAAGCAGAAACCTAGCATGGGAGATCAAGCACTCCGAAGCCTCCATTGCTAGAATAGCAGAAATCAGATATTGCTCTTGCTCCGCCGCCGCCATGCCCCACCCTCTACCACCGTCTTTCCAATTATCACCCCAATAGAAACGTGGGCTTTTCGAGCACATTGGACCCTCAACAGAAACACGGCCCTTCCACATTACCAGGAATTTGGGCTCCCAAACAGAACAGAAACAGGCCCAGGCTGTTGGACATTACCTTGACAATGGGCCCGAACAAAAACATGGGCCTCAGACTGACATTAGAATCCGCCTTAAGCATCAGCCAAAACCCACGTGTCATAAATTCTGCACCCCGGGTGTGGACTCTCGACCCTGTTACAAAAAATGGACTCGCGCTATTTGACAAATACTGAGAAGTAAACAGCAAAATTTGTGGGTTTGCCTAATTTAATTTTTGTGAAGGTTTTCAACAATTTGAACTGCATACAGTTGTGCTATGTTATTTGTTAATTTATTATGCCAAAATAACTAAACTATATTATTAGACATTCAGTGCTCTTTGGACTAGGAACAAGTCTCTCATTCATTGTATTGACTCGATTGTACGAGCTCATCCCACGATGCTAGTGCACCCAAACCTAATGGTATGCACTTGACCTATTACCTTAGAGACTTAGACCATAGGTGCCTCAACCCCTACTACTAAAACACATACTAAGGAGTTCATCATGTATGTTTACTTCTTTGCCTACATTCTTATTCTCATTTGTGCTTTGAGTGTTCACTTGAGAGTTTGAATGTCTTTGCACTCTTATTCCCATTTGTGCCTTGAGTCTTGACTTAAGAATTTGAATGTCTTTACAAATACTCTACCCCGTCTCTAACTAGTGGACCGTTATCTATTGTTAACCAATGTAAAGCTCTCCAACATCCTCAGGTTGTCCCAAGCCCACACCTTCTCGGGTACAGGCAAGAACAATTACAGTTCGTTATTTGTTAATAGTATAAAAATACAACGCTGTAAAATCTTAAATACACTTCCATGCAAGTTTACTGTTTACATGGTAATGACTGGCACGGCTTTCATACACTTCCATATGCAATACTGTGCTTGACACACATGGCGTAAATGAAAGAAAATAAGAGGAAGAGTGAAAACAATACCCTGTGATACTGAATTGGTAATGGGAAATAACTTAGCGCACTTCTTAGTTGAAGACCAACCAATAACATGAGATCATACCTCATTGACTAACAAAAGAATAAAATTAATTTCATCCCATCAAATGTCAATAATGTTTACACATGAGATGCAGTAGCTTCACGAAATTCAACAGTATTAATTTAAAGTCCTCTAATGCATTATTAACCGCTTTTCAGCCTTCACAAGTTGCTGGATGAGCAACGAGCCGGGTGTCAAGATTACAGGAATCATGCGGGGCACATGTAGAGAACTGCTGCAAAGCATAAAGAAAGCATCAATGTGGAAATTGGAAAAAGTAGTAATAAAACACACGCAATTAAAAGTAGTTCAAAAAGTCACAATTGACCGTGCATAACAATGAAGTATTCATCACGGTTATCATATCAATGGCCTAAACAGCCAGTTGTGATTTTCTCTATAATTTCATCAAGAGTCTTATTATCTTCGCAGTTCACACTATAACTTATCTCAACTCTCAGCAGCTGGATAAGAAATCACTTTACCCTAGGCTTCAGCTCCAAACTCAAAATTCAAGTATAAAGCATGAGGACAAATTTCCTATTGACTTTGCAATTAGAAACATTTTGGACGTGATAAAAATACCAGTAACAGACATACACACAAAATATATAATTTCATCACCACAATCAAGAAAACTGGTATTCAATACTCTATGAAGCTCATATAAAATTATTGACTTAAAATATGCAAACAATATTACTATATACAAAAATATTGAGAACATTGAAGTTATGACTTGACCTACCCAATTAACAAATCTCAGCATATGCCTACAGAATTGTCAGTGATATAGCAGCAGAACGAAGTTTTACACCTTCGCTATCCCACTTGGACTGTGGTGCAGTTGCTCCAGCAATAACTGCCTATAGAACATAAATACCAGATATTTTACTTTCCTGCGATTTAAGTTGGCAGAAATGTATAAAAGATTGGAATGTTTCACCACAGCATTTGATGAGAAATTTGCTTTCTTGGTACTTGGTCAACTAGCTAAACTTGGTGAACTATGATTCTTTCTCGGCATTGCATACATGGTTGGTATTAATGGGTTGGTGATATCAGTAAAATACATGTAATAAGTAATAACAAACCTTTCCACTGCTGACACCTGCCACCAATGCCATGTGCTGTTCATCTCTACCAAATTCATAGAAATAGTAAGTCCTGAAATTAGAAAAGGCAGTATTACATTGGAATTTTATGTAATAGAAAAACTCAAAGTATAATATAGCATGCAGAAGTCATTTCACAAAGGTTGCTTCCGGATTATATCAAAACTTCATAAAAGATTAACTCAATCATGCAGAGTATGCAGAGTTTTCTTGACTAGCATTTCCAACTACCCAGTCAAGCATGTGGAGAAAGTGCACCCTTATTCCTTAAATTCTGTTTATACCCCCCCCCCCCCAATCTCTTCTTTTAATCATCCCGTTTCCTTTTTTTTAAAAAAAAACTTTTTAATGTATTACTATTTTGTCCTCAAAAAGGAATTTTTTTTACCTAGATAGTTACAGTCCATTTGAAATCAAACTCACCTAAATCCATCCTCTTCCTTTATTTTTATTGATCGAGCAGAGTAAAGTGTTGCCCCTCCTGCATGTCCAACATGGCCAAACTTATACCAAAACCAAGGAATAGAAGTAAACAGAAAGGGCAACGAAGTTAATGTCATATCATTTCTGTAACTTAATGCTGGGAAATAACAACCTATACCATAAAGACAAACAACAACAAAGCCTTTTCCCACTAGGTAGGGTCATCAAACGACGTTATTGTGTTATGTCATAAACCATGTCTTCACTTTACCATAAAGACAAACTTAGAACAAAACTATCTACTAGAAGATAAAAACAAAAACAAAACAGAATTTAAACAAAGTTGCACCTGGAACAAATATTTTTGCTGCATCCTTCAAGGAGCCTAAATCAGTTATATCCTGAGCCTGTTCTAATCAATTAAGAATATGTAAGTTCCTAGAGGACTTTACATTGAGAATCAAGAACGTTCACAAAAAAAAAAAGGTTACTGATATACCGTACACATGTTCTCCAAAGTGAAAGATATTATGAGAGAGTTCCTTGAGGAGTTTACCTCTAAAAAGGTGATTCTAAGTTGATTGGTTGGCCGAGTAACAACATTGAGAACCTCAGTTCTGTTCCAAAGAAGTCCAAAATAAATGTAGTTAATAAGTTATTAACAATAAGTATAACAGAACATTCATGATTTAATTACTTTGTTGTAAAATACAATAAAATTATAACTGGTGCCTTAATTGTAAAAACTTAATATTAGGTCCCACTCCGACCTGACCTTAATGACAAATCAGTTAAAATTTTGCCTTTGTGGTTGATGGTACCCTGATTACATTACCAATTTACCATGCCCTGTAACTGCTTTGAATAAATAACTCTTCAAGTCCTCAACAAATCGTTGAACACATAGCGCCGCAATGGCTACCAAATGTGGTGCATATCTAGCTAGTCGCATGAACTGAAGGTTATACTCAATCACCAACATCTAATTTGTCTGCACAAGAGCCTTGAACTTTTGTGCCCTACTATCGCGGACACTCTGGGGTAAGAAATGAGCCAAGAATAATCGAACAAACTCATCTCAAACTAGAGGGAGTGACTCTGCTGGCCTCGCATACCAACCTCTAGCCACACCAAGTAGTCAAAATGCTTCCAACTCAACCATCCTGGCTGGAGAACGACCCAATCCTTTGTATATCCATGCCACTTCGTTGAGAAAAGCCAGAGGATCCTCGTGGGTGTTTGAACCACTAAACACAAGATGATTAAGCTTCGTAGATGCAGTCAGTCAAACATCAGTCCCCCTGTGATGTACAGGCTACTGCTCGCCCTGCCTTATCTCCTCGCAAGGAACATGTGTTTGTCGTTGCCCACCCATGTGGATTCAGACACTAACTAAGAGACAAAGCAGGGTGAGCAGTGATACATCATAGGGGAACTAAGGTTTTCACTGGCTGCATTTACAAAGCTTAATCCTCCCGTGTTTAGTGGTTCAGACACCCATGAGGATCCTCAAGCTTTTTTCAATGAAGAGGCATGGATATGTAGAGGCTTTGGTTGTTCTCCAGTCAAGATGGTTGAGTTGGAAGGATTTCGAATGCGTGATGTGGCTAAAGGTTTGTTCGATTATTCTTGGCTCATTTCTTACCCTGAGAGTATCCGAGATAGTTGGGCACGAGTGTTGAGACTTGACAGAACCAAGAGGCGGGCAAATTAGTTCTATAGAGTTCAATAACAGAAAATTTCAAAATTAAACAACAATTGCAATACAAACACAAGTAAAAGTTGAAAATAAAGAGGAAAAGATTGAGAGAAATGCATAAACAAATTTTATACTGGTTTGGCCACAATCCGCAACCTACGTCCAGTCCAGTCCCCAAGCAAATGCTCGAAATTTTCTTCACTTGTCGAATTTTCTCTTACAAGGACTCCGACGAACCTTCCTCTACCTTAGCTTCAAAGCAGAGTTACAATGATTTCTTTTACCACCAAACCTCCCTCTACTTTACTCGAAGAGGAGTAATAATATCAAAGGAATGCTACCCACACCCCTTTCTTCTCACAAGAACAAGGCCTTAACTCTCAAAGGTTGTGGTTACTCTTATCAATGAGCTACAATAGGGTTTGGACTCTTTCTCTATAGTGGATACACAAGTTTAGAATCAGTTAAGAGGAAAAAAAAACAGAGATTGCAAGGTTGCAGCACTTCCTCACTTTTGTTTTGAGCAATTGTTGTGTCTTGATCTTCTCCAAGGCTTCCTATTTATAGTGGAAAGCTTTCTCCTGTTTTTCTAGCCATTGGAAACAGACAAAATTAGGGAAAATTAGTCTCTAATTCGTGGGAGTTAATTCCATGTACAAAATGTATAATTACTCCTTCTATTCTCTGATAGTTGCTCCTTTGCCTAGTAGTCGCTCTAATAATCGCTCCTTTTCTCTGGTTTATGTATTGCATATCATCCAATTTTTTAACGTTGGAGCATTCATTTACAAAAGAGCTTGAACCAATCATAAAGTGGTATAAAGGGCTTGTCTCTAACAATAATAGAAATCAAATTATGAGTAAGGAAATGTTTTATAAGAAAATCAAATTTGAAAACTTTCCTTCTATACTCAAATGAATAAAAGGTAATTGATAGATAAGGAAATTCATGTTTATCAATCAACCCAACAAATTTTCCCACAAAAATCTTTCAAATAATCAAAACTTGAAACTAACAAGACTCTTATCCAATCATATCAGATGTTAATGGATGGAGTATAATATTCAATTCATGACCAGCTAGATATGCACCACACTTGGTAGCCATGAGGAGCTACGTGTTCAGCAATTTGTTGAGAACTGAAGATTTATTTATTCAGGGCGGTTGCATAGCATGATAATATGAGGTGGCCTTGAATAAGGGTCAGACAATTGAGCGTGAGAATAGAGATAGAAGAGGAGCTTCACGTGACTCTTAAGCAAGAGGTTGTGAGTTGTGACATATATATAAGTGCATACCAAGGAAATAGGGAGTTGGGAGTTTGATGTTGAAAATAAAAATACCCATCAGGAGATGCAAACCGTGCTGCAAAAGTCTTTGGCTTTGCCTTGTCCCCATAAAGAGACAGTCCAGCATTATAATCCTACAATCAATGGAATACCAGCTCACTCAATTCCAAATTGAGTAATATTATATTCTTCTACAAATTCTTCTTAATAATAATCTTAATATTAAATAAAAAAATATTAAATAAAAAAATAAATGTATATAATATTTTCAACTCTCATTTTCTTATTACACACTTCTTTTCACACTCCACTCAATAACATTCATCATATTTATTTTTTTTATTTTTTATTTTATTTAATCACATTCATTTAAAATGAATGTAAAAATAAGCGTGAGATGAAAAATGATGTAAGATATAAAAAGCGTTTAATATTTTTTTCATTATTTAATAATTAAAAAGATTAGTCATAGAATTGAGTAGCAACATCCAAATTTCATAACTTGAGAAACAACTGCACAAGGGGCATCTAGTCAATGAATTTACCTCAGGTTCCATGATGTCCTGGAACTCTGGTGGGACTCGAATGGCAAACCCATCGCCGTAGAATTGATACCAAGATTTCGTATTTTCAATGCTGGAAAGAAGCGATTTGGAAGGCAAAACTTGAGCTGAAGATTGCTCAACCGGGATTTGAGGAAATAGGCTAATGCAGAGAAGAGAAGTCTGGAGAATGAAGTGTCTTTTAGAGCTAGAAACTACGGGTTTTGAGGTGAAAGAGAAGGGTTTGGGGATGCTGGGGTTAGGGTTTCGGACATGCTTTAAACTTACAAGATTGAGACAATGGGAGAAAAGAACGGCCATGAAAGAGTTATCATGACCTTTGTTTTTGGAGTGAGATAACGTGTCACGGTACAGCAAAGTAGCTTCTATGGATATGGTACATTCACATGGATATATGAGCATTCAGCAGCGTGAAGGGCGTTGAAGTCATTTCATTAAGTATAGGATAGAATTCGACTCCAATTTTAAAAAATATCTCTCTTTCAATGGTTGTTTTTAATCTTTCTTAATTTATTATTATGTGTTAATTAACTTAAATAATATAAATAAATAATAAAATAGATATATATAACAAATACATAATAACTTGGGTTGGAGAAAGATACATAACAACAATTTTTCAATATTGGACCTAAGTTGTATCCTTAAGTATATATGAAGATAACTTTCTAAATAAACACAACCAATTCAGGCCACCCAAAATCTGAACCAAAGAGAGGGCAGAGAAAGATGTGGATTGTGGAAGAGAAATAAAAAGGAAAAATCTTTCTGCTTTTGAACGTTGAAACTTGAAGCCTTTCCTCTTTGTAATAATCAGACAGTCCTTACCTGCTAATTCTCCCTCATGGAAACCATCTTTTCTCCTCACTCTCTCTCTCCACTCTTCAACACCAAAGCTTCATCCTCAAAAATCCTTTTGTCTCCCTCTCACCAACCCAAGTCAAATTCTCTGTTTTGCTCTAAGCCCATTAATTCCAGCCTCAGAAAGCAACAAACTTTATCTCTTAAACCATCCTTGCCTTCATGCACAAGCTGGTTTACTCATGCTCAGCAGGGGCTAGCAGCTTTGGCCATTTCCTTGGCACTCAACTTTAGCCCACTCTTGCACAGTGGCAATGCACTGGCATCTGAGTTTGATGTTCTCAATGAGGGGCCACCCAAAGAGTCATATGTGGTTGACGATGCAGGAGTGCTTAGTAAGGTGACAAGGTCTGATTTGAAGCAGTTGCTATCTGATTTGAAAACGAGGAAGAACTTCCACATCAACTTCATTACAGTCCGAAAACTTACGGTTAGTTATGCAACTCATGCTTATTTAAACTGTTTTTCATGCGCTTTCATATGCTTTTGAAGTTAGAAGAAAGTGAAAGAATTGAATAGGCAACACCTATCACAACGTGCTATGTATGTTTCTAACATGGGAAAATCGTTAGGCTTATATTATGCTCCTTTTTTCATGTTCCCTGCAACTTCAAGTGCAACTAATGGAGTGTGGAATTGGAATGGCAAAACGAAATGCTAAGATGAATCTTTTGATTTTATTACGTGGTTGCAGAGCAAAGCTGATGCTTTTGAGTATGCTGACCAAGTTTTGGAGCGTTGGTATCCCTCTGTTGAAGAGGGAAACAACAAGGGTATTGTGGTTCTTGTCACGAGTCAAAAGGAAGGAGCGGTCACTGGAGGTCCAGCTTTTGTGCAAGCCGTTGGAGAAAATATCCTTGATGCCACCGTATCAGAGAACCTTCCAGGTACCTCCTCCTACCATTCATTTCATTGCTTTTCTATGCTCTATCACCTGATGGTCTCAAACTAAACTGCTTCCAATTCCGGCTTAGGAGTTTTTCACTAACAAATATGGCAAACGTGGATTGCTCATTGTTGTCTGTTGAGAAAGTTTGACACTTTGACTCAAGTAACTTTGACATGAAGATGTCAGAACATTGCTTTGAGTATAATAAAGGAGTAAAGCTGTAAAGGACATATGCAAGTTTTGATTGAAAGGTCCTTTTTGACTAACAAAACTAAGAGAGGGATTTCCAACTTTTAAGTCCTACAGTGGGCAACCAGAATAGGTTATTTAAGATGTGTGAAAATATGAATCATTTATCAGCATAAGTTCTAATTTGCTTTCAATAGATGCTAGCGACGTAGCCACATGTGACTGGCCTGACCCTCCTCTGATTTCAACTTCTTTAGCATAGTGGTTGTTTGCAGTTGCATTTTAGGAAATCAATATTTAAAAAATAAAAATAAAAAACCCATTTTGGCTATCACATAAAACAGCAGCTTCCTTTCAGTTTAGTTGATGCTTATGCTGATGAGGCCTATCCGCCTACAGTTTGCAGCGATACCTGTATATTTCTTTTGAACTAGGCAACAGGTTTCTGACGTAGAAATCCTTAATTCTTCTAGCGATACAATCGTTCAAATTCCCAAACACTTTGGATAGTCTGGATTCTGGCATCAAGTTACTATCATTAACGTACATTTGGCTTACTTTTACTCATTTGAATGCACACATTTGTTTGATACTCTGCAGGTTTGTATTATTTATAGAAGTTGTCAATCTTCTGAAGTTTTTGTCAATAAAAACTATAAAGTAGCTGTAATCAGTTGGTTTTTTATAAAATAAAACTACCAATATCCTGATCAAAGTATCTGATTTGTTTTGTATATGCAGTATTGGCTACGGATGAGAAGTACAATGAAGCTATTTTTAGCACTGCCAAACGGTTAGTTGCTGCCATTGATGGGCTTCCAGATCCTGGTGGGCCCAAATTTAAAGACAATAAACGTGAGTCTAACTTTAAATCCAGGGAAGAGACAGAAGAGAAGCGTGGACAATTCTCTCTTGTTGTTGGAGGTTTGTTGGTCATTGCCTTCGTTGTTCCAATGGCACAATACTATGCTTATGTATCCAAAAAGTGAGAAAATAGTTATACAATTAGATTTGTCTTTGAAATTCCTACTTTTAAAATTCTAATGTATAATGTGCAGTTATAACCATGCTCATGTTACAATTGAGCTTGAGAAAGTTGTAAAATAAGATCAGAGTTTTGGCTTGCAATTCCGAAGTATACGCATTTGACTATCATATAACAATTTTCTTTGTACTCTTGCTGCCCACATTTATTTCTCAGAACAGTTGGTCATGTTATCACCATACTGCGTCATTATCAAGCTCTTACCGTGCATAAAACTGTAATAAAAAACAAAGTAGAGCATAAACCAAATGTGCCTATCCCTAAAAGCTGTGACCTTCTTGGATTGTATACTCCACACAAATAATTCATGAAGCATGAACGTATTAAATTACAAATCCTTGAACATAATCACACAGGCCATGTTACCACGTCAATTGGGTCAATCTTTAAAACGTATTCATTAGTAAGAGCTTGACTGTCATTTAAAGTTACAATCAGCTGTTGCTTTCACTATACAAGTACATAAAGAATCAAATTCATAACAATGGGTATTTAGTTTAGAACTTGAGCTTGAGAAGGAATGGCATTTTGTCTGAAAAAGGAGGGTCGGAGTACTTTCCAGTGAGAATTTGTGATGCGACAAATTGATTTGCAGTCTCAGTGTAATGAATCCCGTCCCAGTTTATATACTCAGTACTATCAGTACAGCCTTTTGCTGTAATTATGGTTCCATTCACGGTCTTTGTTTGTCCACAAGAAACTCGACTGTCGTAGTTCAGTGGTGGACCTCCATATCCACAACAAGCCATAATAGGTTGTTCAAACCCTGCAAGCATATAACCACACAAATTTAACTGTGTTTCCCCCAACAAATACTGATATGATAGAAGAGAAATTAACTTCATTATTATGGCTGATACTGAGCCCTACATTTGCCCAATGAATTGGACACACTTCTAGCATTTTTAATGATTGTAAACGACTAAGATAAGTAGAAAATTTAGCTGCAATCACTGATTTGATTAAAGGGGAAAAAGGAAGGAGACTCCAAACAAAACAAAACAAGAAAGATGAACAAAATGAATTTCCAGGAAGTATTGCAATGCGCAAGGAAGTCAGTCTTAGATATTTTTGCATTGTTAAATCATGTCAAGGTGAGGAGTAATGAATGGACTGCAAGAAGTTGTATCCATAAACAGAAGGTGCTGCATGACCTACCGCACACTTGATGATGACAAAGCCATCTGAGGAATTTAAAATCTACGGATATTAACATCTATAACTCCTAGAAACAGTAATTATCCAAGAAAAAAAAAAGGGAAAAGCAATGAAATAGGTAGAATTGGAACGCCGTAATAAATATAATTTTTCCCACAGATACTAACCGTATTTAGAATAGTTTGCAATAAGGTTTGATTTTATGGTAAAGATATCAACATATGTGACATTTGCATCTGGATATTGGCCCTTCAATTTACTACAGAGAGCATGAAGCTGTAGATTAAAGGTTTTAGCAGCTTGGTTGTGTGCGCTAACACATCCTAGCTCGTCAAGCTTTGATGGATCAGTTCCAAATTTGGCAACATTCTGAGCCAAGCATCCAAGAGGACCCGTGTTGTGAATCCAGAAATACCTAGCCCCCTGGTCATACAGTTTCTAACAAACAAATAACAAAGAGTGAGAACGTTTATGTTAATCTCAGTTAAACCGTGTAATATACCCTGTGGAATTCAAGAAAGCCTAGGAATAGAATGTTTAAAACCTATTATCTATTATTTATAACTAATTAGATTACTTTTAATTTCCACTTGTCATCATTTAGTTTCAATTAAACCAAAATTATTCTTACCAAAATTGTTATTATCTCACACCTTCTCTCGACAGCAGCACCTGTTGTCTATCTCTTTTTTTTTTTTCTATTTCTTCATATAGACATACCATCTAATTGTGACATATTATGTATAATTATATAAAAAATAACAAAATATAAAAACATGAAAAGATGAAAATATCCGTGAAACTCACGGACGAGTATACTAGTCTATATATTATTTATAACTAATTAGACTATCTCTAATTGCCACGTATCATCAATTGGTTTCAATTAAATAAAAATTATTCTTGCCAAAATTGTTATTATTATTGGTATTATCTCACATCTTCTCGCTAGCAGTACCTGCTGTCTATTATTTTCATTTTTTTTCGTTTTCTCATACAGACATGTCATCTAATTGTGTTATATTATGTATAATTATATAAAAATAACAATATTAAAAAAATAAAAAGATGAAAATATCCGTGGACGGGTGTACTAGTGTTACATAATTATGTAAAAAGATAATTTGACACCAACCTTGATTCCAGTTTCAAATTCTAAAAGAATTGTCGGAATTGAGGCAAGTATTTGGTCCAATGTTTTTGAATAAAACGCGCCAGCAAGATCGTTCTGGCCAATGTCAAACATGTACAACCCCTTCCCAAAAAAATCTTCACTTGGAACGTACTTATCAAATTTCCTGCCTGAAACATTATTGTGAAAAATTTTCTAGACATAAATGAATGAAAGAGATAATAGACAGCAAACTGAGTTGCGCTGCTGAAGTAGTAATGAAACTAAGTCAATTTTGAAGACATTTGATTAATGTAGCAGAGACCTTTAGAAAGTAATTCAAGAGCCCGAGCTTTGAATCGGAGGAACTGAGACACCTGAATCCCAAAGGAGAAGGGGCAGAGGGATGATGCAGTGGCTGGAAGGATGGTTGAACCTGCTGCTGCAAAGTTGCACCCTTTCTTAAAACTTGGCAAACCCATTGAATCCAGATAGGCATTTAGGAATGGCAAGTCCATCGCATCCACTGCAATAAACAAACAAAAACACGTGGAATTATCATTATGAAAAGGAAAAACAAAGAAAATGCAAAACTTGTTTTTATGGGAGACATAATCATCTACTTGAAAACAGAGGAAATAGAGTTGTGTGAAGGAAGAAAGAGATCATATGGGCATTAAGAAAAAGAAGTTATAGAGATTTATTAGTTATTACTAAGGAAATCGATGATGAGACGGCCATCAGAGTATCTCCCTGATGGTGCTTGGAAGTAGGTCTGTCCATTGGGCGGGTAGAGGCTCTCAATGCCGGCAGCAATAAGCACACCGGTATCAGAATTTGAATCACCCAAGTTGAAAACTGCTGGAAAATTGAAGTGGAATGATTTGGCAGAAGGTAAGCAGATGGTAATGAGGGTAAGAATCCGAATGATACATGTGTTGGTGGCCATAGCAATTGACTATTGCAAGGAAGGGTCAGAGTTTGCTTGTGTTTCGAACATCCGCTAATACAGCTAGTTAGTTATCTATCTGACATATGTAACAATAGATGTTTGTTTGGTGCGTCAAACTTGTAGTGGAAGTAAGCCATTGATAATATTCTACCAATAACCTAATTAATCGATTCACTAAATTTCAAGTAAGTGGCAAAACAAATGGCTGTTTAAGTTAAATCCTTAGATAGTAGAAGCAGTGAAACTTTTTTTTTCTTCCTATTATCCAATTATGTGTTAATACATAATTAAAATGATGAACTTCATGTACCACACAAAAAAAAAATAATGAACTTCTCATGTAATTGTCATCATTATCAAATGATTGTTAAAAGAACAAAAAAATTTCACTCAATCAAAATTAAATATACGCCTTAACGAGTGACATGAATAGAAGAATGAGAGAACAAGTTAAAGTGAAAGTAAAATAGTATCAACTTTTAACATGAAGTTTTAAGAAATGTCATGAGGATAGTTAGTCCCATGAAAATAAAGAAATTAAAAGTAACTTAATTTTTCAGCGTTTAATTTAACTTTTTTGACATATAAAAAGATGTCTATTATCACTCATTTGTATTTATTATCAGTTATCACTCCACCATTAACTTTTAAATAAATGAACTAATTTTAACTATTAAATCAAAACAAATCAAAGATTATTTAATAAAAAATTAAAAAAAAAAGATTGACAATATATATAAAAGTGGCGATATAAACTCCAAGAATATGATATTGTAATTATTTTGACTCCAACAGTTTCTTTTATTATCTATTTATTTATATTCGTGCTTACTAGTTAATGGTCTAAAAAGCTTGCTGAGTAATGATTAATATAATAATTATAAACTATAATTTCAAGAAACGAGCAGAAATTACTTAGGAAGTCAACTATAAGACGGCCGTCGCAGAACCTCTCAGATGGAGTTTTGAAGTAATTCTGTCCATTAGGTGGGGCAAGTTGAATGCCCAAGCCGGCAACAAGATCGCCTGTGTCTGAATTTGAATCACCAAAGTTGAAAACTGCGGGGTAATTGAACTCAACTGAATTTGCCATAGCCAAACAGATGGAAAATAAGACTACTTGAAAAACAACATTCTTGGAAGCCATGGCACGTAGTTTTCACTTGTATTATATGAAATGGGACCAACTACCAACCATATAGGCGGATACGAATTATAGCAGATACACTGTCATGATGGAAAATGATTCGGTGCCTTTATATGTGCACGCCCAATTGGTTGCTTCAAATAGCTAACGTGAAGTCCCAACAAAAAACAGAAAAACCTTGCTTTAGATTGTGGAAAAGCAACTGAAAGCCAAGAAAGCGTTCCGTGTTTAAATTACCATGTTATCCTTACTAACATTTAAGAGTCAGACTTACACTTGGAGAAATTGTGCCCCATTAACCGTGATTACTTTTACTGATTAAAGCAAGCGAGTGCAAGTCCCTCCCTTAATAAACATAAACTCGTACTAAAATCTGCCCAGGAAAGGGAAAAAGACGCCCGGAAAACAATGCAATGGAAGGGGTAAGGAAAACTTGAGATGGCACTATTACACAAGCAAGGAAATGGTTTTTTCTTGACGGATTGCGTGCTTGTGTCTTGACTTGCATCTCCACGGGATTGTATTGCTTCACCTCACCATCCTCTGGTGCCCACCGTGAACCACTACACTCCGCAATAACTAGGCAAGATTTCTGATGGGCTACAATCTGGGATCTGATAATGGCAGTCGTTTCCCTCCTGTTGAAATAATTTTGCTCAACTTTTATTTTTTCTAACCCCTTTTTCTGGCCAATACTTAAGCTGTACAGCTGCTGCTTACGATAGTGTGAAAGACATGCATTGAAAAAGTCCAACTCCAAACAGTCCGTGCTATGCTATGAGCCAATCGAATCATTTTTTTCCCTTTCTTTTTCGCTACTTGTGAATTTATTGAGCTAATGTGCCAAACCAACGATATTGTAATGATCGAGAAATCATGAGCTAGTTGAATGCGTTGTGGAGAGACTTCAGAGGACAGTTATGCCAAATTATTCATATAAACAATGGTCAGGTTATAAGCACAGGCACACAAACGATTCTTTTGATTGCGACCAAGGGCTTGAGTGCGCGGAGTTCATGAATCGGCCTTGTCATCAGGTATTGGGCTATTAACCAGCCCCCAAAATGTGCAATAATAAGTAAACCAGCATGAGGCATATTTATTATTTTTATTATGCATTGTAACCATATAACGCACCGATATAATTTGATGGTATTTAAAGGCCAGCAACGTGGCATGGATGAAGAGTTATCAGCGTCTTGGGGAAGAAGTGTGACCCAACCAGCGAAAGAAAGTCAGGATACCTGAAATCATATTTTGAAAAATCAAACTCTTCTCTGCTATCTTGCAGAAAAGAGACTTCTTGGAGGCATCAACTTTGGCCTTGAGAATGCTGTTCTCCCTTTTAACCTGTAAAATTACGTGTAACAAAATGAACGTTTGTGTTTACATATGATCATAATCGGATAAATTATTTTAGCATTGTAAGGAATAACGACCTCAAGTGGCATAAAACTGCCTTAAAAAGTAAGTCACTACAGCTGGCTAGTGATGAAAGGTCAAGATTTGGGTAGTTTATAGGAGGTAACAAGTTTTAACCTTGTAACCAGAAAGGGCCTTAAAAGGTGACTGAGACAGTATTATCTACCAGTGAGAGAAAGATTCTAGCACATTTTTCTCGTACCTTATCAACAGTACATATGAGCTTTTCCAAGGCTTCTTGTAGTGAGAATATAGTCTGTAAGGTAAGATCTTCTATTTCTGACTCCTCCTCAACTGACACAGGATCAAAGAGAATGCCCTCTAATATGAACAATTCCTCTAGTAACTTCACATCTTCAACATTCAATCTTTCCCCCAACTGTATCAACAGAAATCTTATTACGAATTCTAATAACAAAGACGTACAATGGATTCCACAACAATATTCTCACCTTGTACAAAATTCTAGCACATGACTCGTCACCAGGTGGAGAAGAAGCACTGGAACCTGTGTCGCATTTTTCTTCAGTGTAATTGACACGAGGTGACGCCTTTATATTTTTCGCCCTGCTTCCAACACCATATCCCAAAATGGAAGGAACAAGGATCATCAGTAGAACGGACCAAAAACCTCCCTTACTAGCAAACTAACCTCTCATGGCCTATCAAAACTATCAAAAACTCAATGCTATTACTATTTCAGCCTATTTAATCTCAGTAAAATCAAGAGTCTACTCATTGCTGGCCAAGTTAGTAGTTTTATTCTAGCTAACCTGATGAACATATTTTTTATTTTCAAGTAAGAAACTCTGATTTCTACATCTAGGAAAAAGAGGAAAATGAGACCGTGCTTCAAATGGATTCATGGATGACATACCTTGCACCAAAACGAAGAGTGGACAGACTCTCTGATGCATTAAAAGCACTGGGGGAGCAACAACAGAGTAATGCAGTTCTAGCATTTCCTCCCTGTGAATGAGAAATACCATCTGGGATACTGATTTGCTCAATAATGGGTATGATTTGATAGATTATGAGGGGGGAGTAGGGGAACTAACAAGTGCATCCTGAAGAATTCGAGTGAGCTTGGAATCACGATAAGGGATATGGCTTGCTTTTCCTTGCAATCCACATGTAAGAGAATTTATTACATTCCCAAGAGCAGACAAGGACTTATTTATGGTCTTAGCTTCTTCTAGAACTCTTCCCTCAGCACCTGTTTTCTCCACTTTCTCAGACCCCGCCAAGTCCACAAGAATTAGTTTTCCGTACCTCATCCTGTTTACAATCTCAGTGTTTAAGAATGATTTATAAGCAATACCAAAGTGATATAGGAAGAATCAATACCTTTTATCTCTGGAAATTTCTTGCTGGATTGTGAATATATAAACACAATGACTTCTGCTACTGGCCACATTCATTTCTACATTTTTTATGTTTAGGATGGTTGCAGAACGCAAGTGGCCTTCCTACCTCTACTTTTCCTTCCTCAAGAAAACAGGGAATTTACCTTAATCTATTATGTATTTTTAACTACAAAACAAAAATAGTGAATAAAGAACTAAAGGATTCAAAGCAGGATACGGGTCTCTCCAACTGCTCGGTTAGCTATCCCCCTCTACATATTTGACATCAGAATTAGAAGCCAAAATACTTAGTATCAAACCGAAAAATGCTACTCAAGATGTTCTTTTCTTACAGATAGGCTTTGCAAAGCTTCAGCAGGGTCCAGTACAGTGATCTGAAGGAAAAACTTAAACAGTCTTATTAGTACTATATGACATCAATTGAATAAGAATAAAAAAATACTAAATGATTCCAATCTACTCTACTTGCTGAATCAGCTCATATATTGCCTCGCCTGATGCTCAAATGTTACAACCTGAAGAAGAGCGGCCTTAGCTGCTTTAACTTAAAGCATGAGCACATATGTATGCATGTGCTCAAGCTTATTGTGTACCTATGTTATTGAATGTGAGGACATAGGTAGGATTCAAGTTTCAAAATTGAATTTAGCAACTTAGCAGAAATTACATTCTAAGTTAGTCTTATACAGAACATATATCTAATTGTGGACAACAAAGTAACTTCGGAATGAAAAAGAATAATTAGAAAGAAATGAGACATAGAATTCCCAGGAAAACAGCTCACCTCTGTTACACCAGGTAAAATTATTCCTCGGGATTTACTCTCCTTAATCTGTATATTGTCTTTTGATAAATCAAAAAGGTCCCTATATAAACATCCCAATTCACATCAAAACTAGCTTTTGCATCAAAGTTAAGAAAATTGCCAGTCAGAAACCACTAGAATACACCCCAAGTACAATTATAGGAAAAAAAATTACTTGCTTTTTCTATGCATACCTTACTTTTTCCATGTAGATTTCAACCTGGATAAGTCACAAACAAAATCAGAAAAATAACTTATTATAACCAGCTGATTTTGCAGTCAGATACTGGGGTTAATTAGTGTCTCGGTACCATTGACAATTTGATTGAATATGTCATGTCTTCATCTGAAGGATTCAAGGAATCAAAAAGTCCTTTTACAACTCTTGGAAGCAGTCCCTTCTTCTGTTCATCACATTCTAGTATACCAGGTCCCTGCTTCAGAAAAGCAGTCATTATAACGCTGCATTTTAGGCTCTATAAGATCATTTTAGGACACTTCTAACGTGATAATAGTTCACCTCTATACTATATGTCTTCCCAGCTCCGGTCTGCAATTGATTGTAGAAAAACAAAACCTTAATTTGAGTTAAAGGAAAAATGAATTCATGAATTATGTTGGCAAGTTCTTTTGAAAATAAAAGACTGAGTATTAACAATGGTGGCCGCCCCTCCTAATGGAAAACCATATGTAGCCTATTCTCTTAAGCCAATCATAAAAACTAAAGATTAACAGCCCAATAGGAGTTTCCTGAATATCCTTAAGATTCTCTTCGTAATTAGAAGCTCAACTCACTAAAAAGAGCAGAACTGTAAATTTAACAGCATTGGAGATCTTGAAAAATTTCTTCACTAAATATTTAGAAGGGGAAATGCTTAGTTTTTGCATCACGTGTCCTTTCCTTACTTCCAGATTAGCTAGCATGAAATTCCACATGGAGACACTGTGAAATAACAGTTCAAATACTTCATGCGTTTCATCTACACATTACATTTTTTTCCCTTCAAATCCAACCAGTTTTAATTGACAGGAGGCATTTCTTGGCTAATGCTAGGGATCATATAGTTCAGTGAATGATGCAATATATCTTACATTTTTCACAATCCCCGACACACACATAGCTGATATTTTTGAGGAGAAAAACTACACATATATTCTAGCATGCATGATTGGTAATTATCTGTGATACTTGGAGATATGTATATATATACTTTTAAAAGTTTAACACAGAAGAAAAAAGCTTATGGCAAATCAGGGACACGTTACGGTATCTTACCTGGCCATAAGTGATAACAGTCCCATTAATTGCATTAACAGCATCTGTTTCATTGATGGAAATACATATAGAATCGAAAGCATGATATCAAGAAAAAATAAATCTATAGTTCAGGCAAGTGTCATTTTCTCAAACTTCATTGTTAAGAAACATTCCATATTTTTTTAAAGAAACTGTGGGACCATACAGACATATATTAGCATTAAACAAACTGTAACGATAAAAAAATTCATCTAACCGAAGTTGATGCACTATTTGGCTCAGAGGAAGTCGTCATTTCATAAGGAAGCAAAAGCCATTGAAATTAAGGAAGATTTGAATCTTTGCATTACATTGACACATAAAATTGAAGTAAGAATTCTGAACTTGAACCTCTAACTATGGGAAGTGCTAGGAACTGATAGACATCAGCTTGCTCGGATTTCTCATAGAACACTCTATCAAAGCTAAACGTGAATTCTTCATCCTTCTCGTCCTGACCAAAGTTAATTCAAATTTATAAGGCAATCCATCTTAATTTGTAATGCACTCTTTGTTTTTGAGTGATGAATTTCACAGCTCTAAAGTAAATAATGGAAAAAAAAAAAAACCACTAATAGATGCCTAATCTGACATCAAAACCTTGAAAATGAAACTTTTGGTGTCTATGCACCGAATGCAGATAGAATCATCGTCATTTGACTTCTCTTTTGAAGTCGAAGGCCTGAAGCGTGCACAAATAGTAATATTGGACATGATTCTTCACCGTAGGAAGTGCTTTACCGCAAGTGTTGATCTAAACCTGTTAGTGAAAGAGATCAAAACACACATGAAATACCAGTAAAAGATTTAGAGATCTACGTTGTTTTCCTGGTAGCTTCTAATGTTTGGTTGCTCGGAAAGTTTATGAAAAAAAAAAGGAATGCAAAATCGAAACAAGAAATTTTGAAGCTATCAGGTTTTTCAAATCGAACATTCGCATCAAATTTGCAATTCATTTTCCTTCATTTTCATTGTATCAAAAGACAGCACATGTCCGTAGTGGAATATCTCGAAGCTTCCTAGTTGCTACATAGCCTTTTCAAATGGAATCAAAAGTTAATTTGAGGATATACTAACAGAGACACTTGTTTGGAGGTTGAATTATTGTGATTAAGCATGAGGAAATCTCAGAATGTTAAGCCTTTTTTCCTACATTTTTCTCGGCAACCAAACAGCAAGAAATAAGAAAATTAATCAAAAAGCCAAAATAAAGGTCGTACCGATGGCGATGAACTTTGAACTGAGAGCCTGCTCGCAGTGAAATGAAGTTTGCGTGATATTTAGATGGCGGGAAATGAAATAAAAGGCCAAAATCTCTCTCTTCGTTTCGTTCCTTTGGTTGGGTTGAGACGAGGAACGGAGAAAATAGAATTGTCGCCCGGGCCAGCGGGGAATTGATGACAGTTATAGTGGGCCTATACATCTGGGTTATGTCATTGTTTTTATTATAGCCCAATTAACGTCTCTCTCTCTCTCTCTCTCTTGACTGGACCAATCTTCGTGTCTATGATATTGATTAGAGCTGTCCTTAATATGTTTTGGATATTTCAAGGGGCAAAAAAGTTAAAATGAAAAGAAATATAAGATAATAGACAAGAATGAGAGATTAAGTCACGTAATATGAATATTTAAATATTTATATGATTCTTTAAATTGAGAAAAGTCTGAAATATTCATAAATGAACAAATAAAGATTTTTTTTTCTTGCAAAAAAGAAAACAAAGTGTAATATCTTATTTTTCATAAAATATTTTTGTGAAGACAAAAATTTTAACTAGAACATTATATTTGATTTTATTTTATAATAATTTATACTGATCAAATGAGATTATATAAAGTATGTAAAAATTTAATTAGTAATAATTCATAAAACTAGAAATAGAAATTTATTGAAATAAAAATTAATATTTAATTTTAGTAATAAAAATTAGAAATATTTTATTTAAAAAGATATTCATAAAAAGATGTTTATGAAGAGATAATTATAAAAAATATTTATGAATTAATTATTATTTTAATATAAAAATATAAAATTAATTATTACTTTGATTTTTTAAAAAAAAATTAACCGATGCAACTTGATACAACGTGCATCATACAAACGACTATAAATTAAGAAAGGGAGGTTGAACGTTAGAAACAAAAAAAAGATATGAAAGAGTAAGTGAAGTGCTGGTACAATAGCAGCAAACGTGAATCGAGAAGAAAGAGAGAGAAAAAGAAAGAAGAAGATAGAGAGAGATAGAAAGAAAGAGAGAGAAAAACAAGGAGAAGAAAGAAAAAAAAAAGAAAGAAAAAAACAAAATTTATATCAAGTAGGATCTGAACTCTATTTTTAAAACAAAATCATGATTTTCATTGTATTTATACGCTTTATTAGTTAATTTATTATTTTAATATTCAATACGTATTATTATTCTTTAAATTTATTACGATATGTAATGTTATGAAAATTCGATATTTGTTTAGTTTTGAAATATTTATGATATTTAACAAAATTTAAAATTATTATAATTTGAATGTTGACTTTTTCATAGGACCAATATAATAAATTAAAATATCACTCAAAGCTTAAGTTAAATAAATATTTTAGTTATATTAAGTAATAAATATATGTACTTGATTTACATGGACTCTCTTATATTTACCTTGGTTTTGGAGTAATTTTATGACATTTATTTTAACTTATATTTACTTTGCTTTGGGAGTAATTTTATGACCTTTATTTTGACCCTTACAACAAAAGAATTTTTGTGCAATGAATGCACTATTAGGATCAGGACAAAATATGAATCATGATAAGGACCTGACAAAATATGAATTATAATGATGACCTGACAAACTATGGATTGTGATGTGGACTATTAAGAGAATTATTAAATTAATTTTAAATCATAATTGGTTCCTAAAATAATTGACATTTAAATTTAATTATTATAAGTTTTATGAGTTTTATTTAGTAGCCATGATTTATTTATATTATGAATTTATTTGTGACATATTAGTGGTTTGTATTTCTTATGTTTGTGTGTGATGACAAGCAAATGATTCATGAAAAAGTTTGCACCTAACCGTTGAGAGCCAGAATGATGGATTTCTTTTTTTGTTACCTGGCTAATTAGTGTGAGTATGTCTGACTTTATTGTCACAATGTTAAAGTAACACCAGAGATATGGTAGATTCCTTATGGACGTGAAGGTTTTTGATTAAAATATGAGACAAACAAACATGAAAAGAAAGAGTAAAGTAAATGGTGGATTCCATGTGATAAAAAACTTGCTTGTTAATGTTTGTCAATATTTGAAAATTGTTTACTAAGGTTTGGGAAACTTGCTGATTTTTTATGATGTTTTTTTTTTTTTTTTTATGATGTTAATATATAAAGTTGTATGACATGATTTATTTAGTAATTATTCTAAAATTTTTGTTATTTTTGTCATACTTGGGTTGCCATGAGATTTTCTATATATATTATACAACTGAAACTCACCATGTGTTTTCAAATATTTTTATAAATGTTTATTTCGTATTGAGAGTTTCCAATTTTTACTCTATATTCATGGTGTTTTCATATTAGCACATAATACACTATGGTCACTATCGTTTAAACATAATTTATTGTTCTAAGGAAGGAGGATATATATATATCACTCTATATTCATGGTATTTTCATATCAGCACATAATGCACTATGGTCACCATCGTTTAGATCGTTTAAACATAATTTATTGTTCTAAGGAAGGAGGATATATATATATATATATAGAGAGAGAGAGAGAGAGAATTATAGAAATATGCATATATCAACTTGAGTAAACCTTATAACTATTGTGTAATGTTAATTTAAAAAATTATGAATGTGTATTATAACTTTTTGTTATCTTATATCGATGTATATTTTTTTTTATATTTTTTATTTCAATTTTAATTTCTATATGTAAATATATAGTAAGAGAAAATTCACTGGCATTATTGTTATGGTCATGTCTATAACTATTAATTGTAAGGAGGTTACACAAAACATGTATGTATATTTTTTTTAAGTCCTCAAACTCTTTGATTGTGGGATTAATTTCTACTAGATTTTATACTCATGCGATGCATGAGATAAATAAAAATTAAATGATAAAAAAACTATAATTATAAATAATTTTTTATTTAAAAAATATATAATAATTCATCAAGAGAAATAATATTTATAAGTTTAGTTTAAAAATACATAAAATATATTTGTTATTATATTTTCATGAAAGGATTTCACGTCAATATAAATACTAAAGAATTTAAATATAAAATAATATAAAAAACATTTATAAAAAATATAAACAAAAATATTTATCTTTTAAATGTACAATTTAATCTAATAATTTTATAAAAAAATTAATAAACTAACTTTACTAAAAATTACATATAAGTTATTTTAATTTATGTTTATATAACAAAAAAGAAATAAGTTAAGTAATAAATCACTTCTATTTCATTAAAATAAATTTCAAAAAATAAGTTATATAAACTCTGCTTAAGCAATTACTTAGGCAACTAAATATAATTTTTTAAAAGGCTTAACTTTTTTTTAGTTTGACCTATGAGAATACTAACTTTCACCATAGGCAAAATCCTTCTCAAATGATAAGGTAAGATTTCACTGTCCATGTAAGATTCTAATATTAAATTCACATAAATGTTAAAAAAATAAAGTAATATTAAATTAAATAAAAAGTAAATATTAATTTAAGAAGATGAACTCTTTATAATCGAAATTTTATTAAATTATTAATCAATAATAATATCTTTTTATTAGCATATCGAAGACTCATGACAATTAGATAAAATTTGAAAACAAAATTTGTAGCATTGATTAATTTCCTCTTTTGTCAAAATTAATTTAAAATTAATGTAAACAGTAAAAACTTACCATAATTCTTACTGTGAGAGATCACCGGGATAGATTAATACCAAATCATAATTGTAACCCCTTATAAAATAATAGTTCTAAATATATCTATAATAATATTATCAATGAATTTATTCTATAAAAATTTACAGACAAAAATTAAAATTGAAACCAATAATATATAAAAGGAAATAAGTATTGCTACATGATAACCCAAAGTTGTAATACACTTTTATAACTTTTCAAATTAACATCAAACACCAGTCATAATATTTGCTTAGAAGTAGATATACACATATTTCTAATAATTATATCATCCTCCTTTAGAACAAGAATTTATGCTTAATCGACAGAAGGATGATGACCACAATGCATCCCGTACTAGTTTGAAAACACCATGAATAGAGTGAGAATTGAAAATTATCAGTAGAAAATGAACAGTTATAAAAAAAATATTTGAAAACACATGATAAATTTCGGCTATGTAAAATACACAGAAAATCACATGACAATCCAAGTATGACAAGAGCAACACAATTTCAGCATAACAGAACGAATGCTAAATAAATTGTACAATGCAGCCTTATGTATTAACATCAACAAGTTTCTCAATATCAACAAACAAGTACCAATCATTAGCAATATCAGCAAGCAAGTTCCTCATAACAAGGAATCAACCATTTACTTTACTTTTTATTTCCATGTGTGCTTGTTTCACATTTTACTCGAAAACCTTCATTTTCATAAGGAATCCACCATATCTCTAGTGTTACTTTAACATCATAACAACAAAGTCACATATACTCACACTAACCATGCACGTAACATAAAAGGAAATTCATCCCTTTACTTTTTAACGGTTATGTGTAACTTTTTTCATGAATCACTTACTTGTCATCACACATAAACATAAGCAATACAAACCATCAATATATCACAAATAAATTCATCATGAAAATAATCATGTTAATTAAATAAAACTCACAAAACTTAGAATCATTAAATTTATATGTCAATTCTTCAAGGGACCAATTATGATTTAAAATTAATTTAATAATTCTCTTAATAGTTTTCATCATAGTCCATAATTGTCTAGTTCTCATCATAGTCCATAGTTTGTCAGGTCATCATCATGATTTATAGTTTGTCTTGGTCCTGATAATGCATTCATTGCACAAAAGTCATTTTGTTGCAAAGGTCAAAATAAAGGTCATAAAATTACTCATAAGCCAAGGTAAATATAAGTCAGAATAAAAGGTCATAAAATTACTCCAAAGTCAAGGTAAATATAAGAGAGTCCATGTAAATCAAGTTGATATATTTATTACTCAATATAATTAAAATATTTATTTAATTTAAGCGTTGAGTGATATTTTAATTTATTATATTAGTCCAAAGAAAAAGTCAACATTCAAATTATAATAATTATAAATTTGTCAAATATCATAAATATTTCAAAATTAAGTAAATATCAAATTTTCATAATATTACGTATACATAATAAATTTAACAAGAATAACAATATATACAAAATATTAAAATAATGAATAAACTAAAAATATATAAAACATACTAAAAATTATAATTATATTTTTAAAAGAGAATTCAGATCATACCTCTTACAAAAAAAAACAAAATTCTTCTTTCCTCATTATCTTTTCTCTCTCACTCATTCTTTCCTCATTCTCTTTTCTTTCTCTCCTCCTCTTCTACATTTTCTCTCTTTGGCTGACAGCAACTCACTTCTTTCACTTTGTTTTTCACGTAATCTTCAATTTCCCACCTCACTTTTTATTAGGGATGTCAAAGCAGGAATTGATCTTCGATTGAGGCTACGGACCATTTTAAGCCTACCATTTGAAGTAAATATAAATTTCGGTAGTATTTTTCTTCAAATTTCAAACCCATTTCATTTAGCCTTATGTAGTGTTAAAAAAAAACGGTTTCCACAATTCGAATTCGGTATGTAAGTAAATTCGGTAACATTTTGCTAGTCCATCCCGTCTATTTTATCGGGTTATTCGGGCCGACCCATCGAGCTTGACCCATTTTGACATCCTTACTTTTTATAGCCAAACCAAATGGACTTGGATGATGTCATATTAATGATGTAAATGAGTTAATCTAATGGATGGGATTAATGGGTGTGTTGCACCCATTCTGGAGGTGCAACGTAGCACCTTTCTTTATTTTTTTTAAATCAAAGTAATTACTTTTAGATTTTTATATTAAAAAAATAATTAATTTATAAATATATTCTTATAATTATCTCTTTATAAATATATTTTTATGAATATTTTATTAAATAAAATACTTCTAATATTTATTATTAAGATTGAATGTTATTTTTTTATTTTAATAAATTTATATTTCTAATTTTATAAACTATTACTAATTAAATTCTTACATATTTTACTTAATCTCTTTAATCAGTATCAATTATTGTAAAGTAAAATCAAATATAATGTTTTAATTTAATTCTTCACAAAAATAATTTATGAAAAATAGGATATTACAATAATCACATATTAATATTGGGTGGTTTGGTATTCAAGGGAGAATAAGAAAATTCAGTCTTTTTCATCTAATTATTAGAGTGTTATTTTATATTTTTTATTAAAATAATGTTTTATATTCCATATAAAAAATTGTTTCTTTTATTTTTAAAATCTATTTAATTGAATTATTTTATTTTATTTTAAAAATTAAACATGTGAATTGAATTATAAGAATAAGAAGAATAATATTTTTATATAGAAAATCAATTGGTTCTCACAACCTTCACTTTCAATTCTAATTTGAATTTAATTAGAGTTTTTTTTTTATTTACATAGATGACCAAATCACCCAAAATAAATTTCAAATATATCAAAAAAAATAATTTCAAATCAAATTTGGATAAAATAAAACTAATTGTAATTATTTATGATTATAACATAATTAATTATATGTCAATTCAAATATGTGTTACCACGTAAACAAAAGTAGTAAGAATTATATATAAATTACATATACTTACCAACTATAAGCAAAAAAAAAAAAAAACTTCTTTAACCATGTTGTCGTTGGTGGTCTGTAGCAACATCACTTTCATCAGTTCAAATGTGCCTCCACTTGCAGGCACTAAGTAGAAACAACAAGAATAGGGACCTGTTCATGGCATGATTAGGGGTGGAAACATGTCAAGTCAAGTCAGGCTTTGCCTTAAATAGGCTTGACCTACATCCCAATTATAATACTTGAGTCTGGCCCGTGAGCCTATAATTGACCGATTTTTAATGCATGGCCAAACACTTTTTTAAAGTCTGACCTAACCTAAGAGTTTATTTAAATACCTACTTTGTAATGAGACATTTAAATAGGTTAACAGACCTACCTTTAAATAAACTAACAAACATGTACATAGGCTAATATGTCTATTTTTAAATATATCAACATGTCTTTATATAGGCTAACAAACTTATATTTAAATAGGTCAACATGCCTTTACATAAGCTAATAGACTTAAGCCTTGAAATAAGTCAATTGACATATTCAAAGCCAATAAGCCTTTGTTATAACTTAACACTCACATTCTAATTTTATAGATGTTTACTACTTTTTTACTCTAGTTTTTAGTTGATGTGAGACTTTAAGATATACCAAGTTTCAAAATTTTGTAACTTGATATATCTCCAAGTCTCACATCGACCAAAGACCAGAGCAAGAAAGTAATGAGCATCTGTAAAAGTAGGAGGTGAATGTTAATTTATTATTTTCATTTTAATAAACATATTACATGAAATATATTGATAAATATGTTATTTTTATTCTAACTTACTAACTTAGGTTTTAATTACTAATTTTTATTAAAATATAATTAAAAAATATATTAATATATTATAATAAATTTATAATTATAATTATAATTATAATTTATATTTTATAATTATTATAATAATATATATTATATTATATATAGTTTAAAGGCAGTGCAGCTTTGTCGGAGCTAACAGTCTATTAGAAGCTTGAGGTCTAGTTTTTTTAGTTAAATAGGTTTATAAAAAAATATTGACTTAATTTGTTTAGTAAACAGGTCAGATCTCAGGCAGGCCAGACCATAGGCCCCTAACAGACAATCTGACATATTTCTACCCCTAGGCATGATGGGTTCCCTACATGTGATAGAGCTTCAACTTGTGTCCTTCATATTGGTTTTCTCTGTAAATGGCCTTGTCCCACCACTCCTTGATCTAGTGATCCCTGCCATTGCCTATGCTTACATCTTGACACCACAGAGCATCCATCTTTCCCCAAATCCTCCAAAACTTAGATTTGGTCTGATGTAGTAGATATCACTCATCATTCTCCTCATCAAATGTTTCAATATTTAATGGTTTTATCCCCGCAGCACATAGCACCCGCCTTTGTAGTGGTGGTCAAACTTGAATGCTACAATGGCTTGGTGCTCTAGTGACAGTGGGAATCGTATGGGTGGTCTCCTCCTATGTCACTTAATAGAACGATGGGATGTTGCATAGGCGGTTCGAGGTGAGGAGTTCTAAGGAGTTGAGCGGGTGAGTTCCTCTACCATCCCTATGCCCCTCTACCACTGTCGTAATTTCTTCAATTTTTTGTTCCATATCCACTGAAATGTGTGGAGCATTAGACATTTTTACCAAGAACAAAGAAAAAAAGTTCTTCAGAGACCCATAAAGAGAATAATGGAAATGAAAGTACATTAACGCTAAACTTGGAGAGAAACACAACTCTACATATTTCATAGAAGAAGTTCTTCCAGAAAGAGAATAATAGTTATCACAAGAGAAGTTTTTCGGGGACTTAGAAAACAGTTATTTTGCTTCTTATCTTAATTTTTTTTCATTTTTGTTTTTTTATTTTGTTTTCTGTTTATTGATTTTTTTAAAAAAATTATTATTAGGTTTTTGTATATGTACCATCAAATCATATATAGCAAAAAAATTGACTTATCATATGACATTTGATGAAAGTTTAACTATTTTAGATGACACATGTTAATAAATTAAATGATGTAATTATTGATTGAGATTACACATGATAATTTTCTAGTTATATATTTTATTTTTCTATGTTATATTAATGATTGATGATTCGAAGGCTTTTGCTTTTGTCTCAAATACTTCTGTTTTGAATCCTTACACTCCAAATAATCCATGGTCCATACATTAAATTCTCAGTTTGAGAACTGGGTAATACCTTGTGATTAAGCATCAAGCATGCACGTATAACGTATTTGAGACGTTCAAGTGTGCTCTTCCCATGCAATAGTTTGGGAGATGAAAACAATCTTAATAAGCAATACCTCGCATTATTGCGTTCAACCTTCACATTATGTCATTATCACACAACTTCATGAAAGGCTGCAAAAATTTTGGGGCTAACATTTTAATAAGCGTGGATTAAAATAGTAACTAATTTTTTAAAACTTGAATTAATTGCATATTATATATTATGGAGCATTTATTGTTGTAATATATTTGTGACCAATCTTGTTATTGAGTTATTATAAATAATTAAATTTATGTAGATAATGTTGTTTGAAGTTTATTGACCTTGTGATGAGTTTTTTATGATGAATAAATCAATCTCATATTGTTATTATAATGAGAGATTTTATTTTCATGTTATATATATTGTGGTTTCTATATTAAAACTACAAAGGTTTTGAGCATAATGAAGATAATTTATCTTTGTTTTTTTTTCACACACACACCATTTTAGGATTTTTGACCAAACTACCCTAAAGGGTAAAAATATTTACCACAATGTCATTGTTTCTAAACTATTTATCAGAATGTTAACGTTTTGGGCATGGTGGCATTTTTTAATCTTTATTAGGCCACGTGAGATACGCCAGTATGATTGACGTATCCACGTGGGATACGCCAGTACAGTTAGAGTATCCACGTGGGATACGTTAGAGCGGTTGGCGTATTGATGTATATGTACTACATTTTATTAAATTTGCTTAATTTGAGATGACTGTATATATATGTACCAGAATTTTCTATTATACTTATGCATCTTATACGTGTTTTGTTGATATAAAATTTAATATATATAAATATGTTTCATTATACAGGATGAATTATTTTTGGGAACGTCTATTTTTTAGGAGAAATTCTGTCAAAATTTTTATAGAATCAGAATGTTTAAACTATTAAAGTTAATTGTTCTGTTATGTTCGCTTGGCTAGTATTCTAACCCATCAATTTAAAGTGTAAAGTTTGATTACAATACGTTAAGGGTGCTCACTGTCAGATTTAGTTAAGTTTAACTTCATAATTTCATAAACTCAATTTTCTAAACCTGAGCTCGCCTTATATTTAATTAAGTCGAATATTTTAAGCCTGAGTAACTATGTCAAAACGGGTCGTCCCAACCCATTCGGGCCAGTTTCAACCGATTCGGGGTCAAGCCCAGCCCATTCGAGTTAGTCCCAACCCATTCGAGGTCAGGCCCAACCCATTTGGGCATGTGTCTCAGCTTATCAGTCGGGATTAAGTCGATCCGGGTTAGGCCCATCCCATTTCGTAATCTGGTCCCCATCGAATCATTCGGGCCTATCCCAACTCATTCGGGGTCAGACCCAACCCATTTTGTAACAGGCCACGTAATGGGATACGACAGAGCGGTTGTCGTATCCACGTGGGATACGCCAGTACGGTTGACATATTCACGTGAAATACGCTAACCGCTCTGGCGTATTCCATGTGGAATCGCCAACCGTACTGGCATATCTCACGTGATCGTCAACCGTACAGATGTATCTCACGCGTTCAATAAAAATTAAAATATGTCACTGTGATTAAAACGATGATATTCTAATAAATAATTTAAAAACAATGACATTTTGATAAATATTTTTACCTTTTAGGGCAATTTAAAATCCCACCATTTTATGATTACGTTTTGCGCATAACGAGAATAATTTATCTTTTTATTCACACATGCACCATTTCATGGTTGTTCTTTTAAGATCGGTTATAGTAGTTTCACGTTTGCTCTTTTCAAGTAACTTTATAATCTAATATTTAAATATATTATATTTTGTACATGTGATAATTTAAGTTTGATTTATAAATTTTGATATGTGTTAATTTATTTTGAATAAAAAAAATCTATCATAACATCCCTTCTAAGAAAAGCAAAGAATCTCTTCCAAAGGGCTTCAACTTTTCACTTACTTGCAAGTTTAAACTTGTATATTCTTAGCCCGCAATGAGATTAAGCAATTTCTTCAACCCATTGATACACCATATCACTCTTTCCACATATTTATCACCGGATAAAAATTTAGCTGATGGACCAGAGTGAACTCCATCTTCAACATTTGGGGATCTGTTATAAGCTCTATCATTTCATCATGAAAGCTCTGTCTTCACAAGCTTTGAAGACGGTGACTTTGGGGCAACCTTCACATTACGGTTCAAGTTCAACTGGGGCTACAATAAGAGGTTATAGTTCTAAAACAGACGAAGTGGTGCGGGCAGAGACACCATGTGAAGGTGATGGTGACAAGGAGCTCTTTGATGATTCTATTTCTCCAGCAATAGTGCATGCTGAAGAGAAGAATAATCCATGCAGGAACATTGATGAGATGGCGGGAGAGAATGTACCTGCAAGTTTACCTCAAGCTCCAAAGAAAATGGTTAGCATAAATGACAACGTGGAGGAGATCATTTTACCAAGTAAGATGAAGAGGAGCAAGTCCTTCCAAAAATCAAATTCCCTGGATCAAGAAGAAAATCCAAAGCCTCTGCGATCAATTCTGAAAGTTGGTTCTAATCTCAATGACAAATCAAACTCAATTTGTTAATTTCGTTTGTAATGTTAATGTTATGAAACTGCAGGCGACAAGCCAGTGTGTGTATTGTGAATCACTTTGTGCATTGAAAATTCCACAACTAGTTTCTTGCTTATACTGGTTTTTCTTCTTCTTTTCGATACATGTATATTTCTCTTCTATTTTATTTTGTTTTTACAAAGGTAATTACTTAATAATTAATAATTAATAATATAAACAAAGCAGAGTAAGGGAGGGTTGAAAAAGAAAATAAAACGATTCCACCAAACAATTACATTTTACATACATAATCTGTGCAAGTCTTTAAATCCCATGCGGTTGCGTGACACTAATTACGGATTGGTTCAGTAAGTCTTGATTACATAGTTACTAATTGTGACCTAAAATTGCTCGCAAGAAAAAGAAACTAGTCATAGAGAGGAAGAGGAGAGAAGAAGGGATAACAAGACAAAGTTTTTCGTTTTGTTTGTTTTTCCTGAATGGATCTGGTTTCTAAATGAATAGGTCCGACTTGAGAGTTGGGACTGAAGCAGGTGACGAGTAAAACCCAACCCAACAACTTCAACTCTTGCCCAAAAAATCAGCCTCGTCAATGGATTCATGACTCGAGACAATTATGATTGTTATCCACAAAACCCCCCCCAAAAAAATGATTATTAACCAATCTAGTATTTTATAACTTAATTCGGTTTATGATTTTTTTTAATTTATTAAGTAAGAATTGGTTTTTTTTTAATTGCTTGATGACATTGTTAGAATTAAGGGTAGAAATTGACTAAGTTAAACTTTATTTAAATAAATTTCGACATATTTTGTAACATTTTAACTTGAGTTTGACTTGTTATTAATTATAAATTTTTTTAATATTTGATTTGATTTATTTATACAAATATAAAAGTCTGACCAAACTTAAAACTTTATTTAAAAACTTTATTTAAAAACTTATATTATAAGATGACTTTCATATAAGTTAATAAACTAAAACTTTTTAATTTTTAATTGGATTCAACTTTTAATACAATTATTATATTCTATATAAATATATTATACTAATATATAACTGGTAAATTATATAAGTATTACAAATTCATAATTATATATAAATATTAAATAAATAAGTCAGTTAGTAGATTAAATAATTTTTTCAAAAGTCTAAAACTTAACATGCATAATTAAATTAGTTTTTCAAAAATTTAAACTCAACTTATTTGTTTAATAAATTAGGCTTATATAAATTAAAAATAAATTAAGTCGTAAGCTCTCATGAATCATTTTTCTATTCTTACTATCTTTAGTTGTGATCTTCTTACGAGAGGTGTTATTAATTTTTAGGACTAGCTCCTCTTACAAAAAAAAAAATTTTTTTTACATAAATTTAATTTAATTAAAATTGATATAATTTGATTTTAGTTTTAATTATTAAGATTAACGATTTTATCATTATTAATTTAGTCATTTAATATATTTTAATTAAAAATAATAAAATAAATTATTAATACAAAATCAGTTTAATTAATCTGTTATATGTCTCAAATAGAAAAATTAATTTTCATCTCTTTTACTAAAAAATTTTTAATATAAAAATTAATTTATAAATCAAATAAAATTAATTTAATTTAAATCTAATCAAATCATTTTTTTCTTGTTCAACATAAAAGGTCCAACCAATCAATTTAATATTTAGTCATTTCAAAATTCAAATACAATAAATAACCTGAATCACTAGTAGTAAATATTCAATACTATGTACTTAGTCGTCGTTGTGATTGTGCGAAAGTGAAGGGTACAGTGCTCGTTTAAATGAGTTTTTAAAATAAATATTTTTTAAATAAATTTGATTTTTTTAAAAATAAATATTATTTTATGTTTAGATATAATATTATAAAAGTATTTTTAAAATATTTGAATAAATTTTTATATTATAAAAAAATATTTTTTAAGAAATATCAAATTTAATTTTTTAAAAAATATAATTTATATTTAAAAAAAATCACTCAAAAATGTTAAAAATGAACAAAATTATTTACTTTTTTTAATTTTTTTTAATCATATTCACAGAAAAAAGAAAGACAGTGAAGAAGGGTATATATGGAGACTGAAGAGACCAAAAAGGTCCAAAATGGGTGTTGCTGGCCCTGGCTGCTTCGCTTACTCTGGTACAAGTTGCTTGTCCAGTTACACTCAAAACCTTCGCTTTTCCTCCTCCATCTCTCTCCCTTTCTCCAACCAATCACAATCCCTCTCTTTTCTCTCCTGCCCCAAACCCCTCACTCTCAATCTCAATCTCCATCTCAAACTCAAACTCATGTCTCAACATCTGAGCCCCATTTGTGGGAACGTTGAACATATGCTTACTCCTCAGGAACACCATGATTCTTCCCTCGTCGATTATCATCGCGTTGATCAACAACTCCTGCAGAACATGGCTTACGATGCTCTTGTTTGGAGCTCTCTCCATGGCCTCCTTGTTGGCGATAAATCTGTTCAGGTCAATCTACTACCTCTTTTTTATTTCTTTTTTTTTTAATTGAATTCCATTGCTTATTACTTATTACACCCTATCAAACCAAATTCGTTTTTGCTATTAGAATGTTCCTACATCCTTGTTACATAAATATATGTCTGAAGAAACAAACACTCCCATTTTAATCATTATTTTGTTGTGAGAAATGCAACCCAATTGAATTGAAAGTTTTGATATTATGTTCTCAAATACTTGGATTGTGGATTAGATAAAGATAAAGAAGGAATAATTTTAACATCTATTGGAATATTCTCTGTCTTGGTATGATATCACTTTTAGAAGTACGATAAGCATTGGCATATCAAAATTGGAGATTGTTATTTATATGGCTACCTTGTTAAGCATTTGAATTTGATGTCGACAATCAATGCGTTTTGAATTATAGAGATCGGGAAGCGTTCCTGGTGTGGGCTTGGTGCACGCCCCATTTGCCTTATTACCCAAGTCATTTCCTGAAAGTCATTGGAGGCAAGCTTGTGAGTTAGCCCCTATATTTAATGAACTTGTTGATCGCGTGAGTTTGGATGGAAAATTTCTCCAGGAATCTCTCTCCAGGTAAGCTACCTGCAAAATCTGTATAATTGCCTGTTGTTATACTATGCAATCAAGTGGGTCAACTTGATTTTTGGTACCAGTAAAAAAGGGGTGTGTTAAAATTTTCATCCAGCTAGATATATTTTGGTATGTCGTATCAATAGATGTTTTACTATATTCACTGGTTCTTGCAGTCATTTTTCGACTTCAGCTTTCAATAATTACTTGAACTAGATGTCATGAGCACTTACATTCACTTGGAATCTGAGTGAACTTCTTCAATTTTTAGCCCTCTATATTTTGTTCTGTCACATATTTTGTAGTTACCTTTAACCACCTAAAAAATTGTTTTGTTTTTAAACTCAGTTTAATTTATGCTTTTAATTGGATATAATGTATCTGTTCATCTCAATGCAGAACTAAGAAAGTGGATGAATTTACCTCTAGACTTTTAGATATTCATTCCAAGATGCTAGAGATTAACAAAAAAGAGGTAAGTGTATATTACTAGGACATTTGTACCAAAAGTATTATGAGAGGATCATTTTTAGTGCTCACTCTAGTTATGTTATTAGTTCAAACTGATTAACAGTCGTTTAAAAAATTGTTTCATGAGAACTCAGTTGAAGCTCTTATTCTATGTTGCAAGAGACAGAGTTGAATTATTTTAGTACATGACTACATGTTTGTTTTTCACAACATGTTATATAGAAAACAGAAATCCTACATGTAAATCATCTTTACTCTAGTAAATGATTGAGGGTAAAGATTTAAAATGTTCTTCTTGATAAAGTAAGTCAAAGGGATTTACTGATATTATTTTTGCTCTTGCCATAATTTTAATAGGATATACGCTTGAAATTACATCGTTCAGATTATATGCTTGACGAACAGACTAAATCACTTTTGCAAAGGGATTTACTGAATACTGATATTATTTTTGCTCGTGGCATAATTTTAATAGGATATACGCTTGGGATTACATCGTTCAGATTATATGCTTGATGAACAGACTAAATCACTTTTGCAAATAGAGCTGAACACTATTTCCTCTTCATTTGCTGGTCTTAGTAGTCTTGTGACTGAACTTCATAGGTAAGTGTTGCTGTAAATTATGCTATTATCTCTAATTTATAATCTCTTAATAATGTTTTGAGGGCCTTGTTTAATTGCAGCTGTGGGTTTATTTAAGTTAAATGTCTGAATTCTCATGGTCGATACAGATGTATATATTATTAGTGATACATAAAGTTTTTAAGTGCTTATAAATCAAAGTTTATTTGGAGATCATATAATAGATGCCTAGATATCAATGAATATTTATCCACATTGAAATTATTCATATGAATTTTGATGGTATTTACATTTTAGGGAAAATTTATTATGAAGAGGTATGTTTATATTAGTTGGTCATTTTCCAGGAACATACTTTCTCACTATGGAAAATTGCTTGGACTAGATTCCAAAAGAGTTCCTGCCAATACTGCTGTCAGTCAGTATGCAGAGGCCTTAGCTAAAGCTTGGTGTGAGTTTAATAACCCCAGGTCAGTTTGGAGAAAAAATTTCCGTTTCACTTTCTTCTTCTGCTGCTTTTGGTTCTATGCTATATTTCTGAATGGATCTGTACAGGGCTGTGATTATGTTTGTGGTTCAGGCTGAAGAACGAAACATGTACGACCAGCATTTTCTTGCTGTAGTTCTGAGAGAAAGATATCCTTTTCTTAGTAGTTATAATACAAAAGGAAAAAAAGGTTCATTTTTTTTTTCCATATAGCAGGGCAGACTCTTTGATTTGTATACTTAGAGCTATCAAATGTGATATCAAAGGATATATAAATTACATATGGAAAAATACTACCACCTTTATACTGAGCAGTAGTACATATTTTGTTTGTTAGAGTTACTTTCCTCAGCTTTATAACACGCATCATATTACAACCGTACGGAAAACATTGGCAGAAGTTGATCAAGAAGGAGAACTTCTACCAGATGGAACACTTTCTGTGTATGTAGCCTTTAGCATTGAAAAATGGACTTCCTGCTATAGATTTGTGGCTTAATTACATTTTGTTTCTGACTGTAGAAAAATATAATTTCATGGCACTCGCAGGGATGGACAAGCAATTGCAGTCGTTTACTTCAGGGCTGGGTATACACCAGTTGACTATCCTTCAGAATCAGTGAGTGACTTGAATTCAGTTTTCTGCTGCTCATAATAACTGTCCTTTTTCAACCTGGAACTTAGAAACATCTATTTTGTTTTCTTTTGACTTAAACTCCTCTTCTTAATCATTAGGAAAGGTTAGCCCTGGTATGACTTCTAGCTGAACTTCTTTTAAGATTGTAATGACAAAAGGTGTTGTAGACCTGCCTATCAAATGAAATCAGACATCCTTTCTAACTTATCAGGCACCTATGTACTTGCCTATGCTATAGAGACTAGTCAGTATTTTATGGACATCCATCACCAAAACTAAAAAGAAACATATCTACTTTATTATGAAACTTTTATGAATTTAATTAGTTTAATAGTAATGCTATTTCATGATTTTTTTTAAAAAAATTATTATTATTATTTTCAAAATGATGCGACCTTTGGGGATAAGGCCAAGTAGAATATTAAATATGTGAGCCGCCTCCTTTTTGCTTTGTGAGGTAGCTTGGCAGCTTTGGAGTTAGCTGTTTGGGCCCTACAAATGTGGAGTTCTTTATAAAGAAAAATAATATTGAATATTTGGGCCTTAAAAAAGTTGGGTTCCATAAGCAAAATTCATTGGTGATTGGTCAGTATAACATGGGTTCTTCATAACATCACTCTGTAAAGACTTTCTCTATTATTTTACTTTTTCTTCATTTAGGTTTTTTTCTTAAATTAACATGATCTGATTTACTTTTCTTCTTCCTTATCTCATCCTTTCTATTCCATGGATTATCTTCTACCATAATATTATTTTCGCTACAGTTGCATCGTCTTTTAATATTAGTGAGCATTTTATCTAGATAATGACCTCTTATGGATTGGGTATATCTTGCTCAATATGTAGGAATGGAGAGCTAGGCTACTGATGGAACAATCTTCTGCCATCAAATGCCCTTCAATATCTTATCACTTGGTTGGCACCAAGAAGATTCAACAGGAACTTGCAAAACCCAATGTTCTTGAGAGGTATCTTGTAATTAATATTCTTCATATCTTTTCTATCCAAAAAAAAAAAACTTCATATCTTCCAAACTGATTTCATCCTTTATGCTTTGAAAGTAGTATGATCTATTCAGAGATACTATGTTTAAAAGAAAAGTGTATAATGGACAATTATAATTGAGTTATCATGTGAAGTGAGATTGTAACCTTCAGGATCTTCCGCTCTCCAATCCATGCCTTACTTAGTTGGCTAATCATGATAAGGTTGTACCCTCTAGGATTGATAGGGTTTGTTCTAATAAGTGCTTGGTAGGACTCCTTTCCTGAGTAAATTCAAAAGTTTTATCTCATCCAGTTTTGGATCATTTTCCTATCTTGTTAGAACCTAATTCTGTTCAGTGGGTTCCTATGCTTTTTCGGTTTGAGAATGTGGCTGCAACCTGCAGTGTCATTCTTTTATCTCTTTGGTTGGCTGACGGTGGCAAGAATGCAGGATTGATGGTTTGGATGGTTATAGTTTGCTAAAAAATTGAAGTTTGTTAATGGGAAAGTTGAAGGTGTGGAATCATGAGGTTTTTGATGAAAATGTAGATTGATTGGAAGAAGAGAATTTGTTATCAGAAGCTCATGTACATGTTGTCTAAAGAGTAAATCTTTAGAATGAATTCAAGGAGGTTTTGCTGAAAGAGGAAACCAACTGGATGAAGAAGTCATGAACTCAATGGGCTAAGGATGGAGATGTAAATTCATGATTTTTGCATTGAGTGGCTGCTAGAAATATTAGAGTTTGATCTAGGAGATTGAACGTAACAGAGGAAATTCACAGAGGGAGGTCTGAATTGATGTGCTTTCCTTGTTTGTTCTTTTTTCTTTTTTTGCTTTTATATTTCATTTTTATTTAATGTTTTTTTAAGGAGGATATCTTATCGTCTGTTCTTGTACTTCATTCTTTTTTTCTTCTAATAATATTTCTTCTTTCGTCCCAAAAAGAAGAAGGGATGATGTCTCAGAAACAAAAAGTTTTGGATGATGCATGGAAATGCATATGTTTCCTCAAAACTGCACTCATACTTCCTATTTTGGTTTAAGGAATTAAAAGTTATCATGTGTACTAAACATTTTCAGAAGCTAAAGTATGACATTCCCTCCCTTGCATTTTTACCTTAGGAAACAAATAGTTCTATAGCTAATTTGTATATTTTGGCTAATCAGAGTTTGTTTCTCCGGTTGATATCTCTTCCCTAAATCTTTGAGTTAAAACTGTAAGCAGGTTCCTTGAAAACAAAGACGATATTGCCAAACTGCGGGAATGCTTTGCAGGATTGTGGAGTTTGGATGACTTAGATATTGCTAGAAAAGCAATTGAAAGGCCAGAGTTATTTGTGATGAAGCCCCAAAGAGAAGGAGGAGGTCTTATACCATCTAAACTTTGATTCAACCTTCTGCCGTCTCTGACTTTGTTGAAAAAAATGGAAAGAGAGAGGGAGGGAGGAAAACTTACCTAATGAGCTGTAATTTCTTTTCAGGAAACAATATTTATGGTGATGCTGTGAGGGAAACCCTCTTAAAATTGCAGAAAGCAGGTTCTCAGGAAGATGCAGCTTACATCCTTATGCAGAGGATATTTCCAACTATTTCTGCAGCGGTTTTGATGCGTAATGGTTCTTGGCATAAGGATCATGCTATTTCAGAACTTGGGATATTTGGTACTTATTTAAGGTACATTGCTTGGCTACATCTCTATCACAGTTCCGTGCTTAAATTTGCTGAACGCTTTACATCCATGGTCTGGAATTTGCAGGAATAAGGATAGGGTCATCATGAATAACCAAAGTGGCTATTTGATGCGTACAAAAATATCATCATCTGATGAAGGTGGGGTTGCAGCTGGTTTTGCAGTATTAGATAGTGTATACCTGACTTGATGGAGTCGACCCCTTAAGTTATGTGGGTAATTCAAAACATTATGTAGTTGATGTTTTACATATTATTGTTTAGGTCTCGTGTTTTTATTTCTCTGCCTCCATAAAAAGTGAAAGAGGGGAGTGCCACGTTGTTTCTTTTGCTTTTTCCCATGGGATATTGGATAATTATATAACCTGTTGGTCCTTCCATAATTGTACTTGACGACCTGTTTGATTCTAATCAATAAAGATTGATGAACTATTCAAACCTGTTCATTCTTATTTAAGGGCGTTTGATGGGAAATCCTTCTTAGGTATTCAACCCTGACCCAGGACAGAAAAAAAAAATCCTTGATAACCAAGAAAGATAGCATGAGTAAGTAGAGAAAGCTGTTTTAGCATTGGTTTGATTTGATGGTTGAGAAAAGTAAGGAAATGTTTTGAGTAGGGACTTTTGCATAATTGACAGATGTTTGATAGAGACATTAAGATGATAAAAGCACATGCGAGGAACACATTCCGGTCTTTCAGGTGACCAGTGAAGCATCCACCATCATAACCATAATGCACCATTTTCCATCAGTTTTGGATCTGAGACCATCATTTGCTATAAATGATAAGAGGTAACAACTGACAATAGTTTAGCATACGAAGAGAGCACAAGCAATATTGTAATTTTAATTGTGCCTGTGTCTCTACTCTATAGTGATCAAATAATTTTTTAAAAAAATGAGGTAGTGCCCTATAATTTGAGGCTTAGGTTGCTTGTAAAATGCGGCAAATGTAGAGATTAGGAAAATAAGGATCAACTCATTACCTGCCATTATATTCAAAGCAGCAAAACACTATGTTAGTTTCAAAGGCAGACGTGGTTAATAATCATCACCAAGTGACCTTTGTGCATTGGCTATGAAAGCTATGTTACAATGAAGCGTTAACCATTGTTACAAGGAAGCTATGTCCTTCCAACCATATTCACGAGCTCGATTTTCCCATAAGGTTGAAAGCCTGCGCTCTTCAATGAGCTCTGCCTCTGCCCTCTCCCTTGCTTCTTCACAAGTTTCTACCCCCACGTTGCACTTTTCTGCTTCCTTTTGGTAATGTGAAAAGGTTTTCCTGGCATCCATTACTAATCTTTTGGTGTGTTCCAAGCTCTCATTGGCTACAATTTTCTGCAAATTCAGCTCCTCAGATAGCATAGTTAGTAGATCCTTATTCATTTCCTCATTCATAACCGGATCATCTTTACCACAGTCTGCAAGTACAGTAAAAAGGGATGAAAAGTAATTATTTTGTCATGATAGCAAACAATTGGATAGTGTGCAGAAGAAACGTTGTTTGAGATTAAGTAATGGGATTGAATCAGTAATTTCCATTTATACAGATGAGTCAAGTCTATTATGGATTTTAGATGAATTTTTTTTATAAGAGAAGTATGGATGAAGTAAAAAGAGCAATCAAAACTACTCTTAACTACTCTTAGTTTTTGAAGGCATACTCGGATCCACATCAAAACCAGATGCAACCGACCTTCCTTATGGAAATTCCACCATTTCTTAAATCATTAAATCCTTCTTAGCTCGCTTAGTACTGAAAATGAATGAGTTCCAAAGAGACTATAAATCTGACCAAAAAAATAAGGAGACTGGACATTGCCTTAAAAATTAAAGTACGTCCCTTTTGCTAATTGCAGAGGGGGATGTCTGCTCTAAAATTCTTAGTAGCTTCATGCATCACAATATGAGCGCGTGCAATAAGAAGCTTGAAGCAGCTGATTTTTTGAAACGTTTCAACATTCAGAGATGCAGAAGAAATAAACTTACCGATAATTGAGCCATTGACATGTCCTGCAAAAGTCAAACAAGGTTGAGAAATAACCAATGTATCAAAGAAGGTGAACACGAGACATAATTTGTCCAGCACAACTAGCCAAATAACTCACCCAAAAAAAAAAAGTGAGACACAGAGAGAGAAAAGATAACTAGCCAAATAAACAAAACTATCAAGGCAGCAAGTAAGTGCAAAGATTTTAATAGAAACGTTTGCTCAATTTTATGTCAAAGGATAACTAAAACTGGAAACTAAACCCCCGTAACTGTAACCTACAATCTTCATACTCCCACCGAGTCTAAATACAGACATTGCAGTTTGACCTGATATCAAGTAAGCTAAATGCCCCAAATTCCTCCTTCCCTTTTAAGATCAAAGGTAGATCCAACATATTTCAAGATCACGAATTATAAATCTAAACCAAATATGTATGAACTGAATTACCAAAATGAGACAACTTTGGCTACATACATTATTTTTTTAAAAAAATGTTCTAATTCGTTATATGCTGCCAGTGAATTTTTCTGATTATTATTTTATTTTACTTTTTCAAAAAAGAAGGCTGCAAGGTGCAGAAGTCAGTTTTATCAGCAACTTTTTTGCAAATGTGGCAACTTCAGATTGTAACTGGCGCAGGCTGGGTAGAACTCCCTGTGGCTCTGAGGACAGTCAAATGGCAAATAAATACAAACTAACTGAGGAGAGGAGAGAGATCTTCTCTGTGCACATACCATTTTCCATTTTCAAGCACACAAGGGTTAAGGGACATCTAATAAAACATTTTTTTTTTCACTTGAAAACCAAGTTTATTACTTTGCTGAGTAACTGAAAATTGAAACTTACCCAAAAGATCGAGGGGATATTCCGCTGAAGAGCAATGGCAATCACATGTAGGACATTGAGACTGAGAAGATGTAGATGTAGATGTAGATGTGGTCTCCTTCCACCGCCAGTGGGAAGGTGGTCCAACTGTGAATACAAGGAAGCAAACACTCACCCACACCAAAACCCACCTCAAAACACCATGAGGACAAACCCTTTGCTCTGGTGGATGAGGATGAACCCTCCACACCCTCATTACTTACAATCACAAATCAAACTTAACAGTTGTTTCAACAGTGTTTGACGGTGACCCAAGACCAAAAGTCACACTTCCACCATTTGAAGATCTGGGTCATTGAGCACAACTCACTCTTACAAGTTAGGAGCTCTGAAATAATGGCTGTGACTGTGACTGTGACTGTGAGAGAGCATCTTTAACACAAAAGTAGAAAATTTTTCAAACAGCACAAGTCAGGTACGCTTAAAGGATCAGGTCATAGACGCTGAATTTGACTGTAAAACAGAATGATTGAGGACACTTCAGCTTCACAAACAAAGCTTTTTTTTTTTTCCCTTTTAATGCGAGTGGAAGACAATTATACTTTGTCTTTCTGGAAAAAAAAAAAGAAGAAAGACCCAGATCCCGGTAAAGTGTAAAGATGATGTTTTTATAGGATTTGCAAATGTGAATTTGTTGCAGAAGAGTGGAGGGGAATCTGCATTATGAGAGTGAGGGTGAGAAAGAAAAAGAGTCTTTACGGGTTTGGGGTAATCAAGAAGGTCGCTTTAATGATTGGGTTTGTTTAAGAACGGTAATCTTGACATTTTGAAACATTGGCTCAGCCAATAGGGTTGGTACTAGGTAGTTATCCATTCATACCGGATTCGAAGTTCAATTACTCAGGGGTCGGGGCAGGTTATATCGTATGGTCTCAGAACTTGCCGTTTCGTACTCTCTTAAAACTCTCAAGGTTCCTAACTTCAAATTTTGTGTTATCTTGTGTGTGATTAAACAACCGTATATACCCTGTAATTTAGGAATCACTCAACAGTGAGGTTCTTTGTTGCCATACAGATAGCTTCCACACGTCAAGGGTGCACGTGCAGGTGCTGCTAAATTTTCAGGGACAGAAACAATTCAAATATTATTCACAATGCCAAAACAATAAAGGTTGATTATTAAGAGTTTAAACAGAAGCCACTATTTATTTATTTTTTTAAAAAAAACATGGAGCCATTAAAAACCTCATAATATGTAGCAACAATGAGACAACTAATTCCTTTTATTTTTGGTAGAAACACAGGGACAAGTGATTAATTGGTCCCACGAAAACCCTGAACTTAATAATGTATTTAGATCGTCTCGACTCATTTTTCATTCGGTCACTTTTAAGCTTGACCTATCTTTACAGATGATCAAGCTGAGAGACTGTAAACCGTCTTAGGCCTAAGATATAATATGTCTACTGTAGACCTATACAAGCTGACCTTATAAGTTCAACTGTTAGGTAATAGGTAGGCTTATTTCGAAACAATAAGCATAGGAGAATATGGGTTAACTCGACCGAGATTCGACTAGTCTATATCTGAATGAAAAATGACTCGCTAAACACATGCTTAATATAATTCCCAAACGGTCACTAGTCGACTGGCACAATCATGACTAACGGCTGTGAATGGTTTCACGCCTTAATGACCAGGCATATAATAAATCTTAACGCTCAGAATCTTAAATGACCTGAACGGTAAGTATCCGAAGAGTCAGTGCTCAAATCATTTATATAAATCGACCTGTCAGCCTAAACTAGGTATATTCCATTTTTACTCGAATACTCATACTAACCATACTTTGCAATCATTCTGCTAACCTGCCTAGATGTCCTTGACCTTGTTGTAACCTCGCCCATAAGTCTCCAACAAGTCCCTTTCTTATCTACCGACTCAAGTCCCGATCAGTATCCGAAACAGTATTGTTTTAAGGAAACGAATTTAATGGTGAGATCATAACACACACATCAAGAAAGCCATTTACTCTATTTATAGAACACCGCTCATCATTTTCTTCAACCCCAGTTCATGTGAAGAGGCAATTAATTTTACTTGCTCAATTTGGAATCTGCATCGGACTCGAAAACCGACCAATTTGTTTAAATGTTAGACCCCGTGCACAGTACATTGGCCGAAGCAACGAAGCTATACAATGTTAAAAGAAACAAAGTCAGAGACGAGAAATCTTATTACTCGAGTAACGTTGTCCTGTGAGTAACCTGCTCATGCAAGAATTTTTCCAAATAATAGAGATTGATTCAAAGGAAGATGGAGATTGAATTTTTTTAAAACAAAAACAAAAAAACACTTGAATTCTAAAGCATTTGGCATTTTATAAATTGACTCAAGGAATATGTAATAGTAAAGTTTTCACAACTTAATATCATGAGCTCAATTTTTGACTCAACTTTTCATGATCTACGAAGTTTCTTGTTTAACCCCCCCCCCCCCCCAAAAAGTACAAATTCAGAAGAAATTTTCACACCAAGCGATACAGAATGAGTGTGTCCAATATTCATAAACATTGTGGATCACAAACTGAGTACAAACTCGAACATCACATTCTTTGTATAAACAACGATTTTGCAGGTTCTTCTAAGTTCTATCATAATGTATAATACAGGATGCATGCATACGAAGCAATACAAAATTGCTTCAAGTCTACCTAGCTACAATCAAAGATTATCAATTCATTTGATTGAAACCTCCACTTGGATGTCAATTTCATGGAGAAACTAATCGGTACTGAGAAATCTCGTACTTTATATGCATACCACATCAACTTTATAAGTTATTATTATCTCTCACTTTAACTACATTTTTAATGTTATAATTGATATGTCACCTCATTCTCTCCAATTTTATGATGATGAATGAGTTTATCAGAACCAGTAACTAGGAAGGAACAACCTATTATCACCTTATCCTCTTCCCTTAATTTTCCTCTTTTTCATTAATAATTTTTTTATCCAAAAAAATAAAGAGAGAAAGAAAGAACAAGTTAAATTAAGTGAATTTGCAACCCAGATGCTAGGCACACTGTGAATGCATACTCAAAGAAATTGTTTCATCTTCTTTGTCAACATTGTCATCGTCAGAGTCAGCAAGATGATCAAAAAAACCATCGAGGTACCAGGAACATTGATCATTCCAGGCACCCTTGCAAGCATGGGCCCGCCATTTCTGGTCAGCTATCATATCAGGAGAGAGCCCCCATTTAAGCAGTTCTTCGTCGGTGTGATGAACTGCTAAGCTGTACTCTCCACCACTCCCCAACTGCATAACGCGGAACTCAGAGTTTCCAAGATTGTTTAGAAGCTCAAATTGTTCAACCGTCCACTTGAACCACTTCATAAGGAAAACACGAGATGCTAGCCCGTGTGACACAATTATCAGGTTCAGATCATTGGAAGGGTCATGATTAAGCCTATTCATGTCAATGTCCCTCCACAAAGATTCAAGGAAACCTGCAAACAAGGCGTCTCAATATTAACATCACACTAATTAGTTTAATCTACAATCAATCTACATCATATTAAGCCTTTTTTTTTTGTTTTTTAAGGTTTTGTTTGTGAGAGAGATTCTTGTACAAACCTGAAGCACTCAGTTAAATATATCAAGTCAATCAATATTTAATATTTTCATAAATTTTTATGTCACACAATCAAAAATGCAAAAATTTATAAAAATTGTTAAGTATACTAAAATTGAATACTCTAATTTATGCAAGAATTTTTCTATGTTTCTTGTTGCTGTCACATGAATAATTGAGGATGTTACTATCCCCATTATATTGCAATAATTGAATTTACACAAACAAAAGCATTTCCTATGAAACTATGCAAAGATAAGATGACATATGAACATTATTTGTGGACCCGTACATCAAACAAGTTGGGGAACAAGAGAAACATGATTCACAGTCACAGATAATGAATTGAGTATTGAAAGAAAGGGATGGATTGCAGGTGCGTACTGGAAACGCGATCGAAAACATCGGCGGCAGATTCGCCCTCGGGGAAGCGATAGTAGAACCTGCCAAAGCGTTGGCGAGTTTCCTTGATGGCGTTCATGCGTTCCTGAACCTGAAAATTCCCAAAGTCTTGTTCCCGAATGCGGCACTCTTCCCTGACGCCAATGACGCGCTTCTTGGAGAAGGATCGACCAATCTCCCGGAGTGTGGATCGAGTGCGGGCGTAGGGGGACACGTAGAAGTACACCCGCCAATTGGGGGAGGAGGCATCGCCAGCGCCAGCGCCAGCAATGACACTGCGCAAGTGGACCCCAGCGAGGCGGGCCTGAGCAATGCCTTGAGGCGTCAATTCAATCTTGTGGTCTGGGGTGGTGCTGTAGGCTGCCGTGTCCAGGTTCCCTTGTGACTCGCCATGTCGCACCAGTATTATTCTCTTTGGAACCACTCCTACCTTCTGATCTCGATGCATTATGATTTCGATTTCGATTTATTTATGCATATCCTACAAACAACTTCTTTCAATACATTACAATTATAACCCCAAATCCAACAACTAGTGAAGTAGTAGTAATTTTATAGAGCTTCCCTTCCTCACTTCTCTTTTCTCTCTCTCTCTCTCTCTCAGTATTTATGGTTTCTTATTTTACAACGCGCTTGTCATCATAGGATTTCGTAATGCGTAATTTCATTTCATTTATGCTGGTTTTAAGTGTTTTTTTCTTTTTCCTATTATTATTTTAAGAGAGTGTGATTTTGTCGCCGACTGCAAGAGTATCATTGTTAAGAATAATAATAATTAATTAGTGCACTTTCATAATTTATGTGCGAAGGGGGCTTTGGGCCTTTGGCTTTATTGCACTTTTTGATTGATTGCGAGATTATTTCTAACAGCCAAATAAAAAGAATTGAAAAAGAGGTTGCGAGATTTATTAAAAAGAGAAAAGAAAAGAAAAGAAAGATACAGAGAGATTGCAAGATTACTTCACTATGAAGAATAATACTGTTAAGCAACCACACCCATAACCATATATACTTAAATAGATTGCGAGATTCTTTTCTTGTCTTACGAGATGTGGCACCTAAATTTTAGCTAGGTACATTTTTTCTTTTTCTTTTACAAAAGTAATAATGAGGTTTAAATAAAAAACTTTATGTAAATTATTTAAACGGATTTCTCATCACTAGTTTAATTCTAATAGTTTTAGGTAAACTTTAATCAATTTCTTAAGTGCTCTTAGAATTAGAGAATTTTTTTGTTTTATAATATTAAATATATATCACCTTAATTATATCAATATGTCATTAATATTTCTTACTTTAATTGTGTTTTTAATGTAATAATAGAAATTATATACATCTAATCCAATAATATAGAATAAAAAAATCATATCTTAAAATCACTTAAGAATATTTTTCTTGAGTTTAATATTGATATAATATCAATATAAATTTTTTTATACCATTAACTAATCATATATTATTATACATATGATTTTTGATATAGTTATTGTAATAGTTAAATATTTTTAATAATATATTTGTACATGATTGAATGACAATATAAATTTTTTTATATTAACAGTATATTAAAATTAAATCATAAAATCATTTTTTCTTACCTAAAAATTATAGACATACCAATAACTATTAAACTTCTCAATATTATTCTTAGTTACATAATTTATAAGTATTGATCAATAAAAAGATATTTTAATTATATATATAGTAAATGTGTCAAAATGAAAAAAAAAAAAACTACACATGCTAGGACGAGAAATTTGGTGAATAAAAAATAAATAAAAATAAAAAATAAGATAATAAAAACAAAATAAAGAACTTTGATTTAAAGTAGAAAAAAAACATAATGCTAACAAAATTAAAAACTTTAATTCAACAATAAAAAGAAATAAAGTGATGTAATGCTAACAAAATTAAGAACTTTAATTTAATAAAGTAATATTCAATTAGAATTGAGATACTTATATGCTTGAGTTATAAAGTAGGATATGATGTTATTAAAACCAGAGATAAATTAGAATAATATTATTAAAAATTCGTATAAATATTTATGATTCGGCTAAAATTAGAATATTTATATGCTTGAGTTATAAAGTACAATATTTTTATTAAAAGAACAAAATAAATTAGAATAATACTATTAAAAGAGTTTGTACAAATTTAGTATTAAACTAAAATTGTGATTCTCATATGCTTCAACTATAATTGAAAAAAATATAAAAGTTCACAACATCAAAGAAAGAGAAAGAGCTTACTCTTTTCATTTACGTTTTTTATATGTTGCCATAAGTTTTTCACGTAAAAAAAAAAAAAAGACAATTCATATTCATAATTGATTTGTAGTGCTCTTTTCTCATTATTAATTTTTTGCATTCCTTTTCATATATTATCTTTATATTCTTGGGCTTGAAGGCATTATCACAATTTACTAAAACATGTGCAATAATAAAACTATGCTATTGATTATCATCGTTAGTTAATTAAAAACAATTTATTGTAGATATATTAAAGTCATATATTGACATTTATCAAATTGAATCTCAGTTAGGCCAATTTTTTAGGGTTAGATTATAAAAAATATTCATGTGAATCATCTAGTCCTAGTGTTAATGAGTTGCCTTTAACTAAATCAAGAAAGTAAATTAATTGAGGTGTGAGAAAATTGTCCTGAACAACACTTGACTACAATACCAAAAAAAAAAATTTTGTGAATTTGAAATTTTTCTTTTACGACTTGCTCCATAGATAATTCTTAGGATTTATCTACACTATGGATTTTGACACAAGACTTATCTACTATGATTGAATTACAACACAATTATACAAAAGAAGGCAATCATTGAGAGACCAGAGATAGATAGATAGATAATTTTATTAATTGGTGATACCTATATATATATATATATATATATATATATATATATATAAGATAACCAACAGAAGTGAATATTCTATTTTATTGGATTATAAAAATTTTAAAAGTAAGGTAATATTATATTATATATTTTAAAAGAAAGAGATTAAAAAATTTAAAAGTAAGGTAATTTATTTATTTTTTAAAAGAGAAAAAAAGAAAAAAGAAGAAAAGAGAAAGAAAAATTTTGTTTTGGTCTTACTCTTATGGACACCAAAAATCCACTTTGCTCGATATCCATTCCTTTTTGGGCTCAAAATTCATTTTCCAAATGCAACCTATTTTTCAAACTCATAACTCAACATCTAGACCTAACCCAATGTCCAAACCCATCGCCCAATGACTAAACTCAGCCCATTATTCATACCCATAACCTAAAAATTTGAAATTAAAAAAAAAATTGAAGGCCAGAAGAATCTTGCTCCCCAATATCAAGTTGAAGCGGTGCAACCTGAAAATATAAGGACAGAGCAACTTACTAGCAGATTAGCATCATCATTTTTTCACCCAAAAAACCACCATGACACATTCACTTAAATAACCATACCAGAAACCCAACCTCCATGAGCACAACATGAATCATAGCCAATCAAGCAATCATGCCAAACACAAACCCGATAAGCCATCCCCTAAAATCCATTGCACAAACTCCAACAGAATTGCCACACCCATACACCATAGATCCCTTCATCAACACCATCAAACTCCAGCCACCTCTGCAAGTAATATCCACCCAACCCGCAAAGCTACTTAAGCTAACAACCACCGACAAAGCCACAAAGCCACCACGAGCTTTTGTAAAGCGCCACCATCATAACCTAATCCATACCACACCCTCTCGCTCCACCACGTCCAAAACTACGTGAACCACCTCCACCACAAAGCCACCCACCCTTTGCATTTTGAATCATTTTCACCATCACTCCAACCCCTTACCAAACTAACCACCTCCACCGAAAACCCAAAATAAACTGGAACTCCACTAGAACTTCTACACAACCACCTTTCAACCTAACCTGTAGCCACCACCAAAGCAGCAGCCACCTTCCCCCTCCCTCCGCGTTGAGCACTACAAAAAATTCGTGTATTACCGGCGGACAGATTCATAAAAATTGGACAAAAATATGTAAGAAATTGAAATTTTTGTCAGATTTTGGATAGTCAAAAAAATGTTTGTCAAAAAAATGTTTGTAAAAAATCAAACACTATTGGAAATTTTTTCATAAACTTAGCGTCGAATTATAAGTTCAATAGAAACTTTCCAATGCATAAATCTGCCGTAAATGTTGTTATTTTTTTAAAAAAATAACTATCTCTTAGCCTCCTAATTTGAACATATCACTTTCAGCTGTCAATAGTCTTTCTCAATTATCTGACATGTTATATGTGAAAAACTCAATATAAACTAAAGAGGTAGTCAAAGACTTGTCATCATTAACAGATAATGTTTTACGAGCTATGACTTTTAGTCTATGGCACTCAGTTTCAAGCTTAACCATCTTTTTTGTACTCTCCAAATGTTGTTTGCTTGCTATTTCAGCAGCTTGGGTACTCAAATCCTTCTCAATGATTCTGAATTCTAGTTCTTCAAATCGAGATTGTAGCTCACTTCTTTCTCCACTTCCTCAAGCCTCTAGTAAAGATCAGAACGAATTGATGTAGCAACATTTGCTTTAGCTATTTGAAGTTGAGCCTCAAGCTCAACAACTTTCCCTTCAAGCTCAGATTTTTTGGATTCCCAGCCATAAGAGTTATTTGCAACATCTTCATGGATTTTTTGCTCTTGATCTTCTTTAACTTGTCGAAGCTACCTCATACACTCCTTGAGTGCCCCATCAAGATGACTAACTACAACATTTCATAATTCCAGTGAGTGACCATAGAAAGAGAGGGAAGAGGGAAGAGAGAAGAGAGAAAATATGAAGAGAAGAGAAATGGTAAAAGAAACTTCATGGGTGTAGTTATGATTAAATTTTTGGCAAATTTTCTAACAGATCAACTTGCCACAAACTGACAAAAAATTTTGCATTGATTTCTGTTCCTTTTCCAATAGCTCAATCCACCTCAAGCTATTCTGGTGGATTTACCCACGACTCAATCCGTCGCAAAACTGATTTCGACGTATTTTTCCACAAAATTTATCGATCGAAAAATTGTCGCATTGATTTTTGTTCCTTTTATAATGGATCTCCCCACGGCTCAATCCGCCACAAACTATTTTCGACAAATTTTTCTACTAAATCTATCTATTGTAAATTTTGAAATACTAGTGCATTGATTTTTATTCCTTTTTCGGTGGATTTTCCTGTTGAAATTTTTGACTGAAAATTTGTTTCACATTTTATATGTTTTTTAAAATATTTCTTTTATTTTCTGGCAGACAAAATAATTATTTATCGAAAAATATGATTCCATTGAAAAATAATGACATTAATAAGAGAATTTCTTGCAGTGAAACAACCACCCAAACACTAACACAACCACCCAAACTTGTCGTACACCAACCAAGCAACCGTCCTCTGCCACCCAATACCATTCCGCCACATCCAAACCAACCTCTGGTCCCAACAACGTCGTCCACCTAACCGGACCTAACACCACTCTCTGTCACGATCAACACTGCACCATGACTCAACTATTGTCCAGCTTGTCAGAATGAACATTCACTACCGCTTGAACCACCTCACCTTGGCCACCTCGATAACCATTGTTTCACCGCTTAAAATTGTTAGAATATTTAGAACATATCTCAGAATTAAATTAGGCTTGATTTTGTGTTATTTTAAGGATCTAATTTTAATATAATTAGAGATACTATTTTAATTATATTTCTTTCTTTATATAAACTTTCTCTCTAATAAATAGAGAATCTTTTTGTACACACTGATTAACAAAAATTCAGAGATAATTCATATAATATACAGAACCTTCTCTAGACTTTTTTCTTGTGTCCCTGTTTATCTATTTCTAACATGGTATCAGAGTGGTATCATCTTCCATGACCTGTCCCATCACTATTCTACTACATACTCCCCAAAAATCTAGAACTTTAATTAGTCACCTCTCATGCTATGTTCTATATATTTTGACAATCATTCAGCTCACCATTACCATTTTTCTGTCACTCTGTTCTAGACTCAATTGTCACATTCACCGTCCTAGATTCTAAACTTTGATTACTGTCCTAAATTCCAAACTCCGTTTCAGACTCCAATTTTTGTCATAGATTCTAGACTTCGTTTCAGTCTCTGATATGCATCTTTGTTCAATTTCACTGATCAGTTCTATCTGATTCAGTCTGAAAGATTGGTTCCGTCTTTGTTGCTCCAACCTCCGATTAGTTCTGTCTGATAAATTGGCTTTATCTCCGTTGTTTCAACCAAATGTAGATTGATTTCATCCCAAATATAGTTTGGCTTCGTTCCCATTGTAGATTTTTACAAATAAATATAGTTCCATCCTGAATGCATTATGGGCCTCTTGGATTTTGTAAGATCTCGACGTTGTGTTTTTAGAATATTTTTAGTTTATTTTATTTTCGTGTATCTAATTGTAACAAACTAAAACTTAGCAGTTTTAGCTTGAGAAGGAGTGTTAGAATATCTAAAAAATATCTCAAAATTAAATTAGGTTTGACTTTTGTGTTATCTTAGGAATCTAATTTCTATATAATTAGATATACTATTTTGCTTATATTTGATTATATTTATTTTTTTATATAGACTTTCTATTTTATAAATAGAGAATTATCTTATACACACTAATTAAAAAAATTCATCGCAATTCAGTTTTATCCACCCTATAAGAGGTTTTGCCCAAGCGATCATTTTACCAAGCTTGTCGCAAACTTTCTGATGTTGAATTTGAAATTCTTCCATAATAGACAAGTTCAGAGTTTGTAATTTCCAATAAATAGTAGAGTTCTCTATTAAAGATCTTACCCAATACCAAACACTTCTCTATATCTGATCTGCACTTGGATACACTCCATCCATTCTCGCTTTGCATCTTATGTTCCAGAGACACCATGTAATCAAGCATGGGATCAGACATATTAACATGCCTTTAATAGACAATTTTCGAGCATAATGAAACCAATGGGTAATTCTATTTTTCCCGGCAAGAGATCGCTGGAAAGGAAACCCTAACGCCACACATGCCCTACGCCAGACCTCTGATGCCACTACACCTCTAAACAGGATATGATCCACATTTTCCTAGCTTCTCTGAACGCAACAATCACATGTCAAAGCCATCGAAATGCCTTTGGTCTGCACTCTATCATCAATCGCCAAGCACCCGAACCAAACTTTTGAAAGACAAATGGATATTCTTTTGGGCAATAAAGAGTGCCAAAACCAATCATTCCACACAAAATTTTCACCTCTACATCTCACTGCCTCCCATGCTGTTGTTGTCGAAAAAATACTGTTTAGGGCAGGCTTCCAAATAAGATCATCCTGACTTCTTTTACCAGCTGGCACATTCTGCATAATTTTCACAGTTCTATCTTCACCCACTAACTCCAGTAAAAGATTAGAATCCCAATCATTGTTTCGCCAACAATCCTTAATACACATCTTAATATTCAAGATGCCCTTATGACCCACAAATAATGGGCTTGAAACAAGCCATCCATCGAACCAAAAGGAAGAGTTACCATCATGCACCAATATTCTAACATTATCCATCATTTTTGGGATAATGTCCACCGTAGATCTCCAAAATCGAGAGTCACTAGGTCTCCCATTTCTAACCAAAATGTGTTCATTTCTACAATATTTGGCCCTGAAAAACCAAACCATAAATTGTTAGAAGCGAGCAAGCAGTAGGAAAATTTCATGAGAATAGATTTTTGGATTTCTTTAAGGTCCTTTAGACGCAAACCCCCTTCCGAGGTAGGTTTACAAACTTTCCCCCAAGCTTACCAATGAAACTTCTTATTACCATCCACCTCACCCCAAAAGAAATTAGCAAGAAGAGAGTTGATACGAGAAAAAGTTATCAGTGGAACATTAATAACAGACATTAAATGAATAGGAATGCTAGACAAAACATGTCTTAGTAAAATCAACCTTCCACCTTGTGAGAGCAACTTAAATTTCCATCTTGTAATTTTCTTTCTGATCTTTTCAACAAGAGGCTCTATAATCAGGGAAGTCAATTTACCAGAGACCAAGGGCACACCCAAATAAGAAAATGGGAATTTTCCTTCCATGAAGCCCGTGCTTCTCAATAAACCACGTTTCCAAGTTGGAGTGATATACTTGGAGAAGAATAACGCTGACTTAGCCTTACTGATTCTTTGACTTGACCATTTTTCATAAGTCTTAAGAACATTAACCAAATTTCTGATAGACCTTTTCCCACCATTAGCAAAAATAAGAATATCGTCGGCATATAAAAGGTGAGAAACTATAGGGACCCCAATCGGGTGATAGAAATTTCCAATCTGACCTACCTCAAAAATTTTTTAAGCAACCTCATCAAAACCTCCTCCATAATGATAAATAAAAAAAGGGAAAAAGGATCCCCTTGACGTAAGCCTTTACCTGCTTTGAAAAACCTTTTAAAAATATTGTTCATCATGACAGAGAACCACGAAGACTCCATACATTTTTTTATCAGCCTACAAAAACTATCAAAGAAACCAAAAGCCTTAAAAACCTCCAGAAGAAATAACTAATTCATTCTATCATAAGCTTTCGCCATATCAATTTTCAATTTTCATCATAACAATACCGCCAGTCATTTTCTTGTGCAGAGAGTGAACCATTTCTTGTGCAAGCATAATATTTTCAAAAATACCACGACCAGGAATAAAAGCACCTTATTCATACAAGACCAATTTCTAAACAACATCCGTTAGTCTAAAAACAATAGTCTTCGAAAAAAAATTATAAGCCATAATGTATAGACTAATAGGTTAGAATTTATCAAAGCTAAAAGGATTATCCACCTTTGGAATTAAGACAATAAACGAAGAGGAATAAAACCTAGAAAAAGTGGTCACCTTAAAAAAATCTATTGCCGCCTCCAAGACATCTTCCTTCACAATGTCCCAGCAAGACATATAAAATTCAGATCCAAAACCATCAGGTCCCGAGCTACTATCTTTAGGAATAGAGAACATCGCTCTTATGACTTCTTCGTCTGTTGGTTCAAAGTAAAGAGAAATATTATCTGAAATCTGCCTTTGAATTAACTCAGTGAGATCACAAGAAAACTTGATGTGAAAATCAACAAGTGCATTGAATTGCAAAAGTAATAAAAAGTGAGTAAGAGTATCGTCCCACGAGGATTAAGTTATTAATTACTAAATTCGCTGAAAGTAACACTATTTAAGCTAACAAAGAAAGAGAGTATTTTCCAAGATTTAATTAAAAAGAAATATAAGTAAGCAAAGCAATAAATCAAAGGGGTGAAAAACAATGGTATTAAAGCGTTAGAGTTCAGACTTCACTTGAACTTTTTAAATGCATATTCAAATATTGGTTTAACCATGTTCTATTTCAATGATTTATGGTCAATTCTCAAAATTTATTAATGCCCAATCCCTTGGTATATTAATCCTCTTACACTGTTTGGAATTAACTAATCCCTTAGTTTAACCCTAAATAGAAAGGCATTATCAAGAACGAAAAAATTAAAAGAATAACCATATAACCCACAACGTCTATTCCTAGTGATTGTAGAAATTATGGCATTTAGCACATGTTCTAGGTTTATGCAAATTTTCTCAAATCATACATTAACTCAAAAGATCATTCCTAAATTGGTCAGATTTAGAAAAGCATTAAGAATAGAGATAAACACGTAAATCATGAAATAGAAACATAAATTAAACCCATAAAAGAAGTCACATCATCAAAGTATAAAGATTCATCATCCTCCTAACAAAAGAGATTTAGTTATACATGGAAAAAGAAGAATACAAAGGGAAGAATATGACAAACTTCATTGTAGCAAGGTAGAAAGGTTGAAGAAAATTCATAATCTTCAAGCCTAATTGCGCCCACACCATTTTAGGGTTTGTGTCTCTTGACGTTGCTGTGTTTTGTCCAAGTGTGTAAGCGTGTATTCAATTTGGCGTAACTTTTCTATTTATAGAAGAGTTAATGATGTTGTTTACGCGTTCAGCGCTCAGGCGTTGGGTTTACAGCGCTCAAGCACTAGCCCAATATGAAAGGATGGACTGTATATGCTCTGCGCGCTCAAGTGCCCAACTCCCATCACTCAAGCACTGGGACACTAAAAAGAATTCTTCTGCGCGCTCAAGCGGTGGACACCCAAGAATTGAGCTACTGAATAGATTTTCTTCTTTTTTCTTACTTGTTTATTCGGCCCATCTTCTCCATGTGCAATTACCTAACAAAAACACATAAAAACACGTAATAAGAACATAATTAAAATATTAAAAATATGACAAAATTTGATAATAAAACTCAATCAAAGAAATTAAAAGAGGATGAAAACCCAACATTTTGAATCGTAAAAATATGAATTTTTGCAAGTTCATTACTCTCCCAAACTTAAGATTTTGCTTGTCCTTAAGCAAAAGAAAAAGAAAAAGAGAACAAAAAGACTAAACAAAGAAAAATTCAAAACACAAAGACTCAAACATGGCAACACTGATTATTAAAAATCATTCATATTCTCAGAAACTGCTTCACAATCTAACTTCAAAGTGTCATATATGCATAATCCATTTATCACATTGTCTCTTACATGCAACTCTTATGCAAAAATGACTTCCAAAAAATATGAATGAAAGGCTCAATCTCTTCATAGAGTGCAAACCCATATAGGTTCATAAAACTGCAAATGCATATCGAACCGACATCCATAGGGTTGTTGTTTGTCTTTCTCTCCACTAATGTAAACAGCACATAACCAAATATCAAAAGGGTCTTTTAAAGCATGTAATGTAAAGCCAAGGGTAAGAGTTAAGAAATAAGAGATATGATAATGAAAGCAAAAGTTGAGATATATAATCATACATATTTCAAAATTCAAGCCACAAAATGTAGAACAAGTGCAAAATAAAGCAAAAGAATCAACATTTTATTCATCCTTTTTTTTTTCATCAACCTCCACCCCCAAACTTATTTCTTTGTAAAACTTTGGGTGAACTTTTTTTTTTTGAATTTTTTTCCAGCTCCATAAGTACTCCATAACAAAAGCTTAAATAATAAAATAATACATGATATACACTTAACAAAGATTATGCAAGAGAGGATTTTTTTTTCATATGTGGGTATGGGAAAGGTAAATATGGGTAAAGAAAAGAAATAGAGGACAAACAATATCAAGGCCGTAAAAGGGACCTAAGGATATACTGTGTTCACAGGTTAGCTTGAAATGCTTAAACGGTCCAAAGAATGCCCTTATCATTTCCTTAATCATGCACTGCCTAGGATTTCGCCTCAATAGAGAATTTAACAACTTCTAGATGCAAATCATCCACACACATGCAGTCTTATACATTTTCTCTAAGCCTGACATGCAATTAAATTCCAAGGTCTATCAAACATAAAGATGGGAAGAACATCCATACATAATTGAAACAATAGAGATAAACATAACTCATGGATTCTCATGTGATATCCTAAGAAATTAAATCAATTTACAATTTATGCAATCATTGGATATTCAATTCAACACACCGACATGTACAGTTTCAACACAATGACTCAAAACACAAAATGGGTGATGATGAAAAAATAAAATAAAAAAGAACAAATAAAAAAATATGAAAGAAATGAAAAGAAAAACTCCTTTTGGCGACCGATAACTATATATATCCCCTACAAAACTCGAACTAGGGAGGCACCTAAGCCGACTCAACATTACTTTCAAAACAAAAATAAAAATATTTTGTCAGACAATAAAATAAAGAAATAACAAAAAAATAAAAATAGAAAGAATAAAATATTAAAGAAAAAGAAAAGAAAATTTGGGTTGCCTTCCAAAAAACGTTTGTTTAACAACATTAGCTCAATGTTGTTTTTTATTTATAGTGGCTTGAAACAGGAGAAATAGGATGACACATTTCTTTTGTCAGATCTTTTCCTCCATACTCGGTCAGTGGCCTTAGAATTACCTCTAAAAACGTTTTGAACTTGACCCGAGCTTAATTGTCTTATCTGCAATAAATCAGTGGAAACGGGAGGATCTTTTGCTATTCTAGTAATCTTTGAGATAGGAGGACCTTTCTCCTTTTTATCAACCATTTTGAAAGTGGAAGAGCTAGCATTAATGGATGAAGTGCTCTTACAAACCAAATCATGTTGAGCTTTACCTTGAATGCAATTGACATGAGCATAGAGATTTGATGTCAGTGTAGATTTATCAAAAACATTAATAGTCACCTGATCACCATCTACCCTCAAAATGAGCTCACCTCTTAGTACATTAATCAATGCTCCTGAAGTAGCTAAGAATAGTCTTCCAAGAATGAGGGGAATATCAGCATCCTCGTCCATATCTAGAATCGCAAAATTAGTTGGGAAAATAAATTTGTCCACCTTTACTAATAAATCTTCAACTATACCATATGGATGTTTGATTGACCGATCAACTAATTGAAGAAACATTGTAGTTGACTTCACTTTTTCAATTCCCAGCTTGTGAAGGATGGATAATGGCATTAAATTAAAGCTAGCTCCTAGATCACACAAAGCTTTATCAACATTCAACTTCCCAATATTACAAGAAATGTTAAAACTTTTAGGATTGCTTAATTTGGGTGGTAGCTTCCTTTGGATAATGGTACTGTACTCTTCAGTATGTGTTACAGTCTCATCTTCTTCCAATTTTCTCTTCTTAGATAGCAAGTCTTTCATGAATCTGGCATAAGAAGGCATATGCTCAAGTGCCTCAGCAAAATGAATATTTATTTGTAATTTTTTAAACACATCCAGGAACTTTGAGAATTGTCTTTTTTGCTTATCCTGAGTGTCTTTCTTCAACCACTGAGGGACAGGAAGCCTAGCATACAAAGAAGGATCAATAGGTTTGTTCTGCTCACGTTCCTTCTTTTTCCTCTGCCACTTTGGTAACTCCTCTTTAGCTTTTTCCTTCTCAATCTCTTCTCCCTCATTATCAGCTTGCATTGAGACATCTTGAATTGAAGCATCTTCAATGAGGATATCATCTTTTCTTTTTCCAGCTCCTGAAGAACTAGGTGCTATTTTCCCGTTTTCTTCTAACTGTTTACCATTTCTCAAAGTGATTGCATGACATTGCTCATTTGGATTTACCACGGTATCATTTGGAAGACTACCTTTAGGTTTTTCTATGAGATACTAGCTATTTGTCCTACCTGATTTTCTAGACTTCTGATGGCTGCCTCATGATTTTTAAAATTAGCCATCGTTTCCTCTATAAAAGTGCTGGTACTAAGAGCAAGTTTCTCCACAATACTTTCAAGATTAGATAACTTATCTTGTGGAGGTTGAGAAGATGAAGACGACTGAGGTTGATGTAGTGCAGGTAGTAGTGGTCTTAGCATATTCTGGTTGCTCCATGAAAAATTTGGATGATTCCTCCACCCCAGATTGTATGTGTTAGAATATGGGTTACCTTGTGGTCTCAAAGGATTTCCCATATAATTTACTTGCTCTTGAGGAATGAAACCAGAGTTGCTTGCCTCACATCCACCATTAGCACGGTTACCTCCACAGAAATCACAAATGAGAGCCTAATGGTTCACTGAATTCACTTGCAAATTCCCAACTTGCTTGGTAAGGATGGCTAACTGCTGCGTCATACTTTTATTCTGAGCAAGTAAGGCATCAAGAGTACCAAACTCCATAACTCCCTGCTTGACTACTGCTCTTCCACTAGGCAACTGATATTCATTGGTAGTCATAGTCTCAAACAATTCATGAGCTTCTTTAGGAGTCTTAGTATTCAAAGATCCACTTGCAGATGCATCCACCATAAGTCTTGTGAAATGATTCAAACCATTATAAAAGATCTGCACCTGCTACCAAACTTCGAAAGCATGATGAGGACATTTCCTAAGTAGCTCCTTAAATCTTTCCCACACTTTATAAAGAGATTCTCCTTGATTTTGAGTAAAACAATCAATCCCACTCCTTATCTTCACAAACATTGATGGAGGGAAATACCGAGTGAGGAACTTACTAACCAGATCATCCTAAGTGGAGATGCTTCCTTGAGGCTGGGCTTGTAGCCAGCTCTTAGCTTTATCTCTCAAAGAAAATGGAAAAAATCGTAACTGTATGGCATCATCACTAGTTCCATTATATTTGATGGTATCATAGAGTTGCAAGAAATTAGCAATGTGCCAGTTTAGAAAATTAAAATTAAAATAAACAATTAAAAATAAAAATAAACAATTAAAAATAAAAAAATAAACAATTAAAAATAAAAATAAACAAAGAAAAAATGCTTAAATTAGTGTCTTTTCAACTACTATTTAATATTAAAAATAATAATCCCTGGTAACGGCGCAAAAAACTTGATGTAAAAATTGGCAAGTGCACCAAATTGCAAAAGCAATAAAAAGTGAGTAAGAGTATCGTCTCACGATGATTAAGTTATTAATTACTAAATTCGTTGGAAGTGAAACTATTTAAGCTAACAAAGAAAGAGAGTTGTTTGCAAAATTTAATTAAAAAGAAATATAAGTAAGTAAAACAATAAATCAATGGGGTGAAAAATAATGGTATTAAAGCATTAGGGTTCAGACTTCACTTGAACTCTTTAAATGCATATTCAAATATTGGTTTAACCATGTTTTATTTCAATGATTTATGGTCAATTCCCAAAATTTATTAATACTCAATCACTTGATATATTAATCTTCTTACACTGTTTAGAATTAACTAATCCTTTAGTCTAACCCCAAATAGAAATACATTATCAAGAACGAGAGAATTAAAAGAAGGATCACATAACCCATAATGTATATTCCTAGCGATTGTAGAAATTATGGTGTTTAGCACATGTTCTAGGTTCATGCAAATTTTCTCAAATCATACATTAACCCAAAAGATCATTTCCAAATTGGCCAAATTTAGAAAAGCATTAAGAATAGAGATAAACACGTAAATCATTATAAACATAAATTAAACCCGTAAAAGAAGTTACATCATCAAAGTATTAAGATCCATAATCCTCCTAACAAAAGAGGTTTAGTTACACATGGAAAGAGAAGAACATAAAGGGAAGAATATGACAAACTCTATTGTAGCAAGGTGAAAAGGTTGAAGAAAATTCCTAATCTTCAAGCCTAATTGCTCCCACACCACTTTAGGGTTTGTGCCTCTTAGCGGCTTCTGCGTTCTGTCCAAGCGTGTAAGCGTGTGTTCAATTTAGTGTAACTTTTATATTTATAGAAGAGTTAACGTTGTCGTTTACGCGTTCAACGCTCAGGCGTTGGGTTTACAGTGCTCAAGTGCTGGCCCAATATTATGAATGCTTATGTCTTGAAGTATGTCAAATGATTTTTAATGATAACAAAGTCAAGATGAAGATCAAGTTCAAGATAAGATCAAGATGAAAGAAAGAAATCAAGAGGTTTATTAGACATAGGTCTTAGAACATCAATGTTAAATGCTCTAAAGGTATCTCGAATGATTTTTCAAAGATCTTTTAAAATCAACTTGAAATTCAAAGTTCATATTTTAAAGAAATGTTGATTTAAGCCTTGAATTGTGTTAAACACATGTCAATATTGATTAATCCAAGTTTCTCAAAGTAAAAAATGGCCTGAATACTTAATTAGAGTTGAAAAATGTGTTTTAAGGATAAGGTAATCGATTACACATGTGTTGTAATCGATTACAAGCTAAACAGATGCCTTGTAATCAATTACATTGAGCATGTAATCAATTACAAGCATAACAGAAGCCTTTGTAATCGATTACACTGAGGCTGTAATCGATTACAAGTCTGGCAGATGCCATGTAATCGATTACACAAGTCTAGTAATCAATTACATTCTGCCCAAAAAGTCAAAAACAAGTTCAAACAGTCATGTAATCGATTACATAGATTGTGTAATCGATTACTAGTGGTCTGGCAGTACCCAACGCCTATATTAGGTGCATTAAATGCTATGCTTTAATGTCCCAAACAGCTCCATTGATTAAATCTCTTATAAATACTTGACTTGGGGCTTCATTAATGGCTAACCATCTACTTGAAACTTGAATCTATCATTCAAATCTGAGAATCAATCACAAACCCTTCTTGCTCTGTTTTTTGTATAAACACTTGAGATATTCTTAAAGAGCATTTCAGAGTTTCAATTTGTATCATTTACTCTTATGAGAGTTTCATTCTATCCACCTTGATTGCTTTGTAATAGAGGGTGAGGTATCCCTTCAAATTGTAAAGGGTGGGGCATCCCTTATTTGAAGAGACTCAAGTACAAAAAGGTGAGGTATCCCAAGGTGTTGAGTGCTCAAGTTTGTAAAGGTTATCAAATACCTATTGAAGCTTGAAGTTATAGTGAAAAATCTCGAGTGATTGCTTAAGGACTGGACGTAGGTCACAAGTGGAGTAGTGGCCGAATCAGGATAAACCATTGTGTTTGATTGTCTAAAACTTTCTCTTTACATTTATGCATTGGTTTATTTGCTTACTTAATTATTTCTCTCTTGGTTGGTTCATTGGTGGGCAATATCTTTCTATCTTATCCATTCATTCATTTCTATCAATTAATAGTTTCAATGAAAATAGTAATCAAGAGTTTTTCGAAAGATTTGCGAAAAATTTTTATAAGCTCAATTCATCCCCCCTCTTGAGTCTTGAGGCCACTTGGTAACAAATATGAAAGGATGGACTGTATATGCTCTGCGCGCTCAAGCGCTCAACTCCCAACACTCAAGCGCTAAGACACTAACAAGAATTTTTCTGCACGCTTTGCGTGCTCAAGCGGTGGACACCCAACGCTCAAGCCCTGGGCTATTGAATGGATTTTCTTCTTTTTTCTTACTTACTCATTCGGCCTATCCTCTTCATGTGCAATTACCTAACAAAAACACATAAAAACACGTAATAAGAACATAATTAAAATATTAAAAATATAACAAAACTTGAGAATAAAACTCAATCAAAGAGATTAGAAGAGGATGAAAACCCAAGATTTTGAACCGTAAAAATATGAATTTTTGGAGGTTCATCAACAAGATTCCATCACGGACGGCTTAGAAAGAAAATTTTGAAAAAAAAATTATGGCTTCATTATGCACTACTTCTGCTCCATCCAAAATCCTACCGTCAGTCAGCATCATTCTGTCTATATGGTCTTTATTCCTTCGTTGATTGATAATATAATGAAAGAATTTGGTGTTTTACTCCCCTTCAATCAACCTTTTTTTTTTTTGCAATTTGTCCCGAACGAGTTGCTTCCTTATTCTCCCATACTTTGATTTCTATTTTAGTAGCCAAGAAATCATTTTCAATCTCCTCAGAGAAGCTAGATTGCAACTGATTTTCCAGAAAATCCAATCATTCCTCAAGAGCTTGTAAATTATCTCCCACTCTCCCAAAGACATTTTTATTCCAAGCACGTAGAGCAACTTTAGTTCTCTTAAGCCGAATAGCAAGTTTCAAGAGACCTGTAGCTGCGTCATTCCTGAACCAGGCATCATTGACATAAGACAAAAATAGCTCATGCGAACACCACATATTAAGGAAACAAAAAGGAGATGGGCAATACAAGGAAAAATGTGTCTCCATATAAACCACCATAAGACAATGATATGAGGATTTCCAACTCAAATATTTGAAAAGTGTCAAGCCAAAACAGTTGGAAAAGGCAGAGTTGATGAGAACTCGATTAAGTTTAGCCCAGCTACGAGACACCCTTCCATGGCCATTACACCAAGACATACAAGTTCTGTAAATCAAAAAGACCACAATGGTGTAAACAATTATTAAACTCCATCATAGATAAAAGAGGTCTAGGATTACCACAAATTCTTTCCACATCTGTACGAATAACATTAAAATCTCCCAACACCAACCAAGGAAAATTTGAAACTTGACATTCCTCCATATGCCTCCATAACTCTCTTCTTTCAATATAATAACATTTGGCATAAACAAAAGGACACCAGAGTTTTTTGACCATCCTTGATAAACCAACCCGAAACCATTTGTGGCGTAATAGACATAATTTCAAAATCAATACTATCATTCCAAAAAAGCCATAATTTACCACCTTGATTCCCATTATAAATAAAATGGTGAAAATTCAAGAAATTACCCAGCCTTGCCATATGATCCGCAACCACGAAAGGGTCTGAAATCACAAACAAATCCACTTTAAAATTTGTAATCAATTTCTTCAACCTTCCTTTAGACCTGCCCAACCCCCTAATATTCTAGAAAAAATAGTATCACTAATAAATTTAATTTATGAGTTCGGGTGTGAACCTTATGCGATTTCCTCACAGATATTACCTCTATATTATTGATGTTTTCGGTTATTAATCTCTGCTCTGTGTTCGACGCATACATTTTTTCTTTACCCTTCAACACTGAAATTTCACCGTCCTTCTTCTCAGACGAATAACCCAGAGTCAATTCTATTTGTTGCCTATTTTGGTTCTCACCAATATTTTGAAAAAAGCTATTTGCACCCATTCTTTTTCCATGTAACATAGGTTCATCTGCATTTTGATTAATAGGTTCATCTGCATTTTGATTAATACTATTCGCACCAACCTCTTTCTCCTGTATCAAAGTTTCATCTTCAAATTGATTAAGACTATCCGCACCAATCACTTTCTTAGACATAGGTTCACCTTTTAGGACTCGAATGACTTCATCACACCAGACTTCCTCGTAATCCTCTTCATCACTCTTTGATGAAATATCATTCACTTTCTTTTCCAAACTCTTCAACGGTTCCTCATAATTTTCCATATCATGTTCCCCATTATCCTTAGCCACATGATTTTCCATTAACACAGGGCACACATCATGGACCATCTTCATCGTCTGCACATTGTTGGGACCTGTTTCCTGATCCACTGGCTTTTTCCTTATGGATATCTTTGATTCAATTTCCAGAAAACCATCATTAGTCTTCAGCTTCCAAACCTTTTTTTCTTTATGATTACCATCCTCCTTTCGTTTCTCTCCCACTCTACAAACAACCGAGGTATGACCTTGCCTACAACAATTAGAGCAAAAAAAACCCAATTTTTCATATTTGGCCTCTTACCAAATACATTGATTGGGAGATAAAACAAGAGGAAAGCCCTTAACCTAGATAAAATTGATAAGCTAGAGATATTATTATACTAGACTAGATATTATGAAATCAAACTACCTTGGATCTTCAAAGCTTGAGCGTCAAATTAAACTCCTCTAAGGTTCCACTTTGACGTTTCGTTGAACAAAGACTTGCTTGACCAAAATTTTCACAAAAGCCATTTGTATTGTGGGTTTGAATACACCCACTATTATTAGTAATCAAGCTTTGCAGTTAATACATGGTGGGTTGCGTTGAGGCTGATTCAGAATCTGTGGATACAAATTATGATGGTAAGCATGAATGAGTCTTAAATAAGGCCAACTATAATAAGGTTTATTAATTATGAGTTATGGTTGAACTATTAGAGTTCGGTTACCAAATCCTTAAATTTGGTTTGAATATAAACTTGAATATTGAGAGTGCAAAATAGGATGTGAGGGTCCATAACCATAAGTCATGCTAAAATATTCTCAATCTTAGAAGCTACTCTCTTGGTCTGTGAGCATTTTGATGGCCACCCAAAAGACTTGGCTATTGGTAAAAGCTTATATTTTCATCTTTTATGATTTTTACAACAGAGACATTTACAGTACTCTTAAAATTTTTTTGAACATTAATGTTCTAATGACTTTACCTATTATAATAAATAAAAACCTTTGACTTTTTTCCTCTCTATTTTTTTTCTAAAAATGCTTCATTATGGGTGTAACTTATTGAACAAGTTACAAGTAATATATCTCAACCATAGATGTAAAATTCCTCCAAATTAATGGTAGCAAAGCATAGAGCATCCATGCTAAAAAAATACTTTAGGAACATTTTAAACTTTTCCTTTTGCAACTACTTAACTTCATTGATTGAGGACTACAGGGTTTGTACATGAAACATGAGAGACAGAAAACATTATCTTTGAAATTTGAAAGAAAGATTTAGAAAGAATAGTGTCTCTAAGATTTGAAAAAAAAAAGTGGAGAAAGATATTTTAATTTATAGAGAGCAATAAATATCATCACATATTTCTTTTCATGATATATAATATCTCTTCCAAATATTTTTTTAGATTTTTAGACTAACAAGGTGAGTGAGTACCTGTAATAACAACAACATCATATTATATTTGATGATGATAAAATAATTATATTATAATTATTAATAATAATATTTTACTACCATCAATCTTTTAATAATCTAGTAATTATTTCACTTATTCAATTCAGAATTTATCATACTTAATCTATATTCTCTCTCTATATATGTGTGTGATAATTTGAATAAGGAAAGTAAAATTTGACATGAGGTTTAACCTTATATTAGAAAAATTACATTTTAATAAAATAGGAAAAAATTAACATAAGAATATATATAATATAATAAATTTAAGTAATTAATGTTCCAATTAATGAATATTATTGATTTTGATTAATTTATAATATTGTTTAGAAAGATAATTTAGGAAAAAATGATATTAATTGATTGCAAAATCTTTATGAAATCAATTTAGTATATATTATTGCATTGTTTTCCAATTATATATACGTGATAATGTTACAATGCTTCTTCATGATATATGGATAATGTTTCAATGTTTCTTAATTATATGAGAAATTGCTTTAACTATAAACTATTCAAAATACAATCACAAAAACATACAAACACAGACACACAATTGAGATCTTAACAACTTAAGTAGAAGAATTATATATTTATTAATTGGAAGCTCTAAGGCATGAGAAATTAAGTAAAAAAAACTAATTGATTGAAAAATTAATAAAGAAACGAATATAATAATGTGCTAAAATCAAGAAATAAATGTCATTACTAATGAAGATTGATTCTGATTGATTAGAAAAAATATAATACATTTTTGTATAATGATGACATTGAGATTTAAATCTATGGCCTTATACAAATTATCCAAACTCTTCACTACTAGTCCACTATTAGTGGCTTAAAGAATATAATATATTAAATTAAAGAATAAATGTTCCCATCAATAAATATTAATTCAAATTGATTAAAAATAAAAATAATATAATAAAATTAATTAGTAAATGTCCCCATTAATGAATATTGATTATGACTAATTTAAATTTAATTTAAAATTTAATTTACAATAAAATTAAATAAAAAAAATTCTAAACAAACCCATAATAATTAAGAAATCAATATCACAATAAAAGTGTAATAATATATTAAAATCAATTTAGAATATATTGTTGCATTGTATTTCAATGATTATATCGATATGAGAAATTAATTTAAAAAAGAATAGTTGGATTTCCCCCAATTTGCACAAAAGAAAAAAGAAGGGTGGTGTGATTTAAAAAATACTAAAAAATATAATCTAATAAATTAATTTAGCATGTATTGAAATTAAATTTACATTAATTTTAGCATTAAGAAATTTTTGTTAATTAGTTTGAGATTGAATCAATTCAAGAAAGATTAATATTGATCAATTTAAAAGTCTGAATAAAAAATGCAACGCATGTCAATATAGAAGTTAAGTGAAAAAAAGAAGTTAAATCATATGCAAGTTCATTGTGAGCGGAGAAGTAATAGTTTATTATAGCTGAGAAGTTAAAAAAAAAAAGGTTAGAGCCTTTAAAATGCAAAGTTGGTTAAATAATTTGAAGTTGCTGATTTATTTTATTTGCAACAAGCCTTTAAAAGTCTATGTTTTAAGCATTTGTTATTTTATCACATAAATTTTTTTTTGGGTACATTGCAATTGCTTATGCAATTTCATGTTGTCGATGGTGGTTAACTAAAGTATTTTCCAAAGCAATTCTCTTATTCAAGCTTTTAACATTACATGTAAATCTTGCCCATGAAAATTATAGGCGAATCACGTTCACGACTAAATGTGGAAATAAGTTAGATTGCCAATTGGAGACCTAAGACTTGTTTATTAAATAAGTTGGGTCAATATATTTTTTTTAAAAAATTATTTAACTAAAAAGACTAGGGTGGATGTTATGGTACACCTTGTTAAGACTAAACCTTACTTTAGTCCTAAAGTAGCTGATTATATTATTAACCCTATACATCCTTTAATTAAGAAACCTCACTTGGTAAAATGGAAAAATTAAAGCTCCTATTGTTTTCTATTTTTTTTTTATTTTATACCTTTTTTTTTACATATCACCATACTAACTGAAGATCTAACAAGAAATAGAACAAATCAGATCTTATTATTTTGTTTGTAGTCCTTGATACCATGGTGGCCTTTCTTTTGCCATACGCATTCAAATTTTAGCAAGTTGTAGAGTTCATGACATGGGCTACCACCACCTTGTCATAACTTTTCTAAATTTGTCTAAATAGATTTTTATAATCATTTTTTCTTTTCTACTTTAGTTTATGTGTACACTTTTTTGGGCTTGCTCGTGGTTCAACGAAGTTATGTTGTTCATCAAATTGATTGCCAGATTCCATTAGTTTACATTACTGACTATTGGACACGTGAACTGGCTTAAACCGATTTTTTTAAGCATAATCGTATAAATAATATCGATGTTAAAAAATCAGCAAAGTCTCCAATCTTGTGGGTTATATTTTTTTTATAAATAAGCAATTTGCTTTCAAAATGCAGCCTTCTCTCTAAATAATGGAGAAATAGGGCATATCTAAGAAGCAATTAACAAAGATTATACAAAAACTCTACAAATTTTAACATTGTAATATTTACACACAATAAAATATTATAGAAAGCTGATTGACTTTTTTTAGATAAGATGGGAAATGTGCTTAAGAGTCAAGCACAAATTGGTACATTCTTCTATTTATGTTAAACAAAAAAAATATAAAAAGACCTTCTTATGGTGCTTATAGTATGTTTAAGCGATATTATTTCGGACAAACTCGAGTAGATGAGTATAGAAACACCCTTACTCATTAACAAATATAGAAAAAAACCACACATACATTCAAAAATGATCTTTCGAGTCATAATTGATTGATTATATGCACCTAAAAACCAAAGATAATACCAAATATCCCAAATAAAAAGGTGGGGCAAACCCTAGATCCATCTTGCACACACGTAATGAAAATAAAGACATATCAAACTCACCGTCAAGGTGGTGGTCTCCCCAACGCAACTACGCTCCGGACCACCACACGCGTCCCTTCTGCGAGCTGGTGCAACATACCCATCGTCCCTGTTATTATCTATTTCATTGCGGATGACAAAGCATAGCTTCTTGGTTCGAGGGCGAATAGTGAGCTAGAGTATTCTTCAATTGATTACGGATTGGGTTTTCCTCGTCGACTAGTCAAGCTTGTATGTGATCGTTTTTAGGTTCAATGGATGGAGGACTTAGGATAGCAAACAAATTTAATAATAGGTAAATTCAAAGGTGTACAAAGCACCAAAACATTACCCGGTGCAGCATAGCATCCGCTTAGTTTATTATAGCTGAGAAGTTAAAAAAAAAAGGTTAGAGCCTTTAAAAGTTTATATTTTTTACAAAAATATAATATCTATATCCCCGCTGAGATATCATTGAATTTTTAACAAAAGGCACACGGCAGAAACGAGAGAGGAAGAGAGAATTTCTACTCAATATATTTCAATCTCAAATTGATTCATACTCTCGGTACAAACATTGGCCTTTTATAGGCTTTACAAAACAATATAATATTAATTTTAGAAAACCATTTGTGAAGGAACGTAAAGATTGGGTTACATGTGTGTTTTTCATTTTAATTATTAGTGATGCCTTCAATGCTATTTTGTGTTTTTTAATAAATCATTGAGGAAACGATTGAAGGAAGAAAATGAATTGGCTTAGCAACGGTGCCCACCATGCAGATTTCAATACACCTTTGTAACATATTGGTGTTGTGAAAAAGAGTTTTGGTCAATATATTAGACAACTACCTAAAAAGCATTTGTTATTTTATCACATAAATTTTTTAGACATTGCAATTGCTTATGCAATTTCATGTTGTCGATGATGGTTAACTAAAAAAAGTCTTTAAACTTTTAACATTACATGTAAATCTTGCCTATGAAAGTTATAGGCGAATCACGTTCACGACTAAATGTGGAAATAAGTTAGATTGCCAATCGGAGACCTAAGACTTGTTTATTAAATAAGTTGAGTCAATATTTTTTTTTAAAAAAAATTGTTTATATATATATATATATATATATATATATATATAAAATTTAATAATAATAATACAACATATAATTATAATATTATTGTTTTTTTGGTCTATTTAAAATTCTAAATCTATTGACTTTTTAGTATATTATTTATGTAAAAAATGTAAAGATTAGTATAGTTTTAATTATGTAACGTTATATAATCAAATTTGTTATAAAAAAAATGATCAGCATAATCCAAAAAAGGTGTATATTAGACAACTTAATTTATATAAAAAGGTCGATTAAGCCTATTTAAATATAATATATATTGATTATTTAAATAATTTATAATAAAATATACTTTTAAATAAACTTTTAAATCAGATTTTTAAAAAGATTAAATTAAACCTTAAACATTAATCTATATAAAATTTATAAGTTAAATTTAAACCTTATATTTAAAATATAAGTTAGCCCAATTTAGATAAAACATGTCCTAACAAAATCCATTTTTAGCTCCTATTCGAGTAAGGACCAATAAGGCATTAGTTTCAAAACAAATCACAACAAAAAAATATTAAGAAGTAAAGAATAATTTATAAGTGGCAAATTACTTTGTATTACTAATCCTTTTCACGAAAAATTTCGTGGTAACCATCATATCCCAAATTCTAATGTATACAATTTTATTTCTTTCTTATCGTAAAAGAATTGAAGTTAATAAATAAATAAATATATAAAATATTATTAACCCGACTTCTATGTGTTAAAATCTAATTTTTTATAATGATAACTTTTTAATTTTAATTAGGTGTCAGTATTTCAAGTTTCAACTTCAACTTCCAATGTCAGAAGATGACATACCGTTGCTTTTCATGCTTTACCTTCACGGTTAGTCTCCTCAAGCTGAGGCTGAAAAGCGAAATCGGAAAACGTGTACAAGTAATGCTACTTATAGCTTGTAAAAATACATATAGAAGAGCTTAGATGGAGACGCGGGGAATCGAACCCGTGCCTGTCGCATGCAAAGCGAGCGCTCTACCATATAAGCTACGCCCCCAAGGCAGATATGTAATATTTATTATATTTTATAATATTATCATTAAAATTAGTTTAGTATTTTAAAATTACAAATGTTGAATCTAAAATTCAATAAAACTATATTTAAGCTAAACTATGATACAAGTGTTTAAGTTCAACTTGTTAAATAATGAAGAATATACAATACTAAATAAAAAGTAATTTTTTTAAAAAATCTTAATATATTAAAGTTTTACATTTTATTTAACACTTTTATTTTTTATTCTTTAATAAATATCATTAAAGCACTCATTAGATGAACCTATTCTTAAAAAGGACAAATCATGAAAAATTATCTTTCAAAATTGGTTCATTTGACTGAATCGATTCGATATTTAAAACATTATAAGTTGAATGTAAGTTGAGCTGAAAGACGCGTAAAACTATAAAGTAAGGCTGAAAGAAGCAGAATACCAAGATTACCCTTTATTAATTTTGATTTTTGAGAAAACGAATTCAGTTGCCTCCAATTCAGGAGGGAAAGGAATTTTTGCTGAGCAACGAATCAGCATTCATCAAGAAAGCGTAAGCGCAGAGCACGGTTCGTCGCGTCTCAATCTCAGTGCCATTCTCCTGAATCTTCTTCATTCCTGAATCCTGATCCATTCACATTCCACCATTTTGAATCTCACACCATTCTTCTTCACTCTTCTGTTTCGTTTTTGGTCCGCAACGACAACATGATCTGGCGTCGTTTTTTCGTTTCAATTATCGCCGTTTACGTTTCCATGAGAAGCAAAAGCTTCCATCACATTCACTTTCAGGGTTCCACACGTTGATTGGGTTCTCCTAGCTGTAACAACAGTCTATAAATGGATTTGTGTTGCTCCACTCTAAGATGTAGCCATCTCAATTAGTGGTTATATAATGGCGAGGTTTATCCCTGGATTCGTATTGCCTATGCTCCTTCTAATAGGTTTGCATGCTTCGCCACTCCACTTTCTCAGCGCTTCATTTTGTTGATCCTACCATTACTTTATATTGCATTTCCGAAGATTGTATATTGAATAATAGTCACTGATTTATATGAATTTGGCCTTCAAATGGTGCTAGTGATAACATTCAAATAATTCATATTGCCTATGTTTCTTCAAGTTATCATAAGCTCATAGTGTTTTTTAAAACTGGTTAAGTATGATTGGTTTTGGCGGTTCGCTCTTCACTAAAAAGAAAGCAACAGACTATAATCGTATATCATATATTTGTTCTTATGGTTTTTGCATACAATAATGTTACATACACAACACTTAACTGTGTGTAATTATACAAGTGGTTCCATGTAAGTTTAACGTGAAGAAGTTTAAGTGGGATTGCTTGAATTCACATAAAGCCCCCTGTACGCTTGTCCAAACTTGTTTTCTTTGTTTTGTCTTGACTTTCCCTCTCAAATCTCAAAGCTGCAATTGATGCCTTTTCTCTGTTTCATGCAGCTTCTACACTTAACTGGAGTTTGATATCTTTGGTTGATTTATTAGCATTCCTTTTCATTCAGTACACTGCTCCTAGAAAGGGTGAGATGCTTGCTCTGATCTGGTCCTTGCTTTCTATTTATAAACACATGAATTTTCTGCCTTTTTTTTTTTAAACCTAAAATGTTTGGTGTCCTATAAGGAATTAGTGATACTCACTCTAAATGTATGATTCTGTTGCTATCATTTCACCACTTGGTAGTTGGTACTGCTTTTCTAGTATTTCAGGTGCAAATATAATTATTATCTTTCTTCAAGTGATCAACTTCTCAATTTTTTCTTGCAAATAGGCTCTCGATTCCAACAACAATCTTTGATATCGTGGTCTGTCTTTATATTATCCTCTTTGACACTACTCTCGCATGCCATATTTCATATTGTTTTGGCCATTGAGGGGGATCAGTGGAGTACTGCCGATGCTCAGTGGGCTCAGCTAGTTGGATTTGTAAGGTACTTGAACTTCCTCCGTCTTCTGGTTTTACCCGTTTTATATTATAAATTTTCTCCTCAGTGTATCACCATTCAGAATACACTACAAATACTTTATGAATTGGTTTTGTAGAGTGCAGTCTTGGAGGACTTTGCCTATAGAGTACTTTTTGGTCATGCAAGTATTAGCAACCTTTCTTTCTCTAATTGAAATCTATGGAAATCGATTTGGTCCAGATGCATGGAGAGATTTTCATTCTGGGCATCTAAGTTCTTCTGTTCTGCTGATAGGTTTGTCATAAAACTTCTCTCTTTATCCTTTCTCTTGCTTTGGAATAGGGTTGTGTTTTTGGCTTCTCTCCGGTGCTCAAGATCATGTTTGTTTAAAGGAAGTTACCATTACTGATATAGGATGGCCTTGTTGCATTCTTGATTATTTGTAGTTTGTTTCTTTTCTTGTTTTTGTTTTCCTTTTCTGTTTTCAAGGATGGTTTAACCTACCCCTATTTTGTACTTGACTTGTTCTCTCTAATAAAATTTATTTTTCTACATAAAGAAAAGGTTTGTCATAAAACTAGTGTTAGAGATAATAATAAAAATCTTCTCTTCAATCAAGTGGTCAGGAGTTTAATCCTTGCTTACCCTTCTGTTAAGTAATTTTTTTTTCGTTGGATAAAAGAAGAATTTATTAAGTTGCATTATGATGTTAACAAATAAAAATTTGAAGAACTGAATAACAATAACAAACTGATTTCCTTGTCTCTATTGATTGAATAATTATAAATGGATGTTGATTTTTGGGTTGCAGGATCTCATCTCAGGGGCTTGTGCTGCTTGTTGTTGCCTGCTATACAACTAATTGCTGGGATTAGTCATGTATCTTGGGCTTCTTTGCCTTTTTTCATTTGTAGCAGTATAGGGCTAGTTGATTGGTCATGGACGACCAATTATCTAGGTATCTTTCGGTAAGCTCCCCCTCCCCCAAGCCAAAAAATGATGATGTACTATTTTATTGTTATAGTAGAATTGGAATTTAATTGGTTCACTGATTCTTATTTTTTATGAACTTGAAGGTGGTGGAGATACCTTCTCTTTTATGCTGGCTTCAACATTATCTTGCTGTACATATATCAACTTCCTATTGAGTACCCAGAGACCTTTAGGTGGATTTTTTACCACTTTGGGCTGTTCAAACTTTCTACAAAACCGGAATGGTCCGAAGTTTGTTCTAGTCTTTCACTTCTACTTTTCTACATTATGGTAAGAATATATAATGCTCCCATATCGTAGTTCTATTGTTGAAAAAAAGGGCCAATATGTAACATATGATAAAATAGCTATTTATCATTGTCTCTGTGTGTGTGTTTTATTTTTTGGGGGGGGGGGGGGGGGGGGTGTGGGATCAACTATTCAAATATGAGTGTGTGGACTCTTGTTCTTATGAGGATAAAAATATGTATGATTTTCAAAGATTTACCTATAGATGGAATTTCTAAATCTAATTTATACCAGGTGGTTGCAAGATTAGCTTTGTTCATATTATTTGATATTCATAATGGATTTTATACTTGCTCAATTAAAATGCTACAATAATGTCTTTGTCATTTATGGATGATCAATCTTCTTGTTCTTTTTCCAATTAACAAAGCTGACTGGTATTATGCCTATGGTATCCTTTGTCAACATTTTGAGTTGACTGTGAACCCATTCAGGAAAAATGATCTAAAAATAGTGACTACTGACTAACTGGTGGCTTGAACTCCAAATCCCCAGTATTCAGATCAAGCATGTGCCTTTCAGATACTAGAAAGTTTAAATCCTTCTCCCAGGGATTAGAGATCAGCATGGGGTGTCAGATGACGTAGAAGAACTTAGCTCGCACACACAATACAATTCTGTTGCTTTTTTATTGAGAGAAACTTAAACTTGGTCATGGATTGCTTTCTTGAGTTTTGGCACAAGTCATGAGCAAAGGAATGCATTAGTCACCTGTTGCAAAATCTGTTTGCCAATTGTGGTGTTATGTGACACTATACTGAGATGATGAACTCATGCAAGTATTTGGCCTATATTTCTGCTATCTGTTTTGAAGATTTCCTTTAGTTTCGATCTCCAATCTTCGATTGTTTCTTGTTCCAGCTATCCTGGATTAGAAGTGAACTAGTCCAAATGGAAATCATTACATCAGCAAGAGAAAGTGACTTGACTGAGCAGCTTCTTACCAAAAAGCATTCTCATTTTGTTCACGAATCCAGGTAATTAACTAAAGTCAGCATTATTTGGTCCTTCTTTCTTGCTTTCTTTTATTTTGTTTCCTTTTATGCCTTTTAAATAATGAAGTTCTGAACTTATTGTAAATTTGCAATGATGATTGATGATTGTCTGGTCTAAATGCCTCAATATGATTTTTTATTTTCCTTTCTTCATGCAATAGTTCATTTGAGTTCCTCTGTGGAGTTGATACTGACAATATTAATAAGATTATTTACGATTGACACATGGTTGGGATGTGTTGTAGATAGTACTTCTTTATTGGGATTTACTTCTACGTTTTTTTTTCTTTTTTGGGGTGTCTGAAGCAGAATAAGTTAAATATCTTGTAGATGAAATAGTTATATTACTCCTCTCTCTTGGCTAAGAAGTTTCTCATGTAACAAGATGCTTGAATTAGGAACCTGTCAAAATAATTGTTTATGTAGTCATGTTTTTGCTCTATTATCTACTCATAGTTCCAACATTTAACTATTTTTGTTTGATCATTTCTAAATATAGTATCCATTGGAAGTAGTTGCCAGGTCTCCCCATCAAGACTGCTGCTTCTCGAACCTTTTGATTATTTATTTATTTATTTTTTGGAAGGAAGCTTCCTTACAATATTTATTTCTTTTATCTCTTGGTTTTATAATTTTCTGACAGGTCTGGTGTGAGGCATACCAATTTCTTATTGCGAGGAGCTGTTTCTCGGTCATTTAGTATAAACTTTTTAACATATGGTTTTCCGGTACACTTTCTATATCCATTTTTTTTCCATCAGTAAATCGTTTAATTGCTAAAATCCTGTGCAGAATTCACGTCCAATGTTTGGTATGACATATGCAGCTATGAAGTAACATAAATTTTTCTCAACACGAATAGGCACTCATCCATTTTTTTGGTAGGTAAAAAATCAGTGTGTAAGGGTGAGAAAATTAAATAGGTATTTATCACTTATTTACACTTGGCTGATTTAGAACCATGACCTCATCCTCCGCCATTTATTCCCAAAGAAGAAATGGAGCCATTAGAAACCAAGTCGCTGGCATGACCAATGCAACCGTTTATCTGGCTGTAACAGGATATGACAGGGATGCTAGGTAGAGGATGCAAAGTCATGATTACCTTGTCTTTTTTCTTTTTTTTTTCCTGAAATGACAGATCACAAGTTTTGTGACCTCTGAATTCTGAGGTCATGGTGACAGTTGAAAATTATTTTTAATCATTGAAGAGATATGTATTGGACAGACTGATATAAACACATGAACCATGCAAAACTCTTCATGATATCTTAGAACTTATTAGAGTGTATTGGATCAGCTGTTATCAACTGTTAGTAAAGTTTAGAATGTACTAGAGTTTCTAGAACACCAAGTTAGTTAGAATAATATCTTATTGAATAGGTTAGTAACAGAATTAGTTAGCGTTAGTTATAGAGTTAGTTAAGAGTAGTTGTGCTTTGCTAGCTGTGTACACTGTTGAATTAGTTGATTACAGTTTACAGTTTTCAGTTTTCTGTTTCTAGAGAATTTTCATCCTCTCTCTCTCTTCTGTCATTCTCTCTCTGTTTCTGCTGCAACTTTCTCAAGCTTTCTTGAGTTTTCTGCCATTTTCTCACTTGTTAAGAATTCTCAAAGAACTTAGATCAAGTTGAGCATATTATGTAAGTGTTCTCTTGTGAGCCCCCCTCTCCCTCATTGTGACACATAAAAGGCTTTTTATAAATTGATTAATTGCATTAATTGGTGCACCTGGCAGATTTCCTTGCTGGCTCTATCATTTTGGAGTTTCCACTTTGCAAGTCTGTGCTCATTTGGATTACTTGCATATGTGGGATATATCTTGTATGCCTTCCCTTCCATGTTTCGGTTGCACCAATTGAATGGCGTGCTTCTTGTTTTCATTCTCTTATGGGCAGCTAGCACGTATATCTTCAATGTAGCCTTCACTGTCTCCAATGACATATTACGGAAGGTACATATTGCTAGAGGCTTTGAGAGATCTTACAATTATATCAAAATATTTTTGTTTTCATCTTCTGGTACTCGATTGCAGGATATGGAGATATGGGAAACTATAGGCTTGTGGCATTACCCTATCCCAGGATACTATTTGCTTGCTCAATTTGGTCTTGGTTTTCTTGTTGCTATGTGTAATCTTGTAAACAGTTCAGTGTTATTGTGCATTACTGATCAAGGACAGTTAACAACTGATGAATCTGTTGTGGAAGGTGAGAGAACTAGATGGTCTAAGTAGACAATGCTTGCTACTGTGTGAAGTTATGATTTTCCAGTGCTTAACCATATACTCCTTGTCAGTTGTCAATGAGTTGTGATGAAATGATGAATATAAGTCCCATGGTTAAATTCACTTAATTTCTACAATTTTACAAAACATGTGCCAATGCAGGTGCATAATATTTGGTTGTTTTGTTTGACAAAAATTCAATCATGACTTACTGGCTTTGGGTGGATTAAATCAATTTATGAAACACATTTAAATTTGATGTCTGCAATCACTTTCAAAATATTGGTTTCACAAAGGAATCAGCAAGAAAGTATGATTGGCACATTTATGAAATGATTTATTTAGCTCATCTGGTGTATGCTTTATAGTATCTATGACACATCTTTTCCTTGAAATAGTATCATCTTGTTCAATTTACATGTTTCACACCTTAGGGAAAAAAATGTAAGTTTTCACCCGGGTAAATCTTTCCTAATTTTCTCTATCATGGCAGCTTGTCCTTGTAAAGCCATAGTAACATGTGCTGCAAATATTTGCCTTTTGAAAACATCACTAACAGGACAATGAGTTTAATCAGTAATCCAGTTTTCTGAGAATGTGAAATATATCATGTTAATCCTTCAGCTATCTTTTGTAAAATATGGTTATTATGAAATTGTAGTTTAAGAAATAAACGAATGCTTCTTAAATGCCCTTTTCAATTCTTCCAATTTAACTTCATATTGGCTTCTGCTCATGTGTCCTGGAATATTTTAGCATACATTTATATCTCAGCAGAATGTTTCTATAGTATAAAAAAATCACCTTTTACTTGCTTAGGATACAAAATCTTACTGTTTGTTTGTTGTTGTTGTTGTCAAATTTCTAGAGGAAGAAAAGACTACAGTATTAGTTGCGGCTACAATAGTATGGGGATTACGCAAGTGCTCACATACTGTAGTACTGATATTGATATTTCTTATTGCTATAAGACCTGGTCTCATTCATGCTGTATATAGTAAGTTCAATGGCTAACAGTTTCCTCCTTTGTTATTTATATATTTGTTTATTACCATACTGCTAATAAGGAATTGTTCTTATTTGTATTTTCTGAAAGCATTAGATGTCCGCCCACTCTTTCCTTCACCATTTTTTGTAGGATTTAGGTTTTGATCCACCATTAGTTTAAAGAGTTTTACAATACCAGTGAACCACATTGTTCCACCTGTTTAAATAACTCAAGTTTTTAAATCAAGTGAAAAACATAAATTTATAATAATGTGGCACTTTCTTGTTTACTTATTATAGTGTTCAGAGTTTTACACTGACTGTTGATCAAATTTAAAATTTCTTTAAAACATTGTCTTTAGAGTAGTTTGAGAGCTGTAGCAGTATTCCTAATTTACTAACTACTTGCTCTTTCTGCATGCAGTGATTTTCTTTTTAATTTATTTTTTAAGCCATTCAATCACTTGTAAATTACGCCAAGCTATTATCCTTTTATGCGAGGCACAGTTTGCACTCCAGTTCATTCTTCAACTTGATCTAATTTCCAAAACTTTGGATCAGAAGGGTTCGTATGCTTTTCAAATTCTCTCACAATTAGGTGAATATTTTTCTTCGTAAGAATAACCTTTTTTATGCCTATTAGACATCCGTTTGCACTTATGTGGTGCAAATGTAAACTTTCTGTTGCCTTCAACAAAGTCATTCCATTTTGTTATATTATCATTCTTCTTGTGAATGTTGCAGGCCTGCTTAATCATACTCATTCAGTGGATTTCTTCAAAATATCGATTCTTGCTTGCTTCTGTGCAATTCAGAATCATGGGCTTCAAACACTCCTTTTATTTTCAGCTATTGTGCGGCACACATCTTGCCCCCCAGTTGGGTTTAGCATCTTAAGAGCTGGATTGATCAAACCTGTTTGTTTATCGGGTTATAGTCCAAGATCTAGTGAGAGACAGGGAACTCATGGTACAACTCCAGTAAATATTGACTATGCGGCTATGCCCTAGGATTTCCATATAATTTTTTTTGCTAAATAAATTTCTTGTTTGTGTTTAGATTAATACTTATCCTTCTGTCACTTGATTGGTTTAAGCTACATATTTAGCCAGAAGTGTTCCAAAACTGGATAACAATATTCTAACCATTCTGTTTAATTATTCAGAGAGGAAGATGATATCATATTTGAATGTTATAAGACGGACTTTCCTTTCTGTTTATCGATCATGCGGCAAATACATTGCTTTCCTGACAATTCTCTTCAGTATATACCTTTGCGCACCCAACTATTGTTCATTTGGCTACTTATTCTTTCTTCTACTGTGGATAAGTGGAAGACAACTTGCGGGACAAACAAGAAAGCATCTTTGGTATCCTATGAAAGTGTACGCTGTAATGGTGTTTGTCTCCATTTACAGCATTGGTGTCTTTTCCAGCTCAGAGATTTGGTTTCCCATGATTGTTGGTCTTCAAACTGCATTTGGCTATGACCCAGCAGCTTCAATGTTGCAAAACATTTGGGAGTCCTTGGCTGTATTGGTAGTGATGCAGTTATATAGCTATGAAAGGAGGCAGAGCAAAAGATCTGGATCAAGTGACTATGATGCATCAGAAATAGGACCTTGTGCTTTTACCAGACGTCTTCTGGTTCGGCATACTGAGAAAATATTATCTCTTGCTTTGTTTTATGCATCATTATCACCTATAAGTGCATTCGGTTTCCTGTATCTTCTTGGTTTAATTAATTGTTCAAGATTACCAAAGTCTTCTCAGATCCCTGCAAAAGTATTTCTAGTTTATTCAGGACTTCTTGTAATGGTTGAATATCTTTTTCAGATGTGGGGAGATCAGGCTGAGATGTTCCCTGGTCAAGAGCACTCCCAATTATCCTTATTTATGGGTTTACAGTTGTATAAGCCTGGTTTTAAAGGTTTAGAGTCAGGGTTGAGGGGAAAGGTTGTGGTTATTGTAGCATGTATACTTCAATACAATGTTTTTCGTTGGTTGGAGAAGATGCCACATGTTAATGGAAATGGAGGAAAATGGAATGAGCCTTGCCCTCTGTTCAACCCAGTAGAAGTTCTTAATGAAACAACTGTCTGTACCCCAGAAAGCAAGCAATTGGAAAGTCCCACTTCATCAACAGTTAAACAAAGTGCAAGAAGTCATTCATGGCCAACAATGAATTCTGCATTATCCCAAGGGCCAAATTCAGGGCTCGAAAGAGACAGTGCCAAAAACCCTCGACATTTTCATTTCTGGGAGAGTTCCAAGGATAGCTTTAAGTGGAATAGAAAGCGGATTCTTTTCTTGAGAAAAGAGAGGTTGGAGATGCAGAAGACAGTTTTGAAAGTATCTCTGAAGTTCTGGATAGAGAATATGTTCAATTTATTTGGTCTTGAAATCAACATGATTGCTTTGCTTCTTGCTAGCTTTGCTGTGTTGAATGCCATCTCCTTGCTCTATATAGCATCACTTGCTGCTTGTGTTCTTCTACATCGGCTAGTTATTAAAAAATTATGGCCTGTTTTCGTTTTTCTATTTGCTTCCGTTATCACTGTTGAATACTTGGCTATCTGGATGCACCTCACTTTTACAAACCAACAGATTGAAGAACAAGTGCCATGCCATGACTGTTGGAGAGCATCAGATATATATTTTAGCTACTGCAAAAAGTGTTGGCTAGGTATCTCTCCATTAAATGTGTCTGTGTTTTCAGATGGTTGGTATCACATATATATCTTGTGGATAATGCAGTGTTGTCATGAGGCTAAAAGCAGGATGAGGCGGCCATCCCCAAAACTGCATCACTGTGATGCAGCGAGGCGATGTGGCTGCATCATCGAAGTGATGCGGATATTTAAAAAAATAACTAAAATTATTCATATATCGACAAATCATAACCTAATTAAGATTTAAATGCAAATTAAGTCATGACAAATAATTTTAAAACATAATGTAATTCATATTGACAATAATAGAAACTCAATAATGTAAGTGCACATACGACCAACTGCAAGTCAAGAGCCCAAGTGAGACACACAATGGCAAGAATAAAGGGAGATTAAGGGGGAAAATCAGTAAGTTCAGTCAAGAGTAGATATGAGGCTGTGAATAAGAGCATGGAATCAGAGGATAAAGGGAGCTTCAGCTTCTAGACTGTAAGTCACACACATCAGGTAAGTTCAGATCCTGTTTTAGGGTTTTTTCTTGGATTGCTAGGCAATATTAAGTTCAGATGGTATTAGTAGACTGAAATACCCCTATAGATTAGATACTCATTGGCTATTGAGCATTTTAAGTGAAGAAAAATAAATAAGTTGGCTGAAAATGCATGATGCGGCTACATCAACCGCATCACCCTGATGCGGAAGCATCATTAAACCCGCTTCGCCTCATGCCATCTGAGGCATCGAGGCTGTTTTTCGCCCTGCCTCAATGCCTAGGCGGCTGCATCAACTGCTTTTGACAACATTGGGATAATGTCTATCACGTATAACTAACGTGATGCCTATTTTTGTCACTACAAAATATTTATAACTCAGGACTGGATACTTGTAATATTTGTTATGTGATAACTGTTCCCAAATAATTTATGTTAAATGCCTTAACTGCAGGAATTATTGTTGATGATCCTCGTATGCTTATTAGCTATTATGGGGTTTTCATGCTTTCATGTTTCAAATTCCGTGCTGACCGGTCATCTTTTACTGGGTTAGAGATGTATCAAAAAATACTCTCTCAATGGAAGTCTGCATCTGTACTAAGTGATCTTTCATTTGAAACAAAAGGATACTGGACAATTCTTGACCACCTGAGGCTTTATGGTTACTGTCACTTGCTAGATTTTGTTCTTTCATTGATTTTGATAACAGGAACTCTTGAATATGACATTCTGCATCTTGGCTACCTTGGTTTTGCTCTGGTTTTCTTCCGAATGAGGCTAAAAATACTAAAGCAGGGAAATAACATTTTTAGATTCTTGAGGATGTACAATTTTGTCCTTATAGTCTTGTCTCTTGCATATCAATCCCCTTTTGTTGGTGACTTTAGTGAGATCAAATGTGGTTCAATAGAATGCATCAATGAATTGGTTGGATTTCACAAGTATGATTATGGGTTTCGAATTACATCAAGATCAGCATTTGTGGAAATCATCATATTCACGTTGGTATCGCTACAGTCATACATGTTTTCATTTCCAGAGTTTGATTATGTTTCAAAATATCTCGAGAAAGAGCAGATTGGTGCAATACTACGACAGCAGGAGAAGAAAGCTGCTTGGAAGACTGCTCAATTGCGGCACATACGTAAAGCTGAAGAGCTGAAGCATCTCCGAAGCTTGCAGGTAGAGAAAATGAAATCGGAGATGCTAAACCTTCAAAATCAGCTTCATAATGTGAGCACTGATGCAAACTGTAGTAATTCTTCTCTTGAAAATGATGGTCTAAGAGAGAGAGGAAACTCTTCCTTAGATTTGCTTAGGGAAAACGAATTCAGGAAGCAAGATCTTGATATAAATACTGAGTCAATAGGCCCCTTTGATATGAATGAATCTCTAATGAGTGAAAAATCCGGAAGTCCATTGGTGCCAGAATACTGGAAGCAGCCAATGGATTCTCCTCATGGAATTGTTGAGGTAAAGGAAAGAACTCATAGCAATGATTTTTTGGATTTAGAAACAAGCAATCGTTATAAACTTCCAGTCAGGAAAAATCCTTTAATTTCAGCTGTACATCTCATAGGGAATGGAGTATCTCAGGTGCAGTCTCTTGGAAATATGGCAGTTAACAATCTAATGAACTATCTGAAGATAGAACGTGAAGAACTTGAGTCAACTAAAGATTCTTCTGAGGATGAGGTATACTATGAGATTGAGAATCAGAATATGGGAGCAGAACCTCTCGAACCTACATTTTCCACACACTCTGTTAATGAGCATACCGTTCCTGATACTGCTTGCCTTCAAATTGGTATTATTTTGCGTTACATGTGGTCCCGAATGAGGTCAAATAATGATGTTGTTTGCTATTGCTGCTTTATTCTAATATATCTTTGGTACTTCAGTTTGCTTTCTGTGGTCTACCTAGCAGCTCTCTTCTTATATGCTCTCTGTCAAAATACTGGTCCGAGTTACATATTCTGGGTTATTATGCTAATTTATACTGAGGTGTGCATTTTGCTTCAGTATTTATATCAAATCATCATTCAACACTGTGAGTTTGAATTCCATGTGAGCTTACTTCAAGAATTAGGATTTCCTGTAAAAAAAATAGCATCATCTTTTGTGACAAGCAACTTACCTTTCTTTCTGGTATATATATTTACTCTCTTGCAAACCTCCATAACTGTGAAGGATGGTGGTTGGTCAATTGCTGCAGATCTTAGCTTTTGTAAGAGAAGAAATCAGAGCTACATAGAGGATGTAAAGTGCTCCACCTGCCAAGAGAGATTACGGAGACTATTTTTACCTCTGAAAAATGTACTGAAAATGTTGATCAGAAGCCTCTGTAGGTACTGGAAATCATTAACATGGGGTGCAGAAACTCCCCCTTACTTTGTGCAGCTGTCTATGGAAGTTAACTCGTGGCCTAAAGAGGGAATTCAGCCAAGGAAAATTGAATCAAGAATAAATAAGTTGCTGAAGATCTTGCATGATAGGAGATGCAAAGAGGAGAACCTTTTTAATTTGCAATCAGCAAGTAGGGTTCGTGTACAGAGCATTGAAAAAAGTGACGAGAATGAAAATTTGTGTCTTGTTGTTTTTGAGGTGTTATATGCCTCCCCTCCAATTGAATTTACTGCTGAAGAATGGTACAGCTCATTAACTCCAGCAGCAGATGTATCCAATGAGATTCGAAAAGCTCAAGATGCTGGTATTTTTAAAGAAATTGGGTTTCCATACCGAATACTTTCTGTCATTGGTGGTGGAAAAAGAGAAACTGATCTATATGCCTATATCTTTGGAGCTGATTTGGCTGTTTTCTTCTTGATCGCCATTTTTTATCAATCAGTTATGAAAGCTAACAGTGAGTTTCTTGAAGTCTATCAGCTTGAAGATCAATTCCCAGAAGACTTTGTATCAGTTCTAATGGTAATTTTTAAAAAAAAAATTTTGGATGTATGATGCCTTTTTTGTATCTAAGATATTGAAGATCCGTCTTTTTTTTAATGTCTTGTTGATAGTAAATTCATATGTCCGGTTAGTTACTCAACCAAAGAACTTTATCTTGCAGGTTGTCTTTTTCTTGATCGTGCTTGATCGTATTATATATCTCTGTTCATTTGCAACAGGAAAAGTTATTTTCTATTTATTCAACCTTGTTCTCTTCACATATTCAGTCACAAAATATGCCTGGGACATGGATCCTCTGCACAGATATTCTGGAAGACTAGCACTTCGTGCCATTTATCTGACAAAAGCAATTTCTCTGGTTTTGCAAGCCATACAAATTCATTTTGGGATTCCACACAAAAGCATGTTGTACAGGCAGTTTTTGACCAGTAGTGTTTCACGAATTAATTTCTTGGGTTTTCGATTGTATCGTGCTCTACCTTTCCTTTATGAATTGAGATGCGTGCTAGATTGGTCTTGCACAACAACATCTTTGACCATGTATGACTGGCTGAAGGTATGTCCTCTGCAGTCTCCATATTGTTTCTTCATAATAAAATTTTTTTGCTACTATTGCTGTGAGTTATGCTATTTGCATGTTAATATAGTACTTCTTGTTTGGCTATTCTTGAACACTTGGAGAAGAACATTTGGTCATCATTAATTCTCTTGATTGATCATCTGATGAAAATCTGGAAATGTCATTTTGATTCAATAAAGCCAGGAGTCATGCATCAAGTACAATGGTGAATACTACTGACACTGTCCGTTGACAAAAAACTTATTTTGTCTATTGATCTCTCATCAGTTTCTGACGTAAATGTTTAACTTCCATTAAACTATAATGAAGCTAGTTCCAAATATTTGAGTAGCTTATCTTAGATTTTCTTTATGAAAGTGAAATGGAATTAACATTGATCAGTGAGTTTGAAAACGTAAGGGTTTTATTTCATAGAAGAAATTAGAAGGAGGACAGAACATGCCACTGAAAGACTTTACAACTGAGACAAAGATGGCAAATTTGGGTTAACCAAATAATTGTCTTGGAAGCACCAAAGAAAAAGAAGAAAAGTCATTAAATATAAGCAGTTACAGCTGAACAACAACAGAAACAGAAGATGGAAGCGTACTCCTCAGTATAGCTTCAGAGACTGCATGATCCTTCTAAATCTAAAGAGTCAGCAACCTCAACAATTTGGACCTTTATAATTTCCTTAGGTTCATTAAGTGATTGATTTTCATTTCTGATCGCAAAATTAATTTGTTCCTCTCTTCCATGTAAGTATCTAAGTGAATTTTATACAACTTCACAGCACTTCAGCATCAAAGAAATGTTCGTAAGCTAACATTGTATCTCAACCATCAATTTGGGAAGCTTAGACACCTTGCAATATGAAATTTATGAGCAGTTCAGAGAGCATTAGTGTCTAGTCCACTTCACTTATCTTCTATAGATTCTCAAATTTCTTCTGTTATGATTCTTCTGTAGTGTCTTTTCTTAGATTATTAGCCAATCATGCAAATAAACATAGTCTTGTGATTTTTGCAAGTTAAAGCAATATCTTATTATAGTTGATGTTGATTAATAGTTCTCACAAACATACAGCTGAACTAAAGTTGGATGCTATCTGTCAACCAGTATCTTAACATTGATGCATTAGTACTACAGCAAATGACTCTTTGCATTGAGTGACTTAGATTCGTAACTTGTATTACATCATCATGCAGACTTGGTATTTTCTAATCTACTTCACATTCCCTTACTAGCACTGTAAGGCAGTGTCCATTCCTTTCCCCATTTTATCTGATTTTAAGTTTCTTTCTAGTTGGAAGATATTCATGCAAGCTTGTTTCTTGTCAAATGCGATGTGGATTTGAATAGAGCCAGCCACCAACAAGGACAAAAGCAAACAAAAATGACGAAGTTCTGCAATGGGATATGTTTATTCTTTGTGTTAATGTGTGTCATATGGGCTCCTATGCTGGTAAGAATAAAAAACTCCAATTATGAATCTCATTTTTTCTAATTCTAAAACCCTTTACCACAATTTACGAAATAATGTGTATGTACATGCGATAAAGATAAGAAAACATTTTCAATTTATAGAATCAATTTGCTTTCATAACTTTCTAAGAACTGAAAGAAATAATTTGATTTCTTTCATTGCTCTTGCATAACTAGTATCGGTTCTTTTGGGATGAACAGAAATATAAGAAATCAGCAGCACGGCTTCTCTAGCCTGAATCACTGTGATGGCCTATGTGCCTGCTATGTGTGCTTAGCTTAGCTTATTGAAATATCTCAAGTTGGGTTGTTTGCTCCACTTTTATTACTTTTTTTTAAAAAAAATACTTTTCCTAGATTTGACAAACGTATTCAAGTGCCTTTACTAGAAGGCCAGCCCAAAAAATCCTTCGTAAAGTTATTGGCATAGAGCTTCTATACTGTAGCTAGACTAACAATAGGCCTTGAAAATCGTATCTTTAAAAAAACAAAAATCATGGAAAGCAACATATGGCCAATGTCTTTGCTGCCTCCAGATAGCTCATATCATATAACTATTACCCGCACCTAATGTTTCTTTTCTGGGAGAGATGTAGCACTTCAACGGTTCAACCTAGATAATATTATTTTCAACTCTTGACTTTCACTAATGCAATTGTACATATTTCAAATACCTTAGTTTATCTGCCTTTCTGACATTTTTCAGAAAAAGCTCAAGGCTGTTGAATGCTACTTTTGCATTTTTGAGATCAATTTTAGAATCTAGATTATAATATTGGTGATAATTTTTTTTTTCTCAATTATTTCTTGATGGTAACTATCACTTCGCACCATTTCTTTAAAATTACTTTTTTGGACAGATGTACAGCAGCGGTAACCCAACAAACATTGCAAACCCGATCAAAGATGCCAGCGCTCGGGTTGATATAAAGACAGTAAGTGGAAGGCTGACATTGTTTGAGACAACTTTGTGCGAGAAGATATCTTGGGAAAAGCTTGAAGCACGTAAAAGTTTGGATCCTGAGGGTTATCTTAGTGCATACAATGAGAAAGACATTCAATTAATCTGCTGCCAATCAGATGCAAGTACACTGTGGCTTGTTCCACCTGTTGTGCAGGCCAGATTTATGAAGTCCCTTAGGTGGAACATGGACATTACTTTCTCCTGGCAATTTACCAGAGATAGGCCTAAAGGAAAGGAAGTAGTAAAATATGAATTAACCTTAGAGGAACAGGATCTTCCAAAATCTTCAGAAGTGACTAAAGTTTTCAATGGTACTTCCAATAGTTTCACAGTATTCAATATTTACCCTAGATATTTTCGGGTCACAGGCTCCGGGGATGTGCGGTCTCTTGAACAGTCGGTATGTATGTTTAACATATAATGCACCTAATCTAAGACTAAAAAAATGTACCTAATCTAAGACCAAAAAAATTTACCTAGTTTGATTTTACTCAGTCGGACTGCTACATTCATTCCTAGTGAGAAAAGGTTTTGTTGTTGTTGTTGTTGTTGGTTTGTTACTTTCATTCACTAGCTATGGCTCGGATCATAATGGGCATAAGGTCTTTGCAGGTGGAGCTGGTTAGTGGGGATCTTGTTCTTAACCGCGGGGATCCGGAGTGGTGGTCTTTTTATGATCTTGATATCTCAGATGCACATGGATGTGGGAAGTTCCCAGGACCGATGGCTATAATTGTATCTGAAGAAACCCCTCGTAAGCTCAACTAAAACTTTATTATAGTTACCTATTTAGTCCATACACGAGTCGAGGCAGAACATGTTTCCCCTCAGATTTGATCAATACCTTCACTAATACCCATTTATCTACTCTCCTTGCCACTTTAGAGGGCATTATCGGTGAAACTCTCAGCAAGTTCAGCATCTGGGGACTGTACATTACCTTTGTGCTTGCGGTTGGACGTTTTATCAGACTACAATGTTCTGACTTGCGAATGAGAATTCCTTTTGAGAACCTTCCTTCTTGTGACAGGTGCTCTAGCAATAAATCTATCATTATGATGAACGTTCACAAAGGGTTTCCTTCTGTTTATATGGAGGACGACTTAAACGAAGTGGATGCTATTGGTTTCGTTAAGTGTCTAAATTCTGTGTTTATTGATGCAGATTGATGGCAATATGTGAAGATATATATGCTGCAAGAGCCGAAGGAGAGCTTGAAGTGGAAGAGGTTCTGTATTGGACGCTTGTTAAAATCTACCGCTCTCCACACATGCTGTTAGAGTATACTCAGCCTGACTAAATTCTTGGAAGAGTTGGAAAATATTCTATCTCCTGCTGCATCATCTTGCATAATTATGATGGTTTCCATTGGAAACGCAAAGCATGAAGGCCACATGTAAAGGCTGCTCAACTGTATGAATCTCGAGTTCTATCTTCTACTGTTCGAAGCCAGTCACATAAAGAATCAAGAGTTCACGCAAGGATGTGGTTTACTGGTTTTGATTCTGAGTTATTGCATGCTATTTTCAAGAGTAGCTCAAGGTCGCATAGACGCTCACAGCTGCTTAGGATTAATGTTAATTTTTGGGTGATTTCTAAACTACATTCCTTACATTTTAGGTGTTTGCTATATCATTTAATTATCAACAATGCTACTTCTTATAAAAGTTATTGTAGGAATAACATTATTGTCGAAGTTATCAATAACATTATTGTAAAAGTTATCACAAATGCTTAATAACCAATCATGCTTGAAGAAAGATGATTGGAGAAAGAAATAAGAATGGTTGAAAAGTAAATATGTAACTGATAAAACCCAAAATAGTTACTTCACTTTTTTCTTTCACGAAATCTCATTCATCAGATTCAGTATCACGAATAGTTCAAAATAGACGAATTCACATTTTTCTTTATCAATTTATTGTCACTTCATAAATGCAGTAACACTGCAAAATTTGATTGTTGTGTTCCTACTATTTAATAGCGAAAATAAAAGAAACTCAGTTCAGTCGATCTTGGGTGTATTGGGCAAATGATGGCATGGACAGCGGGGCTTGGATTCCCCTTGTGCACTCCCTAATCATTTTTATCTATAAAAAAGTAATCATTAATATTGTAAAAAAATTATATTACTGTAAAATGTTTTATACACAATACATCAATGAACCATATAGTTTCAACTATTTTAAAAATAGTTAAAAACTTATATTAAAAATTTTGATTATTGTATAACTCAATTTCATGAGAAAAACTATCATATTCAACTTTTATCTTTGCTCGGTGTAAGACATAACAGTTATTATAATAATAATAATAATAACGTAGTGTATTATTATTATTTTTTTACACTGACGTTATATTAAATTTATACATATATTTTACAGAAGAAAATCAGGTAACGGACAAGAGTTCTATGCACAGTGCACATTTTTCAGTGACCAAATTTTCGTCGGAGTGAAACTGGCTATTGATAAATATATTAATGGATATCCAAATGCAACGTGTTGTCGATATGTCCGAGTGGTTAAGGAGACAGACTTGAAATCTGTTGGGCTTCGCCCGCGCAGGTTCGAACCCTGCTGTCGACGATTTTGTGAAACAGGTATTTTTATTTTTTTTTGTTAAATTAAAATTTTGATCATATACTTTATACATATTTTTAATTCAATTTTTATATATATATTTTTTAAAATTAGTCATCATATTTATAAAAGTTTTAAAATAGTTCATTCTAATAATTTTTATCATAACACTATTATAATACCGTCTATTTATTAATAAAGTAAGTATTTTTTTTATTTAATAGATGCTTATTTTTTTTGTAAAATGTCAAATATGATATTTATTTATTCTAATAAGTACTTATTTCTTCTCACTAAACCTTTTTTTGTCTAATAAATACTCTTTTATATATTTTTTATCTCTTCTTAAAATATTTAGTAGGGATTAAACTAATTAAAATTAATGACAAAGACTTTCAAAAATATTTATAAGTATGAGAATTAATTTTTAAAAAATTATAAAAACTAAACTAAAAATAAATATAAACTATAATACTGTTAATTTTAGAAAATAGTCCACACTATTAATTATAACACTATTATAATACCATCCGTTTATTAATAAAATAAGTATTTTTTATCTAATATATACTTTTTTTAAAAAGTAAAATATGATATTTATTCATTTTAATATGTACTTATTTTTTCTCAGTAAATATTTTTTTGTCTAATAAATACTCTTTTAGATTTTTTTTCTTAAGTAAAATGTTTAATAGAGATTAAACTAATTAAAATTAAAGACAAAAGTTATTTAAAAAATATTTATAAGTACGATGATTAATTTAAAAAAATTATAAAAACTAAACTAAAAAAAATATAAACTATTACAATTATTGGTATTTTTTGTGAAACCAGTATTTTTTAATTTTTTTGTTAAATTAAAATTTTGATCCTATAGTATACACATATTTTCAATTCAATTTTTATAATTTTTTTAAATTAGTTATCATATCTATAAAAATTTTCAAAATATTTTTTACTATTAATTTTTATTATAATACTATTATAATATCATCAATTTACTAATAAAATAAATATTTTTTATTTAATAAATGTTCATTTTTTTTGTAAAACGTCAAATATGATATTTATTCATTCTAATATATATTTATTTATTCTCAATAAATATTTTTTGTCTAATAAATATTTTTTTAAATGTTCTTTTCCTCTTCTTTTAATAAGGATTAAATTAATTAAAAATAACGACGAAAACTATTTTAAAATATTTTAATTTAAAAAAATTATAAAAATTAAACTAAAAATAAATATAAATTAGAATGACTATAACTTTAATTTAACCCTTTTTTTTAAATAAGAGAAGCACGTTATTTTTTAAATTCAGTCAGTTATCTTTAATCTCATTTTGTATATTTTCAACCCCCTTTAAAAAAAAGTATGAATTAGGGAAAATGTTTTTTTTTTATTGTATTAAGATGCAACCACAGTTTTTTTTTTTTTTGAAACAGCCTGCTTCTTCGTGCTTGTTGCCTTGCCATTTTTAGGGAGATGTCTCTTTCAAATTCTTTTTTGTAAAAAAATTGACAACACACAGATCATGTGAGCACAAATTTTCAATAATTGTTTGAGAAAATGCCTACATACCTTATTGATCATAATTGAATCTCTAAACCAACCGGTGTTAAATGAACTGCACTTTAAAAGATCGAAGTTCAAATCTGAAAAAAAAAAAAAACAATTGTTAAGTATATATTTTAGTCGTGAGAATGTCCGAGATAAAAAAAATAATTGAGTCTCTCTTATTTGACTAATACTCACATTAATCAATCTAACAAAGTCATATTAATCAATCAGCAAAATTATTTTTAGAACTTGAGTTACCTTCAATAGTCTAAAGAAATTAACAAAACGTGAAATAGTATGTTGAATTTTTCTCATTTTTTTCTTTAACATAAAACTTCAAAATTTGGTAAAAACAAGAGAATGTCTCAATCTTTCACTTCCTCACCTCACCTCTACTCTCTCTCTCTCTCTCTCTTCCCTTTCACACTGCTTAAAAATACAGAGCACAGTTACATATATAGTTATAGGGAGTGGAAGGCCTTTTGTTGCCTGTCCTTTTCCAGCAAGGAAACAACACCGAATGTTTGTGTACACATGGTGCAGCATCAAACCTCTGAGAATCTGTTCTGTTCTGCCAAAATTAGGATCGGAATATATAATTCACATTTCTTTCACACACATGACACAACACTAACGTGACGTCAACAGGGCACACTTTAGTTAATTTTCGAATATCAATCATTAATGTTCCTTTGTTCCCTGTCCCTTTGCGTTCAAAACAAATAAAAATATGGCCACCACGTGTGCCTACACCTCCTAATGTCACACAATGCTGATTCCACACAGACGAAGGTGGTGGTGATGGCTGCCATGAACATCATGATGATGTTGGTTCACCATTTCGTGACACCTCCAAAACCCTTCATTGCCCCCCATTGCTGCAAACCTCCACTCTCCAGCCCTCTCTTCTTCTTCTTCTTTACCATATCTAATCTCCTCAACCACTTCATCCTCTTCTTCTTTTTCAACTATTATTTCTTCCTCTAGTTGTGCATGTATTGCTTCTTCTTCTTCTTGTACAAATTCTTCATCATCATCTTCGTCTTCTAGAATACTTTGATCTGGGATAAGGTGCAATGTCAAGCGTCCATTATGTCGCGAAGCATGAAGAATCTCGGGGCGGTGTATTCTTACTTCTGTCAGCTCTAACCTTCCGTCCTTTCTCACCGGTCGGAGAAAGAAACTCGGCTTACCGTTCCGGTTCAACGACGAAAGCGGCGGTGGAAACGACCTCACCTTCCTCGAATTCCCTCTCCCTTCTGCCCTCATCATTCTCCTCCTTCGCCAAAGGTCACAATCATCATCATCATCATCATCAACATCGTTGTCGTCATTCTTGACCCGCCTCTCATCGGAGCTCTCGAAGCCAAGACTCTCGGTGCAATACATCAACCTGTCGACCCCACCGCCGACATCGTCAATGAATTCAATGCCTCTGTTGCTGGTGGGGGACGCCAGAGGAGGAGGAGGAAGGTTGCCGTTGGGCTTCAACGTGGCCGATTCCAGAACATTCCGAGGCTTATCTGCATCGTTGGTGGCGGTAATGAGACCCAACCCTGAAATGGGGTGGTGGATTCGAAGCTTGTAGTCATCGGTGGTGGTGGTGGAGGTGTGTAAGGTGAAAGACAAGAAAGAGTGAATGTTCTTCTTGAACAGGTTAATCATGATGGTAGCTAGGGAGAAGGAAGGAAAGAGTGGGAAAGGGGAATAAGGAAATTAAGATTGAGAGATAATCATAATAATAATAATCATCATCACATGACTTGGTTTGAAATTGAAAGGAAAGAAGAGAAGAGGAGGAGGGTATTAACAATACCAAGAGGAAGGTGCCAAAGATAGAAGAAGAGAAATGGAGAGGTGAAGAGAGTGCCAAGCCAACAAAACAAATACAAAGAAGTTTGAAATTATGAGCTGGAGTGGAGTCCGTGATAGAGCAAACGGTGCCGGGTCCCACGTTACATGCCCTATGACTATGACTCATTGACTCCGCCCAAATAGTTAATTTTTTTTTCTTATCTGTTCTTATTTGGATGGATCATGGATGGTTCAAAAAAATTAAATTAAATTAAATTATATATATATATATATATATATATATATATATATATATATATATATATATGTGATATTACTTTGTAGTAAGAGGAAATTTATTGTAAGAGGTGAGATTAAAGTGAATTATTGGGATTTAGATCTACGTGAATGGTCAAGATTAGAATATAAATGCATGTGATTTTTTAAGTTATCATATGACATTTAAGTAACTTTAGTCTTGACCGTCACGTGTATTAAGATGATCAAAATTTACTCCTCTCACCCTCTCACAATAAAAATTACTCTCACTAGATATGCCTCTTATATATATATATATATATATATGGGAGGAGATCCACTTATACTTAGTGTAAGTAAAAAAGACTTACACCCAATCTTACACCATTCATTTATCTTACATAAGCCATTTATCATTTATCTCCTATCGTAACCACAAGATCACAATAAATGAAGGGTGAAGAGGGCCAGAATCTTTTCTTTTACTTACACTAAAATGAAGTGGATCTCTCTCTCTCTCTCTCTCTCTCTCTCTCTCTATATATATATATATATATATATATGAGATTCGTTTACACCAGGTGTGTAAGTCTTTTTTATCTTACACTCATTTTCAACCGTTAGTTAACTTTCATCTAATAGTTGAGATTATTTCATTAAAGTGAACTAATTAGATGAAATCGATCTAACAACTAAAAATGAGTATAAGAGAAAATCAATTTGTACTGGTGTAAGTTAATCCTCCCTCATATATATATATATATATATATATATATATATATATATATGATCTTCTCTAGTGAGAAGAACGCTTGTTCATTGTAAGAGGTGAAATGAGTAAATATTAACTATTGGATCTTACATGAATAGTCAAGATTAGAATATAAATATATGTGACTTTTTTAAGTAGATCACATGATCTTTAAGAACTTTTAATCTTGACTATTCATGATGGTTAGTATGATCAAAATTTATTATCTCATTCTCTCACAATAAAAATTCTCACCATCATATATATATATATATATATATATATATATATATATATATATATATATATAGAGAGAGAGAGAGAGAGAGAGAGAGAGAGAGTAACCTCTTATCTCTATCTCTAGACTCTGGTCTGGTCTGGTTGTTGTAAGTGAGCTCGCTCAAACAACGTACTAAGCTTCAAGACTTGGGAATGAGAGAAAATAGAGGATTTGAGGCAACAATTGGCGTTATTGCTAAAGCCATGCGTACACCAATTATAATAGGCAAGTGTTAAGTCGCAGATTTTTCATCGTTTTTTTTTTTCGAAATTTTTATGGTTTTCAATTATCTACATGTTTTGGTCAATGATGCAAGATGTCTTTAGCTGTTTCCAATGAGGCATTTAAGAAAAAAATGGAACTTTGGATTTTCTCGTGCTCTTTGACCGTCCATAGCAAAAATAGATAAAATTTCGGATTTCCAAGTTGAAAACATTTTAGAAAGAGTAATTTTATATCTTTTTACAATTTTTTTTAATAATTTTTTTAATATTAAATAAAAAATATTAAATAAAAAAATAAATACATATAATATCTTAAAAAAAATATAAAAAATATTTAATATTTTTTTATTTAATAATTAAAATAATTAATAAAAAGATTGAGTAAGAGTATAAAATATTTCTCTTTTAAAAATTATAGGTTGACCTGCACTTAAAATTATTGGTATGCATAAGCCTCCGTTTGGTATCTATTTTTTAATAAAAAATTTTATGGTATTTTATGGGTATGGTATTTAGGATAAGTTATAAAGTATTTATTGAATATTAATTTAATAATAAATATTTAAAAATAATTAATGACTAATAAAATACTTATCCTAAGTACCTTACCCTAAAAAAATGAATGTTGTAAAAATTCCCTTTCTAAATGAAAAGGAAATGAAGAGGACGAAAGGAAAGATTATTTCCTTTATTTGATATCAATTTAAGAAAAAAGAAAAAAAGAGTTGGAATAATTTTGCATCCATAGGTCTCACACATTTTGGATCCCCTCCTTATGGGAAGGAAAGGGCAAAGGAAAATTTTTTATGAGTCCTAAGAAAATTTACATATATTTTTACATATACTTCAATTCATTTCTTTCATAAACCAAACAAAAGAAGAAAAATATTTAATCTTTTTCATTAAATGATATTAAATAATGAGAGGATAAATTCTCCATTTCTTCTTTCCTTTTCTTTTTTTTTTCTTTTTTATGATATTTTTTTTCTTCTATGATATTAAACAGATCCTAATGCATAACTCTCTTCTTCCAAAATAGAAAGGACTTCAAAGTATATCATCTTGTGAATTTTGTTAGTCATGGTAACCATCACCCAAGAGGGGGGTGAATTAGGTGATTACAAATTTTAATACACCTTTGAGAAATTAAGCATTTTGAATCACTCAAGTAATAAAAGCAGCAGAACATGTACAACAAAAGTACAACTATTATAGATTACTCAAATACAACTTGGGATATATGAAGAATTAAGCAAATAAGCTAGATGTCAAGTTCATAGAATCAAATCACCAAGATGACAAGATATGCAATAGATAAATATACTACACTAAATATTGAAATTAAAGAGTGTAGGGAAGAGGGAATCAAACTCAAGAATTTATCCTCGTTCACCACCAACCACTTACATGGCCTACATCAGTCCCAAGCTTAACTTGAGATTTTCTTCACTATCTCCTAGACTTCACAGTGCTAGGAAAACCTTTGTACAAACAAGAGCACTCCTCACACTTTGGGATACCTCACCCTTGTGCTAGAGCCTCAAATTCTTCAAGCTTCACAGGTGCTTGATGACCTTTACAAACTTGAGCACTCAACTCCTTGGGATGCCTCTCCCTTGAGCTTGAGTCTCTTCAAACAAAGGGATGCCTCACCCTTTACAATTTGGAGGGATACCTCACCATTTCTTACAAAGCAATCAAGGTTGATAGAATGAAACTCTCACAAGAGTAGATATACAACTTGAAGAACAAAGTATAGATGATAGAAAACTCTCTCAAGAGTGGATAATACAAATTGAAGAACAAAGGAATAGAAGAATTTTGCAAGAAAGAGCTCAAAATATGATTTTGGTGATTCAAGGATCAAATCAAGGGTTTTTTTGAGGTGTATAAGCTTCAACAACACTTATATATAGAGCCCAAGTGATAAAATAGTCGTTGGTAGTGTTTAGAAATGATTTTTTATGAAAACTAGCCGTTTATAGCCGTTAGAAACGTTTCTGGGCACTTGGTAATCGATTACACACTTCTGGTAATCGATTACATGGCTTCTGACATTGTTGTAATCGACATGGACTTGTGTAATCGACATGCCTTTTCTGGTTTTGAAATCTGACTTTAAAATGTCATAACTTCTTCATTTCTTATCCGATTAAAGCAAATGACCAGTCATTGGAAAGATCTTTGAGTCTATTTTCAAATAAAAGAAGTTTCACAACAAAACTCAAAGTATTTTGAGAGTTATGATCAAAAGAGTGACCAAAGGTCAGTTTTTCAAAACTCAAACTTGACTATATTTCATAGTTTAAAGCAAATGGTCATAACTTCTATCTTTACATAGGAGAAAACCAAAAAGGAAAATATACCAATTCTAGTCCTTAGGCTTCTTGATGTGATCCAAGCTTCCACAAATTTCTTCTCTTCAAATCTTGTAAATTGATTGGAACATCTTTATCATTCTTATTCTTCTTAAGTTGAGCATAGTTGTGATCTTTTGCTTTCTTGTTGCAATGCTTATTCTTGATACTTGGACTATCCTTCAAAATGTTACTCACTTAACACAAGCATAGTTAGTCCAAATTCATAACTCAATATCTTTATATGCATGATACAATATATCTCATTCAGCACATCTATGAAGCATAAGCATAATTCTTTTTATCTTGTATTTGTCATCATCAAAACTTAACATATTAAACCATTGAGGCAAAGACAATGCTACAATCTCCCCCTTTTTGATGATGACAAATCACCAAAGAAAAATATGTAATATAGAAGAATAGATATTCATGTAAGCATTTCAACAATAAGTACAAGAACATATTTTTCTTTCCAATTTTCTCTCCCCCTATTTGGCATCAACAAAAAGGCTTAGGAAGAAAAGATAATGATTTTCTCTCCCCTTATAGATAAAACTCATGTTGTCAAAGAGATGAAACAAGTATGCTTTCAAGATATAAAAGATTATTCATGCAATACTTGTCACATTTTGGTACATCAACATTTAGCATATGATAATGATGCGTGCGGATGTAGTGATTAAAATTAAGATAAAAATCAGTTGTCAGGCCCACCAGAAAATAAAAACCTTACAACTAGTTGTAGTTAGTAAGGGTCGATCCACAGAGAACCAATTCAATTAACACTATTAAACAATTCCCAATTTAGACTCGATTAACAATAAACAAGAAAAGGGGGTTTTGGAGTTTTGATGAACAATGAACACTTCAAAGATAACAATAAACAAACCGAAATCAACAATATAAGAAAATTGGTTAAGAGATTGAATCCACCACTAGATTTATATGATAATGTAAATCCACATATCCTTTTATTCCAACATGCTCAATTATGTTTTTATGCAATTGTGAGATTAAATCTCTGTTTTCCTTACGTGTTGGCCAATTTAAGAAACCGCTCAAATCAACTCCTAATCACCGATTAGTCATAAAGCAACCGCTTCTTACAACTATCCAACAATTGCATTAAGATTTAGAAAACCAATTACACTAAGGTCTAATCACACATAGGGATTAAATTACTTAGAACATATATTTCTCTAGATCTAATACCGCAAATCACAAGATAATAAACCCAGATCTACCACTTTTATAACCTGCAAATAGCACAAAGATAATTATACCCACATGAACATCATACATCCCACTAGATCTACTACCGCAACCGCGCATAATAAACCTAGATCTACTACTTTGAAAGTAGGAACAAGTACAAAAACCTTCATACCAACAATAGATTCAGAAATATATGAATAAAAACATAACTCGTGTTGAAATAATCAAATATGCAAAGTTTACAACATTAATACTAGCGGTTTCATCACCCCTTAACCAAGGGAGGTTTAGTTACACATAGCTAGAAAGAAATCACAAGAAAAACTATGAAGAAACAAGAAGAAACTATGAAGAAACAAGAAACTAAGAGAGAAAATGAAGGAGAGTTACATCTTGTTCATGATAAATGGTGCCTTTTATAGAAGTCTAAGGTAACAAAATGACAAAGGGAAGTGGGTGGATGAGTGGGTGAGTGAGTGGAGTGTTTGAGTGGATGGATTAGTGGGTTGGTTTAGTGGATTGGTTTAGTGGATGAGTGAGTGGAATGGTTGAGTGGTTGAATTAGTGAAAAATGCCAAAGGACTTTTAGTGAGTGGGAAATTATGGACATGAATGGGTGAGTGGATGGATGAGTGGATGGATTAGTGGATGAGTGGGTGGAGTGGTTAAGTAGTTGGATTAGTGTATGAGTGGATGAATGGGTGAGTTAGTGGATGAGTGGATGAGTGGATGAGTGGATTAGTGGATGGATGAGTGGATTAGTGGATGGATGAGTGGATGGTTGAGGACGAAAATTTCGTATCTGACTTAGAAGCCAAAAACGACCCACTATACTTCAGAATCATGAAAAGTGTTCTTCATGAAAGTTGTAGATCCTTGTCTTGGCTGTAAAATGGATAGCTGGTTCGTCCAATTTGGCTTCCTTAAGCCCAAGATATGTCCCAAATACCGTAGGTTGCTCAAACCCAACTTCAGCACCTCTGTTCCGACTTGCAAGCTCAAAATGACCTACTAGACTTCTTTTTCTGAAAATGTGTTCTTCATGAAAGTTGTTTATTTGGATCTTGACTATCCACTGTCCAAATTTCAGCCCATCTCCATTATTATAGCTTGAGATATGATTTTATGAGTGCACACTGTTCGGATTCTACTGACAGAACCCGTATTCTGACTTCCATGTAAACTTAGGTCCCTTAGACATCTGAATCGGACTTCGAGCTCTTCATCAAAGTTGTAGAGCTTCCTCTTAGCTTTCCTACAAGATAAAATTCATGATTTTCAGATATCAGGAACTCAAGTTATGACCAAAATACAGAGACAGTGTAAAATCTCAATAATGCTGAAAATATTCAATTAGGACCAATTTGAGTTCAAACTCACAAAATCATGCCAAACTCAATCAATTAAGAATATGGAGAGTGTAAATGACTAAACATAAGGGTTTCTTAATGAATAAAATATGTGATTATCAAATTCCCCACACTTAGCTTTTTGCACTCCTGGGCAAAACTCAAGACCAAAATTTTACAATCAAGAAGAACAACCAAAGGTTCAAGGATCAAAACATTCATGAGTTAACAATTCTCCACATCTCAAACCAACAAGCAAGGTATCTTCAACATGAATCGAGAATGATAGATCTTCACAAGATTCCCTCTCAATCTCTCAAGTGTTTAAAGGGTAGGTATTTCACTCAATTCAACCCATGAAAATTGCACTACCATAAGCTTGCTTTATCTTCTACTTCTCCACTACTCAAAACACATGCACACACAAATCATGAGGACTTTATTCAAGGTTGTAGTGAGGTCAAGGTAACAGGAGAGGATAAAATGGATATGAGAAGATAAATACCAAAGAGAATAAAAGCAAATGAGAGTGAGTTCAAATAACAAGATAAAAGTTCATCCCAACTCTAGTGTATATCCCTTTACATATTCATTTCCCAATCCTTTTCTTTTTTTTTTTTTTTTTTTTTTCTTTTTTTATATATATGAACATAACTATATACATATATTTTTTTTTTTTTTTCTTTTTGGGCACTCTTTTCTTTTTCAACAACCATTTTGTACACGCACCCCCACACTTGTTCAAAAACTCATCCATTAACCAAGCTAATGTTCTTTTATTCCCTAAGGTAAAATAAGAACACGATTTTTCATTTAAGGTACATAATGAGCTAGAAACAAGAAATGGTCAAACAAGCTCAAAGGGGTTAAGCAAAGGAAAATATACAAGGTTGGCAGGAATCAGAGAATTTCCAAGAAGTCAAAAGAGTGCTTGATATCAAATTGAAAACAAGGTTGGCTATTTGGTTAAAGTAGCTAATTAAGAAAGAGGGCCTCAATCATGTTCATGCATGCAAGTGAAATGTAGCTTCAAAAAGAATCAAAGCAAATTCTAGAGTGGTCATTAACATGAGTGAAAATCACACAAGAAAGAAGAGAATGACATAAATGTTGAATCCATCCATTAGGCTCAAAATCTCACAAGGTATGCATCCATCAAACTCAATTCATCAATTTAATCATCCATCACCAAGCATATCAGTTCAAGAAGGGAGAAAAGTTATTCAATGATGCAATGATCTCTTTTTTGTGTTTTTTTTTCTTTTTTTTTTAACAACCAAAAGAAACATGCTAAAATCTCTCCCCCACACTTAATATAGACATTGTCCTCAATGTGAAAGAGAGATATAGAAAAGAGCAACACAACCTGATAAGAAGTGAATCAACGCAGCGAAAAGAAGCACACTGTCAGTTACGCATCAGACCTCTGCCACCAATTAAGATGCGTCTCAAGAGTAAAATTCTCCTTACTTTGCCATCACTAATTGGTTTAATAAGTCCATGACAATCATATCATACTTTCCAAACAACAAATTTTTTTTTTTTTTTGACTTCAAGAAAACCATCAAGGTAAAGAAGTCTAGAAACCCCTGAAGGACCCTGCTCAAAGGATCGTCTGTACAAAAATCAAAATACAACAAAATGATACAAAGATAAAAGAAATAGAAAATGATGACATACCTGTATGAACAGTTTTCATGGCGTATCTTTATACTGCGCGTCATGAGTGCAGTAGACATCACGTCCCTTTTTTTTTTTTGAAATTGTTAGAAAAACTTGATGGAAGATGAGTGTATACTTACTTAAGATTGGGATGGAGGTAGTCTGCTCTTTCGGCTTTGTGCCAAATCATTGTTGACCAGTATTCGACCCATTCAAGACCAACGTAACATAGGGCTCCCAAAAGGGACAAGTAGCCATAATACGACTCGGGTCGCCTCACATGTGGGATACAATCTACCTTCTTTGTTTTTCAATTAAGAAGGTGGATCAGATGCATGCATTTCCCCATTCACGGTGTGTGTTACCAAAGCCAACCCTAAGACGTATACATTTTTTTTTTTTTTTCCTTTTTTTGTTTTTGTTGTTTGTTTTTTGTTTTTGGTTTTTTTTTGTTTTTTGTTTTTAGAGATGACATGAAGAAGAAGAAGAAGAAGAAGAAGAAGATGATGATGATATGTACAGATTGTTGTGATTGTGGCTCACATCTTCCTCTCGGTTTTACGTCCATAAACGGCTTAAACGCCTTCTATGAGTCGGGGATAGGCTTCCCATCCAATTTTCTTATAAACTGGCAAACAGGGTCTTTTAGAGTCAGATTCCTAAGACTGTAGCGTTTTTCTTCATCCTTGAAGAGATTCCACAATTTAAGAATTTCACGATGCACCAATCCACAAGAATGCGTCTCAAGAGTCGATAAGATATCATCTAATGACTCCTTACTCAGTCCATTCTTAATGAAGAAAATTTTATCTTCTCTATTTGCGGAAACCATCCCCAAAGTATGACATCGCTTGTTATAGTTCCATCGTCCACATTTGTAACAGACTTGTAACCTTTTTGCTCTTCTCCTTTTAGAATATGAACATCTTCCAAGACCAGGGCATATATGAGTCAAATGAAATTGAGGACTCACCGCTAATCGAACCTTTGCTTCAATTATCCAACAGTACATCTTCTGGCATACCTTTGTGCATTAACAGTCTCAATCTTTCACATCGAACTTTGTAGATTTTTCTCAGAGCATTTTGAGGAAAAGAAGGAAAATGTTTTCTCAGGTTTGAAAGAATGACATCCATTTTGAAGGAGAAGAAGGATTCAGTTATTTTGGGAAACTGAAAAATAAACCGACTTGAGAGTCACGAGAATCTTGTATCCGCCACTTAACCAAGAACACAAAGAACTCAAGAACTTGATTTTCCAGGAATGGTTGAGTCTTTGTCCATTAACTTTACGCGCATTACCATTCCTAGGATCCTCAATATTTACGGCCCCAGAGGATACACGTGTTTGACAGCAAAAGAACCGCGCCACCTAGATCTCAATTTTTCAAGGAGTAGGTGCAGATGATAATCTCAAAGCAGAACCTTTTTGACCAATTTCCGCAACTTTTGCAAAAGGTGTAACATTGCACCTTGAATAAAGTAGGCCAATAAAATCCATACTGCAAGATTTTCGCAGTTGTTGTCGCTGAAGAAAAGTGACCTTCACATGCTTCCAAGTGACAAAATTTAATGGCACTACCTACCTTATTATCGGGCACACAACTGTTTTTTTTTTTTTTTTAGAGATTCAAATGCTTACAACTAACAAACAGATAAAAACATAATCTAAGAAACTAATGAAAACACAAAATAAAAAGGGATAAAGAGAGCAAATCTGGTTGGGTTGCCTCCCAATGAGCGCTTAGTTTATTGTCCTCACCGACATGATGATACTTTCAATGCTCCTCATATTGTGGAAGGATGAGGGTCATCACTTCCATCTCTCGCACCGTCAGAAGTTCATGATATGGTTTTAGACGATGACCATTGACCTTAAATGCTTTGCCGAAATTTCACTCCCGATCTCAATCGCACCAAAAGGAAAAACATTAGTTACCACAAACGGCCCAATCCACTTAGAACGCAGCTTTTACCTGGAAATAATTTGAGTCTTGATTGGAATAGCAGGACTTTTTATCCTCTCGTGAAATTTCTTTCTCGGAAATCAATTGGTCGTGGAATGCCTTAGCTTTAGTCTTATAAATCGGGACATTCTCAAAGGCCTCATTTCTTAGTTCTTCTAATTCCTGTAACTGGAACTTCCTTTGCTTTCCAAGACCTTCCAATTCCATATTAACTTGTTTAATGACCCAGTAAGATCGATGTTGCAACTCAACGGGCAAATGACAGGGCTTTCCATACACCAACCGAAATGGTGACATGCCGATGGGAGTCTTATAGGCAGTCCTATAAGCCCATAAAGCATCTTCAAGTCGAGTGCTCCAATCTTTTCTTGAGGGATTCACTGTCTTTTCAAGGATTGACTTAATCTCCCGGTTGGACACTTGAGTTTGCCCATTTGTCTGTGGATGGTAAGGAGTAGAAATTTTGTGCATTACTCCATATCTCTTCAATAGAGCATCAAAGGTTTTGTTGCGTAAATGGGTCCCTTGGTCACCGATGATAGCCCTGGGGTCCCGAACCTGGAGAAAATATGTGACTTAACAAAATCTGCAATGCTTTAGAATCATCAGATCGAGTGGCTTTTGCTTCCACCCATTTAGACACATAATCAACAAATAAAAGAATGTATGTGAAACCAAATGAAGGAGGGAATGGTCCCATGAAATCAATACCCCACACATCAAAGAGTTCCACAAAAATGATCGGAGTCTGAGGCATTTGATTACGAGGACCAATATTACTGTTTTCTCTCGACAATGGTCACAAGACTTACAGAAGTTGTAAGCGTCTTTGAAAATTGAAGGCCAATAGAAACCACTGTCAAGCACTTTATTGGCTGTCCTTTTACTGCCAAAGTGTCCTCCACATGCATAGGTGTGGCAAAAGGAGAGGATGGAGTGTGTCTCAGAATCAGGAATGCACCTCCTAATGACTTGATCCGCACAATGCTTCCATAAGTACGGGTCATCCCAGATATAGTATTTACAGTCACTCCTTAATTTATCTCTTTGGGCCTTGTTCAAACCCTCCGGAAAGTCCTTAGTAACCGTGTAGTTAACAATGTCAGCATACCAAGGGATTATGGTGTTGACAACCATCAAATATTCATCCGGAAAAGTCTCCATGATAGGCATTTCTTCCTCTTCAGTTACCAATCTACTCAAGTGATCGGCCACCAAGTTTTCGCTCCATTTCTTGTCTTTAATCTCCAAGTCAAATTCCCTGGAGCAATAAAATCCATCTGAGCAATCTAGGCTTTGCTTCTTTCTTTGTTAGAAGATACTTCAAGGTGCATGATCTGAAAACACAATCACTTTAGAACCAATTAGATGTGATCTAAATTTTTCTAAAGCAAATACAACAAACTAGAAGTTCCTTTTCCGTGGTTGAGTAATTAAGTTGAGCATCATTTAGAGTCCTTGATGCATAGTAAATGGCATAAGGAACTCTATCAACTCGTTGTCCCAAGACAGCCTTCTACCGCAAAGTCACCGGCATCACACATTAGTTCAAAAGGTAACTCCCGGTTGGGTGGCCCGATGATAGGCACAGAGTTAACAACTTCTTGAGTTTATTGAAAGCTTCCATACATTTCTCATCAAAGTTAAAATTAACATCTTTTGAAGAAGTCGCAAAGGGGCAATGAGACTTTAGAAAAGTCTTTAATGAATCTCCAGAGAAACCTGCATGACCAATAAAAGAACGAATCTCCCGCACACTAGTGGGTGGTGGCAAAGAATGCATGAGTTCTACTTTAGCTTTATCTACTTCAATTCCCCTAGCGAAATTACATGACCTAACACAATACCTTCATTCACCATGAAATGACATTTTTCCCAATTCAAGTACTGTGTTAGTGTCAATGCATCTTTTAAGCACCAAAGTTAAATGTTCCAAACAATTTTCAAAATCATTTCCAAAGACACTAAAGTCATCCATAAAAACCTCAATGATGTTTTCAATGTAATCAGAAAATATACTCATCATGCATCTTTGGAAAGTTCCTGGTGCATTGCAGAGTCCTAAAGGCATTCGCCTATATGCAAAGGTACCAAATGGACAAGTGAATGTAGTCTTGTCTTGGTCTTCTGGAGCTATGGCAATCTGATTGTAACCTGAAAAACCATCCAGAAAATAATAATAAGAATGACCAACTAATCTTTCTAACATTTGATCAATGAAAGGTAAAGGAAAGTGGTCTTTTCTCGTGGCGGCATTCAACTCCCGTAATCAATACAAACACGCCACCATGTCTCGTAACCTAGTGGGAATAAGCTCATTTTCAGCATTTCTTACCACAAGTAATTCCAGATTTCTTTGGTACTACCGGACTGGCTTACCCACTTGTCGTCGAAATGGGGTAGATCACCCCCACACTTAGGAGCTTCAAGTATCTCCTTTTTCACAACCTCCATCATGGGAGGATTCAATCTCCGTTGAGGGTCTTTCACAGTTTAGTATCCTCCTCCATTAATATCCCGTGCATACAAACGGAGGGACTAATACCCTTGATATCGCCTATTGACCAACCAATGGTGTCTTATGTTCCCGCAAAACAGCCTACCGTTTCTCTTCTTGCTCTTGGGTGAGTGACTTTGCAATTATTACTTGGAAGGGTGTCCTTCTCCCCCCAAGAAGATGTATTTAAGATGATCGGTAGTGCTTTCGGCCCAATTCAGTGCCTCGCACAATGAAGGTTGAGGTATATCGTAGTAACAGGTAAATCAACAAAAGTTACCTCATGCTCTTTACGGAGTGGAAGAGAGCTCTTGTAAGGCAAAGAACAATTTCATCAATGTCTTCACTCCATGGCTCTTCTTCACTCTTCTTCTTTTCCTCCTGTACATCTAAGCTATGAGTTAGAATTGTATCAAAAGCATCAAAATGGTCAGTATCAAAAGCTGCAGAAATTAAAGAATCAAAAGGATCAAAAGAATCAATTAAACAAGCAGAGTGCACATCACTTGGGTATCTCATAGCTTCAAAAATATTGAATCTAATTAATTTCCCATCAAATTCCATTGTTAGAATTCCTGAGTGCACATCAATTTTTGTCCGTGCAGTCTTCAAAAATGGTCTTCCTAGCAAGATAGGAGCAGATTTGGGAGACTCATCTTCTTCCATGTCCAAAACATAGAAGTCTGCCGGAAACACTAATTCATTCACATGTACCAAAACATCTTCAACCACACCCTTAGGGTATGCATTAGATCTATCAGCCAATTGAATAACAACACCAAAGAGGTTCCAAAGGACCCAAGTATAAAGATGCATAAATAGAATATGGCATGACATTTATAGATGCACCTAAATCAAGCATTGCCCTTTCAAACCTTGTGTTACCTATAGTGCATGGAATGGTGAATGTGCTGTGGTCCTTACATTTGGTTGGGAGTTTCTTTTTAATTACAAATTGAAACATTTTCTCCCACTTGGACCTTTTCATTTCCTTTTAACTTCCTCTTGTTAGTGCATAATTCTTTCAGAAATTTTGCATATCTAGGTACCGCTTAATGGCATCTAACAAAGGGATATTAACCTCTACCTTCCTAAAAGTCTCAAGTATTTCTTTTTCTCGCTTCTTCTTTCTTGGTTTTAACCAACCTACTAGGAAAAGGAGCTTTAGTGACATATTTAGGAAGGGGTTCGAAATACTTACCTTAGGGGTTTTGGAAGTTTGCCCTTATCATTTGCTTCTTTGGGTGGTTCATCCTTCTCTTGAATGATTGGTGTGGAAGAGAGGTAGGCTCATCCATCGTCTTTCCGCTTCTCAATGTGACAAAGACTAGCATTTTCCCCTGATTCACTTCGGCTATGAGGGTAGTTTCCCGAAGCTTGGCTTTGAAACTTGTTGAATTCTCGTGGACAACGCCCTATCTGATTCTGCAAGTTATTGATTGCAGTCCTTGTTTCTTGTTTGAAACTTTGTATAGTTGCATTTGTTTCTTGTTGGAACTGCAAATTATTAGTGGCCATTTGTTTTACTAGCTCCTCTAATGAAGGCTCGATTGCTTAGGAGCTTGAACTTTGTCTTTGTCTCGAGGGAAAGGTACTTGCCTTTGTTGGAATCCTGGAGGTCCATAAGCTGGAGGTTGATTTTGAGGTTGCTTTGCATAGCTGAAATTTGGATGATCCCTCCAACCCGGATTATATGTGTTTGAGTAGAGGTTGTAATTTTTTGAAAGTCCAAAGATATCCCTCTTGCTCTTACCTCCTCATTTGTGTCTTCTTGGAGAGTGGGACACATATCGGTGGGATGTCCAGATGAACAACAGATCCCACAAGCATGAACTCGGTGCTTTACCCGAATCCATTAACCGTGAACCATAGCAATCAATTGAGTCATTTTCTTTGTATACCGGTTGTCTCTACTTCTTTCACCGCTCTTACTCCAAAGTGTCATTTCTAGAGTAGAATTGTTGAGTATTGGCGTACCATTCTTGAGATCAAGTTTCTAGCTTCTTGAGGAGTTTTATCAATCAATGCTCCTCCGCTAGCAAAGATCAATCATGTTGCGATCCATCCATCACTTGTAAGCCTTCATAGAAATACCGAATTAAAAGCTCTCACTTATTTGATGATGAGGGCAAAGTGAAACATAGCTTCTTAAATCTCTCCCAAGTAGTCATGGAGTGATTCCCCATGCCTTTGTTGAATACCACATGATTTCTTTTCGATTGTTGCAGCTTTTGAGGCGGGGAAGTATCCGTCTAGGAAAGTTCGGGCCATGTCCCGCCATGATTGGATGGATCCGGGTGGCAAGTAGTAAAGCCACTCCTTAGCCGAGTCTTTCAATGAGAATGGAAAAGCTCTCAACTTGACTTGCTCTACATGAATTCCCGGGTTTCATGCTAGAACATACCACATGGATTTCCTTCAAGTGCTTGTTGGGGTCCTCTCCGGGTAATCCATTGAAAGATGGCAAGAGATGGATTAAACCGGATTTCAATTCAAATGCCTCTTCATTTTCAAGAATGTCTATGCAAAGAGGTTGTTGATCTAGATCTGGAGCACCCAATGCCCTTAAAGTGTTTTCTCGCCATTGTCACTTCTTCAGATATTTCGGATGGCTCAAATGTCTCCGAACTTGATAGATCAATGTAACGGGCAAAGCTTCAATGTCACAGTGTGAGTTGGAAGTTAGCCGGATGGAAGGGAAATTGAGGATGTGAAGTGAGTTGATCAATATAGTTCCTCAAATTTAGCAATCCTTCGTCTACTCCTTCAAAGGACATCAACACCTACAAAACACTCAGAAAGAAAGATTAAAAATAAAATAAAATAAAATAAAATAAAAAACAGAATAAAAATAGGAAATAAATTAATAGTGTAATTGAAAAAATTGGTTCACTGCAAGAACGCGCCAAAATTATGATGCGTGCGGATGTAGTGATTAAAATTAAGATAAAAATCAGTTGTCATGCCCACCGAGAAAATAAAAACCTTACAACTAGTTGTAGTTAGTAAGAGTCGATCCACGAGAACCAATTCAATTAACACTATTAAACAATTCCCAATTTAGACTCGATTAACAATAAACAAGTAAAAGGGGGTTTTGGAGTTTTGATGAACAATGAACGACTTCAAAGATAACAATAAACAAACCGAAATCAACAATATAAGAAAATTGATTAAGAGATTGAATCCACCACTAGATTTATATGATAATGTAAATCCACATATCCTTTTATTCCAACATGCTCAATTATGTTTTATGCAATTGTGAGATTAAATCTCTGTTTTCCTTACGTGTTGGCCAATTTAGCAACCGCTCAAATCAACTCCTAATCACCGATTAGTCATAAAGCAACCGCTCTTACAACTATCCAACAATTGCATTAAGATTTAGAAAACCAATTACACTAAGGTCTAATCACACACCGGGATTAAATTACTTAGAACATATATTTCTCTAGATCTAATACCAAAATCGCATAATAAACCCAGATCTACCACTTTTATAACTGCAAATAGCACAAAGATAATTATACCCACATGAACATCATACATCCCACTAGATCTACTACCGCAACCGCGCATAATAAACCTAGATCTACTACTTTGAAAGTAGGAACAAGTACAAAAACCTTCATACCAACAATAGATTGTAAATATATGAATAAAAACATAAGCGTGTTGAAATAATCAAATATGCAAAGTTTACAACATTAATACTAGCGGTTTCATCACCCCTTAACCAAGGGAGGTTTAGTTACACATAGCTAGAAAGAAATCACAAGAAAAACTATGAAGAAACAAGAAGAAACTATGAAGAAACAAGAAACTAAGAGAGAAAATGAAGGAGAGTTACATCTTGTTCATGATAAATGGTGCCTTTTATAGAAGTCTAAGGTAACAAAATGACAAAGGGAAGTGGGTGGATGAGTGGGTGAGTGAGTGGAGTGTTTGAGTGGATGGATTAGTGGGTTGGTTTAGTGGATTGGTTTAGTGGATGAGTGAGTGGAATGGTTGAGTGGTTGAATTAGTGAAAAATGCCAAAGGACTTTTAGTGAGTGGGAAATTATGGACATGAATGGGTGAGTGGATGGATGAGTGGATGGATTAGTGGATGAGTGGGTGGAGTGGTTAAGTGGTTGGATTAGTGTATGAGTGGATGAATGGGTGAGTTAGTGGATGAGTGGATGAGTGGATGAGTGGATTAGTGGATGGATGAGTGGATTAGTGGATGGATGAGTGGATGGTTGAGGACGAAAATTTCGTATCTGACTTGGAAGCCAAAAACGACCCACTATACTTCAGAATCATGAAAAGTGTTCTTCATGAAAGTTGTAGATCCTTGTCTTGGCTGTAAAATGGATAGCTGGTTCGTCCAATTTGGCTTCTTTAAGCCCAAGATATGTCCCAAATACCGTAGGTTGCTCAAACCCAACTTCAGCACCTCTGTTCCGACTTGCAAGCTCAAAATGACCTACTAGACTTCTTTTTCTGAAAATGTGTTCTTCATGAAAGTTGTTTATTTGGATCTTGACTATCCACTGTCCAAATTTCAGCCCATCTCCATTATTATAGCTTGAGATATGATTTTATGAGTGCACACTGTTCGGATTCTACTGACAGAACCCGTATTCTGACTTCCATGTAAACTTAGGTCCCTTAGACATCTGAATCGGACTTCGAGCTCTTCATCAAAGTTGTAGAGCTTCCTTTTAGCTTTCCTACAAGATAAAATTCATGATTTTCAGATATCAGGAACTCAAGTTATGACCAAAATACAGAGACAGTGTAAAATCTCAATAATGCTGAAAATATTCAATTAGGACCAATTTGAGCTCAAACTCACAAAATCATGCCAAACTCAATCAATTAAGAATATGGAGAGTGTAAATGACTAAACATAAGGGTTTCTTAATGAATAAAATATGTGATTATCAGATAACAATAAGCTTAAGAAATTATGTCTAGCATATAATATATTGCATACCACATGATAAATAAGTGCCACTTGATATCACTTGTTAGAAATTACAAAATATTCGTGTAAGAGTGGAATTTAGGTTTTCAAATGAAAGATTATATAACTTGCCATATATCAAGCATTCCTCAATGAAAGAATCAAAAGATATGAAGTGTAAGAATGTATATCTTCTTTCATTGATAGAGGGAGAAAGAACAAGAGATGATCTTTGTTGACATGTGGATAGTATTAACAATAAAACACTTCATGTCAAATAAAGATGTAAGCCAAGAGATATAAGCAATAATTTAAGAACTAGGCTCCCCCTCAAAATATGTATATTATCAAAATATCAAACATAATAGTTTAACATAGTTATGCATATGTTCGTAGTCAATAATGATATGGAAGAAGGATATGTAAGATAAGCTCCCCTTTATTGAAGCACAAGATAGATAAAGGGAAATATGCATGCCAAGATCATGCAAGCATATTACCATAAAATGTCATATTCTTAATCCATCAATCAAAAACCTTTTTAAAACTTCTCCCCCTTTCAAAAAGAATTTTGTAAGAACACATTATATTTTTAAAAGCAATTTACAAGGGTAGAGAGATTTTATATTAAAACCACATATTCTTTTCAAGACAAGAGCATGATTCTCATAGGTGTTATACTACAAAGAAACCATAAATCAAGAGAATCATAGATATCAAACATTCATCATGATGAAATATGCTATATGTATAGAACTAATGTCATCCACCCCATATGCAATGACAAAACTAGCAATTTAATGTCCAATTAGACACTTTGTCAATGCTAAGCATACTTCTCATGTAAGGAAAATATCTAATCTTTTAAGATCAATTTATCAACAAGTATCATATAATCCATAGCATATAGAATACCACAATAGTTTAGGGATAGAGATACTTATTGAGTTAGATAGAAAGTGATGCTCCTTTAGAATGTTCTTCATTTAGGTCCTTTGAGTTTGTACTTTCTTCCAATGAGTATTTCATTCCATTTCACTTGAAGAAAGTCTCCTCATGCTCCTCTTCCTTCAATATTTCTCATTTATCCACATATGCTTGACATTTCAATATTTGATGACTATATTTCAAAAAGTTCTTTAAAACATGGGTTAGCATCAAATATCATTTAAACTTATTTACAAGCATAATTTAGGTTGATATACAATGTAAAACATATACCACATTATCAACCATGCAATGTTAGCTCTTACAAGAATAAAGGAAGAACATATGCACTTGAATCCAAAAGCATAGTTTAACCATTTTCAAAGCAAGATTCAAGTTTGTCAAGAAAGACATGATCATCATCAAAACATATATAAGCATTTTGGGGCAAACAATGATCATGTAAGGCAAGTAAAAACAGTTTTCTACTTCTCCAAATATCATATGATATTCAATTTAAAGCATAGATGAGGATAAGAGATTGATGTCACCAAAAGTGTACTCTTTGAGTTTTTGTAGGTGATTCCAACTTCCATGCCTCAAGGCTCCTTGAGAATGTTGTGGTTCTCCATGCCATTCTTTTTATATTTTTATCATTCTTGGAGAACTTGGACCATTTCAAATTTTTCTAACCTCAAGTGACGTAGTTATATTTCATTTCAATGCATACTTGAGTAAGTAGTCACCCTACAACACAATTCAAAGAATTTTCTTTGGTATCCACCAATTTTGGATCCATAGAGGTTAGTCATTATACCAAACTCATGAGCAAATAAACATTAAAAAAATAATAAATGAGTTCAAAAGGGCAAAAGATATTTCATTTCATTGATCATTAAGCACATACCAAGAAAAAAAGGTTAGTAACAAAAGAAATATGGCTTTTTGCGCACTGAAACTCATTTTTAAAGCATGTGTAATCAATTACAATGTGTGTGTAATCGACACAAAGGTCTCTGGAATCCATATAATCGATTACATGTTTGGTGTAATCGACATTAACTTTCTACGGGAACCTTGTAATCGATTACATAATATGTGTAATCGACATGGGCTCTCTGACTTTGCTTGGAATGCTTGGCAGAGCCTCTGTAATCGATTACAAAGGTCTTGTAATCGATTACAAGCTTGCTGAATTCAGTTTTTGCAGTTCAAACAATAAAGAACATAATTCAAAGCTTTCAAATTAGTTCCAAAACTTCCCAAAACAATTCCAAACATCATGTAAGCATAAAAATTGACCAGTTCTTGATCCAAAACACACGTTTATGCAAAAAATGCAAATTATGCAAAAGATTGTAACTTTATGCAGCAAAAGTTATGGTTTTTAGCAAGAGTTAGATTTATGATTTATCCAATATGTCAAGTTCTAAGATGTTTTCATCAAATGTGTTATTTCAAACAAGAAGTGAACTTATCTAGCATATTATCATATATAGAGATATATAGAAAATTTAAAGCATAGAAAGCATCCATAGTCATAGAATACCCTATTATCAAGAAATATGCAAGGTAGTGAGTAAAGGGTGTAATAAGAATATAATCATGTGGTATATATAATATTCAAATTTTACCAAGTACACATGATTCAATTAATCACTTAAGGCCTACAAGGAATATACCTCAAATTCATTGAGTTTACAAGTGAATGTGCATAAGAGGTAGAAACTTTTGATACCTTGGCCTTGGTAATCAAGGAAATTCTTTTCCTTACTCATTCCTTCCCTTTAGGTGTTTTGAACTTTGCAAGTTTCACATTTTGTACTTGAGAAGCTTTGGTTGAAGACATCTTCCTTCGTTGACCAAAACTTCTACCAATGGGCTTTGGAAGTATTCTTCTTGATGATTCCTCTTTCTTTTGACCAATTAGTCCATCCTTTTGAGAAACTTTCTGCATAATTGAGATACTAGGAGGACATTTTGGTACCCACTTCATCTTGGGTCCTTGAATGTTAGTACTAGAACCTTTAAGACTTTTCGGAACCCAAACTAAGTTATTTCTCATATAAAGATTTCTTCTATAATTGCACAAATGAGAAATATGTCCTAGATGACCACAAAAATTATAAACAATTGAATTTAATGATGACTTGGTCCTTTGAAAATCATTTTTGGAAAACATAAGCCTTTTGTTGTTTTTACTTTTTAAATTGTTTTTGCCATAAGCCTTGCTTGAATTTTCATGTGGAATAACATTAATTTTATTCTCATCATCAAGCATAGAATGTAAACAATTATAATCATTAGCTTTGACAAATTCGAAAGATAAGTCCTCAACTTGATTTTCTAAATCAATGCACATTTCATAAGAAGTTGAGGTTTCACATTTCAAAGGCATTTCCCCATCAAGAAAAGCATATTCATTTTTCAAAAACTCAATTTCATTTTCAATAGAGGAAATATTTTCCAAACAAGATAAATTTTTCTTTTCTAAATTCAACAAACCATCATTCAATTCATCATATGCACATTGTAGCTTATCATAGTAAGGACTATAATCTAGTTTAGCATTATTTACCTCAAAGTCCTTTTGAGCCATATAGGAAATAGTCTCAATCTCTAGCATACTTAGCTCTTCCTCATTGTTGTCCATCAAGGATTCAAGAACATCTTCTTGAGGATATTTTTTATGACAAGCTTCCTTCAATGACTTTTGCTCTTCTTGCATTCTATGTACAACTTTATGCACAAAATCATTGTTAGCAAGATAAATAGCATCAAGAGCATCCCATATATCTTTAGCATTAGAGCAACTTTTAATTTTAGCATAAGCATCATCATTCAAACTACTTCTCAATATTTGCATTGCTCTAATATTCAAGGAAAAACATTTCTTGTCATAAGCATCCCAATCTTGTTTTGATTTGCAAGTAAATCTATCAAGCACAATATCCCATAAATCAAGATCAATAGATTGCATATGAATTTCAATTCTAGCTTTCCAATAAACAAAATTCACACCATCAAAGAATGGTGGTTTATCAATTTCAAAACCATTCATTTTGAAAAGCTTTTTAATGATTGCCAACAAACAAGGATCTTTAACTCTAAGCGGTTAAGCTTTTACCAGAGCACGAAGCTCTGATACCACTTGTTAGTCATGGTAACCATCACCCAAGAGGGGGGTGAATTGGGTGATTACAAATTTTAATGCACCTTTGAGAAATTAAGCATTTTGAATCACTCAAGTAATAAAAGCAGCAAAACATGTACAATAAAGGTACAACTATTATAGATTACTCAAATACAACTTGGGATATATGAAGAATTAAGCAAATAAGCTAGATGTCAAGTTCATAGAATCAAATCACCAAGATGACAAGATATGCAATAGATAAATATACTACACTAAATATTGAAATTAAAGAGTGTAGGGAAGAAGGAATCAAACTCAAGAATTTATCCTCGTTCAGCCACCAACCACTTGTGGCCTACATCCAGTCCCCAAGCTTAACTTGAGATTTTCTTCACTATCTCCTAGACTTCACAGGTGCTAGGAAAACCTTTGTACAAACAAGAGCACTCCTCACACTTTGGGATACCTCACCCTTGTGCTAGAGCCTCAAATTCTTCAAGCTTCACAGGTGCTTGATGACCTTTACAAACTTGAGCACTCAACTCCTTGGGATGCCTCACCCTTGAGCTTGAGTCTCTTCAAACAAAGGGATGCCTCACCCTTTACAATTTGGAGGGATACCTCACCCTTTCTTACAAAGCAATCAAGGTTGATAGAATGAAACTCTCACAAGAGTAGATATACAACTTGAAGAACAAAGTATAGATGATAGAAAACTCTCTCAAAAGTGGATAATACAAATTGAAGAACAAAGGAATAGAAGAATTTTGCAAGAAAGAGCTCAAAATATGATTTTGGTTATTCAAGGATCAAATCAAGGGTTTTTTTGAGGTGTATAAGCTTCATACAACACTTATATATAGAGCCCAAGTGATAAAATAGCCGTTGGTAGTGTTTAGAAATGATTTTTTATGAAAATTAGCTGTTTATAGCCATTAGAAACGTTTCTGGGCACTTGGTAATCGATTACACACTTCTGGTAATCGATTACATGGCTTCTGACATTGTGTAATCGATTATAGTGACTTGTGTAATCGATTACAACTTTTCTGCAGTTTTGAAATCTGACTTTAAAATGTCATAACTTCTTCATTTCTTATCCGATTAAAGCAAATGACCAGTCATTGGAAAGATCTTTGAGTCTATTTTCAAATGAAAGAAGTTTCACAACAAAACTCAAAGTATTTTGAGAGTTATGATCAAAAGAGTGACCAAAGGTCAGCTTTTTCAAAACTCAAACTGACTATATTTCATAGTTTAAAGCAAATGGTCATAACTTCTATCTTTACATAGGAGAAAACCAAAAAGGAAAATATACCAATTCTAGTCCTTAGGCTTCTTAATGTGATCCAAGCTTCCACACATTTCTTCTCTTCAAATCTTGTAAATTGCTTTAACATCTTTATCATTCTTATTCTTCTTAAGTTGAAAGATAGTTGTGATCTTTTGCTTTCTTGTTCAATACTTATTCTCGATACTTGGGACTATCCTACAAAATGTTACTCACTTAACACAAGATAGTTAGTCCAAATTCATAACTCAATATCTTTATATGTATGATACAATATATCTCATTTAGCACATCTATGAAACATAAGCATAATTCTTTTTATCTTGTATTTGTCATCATCAAAATTTAATATATTAAACTATTGAGGCAAAGACAATGCTACAAATTTTTCATATAATCAAGTCATACGAAGATAAAAACACACAAAAACTTCAATATTAGATCTCACAAATTTTGATAGGGTACCACCATCCACACGTGCTTGTGAATAACGTAGCTATAAACATTGTTCACATGTTAGTTAAGGGAAGTCATGCAAGTGCAACTCAGTCGGATATGGATGTGATTTCACACATATAGATGTGCTTTTGACGAATCACCATATGTCAACTTTATTTTTTTATTTTTGGTCAATGCTGTATGTCAACTCGTATTACGTATAGGTTGCTGTTGTCATATTCTTGCTCCTTTGACAAACCAGGATATGTATTGGGGCCCAAAGCCCAATTTTCACGTGTCCTAATCCAGTAACCCCATCCTAGGCTTTTTCAAAGCTTTCGAGCCTTCAAAATACCATAAAGTAGTATCTTAATTATAAATATGCTTAAGACCAAAAAAAAAAAAATTGGTTAATATGCTCAACCGATGTGGACCAAACAATTAAACAAAAAAATCAAATAAACAAACAAAATATGCTCAATCTATTTTTATTTTTACTATTTGAGAGAGAAATATTAATGTAGATAGTAAAAGTTTTAATATATATTTTTAACATTTTAATAATCCACAATACATGGCTTGATTTAAGATTTTCTTTTTTAAGAATGATTTCAAAATTTAAGATTTATTTTTTTAAAAGTGATTTTCCAAATATCTGTTATACATTAAAATATACATATTTTCCCGGTTCTTTAAATTATAAATTCCATACATTTTTCGTTATCAAGGAGACAATGGCTATGCCTAACTGTTTCTTTTCTGTTTTTGGCTTTGGATGGATGGATATGATTTCTGGGTTATCCTTTATAGGTATCTATATATATATAGCCTACGGGAACGGTAGTATAAAATATGAAGAGCAGCTGAGCTGGTCATGTTAATCATGCAGATAAGGGCATTACGAAAGCTCAGGCGTCCACATTCCCCATCTAATGGAATTAATGACCTAATTTTTGTTCCCATATGCATGTAGCACTAACGACTCGTTATTAATTCCTTGTGTTTTGAATTTGAAGGTGAAGAAACGCAATGGCAAGTAAATGAAAATCAGCCACAAGCAAAACTATGCACACTTATCGGAAACAAAGAGACTTGCTGGTTGCTATTTCCTTCATTCAGACTTAAGTATGTGTGACCTTCCCATTTTATTATTTTTAGCAACAGGATTTAACTACACAATGGAAATGATATTGGATTGCCCTTGACGTAGGAACCATAAAGATTAAATCTAGTTGTGTAGCTTGAAATAAACATTTATTTTTTTGCATCATAAACGTGGACAAGCTTGTTTCATGAAACTTTTATTCACCATCTATCATCTGCCATTTTGAAAATTATTACTGGATTTATTATGCATGCAATTCTGTTACTGGGGAATGCCAAATTCATCTCTTTGCTGAATAAGGATTCAGAGATGCTTGAACTTCTTCTAGTGTACGCCCCTTGGTCTCCGGTACTAGTTTTGCTACGAATAGAACGGTGAAGCCACATATGCTAGAGAATATGAAGAAAGTTCCTGGCCAAACATAACACAATAATGAATTTATTCCACATATAATAAGTACTCCTTACTTCTCTCTGTTTCTTTCCTTCTTCTTTTTCTCAATTTTTGCCCTTTCCGATTTTTTTGCTTTCTTTTTTGAGGGAGTCAGTGAGAGAACAAGGGATCAAGAGTAAAAATGCGAAGCTACCTGCTGAACTCCAGCTCATGAGGAAGTTAAAAGCATATGATATAATCCAAGAACACAACCAGCTAACCAAGGTCACAAGGCTTCCAGCAGAACCCTTCACGTTGATGGGAAATATCTGGAAAATAAAAAATGATTACCCGGTCAAGCTGAGGACTTATTTACGATCGAATTTTTATTTCATGAGTTCAGGTATGGTAAGACCAAACTACCTCAGACATTATAACCCAGGGAATTCCTCCCATGCCAAGCGAGAAAGATCCTGTATATACCTGGTCATTAGGAAAATTTGAAGGTGAATTAACGTTTATCTGTCAACTGTTAACGTAAATTGGTTTGAGTGACAACAGGAATTGAATATTATCATCATAACCCTTTTAACTTTAGAGCCATCGTGCAAATCTTAAAACCAAATCTATCTCATGAAAGCAAATACAAGGTTAATGAAAACTCGGTGAAAGGATTAGACACATCAAAAAAGTTCTTGAAGTACTTAATTTTCTGCCAACAATATCTTACTCTCAACTGTGCAATTGATGCACAAAAGATTAGGTAATAGTCTATCATCCCTCTTACACATTCATAAATGTAAAACAGAGTAACGAATTTAAGTTTCTGCTTTGTTATCCAATTAAATTTATGAGATTTCACACTATATAGTCAAAGATTTAAATAATGGTGCATTATTGCGTAAGTATTGCCATTGCAAAATCATTACCAATACACCAACGAGCGCCAGTATGGGACTGATTTCCTTCCATTTATGTAGGTCCTGCACATAGCAAGCGTAATTAACTAATAATTCTTATAAATAACTAATGAGAAGAACTACTTAATAGAGCAGATTCTGTTATTCAAAGAACCTGCAATAAGAATGATAGGGCGGCAAGGAAGCATCCTACGCAAGTTCCCGATGCAGAGACCTGTATAAAAGTAAACATTTTGGGTTCAAAATTTACTGAACAGCACAAGAAAGAAAAAACAAAAGTTCAAGTGCTCAACCATTTTACCAGCAAAAGTGGTCTTCTTCCAGATTTATCCATCAAAAGTGCTCCCAAAGCTGTCATTGGGATCTATAAAGAAAAAAATGACCAAATAGTGTGAAGAGACTCAAGAATGAAGGGAAGACTCATCAAAAGTGGCATTTATATCATCTTATACAGCATTAAGTAGACAGAAACGAGTAAATTGTATGAAGAGAATTAAGAACCTGAACAGTAACCATTGCTATTGTTCCAATACTTCCTGAAAACCCTGGCATAGATAAGAATTTTTGCATTCGTGAGAAATGTGTTATAAATCCAATATTCTCATAGTCATCTTCTCTTACTCGTCATATGATAGAAGCATAAAAAAAATCAAGACCTGCACTTACCAGCAGAGATAAATATAGAAGTTGCATAAAAAACAATGCCATTAACCCCTCCAAACTGTTGTAGTATCATCAGGCCGACACCTACCTAAACAAGTCACTAAATAGATTAAGAGTCTGCAAAAGGTTAAGATAGGTTACTTGAATTAGGCTAACTTAGAAAGCTCACAGTAAGTGACTTCAAATACTGCAATTGAAATAAGCCAATAATGCTAGCTTCTGTTTCCCGCTGAAGGGCTTCTGTATACTCCTACAAAAAAGTACAATGTATAAAATAATATATTAAACTCTTTGGTTTCTTCCCTTTTTTTCCCCCTTCTTTTTCTTCCTAATTAGATTGTAACCCAAGAGAAACACCCTAATGAATAAAAACTTATTATATACTCTAATTTCAGTGGCCTCCTGAGAAACATCAGCACTCTTCCCCCTAAGGCGCTGTAAAGCAGATTCACTCCCTTCCAAGCGACCAATCTTTGCCTGCAGAAGATTGCAAGTATCACTTGTGATATGTTAGTCTAATGACATGTCATAACTCCAACCATTTGACAAAAGTGATGAAAATTTCCAGTTGCTTGTGTGAGTTGTGTCCAACACAGATAGCCTAAACAATAAACCTACAGCAGCCATGAACAACTTACCAGCCACCTAGGAGACTCAGGAATGAAGGGTAGACTCAGAAGCTGTACAAGACATGGAATAGTTCCTGAGATAAAGACAAAAAAAGATGTGAGTTACATCAAACCCTTTTTAATTTCATTTTGTTAAAAGAACACCAGAAAGAAGACCATTACCTATCAGAGCTAAAATCCGCCAATTCAAGTATGCTCCAATAAGATAAGTTAATGATACCCCACAACAAATCATTAACTGTCAAAACAATACCAAATAAGGATTCAAAATAAGCTATACGTGAAATCTGTAAGCATAGGTGGTACACACAATGAGAGTAAAATGATATTCCGAGAATATTGTATTAATTTACCTGATGAATTGTGGTGAATCCCCCACGAAGATTCTTGGGTGTTATTTCTGCTACATAAACTGGTACCTATTATGGAAAGGGAACAATCCATTTGTATTTCTAGATTGACTGAAAATCGTTTGAACTGCAATTATGACAAATTAAGAGTCATAACAATTACCACATAAGATAGAAGGCCCATCCCACATCCTACCAACAGTCTTCCAACATAAAGCCACCAAGCAACCTTCAAACAAGCACCAAATTTTAGATATCAACGACTGAACTTGAGGAAAGCCCGTGGGATGAGGACATTCAACTGATAGAAATTTGGGATGAAGTCTTGCAGAAAGGATTACTAGTTAAGACCATGTATGTACTTCAACAGTTACATTGAACTCTTTTATTGATGATGTTTTTTTTCCCTTCCTTGAAAGATAGTAAACTATTCTTCTATCTTATTGTAGAAAGTTTAACTGGATTATTAGTTATCTATCTCTATCAGACCTATGCAACTAGCATGTAAGCAACTTAGAGAATGAAGTCGAAGAAAACCTTTGAGAATGCTATGGCAAGCCATCCCAAGATGCAGAATACCTCCGAGAATCCCATGGCCTGCTCAGCCAAAATGCAAAATAACCGAAGGTGATGAACAATAACATTCAATCTAAAATAAAAATGTAGCCACGCTTTGAGAAATACACAAAATTGGAGAAACTTACAACTCGACGACCTGCATAATCTGCTATTCTACCACTCACAATGGCACCAATCATTGCTCCAATTGTCAATATTGAACCAAAAATTGAATACTGCATAAATGCATCAAGTTTGACTTAGGGACACAGGCAGTCAAATGAGATCCAATAGATAAGGTGTAAATGTTTCTCTGAATACATGAGAAACAAAAGCAAAGGTTGTGATTCAAAGTTAAAACCTGGGCCACACCGAGACTGAGATCATCCATGATTCCAGATTGAGAAGGGGATGAATATCCCACCTGCAAAATCAGTCATGTGACAGTGGTTATTCTGAATTGAATTCTGATGGATTAATTTGCCAAACCAAAATGTGTAAATGGGAACTTACAGCAGACCCAAAAACGTAAGAACCAAACACAGCAACAAGGGTGCTAAGTAAAAGAGTAGTCGGTATAGAAGAAGTTCTGCTCTGCTTGTGTCCCTCATAGTCAGCGCCATACCCTTGTCCTTGTGATTCAACGTTGGGAAGCAGAGGACTTGAAAATTCGCTTGGCTCTGTGCTTTTACTGTGCATGATTACCCACGCCTACACTACAACCAGGTGCCACAGTGTTTTAAGGTTATGAGTTAATGGATCTATCAAAGCTTCTGCCTCTGCCTCTGCCTTGTGTCGTCCAAAATAACAAGTCTTGAGTTTAGATGTGGTGTTGTTTTGAACTGATACTCTAGTTTGATTCACTGCAGGTACGGTACAACTATGAGATGGTTTTTGTTACTTTGGTGAAACTAAACAACTATTATTTGACTGGGTGTCATGTCATAATGCGTAATCTGAATTTGTTAGGATGTCCCAACCAAAGCTTGCTTATGGTTAAACGGCTCCAAGCAGTAGCGGTGTGAACAAGAACATCGCGGTCTTCGTTGCCTCCATTTTTCTTGCATTCTGATTTAAATAATGATTTATGTTGTATCCCTTGTCCCTGTGTGGCGTGTTGTGCGGGTTTTGGCCTTTCCGGTTCAATTCAGATATTTTATGTACCTTTTTTTGTCTTTTTAACCACGGCACCATTATTTTCACGATGGTAAAAAGTTGGATTATTTTGCAATTTTTTTTTAGTCGTATTTGATAAGCGCAGCTCTCAATTAGGGATGGTAATAGAGCGGGAGCGAGGGATTTGGGATGACAATGAGGCGGGGTGGGGGCGGATAGTGCTTCCTTCATTTCGTCCCGTTTATTTTGATCTTCATTTATAATAATGCGGGTAGATAATATCGAAGATCTGCAGTATATACGCGGATATTGATATTTTAAAATAAAATTTTAAAAATTATAAAATAAACATAAATAAAATAAATTTTAACATCACATACTACAATTTTGTTTAACAATATAAGATTTTTACAAAATTAAAAGATTATTATAAATAACAAACTAAATCCAATTATATTTTATAATAATTAGTTTACATAAATAATTATTACATAAATAAGATATATTTTTTCAATAAGTTTTATCATTATGGATTCATTTAATAAAAATATTATTTTAAAATAATAAAATATACGTATTTTCATCTCATCTCAAAGTTAAAAAGAAAAAGAATTATAATATATCTATATATTAAATAAAATATATATACTAAAGCGAATTTGCATAGTAGCATCTTATAATCTCGCCCTATTTATTAAAGCATCATTTCATCACGTGTAATTCGCAGAAATGCAGCACGGTTTTGTACATGTCTACTCTCAATCGCGATTTTTCACAAAATTAGTGAAAGGGTATTGGCAATGCAATGTCCATCATGTGCTTCAGGAGAGTAATACTTGTGCAGATTAGGGGTATTTGACTATTTACGGATATGATTGGTTTTGAAGAAAAAAAATTGATTCAATCTAATTAATTTTTTTATTTTATTATTTGATCAATTTAATTTAAAATATAAATTTGATTTAATTTAAATTTGTTTAGATTGAATCAATTTTTTAATTTTTTGTTACTATTTTTTTATACATAAATTTATTAAATTTATCAAAATATAAAAATTTAAATTTATTAAATTAAATTAAATATAAATTTAAATTAATTTATTAAATTATAATAAATATAAATTTAAATTAATTAATCAAAATATAAATTTAGATTATAAATAAAAATTCAAATTAATTTATAATCTTATAATAAATGTCTAAATTAAGAAAAATAATTAAATTTGATTTAAAAAATAAAATAAAAAATCAAAATAAGTATGAATTATAGGAAATTTCTAAATTAAATATTATATATATATAATTTCAATTCAATTTATTTATATTAGATCAATTTTAAAATTTGAATTAGATTTACTCCAATTAATTTCTTCAGTTTTTAATTTTTAAGTTTATTTGATTTTTAATTTTTCAACTCGACTTTTTTAATTTTAATTGTATTAATTCGATTTTACATACCATTAGAGCGGATTATCTGACAAAAGGGAGGTAAATCTGGAGAGATTCTTACCTAAATCATAGGCATCCAGTCAGGTACATTAAGTTAATTAAGATTTAAAATTTTTATAAATTCTTGTGTTTCATAATTAATTTTATAGTGTTTTATAAAAATATCAAATCTTAATTAACTTAATGTACCCAACTATCATGCTCATAATTTAAGTAAGAATTTCTCGTAAATCTGATCGTCTGATTGCAGGTTTGGGAGGATGCTCCTAGTGAGTTAGTTTCAACCTTTTTGCTGATGCTCTGGGAGTGGGAGTGACATTCGAGAGAGCTTAGTGCTGCTGGTTTTGTTTTCCTTTCTTTTTTCCTTTAGTTTCTCATATTCGTTGTACCCAAAAACAATAAAAATAAAAATAAAAATATGCGGAGTGAACCTGCCCCATGGCAGTAACAGTCAGGCTAAAATCAAAGATTCAAATCTACACATGAGAGTCTCAACCCAAAAAAAAACCTACATATCAAAGTGTCTATAAACCCATAATTCTAAGGATGTGTGTAAATCACGAGACTATTGCAAAACTTATTATGAGACTCTTGCTGATTGCTATTTACTTCAAACTTGCGTATGGTAGCCTTCCCAATTTTTATGGACAAGCTTGTTAACCTTCATTCGCCATCTATCTGTCATTTTGAAAAATTCTTACTGGATTTATTATGCATGGAATTCTGTTACGGGGGAATACCAAATTCATCTCTTTGTTGAATATGAATTCAAAGAAGCTTGAATTTCTTCTAGTGTACGCCCCTTGGTCTCTGGTACTAGTTTTGCTACGAATAGTACAGTGAAGCCACATATGCTAGAGAATATTAAGAAAGTTCCTGGCCGAACATAACACAACAATGAATTTCAATCCACATATATAATAAGGACTCCTTACTTTCCTTTTTTTTTTTTCCTTCCTTTAAAAAAAAATTCTATATTTTTTTCAATTTTTTCCTTCCAGATTTTTTGCTTTATTAACCAGGGATCAAGAGTAAATGCAGACCTACCTGCTGAACTCCAACTCATGAGGAAGTTAAAAGCGTATGATACAATCCAAGAACACAACCAATTGACCAACGTCACAAAGCTTCCACCAGAGCCCTTCACGTTAATGGGAAATATCTGGAATATATATATATATGTATATTATAAACATTCATCATGCTGAGGATTTATTATGTTCGAATTTTTATTTCATGAGTTGAGGCATAGGAAGACGAAGCTACCTCAGACATTATAACCCAGGGAATTGCCCCAATGCCTAGCGAGTAAGATCCTACGTATACCTGTTCATTACCAAAATTAAAAAGGAGAATTACCTTTATCTGTCAACCGATATGTAAATTGGCGTGAATAGACAACATGAATTGAATTCTTATCGTAAAACTTTTAATGAAAGCAAATACAAGGTCAATGAAAACTCAGAACGAAAGAGAGTGAGGCACATCATAAAAGTACTAACAAGAATTCAAGAACTTCATTACATGTGCTAGAATTGCTAATATTCTACGAAATTTTACTCTCAATTGTGCAATTGATGCACAAAAGATTATTAGGTACTAGTTTAACATCATTCTTCCACAGTCGTAAAACAGAGTAATGAATGCATCCATTTAAATTAGATACTTAGATATTGAATTTGAATTTATGAGATTTCACACACTATAGTCAAAGATTCATATATGGGCATAACTGCATAAGCATTACCAGTACACCAAGAAGCGCCAAAACGGGACTGACTTCCTTCCATTTATGTAAGTCCTGAATATGAAAAGCGTGATTATTAATAATTCATGTGAAAAACAATTTATTAGAGCAGATTCTGTTATTAAAAGAACCTGCAAGAAGAATGACACGGCTGCAAGGAAGCATCCTAAGCATGTTCCTGCTGCAGAGACCTGTACAAGAGTCAAAATTTTGGATTCAGAATTTACAGAACACCGCAAAATTGTAGAAACAAAAGCTCATACTTGTTACCAGCAAAAGTGGTCGTCTTCCAGATTTATCCATCAAAAGTACTCCCAACGTTGTCATTGGGATCTATAAACACAGAAATGACAGAATTGTGTGAAGAGACTCAGGAATGAACGGTACACTCATCAAAAGTAGCATCTATCTCATCTTATACAGCTCTAACCAGACAAAAATGATAAAATTGTGTGAAGAGAATTAAGAACCTTAACAGCAACCATTGCTTGTGTTCCAATACTCTCCGAAAACCCTGTCATAGATGAGAAAGTTTACTTCCGTGAGAATCTAATATTCTCATATTCATCTTCTCTTACTTGTCATATGATAGAAGCATAGAAAAGGACCTGCACGTACCAGCAGAGATAAAAATAGAATTTGCATAAAAAACAATGCCATTAATCCCTCCAAACTGTTGCAGTATCATCAAGCCAACTCCTACCTAACCAAGTAAGTAAATACCTAACAGTCTGAAAAAGGTCAAGTTAAGATAGGCTGCATGAATGGGGCTAATATAGAAAGCTCACAGTAAGTGACTTCAAATACTGCAATTGGAATAAGCCAATAATGCTAGCTTCTGTTTGCTGCTGAAGGGCTTCTGTATAATCCTACAAAAAGAAGTACAATGTATAAAATGATATATTAGACTCTTTGGTTTCTTCCTTTTTTTATTTCCCTTCTCTTGCTTCCTAGTTAGATTGTAACCCAAGAGAACCACCCTAATGAATAAAAACTTATTATATACTCTAATTTCAGTGGCCTCCTGATAAACATCAGCATTCTTCCCCCGAAGGCGCTGCAGAGCAGAATCACTCTCTTTCAAGCGACCCACCTTTACCTGCAGAAGATTGCAAGTATCACTTGTGATAAGTTTGTCTAATGACATGTCTTGACTCCAACCATTTGACAAAAGTGATGAAAATTTTCAGTTGCTTGTGTGACCTGTGCCCAACACAGAAAGCCGAAACAATAAACTTACAGCAGCCATGAACAACTCACCAGCCACCTAGGAGAATCTGGGATGAAGGGTAGACTCAGAAGCTGTACAAGACACGGAATAGTTCCTATGATAAAGACAAAAAAGATGTGAGTTACATGGAACCCTTTTTAATTTTGTTTTGTGAAAAGAACAGCACAAAGAAGAACATTACCTATTAGAGCCACATTCCGCCAATTCAAGTATGCTCCAATAAGATAAGTTAATGACATCCCAACACAAATCATTAACTGTCAAAATAATACCAAATAGGGATTTCACATAAGCCTATACGTGAAATATCTAAAACATAGGTGGTACACACAATAAGAGTAAAATGATATTAGGAGAATATTGTATTGCTTTACCTGATGAATTGTGGTGAATCCCCCGCGAAGATTCTTTGGTGTTATTTCTGCTACATAAACTGGTACCTATTATGGAAAGGGAACTATCCATTTGTATTTCTTGTGTGACTCAATATCGTTTGAACTGCAATTATGGCAAATTAAGAGTCACAAACAATTACCACATAAGATAGAAGGCCAATCCCACATCCTACCAACAGTCTTCCAACGTAAAGCCACCAAGCAACCTTCAAATAAGCACCAAATTTTAGACATCAACGACTGAACTTGTGGAAACCCTGTGGGATGAGGACATTCAACTGATAGAATCTTACTGGCCCAGATTCTGCAGCCCTTACTTTATCCATCTACTTCATTGCGTTTAAAGAAAAACAGCAACTCAACAGAAATTTTACTTGGAGTCTTGTTAAAAGGATTACTAATTAATTTTCTTTATCAGGCAAATAAGCTACATAGTTAATACCATATGGCATGTACTTCAACAGTTACATTGAATTCTTTTCATTGCTGTCTATTTCTCCTTCCTTAAAATATAGTAAAATATTTTCCTTTTTACTGTAGAAAGGTTACCTGGATTACAAGTTATCACTTATCAGACATATGCAACTAACATGTAAACAACTTAGAAAATTCTGGGATTGAAGTCGAAGAAGTTATTGGTAAACCTTTGAGAATGTTATGACAAGCCATCCCAAGATGCAGAAAACCTCCGAGAATCCCATGGCCTGCTCAGCAAAATGCAAAAATAACCAAAGGTGAAGGACAATAACAATCAATTAAAAATTAAATGTAGCTACGCTTTGAGAAATACACAAAATTGGAGAAACTTACAACTCGACGACCTGCATAATCTGCTATTTTACCACTCACAATGGCACCAATCATTGCTCCAATTGTCAATATTGAACCAAAAAGTGAATACTGGATAAATGCAAAGAGTTTGACCAAGTAATAAGCTGAACATGTTACAAAAAAAAAACAAGGTTGTGATTCAAAGTTAAAACCTGGGCCACACCGAGATTGAGGTCATCCATGATTCCAGATTGAGAAGGGGATGAATATCCGACCTGCAACATTAATTAGTAGTAGTAATCATGTGACAGTGATCATTCTGAATAGAATTCTGATGGATTCATTTGCCAAACCATAATGTGTAAATGGGAACTTACAGCAGACCCAAAAACGTAAGAACCAAACACAGCAACAAGAGTGCTAAGTATAAGAATAGCTGGTACATCGTGTGATTTAGCATTGCCTGTGGAAAGCAGAGGACTTAAAAGTTGGGTTGGTCCAGTGCTTTTGCTGTCCATGATTGATGATTCTGTCTTTAATAAAACAACCAGACCAGAGGCAGGAGGTTCACAGAGATTAAGGTTATGTCAGAGAGAGAGAGTTAATGGATGTATAAATGACAGGTGGGACGGTGCATATGAGATGAGTCTTGTGATATGGATATGGTGCTTTGACAAAAGATCGCGGTTTTCGCTGGTTGAATCTTCCACGCATGTGAGTTAGTATTAGGGATGACAAAATTACTCGTACCCGCGGATATTCATGCGGATTATCCGCATGACAGGCAGGAGATGGTATCCATTTAAAAAATGTCTGCTCATGGTAGGAATTATAATTCGTCCCATGATATTCTCAAATCCGTTTAGTATATATATTTTATTTAATATATATCATATATTATAATTCTTTTTCTTTTTAAGCTTTGAGATGAGATGAAAATATGTATATTTTATTATTTTAAAATAATTATTTTATTAAATAAATTCAAAATGATAAAATTTGTTGAAAAATATATACTATTTATGTAATAGTTATTTATGTAAATTAATTATTACAAAATATAATTAGATTTAATTTGTTATTTATAATATTCTTTTAATTTTGTAAGAATCTTATATTAATAAACAAAATTGTAATATGTGATGTTAAAATTTATTTTATTTATGTTTGTTTTATAATTTTTAAAATTTTATTTTAAAGTATCAAATACCCACAGATACCCGCAGAATATCTACGAATATCCCATCTATCCACGAAAATCATAAATAAATACCCATGAAATAAACGGGACAAGAGCAGGGACAGAGGAAGCACTGTCTGCCCTCGCCCCGTCCCATTGTCATCCCTACTTAGTACCTTGTCTCTGTGCGGCGTGCACGTGGTTTTGGGCGTTCAAATTCAATCTACGTTTTTTTTTTAAATTTTCTAGTTTTGTTAATATGAAAAGAATTTTTTTTAATGAAAAGCATATTTTTTTAGGCGGAGCTAGAAATTATTTGTCAGAGGACCGAAGATTAATTTTACTTCTTTTAAAGGCTTACACATACAATTTTATAAGAAATCAATAAAAATTAAATAAATTTTAAAATATTTGTAGAGATGTGAACTTTAAGGGTTCGTTTGGATTGGTGAAATTAAGTAGAATAGAATAGAATATAAATAGATTTCATTATTTGATTATGTTAAAAAAAATAGAATGAAATGAGAGTGGATGGGATAGATTCCATCCTATTCTATTAAAAACTATCAATTTTCTTTTTCCTTAATTTGAGGGGTATGAGATGAAATTATCTTTTTTAGTATAAATATCATTCAATCTCACAAAAAATTATCAACTTCTCAAATAATGAAATAATAAATTTACTTAATTTCATCTTAAAATATTCAAATAATAAAATAATATTTTTTTCTCGTCCTATCTCATTTCATCTCATCATGTTCTATTCAATTCCATCCATTATTAAATATCTAAATATAACTTAAGGGTGTTGGCATGTCAATCTCCTTGACTCCATCCTTACACTATGTTTGGATGACAGGTAATGAGGGGAACGGAAAAGAAATGAGGAGAATGAAATTAAGTTTTTGTATTTGGAAGTTTTAAAATGAATAGGAATGGAACAGAACACATGGGGAATCATTTCCTCCATCTTCCCCTCAAATGTCTAATTTTTGTTCCCTCCAAAATTGAGGTGGAATGGGAGGAGCACACGTGTTCGATTCGATTAGTTAATGAATCTTCCAAACAAAGAGGGGATTTATGTTCATTCCATTCCTTTCGCTTTTCGATCATCTCACCTATTATTCAGTTAGTTAATGAAAAAAATATCCAAACATAGTGTTACCCTGTGTTTAGATGTTTTCTCATTAACGGAACGGAATGAAATAAGTGAGGATTGATTGAAAAGGAAAGGAAAGGAATGAAACATAGTTCTTTCTCTCTTTATTTGGAAGATTCATTAATGGAACAGAACGGAACATGTGTTCCCCCCATTCCACCTCAATTTTAGGAGGAACAAAAATTAGTCATTTGAGAGGAAGAAGGGAAAAATGATTCCTCCTGTGTTCCGTTCCTATGCATTTTAAAACTCCTAAACATAAAAAATTAATTTTGTTCCTCTCATTTTCTTTCTGTTCCTCTCATTTTCTTTTTGTTCCCCTCTTTACCTGTCATCTAAACATAGTATTAGTGAATACTCATAAATAATTTCATATCTTTTATTTATTTATTTTAATAGCATGACTTCACATATTTAACAAAATTAACGTAAGTACAACATTTAATTATGGTACAAAATATTAAAAAGAAAAACTTAAAGTAACTTGAATTAGCTTCGACTTTTATATTTGAAAAAAATTGGCATCTCCTCTTTCTTCTCTCTTTTTCATTGTCCACAAATCGTTTCTCAATTTTCTGCAGACTTTCACGGTTAAAAAAGACGTAACTGTAAAGACAAATTAATTAAAGAGAACACAAATGGGTTGTTTGCATCTGTCGCAATGCACGTTGAACAGCTGCACCAGAGAGCCAAACATTCTTGACTTCAGACAACACCAATGCTGACAAAGTGCCACGGAGAGAGACAGAGAGGAGAGGAGGGACATTCAGCATTCCTATCTTTCAGGATAGATTATTACATAATTCTTGTAACATAATAAATACATGTTTTAAAATATGAATAAAATTTAAGTTCATTTTTATATATTTATTATATTTATTTCATTAATTAAATTATATTATATATTTATTAATATTTATTTTTTTAAAATATATATATATATATTATAATTTAATTGATAAAATAAATATAATAAATATAAAAAAATAAACTTAAATTTTATCTTAAATAAATATCTATCATTAATTAGAAGAGGGACCTTCAGCACTTCTATCTTTTAGGATAGATTACTACATAATTCTTACAACATAATAAATACATGTTTTAAAATAAAAATTTATTATTAATTTTAAATTAATAACTTAAATTTATGTAAATTTATTTAAAATTCATAATAAAAATATTTTTTGAAACATACATTTATTATACTCATGAGCAGACTATAATTTCTCATTTTTTAGGGATATTGATTTTTTCTGAATTACCCACAACTTATATTTATTTATGATGATGTAGTGTTTTTTTCTCCAAATAAAAATGTAAAAAATGTTGACTTCTACGCTATTGAAATGGAGGTTAGCATAAAATATTGTATAAAACGTGCACCTATCTTCTATTATTCTCACCATCATAAGAGATTGTCTTCCACAATTATCTGTTAAGATTACACTTAAAAATACAGCAAGAATCTATAAAATCACCTCAACAAGAACAACCTCTCAGAATTATAGTCGGTCACGAATGAGAAGTACAAGAATATATACGTCAACTACATATGCATATATACCTGAGATAAAAAAAAAAAATTATGCATGTATGCCTCGATAATGGCTATTGTGATGGTACCAAGCCCACTTGAAAACTCTACATATCAAACCATATAGTGTTAGACATCATTGATATTTCCATATTATTTTTACTGTATGAATTTTCAACTGTTTTAATTTTTATATAAGAAATTCAATACGTGTGTGAGTTTTACACGGAATTATAATTACTTTTCAATTAAGGCAGGCTTGACCAAATGCGGTTTTATATTGCAGAATGAAAAGCATGGTATCATTAATTCTGTAGTGAAGTTAGTGTAAAATGTTCTGCTGTACTTGACTACTTACCAGCTTACTCAAATATTAAGCTCGCATTATAATAAACGGCTTTGGGCCCTGCAAGTTATCGCAGGCACAGTAGACCAAATCCAACCTATACCACTCAACGAAAATCAAAGAAAATCCAAGTATACTAGAATAAATCCACCAACACAATTTTCAAGAAAAAGCTTACAATAAGTGAATAAGGCATAAAAAAAGTTATAGTTTTATATTTTTTTTAGAGGAGTATTATTATTCACATTATTTTTAAGAAATATAATTAAATAAAAAATATATATATAATTAATGGTATTAGATAAAATATAAAAATGAGTGTATATACTATTTGATGTAATAATATAAGAGTTGTAAGACATATTTCCTTTGAAACATTTCAAAAAATTTAGCTTCTTAATGCCACTTAATTGTGTTTTGGCCTGAGTGATAGGTTTATAGATCTAGAGTAATTTAATTCATTAGGTTGACATCTTAATATTATTGTGTGCATGAAACAATCTATGTGCAAGGCGTAACTCCCTCAACATAAATTAACCATTATCATGTCCTGCATAAAGAGGAGAATCATGATAAAGAATAACAGTTTTGTATGATCCAGAAAAACAATATTCAATACGCACTGAATACTTAAATATTTCACACCCAAAAATGCTCATATATAAAGGTACTCATTATTCAGTAAGAGAGCAAATGTATGACCTAATTCAGAATACACACTACCCTCCTTACATACTTACAAACTTGAGTGTCAGAGTGCCTTTTGCAGGTACTCACCTCCTCGCTTGTTATTATGCAGCTACGCCACGGAGGAATCCACTATTTCCTACCTTCTCAAGTAATTCTCAGAACCCAGTTATGAACATTGATGTAGTCTATGGAGAATGATAAATTTATACTCTCAACACCACCATCAACACTCCAATCATAGTCGTCATCATGGTGAACACGAGGAGAAAATAATCCTTAACAAACTAGAACTATGCCTCCGCTGCGTGCAACTCACCTTCTGCAAATCGCCGCCTAGCATTTGCCCCCGCTGCTCACGAACTGCATCTGGAATTAGTCATAGCCCATCTGGAACCCAGGTAGGACGTGCCAGAGGCTTCCTCCACTAGTTATGGGGATGCTGGACAACGGTTATCAGTGCCACAACACTTTGGAGATTAGATGGAAGGCAAGATTTAGGTAGACGACTGCTGCCACGCTGAAGTAACCCGAACAGTAAACACCATTTCGGGGGGCTTTGCGGGTAACAGTGAGTTAGCAAATGTCAGGAAGAGAGCCCTCAGGGTCGTGATAAGCGTGACATCCCTCACAGAAACTAAGATGAGCAGAAGATCAAAAAAGTCCCCACCGATCTTTTTTTCTGACGAAGATTATGCAAACACCGTTCCGGATCACGAGACCCCATGGTCATTATCGAAATAATTACAAACATTGAGGTCCGTGGAATGTTCGTGGATCAAGGAAGCTCAACTGATATAATGTTCCTAGACTTATTCAACAAGTTAGGCCTATCAAAGAAAGAGCTCATCTCGTACACCAGCGAGTTGATGGGTTAACAGGGGACAAGATCATCTCGGTTGGATATATTGAGATTCACATTACTTTGGGGAAGGACCCCCTCTTTAAAACTGTTAGGATCAAGTTCTTGGTGGTTGATTGTCCATCTACCTATAATGTTATCCTAGTTCACCCATCGCTCAACGCCTTTGGGGCCGTGATTTCCACACACCACCTAGCCATGAAGTTTCTAGACTACTAGGACAGAGTTGTGACAATTAAAGGAGAATAAGTCATGACGAGGAAATGCTACAACGAAAGCCTGAAAAATGCTAAAAAACCCTAGACTACGGACCAATGCAATGATTCGACTCCAATCACTACGGGCACAACCAACGTCCTCTTGACCTAGTTGGAAGAGCCGAGGAAATCTGTTGTACGCATCCACAACCTAAAGGAGAGCTCAAGTCCCTTCAACTCGATTCTAAGCCAGACCAGGTAACCAAGATTAGAGAACAACTTAGTCAGGGAGAAAGATCTCAGCTGACCGAGATCCTACTAAAAAATAAGGATCTGTTTGTCTAAACTTCCGCTAACATATCATGTCTAGAACAAGACTTTATTTGGTACCAACTTTCTTTTGAAAAGAATGCAAAATCGGTAACCCAACGTAAAAAGAAAGTCAGACCTAGAAGGTAAGAGATAATCTAAAAACAGGTAAATGAGCTCCTAGACGTCGAGTTCATCAGAGAAGTCTCCTATACCATGTAACTCTCTAATGTGGTTTTGGTCAAGAAAGCTAGTGGGAAATGACATATGTATGTCGATTATACCAATCTCAACAAAACGTATCCAAAGGACCCATATCCACTTCTTAACATTGACAAACTGATGGACAACTCATTTGGTTTCAAGCTACTTTCCTTGATGGACGCCTATTTAGGATACAACCACATCCCGTGAACCCAGAAGACGAAGACAAGACTGCCTTCATAACTAAAATGGAGAGTTACTGCTATCGGGTCATATTGTTTAGACTAAAAAATGCAGAGACAACTTACCAGCGTATGATGAACAAGGTCCTTAAGGGACAAATTCATAAAATGTCGGAAGTATACATTGATGATATGATAGTCAAGATGACTGACACCGGTGACCACATTAAAGACCTGTATGAGGTATTCGCTAAGGTTCGGAAACACAACATGTGACTGAATCCAGAGAAGTGCGCCTTTGGGGTACAAGCTGGTAAATTTCAAAGTTTCTGTTGACAAACCGAGGTATTGAGGTCAACCCAGAAAAATGTCAAGCTGTGCTCAACATGCGTAGTCCCCAGTCTATCAAGAAAGTGCAGCAGCTCACAGGACGGATTGCGGCCCTCACACTTTTCCTGGCCAAGACCGTTCAAAAATATATTCCCCTCTTCAAAACTTTAAAGAATGAGAAGAACTTTGAATGGATCATGAAGTGTGAAACTGTCTTCCAAGAGTTGAAAATGATGATATCTACACCATCTATCCTAACATGACCAGACCCTAGTGAGACACTCTACACCTACCGCTCTGTCAGCAATGAGGCTATCAGTTCAGTTCTGATAAGAGAGACAAATAATGGTTAAAGGTTGATTTACTTCATCAGTAAAGTCCTGTAAGGCCCAAGATCCATTACCAAAAAGTTGAGAAGCTAGCTCTGATGTTGGTAATCACTGCAAGAAGGCTGAGATAATACTTTCAATGTCACCCGGTAGTAGTAAGAATAGACCAGCCTATCAGGCAAGTACTAAACAAGTCGGGTCTTGCGGGGAGAATAATTGCCTAGTCAATAGAACTCTTTGAGTTCGAAATCACTTATAAGCCAAGGCCAACTATAAAGGCTCAGGTGCTATTTGAATTTTTGGTTAAACTCACACCAGACTTCAATCATCCTAGAGCGCATTCCTGGACCATCTATGTCGATGAATCCTCGAATCCTAAAGAGAGTAGTGTTGGGGTCATGTTAAAAAATGAAGCCGACCTCGTGTTGGAACATTTGTTATGGTTTGAGTTTCCTACCTCAAACAACTAAACAGAATATGAGGCATGTATAACATGCGTTAATATAGCGAAAGAAATGGGAGCTACAGACATAATTCTATGCAGTGACTCTTAATTGGGGCCTCTCAAATCCAAGGGGAACAAAACTCTAAGATCGACATTCTATCAAAGCTCGTCAATATCAAGAGCCCTGACAATAACAAGTCAATGATCTAGGATATCTTACCCTATTCCAGTATCACAGACAATGAGGTTCTCATACTAAAAGATGAGGAAACCTAGATGATACCTTTATTAGCCTACCTTCATAGTGGCTCACTACCTGAGGATAAAAAAAAACCCAAAAAAATAGTACGAACAACATCCTGGTATATTATTTATGATAACCAGTTGTATCGATGTAGTTTCTTTTCCCCCTTCTCAAGTGTCTTGGCCAAAAAGAGGCAAAATATGTCCTGACCGAGATTCACGAAGGAAGCTCAGGGCACCATCTAGGGGGCAAGTCTTTAGTACGAAAGGCATTGAGGGGTGGATATTATTGACCCACCATGGAAGCTGATAGCAAAGACCATGTGCAAAAATACGACCAATGTTAGCACTACTCAGATGTTTATTTAGCTCCACCTAAAAAATTATCAATAATGTTCGTCTCCTGGCCATTCTACTAATGAGGAATGGACATCTTAGGCCTCTTTCCTCAAGTACTAGGGCAGGTCAAATATTTAATAGTGACCATTGATTATTTCACCAAGTGGATTGAGACAGAACGGGCCACAATCGCCTTCATGCGAATCCAAAAATTCACTTACAAGAACATCATCGCCAGATTTGAAATCCTGAAATCAATTGTCACAGACAACGAAACTCAGTTCACAGATAAAAAAAATTCAAGAGTCTCTTGGCCAGGCTCAAAATCAAACAACATTTCACCTCGGTAGAGCACCCGAAAACCAACGGGCAAGCTGAAGCCGTCAACTGAGTTATACTTGGGGATAAAAAAAGACTTGGTAACAATTAAGGAAACTGGGTGGAACAACTCAACCATGTCCTATGGGCATATCGAACCATACCACACTCCTCTATAAGAAAAACCCCTTTCAAATTGTCCTACGGTTATGCGGCCCTAATCCTGGTGAAAATAGGATAGCCAAACTAGAGGAAACAAAACTTCTTTGAGGAAATTAACCTGAAACTCATCCACCAATAGCTTGATTTGCTTGAAAAACAACATTGTATTGCCTATGTCTGGGAGGTAACCCTCAAACAAAGGATCGCTGCGCAATACAACTCCAAAGTGATTCCATACCGATTTAAGATCAGCGACCTCGTGCTACGCAGGGCAAACATCATAGGAAAAAATGCAAAAGACAGGAAGCTAGCTCTTAACTAGGAAGGACTATACAGAATCATGTCCAAAACTAACACAAGAGCTTACACCTTAAAAACCTTCTCGAGCAAGGCAATCAAGAACTTCTAGAATGCGAACGAGCTGAGAAAATACTATAGTTGAGCATTGTGTCAAGTTATCATTTTGGGATCATGTAATAAACATCTCTGGATATCAATGAATCGATTTTTTCACAACTATTGTCTCATTTGAAAGCCAATACATCGGCCTTGACCTTGGGTCCCCAGGTACTTTTGTTCACCACTATCCTCAACTAGTACCTTGGTCGAGACCTCATGTCCCCTAGTACTTCGACCTGATGCAACCCACAAGGTTATCGCACCTTGGAGAAGTTCGAGAAATACAAGGTCCAAAAAGGATCAACTATCTCTACAAAAGGCCAAACTGGGGAATCCACTTGAACGTCCTTCGAGGTCAAGCAATGCATTCATGGGTTTTAACCCGTACCCATTTGAGTCTGACCTTAACCCATAAATCGACTAGATTTACAGAGATTGAGCTTATTTTTATAAGATGACCAGATAGGGGAATCGACTTGAACGCCCTCCGGGGTCACGCAACACACTCAAGGATTTTCACCCGTACGTTTATGGCCTCGCCTTAACCCATGAACTCACCATATTTTACAGATGTTAAGAGTAATCGACTGTAGCCCAGGATTGTGGACCCCACACCAAGAAGCTTCTGTGTCATTTTCACTACACGAGCCCAACCATCGAGATCGAGCTTTGGACTCACATCTGTTGGCAAAACGAGTATTCATCAAGCTATATGAACCTAATCACTGAGATCGAGCTTTAGACTCATTTCGACTGGAAAAACAAGTATTTGTCAGACTAAACAAACCTGATATTTGAGATCGAGCTTTAGACTCATCTAAGCCAGGCAAAGCAAGCATTCATCAAAGAACCAAATATCAAGATCTGGCACGAGACCCATTTTGGAGTTATCCTATAAATTATGCTCGTCCGAAAGTGCCCACTTAAAGGAAGCCAAGAAGGCATCCTGGTAAGATAATGATGATGATCAAGCACCGATCACGACCACTTCAACAGTTCCTCAAGATGCACTCGTCTCTTCCCTCTTAATCAACATGAGGAAGAGGCTTCACAATTCCATGACTCCAAAACACTTCTGCATACCCAAGGCATGGTAAGCATCATGGAAGATAGTCAAGGGAGTAGAGAAAAGACATTAGTGAAACCTCTCCACGCCTCACAAGAATTAGGGCAGAAGTCGTAAACCTTTCCAGTGCGAGCAAGATTTCATTTTGCTACTGCATACGCCTGGAAAGAAAGGCTTCTATTGCTTAGAGACATGTTAATCAAGCTGCATAGAGCAGTTACTTGGCCCTCACCAAGCTGTTACGCCTAGAAAGAAAAGCCTCTACCAGAAGAACATGCAAGGGAAAAAAGGAACACTTTAAGGAATTTTGAAAAAAAGTAAAAGATGATTTTAGAAAGAGACATGGCTCTCAACACACCTACAAGAAGCAAAAAAGAGCCACCATCTAGGAAGGACCAAGTCTCGAACGAAAGCCAGAAAGAGAAAGAAAGAAACAAGTGACAACCCTACTGCAAACATTCCCTATTTATAAAGGGAATACACTCTGATTGGCTTCCAAGAGGTGAACCAACTATGCAAGCGATTTTAATTCCTAATAAATGCAAAGTAGCGATTCTTGAGCATGCACAAACTGCTATAAATCGATGCAACGTTAGACCCTTAAGAAGTAAAGTTCATGTTTCCTTTCAAATTACAATCAATGTTAAAAATATAAAAGGATGCATTGGACATTGACCTCTAACTCAGATCTCGATCCCTTAACGAGATTCCACGATATAACAACACCACTGGTCTTGGTCTGAATCTGAGGTACATTCATAACACAAACCCCACAAACTACACACGAGGGCAACCTATTACCTACCCCGGATAATAGTATGATCACTTAAGCGGAGTGATCCATCACGAATCTCGGCTTTGCTCATTAGGCTACATTTGGTGCATCGTATAAGGAAGACCTGATAGTATAAGTTAATACTATCAGAATTTATCAAGTGTTTGGAATGTCCATCTGATAGGATAACCAAATACGGTCAAAGTTTTTTATCCTACTCTAATAATATAACATTATCCTCTCTATGACCCCCTGATATAACCTGATAGGATTTTCCTTCCACCATTACCATCCACTTTCATACCCTCCACCATTTTCCTTCACCACGCCACCCCCACTTCTCTGTTATGCTCCAAACCAGAAAACCAACCTTCACCTCTTTGAATCAAACCCACCATTACTACCTAAAGCATCTGCCCATAATAATCTCGGCACGGTCCTTCCTTAATGCATCACCGTTAATCAAAGCCATCTCTGCCAAGTCGTTCCACTGCGACCAACCATTGCTTCTACCACCACGCAAAACCCCCCAAGTCATCGAATCACCGTCACGACGCTGTGCTGGAACTGAATCAAGACCACCCTGCTACAAGTTCATCCGTCACCATCGCGCGCCATTGCGACCACAATCCAGATCTGTGTCACGCCACCACTCATTTGCCACTAGATCTGTGAGCCAGAACCACCACGTTGTAAACCTGTCACCTACTGCCGGCAAATGCTTGTCGCGCCTCATTCCGCCCAACAATCCAAGCCTGATACCGGAGGACTCCTAACTTCTGTTTTAATTATGATTTTCTTGAAAAAAAATAGAATCAAAATAAAACAAAGCATTTAGGACCTAATCGGCCTTGCAAGGTAACAAAAAGGAAATTGCTATTACCATACTGACAGTGACATGGCCTTCCAAGCATGGAGCTTGGTGAATGGTTCGTTCTTTCTGTTTCTCCATCTATTGGTCAATGGCGGCAAGGGTGAAGGTGAGGTTTGTATTCCAAGCTGTGGTGGTTTTGAGAGTCCATATCTTTAGTGCACTCGGTCCATGTTACTCATGTCTTCTGTTCTTGGAACTCCAGTGGTAGGCTCGGGGCTGAGGAGAGAAAATGGGTCGTGGATTAAGTTCTAAAGTGTTGAAGAAGGTGAAGGGTAGTCTAGTCAGAGTAAATAATTATTTATACGATCAAGTTGCTTATACTATGTGCACCAAAATGTTTGATAATATAAGATTTTATCAGGTTGTTTATACTATCAGACCTTATCCTATTGTCTTATACTATCAGATGTACTAAACGTAGCCTGATTGACTTATAATATTTAGTTTATTTGAGATTGAGACTTATTATGTTTGAGTAAGGTTGGTTGAGACTTATGGTATTAATTTATTATATTGAGTGAGATTGAAACTTATAATATTAATTTGTTAGATTGAGACTTATTATATTTGAGATTGAGACTTATGATATTAATTTGTTAGACAATGTATTTTGATAATTTTTTTCAAGAATTTTTTTTTAAAAAAAAACATGTCAAACCCACAAGTTCGACCTAACTTAATCCACTTTTGAATGAGTCGATTTGAGCAAAAAAATCTTCTCGATGCAATCTACTGCTCTGATGAACAGGTCAGATTCAAAAACATTATTAAACTCACTCAACCTACCTAACAAACACTCGTAGCGATTGTCATATTCTTCCTCCATGACAAACTAGGATATGTGTTGGGCCCAAAGTCCAATTTTCACGTGTCCTAATCCAGTACCCCTATCCTAGGCTTTTTGAAAGCTTTCGAGCCTTCCAAATACCATAAAATAGTGTCTTAACTCTAAATATGCTTAAGACCAAAAAGACAAAAAATTTCTTAATATGCTCTACCAATGTGGACCAAAAAATAAAACAAAACAAAAACAAATAAACAAACAAAATATGCTCAATTTTTTTTATTTTTACTATTTGAGAGAGAAATATTAATGTAGATAGTAAAAGTTTTAATATATATTTTTAACGTTTTAATAATCCACAATACATGGCTTGATTTAAGATTTTCTTTTTTAAGAGTGATTTCAAGATTTAAGATTTATTTTTTTAAAAGTGATTTGCCAAATATCTGTAATACATTAAAATATACATATTTTCTCGCTTCTATAAATTATAAATTCCATACATTTTTCGTTATCAAGGAGACAATGGCTATGCCTAACTGTTTCTTTTTCTTTTTTTTTTTTTGGATGGATGGATATGATTTCTGGGTTATCCTTTATAGGTAGGTATACAGCCAAGGGCGGTGTAAAATATGAAGAGCCAGGTCATGTTAATCATGTAGATAAAGAGCCTTACGGAAGCTCAGGCGTCCAAACTCCCCATCTAATGGAATTAATGACCTAATTTTTGTTCTTGTATGCATGTAGCACTAACGACTCGTTATTAATTCCTTGTGTTTTGAATTTGAAGGTGAAGAAACGCAATGGCAAGTAAATGAAAATCAGCCACAAGCAAAACTATGCATACTCATCGGAAACAAAGAGACTTGGTGGTTGCTATTTCCTTCATTCAGACTTAAGTATGCGTGACCTTCTCCATTTTATTTATTTTTAGCAACAGTATTTAACTACACTATGGAAATGATATTGAATTGCCCTTGACGTAGGAACCATAAAGATTAAATCTAGTTGTGCAGCTTGAACTAAACACAATTTTTTTTTTTGCATCATAAACATGGACAAGCTTGTTTCATGAAACCTTCATTCACTATGCATGCAATTCTGTTGCTGGGGAATGCCAAATTCATCTCTTTGCTGAATAAGGATTCAGAGATGCTTGAACTTCTTCTAGTGTACGCCCCTTGGTCTCCGGTACTAGTTTTGCTACGAATAGAACGGTGAAGCCACATATGCTAGAGAATATGAAGAAAGTTCCTGGCCAAACATAACACAATAATGAATTTATTCCACATACAAATATATAATAAGCACTCCTTACTTCTCTCTGTTTCTTTCCTTTTTTTAAAAAAAACAAAAATTTTTTCTCAATTTTTGTCCTTTCCGATTTTTTTGCTTTCTTTTTTGAGGGAGTCAGTGAGTGAACAAGGGATGAAGAGTAAAATGCGAAGCTACCTGCTGAACTCCAGCTCATGAGGAAGTTAAAAGCATATGATATAATCCAAGAACACAACCAGTTAACCAAGGTCACAAGGCTTCCAGCAGAACCCTTCACGTTGATGGGAAATATCTGGAAAATAAAAAATGATTACCCGGTCAAGCTGAGGACTTATTTATGATCGAATTTTTATTTCATAAGTTCAGGCATGGTAAGACCAAACTACCTCAGACATTATAACCCAGGGAATTCCTCCCATGCCAAGCGAGAAAGATCCTGTATATACCTGGTCATTAGGAAAATTAGAAGGTGAATTAACGTTTATCTGTCAACTGTTACGTAAATTGGTTTGAGTGATAACAGGAATTGAATATTATCATCATAACCCTTTTAACTTTAGAGCCATCGTGCAAATCTTAAAACCAAATCTATCTCATGAAAGCAAATACAAGGTTAATGAAAACTCAGTGAAAGGATTAAACACATCAAAAAAGTTCTTAAAGTACTTAATTTTCTGTAAACAATATCTTACTCTTAACTGTGCAATTAATGCACAAAAGATTCGGTAATAGTCTATCATCCCTCTTACACATCCATAAAAGTAAAACAAGAGTAACTGATTTAAGTTCATAATTTGTTATCCAATTAAATTTATGAGATTTCACACTATACAGTCGAAGATTCAAATAATGGTGCATTATTGCATAAGTATTGCCATTGCAAAATCATTACCAATACACCAACGAGCGCCAGTATGGGACTGATTTCCTTCCATTTATGTAGGTCCTGCACATAGCAAGCGTAATTAACTAATACTTCTTATAAATAACTAATGAGAAGAACAACTTAATAGAGCAGATTCTGTTATTCAAAGAACCTTCAATAAGAATGATAGGGCGGCAAGGAAGCATCCTAAGCAAGTTCCCGATGCAGAGACCTGTATAAAAGTAAACATTTTGGATTCAAAATTTACTGAACAGCACAAGAAAGAAAAAAACAAAAGCTCAAGTGCTCAACCATTTTACCAGCAAAAGTGGTCTTCTTCCAGATTTATCCATCAAAAGTACTCCCAAAGCTGTCATTGGGATCTATAAAGACAAAAATGACCAAATAGTGTGAAGAGACTCAGGAATGAAGGGAAGACTCATCAAAAGTGGCATCTATATCATCTTATACAGCATTAAGTAGACAGAAACGAGTAAATTGTATGAAGAGAATTAAGAACCTGAACAGTAACCATTGCTATTGTTCCAATACTTCCTGAAAACCCTGACATAGATAAGAATTTTTGCATTCGTGAGAAATGTGTTATAAATCCAATATTCTCATAGTCATCTTCTGTTACTTGTCATATGATAGAAGCATAAAAAAAATTAAGACCTGCACTTACCAGCAGAGATAAATATAGAAGTTGCATAAAAAACAATGCCATTAACCCCTCCAAACTGTTGTAGTATCATCAGACCGACACCTACCTAACCAAGTCACTAAATTGCTTAAGAGTCTGCAAAAGGTTAAGATAGGTTGCATGAATTAGGCTAACTCAGAAAGCTCACAGTAAGTGACTTCAAATACTGCAATTGAAATAAGCCAATAATGCTGGCTTCTGTTTCCCGCTGAAGGGCTTCCGTATACTCCTACAAAAAAGTACAATGTATAAAATAATATATTAGACTCTTTGGTTTCTTCCCTTCCCCCCCCCCTTTCTTTTTCTTCCTAATTAGATTGTAACCCAAGAGAAACACCCTAATGAATAAAAACTTATTATATACTCTAATTTCAGTGGCCTCTTGAGAAACATCAGCACTCTTCCCCCTAAGGCGCTGTAAAGCAGATTCACTCCCTTCCAAGCGACCAATCTTTGCCTGCAGAAGATTGCAAGTATCACTTGTGATATGTTTGTCTAATGACATGTCTTCACTCCAACCATTTGACAAAAGTGATGAAAATTTCCAGTTGCTTGTGTGAGTTGTGTCCAACACAGATAGCCTAAACAATAAACCTACAGCAGCCATGAACAACTTACCAGCCACCTAGGAGACTCAGGAATGAAGGGTAGACTCAGAAGCTGTACAAGACATGGAATAGTTCCTGAGATAAAGACATAAAAAGATGTGAGTTACATCAAACCCTTTTAATTTCATTTTGTTAAAAGAACACCAGAAAGAAGACCATTACCTATCAGAGCTAAAATACGCCAATTCAAGTATGCTCCAATAAGATAAGTTAATGATACCCCACAACAAATCATTAACTGTCAAAACAATACCAAATAAGGATTCAAAATCAGCTATACGTGAAATCTGTAAGCATAGGTGGTACATACAATGAGAGTAAAATGATATTCCGAGAATATTGTATTAATTTACCTGATGAATTGTGGTGAATCCCCCACGAAGATTCTTGGGTGTTATTTCTGCTACATAAACTGGTACCTATTATGGAAAGGGAACTATCCATTTGTATTTCTTGGTTGACTGAAAATCGTTTGAACTGCAATTATGACAAATTAAGAGTCATAACAATTACCACATAAGATAGAAGGCCCATCCCACATCCTACCAACAGTCTTCCAACATAAAGCCACCAAGCAACCTTCAAACAAGCACCAAATTTTAGATATCAACGACTGAACTTGAGGAAACCCCGTGGGATGAGGACATTCAACTAATAGAAATTTGGGTTGGAGTCTTGCAGAAAGGATTACTAGTTAAGACCATGCATGTACTTCAACAGTTACATTGAACTCTTTTATTGATGTTGTTTTTTCCCCCTTCCTCGAAAGATAGTAAACTATTCTTCTATCTTATTGTAGAAAGTTTACCGGGATTATTAGTTATCTATCTCTATCAGATCTATGCAACTAGCATGTAAGCAACTTAGAGAATGAAGTCGAAGAAGTTATTGGTAAACCTTTGAGAATGTTATGACAAGCCATCCCAAGATGCAGAAAACCTCCGAGAATCCCATGGCCTGCTCAGCAAAATGCAAAATAACCGAAGGTGAAGGACAATAACAATCAATTAAAAATTAAATGTAGCTACGCTTTGAGAAATACACAAAATTGGAGAAACTTACAACTCGACGACCTGCATAATCTGCTATTTTACCACTCACAATGGCACCAATTATTGCTCCAATTGTCAATATTGAACCAAAAAGTGAATACTGGATAAATGCAAAGAGTTTGACTAAGGAACACGGTCAAATTAATGAAGGCTAACAAATTAATAAGCTGAACATGTTACAAAAAAAACAAGGTTGTGATTCAAAGTTAAAACCTGGGCCACACCGAGATTGAGGTCATCCATGATTCCAGATTGAGAAGGGGATGAATATCCCACCTGCAAAATTAATTAGTAGTAGCAATCATGTGACAGTGATCATTCTGAATAGAATTCTGATGGATTCATTTGCCAAACCAAAATGTGTAAATGGGAACCTACAGCAGACCCAAAAACGTAAGAACCAAACACAGCAACTAGAGTGCTAAGTATAAGAATAGCTGGAACATCGTGTGATTTAGCATTGCCTGTGGAAAGCAGAGGACTTGAAAGTTGGGTTGGTTCAGTGCTTTTACTGTCCATGATTGATGATTCTGTCTTTAATAAAACAACCAGACCAGAGGCAGGAGGTTCACAGAGATTAAGGTTATGTCAGAGAGAGAGTTAATGGATGTATAAATGACAAGTGGAACAGTGCATTTGAGATGAGTCTAGTGATATGGATATGGTGCTTTGACAAAAAGATCGCGGTCTTCGCTGGTTGTATCTTCCACGCATGTGACTTAGTACCTTGTCTCCGTGCGGCGTGCACGTGGTTTTGGGCGTTTAAATTCAATCTACATTTTTTTATTTTCGAGTTTTGCTAATATGAAAAGAAATATTTTTAATGAAAAGCAGATTTTTTTCGGTGGAGCTAGAAATTATTTGTCAGAGGACCAAATATTAATTTTACTTCTTTTAAAGGCTTACACATAAAATTTTATAAGAAATAAATAAAAATTAAATAAATTTTAAAATATTTGCAGAGATATGAACCCTAAGGGTGGTGGCATGTCAATCTCTTTAACTCCATCTGAGTGAAGACTCATAAATAATTTCATATTATTTATTTATTTATTTATTTTAATAACATGACTTCACATATTTAACAAAATTAATGTAAGCACAACATTTAATTATGGTACAAAATATTAAAAAGACAAAGTTAAAGTAATTAACTTGAATTAGCTTCGACTTTTATATTTGAAAAAAAATGGCACCTTCTTTTTCTTCTCTCTTTTTCATTGTCCACTGTTCTGAAGTGGATTCAGAAAATACTTGAGATAAAGACGCGTGTATGGTGGTTTCTTCATACAGCAATTTAAGCCAAACATATGGAATTAGGGGGTAGTACAGTCAGTAATGGGATTCCAACGCTCAAGTCATGTAATGCACAAGTAGGTGTTATACAATGGAATAACAGATATCATATTAAGGTAACTTAACCTGGTATATATAGAGAGCGTGATGGGAATCCTCATACAATCCGTGTAGGACGAAGGTACATTAGGATCGTGCCTTGATAGAAGTTTCAGCCCATGATCGTTGCGGTCCGTCTCTGACCTGTCGGGATTGTCCCACGATCGTTGAGGTCCGTCTCTGACCTATTGGGACTGTCCCACGATTGTTGAGGTCCGTCTCTGATTTGTTAGGGCTGTCTCCTTAGTAGTCAATCCTTATTGTAAGCAGTTATGAGAATCTGCATAGGTCTGACTATCGTTAGTGTCTGATGTCGTGGACCGAGGTCATAAGGCCTTAGCCGAGGTGTTTATGGAGGAGTCCAGTGGTTCATGTGTCAGGTCGATCCTTTCAGATGGGACCCTAGACCACGGTCCAGAACAGTTGCCCCCAGCTTGGCACTTGGATAAGACCCAAGTGTTAAGGTATAGGATCATTAGGCTCGCCACGGACTTTGCCCCAGCTTTGAAGCTAGGTTTCACGGTGTCTCACGTTGAGGCCGAGGTCCATCATTGAGTACAGGGTACCCCGGAGGTTGGGATGTGGTTGGAGACCGCGGTGGGCCCTTGCCTATATCGTCATTCCTTGTTTCGAGGTTTTCCTTCTGTTGCCCCCGAGTGTGGTTCACATGGTCTTTTGACTTGTAGCAGCGTCCTTCATTGGTCTTAGATTCTTTGGAAACCGTTGCTCTTGATTTTCTCGAGAATTGAGGAGCCTTTAATGGGGAGCGTCAGCTTCGCATAGTTTCCAACCGTTCACTGCTCCTGTAGCCAATGGCAACGGGAGAACATTAAACGCAGTTTTTATGGTTTGACAGACTCTTCCTTCCTTTGGAACCAATCGGAACGTTCCATCCTCTTTATAAATAATAGATGTTTTGTGTTCGATTTTGGCATTCCCTTCCTCCTTTTTGCATCTCTGTTTGGAAGTGACTTTTCTCAGAATACACACTACCCTCATTGTGCATTTACTGACTTGAACATCAGAATACCTTTTACAAATACATATCCCCTCGCTCATTGTTGTACAGCTACGCCACAGAGGAATCCACCATTTCTTACATTCTTAAGTAATTCTCAAAATTCAATTATGTTTATATGAAGTACTATTAGAGAAATTATAAGCGTTATATCTCAAAAATAATATTATTTTACGAAGATTATAAGATAGCTCATTTTTAATTTGTGAAACTTAAAAACTATTGTACCCAAAAAATAATAATAAAATAAAAGGTAACTTAATTCTACCAACGACCAACAAATAAACAAAAATAGCAGAAATTGAAGACTCACTCTCATCTCAGTTGCTTCTTGATAAATATCAGCATTATTTCCCCTACATTTTCTCTTTCAAATTTTGCCTGCATTTAGCTCATGTCATCATTTTGCTTCCTTTTTTTGTTATTTTTATATTTAATTTTTAACTGAAGTTAGTTCATGCGTGCATAATATATATATATATATATATATATATAGTACTAAATACGATGGAGTTGGGTTCACCATCCATCTAGGAGACTCTGGAATGAAAAACAATCCTAAAGCTTGCAATAAACAAGGAATGGCACCTGAAAACACAATTAATAACAGTTAGAGAGAATGATGAATTTTATATTAGAATGTTCAAGTGCCGTGATGTACACCAAGGCTGCCTATTAGAGCCAAAGAGCGCCAGCTAACGACAACGCCAATGAAATATACCAGGGAAATACCAGGGTTTTTTTTACCAAAGTATCATTTTTGACAAAAAATATTATCAAAATATTACTTTTTTCAAATTAAATAGTCAATTGCAAATTAGAAAAGGAAACATAGGCTCGTATCCACATTCGTAAACAATTAATGTTGCATAAATCTACGTAGGATCAAAATCATGGCGATGATTTCTACTTTACCTGATGCACTGATGTAAATAGTTAAACCCCTATAACCCGCTCCTTAGGCCTATACTTCTTCATTTATCAATTTTTCAATCTCAGAATTATCTCTCTAAACTCTCTCTCAAACTCTGTTACATGGCTATAAGTTGTCAGAATCATATTAAAAAGTATTTCTATCGTTAGATTATTATTATTATTGTTATATATATTATTAAATATTTTAATTATTAGAATTATTATTTATGATTTTGTGTTATTATATTAATTATATTTTGTATATTTGTTTGATTTTTAGAATTATTATTTATGTTTTTGAGTTTTTATATTAATTGTGTATTGTATCTTTGTTTTAGTGTTAGAATTATTGTTTATTTTTTTAATTTCTATATTATTTATGTATTATGTATATTTGTTTAATTGTTAGAATAATTGATTATTATTATTATTATTGATTACTATTATTATTGATTATAATTATTATTATTATTATTATTATTATTATTATTCTTGTTATTATTATTATTATTACTATTATTTCTTTTATTATTATTTCTGGAATTGTGTATGTATGATATATGTTTTATTGTTATTTAGTAGGTTTTTAGTATTTGTTTGTTTCTTTTTATTTATTATTTTACGAATTGTGTATGTATGATATATGTTTTATTGTTATTTAGTAGGTTTTAAGAATTTGTTTGTACAAAATTAAATTATTTGTGTTGTTGTTATTATTGAAGTGTAAGATGAGCAAACACCTTGTTGTTCTCATTTATTACAATGAGAGAAGCATTATGAAGGTGAACTCTAATGTACAAAGGTCCTCGTCCAAGTCTATCATGATTCAACGTGATACACTATCAGAAACTTTAAAAGGAGAATTCATTTAAAATTAAGGCCCAAAAAGAAAATCAAGTTGTTCAGTGTTGTGTCTGAAATGGAGTAATGTTTAAGATGGATAGCTTCTTCCATTAGAAGATGATAAAGATGTTCTTGCATGATTGATTGCTTTAATCAAAGATCCTAACTTAACTTCTAGGAGTTGTATGTCGAGACAGTTAAGCACAATGAAGCGTCTTTGAAACTCCTTCGAAAACAGGTTTACAAGTGGTCCTTCTAATCTTTTTGAATCATCGTACCCTATCAACACTCAAACATGCTCTGTCCTAGTACAATCTCAAGAAGTTTAGTACGTCTGCAATGCCTGAAGGGAGCTCATTTAGGTTGGACCTTGAAACCGATAACCCGCTTATGGCAGATGCATTATCTGACACAAGCGATGATGAAGGGAGATGCGAGGGTGAAGATACTGACACCGACTTAGAAGAAGATGAATCCGACCGAAGTAAATATACAACAACTAGTCCCTCCATTGGTAGTTGCTCCCGAATCACGTATGTGCCTCCATGCCCTCGGTTTTTGAAATCAATTGGGATCTGTTGAATACATCGATAATCTTCGTGAATTAGATTCTCGTGGTATTTGGAGTCCAGATGAAGAATTATATGTTGGATTACAATTTCCCTCTAAAGAAGCTGTCAATTTGACCCTAAAACATTATTCCATTATTAGACATTAGAATTACAAGGTTGAGGATTCTGATACACAGCGTCTAATTGTTAAGTGTCCTAGAGCTGCTGATGGTTGTAATTGGAGGGTTAGGGTCATTCTAAGCAAGAAATCAAACTTGTGGGAAATTCGAAAATATAATGAGCTTCACAACTGTGTCAACCCAGCCATTTCACAAGATCACCAGAAGTTAGATTCTCGTATGATCTGTTCTTGCATTCTGGAGATGGTTAAGCAAAAACCTAATGTACCTGTATGCTTAATTATTGAAAGGGTTCGATGTCAATTCGGATATGACGTGTCCTATCGGAAAGCTTGGAAGGCAAAACAAATTGCCATTGTGAAGGTATTTGGAGACTGAGATAATTTTATGCGGTATTGCCTAGATGGTTACTTGTCATGCAAAGAGACATGCTTTAACAAATGGTGGAGTTGCAAACCGTTGATTATGTCGAGGCCAATAGAGTTGACCGTTCAAAACTTGTATTCCATCGGTTGTTTTGGACATTCAAACCATGTGTTGTTGGATTCCAAATATTGTGAGCCCATTATTCAGATTGACGGCACTCATTTGTATGGCAAATATCATAAACTATTGATTGCAACAACACGGGATGACGATAGAAAACCTCTGCTCATTGCATTTGCCATTGTTGAAGGGGAAACAAAGGATGCTTGGAGTTGGTTCTTAGCATTGATTCGAACACATGTCACACAAAACAGTGGTCCGTGCTTGATATCGATCGACATCGACATCAAGGCATCATACATATGGCATCGCATTTGGGATATTGCGATCATGTTTTCTCAGAGCATATTGGTAGTAATTTTAATAGCGTCTTTCGCAACCTGGCCCTAAAGAAATATCTGATTAATACGGATAATTAAATATTTGACATTGTTTATGAGTTTACTATACTAATTATCAAAAAGGGCATATTGGGTCGTCCCAGTCAATTTTTAACTTTCCCAATTTAGAACAGTTGTACATTCGGCCAAAATATTTACCATTCAAATTTATTAGTGTCCTTTTTAGTCCATTCGGGTAAGTCCCAACACATTCGGCAGTAAATTACTGGCCCAAATTTCCATTCGGACCTGGGCCCTAACCTATTTGGGTCGGCCAACGGGTTCATTATAGTATTCTCAACCCATCGACTTCAATAAACTTTGGCCATTAACATATAAGATCATAATGATTTATCCACGTAGGATATGCCAGGCGCTTGGCGTATCATTAATGGATTGCCAAGATTTCATTCCGACGTATTCCACGCTACCAACAAAAATAAAAATACCACTATAATCAAAACGATGACATTTCGATAATTAATTTGAAAAAAGTAATATTTTAATAATATTTTTTATCAAAAATAACATTTTGATAAAAAAGCCAAATACCAAAAGTTAATAGCAATTGCAAATTAGAAAAGGAAACATAGGCTCGTAATTCGTAAACAATTAATGTTGCATAAATCTCAAAATCATTGATTTCTACTTTACCTGATGCACTGATGTAAATAGTCCCCTAATATCCTTTGGCGTTATCTCTGCAATGAAAACCGGTACCTGTTACAAACAGACAATGCAATTCTTATTGATAGACTTAGACGTTTGGGGGTTGGCATCGGTGCCGTACTAATTTCTTTTTTTGGGAATTAATTCCCCACAAAATATGATAAACTAATCCCTTCTATATTAATGAGATTTATAATTTCTTGTATCATAATCATCTTTTAACGTATTAATTTTCTTATTGAGGTAGTCACTACCACCAAACAGTAGAAACTAGATATAAGGGAGACTACGACAACCTAGTTGGGTAAGACTTGAAGAATCAAGATCTTCTTTTGTTTCAATAAAAATAGGGTGAGATCTTGTTTCATATCTTTTTTTTTTTTAACTTTTGATTTAAATCATTCACTATTTAAAATGAATTGTAAGGTATGGGACAAAATCTCATCATATTTTTATTAGAACAGAAAAAAATCCTGATTTCGACTTAAATAGGCTAGGATCATCACGATTTATATGTTAAAGTAATGTTATATAAATAAATTATTACATACGAATGTTTTTATCATTTTATGTTTTGGATAAAAATATAGTAAAATTAATTAAATATAATTTATTATGAAAAATTAAGAAATTATTAAAATTTTTTAATTTTTTTGTTCATATATATAATATTTAATATATAATATTTATATTTATTTAATTTAAAAATTTTAAATAGAAATATATTAATATTTACATATATAAAATAAAAATTTTACAAAAAGACATGATAAAGTTAATTGAAAAGTTCAAATTTATAATAAAGTTTGTTTAATAAGATCGTTTAATTACAATTAAAAACATGTATCATATAACATTGAGATTTCATTGATGTTTTGAGTAAAATTATTTATAGGAGTTGAGATAGTTTTGTGAACAAATAATAAAAGAAATAACATCAATGAGAGTATTGATTGAGCATATGTAATGACCTAGTTATGTGTCATTATGAGTGGAAATAAGTCAGGCTGCCCATTAGAGGCCTGTGGTCTAACCTGCCTGAGGACTGGCATGGTCTATTTACTAAATAAATTAGGTCAAGATTTTTTTTTAAAGCCTATTTAGCTAAAAAGATCAAACCTCAGTTATCTAATAGGTTTTTTAGGCTTGACAGATCGACTGCAAATTTATTTAACTATATATAATATAATATATATTATTATAATAAATATAATTATTAATTTATTATAATATAATAATATATTTTTAATTAAATTAAATTTTAATAAAAGTCAGTAACTAAAACTTAAGTTAGTAAGTTGGAATGAAAATAGCATATTAGAATTATGTTATAACTTAACACTCACTTCCTACTTTTATAGATGCTCACCACTTTCTTGCTCTAGTCTTTGGTCGATATATGACTTAGAGACATACCAAGTTACAAAATTATTATAAATATATAGTTACAAAACATGAAGATTGATGTGTGTAACATTCCTCTTGTTGAGTATGTGTATTGTTTAGCTTGTACTCATTGAGCTTCGAAAAGATGTCTTCATACATTAAGACTAGAGTAACACAGCAACATCAAGTATTAATAAAAATATACTGAAAATAAAGATAAGATTGGGTAGACATTGGCAGAGGGTTGGTCGTGGTCGTGGTCGTGGTCATGGTACTAGGCAGAAGTTCATGGTGGCTATGACGTAGCAGCCAAAGAGTGTTGATCATATTAAAATATATGCTTTTTAAATTATTAATATATTGAAGTTATTATTTGAAACATAATTCACGTTAGTAGAGAATTAATGATGTTATTGTGTTGTTTTGGAGGAATATAATGGTGAAAATGGTGAGTTATGAAGGTTTCATGGTGAAACTTGGTGAGCATATGACATATCTCTAAGTCACACATCGACCAAAGACTAGAGTAAGAAATTGGTAAGCATCTATAAAAGTAAGGGGTGAATATTAAGTTATAACAAAAGTATATATTGACCTGTTAGAGTTATGTTATTGAATTAGAATATTATATTTTCATATAATATTTTAAAAATTATATACTTGTTGGCCTATTTAAAAGCCTAGGCTCGTTGGTCTATTTTAAGGCTTAAGTCTGTTATATGTAAAGATTTGTTTGTCTATTTAAATGTATGTCTATTATCCTATGTAAAGGTCTGTTGATTTATTTAAAAATAGATTTATTAGCTTATTTAAATTCCTTATTACAAAGCAGGCTTTTAAATAGATTTTCATGTCAGACTAGACTTTTAAAAAGGTCAGACCAGACATTAAAAATTAACCTATTTCAAGCTCACATGTCAGACTCAGGTCTTATAATTGAGATACAGGTAAAGTCTATTTAAGATAAAACCTGACATATTTCTACCCATATGTGTCATATTAAAATAGATTAGATTTGTGAAAGAGAATAAGATTTATTTCACAAAACAAGTCAAGTCTAATCTATTCTCTTTCACAAATCAATGCTTTTGTAATTAAGATGTATTTCAAATTCACGTTATAAGTAAATGTATAAATGAGTCATGTGAAGTCAAGTATTTGAAATTCAAATTTGACTTATGAAAAAAAAGATATAAAGTTTGAACTTGACTTGTTTAATTTATTTATAGTTTAATTATTTTCATTTTCTTTATTAAATTTTTCCTTGAAATATTTTAAAATTTATTAATTTAGTATTTAATACACATTTTTATAATTGAAGATGAAATAAAAATAAAAGGAGAATAAAATATTATTTAAAAATTAGAATTAAGTAAATGGTAAATAACAATATATAAAATTATAATTCTCAAAGTAGAATTAAAATTTATGAAGTAATAATAATATATAAATTATCATTTATGCCTTTCTAATATAACATTACAATTTTTTTTTATTTTGTGATAGAATAAATAAGTGGTAAATAACAATATGTATGTATGTATGTGTGTGTGTTTAAATAAGTGATAAATAACAATATGTAGAATTATAATTCTCAAAATAGAAAAATTTACTAAGTAATAATAATAAGTTATCATTTATACCTTTATAATATAACATTACAATTTTTTTTATTTTCTGATATATATATATATATAAATATATATGTATATATATGTGTGTGTAGGAGTTTTTATTGTGAGACGCGTGGAGAAGTAAATTTTGACCATATAACTATACATAAATAGTCAAAATTAAAAGTTACTTAAATATTATGTGACAACTTAAAAATTCATATATATTTATATTCTAATCTTGATCATTTATGTAAGATCCAATAGTCATAATTCACTCATCTCACCTTTTACAATAAATACTTCTTTCACTAGATACACTACATATATATATATATATAAAATTCTAAATTTTCCTATCCAATCTTCTTACTAATCCTCCTAATTATTAAATGAAGAAAGTATTGAATGTTTTTTACTTTTCCAAGACATTAGATGCATTTAATTTTTCATTTTATACTTTCTTCAGTTATTATTAGGAGAATTATTATGAAGAACTTGTATGAGAATATAGCAAAACTCGTATGTGTGTGATCCAATAGTCATAATTCACTCATCTCACCTCTTACAATAAATACTTCTTTTACTAGATATTATATATATATAATAACAATAATAATAATTAATAATAATAATAATTCTAAATCTTCCTATCCAATCTTTTTACTAATCTTTCTAATTACTAAATGAAGAAAGTATTAAATATTTTTTACGTTTTCAAGATATTAGATGCATTTAATTTTTCATTTAATACTTTCTTTAGTTATTATTAGGAGAATTATTATGAAGAACTTGCAGGAGGATATAGCAAAACTCATGTATGTGTATGTGTAAGAGTAGTTTTTTTTGTGAGAAAGTGAGAGAAGTAAATCTATATGAATTATCAAGATTAAAATATAAATACATACAATTTTTTTAAATGATCATATGACCTTTATGTAATTTTTAATCTTGATCATCTATATATGATTGTATAATTAAAATTTACTTATCTCATTTTTCATAATAAAAATTTCTCTCACTAAATATATCTCTTTTTTATATATATATATATATATATATATATATATATATATATATATATAATTAACTCGATACAAGCCAGCCCATTATCACATACTCTAAATGTGAAAAATATACACACATGATATGCAATAAGCTTGAACAAAACAATTCTTCTACCGTCGTACGGTTCCCTTCTCCCTCTTTAAATTCACTCTCTCCCTCTCTCCTTTTGACAGCACGATTTTTTTTTTAAAAAAAAAATTCATTAACAACAACGCGATTTTTGTACGTTAGGTCCTTGCCTCTTTTATAACTGCTTGTGTAACTCCTAATTTATTTATTCAATGACATTGTCTTTCTTATATATATATATATATATATATATATATATATATATATATATATATATATATATATATATATATATATATATATTGTACCAACTTGCATTCTGATAAAATATATCTTAAACATATAATCAAGAGTTTAATTTTTAACTCATGTATATAAAAAAAATACAATTAAAAACAATCACTTTTTACAAAATCAATAAGATGCGATAAATTAATCTTTTACAATCCAAACGGTATATATATATAAAATAAAGTAGATAAAAAAATTAAAATGTTTTATTACACATTAATAAAAAAGTTACTTTATTGCACATATATAATATATAATAATATAAACAATTCTCTCATTTTATTGTTCATTTGACTTTCAGAGAAACTGTCTTATGCAATGCTTTGGTAACCGTAAGACATGTTTTAGACATAACTATTTTTTAAAAAAATGTTATTTTTTTTTATCTTACTGACTTTTAATAAATTCATTTATATAGAATAAACTATAATAAAAAATAAACGTAAACAATTCTCCCATTTTGTTGCTCATTTGACTTTAAAAGAAACTGTCTTATGCAATCTGTTTTGGTAACGGTAAGACATGTTTTAAGCATAACTATTTTAAAACAATGTTTTTTGTATCTGACTGATTTTTAATAAATTCATTTATATAGAATAAACTATAAAAAAAACGTTAAAATCAGTTAGCAAAGGCTTCCCAACATGCTTCAAAGTCTTAGTTCAAGTAACATCAAATATTTTTAGAGATTGCTTAATTTTGAGCTTAAATCTAATCGAAACCGCTTTGGCATAATTTTGACCTATTCCTTCATGCAGCTAGGACCTTCCATTAAAAAAAAAATTAAGAAAAATGCTTTGCAATACTTCTTTTCTTTTTCCTGGCTTTTATGAGTAGAGCTTATCAAGTTGCTCACTTAGATTAGTAATCACATTATTATTATTATTATTATTATTATTATTATTATTATTATTATTATTATTATTATTATTATTTTAAATAATGTATGAGAAATGAAAACTATCCCATTTCAATAATGCTTGAATATATCATAATTCACAGCCAAGGTTATAAGTGATACTTACATATTGTCTACTAAAAAATCATTGCAGTAAAAATCAAGCTTAAACCATTTTCAAATGAAGTGTTATGATTTTTATTAATTGAACCAACACATTTTACTTCTATATATAACAGTGAGTAAAAGTGAATTTTTAACTAAGAAAATAATATAAAAATACAAGTCGAAACACAGCTACGCGACAATTTAAAATAATTTGATTGCTTATATTTCATTTGAGTATAATGATATTATAACGATCTTATTACACAATATTGAAAGAAAGCTACGACAATTTAAAATAATTTAAATGCTTAGATTTCATTTGAGTATAATGATATTATACAATCTTACTACACAATATTCACGACAATTTAAAATAATTTGAGGGCTTATATTTCATTTTACTATACAATGTTAAAAGACAGCTCTGCGACAATTTAAAATCATTGAAATGCTTAGAACTTTTTGAGTAGAATGATATGATATTATAAGGATTCTGACTACACAGCACAACAATAACTACTTTAAACTTTTTTATTTTTATACTTTTCTAGTCAATTTTTTTATTTGATTGATGACATGTTTGGGACACTAAATAATGATTTCATGAAAAAATAGAAAAAAAAATAAAATATGATGTGTTAAAATATAAAGTCTTTAAAAAAAAACTAAAATACAGTGGTTATATATTTTTAAAGATAAAATTTAAATAAAATTTTTTCGGTGTTTGTGATAATTTTTTTAATAAAAATATGATATATGTATATTTTTTATAGTTTATCAATAAAAATTAAAAAAATAATGAAATAATTAAAAAATAAACACATATTATATTTTTATTAAAAAATAGTACCATAAACACTTAAAGAATTTTATCTAAATTTTATTTACAATTTGATAGCTAAAAAAATGTTATGCAGTATAATATTCAATATATTTAAAGAAACAAATTATCAATAGTAACTTATCTTAAAACTTAGTTAACTAATTATGTAATTTGCATAGTATTTAAACCTTAAAAAATTTACGAGCAGATCAAAAGGGTAAAGAAAATCTTTTAAGACCTACAGTTTAAAAGATGGAAAATACTATGTAACCAGAATTTTTTAGACATAATATTTCATCTAACAACTATCATTAAATTATGTCAAAATTCTTACTATATAGCATTACTAATTAAAAGATTTGTCCAAAATATAAAATAACCCAAAAAGGACACGACAATTATATTAATTTTATTTGGAAAAGAACAACGCAAGCTTCCTCTATAGCTACTCGTTGTTTTCACTCTCATTATGTCTCTGTGCGACGTTCTCATGTCACTTGCTGTGGGGCGGTTTTAAGGTTGAGAGCAGAACTCGCTGCAGAGGATTCGTTTTACCACCTGTCCAGGACTCGCTGAGCTAAGCAGCGACTATTACGGACTCATGTAAGAGAGACAACAAAGACACGGAGAGAGAAACAGAGGAAAAGCAATAAAAACATATCACTTTAAATTAATTAAAGCTTCTCTGGGTCAGGGGTGTGAACTGTGAACTTGAACTTGATCATAATTAGTTTTCTGGATTTTCTGTCACTTTAAGTTTGTAACTTGTAGAATACCCGGTAGCTAAAAGAGAAATAAGGTGAAGAAAAGAAGGCCTTTTAAAGGCATCGATCATTATACCGCAACCGCTCTCCTTGTCTGTTTTTCTCTCAGCCTAACATTCCCCACACTTTGTTAGCTTGGCCTTCTTCCTCTTGCTTTGGTTCTCTATCACCACTCTCACCTTTAATGGCGAATAGCAATCACCAGAGAGATTATTGTTTATGGTATGCTTTTATTTTTTATTTTTTTACCTTACATGATTCTCCAGTCTTCTAGAGCATGTACTTCGGGCTGCGATATGGTGGGCTTATGTTTAACTATCTTTTCCAATTACAACATCGAGCTTCTGCTTGTATTTGCTGTGTGTTTTTATGTCGTCAGCGATTGTTAAGTAAAAGTCACAGAGCAGATGTCCGAATCTTCTTCTAGGCTTTCTGTCTATCGAATAAATTATATTAAAATGAGTGTCAGTGTTTTTAAATATTTCCTTGTCATATTGAAATAAATTTGCCTATTTAACAATGCCTCGAATTCTGTTCTATGTATGCTTTTAAGTCTCAATTTTTATACAATCACATTAATTATATATTTTTTATATTATTTCTTTTTTAAATAACAAAATAAAAATATATTTTTTTAATACACACTCTCTTTCTTCTTCTTTTTTTTATTAAAATAAGTTAAGTGTAAAGTTGTATAAAAGAAAAGAATGTGTAATGAACATTTTCCTACTTCTTTTAAAAGTGTTCATGCTTTCCTTCAGTCTCTCCAATAATTTTTAACGTATCTGCCTTTGACGTTATTGGCTGCTTCCTGTTTGTAACTTACTTTTCAGTGCTATTCATAATATATATGAATTCATGTTACATTTTCTTCATCATTTTAAGTAATTTTGTGCACTTGGCTATACTAATCCGTGTTGATTGACTCTCTCTGTCTCTGTGTCTGTTATTTCTTTCATTCTTCTTCTCATTCCTCTGCTCTCCATCATAGACAACAGTAAATATGAACAACCACACAAGAAGGGGAAAGGGTGTTCGCAATTGCTAACGTTTGAGATTATGTGCTTTGTAGGAACAATAAAAAAAGCCCTGCTAACATATCAAAGAAGGCCCCAATGGACGATGCTTTTAATGTTAAACACAAAAAACGAGACCTTTTGTTTTCTTTCTCTGCTTCTGCCCAAGGTTTCTTCCATTGTCACATCCCTCTTGAATAGATTTTCTTGTGGTTTAAGTCTGTCCAGTGGCAGTGCTCATAATTTTCATTTTTTTATTTTGTTCTTCCAGACTTGAGACATATAGATTTGGAGGAAGACAAAGAAGATGCCTCACCAGCAAGACAAGTCTTAGAAGGCCTTACCACCAGTTGTTCAAGCTTAAGGGCACAATTTCACTGGGCCAACCTTTTTAAACTATGGAAAAAAAGATCAATTAAGCACCTAGCGTGCTTCCCTCCTACTGGTGTGCCCAAAATAACAGAATTGGAAGACAAAAGCACAAGAGAAAATCCTGTTCTATGTAATCTATACAACTTCAGATCTTCATTGGTGAATTTCAGCCTCTCTGACCTGAGAAACGCAACCAACAATTTTAGCAATGGTCTGTAATCTGGCCCTGGATTTCAGGCCAATATATGATTTCTCCAGTATTTTACTTAATTATAGCATTGTTTGATTGTATACTCATTTGAAAATATTTGCTTCCTGTATGGATGCTCTTAGGGAATATATTAATGCTTTCATGGTTTTAAATTATGGTCGCAATATTGCAGTTTTAATAGTTTCCGCAACCGCATCTCGACTGTAATTGCGGTAGCATCGGCCTCATTTTCTGGCAATTGTTAGTAATATTACGATTTTAGTAATCTTCGCAATCGCAACCGCAACCGTAATTTAAAACCATGAATGCTTTCTTAAAAATGGCATGAGTTTGACTAAGTAGATTTTCTTTTACTTGTAGAAAATTTAATTGGAAGAGGTGGCTATGCTGAGGTTTACAAGGGTCGTCTCCAAGATGGGCAACTAATAGCTGTAAAGCGACTGAATAGAGGGACTCCAGATGAGAGGACATCAAACTTTCTAGCTGAGCTAGGCATTATTGCTCATGTTGACCATCCCAATACTGCCAAGCTTATTGGATGCTGTGTAGAAGGAGAAATGCACCTTGTCTTTCAACTATCTCTTCTGGGAAGTTTAGGATCTCTTTTTCATGGTGTGTACTTGGTTTGCAGTATCCACCTATGTGAAGCTTGCTGTTTAAATGTATTTACTAATTACTACTTACTCTCTCATAACATATTCAGGTCCAGATAAAAATAAATTAGATTGGAGTAAAAGGTATAAAATTGCACTGGGGATAGCTGATGGTCTCCTCTACCTTCATGAGAATTGTCACAGGCGAATCATTCATAGAGATATTAAAGCGGATAATATTCTGCTCACAGAGAATTTTGAGCCACAGGTATTTATTAAGTGTCATTAGAGTAGAGAGAATTATAAAAAAAAAAATGTGCATTATTACCTTGATACATGAAACTTAGGCTCCATGAATGTATTCTGTGGTTGTGTGCATATAAATTATATAATGTAGTGACTGCCGAGCACTTGTGCATTTCAGCTCATTTTCTGATATAAGCTGGATATCTCTAGGACGATACCCTCGTGAAAAATCAATCCACAATAATATTTCCTGTGATTATCTTAAAATGTGTGACGATTTGTGCGACTAATAACTCTTTGGGTGGCTATGCTTCATCTGTTGAGAGTTCCATGGACAATACTTCTCTCACAGAGCAACACCATCAAGCTACTGTTTTTGTGTGATACTATCTACGTCCAACTTAGCATTTTGATTTAAATCATATTCCCTGAAAGTCTTTAAACCTTTGCCAAGAGATAATACATAAACTGAGCTGTGACATGGTGAGTGCTAAATGCTCTCTTTCATGCCTTGTCAATACATGTTCTGCTTGTAATAAATTAAGTCAGCTGCAAACAATGTGCCTGTGGATTTTAACTTTTAAGGCCCTGCTTCTGTATCCCCTGTTAATAGAGTATAAATTCGAGGCCTGTATTTCTTCTGCTTAATCACTCTCTGATTAGTTGAGAATTTCTCCAGATTTGTGATTTTGGGCTTGCAAAGTGGTTACCAGAACAATGTACTCACCATAATGTATCAAAATTTGAAGGCACATTTGGGTATTGCAAATGAAAAAAAAAAAAAACTACTTATACTATAGTTTGTGAATTGTGAGGTTCTCATGATTTAATGTTTTCCCCTCATTACTTGATTGGCAGGTATTTTGCTCCTGAATATTTGTTGCATGGCATAGTAAACGAGAAAATTGATGTTTATTCCTATGGGGTCCTACTTTTGGAGATTATAACTGGGCGTCCGGCCTTGGATCAGTTGCAGCAAAGTATTGTGCTATGGGTAAATCATTTTCCTTAAAGGTGGTGTGTTATAGCATCTAAGCATCACTACATGAGAGGCCTCAACAAATTGTGATTTCTTATGTGTTTGTAGGCAAAGCCTTTGCTTGACGCTAATAATGTTAAGGACCTTCTTGATCCTTCTCTTGGTGATGCTTATGACCCAGAAGAGATGGATCGTGTTGTTTTGACTGCATCTCTGTGCGTTGAGCAGTCTCCAATGTTACGCCCCCGCATGAGTCAGGCAAGTATACAACCTACAAATTCAACTGGTTCATCCAAATTGAAATTTCACACAAATGAACTGTATGTTTTCTAGGTTAACTAAAGGGCATATTTAGGATAATGGTAAAATTTGATTATTTTAATAATTAAAATGTAAAAATTTGATTATTTTAATAATCGAATTTAATTATTTTAATAATTATTATTTATATCAATTAAATATATTAATTAAAAAAAATTTTAAATTAATTTATTTTATTTAAATAATATAAAAAAATTATTTTTATATATTAAATTATTAAAATAAGATAAAAAAATTAAAAAATTATTTTGAAAACAAAATTATTTACATATAATTAAAAAAATAATTCCAATAACTCAAATTTTTGTTTAATGTCCAAGAACTTTTTTCTCTTCATAATTTTTTTTTTTTATGGTTGTCAAACACGTTCTCATAATGCGCAACAACATTTTTATTAAAAAAGATGTTGAATGATTTAGATAACCTAAATCAAACACACGTTAAATAATGTAGAGGATTGTAGTGTAAGACTTACCTTTTAAAAATATATATATATATATATAATAATCTTGTTTCTTTTGTTATGCTGACTCTGTTGCAGAAGCACTTCAATTCCCTGTTTGTATTTCTATGAAGGGGGAGAAGAGAAAGAATAGAAGTACGGTTGCAGAAAGCGTGTAATTTCATTTAACAGAAGATTGATCATATTTTCTCTGTTGGGTGCAGGTTGCAATACTGCTGAGAGGTGATGATTTTGTCCTGGAATTTGCAAAAGAAAGCCCAAGGCGGTCTCTTCCAAGAACATACTCAGAAGAGATACAGGATGCGCAAGAATACAACTCAACAAACAATCTCAGTCTACATAAGGAGGTTGCCGTGGACTCTTGAGAGCTTAGGACGTCATATTCAAATTCTGTGGTTATGTTATTAGTCGCAAGTACTAAAAAGATGTATAAAATCTCTTAAAAGACAGACTTCTTACAGTATATGAAAGTCTATGGAAATCAACTCCTAAGACAGACTTCTTAAAGTGTTTGCAGAATGATGGATCTCTGAGGAGCCCTTTATGCCATGAGCCAAGTCTTCTTGCATATGCTATGGTACAGAATTATCTATGAAAAAGCCCAAAACACAAGGAGGATGAGTATTGATCAACATAAACTGGTATCTTGTTAGTCTTATCCAGGACTTTGATTATCTGGTGGGAGTTCGATTCTACCTCCAATAGGACCTCTCTAGCCAACAAAAGAAAAAACCCAAGCACTAGGTAATAGGTATTTTAAAGGGGGATTGGGTATGTTGTTATTAAATTTTAAAAGATTAAATTATAAGATTTTAAAATAGAATTTATATAACTTAATTTAGATGTAAGTTTCAAATTTAACCCATCCTTTAAGCCAGTCTAGTGGTGAGTCCTCTCCTAAGTCATAATAGTGTCTAACATCCAAAATATATATATATATATATAATTTATCCTAATTATAATTGCATAGAACTTGAAAATATGGGTGGATTATTTTCTCCATGAAACTTCAGCAGATACCTGTTGAAATTTATCAGTATACAAAAGGCTTGCTTTGTTTGTTTTTTCGATTTTGAAACGCAAGAGACTTTTGAAAAAGTAAAACTATTTGAAAAAGGACTCACAAGATAGATCTGCAGATACTCGTCAATTATTATTATTATTATTTTCTTTTTTCAGGAAAAACAGATACAAGTTGAAACTTGAAAGAGCAAATAAATCGGAAGAGTTCGGCATCTAGTTTAAGATATTCTCACGGCTTTGTCGTTTCGTAATCAAGCTTCCTTGCGTATCAGAATTCCCCTAAACTTCCTCATAACTGGATTACAGTCCCCCAGTTATCCAAAATACCACACCACACCCACGTGCGGCCCATTAATGTACTCAACGCCCAACACGTTGTAATGTCCAAATTACCCCCTACTTTTCAAAAAAAAATTGGAGGGGACGTATCCGACATTAGTGAAAATGTGATGGGATGTTAGCGACATTTTGGGAAACTTGCTTTGCAATTAGCACCAACTTCAAGCACGAGCAGAGAGAGAGAGAGTCGCAGTATGTCTAAAGTCTAAACAGAACAGGGAGAAGAGAGGAGAAGCAAACCGTCTCTATTACTGTTAAGGTCAAATCTACTAAACGCCAGATTCTTATGCTATATATCGTCGGCGGTGACTAACCGGTGGCCGGTAAAAAATCAGTTCATTGAGTTGAGTATGAAGAAGGACAATAACAATATCAATAAGAGCAATGGATTTATTCCCTCTTCTTTCAAGTTCATATCTTCTTGCATTAAGACTGCCTCTTCCGGTGTCCGTTCTGACCGCAAGGACCAGGTTGTTGTCTTCATCAATTGTTTAACCTTTTTAATTTGGGTACTATGTTAAACATATGTTGTGTGGATGGTACTGTTCTTTGGTTTTTAGTTATAGTTGCTACTTTTATTGTTATCATCGTCGTCGTCGTCATCATGATCATCATTACTTTTTGAATTTGTGTTTGGATGGGAGAATGCTGTTCAGAATGGAGTGAGAAGTAAAATATGCATGTATTTTGAATTTGATCATTCTGTTGCGGCTACTGTTCATCGTGGAAATTTAATTCCATGGAAAATTTCTAATTGCTCTGTTGCCACGACGGGGGTTATAAACATATATGTTATGTCAAATTTCATAATTGCTTTTCAGCTGTGCACAGTGCACTTGTTATTTATGGTTATGAATCAAAAACTCAGAATTATTCACCTCTGTTTTGTCATATAGGTGCTTTGGGCTTGCTTTGACAGGCTAGAGCTTGGTCCATCTTCTTTCAAACATGTTCTATTACTTGGTTATTCCAATGGCTTTCAAGTTCTTGATGTGGAAGATGCCTCTAATGTCAGGGAACTTGTCTCAAAGCATGATGATCCAGTTTCATTTTTACAGATGCAGCCCGTCCCTCAAAAATCTGAGGGTTGTGAAGGGTTTAGAGCATCACATCCTTTACTCTTAGTTGTTGCATGTGATAAATCAAAGATTCCAGGTACAATGCAAAATGGCAGAGATGGATTTGTCAGAGATCATACTGAACCTCAAGCTGAAAATATTGTCAGCTCAACTACCGCTGTTCGATTTTACTCACTACAGTCCCATACCTATGTTCACGCTCTGAGATTTCGTTCAACTGTCTACATGGTTAGATGCAGTCCTCAAATAGTGGCTGTGGGTCTGGCTACGCAAGTAAGGTTTTGAGTCAAGTACTTATTCAATTTATTTTCAGCACTAATGTTTGGAAATAAACATGTTAAAATATTGGGGAAATTGAATTTATAATAAGTTCCGGTTGATTCTGGATAGGTTTTAGCGATTTCCTTTGACATTTTTTAAAATTGAAAGGTCGTAGGATACTGATAGTTTCTCATGTCACCTAATAGATATTTTTGTGTTGTTTAGATATGAATTTAATGTTATATACTGTTAGTGATTTTGCTAATTCCATAACTAAAACCTTACTCTCTCTTTTTTTCCCATTTTTATTATGCTGGCAGATATACTGTTTTGATGCTCTTACTCTTGAGAATAAATTCAGTGTTGTCATTCACCCTGTACCTCAGTTGGGAGTCCAAGGAATGGTTGGGGTTAATATTGGGTATGGTCCCATGGCTGTAGGGCCCCGGTGGTTAGCTTACGCTTCCAGCAATTCATTGCTGTCAAACACAGGCCGCCTAAGTCCTCAGAGTCTGACACCTCCTGCTGTCAGCCCATCAACATCACCCAGCAATGGAAACCTGGTAGCCCGATATGCCATGGAATCCAGCAAGCACTTAGCTGCTGGACTGATCAACCTCAGTGACATGGGGTACAAAACGTTGTCTAAATACTATCAGGATGTTATACCTGATGGATCCAATTCTCCTGTTTCGTCAATTTCAAGCTGGAAAATTAGTCGGTTTACATCACATCCTACAGAAACAGATATAGCCGGTGTGGTGAGTCTTCTATTGTTGGTGACGACTTAACAAGTTATAATCTGATTTTCTTGTGCAGCGTGCTGACTGCTGACTAGATATTTTCTTTTTAAAGTATATTGGCATCTGTATTACAATTTGCATGAGATCATCTATTGGTTCAGCTTAGCCATAGAAGGAGGATTTTCTAAGGTAGTTAATAGTGCTGAGTATTTCACTGAAGTCTCTTCCCTTTAATCCCCCTTATTTTAATGGTATGTCAGCTGAAAGTAATCATTATAGCTGCTTATTGATTTGTATCCCTGCTGTATTGCAGGTTGTTGTCAAAGATTTTGTTTCTGGAGCTGTTGTGGCACAATTTAGGGCCCATACTAGTCCAATATCCGCTTTGTGTTTTGACCCAAGTGGGACACTTCTAGTTACTGCATCAATTCACGGAAACAACATTAATATATTTCAAATTATGCCATCCTCTTCAAGAAATGGATCAGGTTCTCAAAGCAATGATTGGAGCTATTCTCATGTGCACCTATACAAGCTCTACCGTGGCTTGACATCAGCTGTATGCTTCTATTCTCAGTGTTTTAAGGCCTTTGTGTTTATATACTCATGAAGGTTTTACTTCATTGTGTATATTATACAGGTTATACAAGATGTTTGTTTTAGCCATTCCAGTCAGTGGATTGCCATTATTTCTTCCAAGGGCACTTGTCATGTTTTTGTTCTTGCCCCTTTTGGTGGTGAGACAGTTCTTCAGACACACAATCATGACCCAGAGGGGCGTGTTCTTTTTCCAACTTTACCTCTACCATGGTGGTTCACATCACGTTTCACAGTAAACCAGCAACAGTCTTGCCCAGCACCCCCACCTCCTGTTGTCCTCTCTGTGGTTAGCAGAATAAAAAATAATAATTCTGGATGGCTCAATACAGTTAGTAATGCTGCATCTTCTGCTGCAGGAAAAGTCTCCATTCCATCCGGTGCTGTTTCTGCTGTCTTTCATAGTTCCATACCTCATAATGCACACAATGCATTATCTAAAATTCATGCTCTAGAGCATTTATTGGTTTATACCCCTTCTAGTCATTTAATTCAATATAAACTACTACCATCATTGGGGGCAGAGCCTAGCAGAACTGTTCCAAGAATGGACCCAGTTCCTTCAGCACAGATACAAGAAGAGGATTTGCGAGTGAAAGTTGAACCTGTTCAATGGTGGGATGTCTGTAGGAGACATGATTGGCCAGAAAGAGAGGTACATATATTAGGGAATACTCTTGGTGTGCCGGAAGCTGCAGAAGAAGTCTTGGAAACTTCAAATTATCAAGATAATAGTGTTGGGAACAATAATTCTGTTAAACTTCATGAGCAATGTCACTTTTCAAATGCAGAGGTACAAATAAGCTCTGGGAGGATGTCAATTTGGCAGAAGTCTGAGGTATTTATTGCAGTTTCTATTCTGGATGCTCCTGCTTGTTACCTCTCCCAACATTCTTATTTTCTTTCAACTATACTCTTAACCCCTCAATGTTTAGGTGTCTTTCTTTGTGATGAGTCCTTTGGAGGTCAAGGAGCTGAATTTATGTGAACTTAGTAACAGTGGAGAGATTGAAATCGAGAATATTCTTATTAATGAGGTTGAAATAAGACAGAAGGATTTGTTGCCTATCTTTGACCATTTCCATGGAATTGAGTCTACTTGGGCTGACAGGTAATGGTCACTTATCAGCCTTTTCTTTGGTCCATTAGAGATGTCTTTGTTATAACTATCCACCCATATTATTTCCATTCTAGATAGGAGTTGTGCCTTCAATACAATGATGCAATGCATTGCCATCTTTCATTTACATGGTACCAGTGTGGAGTCTAGATATGGATGGTTTTATAGCGAGGGTTTAATTTTTGCTTGCACTAATGACTAGTTTGACTTCTTGTTTCTTTGTTTATTGCATAAATGATATGGAGTTTGATTTTCAGGGGAGCAGTTTTTTACTTCTTGTGTTTGAGAGGTTTGATTTGGAGGGTTGCTTGAATGTCTTTTTTCTTCTGTGAGAAATATAAATATAACAATAAGCCAACTATTATTTGGTTTTCTTTTGTCTAATTTTCTGAAATTTTGGCAGAGGTATTGTTTTGGGAAGATGCTCTAGCTCTTCATCTGATTCCCATGGAGCTGAAGAGAAGTTGTCTGGAGATGCTGTAATTTCCCATTCAAAGTTGATGATACCTGGCTCAGCTTTAAAGGCAGATATTGGTAAGATAAGCAATTCAGTATGGCATCTTCTATTATATATTTGAGCGACCCGTCTAACTCTTTGTTCTTGACTGTTATCTCAGGCATGTCAGCATATTTTTCCTCATCAGTTGACTTGTCTGGAAATAAGATTAATGGCAAGAACAGAGAGGAAGCTGTGTTGGAATCACCTCTTTCAAGCCTGGAAACTATTAACATGGATGACGTTTCAGCAGGTGCCTCACATTTTGCTGATGGCGTAACTAAAGTGTCATCAAAAGGAGGCAAAGCCAGTGACAGTTTAAATTCGAGTTTTGGTGGTTATAACTTGAATATGAACATTAATCATGAGGAGCCAATACAAGAGTCACCCGACTTTGAGCAATTTTTTCAAGAGGGTTATTGTAAAGCGTCTGTTGACTGTCATGAATCAGCAGAAGTTGTTAGTGATGTGGATTGTAGCAGTCCCTGTGGCAGGGAGAAATCTGAGGAAGATGGTGACAATGATGACATGCTTGGTGGTGTATTTGACTTCTCTGAGGAAGGTATGAATCTGAAACAGTTGCTTTTTGATTTTATGGAATGATATGGAATTTAAGTTTAGCAAGTGTTGCTTTTTGGGCGTGCGTCTATGTGATATGTGCAAGCACTTGAGGATGTGTATTACAAGAACAGAAGCTATGGAAATTAGTTTTCCTTTTCTTAGTCATCATCTTACCTGTTTTGTTCATGTTTTACTTGGAATTACTACAAGTTTCTGTTTTGCAGGTTGATGACTGCTTTTTTCTTGCTTGCCTCTCTCTCTCTCTCTCTCCAAGTTGTTGTAAATTGGTAGTGTAAAGGATTTTTAATTGACAGATGCAGGTGATTTGCTTGCAACAAGCTAAATGCTACTGATCATTGATTCAAGGAATTTTTAATGTTCGCTCACAAGATTTCTTCCCAGGCGAATGATTCTTCTTATCTTCTGATTTCGATGTAAATGTTGTATATCGAAATTCATAATTACAAATTATTCGTGTGGGCACTGGGCTGGTTCTTTATATGTCTCTAATGTGTTCTTTCTTCAGACGGTGAAGGTAAAGGGAAAAAAAAACCATTCAGAGAGGGAGGCAGGGAGGAGACAAGAAGGGAAACAGAAAGAAAGAAGGAAAGAAACTAAGAATATGAAATAGCTTAATACCCTGCTCTCTTCTGTAGTCATTCATGCAGGATTACTTACATTTCTCATTACACGCTTGGTGGATTAAGAGATTCATTTGTCCATTGGAAAATAAAAATGTAATCTTGAAAGTTATGATTAAATAGTGTTCCCTATGCTAACGAGTTTATAGCTCAATTGGTATCAGCGCAAGTCTTGAAGGCTGGGTGCAATGTTGATGTAAGGATTATACACTAGGCTACTTTTTCACATTTCTATCTAGGTACTTGCACCTATAATGCAATTAAAATAAAGTTTCTTACCTCATCAATTTATATTGTCTTATAATATGAAATATAACTAACATATTGACATCGAAGAGAATAGAATAGTTTCAAATTTCAGTTAACTATCCACCAAAAGGTAATTAAATAATTATTTATTGATCATAGCTTGTCAATCATGTCATGTTTTATATGCAGTAGAATCAAATTTAATATTATTTTAATTAAAAAATAAAAGAATAATTTAAAATTACTCTTTCCATATTATCAACAACGTTATGTTTCATATGTAGAAGAATTAAATTTAATATTATTTTAATCAAAAAGTAAAAGAACAACTCTAAGTTACTCTTTTCAGAATGCAGAAGAATCAAATTTAATACTATTTTAATAAAAAAGTGAAAGAATAACTTGGAGTTACTCTTTTTAGTCACCTTCGTAAAAGTTATTTTGTTCTCCCCTTGGCCGATGCTCTCTCTATTTAAACCAATCCGAGCATGCACTCCACTCTTCCCTTCTATTCTCTCTCGTTTCTCACAAATTCTTATATTCTTCAATTTCATTCTAAAAATGAGTTAATTTGTTGTTTTCCTTTATTCAAATGGTAGGAAGTTTGAAGGGTCACAATGACTCACATTTGAAGGCGACACTAGGTCAATTCAAATTAAATGCGGTATCAGTTATAAGATGTTGAAGAGAAAGATTCATGATAAATTAAACATTCAGTCTTATCAAATCATTTCTAGTTTTACATATACATTTTTGATATCTCGAAATGAGTGCAGATATACTGCTCTTGAAATATTTGATGATGAAGGTGTTGAGTGCATGATCAACACTTTTGATCAACACACTATGACAATATTGGAATTGTATGTTGAGATCGATGTTGTAGGCAGTTCATCATTACTTGTAGACCATGTTGATGAGTATGTTGTTGCATCATTTTGTGGTCAATCTGATGCCTACATTGGGCTTTCAGATGATGATGAAGATTGGAATAGAGACCTGACAATGCAGTCCAGTGAAGATGAAGATGAAGGTGAAATTTTTTATGGCAATTCGTTTGACACTGAAGTTGAGGTTGATTTTGATGCTGCTGGCTTGACTTCCCCAATTGTTATGGCCTCTCCAGTTGCATCATCATTACTTGTTAGCAAACTTTCACAACAAACAAGTTAGTATCCACATAATTTAGTTGGTATATAGCGAAGTTAGTACTTGCCTCTCACGCTTTTAAGACACGTACATATGAACATTCTATAGAGACTCCATTTTGGACTTCAATTTCTCATTATAAATATATTAATTGGGACCACCCCGATCAAGAGACTGGTTTTACAGGGTTGGATATGCCTGGTTCTTGGCATGTAGGAGATGAGTTATATGTTGGTTTACGATTTTGACAGTAAAGAAACTGTTCAGTTGGCTATCAAACATTATTCTATGAAAATGCATCAGAAATTTTTGTGGTTGAATCAAAGCCAATAATTTTATATGTGAAGTACCCAAAACATGTTGAAGGTTGCTCGTGGCATATGAGGGCAATTTTAGGAAAGAAGACAAGTAAGTGAAAAATTACTAAATAGGGTAGTCGTCACACTTGTATGAATCCAATGCTTTCTCAAAATCATAAGAAGTTGGATTCCAATTTTGTTTGTTCATGTATAGTAGGTATGGACCTCACTCATATGTGAATTGTGTGCTTTTGGAATAACATTTCAATATTTTATAATGTGTGTGTTAGGTATGGTCAACCAAGAACTATCAGTCCCAATTTATTTGATCAAGGAGAGGATTAACAGTCAATTTGGATATCAAATCTCATATAGGAAGGCTTGGAAGACTAAGCAAAAAGCAAATTTAAAGATGTTCGGTGACTGGGATGAGTCTTTTGCAATCTTACCTAGATGGCTGGAGTATATGCAGTTGTTTGCACCGGTCTGAATATGAAAGAATGTAAGCTTTGCAACTCCCATAAAACCTGCTTGTTGCAGATACGGAACAATCTCATCAGGAACCTACTCTACCCCTTCACGTGTCACTTGTGCTCGTCTAAGAAACAAAGTTTGATATTGTTTTCCATTCCAAATATGTTGAGAAATGTGTGTTTCTTACTTCGTGAACAATGATGAATCCTCTGGCCCTGAATGCACAATGCGTGATTGTAAAGATGAACTAAACGCCATATTTAACACCTAATTTGTCAAAATAAATAATTATTATGATATAATCAATATTTTATTAATTAATTAATTATACAACATGCATAAATAAAAATCAATGTTAAAAATATTAGTTAAAAGAATTGATAGATAAAAAGACCTAATCCTTAAAAAGAATTGACAAAAATAATTTTACACTATTATTTAAAAAGACTTTATATTTGAACAAATTAATAATTTGCAATTTTTTGTTCCGATAAGAAATTCATATTCAATAATCTTAATCAAACAACTAAAGTCTAACTTTAGTAATATCTATAGATGACAAGTTGACAATGTTAAATTTAATAAACTTTTTAAGATTTAAAGTCTGCATACAACAATATCAATTTTTTTAATAATATTTTTTTAATAATATGTTGTTACATTATTTAATGAAATTGACAATGCATATAATTTTTTACTTTGTCAAACTCATTAAATAATGTCTCAACACATTATTAAATAATAGTGTAAAAAAAATTATTCTAACCTTGGAAAAAAATTATTCAATAAATTATTTAATAATATGAATACAATGTTACAAAAATTAATTAATATTTAATAATTATTCTAACCTTCCACAAAAATTGTATTCATATTATTTAACAATAAATTAATAAATAACAATATTACAAACATATACATATAATGTAATAGATAAGTTAATTAATTAATAAGAATAACAAGATTACAAACAATTTGATTAATAAATAAATAGAAAGTGTGCTAAGAAACCAAATTAATATTTCAAGAGATTTAATAGAAGAATAATGTCAGCTAAAAAAAAATGTTAGACCTGCACTTGACTTTCTATGCTCATGCTTTATAATTTCTTTATATGAAAAAAAGGAGGAGATAATTATTAAGATAATTTGATGTTAATTTTAGTAACATATAATTTTTTTAACTAAGATAAGAAGAAAAATAATAGATAATTATACTTGAAAGATAAAAATTTTACTCTCTTTGGATATTACTTCAACAACAATAAAATAAGAAGCAACGTCTTCTTTTTAAAGAAGTGTTTTTTTTTTATAGAGGGGACCAGAGAGGAGCCAATGTAATATTATGAAGGAGGAAGCAACGTCTTCTATTTAAAGGAGAAGTATTTTTTTTATGGAGAGGACCAAATAGGAGTCAATGTAATATTATGAAGGAGGAAGTAGAAATGAGACAACGTCTTTTTCGAAAGCATGGAGGACAGTGTCTTTAAAGAGGGGGTTTAGAGGAGGTTGGTAGAATAATTGGCTTACATAGAGCCACTTGTTATCGCACAAGGAAAAAATAACTCTAAGTTGCTCTTTCACTTTTTTATTAAAATAATATTACATTTGATTCTTTAGTACTAGATATGAAGTGACTAATGGAAATAGTAACTTCAAGTTACTCTTTCACTTTTTTTATTAATGTAATATTTTACAAAGAGCAACTTGACATAATGTGGCATAAAAAAAAATATAAAGTCTTTAACCAGTGTGACGAAAAAGACCCAAACTAATAAATAATTTTAAAATTAATCTAATTTAATAAATAATTTATAAAATTACACTACTTTAGTAAAAAAAAACCCATGATTCTCCTCACCCACAGAAATAGCAAGGCTTCTGGGTCTAGACTCTAGACATGCTTCTCTTATTGATGGTAGTTTTAATTTTTAATTTTAACTATAAACAAAAAGCTAGGTGGTATCTGATGGGCTAGAAAAATGGGCTTCAACATGTTATTGTTAAGGCCTTCTTTAATTAGCCCTTTTCTGCATCAAGGACGATTTGTTGCCACTTCTATAAATCTCAGTCCATTAGCGTTGTGGATTTCCTTAGCTAGAAGTTGACAAGATTGTTCTTTTATGCAGATTTCTCTTTTCTGCATCAAGGACGATTTGTTGCCACTTCTATAAATCTCAGTCCATTAGCGTTGTGGATTTCCTTAGCTAGAAGTTGACAAGATTGTTCTTTTATGCAGATTTCTCTACATTTGTTTTTTCTCTTGCCTCTGGCATGAAAACTACAGTCAATTTTAGCTTTTATAATCAATCTTATTTGAATTCGTTGCCAAAATTAAAATCTTATTTGAATTCCTTTTGGAGACGTGCGAAATATTATTTTACCAACTTTACAATATTTAAAAAAACAAGTTTTTTTTGGACTTGATATTAAAAAATATTATATTCCATGAAAGAAGCCACTGGCAAATTGACATTCTTCTGTGGCCCATGTTTGAAAATTTTCTCTTAAAGCAAAAACTTGTGATTTGATGTTTGAAATTGGTGCCAACTATTGCTTTGTTTGCAGTTCTCGTCAATGTCAATAATCAATAACCTAGCCTTTAAGAATAAAGAGAGTGGGGGAAAGGCGTAATATTCTTGACAATGGCAATAGGATTTTTTTTTCTTTGGTTTACTTTTGGGTATCTGAACTGACTTCTGGTGGCAATGACACGTGAATCCAAAATTGTGATCGTGATACACAATTTTTGTATGTGGCTTGTGGGTACGAAAAAGTCGTTATTTGTTTATTAGTAATGCTATATTTTTCAAGTAAGTATTTTTACATTTTTGTAATTATTTTGAATAAAAATATTATATTTTAAAAATAAATCTTTAATATCTCAAAACTTTTTTCAGAAATATTATTATTTTTTAAAACAATTAAGAAGATAATTAAGAAATTATCAAATTATTAAGAAAAATATTATTAAAAAATCTCAACTTTAAGTATAAGTTGATTTAAGAGTCTTAACTTTTAAATGTTCTGATTAAGGATCTTGATATGATTAAATTAATTTCTGGCATCTACTTGGCATCAGATAATGCCAACTAGATTAATGAGTAATTATGTGTTATAAATATTAATAAAAAAATTCAATTCAAATAAATTTTGTATTATTTTCAATAATTTTATAATTTAAAAAATACCAATTAGACTAATGAATGATTATGTATTTTACATATTAATAATTTTTTAACTCAAAAAAATTTTGTATTATTTTTAGTAATTTTATAATTAAAAAAATTAAATCATTTTATTTATACCAATTATTTGTAAATTGGTTTTGCTGGATACGCTTTTTCTTATTGAATAAATTTGTAGCCTCTCCTTCCAGTTAAAAAAAATATTTTTGAATGACAATTATTTTCTCACTTTTCATCATTAATTACACCTAAAATAAAAAAAAAAAACTATAATATATATATATATATATATATATATATATATATATTCACGTTACTAGGTGTTTTCGAGTAAAGTATTGTTTGAGAATTTAATTTTTTTATAATAAACTAATTAAGAGGCTAAATTTTTATTTTTATCAATTAAGGATCATAATTTTATTAAAATATATTTTTATTAATAAAAGTGTTTAAAAGATAAAAATATTCAACTTAATAAATAAAAATAATTTATAATATAAACAAAACATATGATATATATATATATATATATATATATGTCTTTATTTTTTAATTGATAAATATTATTAAAATATTTTATATTAAAGTTGAAGTCTTTAATTAGTAATTAAAACAAAGTTGAAGTAATTAATTGATAAATTTTTAAAGTTGAGGCCCTTAATTGATTATCATATTAAAGTTGAGATTCTTCTCTAATATTCTTTTGGAGTGTTTTCTCATATCTTTCACTCTTCAAAACCCTTTTATTGATGAAATTGAGATGATTAAGGACGAAAAATTTAATATTGGAGCCAAAACAATTATTTCAATGATACCTTAACCTTAATTTAATGACATGTAATTAAAAGAATATAATGACATGTAATTTTAATTTACCACGTAACTATTAATTTTCTGGTGGCCGAAAATTATTTGAAGTGCTTGAGTAGAAAAGAAAAAAAGATGAGGTTCTTGATTAGTTGGAGAATAAAAGTTGAGTTACTGAAAATATACGTCACTCCATGACTTGGTATCAAGAACGGGAACCAGAGGTTCACCCCAAGTCCAAGTCAAGAAGGGTGGTCCCTTTGGAAGTGTTCAAAAATCTCCAATTATTGACTAACATATAGAGTGTGTTTGGAATGAATAAAAATAGGAAATGATTTGATTTGATTTAATTTGAATTGATTTGATTTGATTTAGAAATTAAATTTTGTATTTAAACTAAAAAAAAAATAATTTGAATTGATTTATAAATCAAATTTTATGTTTCAAATTCATTAAAATAAGAATTGAGATTTGATTTTATTATTTTACATTTTTCTTTATGAGAGGTGGTTAGAGGTAATTATTAAGGGTAAAATAATATTTATTTCAAATCAAATCAAATCTAACAAATTCTATCAAAATTGATGGAATTTTGAATAAATCACGCGATGATTTTAGAAATCAAATCATTTCTTATTTTTTAACATTTCAAACACAAAATTTAATTAAATTTGATTTACAAATCAAATCATTTCCTATTTTATTATATTCCAAACACACTCATACAGTTTCTGCTCAACTACCTCCAAATGAGTAGTAGCTTCAGCTTTGTACCATCGCATATGAATACCTTCATGCTCTTCTGACTTCTGCTACTGCGTGTGCTCAGTAGTCGGCAGAGAGTTTTGTGTTGTTACCTTCTTGTTCTTGGTATTCCTGATAAGTGATGGTGCTCAAACAGACAGCTCGTGCACTGCTTACTGAGGCACGCGGCACCACTGCACGAAATACTTACAGTTAAGTTATAGGGAGAGTCTAACAGTAGTAACAATCTTTATTAATGAACTATTCTCAGAAATTATAATAGAAGGTTTAACGTCACATTTTTATATAAAATTTTAAGATAATGAGTTTGTAGATCTTTTTATTTATATATTATTTACTTAATACAATATTTATTAATGTGAAATTTTAACATTTATACTTAAATTTTTAATATTTTTTTCTTCAAGTGTGAGTCTCAATATTAGCATACTCTCTCTCTCAAATAGAAGCAATTCCGAATATTCACATGATTATTAATCAAAATTCAAATATTGTCAATATGCTTCACAACATAAGTTTAGGTTGAATCTAAACACTAACCATTGTCTTCAAATATTCAGACAAACTATCAATTCTGATATAAATTATTAGGTCATAAGAAGAGTCAAAAAGTAAAAAAAAATTGTCATTAATAGATTAAGTAAAAAATTATAATAATAAATCTATCATCATATCTTGATCAAAAATTTTAAAATAATAAATTTATAAATCATTCTACTTATATACTATTCATTTAATCTATTATTTATTAATGTGATACTTCAATACTTATACTTAAATTTTCAACACTTTCTACTTCTAAGCTTGCCCCCCTATTCAAAACCCCCCACCTTAGCTTCTTACGCGTATGCAAATGCACTTCAGGTTGGAATGGAATATAATGCATTCGCAACAAATTTGTGAAGAAACCAAAAGCTGTTGGCCTGTATAGCTGTGGTACCAAGTCATAAAGTGATTTGATCAATTGTGGACCTAAACATTTTATATAATTATGTATTATCGTATTATTATTATGGAAGATTGTTATATAAAAAGAGGGAGGGATAGCAGACAAGATAAAATTAGATATGCTTGGCAATAACTACAAGTCTAATCATATCATACCATATTTTAGTGTCTATTGACAGATAAGTTAAATTTTTATAAAAATGTTTATTTAAAATAAATTTATTTTTAAAATAAGTAAATAAAAATATATTTATTTTTAAATTATTTAATAAATTAAAATTTTTATACATCTTATCAAATTAAAGATAAATATATATTTGTTTATTCACTTTAGAGAAGCAAATATATTTTAGAGAATCTTTTCTAAATTTTTTGGTAAAGATAAAATCAATCAAAAATATCTTAAGAAACCCGATGTAACGATAGTTCATGTTGTCTTTGGGTTATCCATCTTCAAACTTTCTTTGCCATTTGTCGTGTGGCTAAGAAAAATGAATGATGCCCCATAATTGATGTCTCCAACTTGTAAGCTAAGAGTGGATGAGTCTTGTTCTGGACCGAGATCCGGGATCCCGACCTATGGGATCAACCCGGTATGCGTATTACCGGAATCGTGGAGGAAGACTCACGACATGGACCACGGTCAAGACGCATGAGCAGTGACCACGGCCGACTAATCCCGAGGATAAATCCCTAAATGAATCGCCAATCGTCACCACGATATTATAGGATTTATAGATAAAGCCTTATATTAATCCCGATTTATAGGGATATATCCTACAATAAAGGAAAGATAATCATCATTAAGATATCAATCGGATTTATCGCATCCAAGATGAATGGGTATTCTATAAATGTGCCAAGCATCAAAGGTAGGGATCTCCTCTCGATATACAAACTATTCCTACCGTGCACGGCCTCAGCAGCGTTGGATAGTACTACCCACTCGCAACCGTCGCCGCCGCTCCCGTGCTACGGAGGAATCCACCGTCGTCTTATCTCGAGTGCACTTCTCCGAACTTACTTCAGAACAAGTCTTAAGTTCATCGTATGGGTTCATAATAATTAGGTATCATTTAACCCTCATATATTACCATAACTTCATTGATCGTTAAGTTATATCAGATTAGATTAATTGCTTATGCTAGTTAAAAATAGCAAGATATGCTTAATTTTATCTAAGAATTTACTAGAAGTAGGAAGTGAGAGGTCCATGCTCTGAAAATGCCATTCCCCCAACAGACAAGTCAGCACCTTGGGTTGTCGGGTGGAATAAAAAAAAAAGAAACTAGCTTTAAGAAAATAATAAAGGGATGTAATATCATAATAAAAAAGGGGAGGGAGGGGGAGGCAATAATTCCTGAGTGAAAAAGATGGAAAGATGAATGGAACATGACATGAATTTTGGATATTGTCATCTTATCAAACTAAACGAGTAAAATGATATTTTATTAGTTGGAGACCCACTTATATTCAGATCAGGATTCCTTTAAAAAAAATAAAGAGGGAGTTTTTTTTATTATTATTCAATGATCATTTTTTATCAAGTTTTATTTATAATTTTTGTTCTGATATAGAATCAGAGGGTGCCTGATAAGATACATATACGGCAGTTTCTTCCTCTTTCTTCGATTATTGCCTCTGAGAGTCTTTGAATAGGGGGATTGGGTACCTGCAAAAGGACTCCAACGCTCAAGTTAGACCAAGCCCTAAGATGATATATACCATGTGAATTATAGTTACCTTGTTAGAGTGGTGTTTCTTGATACTTATAGTGCATGCGCAGAGTCCTTGAGCGTTCGTCGCAGAGTGCAGACATGTAGAGATCGTGGCCTGACGGGGGACGGTGTGCCTCCTCTACACGATCGTTCGGACAGAGTCCTGACAGAGGGTGCCTCCCTCTCACGATCGTCCAGGCAGATCCCTGAAATCTCGAGCCTGTCGCATTAGTGGTCAACCACTGTAGCAGGTAGTCATGGTCTCCACACTGTAAAGGCCACTATAGGTAGTGATCAGGCCATGCGCAGACCTATGGAGTGTTGGTTGGGGAGTACGACTAGTATCCATGTACGGACGTCCTGCTGAGGTGCATAATTCGGAGCTTGGTGGCGTGTATGCCGGGTTTGGCCCTTAAGGCTGGTATCCCGGACTACGGTCCAGAACAGTTGTCCCCAGCTTGACGCTTAAGTAGAACAATTAAGTGTCAAGATATTTAGACTGAGGACGAGGATCTGTTGCGTTATAGGAATCCGTAGAGGCCGACATCCATTGTCTGGGGAGTACCCCCTAGGGTTGGCATATACCGCTATCCCGTCATTCGGGGTACGTCTTGTCCCTGTGTATAGTTACACAGGGTCTTTTGTCTTTTTTCGTGCTTTGTAGAAATACTGAGTTTCCTTGGGAAGCAGATTGTTCTGACTTTATTGGGCATTAAAGACCCACTAATTTTTTGATGTTTTCCGATAGCTTGCTTCCCCTTCACTAAATCAGAATCGATGAGCATTTAAGGGTAACTTACCTTACGCGATCGATACATTGTTCTTGGGCCCAATCGGAATGCCTCGCTTCTCCTATAAAAGGGGAGCATTTTCATCTAGAGTTGACACTTCTTCTGTTGCATTCCTCTTGCTCTGCAACCTCACTTTGAGTGACTTCTTCCTTCATGGCTCTCCTTGCTTTTCATTCATATCCTGAGAGGGTTCTACCCACTGCGAGAGCCATATTCCTATTTTTTTTTCCAAAATACTTGAAGTTGTTTTGGTCATTTTGTGTATGTCCCTTTTAAAGGGCGGCTTACTTTCTCAGTGTTATTACAAAGGGCGACTTACTTTCCCAGCGTACCCTGATTGCTTATTTGATATTTGTCGTTGTTGGGGAGGCTTAAGTCACCTGCTGTGTTGGACGGGGTTCTTCGGAGCTGGGGCGTTCACTCTCCTTGCTCGGGTAAGCAGAATGAACAATTGAAATTGCTCCATACTTTGAAGCGTCTTGGGAGACTCGTGAGACCGGTTAAGACTTCGATGGAATGATCTCCTTCATGAACGGTTGCGCCCCGTCCATCGAAAGAGGATGCATCTTGGCTTTCATTGGTGGAGGCAATGCAGAAGATTTGGCGTCCTGGCTCCTACTGCCTGTTTGTCGGGATTCTTCAAAGTCAATTCACTTTTTCAAAAGGCCAGTGCAGATTCCGGGGAGTAGGGGTGGTGACAGCGACTCTCCATACTGCGGAGGAAATGTGGATGTGACATAGCCCGGGGTATCGTGACAATGATGTTGGTTCCTTCCTCCATGGTCTCTTTTTTTATTTAAAGCTTTCATGTCTTTATACTTTCTTTTTCCTCTTTTTCGAATGTAAGATGATGTATGGAATGAGAATAAGATTAAATAAAAGCTCTTATTTTTGTATCTTCTCTTCTCTTTTTCCTTCTTCTCTTCCGCTATCTGAAGTTTTTATGTTCGATCGGGGTGCGTCCAACGCTTACTCCGGCACTATTTCTTCTTATCTATCTGTGGTCTTTCATACTTGGCCGGGGTGAGTCTAACGCTTACCTCGGCGTAACGTCATTATGCCCCCAACTTGGTGCTTTGTCTTGAAAAGGAAAAGTGACAAGTTCTAAATGTTTAGCCCGGGGTATTTGTGCCGAGGAGGGTTATATTAATCATTAACTCCTGTTTGGTTGCCATCGTCCGAATAGTGACTCTGAAATCAAAAGGTTTACGGTTTATGTTAGGGTCCAGAGTAAATGTCCGGAGTTAATCTTCGAAGGCTGCACGTCGTTTGAATTACTGCGCAACTGTCATTGCATCTGCACAAACGTCTTTTCAACTGCTTCTGTAACTGCGATGGCCACGTGGCGCATTTTTAACAGATGGACGTGCCTAAAGCCTTGCGTGTCATGATGAGCACATTTTCGAAATTTGGACATTAAGGACAAAAATGCCCCCTAATCGTTTTGGCCTTTATAAATGGGGTTAGGGGTTCATTGTTCACTTTTTTCCATTTCCGAGTAGTCTTCAGAGAGCTTCGCATTGAAGAGAGGTGATTCGTAAAAGTTTCAGGGCATTTTCCACCCATTTCCTAGCAGTTCTTAACGTTTATTCGAGGTAACTTCTTTTCTTACCCCCTTGGTGTTTTTTCATTTTCTGGTTACTAGCACTAAGAAGTAGAATAGAATGTACTTCTTATTCCTGTTGCGCCTTTGAGTTTCTCATTTTTCCCTGGGAATTCCATCTTCGCCGCACCATGCATGGCAGATTTGTCCTTCTGAAATTTGAAATTTTTGAGAGAAAGGAAGCTGGTACATGGGTTCATTGTCTCTATGTTTGAATCTTTTGTTTGGATGATTCTGACAATTACTTACCGGCTTCTTTCGATGTTCTAAGGGTTTTCATGGCAAAGGGCAAAGAAGGGGCTATGTCTAGAGTGTTAGCTTCCGAGAATCTCACTCTGGCTGAGATTGACCAAATTCGAATCCGTCGTAGTCTGGGGTTCGTATATCCGTGGGTAGATCATGATGTTGGAAACATCTTTCCAACTTTTTGTCCGAGGCTGTTCTCAGGGAGACGATAGATTATATTCACCTGACAGATGAGAAGAAAATGGATAAAGAGTTCCTGGCTGTGTGCCCTGAGTGGAATGAGAGGGTGTGCTCCACTCGGGAGGCGGGCTGACATTTCATGTTTCTGTATGAGCCCCTTTTTGTGAAGCTAGGGCTCCGTCTTCCGTCCTCAGAGTTTCAAATGGCTATCCTCCGTGCTCTTCGTGCATCTCCGACCCAGATTCACCCCAATGATTTGAGTTATATTATAGCCTTCAAGAGGTCTTGTCGAGTAAACGGGCTAAGGTGTTCAGTTAATACCTTTTTTCTTCTTTTACACCTGGTTAAGTCCCCAAGGTTCATCGAAGCAGAAGAATTGACTCACCATTCGGTCCAGAAGCGGTCGTAAGTCATTTGATGTCTTGCAGGATAACTTTAAAGGATTTAAGATTAGGTTTTTTAAGATTATGGTGGCCGAGGGATTCCATCCCTTTTTCTTGAATGCTGATGGGGAACCGAAATTCCCTTTATATTGGTTGCCGGATGCTTGGAGTGCTCTGACTGTGCCTTTGGAGAAAGAAAAAGATGAACTTAACCCGGATGAGCTCAAGACGATTAAGTTCATATCCCGACATGCCAAAAACGGACATATCAACATTAGAGATGTCCTTGAGACTCCTGCAGATGACTTTCTCTTTACTTTGTTAGGTGGGAAGTGGAGTATCATGGATTACCTTGTATGTGTGGGATTGTTTTTGTCTATATACTTTTAATTCCTTGCTTTCAGATCTGTTTGTCTTGTTTTGTTTCGGTGAGCAGTATGGTGTCCGGACTATCTATTGCAGCTTTGCATGCTTCGAGGGCAAGGAGGAATGGGGCGAGGTCTTCGAGTGCCCCTTCCCCTTCTGCCCTGGCACTTTGTGATGTCGTTACTGAAGAGGTCTCTAAGGATCTGGGTTCTCCTCAAAATCTCCAATCGAGGAAGAGGAAAGTTGCTGAGGACTCTTCTGACCGGGGTAAGAGAGTTGCTCCGGATGGAAGTACCGAGAAGGGTGCCGCTCTCTTGCCTATTATTGCGGGAATTCTGACCTCAGATCATTCGTTGATGAGCACTTCATGAATGGTGAGGTAATGAGGCACATATCCCAGCGGGGATTGGTCCAAACTCTGACGAAACTATGGGCTTTGACGCTTCGCGCTACTGCCAATGCCCGTTATATCGAGATGACTGTTGAAGAACTCGACAGGAAAGTATCGACTAACCTAGGAAGGAAGGATAAGGAAATTGAGGAGGTCGCATGGAGGCTTAACACCGCCCTTAAGCTTAATGAAGATGCGCATGTACGGATCACTAATTTAGAGAGGGCATTGGTCGAAGTTAAGGTGGATAAGAAGAGGCTTGAATTAGGTAAAATTGAGGCTGAGGAGGTCAATGCTAACCTCCGTGCTCAACTGGTTCAACTGAAGAAGGATGTGAACGAGCTGGATACGATTTCTGAAAAAATCGGAGGGGAGCAATTTTTTCATTGTGGTGACACATATCTATTTTAGGCGCGAATAAACACCTTAGCGCATGATCCATCGATCATAGTATTAAACTTATGGAATTTTTGAACTTAGGTGTAACGAATAACGCCTTAGCATAGGATTCATCGTCCGAAAGGTTCAGTGCTTTTGAATCCTTTTGCCTTAGGCATGCATTGTTATTTAGACCTTACCTAGGGTCCTCATGTTATCCACACTGGTTGAACGAGATTCCACTTGGCTTAGGTATAAGGGTGGACCGCGAGTCATTAGATCCGTTGTACCACTGACTTTGAAGTAATCAATGATAGGTATTCATGTCGGGTGTTGACCATGTAGCTTGCTACCACAGCTGGTTGTGCTACGCTTTCTGACCTGGGCTTTGATTTCTTATCAAAAAAGTAGTATCTGAATAACTCCTTTTCATTGATAAGTGTTGTGGGATAAAGGTCAATACAAAGTTGAATGAGAGGTACATAGCGCCATGAACCGTCTTACGTAATCAAGGAAGGGCTCATGACAACACGATCTAGAAGGATGTGGACGAGTTGGATACGTCGAATCTTGGCCGAGCAGATTCGATGGACTTAGGCGCGAATAAACACCTTTTCATCGGTGGTATATTGGAGCAGGGAATCGTTGTTTCATAGGAATCCGAAAGGCGACCAATCTACCACGGATTTATACTCGGGGGTAACCAGGAGAATCATTTAAGGGTGGGAGGGCTCTCATTATTTTTGAGGGAGAGGGGGAAAGCACGACATAACAGCTCCATGGATCCTCCATGGAAGCACATGGATTACTCAAAGACATTTAAGTGTTCCTGGGGGTCCGTGGTTCCATCATAAATTTCCAGGTTGACAGGGAACTTAAAGTTCCTGGGGACTTGATATTCCATAAGTTGGTCAGAGAAAGGGTATTCCTGGATGTCGCGGTTCGAGTTGTTGTTTCCAACGTTGGATATCGTGGCTTCGACATGACCCCTCTTTTGATTGTTCTTCGCATTGTTTGAGGGCGGTGTCGGTATGGTTCGATCTCCATCTTGCGTCTCCATAGGTTAGTTTGAAAGGGTTTCACCCATGATGTGAGTTGATGGAGATCTCATTCGTGTCTCTTTTTTATATCTTATAGCGTGGTTATCATGCATAGCTCTTTGCATGTCTTCCGGTCTACGATATTGCTCGCTCCATCGGTTATGGCCATGTGTTGTTGTAGCATGTCAGGAATTGACGTTGAGATATATGGGACTGGCTCCCATGCTCGAGAATGAGATACTCTTTTGACCGCAGCATCGCCATTTGGCATTCCGTTACTATGGCGCTAACGCAAACCGGTGGATTCGCGTTTTTGGGTGTTGGGGTTTCTCCCTTGGCCTTGGATTCCAAGCCTATCCCTTACTGAGATGTTGTGCGAGGGGTTGGGACTCTCTTCTAAAATCGAGGTGGAATGTTCCTCCCCCTGGTACTCCGCGTTGGGTGCCTTGTTTCCCATGAATCTGGAGATATTCTACTTCGTTGGTGAGGTGGGGGAGGGACCACGTCGGTACAAATGAGTGAGTGGGGATGTTGCGTAGCAAAAGCTTGCCCATAGTTAGCAGAAGTTTGCGCAACGTCCCTTCTTGAGTTTTGTCTCATGTTCACCATGACTGAGTGTGATTAGAAGTTTATGATTTTTCTCACAGATGAAACCAATGTTCTGATATAGAATCAGAGGGTGCCTAATAAGACACATATACAGTGGTTTCCTCCTCCTTCTTCGCCGACCTTCCTTTTTTTCTCGAGAGTCTTTGAATGAAGGAGGTTGGCATGTTAGACGACGTCTAGGCAAAGAGGTCATTGTTCTTTAACAAAATTGTTATTTTTTGCTCCAAGTTGGTGACTAAGCCCCAAGAGAATATACACTATGCGAATTATAGTTACCTTACTAGAGTGGTGTTTCCTGATACTAATAATGCATGCGCAAAGTCTTTGAGCGTTCGTCGCAGTGCGCCAATGGCATAGGGTGACGCCAAGGATCGATGGTAAGTCGAAGGGCGGTCTACAACCGACCTTGACTGCTCGGAAAAGGAGAACCTAAGGTATGCCTCCTCTCCACGATCGTTCCCCAGGTCATAAGGGATCAAATTCGACCACGGGAGTTTTAATTTCGGCAGAGTCCGACGGAGCTTCCTTGGTGTCTCCTCCCACGATCGTCAATCCGGCGGATCTCTCGGAATCTCGGAACTGTCGCATTAGTGGCAAACCATCTCTCCCCTCGGATCTTCTTGGTTTGGTTGACTCCCTTATCCTCTCTCGCAGCATTTCCAACGGCAAGGAGAACGTATCGGAGATACGGGGTGATCGTCATGATCCGGGATGATTTTATCCGAAAAGGTAAGCATGGTGTCTTTCTTTCAGGTGGTGCTTTGGATTTGGACTCATGGGAGACGGCCGAACACCGCCAGCTTTCTCGCACACCGTTTATGTTGGTGAATCCTCCCACATAGGTGGTGATCATTGGGTGTCCATGTTCTTCCCCCCCGCGATCATTGTCATTCTCGGGCGAAGTGTTGGTTGAGGGAATACGTGGGGAGGAGATGGACTTATCGGTTATCCTCTACTCGGACGTCATTTTGGGCAAGGAGAAGGTGCATAATTCGAACTTGGTGGCGTGTGATGCAATCTTCGAGTTTGACCCCTTAAGAGCAATATTCCGAACTGCGGTTTAGAATAATTTTTATTTTATTTTATTATAAAATATTACATTTTTAAAAGTTAGATCAAGAAAAAAAAAATTCTTTCTTTTTCCTTTTTAAAAAGAGGGATCCTGATCCCTTATAATCTAGTATCTGATTTGATATATGTATGATTCAATTATTGAATTATTCAAATTCGTTTGATATTACTCTTTATTAAACACAACAAAAGGTTAACTTTAAACGGGTTCGAATAATTTAAAGACAAAAAAATGTCATATAATTTAAATCAATGTCTAAATTAGGAGTGAAATATATTTTAGGGAGAAATGCTATTTTCAAGGCTAAAATGTTAGTTTATTCTAAACTAAACTAAACTAGTGGAGTTTAAGGTGCCCATAAATGATTGGTTGACGAGGAAGCAAAGAACAGAAACACAGGAAGTGACTGACATTAAATACAAACGGGTTCTATATAAAGAAAACCATCACACCAAGTCCCAGAGGCAGAAATATGATAGTTCTCGACATATTTTGACATTTACCAAATCTCTATCCAGGCACTAGTAGTTGGCAAAATTACATTATATAAACTCGGTAGCTGAAGGAAGATGAAATAATCTAAGATCTTGAGTAGCTGGTTAAAACCTGAGAGACCAACAATGGATGGTGTGATTCAGTTGCAGAGGCAGCTGGTTGAATATACTTCCTCCCTGTTTCAAGAGGTAATTAAGTATGCCATACAATCATCGATATACATTAAGGGAAGCAGAATGGAAAGCCTCATTAGCTAAGTATCTTGTATTAGTACTTACTGGATCCATTTTCTGCTTTGTCTCTCTATCTCTTACTGTGTGTGTGTGTGCGTTTGTGTAAAGCCTAGTTCAGTGAGTTAGTTTTGATGATATATATGTGTTCTCTTTGAAAAGGGATTCCTAGATGATCAGTTTAACCAGCTTCAGCAACTTCAAGATGAAAGCAACCCAGATTTTGTGGTTGAAGTGGTGACTCTATTCTTTGAGGACGCAGAGAGGCTTCTTAATGAGCTGGAAAAAGCACTGTAAGGGCACAACAATTCTCTGTCTTTTTTATGCCTTCGAACCAAAAGAATGTATCTTTGGGAATCTCTTTCTATACTCCTTATGTTAATGCTGATTTGTCTCTAACAGAGGCCAGGAAAGCATTGATTTTAAAAGGGTGGATGCTCATGTTCACCAGTTGAAGGGTAGCAGTTCCAGGTAATTCTTTATGACTAGTTTCTCCATATCTGACAAAACCAAGTTGTTACTCGATATTGGATGCTCTAAATTTAGAGACGTTGACTACCGGGGAGAAATACAATGCTTTTCTATAAAATTATCCCACGACGTCGTAAATTGTATACTCGACTATTAGAGCTCAACAAATTAAAGGTGAAAAATGTTCACTAGGTGCGTGTTAACTTAGCTTATACAAATGGATGGAAACTTGGGGTGTTGGTCTTCTTTCTTACCTTGCTTCTACTATATGTTGTTTCTATACAACTAACATAATTTTGATAAGGTGATTGGGTTTTTGAGAAATACAGCATTGGCGCACAGAGAGTTCAGAAAGTCTGCATTGCCTTCCGAAACTCTTGTGAGGAGCAGAACGTTGAAGGGTAAGCTTCGAAACAATTCAATATCAAAATTTTTATATACCATGGCCGTGAATATTGTCTAAAAAATATAATGTCTAATTGTCTGTATGCTTTGATATATATATCGTGGGGGATCGATTTACATCAGTGTAAGTTTTTTTTGACTTACATTTATTTTCAACCGTTAAATTCACTTTCATTTAATGATTGAGATTATTTCAATTAAAAAGTGGCAATGTTTAGATGAAAGTAGACCACAACAATTGAAAATGAGTAAGTAAGTAAAAAAAACTTTACATTTTGGTATAAATTGATCTCTATATATATATATATATATATATATATATATATATATATATATATATATATATATATATATATATATTATACCTAAACTTAGTGAGATAAAGCACTAATTGAATGTATCAAATCAATCAGAAGTTTTAATATTTTTATAAATTTTTATATTATATAATTAATTTTATAAAAATTTATAAAAATATTAAATCTTGATTGACATAGTATATTTAATTGTGTTGCTCAATTTTAGATAAAAATTTCTCCCTATATATATATTTTGAAAAAATGTCCATATACTGATAAGAAAAAAAACGGCTATGTATTCAGGTGTCTTAAAAGCTTGCAACAAATAAAACAGGAGTATTCCTTGGTGAAAAGCAAGCTTGAGACTCTCTTCAAGGTAAGGGGATGAGGTCCTGTCTTGAACTATGTATTAAGTGTGTGTTTGGATTATAGTTGGTAAACTTAAGTTTGGTTGAAAGTATGTTTGCAAACTTAAGTTTGATTGAAAGTGAGTTTACAGTAATATAATTTATGTTTGAGAACTTTTATCTTAAAAATGAGTTTGACAAAATAAATGTTAAAAAAAAATAGCCTTCAACTAATAAAATTATTGCTTTTGCTCAAACTTACGTTTGAGGCAAAAAATATGTTGAAATAGTATCAACCAATTCTCACCCGAACATACTTTCTCTCCCTTCAAAAATTTTAAAATCACGTTTGGACCCTCCAACGGATTTCCAAACATACACTAAGTCATGAGAAACTGTTTATATATCCTTTTAAAGTTCATGTGTTTCTATTTATCTGATTGTAGATGGAGCAGCAGCTTTTTGCCGCAGGGGGGTCGGTTACTAGCTTCTAGGTAGTGAGTGATACGGAGCAGGAGAAAGCATCAATCATGTCCAATCTGCATTCAAAGCAACCACTTCTCTGTTGTTATTTTCTGTGTTTATGATTTTGTCCAGTCTAGCTTGGTCATTGAATCGGATTTATCATTTAAGCCAGAGAATGATGCATATCTAGTCCATAAGAAATGTGAATAAACCCTGCTCCTTTGGTTAAAAAAGAACAACAAAAATAGAAACTGGACCTCTAGCTGTGCAAGATTAACAGTCTTTTTTTTATCTTTGCCAACGATGGCATTATTAACAGTGTCTTTATCTTAATGATATGTTCTTATTTCATTAAGGCCAAAACTTGAATGCTTCATCCATGAGGATACCTTTATAAGATAAACATTTTCGTAAGGCACGAAACTTACTGCTGAAGCCCTATACTTTTAACTGCATGCATAGTCTTGGTCCATATCTTACCCATCCTAGCGTTGGGGCGTGAGTTTTTAATTTTATAAAATGTGCAAAATGTGAGGTTATCCCTCGAACTCAAATTGCAAATTCCTAGGATCAATTATATTCCACCGCCACTGACCATCTGCCCCTGGCATCTGGTCCAACGCAACTCTTCGTTAGGTAGCATGTTTTGAAAGAAGCACACACAATTTGTCAGCAATGATATTACTAGAAACAAAGAAGATTTGAATCTTTTTATGCTTTTTTTTTATATGATTAAGTAGATGAGAGAAATAAATATAAAAGTATTTATTAATAAGATTTAATTATAGTTTATAAACTTTTTTTTATAATTTTTTTTTTGTTTATTTTTTCTTTAAATTTAAACACATTGGAAAAAAATATAATATGAAAAGATATAAATCTAATCAAAGAATAAGAAAACCCACGTTGGTGGTGTTTTCAGAGTTTCATGTGGTGTGGTGGCCTCTATTTATTTTTATAGTCACTAGTAAGAGTGTGTTTGGGAAAGCATCAATCATGTTTGCATTCAAAGCAACCACGTTGTTATTTTCTGTGTCTTGAAGCTTGGTCATTGAATCGGATTTTCATTTAAGCCAGAGAATTCATATTTTATTTAAACCCATTCCTTTGGTTAAAAAAGAACAACAAAAATTTGGACCTCTAGCTGTGCAAGATTAACAGTCTTTTTTTAGCCAACGATGGCATTATTAACAGTGTCTTTATCGCTTAATTTGTTCTTATTTCATTTGAATGCTTCTCTGTTGGGAGAATTGTATGATATAAATTTAAATATCAACTACTTTTAACTGCATGCATAGTCTTGTCCATTCTTAAGCGTTTTTTACCTTTTCAATTATTTTTATTTAAATATTTATTTGCATTGGTCCAACGCAACTTCGTTAGGTAGCATGTTTTGAAAGAAGCACACACAATTTGTCAGCAATGATATTACTAGAAACAAAGAAGATTTGAATCTTTTTATGTTATTTTTTTTATATTTTGAGAAATAAATATAAAAGTATTTTTAAAACATAAATACGTTTTAAAATTTTTTTATAACTTACTTATTTAACTAAATTAAGTTAATACATATCATCTTTCAACAAAACTTAAGTGTATTTCAGAATGGTGGCCTATATTTATTTTTATAGTCACTAGTAAATGTTCTGTTGCTCCAAGAAATGTACTACATTCAAAAAATAAATAAATAAATAAAAGAAATGTACTACATTCAGTGAATGGGTGTATTTCAAGGTCAACTTCTTCCAGGTGGGTAAGAATCATAAGATGTCTCCTAGTCTGCAGGTAATTTGCAGACAAGATCGTAAAGCAAGCTGTAACAACAGATTAGCAGATAAATTTTTTTTTCTCCTTTAGTTACAAAGACCGCATTACATTAAGCAACAACTTCTGTTTTACTTAAATATATCATATTCATAAATGCTGGCTAATATTATCTAGGTAATCTCTGAACCAGCGTTTCCTGATGTAAGAATAAGATATGTTTTAAGGTACAAATTTTTATATTTGTTGGAGACGAGGCATATTTGGACTTTCATGATCTACCGGTTTTGATTGATTTCTTAACATAATAACTTAATTCTTAATTCACATCCAAAAGGCATCGGCCCATGATTAAAAAATTCCAGTATTTTGGTGAGATTTCCTCATGATTATGGCAATAGCTTTTCATGTCCAATTTTCTTAACCCACACTTTGTCCCTAATCTCCCAAGAAAGCTCAAGAGTTGATACTATTCTGATAAGGAATCTCACGAGATTAGAAATCCTCTGGTAAGTGGATTCTAAATGAAGTTACGGGAAAGATCCAAAATATTATTATAGGAAGTTCTGATACAATATAATTTAATAGTGCTTGGCAAAAGTCTTTCAGACTTCTACAAAGAGGTTACAGCTGGGAAGATTCCACTTTCAAGTTATTTCCCATATTTTATTTCTTTCAGATCACATCAGTACGGGAGTTGTGCCTTGTTCTGCTTTCTTCATGAACGATCATATCATAATGTCCTAAACTTTATTACAAGATTACTATGATTTGGTGCGTGCATGTAGAACAGGAAGGAGGCTACATCCTGGGCTTATCATCCACTTTAATAAACCTCTCCTCCTTTTTTATCATTTGGTTGGGAAGAATTTTTTAATGTTGGATTACGTTGAGAATCTCTTGTGAAATTCACGGGAAACTACTAATTTTTTCTTTAATCGTCTTATGAGATTTTTTTAAAAAAATTATATTAATAAATCTGTCAACATCCAATGTAAGGCAGCTAATTCTTATCCGTTTCCTAAATAAAATTAAGTATTTTTAAAATATCAAGAATATCCTATTACTCTTTTCATCTATTTTTACTTGTCTGTTAAAGTTAATATGCAAATACGCACAGATTAAGAAAATTGTTAAATATATTAAATAATAATAAAATATTATTTAATATGATTAAATTACCATTTATCTCACTTAATTTATATTTTATTTCTCTCTATCTTCACTAATCTCACATTATCCTCTCCTACTCATTCCATTAAAATTACCTGACTAAGCAAAAAACACGTATTCCATGAATTGACTAGAAAAGTTAATTTTAAGAAGTTGTAAAAATTAATTAATATATATTTATTGAGTTTAATAGAGATAATAAAATGATAAAACTTAAGTTCATTTTTTTATATCTATTACATTAATTTTTTCAATCAAGTTATGACATGTGTTTATTAATGTTCTCCTTCCTACTCTCTTTTTTAAAAAATGCATACATATCATAACTTGACTAGTGAAATGACTATAATAGATATAAAGAAATAAACTTAAATTTTGTCCATAATAAAATATGAGAGTAAAGTTGAAAAAAAATTAATAGATATTTTTTAATTTTTAAATGGACAAATAATATTAGATAAATTAAGATTCTTAAATGGATAAATAAAATGTATTAGGAGGGAGTAGTAAAGAGTTATGATAATTCTAAGATGTCAAGTGAAGGGTGCACCCACCTAATTTTAGCTTAAATGGTTGAAATGTGTGAAATTTTCTTAAATTCAATTCAAAGTAATAATTTTCCAATATAAATGAAGATAGCATACTGGGTATTCAATTTAGAGGAAATACAATGTTTCTCATATAAAAGCTCCAAAGACTTGTTAAGGTGTGCGTTGTTTATCAAATTATCAATTTTGATTTTTGGCATATTAAAGTGGTTACCAAGACTTAAGCCTAGGACTTGCACTCAAAATTTCTATCCACTCAAATCACTGTTGAGCTAAGCCCAGCTGGCAGCTAGCTACAAGTTATCAATTGACAAGCACCACTAGAATTACACATTAGCAGTAATCTCTTTGAAGAAGTGCTTCTTACTGCTTAGAAGGATCATTATTCATTATTAGATAGATGTCACAGAAAAGTAATCATTAGTAACCAACCCCATCCCCTCTTCCTTTTGGAATAAAAAAGAAGAAAGATGATCTGCAATGAGGTTGGGATAGGGATGAGAGGAAGGGTTGGGGCTTAAACCACAGTGCATTCACTAATGGTGAATTAGTAAATTCCAATTGTTAACTATTCCTTTTGCTTTCAACTTGGTAATGCTCCACATGCAAGTTGCTAATTTCAACAGATTACAAATTAATAAAGACAAAGATATCCTATATGAGGGGAAATGCCATCAGTTCCATGAGGCATGAATGATATTCCATCTTATTCTTTTACTATTTAAAGCTTCCGAGGACTACAGACTGCCTACTGTCACCCATTATTCTTGCTAAGTTTGTATAATATGCCACTGCATCCAAAATTTCCACCACTTCTACCAACTTTCTCTGAGTACTGTCAATGACAACCTGTCCAGCATCTGGTATGAAATCACCAGTGAGGAGCTTCTGTGGCTTAGGCTCAAATGATTGGTCCAAGTAAGGGTCATGGGCAACCAGAATCACTGCACCAAGGATTTCTCCTAAACATGACTCCTGCAAAGACAATATAAACAGATCAGACATTATTAATGAAAAAAGTAAGATAGATTCATGTATATGTAACCGAAAAAATAAACTTTAAAGGAAAAAGAACATAGTTAATGAAGCAGGTTCAGAGACGATATATACATGCAATATATGCTGGTCTTAAAATTAAGTTTTGTCAATCTGAAAAAAATTTCTTCTACTAACTTTTGACCACCATGGACAAGTCAAGAATTTGATTATGTTTTTAAAATTCAGAAAAGCAAGTTTGTAGTTTGCAAAACTTGAACATGTCTAGGTTCCGGTTCTCGTATGATAATTGTTGGCATGTCGCTGCTCATTCCAAGGGGAAAACTTTGTGAACTGTCTAATATCACTAGAAAGGATTCATATTGTAAAGATTTTACCATTTGTTGGTATATGTGATGTTCTTGTGGTCATGTCCATAGTCTTGAAAGTAGATGCTGGGCAAATTCATTTTATTCAGGAGTATAATCACTAAGTTGCAATTTCTCAAGAATAGCATGGAAAGAGCCCACTCTTCTTTTGCACGCACATTGGAATGAACTTGATATACAGACGGTACTCTTAGAGCATAGTACTGTCATAGAGTATAAACATATTTGTTGGTCACCAAGGTTGCATTCTCATAAAGACCGTTTTCAGCTAAATTTGTTAAGGGTGGTCCACGTAGTATGTACAGAGTATATTAGATGCTGCATCTCGTGATTTTAGTTTTACTTTACTATAGACTTCCATGGATCTAAATTGAAGTGATTAATGTCACGGGTAGTCTCTGGTAATCCAGTTGGATGTCTGACGTAGTAATAAATAAGACAGATGTTAAACCTTTGTGTTTGGTTAGGATGTTTTCGCACATCCAACAATTTTTTTCTGAAAAAAAGTTGTTTATTACTTTGGAATCGTGTTTGGTAAATTTGAAAAAAGAAATCAACAGTTTTATACAAGGATAAAAAGCTCTTGGTTTATAAATCTGTCATTGTATATGTTTAAATAATTGTAAAATTTAATTATTTTAATAATTAAATAAAAATTTGATATTTTTAATCGATATGTTTAGATATATTACTAAAAAATAATTTTAAATTAATTTATTTTGTTTGAATAGATATAAAAAATTATTTTTATGTATTAAATTATTAAAATAAGTATAAAATTAATTTTTTATTTAAATATATTATTTAATTAAAAACTAAATAATATTTATATTTCAAAGTATAAAGAATAATAAAAAATTATTTCAACAAAATGCTCAACTAACATATTATAAGCCATTGTTAATTTCTTTTATTTATCAAACACGATTCAAAAGTAACAAAGATTTTTTTTAGCAAAAAAGTTGTTGGATATGTGAAAACATCCGAACCAAACACACGTTTAGTTGAGCATTTTGTTGAAACAACTTTTGATTATTCCTTACATTTTGATATGTAAATATTATTTTGTCCCAAATCAAATAATATATCTAAACAAAAAATGATTATATACTTATTTTAATAATTTAATACATAAAAGTGATTATTTTTTATACCATTCAAACGAAACAGATTAGTTTAAAATCGTTTTTCAGTTAACATATCAACACTTAATCGATTATTGTAATAATCAAGTTATAAAAATGTGATTATTACAATAATCGATTATTGAAATAATTAACTTTTTTATAATTATCTCAAATATACACAAAATCTTCTCTACGAGAAATAGTTGTGTAGGATATGTCTATACAAGTTTTATGAAATAAATTAAGGAAAATTTTTGTATAAACTTAGTGTATCAAAGTTAAGTAACATATCTTCTAATTATGTGACACAATAATTTATGTATTTATTTAATTATTTATTAATTTAGTCTACACAATTACATAAACATTTATATAAATATTTCTTTTTTATATAATCTGAATGAATAAAATTGTAATATAATTTAATTTTTAAGATTTTTTTTTTAAAGGTCTTAACGGGTATCTTCACACCCAAACCCTAAAGGCTGTGATACTGATTTTGTTCAGTACTAAGTATATCCTTCTCAATAATGCATTTTTTGCAAGCATAAACACTTGACGTTACATATGCTCTTAAATGGCTTAACTCAAGCTTATTTAATATTTAAACCACGACCTATTGATAGATTTTAAGATTTATGAAGCATAATTTCAACAATACATTTTTGTGGACTTGAACACTTGACGTTGCAGAGACTGTTAATTGTTTAACTGAAGTTTACTTACTATTTAAACCATAAGCTATTGATAGTTTTTAAGATTTATGAAGCATAAAATATATTCTAACAAATTTTATGTTTAAAACAACTTCAAATTAAGAATTTTACGGAAAGAATGTATTATACAAGTGTTGTAATTATATATTTGGTTAATTTTATTTTACTTTATTGTGTTATAATTGTTAAAATAAATGATTAGTTATATTTTGCTATTCGTAGACTATTTCCTGAAAATTTTTTCGCGATAAACAACACTGCTCTTAAACTATAAACTATTGATAGTTTTTAAGATTTATGAGGCCGCCATCATTGCCAAAATATACTTTCTACCTTTTAAATTTTATATTGAAAATAACTGATAACCTTCGTCAGCAATCGACACTGAAAGAACTAATTATATTGTTTGCAACAACTATAGTAATGGTGATGTGTAAAAACAACCTTACAAAAAAAAACTATTGCAAATAAAATAAAGGATATACAAACAAACTAAGGATAGTATTTCGGGTTCCCAACTTCCAATTCCCAAACTCACGCGCTATTTGGGTTTAGGGCCCAAAATTTGAATTTGAATTTCTGAAAGACGAATGAAAAGATCTGCATCCACTCCCTCCTTATTATCTATTATCTCTCCAACAGCGAAGGGTCACAGTGACACTCCCCAATCCCCATCATCCTTATCATCCATAAATAAAAACCCTAGAAAAGCCCTAATCTAGTCTTTTAATCATCTTCGTCTCATCACCTCAACTCAAGACTCAGATATGGCCAAAAAGAAACTGACCCGCCAATCTAAACAAGAGGCCCCTCAACCTCAACCTCATTCTCAACCCCAAGACTTGACTCCCTCACCACCCGTCGTCACCATGGACGACAATTCAGACAAGCTGCAGAACCTCAAGAGCCTCAACTCCCTCCTTCTCAAGGAAACTGCCGAACGCAGGAAACAGGTTGAATCCTTGGTCGATAGCATCCACGTTTTGGAGTCTGCACTCAACCGTTCTGCAATGCAACAGAAGCTCCATGAGGCTCAGCTCTTTAGCACCGCAGATGACAATGTCGCCTTGGAGTTGGAAAAGGTTGTGGCTTCTGTTTTTATTGAGGCCCAGATAAGAGAAATGGGATTTCGCTTTGGTACATTGGTCGCAGAGAGAAACGACATGGAACATGCCATTTCTCAGAGAGGGTCCGAGATTGGGTTTTTGAAGGGGGAAGTAGATAAACTCAAGGCAAACCTCGAGAACGAGAGGGGTCAGTTCAGTAGGCTCAGCTTAGAGAGGGACCAGTTAAAACTTGATTTTGATGGTGTGGTTGTTGATGCAAATCGGTTGAAGGAGAAGCTTATGGAGACGGAGAACAGAGAGAGGAAGCTTCTAGAGGAGTTGCAGAAGCTGACGTTGGAAGGCGAGAAGTTAATGGAGGAATGGTTTCAGAAAGAAAGAGCAATTGGAGAAGTGATGGAGGAAAAAGATTTGGCTCTGAGGAACTCTGCTGAGTCAGCCAGGGCGATTGACCAGTTGAGGAGGGAGATGGATGTTGTTATGATGGAGAAAAATGAGATTTTGAAGCTGAATAATACACAAGAGGTGACAATCAATGGCATGGAATTAGAGTTGAAGCGAGTCAATGAGTCTTTGTATGATTTGCGCAAGGAAGAGGAATTGATGAGTGGGAAGATTCTAGACTTGGAAGGAAGGCTTGGACTGGCTGTGGAGAAGGAAGAGGGGATGGTGTTGGAGATCGGTGCCTTGATGAAACAGAAGGTTGAGATGGAAGGGAGTATTGAGATGTTAACAGAGAGAAGAGATGGTATTCAGAAGGTTCTGAATATGGTTCAGAAAGAATTGGAGGATAAGCAGCACGAGATTGATGAAATGGTTAGGGAGAAAAATGAGATTGAGCTGGTGAAAGTTAGCCGCGAGGCTGAAATTGTTGAGCTGCAAAGAGAAATGATTAGACTGAGGGATGTTATGCATGAGTTGAAAGATTCCTGCAAAGGTTTTGAAGAGAAAAATAAGCAATTACTTTCTGAGATTAACAGCTATAGGAATTCTGTTGAAGAGGTTATGGTTGAGAGGGATAACATAAGAAAGGGGTTTGACGAGGAGAAGAATAAAGTGAAGAGCTTGAGGTTGCATGTTGCAGGAATGGAGGATAAAATTGAAGAAATGGCAGGTGAGTTAGGCCAGATGAGAACTGAGCAGGAGAAGCTAGTTGAGAAAAATGAGATGATGGAAAGCCATGTGGGGATTTTGATGAATGAAAAGGATGTATTGCAGCGGAGCCTTCTGGAGGCGCAACGGGAGTCTGAAGATTTGAGAGCTAAGATTGAGTTTTCCTGCATCAATTCAAGCCAGGCACTGGCAATGTTGAGGAGTACTGCTGCACTTGTGTGTCAATACAAGGAAGGTGTGGAGGAAGTGGAATCCAATGAGCAGAAGCCTGAGGAAGAAATTCAGCCTTATGCTGAACAACTGGATGCAATCAGGGATGCATTCAGGAGCAAGAATAAGATGGTGGCTGATATGAAGCAACAACTTGAATCACTGCAGAACTCTGTGGCTCAGGCACATAAAATGAAAAGCTTATGGACTGTGATATCCTCTGCAACTTCAATTTTGGCTGCGGCATTAGCTGCTTATGTTGCTAAAGGGCGCTGAATGGTTGTCTTTGTTCCTTCTCCGAGGAGTTGCTGTGGTAGTAGGATCAAGATTTACCTTCTATAGTAAGAATTAGTTGAGCTATATCTCGATCTCTTACTTTAGAAAATAATATTTACTTTTTGTTGAGCCAAAAACCTGAGGAAATCTGTCAACTAATTGTCATCAAATGAGCATTATGCTGTCCTGTGTTAACATCTCTGTTATTTCTAATCGCTTATGCTCACTTTCGATCTTCTTTGATTCAAGAAAATTGAAAAGCAGTGAGAAATAAGAATACATGCTAGCCCAACATTGCTCCACCACTTCCATCAAAGAAATGCAATTATCAGTAAATACATAAATACTGAATAGGGCAGGTTCTTAAAGTTGATTCACGAGTATTGTTTTTTATTTTTCCTGCATTTTCCACTTTTCTAGTAGCAACAATTAGAACTGCTATGTATGATTGGAAAGGAACTAGAACTTGTGGTGTGGCAGATCCTGGTTTTCTGTTAATATAGATTTACAGTAAACTTGTTTGAAAAAATTAAAGAATTTAGAAGGTGAATGTAACTCTTTAATCTCAAATGCATGCCTTTTATGATTATTCATGTAGTATTAGAATTGATCGAATGTACATCTAATTAGTGGTTTTCATCATTTCTTTTACAAAATTTTAAAAAATAAGAAATAAAATGAAAATAATGTGAAATTTTTGTAATTAAGAGTAAAAATATATCAACTAAAAATGAAAAAACAAACCAAATACCCGTTGAAGTTTTAATGTTGAAAATGTGATTGAATTGCATATGTTCACACATTTACAACATGTTTGGTAATGCTTATTTTTAAAGAAATAATTGTTTTTTTTTTAAGTTTTTTCAAAAATATTTTAAACACAAAATAAACTGATCCAAATGTAGTGTCAATTTCCATACCCCTCTCGTTCCTTATTCATGTCCCGAAGTTGACATAACATTTGGTTTGTCTTCTTTCAATTAAGTTGCATTCGGTTCTCGATTCATAGCCAGATAACAGAGTGCGTGCTGGCTCAGACAGATCCAGTGGGCATTTGATTTATATTACCATGTCCAATAATGTAAGCTAAGAAACATGTTTTAAGTGGACATATTATTAGGAGGAGCTCTGCATACGGAGGTACAATTAGCAATAGATACACCAATCCTAGTTGTGCAGTATCCGGGATAGGAGGTTCGCAAAGTCTCTCTGCTTTCTGCATAAGATGCAAGGCTTTGCCTAACATGTTCCCTGGTCATCAGGGAGCATGGATACTCCTTCCTTAAGAGTCATTGGATGTGGTCAAACTTTAATCAAAGGCTACTGTAAATAATAGGCAACCTGTTGAGCCAGTAAAATTTTAATTTTATAAAAACTTTAATCTTTTTACTTCCCCATTCCCTTCCCATTTTTTTCCTTCTCCCTAACTCCCTCGGATTCAAAACTTTCTTTCATCATGCACGCTCCTTTCTCTTTCCAGATTTCTATGTCATCCTTTCAAGGAATCAATGGTGGTAGAATAAGATTTTTTTTAGGTGGTTTTAGAAAGCTCTGTTTATAATACTCAAATCTTCCATTCAATTGCTAGCTAGCTACCTGTACTTGGGATTTATGTTTTTTTGGGTTCTACTCAAGAGGGATGTCCTGAGGCCACCCATATGCCATATACATCTTCTCCTCTTGTTATTCTTCTTTTTCTCAGATTTGCTTCAGATTACTGCAATCCATCACAGATTTAGAATCTGTAAAATGATATGAGGAACTGTAAGAGGAAGATTACAAGCATTTCTAGCCAAGATTGATGCAAATGTTTCAGCTTTGATCCAAGATTTAGATTTGGGATTGGGAAGAACAAAGCTCAACCACAAGGCCAACAACAATAACACAGTAAAAAATAAAATAAAATTTTTGTTTGTACCAGGAAAAAATTAATTTATGTTAATCTACACTCCTACATAATGAAAGTCGCCACCTTCACTTCTCTCGGTAATCCCAAATATGAAATTAAGCACACCAGAACATACATTCCTGAACTCACAAAAAGAAAGAGACAAAACTGAGTAATTTGTTCCATTAAATGACTGGCTAACAAAGCCCGTTACTTTCTATAACTGGTTACTTAAAGGGTGCACCCATGCTTTATAACTGATCAGGTTGTACCTATGCTCCATAACTGAGCAAGGTGCACCGTAGAATCAGCCCAGATGCAACACGAAAACACCCGGCCCGGGCCCCAGTTGAGGGTAGGGAATAAGGACAGAGAGATCAGGGGCACGTAGAGTCATTGATTCAACTTCAACCAAAGCATTGCTCTCTGCTTCCCCACACTTTCCCACTTGTGCCTGTGGTGGGAGTGGGGTACTTGGAGGGGAAAAAAGGAGCGGGGCAAGGGGGAATGTCCCTTGACTAGCAACACATCTATGAGGGCCTTTCCAGTTTTCCTTTTCCAAGCGAGACAATTCCAGTATCTACGGCGATCAACACTTACAAACTGCTCATTGTATTTGGATAGGTATTTGAACCAATGTTTGAGACTCTATCTTCATCGATGGCCAAAACAAGAAGACGCGGTAAACAATATTAAACGGATACTTGTCTGCGATCAATATGTCCACTTACCCATTCCGCTCTCCATAACTCTCATTGATGAACGATGATTCACAGACAAAAGCACAATGGAGAAAGATTCATTTTTGGTTGCATAAGATAAGACAATTCTGGAAAATATCCATACAAGGTACAACAGAAGCAAACAAATACAAGCCTTAACATTACACTGAAAAAATATATATATATATATATTCCATTTACATTGGCAAAGACTGTCCATCATTGAACAAGAAGGACAACCCATAACATACTAAGAGTTGAAGAGTCTTTAAACAAGCTTTATATTGAATATAGCACATACGTATAATCATACAGCACCATAATATCATTTGATACTTTCCCTATCCGTGTTCCAAAATTAGCTATATATATATAAGAGACGCCCCACTGATTGGCCATCAAGGTCACGCCCACAATCCTGTCTTCCTCTACTTGGCTGGAAGTCAGACTGGGTAATCTTAACTTTAATGGTTCCATAAACATAGTCATAGCTCCCCTTGTCCTAAAAAACTACCTATCCACATCACCCAAGTCCTGATGATGTGCAGCGGAAAACTTCATGCAGCTATATGCTGGCTACACCAATCTCACGAAACATGTAATACCACAGAAGTACCAAATCTTGGGAGCAGGGTCCTATAATATAGAAACACAATCAATTAAAAAGGTTAAGTAGCATACCTATTACCTACACAATCTTCTAACCTCCCCTTATGAATAGCAAAAGTTAAGCCTATGACCAGTCAGAGCTCACAAAATATTTTATCTCATCCATGACAGTGGAGAAGTGCTCATTATTTGGTAACAAATAAAACCCAATTGTTGCCTGCTCCAGGAATACTAATTTCACATCTTGGCCAGCCTTCTCAAGCCCTTTCGCATAAGCCAACTGCCAGTCCTGAACAAGGTCTAAACCAGCTACCACAATGAGGCTCTTGGGAAAGGCAATCCCTTCAAGATTTCTGCCCTTGGGGCCAAATGGGTTACATGCCTGATGGTCTCTATCTTCCCCTTCTGGAAGAAAAGCTCTCCAATACCAGTCTCGATCTTTAATTTTAACAAAATATTTTCCATCCAGACGCTTTTCAGACTCGGTTCTTTCTTCCCCACCAAACAATGGGTTGAGCAGTATATTCCCCATTACTTCAATTCCGGACTCTACTGCTCGCAAGGCAACATGGTGCACAATGTTCCCACCTGAGCTATCCCCAGCCAAGTAGATATGAATTTTGTTGTCCTTCCTACTCTGAAGCCACGTTCTAGAACTAACCCATTTAAGAGCTGCCCACCCATCATCATATGCACAAGGATACCTGTGTTCAGGTGCACGCCTATAATTCACCGAGACCACAACAGCCTTACAAATGCCCACCAGCCGACGACAAAGAGTATCATATATAGCACTATTAGCTGAAGAATGTGCAAAGCTTCCACCATGAAAGAATATGATGACAGGAAGAACCTCAGAGGTTACAGGTTTCTCAAGGTCAACAATACTCACATGGTGTTCTTCTCCCTTAGCAGGTCGATAAATTCGACTGAGGAGATTAGTTTCACGGTCAACAATAACATCAAAAGAGAATACCCCATCCACAGGGTTGGCATTGGCCGGAACTTTCCGATCAAGGAACTCTGCTAAATCCCGGTTGAAAGTGCCATCGGGGCGGCGAAGAAGATTGTATGCTAACTTAAAATTGGAGATGAGAACCCACATATTTAGTGGAACCACCATCTACATCAAAAAGAAAAGAAAAGAGAGTATGACCAGAAAATAGCCATAAGAGGGGGAAAAAAGCATTACAGATGCAAATAAATGAAAGCTTTCCGCAAGTACAAGTAAAAACCCCCAAACTCCATAAATTGAGGACCTAAAGGGGAACAGTAACACAAGGTGGGAAGTCCCAAAATCAGCACAGCACATGTAACAAACCCTAAACTCAAAAACATTCAAGGGTAAAAATCATACCATCTAAGGTGGAACCGTGGAACAAGGACAACGCTAAACACCAGATTGATATTGAAGACAAATCAGAAATACAATAAGAAAAACAAAAGAGACACATAACAAAACAATAATCAGAAATATAAATAAACTACCGGTAAAATGGTAGCATTAGCATTCAAAATCACAAAAAGAAGCCAGGTAATAAGCGAGGCTTTCTATTTTTTTAACAATAAACAAACTTAAAATCTCAAAGCGTTGAGAAACCAAGAGAATCTGCAGATTTAAAAAAAGAAAAAAAGAAAAAAGAAAAATAAAAAGCAGGAAACAAAAAGAGAAGGAAAGAGCATAGAAAGAAACCTTGGACTCGTTGAGGTTAACTTGGTTACTCCCAGCCATCTGGTTACAGATCCTCTTAGCTTAGAGGTAACACACAGTGCACATGATTCGAAAGATAACAAAGGAGGCCCTAATCTGTTGGAGATCGCCCAGTGAGGTTCATAAATGTGGAGATCACTGCCACGGAGAACTCAGAAGAGGGGATGGGGGTGAAGGATAAGGAGGAAACTATGCGCACTGTAGAAAATGCGTTCAGACAAATGCTAAAGTGCGAGAGGAGTACAGGAGGGGCAGTAAACAAACGACAAAGTAAGCAGCCCAAAGAAAACTGTTTGGTGGGACCCAGCCATGAATTCGACTACTGATTATTTTGTTTTTACGTCATGACAATAGCAAGTTCTTTTGTTGATATTTGATAAGAGGAAAGGAAAAAGAAGCAACTCTCACATTCCAACGGGAACGGAGGAGACAAAAATGCTTCCGTTCATACGGCCGACACGTGGCACCTTAGGACACACATCCCCCGTTTAGAAATAGAAATTCCATTTCCACATTTCGGGGACAACATTTTTGTCAACTACAAATTCAGAATAAAATAGTATATATATATCATGTGAAAGTTATTGTGAGACATTTAGATTCATATATTTACCCATATATCACATAGGTTAATTTTGGTTTCAATTAATTAGTGACTCAGATATATTGAGAGAGCTAAATAGATTTAGTCATAATCATAAGTAAGTATATATTTTTTCAGTATTATTATTTAATTATATATTATTATATTATTAACAAAGTTTAACATTTTAACTAATAAGTGTTTGGTGCAGTAATAAATAAGTTGTACTTTTAGAGAAAAGATTACGATTCAAACCTTGAAGAAGATAATTATTAAAATAGCTTTTCAATCGCGACAATATCGAAGTAGTTAGTCTCATAATAATGTTATAAGGATATCCTAGTTAAAGACTTAAAAAAAACAGTTTAATCTTTTTTTTATATAAACTCTTTTTATGTGATAAATAAACTCTTTTAATTTAATAACAATATATTATTAAATAATAGTGTGAAAAAATATTTTTATCTACAATAAGATTAAAATCATATATATATATATATATATATATATAAGAGATCAAATTACAATGATATCAATCAAAGTTACCCTTACATCATTGTATAACTTTTTATTGAATAAATTTTTCATTAAATCTATTGTTTGATTAAAAATTTATATCATATAGATTATATCTATGAAATTTTATATTAATTTAAAATTATTTAATATTTATTGATACACGTCAATATTAACGTAATATATCTTTTGAAATATATGAAAATAAGAATCATTTGATGTTCAATTTTAACAAAAATCAACACAAATAATCAAGGTAATGAAAAATTATAATTCAATAGTTGAATTGATAAAAATCACATTTTATATATAGTTATTAGGTGGTGTAAGAATGTCAAGATTTATATTAGTATAACTTGATTTTATATATATATATATATATATATATATATATATATATATGTTGCCTTTATTTAAAAAATTGTGAATTACCAATATGAGTTGGTCCGATATCGATATTTATGTTAATAAAAATAATATTATTGAGAAAAATTTTCGCTTAAACGCCTAATTATATTATAGAAGTTTAATCTACTACTTATTCAGTGAGAGATACTCTGAAGAAAAAAAAATTATGAATTTTGATTCTTGTGATTTTCAACAATAAAAAAAAGTCTCAAACTCTTGATTGATGAATTTTTAAATACCATATTAATTATTTTATAACTTTAGACACTTATAGTCTTGTTATTATGAAACATTTTTATCCAGTGATATTTTAAAAAAATATATTAATTTTTTGAGTTTTATTAACGTGCATTCTTATGACATATTAAGTAACAAACATAAAACCTATTAAATTAAATAAAAAATGAAAAATAAAAATATTTAATATTTAATATATTAAAATTTTAAAAATTTGATTGTTTTTAAAGAATTAAAATGACTTTAAAATAATAACTACTATTTTTATTCATTAATTTTTTTTTTTATAAAGACACATGTTAATAAAATTCTAACTTTTTCTTGACACTTGTATAATAATTAATAACACTTAAAAATTGACAATATTATCAAACAAATCGTTACTTTCTTTAGTCTTTAGTGTGGCAACTTCCTCCAAACGGTGTGTAGTGGACTTTACCCTCTTCTCTGACTCTGATGAACCGCATTTAGAAGAGAGAAAGAAAGGACTGAAAGGAGAGGGAAAAGGGTCCCTAATGAACCATCCCCCCCAGCCCCTCCCCCAAACAAAAAAGAAAAACAGTACCAAACTGTTCTCGAGTCACCATCCACGAACTTCATAATCGAAGGGCAACTTTGGGGGACCACTGTTATTATTGCAGCCCACATTCGGTTTTGTAAGCATTTGCATCAACTCGACAATTATATCAACATATCGTACTTTTTGGATTTTGGTGTATCCCTATTAGTATTATCCTTTTCTTCTTCTTCTCTTTTAAATGAGAGAGGAACACCAGTTTCCCGTCCAACATTTTTTTTTTGTTTAATTTTATTTATTCCCCCCCACCTTCACAATTGGCTCATATTCTTGTATTTCTATGGACAAGCATTCCACACCTCATCTTCTTTGCATGACCTTTTTGTCTTCTTCCCTGACTCTCTCTCCCTCAATTATCAAAATTATATTCCATGATTTTTACTTGAATAATATATATTCCATTTAAAGATGTACATTATATAATTCAAATATCACCCAAAAGCTCACAAAAAATAGTTTTAGAGGTAAATAAGTTTGAAGTTAACAGTTAAGGAATTTTTACAGTTTTATAAAGGCACTTGTAGAAAATGACTGTTTTAGTAACCTAAACAATATCTATATATATGAGGAGGGATCGGTTTATATCAATATAATTTTTTTTTTATTTATCTTATTTTTAATCATTAGATCACTTTTATCTAATAGTTAAAATTATTTAATTAAAAGTAACTATTAGATAAAAATAAATCTAACGATTAAAAATAAGTATAAGTAAAAAAAGACTTATACTAATGTAAATTGATCCTCTTTCTATATATATATATATATAAAAGTATGAAAATGAAAAAAGTGATACATGTCAGTCTAATAAATTTTGTAAATAAAAATAATTAAAATTTGTAGATAAATAAATAAATAAATAAATAAATAAAATCATGATTAAAAAATTTAAAATAAATTTAAATAAAAAAATAAAGTAGGATAATAATATTAAAATAAAAAGTATGATAAATAAAAATAATTAATTAAGGATAATGATTATATACATCAATCAAAGATGATGATAACAAGATAATGATAACTAAATTAAGAAGTAGGATAATACTTTTAAAAGATTCATATAAATTTATAATTCAACTGGAATTAGGATACTCATATGCTTGAGCTCAATTGAACTTGAGATACATAATGATAATAAATTAATCAAAGATAATGATAATAAAAATAAGAACTTTTATTTAATATGAAAAAATAAAAATAATAAAGCAGAATAATGTTATTCAAATGAAAAATAAAGTAGAATAGTGGCACTAAAATAACTCATAAAACTAAGAATGCAACTCTTGTGAGAAAATCGCATAACCTCAGTATTCACATAGTTAAACGGAAATTAGTTTTATGAGTGAATCAAATGAGTCGAACTTGTGAAAATACCTCGTGATCTTATAAATATATTATTTTAATAATTTATGATTTAATTGGAATTAGAATACTCATATGTTTGAGTTCAACTGAAATTGTGATAAATAATAATGACAAAAAAATTTAAAATTTGAATTTAATAATAATAAAGTAGGATAATATTATTAAAATAAAATATAAAGTATGATTGCGTTATTAAAATAAAATATAAAGTAGTATAATAGTATTAAAAGATTCATAGAAATTTATTATTCAACTAAAATTAAGATATATGCTTAAGTTCAACTGAGTACAAGTGTGTTTGCTCAAATTTGTGAAAACTTTGATTATTTCAATTAGATTATTGATTTTGTGATTTATTTTTAAAACTTTGATTATTTCAATAATCGATTATAATTGATTATTGTATAAAAATTTTTGTTATAATCGATTATAATCGATTTATTTTTATGTTTGAATATGTTAATGAAAAGTGATTTTAAATTAATCTATTTCGTTCATTGGTTGATATCAAAAAAGTATAGAATAATAAAAAATTTTATGACAAAATTAAATTACCAAAATAAGTATAGAATGATTAAAAAAGTTATTTGATTGAAGACAAAATGGTATTTACATATCAAAATGTAAAGAATAATCTATAAGATAAATAGTGTGTGTTTAATCATTTATAATTTGTAAAAACTGATTATTTCAATAATTGATTATCAAGATAAAGCTTTTTGTTATAATCGATTATAATTGATTATAATCGAATTAATTTTTTATGTTTGGATATATTACCAAACACACACTATAAAAATTAGCAAAAAAACTTTTATATTCAATTTTCGAAAAAAGTGATTTTAAATTAACTTTTTTGTTTAGATGATATAAAAAGAATCGCTTTTATGTATTAAATTACCAAAATAGGTATAGAATGATTGAAAAAGGTATTTGATTGAGGATTATAGATATTTTTTATGTAAAATAGTATTTACATATCAAAATGTAAAAAATAATTTATAAAATTTTTAGAATCATCAAGTAATACATTGTTCAATCTTGTTGCATTATAAAAATTAGCTTGGGGAAAAAAAAACTTTTATTTTACATTGAATTTACTGTACGATCAGTGTAACTAATTGATAACTTATTTTCAAGCAAACATGATTAAATCTTGCAGATGTGTACATATCCATGAAAAAGCAGTTTTTTCATTTCTAAAAAAGTCAAGTTTCAATACAATAATAGTAAAAAGAAGCTCATCCAAACATGCACTAATCATAAACTTCAATCTTAGAGACTTAGGGGTGAGGAATGGAAGTTTTCAAGAAACAATCGAAGGGGCAAAGATGTTTGTTTCAAATTTTTTAGCTTAGATTAGCTTTTTTTGAGCTAAAAAAGTTGTTTCAACAAATATAATGATGTTTAATCACTTTGTTTAAGGAAAATCACCAACTTTTGAAGAGGTTTTTTTATAATTGTAAATTCAATGTAAAATAAAAGATTTTTTAAGTCTAATTTTTATAATGTTGAAAATTGAGAGACATGATTTATGTGCAAAAATCCTCATTTATATTGGTATATTCTTTACATTTTGATATGTAAATATCATTTTGTCCTCAATTAAATAACATTTTTAATCATTCTATACTTATTTTGGTAATTTAATACATAAAATCAATTCTTTTTTATATCATCCAAATGAAATAGATTAGATTAAAATCACTTTTTTGAGGCAACTAATATATCCAAACATAAAAGTTGTTGTTGATTCGATTATAATCAATTATAATCGATTATAACAAAAAGCTTTTATACAATAATCAATTATTGAAATAATCAAACTTTTACAGTTGAACCAAACACACACTATAAAAATTAGCTTAAAAAAACTTTTATTTTATATTGAATTTCGTGCAAAAGTTAAAGTTGATTTTGTCAAACATAATTAAACATTGTTAAAATAACTTTTTTTAAAAAAAAAACTAATCTAAACTAATTTAATATGAAACAAACATGCACTCAAAATTTGAAAACTCCAATGCTTGAGTTGCAAATTGAATAATATAAAAGAGGTCACAACAACAAAGAAAGTGAAAGAGAACAATCTTGCTCAAATCCATTCACGTTTTTTATCCGTAACATCAAGTTACTCACATCAAAGTAGGAATGTAATCCATATTCATAATTGATTTGTATAAGTGCTATTTTATTATAGATATTTTTTTATGTATTTTCACTGTTACTTTTGTATTATTCATGGGGCCGGGATTGTAAGTTTTGCATTCATATTTATTAAATAGTGTTATTGATTTCTATTACTTCCATCTCTATCATTAATTTTTTCTAAGGGACATGCAATTTGGTATTTCTAGCGGTGTTAGCTATACTTCTTCTCGAGAACATTATGTAATGATGATGCTGATAAGTATAAGTATATTTTTATGTTACAAATATTATTATTTGCTTTATCATGTTAGTAATACATTGTTCAATAATCAAAATTTTGTTGCATTACATGTGGTTTTTCTCGTTAAATGTATATTACGTTGGTAATCTACAGCCACTTGGGGGAAAGAAAGTGAAATTATATAGGAGGTTTATGTAAAAAATGAGAGTTTTAGGAGAAGGCGTGAGAGAGAGGACGTGTGAGTGCAGGGAAGGTCAAAGAACTACTGTACGATCAGTGGGGGGGAAATACAACTACTTTGTTCATTGATAACTTATCCTTGTCAATGTCTAGATCATGTTTTTGGCAATTATTCAAACATGAATGAAAGCTTGCAGATGTGTACATATCCATGAAAAAGAGAAAAAAACAGTGTGTAAATTTGTTTTGTTCATCTCATCTTACATGCATGCCCTACACTTTAATATGTTTGCTACATTTGTTATAAGAGCTATTTTCATGCCATTTGGTTTTGTTCATTTCTATCGGAGAAATGAGGTGTTGAAAGCAACAGAGAGATTAAATGGTTTGGTGATTAGGGGCAACACAATAATAGTAAAAGAGACAGCCTATTTAAGGAGGATCCCCTAAAAGAAAGTGGTGAATAATAAAGCTCTACAATAGGTCTTGACAAAGCCTAGAAAAGAAATATCGTTGAGTCTCAGAGATGGGAGATCGTATAGAGAGGTAGTAGAGACTAAGGCTACCACACAGCAGGATAACAGGGGAAGTAAAAAAAGAAGGGGTGACGAATGGAAGTTTTCAAGAAACGATCGAAGAGGGGACCAAAGAGGTGAAGAATTCCCAGAAGAGGAGATAAATGTGGTCAACCATGATCACGTTTCCTGACGGGATCCTGGTGGAGTCTTTTCACCAACCTCACTAATAATGACCAATGGACACGATACGGAAGTGAAAGTGATGGGCTTTTACCATCCACATTATAAAGATCACTAAGTGTAATGAGTGACGGAGATACGACTTTTGTTAAAGTTAACTTACTTCACATTTATCAAGATTCAAATATCCTTATTGAGCACGGATCTGGACATGAACTTCTTAATTGTGGAATCCGACATGAAACAAAATTGTTACTGATTTGGGACCCGCATTTCTTCATTACATGTTATTTTGGTTTTACATTTTAAGATCCGTCTTCATGTAACTTTGGTAAAGGTATTTAAAGGAGAGGAGAGTATGCGAATAGAAGTTGGGATGGTTGCAAAAAAGTATAGTTGGTGAGACTTCTTATCTCATTGATATTGATGTCTTGCAAAGTTGATCAGTGAGTGGTCTTCAATTTCAAATGTACGGGACATGGGCAAGTATAAGGTTCTCTTGACTTTTTTGTCCAATGAAGATATGGAGGAAGCACTAGACTCGGGGAGGGACTTATTGAAGAGGTTTTTTTATAATTATAGAATATGGTCTGAGGAAGAATTTTGTCTCACCAGGAGAGTATGGATTGAATGCCTTGGTATTCCTCCCTATGCATGGTCTAGAGATAATCTTAGAAAAATAGGTTAATGTTGGGGACAAATTGTTTGCTTTGACAGAGACACTGAAACTGCAAGTTCTTTCAGATGTGCAAAAATCCTCATTGACACACTATATTGGCCATATATATAAGGATGGATTTATTTGTCAATTGGAGAAAAAGGCTTTGATGTTTACGTGAAAGAAGTTGGCAGGGACGCAGTTATTTTGTGGAACAAGTTCAGTGGCAATTCTAAACATATTTTCAGTTCAGTGGAGCCTTCCAAACATGGAGGCATGGACAATGACCCTACCAGTGAAACTGAATCGATTGTTCTGACAACTCCCTCTGCCACTGCTCCTAAGGAAAAGTATGATGTGGACGATGGGAATCAAGAGAGTAATGGTACGTTGGAAATGGTTGTTGGTCATATGAAGTGGGATGAAAATCAACGCCAGGTTTAAGACTTGAATCCTCAAAAAGGTGAAGACTTGGTGTTAGAGATAGCTTTTAAGTTTCAATGCCAGGTTTAAGACTTCGGTGAAGACTAATTAATGCTGAATAACGGATTCTCTCATGAGGCAACGTATACGGTATCATTGGGTGATGATAGAAGAACAGATGAGGTTGTTGTTGAGTTATAGGTGGTCTTTATTGGGTCTAAAGTGAATAAAAGCCTATCTCTTATACAAGCTGATAAGTTAGCAGATTGTGACATGGACTCTAGCCCTATTAGTTTTAGTGTGGCTGAGAACATTTCCTCTTAAGCTTTTGCTCCAGGATTTAGGCTGGTGTTGAATGGAGATAAGGATACCATATCAAAAAGAATTGGGGATCGAAGTCTGAATCAAATCAGAATAGATCTAAGCTCAGAAGAAGTTCCAGCACTTTCCTTCAAGAACGCTGAACAGGTTGCTGATGAAGTGGACATCGTGGAAGCTCAGCAAATGTGGGAGTTGGGAAAAAAGTTGGTCTGGTAGCAGCAAATGAAGAATAAATAATTCTAGTTCTCCTAAATAACAGGATGTTGCGGAATGAGGGTTGTAAGAAAATTTCGAAGAGGAGGGGGACATGGAAGAGGCGTTGAAGCTCTCTAGTTTTCAGGTATGCTTTCTGTTTTTTCTATGAGATTTTTATGTTAGAATATTAGAGGAATTGGTGGTGGGGGAAAATGTTCTGCGGTGAAAAAATTAGTAGCTAAAAAAATATTTCGTTTTTGGGTCTTGTTGAGACTAAACAAACTCAACTTTATGTCCATAAAATTCGAAATTTTTGGGGTTCGGTTGATTATGAATGGTGTGCAGTGGATACTGTGAATGAAGGTAGGGGTCTAATTTGTGTGTGGGAGAAAGAGTTCTTTAAGCAAAAAAATATTGTCAAAAGCCAGAGATGGATTTGTGTAAAAGATGTGATACATGAAAAGAATTTCCATTGTGTTGTTATCTTGGTTTACGATTCACACACTCGTAGTGAAAGGGGTATAATTTGGCAAGAGTTGATAGATATTAAACGAGTGGTTTTGGCTCCAATGTTGATAATGGGTGACTTTAATGAAGTTCTGTTGCCTAAAGAAAGAAAAGATGGCAGTGTTATGACTCCAAGTATTTTAGACTTTTCTAAGTGGGTGCAAATTATGGGGCTCATAAATATTCCTCTTATTGGAAGGAAATATACATGGTCTAGAGGAAGATCGTGGAGTAAATTGGATCGTGTTTTTGTTAAAAGTGATTGGATTGTTAAATTTTAGGATTTAAAGTTGTGGGGCTTAAAAGGGTCAATATCAGATCATTCTCCTTTGATGCTAGAATCAGAAAGTTTAAAGTGACGACTGAAGCCCTTTAGATCGTTAGATATATAGTTTTCCCATAAGGATTTTGCTAAAAAAGTGGAGGTAGAATGGAAGAACTTGATAGAAGCTTCAGTTGTTGAAAAATTGAAAGGACTGAAAATTCTTTTAAAAAATGGAATAAAAACGTTTTTAGTCATATGGCAGGCTTAATTATTTAGCTGAAGTTGAAAACCTTTATGAAGTCAATGAGACTAGGAGGAAAGTTCTCATTAGTCAATTAGATATATGATATGGAAGAAAAGAAAACTACTGGAGATAATTATCTCGAGATAAATTCATTAAGGAGTTAGACAGAAATACAAAATACTTTCATTTATTGCCCATTGCAAGAAGAAGTAAAAAAAAATCCTTAAATTGAAGGTGGGGAGAAGAGTCTTTTATGATCCAAAGCATATAAAAAAAAAGTCAAGAAAATTCTTTAAAAACTTATACAAACAAGACTTACTGCCACAAATTGAGATTCAAAAAGGTCTGTTACCTTGTATTTCTGGTAATTAAGCCCTCTCTTTAGAAGTTATGCTAGCCATTGAGGAGATAAAAAATGTTGTCTAGTGCCGTGATCCTACGAAATCGCCTGAGCATGATGGTTTTAACTTAAAGTTTATAAAAAGCATGTGAAATGTGATTGGTGAAGACTTTTCCAATTTTATCATTGATTTCTTCTCTTCAGGCTTTCTTCCAAGAAAAGTGAATATGACTTGGGTGACTTTGATTCCAAAAATAGAAGGTGCAAGTAGTATGTTGGAGTTCAGACCTATTAGTATGGTGGGTTATGTATACAAGGTAATTGTCAAAATTCTAGCTGGACGGATAAAAAAGGTTATGTCAGACTTAGTGGGTGAGGCTCAAACTACTTTTGTTAGTGGAAGGCAGATTCTTAATAGGGCACTTATAGTTAGCGAAGCGGTTCACTGGATTAAAAAAAATAAGGTTTCTGCAGTTCTTTTGAAGCTTGATTTTCAAAAAGCATATGATTTATTTAGATGAAGATTTATTGATCATGTGTTTAAAAGTATAGGCTTTGGGGATAAATGGAGAAGATATGTATCCCAATGTATTTCAACAACCTCTATGTCAATTTTGGTAAATGAATCACCAACAGGGCCTTTTAATATGGAGCGTGGACTTAGGCAAGGTGACCCTTTATCCCTTTTTATATTTGTCCTAGTTGCAGAAGTATTTAATTGGATGGTATAAAGAGTAAAGGAAGCTGGGTTGGTTGAAGGAGTTTGTATTGAAAGTGATAATGTTGAGCTCTCTCACTTACAATTTGCATATGACAAATAGTTTTTTGCCCTTTCAAAGGGCACATCATATCAAACTACAAAAGGTTGTTGGATTGCTTTGGTGTTTTGTATGGGCTGAAGATTAATTATGCAAAATCAGCCTTTATTCCTTTCTATTACTTGCAGTAGTAAGTTGAAGAGGTGAGTAGCAATCTATTTTGCAAGGTTGTTTCCTTACCAATTAAATATTTAGGTATTCCTCTTGGCTCAAATATGAGGAAACTTGCAACATGGAGACCAGTGTTGGATAGGATCGAGCAAAAGCTTACATCATGGAAGGCGAGGCTTCTATCCAGGTCAGGAAGACTTGTTTTAATCAAATCTGTCCTTAATAATCTTCTGTTATATTATTTTGGGCTTTTTAAAATTCTGAAGGTTGTGGTTAAAAAAATTATTACGCTTCAAAGTAGATTTTGTTTGGAGTAGTAATCCTAATAAGAGATGTCTTCCTTTAGTTAAGTGGAGTCTTATTCAGAAACCTAGAAGTTTGGGAGGTCTTGGTGTGGGTGATATAGTTATAAAAAATACTACTATGCTTTTTAAACGGTGGTGGCGTTTTTCTACTGAGGATAAACCCTTATGGAAGATGATTGTATGTTCTAACTATAACCTGAAGCTGGATAGGTCACTTGTTAATCAAAAGATAACATCTAGAGTAGATCATTGGTTTGAAATTTGTAATCTTTCAAAGTTTAGAGATGTATTAAAACAAATAATTTAGAATGGTATTTGGATATTTGTGGGAAATAGTAGGATTTCTTTGTTTTGGAAAGACCTGTGGATTGAGGATGGACGACTTAAAGATAAATTTTCAAGGCTCTATGTTGTTTCTTTGCAAAAAAAAAAAAAGGTGATTGCATAGTTTAAAGTGTGGGACGATTCGGTTTGGAGATAGAATTTTCTTTGGAGGCGTTTCTTATTTGTTTGGGAGCTACAACAACTTAACAAGTTGAACAAACTACTATCTATGGCTTCTTTTAATAGAGATGTAGATCACAAGTTTTTTTTGGAAATTTGAATCTAAAGGCTCTTTCTCGGTCAAGTCTTTTATGTTTGCTAAAACTAATATGTCAGACTTGTTGTGTCTTTCTAGTAACAGTACAAAAGGTGTTTGGCGAGGCCTTGCTCCTCCAAGGGCAGAATTACCTGTATGATTTGTGTTGCTGAAAAAATTAAACGCTAAAGATCGTCTTAGAAAGTTTAATTTGTTTTAAGAAGGTGCTGATGACTGTCTTTTTTGTAACCTTGACATTGAAAGTATTGAACATTTTTTTTCACCTGCGTTTTCTCTTGGAAATTATGATGTTCCTGTTTAGATTGGTGGAGTTTTTGTTAGTCTATACCTTTGGATTCACACACTTTTTTTGATTCATGGGTGGATATTAGTGTAGTTGGGTTTAAAAAAAGATGTGAGTATCCTTATTCTTTGTTGTTATCTGGACTATTTGACATTCTAGGAACAGGTTGGTGTTTGATAAAGTTGAGCCAAATTGGGAGCAAATCTTCACCCTAGTTAAAATGAGACTTGGGTATTGGACTAAGGGATGATGTTTTGTTTTTCCTTTCTCTCCAGACTTGATCGTGTCTAATTTGCAGGAAGTAAGGCGTTGGCAACCTACTGGTGTAACAAGTTAGAAAAATATTAGTTGGTCCATTCTGCCAGTGGATGTTTTCAGGTGAATCTTAGAAGACTCCGTAATATGGGAAAGATTGTCATTGGTGGTGTTCTTAAGGACATATCCCGAAAGCCTTTGTGTGTATGTGTTAAATTTGTGGACTTTTGTAATGGTATTGAAGCAGTTTTCCAAGCCTTCATCTTTGTTCTTGAAGTTTCTCTACACAAATCTTGGCTAGTACGTAACCCGATTTTGATTGTGTCTAACTCTTTGTCTGCACTATCTTGGGTGGGTGACGAGAAGAATATTCCCTGGCGTCTGTATTTTCTTTTGAACAGGTTCCAATCTATCAAGAGGAGTTTCAAGGATCTTCGTTTTTGCTCACCAAAATCGGAACTTTAAGTATAAAGCACCTTCTTGGGTTAATTCTGAAAACCAACAAATTTCTTGATTTTGTTCCTAATCTTTGTTTTTGTTGTTTTCTGTGTTTATGTTTGTTCTATGCTCTCTTATGTTTACTTTTTGTTCTTACTCCTCTCTGATTTGGAGAGTTTTTTAGAGCCTATAACTCTATTATTTATCGAAAAAAATCACGTTGGTAATCTTATTTGTTGTAGGCTTTATTATTTACCATGATGCCAAGAGTAAGTTATATACATGATATATTGTGAACTGTTTCACACTATACAAATTCTTTCAAAATCAACACTTTTGAAATGATTACTAAAAAAACAAATAAAAAAGTGAAATTTAGTAAATAAAGAGAAACAAAAAAGTAACATAATGCTAACAAAATCAACAACTTCAATTTAAAGTAGAAATAAAAAAAGTTGCTAATAAAATTAACAACTTTACGAACTTGTGTTTGTTTAACTAAAAAAGACTCGAGTCACTTAAGCATATAGTCATAAGTTCAATCCTAAAATTAATATGTTCGTAAATAACACCATTAGGAGGAATTTTTTCTTAGGTGTCTAACTGTATCCATCGAATGAGGATATTATGGGAAAAAAATTAACAACTTTAATTTTAAGTATAAATAAAAAAAAGTTGGATAATGCTAGTAAAAATAAGAACTTTAATTTAATAAAAAAATAAAAAATAAGGATAATACTAAATAAAAAAAGTAAGATAATGCAAACAAAATTAACAACGTTTATTTAATAAAGTAGGATTTGGATTTGATCGGTAATGAGATTCCGATATGCTTTAGTTATAAAGTAGGACGTAATGTTATTAATACAAAAGATAAATTGGAATATACAATAAAGAATAAAAAATCAATTTGACTAAAATTAAGATACTTATATACTTAAGAAGAAATAAAAATAAAGCAGGATACTTAAAAGGATTTCTATAAATTTAGAATTCAAATGAGATTGGGATATTATAAATAGGTAGAATGAAAAAAAAACGATATATATTAGCAAGATAAATTTAGTAAATAAAAATAATTAATTAAAAATAATGCTAACAAAAATAAAAAGTTAAATTTAGTAAGAAGAAATAATAAAATAAAGTAATATAATAATACTATTGAAATGATTGTTACAAATTTATGAGTCATCAAATGAAGATACAAGTTAGCATGATAATTTTTTTTATGAAATCAACATGATAAATTGAATAAATAAAATAATAATTGATCAATGATATTCCTAACAAAGTTAACCAATAATTCTTATAAATTTAAGATTTGAGTGAGATTGAGACACTAATATGTTTAAGGTATAAATTAACTAAAATATGATAGCTTACAACTTCTTATATTATATAATAGTGATAGAGAAATATCTAAATCGAGCCTTAGAGAAATCTTTTAGACGAGTCACTAGTATAAATTATATTTTTGATGTGCCTTCATTTGCTATGTTTAATCTTCACTTTTACATTAACAATCATATAATAAATTACATTTTCGTATTATTTAATTTTGTTAAACATGTAATATGTGATTGTATTTGTTCTATTATTTTGCTTATGTATGTTGAATCTTATTTATATTCACAAATCATTTGTAGTACTCATTTAAAATTAACCTTAAAAATTTGAATGTAATAAAAATAAAGAAGATAATGTTACTAAAATAATTCGTATAAATACAAATTCTTCTTTTTCTTCACCATGCAGTACGCCGGGTACCAATCTAGTTAGCTTCCTATACAAAATGTGAGCAAACCTATTAAGAAAAAAAAAATATCAATAAAAAATTATATATGATCCAAAATGTGTTATGTTTTTATCGTTGGTCTCTTCTCGCTGTGTTAGGTAAGACAATTTTTGTGGAGATTAAAAATAATTTTTGTATCTGGAAAAGAGATTAATCTAAGTACCAACATCTTTCTTCTTTTTTTTTTAACTAATTCTGTTTTACCAAACATTACATTTGTCTCTGTACCTAAAAAAAATAATGTACATTTGTCTCTGTACCTAAAAAATAAAAACATGATTTTTTTTAGGTGAAATATTTGATTTGTCTTTGATACCCCGGAATACATAATTTATCAAATGTTCAAACCAATAACAACAAACATCGTTGTAAAAGCTCGCTTTCTAAAGTTGTTGCAACCTAATAAATTTGGTGTCCTTATGAAACATATAATAATTTGGTTCATCACGATTAGTACCTACCTCAATTATTTTTTTCCAAATGCAAACGCGAAATCCTCGTCCCCACCCATGCAAAACACACACAATGTGAGGGCCTGAGAAGATAACTTCCAAGTTCTTTCATTTTTTTTGGTTCATCTACTCTAAGTTCATCATCCTGTATTTCAACTTCTTCGATGCAGCTCCTTTGGAATGGGGAGTGTACTCCTCCTGCCTTCTCTCCTTCTAGAGGTCTGTGACAAGGTTATCATCTTTTTCCCTATCTTTTCGTGTTTTGTGTGAAAAGATTATCCTAGCTCATTAGTATGGTAGTGGAGAGTGATCATTGGACTCCCATACCGATTGCTAGAGGGGGGTCCTCGGATTTCGCATCTTTGTTTTGCTGATAATATAGTATTATTTGCTAAAGCTTCAATGGAGCAAGTTCAGGTTATTAATGAGATTCTTGAGACTTTTTGTTTGAGCTCGAGACCTGTATCTTTTTCTCGCGGAATGTCCATCCCTCTAGAAGGCAGGAATTGAGTCAGGCTTTTGGGTTTAGACTTACTAATGATCTTGATAAATATCTGGGTGTTCCTTTATTGCATGGGAAAGCCACCAAAGATACTTACTTGTATGTTGTTGATAGAGTTGCTAGAAGGCTAAATGGGTGGAAGGCTAGCACTTTGTCTCTTGCAGGTAGAGTCACTCTTGCTCAGAGCGCAGTTTGTAATCAAGTTGACAAAGCTATTAGAAATTTTGTTTGGGGTGCTAATGAGTCTGATCCCAAACTTCATTTAGTTGGTAGAATGTTTGTAAATCTAAACAGCATGGTGGTTTGGGTCTTCAAAATTCGAGAAGCTTAAATTTAGCTTACATGATGAAGATAAACTGGGGTATGATTCATAGATGTGATGCACTTTGGGTTAGAGTGATGCGTGCTAATTATGGCTGTGGGAACTCTTTGATTCCTAAGATTTCTAAAACATCTAATTCTTCACAGGCTTGGCGTGGAATGGTGTCACTGTCAACATGGAAACAGTTTCAATCAAACCTTGTGTGGCGTGTTGGTAAAGGTAGGACGAGCTGACTTTCTGGATGGATCAATGGCTCCCACGTGTTAACAGACTTGCTGGCTTTGCTTTGTACAATTTGTATGAGAAAGAATTGAGTGAGACTGTGACAGATTTTTCGAATGAAAATGAATGCATGGATCATTGGGAAACTTCAACAGGTTCTCCCTGATGATTCTTGTGATCTCATCTTTACTTATCAGGCCCCTACTCCAGATACACCTGAAGATTCGGTGGCTTGGCTTCTTGAGACAAATGGGAATTTTTATATGCGGTCAGAAATGGCATTTGTGAGAATCGAAATAATTTTGGTGATCCTTTGTTTTAAAATAATTTGGAACTTAGAGCTTAACAGCGTCTAAGGTCATTTCTCTTGGCTCAAATGTGGAATTTTGATGCACTGCACAAAAAGGTGTTAAGAGTTAGGAGGCATATTTCAGATTCTGGTACTTGTGCTATATGCGGAATCTTGAGGAGACTATTTTGCATGAATTCGGGACTGCCCTGCATTCACGTGTTTTCGTTTGGTTTGATTCAATCCATAGAATCTTGTTTTTTTCTTTGGGTTAATGAAAAACTTGTCCAAAATCTGATAAGATTTCGGTAGGCCTGCTGAGACAAATGGGAATTTTTATATGCGGTCAGCTTATGGCATTTGTGCGAATCGTATTAATGGTAGTGGTGATCCTTTGTTTAAATTAATTTGGAGACTTAGAGCTTCACAGCGTCTAAGGTCGTTTCTTTGGCTATGTGGAAATGATGCACTGCACACAAAGGTGTTAAGAGTTAGGAGGCATATTTCAGATTCTGGTACTTGTGCTATATGCGGCATGGGTGAGGAGACTATTTTGCATGCAATTCGGGACTGCCCTGCAGTTACACGTGTTTGGAATCGTTTGGTTTGTTTCAATCATAGAATCTTGTTTTTTTCTTTGGGTTTGAAGGAGTGGCTTGTCTAAAATCTGATAATGAATTTCGGTAGGCCTGCTAATACTACCTGGGATTTATTGTTTGCTACAGCCTCTAGTTTCTTTTGGCAACAAAGAAACAAAGCTATATTTGATGGCTCAAGAGATCTTGCTTCTTCGTGGCTGCCTAGGATCTGTTCTCTGGCAAATGAATACCACTGTGCTTTGGTTTCTAAAGAGAACTTGCTGAGAAGAGTTCCTAATCATAACTTTCGTTTGATTTCTTGGAACGCTTCTGATGTGGGATGGATTAAGTGGAATGTAGATGGTTCCTGTTTCGTGAATCAGTATAACGCAACTTGTAGAGGAGTGACTAGGAATGAATATGGTGGACACCTGATTAGCTTTGCTACAAATCTGGTAAACATCTCCATCACCATGGCGGAACTTCAAGGTATAGCTAGCTATGGCTTTATCTATTACTAGTGGTATGGGGATTGAAAAGCTCATTATATAATCAGATTCAGAATGTGCTCTAAACCTTGTGCACTCGCCTCTGGAGCCTTGGCATCCTTATTATGTGGTGGTATCTTAGATTAAGAATCTCCTGAGTTCTAGCTGGCAAGTGATCTTCCAACACACATATAAGGAAGGGAATTGTGTTGTTGATGGGCTGGCCAAGCATGGCCATTCTTTTACTCATGGCATCCATGTTTTTAATGAGGTCCCTGCCTTTATTTCTTTATCTCTGATAGCTGATGCGAGTCATGTCTCACATGTTCGTAGTATAGTTGTGTAGTTTGGGCTGTGGTGCCCCGATGTTTATAAAAAAAAAGAAAAAAGAAACTTCTAACTCTTTTTTTTATGAATTACGAGGCTTAAAAAGCCCAACTATACAGCAGCCAACTTATAAAAAACAACCAACCTATAGAGTTCTAACTCTAACTCTATTCTCTTAAACTTTTTTTTTTTGTCACCATGTGCACTTTAACTTGAAGTTATTTTTAAAGGGGAATTAAAATTTAGTTACAGGCCTTTTGGACCTTGGAACTTGACCTTTTTTTTATTTCTCCATATGAGCTCATAATAGTAGTAATATTCAATGTTTTTCATAACAACATCAATCATTGAACAGAAAAAAAAAAAAAGGTTAATGTTTTGAAATTCAATTATGATTTTTTTACCACATTTTTTTCTCACATTATTTTTTATATTTTTTTTTATATCATTAATCATATCACTTTTTTTTTATAACTTTCTCTCACTTAATTACAATCATTTAATATAGGTGTAGAAAGTGATATTTGCCCAAAAATGATGTAAGGAACATCATTATTATTTGAGATTTAATCAGAGTTGAACATGAGTTTTATATATATATAGAATCTTACTCTGAAAAATGGCCAGAAGAAGTGTTTATCAGAAGTAAAGAAAAAAAAAAAAAAAAAAAAAATAATGAGTGGATCTTAAAAACAAAACAAAATGTATAAAAAATTAAAAAAACATAAAAATTTAAAAACGAAAAATTATAATTTATAGAGATTAAAAAATAAAATAAATAAAATAAATTTAATATCGACCATAAAAATATCACAAATATAATTAATATGGTAATTTATAAGATTTAAAAAAAAACTCATCTCACCCTCTCTAACCCGGATATGCAAAACGGATTACTGAGTTAAAAATAAAAAATAAGTTAAAATCTTAAACCCAACCTATAAATAAATAACAAATTAACGAGCTAACCTAACAAATTAAACCTGTTTTGCCACCTCAAACCATGTGCACTTTAGCTTGAAGTTACTTTTCTAGGGGGAATAAAATTTAGTTACGGCCCTTTTGGACCTTGGAACTTGACCTTTTATTTACTTCTCCATATGAGCCCATAATAGTAGTAATATTCAATGTTTTTCATAAATCAATCATTGAACTGAAAAAAAAAAAGGTTAATGTTTTGAAATTCAACTACGATTTTTTTACAATATTTTTTTTTCACATTATTTTTCATATCTCTTTTATACTATTAATCATATCACTTTGAATCTATAATTTTTTCTCACTTAATCACAATCATTTAAAATGTAAAAAGTGGTATCTACCCAAAAATAATATAGGAACATCATTATTATTTGAGATAATCAGAGTTGAATAGGAGTTTTATATATATATATATATATTATATATATAATAATATATTAAAAAATATAATATACATATGTTAATTGTATAAATAATATCAAAGAAAAATATTGAAATATATTATTAATATAATTAAATTCATTTTTCATGTAAATAAATATAAAAAAAAAGTATTATATTAATATTAACATAATTTTTTAATATATATTAATCTCATATTGAATAAGTAAAAGGATAAGGGTTAAAGATTCTCATTATAAATTAAAACCAAACTTTTATTACATTACAAGCTCGTATTTGTCTCATATTAGACAAATTAAAAATTTTAAATGATAAATTTTTGTTATAAATTAAAAATCAAATAATAAATCCTTTGAAAAAGTTTAAATATTTAAAAAAATAGATTTTTTCAAAAAAAGAAAAAGATTGGTTTAACCTTGTGAACCATGATCGATTCAAATGAGTTAACCAGTTCATAACTAGTTTTGAATTTTTTAACCAATTTTATAAAATTTGATTTTGAAGATTTGATTAGACCTGTTGGAAGACTAGTTCCTAATTTTTTCGATCTAATTGACCGATCGAGTCTAATTCTAAAAACTATGATAGTAGTAGAAATAAAGAAATAGATTTTATTTTATAAAATTAGTTAATATATTTTATAAAAAAAATTTATATGTAATAATAGTGCTAAGCTAAAAAACACTTTCATTTTATTATCTTTCATCAATATGTAAGTCTTAAGATTTACACCCAATCTCTTATCATTAAATTATTTAATCTAATAATTTTAAATCATATAATTAAATGATAAAAAATAATAATAAACACCGACATTAATAAAGAGAGAGAATAACATGTGTATAAAATATTAAAATTAATAGTTAAATTATATTAAGAAAATAACCTATTTTTATAACGTGATAATTTATATAAATGTTTATTTAAGATTGTTTGTAGAAAACGTGGTTGAATAATTACCACAAAAATAAATTCTACGTTATTTTCTTAAATAACTTATTATTCTACAAATTATAAGTTATAAATAGACTACTAAAGAAAACATTATAAATATAAGTTACTAAATATTTGTAGAAAATTACTATGTTATTTTCTTAAATAACTTATTATCCTACTAAACATTAAAAATGTTATTTTTATAAATTTATTTTCTTATTTTTTTATATATTATCATATTAGATACAAACTCTAAAAAATTGTTTATATTATTACAATTGCTTATCAAATAGCAAAAAAAAAATTAATTTAATTATTCTTTTTACTTTACTAATTAAATTAATTTTAATGAAGAAATAAAAATAAATTTTAGTTATTAAATCTATTTACATATTTAAAAAATATATAATGTTGAATATAATTTATAACATTTTTGTTTTTTTTATATATTTTAACTACTAAAAAATTTGGATTATCTATATAGGTGTTTATTATTAGAAATATCAATTGGGTATATAAATATCACATGAATTTTAACCATAAATAATAATAGCATATAAAATTACCATATAATAGCATAAAAAATATTACATTTCTCTATACGTATTTTTCATGACAAATTAATTAACGACATTTTAAACTTAAGCATATAAATTCATTAAAAATAAATTTTTAATATAAAAATCTAAAAAGTTGGACACTATAGATATTATACATGAATAAAAAGTAAACATTGTATAATTATTTGACACCCATAAATTATAAATAATTTATTAAATAATTATAATAATTCAATTATGTTCTAAAATTATTTATCTCCATTTTTTTTTTTTTTGCTATTTGATAACCAATTGTAATAATATAAATAAGTTTTTAGAGTTTGTATATAACATGGTAATATAAGCATGTTTGGAAATATTATTTTTTTATGTGATATTATAGTGCAACTTTCATATATTTTTAATAAAAATGATTTTTTAAATTAATAAGTTGACTTGATAACTAATTTTTTTATTAATATACACATTTCATTATTTCTCTCCTTATTTAATGTCAATATTTATTATTCTCTCTCATCATTTAATTAGATAACTTAGAACCATTAAATTAAAATAAATTTAATGGTAATATATTAGGTGTAAGTTTTAAGACTTACACTAGGTGTAAGAGATCTCCTTATATATATATATATATATATATATATATATATATATATATATATATATATATATATATATATATATATATATATATATATATATATGTAGGGAAGGATCCACTATCTTACCTAGTGTAAAATTGACTTCAATCTTACACCCTTCATTTATTGTGATCTTGTGGCTAAGATAAGAGATAAATGATAGCCACATGATCACAATAAAATGAAGGATATAAGATTGGGTGTAAGTCTTTTTTACTTACACTAAGTGTAAGTGGATCCCCTCCCATATATATATATATATTTGCTCATTGATTATTGATCTTCTTAATACTATACATATTGACTTCAGTAACTTGATGTCATTGAATATGAGACGTGAACCTGATCTATATGTACTAGATGGAGTATTGAACTTCTTACTTAAAAACTCTCCATTTGCAGAAGTCATAATTACTGAAGGTAATATATTAATGTTTAATTTTTAGTAGTGAGTTATATAATTAATTTGGTTATAACTTTTTTTTCTGTTTTTTTTCTACAATTTCCTATCTAATCTTATTCATTTCTAATCGGCCAACTCCAATTCACAATTGTCAATGCAATTCACCAATTCATTTTTCTTTGTTATGGTGAATATGTTCTTTTGGAGCCCATTTAGTGATTTTTTGGTGTACATTCTAGCTCATAGTGAGATTTATTTTGTTGTTGGTAAAGTCGAGAAGCTTGAGATCTTGATGTTGTGGCTTCTTAGGTTTACGATGAATGTATAATAGGATATAATGAATTATATTGTCCATTAACATTTGGTAGGATAAAACAATATGAAATGACAAGATAAGTAAGTGATTATTCATAAGATGAATAAGTCAAGGTGATATTGAGAATGGTATTTGAAGATCATAACGTTTCCATTGCTAAATCATTGCATATTGATTATTGAAATGAAGATGAAGGACCATAACGTTTTCATTTGTGTTTATTGCAAGATGTAGATGAAGTTCAAAGATAAATTGAATTTGATAAATCATGTTTGATAAATCATGTTTTTCTTTTTTATGTTTGGATTGAATTTAGATAGAGTTTGGATTGGCTTTGGGTGCTGCTCATTGTTATGTTATGTACTTGTGTTTCCTTTTAATTATGTTTGGATTAAGTTTGAGTATTGTTGTGTACTTGTCTTTATATTAGTATCTATTGTTACATATATTTTAATTATGTTTGTTTATTTAGATTTTGTCAATTTATTATACTTTATAAGTGTGCTTATTGAGATAAAAAGTTTGATTCTATTTTTAGAAAAAAAATTATAGGTTTATTATGTATATTTTTTTTGCTATGAAAAGCTAATTATTTAACTAATTTTTATGTAAAAAAATAGTCAATCTAATCACCCGAATCAAACTAATTTATAGATGTTCGGTTCAGTTTAGTTCAGATTTGACTATAAAAAAATATGAAAATCAAACTAATTAATTTTGATTAATTTAAATTTATTTTTCTTCAAAACTCAAAACAAACTACCCACTTACACTGCTAATACCTACACACCTTATCAACTCAAGTGCAAGCACGGTCTATATGAAAGGAAACAACAACGAAAGAAGGAAGTTTCTGAAAATAGTGAAGACCAGGAGCCAACCTGAGCTCAAGCTCAACAAAAGAGAGAGAATCAAAATTTGCTTCTCTGAATGTATGCTTCCACCAAACACACCCAAAATGTTGGGCCAAAAGCTTAGTGTGTATTTAGATTATAGTTAGTAAACTTAAGTTTGAGTCAACTTAATTTTACAAATTTAAGTTTAGTTGAAAGTGAATTTGCGGTAATATGATTTATATTTAGAAACTTTCATCTCAAAAGTAGATTTGAGATAAAACTGAATACAAAAACAAGAAAAAGTTACTTTGACTCAAACTTCAGTTGAGAGCTAAAATCAAGTTAGTAAACAGACTTCTAATGACCAACCAAACTTCTATAAAAAATGACAAAAGTCTATTTGAGTTGACAAACAAACTTTTAAAGTGGGAGAACGACAAACTAAATATATACTTAATCTCTTTAATGATAGTAAAACAGAGATAAGTTTTAACATACTCATTCTCAATGAGCTGGACAGCACAAAGGGAGTCAACTTCAACAAGGACATGAGAAGTATGCCTAATAGCAAATTTCAAGCCATGATAAATCCCCTATAGTTCTGCAAGCAAGATAGAACATGAACCAAGATTACAAGAATAAGCTTCAACAAAACAACCATACATATATATATATGATATATATATATATATATATTCATTTTATCTTTACTTTTTGATACTTATATATTTATACTATAATATATATACTTATATTTTATTTATTTTATAATTATAAAAGAGATTTCCCCATTTACTCTATAATCTTGCTTTTTTCCATAATATAATTATTATTTAATTAACTATTAAATATAAATATAAAAATAATAAAATTATAAATACTCTGTATGTTGCAGTTACAATTACTTTTAAACACTCTTTTATTTCCACTTTATAATTTATTTTAATAAAACTATATTTATTTATTTATATATATAAATAAGTAATAATGAACTTTTTATTATTTATTTACTTATTTATTATCTTAAATAAAAATAAAATACGTGAATAAAATATGTGAATTGAAAGATATGTAGTGCTCATCAAAATATTAGTATATTCATTAAAAGTCTTGACCAATTAAATTTTAATAATTCTTTTGTAATTATTCTTATTTTAAATACAAAAAAATACTATTTTTTATCATTGCTTGATTGTGGGTGATTTCCACAATTTGAATATAAAACCATAAGTCAAACCTTTTTTTTAATTAAGCTATCTATATAGGTATCGCTATAATATTAACATTTGGATTGTAATAATTGTTAGTAAAAAAGTACAATTTTTTTTTTAAATTATTCTAAATTGATAAATAATAAATTAATTTCTCGAAATAAAATACTGACATTTAAGTAGAGACTTTTATAATTGTATTTTTTCTATATATATAAAATTTATAATCGAACTTTAATACATACTTAAATGATTCAAACTATTTTCACTTATATTAACACATATTAGTAGCAACTTCAATATTTAAATTCACAATATTATAGATAAATTTGCTTTGAATAACAGTTTTTTTTTTACTGCAACTAACTACTATTAAGTACCATAAGTCAAATTTTGGATGTAACAATCTGGATTATTAAAAAATTCTATAATTTTAGTTGATAATAAACTTGAAAACAAGTTGTTGTTGTTTTCGAAGAAAATTGTTTTGAGCTGGAATTAAAAATATGAATCCATTTAATTATAAAATAAGTATATATTTACATTAGTATATTTTGTGTTTTAAAATATTCAAAATTTAAATTTAAATTCTGTAAAAGAGGTTATGATTGAAAAAATTATTTTTACAAATAACATTAAGCATTAAGCGATACCAACCACAAGCACATCACACAAGAGAACAAAACCATCATTATTTTTCTCAAAAAAAAAAAACTATCATTATTATTGGATAATTAACCATTTCAACGATTTTGTTTTTGGCGGGTTTAACATTGCGGCCTTGCAGGTTTTAGGGCGCGGATTGTTCGAAAATGCTTAAAAGGAAAAAGGAGTTTCCCGCGAATCTTATTGTGAATGCCACGTTGGCAATCCGTGTGCTATCATCCTGACCAATCAGAGCGAAGGGTCGGGTCCTATATAATTCCATTCCACGTAGAGTCCTTGAATGTGTGTTAGCTTTCTCGGACACTTTCTCTGCGCTCAGATATCGAATCGCAAATTATAGGGTTAGGGTTCCCAATTTGTTCGTCGATTAGAGAATGAGTTCCACCGGTGGATCAACCAAGGGCGGAAGGGGCAAGCCCAAGGCCTCCAAATCCGTTTCGAGGTCGCAGAAGGCTGGCCTTCAATTCCCTGTGGGAAGGATCGCGAGATTCCTTAAGGCTGGAAAATACGCCGAACGTGTTGGTGCTGGTGCTCCCGTCTATCTCTCTGCGGTCCTCGAATATCTCGCTGCTGAGGTTTGTTTAGTTTCTTCAATTTTATTTTTCTTCTTTTCGTTTTACCAATTTGGTCGATTTAGGGTTATGATTGTGGATTTGATCGGTGGTTTTGCTTCCGATTCATCTGATTGTTTTGGTCTTTTTTATTTATTATGTTCAATTTTCAGTTACTGGTAATTTTTAATTGGGGGTTGTGATTAATTAAATGGTTTTGAACAAGTGAAATTTAATTTGTTGATGTTTTGTGCGTGTTCAGGTGTTGGAGCTCGCTGGGAATGCTGCTAGGGACAACAAGAAGAACCGTATTGTTCCGAGGCACATTCAGCTTGCTGTGAGGAACGATGAGGAGCTCAGCAAGCTTTTGGGTTCGGTCACCATTGCTAATGGAGGTGTGTTGCCCAATATTCACCAGACTTTACTTCCCAAGAAGACTGGCAAAGGGAAGGGCGAAATTGGATCTGCTTCTCAAGAATTCTAGGCTTTTTTATTAGGCTTTCTTTAGAACATAATTTTCATGCACTGCAGTTGTAATATAGATGTTTTGTTTATTTTCTATTTCTCTTTCTACCGAAAGAAGTAATGTTTTTCAGTACACTGAACTCGATGGTGTATACTACTCTCTTCAACCGGAGATGAATGCAAATTGGTATTTGATCATTCGCAGTCCGTTTTTATTATTTTTGATTCACATAATTTGTAATACGTTATGATTGGAAGATGGATCCATCTGGTGATTTCTTGTTTGAATTGTTTTTATCCTCTCTAAATGTCTAAGGCTTGTGTTCTGTACTTCTGTCTCTCAACTTTGGGAGTATCAGTCAATGCGGGCGTGCTCTTTTGCTTTGATCAATTTTTGGTATACTGGGTTCTTAAAGCTTGTGCTTGTGCTTAATGGTGCTCGTTACATAGCTTATAGATTTGCTGTCTTGCTATTTGCCAGGCGTTTAAGTGGTTATCTTATATACCAAAAAAGCAAAATAATATATGGTTATCTTATTGATACCGCATGACATATTGTTGTAGACGCGTCAACCTGTATGAATTGTTGGTCCCTGGCTATGTCAAAGCTCGGAGCTGTCCATGGTGACATATCACATGCAATGCATACATATTGAGTTCATTGATGGAGTACATCTCTCATATTTAGATACCAAAGATAAGGCTTAAATGTTCGGGGTGGGATTGAAATCTTTGCTTTGAAATTTAAACACTTTGTAAGTTCTACTATCCTACCTATCTTCCGTTTAAGTCCTTTTTTTCCTGAGCAGAATTAATTAACTCTGTTTCTGATGAAATTGTTACAGATTCTTCAATAAAAAAAAGAGCATGGAACTACTTCGTAGTATATCCAACAGAAAGTTTGGGAACAACTAATAACGAGTCCATAATTTTCCCATCTCTCTATAAATTGTAAATTCGTAATTCATTTGGCTATTTAGTTACTAATTCGTATAGGTTGATCAGGAATCCTTTTAGCATCAATGCATTGAGATGAAATGTAGATTATCGAGAGGAATTAAAAGAAATAACAATAAGAAGATATCAGTATTAGTGATTGAAGTGATCTTAGATCAATTTGTTGAAAGCATTTTAATTTTAGGAATCTGTATGACAATGAAGGCATGAATTAAAATCTGCAAGATATCAACTTGATAAAACAAGTACACATTATTTCATATTCCTACGAAAGTGACCAACAACTACTCCCAGGCTCAGGACTCAGGAGCTAGCAAACAAAATGAATTACAAACGTTAACGTACTTATTGGTTTAACAGCTTCAGCAGAAAACCAGCTGCTCTAAAGTCGCCACCCGTTGGTAGCTATCTAAATATCCATCAGCTATAAACGGCGTCATTAAAGGGCGAGGCGTACTCGATTCTCTGAGCTAGAAGTGTATTTTAATAATAATAAATTATTAATTATGAAATTTGACTTTATGTTTTTTATTTATAATAATCTTATGGTTCTATTTTATTTAATAATTACAATAATATTTAAGTAATTTGTATAATTTATTTAATATAATGGGTATCAAATAGTAACTCTTGGTTAAATGGGGTTGGAGGACAAACAAATTGTTTTTCTTTGATTTCAGAAATAGTTATCTCTTTAAGTATTTATGTGGTGAAGAACGCATGTCATGCAAATGCAACAATGGCCTTGAAAAGCTGCGTCCGTGGAAAATAATAGAATAGGGTAGTAGATTCAGAGGTAATTTCAATTCATCCATCATATTCATAAGAATTTTGATTAAATGGGTGCTTTGGCTTTGATGCAGTGTGTGGGTGTGGCTCTGACATCGTGTTCTTCATGTCCCCGGCAACTGAAACTGGTAAGTTGTGAATTTAGGGTCAGAATCCGATGCTCCTCCAATGTTGGGGTGTCTAGGCGACAAGAGCTGGAACAAGTGGACAAGGAGCTAACAAAGGGGGATGATAGAGCTGCGCTCGCACTTGTCAAGGATTTGCAGGGTAAGCCTGGTAGTGGTGGCCTTCGATGTTTCGGTGCAGCTAGGCAGGTTAATCCTTCTACTTGTACACTTTTGCTTCTTGTCAATTCTCTCTGTCTTTTAGATAATCTTTCTCGGATCTTGATTGTTTACTGGTTTTAATCAATTGATGCTGTCATTAGCAATAGCGCGAATAAGTCCTAATAATTGATTTGAAGAATTTTACTTTTTTTAATTCAGTCTACTTTTTCGTTTCTGTCCAGATATTTTTTGGTAGCATTTGATGTAGGTGGGAACAAGAGTATGGTGTTTTGACTAGGATTTTAGAGAATATAAGGGGGGTGGGTGTTTGGGTTATCTTGTCTTAGAATCTGCTAACTATTTGGGTTTGAAGAAAATCAGACATTAGTTATAACCCTGTCACGGTATTTACATCATATGGCCTGGATGTTAGTATTATAATTTATAAATCAAACTGTGCGAAGTTTATTCATTTCTCTAACTGTACTGTGCACCATGTTATGCCAAATTATGAAGTATGGCTAGGAAAGATCAGGGCTTGCCTCATTCATTGCGTGAATGCATGTGCAGGTGTCTCAAAGGCTTTACACATTGGATGAAGTGAAGCTAAATGGAATTGAAACTTTATCTCTTCTGTCACCAATGGATACAACTCTTGGTTCAATAGAGAGAAACCTGCAGATCGCTGCTATCGTAGGAGGGCTTACTGCATGGAATGCCTTTGGAATTTCCCCACAGCAAATCTTTTATATATCGTTGGGATTGCTATTTCTATGGACACTAGACTCGGTAATGTACTTGCACCTGGACGGGAACTCATTCTTTCATTTGACCAGATGAATGAAGTGAAGTTCTCATTGAAGATCCATCTGTTTTGTATTTGTTTGCATGTTCTGCAGAACATAAGCATTGGTTTCCTTTTGTGATAAATAAGACATTCAACTTGCATATTTAGCTGAGCTTATTCTCTTTTCTCATGCTTTGTCTGTCTAATTCTGGGTTGTTGGGGGTGTTGATAATTTGTTAACCTTATTAGAAATGCCATTTCCATTTTGATTTGTTTCCAATGTGACTGAAAGGTTTCAACTGCAACATCCTAATAGACCCCCTTTACACATAACAGACCTTTATAACTGCTATATAAGTATTAAGAATTTAAGATTCACCTATCACTGGGTAGAAATTTGGTGACACCCATGTAACTATACTTTTATACATCTCTCTTACATTGTAAAAATCTGGACCAAGTTTGTCTGTCATTCATCATCAGTTGTTTCTCAGACTTCCATTGCATTCATGTTTGTTCACTCGCATGCTGCTTGAATGCTTATAGTAGAAAGATTTTATTGACCATGCTCATCAAATTGACTGTTTGCAGGTCTCTTTCAGTGGAGGTCTTGGTAGCTTGGTTCTTGATACAATTGGTCACAGCTTCAGTCAGAAATACCATAATAGGGTTATTCAAGTCAGATTCATGCCATCCTCTTATTGCTAGCACTTAAATAATTTTTTTTTTTATGTTTAATAACTTATATCATCTTAATGACCATGAAGTAACCATAACAAAATTTAATTATGCAGCATGAAGCTGGCCATTTTTTAGTTGCTTATCTAGTAGGAATACTTCCTAAAAGATATACTCTTTCTAGTTTGGATGCTCTGAAGAAGGAGGGATCTCTCAATGTTCAAGCAGGCACAGCCTTTGTGGATTTTGAGTTTCTTGAAGAAGTAGGTTGCTTTATTTGTTCCATATATTTCAATGTACTCAGTTTACTTTTAAAGTGCCAGAGAGAGAGAGAAACAACTAGGCATGTGTATTTGCACGGCTATTTGTCCTAGTAATCTGGCTTTGACCCTTGTCACAATTTTCTGGTAAGACTGTCTTTGCGTGACCTTTTCAGTTGAGTAACTCCATATCAATTATGTAATTGAGAGAATACATGCTTCTAACTTGCATTAAATAGTTTGCTTATCAAGTGTCCAGTGAAGTGCATTTAGTTGACAACTATATCTGTTGATTGTTAGCAACTTCCATGTCATGCAGGTTAATGCGGGAAAAGTATCAGCTACAGTACGTTTCTGTCTTAGTGACTTCTAATTTTCACTGCTTATAAGTTTGCTTTAATTGATGCTCTTCAGATTACAAAGTTTAATTATGTGACAAAACATTTTTTGTTTTATTAGACACTGAACAGATTTTCATGTATAGCACTGGCTGGCGTGTCGACTGAGTACCTTATATATGGATTTGCTGAAGGAGGTCTGGATGACATAAGAAAGGTTTTTGCAATTTTTAATTTACTTTTTAGTCATGACAAAGGGAAAGCTCACATGGCGTTGAGTCATTGACATTACTAATTATAATTTTTTTAATTGTAAAAATAGTTGGATTTATTGTTCAAGGGCCTGGGCTTCACACAGAAGAAGGCAGATTCTCAAGTTAGATGGTCTGTGCTAAACACGGTCTTACTTTTACGTCGACATGAAGCAGCTCGAGCTAAGCTTGCAGAGGCCATGTCCATGGGAAACTCTGTAGGATCCTGCATTGACATTATAGAGAATTCTATCGATGTTTCAGATCTCTAATTGAAATTGGACCTCCCTTGATGATTCCCTTCACTCTTTTAGCCATGCTCCGGGATATATTGATTCAGATTTCCAAAAACTTTCATTTGGTGTTAGTCTGCTCAAGCAAAATGTGAATATCTTTTGTGACAGTGGAAAGCAGTAAATCAATACAATTTATTGATTCTTCTGGTTAGCACTTTCTGAGGCTTTATCTGTGAAAGATAATTTGTGTAGAGAGAAAAGGACAAGTGATATAACCCTGCAGAGTAGGTTTTTACTTTACAAGGATGGACTTGTAACAGACAGATATAGTAAATTTATGTTCTTGAGATATGCATAATAACTCATCAATATCCTTGAACATGTTTAAATTCATGTATATGGGTATGCATCGGCAAGAGCTTGACCGTTGTTTGAAGATTTCAACCAAAGAAATCCAGTCTTTGATCCTTTTGCTGAGGCATTGTCAGTATCGCTGGCGTCTTGGTCATATGTTGAACGCATATCTTAATTTGGACCATTTGTATAAATGTATCCAACTTAACAAAGAAGTTAACGCTTTCCTTTATTTCCCAAGAACGCTCGTCTCTATCTACTGCTTGCCGTGGAAAAAATATCTGAACATTGAAAATTTCCTTTTTATCAAGGCATGATTGGTCGTTTTGGAGAGGCTTTTTCCTTGAATGTTAGGCGAAGTCTGAAAGATCACATATAACTAGAAAAATAATAATAAAAAATAGTATGGACGGCTGATTTATGAATTTCACAAAAGATTAACAAACCGAACTTTTGATGAGTTGTGAAACATTGTTGAATTAATCAAATACAAGGGATTATTTCGGTATTTATCTTTTGTAAGGGTAAACATTGATACAGTATATTCTCCAAACTATTTTAAAAATTAATGACCTGTAAATAATGTGTAAAAGTAATAAGTAACTTTAATGATTGAGATGATGATGAATTTAAATTTTAGAGAAATAATTTTTATAAACAGATTATATATTTTTTATATTCTGACAATCAAGTAGAAATTAATTTTAAAAACAATTTAAATAGATCAAACTTATTTCGTAATAAAAAAAAAATAATAATAATTAAGAAATATTTACTAACTAATGGAGGTAAGTAACAGTTGTATTTCCCAACTGTAAAAATAGAAAAGAAAGAGATAAAAGTTGATGGATGATGGTGGGAAAGAGGAGGAGGTTAGGTTGGAGGAATGGGCGTAGAGTGGGTTTTGGTATGCCACGGCTTGGTGACTGTGGTGGTGGTGGTGTCTTTCCTGTGCGGTAGATGGCCCATCTTTCAGGGCACTTTCATCGAACGCATTCACTACTTCCTCACTTACGGCGCCTACGATTACTTCCTGTATATATCTATCTACTCTTCTTCTACCTCTGCGTGTGTGTGTGTGTGTTTGCTTTTTTTTTTTTTTCTTGTTCTCGCAATCAAATCAAATCTCATTTAGTTCCTTCAATTGGTGCGGTGCAGGCGTTTCGTTGGCGCTGTTTTCGGCTCAAAGTGTACGGATGCGGTTCTCTCTGTCGAATATTACTGCTGTGATCGCCCCAATCCTCTTCTCCAGGTTTCCTCATTCTTAATACCAATTTTCACCAACATTTCCCTTTCTTTTGATTTCGATTATTCCCAGTCAGTTGTGTGCTTTGCAATGATTTCATCACTGAATTGAAGCTTCTTCTACTATTTTCAATTTCATCAACTGATAAGTGGATCAGCAATCAGCATTGTCTTGTGTGGGCCCCAACAAACATAACAAGTGGAATCAAAGAAATTATCTAGTTTTCCTTTGGATGTATTGCTTCACCTAATTTATGGATTCAAATGTCTGTGGTTTAATATCTCTGTAATATCCCCCCCCCCTCTTTTGTTTTGTATTATGAATCTTATGATTGATCTTGATTCCCACCAAATTTTGTATAATACTGCAGTGGTCTTATATTGCAAATTATCCTAGGGACAATGATTTTGTTCTCAAAAAGTCTTGGCATCTATTTAAACATCCTCTTTAAAGAAGCATCGTTCTGTTCTCTGTTTGTTTTATAAACAGACTTCTGTTTATTGCAGATCGTATATGTTGTGATTATCAGCTTAACATATTATTTCATTGCCAAGTCTTCCTTTGCCTACATCCCTGGATACTATTTAAGTGGGATTCACAGGTATTGTACCACAGGGTCAATATTTTACTCTTTTCCTGCTTTATGGTTTTCTCAGCATTATTCTATCATGAATTTTGTTAGACATTATATTTTCTTTTAGGTACACAAGCTTGTTGGCAGTAGCAGTTGGAATTCTGCTCTTTCTTTTGACCAGCTTCTCTGATCCAGGGACAATAAAGGCCGAAAATGTTTCTCACTATCTTTCTGCTTATCCCTATGATAATATCATTTATTCAGAGAAAGAATGTTCCACTTGCAAAATTCCAAAGTGAGTTTGCCACTAGCATAAAATTTCATTGAAATCTTGGTTAAATCTATCTATAAAACGGTCTTAATTCTTTATGCAGACCTGCTAGGTCAAAGCACTGCAGCATTTGTGATCGCTGTGTTGCACGCTTTGATCATCACTGTGGATGGATGGTTTGGAATCTTTGAAGTTCTCCATCTTTATAAGATTGTTTATGTGGTTCTCATTTAATAAATCACATGTGCTTTTGGGTTGTACTGAAAGTTATTTTACTTGCAGAATAATTGCATAGGGGAGAGAAACACCCGGTATTTCATGGCTTTTCTTTTATGGTGAGTTCTATATGTGGTGCATCAGTTTGTTATAGTTAACAAAATATATTCTTACATGAGTATTGTTTTGTGTAATCTAACTTCTTTACCAAAGGAACCCGGGAAAAGTATGGCACATTATAAGACTAAGCACAAACTCAGGAAAATTCCTTTCCTCAGGATAAAAATATTGAACTGAGGTTCACTCAGAAATATGTCAGGAGGTATCTTCTTGCACAGGATAGAAACTTCTGCACCATGAAACAACCTCTTATTTATGTTCTGACCACAATGTTCATAATTGAGAACCTGGGACAGACTTTCAAACCCTGTCCTTTCTTTTGTCTAGTTTTTCATTTATTATTCAATCTTTACCTATAAATGAAGGGGGTTTGGGTCTTGGAAATTTGGTGTCTAAAAATATTGCGTTGGTGGCTAAATAATGCTTTCCATTACAGACTATTTATTTCATTATGGCACTGAGTTATTCAGAGCAACCATGGTTTAGATCAGAATGGATAGGATAGTTTATCTCTCAGGGGTATGATTTTTTTAAATCAATGGTTTTGTTCAGTCTGGGCGACAGCAATTGTATCAATTTTTGGGTGGACACTTGACTTGGGTCAAACATGTCCCATTCCTAGGGCTAAAATTCTTTGACGGTGTGCTGTTTTTGCAGTCCTTTGGTGCATTTTGTTGGAGCAGAACGCACACATGTTTAAGAATGTGTTTTTGCCATTAAATCTGCTGTGGTATAAGATTATGTTTTTATCCTCCCTGTGGTTTTCTGCCCCTTGATGTTTCAAAGGTCTTGCCTTCTGACATGTTGAGAGATTGGGCAGGCCTGCTTCACTCTTAGTTTTTCTCCCTTTTTTTCTTGTTTTAGAGGATATGTTATCGTCACCCTTGTTTCACTTGTACTTTTCTTCTCTTCTCTTTAACAAAACTTAGATATCTTTTGTAAAATAAAAATAAAAATAAAAAATTCAATCTTTACTGTACCACTATCTCTTAAACTAGTTCCAACACATTATGAGGATGCGCTTTTTGATATGCTATTTTGGTGCCATAAAATGATCTTCACTTTAACTTTTTGCATTCCATATAAGAGGTAGTATAGATATTAAAAGATCTAAATTCATTTCTAGTCTCTTTATCATGGTTTAGTAATACTCATTTTAAACTTTTAGTGGCTGATTTCAGCTATACCATAGATGTGTAATAAGTTATGCATTGTTCACCTCTGGTTTCATTCGTATTTGTGAATCTTTCATGTCTTGTAGGCATTTCCTTTTGTGCTTGTATGGAACAGTTGCCATTGGCTTGGTTCTTGCTGGAAGATTAAAAGAATTAAGAGTTGTCTATATTCTAACAGGTAATATAGATTTGCAATTAATATCTATCTTAAAATTAAGTTAATTCTCATACTGATTTTGAGACTTCTCTCCTTATCTTAACTTTGCAGTTTATTATGGAATAGAAAATTCATTTTTGGATTTAGCTCCTCATGTTGTACAGGTGAGGGATATATTTATTTTTCTGTGTCTACTAGTTGATTGTTATGTATTCCTATTTTTATTCCCTATTTTCCATTTTAGTGGTTAATGATCTTTTGTTATCATTTAGTGGTTGTTGGGATCCTACAACACTCAGATACTTATTATGGTGTTCCTTGCAATTGTTGGAATGCTGTTGGCCGGTTTCTTTGGTTACCATGCAAATCTTTGCCTTAGCAACACTACCACTAATGAGGTACTTTCTACATGTGACCTTGAAATAATTATGAGAATAAATTTTTAGTAAATAATGAGGAGCCAAGAAGTGGCAAGGAATCTTTTTTCTTTGGTCATGTGAAAACAAAAATCCCCATTAACGCATGGATCAGATTACTATGTCTTTAAATAGTTGAGTTAAAGATGTATAGATGCCACGTCCATTATGTTAGAAGAAATGGTAAACAGAATACCTGATTTGGAAGTTGGCATGAACGTGGAATAATGTAAAATAACTGTGATATATGATATGATGTTATAGAAAGATATTTGCAGACGAACTGGCAGCTTTTGTTTGAGATTTTCAATTTTCGTCCTGCTGCAACCTGATTGTTTGTGTTTTATACTATAAATCTATTATTAGGTAGCACTAGAAGCATAAAACATCTTAGTTCTAGACGAAAAAATATTTGGAGTGGCTCACTGGTTCTATATGATATTTGTTCATTGTTTGTTCTGTGTGTGTGTTGTTTTTCCTTTTGTGTCTCCATTTCCCAATAATAGCAGAATCCTTGCATTCACAAACCTGCACAGACTGGACAGGTTACTTTTGCTTCATCTAAATTTTAAAGAAAATAGTTCAGGTGTGGCCACTTGAATTCAGATGGAGTCACTTGTACAGTTTCTACTGGTTTGTGAATGCAGAATTGTACAAGTACCATTGCTATATGGTATTTTATCATCATCCAATCTTTTTGGTGGTTTATTTTATTATTAGCTGGAAAACTGTATGCTTTTGAGAGGCACTATTGACGTCCTGAAGCTCAATGAAACTAAAGGTTTCTTTGTGGATTACAGACCTTTAAGTGGCAAGAGTACATGGACTGGCGAAGGAAACTAAAAGAAGCGAAGGCCAGTGCTGCCGCCCTAAGACAAAGTATCAGTGGATTGAGCAGTGAAAAACAGCCCTTGTTAAGCAAATGGAGAGCCTTTTTTCGAAGATCACCTCTAGAAGATGTGGTAGTTGTTAAGAATAATGTTTACGATAAAGGATTCATTCACAATATTCAGGAGGTTATTTCCCCTCTCTCTACAAGGCAGTCATTTACACGAACCAAATTGAAGTCCGGCTGAGTATGCTCCTTACATACATGTCTTTCCAGTTATTGAAGGCCTTGGTCGCTAGTTGCACATAAATTGAGTGGTAGCATATGTCTCTACGGTTCTTTAGATTACCCAATAAATCATTTTGTAAACCAAACATATGATATTAATTTTTATTTTTCTATTAAAGGAGTTCAGTACTAGTTGTAGAGTTAGAATTGATTGTTAGATAGCCCTTGTGTGTGTGTGCGTTTTTTTTTTTTGGTTGTTGTGTTGTAATATTTCCTACTAGCAAAAGGTATTACTACTTAGATTATTTAAAAACGGGGTGAACTACATCCATGGGCATGTGGAGCCTGCAATTACTGGTGGGTTTTGAAAACCCCCTATCCCCTCTGTTCATCTTGTTAAGTTTGCAAGTTCAAGAACAAAAAAAATCTTTTCTCACTAGATGGTGTCAGTTTTTAAATTCTAACCATATATTTACGGTTTTATAGAATTATTTATTGTCAAGTTATGGTAATAAAAATGTCTTGTTAAAAATTTTGGGATTTTGTATACCAATTTTTTTTTTTGGGATTTTTGTAAATAACTTGATATGAGTGGGGGTGTTCATTTGGTGAGTTGGGTGAGTTCAGCAGTCTTTCTGAATCTGATCTGTTTATCAGAGCAATGAGTTGGGTTGGGTTGAGTCTGGAATGTAACATCATAATATCTGATACTTTGGTATACAGTATTAGTCATATTACTTCAATCTTAATAACATAATACTAACTCATAATATTTAAACAAATAATTATAGAGAGTCATAACTAAAAAAGTTAAACATGTATACATCAAAAGTCTCATTGGGCAGAATGTCATACATACAACTATTCTTTATAAACTTAAAGTAAACATAACTAAATACATAAACTTTATCTACTAAAACAGTTAAAACTATTTTAGTCTTCATACATCTTCTTCTTTTCCTTAGAAGAGTTTCTATCTGGATTTACATGACAACACACGGGATGAGAAATTACATTTCTCAATAAAAGCATTCCAATACTAGCAGTTGCAATATTCAGAAAAAGAACAAACAACTCTATTATAAAAGAAACATGTTCGAAACATATATATAAGTCTCTCTACTTATTACCAAAACAAACAATGTTCCAAAAGTAAGACAATCGCCCATATAATCGTCATCGAACGACAGATGCAATGTTTATGCTATGATATATGATTATGCTCAATAAATTATGAATGTTAGTGTGTATGCAATGTCATTAAACTTGGTTATTCCTAAGAACCTGGTTCCTTGTATTTCACTGGGTATGGAAGGGATCTGTTACCTCTTTAACCTACCTTGTAATGAGTAGACTGGTCCACTACATTATCCTATGTAACCCTAACCATAATAGCTCTCGCTACGAGAATTCAGGACTAGTCCTTATTCTCTGGCCAAATGATTGTGCACATCACGTGAGGTTACAATACATAAGAATAACAAGTGTGTGTGAAACTATGTGGTGCTATGTTTACTCTGACATAACCACCACATGAACTATATACTAAGTTTGTCCTTGCATTACTAGCTCTACCTCCTCTCTATGAGAACACTTCATGCACTATGACATTCAACTATTACCAAACAAACTTAGTATACTCGTATCTAGCTTGCCTCACTATCACACTCCAAGTGGAACCCTATACCACACTAGTGTGCTTAATGCCCTAAATACCTATATCTGGCAATCCATACCTAATGGATGCACCTAGCTTCTAACTTCCTCATATATGCAAGGTGATCCTTCTCTCTAAGGATATGTTTGGTGCGCCGTACAAAGAGGATCTGATAATATAAGTTAATACTATCAGACTTTATCAGACGTTTGGTATTCCACCTGATAAGATAGTTAAATCCGGTCAAAGCTTTTTATCCTACTCTAATAGTATAACACTATCCTTCTTATGATCCCATGATATAACTTGATAAGATTTTCCTCCTACTACTACTTTCCACTTTTAATATTATTAAATTGGTAATTATTTATTATTATTATTAATTTCGTTATTATTATTATTATTATTATTATTATTTTATTATTATTATTAAATTTGTAATTATTATTATTTCATTGGTGGTTCGACAAGTAAAAAGTGATGGTAAAAAATGTTAAGGATAATATAATCATAGTAAATAATTATATATACTATCAAGTTATTTATACTAAATGCACCAAATACTTGATAGTATAAGAGCTTATCAGCTTGTTTATACTATCAGACCTTATCCTATTATCTTATACTATCATACTTTATACTATCAGGTGTATCAAACGCAGTATAAGAAAATACCTCTATCTTTGTCTCAACACACTTTAGGAAGCATATATGAAAGATCCCAGCTGGTAGGGAACTCCATTTCAACAAGATAAAAATCTTGTGAAATGTTGGATTGGGTGCTTAAGCGCCAGCTACGCAGCGCTCAAGCGCTAGCTTGACAGATAAAATGCTCTATTCTTCCTATCTTCAGCGCTCAGGCACTCATCCTCAACGCTCAAGCACTCGTCCAACGCTCCAACACTGGCGCTCTACGCCTCGCTTGCTGCTGCCCTCTTTTTGGTCAATGGGCGCTTGGGTGCCCACTCTCCAACACTCAAGCGTTGGTTGCCCAGAAATTCTGCAAAATGCAGAATTCTACATAATTGGTTACCAAACCAATTTCAATCCTTTAAACATGGTTTCTAAGTGATTTTTAGACACTAAAATGATCTCTAATCACACTAAAACCTTCATACAAGTTCTCTAATCACTCAACCTCATGATCAAAACACATGTATGCTAACCTTTCCTCATAAAAACTCATACTTCACCAACTCAAGATCATGGGTTTCCATGGATGTTCATATGCTCTACATCACTAACAAGCATGTCTCAACTCATTACAAGTCCTAACTCATGTTCCTAATGAGTTCTACCAACTCAAAACTCATTATAAACATCTCAAAACCCATTTTTCTAACCTAACTTACATGCATCATACATGAAGAAAGGAGTAGAAAAATGAAGGAACAAACACCCCTACCTCTTGCTCTTGAAGATAATCAAGCTTTGGCTATGGAAAATCCTGACTTGCCTTCCTTTTTCCCTTCCTTTCTTCCCTTCTTCCTTCTTTCTCTTCTTTTTTTCCTCTATTTTCTCCCCTATTTTCTGCTTCCAGGTGTGAGAAATGGAGAGGAGAAGCCAAATTTGAGTTCTTATAAGATTTTTCCAAAGTTTGCTAAAACTTTATACCTCTTAGGAATACCTTAAAGTCACAGATTCACGTTCCCTAACTTCCTTAGGTCTTAGAATAAATCCTAAGATTCATCCAATTCCTAACTCATCATTTTCATAAACTTTCATATATCTACTAAGTCAATCTGGTATTAAAACACTCACTCAGTATGATTAAAAATATCAAACGAACTCAGTTTACCTTGAAACTTTAACTACATAATCATCCTCATATTTGTAACTTAGAAATAAATTATCCATATTTATTTCCTTCATCTAAATAATTTATACTATTATTTGATTCATTTTAGGTTACTTTTCACCTTTTGTGTTGCAGCAAAGTGCCTAAACTAACTTAGTTTATCACAAAATTACATAAGCCTAACATGTTATCGACGGTGTTACAGAAGAGATTTTTTTGCTCAACTGACCTGCTCAAAAGTGAGTTGAGTTGGTCGAACTCGTGGGTCTGAAATGTCTTTTTTTTTTAAAAAAAAAAAGAAAAAAAAGTCAAAATACAAAATCTAAGAAATTAACGTCATAAATCTCAATTTCAAATATAATAGGTTTCAATCTAACAAATTAACACCATAAGTCTCAACCGACCTTACTCAAACATAATAGATCTCAATTTCAAATAAACTAAACGTCATAAGTCAATAAGTGCATAACAAATTAACAACTAACAAGTCTTACTAAGTCTGGAATAAACTAAATAAAGTTAGTCATAATTCAAATAACAAATTAGTCTAACCAATCGAAGTCAGTGTCATTATGCATGTCATATGTATTAACATAATTACTGACTTCACTATATTTTTTTAATATATTTATCATCTAAATGACTTTTTATGTTAAAAAAAAAAGTGTGAGTGAGTCAGGTTTGTACGGGTTGGACGTGTTCTAACTCGCTACTCGATTCACACATTACAGGTTGAAGTATTTTTTAACCTAACCCAACCTATGAATCTAACTCAATCTACATTGTATGGGTTGAGTTACGTCAAAACTCGCGAATTCGCAGATTAATTCGACAAATTGGACACCCTTAGACATGAGGATTAGATGGTATAGCCCAACGACCCCAGCCTACTAGCTAGGGATGTCAAAACGGGTTAGCCCAGTCCATTCGGGTTGACCCATCTTAGGTTGGACCATTTTTGGCCGACCTAGATCAGAACATGTTACTTTTGGACTAGTATTTTGTTGGCTCAACTTGACCTGTCATGACTTAATATAATGTTATTAATGCAGGCTGATTCGGTCTGTTCGGGTTTGACCCATTCAGGTCTTTTTTAATTTTTTGTTCATTTTTACTAATTTAACCTATTTATTTTATCGAACTATTTGAACCGACTCATCAAACTTGACTCATTTTGACGGTTATATCACTAGCCACCATCATACAAGTTTGTGCTTGGTACAAATTTGGACCGATGTGCTACGAATTCAAAATTAATGCTGAGTGCTGTGAATGCCCACGCTACAAGGTGATCGATATGGTGTTTACCAAAAAAAAACAGAAAGGTCATCCATACGGAAATCAGGCTCGCCTCATTGCCACGTGGATGGATAAAGAGACAGTCTTCTTATTATTAAACAATTTAAAAAACAAATTATAAAAGTGGATAAGATCATGTTATATGAAATATCCATAGTGTTGTAAGGCAAGAGGAAAAAGGAGTATATCACCGTAACATATATTTTCTTTGAAATAGTAGATCTCAAAGGCAAACCATTACCCTTTATAGTGATATATAACGGACATTCATGTTTCTATTTACAATTCATTTGAATGAAAAATACTAATAGCTTGTCGGTGGTCTGTAATGGTAAAATCTATTGACTAGAGGATGCATGAGGAAAATGGGAAGGAAGTGGCTTGATGTCCCTACTTCGCATGAAACTCAAAAACTGATCAGGTAGTTCTTCCAAAAGTGCTTGCACAACAGAGATCTGCCCGCCTGTCAAAAACACATGGAAGGGGGTGCGGTTCGTTTCAAGGAATTGGAATGAATTAAAAATGGAAGGGGCAAAAAACAGTGTAACGAATAGAACGACTAAACAAGTTCAGAAGCGAATGGTACTTACTTTGTACTTCTCTCATAGGGACAAACTGCACTATATCTCGTGTAGCTACACGACCAGTAGAACTCTCTAACCGACGCCCATTATCAGCATCCAGTACCTGCAAGCCAACAAGTACATGTTATTCTCTCTAGGAATTGGTTATTATCTACCTCTGAATATTATGAAAATAAAGCATTGCTATGCTACTAAATAATTAATGGAGTATAAGGAAAATTTTGGACAAGGATAAGTAGGTAGACCTCCATGCTCGTGAAATCAGCACTTCCAACCCCAACTATAAGAATCGATATGGGAAGGTCAGATGCTTTCACTAGGGCATCTATTGATTCTTGAAGATCCGTAACAACTCCATCCTATGAAAAGATGGACATTTGATTGGTCATTCATAGTCATACTACAAAAAACAGTCATGCACGAGAAAACAACATAACCTATTCAATGAATTGATTATTTTCTCACCGTTATGATAAGCAATACATAGTACTTGGTGCTGTTATGTGATGAAAGGGACTGGGCAGCCATTTGTGCAGCCATGTTGATAACTGGGCCAAATAAAGTGGGTCCTGCTAGAGTGACATTGCGTAAAGCACTAGCATAAGCATCCATTATGCCTTCAACTCCTACAACCTAAAACAAAGGAAAACTAGTTCTTAATTCTTTTAAAGAAGGTGAGTATTGGACGCAATGTAAAATACGAATCATATATCATGGAGGTACACAGTATTGTTGCTCATCATAGTAACTATTAAGTGATTCACTTGAATCTGCTTTATCAAATAAGCATATAAGCAAGCAGGGAAGTGGCCTGTCTTCTAGGAAATGCTGATGACAACAAAGAAAAGGGAACGAGTAAGATTTTCGCCTAAAAGTACAACAGCTAGTTCATGATAAATGCATAAGAGGGCAAGAGTCCTTCCCTGAACTGTACGTACGTATAATAAAATTAATGGAGTATATATTATTCGCAGTTCTCTTTTATCACCTCTAGTCAAAGTCTAAATCAGCCATTAGGGAAGTTGACACTGATAAATCCAGAGAGGTAGTGTGGAACTCATAAATTGGCAGTTGAATCTCTCTAATTATATTTCTGTTTTGTTTCTAAATTCAAGGACTGACTCTCAAATTTACAAATAAGAAAACATGGAGTCAAGGACTAGTAATAGAACTTATGCTTGATAGAAATGTTATTATCATTAGAGTTGATGAATGAGGTGAAGCTCAGTTCATTAAAGAAAAATGACAATTAAGAATAGTTTTCTACCTTTTCAAGAATAGGCTAGCATCATAACTGCACAACTGTCTACCATCTCTAGTGGTGAATAAAGAAAGAGCCATTGTACCAAAAAAAAACAAAAAAACAAAATTTCTCACCTCAGAGCCACCTGGACTCCCATTCAGATTAAAACAGTGGGATACGGTACCACCATATATCTTTCCTCCAAAGCCCCAAGCAGGAAACCGCCTATCAGAGTCATAGAACTGAATAACTTCCCCAACCTCCATTATAGCCTACAAATAATTACTTTGTTGATTAGGCAAGACAATGGAACGGATCAGATAATGTCACCCTATTATTGAAGTTAGTCAGTACCAAAAAGAAGTTTAAAATATTGGGTCTTGATTTTATACAAATACCAGACATAATACAGGATCATAAGCTGTAAAACCTTGAACGTGATTGATTTTATTGTGCTTCGCAAGTTAATGATTCAGAAGTTCAGAATCTTTCATCGTCAAGAAGTATCAAGCTTACCTTTTGGTATGAATTTAACCGACCAGACGCATCAATGTAATGCAAAGAATCTTCATGATAAGGATTTCCATTTGAAGCTGGACAAATTTTGAAGCCACTTAGCAAACTAGATGAAATTAGTAATGACCTTCACTAATAGAACAATTGTTACCTACCAGTGAAATCTACAGCAACCATGAAGTTCAGTTCAAATCCACCAGATATGTAGTCAATAAAACTGAACTGTTCTTTTTCACGATATTGGTCCACAAACAGTTGACCCTTCAGAACCTATATGGAAGAAATTCTAAAAAGTGTGAGGTTAAGCAGAGGAGTAGAGCCTAAATGAAATTCTATTGCATGGGTCAATAAACAACTTCTTTTGTCTGTGGCGTGTGGATGGTACGAAAAAAATTTGCGCCTGTTCTCTCTTTGTTAAGCTTTTCAAGTTCTGCTAATGACTTCTGCAGTTTACTGATGGCAAAAAAATTGATATCAATATATTTTGCTTCTATGAACTAGAAAATGAAACCTAAAAAAGTGTAGGACGAACAAAAAAAAAACCAATAATTTCATAATTACCCAACAAGTACATGATTGCCACTACTATTGAAATCAAAACACTCGATAACCAGTGGATTATCCTGCATAGAAGTTAAAAATTTTGAAAGCTAGATAAATATCTTGCAACATAAGTAAGTAATCCATGATTTACATCAAATGTTAAGACCAGAGATGACAGGCTTACTTTACTTCCAAACTGCTGGGAACTAAGGCAAACTGGTTTCCATATTGGATTTAAATTGTTATTAATAACTTCAGTCTTGCAAATAGGAACAGATCCTCCACTCTCAACTATTCTTGATATTCTTATAAAAGGATCCTACAAGCAATCGGAAGATGAGAAATTTTAGGAATGCCAAACAAACAAAAATAAATATGCATTTAAATAGGGAACATGTAGCTGGGCAATGAATAAGTACAGTTTTAGAAAAAATGTCCTTGTTATCCAAGTGAGAACAACGGAAGATCATCTCAACAGCAGTCCTTGAAGTAACAGTCTCCTCAGCATGAACAGTAAGTGCCCCTAGGTTTCTTAAACCACCATGCCCGCTTTTGTTTTGAAGCCTTAAGGTTAAGCTCCGGCTTTGTTTAGTCACTATCTGCCACACAGGAGACAGGTGCACACACACACAAAAGACACCAGTTTCAAAAAATGTCCATAATCTCAATGCAATAGAATAGAATTAGCAGGCAGCACTAATTAATGTGATTTAATAATGGGAAGAGCTAAAGGCAAGTTTTCTTTGCAACATTAAGTTCAATACAAAGTTGCACATTATAGAGGCAGCAAACTACGTAAAGGGAAGAGAAAAAAGTTGACCAAAAAAAAAGAACAATTCATGGTTTAACTCTTGGGGTTCGGACTGGAATCATGGGACACCCACTTAGTGATAAGTGCGTGACCACGGAATCAAAGCCCTGATGACAATTTCTCAATTGTGTGTACTGATAGTTTTTCATTATAAAAAAAAAAAAAAAAAAGAGAGAGAGTAAAATAGTGGACATATTACACCAAATTAACATGGTTATCATCAAAGAATGTAAGTGAATACAAGGAAACTGACCTCTGATAAAGTGCAACTGGCCAGTCCAAGAAATTCTTGATCCTTCAGTTTTAGTGTCTGCAAGAACAAAAAAATAAAATCTTTTCTTAGTTTTATCATAACCATTGACAATTCGGTAAGAGAAAGTGAGAATATAAATTTGAAGGAACATCAGAAAAACAAAAGCTCATATCTAAACTTTTCATGTCTCGTTTTTTTTCTTATCACCATCTTAATCAGTTACTCCCTTAGGTCTCATTATGCCATATCTACATTATAAAAATCTGCCATAAATTTATTTCTTTTATCACACAGGTTTATATATAATTATAAAACTTGAGAGGAACTGGACAGGTATTAGTTTCAAATCTAACCGAGTGGACGAAAACATATGATTTAAATAATTTATCACCAATGAACATAATTTCCTTTTGCTTATAATTGGCATGATTGACAAGCATATTAACTTTTTTACTTGTAAACCTCCGAATAAATAAACTAATTGTCCAATTTAAGCAATTCAAAAGTATAACATGGAAGGCTTTAAGTTTTCTATTATCAACCTTAGTCCTTGTATACCTCTTTATGAAGGTGTATAAAGAATTAGCTACTCATTTAATATTGTACAAGTGTATGATTTAGTGATTTTGTGAAACCATTACATATATATGTAGATAACAGTTCTTATTACAAACTAAAATACCCTAAAGCTGAAGAATTTTCTTTTTGATAAATTTTGTAGGCTACAAGTTGGCCGTCTTTTTTAACTCAGTTGAAAATTATCACTGTAAAATCCTGATTGAGCAAACAATACAGGGAGAATTCATGCTTCAGTTAAGCATAAAATGTTAAAAGGAAGAGTTATTATGATTTACACACACCTTAGTGGGAACGCTATGATATTTTGTATCAATGTCATACACATGAAATCTGGAAGAAAAGCAAAATAAGAGAGAGGGAGTTATAAATCAATAATTCAAATCAGAAAGAAGGCTCATTGCATATAGTGAACATATTTTATCTAGGAATAGGCACAGGACAGATCAAGGATAGCTTACTCTAGTGGTTGCACAGCCTCGAACTGAAATGCAACAGTAATTTTCTCTATCCACTCTGGATTCAAACAATTCATTATCACTTCTGTGCGACCTAATTCTTCCAATTTTCCATCTCTTTTCTTTGAATACACAACAACCATGGGATCACTCTGAAATAAAATTAAAAAAAAAAGAGAAAAAGGATTTAAGCTAAACTATGCTAATAAAAGCCGATTTTGAATAACGTGCAAGTACCAAAGATTGCTTCCACGAAGATATCGAAACTTTCAAATAGGTTGCCACCAGCAAAAGATTAATTTTTTCAATGTTAATAAGAATAAATATTATTTGTAAATAAAGTTGTTAAACTTGACATTTACATGAATTTGTGGAGGAACTGTGGCTCCACTCATAAACTTTTATACACAATTTCTACAATCTAAAACAACAACAACAATCAAGACTTTTTTTTATTAAGTGGAGGGTTTTCACAGTCTAAAATTAACTTAAAAGTATATATACTTGATTGTCATCACTTGCAATGATTAATAGTCTAAACGAAATACCTTAAATGCATATTAATAATGTTTACAAGACTTACAAGAATACAATGTTCAAATTCAAAGCAGCAACCATTCAACTACTCAAACACAAACAAAATATAGCAATCCAATTGCCTGTTTAAATAGAACAATGGACACTTGAATTTGCGGTTTACAAGTTTACAATGAGTTTATCAAAAGATAATTTGTTTGCAAGTTGACTCGATTATCTTATCTGGATTAACAAGTCAACATGTGAGTTTGACAACAATGTTTGTGAATATTAGGGTGGTGCTATTGTAGTGGGCATTATTATTATTTTTTTTTATGTGCATCCACTACTCATGAGCCTTAGGATTGTTACTAACAAGATATGGATAAGAGACGGGAGAATGGTGATTCCTTTTCCTAGCATCAGAGGTAAGGATATATATTAAGACAAATGGAAAGATTGCTCATGAAGAAAAAGAAAGGTCACAGATAAATAAACAAAAAATATAAAAAATTAAGAAACAAATTAAAAGAAAATGGCAACCATTTCGGATCATTGTATGATATATGCCCCTTATCTAGAAGAAAATATACCTTTGATGCAATGTCCAGATCAAGTAGGTTAGACGCTGAAAGAGATAACTGCAGCACAAGATTAGAAGACCATAAATATTTGTCCACCTTGTCCAAGTTTCAACAATAACCAATAGCATATATGAAAAAAAAAAAAGTGAACAGCAAATACATTGGAAGACAGATAAACACTCACAAAATACTAAAACATGCTTTATCAAAGTGGAAAACACAATCATAAAAACAACACTAGAACACATTAATTTTGGTGGAAGAATTGACTCAACTTAGGAAGAGATTTGTTGGTCAGCTTTTCTAGAGCCAATATTTTACAATCATATCATTAAAAAATAAAGCTTGACAGGATGAAACTTGCATTTGCATAATTTGACCCTTTTTTCTATTGATGTTCGATAGTTTATCCCAGTGTTCTAAAAATTAAACCGAAAATTGAACCGATAAGAGTTCTATGTTATGATTCAATTAGTTTAATAGGATAAATTAACGATTAAGTTAGAATTGAACCAAACAACATAATAAAGAATAATTGGATTGAAAATATAACCAATTCATAGTCAGACCAAGTGAACTAATAGGTCTGATCCAACTTTTAAAACGCTATTTTTTCCTTTAGCTTCTATTTGTTTAAGAGATGATGAGATTCCTAATTGATGAGCCTATACATAGGACTAGAGACCAATGTTAAAAAAATCAGACTAAACTAGGCGGTTCGATTAGAAAATTGGTGAACTAGTCATATGTTCAATCCATTTGATCCATAGAACCAACCTGTGAGAGAATTGGTCAAGAATTAGTCAAATTGGTAAAAAAATTAGTAATTAATTGATTTGAATTGATTTTATTTAAAAAAAAATTGAGCCAAATAAGACTTAATGTTTAGTTACAAAAGTTCATATTTAAAAGTCAAGAAAGATATAAGAAGATTTATTTCCTCTTGACTCTTATATAGGTTATATGTTTATTTCACTCCCTACTCTATATGAAATTTGTATGTTTAACCTTATCTTAATTTTTATATATGTTATATACTTGTATGCTTCACTTATTATATAATATGATATTTTAAAGTACTAAGTAACATAATATAAAATATTAGTATATTAGTTTATTACTTAATATATTATATAATATTAAAAATATATATATTTAATTATCACAAATTTGATCTCAATTCAACCTATGTTGAACTAATAAACCATATATTAATATCTTCATCAATTCAATCATCAGTTATGTTTTAAAATAATTGCTAGTGACCAGTGAGTCCACTTTATTAAGTAAATTATCTGGTCCCCATGATATAATAATTAAAATTAATATTTTCAATTTTTTATATCCAACACAATTTTTCATTTCCAAATTTTGCAGACTGTTTATGATAGTCATATCCATAGCTAATGTTTAACAACCAAAAAAAAAAAATGCATAGCTAATGTTGCACTGCATATGATTTGACCCCTTGCTGGTAATAGACTTGAAAGTTGAAACACAAAACGACCTTTTTAGAAGAAAATGTTTTTTTTTACAATTTAAATAAATAATTTTAACATAATTCAGATAAATAGTAAATATTTTTAAAATAAGTGATGATTCTAATTATGTATATATTAATTTTTTTATATTATACATAGTGAATTTAAATTTAAATTCATCACATAAATAATAAAATTATCACTTATTACTTTATTGATCACCACATAATAATCTTTATATAAAATGTGATGAATTATAATTTTAATTCATTATATATAATAAAAAAAATTATCATATAAGTAATTAAAATCACCTAAATTATTTTAAAATTGTCTTTTTTAAATTATACAAATAACATCATTGTTGCTCTAAAGCAGCCAAAATATTATAACCTGAGGTGTTTCTTGAATCCAACGTTGGTAGACGTACAAATACAAGATTTTATAAAAATTTCACAAAACATAAAAGGTGTGATTGAATTTTTTCCATTAATTACTTCACACTCAACTCAAAAATTTAATTCATTCTTATATATGAAGTATAGTTTGTCCACATTATAAAAAACAAACACAAAAACAAAGAAGTGAAGCTTTTGTAGGACTCTTTATTATGCATTTATCATGGTTTTTCTCTTGGAAGTGAGAATGCTTAGTTAATTGAGTCAGGTACTTAGCTGAGCAGGAAAATGTTTTTACATTACAGAACAGAAACTGGATACTTCACAAATGAGATGAAGGCCGTTGATGGGATGTAAAAAAGAAGAAGTTATGATCATAACCCTGTGAAATATCTGTACATGAAATGTCTATGCAAATAGTAGCACTCTTTACATTAATAGGACCTTTCCATATCTTAAGCAGTAAATCGTTAATCAACACGTCAAGGAAAGACTACAAGCCAAATAATTTCCAATCAAACAGTAAACTACCTAAAGAAAAACAGTAACCAGCATATGAGAAATCAAACCAATTTTATGGTGAAAACCTTATCCATGGTGGCATTGTATGATACCAGGCTCTAGACCAAACGTAATAGACTAAAAATAATTTTTATCAAAAAAACAAAAAGCTTGAAATAGTGCTTTTATCAACATAGATAGCCACATCATTTTTCTTGGTGATTAATATTCTCACTGTTTTACTCCGGTTGTAGAAAAAAAGATAGAGATTAATGATCTATAAACAACATTTTACTCATACAAAAGTACACACACGTTATTTTATACTTGTGTTATGTCAAAATTTGTCTGCATAAATTCAGGTTCAATCTACCGATTTTACTCATATGGTATCAGTTGTGTAAACTATAGGAAAAGATATGACAAGCCAATGTCAATGTGTCAATTTCATCAGCTTTAAAAGTTGTAAAGTCTGCTATTAGCACTTTGTTTTAACAAGCAAAAAAGAAAAGAATATAAATCTTGAAGGGAAGAGAGGTATTGGCAACGATTATATAAATCTGAACGTAGGCTTCTATGATTTTCAAATTAAACAATTTTTTTAAAATAAATGTTATCTTCATAAAAGTTTATAGGTGAATTTGTAAATTTTATCATCCCCCAATGTTGATTTTTTTAAAAAAATTTCATGCACCAACTTTGATTTCTAGTATTATATGATATCCAAATTTAACACACGAGAGAATTAATTGATTTCCACTTCTCACTTGTACAACTTTTTTTAAGATCATTCTTGAATTTGTTTGAAAACAAATTATTGCTCTGTTGATCTCTGTTTGAGCCAAATATATAACGAAGAAAGTGTTGGGTTTGACTCAAATTCTATTAAAGATTATTATCGTTAGTTTCTTATTTGTAAAGATATGAAATATTTGTGAAAGTATAAAAGATATAAAAAATATATAAAGATATGTTAAAAATTTGTTAAAAGATTTGAAAAATATGTTAAAAATTTATGAAATATGTATAAGATTTATGAAAGATTTGTTTACAATAGAAAATTAGGAATGATGAGTTACAAATACTTGTATATGAGAATTGATAGTGTTCTGAGAGTGAGAATGAGAGTATGAGAGATATTGTATTGTAAGGCCTGCATGTTAGATTTATTTTGATAATATATTTGACTCTTCTCATCCGTAAATGTAGGCATATTAACCGAACCACGTTAAATTTTGTGCGTGATTTATATGATATTTTTCCTAATTACTAATATTTATTGTATGTTTATGTAAAAGGAGATGTGATATTCCTCAAAGATATTGAGGGGGATGTGATATTTCCTAAAAGATTGAAAGGTGGATATAGTATTACCCCTAACAAGTGGTATCAGAGATGGTTCGAGGATCTAGGCAATGATATGGTCCGTTTGGGCCCTTATGTCGAAAGTTTTCTTAACAATGGATGTCAAGTGACGTGTCTTGTTATGATAGCGGCAAATGTGACAGGTGTGTTGAAAGTCATCGAAAGTCTTTTTGACATGGAGATCAAGCGGTGTTTTTCATATAATTAACAATGATACAAGTACGGAAATTTGATTTGAAGATTTGTTTAGAAGATTTGATAGATTTAAAGATTTGAAAGATTTGTTCATTGATGATGGAATTTGGGCCAAAGTAGAAATTGTTAGGTTTGACCTAAATTCTATTAAAGATTGTTATCTCTAGTTTTCTATTTTGTGAATATATGAAAGATATGAAGAAATATATAATGATATGTTAAAGATTTGTTAAAAGATTTAAAAAATATGATAGAGATTTATGAGATATGTATAAGATTTGTGAAAGATTTGTTTACAATAAGAAACTAGGAAAGAATGTTATAAATACTTGTATTTGAGAATTGATAGTGTTATAAGAGTGAGAATGAGAGTCTGAGAGAGATTGTTTTGTAAGGCCTAGAAGTTAGATTTGTTTTGATAATAGATTTGACTATTCTCATCGGTGGATGTAACGATATTAGCCGAATTACGTTAAACTTTGTGCGTGATTTGTGTGATACTTTTTTTAATTACTAATATTTATTGTGTACTTGTGTTAAAGAAAATATAATATTTCTAAAAAAAATATTAACAAAAATGTGATATTTCTAAAAAGATTACAAAGAGATGCAGTATTACTCAAAGAGAAAACAATGCTTCAAACGTAACCAAACAAGGTTGAAGTTGTGATTGCTTTTCCTTGTTCGGTTAATTAGTTGAAACAACCTCAAACACACAAAACCAGGAGAGCAGTACGGATCTTGAAAACGGGTCTATGCTGATCTAGAAAAAAGCAGAAAAAAAATTGACTGCAACATCCAAATAATAAATAAATAATACGTTGGATTTGAGTGTCCGGCACTACGGACTAGAGAATACAGAATAAAGAATCAATCTTGTGTCTACACTGGAAAAGACATAAAGAGGGGAAAAAAATAATGAAAGAAACGTTTTAATTTAAAAATTGAATGGATGTAATGATGTATTGATGCCTTTTTTTGTAATTATATAATATAGAATAATTTTTTTCCTTAATTTTTTAACTTTACATTGGAGGTGCAAACATCTAATGAGGGAAAGAGAAAAAATGAATCTGGTAAACAATCAAACTTACAGTGTGTTTGGTTTTTTATTTAGAGAGTTCCAAATCACTTTGTTTGGAAAGCCTTAAACTAAAGTTTGAGTAAAAGCTTGTCTCTTGTAGCTTTGGCCCGAATCATAATTTTAGAGTTTCAAAGACAAATCAAACACACAATTAAAAATTTAAAATATTAATATTAAGATCAGGGTTTTAATTTATGATTTTAAAAGTTACATTATGAAGTATTTGTATTTCTTTGTGTGGGGTAAAAGAAGAGAAACAAAAAAGAGGATCAAGTTGAAGGTGAATAGTGATTGAGTGATAGAAAATTGTACCTCGACTTGGGTGAACATTGGCTGAAAACCTTGAGCCGCGTAGAAGTAGTGGACGGCGTCGTTGTGGCCGCCATTGCCATTGGCTTGGTGTTGATGGAACCCTCCCACAGCCTGTTTGCCTCCTTCCAAATCTGAGAAACACCCACCCATAATGCCTCCTTCCTTCAAACACTTCAATCTCTCTCTCTCTCTCTCTTGCTTTTTTTCTTTTTTTTATTTACTCTTCTCTCTCTCTCTCTCTCTCTCTCTCTTTGCAAAGGAACTGCAAAGCCCTAATTTGGCTTCCAATGGAACAGTGAGTGAGCGATCAGTGCTTCTGTGATTTTGTATATTATTATTCAAATGCAATAATAATAACGTTTTTTATTCGCGTCGCGAATTGCAAAATCCGAAATCGCAGTTAGCTATACCAAATACCAAACCAAAATGCTGCCTTCCTGTTCGTTCGTTCCATCTCCCTTGGATTTCAGGTTTGGAGCTGCTTTTATAACTTAACACAACGCGTGTTTGTTCTTGTTTTAGTTCTTATCCCTCTAAACCGAAGAAACATGGAAGCTGCGTAACTAATCAAAATCAATATTATTAATTAATTATTATTTTTAATATCATTCAAATCCATATTGATTACATTCTATTTATGGGAAGCATTGGAGACAGGAAAAGAGGTAAGAAGATTGAAAAGATTATATACTTTGGGTATATATGAATAAAAAATGATTTAGAAAATAAAAAGAAAAAGCTGAATCCTACTCATTAATTGCTCCCTTGCGTGGATTGAATATATCATATATGTATAGGAAAAAACAAGGAAAAAGTAGAGTTTCAGCTAGAGAAATAACCCCTGAAATTGAATTGTAGTAGTTTTGTTTGAATTTGACACGTTCTATGACCGAGTTTGGTCCATCCCAAGTCACAGCAAAACCCTTCCAATGGGCAAGAAGATCTTCACTAAATTATTTTATTTTATTTTATTTTTACCCAGATTGAGTATATCATTCATTTTTTTGTTGGCACTTGACAACTCACAAGGAATGACCCAGAAACTTTAGAACCAATTCGTTTGCCTAAATGTACTACAATTTGTTTTATTAACCTAAACAACAAACGTTTGTATATAGAGTTGATGTATATTATTAGCAATTGATTAATGAAAATATTAACATGGATCAAACGGATTTAAATTTGACTTTCTTTATCAACGGAATTTATAGTTGTTTATGACTATGTAAATTCACCCTTCTAATCACGTCAACGAAAAATAAATCACCCTTCTAATGGGCACTAAATTATTTTAATGTTATCTACGTTGAGTAAATCATTTTGATTTTTCGTTGATATACACTCACAAGAAAATGAGCCAGAAACTACTGAGACAATATCATCGTTTGTTTGCCTAAGAAATGTATATACTACAATCTGTTTTCTTCGCGTAAACAACAAACATATATGTGTGTGTGTATAGGGAGAGTATAAACTCAGCAACAAATAATAAATTAATCACATTGGAGAGTTGATGCATATTATTAGCCATTGATTAATTAGGTTGACAAGTCTTTTATCCAAAATTGAACTTGGATCAAATGGATTTAAATTTGACTTTCTTTGTCAATGGAATTTATAAAGTTGTTTATGTTTTCATTTTGACACGTTGAGTTGTTTGACATAAGAAATGCCAGAAGGTTTAATATAACCAGCAATCCTAGCAGTGAGAAAAACAGCAAAAGCTTTTCCGATTCATTATCTTGTTCTTTTATATTAGTAGCTTGAAAACGTTCATTCAATCTAAAGTAGAAAGCTTTTATCAATTAACGATGTGGAGGTCGCTCACAATTTTAATAGCTCTGAAATGGATAGGCAGTTTCTCACCCCATAATATATACAAGAAAAGATGAGCGGGTTCACTATATTTTATAAATATAAAAAAGATTCCCAGCTAAAGATAAATATTGAAAGCTTGAGCTTAGAAACGCAAGAGCTTTAAGAATGAAAGGGGTTTGACAAGTGATAAATAAACATGTGATATGTGTACAGTAAAATGATTCCAAATCCAAATCTCAATTATATTAATTTTTTAAAGTTAAGTTATAAAGAATATTTTTGTGAATTATTTAATTTTAGCATAAATGACTTGTTGTCTTTAATTAAATTAGAGAAGTAAATTAATCGAGGTTTATACAAACTAATCCAGACACTATTACAATAAAAATAAATAAATAAATAATGTGAACTTCATACGAAATTCAAATGATGACTAAACAAAACTCCAGCAAGACCGTTTCTTTTATTTGTTTTAATATTGAAGTCATTAATTACGCATATAGAATGGTCGTTGTGGAACATATAATACAATAGCAAAATAATGAAATATATATCATCAGATTTACAACGAAAGGCAGCCAACATGAGCATGAGCAAATGGTGGGTCTCAGGGTCTGTGTATAATGCTCTGGATAAGCATATAAAATGCAAGTCCATGCAGAATTAGCTTCCTGGACTTCTGTTATGAAACTACAAGGTTGACCCCCTTGGGGTTGTCTACGGAATATTAGGCATATAATATTCAAATCACTTGGAAAAATGATCTGTTTCTGGTGACAGAACACGGTGCAATACAAAGTATATCAAAGTGGTCCACCAAACAAAGTCCAGGTCCAAAAAGAAAAAAAGAAAAAAAAATGAATTAAAAGTTCTCCTCCTAGCAGAGATGACATAGTTGATGCAATATGGGTGATGTATAGTTTGAGGATTTTATTGTTAATAGCTTAACAATACATATTTTTTATATTAAAATTAGGTTTTGCTACATCTTAACACAAATTAATTTGAATAATTTGATGATATTATTAATATTTTATTTGACATGAATAAATTATTAAATAAATAAGACAATCGTGTTTTTTCATTAATGTTTGTTTGCTTTCTACGTGGAGAAAAGCACATCAAAGGGAAGATTCAACCAATTGTTAAGCACCAAGATTATAAAGAATTACTAGATGATGGTTTGATATTTATAGGATGCTAGGTTCCAATAAATTGAAGAGGCGCCAATGACCCATTTTCTTTTGGACTCACAATTGTAATGGGTACGTAATAGAGCCCAAACTACTATAATTGGGCTGCACTGCAGCGCGGAAGAAACAAAAAAAAAAAATACGATGCTCGTGCAACATAATATAAAAAGGAAAAAAATAATCTTATATTCTTTTTTAGAGGTGTATTACTATTATTTATATTTTTTATAAAAAATGTGATTGAATGAAAAAAAGTAATAAAAAAAATATGTATAATAAATAATATTAAATAAAATATAAAAAATATAAATATATTATTTAATGTAAAAATATAAAATTGATATAAAAAAGTAAGGGTATAAGTGGGTGGTTTAGTTTGGATTTTGAAAAAAAATAAATCTGAACCAATCAAAATCAATTAGTTCGGTTTGGTTTGATTTGATTTTCTTGTGTTTTGATAGCCAAATCTGATCCGAACCGAACCAAACATCTATAGTTTGGTTTCGTTCGGGTGATCGGGTTGATTATTATTTTTTTAACATAAAAATTAGTTAAACAACTATACATATAATACAGAAAAGTACACATAATATATTTAAAATTTTAAATAATATTAGAACATAGACTAACATTTGCTCTTCCATCAGATAATGAACATTCAATTTCAACTTGAGTCACACGATCATTGTTCTTTGAGATTTCCTATTTATATCAAATCTAAAATGCTAAAATAGTAAGAAAAAAAACTTTCTAGTAGACGATAGAAAAATAGAACTATTAGTTTATATTCCTTAATAAATACTTGTTTATATAATCACATAACTTTTTATTTATTGACATCTATAAATATTTTCAAAACTAATATAACACCCAAAGCAAAATATCTAATAAAATTAATGTAATTCAATTTCTATAAATGTATCATACTAACAGGATAATAATTAATAAAAAATCTTAGTAAATAAAATGAAAACATATATGTCTAATTTTTTTTACGTGTAATAGTGATTTGATTCTGGTGGTTTTTCGAATTTAAAATTCTTAATTCAAGAATCGAACTAATTAAGTTTTCATTAATTCAAATTTTATCTAAACCAATCAAAATATATAAAGCTAATCAAATTAACTTAATTAGTTTAATTTAGATTGATTGAATTCATCAGGTTATCCGAACTAATTTAGACAACTATAAAAAAAATTAAAAAGTGAGAACAGGGAGGCCGCACAAAAAGAAATAAAAGAAAGAAAGTGGTTAGAAGTGCACGCGGCACGAGGTCTTTGAAAATTAAAAAGAATTGCAGCAGAGGGCGCATAGAGAGAGAGAAAAAAAAAGAGAAATAGAAGAGCACGCGGATCCCAAAAAGAGGAAAATTACCAATTTTAATTTTTAGTTTAGGATTTTTTATTTATTTAATTTTCTATTTTATTTATTTTATTTGTTTGACCTTAGTGTTTGTATTTTTATTTTTATTATTTTTAGATTTTGGTGACAGAATTGAAGAAAGTCAATTCTACTTGAACGCGTGACTTCAAGTATTTTTGTTTTAACTCTTATTCTTATTAGTTTAATATTTTATCTGAGTTATGTTTGATAGACGTTTATTATCATTAGATTTAAAAGAGTATAACTCATAAACAGAGGGTACACTTAAGGTACAAAACTAAATTGTACTCATTGATACTAATATGACAAATAATAATCAAGCACTGAGAAAATATTTTACTCTAAATACATATGATTTTCCTGCTTGTGTTCGTTTGCCTGAGATTGAGGCTAACTATTTTGAAATTAAGCTTAGTGTAATTCAAATGTTATCAACATTTTATGAGCTTGAGTCTAAAAATCCTTATAAGCATCTAGATGCTTTCTTAGAGGTATGTTCCACTTTTAAAATCCATAATATTAATAATGATGCAATTCGTCTGTCTTTTCCCTTTTTCTTTAAAGGATAAGACGAAAGATTAGTTTTTTACATGTGATAACATTGCCACTTGAGATAGATTATTTGGAGAATTCTTAAAGAAATATTTCTTAATTGGTAAACTAACTGCAATGAGACGTGTTATCACTACTTTTTCTCAAGTTAATAATGAACAATTTCATGAGAATTAGAAAAGATTTAAAGATCTTTTGCGTTGTTGTCCACACCATGAAGTTCCTAAATGGCAACAAGTGCAAAACTTTTATTTTGAATTGAATGAACGCAACTAGTAGATGGTTGACGCGTCATGTGTGGATATTTTCTTGCACAACTCCAAATGAGACATAGGAGTTATTTGAGCACTTAAGTGAGAATTCATAATTGCATGTCTTATCCTCACAACTAGATATATCAAGACAATTAGGAAATAAATGGAAAATTTATGAGATTTCACACACATCTGATTTGACAATTAAGGTAGAATCTCTATCTAAAAAAATGAATCAGGTGGATGCATTATTTAAGAAGATGGGTCAATTGATATATTTGAATAAAAAATATGTTAATTCTTCTAATGTGCATAATGTGTGTACCATTTGTTTTAAAATTTCTCATACGTCATATGATTGTCTTGTTGTTTCATAATTTTATGAATTTTCACTAGAACAGACTAATATTGCCCAAGGATTTCCTTCACAAAACAACTCATATTCTAACACTTACAATCCTGGTTAGAGGAACAATCATAACTTTTCTTAGAAGCAATAAGGTGTTGAAGTACAATAAGGGTAACGACTTAATCAAGTGGGTCGAATTGGTATAACACCACCCCCTGACTTTCAACCACAATAGTATGTATCTAACTCATCTCAAGCATCAAGCAGTAGTTTCAACTTTAACTCTTATATTCTTACCACAAACAGTGCACATACCTCTTTTCACATTTCTCTTAATATCATTTATCATACATATTCTTTCCTATTCACTTTTTCTTACTTAATCAACACCATTGAAAAGGGTGTTAATAGTTCCTATACCCCTTTTAGGGGTGTAAGATGATCATTTTTCTTTCAACTTAGAGGACAAAACAAATAAGGTATTATCTTGTGTGACAAATTTAGACTATAGGATGTAATTCATGAAATCTAAGATGCTATTTTTAGACTCTCACACTCAATCCATAACAAAGTTAGAGATTCAAATTGGATAACTAGCCATTGCTATAAGAAGTAAAGAGGAAAATAAGTTTCTAAGTCACCCTATAGAAAACTCAAGAGATCAAATTCATGAGCAAGTTAAGGTTGTAATAATTATTAAGAATGAGAAAGAGATTGACAATGAGATAAATGAGAAGAAAGTACATAGTGATAGAAATGAGGATAATCATAAATAAATAAATAATGTCAACCTCATACGAAATTCATATGAGGACTAAACAAAACTCCAGCAAGACCGTTTCTTTTATTTGGTTTAATATTGAAGTCATTAATTACGCATATAGAATGGTGGTTGTGGAGCATATAATACAATGGCAAAATAATGAAAAATATATTATCAGATTTACTACGAAAGGCAGCCAACATGAGCATGAGCAAATGGTGGGTCTCAGGGTCTGTGTATAATGCTCTGGATAAGCATAAAAAATACAAGTCCATGCAGAATTAGCTTCCTGGACTTCTGTTATGAAACTACAAGGTTGACACCTTGGGGTTGTCTACGGAATATTAGGCACATAATATTCAAATCACTTGGAAAAATGATCTGTTTCTGGTGACAGAACTCGATGCAATACAATTACAAAGTATATCAAAGTGGTCCACCAAACAAAGTCCAGGTCCAAAAAAAAAATAAAGAAATAAAAGAAAGAAAAAAAAATTCTCCTCCTGCTGAGATGACATAGCTGATGCAATATGGGTGACGTATAGTTTGATGTAGGGTTGCACACAGGTCGGGTTAGTTCGGGTTTTGGGAAAAAAAATTATCCAAACCAAACAATTGAGATCGGGTCAGGTCGGGTCGATTTTGTGCAAAAAAATCGGGTAACCCGAACCGAACCAACCCGATTACAATCGGGTCGGGTCGGGTAACAAATTATCTGTTTGATTAGAAACATAGGCTGTGATTGATCCAGAACAAAAGTGGGGTTATTGGTTGGGGGCTTTTTGCCCAAAACTATTTTTACTTAGTTTCTTTTCTGGAAGGCTTCCTGATATTTGCCTTTGGTGTCTAAATGTCTCCTACAATAGCTTTTCTGGTACTCTTCCTGATACGAGATCTACCTGCTGCTGCATTTGCTGGTAACCCTGAGCTTTGCATTAACAATAACAAGTGTCATGCAAGTGAAAATCGCCAAAGCTTTAAGTCAGTAAGAAATATAATTATCTACACATTCATTGGGGTTATTTTAACTTCCATTTTTGTAACTTTGGGAGTAATTTTAGCTCTCAGAATTCAAAGGACTACTTTTGGGAGGAATTTTGATGAAGGTGGAGACATGGAATGGGCTTTCACAGTCAAAACCAAAGGGGAAAATAACAGTATAATACCAATAATATGTAGTAAAAAAAAAAGAATGAATAAGGGTGAAGGAAACGAAGAGAATGAATAAAACAAAAGCAAAGCAAATTTCTACTTCTTGAGTCTTGACCCCTTCCAATGAGAATACATTCTCCACATTGTATTATCAAATACATTAACAAAGCTTAAAGAAAACTGCAATTCTAAATTCTAATCCTTTGGGTCTCATCTCGTGCAAGCAAACCAGTGTGGTCTTTGGGTGGGTGGGGTTGAAATTTGAAATTGGAAAACAGAGGACTCTACACACCTCCCCATAGTCTATAAGTCCATTCCCTCTTTTCTCCTACCCTTACAAATATGACATCTTGTCCCCTAAACATCAAACCCTTCTAACTGTCCAAATTATTCAAATGAATATGTACAAATATTAAAGAAACCAGAAAGCCATTGAAATTTGCATGCCCCACCCTCACCTTATGTATTTTGGATAGAAATCAAGGGTTTGCAATCTTATTCTTTTGCCATAATAAAGCCACAACTATCAGCCATTTTCTAAGCAAACAATAATATGTTTGAGCAAACTATCTACTAATTATTTCACTAAACCAAATTCAGCTTCAGCTTCCCACTACCGGGCTACAAGCTAAAAATTTGAGCATATAAAAATATGTTTAAATTGACTATTTTCTCCCAGAACTAGAAGCAACATTCATACACATGCTACAATTTAATTTCAGAGTTTAACTATTTCATTTAGACAAACGTGATACAAAATTACAAACCGAAGCAATAAGCATGACCATACACTAACTCAATTGTCAATTGTAATCTAAATCCTCCATAACATATTCACAAATCAAGTCTTACAGTCAAACAAAAACCAGGTGGCATTCCAACTGGATCCTCCAAAACAAGTCAATCCTTCTGGCCCTTCCTGCAACATGATAAATAAATTGTTATATAATCATTGGTGATTTTAACTTGTATTGACATACACAAAAATACAAGAAGCCAAGAACATTTAAAATATATGATCTTACCTTACCTCATCCTCTTGCTCCTAAAATCACTAGCAACCTCAAGTTCTTGAAGTCCAGAAACTCCTGACATTTCTAATAATACAATAAAAGAATACAACATATAATTAAAAATATCAAATGAATGAAATGATAAACTATATGTAAAATAAAAAAGTTAAAAATTAAAAATTAAAAATGATTGTTGTATACCTTATTCAACTTGCTCAATCTCCTCTAGTTGACTTCGTAGATCATCCACCTTTTTAGGAGGCCTCAACCAATTTTGGATACAAATTAAGGCCTCCACTGTGGTGGGATTCAAAGAACTACGGAATGCATCAAGGATACGACCTCCGGTGCTAAAAACAGACTCAGATGACACTGTAAACATCGAAATGGCCAATATGTCCCTAGGCATATGAGAGAGAATATTGTACTTCGCAAACTTCCCTTTCCACTACTTCAAGATGTCAAAGCCCTCATAATTGTCTTCAACGTCATCCTCTATGTATCTATCCAACTCATTCTTCTTTTGCTCACCTTGCTTTTTCTTCAACTTCAACCTAAACTTGTCTTCCAAATTTAAACCACCCTCACTACTACCACCACCAACATTTGTGAGTGTGCTAACATCCGATGAATTGACACTAGAATCACGAATATCGGGAACATCGGGGATACAATGTAACATATTGTGTAAATAAGTTATTTATGAGAGCTTTTAATCTTTTCACAATATCTTTGCACTTATCTTGACCATACATTTCACTAACACAAAATTCAATGTAATCCAACTTGTATCTTGGGTCAAGAAAAACAGCCACAAACAATAAAAAAATTATATTCCCATCAATATCCCAATACTTATCAAACTTTGCTTTCATGTTCATTGCCATTTTTTGCAAGATAACATCATCACTTACAATCCACACAGTTAACGAATTTTGAATTTGACACAATTTATGGAAGAAAGAATTAGATGTCATATGCAAAGAACCGAAAAAAGCAAGCGTGACATCATAGAAAATCTTCAAGAACTTTATAAAAACACGAGCACGGTTCCAATCATCAAAATTATGAGTTCCTCCTTCACCATCAAGAACATGTAAGTAAGCTTGATCTTCATATTCAAAGCGATTAAATGCCTTATCAAATTGTTCTGCCACTTCCAACATCAAGTAAGTAGAATTCCATCTAGTTGGCACATCAAGTATTAGCATTTGATTACTAACAATATTTGCCTCTTGAGCACACCTCCTAAAACTAGCCAATCTAGAAGGAGAGGACCTCACATACTTATAAGCAGCCCTAATCCTAGAAACGGAGCAATCTAACTCCTTCAACCCATCGTTAACAATTAAGTTTAAAATATGAGAACAACACCTCATGTGCATGAGCTCCCCTTTCAGCAATGTGCATCCATTCCAATCCTGCATTCCCCTCACCAAATATGCTAGAGCCGTGTTATTAGCACTAGCATTATCCATGGTGATTGTGCTAATCTTTAGAATACCCCACTCTTTCAAGCATTTCTCTAAAGATTTACCTATGATCTCACCCTTATGGTCAGCAATCAACCCAAAACTCAAAATTTTTTTATGCAATTCCTATCCATCATCAACAAAATGTGCAGTCACACACATATAATTAATGTTTTGAATCGATGTCCATGTATCATTTGTTAGGGAGACCATTTGTTGATTGCAAGACAAAATAGACTTCAACTTCAGCTTTTCCTCTATAAAAAGTTGCATGATATCTCTTGCAATAGTCATGCGCCCAGGTATTCTAAATCTAGGTTGGGTAGCATTCATGAAACCTCTAAATTCGGGATTCTCAACAAATCTAAAGGGAAGCTCATCTATCACTATCATCTTACAAAGCTCCAACTTATATTGTTCTTGATTAAAATCTACAAGCTTCATACTCATAGTATTATTAAGGTCATCCTCACTTGACTTCCCAATAACAATAGTTTTTTGCTTCTTATCGACCTCCCTATGTGGATTCTTTAAACACACTTTCAAGTGTTTTATCAAGTTAGTAGTGTCATGATTAGTGCTATTACATGCATATGACTTTCCACAATAGTTACAACTAACTCTATCACCATCTTTAGTGAAATGTGACCAAGCATTACTAGGGGGTCTACTAAGTTTTCTTTTACCTACCTCATGTTGTGACGATGGAGCAGCTTCTTGAGCTTGTGATGACGGAGTTGGAGTGGGAATTGGATTGGAAGGAGATGGTGGTGGTGGTACTGGGTGTGGTCTTACTCCTTCAATTTGCAATTCAGTTGGTGTTGGTGGAGTGGGAGCACTTCCCACTTGAGTCCCACCAGTGTTGTGACTCTTTTGAGTTTCCATTTAAAGTGAATTGCTGCAATAACATTTACAACAAAAGAAATGATTAACAATTAAAATGTAATGAAAGCAAACCATGACATACCACATATCAAGTACAAGTAGCACAATTAAATAACAGCCAGCAATTCATACATAGGTAGGTTACCTATTTCCCAAAATTGAAACAAGCAAAACTAAAATAAATATCCAAGTAACTAGGACAAGGTTTAAGATTAGAATATAATTTGTTTTTATTTTTAAAATAAGGGAGATTCATGTGTGATAATCCTTCAGTCCTCTGTACATATAAATAATTGTATATTCTGATTGATAATAAAGTGAGAAAAAAAACATTTCTCTTTCTTTATATAGAAAATAGATAGTGTAAAAGCACAAGCATAAGCACAAGCACAAGCATAAGTTTTAGTGATTGAGACAGATTGCCATCCTTCCCTTTTTAATTACCAAACTCCTAACCTAAGACCCAACTCCCCTTTGTTTTTTAGGCCTGTAAATTGTAATAACCTACCAACTGAGTACATGATCCATTGATGAATCTAAAAATGCAGGAGATAACTTCAAAATACCATTGATGATTATGAAATTCAGACATAATTATTATGATATGATATTTAAGTTACACAACTAGGATCAAAGATAGAGAAACCATCACTTGTAAATAGACACACTGACATAGTTGTAAGTTATTACTGACTATCAAGATTTAAGACAATCCGTGACATAGCAGTAACAACAGAGCAGCACCCACATTGATCCTAGAAGTAAACTTAGCATATTATTTATTTTCTTAAATCCGAATTTTAATGGTCAATAAAATCTTTTTAGCAATACCACGCCTTCATTCACAAACATTTTTTTTTATCAAACCACATTGGGCATAAGCATCAAGGTGTAGAAAAACAGAGGATGATGGTTAACGATAAGGGCATCAAAGACAAAAACCAACATGATTACCTTATTATTTGGGTAATAAATCAACACATCAACTAGTATCAAGAAAGTTCAAAACATAAGCATCACTTAGCATGTAACCTCATTCATTCAGAGATCAGAGCGCCAAATCAATTGATACATTGCCCAATTCATAACTATTACTCAAGATAAACATCAACAAGCATGTAGAATAATTAACAAGTCACGTACACATGATAAAGATTGAACTCCAAAACCAGCAAAGTCCATAAACCTTGATCAAAGAAAGTCACACTAATCAGAAAAAACCAAGGGGTAAAACAGATGCAAGACATCTTATGCAATTAGAGCACAGATTAGGTTCCAAATCTCATTCTCATAAAAGCATAGAACTAGAACCCCAAACCCTTCCAAGTAAAATCTTACCAATAGGCAAACAAGAGAATGTGTTATTTAATAAGCAATCATAAGATTAACATTTAAAGGAAAAGATCAAACAAACTCTTCTGGTCATCAATGTCAGAACAAATAAACTTGGCCTAGGCATTTCATCAAGCAACTCATACTCGTGTGGACAAGCAATACCATAAAATTGATTAACTCAAATTGGGGTGCAATAATCAATACAGAGCCATCAGAATCATTGATATACACCAATTGAAATGAAAAAAACTAGAGATCAATGAATCCCATTACAATTGACTTAATATTCAATATTAGAAACAAAATAACAATTATGTTACCACAAAATCTAGAACAACAATCATCATTCTCCCAAACATAAGAACACCATGTCAACTTTTTAATTTTAAAATTAGCTCCAGACAATAAAACTCTTGTTTAACAAAATCGAAAATTTTAGAACCAGAGAGAAATAGGAGAAATTTCAGAAATTAGCAAACTATCACCTCATTTAAGAAAGAAATAGGAGAAATTAAGAGGCATACATGAAGGGAAAGAGGAGTTAGAGAGAGAAACAGTAATGGCTAACCTTAGCATCGCATCGTGGCTGTGTGAGGACGAAAAGAGAGCAGCAATGGTTACGGTCACGAACTCGTCGTCGCCGGTGGAGGCTGTGTCGAGAGGAGAGGAGAGAAAGGGCTGAGAGCCTGAGACGCTACGGCAGCGAGTAGAGAGAGAGCGAGGAGCTTACGAGTTATGGCTTGAATTTGGGATTTGGGAGAGAAAGTGAGAAATTGAGGGGGGGACGAAAATGAGGGCTCGGGACGGGTGGGTACGTGAAAGGTGAAGAAAATGAAGAAAATTTAAGCAAAACGACATCGTTTCCTTGGGTCCTCGGGTCGGGTCCTCAGGTCGGAATATTAAACCCGCTGTCCGAACTAATGAGAGAACGAGTTTTTTGGGTTTGACCCAAACAAACATGATGACCCGACCCAACCCAAATATTTCGTAATCGGATCAGGTCGAGTCTTTGGGTTCGCAGGTCGCCGGTTCGGGTTGTGCAACCCTAGTTTGAGGGTTCTATCAAGTTGTTAAAATAAAATTCATTATTTTTTTCTAGGAAATTTTTAAAATCCAGTCAACATGATTAATAAAAACAATTGTATAATACTTAAAGATAGAAATTTGAACCTAGTTACACCTAACAGCTTTGTGTTTTAATACTTTTTTTTTGCCACTTACGGTATATTTAAACCCGCGTTGTTTAACTAAACTTGTGACTTGAAAATCTCAGATTGCTTTTAATAAAAAAAAAAAAACTTATTAAATTGTTCGATGAATAAGTTCAATTGGGGTCAGCTCCTTGAGTCATAGGTGCTTCTCAAGATGTTTTCCATTTTAATTTATATATTGATGATTAATAGAGTATCAAATTAATTTAACTAATAAGCTATCATAACTAAAAAAAAAAATGTATCAGAATATAAATAGATAAAATTATTAATCTGTAAATAAAATATTAATTAAGTTAATTTAATACTTACTAAATCAATATATAAACTGAAATGAAACATATTCAGTAATTAATTATGGCTGTATTTTGAATTTAAATTATGTTATTATTTAATTAAAAAAAATTACAAATTGAAATAAAAAACTTTTTGGTGAGTTGAACTTTATAACTATTTCCCCAATTTTAAGTTCTACAAGCCAAAGCACGTTCCGCCTAACAGTGACTTAAAGCAATTACCTTCGGCCTATGTTAGAACTCCAACCCATACTGCAGAATGCATACCAAATACTTACAAATTCGACCAGAGTAGCTATTAATTCATCTCGGCCTCCCACTCTCAGTTGGGGACAAAAAAATTCATTATGCAAATGTCATTGAGAATGTTACCCGTAAAGATGGGAAATACATGAACAAGTGAATAAAACGGTGCAAGGATTGCCCTTGTCCCAGTTTTCTGATCTTAATTCGGTGTAAAAAAATTTATACTTTATTATTTTCGAAAGTGATAAAATTAGAATTGTTTTGCGTAGTTACGGTAGTAAGATTAATAAAATATATGACCTAAATAATTTAATTTTAGTGTATGATTAAATTTTAGTGTAATTAATTTTTTAAATTTTAATATAATCATTAGATGAGAATTAAAATGATTACTTTATAATTAATTAATAATTAAAATTTAATTTGAATAATTATTGAATTAAGCGAGACCTAAAGATAACAGAAGATTTATCTCATAATTATATAAAAATATAATTAATTATATTAATATAAAAAATATAAGTTAACATAATCATATAAATCTAGTAGTACATTAAACAAAGCAGCCGTGGGTGTATGGATATTCCAACGAAAAATACTTCTAATAGCAGGTGGCCACCGCTTGCAATTTTTTTTTAATATGTTGTTATTTATTATTTAAACTTTATCTTTATTGTTTTTGCTTTTTAGTCCTTCAAATTTTTGTTGGGCAAAATCATTGTGAAGGAATATATGAGACTGAGACTGAGACTGAGCACGAAACTCCGTTCTTCATGTTCTCGCCATCTGCACCTTCCACCATTGTCTTCAAGCATATGCAAAAACTAGTTTCTAATTTGCAGCTAGCAATCCAAACCATAAACAGCAGCACCATCCCTAAACAGATCCAACACCCTTGCATTTCGACCTCTGACAAACATCAAGAGCCTCCCCCCAACGTCAACATCTTCCTCCGCCAATAAGAACCACTCCACCCATCCCCTATAATCACCATGAACTGGTGAGAATTCAGTGAATCTGAAAAAAATTGTCAAATTTAATTTTCTGAAAAAGAGAAAAAAACTGAGAAATTGAGCAAAAAATGAAGCTTCCCCCTCTCTCTCTCTTTCTCACACACAAACACAAACAAACCCACCAACAATAAATAATTTTTTAGCATTTTAAGCAAACCCCATTTGAAATCTAACAAAAAAACAAAATGGGGGTATGAAGAAAGTACCTCGCACTGGGGTCTGGGATCCGAAGTGGGGATATCGAGCTCTAGCTCAACGGGAAGACCCAGAAAGCCATTGAAGCGATCGAAGGTGGCATGGTGATGGCTGATGTGCTTAACGTTGATGTGCCTTCCAGTATGTGGGCTATAGATGGAAAACATGACCATTTTGTTCTGAGAAGCCACCATCGATTTTCTCAGAGCCGCCAACAGAAACGCCACAGGCGATACCTGGTTTTGCTTCTTCTTCGGTGGTGGTGCTTCTGCCAACTCTACTTCCCTTTCCACCACCGTTGTTGCACTTCCGGCCACCATAGCATTTCAAGAAATTATTTGTTAAAGGACTAAGCTTGTACATAATTACATATCATTGGATTACCAATGTCACCTGTTATACAGGTAACAAGTAATTCATGTCAACCGTTGATCTATCATTTTACAAGATCAACGGTAAAATTCACTTCGAGTATGAAAACACCAGCCTTACTTCGTGTATGTTAAATGTCTCCAGACGGTGCAGCTTATCTTTGTAATGGCCTGCTCACTGCTAATGACCGAGTACCGTGGTTAAACAATCTTAGAAATTCGTATTAGAAGCATAGTTGAAAAAATTCGACTGAACCGCTTAGTTTGACAGTAAAATTAGTAAATGAGTCCCAAGTCAAATCCAATTAACTTATAGAATTGGCTTACTTGAGAATCGGTCAAAAACCAATTGAACCAATAAGAAACCAATAAAATAAGTAGTTATCTAATTTGAACCTTTTTTTTTTTAAATGTTAACTTTTTTTTACCAACAAATTTTTAACTTATTTAAAAATGAAGAGGGATCGATTTACACCAGTATCCGTTAGATCTACTTTCATCTAATGATTGAGATTATTTCGTTAAAAGTAACCATTAGATGAAAGTAAATCTAACAACTAAAAATGAGTGTTAATAAAAAAAGACTTACACTGATGTAACTTAATCCTGTCTCTTTAAAAATAATTTAAAACAAATAAAAACTTAATGTCAAATTATAAAAACTTACATATAAATCCTAAAAAAGACAAAAAAAAATTATCTTTCTCTTGCTTTTTATATAGATTATATCTTAAATGTTTACTCATTATTTTATATAAAACTTATAAATCTAACATGATCTTAATTTTTATAAATATTATATACTTAAATGATTCATTTATTATACAATATACAAATTTGAAACACTAACTAATAAACCGTAATCAAATATCTTCAGCTGAATAACCAGTCCGATTTTATAAACATTGATTTGAAGACGGACACAAAAAATCAACAAGAGCACAATTACCAATATATAAGGATAAAAACGTATAACCAGAAAATGTCCCGTTTCATACTGTCATGATGTCCTATCAGAGTATCGCCAAACTTATTTTCCTCTGGCGAGTGGTATAGTAAAATTATCAAATTGGGTGGGGCAAATCAGGACAACATATGACATAGACACGGTTAAGGAATGTCAAGCTCAAGCATCTACCAAAGATAAAAAGATGGCCAGAAGATAAAAACAGCAGCTTCAACTAATGTTTTTGATCCAAACACGGAATGAAACACTTTTCCATACATTGCTACCTCATAGAAAAGCTGGTTAAATCATATAAGAGAACGTAAGTCCACAACTAAAGAAAAAAGAGAGGCGAGAGAGAGAATAAAAAGCCTATACTTCAGTCTAATTGTATGACAAAACCAGGGATAGAAGAAGGATCCAGCACCCAACACCCTCTAAGATTAACATCGTCTTCCCCACTGTGCTGAAAAGCAGGAATCTGATGAGAAAATCTACCAACCTCTTCTCTTAATATTTCAATTATACCAGTTTTAGATCTCTGGATTCTAGGAGCCCTGAAAAATGGCTGCGAGCTGCTAAGAGGCATCAGAACAACAACTTGTATACTCTTGTCAGTATCTGCTAATACTTCTACTATATGACATTCACCTCTCCCCTGGTTTGAACAAGTCAATTCATAGTTCTGGTCCTTGTATAGAGCCCAAATCTCTCCTTTTCTTGGGTAAATTTCATACATATTATTTGCCATGGGTTCAACTTTTAATTGATGAGAGAATGCAGAAAGAGAAAGAATCTGCAATTTGGCTTTTTTAACTTTGAAGGTACCACAAGATACTGTTCTTTTTAAGCCTTTTGGTGGTGAGCAGGGTTCAAGTAGGGACACGTACAATCTAAAATTAGGGGTGAATTCAATCTTCTTAATTTGAGCATAAATTTCAGGCATCGTATCCCTATCACCATATATTGCCCATATCTGATCATATTGAAACCTTTCTTCAGATTTTTCCTTCTTAAAGTCATACCATGATGCTTCCACAACTCTGCAATCTTTTTTCAAAGATGTACGAACACTTCCTACAGACTGAGAAAAACTGTTGTCCTTCACATTTTTGTTGCCATCTGAATGATTGTCAGTCACCTTGCCTGTCGTGCATTCACCTGCATCTACTTGAGCATTTTTCCTGCTTAAATCTCTAGGTGACCTTCGAACTTGCAATGTCTCTCTTTCATAATTATTTTTCTCTCGTTTCTGTGGTGTCTTGACCTTCTCATTAGCCTTACAAGCAGCAGCGGTTTCCTCAGGTTGACCGCAGTCCCTGTGATCAATTTCTTTGTCATCCTCTCTGACCATATATTGACTAGAACTTACTTGACCATTATCCATACTTTTTCTGTTTGACCTTGGTGATCTTCTAAGGATTGACAAAACTCTTTCAGCATCATTACTCTCATGCAACTTCTCTTTGTGAATACTCTCATTAGACATCGCCTGTTCCCCTTTACATTTAGAAGATTCATGGCGCAAACAATTGACTCCATTGTTTAACATTCCATCCTCCATCTTCACATCACCAGAATCACCAACTTCAAAAAGATTACTTGGCAGGCCAGCAGGGTCAAGTTCAAAACATCCTCTAGGAACACCTTCCCTTTCATCACCAGTCATCTTATATGAAGGAATCCGATGTGAGAACCTATATAGCTCACTAGGTGGAACACAAAATAAGCTAATTCCATTCTGCACAGTTTGTTGAAAGATACTAACAAACCCTTTCACTTTGCCAAGATAAGCAACTTTAATGCCAACATTCTCATCAAAATCAGATAGGACTTCCACATATTCAAATTGAAATTCCGAATCCTTTTCTCGATTAGAACTCCATCCAATATCCCAATCTCTGAAAAGTGCCCAAGTTTCTCCCTTCTTAGGAAAAACCAAATAAGAACCTTTGCCACTTCCTTTTATGCAATGCATCTGATGAGAGAACATAGCACGATCTGTAGTTTTCTGAGAATCACCAAGTTTGAACTTACCGCAAGCAACTGGCAAACCAGCATGATGCCAATCAATCTCACCTTGGTCATCTGGGTCAGGTTCCAGCCAAGTAATCTGCAACTTGAAAGGGGAGAACACTTTCTTGACAAGAGCATAGAATCTTGGCATGCTATCAGAATTATCAAAAATAGCCCAGAATTGACTTGCAGCAAAACAATCCTCTGCCTTATCCTTCTCAAAATCGCTGAAATCTGGATCAGGACAAAGGATCTCTTGATAGGGAGGGGAATTTGAATTCAGTGGAGAGCAATTGTCTGCTTTTGACTTTCTATCATCAAGATCTGACTTGGATGCCTCCTTTCTTTGCACATGAGACTGCTCAATTTTGGTTTTATTCCTTAAAAGTGTTTCTTCAGGTGGACCACTTGCTTTATTTCTCACCTCTCCATTCTGATCGCCCACACCAGCAGTGAAACTAGCTGAATTGTTGTTATTGAACAACCTACCACTTGCAGGCACTGCTCTTTTCTCCACTTCAGTGGTTTTAAATGATTCATATTGTCGTGGCCTTTTGGAAGCACTCTCAAAATGACCATCTTGAGTGGTGTCCATGTATGAAACATGCTGCTTTTTCCTGGAAGGTTTCCTTTGGTGTACTCCGGCATTAAGTCCAGCCGGATCAACACCATTTTCTCGAATATTGGTATATTTCATGTCATTACCTTTTCCATCCTTGTTATCATCTCTCAAATCTGATCCTGACTGCCTTGCTCTCTTACTTCCAACATTTTTTGAGGTTTGTGATTCCTTGGATTTGGATGCAGCAGACTTGGACGTTCCAACACCAGCCTTTGTCCCTCCTGCAGCCACATAGCCATCTTTACTCTTTTCAACTTTACAATGCCCACCAACTCCAGCAGTACATTTTGCCATAGATACAGGATATGACCGCACAAACTTATCCTCCTCTCCTCGACCAAAAGGTTTTCCACCATTACTTTCTGATGCTGCTTTTGGCGGCATGTGCTTTGGAGCCTCTTTCTGGTTATTAAATGATGTCCATGTGTGTACTGGTGGCACACCCTGGTACCCCATATCGCGAGCTGTAAAGGATTTAGAACATTGTTGACAGCGTAAGGTTGCATTTACAATGGTTTTGTAGTACTGGTACCTAGTATTACAGTGTTGGCAAGATGTCCAGAATGTCTGCTGTTCGGACTGATGGGGATTCCAACTAGAGGAGTGTGAATTAAAATTATTCTGATAATTTCTTGCATTTCCATCATGTTTCGTCACGAATGAACTCCCATTTGAGTGATGGGATGGAGGCTTAGGTGCTGCAGTTCCCACAGAAACTCTACAGTTCCTGTCATATAAAGATCGCTTTGTATGGTCACTCAACACCCTGTTAGCTTCCCCAATCAATTTGAAAGCAGCCTCAGCACCAGCAGATTTATTTTTGTCAGGATGAAGCAGTAGTGCAAGCTTCCTGTACTGTTTCTTTATAGTCGCTTCATCAGCCAATCGTTCAGTCTGAAGAATTCCATACCAGTCCGTTTCAGACCCAGAGAGTTTGTTCTGTGCAGCACAGTGAACCTCACAAACAGTAAGGATCTGACCAATGTTCTGAATTTCAGGAAACAGTTTTTTGGCTTTCATAGCAAACTTCAGCGCCCCTACAAAGTCACCACTTTGCATTCTACTTTCAGCAATTTGCTTAGCCCTCAGAGCTTCATCCTTGTTGCACTCCATGGGTGAATTGAAATCAAAACCCAATTACCGTCGTTCTCTCAATCTCACAACAATGCACAGGCAAGGCAACTTTTCCTGTCTATTCACAAATTCACAATCCACAAGTGATGCCACATTTTCACCTGATTGACAGAAGCCAAGCAAGACAAAGCCAAATTATCAATGAACCATTTAACAAGAACGTCATGTATTACTTGCATAAACAAAACATAGTAAATACAGACATGCTTAGAAGCAGCTGTTTAGATTCTGAAGCAGAGACAATAAGGCAACTGAGACAAAAAAACTATCTGTTTCAGAACAGAAAGGTTCCATGAAATTTTGTTGTTGTACTCTACCTTAATAAGTAAATCTAGGAAGCCTGAGATTTTCATTTCAACTATACTACCAATTTTGCAATGTCAGGAATGAAATCATTTGAAAAGTTCCATGAAAGGAGGTAAAAGGATGTGTTACCTTTAATTATACAAAGAACAGATCAGAAGTTTTCTAGCGAGCAAATATGGAAAGTGAAATGAACACATAATAATATAATAGCATAAAAAGTATCTCGGAACAAGTTTAGGCATGAAAATGAAGTTTGCCCAGCTATCAGACAGTCCCTCTAATCTAAACCCTAAATTCCGAGATTGGAACCGACTTAAAACAAAATAAAGAAGCAGCAGCACAAACAGCTTCAACTCAAGTAGAGAAAGGAAAACGCGAAACCTAAAACCCTAAATCGCAATCTAAGGAGGAAAATAAGTTGCGAGATCCAAATAATTGGTGGGAACAAAGAAGGATATCGATGGAAGAGGCAGTGAATAGAGGATAAGGGAACTTACTTGCTTGAACTGCGGCTGCGATGGTGTTGTTGAGGCTGAAGCGGTGGAGCTACACCACACTTCCTCCCAGCTACATATATGTATAGAGAGAGAGAGAGAGTGCGCCGAAAGCGGGAAGTGAAAATGGGACAAGTTTTCAAGAGAAGACAAGAGGGAAAAATATATGAATGGCTGGAACTGTGGGAAGAAGGGAAGGCATGTAGGAAACCCCTGCGATTTGCACAAATTGTTGCTCCAGGTGTTTCCCTTATTTTCCCTAAACTTTTTCGTTTGTTGCTGTTGTGAGGGCCTTCAACGAAACTTCGAGGAGAAAGGCCAGGCCAGTTGTATAATTTTTATAAATAATAGTTATGAATACAGGTGTCTCTCCAAAATTTCCTGAAAACCTACGCCCCTAATTCCTATTACGTGCCTTAAATATCTGAAAGACAAAAATACCTAAGTAATCTTAAGAATTTGTTTACATTTTTCAATCGTACAACAAGTTCATTTGGTTTGGATATAGAAACCTAATTTTCACCTTTATTAATATTAGCTTAATTTATTTTTGTAGATGCAGTTTAGTTTAGTTGAAAAAAATGTGCTAAATTAAATCAAACCGAAAATCTGATTTGATCCTATCATTTAAAAGTGCAATTCAATCAATGTGAATTATTTTGAGTAAAAAAAATTTAATTTCTTTAAATATTTGATTTTGAATTCGTTTTGATTTCAAAATTGATGTATATAGAAATAATATTATTGAAAATGTTACTTATTTAAATACTTAATCATATCTTTAGAAATTAATTTATTATTTATTGAGTGAAAATATTCTAAAAAAATAAGTTTTAATTCAATTTTTTAGTTTTTTTTTCATTTGTTCAGTGTAATTGATTACTCTCTTTTCCTTTCATAAACCAATGATGTGTTTGTCTTAGGAAGAGAAAATTATAGAGTTTAAAATTAATTGTTTTAAAAATGAGATTTTGGAAGATAATTAAAATCAATCTAATTTTTAAACTTCTGTCATTTTAATAGAACATGCCAAATATTTTTTAAAAAAAAAAAAAAAGATTAAGGAAAAGCTCTTTACATTCAAAGATCATATAGACCACCAACTACAATTAAAATTTATAATAAAATTATAAATCACATGAGATTTTTATATTTAAACTCAAATTATATAATTATTATAAGTGAAATATTAATAAAGTGAGGCATTGTTTGGAATATGCCAAATAATTCATCATATATTTAGATGAAAGAATAGGCCGCCCTATAACGGAGACAATAATACTATTGGGAGAGAAAATCATATTTTAAGAAATTAACAACGCAAAGCAGTGCCCCTATAGCAAAAGTGAGAGACACTACATACTAATTGGGACCAAAGAAAAATCAATACTTTCCCAAAATAAATTAAACATGCAAAACTTTCAACCAAACTTAAGTTTAAACACACTTTCAACTAAACTTAAAACGCAATCTGAAAAATAGAGTTCCGGATTCAAGTTTCATTATAACATCTTTTTAAAATCAGTCCTGGTATATTTACAGACAAGATTTATATAAATATGTTATATATTTATATTTAGGATTTTGCTATTTATTAAGAAACTTTTAATATAAGATAAAATATTTTAAAATATATATATATTTTTTATTAAAAACTTTTCATTTTAGATTTTTTAAAGCAAAACCATTATAATTATTATCATTCATTTATCTTTTCCACGTTCTCTGCTCTACTTTTTTCAAAAATTCAATGATTCATTAATTGTTTGTGACGTTCATATAACTTTTTTTTTTTCGTGGAAGTATACTTTATGTTTCTAAACATGTATTACTTCCGTCCTTTAATAATTGCTTTTTTTAATTTTAATTAATCTTAATTTATTTGTCATTTAAAAATATTTAAAAAATTAATTGATTTTTCTTAACTTTGATATCATTTCAACTAAACTCAATAACTTCACAACTAATTATATAGTACTTATTGGATTTAAACCCAATACTAACCAACCATTAACTAATGGTAATAAAATGAGAGAAATAATAGTTTAGTTCACATTATATCACATTTGTTTATATTTGAAATTATTTAATTTTGTCAATAACCCTTGTGTAAAAACTTAAAAGACAAATATAAAGGGATGGAAGGAGTATAATTGTTGTAATTGTTGTTTTTTTTTTTTACAGTAATTTGTTGTAATTGTTAGAAATAGAGAAATAGGGACGTGTCACGGATGATGATACATCTCTGATATCATATTAAAAACATAAACAATGAGACAAATATTGATAATTTGTGTATATTTTTGAATAAATGTATACAAGAGGATTAATATCTATTTATACAAGAAGACTATTATATAAAAAGAAAAAAATAAAATATAATTATATACTAAATCAATCTAATTTTATACTAAATCGATTACAAGTATTCACAAAATCAATCATGATCAATTATAATCTCAATTATAATTAATCATGCTAATATCTTTCCTCAAACTCAATTGAGTATAGAAGAAATCAACTTGAGTTTGGAAATCAGAGTGCGGAGTCAGCCAGGATGATGATTGAGTATGGAGTCTGAAGTTTGGAATTTGGAATCTGAAATCTAAGACAAAATCTAGAGTATAGAATTTTGAGTATGGAAGACGAAGTCTGGAGTCTGAAGTTTGGAGTATAGCATCAGAACGAAATCTAGAATCTAGAACGGAGTCTAAAATCTATCAAGTTGTATCAGACGATTGATTAGAGGCTAGAGCAATGAAGATAAAGTCAATCTTTCAGGCCGGATCAAACGGAATTAATTAAGAACACAACGGAGGAGCAGAGGAGCATAACAGAGGAGTGTAGAGGAGCACAACGGAGGAGTGCAGCAGAGACATGTAACAGAGGAGTGCAACGAAGACGGTGCCAAATACAAATAGAAGATAGAAAGTGACGACAAAGAGATAGAGAGATGAAGTCGGAAAGAGAACACGTCATAAAAGGTGACTAATCAAAGTTCCAGGTTTTCAAGAACTATGCAACAGAATAGTGATGAGACAAATCACAGAGATCTAAAACAGTGTCTGAACGAAGCAGACAACAACGATCTAGACCGAGAGCCTAGACTCTCTGTTACTAAGTTAGAAATTCTCCTCACGGTAGATACCATAGCTTTGATACCATGTTAAAAATAGAGAAATAGGAAGAAGTCACAGATGATGGTACCTCTTTAATATCATGTTATAAACAGAAATAGATAGACAAATATTAGTAATTTGTGTATATTTCGAATGAATATATACAAGATATTAACCTCTATTTATACAAGAAAGCTGCTATACAAAAAATAAAAATAATAAAATATAATTATGTACTAAATCAATCTAATTTTGTACTAAATTAATTACAATCATCCTTAAAATCAATCGAGATCAATCATAATCTCAATTATAATTAATCTCGCTAACATCCCCCTCAAACTCAAGTGGGTATACAAGAAACTAACTTAAGTTTGAAAAACAAAATGCAGAATCGATAAGGATGATGATTGAGTATGGAGTCTGGAAACTAGGACGAAGTTTGGAGTTTGAAGTCTATAATCAAAGACAAAAAATCAGAGTCTGAAATGGAGTCTAGAATCTAGGATAGTAATCGAAGTCTGAAATGGAGTCTAAATGGAAGTCTGGAGCAATGTCTGAATGGAGATCTAGAACGGTATTTGAACGGAATGGACAACAGTGGTCTAGAGTGGTGTCTGAACGAAAGTTTAGAGCAGTGTTTGAACAGAGCGGACAATGACGATCTGGACCGAGAACTTATGCTCTCTGATACCAAGTTAAAAATTTTCCTCAAGGTGTATACCATAACTTTGATACCATGTTAGAAATAGAGAAATAGAGATAGGTCACAGAGGAAAATACCTCTATGATACCATGTTAGAAACAGAAATAAGAGATAAATATTAGTAATTTATGTATATTTATGAATTAATGCATACAAGAGGATTAACATATATTTATAGAAGAAAACAGTTGTACAAAATAGGAAAATAATAAAATATAATTATGTACTAAATCAATCCAATTTTGTACCAAATCAATTACAATCATTCATAAAATCAATCATGATAAATCATAATCTCAATTATAATTACTCACGCTAACATTAATCACGCTAACAATAATCATTATTATTGCATTTGCTAAAGAAAACAGAACTTAAATTAGAAGGAAAAATTCTCTCTTGCTGGATGGAAGTTATTTTGGTATTCCTAGGTGCACTGGTTTTGGTTGGAAGCTAAGAAATGAAGTAGGTAAGTGGCTCTCGGGGTTCTCGGCTTTCTTGGGTGATACTGATATTCTTCTCGCAGAGCTACAAGCTATCAAGTACAGGTTGTTGCACGCTTGAATTTTGGAGTTCGTAAAGTTTAATGTGAGACTGATAGCTTGGAAGCATTCAGGTTATCTATAGCAGCTCACCCTCCTCCTTTCCATGTTTACCATTAGAGTCTCATATTATTTGTCTTAATTTTTTAAGTGTAATTTATATATTTATTAGATCACTTCATTTGATATTAATTAATTTTAAGTTAGAATATTATATAATATCAAAGTCAAAATCTCATTTCTGTCGCTTTTTTTTCATGTTTCGTCACATTCCATTCAAGCATTTGTAGAAAGAAATGTTAGAGTCTCACATTATTTGTCTTAATCTTTCAAATGCAATTTATATATCTATTAAGTTACTTCACTTAATGTTAATTAATTTTAGATTAAAATCTCACAATTTACAATGTTGTCATCCGTGACATTCATGCAAATCATCAACAGACAGTGACAAGTTCATATTAGTTCTTTTTCCTTCAGCCCTTAGTTTGGCATTCTTTTCCAATTTACCAAAAAAAAAAGAAAAAAATTAGCACCCTATGTAAATAAAAATTATTATGATTGTTCCAAACGACATGGTGACATTGAAGGCCTGAACCTAGATGGAGGGCTGGAGGCCGTGATTTGGACATGATTAAACCAGAAACGGATATTCTGCAGTTAGTTGAAAACTGCACGTGATCTTAGCCATTCAAATTAGTTTGTGAAATAGTAAAATATAAATAAAAAATATAATTCAAAAAGTTTGAGTCATTATATCTAGAACTGCATGTTGTGCAGTTATTTTCATAACTCTAAAGGATCTCAATCCGATTAAATCTTCTTCATAACAGTTGCAGGTAAAACTATGGCTAGTGTCTATACCCATTACAGCAGCCAATTTGAATAAGAAAGAATGCTAATGCAAATTTCCACAACACTTCGAGTCAATAAAAAATTGTTGTCACAATAACAATTAATTACACGAGTCTTTATTTTTTTTTTTAGTTTTCTTTAAATAGTATTAAAGACGGACCACCGATTTGGTCTCAAACTTAGCCTGTAAGATGAATACATTCATGTTGACAAGTGATTTTATAATCAATTATAGAAATTTTATTAGCACAAAACAAGAGAATAAGCAAACAATTGATTGAATAAGTAGCACAAATCAATGTTGAATTTCTTCTACCTCCATCCGCGATTCGAAAATCAGTAGCAACTAACCAACTAGATATGTAGAACACATAATCATGAAGATATATAATAAGCACGTAAGACAACATGAAGTGCTTAATGTAACACCCCAAAATTTCTAATCTCTTAAACAGTAATTTTGGAGTTAAGCAATTTTCTTGTTTAGTAATTTACGATCTTGTAAAAGTATTTTGATTATTCCGTCAACAGTATTTGATTGTTTTGAGTGATTTCTCGTGTCGGGAAAATAAAAATTTTGGTAGGAAAAACTTTACGTAATTTAATTTTTACCGTTAGGTAATTATTTTACGTGTCGATTTGATATTTGTGTGTTTTAATATTTGTGATTTTTGTGGATGATTATGAATTTTTTTGACTATGTAAGCCCAGGTGGTGGTCTATGTGGGCCAGGTGACCTTACGTGGCCGTGTGGGTCCTCAAGAAAGCGAAAAATTTTTCTACGATAGAAAAATTTGATCTTGCTGATTTAGACGGAGGAGGATCTTACTAAACGAATTCGGAAACAGTTTTAGAAAATTTTTTATCGTATTTTTTATCGTATTTAATTATCGATGATAAAAATACAAGAAAATATTATTTCAGAGGATCTGAGAATAAATATTATACTTGCCATACAACAAAGAGAGCTTGACTTGATTTATACCATTGGATGAGAATACTTAGTTTGAATATTAACCATTGATTTAATCAAAGGTTTAAACAAACTTAATAAAGAAAAGTTTTGGATAATAACCATTGATTTAATCAATGGTGTGAGAATGTTTTGGTTAGGAAGACTTTGATATCAACCATAGATGTAATCAAAGGTGTAGAATTGATCTTGAAAAATGACAAAGACCATTTATAACCATTGGATTTAGATTAAATCGAGGTGAAGATTTAATCTTAAAAAGAATGTTAAAAGACCAATTTATGACCATTGGATGAAGAATTAATCAAGGGTAGAGATTTGGTCTTCTAAAATGGAAAAGACTAATTATGACCCTTGGATTTAAAATTTGAAGAAGTAATTCTTTGCCTTAATTTTCAAGACACATCTAATTTAATTTAAATAAAATCCAATGGCGCAGATGTTTTCTAAAATCAAAAGTCTACCTAAAATCCTAACCATCAATTAATCAATGGCTAGAATGCTTAAGACATGTGACTTGTGAAATTAGTCACACTTTGAAGAAGCAAGAAAGGGGGACGGTTTTGTAAATATAAAGGAACTTTATAATTACACGTCATTCAATATTACATCATCCTTGAATATGATTTCTTTGTTTGCAATTAGGAAATAAGTCATTAAATAAAAACATGTTTTCTACGGTGAAGGAAGAGCAAAATTGCTCTAACAAGCAATTTGTAATATTAGAAGCAATTCAAGTAAAACAAAGTAAGACAAGTCAACAAAAAAAAATAGCCACCTTTTTTAAGAAGCAAAAGAAAAATAAAATAATTTGATTCAATTAATTCATGTTCTATTATTTGTATTACACAACAAAGACATATTCAATATTGGTGTCTTTGAATAACATTCTATAATTCACTCATTTCTCACTCACTCTCTACGGCAATGCAAGGAAAAAGGGGGACCAACATCATTTCATTCATTTGCTATCTCACTTTATCACCTTTTCCCTCAAATGAGTTAATACCAAATAATTGCTCAAATAATTCACTCTTTTCTCTCTTCACTCTAAATGCATAGGAGGAAGAGGCCAAAAAGCATTTCATTCATTTGTCATCATAATGCATCATTGTCTCCTCCAACAAGCTAAGACTTCATCAAATATTTTCTCCCCATCTTCCTATGTGCTAATTTCGGCCAAGCACCATTGATATGGCTTCCATCACTCAAAAATTTCATCCAACTTGATTTTCTAAACCTAAACACCATTCTAAGAACATCTCTAGTTATGAGTTTTTCCAAAATCATTCATCTTGATCTTCAAATTCAAGCTTCAAGTTTCTATCAAAAATAAAAAATTTCATCTTTGTGCTTCAAGAGAAACCATTCGGTCAAGACACTCAAAACCACCATCCAATCTTTTTTAATTTCATCCAACCATAGATCTTGAATCTACATGATGTTCTAAGCAACTTTCATGTTGAAGATTTCTTCTAAATCATTCATCTTCATAGACTTTCTTCAAGATCAAAGTTATTGGGTTTTTGAGGTGAAGTATAAGGAAACTTCATTTTCTTCTCTCTTTTCCATGATCTAAACCATGTTTGATCCATGGTTCCTCTCAATCAAGCTTGATATGTTAATTAACTTGTGTTTTGTTTTGTATTTGAGAAGCTCTTGGTGGTGAAGGACTTGGAAAAAAAAACAAATCAAGAAGCTTTGGAGGATCTTCAAGAGGTAAGAGGGAAATCCATCTCACCAACCAAGCGTAGTGGTGAGAGATGGTATTTTATTTGATGGATGTGGAATCCATGTGAGGATTCATATCCATGGTCATGTAATTTAATTTGTGGGTGTTTATGAGCTTTGATTAATTTTCTATGTTTGATATGCTTTGCATGATTTTATAGCTTTGATGATATGCTTGATATGCTATCATGCTTTTATGGCTTTGATGGTATCTTATATTATTTATGATGAAATATATATGTATATGCCATGACTTGATGGTGGAAAAGAAATTGATTTTTGGCTCCAATCAAGGAAGAGCTACGGTTTTGATGCCCTTGATTAGGGTTTATGTTGAAAATTTTCAAGAACAAAAGAATTGATTTTTAGTATAACATGGTGAATTTTGGTCAAGACACCTCAAGATAGGTGTTCACAAAATTAATATTTTCATGAATGATGAAAATGGATGTTTAGAAAAATAAGGAAAATAAACAAAGAGTTTATTTTTCAAAGAGTACATGAACATGGTTTTGGAAGGATTTTTATTAATTTACTTTGTGTAAAAAGTTTCTAAATATTTTACTAAACATGAGATTTAAATGAAAATAGCAATGATGATTTTAAGGATTTGCAAAGAAAGTGAAAAAGAATTTGTAAAGAAAGTGAAAATGGATTTGCAAAGAAAGTGAAAAATAAAAATGAAGCAGATGATTTGATTTTAAAGACTATGAGTCTTATGTTTTTGTAAAGGATTTTTAATGATTTTGTTTTGTAAACCATATCAATTTAAAAGGAAAAATATTTGATAGTTCAATAATCGTTCATCGTTTATTTTAAGGCTTATAATGCCTTGATTTTATGAACAAAACAATTTTCAAAGTGAAAATATATCTTGATTTAATGCAAGGATTTTGGAAAGGGAAAAGTGTTTTATCAATTGAGAATATAGAAATTTTCATAAACGGAAAAAAATAAAGAAAGGTTGAAAATGTTTTAACTTCAATTTATTTTGAAGAGAATTGATTTTAAAATTGATTTGAGAAAAATGGAGAAAATAATGGTGATTTAAGAATTTACTAACGTATAACTTATTTTCAAATTTTAGACGTTAGGAAAATTTAAGATTTTGAAACATTGATTTACAATGGAAAAGTGATTTTGTGAATTATATTAGAAAAGATTTTTTGAGTAAGAAAATATATTAAATAAGATATAAAGTTATATTATTTTGGGAAAAGTTGAAAAGAAATTTTTAAAGGTCAAGAAATATTTTTGTAACGAAATTGTTGTGAAAAAATTAATTATCTTAAAAACGTGATTTTTAGCACCGTGATATGAAAAATATTTCTAACTTTAAAATGAAATATACGCGATTTGATTACGTTTAAATATTTTACGTAAAACGAAAAATCATGGATGGAAATTGAATTATTTTTACGTGATTGTGAAAATAACGAAAAATCATTATGTAATTTGAAAAGTGTTTTAAATATTTTGAAAATGAAAATGCCGACTTAAAAGGATGATTTTTAAGTTACGCGATTTTGAAATAATCCAAATCTTATGCGATTTTGAAACGTATATTTTTAGATTAAGAAAAACGTTAAAAAATTATGTTCTGCGAAGAGTTATATTTTGAAAACTGCGTGAATGTGATGTCAGTATTGCCATTTTTGAAAAATTACTTTGAGAACGTAATATAAACATTTTAGTAAAATATAAACGTTTTAAAAATATATAATTTTCAACGAAAGTGTTTTTTGAAAACTGATAACATGATTTTATATGAAAATAGATAATTTGCATTTTGTTGAAAGAGATCTTGTGAGATTTATTATCATGCATTGGGAAAAAATATCTAAATATCATTGAACAAATGAAATCCGATTAAATCGGATATCATAACAGTTGCAGAATGAAAAATGATAGTGTCTATGAGTGTCTATACCCATTACAGCAGCCAATTTGAATGAGAAAGAATTCTTTGCTAATGCAAGATTGTCTTTTTAATAATGACAACATTCTCTTCGAGTCTTCGATGGAGTTGTTTTTAAAAAATTGTTGTCACAATAACAATGCATAAATTTGAGTATCCATATTTGATATATATTAATTGAGGAATAATTTGTAATGATTGTTTTGAAAATAGTGATGATGATGAAGACATGTTGATGACATTACCGATTATTGTGTGATGATAATAATGTTAATAGTATATGATGATATGATTAATGTTACATTATGAAATTATGTATGACATAGTATGATATTCTTATTTTATAATCAATTATAGAACCTCTTTATTATGTTGCACGTAATACGTATTATTAAAATTAAACGAGTAGAAAGAAAGAGAATAAGACATGGAACAATTGATTGAATAAGTAGCACAAATCAATGCAATGAAGATGATCACAACAAAATAAATATTAAATTTTAACGTTTCTACCGTCTTATTAAGTAGGGCCGCAATTGTTAAAAAAAAAAGAGTCTGTTAATTTTATATTTCTCTTTAAATAGTGAAATATTAATTGGTATCAATATTACATAATGAATAGTTGAAATATGATTTCCATTTAAATATAGAATACTTATGAATTTAATTACGTTTCAAGAATAAGAAGAAATATATAATCAAACCTTTTAGAATTGATTTCGGATAAGACAACATGTGGGAAGTATTTCACTTAACTGATTAAATATCAATTGATAGACTAGTCATTAGTCAAGTAGCCATGAACTGTTTGGTACTTGGGAAAAAGGAAACTCAATTTTGAGTCATGGGCAATGGTGAAATTTACATGCGCACTGTTTCTCACAAACGAGGTGGAAAAGAAAAAACAAAGTGAAGAGAAAGAAATTCAATACCGGCACGCTTATGCGAGTCATTTTGCGCGGAAAGGAGTTAATACCAACGATGAGAGTGCACGCGCGGTTATGTGGGAGAAAGACAAAAATTAAAAAAAGAAAAACTTTGTTTAGCCAAATGGCAAGTAGAATACATATCTAATAAACATGAATATTTAAATAAACATAGTTTATTATAAATATTAAATTATTATTTAATATATATAAAATAATTGAGATTATTATAAAATTATATTAATTATTAATAATATTTTTATACATATTAAATAATAATTTAAATACTTAAAGTGATAACGTAATAAACGTGTATTATATAAAAATTTCTCATATAATAGATTTAGGTATTAATTATATCATGGTGACTCTACTTTTGTACTTGGAAAAGTCTAATAAAAAAGTGGTTCATAAATTAATTATGATTTTTTAATTATTAATTTATTATTAAAATAAATTAGTAATTGAGATTAAAAGTTAAATTTTTACAAATTTTAACTAGTAGTATTTAGATTTGTACATAAATTTAGTCAAATCATTTTTTTTTACGAATAACTATACATATAAAAAATTTATAAATTTTAATTAATAATTTTTTATATATCTAAATTTATTTTGGATCTATAATAAAAGCCTTCTTGTATCTGCTACTATTTGTTTGACAGTTAGCTGTTAGCTATATAATCTTTTTTAGGATATGTGATTTTTATGATTTTTATAATATGTGAAAAATGAGTCTGATAAGAATATCGATAGTTGTTAATCTCTAAGATTTTTTATTTTTTTATAAAAGCTAGTATTTATGATATGTTAATTAATTTAAGAGTATTGTTAGACATTCTCTTAATAATATTCATAAAACTTAATAAAAAATATTAAATAAAAAATAAATATATTCAATATTTTTAAAATATGACAAATATTTGATACTTTTCTTATTAAATAATTAAGAAAATTATTAGAAAAATTAATTAAGAGAATTTAGAATTTTTTTTAGTTGAATGACGGTAATGCCGTTAGTGTCATAGTATTTATTGATATCATCATATTGTATTAAAAAGAATTGATGCTATAGGAGAGGGTACACAACAAGGGATAGGTGGATAGTCTATCCATAAATTTCACCCCACTCGATTTGAATGAGATTTGATCTTGAAGCTTCAAGGAGTAGTAATGCTGAAGCATGTCAGATAATTAAAATTTTAAATATAAATAAATGGCTTCTGATTTGTTACCAAAAAATAATGGTTTCTGACTTCGCCACTGCCAGATGGTTCATACTTCATAGTTTTTTATGATAGAGTAGATTTGCGCTTTTGTAATTGAATAAATATCATTTTATATTTTTAAAAGAGATATATGTATTATTTATTTATTTTTTAAAAAGATATAATTGAATGAAAGAAAATAATAATAAAATATATATATATATTATTTGATGTAAGAATATGAATTATTTATAATTTGTATTTTATCATCATGAAACTTCAGCGGAAAAAGGTTAATGAAAGGGTCAAAAAAGGAATATAACATAAACTAAAAGGACTTTGCATCAAACAAAGATGGGAAAAGAAGTACATAGAGAACTGTCTGACACGTGCGATATATCGTCATTAACCTTCTGCCAACAAGTCTTGTAGCAAAGGGTGCTATCCAAAATCCGTTCCCATTTCAACTTAGTACAAAAATCGAAGCTATTTTTAAGCTGCATAATCCAAATAGCGCGCACAAGTTCATTCAACCACGACACTGTTTAAGTGTCAATGCAAATTTGCAATTATGCATGTTTCTCCATCAGTTGTCTAAATAAATCTTCCGGTGCTGGAATTGAAGATAAAAATCAAGTCAGTAAGACTTTTAAATTTGTACACAGTAAAAGTAAAATTAAATGCTTTATTTTAATTTTTAATTTTTTTCTGCCAAGAATGTAAGTACTGAGGAACTCAATGTATGTTTATGATGGCCAGTTTGGTCCATGTTACGCTTACCAGGTAAGCCAGTGAAGTTTTTGTACTGCTCAAAGCCCTGGCGGATCAACATCTCTGTCCCATACACAATAGCAGCTCCGGTTTTTTTCGCATCCCGCAAGAGCCTGGTGTCTTTTGGCGTGTAGATGGCATCAAACACTAAGCAGTAATGCTTTAAAGCATGCTGCAAGTTTTAGCATTGAATTCCTCATAATATGGAAGATATGAATTTGATAAATGCAAAATTTAGTACGTATGAAAATACATATATTTGCAGGAACAGTATAAATTATACAGCATGACATAGATTGCCCTGGAATGCAATATGTAGACCGTGATATTATTTGAGTAGGAGGAAAATGGAAGGGAAAATTTTAGAATTAAAAATCACTTCATGCTTGCTATTTTGGTTGCTTTCAATATTTTACCTACTCAAATAAGCTTTGTCTCTTGACGTCACGGATAAACAGAGATGAGGGGCAAACCTTCGGTATGGGGGTCTGATCAATATTAGGCTTCATTCCCACAGACGTTGTATTTGCAAGCACCATCCCTTCTTCTGAGTGGAAATTTTCCACTTCACTCAGGGTCATAGCTTTTCCTCCAATTTTTTCAGCCAATTCTTTAGCACGTTCTGTAGTAGGTAGACAACACTTTTATTTATCGCAAGTATATCAATTTCCCTCTCACTTTTGGCAATAAAACGAATGGGGAGGTGAAGTGAAGTCACATGTTACGTGAATGCATCTAACATGGTTTCTAAGGCAAATTATCTCAAGTCAGCAATACTGATTTTTGAGAAGCATTCAACTCAATGCAACTACAGGGTTCATATTATGTTACAATGTGAAGCTAAATGCTAATAATGTCTTACCAAACGTGCGGTTAGCAACTACAACTCTTGCCCCTTTCTGTGCAGCACCATAAGCAAGTGATTTCCCGGCACCACCAGCTCCCAGTACAACAAACAGCCTGCCAGCCAAGGGAGATCCTACTGCCCCTATTGCACCATCCAAACCTATAAAAGGGAACCAACAATCAAATAAACCATGATTTGAGAAATTATTTTAAGCTGATTTTGCATTTGTTGTGGAAGTCAATTAAGAACCTCGTAATACATCCTCAATGGCAGTGATAGCACCGATGTAATCAGTATTAAAAGCCATTAACTTTCCATCAGGTCTCCTGACTATGTTATTGATAGCTCCTATTTTCTGTAAGAATTGAAAGAATCATTTGCAAGATCATGTAACATCTGATTACTGTGCTGATACATTAACTAGCACTTCTTATTTAAGAGGATCATGATCAGTACCTTGGCAATAGGATCAACCTCATCCATGCATTTAAGTGCAACCTCCTTATGAGGAATTGTGCAACTGCATTTTATAGTTTAAGTTATATTACTATATACTTCTTGAGGCAACCATGTAAAAACAACTGAAATTTCACGTTGAATTAAATTTTATTTGGCAATTATTTTCCAAAAGACTAAAGTGAGGACAGAGGTAACAGAAATTTAAAGTAAAAATCTTCAGCATTTTATCAAAGAGATAGAGAACCTGCATCCAGAGGCAAAGTCAGGGGATGAGTAGGTATTGAAAAACTTCACCACATCATCCACCAAAAAGTGCATATAAACTGCATTTAACCCAACTGACTTGAAGGCTGCATTGAACAAGAGAGGACTCTTGCTGTGACCCACTGGCTTTCCTATAATTCCATACACTTTAGTATCAGGTCTTATAAGCCTAAAATTGTACAGTTCTAGCAAATCTTTTGCTGTTGGTTGCCCAGGAGCTGAGATTGCATCCGCCTCTAGTGCACCATAGGTGAGATAACCACCAAATTTGGGGCTAAGTAACCGCGAAATTAAACCCCTCTCACCCATAACAATACCAATTGTTGGGATCTGCCATTTTTCATGTGTGCACATATATATTTATATGTTCATCAGAAACCAGCTGTGCAACTAAAACTCCAAGAAATGCAACACTAATGCTGAGAAATTCTTGCCTAAACTTGAAGCACCTAAGTTAGGTGTATCAGGTCAATTAACACTTATCATTTTCATAGAGTTTTGTGCTTTTAATTGTGTGACACAAAACTCTAAGCACAAAACTCTATAAAAATATCAAGTTTTAATTAGTTTGGTACACCCAACTGAGTACTCTAGTTTTATGCAAAAATCTCTCCACTGATGCTTAAGGAAAATAGAACTGATTCAGGCTGCAACACAGATGAAACGTAATTATGCATAACTTACTTGAGAATGTACAGTGATTTGGAAAATTCGTGCACAATCTGTAATGTCCAATGCAGTGGTCGCTATCTTCACAATGTCGGCTCCAGTAGCTTGTATTCTGGCTACCAGATTGCCAATGGCCTCAGATGATGGAGTATCATGAAAGTTGTGTGAAGAAACTATGACCTTGAAATTATCAGGCTTCTTTCCATATATGGAGCTATTGAAATCATGAGCAACCTGCATACAAGGTGAGAATCACATTAAAATTGTAATAAGCCAACTAGTTAAATTATTACATGGATAGCTGATCCCCATACCTTGACAGTTTAATCTGTTTTAATTAATTAACTTCAGTAAGTTTTTCACAAACACTGGGAAATTATCCTTATTTTTTTAAATAGCAACCTGAAGTTCAATATCAATATAATCAGCTCCCAATTCCATTGCCAGACGAAGAGCATCCTGTCTCTTGGTTTCATCTCCTTCATATTGACCACCTTCCCATATTGGTCTGAAAAATAAGCATACACTTACTTACTCTAATAACTAAAATGTTATTCTGCAGAACTGATATTTTCTATTAAAAAAATCTGAGTTCCGAAAAACGAGGCATATGTAATTGGATTTTGGATTATAACCTCATTGGTTTAAAGTGAATATACGATAAATTCTTACATAAATATGATGTATTACTATTGAGTGTACTAAACTAATCAAGACTTAATATTTTTATGAATTTTTGTGTCTTACAATTAATTTCACGTTACTCTATAAAAATATTAAGTCTTAATTGATTTAGTGCACCCAACTGAATGCACTATATTTAGGTAAGAATTTCTGGTGAATATATATGTAAGATATAGTAAAATTCTTATATAAACATGGTGTATGATAGTTAGGTGCACTAAACTAATCAAGACTTAATATTTTCATAGATCTTTGTATCTTACAATTAATTTCACGATGTTCTATGTAAATATTAAGTCGTGATTAACTTAATGCACCCAATTGGGTGTACCATGTTTAAGTAAGAATTTCTTGTAAGATATAAAACCATTTATAAGTGTGCAATGCATGTATGAGTATGTATAAAAAAAATGCATGTATGAGTCTGTCTCTACCTACCTGTAAGTGATAAGAGTAGGTAAAGGACACTGCTTTATAAGAGTTTCAAGATCGGGTGTTGGATTGAAGCTTCTCAAACAATCAAGGCGAATCTCAACGAGGTCAGCGCCAATTTCCTTGGCCCTTCGCATCTCTGTCAGCATCTGATTGACTGTGGTTGCTAGAAGCGGAGTGCATAGAAGTGTAGGACTGTTCCCAACTCCGCTAGTACCCCTTTGCAAATTGGTGGTGTTCAACTAATGGACATTTACATGCATATTCCCACAAATGCAAAGAAAGATTTAAGATTATATAAACCTTTAAACTTGCACATCATAACTAATTGAATGCTAGTTAAACATGCAAAGGAACTATGTGGCAATGTGCAGCTAGTTCTGTCAATCAAAAACAAATAAAGGTCAAAGTTGCCTCAAGTGGAAGAAAATGATGCCACTTGAACTTATGAGTTTGATCCCTAGTGGCGTCAACATCAAAGATGCAATCTGATTGTTTGTGTTTTTTTTTTTTAAAATCAAAAGAGAAAAGAATTAAAAGAGAGATCAGTACCGAAAGGCTTCCCATGCTGAATGAAAGAGTGTCCAGGTAGTACTGACTTGAGTTCTCTTGCAACCTACTTAGCCTAGATAGAAGATACTCCAAGTTGGTGCAAGGAACAGGGTTGGGTGTAAATACAAAAGAATATGGTACCCTTATTCTTATAATAGCAAATTATCAGCCTAGCATTAGCAAGCCAAGAACAGCAGTTGAACGAGAAATTGAACTACTAGTGGCTACTAGTTCCTTCTTTTTGTTGAGTCACTGGGTTGGCTTCCATTCCATGGTTGCATTAGTAGTTACTTAATTAGAAACACATTAATTAGTGATGCTATAATTAACTTCTCCAACCAAGATTAGTACTGAAAGCGTGATTAATAAAGAATTAACGTAAATATTTTGCTAAATAAAAAGAGCAAAAGAAAAGAATAATTTGGTTTGGTTTGGTTGATCCACCAGCACTAGCAGTAGCAGCAGCGAATACCAACGGGTGTCCTAGAGAATATCTGGTAGACACGTGTCCCGATTGCGCCTGACCATTGTCTTGACAGCGAAAGTTGGATATGCTATGCAATTGACAACGTGAGTTGTTAATCACCAAATGCTTGTGGCATGTCTTCATTTTTTTTTCTTGATTGGATATTTTCATACAAGTGTGAGACTAATCTTATCTAATTAGGGTAATGATACTGTTCTTTCAAAGATAAATTTCCACGGACTACAAGCTAGCTTACCAAGACTTTGAATGGAGCAATTTCTCTTCTAAATTTTTTGGCATTAAAATATATAATAAAAAAATGCAATGCAATAACTCTATTCTCCGTTTTTCTGATAAAACACTTTAGATAATTCAATAACCTGTTAATATAAATAATTTGATAATTTCTTTTCTGAAAGTAAAAATATATTGTACTTTTCTACCATATATATATATATGTATGTGTGTGTGTGTGTGTGTGTGTGTGGGGTAGACTTTTTAGATGCAAATACTCGATTTCATGGCTTCTTCATTAGAACGTCTAATAATTTTAATAGTTCCATGATTCCTTATGTCCGGTTAAAAAAAAGTTTGCTTTCGTTTTAAAGAAGCGTTATTTTTCTTCTTTGAAGAAAATTATTATAATTAATGAGACCACTTTTCTAGCGGAATTTATATAATTTAGAGGTGGTAATTTGAATTAAAAACATTGTAATTTCTAAAGATAAAAGAAATATATTTCTATTGAGCGACAGTATATATTTGACATTATTAAGTGTTTATAGATTTTTCTCTAAAGGTTTAATAATCAAATTTCAATATATAATTGATATTTTAAATTTTTTAATTAATGTTTTACTTTTACCACACTTTTTAAAAACATTATTCACAAAGTTTCTTGGTAATTATTTTTTTCGCCATCTTTTTTTCTTTTTGGGTTGGTCTTAACAGCAACCTTCCCTATTTTTTTTTCTTTAATTGGGTTTCAACCTTGAACAAACAACCTTTGAAAAGCAGACTTCCCAAATGGGCCCATAGCCAGCCCACAATCGACGCTGACTTCCTAACCTAGCAGTATTTAGGCTCTGATATTTTATATTCACAAATAATATCCATGATTGTATTGTAGCCTTTACCCAACAAATTATTTTAACCAACGTGAGGGCAGACCAAAGGCCCAGAGAAACTAACCACTAACGAAACCCAGGCTAATATACTACCAACATCCTAAGACCAAAATAAATTGAACAATGTCTTTCAGTGGCGTCCATTATAACTGTTGCATTATAGTTGTAGTCCCAACTTAAGGTATATTTAAAAAAGGACGGAACTTAACTTCAACATAGAAGTTTTCTCCCTTCAACTCCCTTCTATTGTCATGTATCTATTTTATTATTTACTTATATCACTTAATTGAATTAGTAGAGACACGACAACAGATTAAAGACAATCAGAGAAAAATAAATCCTTCCAATATCAGAGTCAAATTCTTTCTTTAAAAATGTTGAGAGATGTGATGCATATATATGAACTTCTTGATAGCTGCAGCCTCAATCAAGTTGCATGATCATTTATTGGAAGCAATGCCATCAAAACTTGGATAATACGACTTCCCGCATAAATTCTTTAGGTGCTGCACAAAGAGTAAAACCACCGGCAATGAGATCACTTTAATATACTTTCCACCTAACTCGTATATGAAACTGAATTAAGGTATCTTGTTGCAGGGCAACCAGTATACTGAATGAATTTTGAGTGACCAAGAAAAAAAAAAAATTGAATTTGCTCATGGTTTTAGTTTTGGCATATTAAACCTTTCGCAGTAAGCTTAAGCACAATAAACAATAACATGTTGCAGTGGCAGTTCAAGTGCTTCACTTGCCAGTGTCAATATCTTCTTGCCCTGTACGTTTCATTTTTTATTTTTTTTGGGTTGTCCCGTAAGTTTTAATTCAATCTTTGATGATGCAAACTTGAAAGGAGAAAGTCAAGATTGTACCTTCTAGACCCGTGAAGAGATTGAACTGAGCAGTAGCCTGCCGATGGAACATTTCTACCCCACTCACGGTTATTGCTCCTGCAGCATCAGCTTCTTTCAATAATCTGGTTCTTCTGGGTGTGTAGACAGCATCAAAGACTAACTGGTAGTCTATCAAAGTAGCCTTGAAAAAGAGATCAGCATTAATAATTAAACTCCCATTAATCAATTTTTTTTTCTTTTAAATAAAGAGTGTAGAACCTCTGCCACAGGAATTCTATCCGTATTGGGGTGCATTCCTATAGGTGTTGCATTTGCAAGAATTGCCCCTTTCTCTGGCTGAAAGTTGACCAAGTCTTTGTAAGGCTGAGCTTCACCAAATACAGCACAAGCAAGAGATTTTGCTCTGTCTTTTTTTAACAAAATGAGAGAGTAAGGAAATATATACAGTTAACATATCGTCTAGAGCAGTTTGTACAACAGTTAAATCCATGAAAAACCATAAAATGCTACATCAAGGTATGGGAAATTGATTTATCAATATCATGCAGAGTTGTGGATTGAGGTAAGGATGGTTTGGAACTGGTGTGTTGGTAAAACTTCAGCTCCAACATGAGAAAGGATCAAAGGAAAATTAAATTTCATTATAGACATCATATGCCTGATTTTTATACCAAAATCAATGTCAAAAATGACCACACGAGCTCCTCTGCTTTTAGCACCAAATGCCAGTGCTTTTCCAGCTCCACCAGCACCAACTAGCACAAACAATCTTCCAGCAAGGGGTGAACCTAAAGATGCTCCACCATCATTGCAACCATGCTCTGACAATTGGTTCATCGGTACAAGTAAATCAGTATTAGTTATTAAATTACACCAATTATAATTTGGGCTTGCTAATGAAGAAGGCCTTGATCCAAGAAGAATTTCGTAGAAATTACAAGAAAGAGGATAAGACAGAATCCATCAGTAAACAAGAAAAAGTGAAACATGCTCAATAATTACTGTTAAAGATGGAAATCGTTTTGGTTCTGCACCAAACAAAAGTTTTTAAGAAAATTGGTCCTTGATATTGTTTTACAACCTCTTTGGCCAAATGATCAGGAAGGAGTTTGATCTTTAACCTTTGGGCATTTACAAATACATTTGACAAGTTCAAGGAAATTATAACAAACACAGCATTGGGGGAATATTACCTATGAGAGCATCCTCAATTGCAGTAATAGAAGCCTCACAATCTGTATTATAACCAACAAGCTTCCCATCTCTTGGTCTCCTTATAATAGTATTAACAGCTCCAATAGACTGGTGGAGCATGAAGTAAAATGAATTGATTATATATCACTAAAAAATCATTACATGGAAGAACAACCACGTCTAAAGTCCATTTTAATAGAGCACCATTGTCATCAAGCAACAACATTCCATACTGCACCAATTTCCCATGAAATTATTTTGGGTACACTAATGTTCCTTCAGAATAACTTCAGTTGCAGATGATCAAAGAAAGATATTACGTTAAACTCTTAGAGAAAAAATATACAAAAACAAATACACAGTTGCCTCATGGAAAAGCATCCTTAAGTCATATTTATATTCACCACCAAAATATATGGTCACATAATCATGTTATCAAAGAACGAATAATTCATTCCTTCCATCTAACCCAATTTTCTGTTGATTTTATAAAACTAACTTAAATTGTTTAATGAGCCTTTTTATGAGACTGAATGTGGATTGTCAACGAGCACATAATAAACTGAGGGATCAGGAAGAAGAAAAAAAAAAAAACAAGAAAAGACATGATAGCATATACAGTGTAGAAAGCAATTAAGTTCAGCATGTCAACCCATGTATATACAAACTAAAAGTGATTTCCTGGTAAGGGTTGTTTTTCCTTCTGAAAAGGCCAAAGTTTTTTAATTTATATCTTAGGACAGAGAAGAACTGTTATGGAAGTACAGATTGAGCCATGATGTTGGTAATAGATAACCACTATGGAACAATAGAAAAGAACAAAAAGATTTCGCTGATTTTTTACATTATTCTAAATGTTACATGGAAGAATAAGCCAACCTGAGCAAGTGGATGGACTTCATCGCAAAACCTTGTAACTTCTTCCTTATATGGAATCCCAACACTGCAGTACAAAAGAAAAAAGTAGATGAGAAATTACCAAAGAATAAAGAAATACAAACACATAAATGGTTGATGTGATAACAAAAAGATTGAAACACTATGGTCGCAGGAAATTTAACTGCTTAAGTTCTTGTCTCTTAGAAGATATTCATGCAAACCACAAAAACAAATAGGATGGGACCTCAATGAGAAAATATGACTCCAACTTTCAAGTGGATTAATATAGCTAACACGTGGCATACCTAAAACCAGTAAAATCAGGGCTTGAATAAGAGCTAAAGAACTCCTTAAGATCATCAACAAACATGGGGACATAGATTCCATTATAATTTACATGTCTGAAGGAAGGATTATGCACTATAGGGCCTTTGCTGTGGCTGACTGGTTTTGAGATGAGCCCAAAAACTTTAGTATCCGCATTTACATGTTCCAATTTATAGGCTTCCAGGAGATGGTCCAGAGAAGGCAGACCAGGGATTGGATTTCCTGCCAATGATCCAGAGACAAAGAATCCACCAAATTTTGGACACAGAAGCTGGCTTATCAATCCTCTTTCTCCAACAGAGTAAGCAATTAATGGTACCTGCAAATTGTTACCAGAGTTGGCGTATTACTGTTGACATTAGAAAGTAGAAACAAACAACTAATATGAAAAAAGAATGAGAAAATTAATTTTGATATAACATATAACATAATGCTTCAAAAAGATATGAACTAAAAAAAATTATAGTTTAATTTTGATGTACTATCAGTATAAAGTTTTTATACTAACAACCAATTATACATTATTACATATATGACTTTTGAAGTAGTTATTGTGAAAGTCAAACATTTTTTATGACCTGGTAAAACATGATTGAATGACAATATGAAGAACTTTTTATATTAGGTGTTTTTCAGATTTCCATCTTTTTATATTGGAAAATATGCTTCTCTCTTTAAATCATTTCCCTACTGAACCAAACCCAAGAGAAGAAACTTTCGCCTCCTGGCAATACCTAGTGCCAGAATTATTACTGCTATAGTACTTGGTTAAATTGGAAACATGATTATTGTAGGAGATGTGTATGATAAATATTGATAAACCTGCCACGGAGCATTTTGCTGTCTGTTATGTAACATCAAGTCATCAGCCTAACCAATTTTTTTTGTTTATCCCAGAAAATTCAAATATCGACTAAATCATGTCATTGGTTACATTATCGATTTTGGAAGGGGATTCCATGTTTAAAAATAAATTCTCATGTTCAGTGAACATTAGCTCACCCGCAACTCAGGTCCTCAGACCTCCTTTGTTTGAACAAATAAATAAGATTTTTTGTTAAAAAAAAAAAAAAGAAAAGAAAAACTCATGCCTGACAATTGGGAAGCAAGCTAAATATTCTTGTAATTTCTGTTATATCAGCTGCATGTATGACAAGTTTGATGACATCTGGTCCAGTAGCTTGCATGCGTGCAACAAGTTGAAGGAGATCTTCTTTTGGAGGGGTCATGCCATCCACATAGCAGGAAACAATTATTTTGCCCTGACTCTTATGATTTCTCTTATGTTCCACCATGGTCATAAGACGAGAAGCTGCCTGAACAACCATACAGTGTCAGTAAAGGAGATTTACATAATAACAATAATAATAAAATATTATATAGACAATGAAGATTTTGTGTTAAATGATAGACAACCCAGTGGGAGACCACTCTCTTCATGCCATGGCCAGTCTAAAAAAGCATCATTTCTTGGTTCTCACTCTCAAATAGGACCTATCATGTTGATGCATTTTCCTCATTTTATAAGTCGATAAATTTAGAAAATTGTTAGAAAGCCCGGATAAAGAACATGACGGATAGCCCGGATATGTGTAACAGTTGATAGGCCCTGCCACCTTAACAAAATCAATCCTAGATATAAGTTTACCGGACTGACCTCTCAAATATATCTACCTGGGAATGCGGCCGACGGGGCGGTGGAGGTGGTCCTAGCCAAAATCTTGGAGTGTGGCCGGCATGGCGGGCGGCATTGATGTCCTCAGCTGCGTCCTGAGGCGCGGGGAGGAGGTGGGGGTCCCAGGTGGCGAATGGATGAGTGAGGTTGAAAAGGGATGAGTGGGTGGAGAAATTTTACGTCATCACGGTCTATTACTATTATCGTTAGTTTAGATATTTAAATTATTATTTAATATATATATAAATATTATTAATAATTAATATAATTTTATAATAATTTTTATTAATTTATATATATTAAATAATAATTTAAATATTTATAATAAATTATACCTATTAAAAAATTCATGTAGAAAAAAGTATTCAAAAAGAAAGGAGATGGGACTGTGCGACTGTGAGAGAGTTCAGAAAAAAATGATGTCATAAAATTGAGTAGTAAAATAAATATAATAAATATAAAAAATAGACTTAAGTTTTGTTGATAAAAAATATAATGTTGGAAAAAAATTTCGTTTTCAATTCTCACTTCAATAATAATATTTTTTTAATTTTTTTTCTTTTCATCTAAACAATTTTTTTCATTTTTATATTTTTTTATCTATTTTTTATCTTTCAATTTTCTTTTCTTTTATTTTCTCTTCTCATCCAAACAAAAGTATATATGATATGTGTAAAAAAAATTTTAAAGATAAATTCATTTTTATCTTGAATTTTATAATTTTATTTATATATATTAAATAATAATTTAAATAATTTTAAAAAATAAAAAATTTAAAATATTATTTTATAATTTTTTATTTTTAACTTAATAATATTTTATTTATATATAATTATAAATGTTATTTGTTATAATTTGAGTGAAATAATATAATATTCCTAAAACATTAAAGAACCTCTCTTATAATAGAGGATGCATATCTAAAAATCAGGAAATATGACACTTCTTTCCAAGAAACCAAAATGCCAAATGCTAAAAGAATATATACCTTCAGCTCAACGTCAATGCAATCAGCCCCCAGTTCCACAGCTAGGCGTAACGCTTCCAGCCGCATGTTCTCATCGCCGTCATATAATCCACCTTCCCATTTTGGCCTTAAAAAAAAAAAGAAAAACAGATATGTAAAAATAAAGAAATTTGTCGTTTGGCAAATTAGGAAGATTAAGATAAGATTGAATAAGATGGTAAATTTGTTATTTAGCTAAAGAAACAGGGCATGAGATGTATCACCGATTAACAAGGAGCACAGGGAGCGGCTTATTTGCGAGGATGGTTTGAAGGTCACGGCGAGGGTGGAAATTGGTGATATAGTCCAGCCTAATCTCCACTATATCAGCACCTTGTGCCTTTGCCTGGTGCATGTCACTCACAATTTGCTCCACAGATTGGCTTGTGAGTGGAGCACAAATCATAATAGAATCATTTGACATAACTCCGTTACAAGCACTACCCATTTTATGAAAGGAAAGGACGAGCCTTTTGAAGAGAAGTGATAATAACGTCACTCAGGTTCAGGTACGACCATTGCATATTAATAGCCCAAGAGTTGTAGTTGGTAGTAAGTCCTTATCTACCACTCCCGCAAAACTGGAATTGGAAAATAAGAATCTTGCAAATAATGGGTCGGCGTCACAGGAGTTGAAAGTTGAAAGCACCAACAGAACAACTTAAAAGTGTAACATGTCAACCTCGGGTAGATAAAATGGAATTTTGATTTGATAACACTACCCGCTTGCGACAAGCAGATATGGATTGGAGAAAAGGCAAGAAAAATGGTGTGGGGAGGGGCTGACTAGACTGGGCGAGGTTCAAACTTCAAAAAAGAAAAAAGATTATTTTATATTTTTAAAAAATATAGATATTGTTAATATTTTTTTAAGAATGTTAAATTTAATAAAAAAATAATAAAAAATATATATAATAAATAATATTAAATAAAATATAAATAAAATATATACATTATTTGATATAAAATTATATTAAAATTATCAAATTTAAAACATTAATCAATTCAAGGAAAGATAAGAAAAGTTGCATACTTACATGCCTGCCAGGGAATGCAAGGCTGGAGGAATGCGTGGAGTGAGAGAATTCGTCAATACAAAGTAAACAATCGCTTCTGGTGGAATAAAGTAGGGGAGTAGGCAGCAGCAGTAGTAGGTGAGCAGGTAAACATAAGTTACACGGAATTTATTTACGAAATATTTATATTTATACATATATTTTATTATATTATTTTTATATTATTTTTTTAATAATAATAAAATAAAAAGACATATAGGAAAACAATATACTTCCGTATAAGAATGAGAAATAGATATATTAATTTGATTTTAGATTAAATTATAATGAATGAATTTAAAATAAATTATTAATTTATTTAAAATTTATTATAAAATATTTAATATTATTCAATTTATTTATGATTCAATTTAATAAATAGATATTTAATTTATCTATTAATTTATTTATTTTAATAAATTAAATAGATGAAAGTAGATGATCATAAGTTTCGTTGAGTAAAAAATATAAACATGTGATAAAAATATATATATTTTTTAATAGTTTGGTTGAGGGTAGTTGTTTGTGGATAGAGCAGTGTTTTATGGTGATTGGGGTCTACTTCTGCTACTAGTCATAGTTATTACTTTGTTAAAATTCTAAATCATGCCGTTTAAGGTTAACTATCATAGAAAATAAATTTATGTCATTATTATCATGTAAAAATTACTTAGGATAATTCTGTCAGCGTCATTAACTATCATTAATAGAATGAAAATATTGTTTAACTTTTAAACTTTAGGATAAAAAAAAGTTAAAGAACGAATTTAAAAATTAAAATAAAATTAAAAGATGAAATATATATTACCACACATTTTTTTTTTTTTATCTTGTATTCAAAACAAATAAAGATATAGAAGGTGATATAGTATTTTGATGTAACATCAGTCTTTAGAAAAACAAAAACATCACTCTTGCTGACGCGGCAACTCTTAGCAGTGATGATAAGGCCTACTTGACTTTCCGTTGGTGGCTGGGTTAGGTCGGATAGAGATTACATCATTAATATGCATTAATTAAAGAAATAAAAATTAGAAAAAAATACTAGAAAGTTAATTTTTTGTCAGAATTTTTTTAAAAAAAATCGTGGCATATTTATTAATTTATAAATGTGTAAGTAATTCTTATTAATTTGTTTCATCTAACAATTATTTATATATTCAGTCAAATATTTTACTATTTATTCTGATTATATAACATTACTCAAAACATAAATATTTACAATAATAAAAACTAAAAAAATATTTGATATTTAGTTATTTAAATAATTAAAAATATTTAAAAATATAAAATGTTCATTAACTAGTGTAACATTCATTAGCAATTACTAAAACTCAAAAAATTAATCAAATGTATAAAATTATTAAAAAAATTATGTATGTAAAACAGTTAATGTAACATTAATCAGCTTTTATTTATTATTATTATTTGTAGAAATTATTATTCACACAAATTATGTGACGTGAGTTTTATGGTTAAAAATAATTGTGTTGAATCTAATTTATTCAGTGCTTTATTTTGAAGAAAATCGCCATAAAGGCTAAACCTATAAAAGGAATATGTATATATAACATTATTATTTATTTTTAGAATTTAATTTTCATACATTATTAATATAAAAAAATTATATTTTCATCTAATTATACATTATTATAACAATAAAAAAATATTTAACTCTCATAATAATTATTTTAAAAGTCACATATTATAATGTGTTATTTTAATGGTATAAAAAATTTTACACTAATTGTATATCAAAATTAAAGTTTTATTTTTATCTTTCTTCATACTAGTTTTGTTAAATGAATATGATTTTACTTGTTAAGAAAGTCAAAATATAAAATTTTAAATGAAAACAGGGTAAGTAATATATTTTTTTCAATTTTTAATGCATTGAATGCCTTATTTTTTTTCTAAAACTTTTTATTTTTTCTTCATTAACACGTGCCTTTAGGGTACTTGAGGCACTTGTTAGCAAAACCCAGATGAATAATTCTAAATCAATTAATTAATCTTTTTAATAATATTTTTAATTACCAAATGAAAGTATTAAATATTTTTTATATGAGGATTTCTATGGTATACATCTTTTTTTTTTAGGGTTTGATACCCAAAATGAGTTGTCAAGCATTTTATTGGATATTGTTTACTTTTAAACATTTATTAGCATTCAATTAATGATTAACAAGTTATCATGGGTACTATTCAGTAGTGGTACTGAGGTATACATGAGATAGGCACGTACACGGTGGTTTCCTCCTTGTGCAGCAGCAACGAATTGTGTTGAAATGAGTGAAGGGGGATTGGTACCTGCAAAGACATTCTAACACTCAAGTCAAATTGTGCACAATTAGGGTTTTGCTAATAGTAATAAGTTACCTGTATAAGATGAGTGAGCCTGATACTTATAGAGGTTGAATTGAGATATACACTCTCATAATAATTGTAGAGGATCCCTATAATATCAAAATGTTGATATTGTAGTTATAAACAGTTAAAGACGGTTATGAGTGTTATTATTACGCAGGATCGTAATTGGCAATTATGGATACTTGTAGGATTTATCCATTTTGTAAATCTCACTATAATATTACTGTTATCCAATATCATTAGGGGTGTAATTTGGTTCGGGTAATCTGACCAACCCACCAACTCAAACCAAATCAATGAATTTGGTTTGGTTTGGTTCGGTTCAAGTATATTTATTGGTTCGGATAAAATCTGAACCAATTGAAGCTTGTTTGGTTCGGTTCACAGGTTCAAAGTTTCAAACTCGTGAACCAAACCATGTTTTTTTTTTTTTGCTAAAACGTGAATATTACTGAAGGAATGGTGAAGCGTAAGTATACTTATCCCTTTCAATTTTTCTCCAAATCCAACCCTAACCCCGTTCCCCTCGCTGCTAGCTGCTAGCCGCCTCGCCCCATCGCTGCTCGGCTTGCACTCGACACTTTACCAAACGTGCACGTGGTTAGGCTCAGTTGCGGCTTAGGCAGATGTTGAAGCTCCAGCGGTTCAGATCAGTGAAGGACGACGGCGTGTCACGGTGGAGGACGGATCTGCTCACTATGGTACAACGCGGTTGCTGCGCAGTCTAGTTTACAAGTTCGTGGCGTTGCTAGTGTGTGGATCTGTGGATGATATATTGTCTCACTTGCTGAACCACATTAAATAAGAATATTAGGAATCAGAACTTTGGATGATATATTGTCATTGTTGAGGAAGGAGAGCATTTTGATTTTTCTTTGTTCAAAAGACTATTTCACGTGCACCCTGAAGATGGTAAAAGTAGTCTAGCCAATGAAAACAATGATGGCTTGTTTGAAAGTAGTCCAGGTACAGAGAAATTTTTTTGCAAATTGTTTAGAGACCATGACCGTTCAATTGAAGATTCAGAGCTATTGGGGTCAAAGAAGCAGAAAGAGTCTATTGAATATTTATTTAACAATTAACATTTAGTTTATTTGTATATTGGTGGAATGTAAACCAAAAAACTGTGAATGGAGGCCGTATTCATACACACTAATTTTCTTTTTAATCATACAAATGCCTAAATAGCACTCCGAGATCTTAATACAAAGTCCATTTTAAAGTGTGCTCTGCATGATGCAACTGACACATAGTTAGAGATGGAAATTTGTATGTGTCTATATACATGTTTGAACTTGTTCCATTTTAATGCTTCTGACACATATTATTTGTTATTCCTGTATTTCAAGTCGCTTGCAGAGATCAATTTACATTTAGCAGAGGCTTAGAATACCGGAGGTACTTCGTAACTATTAATGATATTATTTGACTGATGTTCAATAGGGCTCAATGGATTCCACTATTTGTTATTTCCAAAGAGTGGTCTGAAAATTGTTAGTTGCAGTAATGCCAAACGTTCACGTTGAATCAATTATAGTGGAGACAATAAATGGTGAGATAAAATTGAAAAAAAAACTAATTAATACATCTTTAAAATTTTCAAATGACAAATAAATTGAAACAAAATAAGTTTTTTTAAAAAGACAAATAAAAAGAAACGAATGGAGTAATAGATAAAGTATTAAATAAAAAATAAATACATTCTATGTCTTAAGAACATAAAAAATATTTATTACTTTCTATATTTAATAAATAAAAAAATTATTAAAAAAATTGTTTAAAAATATTTAGAATTAAAATTTTGCTAATAAGTACACTAGTTAAGCATAGAAAAATAAAAAAATTAAATAAAAAAATTAAATAAAAAAATTAAGTTACTTCAATTTCTAATGAATTGAATACCTTATTTTTATTTAAAACTTATTTTGTATTCATTTGTGGAGATATTTTTCCCATCACTGCTTGTTCAATGAGCATTATCCATAACTGTTTGTTCAATGAACATTATCCGTAATCATCAAATACGTGACCCAGCTTCTAACGCCAACAAAGTGATGTAACAACAACAAACAAAAGCCTTTTAAATTAAATATTTGCATAAATGTCCATGACTAATTATAGCCAATTCTTTTCATATTCTAAAGTTCAAGCACTTAACCCTGGTTGAGAGAAATAAAAAACATATATAGCTAAAATGATATGACTGTAATCTGTTAGAAGAATAAAGTATAAACATAGAAATTCGAATCTGCTTCGCGCTTTTGATTGATTTCTACGATGAGTAAAGCCACTAGAGAAAATAATGCATAGCTTTGAAGGTCATGATTTATATAAGTTCCGCTCACCGAAAAAAAAAAGATTTATCCAAAAGATTAAAGAAATATTGTTGATGGTTCATAAAAAAGAATGTAATTTATATATAAATGATCAAGATTAAAAATTATTTAAAGGTCATGTGACCACTTAAAAAAATCACATGTATTTATATTTTAATCTTGACCATTCATGTAAGATCCAATAATCAACATTTACTCTTCTCATCTCTTACAATAAACACTCCTCTTATTAAAGTAAGATCTTTTATATATATATATATATATATATATATATATATATATATATATATATTGTTGATCATGCAGCAAACTATAAATTTACCCACAATTCTAATATCAACTATAGATTTTTAAAAATTGAAGTTATAACAAAATCCATGAGTTATATATAACATTTATAATAATACTTTTAATACATAAACAAAAATTGGTCACATAATGAGAACAGATCATGCACAAGTAAGAAAAATAGTTATCTTAAAAAAATGATGTGAGAGAAAAGTGTGATAAAAAATTAGAATTGCACAAATAAATAGACCAAAGAACAGTGGGAGAAAAAAATAACATACAAAAGTGAACATTGCAGTGAAATTACAATGAAGCCCGAAAGCCCAACTTGTGTATCCAATCCAGATGCATACAAGCTTCACCACCAACAAAGCCCGAAATAGTTGCAATGAGTAAGGGTTGCTATAGAATATGGCAAAATATGAAATCAAATCAAATTCGTCATAATGAAATATTTCTAATGGATGAGTTTAAGCTCATCTTACAAAGAAGCCAGGTTCGAGCAAATTGGTGATCAAATATGGTACAATAGTTTAAAATTACAAGGTTAGCATTCATTCCATACAACAGCGACGACATTACAATGACTGAAATTCCCAATATCCTTCTACACAGCACCATAGTTTGTGAGGAAACACGATATTATCGTAATCTCCATAGAATCTGCAAGTGAAAGAACAAGTCTCATTTATAAAAATGCTTCATCAGGAGCCCTTCCTATACAACCACGTCAATAATATTTGATAGTATAAAGATGGCAAAGAAACATTCCCCAGTCCAGTAAATTTATGACAAACGAGCTCGCAGACATCAAAGCATTGTTTTGAATAATGCTAATGCTTCCACTCCCATCAGTAATACAACTATGAATTCATCAAGCTTTTATACGGACCACAAATGAACCTGCTCAGTAACGTACAAAAGGAGACTGATCAGAGCAAATCACGCAAACAACATAGATATTAGTTCACAACTTCATATAAAGCAGAAAGATGCCTAAAACTGCATCTACGACACAAACCAAAAGGAATCAGCATACTGGAATGACAATAGTTTCTCATAACTAAATAGAGTGAAACATGCTTCACTATTATGACAATGACAGCATCGTGTATTCCAGATATACACCAATAAATGAATGAAGTTAAAATCCCAGATCAAGCTAAATCAGCAATATCATGACCCCACAAGACATACACCTCCAATAGTGAACTCATGTTCAGAGTCTACTGGATTTACTAAAAATACAGAACTGGCTAACTGAGATGCTTTGATAGATATAAACAAGGAAAGCAAGGTCAAATCAACCTCAAATTTGTTGTCTATACTCTATATGTGTGAGGTCAAACATCTTGTTTGAATTGTCTTAAATTAATAAACATGGACCAAAAAAACTAGTGATTCACATAAATTTTCTACAAACAAATGCACAAACTAAAACTTCCTTAACTAAAGCAATTATTGCAGGGGCTGTTAGAATCAAAGTACTTCACTTTACCATCAGCACCTTTTAATAATTTTTCCATAACGGAAAGAATCACAGATCACAGATAATTTGAGAACTTAACGACATGATTATTATCAAGCGGGACTTTAAAAAACTAAACCATTAAACAAAAAAAATTCAGAGTTTGGTTTTTTCTGTAGCTAGAGGGTGAACCATAAATTGGATCAAGAAAACTATAACCCAAATCTAACAATGATACTTAATAAGAATTTGTCTAACGAGTCCCCTAAGGGCACTTGTTAAGGAATGAAGAAATAAAGAAATAAAAAGTATTAAATGAAAAGTAAAACATCCAACGCATTGGAAACTTAAAAGGTTTAACTTTTCATTCAATAATTTCTATTTTTGAATCCTTAACAAGTGCCCTAAGGGCACTTAATAGCAAAACTAAAAAATTAATGATATTCTCACACTCTTAACTCAAACTTCTGACTGAAAGCCATTAGGTACCAACTGGACTGGACCCCATTTAAACTTTTTCAAACAGATCAGATATTCACATCATACCTCTGACACTCAATTTGAGATAATCATTACCTGACTTAGAACTTAGAAGGGTATAATACGTCCAGAAAACATTCATAATGAAAAGGAACTCTTCCCTAAAAATACTTCTCTTATCAGCGAGAGAGAAAGAGATACACACATGCTGGAAGGTTTGATATATCTGCAGAAACTGCACAAGGAATTCCCAAGTTTGAAAGAGCTCCTCTAATTATCCCGCATGGGAAATAAAGATGCATGATCATCGCTTGTGCTGCCTTGTTTTCAGCTGTAGGTGCAGAATTATCTTCAACTGAAGTACCATTATCAGCGGATGGATCAACAGACATCCGTGCAAGCCAGCGAAATTTATTATCTTGCAATACAAAGGTACCCTGCAGCAGAAGCAAATACCATGACCATTCCAATCAACAAAAAAATGTATACCACCAATTGAGTTCAGCTCTGAACTCACCCTATGATTTGTCTTCAAGTTGTCTATCTGCTTCTTGAAGAGCTCAGACCAAAAATCCTTGCAGATGAACTTGATGGCCTCAAGATGATCACTAAACCGAGGCCGCTCCATGGTATACCTGACAACAAGTGTTAAAACATACACCACATTTTTCCCAATTCACTAAAATTTCATGATAATCAACTAACATAGAGCCTTAATGTGGAATTAGATCACAAAGTTACCTTCCAAAATTTCATGATAATAAACTACAGGGAGCCATAATGTAGAATTAAATAGAGAAACATTACAAGTTAACCCAATTCAAACAATAAATATTACTGCTCAGCCTCAGGCTATACGTGAACCTAGCTTTGATGATACTTGTCTGTTTTTACGACCCCTAGAAATTCTGATGCGGGATGCAGTAGCATCAAGAACGCATAAGAATAGTAATTTGGTTTATATTGGATTTTATTTCAGCGTCAGTAAATTGTTACTTTTAGGTGGTCTCAGCACAGATCTGCATCCAGAAATTTATTTAATCTAAAAGAAGCGATAGAGATCTAGACTAGACAACTAAAAACTAAAAATAAGGAAATGGGTAAGATGAATTGAGAAAGAGTAATTGAGATTAGGGTTAGAAAACAACCAACCTTTCAGAGAGCTGGTGACCGACCTGATATCCAATGGCCTCGATCCTGCGGGCGGCAAGCTCAGGCTTATTGGCGTAGAATCGATTGCAGTAGCACGCTACCATCTCCGTCAATAGGCTATCCACGCAACTCTCTGACACTTCCCTCACCATTCTCTCTCACTCTCTCTTTGTCTCTCGCTGTAAGCTATGGAAATGAATGAAAGAGTCAGAATCACTATGCACCCCGAACCTAGAGCTGGGTAGTGGGTTTACGGGCCAGCCTGGTTCGCAACGGGCCGGACACCTGTTCTGTTTTTATTTTTCCCTTTTAAATGGCTGGAAACAGCATCTAGTTTTTAACAAATTAACAAATGAAAAGTCTTAATACTATGTTTGGATTATAAGTAATGGGAGAACGGAAAAGAAATAAAAGAAATAAAAATAATTTTTTGTATTTAAAAATTGTAAAATATATAAAAATGGAATAGAATACATGATGAATCATTTTTCTCTTTTTCCTTTCAAATACTCAATTTTGTTCTCTCTAATATTGAGATGGAATAGGAGGAACACATGTTCTGTTCCGTTCCATTAATGAATCTTCTAAATAAAGAGAGGAGAAACTATATTTCATTCATTTCGTTTTTTTTTCTGATCTATCTCCACATATTCTATTTCGTTAATGAAAAAATATCCAGATACAAGTAAATTGTATTCTAACTTATCTGACGTGATCACACACACAGAGAGGGCAAAACGGAACGGAGAGATAGAGCATAATAAAACACACACAAAACAGAAGAACAGAAGATGGTATCGTGGTAGATGAGGGCGTGGGTGGACTTGAGAGTCTGAGACTGATGTCGCAGATGACCTTCTTGTGTCGAGCGTGTGGTGAGACTCTCAGACCATGACACTCAGATCAGATCCGAGCATACAAACAGCCAGCGATAGGAAGAGTGACTGAGGTTGGGTGAGGATGACGGAGGCTTAGAAAAGGCTGGTGTGGGGTGAGGATCGTATACTGTCAGGGAAAGAAATAAGGGAATTCTTATCGTAAACTTCCTAGTTAGGGTGAGTTTTGAAATATATATTCAACTAACTACTTGTGCCTTGCATGATATATATTTATTTTATATGATGATAAAAGTATTTAATTAAACAATCTTGATATCTTTATTGCAAAAATATATATATATATATATATATATATATATATATATATATATATATATATATATATATATATATATATAAAATCTAATATTATTTATTATATTTATATTTTTTATTTATTTTTTAGTTAATTCTTAAAAAATATGTAAACAAGACTTATATTTAAAAGAAGTGTAAAACTATTATTATTTTTAATTAAATTTATCACAAAAGTTTTGGATTGGATAATAAATAAAAAATTGTATTGTTAGTATTTAATATGTTTATGTTGAATATATTAAATACATCATATAGATAATATGTGTATAGTAATACACATATGATTTAAATACACCTCAAATCACTAGAAATCAGCTTGCCAAAACTTTGGACGTTAATTTCTGTTAATATGATTTACCAATTAAACTTAACAAGTAAGGGTGATAAAGACACAAATTCAAGTGATTATATTATATACTTAATAACTTAAACAACTGAAAGTACGTTATGTAAAGTATTAAAGCACATCAGTAAAAATGACATTAATATAATTCAGTAAAAATCCTTTAACTACTCAGCAAGACTTAGGTTCTTTAATCTTGGAATGGTACTCCACGCCTCAACAAAATGGTAACACTTCTCTATCCCTACTACCCATCCCAAGCTATTACCTTTCAAAAGGACAGATAGCATCTCTACAGGATAATTGAACTTACTTGAAAAGGACAAAAAAAAAAAAAACAGAGCACCAGAATACATTCCCCAACATAAATAACCTCAAATCAATAAAAAAAATATGAATAAATAAATAAATTAATAACCTCAAAATATGTTATTTTTAAGCTAAAAACTACATTTTCTCTCTAGTAAGTTACAATACACAGTAACAACTCTACACAATAAATTTAGCACTTGGCTCAATTGGCATTTTAGAGATGAATTCTACTACTTTCAACCGAGAGCTTTCTAGCTCGATTATCAAGTATGAACACTAACCATTCACTTCGATTCTGTCATAGTGGCCAATTAGCCTTTAAGTACCTCTTCAGATTCTTGAGCATCTGAAGCATTTCCAACTCCAATAATTAATCCCGTAGAACTGATATCTGAAGTTGTATTAGCCTTCATAAGCAACTCTGCAATTGCAAGACATACAACACGTACGACTATCAGGCACGTAGTCATTGATCCTTGCAGCTTTTCTGTCATTTTCCTGCATGAAAAATCACTCCATAATAATGTAAAATGCACTTAAGGGCATATTTGACACAATATATAAAATTTGATAGGATAAATTTATACAATATATTATGATTTTATTAATTATTTAGTACAATTACAGTTTTATATAAGTTTATCTAGTATATATCTCTTATACATTAAAATAACGTATAACTTAATCAAATTTCGAAGGTGAGATTAAGTCTGATTAAATTTTAATGAATAAGTTCATATGAAAATATTACAATCCTATCACTCGAACACCAATCTTTCGTTGTCTCTTCCTTTACAACGTCACTTAATCTTGCCTTTACCGATCGCCTCTGTTTCCAACCCGTCAATCTCGTCCAAACCACCACAACTAAGATTGCATAACCCCATCCATAGTCGCAGATCTCTACTTGTGCACCGAATACACACCATCACAATTCGTCACCGCCTTCTTCCGTCACATACAACTTCAATCACCCTACCAACCACCTTTTCCGCCATCAATCAAAACCATTACTGCTTAGCCGTCGAGCATTGTCTCCACGTCATTGCTCCTATTGAACCCGCATCACTATCATCCTTTTTCTTAGATTCAATGTCATCTCACACCCAAGAAAATTTGCTCTTCTCATTTTTTTTTTTTATTTGAGTATGTTATTATGAGTTAAGACTTGAGTTAACTTAAGTCCAAGTTTGTTATACAACACAATATCTTATATAATGTCACATCAAATACTAAATAATATTAAAATTTTATCAAATTTTATACTATTCAACATAATACAATCAAACTTTATCATATTTTATGTATCAAATAGCCTTACATCTTGAACAAATTTTATAAGACTCTTAACACTTGAAAGGTGTAGTTGCCGAAGGGACTAACTTGCGAACAATAGAACTGCGTCCTTTGATTTTTGATATGATGAATTCAATATAGACCTCACACAGTTGCATAAGTATAATGATTTCTTCCAAGTACAGTTCAAGCTTACATAAGGAATTTCTTATATAGATAACATTACTGTAAATAAAATATGGACTTTATACGGTGCCACTTTTTTTATAAAAAACTAATTTAATTTTAAGAACTTGGACTTTGGTCGAGCTCTATGCATTAAACTTAAACTGTGCTGGTCCAGTGCGTAGAGCCCAGCTGGCCTGGATTTAAATAGATTAATTAGGAATATATGTTTGGCGAGTTGGTCAGTTTAATAATATTTTTATATCAACACTTATATTTTTATATCAAATAATATATATTGGTCGGATCTTGTATTATAATTTATTTTAACAATTATTTTTATATCAGGTATACCATATATATATCATATATATATATATATATATATATATATATATATATATATATATATATATATATATATATTTATATTTTATCTAATACTATTTATTATATATATTTTTTTCTTATCATTTTATCTCACTCAATCACATCTTTTAAAAAGAGTGTGAATAATGCCTATACTTTTTTTAGGGATGTAGGATGATCTTTATTCTTTTTAGACTTGATTCACTTACTAAAGGAATGGAGTGAGTTGGATTGGGTTGAGGAAATTTTTTCGTTCAACTCGACCCGCTTAAGAGTGGGGTTGAGTTAGCTCAAACATGTGAGTCGGAAATATTTTTTTTAAAAAGAAATTCTTGAAAAAGAAAATGTCAAAATACAAAATTTAACAAATTAATACCATAAGTCTCAATATCAAACATAATAGGTCTCAATCTAATAAATTAACACTATAAGTCTTAATTGACCTTACTCAGACATAATAGGTATCAATCTCAAATAAACTAAACATCATAAGTTAATAAGTGCATAAATAAATTAATAACTAACAAGTCTTAAGTCTATAATAAATTGAACAAAGCTAGTTATAACTCAAATAATAAACTAGTTTAACCAATCGAAGTCAGTGTTATCACGTACATCATATGTATTGACATAATCATTGACTTCACTCTCTATTTTTTCTATATATCATTTAACATCTAAACGATTCATTGATTTTTAGTTGTGTATTTGTCCTGAACTAGAAGGAACAATGTGATGTGTCCAACTGCTGTTTTTGTTGGAGAAGAAAAGTGGAGATTAGGACTAAAAGTGGAATGACAATGTTCCAAACTTCATTTAGATTATTTTTTTCTTAAAAAAATGTGTTGGTGGGTCAAGTTTGTATTGATTGGACATTTTCCAACCCACTATCTGACTTATATATTGCAAGTTAAAATATTTTTCATTTCAACTCAATTTACGAACCCAACTCAACTTACATTTTATGAATTGAATTAAATTAAAATATATAAATTCGTAGATTTACTCAAGCCACTAGACACCCAAAAGATCAATAATTTTTTCATGATAGATCCACATTTCAATCATCCAAACGATGACTATTTCATTTCAGGAGAGTACTCTTCCTTACACCCAACAACCAACAATCACGGGTCTAAGTATTTATTCTTTCTTCAACTCTCTCTCTCTCTCTCTAACACTCTTCGTATTAGCATTCTCCACCACCCTCTCTCTCTTTCTTCTCATTTTTTTCTGTTGGTCAAAAGAGGTGACCCCCACCCAGAAATTTTGTCCAAGCTGCAAATTGCTAGCATTCCGCTTTCGATGCAAAATGTTAGGAACAGTAACTTGTTAGCATTTCATTTTTCAAAATTTTCGGCAATAGCTCGACACCAACTATGTACGCGGTGCAAATTTCTTCTATAAATAGAAGCCTTTGCAGAAGAAAAATATCATCCCAACAAGAGAGAAAAATCAAAGAGAGACAGAAAAAGCTTAAAGAGAAAAGCTTTAGTTTCTGGGTGTAATTAGGTTGTGGGTATTTTGTAAACACCTTTTGTGTATTTCCCTTTTTAGTAAAATATCTGTAGCAATCCGGAGATGTAGGCATAATTGACCGAACTCTATTATCAATTTTATGTGTGCTATTATTCCGCATTTATTTCACTTTCCACAAATTTGATGATAGAAAAATTTTGCGTATTTTTCCAACAACTGGTATCAGAGAGCTCTTGGTTATCAAGGCAATATTCTCTTGAAAAATCTTAGTATGCTCTGTAGTTGCAACAACGTCTGATCTTCCACATCAGAAAAGATTTATCCTTGAGTTATTGGTCAAGGTGTCGGTTCTGGAAATAAGTGTAGGTAGTGTGAAAGTGCATGTCTAGGAAAGATTCTGTCTAGGAAAGACTTGGTACTTAAGCGTGTCCTTTGTGACCCACCTCTCATTCCTGAAAACTTTCCTGGTGTACTGTTTATAACTACAAACATTATTCCGGTATATAGAGGTACTATTCATATGAATAGTAAAATTCGTGAACAGTAAAAATTGGTTGGCGTTACCAATTTGTCCACAGAAATGTTTTAAAGCACGATGATTTGCAGAAATTGTCAGAAATGATCCAGAGGAAATCAGATCTAAGTGGAAGCGATGGTCGCAGACGAAGGGAAGGTGAAAATTAAAAAGTTCGATGGTGCAAATTTTGGGTTCCAGAAGATGCAGATAGAAGATTATCTGTACTAGAAAAAGCTTTATCAACCTCTCTCAAAAAAGAAGCTAGATGTTATGAAGGATGAAGACTAGGCTCTTCTAAACAGACAAGCCCTCGGAGTTATCCGATTAACGATATCCCATAATGTTGCTTTCAATATAACAAAGGAAAAGACAACAATGGGTCTTATGGCGGCTCTCTCCAATATATATGAGAAGACATCATCCTCTAACAAAGTCCACTTGATGAGGCGGTTATTTAATTTGCGAATGACGGAAGACGCATCGGTAGCTCAACATCTCAATGACCTCAATACAGTCACAACTTACTTGAGTTCAGTTGGAATCAAATTTAACGATGAAGTACGAGCATTAATACTTTTGTCTTCCATACCAGAAAGTTGGAATGCTACTATCACAACTGTGAGTAGCTCATTAGAAAGCAACAAGTTAAAATTTGATGATGTTCGTGATTTGGTTCTTAGCGAAGAGATCCAACGGAAAGAGTCCAATGAATGTTCAACCTCTTCAGCATTGCATACAGAGTCAAGAGGGAGAAATTCAACCAGAGGGAATAGATGTGGTAGATCGAACTACCGAGGTAGATCAAAGGACAGGAGGTCCAAATCTAGGAATCCCAATAATTCGCATAGCTCAAAGACCATCGAGTGTTAGAACTGCGGGAAGACCGGTCACTATAAAAATCAGTGCAAGAGTGCACTGAAGGATCAGAAGGCAAAGACAGAGGCAAATGTTACTTCCACCTCATGAGGAAATGATGCATTGATATGCTCTTTGGAGAGCAAGGAAGAGTATTGTTTGTTAGACTCTGGAGCATCATTCCATGCTACTTCGCAGAAAGAATTCTTCGAGAGTTATGTCTCTGGAAATCTTGGAAAAGTTTACCTTGGTAACGAACAATCCTGTGAGATTGTTAGCAAATGTGTAGTAAAGATTAAGTTGAACGGGTCTGTTTGGGAACTGAAGAATGTTAGATACATTCTCAACCTGACAAAGAACTTAATCTCAGTAGGATAGTTGGCCAGTGACGGCTACACAACTGTCTTCCATGGAGATAATTGGAAGATTTCAAAAAGTGCAATGATAATTGCTCGCGGTAGAAATAGTGGTACTCTTTACAAGACAGTTGGGGCATGTCATTTGATTATAGTTGCAACAAATAAAAATCTCAATCTATGGCACTAAAGACTTGGTCATATGAGTGAGAAAGGGATGAAGATTATGCACTCGAAGGGTAAATTACCAGGTCTTCAGTCAGTGGAAATTGACATGTGTGAAGACTACATACTTGGAAAGCAGAAAAGAGACAACTTTCAGACAAGTGGAAGAACCCTAAAGAAAGAAAGACTCGAGCTTGTTCACTCTAATATTTGGAGTCCAACGACTGTCTCATCTATTAATGGCAAACACTACTTCATGACTTTTATCGATGATCACTCTAGGAAGGTATGAGTATACTTTCTGAAACATAAGTCTGAAGTATTTGAGGCTTTCAAGGTATAGAAAGCCATGGTTGAAAATGAGACAGGGTTGAAGATCAAAAACCTCAGAACCGACAATGATGATGAATATGAAGACACTAGATTCAAGAAGTTTTGCTATGAGCCACGAGATCAGAATGAAGAGAACCGTGCCAAGTACGCGTCAACACAATGGTGTAGTTAAGCGTATGAACCGAACATTGACAGAAAGAGCTAGAAGCATTCGTATACAATCAGGTCTACCGAAACAGTTCTAGGCAGAAGCAGTCAACACAGTAGCTTACTTGATCAACCGAAGCCCATCGGTTCCATTGGAGCACAAAATACCAAAGGAGGTATGGAGCGGAAAAGAGGCAAAACTCTCACATCTTAGAGTTTTCGGTTGTGTAGCATATGTGCACATCAGTGATCAAAGTAGGAATAAACTTGATCCCAAATCCAAGAAGTACACGTTTATCAGTTATGGTGAAGATGAGTTTGACTACCGCCTTTGGGATGATGAAAACAAAAAGATGATCTATAATAGAGATGTGATCTTTAATGAAAGAGCGATGTATAAGGACAGGTATAACACACACCAGTGACTCAGAACAGAGTGGGCCAGTGTATGCAGAGGTGGACAATGTCCCAGAAAGTCCTATAGTTGAGAGTCCTCAATTAGAAGAATCAACTGAACAAAGTAGCGAACAACAGTTCGACACACCAGAGTCTTCTACTCCAGCTCCTGTATTGAGAAGGTCTTCTCGACCTCATATGCCTAACAGGAGAGACATGAACTATCTGTTGCTGACTGATGGAGGGGAGCCTGAATGCTATGATGAAGTTTGTCAGACTGGAGATGCTAGCAAGTGTGAGCTTGCCATGAAAGATGAGATGAAGTCTCTGATCTCCAACCAGACATGGGAACTAGCTGAGTTGCCCGTGGGAAAAAAGGCACTTCACAACAAATGGGTGTATCGGGTGAAGGAGTAGCATGATGGCTTCAAAAGATACAAAGTTCGACTAGTTGTCAAAGGATTCCAGCAAAAGGAAGGAGTCGACTATAACAAAATCTTTGCTCCAGTTGTGAAGCTCAATACTATCAGGTATGTGTTAAGTATTGTTGCTAGTGAAAAGCTCTATCTTGAGCAGTTGTATATGAAGACCACATTTCTTCATAGAGACTTAGATGATGAGATATACATGCACCAGCCAGAAGACTTCTGAGAAAAAGGGAAGAAGAATATGGTGTGCAGATTAAAGAAGAGCTTGTATGGCTTGAAACAAGCTCCAAGATAGTGGTACAGGAAATTTGATGGCTTCACGCACAAGGAAGGTTTCTAGAAGTGCTATGCCGACCATTGTTGCTTCTTCAAGGGATATAAGTCCAGTTATATCATTTTGCTATGTTACGTCGATGATATGTTAGTAGAAGGTTCAAATATGGACGAGATCAGAAACTTGAAGATGCAGTTGTCAAATGAATTTGACATGAAAGACTTAGGTCCAGCAAGGAAGATCCTTTGAATTCAAATCACGAGAGATAAGCAAAAAGGGATTTTGCAATTATCTCAGGCAGAGTACATCAACCATGTTTTGCAAAGATTCAACATGGGCAACGCCAAATCAGTTAGCACACCTTTGGCCAGTCATTTTCGCTTATCCAAGGATCAGTCTCCTCAAACGGAGGAAAAAAGACAATTCATGGCTAAAATCCCATATGCTTCAGCCATTGAAAGTTTGATGTGCACAATGGTCTGTACGAGGCCAGACATTGGTCATGTAGTGAGAGTTGTAAGCCGGTTTATGTCAAATCCAGGTAAAGCACATTGGGAAGCTGTTAAGTGGATTTTGAGGTATCTATGAGGTACTACAGAGAAGTGTTTGTACTTTGGTAAATGAGGATTAAAAGTGCAAGGCTATGTAGATGATAACTCTTAGAAATAAGAGTTATTACTATCTTTTAACTTAATCATTTTCTCTTGTTTGATCAATTTAGGAGAAGAATCTCAAGTTTTAATTGATTAAGCAAATACTTGTGCATAATCGATTAATTTCAAAAAGCAAATTCGATGAAGGTTTGATTTAATTTTTAGCAGGTTTTAAAAGTGTAAATTTTTGAAGGGAATGCTATTTGGGATGTTTTGGAATCTTTATGACCTTGGGGGAGAGAGTCATTATAAGATAAAGTCAATTCCATTTCACTTTTGATCACTAGAAGACAAAATACCTCTTGATCTTGGCTTAAAAGGAAGAGAGAGAATATGATGTAGCTGCTGAGTATACTCGAAAGTTGGGCCAAGAAGTATTTTAATATTTAACCTTGAAAAGGCCTAAAAAGTGAAGCATGAGAGAGAGGAAACCCTATTTTTAGGGGCTAGTACAAAAGGAGAAAGGACTTTGGTACTGGGAAGGGGTAGAAAAAAGTACTGCGCAGGAAGCCGTCAGTTGCTGGTCATCTCGTAGTTTTTTTGCCTTACGAAGGATGCCTTTAATTTTCATTTCGTTTGCTTATTTTATTTCGATGCTCATTATGAGCTAAATTCCTTTAGTTAGGATTCTATGAATTTGTAATTGTACTGAAGGGTAATCCAATGTGATGGATGTTATGCATTTTCTTCTTTTCGTGTTAATGTTTAATTTCGGTTTAGTCTGATCATCTAATCAATTACTAATCGATTCGTTTGGAAAAACCAAGTTGGTGGACTTGATTAGAAGATAAAGATAAAACAATTAATTGGAAAATTAATTGTGTTGAATGAGCTAGGAATAGCCTTCAAGTCTTTAAATAGTTGGACGTGCTTCTATGACCACTGAGGGAAATTAAATTGAACTTAGGAATAAGAAGTTTTTAATGAACTCAGTGTTTATTGTTGAAAGCAAAAATTTATTCCGTGAGCTAAATCTTTGTAGCATCCTGAAGCATATCTTACCCTGAAGTTAAGAATTACAAAGAATTAGAATCCTAACTGTTTCCATTTCTGATTTAAAACACTTCATTTATTGCTTTCATTAATTTCTTGCATTTATTATTTTCTGCTTTGATATCTCATTTCTCCATTTATTTTACATGTTTAAAAATTTCTCTTTAATTTCTTGCATTTAAATAGAAGAAGTTAACTCTAGAATTGGTATTTAATACAATTTAAATCCTCGTGAGAACGATATTGACTTACACTTTATTACTTGTTGACTGTGTACACTTGCACATCTTAAAATTATACCAACAGTAGATGCAGACTTTGGAGGTGAAGTCAATCACCGAAGAAGTACCACCGGTAACATATTCACCATTAGAACAACAACTGTTAGTTAGATGTCGCAGATATAAAAGATTATTACTTTATCTACTACAGAAGCTGAGTATGTAGCTGTAACAGAAGCTAGCAAAGAATTGATATGGCTTCAAGGGTTGTTGACAGAGTTGGGATTCGTCTAGAAAAAAAATGTTTTGTATAGTGATAGTCAGAGTGCAATACATCTGGTAAATAATTCAATATTCTATTCTAGAACAAAGCACATTGATCTTCGTTATCACTTCATCAAGACTCTGCTTGAGGATGAGGTGCTAACATTGAAGAAAATCCAAGGAAGTAAGAACCCAACAGATATGCTAATGAAAGTGGTGACAATCGACAAATTAAAGTTGTGTTCAACTTCAGTTGGCCTGCTAGAGTAACAGACCAGAGAAGGCTGCTACATTGTTCGAAGTGTGAAGACAGATTAAAATCAGTCTTCAAGTGGGAGATTGTTGGTCAAAGGAAGTGGCCCCCACCCAGAAATTTTGTCTAAGTTGCAAATTGCTAGCATTCTGCTTTCGGTGCAAATTGTTAGGAACAATATCTTATTAGCATTTCATTTTTCAAAATTTTCGACAACAGCTCGACACCAGTTGTGTACGCGGTGCAAATTTCTACTATAAATAGAAGCCTCTACAATAGAAAAATATCATCCCAACAAGAGAGAAAAATCAGAGAGAGATAGAAAAAGCTTAGAGAGAAAAGCTTTAGTTTCTGGGTGTAATTGGGTTGTGAGTATTTTGTAAACACCTTTTGTGTATTTCCCATTTTAGTAAAATATCTGCAGTAGCCCAGAGACGTAGGCATAATTGGCCAAACTCCGTTATCAATTTTGTGTGTGCTATTATTCCGCATTTATTTCACTTTCCACAAATCTGATGATAGGAAAATTTTGTGTAATTTCCCAACATTCTCCTCTTCTTCGCCTCTGCACTCCTGCAGCACACTACAATGGCGACAAATGCAGTCACCAGAACATCAATCTCCATGTGCTATCTCCTTCCTCAGTTCAATCACATACTGATATCCTTTTTTTTCCTTTTCAATAAATTAGATCCTCCATTTTAATCATTTATAAGTGTTATTATGCGCTTCACTTTGCTTCTTTATGTAATGATTTATTTATGATTTCACCACCTTTTTCGTTGTCATTAACAACTTCTCTATGATTCCTATTCAGTTCTATACAGTTCCATTTTGATTTAGTTGTTTATATTTTACGTTATAGGATATGAACAACTTTTACTCATTGATTTGTCTAGTTTAATTTTTGTCAATTTAAATTTTGAAATATTAAAAAGATAATAAATTTATGATTGTAACACATACTCTTAGCAGTCTTGTCATAAGTTACACTGTTGCACATTATGTAGAGTATAAGCATGCCTATTCTGTAACAAGCTCCATCTTGTTCTTAATGTTTAAATAACACCATTATTTTGTTAGTGATGAGAATTGAATAAAGCTTAAAATTTTGGACAATATTTTGCTTCACATTTGGCACACACCAATAGTCCTCAATTATAGTTTACATTTTAAAAAAAAAACAGAAGCAACTCTTGAAATGTATTTTCTTTCTTCATTATTCTATATGTTAAGTCTTTAATGAACTTCTTCTAAATGAATATGTTGCACAGGCATTTAGTTCAATTTCTAGCTCGAGGTCTATTTTAATTTCCTGGTACGGGAGGAGGAATGTTTCTTTTAACTTGTACCACGCTCAATTCGTCTTGAAGTTTCTTGTGATGTATGTAGCTAGTGAAGTGTTTCAGCTTTCATATTTTAGAGATTAACTTTTGCTTGCATGGACACCAAAATCACTAGATGTTAGACTGCTTGAAATTATAGTTAATATTAATTTTCTCATATGGATTGCAGTTCATGAAGTTATCTATTTGAAGCTGGGCAACGTTTAAAATGCATCTACAGAAAATTTGAACATCAATGCTCCAAGTATTTTATCCATTAAATGTGTACAAAACCATATAAATGAATGAGATTAAAGAAGGGCTACATATTGAAGATGTTACTTGATGAAAATGTATAATTACAAACTACTCCCTAACACAAAAACTCTTGCTAGGTTTAGTTGGGTCCGATGGTTTGGGCCTGATCTAGGCCTGAGAGGGGCAGTCAGAGTTGACAGCGCGAAGAGGTGTAGCGTGCTGGTATGTGGACGGAAAGGGTTGCACTGGTGCGGGATCTGGATTGTCACAGAAATACGGGTTCGGGTTAGATCTGGGCGTGGAGGTTGCGGTTTGAGCAGGACGATGGAATGATTGGTGGAGCGACGCGGTGCGACGAAACAGTCTATGTACGGGTCAAGCAGTTGCAACTGTTGATCTCTGATTGCGTTATGCAACGCGACTCGACAGTTCCAGGGTTGCCAAATCTGGTCGTGGTTGTGCGACGCAAGTTCTTCGGGTGTGAGTTCGACGGTTCCGGGGTTGTCGGATCTGGCATGGATGAGCTACGGCTGACCAAATCTAATGTTTCCGGGTTCGGCCGGTAGTGTGGTGCTGCGCGTTGGAACGAAGGTGTGCGGCGTGGAACAGTGATGGCTGTTAGGTCGATGACACGGATCTGAATGGCTGGAGTATAGGGGTTTGGGTGGTCGTGGGTCATAAGCTCGTGGTTGGCGGTTTGGGCATGATGAAGTGACTTTGGTGGGTACTGGAGCGATGACTCAATGCAGTGGTTGGCAATGACGATGATGTGCGGCCAACGTGGTGGTCCGCGGTGGTTCAGGTGGGTTAGGCGGCTGGGATGAAGGGATTTGGGAAAGAAAAAGAAGGATTAAAAGGCAATAAACCAAAATAAACTCTGGAGGACTAAAATGTAATAAAATTTGCATTAGGTTTCAAATAAGTAATAATAATTTTAAATAATAAAATAAATATAAAATGCATAGAAACTGGAGGCACTGGTTATTACCAGTATTTTTTTGGGTGCATTGATGCTCTCTATCTGTTTAGGTGCATTGTAAACATCAACTTGAAGCTGAGAGTCCAAGAAATGATTGAGAGAAATTGTGATGTGAAAGATGAGATGATATACATAATTTATAACCTGAGATCACACATCTTAATTTTACTTTTTTAATAAATTAGGGATTGCCCTTTTTCTCAATTAACCCCTGGTTTGGAGACTATTGTCATCTACATAAATTCCATGCTTTGTAACATAAGAAATTATTTCAACCGAAGAAACTCCAGTGACTAGAACTTTTATATACTATTGTTGGCTTAAGTTTATGGATAAGAATCCTCTCATGTTAGCTAAAAACATAAGAGGATCTTGTTAACTAAAAATATATGCTTAAATTTATATATTGCATGTGGTATTTTTTTATAACATACCACATGTGATATCTGTTATTTTTACATGTAAAAACTAATAGGACCTCTCCTGTCACAGGAAAGGATCATGATCCTAAGTTTATGTAGATATTACTGCAAAGGTCTTTAACCTTTCTATTAGAATATGTAAACTAAAGAATGTTTTGGATTCTTGAATCTTGTGTTTTAAGAAGTTTCTAGAAGGTATACAAGACCAAAAGTTTAAGGTGACACTTTGTTACTTGTCTAAGTTTATCCGCATAGTTTATTAATCCATATAGATGTCTAAGTTTAGGAAACATTTTAAATGTTCTTAAAAAGTTGAGAAGCATGGATGCTCCTAAAGTGATGATCATTGATTTATACATTTTAATAATTAATGACTCATATTAAAGACCAATAATCTACATAGCAAGTTGGCTTTATCAGAATTTCTCTCTCCTTTCTTTCTCTTTCTCCGTCTTCGTCTTCTTCTCCTCCTTCCTCAATCTCATCTCTTGTAGATCCGCGGAGCAGCAAATCTACTCCTCCAAGCTCGTCGAAACTCTTCGCTGGAATCCTCCTTCACCAGTGACGGCCAAGCCCAGTGCCACCCATCAAGTTCGTGACACTGCCGATCGAGTACTCGCCGCTGCGGCGAAGGGCAAAACGCAGTGGAGCTGGACGATTCTGGCAGTGCCGCTCGGCAATTCCACTGCAGAGGTTCTCATCTCCAACAACGGTGAAGAGGTCGCAGTCGGCAGGGAGGAAGAACGTGGTTAAGGTGGAGGAGAGAGACCCTTCGCTAGCGGTCAGAAAAGGGAAGAGTTGGTGTCTCCAGTGCTGTCTAAGTGTGTGGTTTCGAGCTTAGTTTTCGATCATCAAAGCACTTTGAATGGACGGTGATGAGAGGAGTTATAGGGATTGACATATTGTTCATTGAATCTAAGTGGTATAAGGATTAATGCACAAAAAATAATACACATATTATTCATTGAATCTGAGTGATATGAGGATTAATACATATATTGTTCATTGAATTTGAGTCATCACAACCAATCTAATTAAGTCACCCCAATGGCTCCACATTTTTTTTAATTTAGGGCCAAATTTGTATTTACACAAAATTTATACTTAAAAAAAATATATTGAATCAATGGTTTTTACTTGTCATAATAAATAAAATCAATGGAACATCAAACTCCAAAACATTTAAGGTGCACTATAAACTTTTCCCTAAGTTCATACCAAAATTTGACCAATCAACTCTCAGAACTTGAATAATGTGATGCTATTTCTATAAGTGACTGGCATTACCTTGTGGCATCAATCGATTCCCAAAATTCTTTGTGAATGAATGTCTTTTCTTTCCCTCCTCCACATATGTTAATAGATCCTTTAAATTCTCAGGACTTGCCTTCTTTCTCTTTTTTTCTTTGGGTATATTTGCTTTTCTCATGCTTATGTTGAACGCCTTGAGCAGGCTAAACCAGAGTCAGTAGACAAGGTGTGCAAAACAATAAAGAAGCAGTTGGCTTTACCGGATGACTCTAATGTTACTGGGGAGTCAAAATTTGAAACTCTTGGAGCTTATTCCCTTGACATCGTAATAAAAAACATCGTGCGAACATTTAACATGCTACTGTTTAATGCTCACTTTCTATATTTACCATTTTGTGTATAAATTAAGAGCCATGACACTTAATTTATTGTGGATTTCATTTACATGCCATGCACTTTAGGTTGAGATCTTGATGGGACTCGAGGGGGAATTTGGTATTACTGTTGAAAAGGATAGTGCACTGAGCATCACTACTGTTCAGGAAACTGCATATCTTATTGAGGACATCATTCAGAAAAGGAGTTCATAGAGTGTGAACATGTACCAGAAGGTTGAGGTAAACATGAAGTCTCCATACTGATCGATGTTTATGGTGCGGGGTAATTTTGAGTTTCAAGTGTTTTTAGCTGTGAACTTTGCTATTGCTTGTTTCGTAAATCTGACAAAAACAAATTAGCCAAGCCTTTCGTTTTTTGAAATTTTATGGAAGCGTGTTCTTGCATTAAGGGTTTTATAGATTTATATTATTGATATTTTATGTTAATTTTATTGGAGTAGCAAATGCAATTTCATAATATTGCTCAATAATAATGAGATTTGTTCTTGGTTGTAATTTCAGTAGTCTGCCAGCTGCTAAAATTAGGATAACGAACCTGAAAATAATACTAACTAGGTAAGAAGTCTTAAATGTACGTTTTACATCAAATATAGCAAATAACAAAACACTTGAGGCACATTCTATGGGCCATTGCTATCGTACACTTTCTTAAGTTGGAGTGTATGGTACAATCTTTCATTTTACCTGCTATTTTAGGTTCATTTTTGTAGACTTTTTTTTTTGGGCCAGCCACTGTCCACTACCATTGTCTGCTGCAGGTCATCGTACGCTGGCCATTGTTCTTTACCGTTGGCCACCATACGCCGCCGTCGAACACCCATCCTCAGTGTCGGCCACCATTATCGCACGCCGGCACCACCGGCCATCACCATAGCCAACTGTTGCCACTACGGCCACTGCCGATTGCTGCCATCGCCAGCCGCTGCCACCACTACTACCACCGCTGTCACCACCGCCGCCGCCGGGTGCACCACCAACTTTGCCTCTATTGTCGGTCGCTGCCACTGCCACCACCATTAGCCACTATCACCGCCGCCACCCGCCTCTACCGCCACCACCACCATCACTGCCGGCTGTCTTCGGCGGCCGCCGCAGCTGTCATCGTCCACCGCCCTTGGATCAAACTTCCATAACCTACTTAACATGTTTCCTGTACTTGATCTAAGTCATTAATATTTTTTTTTTAAATCAATGACTTAGATCGCAATGTGTAACATACACCCTCCTTTGGAGGGTGTATATTAGAATTGGCCCATACTATCTAATAACATCTTTTTATATAAAAACAAAATTTGGTTTTAATCTTTAACTCCAACTCTTGTCTCAAATCGCATTTAATCTCTCTCTATTTATTACTTCTAACGTCATTTAATTGAGTAAATAGATACATAGAGAAAGATTAAATGAGGTTGGAAACAAGGGTTAGAGCCAAAGGTTGAAGTCAAATTTTGTTCATTATATAATAATGCGATTGACTAACATATTTACTTTATTTACATGTCGTGATCGAGATGCCTTGCAGTTAGTATATTGAGGCCACATTATAGATACCACTTTACTCCCAACTGCTTTGAAGAAACCAGCATTTTTCATCTGGGAATAATACACATTCTCCAAATGAAAATTTCCCTCCTGTAATCACGACATAAGATCAGTTAGAACTATACAAGGAAAGTTGTCTTTGAACAATACAGAGGTTTGAAAAATGAAAACTTAAGGTCATAATAACATAATATCAAGTGACGGATGTTATAACTCGAAAAAAGTCTGCCAGAAATGTTATATACAAAAGAGGAAGATAAAAGGCATGGTAACAGAAAACTGTGACATGATACAACTTGTGAACAAATGTAAACACAAGGTTTTAGAGAAAGATGCCAAAGAAAGAAACTTGGAAGGAATTCTTTTCTCCTCAGCTTTAGGAGTAATCTAACTAGAAACCAAAAGCAGCACAGCACCATTTCCAGAAAGGCCACAAGCAAACAATGCAATTGCATTCAAGATGAACATAATAGTAACACTTATAAAAGGCAGGTTTTGCTGCAAGAAAGGAAACGAAATTAAGCAATCATAAAACTAAGCACAGACATGATGTAACAACCCCGACACTTAACTTACCAAGTAACCTTTCTCTCCACCTGAAATGAAACAAAATGAAGCCATAAACAGCAGTGAGCAACAGCTTGTGGATAACCCACAAGTTCCACTTCACATGATGAGTATGTTCATTGCTGTTATTGAATAATAGGATCCCAAATCCAAATAGATATAGTGCCTAACAAGGAAAAAGAGCAATGATTCTAAGCAGAAATCCATATTCTTCCCACATATTCATATTTAGCATGAAAAAATAGAAGTTATTAGCTAGTGAGAGAGCATTGATCGATGTTTAAAAAAAAAGTGTCTTCTCTCCACCAGTCCACCTAGTATTGGTGACATTATAAAAACATAATAACAAGAAGGACAAGCAGACTTCTAGTAAAAATCAAAGAAATACCTTTAATAATATCTCCAAACCAACAATGAGCGCTGAGATACCAGAAGTTCGTGTCATTGCTTCTAAGCCACTTGCATTATTTCCTTGAAGTAAAAAAGCCAGCAAGCTTACTTCCAGAAACAACATTGTTCCCTTCATCTATAACACTCAACTGACCCTCGTTAAAAAGCCAAAGAGGTAGTAAATCAAGTAAAATATCCACCAAATTTGGAGAATGAACCTGTAAAAAGCACCAAGCAAGATTAAGGACGGTGATAAACCAAACGCATCTGTAATGTGAAATTATGATATAGGAGGAGCGGGCATGCGAGGTTGAGGAAGCTATTCTTGGCTTTTAGTGCCTAACTACAAGACGAAACGGAGTGAGGCAATGATCAAAGTCGCATTATGCCAGAACCCATGACACTCAAATAGCCAAACGGCTTTTTTAGTAAACTGATATTGATGACAAAATTACTTACTAAAATATTATTCACTCTTTTAAAATTATATATCAAACTGTGATATTTTTGTTTAACGTGTTATTTTTTATTTTTTTTATTCATGTGAAAAATGTTAAAAAGAGTGGCACATTCATATAGAAAATGTTAAATTGTTTGGAGTTTTTCACGTGGATGTGCTATCCTCTTCGACATTTTTCACATGAATACGTCATATACAATAACATTTTTAGTGTAAAAACGTCAAACTGTTTGAAATTTTTAATGTGAATGCGTCATTCTCTTTGGCATTTTTCACGTGGATAAAAAAAATAAAAATATCACGTTGCGTGTGCTTCTAGAACACTTAACTATTACATGTGGATTCCGCGCTCATTGATTTCTGTGTTGGTTGAGAAATGATGTCCAGATACACATACATTTCACATACTTAATGGAGAGTGCACCATAATGTTATAAGACATCAATATCATATCGAATTTTCCTATTGACGGTGCTGTTGTTACTGACCTTACCCATCAATATCATATTCTGGTAAGTATGTGCACTTGATGTTTCTTACGTTGTTAGAGGACTTTACTGTTGTTGGGATATACAATTGAGAATTTACAGTCTTGGCATACTTGTATAGAAAGCTTTGCAAAGCTACGGACTACAAGGTGTGCGAGATCAAAGAGACTTGCATCTTATTGCTGTCTTAGGCATGGTACAAATTCCCCTGGCTTGCCCTTGCACTGGCTGACCATGTTGAACACGATATGTTCTATGATGCTAATCGTGGTCAGTTACGTCCATTGAGATGACAGTAAGTTTCTGAATATATTATTTCTTTATATTACTTTGCTTTATTGCTTACTTGTTAAGACATAATTAACTTTATCCTTATTCCATTGACAATATAATACTTTGACTTATAAATAGGTGACGTAAGCATAAAGTTTTAAGTGATACTGTGATTGGCGTATGTGGTGATTATCCCTGGTTCTTTGATCAGTTGAATAATGATGAGATATGTATTATTTTACATTCTTTTTTTATTTTTTTATCCATGTAAAAAACGTCAAAGAGAATAACTCATTTACATTAAAAACTTCAAATGGTTTAATGTTTTTACATTGAAAACACCATAATAAATGACGTATTCACTTGCAAAACACTAAAGAGTGTGACACATCCACTTGAAAAACTCTAAATAATTTGATGTTTTTTATGTAGATGCGTCACTCTCTTTAAAATTTTCTAAGTAGACAAAAATAAAAATAAAAAATATCATGCTGGATAAATAGTTTAAAAAAATATTATTTTGATAAATAATTTTAAAATAATACTATTTTAAAAGATAATATCATCATCAATGATAGTTTGATAAAAAAAAGTTTGATAGCACACCACTAGAATCTGAGCCTTGCGTTATCACGGACTGTGGAAACATCTCTTAAAATGGAGGAAATGAAGAGGAAATTAGGGGAACGGAAATAAGTTTTGTATTTAGAAGTTTTAAAATACATAGGAACGGAATGGAATACATGAGGAATCATTTCTCTCCTCTTCCCTTCAAATGACCAATATTTGTTTTCCCCAAAATTGAGGTGGAATGAGGAGAACACATGTTCCATTCCGTTCTGTTAATGAATCTTCTAAACAAAGAGGGGGAAACTATGTTCCATGCCATTCCATTCCTTTCCGATCCATCCCTACCTATTATGTTCCGTTCCATTAATAAAAAAAATCTAAACACAAGGTTAGGTCAAAAGGGAGGCTGGTGCATTTGAAGGGAAAGTAAACCCAACTCTAGTTGATTTGGAATTACAGTGGGGGGAAAAAAAAAAAAAACCCAACACCGTGCTGTTCAGTGCCCAAAATTGGACATGGAAGTGGAGCTTCACATTGGAATTGGGATAGGCCTACTAATTCTAACTTTTAGGATGAGCACTGGCAGCTAGACTGTGAGCTTCGTACCGTAGCCTAAAAATATAATATGTGTTGAGAATTTTTAAATTTCTTGATGTATTATCGATTATTTTAAAAAATTGAAGGTAAAGACTACAATGAAAATCGATTCTAAAATTAAGTAAAAAAGGAGATGGATAATTTATCCGTTAATCAAATTTTGACATCGTTATTCCATTATAGACTTAAAAAATTAGGATTAGTGTTTTTTTAGTCTTTGAGTTTCTAAACCCTTGTAATACGAGATTAATTCCTTCATGCACAAAACAATATAGTTAAATCATTTTCATAAGGGGTGACTTTAGGGCTTGAAGGTAATTAAATTATAAACTTACAAATTGTAAGATAAGATATGTAAAAACAACATTTGAGTTTTTTTTATACATACAATTGCTCATGCAATTAGGTAAAGTCATTTTTAAAACGGCAAATTCATGATTAAAACTTCTAACATTGTAATTAAAATTTGCTTGGGACATTTGATGTTAAATATGTTAAAGTTAATTTTTTAAATAAATCAAGTATTTTAAAGTTAATTTAAAATTTTAACAAATTTTAATTTTTAAAAATTTAAACAAATTATCTAATATTAAAAGTAATTTGAATTAATATTTGACATTTAATTAATATGCAGAGTCAACGAGAAAAAAAAAGGAAAATAAAATAGTGAAAAAATGCTATTTGCATGTAGGTAAGAAGTTGGGAAGATCACAAATTTTAAATTTCTTTTTTGTGAACATCACAAATTTTAAATTGTGGAACTATTCTTTGTCTCTTTGATGTAAAAATAAGTAGGAAAAACCAAAGTAAAAAAAGTAAAAAAGGAACAACTAAAGAGAAAAAGGAAAGGAATTAAATAAAAATGAAACAAAAATGATATGGGCAATGGCCACTACTATTAATTACAGGAAGTTCGGAGACCGTTACAAAATGGAACAATTTGGAGCTGCATCCACGTCACACCTCCCAACCTCTAACTTGGTGTTCTGTTAACGAACGGATCCTCCGTGCGTCCACAATAGCAGGACGCCACTCCAAGCTCCTCCTTACCCTCCTCATTTCGTTTTCTTCCACTCTCTCTCTATCCCTCATCTTTTTTACTTTTTTAGCTTTTCTGTCATTGTTTTGTCTCATCACTTTATGATAATTAATAATGGTTTTAAAAGAAAATACTCTACAATCCATGAATTCAGCGACTAATTTTTCTGGATTCTTTTTTATCTTGAAATAGTTTCCTGTTCAAGGAGGTATACCAAATCCAGAAGAATAAGAAACCAAACTTATAGCCAAATATTTCTGAATCAATCACAGGCAAGTCTCACCAAATATTTATGACCAATGTCGATGACATAACTCTGTTTTTTTTTTTTTCTTTTCTAATGTTTCTATTTTTTGGTTTTGAAGATGGATCGGCGGAGAGTGTACGACAGGCAGAAGAGCTCAACGGGGACGCCAGGGACGCCGTCCTCGCCGGTGATGATGTCACCTCTGAATCGCCACTCGCGTGCAGGTTCCACTGGCTCTGCCATGACCAACGTCAGGAGAGCGCAGAACAACGCCACCAAAGCTGCCGCTCAGAGACTCGCACAGGTTATGGCGCATCAAACAGGAGTCGACGACGACGATGAAGACAATGACATCGCTCTGGACTATTCCACGCTCAGCGGGGCCGGAAGCATTGGCCTCGGAGCTGCAAGACCAATACGACCTCGCTCTCCCATGGTAACTGCCTTCACCACCTTCCACATCACTGCATTCACCGCTGTGCTTGCTTATATATATATATATATTCCTTTTTTATGGTGCTTCGATTTCTATTAGACAGTTCGGACTGTTCAAGAACATGCACCATCTGCAAGATCGCGCTCGCCAATGGTAATTTTGCTTCACCACCTTTGAATAATTAGATTTAGATCATTATTTGAAATTGAAATTTGAATATGATGAAGAGGTTGAAAATTGAAACCTCCGTTTTCATGTTGTTTCTATTAGTCAGTTCGCTCTACTCCAGAACAACCTCCATCTGCAAGATCACGGTCTCCGGCGGTAATTGGCTTCTTCACGGCCTTCATTCAAGTTAAATGGTGCTTACTTGGAAGAAGTTGACGATGAAATTTTGTTTTTGTTTTCTATTAGTCAGTTCGAACCGTTCAAGAGCAACCCCATTCTGTAAGAGCCATATCAAGTGTTCGATCAACTATCTCTGCAAATGCTGCTGTTGAGCAACCACCTCCACCTCGACCAACCACGCCTGTCAATTATGTTGTGGAGCAACCACCTTCTGCTCGTTCAACAACAGCAAACCGAACCCTGGAGTTGTCTCCCTCTGCTCGTACTATAATCGTTACTCGGTCACCTCAACCCATCAATGTCAACAATGATCAACCTCAACCTCCATCTGCTCGCTCGGTGCGTCCCAGTGGACTTACTAAGGTGGTTCCCATGGTGCCGCCTAGTGTACCTATCACACTCAGGCCAGCCTCTTCTGGTGGTATTCCTCCAGTAGAGGCTCCTATAGATATTAGAAAAGACAGGAGGTGTGTTGCTGCTGCTACTGTTGCTGTTCTTGACTTTTACATCTCCTTTTTTGAGAAATGAGAATACATATTTGCATTATGGATTCATATGTTTATTTACTCTCTTTCAGTTCCAATTAATATATAATAATAGAGGAGACCAGATAATTAACCATATTCCATATTTTTTTAATAATGGGTTCAAAATGCATGCCATAAAGTTAGGGATGGCTATCATCTGTATAATGCTATTCTGATGACCGTGTAGATTGTCACTTGATCTGGGGAGTATGAAAGTTAGAGAAACTGCCAGTCAGCCGCGTCCTACTACTGAGCTTGAGGATGAGGTATGGTCCATGTTCCATGGACACCCAATCTAACTGTTATATTCATGCCTTTGAAGTTTTACTTCTTACTTGTTTCATTTCAATGTCACTAATAAAGCAAACACCGTGTATTTCTACTTCTTCGTCCCTTCCATCCTCCTCTAATTTTACTGCACGTGCATTTCTTAATCTTCAACTGCCTTGGCCTTGCATGACTGCTATCTCTTTTCAGGAACCTACTAATGAGATGTAAATTTCAATGCAGCTTGATATGCTACAAGAAGAAAACGACAATTTGCTTGAAAAGGTGATAGAATACAACAGATTGAGTAACTTGTTCTCCTTATAGATACTCTGGTTTTGAGATTCTAGTTGTGTTGCTTATAACATGAAATTGTAGAAGAAAGAATCGTGTGTTACCCCTGATTTCTGGCTTTCATCTGTTGAAACACTCAGTTCATATTCGGATATTGATACAATAGCTTCTTCTTAGATTCAGATATAAATTTGGGTTGGATTGGATGTAACCAACTTAGCACTGTCATATATTGCTGCTGTGTCCATAAAGTGATAATATTGCTGAAGGCTGATAATACCAAGTTTTTCATAATGAGAATTGATTTTGTTTTAACATATACATTCTTTTTGGGCACACCATTTTGTATCCACAGCTTCGACTTGCAGAGGAGAAGTGTGAGGAAGCTGAATCAAGAGTTAGGCAACTAGAGCAACAGGTAACACATTTGGGGAGCAGCCAATGTGTGCATCTTACTTTGATAATGTTTGTTTCTTTATTGATCTAGTGCACAAGCATGGGTACTCTCAAGTGTGTTTTTCATGGAGAGATAGACACAAACACCTTAAATAGGTTCCACAAATTTTGATAGAATCCCACTAATAGAGCCCTTTTTAAGGTACTTGTGTCTATCTCCTTCTTTACATACCTTGTCATGTGAAAAACACACCTTGTCATGTGAAAAACACACATAAAAAGATTCATTACCGCACAAGCATACACGTGATGTCCGTGTGGCAGCCAAGGACTTGTAATCAAAGGTTGTTGAACAAAATTTATTATGATTTACAGTTATTTGTCAAGGGAAATTTGATTTGAAAAATGCTTCATTTGCTGAAACTTCTTTATATAACAGAATGAAGACAAATGAAATGGGTCTAAAATGTTGATAATTTTGATGGATAGTTGTTACATTTTTAAATTTAAATTATAATGTTATTAGTGCCCTAGGTGTGTCCAGTCCTGGTGTCCTTGATTTTAGCTAAATATTTGCAATTTTGTTTTGTGGTTGGCGGCCAGTGTGCATTCCACTCTATTAGAATCGCAGGTGGGATACATAAACATTAGTACTAATTATAACTGACTTTTCGTATGCTTTCCAATAGGTTGCTAATCTTGGAGAAGGTGTAACTTTGGAGGCTCGCCTTTTAAGCAGGCAAGTTTAGCATTGAGACGATTTGATATGAAACAAAATTTCCCAGGCAGACGCCACACTTCAACACTTGTGGTTTAGCTTAAAGTTCATTCCACTCACCATTTGCGTCTGGTTTAAAATATGAACAATATTGTTGTCCACTTGTAATTTTCTAAATCCTCTCTACTTTTCCGTTCATTAATAATTTTTTTTTGTCTATTTTATGATTCTAAATCCTCTCTACTTTTCTGTTCATTATTCTTTTTTTTGGGTAAATTTTATGATTCTTTTCCTAGATTAAACTTAATTTGCACCATTTATTGAATCTATTTCAATGCATATATTGAAATTTTAAAGGAAATCCACCTACAATTTGATCGGTGAGTGTTTTTCAAGAAAATTATCAACTGCAGCAGAAAAATTAATTGAAATTAACAAGAAAGACCATAGTCAAGCTAAGTTTTCTTTTATAGAACAGTGGATAGCAACGTGAACTTAATCAAAACCACAAGTGATCGGATAAGTTCTGTTTCCCTAATCATTTTTGTATTCTGACGTGTTTGTTCGTTTTATTCTTCAGAAAGGAGGCAGCACTGCAGCAAAGAGAGGTTTATTTTCTTTTCCTTTCCCCAACTCTCTTTCTCCTTTTCTTTATGCATTATATAGTTCTACTGCTAGGAGAGGTTTCTATTCCTCGTATTTATGCATCTGTTACTGGTATATAATTCACCAAAGCAACAGCCAACAGCTATAAGAATAGTATATCTCTCTCATAAATGATGTGTTAAACAGATTGATAACTTGCGCACTTTTCAGTTTATTCTATGTTGGATTCTTCCTAATTCATACATTGAGGTATTATTCACTGAACTTGTGGTCAGGTCAATTAAATATGGTTAGTTATGTATTATTTGTCGATTATCTATGTGAAATGTAAGTGAGAGAGGCCAAAACAGAAATTTTCAGCGAGAGTAAAGAATTCAATATTTGATAACTCAGTAATTATGATAGACATGGGTAAAGGGATTATACTCAGTCTCACAGTCTCACTTCCTCTGTGATAAAATTCTCTGCTTACTATCTGCACGGTCTGTTTATTTTTCTTATTAATTTCACTTCAAGCATAATTTATTTTTAAAATGATGTAAATCTCTAATCAAAAGTATACCATTTCTTTGAAGCATTCTGAACAGTTTGTGTTTAATATATGAACAAATGTGAAAACATGGCCGAGGGAACACATGCGAAAATTGATTTCATCGTCATCCGAGTTTTTCAGAAAAATGTGATTAGGAAGTTGAACGATGAATATCGTTTTCCATTTTTAGGCTGCTCTGAGAAATGCTTCAAAGAATCATGGAGGAGGTTTTCTAGACGTTGCAGCACTTCGGGCGGATGCTGAGGTATCCAGCATTTTAGCTTGTACGTTTTATGGTTTTGTTTCAAATTCTTCTGCCAATTTTAATGCTTAGTTTAGTAACATTATGCTTGTAGAATTTAATTTAAATTTCTTATATTTTATTTCAGATTGCAAGGGATGAGGCAACGTCTGCATTGGAGAAGCTTCGGCTTATGACTCAACGAATGATTCTTACCCCAGAAGAAATGGTTAGGATTTTTTTTTTTGGTAACTAGGGTTTAATTTTAATACCGAAGTTTTCATTTTAATATCTTCTTCATAGTTTTGTGATATTCCGTTTTGTCCCTTAGGAAGAGGTTGTTTTAAAGAGGTGTTGGCTAGCTCGGTATTGGGGCTTATGCGTTCGACATGGTAAAGTCATCTTATTATTTGTTAAAATATAACATGAAATGTATTATTTACTTTTGTTTAAATTTGAAAGTCTGAATTATCTGCAATACTGCATATGATTTTCGGAGATATTTACAATGTTCTTAATTTTTTTTTAAGTATTAATACTCTATTGACTTTACTTATTATAACATGTAAAAACCTTAATTCTTTCTCTCTTTCTCTTTTTTTACAAATGCTCCATTGTGGGTGTAACTTAATAAACAGAGTGCAAATAATACATCTCAATCATAGATGTAAAATTCTTTCAAATCAATGATAAAAAAACATGAAACATTCATACCAAAATATTTTAGGAGCATTTTAAATTTTTTCATAGTTTTCGCTATATTTTCTTTTTGCTATATTAAACATGAAGCAAAAATCCTCCTCAGACACAAAAGTCTTAGCCCTGGGACTACAGATTTCAAAGCTAAGCTTATGCAAAATAAGTTGTTTATGGAGACATTTAGAATGCTCCTAGATGAATTTTGAGCATCAATGCTCTACATGTTTTTTACCATAGATCTTGTTTAATAATTGATCAATGGCTGAGAACATTTACCCATAACCTATATAACAGGTAAACTTTGATACAACAAGTAATTACAAAGTTAGTCATTATAAACATAAAAAATTATTTTTAAAGCCCCTTATTTACAGATTTCATCTTCTTCCCCAACATGTCGCGGTAGCCGAATGGGACGCAGGAGTTGTCGACGGTGGGTGGCGGTGTCGCGGTTGGGTGGTGGTTCGGTGACTGTTGGGTGGTTGGTGTACTCAAGCTTCCACCACATCTCGTTGTCGTCCTATCTCCTTGGTGCACCGTCACCCAACAACATCACCTTCACATAAACCCGCGACCAAATCCATCGTTGTCCTCACCAGAACAGGTGACTCACGAGTAGAACCAAACAATCCACGTCGACCGGAGCCACCACGAGCCATCCTCTGCCTCAATCCACATGAACCCAGATATGATCGCGAACTACCTCGAGTCATCGTGCCACACGCAACCTCCGCCCAGATCTGTCGCATGCGCACCTCGGACTGCAACTACGAGACCCAGATCGTGATGCTGCCAGGACTTCTGTCGCTTTACACTCCACCACCAAGCTCGCAATTTCTCCTCCCGTGTGAGTGTCCATCGTTCGACCCAAACAACGTTCGATGATGTCGTCAAGGGCGTGTTCGCGAATGCATTTGATCGTTGGTCAGAGGTGACAACGATAACATTTAGTGTAACGTCGTCGTTTGGGTGGCATGGTGGCAGGACTGATCTGGACTGTTGGTTCGCGGATTGAAGCACATGGTGAGGTGTGGAGGTGCTTGGGTGATGGCGGCGCGTGGGTGGAAGATTTGAGCATTTCTAGTGCTGAGGTCGTGGTTTGTGGTGAGTGTTGACGAGTGTAAGGTTTGGTTGCTAGGTTGGGTTCTAGTCTTGGGGTTGACAGTGGTGGTTGTGTGGCCACTGCAAGTGGCTCTGTTTTGGGTTCTGGTTGCGTGTACAGGAAAGATGTCATCCCTCTCTGACGAAGAACCATCAGTCGCGAAAGCAAAGGGGGCGAGAGGAGTGGTCAGTGGCGAGAGGGAGTCGCTGGCATGGAGGTGGCATGGTGCAGCGATGGTGACGTGCGGCGGGGTGGAGAAAGTGTAGAGATGAAGAAAGATATTTAGTTGAGGGGTTAAAATTAAAAAGAAAAGAATATAAGGGGTCAAAAAATAAATAATTTGGATACTTTTAATAAATATTTAAAACTGATTAAAGAAGGTAACAGTAAATGTTCACCTTCTTTATTCTCAGCCATTGATTTAGATTTCCTTAAAATCAGTGGTTTTCATACTTGGAGCATCAATGCTAAAAAAGTCATTAAGTGCATTCTAAATGCCTCTGTTGTTTATATATGGCAAGCTACATACCCATTTGATTTGCACACATAAATGCTCTGTTTACATTCCATATTTTATTTTTTTATTATGATGTTTCTCACATTTTTACATTATCATCTAATTATGTATATTATTTAATGGGTTTGACATCTCATATAAAAGTAGGTATATGTTCCAGCTCGGTCTGCATCGGACGGTTCACATTGATTCGTAACTTAAATGGACTAACATAATACCAACTCGTGTCTGCACCGCTTTAGTCTGTAGGTTGGCAGGCTGGTCCATTGCAACCTTTTATTGTTAATAATAATAATAATAATAATATTATTATTATTATTATTATATATATTTTGCATATTAATAGCAAGTCTAGTGGCAAAATCGCAGTGGAAATAACAAAAAAAAATTAAATTGAGTTAACAAAAAAAAAAAGGCAAATTCAGTGGTGGATTAGTCAAACACGACATAGTGGCGTGACAGGGATGAGCACGATAAGATTATGACGGATGACCCGACTAGGAGAGGCGCAGACGGTGTATGTTGGATCGAGCGGTTACCACTAGACCAAAAGTTATAACTATTAGTCAGGACGTAATTCTTTCTACTTAAACTCATTAGCAAGCGCCACAGTTCGATTTGACTTTGACCCCACCTGGGCCTTGCCAAGGCAGGATGTTGGTCTACAGCCAACAATCCCCCTCCCAGCACCTGCCTCCAGCAATCCTTATCTTTCCGGGAATCGAACCTGTGACATTGGCTCTGATATCACTTGTTGGACCGAGCGTTTACCGCTAGTTCAAAAGTTATAACTATTAGTCAAGGTACAACTCTTTTTACTTAAGCCCATCAGCAAGTACCACGGTTTGATTTGACTCCGATCATATCTGGGCCTAGCCAAGGCAGGATGCTGGCCTATAGCCAACAGTGTCACCGTGACACCGTGGCGAACTAAAAGGCAAGATTAAACGTGAGCACTGTTTGGCGACAAGATCGTGACGAACAAGGGCTAGCCGGTGATGAGATTGTGATGGATGAGTCAGTAAGGTGCAGTGGCAAGGCTCATAACACGACAGAGGGATGAGACACAATGGCCGAAATAAAGGAAAAAGGATAAGGGAGACTGCTACTGTTAGGTCAAGAAATTTGTCTATACAAGTTTGGGTTTTTTTTATTTCTATCATTCTTATTATTTTAATTTTAATTTTTTTTAAGTTTTACATTTTTTAATTTTGGGCCACATCCATATTGGGGCTAGTCTTTTATGTTTCATCAATATAGCCTAATGTAAAAAAAAAAAAAAAAAAAAAAAAAAAAAAAAGTTAAGTAGGTTCGTGGGTGGGACCGCAAATCCACAAAACAAAATTTATTTGGCCCATAGGTTTAAACGAACTGGGCCAATAAACCTGTGTTTAAATAGACATTTGGTCCTAACTCGCGTGGGCTGTGAGTTACGCAGACTGATTCACAAACTAAGACTCCTATACCCACCTCTAATCTCATATAAATTTTAACTTATTAAATAACATAATAACACATTATTGAATGACAGTATAAAATTTTGAGTAAATTATACATTACTCCTTTAAGGTTTTGTCCATTTTTATTTTTCATATATGAACTTTCTTTCGTAACACATAACCTCCAAAACTATGATAAAAAGTCTAAACTTGTATTTTTTATTTTTGTCAATTTTAACAATGGAGTCTGCATGAAAGCACGTAATCTTTTTCAACCCAACTCTCAAATATAGATAGACTATCGCCGTTAAATTTGAACAAAAATACATACTTATACTTTTTACCATAGTTTAAGAGATTATGTTATATGTTATGAAATAAAATTCATGTATAAAAAGTAAAAATGTGTTGAAGCTTAGAGTGGTAATGCTTAATTTACCTATACTTTTATTATGTTGCAATTGCTTTGAAGTTATAGTCTTAATTAACGAAAGATGGAAAACAAAAATTCTCATATGCCATTTAATGGTTCTGAAATATATGGCAGGTATTCATGCTGAGATTGCTGAAGCAAAATACAACTACTGGTCTACATTCGCCCCCAATCCGGTTGAAGTTGTATTAGGTGCTGGAGAGAAAGCTAAAGAAGAAACAGGTAACGTTACTCTGGATTTTTTTTTTCTGGATTAGTTGTTTACTATATATCTTTTCTTTCCCCCAGTTACGTTATGTAACTCTTGACAATAAGTTGGAGTAATTAACTATACTCAATTTTTGTACTGCACCTAGACCACGATTTAGAGGACACAGAAGATCAACGTGACCTGAATGAACTTTCTGGAGAGGGAAATATTGAGAACATGCTTTTTGTCGAGCAAGGTTTGCGGGAATTGGCTTCACTAAAGGTGTCTATTTTAATGAATGTGTAGGCATGTCCTTTATTGAGTTAATTTGTCTAAACGATAAGTAGTGAATGGAGAACCTCTGAAAATTGTTCCAAATGATAGTTAATACTGAAATCTGCTTTTCACTTTTAAATACAACGTTATATCTGAATTTAATGTATGCTATCTTTATTCTCAAGGAACCTTACAGATACGTCTTTTTCCCGTCTTGTTCAATAAAATGTCGACTCACTGAATTTCTATCATAGTCAAGATTTTACTGAGAGAATTAATCGAGCAATCAACTAATAAACCGAGATTTGATAGGATCAATTCTGTGCATAGATTCATGTGGGAATTTGCGATCTAAAAGTATACTCTTTTATCAACATATATGCTAGACATGAAAATAACAAACCAAATACTTGTGCCGCGTAAGCAGTGTTTTCATTATTATTCAATGGCAATTGTTAGTTACCAAGGAGAACAAAGGTGGTTTCTCATGAATGGCTTTCTTCTTTGTAATTGTTTTAAAGGTAGAAGAAGCATTGGCAGTTGCAATGGCTCAACATAGGCGACCAAATTTACTGAAAGCTGGTTTTTCAGGTGCAAAGTTCTATAATTCATACACTAATATTTTATCTGCAAATGTAGCTGTCATCTCTCATTTAGCATGTGTTGTAAATTTTGCCCACGAAACATGCAGTGTATTATTAACAATGTTTCCACTGAGTGGTTCAAATTCTTTTTTCTTTTTTTTAACTTGATAGTGGATATACTGTTTTTTTGTTTTTTGGTACAAAGTGGATAACTGTTTTATTATGTGCAAATTTGTTATATCTCTTTTATATCTATCCAGATTGATTACCTGCCGAGTGTAGAGTATCACATGCTCACTAACTTCATTACTGTCAACCAGAAATTTTACGTCTTTTGCAAAATAAGAAATAAAGGTGGAGAATCCAGATGATGTCCTATTATTAATTAAGGGTTATTCAAAAAGATACACTTGGGTTTCATTCTCTCAAACATTGCAATGTGCATGGAGTCTGACTCTTCTTGATTTTTGGTGTAGATGACTTGAAACTACCAATTGAAGGGCAGTATGATGCATTTGGTAAGTTTTCCAGGTCACACTTTCATTTACCATGATGATGTGGTAAGAAGTTGAGATGAAGTGCTGGTAGAGTCATAATATTACCTGATAGTAAACAAGTATTAAGCTCTGCTGTGCAACTCGTCTGTCATGAGAAGACCAGCTTGTGGCACTTGAGTTTATTATATATATTTTAAAAAATACTACTAACGCTTAGTTGGCACAAATGGTTCGACACTTATTTTTTTAAGTAAAGTTTTAAATTCGAGTCTTATGAATAGAAAAAATCAACGCTAAAAAAATTTTATACATTTGTGGTCTGATCTGGTTCGACTCCAAATTAGTCGGGGCTTAATGTGACTTCCAAATAGTAGGGATTTACACCAAAAATATGTGTATAACTCCAGCACTTTGTCAACCTTGAGTATGGTCCTCACAGCTTACATGTCTGTAACTTGCTTCACATCGACACTAAATCTTTCTTACAATGGCGTTAAAAAAAGAAAACTAAAACTATATTCTTCAGTTAGAATGATGTTGTATATTTCATTTAAAGATAAATCTTTTTTATTTCAGAATTGGGCAAGGAGGAGGCTGAAGATGTATCTTTTAAGCAGGTACATGCGGCAATATTTTCATAGTGTTTCTCCATTATTCTGCTGCTGTCATTTCTTAGATAATGTCCTCCTTAGTCACCTCTCCTCCTCCTCCTACTTGCTCGTTTTCTTGAAAAAGGAAAAATACATTTGGCCACTTAATTATGCTTTCATTTTTAACTGGCTTATCTGGAAATTATCATCTTACAAATGACTCAAATTTAAGGCTTACAGCCAGAGGACCTAATTCATTGTGTTTCGAAGGGGTTAATGGAGGAAGCAAGACTTTGAATGTAAAGTTAGCGACATCTGTTAATTTGAGGTTGGGAGGAGCCTGGGGACGGAAAAGGAAGAAAGAAACAAGCAATCAGCTTGCATCTTGAAACAAGCTTATTGTATATTGTTTATTATCTGCTGAATCTCAGGCAACTTCATCAGATTGAAGGAGGTTGATAAATACTGAAAAATGTGTTTCCAGAGAGTTACATGGAAGAAAACCTAGGGAAATCTCTAGATATTCAAGTTTTCTGTTATGAGTAAACTGTCAAATTGATCCTCTAAAATTTAATGTGCCACTATATTACTCCTCCAAATTTTTTTTTATCAAATTAATTTTTCAAAGATATAAAACATCACCAAGTACGTTCTTATGTTGTCCACTAAATAATTCCGCAAATGATGAATTTGTTGACATTTTATATATTTGAAAGACTAATTTAGTGAAAAAAATTGTTTGAGAATTAATGTGGTGATACACAAATTTTTAAAGTAGCAATTTGATAGTTTACTCTTCTGTTATTGTGATCTAGGGTTGAATAATATATTATTTCTTCTATTTTGGGATTTATTAAGAAGGATTTCGGATTTAACTATTTGGCTTTTTTCTATACTTTTCTTTTTAGACTTGTCTCAGCTGCATTTGATTATCTATGGGTTCTTGTCTATCATGTTCGTTTAGGCTTGGCTTACATATATTTGGAGGAGAGCAAAAAGGCATGAAATAGAACCTGACATAGCAGATGAGCGTTTGCAGTACTGGATCAATCATAACTCTAAGACACCTACCTCACAAGATTCAGTTGAGGGTACAGTCCATCCCTTTCCTCCCAATCGTTGTAATTTACCTGCAAACCTGAAGTATTACAGAATTGGTTCCACCATATTCATTTTTGGGTGAAAATTAAGACTTTGCTATTGTAGTTTTGCCTTATGTAGCCAGGGCTATGGTTCATTTTACGTGTCAAGAGAAAAACAGTAGTATATATAAATTTGTGATTTATTTCCGTTTATACTAAATCACCCTTTGTGATGTCTTCTGCTATGAAGATTGAAAGCTCTACTCTAGTATCTATTCTGCCAACTTTAGTGGTTGTCTTCGGAATAGTATTTTAGATATTCAGAATTATCATTTTACTAGTATGTAGTAATTAGTAAATATTGATAAACTTCTATTGCAAATCTCTTGTTTCTTGTTCGAATATGATCTTCTAGTATTTTATCCCTTCTGCAGTTGAGCGTGGACTTGCAGAGATCAAGAAGTTGGGTATTGAAACGCAGCTGTGGGAAGAATCTCGCAAAGAATTGGAGCAAGATGGGGACAATTCCAAAATGCCCAGTCGTACAGACTTTTGATAGACAGTTGAAGTTTATTGTTCCAAAAAGTATTCCTTTTACAGACTCTTCCAAAATGGACTTTGTTTAGTTACTCGCAAAGAATTGGAGTAAAATAGGCTATATTTTCAGTGTATTATATTTTATAAAACAATGTTATTAGTTAATGTGATAATGTAAAAACTTTTATATACATAGAGTAAATTTAAATTTTGGTTTTTATTCTGGTGCTTTCTGGATTGTGTTTGATAAAAACATTATCAAATATTTTGTTAATTTTAAAAAGTTACAAATACTTATAAGAATCAACGTAGAATCTTTAAAAAATATTTATTTCTCTTAAATTTAAATTTATTTTCTAGTTTGAATTGTATCTATTAAATTTTATAATCTCCATTTATATAGCTTTTTAATATACCTACAGTAATATATGATAATTTTGACTACATATAAGGAAATGAAATTCTGAATAATCTTGTAGCGTCATTTTCAGAATACCTACAACACACCTGGATGGATGGGATCGAATGATTGATTTGATTCAGTGAGTAAAAATCTTTTATACTCAGCTAAAAAAAGAAAATACTCTTAGTCAAACTTTTTTATAATTATGAAAAAAATGATTGAACAATGGTAAAAATTTACACTAAAATCCAAATGAAAGGGACATGAATTAAGCAGGGACTTTATAGAATTCATATTCAAAAGAAAAAAAATGGTATGACAGAGATGCGTGAAAGGGATTAAGCAGGGACTTGAATTTTCTGTGTTTCTTTAATATAATAAGGGTTTTATTAACATGTGTTAAGAATTTAAAAGTATAAATTATTAAATAAAAATATAAGTATTTAATGTTTTAAATATTTAAGAATATTTAATACCTTTTTTAAGTAATAAAGATAAAAAAATAAATATTCTTTAATTTTTATCATGTCTTAAGGATACATATTAACCAAACTAATATAATAATAATACTATATTTAAAATATATATAAACTATTTTTATGCATTATTATAAAGTCATATAATAATACACGCTAAGTCATATTTATCGGTGGCTGTCACTCATCAGTAATGGCTTACGTTCCCATTTGTTATAGCAAATCCCTCACGCTTGTAAAATCTCCATTTGACTTATAAACAAAATAATGAAAATATCTTATAAAAAAAATAATGAAAATGTCCGCTGAATTACTTTGTTTTCTCCTGCAAGTAAAAATAAAAAGCATCTATATAATTGATTTTGTCGAATGTATGAATATGATACATTTCATGGTGCCCCAGAATAAATAATGGATTGAAAAACGACAAGTTTTCAGGCGTGGTGCTGCCTACTTGCTCCTTCAAGCTTATCCATAAGATACAGATGATACATGTGACAAAAATGAACAATCCATTTATTTTATAATATTTATGATAAAAACGAAAGTTCTAACAAAAAACATTTGAAGAAAAAAAACAGCTTATACTGCAACACGAAATTATTTTGATTGTGAAATATACTCTTTTATAGAATTTTTTAGATCACCATCACCGTCCAACAATATTATTATCATTACGATTAGTGGTGACCGGAGAGTAAAAGAAATCAATCATGTTATAAGTATAAATTAAAATAGATAATTTTATATAATTTAGATAAATAACAATTGTTTTTAAAATAAATTGTGATTTTAATTATTTATATAATGATATTTTTTTATTATATACAATAAGTTAAAATTAGAATTTATTATATTTTATACAAAGATTACTATATAATGATCAATAAAATAATAAATAATAATTTTTATTACTTATGTAATGAATTCAAATTTTAACTCGCTATATATAATAGAATAAGATCACTATACACACAATTGAAATCATTACTTATTTTAGATATGTTTATCATTTATCTGAGTTTTTCTAAAGTTGTATAAAAAATATTTTACTTTGAGTATCAATCATATTATTTGTACAATTTAAACTGGATAACTTTAAAATAACTTAAATAAGTAGTAAATGCTTAAAATAGGTAATTTCAATTATTTATTTAGTAATAATCTTCTATTGTATATAATGAGTTAAAATTAAAATTTATTATATCTTACGAAAAAATTATTATGTGATAATTAATAAACGATAAATAATGATCTTTATTATTTATATAATAAATTTAAATTTAAATTTTAACGTATTATATATAATAAATAAAAATTATCATATACGCAATTAGATTTATCACTTATTTTAAAAGTATTTACTAATTATTTAAATTTTTTTAAAATTATTCATTTGAGTTGTACAATTTTTTAGAAGCACACCTGTTGAGAAGGAGAGTAACTTTTAATGCTCTATCTTCCAAAATTGTGAAAACAATATCTCCCACAAATTTTGTATTAAAAAACATTTTTCTTTGAGTAATAAATGCATGATGATATACATCCCTACTTATATAGGTTGATTGACGTTTCGTATAAAAAACGGGGGGGGGGGGGGGGGGATAACTTGACTTATTAAAAAACCCTAAATATTATGTTACATATAGGTACGTGAGGATATATAGCCTCACTTTAATGCAATTATTTTTGTTTCTTCCTAATAAAGAGTAATGTCTATCTTTTGCTTTAATTTTTTTATTCCAAACAAATCTATTTTACTCTGGCTTATACGTTGAAGGCTTATGGCTTAACATAACTTTATCAATTAAACTAACAAACACTTTCCTTTACTGAGCTAAGAATTGGCCTTTTGAATTTGTAGGAGGATGTGACTGATATATATGAAATTTGGCCTTAAGAATGGGTTTTAACTGATATATACAACACCTTCTGAACACTTAAAAAACGTTTACCTTGTCAATTTAAATTACGAATATTAAAAACTAAAATCTTTTTATGTAATCTATCAGAAAAATAAACTAAACACGATCACAGACATAATTATTATCATAACTATTTCTCACATAATCTCATACAATATAATTGGTGAATGTTTGATTTTTAAATAAGAAAATGCCCAAATTTATTCTCCATATCCGATAAGAATAGCTGGCTCTAGGGAATACGAAGCGGACCAGGATAAGCGGTTGAAAGGATATCCTCATAGTCATAGGTGTTGGGTTGTTTTCTCGGCTAGGTTTGAAAGGGTTCCGTTAGTTCCACACAACCTGAATATATAATCCTCACAATCATAATTTCATTCATTCATTTTTCTATCTTTTTATCATATCTCATTTTAGAAATAGCTTGAGTGTCTGGGTTCCGTGAGTTATTATGATTGAGAGTGAATAATTCTTCCTTACCGATTTTGTTAGGAATATTTAAAATTCAACTAATCCAATCAAAATTAAAAAAATTAAAATAAAAAATTGAAAATAGAACAAACAGAAAAATCCAAAAAAAAAATGAAAAACTAAAAGAATTATTTGAGTTTGATCAAATTTTAATTCTAAATTTTAAAACTAATTCAATCCAAACTGAATGAAAATTATATATATATATATATATATATATATATATATAATACTTTACCTAAAAAAATTTTATGTTATATATACTTATTCATGAACTTTTTACATAAACCCAAACTTAATTTATTCTCTTAGGATTAGACATGTATTGGGGAGGATTATTAATTAATTTGGACTTGTATTTAAGATTTAGATCTATATTTTGATAAATTAATTTGAATTAATATTTGTTGTTATTTGATGAGTTAGTTTATACTTGTTTTGAATTTGATGAATTTGAATTCTATATTTTGATGAATTTGTATATTAAAAAAATTGTAATAAAAAATTGATAAATTGATCAAATCTAAAACAATTTAAATTGGATTAGAATTGATCAGATTTATGTTTTTAACAAAACCAATCATATGATAACATATGAAAATCGATATGATTGAATCGATTGCTCTTTTCCTTTAAAATTGATTTAATCTAATCTGTAAATACTTTTAATTTTTGTAAAGGAAGTACTACGCGAACCTTTTATTATTATTATTTGTTATTATTATGAGCCATGTATTTTTTTTATATATATTTTTTTGATTGAGCAGTGTATTTTATGACAGGTATTATATTATATATAAGATGTCGTGTATACTAACATGTGTTTGTTCGAGTGAAATGAGTTCAAGTTCCTTAAGCATTTGGCCTTGAGTTCGATCTCGAAATTCATGTGTATGAAAATAATACTGTTGGAATGGATATCCATTTAAGTGCTTGATTGTATCTCGGAAGATTACTCTTTCACCTATCGAAAGATGATATTTCAAGAAATAAAAAAATAAAAATAAGATATCATGTATTTATAACAGAAATTATATTATATTATAAATTATATATATATATATATATATACATACATTTGTGTTTAATCTTTGATTTGAAAAAAAAAACTATAATTAACTAATAGGATTATAAACTATGATGACAAAAATATAATAATTAACTAACGATAGTATTTGCCTATTTGGAATGATTAAAAATTAGAAGCAATTTAATTTAATTTGAATTTATTTTATTTTAAAATTAAATTCTATGTTTAAAATTTATGAAAAAAATTGAATTTAAAATAATTTGAAAATCAATTCTTATTTAGAACTCATTAATAGGATTGATTTTATTTCATTTTGTTATTTTACATATTTACCATTATAATATAATTTTTTTCATTGTGAAGTTAGGTTATTAGTTATTAGAGGGAAAATCAAAAAATTATTAAAAGTAAAATAGTCTATTGATTAAAAACTAAATCAAATCCTAACCATTCTCACCATTTTAAAATATAAAAATTAAAGTCTATAAAATTTTAAAAATAAAATCATTTACTATTTATAAATATTCTAAATACAAGATCTAATCACAAGATTTAATTTATAAATCAAAAAAATAAGATTTTTAAAATTCCAGACACATTTAATGAGATTAAAACATAAGAACATAAAGGATAGGTCTCACTATAATTGGAGAAAGAAATAGCAAAGAGTTGAACATTATTATTAGACTCTAAACATTCACCAATAAATATGATACATACAATATTGTACTGTGTAAGGGTGTTCATGGGTCGAGTTAAAACATATTTGGCTTGAGCTAAATTCGATCCAATATTTTGATCAGACTATTTTTCTTTACTCGAATCTACTCAGGTCATGGCCCCCAACTAATGATTTAGTTGGAACAGGGTCGACGTGACATGATAATCAGGGTGTTTATTAGATTGGAATGACTTGATGAATCCAAAAAATTGATCCAAACCAATTAAATTAGTTTGGTTTTGTTTGAGTCAATGGGTCAGATCGAGTCAAATCGACTAAATTTGACTATCTCTGGTTCAGTTTACGAGTTACTAACATTTGAACCCGATCACCTGATACCCAACCAAACACAAAATGACGCTTTATTACGATGCGCTTTTGCACTTTTAGTTATGTTTGTGGGAGAATGGAGAGAAGCAGCTACTGCATAACACAAATCCTAGTTGGTGCGATGGCAGCGTCCTTCGAGATCATTCCTGTAACAACATCTTACAAGTCACTTATTCTCTACAACTTGATTCAACCCTACATAAAAGTGTTCACGGGTTGATTTAGTTCAAATTAATTTGATGGAAAAATAAATCAAAACCAATCGATTCTAGTCGGGATGGTTTGGTTTGATTTTGTAAAATTTTTTTCAATCAATTTAAACCAAACCAACCCAACCATCATCGGGTTACTTTATATTGGGTCTCAGGTTCTTTCCTTTTTTTTCATTTTTTTTCAAAAGCTGTAATTCTTTAAACAAAAACATCTTCCACAGCTTGAATTAAAAAAAGACGCATGGTACCCCTTCAATCTTTCTATGAATATGCCCCTAAATGAAATAATCTTTATATCATTTATATCCCTTTCAATCGCTTCCATAACTTCAACTCAAAGAATAGGCCTAATTGTTGGTGGGTGAAAATGGTGGAGAAGGATGTAGAGACTAATCAAGATATGAGGGAAGAACCAAGTTGCGGTGATAAGGTTAGAGGTGTTTAAGACTCGACTCGTCCTACTAACTTATTCTGAACCAAATCTTATTATAAGAAGTCCAGGTTTTATAAATTAGTTCCATTGCATTTTTGGATCGAGTTTAAAACATATTTTGAATTATTTCAATTTGACTCGATGTCACATATTATTTAAATATTTATACTTTTATAATTAATTATAAATAATAATAATTTTTACTTAAATTATTAATTCTTGTATAATATAATAATATATTTATATTGATATTATTTATTTTAAAAATTTATAACTTAATTATATATAATATTTAAATTTATATATTTTATTATCGTAATTATACATAATTAATCACAAATTTATTTATTTCTATAAATTTATATATTTTATAATTTCACTATACATAATTTTTAAATTTATATAAAAAAAATCACCACAACATGACTAACATGTTGTGGGGTAAGGCTAAGGCCCAAGGAAAAGAAAAGATATAATAATAAGTTTCAGTCTTCCTAGTATCAACGGTGCATTGCATGAGACATGACATGAGTGGCGGCGTCGCTATACTAATTTAATTTATCTTGGTCCTCTTCAAAGTTCAAACACCAAATCTAGGGGGCGACAGCCTCCGCACCACACGATTAAAAAAAAAAACCTAAATCTCAAGGCGTAGCATCAACGGCTAGAATTGGATTCACGATTGAACTTAAGCTGATGGCGGTTGTAGATTAGCGAGACTCACTCATTTCTATTGTAATAATTCGCGTCACTTTTCCTCCGTCTGTGACCCCCGCACCACACGCTTCTTTCTCTGCTTCTCTCAACGATTGTCTTGTCTTCCATTTTTCTTCTCCGACTTTTTCTCTTCCATTGTAATCAAACAAATATCTGCAATCATTTAAATTCCCCTCATTTTCTCAACTGTTTCTCTTTCTCATTAAACTTTCCGTTACAATCACCTCCGTTCTGTACGAATCAATCCTGGTCACACAGCTGAAAACTGATTAGTGTTCCAATTTGCAAGGGAGGAATTCGAACACGTGATTAGTTCCTTTGGTTTCTGTGTTCGAATTCTCTGGATGCTCGGTTCCTTGAGTTGAGTGACAAACATTATTATTACATGATTTCTTTCCACAATTGATGCTCTTTCATTAGCATTAGCATCTTGCTTGCAGGTTGCAGCCAAGCGTTTTGGTATGGTTTTATGTTTCTACGTCTGTTGTGTCGTGTGTGACATGTTGACCTTCTGGTTAGAGACAAAATAATAAAATTCATTCATGTGTTTCACCCTTATTAAGCTTTTAGGAGAGTTGGTAAAGCCAATCTTACATGCATGTTTCTTGCTCTCATTGCAGAGATTCTGTTGTTGATATAAGATCCGAAGGTTCTTAAAATGAGCAGCTCCGAGACATAGATTTGGCTTTGTAAAGTGACGTTGAAATTTGTAACTCGATAATAATCCGAATTTGAGGGCAAATTTGACAAAATGGCTGTTGAATTAAGTTATGTACTTTCAAAATTGCAAATGTTATCCACTTCAGATCATGCCTCCGTAGTCTCCATGAACCTATTTGTGGCACTCCTCTGTGCTTGTATTGTCATTGGACATCTTCTTGAGGAGAATCGTTGGATGAATGAATCCATCACTGCCCTTGTGATAGTAAGTACTCACTTTTCTATATACCTCCTGCTTTCCCAATAAACAAATGGATAATGTTAATGACTGGATTTCATATGGATTGCTCTCAGGGCCTTTGCACTGGCGTTGTCATTTTGATGTTTAGTGGCGGTAAAAGCTCGCATCTTCTTGTTTTCAGTGAAGATCTTTTCTTTATATACCTTCTGCCCCCTATCATATTTAATGCCGGGTAAATTTTTTGCACCAACTATTTGTCTAATGTGCGTGAAATGTTTGACTCTGTTTTTATCGTTGTCTAATTAAAAGGGGAGGGAGGAGTGTTTTGCTTCTTTTTGTATCATTAACTGGTGACAATGAAGATTTGTCGTCACACATCCCAATGTGATAATCTCAAACGTGATCCAAAGGCCTAGTTTTTCCTGATACTATAGCATACTTAAACGAAAAATAAACATCTTTCTTTCAATTTTTTTGGTTTTAGCTCAGAAGTTAAGTTAAACGAGTCAAAATAAACGGTTTTTGATGAAAATAAAATAAATAGTAATTTTTTTTAAAAAATTAATGTATTAAATATCTTATTTTTATTAAAAAATTATATTTTCATTTTTTTAACAAATGTTTTATCAAGTGTTTTTTTTTAAATTTTTTAATAAATATCTTAAGAATATTTATTAAAGAATTTAATAAATATTTTATTTTTAATATATTAAATATTAAAAAATATTTTTTTAATTTTTAATATATTAAATATTTTTTTTTCATAAAAAAATTTAATTTTAAATCCTTAACAAAGACCTTAAAGTACTTTTTCGCAAAACCTTTGCTTTTTTTTTTTGGGGGTAAAAAAGTGTTTTTCCGCTTAACTGTTATGAGATTTCTAGTGGGATCTAATTTTGTGTTTTCCTGTTTAACGGTTGTTCTCATACTTAGATCAAGACTTAATTGTCATAAATTCTTATATAAACTTAAAATACTTAAGTTAAGTGCATTACATTACATAATTAATAATAAGATAATTAATAATTAATTATTACAATCTATTATAAGTAATAATATGATTAACTTATTACACTCAATTTAAATGTTTTAAGTTTATATAAAAAATTTCTTAATATTATATAATTAATTAGATATTTTTTTTAACACTTATTTTATTATTGATTTATTTCATATATTTAAAAAATTATTAAAAAAATACTTACAACACTTAATTTTAGATTAATAATAAAATAAATATTAAAATAAATGTAAAAAATATTGTATTATTAACATTTCTCCTTCTTCAAAACGCAGCTGGTAGTAGTACTCTGTTCACTTGCTTATAATTATAAGTAACAGTGACTTAGGACTCTTGAATTTTTAGCCTGTGGATTTCCCTCTTTCACCATTTCAATACTGTTGAAAAATATACAACTTAAAATAAACTTACTTGTCTTCTTGGCTCTTGCTTGCAGATGTAATGGGCAATTTCATCTCTTATGAGTTATTATTATTCATCTGACTAAATGCTTAAAAATAGTTATTCTGTTAACCCAAAATATGAACATGAATTGTGTTTTGCCTTATGAAAACCTTCAGAAATACATTGTTTCCACTTCCTTAAGATCTTATGCTGCACTATCTGTCTTCCTGAGAATTCAGATTTTATTCTTATCTTTTTACTTCATCATGCGTATTGTGTGTGCTGGACTGTATTTTTTTATTTTGGTGTAAGCTGTGGATTGCAATTATTATTTTGTTGTGAATTTGTTCTTTGTAATTTATTCCAGGTTTCAGGTGAAAAAGAAGCAATTTTTTGTTAACTTCATCACCATCATGCTGTTTGGTGCTATTGGTACATTAATATGTTGTAGCGTGATAACTTGGGGTATGTCTTTCTCCTTTATATGTATTTCTTAGATTGTTCTCTAAGATTTGACATAATAAGTAATAACAAAAAAATTGGCATATCAGATTAATTGTAATTTGTTACTAACCTAAATTTGTTAAATGGAAGCTTTTTTTTTGTTTAAAAGCATCTCCATGGATAAAAAATAGATAATGAATTTAAGGAAACTGTCCATATTGGAAATTGTCTTGTTCTAACTTAAAATTTTGAAGTATTGTTTCAGGTGCCACGCAAATTTTTAAGAGGATGGGTATTGGTTCACTGGATATTGGGGATTATCTGGGTATTATATTTTTCAATCTAATCTATTTGGCAACTTGCCATTCTGTTTGGGACTCACTATTTTTCGAAAATTTTCAGCAATTGGTGCAATATTTGCTGCGACAGATTCCGTATGCACGTTGCAGGTTTGGAACAATACTTTTTTTTTCGCAATCTTCCAGCAACAAAGGGGTCAATGCTAAGTACTGAACTTATAAATGATGATGCAGGTGCTAAACCAGGATGAGACACCTTTACTGTACAGTCTTGTATTTGGCGAGGGTGTTGTGAATGATGCTACATCAGTGGTGCTTTTCAATGCAATCAAAAGTTTTGACCTCAACCAAATTGACCCCAGAATTGCTTTGCACTTTTTTGGCAACTTCTTGTATCTGTTTACCACAAGCACTTTGCTTGGGGTTTTGGTAAGTGTCTTGCTCCCTCTAATTCTCTCATGTACACATCTCTCTCTCTCTCTCACACACAGACCCTGACTAGTTCTATATCAACAGTGAGCATGCACATGCATATTGATACTACATGTTGCTCTGGTCTAATGTGTCTCCATTGCCTTGCAGACTGGTCTACTTAGTGCTTACATTATTAAAAAGCTATATATTGGCAGGTATCATCTTGAAAGAATTGTTTTTGCCATTGCCATTGTCGTTAAGCAGTTACTATGATTTTATTCCATTGTTTTAATTTGTATATGCAATTTATTCATAGTAAAACTAAGTAGTGGACAATTCGATAATACTCAATAGAGTTCCTATTACAGTCAATCTCAGTTGATGTAACGTTTATTAACCAGACAGCAAGTCTACAGTTTATGGAGATTATAATGAACTTGGCTTGATTGTTTGAAGTAACTATTTATGTTATCTGGTTCTTACATTCCAGCTTGAAGTCAGTTAATGGGGTTCATTAATATTTTCTTTTTTCAAAAATGAGGGTTCATTAGCTAACTGGTTCTCTATGTGATATTGCCCACAATAAGTGATTTCATACCACATAAAAGGGAACAAATTTAATCAAATAACCTGATGAAGAATATACTGTTAAAGATGAAATTGCATGGGACTTGTTAGGCAAGGGATCACACTATAAGTGAAAAAGACTACTGCGTTCCTGAATTCTTGTTGGCACCTCCCATGTGAATTGATTGGTATCTTTTCAATTTAAGTATTGATTGTCTTTTTTTTAGGAAAAGAAATTACATTAGTTCAGTGGAATCTCTTAATAACTTGGGGTCTTTGTGTGTTTCTGCCTGCTTCTATCTTGAGTACGAGTTTTTTTAGACTTGGCATAAAAATAATTTGTAACAATTTTTTAGATGTTCAACAAATTTCTCACTCATTGCAGGCACTCTACAGATCGTGAGGTTGCTCTTATGATGCTAATGGCATACCTTTCCTACATGCTGGCTGAAGTAAGTTTTAAAGAACTTCATAAGTGTTTTTGTGGAGGATGTCTTTTTTGAGCTTTATATCTATCTAGTCTTTGTGGTTGATATTAATCATTAGCATGGTGCTGATATATCTACATTTTCTGTAGTTATGCTATCTGAGTGGCATTCTCACTGTATTCTTTTGTGGGATTGTCATGTCTCATTATACTTGGCATAATGTGACTGAGAGCTCAAGAATCACTACCAAGTATGTCTTCTAAACAGATTTCCTCAAGCTATATATGAATCTATTTGAGGTAGTAACACTGTCCAATTGGATATATATTTAACTAAGTACTTTTCGTCTTACGCTTACAGACATGCTTTTGCAACCTTGTCGTTTGTTGCTGAGACCTTTATCTTCCTCTATGTTGGTATGGATGCCTTGGACATTGAAAAATGGAGGTTTGTTAGTGATAGGTATGTCCTATGTTCTCTAGACTAGTGAATAGTCATTGAGACATTGACCTTTCTGTGATCATGAAAGATTGTTGAATGTTATACCTCCTAGTCAGCAAATGGTATGATGTTAGCTGCTTTACTGAAACACCCCTTGTATTAATTGACGCGAATGAATAATTCCTTTATATCGATGTTTTATGTTTTTGTTTCTCGAAATTTTGTCCTTAATTCTCCAATCTTTCCTCCCAAAACTGACCTTTTCTTAAAAAAAATTCATGTGCTACCCTCGGTTTCTTCTGCAGCCCTGGAACACCTATTGCTGTGAGTTCAGTATTATTGGGTCTAGTACTTGCTGGAAGAGCAGCTTTTATTTTCCCTTTATCATTCTTATCCAATCTGGCTAAAAAATCGCCAAATGAGAAAATAAGCTTCAGGCAGCAAGTATGGCTACATTTCTGTCAATAAGTATTCTTTTTTCCGGATTTCTTGGGCTGCCATTTATAACTGGCAAGTTTTTCATTCTTTCTCATTTTAGGTGATCATTTGGTGGGCTGGTCTTATGAGAGGTGCGGTTTCAATGGCACTTGCTTATAATCAGGTAGGAGCAACACTGCTCATTAGGGTTTATGATTTTTGCAAAATTGAGTTAATGGTCAACTGACTCAGCCAAAGAAAAATAATAATAATAATAGAGGTCACTGAAGATAGGATCTTAAAGTTGATGTGTGAAAAACTGACACTCTTAGAAAATGCAGTTTACCATGTCGGGACATACTCAACAGCGATCCAGTGCCATCATGATTACCAGCACCATCACTGTTGTGCTTGTCAGCACAGTGGTAAGACATTGCTTTGCTGAAGTTTCCTGACATCCTATGTCAGTGTTCATTGGTTTCTTTTCAATATAGAGGTTATCTTGCCATTGCTTTCTGCATCACTGATAATTAATGCTAGGTTAAACATTTGAGATAGCTCATATATATGATACGAAATCTATGATAAAAAAGATTGATTTTTCCACTTAATAATATGCTAAAATATGAGTTAACTCTAGTTGTGGTGTGTAGGGATGTGTGAATGTTTTTAAATTATCACCATTAAGTTAGCAACTAAATTAGTTAACCTACTTTGTCGGTCTGCATAACTTATTGCACCTTCACCACGTGACTACCAATGATTATTCAAAATTTCCACAAATCAGATGTGATTGACTGCCGTATAAAATTTTTTTAGAGGTGGTACTGACACAACTTAATTAAAACTTCTTAGGTGTTTGGTTTGATGACTAAGCCACTCATAAGGATTTTGCTGCCTCACGGCCCTCATCCTAAACGCAAAAACAGCATGGCAAACATAGATTCATCTTCTCCAAAATCAATCACTGTGCCATTCCTTGGAGGTGCCCAAGATTCTGAAGCAGATCTTGATGGCCGTGAAATTCATCGTCCAAGCAGCATTCGAGACTTGCTAACTACTCCAACACATGCTGTTCATCGCTTATGGCGTAAGTTTGACAATGCATTTATGCGTCCAGTTTTTGGTGGCAGGGGTTTTGTTCCGGTAGTTCCTGGCTCACCAACTGAACGCAATGGTCAAAATCAGTTGCATTGAGAAGAAAACCAAGAAATATGTAAAATGTATTGTAAAACCGTGTAAAATTTTGTATAGATCAAGCAATGCATGTATCGTGAAGTTTAGTTGAGCTCTTAGGGTGGTAAGAAGGCTGTGTGCCACAGGTGCATCACCCGCAAATCTATAACATGCGATTTTGGATTCTCTAACCCATCATCAAAGCACTAAAAATTTGAGAGGCTTAAGCTAAATTGATATTTTCCTTTCAAACCCAACAAACTAGCACCGGTTTTTGCATTTGGTGGTTTATTTCCTTGTAGGAAAAAAGTTAACGAAGATGAAGACCAACCAATTTCAGGGTCTACAGATTTTATCACAAGAAATATTGCTTTCTGATGGCTTACCCAAAGAAAAACAGCTATCACCAGGAGCCTATTTGGGTAGGGTATGCCTTTACTTCGATGGATTTACGGTGCAGTTAATGCCTCTAGTGAGAAAAGTAAATTTTCAGTTATTTATCTCTTTCCCCTTTTTTAAGCTGAGATTGTTGACAAAGTATTAACGAGGTACTTATTATTTTACCAGTATTATCCTCCTTTACAGCCGAAAAAACAAATCTAATTTGAAATAAGTATGAAAACCCACATTTCTCAGAACATACTGCAAACTGATAAACAAGAAATAACAATATCCACCAACACAAACTACAGGCAAAGTAGCAATTTGATTACGCATCGAGTGCTAACATATAGCCATCAGATAAGAAAGGAGCAAAATACAGAATTCAGCAGTACAGACTGGCCTAACCAACATGAGAAGGGTATGCGTTTATTCCACAATTCTAAAACTTCGTTATACCATCACGCCCACTTTCAACTTCATGTAACCCGGGGGTTGAGAGGGGAAGTTTATCCTTGCAAACCGATAATACCTACACCAGAAAACGCCAGAGAGAGGAGATCGGTACAGTCAATATAAGCAAACAAGGAAAAAAAATCTCGAATGAGTGGTTGATAGTCTCTATAGATCTTTGGAACCTTGATATGTAGCATCACAAGTTTAAACATCACATAGGTAACATAGAATGTCAGAAAAAAACAGTATTTACTGTAGCAACCATGCTTACCACAAGCTACCCGGCCACCAGCATTTCCAGTGGTTTTGCTAAGCTCATGACCACCTACACAAGAAAACGAAGAATATTAACATGCAGTAAGCCACAAAACATAGAAAGCTTTCACATGAAAAAAATAATAGCTGTGATGTGTAAGGAAGGTGAAACAAAATTGAGACAAAATAGTTAATTTATGCACAGAAAACAAATGGTAGAAAAAGTAAATGGATGATCAATGACTCAGATACCAAGTAATAAAAATAGATTAATGAGTACCTTTCCCAAGATCATCAGGATCAGCATGGACAACAACAGCCCTTCCTATGATGGAGTTTGGTCCAGTGAGAGGGATCTGCAAACATTTAGTAACTTATTAAAAATTGAAACTTTCAAGTCTTGCTGTCAATCTAGAAGAATTCATCAGAGGTTTTGACTAGGAGATGAATACCATACCTGATTGTCAGTAATAGAGAAGCTGACAGTTCCTGAGTTACACAATGAAGGAAGCCATTTTAAAATAAAGACCAAACAAGCATGTATTACTATACGAAAAATAAACAAGTCTTTCAAAGATGAACCGTCACCAAAAAGATAAGCAAGTGACCTTGATAAGCAGATAACTAAAAGGACAAAGCCATACCATCATCACCAACATTAACATTTCCTAGATCACCAGCATGGCGATTTTCATCCTCAGGGGCACCATGCTCCTTGCCATTAGGATTGTAATGTGCTCCTGTAAAAAAAGAGAAAATCGAAAGCTTGAGTTTTATGGTATTATTAAATGATAGAATTTCAGAATTTAGTGACATAAAGAAGAAAGACAAAGTTACAAAACCCATACAAGGAAAAAAAATCTCTCGAGTAAATGTTCACTTCATTTTCATTAAAGCAAAGATAGGGTTTACAATTTGTTCCATCTCATCAGTGCTTCAGAGTATAAAAAATGATATGGGTTTTTGTCTAAGGACTATACCAGTTGACAGGCAACCATTTGTGGTGTCGCCAAGGGCATGGACGTGGAAGCCATGGAGACCAGGCTTAAGACCAGTAAGACTTCCAGTTACCGTGGTTGGACCTGGACAATTCACGAAATAAGTTATTTGATTAGTCATTAGTATAATAAAGGGAAACAGAAACGTAATCTTCAGGAAGGTTAAAACTTACCATTTCCTTCCTGATTGAAGTAAACAGTTCCAGAGACACCCTCACTGCTGCCAAGAACTGCCACAGCCTTCACCATTGTTTAATGTGATCTGAACAAAACAGCTATTTAGAACAAAACAGCTAACACCTACGCAATCTCATTAGACCCAAAAAAAAAAATTTAATACATAAAGGAACACTTCGTCAACTGAATTACACGGCAATCTAAAGAAAAATCAAATAAGCTCTTTAAACTTTCGATCCAGATATAATACATTCGATTACTTAAGTTTCTCATGTTAATTCCAAATAAGAGAAGGAATTTAATTAATTGACTGCAAGTGAAAAATGATTATCATGTCAGAAAGCAAAACCTCTAAATTCCAATACACTAACTAGCAGGCTGCTCAGTAGATCAGTCTATAATAATGTTACCAAACAACACGTGCAAACCTACCCACAACTGACTCCAAGAAAATTAATTAATTAAGATTACCAAATATTATTTTCATCCTAGTGAAATAAGAATTTCGGACAAGACTGCTAGGCTTCTTCAATTTGCTTTTTTTTTCCTTAAGATTTTCTCTCCGTTCTTCAACTCTTATTCCATCCAAAATAGTCAAAGTGAAATAAAATAAAATGAAAAATAGGATGAAGGCCAAAGATGTGATCAGTATCCTAGAGCAACAATTTATGCGAACTGCGCAGGATCGTAAATAAAATACAAAAAAAAAAGCGATGTTTGGAGAAAAAAAAAAAGAATTTACCAGACGGAATCGAATCGGCAATCGGAGGAGAGAAATTTGAAGAAATAAGAAAAAGAGGAGGAAATCGTGGATGGAATCAGCAGATCAAAACAGAAAGAAAAGGAGGCGAAGCTTACCTCAGAGCACCCCCGATACAGAGAAGAAAAGGAAGAATCTAGAATAAGGTGAGGTGAGGAGTGAATGAGTATGGGAACTGGGAAGGGTGGGTTTGTTTGTTTTTATAATAATAGAGAGCACAAGCGGCACCACTAAAGCGCGACCAGCGTTAGCCATCTCGTACTTACCACTATCACCTACCCAACTGCCACCTCATCGCGTTAATAATAATGTTTATTTTTTTGGTATATTCCATAATCCATATTGTTATTTTTTAAAAAAAAAAAATTTTTTATGAAATCTTATTTTCCTTGTTTCGAGTGAAATGTCAGTGTGAACAAATTTTATAATGACATTTCTGATGTTTTGTTTATTATTATTTTCTTTTTTATTGTAGAAAAAATTATTATACTTTTTTAATAACTATATAATTATATAATCATAATATATATATATATTAAAATTTGGATACATATCTTTTTTTATTAAATAAGTGCATTATTTATTTAATATATAATAAGTAGAATAACACGTAATTATTTTTTATCATATGTGATTTAATGTAATTATTTTGCACACAAGAATAATTAAGACTACACAAATAATTAATGAATATAATTTAAATTTAAATTTTTATCGTAATTAAATAACATTTATGTACATTTAATTAATTAATTATATTAACTATTTAATATATTAATTATTGTTCATTATCTTTTATGAATCCATATCAAAAATATCTTTTATGAATAATATTACTATTTAAATTTAAATAATTAAAAATTAATATATTTAAACTTTTAAATTTCTAAATTCATCCTTAATGAATGTCATTTATTTACTATTAAACAATTTATACATAATTAATTAGTTTCTAAACTAATTAATTTGTTAATTTTGCACTATCTTTACATACATTTAAATAACTCAAATAATAAAAGAATAAAAAAATTAAAATTTGAATTTTTCTCCTAATTAAATATCATTTATGTACATTTAATTAATTACTTAAACAATTAATATATTAATTATTCATTATCTTCTATGAATAGTATTACCATTGAAATAATTTAAAACTTTTAATAATAATAATATATAAAAAAATATATAGAAGTTCATCTTAAAATATAGAAGTTCATCAAAAAAAAAAAATTTAGAAGATAATTAATTAATGACCAATAAATATTATTGCTAAAAAATAACCATAACAAGTAATAATAATGTTATTGTTAAGAAATTAGATTATGATCATTTTTAAATTTCATTTTGTGTGTATTTGAGTAAAGTAGTATTTATTTGTCCTTGTATATGTTGGTTATATTGTTTAGGTCATTAATTATAAATGTTTAATAATTTATTTCATCTTTGTAAAAAATTTAATAATCCAAAAAATCAATCATTTTCTTTTTTAATTTTTCTCATGTTATTCTTTCAATTAAAGCATTCACATTAAATTAATTAATAAATGTATAACTTGTCTTACTACTTTTAAATTTGTATTTTAAAAATTTATCTTATTAATTTGTATTAATTGATATTATAATCATGTTTTATTGGTTAAGTGAATTATATTAAGTATATCAATTTGCTGTTTAATTATAATTCATTTATTCAAATAATTTATGCACCAACTATTTATTTATACAAATAATTAATTATCTATGTAAATTTAATAAAATCATTAATCCAATTAAGGTTACAAATAAATTTTTTTATGAATTTAGTGTATTAATAATTAGTAGATATTTTTTGGTTAGATTTTATTTTAAATTCTTAACCGTTCATTATAATTATAATTTAAAATTATAAATATTTATGAAATGTATATTTATAAAATAAATATTCCTCTCAAATTTTTAAACCTTATATAATTTTTTATTACTTTTTCTAATAATGATGACAAGTCATTTATTGAGTGTTTATTTATTAAATCATCTGTAATATTTTAGTTTTTAGATTTTTCAAACAAATGCTTCTTATGCTGCCCTAACTTATGTACTCAACAAAATATATCATTCTAATTGTTTTCATTATCATAATCTTTCGAGAAAGATATTTGTCAGTTCATATGATTTTAATTTCTCTCTTCGAGAATCCCAAATGACAAAGCTCTTTGAATGTGAGACTTGTCTATTTTGAATTCTGAATCTCTTTTCGGATTTATCTGAATCTCCTTAGGATGAAGCACTAATGATAAACAAATGGGTTGGTAGAGCTTTAGGAGAAACTTTGAGATTTTCTAATGACAAAAGCATTGAATAACTGTTTAGAGGAGAAATAGTTGTTTTTGGCCAATATTAGTAACTTCAAAAGCAAGTAGATAATATATTATTATGACAACATTTAATTCATCAAAGTTGTAAAATCACTGTAAAGTCTTAAAATTGACTAAGAATATGAGGTTACAAATTACATCTACCATATCAAACTTATATGAAACTAAGTCCAATTTGCAGATTGGATTATTAACATTAGCGATGACAATTTGATAAATGATAATGATTATGAAGCTGAAATTGAAATCCCTAAAAATCTTTTGAATTTGAATTCTAACAATCAAATTTTAGATATTCTTGAATTTGCATATCCTGATTTACTTGCAAATATGAAACATTTTAAGTTTTTGAGGATATAACAATTCTTGCTTTAACCAATGAAATTGTTGAGAAAGTCAATAAATTCATTTTTGCATAAAAAGAAAAACAATATCTTAGTTCAGACTTAATTTATGTAATAGATGAAGATGTTGATATTGAATCTAAATGGTTTATAACTGAATTTTTACATGAGATTAAATGATCTAAAATCTCAAATCACATATTGGTACTAAAAAAGAGAGTTTCAATTATGCTCCTTAGAAATACTGATAAAGTAGTAGAATTATGCAATAGAACAAGATTAATTGTGAATGAATTGACACCAACAATGACAATATTTATATTCCTAAATTGAGTTTAATACCTTCAAATCTTAAAAAAGTTTCAAAGAAGACAATTCTCATTAACTCTATGATTTGTAATGACTATATAAATAAGAGTCAAGGATAATCTCTCTCTCATGTAAAGTTATTCTTTTATAAAGACTTCTTTTTACTAGTTAATTTTATGCTACAATTTCAAGAGTTAAATCAAAGAGTGATTTGAAAATATTGATTGTTGATTTTGTTAAATCAAAGAGTGATTTGAAAAATATTGGAAATATTAATATTTGTTTGATCTTTACTATTGAATTTCTTATTTTAAATATTATTTATATTTTATTCAATGATAATTATATAATTCATTTTACATATATACAAGTTTCAATGATTGATGGAACATCATTATATTTTATCTATATAGAATCATTATATATGATTGAAACTATAGTTTTGTACTCATATAATTTTATCAAAATGTATCAATAATTTTTGAAGTTAAATTATAAGATTTTTATTCTATTTTGTTAATAATTATCTTTCTCCATGCAATGCATATATACAAACACTAGTTAAAAAAAAAAAATGTCAAAATATTAATAAATGTCAATATAAATCTTTTTACACAAATATAATGTATCACTTTAATTCTTTATATATTATATATTGTAATAAGGTTTTATTACGTTTATTGTAATCATTGAATATATATATATAAAAAAAGTAATCATCCATGGATCCTATATATATATATTCCATTTCAATTTAGTTTCAAATTAGCCTTTTTTAGATTAAATTTTTCAATTAACAACCTTTCAAAGTTTTTTTTTTTACGTTATCCTTCTGTCTAATAAAAACTAACATGTTAACAAAAAAATATTGACTTGTACAACAACGCGCTAAAGTGTTCTATTTGCCAGGCCTGATGAAGATGTGTCATCTTATCTTATCTTATATATTTAAAATATTATTAATATTTAAAAAATGTTTTTAAAGCCATTAAAAATAATTTAAAACTATTATGATATTTATATTACTTATATAATAATAATATTTTTTTGTTGCCCCCTCCTCCACTCCTCCCCCACTCAGAGACCTACACCATGCCATCAATACATTTGCGATCAACTTCTTCCTCTAATGATCCCCTTAAATCCATCACTAGGAAGCTCTACAACACCACTGTCTCTGAGCTCGCCTCGTCATCCACCCCGATGGCACTTGGCCTTGTACAAACTTAAAAATACTCCTCCGAAATATCCGATAACCCTCCCCAAGCAACGATTTATTGCAATGGCAGATCCAAAAATTTTAGATAATTGGGGCAAAAGTAATACTATTAATATAAAATTTATCAATGTATATATAGTTAAAAAATTTTAAAAAAGTATGCCAAAAAGAAAAAAATTAAGAAAAAAATACTTACAGATTACAAACAATGAGTTCAATCACAAGTTTTGATATTTAAGACTTAACAATCACTCTCACCTCACTACATCTTTCACGTAGAGCAGGGGAGAAGATAGGAAAACCTAACTTATTTCACTAAATATTCAGAAATAGGTAGAACAAGAGTTAATTAAATATATATGGGTGAAGAATAAATGACTAAGTAAAAGAAAAAAAAATATTGAGAGAGACATAGAGCTGAAGAACCAACGTAATAGGAAGAGAAGAAAAAGAGGTGCGTAACAGGAAAAGAAAGAGATAGGAGTCTGATAGATGAAATGTAGTATTTTGGTTAGAAAGAGAAACAATAAAAATATGAAAGAGGGCCACTTTGAGTGTTTAATACTCTAACTTCAAATCACACAAGGAGTTGAGGTAGATGAAATGTAGTATTTTGGTTAGAAAGAGAAACAATAAAAATTTGAAAGAGTGCCACTTTGAGTGTTTAATACTCTAACTTCAAATCACACAAGGAGTTGAGGTATGTATGGTGAGATTTGAGAAACAATAAAAAAGTAAATTTACTTTATATGTTAACAAATATATTAACATATTTATATGAGAGTAAAAATTATACATATAAAAATAAATTAATTTATACGTATCGGAGCAAAAATTATATATACAAAAATTAAAAGAGTAAAAATGATAAAATATATATATATAAAATCAAAGAAAAATTTTCAAGTTGAATGGAGGCGTGTGTCCCCACTCTATTACATGTGCGTCTGTCCCTAGTTCATCGGAGGATGCCTCTCACCTGCTTCAGCAAGATCATGTTGTTCGGGGTGAGAAGTCGTGGTTAATTCGATGAAGAAGAGCTTTAGTATGAGCAAGCTCTCACAGTATAAGCATCCTCACGACACCTCAAACAACAAAGATGATGCTCTCACTATCGATTATGCCTCTGTTAGGAAAAATTTGTATGCCTTATATCTAATTTATTGTGTAATTTTTTTTAGAACACATTCTAATTATTTTATTTTAATAAATAACATGACATTCAATTTATTTTGTTTTTATTTATCATATTCATTATTTAATTAATATGACGAGGTCCTTGATTAAATTTAGGCACTTGTCATTATGATATAGATCATGATAATGAAAGACAAGTTTTTATTTATAATTTAATCTAAAGTGTTCTTAATCATATGATTATTGAGAATAGGACATTAGTAATCCAGATAGATCAATATATGTATAATTGCTTCTATTGGATAGAGATTAATATATCTCATTTATTAATCACATATATAGATGATGCATATAGAGATATGGTCATTGAACTAACTGAATTGAGAATTCCTAATGGTTTATATTACCGTTAATCTGTCAATAAAATATTCTCATAAAGGACATAATGTAAACTTTTTTTTACCTGAGATTATCATAGTAATTAACAAGTTACTTGTTATACTTTGATTCTGAACACCTAATGTCCTAGTGTACTAGTTGAATAGATAATGAGTATGACTAAATACTTGTAGAATTAATGATATATCAAGAAAGAATTCTTTAACTCTTAGTAATGATGAAGGATTTTAAATAAATCTGTTGATTTAGATAGCTGATTAGCTGGAGTTGTTAGCCTAGATAAATGTTATCGGGGATTAGTTATATATAAGATAAGGTAATATATCTTATCTCTTGAGTTTGTTAGGCTGTTATCTCTCTGTTATCTTTGTGTATATATACACTCCGAATGTACAATGAAAATCAATTAATGCAAATACATTATTTTACATGGTATCAAGAGCCAAAAGCTTGTTCGTGTGATACAACTTGGTTGTGAAACTTCTAATGGCTGTATCTCATGAAGAAGCCGAGGTTACTGAACCCAAGTCTCCTAAAAATGACAAAAGTGAGATGGATGACAAGAAAAGTGATGCAAGCAACATCGACATCATGTCTTCTTATTATATTCATGCCTCAGATCATCTAGGTCAGATTTTTGTCAGTGAACCACTTAATGATGGAAATTATGGAGAGTAGGTTGTTGATATGAGCAACGCATTGTATGCCAAGAACAAAATTGGGTTTGTCGATGGAACAATTCCCATGCCAGGGGTTGACTCTCCTAACTTGGTATATTGGATGCGATGCAATGCAATGATCAAAGGATGGCTTAAAAGTGACATGGACAAGGAGGTAAGAAGCAGTGTCAGGTATACAAACACCGCTCGGGAGATCCAGGTTGAGCTTGAAGAATGTTTTTCAAAGGAAAGTGCACCACGAGTGTATGAGCTGCGTCACGCCATAACGCTTCTAAGACAGGAAAAACTCTCAGTACCTTCATACTACACTAAGCTGAAAGGGTTGTGGGATAAGATACAATCCATATCTTTTTGGCCTAAGTATACGTGTGGAGGATGTAAATGTGATGTACAGAAGCGGCTCACACAGATGCAAGAAATAGAACAACTCTATGACTTTCTCATGGGATTGGATGATGTCTTTGGGACAGTCAAAATGCAAGTTCTCAAGATGGCACCAACACTCAGCCTTGGTCATGTGTATCATCTTGTAGCTAAAGATGAACAACAGCGACTAATTTCCACTTTGCACAAGCCAATGGCAGAAGCTACTGCCTTTCAAGCTCAAAGCACGGGTTTTGGAGAAGGCATGGAGCACAGAGGTAACAGGAAAGACAGACCCAAATGTGAGCATTGTCAAAAGGTAGGCCACACCCGTGATGAGTGCTATGAGATCATAGGATATCTGCCAGATTGGAGGAAGTTTGGACGTGATAAAAGGGAGAAAGGAGGATCATGGAATGACAAAAGGACTGGATCCAAAGTGGCTCAAGTCAGCACAGAAGGGAGTCCAGTTCCAGGATTATCCATGCATCAATATGAACAATTACTACGTCAGTTAAGGCAGGATGCAGAACCTGTGGTAGGCAATCAACAGGGAAATCCCAATGTTAACATGGCAGGTAACATTATTTTTAACAAACCTTGGGTGATTGACTCAAGGGCAACAGAACATATCACAAATGATAAAACTTTGTTGAAGGAAATATGCATTTCAAACCAATATCCGGTACGGATTCCTAATGGATCAAATATACCAGTGAAAGGTTTTGGGAAAGTAAAACTTTCCAATGGAATGGAAGTGAATGATGTTTTGCATATTCCTAAATTTCAATGCAATTTACTTTCTGATAGCAGATTGACAAAAGATTACAATTTGTGCCCTGACCTTTGTTGTTGATTTGTGTGTGATACAGGACTTACCTTCGAGGACCCTGATTGGAGTGGGTAGGCATCAAGGTGGGTTATACCTTCTTGAACCAATAAAAGGTGAAGGAATGACAATGAAGGTTGGCAGATAAATGGATGTGGATTTATGGCACGCGAGACTTGGACATGCGTCAGAGACTAAAATGGCACATGTAGAACCGATTAATGATGTAGTTGAATTTTCAAAAAAAATGCCTTGTGACTCATGTATAAGGGCCAAGCAAACAAGGCTTCACTTTCCTGTTAGTTCAATAAAATCTAATTCTTGTTTTGAGTTGATTCATTGTGATATATGGGGGCCTTATACCACTGCATCTACTACTGGGGCACATTATTTTCTTTCTATTGTTGATGATTTTAGTAGAGGAGTGTGGGTATATCTCATGAAACATAAGTCGGAAGTTGAACGTTATTTGCCAATGTTTATATGCATGATTGAAACTCAATTTGGAAAAAGAACTAAACAGGTAAGGACAGATAATGGGTTAGAATTCACATCTGGGCACATGCAGAGGTTCTATAAAGAGAAGGGAATAATGATGGAGCTATCATGTGCATACACACCCCAACAGAATGGGGTGGTTGAGAGGAAGCATAGGCATATTTTGGAAACAGCACAAGCATTGCGTTTTCACTCAGGGTTATCTGTTCGTTTTTAGGGTGAATGTGTACTCACTGCTGTACACATCATTAACAGATTGCCATCCAAAGTGATCAACAACAGAACACCCTATGAGATATTGTTTGAAAGAAAACCAAGTTATGAGCATATGAAGGTGTTTGGCTATTTGGTGTATGTGTTAAAGAACAAAAGAGAAGGGAAGTTTGATGAGAGGGGGAGAGCCTGCGTGTTTGTTGGATATCCAACTGGACAAAAGGGTTATAAGGTCTATGATAGAGCAAGGGGATAGATTTATGTCTCTAGAGATGTCATGTTTTCCGAAGACAGGTTTCCATTCAAAGGAAATGATCTTGAAAAACATGACAAGAACAAGCAGGAAACTCGACCAATTATTTGGGATGATGATGCAGCAGTAGAAACACAACCAATGCAGCCACATGTTCATGACATAAGGGATGAATGGGGTAATGAAGTAGAGCCTCAGGAGGGAACTGTTGGAAATGAAATTGTGCAGAATGAAGTATACAATGAAGGAAGGCACAGTAGGAGAACACATCAGCTCCCGGGACATTTGAAGGATTATGAAGTTGACTTGCCACCTTCAATTGCTCAATCCTCATCTAACCCACCCTCAAGTAACTCGGTGGTACAACCTCTTTCTAACTTTATCTCTTATGATAAGTTTTCACACACACATTCAACATTCTTAGCAGCCATCTCTTCTCATGATAAGCTTAAACACTTTTCACAGGCAGTCGAATATAAACATTGGAGAGAGGTTATGAAAAAGGAGATTGAGGCATTAGAAAGCAATGGAACTTGGACACTAGAACCACTTCCACCAACAAAAAATGCAATAGACTCAAAATGGGTTTATAAAGTCAAGTACAAGCCAAATGGTGAGGACGCTATAAAGCACGGTTGGTGGCAAGAGGGTTCACGCAAGTTGAAGGAGAGGACTTTCATGAGACTTTTGCACCTGTAGCAAAGCTAGTGACTGTGCGTTGTCTTCTGGCTATAGCAGCAAGTAAAGGATGACTTGTTCATCAACTTGACGTGAATAATGCATTCTTGCATGGGGACTTAAATGAGAAGATTTATATGAAGATACCTCAAGGCTTTGCAAAGGAAGGGGAGACAAGAGTATGTAAGCTAAAAAAGTCTCTTTATGGATTACGCCAAGCTTCCAGAAATTGGTACCACAAGTTTACTAGTGCATTGAACAAAATAGGTTTCAGGCAGTCCAGGGCCGACCATTCATTATTCATTTACAAAGGAAAGAAGTTCCTCACATCATTGATTTATGTAGATGATGTAATATTAGCTGGGAATGATAAAGAGTTTATGCAGCATGTAAAGAGGTATCTTGATAAGGAATTCAACATCAAGGATTTGGGACCGTTGAAGTTCTTTCTGGGCATTGAAGTTGCCAGATCACCGCAAGGTATTGTGCTTAATCAGTGAAAATATACCTTGGACATTCTCAAGGAAACTAGAATGTAGGGGTGTAGGCCAAGTAAGTTCCCCATGGAGCAAAATTGCAATTTACGGGTCAATGATGATGATGCTAATGCAGATGCCACACGGTATAGAAGATTATTGGGGAGATTGTTATACTTCATAGTGACAAGGCCAGACATTACAAATGCAGTCAACACCCTATGTAAATTTATGACAACACCAAAACAATTTCATATGGATGCAATGGACAGGGTACTGCGCTATTTGAAGACGACACCAGGACAGGGAATACTCCTTCCAAGCAATGGTGATCTGAAGCTAGAGGCATACTATGATGCAGATTGGGGTGGTTGTCATATAACTAGAAGATCCTGCACAGGCTATTTGATCATGTTAGGAGGATCACCCATATCGTGGAGATCAAAGAGGCAAACTGTGGTGGCCAAATCCTCAGCAGAGGTCGAGTATAGAGCAATGACAGCAACTGTTAGTGAGGTAATTTAGCTTCGCTGGTTACTGGGAGAGTTGGAAGCATTGCATCAAAGTGCCACTCCATTGTTTTGCAACAATCAAGCGGCACTTCACATTACCATGAACCTGATTTTCCATGAGAGGACGAAGCACGTGGAAATGGATTGCTATTTTGTTCGAGAAAGAGTGCAATCTGGTGAAATAGAACCCATGAAGATTTGGACCAAGAATCAGATAGCAGACGTGTTCACCAAGTCCTTAGGGAAAGATCGATTTGAGTTTCTACTCAGCAAGTTGGGCATTGTGAACTTACATGCGCCAACTTGAGGGGGAGTGAAGGATTTTAGATAAATCTGTTGATTTAGATAGCTGATTAGTTGGAGCTGTTAGCCTAGATAAATGTTATCGGGGATTAGTTATATATAAGATAAGGTAATATATCTTATCTCTTGAGTTTGTTAGGTTGTTATCTCTCTGTTATCTTTGTGTATATATACACTCCGAATGTACAATGAAAATCAATCAATGCAAATACATTATTTTACAAATGAGTTTGAGTTCTATGATTATAACAACAAAATTAAAACATTGGCCAAGACAATTGAATGAATGATGAAACGAATTTCTTAAATCATTTACTAGTTGGTTATTTTTCTAAAGGTTTACTTATTAAAGTTTGACAATTATATCATACATTAAGGTTAACTCAAAGCTTGAGTGATGGAAGAAAATATTGCATTATTCTTCTAAAAATTTTTAAAGAGCAAAATATATTACTTCATGCTATCTGACCGTTAAGGAGTGTTGTTAGACACAAACCTTAATTAATAATTTGGTTCAACTAATTTATTATTGGCTTAATATTGAACCTATGAAGTCACACACTAACGAATGTTTCAAATTTTACTAAAGGATTATTTAATTTGTTATTTAATAATTAAATTAAAAAATATTTTAATTAAATAAATATTTTTTAATCTAAATAAAATATCATTATATTTTTACTAGTACTTAAAATATAATTAATATATAATATAATTATCTTAAAAATAATATTTAAAATAAAAAATCAAAAATTTCCAAACGTTATAACCGCTAATATTTTAAATGCTACTGGATAACACTTAACAAGCTGCACACAACGTGATCAGCAACCACTAATGTTTTAATCCTATTGGATAGGATTTAACAAGCTGCACGACCATTTTCTGTTTTTGAAAAAGTCAACAATTTGGTGACATCACAAGCAGCAACATGGTTGGTTTAAATTCTATTAGATAAGAATTTAATAGTGCTGAACGTTGGACTTATTAGTGCTGCACGTTAGGGACCAAGCAACAACATGCTGCATAACTGTTTCTGTTTTTCTTAAAATGGAGACGTTATTTTTTTTAATAAATAAAATAAAATAGTTTTTATGGCTTTAAAAGCAGCAAGAAAACTTTAGAGAAACTGATATATTATAGACAGAAAACATATTTTTTTTGCTCTGATTTTTATTCTCATATTTTTGCATAAGTTTTATGTTTCAAAATAATTGTTTTATGTTTCAATCAAATAAAATTTTAAAGTATTAAGAACTTTCTACTAAGTATTTTAAAATTATCTTCATAGTGCTAGAATAAATTTAAACACAAAATAATCATGTTTGGATTACTATTACGTTGTTTTGCTACATGTTTTGATTGATATGCAATCCTTCAGCTTCTACCGGCGATACTGTTTCTCACAACTCCGGCAGGCCTCACAAGTGCAAGGGCAAGCAAGGTCCGATCAGTACCTTCTAGATTTTTTTTTTATAAATTTTGCAAAATAGTTTGATACTTATCTTTATTTCAATGTAGTCTTTCTATTAGGGTTTCATTACTCCTTAACATAAGTGATGACATCTCAATGATTAGTGATAGTCAAGTCATTGTTACGTCATTACCTCGCTTAAGAAAGTAACTGAACCTAAATAAAATGACCACATTGTAAACTATTTACAAGATAAGAAGCAAAATAAAAAAATATATATAGGATCCACTTTTTTTTACAAAAAATTGAGGAACTAAAATATTTTTTTTACCTTTAAATTTATTTTTTTAAAATATAATTGATAACTTTGCCAAAAATTGAATTTTTAATGTAATAATTGTGGGTTTCTTCAATCATTGATTTGTTGCACTAATATAGTGTTTATTTTAGTTGTGGTTTACTGTGTATTAAAATTGAACTAGTTATTGAATCGGTAAAGACATTAATTTTATGATTTGTTAATTCAACTGTGAATGAATTATGATCGAATTAATGATAATTAAATATATATTTTTAATATTATATAATATATTAAGTAATAAATTAATAAATTAATATTTTATATTATGTTATTTAATACTTTAAAAATCTTACATTATATGATAAGTGAAGTATTTAATCATATAATATATATAAAAACTAAAAGATACAAAGTCTTACATAAAGTAATAAATGAAATATTCAACATATAACATATGTAAAAGTCAAGAGGAGAAACATTCTTATTCTTTCTTAAACGTTATACGTGGACTTTTGTAATTTGACATTAGACTTTTATTTGATTCAAAAATTATTTTTAAATAAATTAAAAATTTGTTGACAAAAAAATAATTTAATTTATTTTAATAAAATCAGCTCAAACTAATTTATTACTAATTTTATTGGTTTTTGATTGATTCAGCCAGTTTTTAACCAATTTTGATCAATTCTGTAGCAGGTCAATTTTGTGAATTAAATAGACCAAACTTATAATCCATTCATATTAAATCGGCCAATTCATTATTTTTTAAATCTTTATTATTTTTAAAAAAAACACATCATTATTTTGTTGGCACAAAGTAATACCTGTTAGCATCTCATTGGTATAATGTTAACGGTGTTAGTAATTGTTGAATGTAAGGACAACATTAAAAAAAAATAAAACTGAAAAGTCGTTGATTGAAAAAATTAATCTAAAAAGAATCAAATTAAAAAAAAAACATATATAAAGATCAAAATAATTGTTTACTATAAAAAGGAATTGTTATTACTACTCAAGAATTTAATCTTGCAAACTATCTAATATTAATTTTACATCATCTCAAACTTAAAAGAACATTCATTTTACTTATACACGAATGTGTTTTGAAATAATATGCAAAATTATATACCTAATCGAAATTTGGATAAAATATTTGATCTTAATTTTTTATGCACCAAAAAAATTTTGTCATAAAAAAAAGGAAAGAAACAATACATATTTATCGTAGATTTATGCATATGATACCCATTAAAAAAAAACCAAGAAAAGCACCATTTTGTCTTTCTCAAGGGCTCCTTCTAGGCCCGTGTGGGCAGAGAAAATAAAGGCCGAGCCTCATACATATACCTATATACAGCCCGAACTATTTGCAGATGATTGTGGCTATCCCCAAATAATCTGGTCCAGCCCGATCAAATGCCTGGCTCTGTCTCTCTTAATTTTTTTCGTTCAACGTCTGAATACAAATACTTTTTAAAATAAAATTAAAAATAAAAATATTAATACATATCAATATAAATTTATTTACACTAATATAACATATTACTTTAATTCTTATTATATATTATATATTGTAATAAGGTTTTATTACTGTTTATTAAAAAAAAATCATCCATGAATCCTTTGTATACATAGACAGATTCAAAAAATATTTAGTAAATAAATAAAAAATCATGAATCATATTATTAAATTATATAATAATATATATTAATAAAATTTATATTATAATAAAAAAATAATATATAATATTTTTATCAAAATCGAATATGACGTTTTGTTCAAAATACATACATTTTCTTGTTAAATTATACGTGCATACATTTCAAGAAATTACTCATTTTTTATTATAAACAGAAACAAACATTCACCCTAAAATAAATAATATAAATACAATGAAAAGAAATTAAAAGAAAAAATATAAGTCAATTAGCAAAACACCAAATCAAAAAGAAAGAATTCAAACATAAAGAAACATAGTTTTAATAAAATACTATATGGATGAAAATTTTAAGAAACAAGAGATGAAAACTTACAACAAAGTTAAGAAGAGACAGATAGATAGTTTCAATAGATTCAACTAGAACAATTTACGAAACAAATAACAACTCAGTTCTATGATTGCTAAATGATTGTGAAAGAAGTTTTTTACTTTCACTGAATGAATGAAGAGTTATAATCCTTATGCGCATGTGTTGTGTTATGTGAGAGCTTGGGAGACGGTTAGACAAATAAAAATGTGGATTATCTTTTTTTATATAATTTAAAAATATTTTTTTGTAGTTGTAGGACTTTAATTACCTAGTATTAGCAACAATCTAGCTGTCAAAGTTCACGTAAAGATGAGATTAATGGACCTCACTTATCTTCTTTTAAATTTTTTAACAAAATAACTTTTTGATATTAATGTTTGTTATTAGATAAGTTTTATTCGTCAAACTTTGATTTTTGTTTCATATTATAGATATTTAATAAAAGATTTTTTTTTGAGGGGCCATGACTTATGCACGCCTTCTTTTCAATCCCTCCGTATATTTTTTTTCAAATTATTTTTTTTTAATTAAATTTTTCAATTAACAACCTTTCAGTTTAATTCTTTTTTTTACATTATCCTTCTGTCTAGTAAAAACTAACATGTTAAAAAAACATATTGACTTGTATCCTATGAAACACGATACTGAGATACTGAGATATGGGATACAGGCATAGGGACACACCAAATTAAAAAAATTGTAGGACTTGAGACATAATATATATATATATATATATATATATATATATATATATATATATATAAATTAATATCAAAGTAAATTAAAGAATTTGGTTTATGTATATATATAATTGCAAAATTTAAGAAAAAAGATTCATAATTCATTAATATCATTTTTATAAGTTTAAAAATTTATAATATCTTAATATATGTCATATGTGTCAATATTTGTTACTTAGTAAGTTTCTCTCAAAAAATATGGAGCATAATTTCTATTGATATTTTCTAAAAAATTTCCTAAATCAACTTCTCCTAATAGAACTAACCATGTACAAGTACATGTATATCCAAAAAAATTAACTAAAGGGAATAGTAGTGTGAGACAAGTTTCAGCGATGACGAAGTGAATGGTTTGGTATGAGCAGAGGTAGAAGGAGTATATGAAAATAGTAGTGTGTGAAAAGATAAAACTTAAAAGCCTAATAGTGACGTGTGAAAAGATAAAACTTAAAATACTAGTATGAGAAAATAGTGACTTGGGACGTCAATCATGTGATTAGGCTTAAGTGGGTTACAGACTTACTAATTGGACATTAGTTATGAAAACTTATTTTTTTTTCAAAAAAAATATTAATGAGTCGTGTTCAAGCCTTATCCTAGACATGTTTAAATATGTCTGAGACGTGTCTAAGTGTGTCCAAGATGTGTCATAGCAAAAAAAAAAATCTTTTTAATTAGACACATTCAGACACGTGTATCATATGCACGTCCCTATATGCCTAACACGAATACGTATCTGACACACAGATACGTCTAAAAAATGATGTGTCAATGCTTCATAGCTTGTACCATTTCATGCCAACAACACACTGAAGTGTTGTTCTATTTGCGAGGCCTGATGAAGATGTATCATCTTATCTTATATATTTAAAATATATTATTAACATTTAAAAAAAATGTTTTTAAAAACAATAAAAAAAAATTTAAAACTATTATGATATTTATATTACTTATAATAATAATAATAATATATTTTTTTTGCCCCCTCCTCCACTCGGAGACCCACACCATGTCTGCTATCCTCCTTCGCCGCCAATACACTTGTGACTGACTCCTTCCTCTAACGATCCCCTTAAATCCATCACCAAGAAGCTCTGTGGCACCACCCTTTTCAAGCTCGCCTCTGCCATCCACCTCGATGACGCTTGGCCTTGTACAGACTTAAAAAGACTTCTCCAAGATATCATATAACCCCCCAAGCAATGATTCATCAGAGGATGCCTCTCACTTGCGCTGGCGAGATCATATTGTTCGGGGTGAGAAGTCGTGGTTGATTTGATGAGGAAGAGCTTTAGTATGAACAACCTCTCATAGTACAAGCATTCTCATGACGCCTCAAACAACAAAGATGGCACTCTCACTGTTGAGTGCAAGCAAGGTCCGATTAGTACCTTATAGATTTCTCTGTGACACTTTATTTTTATAAATTTCGGCAAAATAGCCATGTTGATACTTATCTTTATTTTTTTAAAAAAATGATCTCATTTTTTTTCTGATCATCTCTTATATTGTAAATTGTTTTCAATATAATCTTTTTATTAGGGTTTCTTTATCCCTTAATAGAATGATGACATCTCAATAATTGGTGATAACCAAGTCATTGCTTTGTTAAGAGACTATCTGAACCTTAATGAAAAGATCACATTATAAATTATTTATAAGATAAAAAATAAAATTAAAAAAATGAAGATAAAGAATTAAAATATTTTTTTATGTATAAAATTTATTTTTTAAAATATAATTGATAACTCACCAAAAATTGATTTTTTAATGTAATAATTGTGGGTTTCTTCAATTATATGATCATTGATTTGTTGCACTGATATAATGTTGATTTTAGTCGTGGTTACCATATATTAGACAATGTTTTTAAAATTTCATTCAATCGGTAAATATATTGATTTATGAGTTATTAGTTTAATTGTGATTAAACCATGATCAATTAGTGATAATTAAATATATAATTTTAATATTATATAATATATTAAATAATAAATTAACATATTAATATTTTATATTATGTTACTTAGTATTTTAAAAGTATCACATTGTATAATAAAAAAATATTTAATTATACAATATATATAAAAGTTAAGATGTATAAGTCTTACATAAAGTAATGAGTATAAGATTCAAGATATAATATATATAAAAGTTAAGAAGGGACAAATATTCTTATGCTTTTCTTAGGCGTTATATGTGAGTTTTTGTAACTTGACATTAAATTTCTATTTAGCTCAAAAATTATTTTTAAATGAGTTAAAATTTTGTTGAAAAAAAAGTTTATTTATTTTTTAATAAAATCATTTAAAACCAATTTATTACTAATTTTACAAATTTTAATTGATTTGACCAATTCTTAATCAATTTTGAGTGATTCTGTTGCAGTTCAATTTTGTGAATCAAATGAACTGAATTTGTGATTGGTTCATCAATTTTTTTGATTGAATCGCCCGGTCCAACTTGTTCAACATTTGTATTTAGTGAGTGATTGTTGATCAATGATTCCATGGATGGATGTAGACTGGTGGAACACTCGCTTTTCTTGCTTGGATTGCAAAGAATAGGGAAAGTGATTACAGAAAGAGTTCGATTGTCAGCCATATTTAAAAGTATTTTCTTCGTGAGAGCAACCTCAATCGCATGACCAAAAGATCTATCAATAAGTATTATATTAGAATAATTTTTTTTAAATTTTTATCTTTTATGATTTTTAATTTTTATTTATTTAAAAAATAAAAAATAACACATCATTATTTTGTTGGCACAAAGTAATACATGTTAGCATCTCATTGGTATAAAACAATACATGTCAGTATCCTCCTTTTCGTTAACGGTGTTAATAATTGTTGAATGTTAGACAAATTATAAAAATTTTAAACTGAAAAGTCGTTGATTGAAAAAATTAATCTAAAAAGAATCAATTTTTTTTTAAAAAAAAAACATATATAAAAGATCAAAATAAGTGTTTACTATAAAAATGAATTGTTATTACTACTCAAGAATTCAATCTTGCAAACTATCTAATATTAATTTTACATCATCTCAAACTTAAAAGAACATTCATTTTACTTATACACGAATGTGTTTTGAAATAATATGCAAAATTATATGCCTAATCGAAATTTGGATAAAATATTTGATCTTAATTTTTTATGCACGAAAAAAATTTTGTCATAAAAAAAGGAAAGAAATAATACATATTTATCGTAGATTTATGCATATGATACCCATAAAAAAAAAAAAAACCAAGAAAAGCACCGTTTTGTCTTTCTCAAGGGCTCTCTCTAGGCCCGCGTGGGCAGAGAAAATAAAGGCCATGCCTCACACATATACATGTATATAGCCCAAACTATTTGCTGATGATTGTGGCTATCTCCAAATAATCTGGTCTAGCCCGATCAAATGGCTGGCTCTGTCTCTCTCTGGAGTTTGTCGTGGAAGTGAGAATCAATCAAATCAATCATCAAACTCAAACTCCATAATCTGGTGCTCCATATTCACCCCCCCAAAAAAAAAAACTCTATACTCCATAGTCCATACTATCAAGTTAAAAGTTGCGTTGCGCCTGAGGTGTGGTGTTACTTTTTCTTTGAGTTTGTGTTCTGATCACACTCACTCTTGTGAGTAAGTGCTCCATCCATCCAGCCTCTGACTGTGACTGTGAGGAAGAATCAAAACAAATGGGCGCACCGAAGAAAAGCGCGGCAGGTAGGGTTTCGGTTTCAGAGGACCCCGACGAATTGGTGCGGGTTCCCTTGCAGGCCATCCTCTTGGCCGATAGCTTCACCACCAAATTCAGACCTATCACTCTCGAACGCCCCAAAGTACCTCTCTTCATTCCCATTTCAATTTCAATTTCAATTTCTTATAACCTAAGCTTGGATGGAATGCATTTTACTAATTTAATTTAATGCTATAACTATTTAATTTAAGGTGCTGTTGCCACTCGTGAATGTTCCCATGATAAATTACACCTTGACCTGGCTCGAATCTGCTGGCGTTGAAGAGGTTTTTGTTTTCTGCTGTGCTCATTCCAAGCAGGTCATTAACTATTTGGAGAAATCTGAGTGGTTCTCTCAACCAAATTTTACGGTAACAACCATTGAGTCACATAATTCTGTGAGTGCTGGAGATGCGCTGCGCTTAATATATGAGCGCAATGTGGTATGTCTTCTCTTCATTCAACTTATATGTTTTTGTATTTGTATTTGTCACACAAGATTAATGTTTTCAATTTAAATTTATTATGTTGTTTGGCCTGAGGCAGTTCCATGGCTACAGTATTCACATGCATTGCAAGACTTAAAATGTTGATACTAGAATTTTTCTTAAAATAAAATAAAATAAAATAAAAGTTTTTCTTACTTAGAATTGGTTTTCAGAAGATGCATTGTTCTTACATGTAGGGACCCCTAACTACCTCCTAGATAAAGTTATTGTAACCTTACAGTTGACTTCATTTTTCTAATAAACAGACATTAAACGTCTAAAGCATAATAATCCATTCTCAACTTGCCCTGTTTGTTCTATTACTAGCATAGCTCTATTATGAGAATTTCTGTATGCTCTGTTTAATAGGTTCTTTAAATGAAAAGATCAGAACCTTACATGCCAGCCAGTCCATGGGAATTATTTTTATGATTTAGTGCATTATTAAAAATTTATTTATTACTGTTCACAAGTCATGCTGTTGTCACGGTCTGAGTAGTGATTGTTAACTTAGTTTCTTTTCAAGCACTGAGTAATCCATTGGGACAAAGTTTTGTATAGTAACACTTTTGGGTCATTTGTTATTTTGAAGATACATGGAGACTTCGTTCTTATCAGCGGAGATACTGTTAGCAACATGTCACTATCTCGGGCACTTCTAGAGCATAAAGAAAGGAGGAAGAAAGATAGTAACGCTGTAATGACCATGGTTATTAAACGGTCAAAACCTAATCCAGCTATCCATCAGTCTCGACTGGGTACTGATGAACTTTTCATGGCCATTGATCCTAATACCAAGCAGCTATTGTATTATGAGGACAAGGCAGACTATTCAAAAGGGACTTTACATCTTGACAAATCATTGCTTGTTGATAATCCTTCCCTCTCTCTGCACCATGACAAGCAGGTTGAGCTCTTATCTTCAGATATTTCTGATTTGCTTTCGGATTAACTTCTTGCTAAAATGGAATTGGATTGCTGGTGCTTATTTGTAACAAAAAGTACAAAAATAATTTCAGGACAAAATGTATGTATTTAATTTTTTTTTTTTAAAATTATGGTCATGAACAATATTTTACTGGTTAGCTGCAGTTAACGAGTTTCAATGATGTTTACCTCATGATTGGGCTGTGCCAAGAAATGATATATTGATTCTCAATCAAATGATGTGTTACCAATTAAGTTTATTGTCAGTTGGTTCTCAATTAATTCATTAGTAAGCTGTTTACTGTTGTTATTGTTGCTCTTTTTATTATTACTTTGTTTGGTCATATCTCTGTGGCCTGATACAACCTTATTAAATTTTCTGAGGTCAATGATATCTTTTCTGCAGGATTGTTACATTGACATCTGCTCGCCAGAAGTCCTTAGCCTATTTACAGACAATTTTGACTACCAACATCTACGGCGTCATTTTGTCAAGGGATTGCTTCTTGATGATGTAATTTCTCTTCCACATGCTAAATTGAGTCATACTATTGTTTTAGTACTCTAGTTTATACTATTCTTTTTGAAGTTCTTCCTTAAGTCCTTACTGGAAGGAAAAAGCTAAATTGATATCACTTATGGACCTTCTGCATTCTTTCAGAGGTGCCATATTTGATGGACACATATAAAACACTGAGCGCTTTTTGTATTGGTCATGTGTCTTTTGGTATAGAAGCTCATCATTTATGTTGCCAATATATTCTTCTGTGGCACATATTTCTTGATTTTAGCATTCTGTATACATCGCTTCAAAATTAACCATATATTTCTTTCAGATAATGGGTTACAAAATTTTTGTTCATGAAATCCACTCGAACTATGCCGCAAGGATTGATAATTTCCGAAGTTATGACACTGTCAGCAAGGATATAATTCATAGATGGACATATCCATTGGTGCCAGATGTTATGAATTTTGGCAACATGGCAACTAAACTTGAACGACAAGGAATGTATCGTGCTTCGGGTATGGGTGAAAGTTTTAGTCTTGATTGGGTGTGCTGGTGAAGAGTTTATAACATTACATGATAATATGGCGTGCTCATATATTGATGCTAGTTTCTATCAATGATTATGTTTGCCTGTTTACTTGATATACTTTTTCATTTCCTATTAGCTTAAGCTTTTAGAATGATTTAATTATCCAGTAATTATCATATTATGGCCCTTGCTTGTAGATTGTTGGGCCAAAACTAATTTTTACCTGTTTTCTTTCTTTTAACTTATTTAATGTATTATGTTTTGATGGATTCTTTTCTCCCCTTTCAGAAATATCACAATCACAATCTGCTGTTATTGGCCCATTCACTGTTATAGGATTTGGCACCAAAATTGGGAATAACACTAAAATTTCAAATTCTGTTATTGGAGAAGGATGTAAAATTGGATCAAATGTTCACATAGAGGGATGCTATATATGGGACAACATCACCATAGAAGATGGCTGTAAACTTAGGCATGCAATTGTATGTGATGGGGTGACTATAAAGTCAGGAGCTATTCTGGAACCTGGTGTTGTTTTGTCTTTCAAGGTTTGTGTCCTTGTAATATCTATACCATTTCAGTTGCCAGACTTTCATGCTTCATGTTTCTCAAACATTTGGACTTGTTTCAAAACTGTTTGTTCCTCACCACAATAGTTATGTTTTCATTAAATTCAAGTATCATGATCTTTTAAACTAAAGGCATTAATTGAAGCCTGTAATTTTTTGGTTTTGTACTATAGTATTATACTATTAATTATTATTTGCTATAATGCACTTTCTTTTGCATTACAGATATTAATCTAGTGATTTACTTTCATTTTTCATGACCCTTAGTGTATGTGAGAAAGTGTGTGAAATTCATCTTGCTTTTCATTTATTTCAGTTATTTATTGTGAGATGGAAATGTAGAGAGTTTGTCTTCTATCAATTAATTTCAATGTATGCAGCTTTTGATGCATTCAGGAATTTTATGCTTCCAGGTTGTAGTTGGGCAGGAGTTTGTTGTTCCTCCTTATTCAAAAGTATCTCTGTTACAGCAGCCAGTTGAGGAAGATAGTGATGAGGAGCTAGAATATGCTGATAGTACTAGTGGTATTGCTGAATTTTCATAAAACTTCTAACTTTGCTTTAGTTATTTAACTTTTTTGGTAATTGGTCCTATTGCAACTGTGTGACACTCAATCTGGTTGACATATTGGCATGGAATGATAATTTAATTGATTTCTTTTGAACCTCTCACTTTCCTAGTTAGCATTTTATCTATTTATTTATTTTTTTCCTGAAAACATACAATCTGACATCACTAATGTGAAGAATTATGTTTGGGGAGGTGGTGGTGTTCAAGGTGCTTGAGACTTGTACGTCTCCTTGGAAGTTAGGGAACATTTTAGGGGTCAATATAGAAAATGTGATATTGATAGCATATGAAATATTGCCTGGAGTTAATAAAACCAGTAAGACAAAATTGTTTAGGTCCCAAAAGCAACACTATAGCCACTGATAATTTCTTTCCAGAGAATTCAATTCTGTTGCTTCTAATGCTTTGAATGGGTATTTTGAGCTTGATTAGCTGTTTTAATTAAAATATGACTTGATTTATTTAATTCCAATTATCTTGAAAAGAAAATTCTTGTGATTCATTATAGTTCACTGGATCTTTAATATAAACAACTTTTTGGATTATAATGTATTTCTTTGATGTTTGCCTAAAGATTTCTTTCTTGTAAACCATTGGATCATTGCATTAGTAACAATTCTGAAAACAATTGTTTGTATCTAAGATAGTGTTTTGATTGAACTGTTGTTGATTGACAGGCAAAATGCTTATTGTTTTGCTTGGTTCGAAAACCAGTATATTCCGATAGTAATTTGATTAAATTATAAACAAATTTATTTTGCTTTATACTATGTATTGATAGGTTAAATGCATATGTTAAACTTTTCAATTACCATTTTCACATATGCAGCCATCACAAGCAAAGTGGATAAGTCAGATGTAGAGATTGCATCCCAAGTATTGGAGACACATTTTAGCTCTGTTTCGGAGGTTGGTCCGGGAAGGCTATTCAATTTATGATTTTTACTGTTGTGTTGAATATGTCTCAACTTATTTGTGGCAGATCTTGAAGATTAAGCTTAGATGCATGTGTTTTCTTTTTTTAATGAAATTACTAGATTATTTGACAACTATTAGAATGAAAATATGACCAAGGACCTGTTTGCTAAATGATTTGCCACTGAATTATTTTCTCTTTTTTTCAAAACATTATTGCTTAATTTGTTTAATAATGTGCAACAGTTCTTCACTAAATTGCAAAAACTTATTGAAACTTGTTGCTCCAATTTTCACTACTCTGTTGCCAACCAGCACCATCACCATTTCATTGCCAGAAAACACTGCAGCTAATGCAATTGCCAAAACTCTGTTCGTGGGCTCATTTCCTTGACTGCCATGCCTTTTTCTCATTACACTAAGCTGATTGCCTCCCAGGGGCTATCTAGAAAATGTTGCTTGGGGGTGCTAATCTTAGATGATAATGTCTAATTTTTAATTAATGAAGGAATGGTATCTTCCCCTAGGGACCTCACCTTCCTCCTCCATGCTGGTTTTGTTGGGGTGTCCATACCCTGCCAGTTACTGTTAGATGTTTTGCTTTTCCTTTTGGGCTTCAGCCCTGCTTTGTGCCATAAAAATTTATATACATTTCACCCAATTAATTTGTATTCTACGTTTATAAAAGAAATTACTGATGATTTTCTTTTTTGCTAGGTAAATATTAATAAGTAATCACTTGGTTCCTAGCCAGTAGGGGAATAAGTTTAATACACTATGTATTCTTTTGAAACCTAGTAGTGGAGTGGCTGGCCTTTAGGCTTTGCAGTTTTTGCAGGGGTAGGGGTGCGGGAATAAAATATTTATAATTTTGTATGAGGCTGCCACTGTAGATATACGTAAGTATGTAGGGAAATTTTTAACATGGTTCTGCCCCTGTTACCTCCTCTATCACCCACTAATAACTAAGAAGCATGGACACGGCAACACATGAAATTTGAAGTGTCCATTAGAATTTAGTGTTCTGACATGGTTACAACTTACAACTCCTTTTTTTTGAAGTGTCTGTCTGTGCTCACCAACCAGGACCAGCCACTATTGTCCCCAATACAATAGTTACCCAATGCAATATGGAGTTGCTTTGGGACAAGATTAGGTGTTTGGCTTCAACATGGTGTAAAGCACATGGTCTTTTTAAAGGGGTGTCCCTAACAGATATGCTGAGGGATTAGGTAGCTTTGCTACATTGATGTTTTATGTTTTTTCTTGTCTTTTATTTTAAGGAGGATTTCTTATCCTCCTTCCCCTTTGTATTCTCCTTCTCTTTATCTTAATAAACTTCTTTTCTTACCAAAAAAAAATGATACCTCCATTTTATCGATTCACTTGATATATATATATATTTTTTGGCCTAAGTATTATTGCTAAGTTATTTTTTCAAGACTTGAGTTTCTAGTTCTACCAACCAAGTTGTAGAATTTTATTTACATTAACTTCGGATGGCCATTGTGATTTGTTCAAATGCACACAGTTTTTGTTTTCTTGTCACCTATTGGGATGAATTGCCTAGTCTTCAGATAATCAGTAACTCTTTATTTTAAAACTGTGTTCTGTTTGGTTATTGTTATCTTTGCTGGTGAGAAAGAGGGAGAGGGTGACAAATTTATGACTGTTGCAACTTGCACCTAAACTAACATGTCTTTATGGGATAGGAATGCCTCTAGCTGCCTGCTGACTGGGTTCTTATTGATATTATAATTAAGCTTTGTGGATTTTTTTTGTTATGTGATACCTGCCTTTTCCATGCTTGATGAGTGTATAGGTTGAAACTGATATATGAGAGGTGCCTTTCTCCTGAGCACTGACAAACTTCTTTGCAATATAATATATTAATTGATGTTTCACGTATTGGTCATAAAGTGTTTGAGCAATATATCTGGAGAGTTGGGTTAACTATATCCCAAGCAATTTGCTGATACTTCGTGTCCCTTGGAGAACTCTTTAGTTTGACCATGCAAACAATTATAGTGGATATGTCCTTTGATAGAGATTTTATATTTTGTTTCACTAAGATCTGGTTGATAAAAATTTCATTTTATAGGGAATTTATTGTTTCTCATTACACTTTCTTTTATTGATCAGCTAGGTATGGGTGGGGTTGGTTATGTTTGGTCAAAATGTGAAGGAGGCCATGAAGAAGAGTGGAGGCATTCAGTGGCGCCTATTCCTGCAGATAAAATTGCTGAGGCTATGAAAACTGTGGAAGATGAGCTGGAGTTAACTAATGATGGCAGTATTCTCCTACCTTCTGGAGAGCTAAAACCCGATTCTAATGATTCAGACGATGATGATAATGAAGATTCTAGAGATGACTCTTATTACTTTGAGAAAGAAGTGAGGGCTTTGACCTGTAAACTTATGTCAGATGCATTTTGTGGATATAAGATTTTTAAGTAGTTCATCTTTATTTGCAGGTTGAAGCAACTTTTCTTAGGGCTGTACATGAAAACATACAAGAAGACCATTTGATCTTAGAAGTCAACTCTTTGAAGTATGTAATATATTTATGTCTTCTTTAAAGTTGAATTAAGACTAAAAGTGGCCTATTCCATTTCATCTGGTTTTCAAGCATCAAATATATATAGTTGTATTTTGTATCAGTCTGTATTTTGGATGTTAGACATCATTTTGAATGTTGTAAACCTATGTTTCGAAGTTTTTTGCATATTTCCAGTGGTTGCATCGTATACTAGTTCCAAAAGACTTTTGAGTTTACTTTAGTTTTCATGTCCAACTTCCTTTTTGGCTTTTCTTTTGGTTCTCTTACATCTGCCTATCTTGTGCTTTGTAAGTACTTTCCATTCTATCAGCCTCTTGCTTTCCTCTTTTTCAGCCTCTTGTTAATTTTACATGTGGTCTCTCTTTTTCAGTTGTTTTTGTGCTATTGTTCATTGAAAAATTGGAAATGGAGGAGGCAGACACTAATTTGGTGTAGCATAGAATTTCTTGAGTCGTGTAAAAGCTGAGGGGAGGAATCAAATGATAGGACTGATTGTTTTAGATTAGCCTTGAAAAGAGATTAGAAGTGTTCTTTTTTTTTAGACCGTCCAACTGGAGCCAACAGCTCCTTATTTTAAATATGTTAAAGAATTGGAACTCCGTTTTGTCTAGAAGACATGATGTCTTAATGAAATGTGTTTGGAACTATTATCTTTCTGCAATTTTTTGCCACCAGTGTTCTCATTATATGCTTCAATTGTTTTTATATGATGACACTTTTAATATGCATTCACTGGGCATTAATTTATAGAAACATTTCCTTTATTTATATGGTAGGTTGTCCTGCAATAAGCTAACTGCTGATTGTGCTGGAGCTGTATTTTATGCTATGATGAAGTATGCTTTAGACACCCCCCATAGTTCAGCTGGTGAGCTTTCCCTTGTTCTTTTTTTTTGCTACCTGATATTTTTAATCTTTTCCATTCGTTTCTTTATAAGGAGGCATTGCTTTCTTATTAAATCAAAATAACTTTTAGAATTTAGTTTAGAGCTATGAACATACTTGGAAAATTTGGCGTCTTGGCCTTGTCAGAGATACCAAGTAACAAAATCTGCAGAATGATCAGGACAAATGAGTCAACTGGAGGCTCCAGTGAGAAAAGTGAATCAAGTGGAAGATAGTGCAATTAAAAGGGGTAGAGGAAGACCTAAGAAAATATTTGGAGAAATCATTGAAAAAGAATTTGCTCTAGATGGTTTTACTGAAATTTTGGTTTTTGATAGAGCTCATTGGTGTTGGTTGATCCATGGAGCTGACTCCGCCTAGTGGGATAATGCTAAGTGGTTGTTGTTGTCTTGCTCATCTGATTTTACTTTTTGTCTCTTTGTATTTGAGATTGACTTTGTAACTATGTTAGTCATGCATAGTTGTTTTTTCATATGCTCAATGGTTGCTTACTGATTTTATTATTGTTTGGGATGGATTTTTCCAGATAGCTTGATTCAGAATGTTCAGGCTGTACTTACAAAATGGAAAAAGGTTCTTAGATCCTATCTGACTGACATGGATGATCAGGTGCATCTGTCAATTCTTTCCCCTTGTTGAAGTTATTCATGTTCACTTGTGTAGCGTGTTTTAATTATTATTTTGCATTATTTTTCTTTTTCTCTGAAGCTTTTTGGAGAATGTGCACTTTCCTTGTGATTTCATCATCATCCAATGTCCATTTATCTTCAGGAAAAGACTATCTTTCACAAAATTAAACGTGCAATGCTGTTTTCTTGCTGCATGTTGGGTGGAGTACTCGAGTATTGTTGCTTTCTTCACATACTAATTAAGTGTCTACATTGGCATGCACGGTGCTTTTTTGTTCTTGATTTAATTCTGTAACTTGTTTTGGAGTATACAAACTGTTAGTTCTCTCTGCTGAAGGGATGATTTCTCTGGAAGTATCAATAGAAATCACTTTTGGATTCTCTGCTGAATATTTCATCTGATATTTACATTTAGGTGGTCTTTAAAAACTATCACTTATCAGGGAAAGAAAGAGAAAAAGCAAAAAGATCTTTGATTGTTTGAAACATGGTAGCACTTTATTAATTTAATGAAGTTTGAGTTGTTACATAAGATTGTTATGTTCCAAGAAAAGTGCCTTTCAAAGCTAGCACATGCTAGCTCCTTTAAAAAAAAAAAAAGAACACATAAGATTGATATGATGGTATCAAGAGGTTTTTTGAATTATGGTTATGAAATTGTCTAATGCTTTTGCCAATAATATAATTGTTCAAATACAGTGTGGCCATTTACACAATGCTTCCCAATTCGATTCCCATTACTTAATGGTTTGCCCTCTGCTCATTTGGTTTCAATTTTTTTACTCTAGATTGAAGTAATACTAAAATTTGAAGAAATGTGTTCAGAATCTGCTAAGGAGTTTGCTCCATTGTTCACAAGGGTATGCATATCTTTCATAAGTTAGGCTTATTTATGTGTCTTCATTCTGTAAGTATGCACATCAGAAAGATGTTCTGAACAATAAACATAGATGTATATCTTTCATAATTATTAAACATATTTTTATATCTTTCATAAAGTTAGGCTTATTAATCTGTGGTGTTTGTATGCACTTCAAAAAGGAAAACTATAATAGTGGACTCAACTTTAAATAGTGTTATATCCTTTGGTCAAATAGAAATTACCTTAAGATGAATCGCAATTTATGCACTGTCATTCTGCCTAACGCCAGTGTGTTAACAACGTTATGAAATGGATTTTAACACAAAAGGTTACTGGAAGCTCTCAAGCTCACATATTCTTGTGTATCTAACTGTGTTGGGAGCAGTGCAGTTCTTTTGAGATATTGAGATCTGGATAGTTTTTAACCTAGCTTTTCTCTACTGCTCATATACTACTTCCTTGTAACATAATTGGAATGAATAGTTTCACAGTCTTACACTACATCTACGTTTGTGTTCTTTTCTCCCCTTTATTATGACTTCTTAATTGTTTTCAGATTTTGCACTACATGTATAATGAAGATATTGTAGAAGAAGATGCTATTTTAAGTTGGGAAGATGAGAAGAGAGAAGCAGATGAGTCAGATAAAGTTTTTGTTAACCAGGCCCTAAAGTTAATTCAAGTGAGTATCTTAATATATTTTTACACACTTGTAAAGCTAGATTATGTTGCGTCCGTTTTCATAACTATCCTATGAGATGCATTACTTTCTTATGTACGTCTTTTTATCGTTTCTTGTCTATAGTGGCTAAGAGAGGCGCCTGAAGAAGACGATGACCAGGAAGAATAGAAAAGATTTTGCGAGGCTTGGTACTCCTTATATCTTTTGCCAGGTGCTGTTATCTGGGGAGCTTAAAAAGGATTTCCTGGAATTCAAGTGGGGAGTTATTTTGACATGTTTCTGTGTATATGATGTTCTGGGGAAATTTAATCTCATGAAATTTGAAGGCTTCAGAAGAACGTAGCCCCGCAAGTGTTTTACATTGTGTGATTACTTTATCTGTCAATTTTATCCACACAGCAGGTGAAGTGACATGAATTTCTCAAATTAGAACTTTGACACCTTGATCACTGTTGGACTCTGGCTGTTGAAATACATAGGCGAACTATAATAATTATTATTAGGGTTAAATGTAAAAGAACTCCAATTTTGGGTCAACTACTTAAAGAAGTTTTAGGTATCATTGTTTTCCTCTCGAAAATCTAATGCCTTTTGTTATTCAACAGTGAATAAGTGATCTTGTTACAAATCCTATTTATAACATTATTTGATACTCAAATTAAACAATCCTAAGTATAACATGCTTTCCACAGTGGGGATGTGATTCACGGCGTGCCTGATGTTTACGTATTGATACAAACCACATTACGACTTCTTTGGCATATTTGCAAGCAGCTTTACCATATTGGCGCAGTCGTAGATGTTACATCTAGTGGTTTTCTTGCTCAAGCTATTCTACACCTGGGTCACACTCATCAACTCAGCAGACAGTTCTACCTTTTACATTCAACCTTGTATAATTGCATTATAAACATTGAAGACTTAATTGCATTTGGTGGAATGCTTTGCCGAACAGAACCCAGATATCAGAGATATCAGAGGTAGCTGGAAGTGGCCTTGTTATTCACATTCCCTAACAGTCTTAACACAACAAATAAATGGAGCAGAAACTACCGGGGTTGCCAGTAAACAACCCATCACACAGGCTGATGCTCTTTATTTCCTCCATTATCACCCACTATTGCACAAGATCAGAAACCAGGGCCAGGGGGCCCAGGAGGAGGTCCACCAAACAGTGGGCCACAGCAACTCTCCAGGAGACAGCAGCAGCAGAGACAATACAAACTGCCATCAAATGAGGCACTCAGAATTTAGTTCGAGTCAAAAGGATTAATATAGGTGAATGATGTATATCTTAATCTCCCTAACATTTTTTTAAAATGGCCCCCAAATTAAGAAGTTCCACACAAAAAAAAAAAAAAAGAGATCACATAGAATTCACCAAGAAGATAGAAGGCCACATATACAACTGCAGATACCGCCGGGAGGCCCTGGCGGAGGACCCCAAGGTGGAGGCATCTCTTCCTGTCCTCAATTTCTTTCTTTCTTCACTTAACTTTGAATGTGATTTATGGCCTATTCCAACATTTATAAGAATTGCGAACCTCTTCCTTGTCCTCCTCCTGCTAACTTGGGTAATTAAGTACTCCTGAAGTTTCTTGCACCGAGTAAAGTAGGACTAGTAAGTGAAAGATTTGTTGGCAGATGGCATCTCTACTCTCAACATGAACTACCATTCTTCTTCTTCGCTTCAACCTAAAATTCAACAACAAAGACTTTAACTAAAGTTCTAATATTTATGAGTATTGTTGGTTCTATTAATTACTGAATGATCTATTATATGTATCCGTGGCTTATTTGTTTTCAGTGATTTTGGCCGGTGCGAAAATCTGGAACGTATAGCAGTAATAATCTTGTACTTTCTTTCTTATTTCCTTGTTTAATTTATTTTTACATTATACTTTATTATCGCCCAAGAAAGGATAATAATAGTAATGAGTCACAATAATAATTATATTTGGCATTTTTATTGCCAATAACCAAATTACTGGTGTCTAGCTATCACAATCAAATGAAAATGAGAGAAAACAAAGGCGATTCATCTAGAGTAGAAGCCGGTTAGATGATCATTAATGATTCTGATGTTAAATCCATTTGGATATTTAACGATGGGGTTTTGGTCGATACATGTTTGTAAGAAATCTGTGGATGCAAACTGATAAAAATTTCCCAACAATTATGAGTTGATATTAGAAAGAGGTATTTTATTTCATGTACCAATTCAGAGAACAAATTGAGAAGTTCTTCTGATGATCTAAAAACGATCTAAACATGTTAATAATTTAAACAACACGTTCAGATCAATATAGCGGAAGCAAAACGGATCAAGAAAACCAACCTCCCGCCATTGCTATTTGATTTTCTCTTCCTCTGATTTTCGAGCTTTCCGTCAACGGGTTTCTGCCTTGGCTTTCCAATCCCTCATTTCACTCAAACTCGATGGTGTTGTTTTGAATAGAGGAGTAGGCTTGGTGACCCAGATTTAAGGAGTTCGCATCACAGAACTCAACAAGCGTGGAGCAAAATCCGGGGCGTGGGAGCCCAGATATTTCGCACTTAAAGCAATTTGAAGCTTAATGGGATAATGGGTTGACTGGAAACAAAAATGGACCATATTTTGATATTGTTTTCCCACTTTAAAAACAGAGCAAGTCTGTTACGGATTTTACGGAAAACTATCATTCTCCCACTTGGTCCATTTAACCCATCATCAATCATAACAAGAAAACAAAATATATGAATCATGGCGATAAGTCCTCTAATAGCGAGTATTATCTTCCATGTATTACAATATATCAAGTCTCTCAATACTAGCCCTTAACTTAATGAATAAACCATATGTTTATTCTAGGTCAAAATTAAATGATATTTCTCAAAATAAACAATTATGTGCACAAAATATATGAGAAAACATCAATGAATAAGAGTTTCATCGAAAATAATAAATGTACGTACAATGAAAATCACATCATGGAACCAAGTCCCATTCGTACTACATGATCCTTAAAATTCTTTGGTGGCATGCCTTTAGTCAAAGGATCGGCAATCATCAAACTCAGCTAACGTGTTCAATGACCACTTTCTTTTCTTTAACACGTTCTCTTATGGCTAAATACTTTATGTCGATGTGCTTACTTGACTTCCACTCTTGTTGTTCTTAGCCATAAATACCGCACAGAGTTGTCACAGTACAACTTCAATGGCCTAGAAATAGAGTCCACAACTCTAAGCCCAAATATGAAACTCTTCAACCATACACCATGCGAGGTAGCCTCAAAACAAGAAACGAACTCGGCCTCCATAGTGGAAGTAGCAGTCAAGGTCTGCTTTGCACTTCTCCAAGATACGGCTCCACTAGCTAGCATAAAAACATAACCAGATGTTGATTTCTGGTATCAATGCAGGCATGAGATAGTCGAATCGGAGTAGCCAATCACTTCCAGATCATCAGTCCGTCTGTACATAAGCATGTAGTTCTTTGTCCCTTGAAGATATCTCATCACCTTCTTTGCAGCTTTCCAATGGTCAACACCTGGATTACTCTGATATCTTCATAAAACTCCAACAAGATATGCAATGTCAGTCTCAGTACAAACACGAGCATACATAAGGCTTCCAACAGTGAAGCATATGGAATATTTTTCATGTGTTCCGCTCAAAATCATTTTTCGGGCACTGACTCAAATCGAGTTTGTCACCCTTCACAATGGGAGCTATACTCGGTGAACAATCTTTCATGTTAAACCTCTCTAAAACTTTGTTGATATAGGTCTCTTGAGACAAACCCAAAATGCCCCGAGATCTTTCTCTATGGATCTTAATGCCAATGACATAAGATGCCTCTCCCATATCCTTCATATCAAAGTTCTTCGAGAGAAATTGTTTCACCTCATATAGCATACCCTTATCATTAGTCGCAAGCAAAATATCATCCACATATAACACAAGAAAACAAATCTTACTCCCCCGACCTTCTGGTATATACATTGATCCATGATGTTCTCTTCAAAACCAAATGAAGTGATAACCTCATGAAATTTTAAATACCATTGGCGGGAGGCTTGTTTCAATCCATAGATGGATTTATTAAGCTTGCAAACTAAGTGCTCACCATCACTAGAGGAGAATCCTTCGGGTTGTTTCATGTAAACCTCTTCCTCTAGATCACCATTGAGGAACGCCGTTTTCACATCCATTTGATGTAACTCAAAGTCAAAATGAGCTACTAATGCCATAATTACTCGGAGAGAATCTTTCTTGGATACAGGAGAAAAAGTCTCCGTGTAGTCGATTCCTTCTCTTTTGAGTGAACCCTTTGGCTACAAGTCTTGCCTTATGTCTCTCAATGTTGCCTTGTGAGTCTTTCTTCGTTTTAAAGACTCATTTACATCCAATGGCTTTTACACCATCAGGCAACTCAACGAGATCCCAGACTTGGTTAGATGCCATAGAACTCATCTCATCTTTCATGGCATTGTACCATAAATTCGATTCCTTAGAACTCATGGCTTGTGAAAACATTTCGGGATCATTTTCGGCTCCAATGTTATAGTCCGACTCTTGCAGATACACTACATAATCACTAGGAATTGTTGATTTTCTAACTCTAGTAGATCTTCGTAATGTTGCCTCGTTATCTTCTTGAGGAACTTGTTGTTCAACCGGTTGTTCAACAGGTTGTTCTTCATCAACAATTTGATCTACAATATCATTTTCAACAGCTTGTGGAACTTCAATTATCGGTTGTCTAACACCCATTTGTACTTGAGGGGCGTGAACGATAATCAATCTGTCACTTGATCCAGAGGTTTGGCCTTCATAGTGATCCTTATCAGAAGCAATGTCCTGAAACTGATCGCTCCCACTGATCAAGTCATTCTCAAGAAATTTGGCATTTCTTGATTCCACAATCCTAGTACTATGTGATGGACAATAGAATCTATACCCTTTGGACTTTTCAGCATATCCAATGAAATACCCACTAATAGTCCTTGGGTCTAGTTTCTTCTCTTGTGGGTTATAAATTCTTACTTCAGACGGGCATCCCCAAACGCGTATATGTCGCAAACTTGGTTTCCAACCTTTGAATAACTCAAAAGGCGTCTTAGAGACATGCCTTGGTTGGAACTCGGTTTAATATATACACAGCCGTCTTTAGCGCTTCAATCCACAAGAATTGAGGAAGTTTTGTGTTACTCCTCATACTTCTCACCATGTCCATTAAGGTTCGGTTTCTTCTTTCTGCCACACCATTCTGATCCGGAAAACCAGGCATAGTGTACTGGGCAACAATTCCATGTTCTTGAAGAAACTTCGCAAATGGACCAAGTGCTTGTCCATTCTCTGTGTATCTGCCATAGTACTCTCCACCTCTATCGGATCTCACGATCTTAATTTGTTTTCCACATTGTTTCTCCACTTCAGCCTTAAAAACTTTAAAAGCGTCCAAAGCTTCATCCTTAGAACGAAGCAAGTAGAGATACATATATCGTGAATAATCATCTATAAAAGTGATAAAGTATTTTGGACTATCTGCGTCCATGTCTGGACAACAAATATCTGTGTGTATGATTTCCAATAGGTTCGAGCTCCTCTTTGCACCCTTTTTAGACTTGTTAGTTTGCTTACCCTTAATGCAATTCACACAAGTCTCGAAATCAGCAAAATCTAAAGTACTAAGTACTCCTTCATTTACTAATCGCTTAATTCTATCAATAGAGATATGTCCCAATCTCCGGTGCCACAACATAGAGGATTCCTCATTCACAACACAACGTTTTAACCCAGAAGTAACATGTATAGAATTATAAGCAGCATCATTTTGTAATTTAATACAATAAAGACCATCAAGTAATTCACCAAAACCAACAATTTCTGATTTATTTAACAAAGTAAAACCAGAATCCGAAAAATTAAACGAAAAACCCAAAGGTGCAAGTCTTGAAACAGAAATTAAATTCTTAGAAAAACTAGGAACATAAAAGGTCTTTTCCAAACGTAAAATAAAGTTCTTTGCTTAAAACTAAAGTGCATGTCCCAATGGCTTCCACATGTGAACTCATCTTCACTTTGAATAGATGTATTGTTCACTTCCCACTGGCTTCCTTAGGTTTTCCATACCCTGCAAGGTATTAGAAACATGGATTGTAGAACCAGAATCAATCCACCATGTGTTATGATTAACACGAACCATATTAGATTCATAACAAACAAATGTAAATGGAGTACCTTTCTTGTCGAGCCAGTTCTTAAACTTTATGCAGTCTTTCTTCATGTGCCCTTTCTTCTTGCAGAAGAAACACTTTGACTCTTTCTTTATGGCTGAGGAGGAATGTTGCCCTTATTTTTGGCATGATCCTTCTTTTTCTTTCCATGAACAGTCAAGTTCACCTTCTCGCCCTCTTCCATCATCAACCTTTCCTCTTCTTGGACACACATAGTCAATAGTTCATTAATTGACCACTTATCCTTATGTGTGTTATAAGAAATTTTGAAAGGGCCATATTGATGTGGCAAAGAGCACAAAATGTAGTGTACTAGGAAAGAATCCGACATGGTAACCTCCAAGGCTTTTAGCTGAGCCGCTATATCCCTCATGCGCATGATGTGATCACGCACTCCTCTTATCCCAGTGAGCTTCATGGATGAGAACTGTATTATTAGAGTGCTGGCAAGGGCCTTGTCAGATGTAACAAATTGTTCATCAATAGCTTTCAAAAGATCCTTGACTTTAGTATCTTGATCGACGAACCACGGATACCGGCGAGATATTTTAGTCTTTATGAACATTACGGAAAGACGGTTAGATCTCTCCCATTTTTCATAAAGGTCAACGGCATCGGGAAGGTGGTTTCGATAATACCCGGTGGTTCATCCTTCCTAATAGCATAATCAATGTCCATCAAAGCCCAAATGGAGAAGAATTCTCTCCTTCCAAACTTTATAGTTGTCACCCCTTAATTCGGGAATATCACACTTAATATCGAAATATTCGCAGGTTGAATAGCGCAAAGTTCAAACATACATGCTTATTATTCATAATTTGAGACAAAATAAATATCATGTTTTACCAATGTAAATCATGTCTTAATATATGAATCTAGAGACATAAAACTTTGTGGGCTAAAGTCCTACTCAATTAGACTCATAATGTAACCTTATGACAAAACTATCAAATTATGTTCTTTTTCTTAATTCCTGTGGGCATATTAAGAAATATAATATGATATTTCATCCTAATTAATCATACAAATATAACAAAATTCCTGTGGGTAGATCTTATTATATCACATATGATTAATTACAAGTAATGTTTTAATGTGATTTTTAAACTTAATATATAATCCTAATTAATTAAAGATCTTTGTGGCTATTCCCTAATTAATTAAAATTATATGAATCACTTAACATTAATTAATTCTTAACAAAGAGCTAATTATTTGCATAACATAATACAAATAAATTGAATAACAATGCATAAATATTATTCAGCATAAATTTGCATGTACAATAATCATAAATTCATACATACAAATCTCAAGAAATAAATAATATATACATACAATTATTCAATAAAAGAAACTATATAAGCTCTTTAATAATTAATTCTAATGTGCATAAATTATTTAATTTAATATTGCATGTTTAAGTAAATACTAAAATTAAACATACAAAATAAACAGACAATTTATACACATTAAAATTTATTAAATAATTCATGTGCTAAAATAATATAATTTCAAAATCATGTCCAATTTTAATTTAGCACGAAACTAATTATATATACAAATCGTAGCCAATTAACTATCAAAAAGCTGATAGCATGGTGGTAACTTCCTTGCCATTAACCCATCAGGTCATGGGTTCTGATCGTCCAAACGCACTTAACAACCAATTTTTGTTTTTTAACATACAAAATTTCAAAAGAATTCGAAAACAATGCATTCTGAGTATCGAACCGGGGTCCTGAATTTGTTTCTCAGTTTCTGCAATCTACCGCTGAACCATTTCAGTGTTGAGTGACAAAGACTTACGTCGTCAAAATAATATAACAATCTCAAAACGACATAAGTATCTGTGTTTCAATCGTCTTCAACCTTGAGCCGGGTCATTCTGACCCGTTCATAATTTGCATGAACCGCGTATAAAATCCGACGGTTTTCGACCATTTTTTTTACGTCAAAAACAACATTTTAAATCACAGAAAGCTTAGAAAAACAATTTAAATGAGATTTATGATTTTGTTTTCGAATTAAAATGTCTAAAACAGAACACCCATGTTCTGAAAAAATCAAATGCAAGACAGAGGCATATAAACCTTGCTCTGATACCAAAATGATGATCTAAAAACGATCTAAACATGCTAATAATTTAAACAACACGTTCAGATCAATATAGCGGAAGCAAAACGGATCAAGAAAACCAACCTCCCGCCATTGCTATTTGATTTTCTCTTCCTCTGATTTTCGAGCTTTCGTCAAACGGGTTTACGCCTTGGCTTTCCAATCCTCACTCACTCAAACTCGATGGTGTTGTTTTGAATAGAGAGTAGGGTGGCCAAAACAGAGAAACGGCAGTTAATTTAAGGAGTTCTTCACCATCACAGAACTCAACAAACGTGGAGCAAAATCGGGAGCGTGGGAGCCAGATATTTCGCACCGCGTTCTTGAAGCTTAATGGGATAATGGGTTATTTTAAACAAAAATGGACCATATTTTGATATTGTTTTCCCACTTTAAAAACAGAGCAAGTCTGTTACGAATTTTACGGGAAAACTATCATCTTCTACACTCTTAAAGTAATACATTACTCTATTAAAACTGCAACACTTAACACTTAGTAATCATACAGGTAATTGAATTAAAAATTAAATATTTCAAAATCAAATCTAAATAGTTATAAAATGATCCAGATTATTACTCTGAAATTACTTTAAAATTTCAGGAACAAATTATAAATGAGGAGGTACATGAGAACCTGGTTTAAGAAGACTTCCTAAGGGAGAGAGGTCTTACTTGCACATGAAGCTTTCATTTCAAGTGATGGGTTAGGCTTGATGGTTGAACCCATTAACTTAGATTTTCTAGTTATTTTTCTAATTCAGTTTGGAGTCTTATATTTGCTTAAAAATTGTAAAAAATGCAAAATTATTATGTATACCTCTTCTATATTTAGTATTAGTATTATTGATTTATTTCAATCAATAAATGATTATTTGATAACTATTCTGAATTTTGTGAATGTTATTTATGAGACTTAAATATATTTTTAGTCTTTTTAAATATATTAATTTTTTATTTTGATTCTTAAAATTTTTTTGTTACGATTTCTATTCTTGTAATTTCAAATGATATCATTTAAAATATGAGTAAAATTGACTCAATTCAATAATATTCATATTAAATATTTTCTCATTTTAAAGGTTAAGAAAAATTTAATTTGATGAAATTGAATTGAGTTAATTTCACTTACTTTTAAAATGAGAACAAGAACTTATTTAATTTACTTTTAAAATTATAAGAACACAAATTAAATAAAATTTTTTTGAAGGATCAAAACTAAAAGTGCTATATTTACATAAACCAAAAACATATTTAAGCTTATTTATGATTATTGTATGTGATTCCAATTGAGGCTTGTTTAGTCCTGTGATTAATTAGATATTGTAATGCAATGTACAAATATTCTAGAAAAAGATATTGGCCCAACATTCAGAACGAACTTGTAAAAATTTTCATTACACCTGCACTGGGTTCAAAGTTTAAAACCATTCACAATCATCTGAGGTTTACATGCTTAGGTTTTTGTCACAGATTTTAGCCGTGAAGTTGGAGTCCAAAAGTTAAACAAGAAAACCAACTCATTAATGTCTAAACCCAATAGATGGGATTTATTTTGCCCCCTACGGATATCAAATGCTGCATTTCGCTAGAATTGCAAGGATCGTGCTATCCTTTTCCATTTGATATGAAAACTTTAACATTTAATGAATGATTACATGTTTGAAATGCCTATTCAACAAAGCAGGTGACCTTTATTTTATTTAAATGTTGATTTGTACTTCATGCTACCAATATTTCATCAGATTTATTAAACTGTATCAAGAATATGATATTGCATCAAATAGAAATGCCTTCATGGGGCAGAGCTGTGATCGATTATTACATTATATAGCATAAAATATAAATAGAAGCAAATACATATCGATTATTACATTACAAAGAAAACGCAATCTAATGTAATTTATTTTTTTTTTGTCTTAGAAGAAAGCGTCCAACACAGTGGCAAGTTGGGAAACTCATGGAGGCCCTGGTGGGCCAGGAGGCCCAGGTGGACCGGGAGGTCCAGGGGGACCAAATGGACCCCCAAAGCAATCTTGTAGCAACCAGCAGCAGCACAAAAAGCCCAGGCTTGTCCAATATCCATCAGAAGGAAAGCAAAACAAAAAAAAATTAGCTTCAACAAATGGTAAATAATTAAATGGAACAATGCACATATATTTCCTTAATTTTTTTTTAATTTTAACAAATCACCAGTTTAAAAATAATCCTTGACCATTCCATATTATTATCTCTTAATTAATTTTAAAATAAAAATACCTTTCAGCAAGTAATTTAAATATGATATATCTGCAACCCAATAATAAGGTCCAAGTATACTTACCAGGAACTAATGATATCGCAAAACCCACCGAAGAATCCTGGGCCTGGTGGTCCAGGTGGACCCCAACCAGGGGGCCCTCCTGGGCCTGGACCGCCTGGTCCCATTTTGTAAGGCTATGGCTTTCTCTCTAGTCACCGGAAACACGGCTCTTTGAACCGAACCTTTGGGAATGAAAAATGAAATGTCTTCAAACAAGTCCCTGCAAATGATATATATGGAATTGAAAGTTGAGACTGAGACCGTTCCTTTGGGAATTTATAGAACACCACAGGAACTTTGCTTAGCCTAGAAGCATCTATTTATATACTTGTTCACGTTCTCCCCCCCCCCCCAACTAATCTTCCCCTTCAATACAACCTAACATTCAAAGCAGCTTTCTGTCAGTGAGCCTCGCTTTTGTTTTTGTTTTTGTTTTTAATGCATCCTACTGTAAATGTGCGAGGTTATTACCTAGACTTGTAATGCAAGGTTGTTACTCAGTTATAATTTTCGAGATATCAAAAAGAATAAAAAAAATCTTTGAATGATGAAAAGTGATCATTTCAGCTCCATTATGCTTTAATATGATAATTCGGTAAGACCTTAATTTCAAATCTCATCATCATAAGGTAAGTCTTTGATGGCCACACCGAAACATATTCGTCTTCCAGAGTGGTAAAAAGAAAAAATAATTGCTTCAAAAGACTTGCGATTTTACGAAAAAAAATACATCCTTTCTGACTTTAGATATTACATTTTACATTAATGCACTAATAATTAATTTTCGATGCTACATGTTGTCCAGTTCATATGCCAAAGCACCTTTCAACAGGTGTTGTAAATGACTTTCAAATGCAATATGTAATACTCGAATTCACTTTTAATTTCATATTACCATTAGTAGTTTGAACATTCCACTCGTCGACCTCAAACCCCAGTCGAAAAGACGGTAAACAGTGACTCCCCACTGGTTTGCTGAAAAGCTTTCAGCAGGTTTTCTTTTCTTCTCTTAAGTCTGTTGTAATTTGCAACATTTACTTATTGTATTTATGCTTCAAATGTGGGGGAAAAAAAAGAAGAAATCATAATCACTGCTGGACTTGAGATACCCAAAAAAAAAAAGGACAGGCTGCAATAACTGCCAACTGTGGTTCTGTTAAGCTGAAGAAAAATATATACTACTACAAATGTTGCTACGAATGAGCCAAGAGAGGAAGGACATAAAATCTTGTACTCCCACTCTATTTCCCATTGGTTGCAGAGGTAGAAATGTCCTCGCACCCTGTGTAATTAAATAAGAAAACCCAAAATCTTCTCAATATGAGCTCAATCCTGTACACAACCTTCCATGAGCTCAGAATATCAGATGATGGCTGCCAATCCCACAGCATCCCCATCATCAACTTTGGACTCGGGAGCATTGGCTGAGCTGCGTGGTCTCACTGAACAGCAGAAGCAGAAGAGTAAAAAATAAAAAATATTGCCAGCAAAATAGATACCCAAATAGCAGAACCTATAGTCAGACAAAATTTATTAATTTTGAGAAGTATAGCAGTAGAGGGAGAAACTACTACACTGATGGGAGCCCTCAAGTCGTATTTATTAATTTGTGTTATAACACAACTACAAAAAATGAGAGGGTCTACAGCACAACTACAGCAATTTATTAACTACCATATGACAAACTGTACTTTCCACAAGTTGGAGAAGTAAAATACAAAAAGCATTAGAAGTCATTACTTACTTGAAACATTTGTAATGATGTTTACACTTTTCTGAGCTGCAAGTGCTTTTAGTTTGTTACCAGTTGCTAATAGAAGCAAGCTTTTCATGTGCTGCTTTTGTTCCTTTGGACTGGATGTTTTCGTTAAAGATTCCTCAAAAGCAAGTAAATCATGAGGGGTAATTAAGGGAAGAGACAGCAAAACCTAAAAAAGAGGAACAAAACATATTACTCAATAGTAATGTTCTAGGATCCTCTTCAATGCAAGTGTATAGCAAATGCCAAATGCAGCATGCGAAAATACAACTAACCAAGTAAAAACTAACCTGCCTGGGAGCTGGGTGTCTATCACAAAGATATACAAATATTTCACGGCAGAGGCCAACTAGATCAGCACTGATTATTGCGTTTGATTCAAGGGCTAAACCTTGAATGATGGCAGTAAAAAGATCTCTAGAAACAAATTCTACTAGTTCTGCATGATTTGTTGCTATCGAAAGAACTACCAACACAGAGCAATAAGAAGAAATTTTTGTCACAGCCTCACCATCCGTCCATGTAAAAGCTTCTAAACATATACGTAGTGTTGGAAGGGCCAGACCTTCATGCTTCAGAAGGAAACTGTCACATATAAGACGATTGAGAAAAAAAGAAGCTCACAAACTAAGTTACAAAATGTAAAAGAACTTTCACAGATGAAACATATTCCATAACAACTAGAAAACATACCCAACCATAGAGCTTGATGCAAATGTATCCAAACTTTTCAGAGAAGACATGTCTAAACGACTAACATGCCCAGACTGTTCCAAAGAAGGGATTCCAGTATTAAGGGGAGGAGAAGCAATGACAGAGAGGAGTGAACACATCTCACGTGTGAGATCCCTCAGAAGCTTTTCCTCCATCACTTCCACTTTCAAGTCTGATCCACTAAGAAAGCCATGAACATCTGGAACCTTTGCTCTACCATCTTGTAGAAGACTAGACCATGAACAGTTGAGAGCCTGCCAAGCATGGACAAATAATGGGTGCAGAAGCTTTTCCAACCAAATCTCCCACATATCCGAAGGACAATATTTAACCAAAGGAATCAATACGGAATGAACAAGCTGCCTCATATGCCTGAACTCCATTGACTGTATATTCTCCATTAGGGCAACAGCAACAGAGTGCACATCCAAATATTTGAAGAATGAATCCCCAATTGTTGTTGACAGGCCCAATACATTATATCTATCAATTTATAGACCAAGTACTTGGTAATGAAATGGAAATGTACATAAAGAACAATAAAGATGTCATAGACACAGAATTTTATTCTTTTTACCAGAAACTTTAGTTGGTCTTTAGGACACTTTGTGCAAAAAAATTATTGAAAGGGAAGACCAATCATATTCGGGCCAACAGATTATAAATTCTAAAAGAAAAATAAAAATCAGAAATATGCATGCTTACCCACTGTCTCTGATGCCTTTCAACACATTTCGTATATCCGACTCATTTGGTTCAGCATATCCTTCCTTACTCATGTCAATGTTAGATCCATCCGTGAAAGTCAATGATGAACCCTTTGGCAATTTAGGGTTCCCTTCTCCAAGAAGACTGAACCTCTCAGCATCACTCATGGTCATTGCAGATTTGACCTCTCCAGGTAAAGCTTGACTTACAGAGGGAGACCAAAGGGAATGAATAGCACGAAGTAGCTGGAAATTAAGAACATGCTACATTTATTAATACAAGGTACTTAGAGAACAAGATTAAAAACATAGTGACCCTTTTGCTTCAAAATACTAGAGGAAACGCAACATGGCTAGCCTCTTAAGGGCAGTATACATACTTTTAAGAGAGGAGTCAGCATCCATAACACATGAGAGGCCATGGGGTTTAAAGGAGTTGAATCTGGTGCCGAGCTGTTTTCAAAATTCCAATTAGCTTTCTTCAACCCACTCCTCTTAAGTGCCCTCTCAAAGAATGTCACTGTGTGAAAAATTGACCACATAAATGACGCTTCTGAGCACAAGCGAACCAAACCTTGTGGATCAGACAAATATTTATCCTGCCACTCCAACTGTGTCCACTGTTGGCTCAAAGGTTCTAGTAACCACGCTAAAACTTCTTGCTGCTGTTGAATCCTGTGCCAAATTAAACAATAACAAGTAAGAAAAGGTTAAATAGAAATATTAACAACTTTATTTGTTCTGTTTGATCATTACCCAGCAGCAGAAGCCATAACAAGAAAAGCTTCACCTAGAATATTATGCTCTCCCCGATGCAAACAACCCTCCCTTTGCAAACATGCCATGGTATCAGCAATGCCCTACATGTAAATTGTGAAAGTAAATAAACACACTACATCCTCCTAAACTATACTCCGGGCACTAGAGAATACTTAAAACTTGAGCATATATGAAATGTTCAAAGATGAAACCCAGACTGGTGAGAACAAAGCTACAACAGTTTCAAAAGTATAATGATTCAAGGATAGGAAGCACAAATACAGATACGGGACATGGATACGTTGATACGGCAAAAATTCAAAAAGTAATTGAAAGATATATTGACAAAGAGCATCTAAAATTATTGAAATATCCGATACGATACGTATCGAATACTGGTACAGCGACCATTTTGAAATATCAGTGCTACATATAATTAATGTTAACTTCTTGACATAATGGTTCCTCTCCAGATGACATTGTAACAGTGGGCTGATACTAACATCTAAATATCAGTGGCACATAGTACATTATGGCCTTGGAGATACATTTAGTAAGAAATTTGGGTATTATCTGTGTCAAACATAAAAATAATGGACATGAGAATCTTTTGTCAGATAAAACCTTAACTTCTTGTCTAGTCTGCATATGTAATAGCACAAATAAATAATAAAAAAAGATCCAAAACTTTTATACAAATTGTTTCAAATAAGCACAATTATACAATGTTAAGATGAAAATTATATAATTATTAATGAAATTTTTGCTTTCTTGTCCAATTGAAAGTCAACTTATGGCCACAATAAATCTAAATTTTTAAAATTATTCATAATTTTATATAAGAAAAAATTCACATGCTTGGAAATATATATGACAAAAATAGTAAGATAAAAAAAAAAAGCGAAAGGAAAAGAGAGACTTGGAAGAATAATTCTTAATGTTATTTTATTACTTGAATTACAATTGTACAAAAGTAATTTACAATAGACTTATGTTAATAACTACTTGCCTAGAATAGAACTAAATTACAGGAAACAAATTTGTTATCATAAAAGGAAATAAAGAGACAAATCTATCACAAAGAAAACAGAAATAATCTGTCCTAAAATAGTACAATCTACAATAATACTCAACAGAGAGGATAAAGGGAAACACAATAATTTTAAAAAAATTGAATTTAAAGTCCATTTCATTATCGTTGGTGATAGTTGTGTTTCTGATTCTAACAAAGAATTAATAATGCTGTCTCACCTGATAAAAGTACCCCACTGAAAACAATAATGCTTCTGTCAAAGATTTGAATTTCACTTGCCCACATCCAACTACTCTTCCATTTTTTAGTTTAAACATCAACATCAAGATGTATATGTGGTTAAACTCATCAGTTGAAATAGCACTACACACACAATATATATTCATATGCCTTACAAGAGGACTAAAGTGATGAAAAACAAGATGGTAATGAAACAAAAGAAAGACAAGTTTAAAAGCAGAGTGTACAAAAACTGATTTCAAGAACAATTTTATGGTGACAGCTGACAAATCAAACAGAAATCTAATCTTCAAATAATCATACCACAATTGCAAAAATTATATTAAAAACAAATTTTTCATATATGCATTACTACACAGGTGAACACATATCAATGTAACTAGAGATATCAAAGATACCCTAACTAATTCTGCAAGACCCCTATAGTAGCTGATTTCTTATATGACTTTAAACTGGCTTATATAAGATTAATTCATAAACTGATCAAGCTTACTCGAATTGCATAACAAGCTTTCTCCTCCTCCTCTATAACTTTTTATATACAAGTTCATTCCCCTCTATATATAATTGTCTGGTTCAGGTAGACAAAGAGCCAGATCCCATTTATTTGGCATGACCAGCTAATTACAATTTTGCAACAATTGGTTTTAAAGGATGCACCTTCATATGAGGCAGGATGCTTTTGTCAGCAGCTTTCGCTATCCGAATAAATGATGTACAAATTTGCAACCTTGCATGCCGTGCACTAAATGTTGAGGTATCCTACCAAGAGAATATATAGTTTTTGACCTGCCAGAGAGTTTCTCAATAGTTGAAAGTAAAGATGAAAAGGAGTTGTTGAGGGAACCTTGATTACAAAAGGAAGGGATGTTAGAAGTTCAAATAGTTTATTGATAACACTGCCAACTGCATCTGGGAAATACTTCAAAAAGGGACCCATTGCATCCAAATAGTGACCAAGTACTTCCACAAGTGCAGGCTCCATCCATTTCAAGGAAAGGAATTGCTGAAGTAAACCTTCGACACAATAACCAGAACCATTAAGGAGGTCCAACTATACAAAACCTAAAAACAGCAAAATATGGACAATTAACTAAAATAACCTTCAAATGTTCTACATAATGCAAGCTGAACTTCAGTATTCGTGTTGGCAAAATCATTGGATCCATCAAAAACTGCATTAACAACATTTTCTAAAGCCAACTGCATGCTTTCCATCACAGCTAAGTCCTGAAGTGAGAAAATCAGAACCCATAACAGACAACCATACATAAGCATGAAATGATGTTGAGGAGCTGACAATTTTAGAGATTAAAATATCAACAATGTAACAGTCCATTGAAAATTCAAATAGAAGGTATTTAAACCTGAGTTGGCGCTTGTGAAAGCAAGAGACTCTTGATGATTGCAATAATTTTTTCAGAAACTTTAGTAGCAGCTATCAGAGGTTTGTAAGAAGAAACAAACCTAATCAGCTCCAGCTGTTTTAGAAACCATTCACCAGTCAAAAAATTTTTGAAAAGGTTAATTTGAAGTAAAATTAAAAGGAAAATGAATAATAGAAGTAGGATGGGAACAAGAGAAAAATAAATAAGATTAAACTAACACTGTAGAATATTTGAGTATACTAAAACTAGACCTACAAGCATCTTATTCAAATGCAAAACTTTTAGACTATTAAATGCTCCCTCTCTCTGTGTGTGTTTCTCACCTCCTTTCTCTAATGTGCAAGATTGGTCAGGGATTAAAAAGTCAAAAAAATTCAATTTCACAATTTTCTTTCTCTGTATCTTTTCATTTTTAAATGTCCAACATTTATGGAATATTGTGAAACCATAATAATAACTCGTGCAGTAAGAGACTCCTTAAACCTATGCCGAATAAAAGTTTCCATAAGATTTACATAAAGTGAATGGAACATCGCGAGCAATAAGCCACTACTTCCAAGTACTATCTTATAACTTCAATATTAACAAATTCAGTAACACAGGAGGCTCCTTAAAATAGGTTCAATGAATTTTTTTCTGTAAACACAAGGAAAATATCATTTATATGGCAGACAATATTATCTGACTTCATAATTCATGTAAGACATACCAGCCTAGAACGATACTGGCTGAATTCACCCTTGCCCTCAACATCGTCACTCCACAACTCCAATACCCCTAAAGAAAGTGCAGTTTCAGGAAGAATTTTCTCTCTCTTGAGCATGTGAGGGAAAGATGTATCCAAAATTGCACCACAAAAATCATCAGTCACAAAGCTCAGAGTCTTTTTCTTCGCATTTTCAACCTCTCCAGAACCTGAGCTATTAACAGCTGAACTGTCTGCAGCTGAATGTGTGGAATTTTTTGGTTTTGACATTAAATCCCTCATTAGCACCTGCAAGTAAACATTTGAGGCAAGAAATGGGAGAGATGATCATTTGATACAGAGTGTTGGCATGGCCAAGAAACACCACCAGACAGTAGTTTAGTACAACATTCCAACATACCAGCCAGAAGTTCAGGGATTGAAAATGAATTGCAAACTTGAAATGTTGGAAAAATCCCAGCATCTGGAAGAGAGAGAGAGAGAATGAAGGATTAAAGTGAATTTCAAGATAAACACATGTTCATGTAAAATAGTAGTAAACTGAAAGGGTAAAGCTTTACATTCAAGCATATGATAATAGCAACACAAGTTGGGGGGGCTTGGCATTTGGCAAACAAATTATGTGAAAAAATTTTAAAGATGTATTATGAAACCAAGATATTCTGTTGTCTGCAATTATCTTTTCCATGGAATTTCATAAGAACTAAAGCCAAACAGATGTATGAATGAAGCTGAGATTCAAAACAAGAATCTATGACAAAATTTCCAGAGAGAAACCAAAACCACAACTAAAATATGTCATCTTAAGTGAAGTCTTCCATTCTCTAAGCTGCTTAATGTCACTATAATATAATAACTAATTACCTGTTCTAGGTAAAGAGGAAGTACGGTGCTATCTCCGGCAATACTTTGCAGGTTAGAAGAACCCAATGACCCCATACTTTCACATATATATTCTGTAAATTCATATTCACCCTCATCTATAGACCCAAGACTTGAGCCAGATCTGTACAAAAATTCTCTAGATATGTTCATCAAGATTTGAAAGATGCTGCTCATAGCATGGTCAAATTCAGAAGCAGACGCATCAATGGGTCTCTTCCTACAATCACAATTCAGAGTAACCCATGGAATTACAGATCGATGACAAAGTAAAAATAACATAATTACAATATATCAACCATTAGAGAACTATAGTGCATACCTTGGGGAGACAAGTTTGAAAAACTCACAAGCATGAAGACGAAAATCTGGAGCAGATAATAGGAAACCACAACTGTCGGGAGTCGAGAGAAAAACAAGGTGGGGAGAAAGAGAAAACCAGCGCATGGTTATATACCAAGCCTATTGCATTGTGCTAGATAATAAAGGAAGAAAGATACATACCCATTAATGATGCCATACTTAGCAAGATCGGACAATGGTGCCCACTCAGCATATGCATTTACTGCATTTAGAGTAGCTGTTACTGTAGCAGCATGCAGTTTGGCAATGTCCATCTGTTTTCTACCAGCTTTGCTTAATGCAGCTCCAAAGTGCCTTTCTAGTAACTGCATCAAGCATCACAACATTAACAATAACTCTTAGCAAAGAATTTGTAATGAGGTTCAGGGCTGAGAAGTACAGTGTATAATAGTGGCAAAATCTCAGGCAGTGATTGAGTGAGCCCACGCAAAAGTAGCCTTCGGCGGTCACCTGAATACATCAATATGCAAGTAAGAAGGGCACACAGCATTTCATATAGACTACAGAGAAGTCCCTCAAGACCAAATGCATATGCATTATTTACAAGGGTTAAAGAGTAATATTGTGCTGGTGTGTTTTATGAGTAATGGGTTGGGCTGGTAAATTTGTACTCCACTTGTACAACGCCCAGCTTTTAAGTATAAATACACACACAGGGATCCTAACAACAATCAAGTTAGTGCATCCCATTATACAGCAATCCTCTTCCTCTTTCTACATTCTCCGTCTCTCTCTATGCACACACACTTTTTTTTCTTTTCTTCATGAAATCAGCTGGTAGAGGGATGTTATTGGGAGAGATCAGAGATGGAAAACATTTCAGAGAGAAATGTAATAAACAAGCCAAACTAACGTGTCCCCTTGCATTTTTTAATAATGGGAAAACTTATTAATATTGAGTGTCCAAAATTTTCACTAGAAAAACTCACCATTGCCTAAGTCAAATAGATTTACAAAGTTGGACAAAGTTCAATTCTTTCACTCATGTAGTTGTGCTTGCAAACATTTGCATGCATGAGCCACACTCACACACACCTACATGAGAAAAATCAAGGCATTATAAACCTTCTAAGTCTTCATTATGAACTGTAATGTCTTCAGGAAGCCACCGCAGCATCATTGAAACCAACTCAGCCTGGTACATAATAGTGAATCATAAAAAACAAAGTAAGTATTTTTGAAATAGAATCAACTCAAGCCGTCAAGCGAAAAAAATGCTGCAAGTAGGGAAACATGAGGTTTACTTGTACTGGACCCCTGCTGGATAGAGAAACCAAAGATGGAAACATTTCTTGCCATAGGTTAAGACCCTCTCTTCTAACTATCTGTGAAAGAACCACCAAATATAGTTTATGCAAAGCAACACAGCAATTGTGACAGAGCAAGAAGCAATGTAAATGAAAATGAAGAGCATCATGATGAAAACCTCAGCAACAAGGGCAGCTGTCTGGCTTTTAAGAGCCCAATCTTCACAAGGATCTGCAATCTCAGACATTAAATCAATGGAGAGATTTGCAAAGTTCTTGTGCTCTGTAGGGCTTAATTCCTCCCACCTTAAACGCACCAAATGCTGTATACAGATGTGGTTTCATGTAAGGCACAAGGATAAATAACTAAATAGACTTATCATTGAAAAGCAAGATAAATCCCCTAGAAAAGGAAGTAGTAACAGCATATGAACTTGAACCAACAGCATATGAACTTGAACCTGCAGCATTTTCAAAGCATGTAACCGGATTTCAGATGACCAATTCCTTTTTACCAAAAGGAATGACGTGTTTGCCAATATCCGTATATCACCTGCTTTGATCTGAAGAAATTTTAAATAGATTAGTCTTGAGTGAATGTCAAATAATAAAGTATGACTACTAATCACCCTAAAGTAGCAATACTAATAGGTTAATAGTAGCACTAGTAGTAGTAAAAATGATAAAACAGCAATTACTATAAGAATATGATAACGGATAAGTTATTAAACTATACAAGCTGCTTAAAGAAAAGAAAAACTATCAAGTAAACTCAATTTGGTTTTTTTTTCATCTATCAAGAGTTATGTGCAGAACCTTCTTTGTCTATCCTTTATTATATTTTAAATTGCAAAAATCATATTCATTTTTTAAAAAATACAAATGAAGCAGCCAATTTTTACAGCACAATTGAGGACACTTTGAAAATCACCTATAATTACATAACAATTTATGCTGGAAAAATTTGAGAGGCTGGATGATTTTCAAATTAACACTATGTTTGGTTTGGTGGTAATAAAGGGGGAAATTTTAGGGGATTAAATTTGTAGGTAAATGGGTGTGTTTGGTTTACAAACTATGATGCACAGATATGGGTATGGGTATTGGATACAACACGGGTATGGTTCGGAGATAGGTCATTCTTTAAAAAACTAGGATACAGATACGATGGGATACAACACAACATATAGATAAAAAAATTATATATATCATTTCATAAAACATAAAAATCATATAAATTTAAATAAAATTTATTAAAAAAATTAAACAATAAAAAATCAAAATTAACTTAGAAATAGAAAATATGTTACTAAACTTTGAAAAACATTAAAAGAAAAGATAAAAAAATGCTAAAAGAACTATTGTTTATATTTTTTTAAAAGAAAATCAACTTAGATCATAAGAACCACAACAGCACAAAGAGTAAAGTTTATTTTTTAATTGATAAAATTTGAATCATGCAAAAAGTTAAAAAAAAAAAACCAGAAAATAAAACAAAAGCCACTCATTAATCAATGGCTACTCTTCTCTCACACACTTCAACACGCTCGCAGAGGAGTTTAGGGTTAAAAGACTTAAAAAGCAAAAACACAAAGATGGAAGACAAACAGCTCCGTCGGAGGGGGAAGGTGCAGCAGCAAGGCGTAGGCATCTCACCGTTTCAGAGCTGTTTTAACCATTTCAGTGTGCTTCAGCTCGTATCAAAGTTTATTTAAAAAAAATGTAAAACTTCTACGTTTCACTCTGTCTGGTACACGTACCCATACCGGACATTGGTACGGCAGCCTGAGAGCTGTACTACTACTTCTTAGTTTACAGGTAAAAGAAATGAGAAATTTTATGGAGGTGAAATTTTCTCTTATTTTGGAGTAAATGTTACTCCACTTCTAAGTAGGGTAAAATTTCTTCCCTTCGTCTCTCTCATTCTTTCTCTATAGCTCTCTCTCTCTCTCTACTATCACCTTGCATTTTAGCACAGGGGCGAGACGCCAGTCATGAAAACATCTGCACAGGATTGATTTGTGCTGATACATAATTCATCTTGAAAAGCTTTTGGATTTTCAAATGCTCAGTTTCAAACCCATCCATCACTGTCTCTCTCTAATACTTACAATCTCTCTCTAAAGATTCTATGCCGCCATTTTTTGCTCTGAAATTCAATACCAGAGATTTTCTAGTATATTGAAATTTTTAAAGAAGCAGCTTTGGAATCCTTGGAAGGTGATTTTTTTTTTTTGTTGATTTTTCTTGCTAATTCAGTGAAAGCTAGAAAGTTTCTGGCTTTTGAGTTTTGGAGTATTTTGAGTTTCAAGGAAGACGAGGATCTGCAATAGTTGTGGAAGCCGTGCCTAACTCGGCAAATTTTTAGGGTTTATTTGCAATCAAGTTTTGAACCAAACAACATGAAAAAGTAATTACCCAACCCTTAAATTTTCTTCCAAAAAAAGTTTCCCCTTAATTTTTTTATCCCATAATTTATAAGCTGCTACCAAACTCAGCCTAAAGAAGAATAATTCCGGCTGTGTGCTAAGTGCAAGTTTGGATTTGCTTAATTTTTAGGAAAAATAACTTTTTTTTCTTCAAAAACTCTCTAAATAAATTTTTGATTACAAGTTATTTTGAACACACAACAAACTAATCCAAACACATACACTGAGTCTGGCTTACAGAGGCATATCTGCTACCAAGAATCCACTGGTGGATTAACATAGATACTGGCTCTAGTGTGAGGGATTGCCAGCTTTCCAAAGGCAAAGTGAAGAATTTTATGAACTCTAAATAAAGGATAGCTTTATCTTTACCAATACAGCGCTGAGTTGTGTGCTATATGCTCATTAGGGTTTCTTGTGTTCAAAGTTTCCAATTTTTTTTTTTATTTTGGGCTGAGAAAAAGTTTAGGATGAGGAGAGGCTGTCTCCATTTCAAAGGCAGGGCAAACACCAACCTTGGCAAGGATTTACGATGGAATTGCGCATCACTTAGCAACGGGTGAACTTGGATTCGAACCAATTGTAATGAGTGGAAGGTTGCTGTTGGCTAAAGTTTGCAGTTATTTGTGAGAATAAGCAATGGTGCAACGGGAGAATATGAAATTTAAAGACAAATAGTGCAGACATAATGCATGAGTGATAAAACTAGAATGAAAAATGAAATGAAATTAGTTGCTAGGGAATAAGCATAAAGAGAAGAGAGAGGAGATTACGGAATCGAGAAAAGAGACAGCGGCTTTTCGAGCGTCGGGAGAAGAGGTCCAGTCAAGGGCGGTGACAATAGCTTGGGCCAAATTGTTAGCAGCGATGTTGTTACTCTCCTCCATTTTGAAACAAAGTTAACTGCTCCTTCTACTCCTAAGCTTTCTTCTTGTACTGTTGAGAGAGAGAATGAGAAACCCACACAATCACAATCACTGTCACAGAGAGAAGAATTCGCTTTGGTCAAGACAAGTCTCGGTTGGGTTCAAGTCATGAGTCCCCCAGGGCTCACTCCTGTCCTGAGTTTTTATCCTTGTGTTTTTGCCTTGCGCGTGACGTGAACCTTCGCCAGTTGTCCTCCTTTTTCTTTTCTTTTTTGTTTTTTTTCCCTCTTAAAAGAACTTTTTGTGCATTCTCATATGCTCAAAGCCTTAAACCCAACCTTAGAAAAAAAAACAAAAGCCTTAGACCCAACAGTGCAAATATTCCAAAAAAGACTAGTGCTACATCCATTATCTACACAAATAAAATAATAAAAATGTGGTTTAGTAATAAAAGATACTGATAGGTTAGTCCAATATTATCTTTCGGGTAATAGTGACTTGGGAATTTCAAAGAACATGCAATGATATGTCCAAAGGATTGTTTCCAAGGTACAAATCAAATGATTTTTTCACACGAATGCTACTCACCCTAATCTTTAGGTGTTACAAAATGTTTTTAAGAAAGAATAACTACCAATTGAGAGTGTTAACCAAAATATAATTTGAACTCATACACTTGGTAAGTGCAAATTCTTAGTAATAAGTGAAGCATTAAGTGAATATCATTTTCTTTATTTAGGTCGATTCAAATAAATTTATTATTTATAATTAATTAGATTACCTCTAATTATCACATGTCATTATTTAATTTTAATTAATCAAAATTATTTTTGCTAAAATTATTATTATTATTGTTATTATCACACATCTTCTCTAGCTAATAACACTTGTTTTCTATTTTTTTTTTCATTTATTCATGCGAACATGACATCTAATTGTGACATATTAAGTATAATTATATAAAAAATAGCAAAAAAATGAAAGCAAAAAAAGAAAATATTTGTGAAACTCCCAGCCGATGTACTAATAAGTAAATAAATGCAATACATGAAATAAAGTTTCCTAGTTAACATTGTGCCCCCATGACTCCACGGTCTACCTCCAATTATAAGTGGGTCAGCTTATTTTACTTGTTTTTTGCTTTTATAAATGTAACCCGAAAAGTCTAGCATTTTGCAATTTGGTACATCTAACAAGATGGGGAGAGATAGCCATGGAATGTAGGCCAGGACCAACGGAAACAGAACCCATGAACTCCGTCCAGCCACCACTAGCCGCCGCACCACGTCACCCCTTCGTCGCCGTTAAAGCCACCACCACTGCTCTGCCACGCCACATTCTTCTAGCAACAACCACTATGAACAGCCACCACCACTTCCCTTAACTAAACTAAACCGCCTCAATCACACCTCCAGCTACCGCATTGCCACACTTCCGCCACTGCGCCGCCATGATAAGGCCCCAGATCTGCTGGGAACCCACCAAAAATCCATAGCCGCCAATCCTTCACCGCACACCCCAGACAACGCCAATCCCTTTGCCCTTTGCACTGCCGCTCCTGTTCCGTTGTATGCTTTATTTTTTGGTAAAAATCTCTACTTTTATTCTATACTTTCTTGTGGTTCTCATTCACAGATCTATCATTAGTTTTTCTTTCTTGTTTTAAATTTCTTTACTTTTAATTTCTTGTTCTCACATTCTTAGAAGCAACCCACCCCATCATCGGCCCAGCCAACAAAGTTGAACGCACCACCACCTAACACTGCCCTCTTCGCCGTCGAACGAAACCGCGAGACCTCTCTGACTATACAAGCAGCCACGAACCACCCACTGGCCACTGATCCACAAACCCCGACGCTAGTTGCCTGCACGAACCACGAGGACCACCCAATCATCCTCGGACCAGAATGACGGCCATGGAATGCTGATAGAGACCATGGGTCACTTTGCAAGTATGGACAATACCGAACGAGGCTGTCTCCTGTAACAAATTGTGACCATCGATGTATTTCATTTATAAATAAAAGGCTGAGATATTAGGTGTATATTAGGATGCACGATAGAAAGAGCCTAACATTAGATAATTTTCAATTGCATACTATGCGTGTTTTAAAATAAAAGAATGTCAAGCTCTTCCCAAAGTAATAATTGTAAAAATTTAAACTAAAATTCGTCTAATTTTGAAAAAATAAAATAAACTGACAAGAATTATGTATTTCAAAATATACATATTAATTAATAAACTATTTGGTTGAAAATATAATAAATTTATCATGAATATACAAAATTACTACTAAAAAAAATGAGTGCCACAAAATTAAATTCTAAAATTAAATGGATATAATTTTACAGTGCGTTTTTACTTTTTAGCCAATATTTCTGAAAAACAGAAGTTAGTATTTTTCATCACTCGTGAATATTGCAGTCCAAGTCGGATTTCAAAGTGATTGAAGAATCACATGATGATACGTATAAAGTTTTGAGTAGCACAAGAAGAACAATAGTCATAACATACTCCTTGTGTTGTCATGGATAATCCCATCGCTTATCCTGATTCAGATTCATAGCTCTATTACAAGATGGATTTAATTTTGATGCGATTACAAGATACCCTCACAGACTTTTCATCCTTACCTATCTCACTCTCTAGAAAAGAGGACACGAAAATAGCTCAAGAATTTATTACAATTCTCAACAAAGTGAACATACTTTAGATATTAACACGGGGCTCCTTAAAAAAAAAAACACGATGAACATCATAGTAATTCTCTCACCATGCCAACAGATTGAACAGAAAAAAATTCTTCATCTTAATGAAAACCAAGAAATAAAAAAAAAATTATGAAAAAGAAATTGAAGGTGTAAAGATGGGGAAAAAATGATTTTACCCCTTCCTGAGAAGCAACTACTCGCATTGCGCAGTAGTCGGTCTACCCCCAAAAATGAGGCAGCAGAGGAAGATTCTTAATTTGACTATAAGAATGTACTAAATATCTAAGCTATGATTTTCTTTCCTTTAACCTTATCCTTGAGGGCACCTTTCTGTGGTTTTGATAAATCCAATGCATCACCTGCTGTGTGTTTCTTCCGCTTTGGCACTCCAATGTCAGCAGCAGTACCAATGGGACCTGACCAAGCTTGGAATGGTTCCTTTGAATAGGTATATGAGGTTGAAGTGAAAGAAACATCAATAGGAACAGTATCTGGATCAATATGATGTGAAGATCCCAAAGGAAAGCCAAGTTGTCCATCTTGATGTGGTGGTGGGAACTTTTCACTCTTGCTCTTAGCATTTGCATGGGTGATTAGACGTCTTCTCTGTTACACATGAAATCATAACAAATTTAATCAACTTTACGTTTAACTCAATTCATAATCATGCGGATTTTTTTTATTATAAAGTAAAATAGTATTTTAGAAGGAAAGTAGCAACGCAAAGAAATGGAAGGATAAAATAAAATCCTTAAACAAAGCACAAAAAGCTAAAGAAGCAGAAAAACGTAAAGATATTAATATAGAAGAGATCTCTGAAACCTCTGCATGTCTATCCTAACAGAAACTATTTGTTGAAAATAAAAAAGAAGCCAATACCAAAACTAATGAACTTAATCAAAAGGTATTGCCCCTAAAAATGCAGATTTTTAAGCAGTAACCACTGCGGATCAGATCATCAAGGATAGAAGAGAGATGACCCCAAGCTGCTTCAAAAATTATAATGTAGGAAACCATTTGAGCTCATTCAGAAGTAAGATAACTTAAAGCTTTGCGGTAAATTCAAATTACTAGCCAACTTCAAATGCCTTAACCAGCACATTAACCATCTAACATTTACTTGAATACTAGTGATCACCACCCTATTATTGACTGTTAGTAATATAGGGGCAAAGTCTACTGCTACTTCTTAAAATAAATTGAGCAGTAAATCTTAATAATCTAATTGTTGAAAATGTATTATTGCCAGATATCTGTGTCAGCCTGAGAAACTTCAAAAAAGTTCAATTACCAAATCCTAATTGTCCTTCCTAGTCTCAATCATTTCATTTTATTAAGCATTATTGGAAGATATAATAATCTCAAAGCACATCTGTTCAGTGATTTCATAAACCAATGCATCACACATATACTTGTGATTATTAATAGAAGTAATTTTTTTGGACATACATCAATATTGGATTGAAGCTCGGCATTGGCTTCAGGAGCAGGAATAGCTTTCACAGCACGATCACGTGTACGATGCTTCTTTGGACCATCAACCTGAGCTTTGCCTGCAGCTCTTAGTCTGAACATTCATGTTGACAAAGTATCTTAGAATTGGTCAAATATAATAGGACGGCTAAATTATAACTAGCAGACATTAATCAAAGAGTAAAAGGAAAACTTTTCACCCTAATGATCTCTATAAATGCCAGTGTGTGCGTAGACTGCAGTGTGTACGTTGGGTTGTGGGGGTATGTGTGTGCTGGGAGTGCATATTTGTTAAATAATTTAATATAAAAGATATAAGATTATAAATGCCATCAAATAATTTAAATAATATCAAAATAGAATTGTCTAGGTAATTTCACGGTCAACACCCTAAATTTTGTCCTTACAGTCCTCATCTTCCTCCCACTTTATCTCTCCCAATCACTATTTAAATTTTTATTAGTTTTTTTTAAAATGCAATACTTCTACTATGCAGAAAGAAAACTTAAGAGCAGAGATACCTCCTCGCTTCATCATCCTGTCGTTTAGCGTCCATTTCCTTGCTTGGAGGATATTTTGGAAGACTAGAGGGATCGCAAGCATAAGGATCCGTGGTAAAGAACTGCAAAATGTAGGAGTAGACAAGCAATAAAAGGCAGCACAAATTTTGAAAGCACCACGCCAGCATTTTAGTGAAAACAAGGTCAGGAATTTTTAAAAGCCCACCTCACTTCTTAAAGCATCTGAGGCAGTTTTTCGTTCTACAGGATCAATTGCAAGGAGGGTATCAATAAGGGGTAGCGCAGAAGGTGGAAAATCTTTAAATGTCTCTCTTATGCATCTCTTGTATGGCTCTCGAGGTTTAAACAAGGTAGCATTAGGCAACTTTGACTTCTTCCAATACTCATCAGAAGGTGAACCACATAGTTTGTATATCTTATGCAGTTGCTCCACCTATGCAAGTATTCAAGAAAAGGGTTAGAAAAAAATCTAATTGAGATTTCAAATAACCATCAAATAAAATGCAATTGATATATCCTTAGAAGTTAGAACTAAACTATGCAAGAGATATTAGAACTAAACATAAGATCTAGTATACCACTTAAAAGGGCAATTTACTGAAAACATACTTGGAGATGAACTTAAATAAATTAAGAAATGTTGCATACATTGTAGACCATATAATTTGCTAGTTATTGGCCCACATTGCATAATTAGATAATCGAAGTGAAATTACTATTAATATCCTCATAATCACTAGAACCTCTCAATCCTCACAAATGCATACTATAAGGCAGAGATTCATATAATTAACTTAGACACTTGTGACACAGAAAATCAGGGAAATGACAAATCCTATAAGCCAAGACAAGATATGTAAGTTGTTACCTCTGTACGACCAGGCATAATTGGCTTCCCAGCCAACAACTCTCCTAAAATGCAACCAGCACTCCAAAGGTCTACACCCACACTATAATCTGTGGCACCAAGAAGCAACTCAGGAGGCCGATACCAAAGGGTTACTACACGACTAGTCATGGGATGCCTATGGTTTGGATCAAAGATAGATGCCAGTCCAAAGTCAGCAATCATAAGTATTCCTTCATTGTCAATAAGAAGATTTGATCCTTTAATATCACGGTGAAGTACATGACGTTTATGACAGTGCTCAAGTCCTGATAGCAGCTGATGCATGTAACATTTGACCTGCAATAGAAGGCATAGTATTTGGAGACATCAAATACTGCCACTTGAAAAGAAAGTATACCAATTACCAAAGAATAACTAATTAATTCTTAACTTATTAAGGCAAACCTGGTCTAACCTGAGGCTCTGTGAACCTGATTCCTGGGCTTGCAGCAAGTCCAGCTAAATCATGCTCCATGTAATCAAACACGAGATACAAACTACAGGACATCCTTGATGTAACTAAACCTTGTAACTTTACAACATTAGGATGATCCAATCTTCGCAAAATAAGAATCTCTCTAGCCATAAATTTTACGCTCTCGGGTTCCAAATTGTCAAATCGAACCTTCTTTAGAGCAACAATTTTACCCGTCAACATGTCTTTAGCTTTGTACACATTACTATATGTTCCTTGCCCGATCTAATATGAAAGGACAAGAAAAGGAAAAAAAGGAAAGTATTAGAGGAGAAGAAATATAGTCACTGAGAAGCAAATGTTAGATTCTGCAGTCTACACTACATAAGTTCGCCAGACTCAAATAATGTAGATTTAATTCCTGTTAATTGTGCCAACAAATAGATCAATAATTCAAGATCAGTTTTACTTTAGACAACACTATCACTGCATCCTTCATAATCTGCATTGATGAACTTCAAACTACATCCACATATCCAGATATGGCATGATCCATCAAATGATTTTCCATTTCAAGTTAAATACAATGCATATATATACACCCAAAAGTTCAGGAATCAATATCATGCTATTAAAATAGAAACCCACCTTATCAATTTTCTCAAAAGTGTCAGCCTTTCGGGGAATCCAGCCAGTGAGTGCTTCCCCACAGACCGCGGTGAGCCAGGGTGGCCAGCCAGCTGCGACCTGCTCCCCACGCAAATGCTTGGGTGGATTACTTAGCCTTGGGTTCGCCTTTGATCTTCTTCTTCTTTCACCCCGTGTCCTCTGGACCCCATCATCACCACCACCCTTCTCGTTCTGGTTCTCGTCATTCTGAACCTCAGCTTTGATCGCCGAGACTCCATCAACCTTCCTGTTACTGTTTGACTCAACACTCAAACTCTTCTCCTCTTTCACCTCAGCGATTATTCCCTTTGACACTTCGCGGCTAATCACACACCCCATTTCTTCAATCTAAGCCTCATCTCTAGCTTGACATGCTCTCTTCTATGTGTTTGTGTTGTGTGGGTTTCTAATTGGTAATTACCAATCAATCACCACATTAATCCAATTCAAAAAACAAACACAAGCATGATAATGAGATGAATGCCTCTATATATTTTACTATCCTTAGCTAGATAACCCTGCAATTGACGAGATTGATTTGAATTTGAAATCAAAAGCAAACTCCAATTTTAAAGTTCTCAATAGTCATTGACAAACAAAGCACAAGACCTACGAGCGCAAAGAGAACCAGTAACTTATAGAATTCACTCAGTTGAGTCCAAGGTAGCAAGATTCAGTGTGATCTGGTCAGACTCAGAAGGAAAGTGAAAATGAAAGATTTCTTAGGTACAGTGCAGAATGTGATGGTGATGGGTTTTGCAAAAAAATAAAAAATAAAAAAGAAAAACAGAAAAAACAGAAAAGCTTATGCTATGATATGTTCTATGTTGTGCAACAAAGATGAGAGCGAGAATCTTACAGTGGATGGCTGTCTTGTCTCTCTATATAGATATAGATTATATACAGAGTGTGTGTATATGTTTGTTTGTTTGGTGCTGCCGTTGATGTACTGTTTGGACTTTTGCTCTCGGAGTGACAACACGAGAAGGAATATAGAGAGGATGTGATCTTCTTTATGTATATTAATTAAAGTATGGATATTGTATTTATATTATATATTAATATAAGATTAATATCAAATTATATTATATTTGACTGTATTATTTTTATAATATATAAAATAATTTTATAAATAAATTAAATAAAATTAAATAAATTTTAATTTATTTTCTATTCTCACGATTCAAAGCCCCCAACTCTACCTTACAATACAATACCAACTCAATTTGTATTGATTTTATTCTTATTTTATTTAAGATAGTTGTAAAAATTTAATTATTTTAATAATTAATTATTATAAAAAAATTTATTGTAATAAATTTTAATATAATTAATTTTATATTTAAATATGTTAGTTAAAAATTAATTTTAAATTAATATATTTTGTTTAGATAATATAAAAAAATTATTTTTATGCATTAATTAAATTATTAAAATAAATATAGAATAATTAAAAATTTATTTAATTAAAGAATAAAATTATATTTATATTTCAAAGTGTAAGAAATAATTTATAATATAAAATTATAAGTTATAATTTCAGTATTATAAAAAAAATTTATAATACATTACATTTCTTGTAAAAATTAAAATTGATTTTATTAAATATATTATAATACTGTTAAAACAATTTTTTTTAAAAAAACTATTTGGAAACGAAATAAACATTCCTAAACACGGTATTACTATGTAAAAAAGAAAATTGATAGGAGCACATTTTCATGAAATACATTATCTTATTTTTAGGTTATGATAAATAATAGTGAAGATTTTCTCATGTTATTAAATATATGTTAGAAAAATAAGGATATAATTTATTTTTTATATAACTAATGAGTTTTATAATTAATCATGGTAAATTCATATATGATAAAAGTTATGTCTATCTCTTTTTAACATGATCATTTATTACATAAGATAATTTTTTATGATAAAATAAGAGTGTAAATGTAAAAAAAAATAAGACAAAATTAATTATAATTAAATAGTAAAATTATATAAATATAAAGTAGTATGTGTATAAATGTGATATACACCCTAAATTTGACGGGTATTTTACTTCTTCAATGTTTCTTAAGTCGTAAGGTTCGGACAATAAATCCGTAATTCATACTCGTAATCTGTATGTCAATTTTACTAACTTCATTTATTGCGTTAGGAAAAAGAGGGTGCCTTTTCTTCGTCACCTTTTTAACAACTGAAATCTATTAACCTCTAATAGTAAGCACGTCCAATATGATGAGCAGGATGTGGACTGTGTATTATGGCAACCTATGAGCTAATTTTTTTGTTGAAATAGGAAATCAGAAACCCGTTATATCTACATGAAATTCCCTTCCTTCAGCTGTCTTATTTTCATTTATTTGACTATGCTTATATGATAGTTAATCATGTCTTTTCTATAGCAATTCATTATTATGTGTGGGTAATTTTATGTTTAAAAAAATTATAAATAAATTCTAAAAATTAATATAAAAATTAAGTTACTAACAAATTTTAAAAATTGTTAATAGAAATAATAAATTATTAGTAAAATTTTAATTATTATAAAAAATATAAAAATAGTGTGATTTCTAATATACCCGAAGGGAAAGGAAAAGTGGAAAACAAACTGCCCACAGTTTAAGCATTATTGGAACTCGGAAAATGAAATCCAGTCACCTTTTGAAGTGGTAATGTTGCAAATGCAAAGAGTATTACAGAAGTGACCCAGCCTAGAACCCCCCGACACAAGTGAACTACTCTTCATATAGTTCCAGGAGGTTTCTTGGGTTTTACTTGTCAATTAATAAAAACCAAAGCAGTTTTTATACCAGCAAAGCAGTAAGTTATAATTAGCTGGCGGGTTTCGCTACTCTATGACCATTTGTTGGATACATGCTGTTACTCTGTTCTTTTGGCGAAAACACTCCCGAGTTTGATGACTCCCTAGTTTAATATATTCAACAAATTCTGATGATATATATTTCAAATTTATTACTTTACATAAAATAATCAAGGAAATGCCGATTCTTTTCTTTCCATAAATACGGATACCCCCAAAAGCACCATATTATTTGGCAGAAACTAAACTTTCCAACTTCACATGTATCTATCTTTATTCGTTAGTATGTATACTCATATTCTAAGATTGCCAAGCTCCGAGCTTGTTCTTGACACCTCTTCGTCTTCGGGTTTTAAATCTTCTTTTTCCTTGTTTTTTGACTCCTCTGCAATGGATCTCCTTGGAGGAGCTGAGCAGACTGGAACTACTGATCTGATTCTCACAGCTGGGGCCATGAATAGAGGAGTAGGTGATCTTATCATACCAAACCTTTCAGAAGTGGGCATGCCTGGACTACGTGGGACTCCAGTTCTCATCCTTGAAGTTGAACCAACAGCCAGAGGTACTTCCCCATATTGTGGTCTGGAACACGCAGAAGAAGTGGGGCCCATGGTTCTCACCATGGAAGATGCAGCTGCTGGTGGTCTAAAACTTCTGTTGGAACTTGCTTGTGAATGTGCTGTGAGATTAGAGGACTCAATACTAGATGGGTTTTGCAGCTCAATATTAACTGGTCTGAGTACAGAGCCCATGTTCCAATGAGAAGCCCATTCAGATTTCCCACTTTGTTCTCCTCCCAGCTCAGCATTTCTACTTCTGCTTCCAGAGCCTCCATGCTTCTGTCTCTCATCCTCTGGAGCTGGTGTTAGGACTCCTGTCTCATTACTAAGGTTGCAAACTGGGGGATCTTCTGCTTTTTCCTCTTGTATCTCTCTAATGGTTACTGTTGACCTGCCCCTGCTTAACTCAGGAACAATTTGGTTTGAAAAGTAAAATGAAGGCCTTGATGTAGCAATAGAGAAATTTGGTCCTACAGGAACTGATGCTAACTCAGTAGATGGAAAATAAAGACAGTGGTCTGGCTGGAGCACAGATTGCATTAATGGATAAAGCTGTGGAGCGGATGGAATAGTTGGTGGAATGGTTAGTGCCAATAGGCGATTTTGCTGCTGTATTATTTGTTCTTGCTGCCAAATCTGATACAGAGACACCTCAGGGGAGAAACTAGAGATTCCAAAATGCTGGCATTGCATAGGATACATGCCAGGAGTTGGCTGAGTTGACACCAAAGATGGTGTAGTGGACTTTTGCCATCTATGTTGATGATCACTTTCTGAAAAGCTCTTTGACTCAGATGGATGTAAACTTGCAAGAACCCGAGCAATGATGACTTGTTCCTGTTCTTCGTTGCCTTTAGACTCTGAAGGAAATGAGGATGAAGTTGAAGAAGATAAACGATGCTGTGACACTAGGCAGAAATTTAAAACAAATAGAATATAAAGTCAAGTCCTGGAAGGAAAAAGAAGAAGCAGAAGCTAAATAGTGTTAAAAAAGGGGGCTATGCTGAAAAGAAGACGAATCGAGGTTGCTCTACCGAGAATGTTTCAAGTGCAGACTCCAAATTGGAAATGTACATATAAGAAACATATATTTACAGCAGCAAAATACTCACATTTTCTCAATGCAGACCAAGCAGCAATTGCGGCATTTTTCTGAGCCTGTTTCTTGGTCCTAGCTGGGTCTCCAGCAAAATGCATTCCTGCAATCTCAACTGTACATGAGAAGGAAGGAACATGACCTGGTCCAGAACGAATGGTCGTATAAACAGGAAGATTCAGTCCGGCTCTGTGAGCAGTTTCCTGGAGCAAATTCTTGTATACTCCTGTTTCATCCTGTCAATATCCAAATATCAAAAGGATTTTCAAAGAAAAACCTTTTAAATAAAAAAGAACCTTCTACGTTGTAATGGACGAATTTAAATAAAAATGAATAACATAATTCATCCCACTACACTTCTCTCCCGCACCTAAAAGGGAGAAAAAGAAAAGAAAGAGAAAAGAAATGGAGAGCACAACAACTAAATGCAATGAGCAAAAAAATCCAGGATTCTTTAGGTTCCTAACACGAGGGGAAAAGTTATATTCTTAATCTCAACTTCTTCTATCATTTATCCCATTTGCTTGTAAAAATATTAAGTTTAATGAACCAGACATTCCCTAAATCCTTGGGAGGAAAAAGTAGAATATAAAAGAGGACAAAAAGGGAACAACAAAATTATAATATATTTGCATTACACTTTTCATCAACAATAGGATTGGGAAATGCAGTGAAAACCTAAATGGCAATGTATATTTGGCCTTGATGTTGGTCAATTAGCATCTCCCCCCCCCCCCAACCACAAAGCAAAGAGAGGTGCAAGAAATCGAAGTTGACATTTAACCAGGATGAGTGTCACAGGGAGAAAGGTAAACATTCTTCCAGTATTGATAAATGACAGATCTAGACTATGTTATTAAGCTAGGCTACATTGACCAGGTATAAAATTCATAAAAACTGGGAACTGAGCTTATAGGTAATAGATATAAAACCATGAAGAATTTTATAATTCAAACTTTATATATCTGATGCAGTGATGCCAGTATAACAAAAATCAATATTACATTGTTGAATATTTTTATAGGATGAGTTTCTCACTTAAGCTACCGCTGAACCATCCATATTAACCTTTATTTCATTCAATTTAAAATATTAAGCCAAAAATTTTATCCCATGACTTCATATCAATTGACACAAAACAGTGGGCCCTTATGATCATTTGTTCTAGTTCTCAAAAGCATTGCACATCAAGTAATGGATAAACAATTATGCACTTGACAAGTCAATCAAGTGATTGCAATTTTGAAGAAAATAGAGAAACGCAAATTAAATCTAGGAAAGGAGGGGAGGAGCGATAAAAATTTCCCAACTGCTCACCAGAACTCTTGCTGCCAAAGCTCTAGAAGGACCTCTTTTTGCAAGAGTGTTAAGAGCTACCTCAGCTGCCGCATGTTCTGCCTGTCTAAGAGTAGAGCAGAAAGTAGGGCTTTCAAATGTCTCTCCATTAAAGTTGACAGTTGCCTTGAAACGAGGAACATGATCTGGCCCTTCACGGATGCATGAATAGGCTGGCAAATTAAAACAGCTTCTTTGAGCCAATTCTTGCAACCGGTTCTTATACATGTCTGTACACAACTGAACCCACAGGCCTAAGTTAAAAAGAGATTTAATTTTTCATAACGTAAGGGAGAGAGGGAGAGGGGAGCAGCAAGAAACTTCTGTTAATTTAGCAAACAGTTCTGCGGAAGAATAATTCACCCCACAACAGATGCTTAAAAGAAAGCTAAAACAGAATATTCTAGCCCAGTGCAGTAATAAATAAATATGATAACGATACTGTATGAGATACATTTCTTATACTAGGAGTGAGTAACATATTATTATAATATTATCCACTACATTTCTTACTCTCTTTTATTGAATAACAAAAACTCAGGTTAGCTTGATATCCTAGGCTAAGATCTCATCACATACTTTAAAGTAGAGGAAAAAATAAGGAAGCCTCTTCAACTACACTAGCAAGTTACATGAGCTACAAAGATTTCAATAGCTTAAAAAAATCAATGGGCAGGCAAACAACATTTGAACATCTAAAATTCTCCGAAATTGCCCACTGTTCCACCAAAGATCAAGCATATTCTTCATCCACATAACACCGTCCCCCACACTTGATTTGAGTGTGCATGTGAACATACTTCGCAAGTGAGTAATTTAAGATTAATTCTGCAAACCAACAGAAACTAGAGCAATGTTTATAACAGGACTTTGAGCTGATGATAATAATGAGCTTAACTAAATAACAAATTATTCGTTGGCCATACTCCAAAGAAAATTCATTTCTATATAAATTTGGTAATACTGAAAGGATAGGAATTTCAGATATTTTCTATATATTCAAGTAAACCATTTCAGGAATAATTTATATAGACACAAGTAGAATCATCAAATGCGATAAATAAATGCCAAATGTACCACAAAGAGACTCTAAAAACACCAAAAAGGAAGTAGCTGTAACTGAAGAGCCTTGTCTTACATTTATTCAGCATCTACCAAACTACCCATTGTTACCACCCAATAGGAACAATATTCACCACAATCAGAAGACAAATTATATGAAAACAGCTCATAGATTGCATTGATAAAACTAAAAGAATGTTGATAGATAAGTAAGAAAGCATCAAGCATCGAATCATACCTTTCAAAACAAGTAGTGCGAAAGGATCTGGGTGTGAGAGAACAAGGTGAGGCAGAGTTGGGATGAAATTTAATAATATTGGACAACGTCTAAATCCCTAGTAATTTGCAAAAAATTTCCCGAGAAAGTGACGGGAAGCTAGGAGGACACTGAATCGCAATAGTAATAGTAAAGTGGGATTTCTTGCCCACACCACAGCGTTTGTCTTTGCATTCCCGTTTTCTGCTTTGGGAAGCAAGCTTTATGGTTAATGTACTTGTGTTTACTGCTCATTGACAATGATTGTTTTGTGGTTACTTTAAAAGGTAAAATAAAATCATTTATACGCTGCCGTTTGTCGCAACTTCAACCAAACTTTTTCACTATTTAAAATTCTTCTGTGTATTGACCAGTACATCAATTGACAAGAGATATATTAGCCTTGGGTGCCTGCTTGGCCCATGCAATTTTGTTTGGAATTGGGTCTTCCAATTGAAATTCGGAGAATTGTAGTTCTCAATTCTAATTATTTTATTTGGTGTCTAAATTAAAATTTTAATTATGATTCTAATTTTATAAAATTAAAAATATATATATATATAATATTTAATTATTAATTTAAATTTTAAAAATTATAATTTTAAACATAAAAGTTAAAAATAATATTTTATATTTATTTTTTATTATCTTGGTCACTTACATACTTCAACAACCATTACTTGACGATGGTAGCAACCTCTAATCACCCCCGCCAGCACTCCTTGGCCATGTTGCTGCCAATATGTTTTGGAATCCATTATTGCCGTAAACGTATTCGGTATTCCTATAACCATCGGAGACGGAATCCATCAATACAAGCTCTATTATTTATAATAATTTAAACTTCTATTATTTATAAATTTAAACTTGATTATGATTTAGATATTCTTGATAAATTATTCAAATAATAGAATTAAAATTCAATTCATAATTACAATTCTATATCCTATGTAGTATTGATATTTTAAAATAATCGTTATATCAATATTAGACACGTATTATATTAGATATTTTGATATTTTTAGATATTTTTTATTTTATATCTTTTAATTATTTTTTGATTTTTTACCATATTCGCGTATTGGTATCATATGTATCTGTGTTTATATCTTGTGTCTATATTTGCATTTGTGTTTCTTAATCTATACCTCAATTTTTTTGTACCAAAGATAAAAGAAAAATATTTATCACAAACCAATTTTTTTACACTACTTAATGTTATCATATGATCTAACAATAATTAATACATGATATTAAGTTAATTATTATTTGATGTTAATGTATTTACATAATAAGTTAAATAGTTTATTTTTAAAGAAAATTTATTTGAGAGTTCTAAAGAGTTATTATATAACTTGAAAATAATTATTATATTATATTAAAATACTTACTATTAAGATTTAAGATTTTTATAAAGTCAATGAAAGAGAAATTTTTAAAAGAAGCCTTTGATGAATCTAAATTAGTTATTACATAACTTAAATATAATTATTATATGATATTAAATTAATTATTAGTAGATGTTAAAGTATTTACAAAGTAAGTAAAACATATATATATTTTAAGAAAAAGTTCATTTAAGGTTTTAAATAAATTAATAGCTAACGTAAAAGGAATTACTATCATATATTAAATTACTTATTATTAAACTTTAAAATTATTACAAAATAAATAAAAAAAGTATTTTTTTTGTGGGAGGTTCATTGTAATGATTTAAATAGTTATCATCTAACATAAATATAATTACTATATTAAATTAAATTAATTACTACTACACTTTATAAGAATTTTACAAAGTAATGTAACAAAAAAGTGGTGTTTAAAAATGAGGATTGTTCGTGGTGAAATTATTATGGTTTTAATGCATTTTCTTTGATGGCCAATGTCACATGTCATATACAAACCCTGCGCCAATGAGCTTGCTTCCCATGACAAGAACACAAGTAAAATGAAAATGGCTTCCAGAATCACCTTGGATATATCATTTGGTTATGGTTTCTTCATAGTCCTTCTCATCCACGTTTTCACTTCTTGTTACATGCCATCGGAACCACCGGTCTCACAATCAAACTCATCTCAAGACTCAACATTGATTCAGTGCCCTTTCCCAAAAATCTTTCTCTACTAGAAACACATCACAGAATGGTCCAACTCTCCAGAACTCGTGTTCTTTATTTCAGGTCTATCACCAACACCAATGCAACCCCAGAAACTTTGCAACCCAAGATCATGAATGTTTTGACTAGCCTCTATATTGTTCAAATGATCATAGGCACAATGCCATACACAACTTTCTTGTTGCTGGACTCTGGTTCTGATGATACATGGCTCCAATAATGTGATGGTTGCGTGAACTGTTTCCCACTTAGAGATGGCAGTTTCAGGTACCATGAGTCCAAAACTTATAAGGCAGTATCATGTAATCACCCACTTTGTGTTCCCAAATTATGTTCCCCAAATGGTATGTACTGTTACTACTGTCTTTATAATGTACAGTACTCCGGAGGTGCCATACAAGCAGTGGCATTCTTTCAGCTGAAAACTTAAAAAGCAAATTAAAAGAAAATAAATATATAAATTTAATTCTAATTAGATGTAAGATGAGTAAGGTTTAGAATTTATTAAGATTATTTTTAACATTAATTATGTTAAATTATTATATCCAAATAATTTATCTCAAGAATATCTAACAACAAAATATGTGCTCACAAAAAATTTATCAATAAAACTCTAAAAATAATAATAAAGTATATGATAAAAAATTTTTAATTAAAAGTAAATTATCAAATCATCAAATATATTTCTAATAAAAAACATAATTAATATTCAACAATTACTACTAACACTCAAATAACACAAACAATTATTTTCATAGGCATTGTTGTGTGAGATTAGTTTTTGGGTACTATCATGACTAAAAAACTCTCACGACAATTATTTTTTCCAGAGTTTGTGTGATCACTAGAATAATCAATATTAAATGATTACATAAATTTGTGTCACATAAATATTTTATATCTTAAAGTAATAATATATATATTGAAAAATTCTTTGGTGTTTCACAAATAAATTCTTCTTCCAAATCATTAAATGTATATTACTTTAACTACAATATTAAAAATGTAGTTAGAGTAGAAAACACCAATGCTCTACATAACCTAAAAAATGATTGAATTAGAACTATAGTTTAATAATTTCAATTTACAGTTCTATTAGATTTGGAATTTATTAACAATGTTAAATTTTATCTTCGATTACAATTAAGTAAACATATACACCTCTTTTTACATTCATCATAATACAATTCATCATATTTAATTTTTTTCATATTTTTTCTCATTAAATTTGATACTCTTAAAAAAGGTATTAATAATTTATACACCTCTTTTAAAAATATATGGTGATCTTTTTCCATAATAATATTGGATTATATTAGAATTCTTTCCCTCCACCTTCTCGATATTCAACCTACATTGATATCACGTAATTGTCATGAAAGAATGTTCACTACTAGAAAAATCAGATTTAGAGACGGAATTTAGAGATGGATAAAATTCCATCTCTAATAGAGACAGAAACAGAGACGGAAATGATGATTCAGAGACGAAAAATAAATTTTACTATTTAGAGACGGAATTTAGAGACGAAAATTATCCGTCTCAGAAATTTCTGTCTCTATTTCTGTTTCTAAACAGTCAATCTTGAAATTTAAAAGCTCAAATAGATTTCGAGACGGAATTTAGAGACGAAAATTATCCGTCTCAGAAATTTCTGTCTCTATTTCCATCTCTAAATGATCAATCTTAAAATTTGAAATGTCAATAAATTTAAAGAAAAAATTTAGAGACGGAATTTTTCTGTCTCTAAATTTTCTACCTCTAATGACACTATATTTCATCTCTAAATAATCCGTATAATTTAATCAATAATTTTTTTTAATTAAAGTTAGAGACGAATTGTTTCCGTCTCTAATGTCTTCTACATTAAAAGGTTTCAGGAACCCCTTTCCCAAATTAAACTCGTATGAACTCTGCTCTGCGCTCTCCGTGAACTCTCCATCGCACTCCACTCCTCCTATGTGCTCTCCATCGTGCTCCATGCCTCCTCTGCTCTCTCCATCGCGCTCCATTTCTCCCTGTGTCGTGCACCGCCCTTTGCGCTCCACACTTCTCCCATCTGGCCACCATTTTTCTCAGATCTGAGTTTGGTAAGTCTCCGTGCAACATATATCTCATCATTTTTCTTAGATCCGAGTTTGGTACGCCCTCGAAGCCATTTGCAAAGGCAATGCCGTCGTCGGAGTCCGCGGCACCGATAACGTCATTTTCAATTTGTTAATATGGTTTGATAGTCTTGATTCCCCCTCCCCCCTTTTCTTACGACCAGATTGTTAATTTGCTATGTGTTTACTTGGTTGTCTTTTGTTGTGCCTATGTAGTTGTTTCTTATAATCAAGAGGAGGTTGAAAAGATGCAGTGCTTTAACAAAGAACCAAACACTATTTAATTTGTTCAAGGTAAACTCCCGAATTATAGAGTTTAATATTTCTATTCTGTGTAAAAGTGACAATGCATATAAGCTTTCTAACATTTTTCCCTTTTTTCTATTTTCATTTTTTTGGGGGTTGTTTTGAATCATGTTTCCAAATTTGTGGATGATTGCTCTGCATGTCCCTTGGAATCAAACTATTATTTCTTATTATTGTTTATGTCAACTTGTTTACTTCTATCAATTGAACTTCTTTCATAAAGGAAAAAAAAAACAAAAGAAATGAGAATAAAGATCCTTGCTCAAATAAAGTTAAAGGATTCCATATAATGATGAGATGTGGTTATGCTGACTCATGTTATGACAATTCCTCTAATTCTGCTGAAGATGGAGGCCTTGAATTCAATTCATGGGACTTGCAGAAGTGAGGGCGCACTCTAGTAAAAGAAAATTATTACTTTATATTTGCTTCTACTTCCTTGATTAAATTAAATTTTCTGACTTGTTCATTATGAAGCACAACACCGGGCATTGTTGCAATCAGTCTTGTAATCTCATTACTATGTTCTTATTATTCTAATGCATTTACTCAAGCTTAACAAATTAGTGTTGTTTCTGGCATGTCAGTTTCAATATTAATTATTTGCTATTATTGTTGTTGATGTTAGTGAAGAGTCTGCTCTGGATGTTCAGGGTGTTTCTTTGATAGATAAAGCATAAGTGTACTGATGAGCTTGGTTTCTTTGCTAATTTTACTTATGTTTATTTGTTTAGGATGAAATGTCATTTTCCTCCTATGTATTCTTTTATCTTCTCCTTTTAATAAAGTTTCTTCCCTTATATAAAAGAAAAGAAAAGAAAAGAGTATTCTCTGTCCTCTGGAGGATAGGTCATGGTTGATTTAGGACTAAACTGCGTGTTCTTTATGCAAACCTATTTGTTATAATTTAGTCATTACATAAAATAATTGTTCTACTTCAACTTTAAGATTTACCTGATGTAGTCTATATAATGTATTAAGCGTAGTTGGATATGGTGGAAGATTTACATAAAAAAGGCTATGTGATCTCTTTCTGACAGTAGGGTGTTAAGGGAATAAAAAGAATACTATTTAATTTTCTGGGGGTAAAGGGAATTAGTTTTTAATTACAACACATACTGGAATGTTATAGGTATAGCTTTATGCAGTTATGACATTATTCCCTTTCAATCTTAGGTTTTCCAAAGAATTCTTAAAGCATATGCTATAAAGCTCTTTGCAAGAATCCCAAAGGGAGGCACGGGAATTGTTGCTGCAACTACAGGCATGGATGGACAGATAAAGGTATGTTGAAAGGAATTGGTTTATCATGATTTTATTGCTTGTCAGGAATTGGCTTAAGTTTGATGATAATTTAACCAATGCTGCGGGGTGAAAGGGGACACGGATTGGTTCTGGATCTTCAATTTATTGCTTTTGTTCTTTCTCTATGAAGTCCTAATTTTTTTTATGCTGCATTGGTTCTGTTCTAGTTTTTTTTATGGAGTTGATGGAGTCTTGATTTTCCATATGCTTTACTATCCTTTTTTTTTCCTCACTTGTTGAATTTATGCAATCTTGGTTGTTCCACATGCTTAAGTGATCTTAAATGTTATAATTGATGTGCATGCTTAAGTTAATTTTCTATTTTTTTTAATTTCAAAGTAACGTAGTAGGTAGAACAAGATTCTGCTATACACTTAACATACTTCTCTGATTCCAAAAATTCCTTTGAGAGTTTGGTTTATTGAGTTAATATATATTGGAAGTCCAACTATCTTTGTGTAGTTATAATTATAGCTATGAGTTTGTTCACACACTCACACTCGCGCGCGCACACACACACACACATATATATATGTATAACTCTTGCATGTGGACTTTTGGAGGAAAATACTGATTAAGACAAGTTGTTGAAAAATAGTTGATCTAAACTATATACAGTTTTGTAAATGAGATCTCAAGCTCTGGTTCTGATTTTAGCAGAGAGAACCTTCCTCATTATAAAAGTATTCAGTTTTGTAAATGAGATCTCAAGCTCTGGTTCTGTTAAGAATTGGCAACCAAAATCATTTAATTTTCTTCGCTTTGTTTTCTGGATTTGAAACAATTAAAATAATTGGCAACTTATACTGAATTTTACTTTTTGTTGATTACAGAGAGAAGTTTATGAAGGTGCTGTGCACTTAGAAGAGCTAAATATTCTGTTAGGCCAAAGGTATGCTCCCATTTGTTCCATTATCAAACTTTTGTTTAGTTGTTAGTACTGGAAAGTGAATCATCCATATCTTTATGTTCAATTGGATTGCTTACAATGAGTTTTACAAAGGCCATGCCTCTTCAGTATAAATTGGTGTGTACTAGTGATAGTTCTCTTTTTATTATATTATCTCTTATCTAATTGTGTTGTTATGTTTAGGTGCTTTGCTTATGTCACTTGTTGCTGCTCCATTTGTGTTAACTGCAAGTTTACTGCATTTGCCTAAGTTTTATGCCCTTCTTATAGGTAGGCTTCTTTCATACTTGACATAAAAGCCAGAGTTCAGTTGTAAAAAAAAGGCATTCTTTTTGTTTTTTTTTCTCTTGATAATCTATTTCTTTGATGATATAAAGTTTTGCCACTTATCCTTCTAAAGTTGACACTGTAAAGTTGGTTAGCATACAAGTTGTACTCTCAAGTCTGTCTATCAATGTTAGAACCTACATGTTGCATGCATTTCATTATCACCATGTCATTATTAATTCCAATATGCATTGATTTTGTTTTTCCAATGCACTGGATTTGTGTTAATGATGTCCTAGTGTCAATGTATGATTGTCTCTAATCAACAGTTTAAAGGAAATTTTGAGTTTCATTGTTTAATATGCATCTCACTTTCTTCCATAGGTCTTTCGGGGAAGGAGCTGAAGAACTTTGAGTGTTATCAAAATCAAGTAGTTTCTATGATAACTACACCAGACTAGTTCACTGTTGGCCAAATTGTGCCTTTACGACATCCAACATTTTGTTGTTTGTCACTTTATGAGAATATCCAAACATCATAGTAATGAGTACATGTGAGTATGATAAAGATTTAAGTTTGAGTTAGTCAGCCTGTGGCCTCTTTGTGATTTTAAGCTTTTGAGGCTTTTAGGGATAGTAATTAGACAATTAGTTGATATTGATGTTTAAGCAGAATAGAGAGCTCTTTCCTTTCAAGGATGGTAATTACTAAGTTTTGTTTTGTTCATTGTTAACCAATATACTTCTTGATTTTTAATGTGGAAAAGGAAGTCAATTCTGAATCTCTTAACTTCTTTACACAGCTTAAGTTTGAAAACTTCAATATCTGCCTAGGAAAATGCTGAATTGGTTGTGTATATATGCATGCCCATTAGTGACTTTGCTGAGTTTTGCATGTGGTACCTGGTACCTGTTAGGCATATGATGTTGCCATATTAAGTGAATGTTTTTAAACCAAATTATTGATAGTAATTGCTATTAATTTATGTATGCTATTAATTTCTCTTGGATAATTATAATGATTAATGATTTATTGTGATTTTTGATAAATTTTGATTTTGGATAATGATATGCATAGGAAAATAGAATTTTTTTTTTAATAAAATGAAGGCATCTAGTTGTGATAAATCTCAACTAGATGCTTAATTTTTTTTAATATTTTTTAAAAGATTAGAGACGGATTTAGAGACATAAAAATTCGTCTCTAATTTAGAGACAGAAATAGAGACAAAATTTTTTCGTCTCTAAATTAGAGACGAAATTAATTTTTCTGTCTCTAACAATCAGCGATGCCAGATTTAGAGACGAAATAATTTTCGTCTCTAATTCTGTCTCTAAATATTTAGAGACGAAATTTTATACATTTAGAGATGGAATTTGTTCCGTCTCTAAATCTGAAAATTTTAGTAGTGGTTTACGTATTTAATTTGTGCATTTTTTAGTTCTAATTCCCATGATATCTCCATTCGATAATTATAAAATAGAGATTTCTTTTAACGGTGTTATTTTAATATATATAAATTTTGAGATTGAACCTAAGATTATATATTTAAGAGACTTGAACTTCTTTTACTTAGATCAACACAAGTTGGTTATCTAAATAGATGCCCAATTTTAATCTACAAAGGCATACATATAAAGTTCAAAGAAGGTTTTTTTTAGTTTCTCAAAGTATTCCCTACTCGATAAGTGAAAGACTAAGAGTGTGCTTGGAATGTAAAAAAAATGAGAAATAATTTGATTTGTAAATTAAATTTAATTAAATCTTATGTTTGAAATGTTAAAAATACGAAATGATTTGATTTCTAAAATCTCATGAATTTTATTTTTTTTTGTTTTAGAAATTCCATCAAATTTGATAAGATTTATTATAATTTGATTTGATTTGAAATAAATAAATTATTTTACCCTTAGTAACTATTTCTAATTACTGCTCATAAGGATTAAAATATAAACTAATAAAATCTGATTCAATTAATTCTCATTTTAATGAATTCCAAATACAAAAATTGATTTTTAAATTAATTCAAATTCTATTTTTTTTAAAAAAATTCTAAACACAAAATTTAATTTTTAAATCAAATCAAATTAAATCATTTTTTATTTTTATTCATTTCAAACACAACCTAATATTCTAAGGTATTATTAGATCTTTAAGCGAAAATGTCTTCTAATAATGTTATTTTCATACATATAAATATATAATAAGAGTAAAAAATGCTCAAAAAATAAAAAATGAGCATATTTATTTCACAATAATATTCTTTCTACAATTACTGATTTGTTTATTTTACTAAAAGCTCTTTCTACATTAATTATACTATCATAAAAAGGCGATTGGAGCAATATGTAATATGTAATTCAATCAGTATAGCTTATTACTAAATTTGAAATAATGGAGAGAGAGTAATTAGAAATTAATGTACCCTATAGTAATTGAAAATGATGAATTTTCTAATTAAAGATGATGAACCAACTTTGATATTATTGATTACTTGATATTTGAATTAATTATACAATTTAAATTGTAGTAACACATTAATATTTGTTGCAATTTATTGTATTTTAAAATGGTTCCAGTCATTTATAAGCATTTTTAAATTGATTCTGTAATTTTAAATTGGTTTAGATTCGTTTTTTATTACTATTTTACTAATGTACGTATTAATTGCACGTATAAATGACCTGATCCTATTGCATTTTAAACTGATCATATTATACTGATATTTAAATTGATTTTTAATTAACATTATTGTATTGTAAATATATGAGTTTAATTGAGGAAGAAGCTTATGAAAGAAGCTAATTTGGGAGGAATAAAAATGAATCTCAAGGCAACATGTGGCATGGAATCAACATGCAGAATTCCTGTTTTATGTAATAGCATTAGATTATACTATATCATAAAAAGGCAATTGCAACATATGTAATTCAATCAGTATAGCATATTAATAATTAATAAATTTGACATAATAGAGAGAGAGTAATTAGAATATTAGTGTAGCCTAGTCATTGAAAATGATGAATTTTCTAATTCAAGACGATGAATCAACTTTGATATTAATTGATTATTTGATATTTAAATTAGTTATACAATTTAAATTGATTGCATTTAGTAACACATTGATATTAGTTGCAATTTAATGTACTTTCAATTGGTTGCAGTCATTTATAAGCATATTTAAATTGACTATGTAATTTTAAATTGGCTTAAATTCGTTCTTTATTATTATTTTACTATTGTACGTATTAATTGCACGTATAAATGCGCTAACCTTATTGCATTCTAAACTGATCATATTATACTCATATATTTAAATTGATTTTTAATTGCCATTATTGCATTTTAAACAGATGAGTTTAATTGTGGAAGAAGTTTTTGAAAGAAACTAATTTTAGAGAGATAAAAATGAATATCAAGGCTAACACCAAAAAATAGCACACAAAAAAATGAATATCAAGGCAACATGTGGCATGAGATCACCCACATGCAGAAATCTTGTTTTTTTTTTTTTTTGTAATAGTATTATATTAAATGGGTTTTACTATATTCTCTTAAAATTTCTTTATAATAATCAGTCATATATTTAATAAAAAATATTAAATAAAAAATAAATATATTTAATGTCTTAAAAATATAAAAAAAAAAAAATTTATTTATTAATTAGGAGTATTGATTATGCAAGAGTTTTTCTTAGTTAGAATGATTTATTCTTTATGATAGAGTTTTGATACTATGCTTGTAAAAATTTCTCTTAATAATCATCATAATACTTAGTAAAAAATATTAAATAAAAAATTAATATATTTAATTCTTGAAAATATAAAAGCATTCAATACTGGTTTAGGAATACAAAAATCATTAACTTTTGTTTTTAAGTAATTGAAAAAATGTTTAATATAATGTATTAAATGCTTATTAACTAGTGCCCTTATGACACTCTAAAGATATCTGACCTCAAGCAAGAAAAATAGAGAAACAATAAAAAAGAAAAAAAAATGATGATTATGTTTAAGAGAATGAAGTGAATTCTCGTAAATTTCTGAATGATATATATATATATATATATATATATATATATATATAGGATATATCTAATTAGATAAGTGTTTATTGTGCGAAGGTGAGAAAAGTGAATCTTAACCATATAATCATAAAAGTTACTTAGAAGTCATATGACCACTTAAAAATATCACATCGATTATGTTATAATCTTGATCATTCATGTAAGATCTGGTGCCAAAATTCACTCTTTTCATTTATCTTATAATAAACATATCTCTTACTTGATCTATATATATATATATATATATATATATATATATATATATATATATATATATAAGTATCTAAACTAACAATATTGTAATTAACTAAAACTAACTCTCCAATTGTCTAACTAACTAGATCAATTGCATATAAATTATTGACATGACACCTACTCCTTAAACACTCGAACCAATTTTTTTATAAATAACTTTGGATGATTTTAAAAAAGTCAACTAATCTATCAGCTAAAACTTGAAATGCTTGATAGTTTTATCATGGAAGTTTTATTTTTTTAAAAGTAAGTTTGTCTCTAAAGCTAGTAAGTAAATATTTATCCACTTTTAATTTAATCTAAGGGTCCGTTTGGATAACGAAATTTGAATTGAAACATATAATTTTAATTTTAATCATAATTCTTTCAGAATTAGAATTAGTTTAGAATCTTAAATTCTATATTTAGAGTTGTTAAAGAATTAAAATAAGAAATTGTAATTCTAAATTCAATTATAATTTTATTATTTAAATATATGTTCTAAAACATTAAAAGTTGTTTACAAAATTAAAATTAATAAATTATTTATACAATAATATTTTATAATATAATAGTCATATTTTTTCATAAAGAAATTTTTCATGATTTTTTTTTGAAAAAAATAAATAGCTATTATAATAATTTTTATATAAATATAAAAATAATATTTTATATAAATATAAAATCTCAATAAATATAATTGTTCATAAATAAATGTAGAGAGAGAGAGAGAAAAAATTTAAATTTTAAACTATGAAATTAATAATTCTTAAAGTATATATTAAGAATTGAGAAACACTTAACTTAATTAATTTTTAATTCTATAGAATTGATTTATGGAATTACAATTTTAATTTAAATGACATTCCAAACATAAAAATTAGAATTAAGAAGTTTAATTACAATCTCAAACTCTAATTTTATATTCAATTTTAAGAGTCAAACGGATACTAAAGTGTATTATGATCTTTAATCCACTAAAATTTAATGATAAATATACACTTACTTAATCACTTTAGAGATAAATTCACTTTAGAAGAACATTATTCTTTTATAACAAAGCCCTTTAACCTAATGATTTATAATGATTCAAGTAGTTTAACTGAGGAAATAGAATTTTATTTTTTTTAACACCACTAAATGTCCTTACATTTTTTGGGTGTGAAATTAATTTTCGTTCGTTTCACTCTTATTATATAAGATGCTTCTAGTAAATTTTAAACCATTGGACTAAAAGAATTTGACTTTTTGTCATAATATATTATTAACTATGTGTTGATTTTGTGTAAAATAAAATAAAAATTATATATATTTTGTTTTAATAATTTTACTTTCTTAATCTTAATTAGAATAGTAGCATGTGTTGGTAACACTTATTTTTTGAGAATTTTTTTTCAAAATTTTTTTAGGATGTTTTCAATTATAAATTATTTTGAATACAAAATAAGTTAATTCAAATACATACTAAATAAAATGTATAAATAAATAATAGAAAAATTGTCAATTCAAATAATTATAACTAAAATTAAATCAAATATACTTAAATCCAACCAAATTTAAGTGAGTTTTCAAATACACACAAATTAAAAAGATTTCAAAATCAATTCAATTCTTATTTTAAAATTAAACAAAATATTTTATTTATAAATTAAACCAACTCTTGAAATTAGTGATTCTAAACACACTCTTTGTTTTTTGGTAGATTATCTTTTAGCCATCGTTTGGATGCATGAGAGAAAATGGGAGAAAAGAAAATGAGAAGAAAAAAAATGAGAAAAAAAAAATAAAAAGAAAGAAAATGAGAGTGAATAAAAAAAAATATATTATTATATAAAGTGACATATGTAACCTTATTTTATATCTAATGAGATATAAATGTCTTTTTTCATTTTATATATACACAAATACACTTCTCATAAATTTATAAATATAAATTTTATCATTAATATTAATTTAAAAAAATTTAAGTTATTGAATTTTATTAAAATTTGATTTTAGATTATTTTTAATTAAAAATTTGTGATTTTTTATAATGTTCTAAACATATATATAAAACTTAATAAAAAAATAAAAAAGCAATTCCTCATCCCCTCAGCCCTCCCCAACTTCCCTTCACTGACACTCATCCCCACCCTATTGTCCGATAGGAGTGTTTACGAGTCGGGTTGGTCGGGTTTAGGAAAAAAAAATGTCCAAGCTAATTAATTGAAGTTGGATCGGTTCGAGTCGGTTTTAACTAAAATTTTATGGGTAACTCGACTCAAACCAACCTGAGTCGGATAATCGGGTTGGTCGAGTTGATTAAATTTAAAACAAAAAAAGCCCTTTTCCCCTTTTTGGGTTGGTCGGGTTCACGGGTCCGACCGGACCCGTGGACACCCTCTAATAGACATTACTAAAAACGACGTCGTTTACTCGGGTCATCAGGTCGGGTAATTAGATTAGATTAGATTACTCAACCCGTCACCCGAACTAATTAGTAGTTGAGTTAATCAAGTTCGACCCGATGACTCAAATCAACTCAAATATATTATATCGGGTCGGTTTGAGTTTCGCGAGTCGGACCGAACCGTGAACACCCCTATTCCCCGACCCCCGTCCCTGACCCAATTTCCACCCACGTGATTTCTCTACTCCATCATCATCCCATCTTCTTAACACCATCATTCCCCTTGAACTTTGATCAATCAATTTTGAGGCATTCATTATTACTTTATATTCGGCCTAATTGATGCTAATTGCATCCAATATTATTTTTGTGGGTGAGTTTTGGATGATTGGGCCTCATTGAGCTTAGTTGTAAAAACTTCATTAATTTTCAGAATTTAACTCATTTTGACCTTTCTGTCTCATATAGGCCATATCTTGGGCTACAAATATCACATTTGGATGATCTTGGTGTCCCCTGAAAGCTGAGACGAAGATATACAATTTTGCGTCTAATGTAATTTTTTTGTTTTAGCTGTATCCAAGGCGAAATTAAGGCTCAAAATTAGGACGTTGTTGCTATCACAAAGTTTAGAACTTCCCTCACTAATTTGGGCTTAACTCTCTCAATTTAAGTCCAAATAAGACAAATTATATGTCTATGAAAAGCTTATTCAGACGGCTACAGTTTGGGTTAGGGGTAGATTAGAAATTACAGAAGAATTTTTAGTTACAAATAGGTGAATGCAGAATGCGAAAAACACTTTTGAATTACTTTGTTTAGTTTTAAAGGATTGAAGAAAAAGTTCTTTGCTCTCTTTTCGTTTTCTCTCTTCTCTCTTATCTCTTCTCTTAAGGTTCTACATTTTTCTTGAAGTTTGATTTCCAATGGTGATTGCCATGGAAGGCTAAAGATCCAATCAATCAAAGGAATTCAATGATTGTGGTTAGAGTTTTGAGTTCTTTTGTTTAAATATGATTTCTGTTTGTGTTCTCTCCTCTTCTCCTTCTTCAATTGTGATTTGTTTGTACAACATGATTATGTTGATCTAGATCTAGATTTGATTGAATCTAGATTAAGTTTTCGAAATTGAAAATAGAATGAAGATTGATTAATCTGAATCTAATTGAGAATAGATCATCGATTAGTAATCTATGTTAATTTGAAATTGTGCCTAAATCAAATTTAATCAAGAACTGCGATTGTGATTCTGTTTTAGTTGATCAAATTCTAGGTGATTATCTAGTTGAATTTGAATTAACAGAGGCATATGCAGACAGAATTCCATTCTCTTTGAACTATGATTAACTCTACCACTTGAATTGAAGACCTTGGATTGGTATTTCCATAATTGAATTTTTTTCTAATTACTGTTTGAATTTGTATTCTACTATTTGATGAACAAAATTCCTTACCTATTGACAACTTCTAATATGCTTGAGAAATCCGAATTGATTCTTAGGAGATGACCTAAGTTATGTATTATGTTATATTCAATTTTAAAATTTAGTCTATTTTGAGGTGATTACGACATCATCTATCAACCGTCTCCCTCTCCCTGTTCCAATTTGAGTTTGTGGGTTGAAGTAATTTTGAGGGCTCAAGTTTGTGATATAACTATTGTGAGTTTGTGTCATAACTCATAACAACTGAGCTGTGCATCTAGTTACACAAGAAAATTGAAAAAAATTTGTGGGTTGGTACGTTCTTCAAGTTTTTGAAAAAAAAAAGGGGGAAAAACTGAAAAAAAAAACTCAATTTATGAAAAGGTAGTGGTTGGCTCAATTGCGTGGTACATTGGGCAGTGGTTTGCTGGGAGAGAAAAACCCACTTCCTTTGTACGGAGAAGGAAACACATGCATGAAAAGAAACTAGAGTATAAAGTGAAGTGGGTAAAATTGTCATCTCAGCTTTTCTTCTGTTTCTTCGCACTTGAGGTGAGAAAACTTTTTGAGTGTATCCCATGGTATTTTTTTTATTTCCGGAAGAAAAGTGCATTTTCTCCACATTTTTTCTTCCCCCATTTTCTTTCTTTCCAAAATCTCTTCAACCAAACAATTGATTAATGTCCATTTCTCCACCAAAATTTCCTGTAGTAATTCTCTCTTTAAAAAAGTATCATTCCATGCTAAATAAATATTTAAACTTGCAAAATACTAGTCACTACAAATTGTTTCCCAAGCAGGCCAAGGGCTGCAAACAACCCCAAAAAAACAAATCCATCCTAGTGCTTCAAGGCTGTTTGACATACATATGATGGGTGAAAATATCTTACCCAGAGTGCAGCAAGGTTTGAACTTTGAAGAAAGCATAATTTTTTATTATAATGATGACCATGTACATATATCTGCTTCCAATTAATCATGATCACATTAAGATCAAGAATAATGTAGTATATCAACCATTTTTCAGGGCTTAAATGCTGGAGTTTGATCAGTTTCAGAAGGATAAAATGCCTGATACATTTTCCTATCGATTAAATTCCTGAATGGATCCTCCTCCCTCTTTTTGATCAAGTAATCTATATTGCTTTCAACTTCGGACTTAATCTGCAGGTATAGTTGGTTGGCAATTTCTTTGTCCTTTAGCATCTTCTCCATACCTTTCGTTCTTATGGGCTTCCCAAATAGATAGTAAAGGCGACCGGGTATTTTGGGTAGAAGCACTGGAAAAGAGAGATTTGTGTTTGCTACCTCGCCACTTGTCTCATCTCTGCAGGTGAAGAAACACATGAGTGGCTTGTGAAAAAAAAAGTCCACACAGTTTTGATATATTAGCTTTCTCATTGTTTTACTGAATAAAACACAAAAGAAGTAATATACACTTTTGAGACGGAGAATGATTACCTAAACTTAACTGAGTCACGATTCAAATCTCTGATGTAATCGTTAACTAAAGGGATCTTTATTAAGTCGTTGTAGTCAAGAACTATCTGTAAGATTCAAGCAGTAAGAGTCCAATCAAAAGGCAAAGTTCAATTAATAAAAGCTCAAGCTTTACAAGAAAAAAAAAAAGAAAGGAAAAGATAGCAGCTATATATTTTCTTCTCAAGCCTCTCCTCACCCTAACAACACACGGGTGTCACAAGTTGTGCAATGATAACGAAAGTAGTATTTATGAAAATATTAGTTGAAGATGAATGATTAATGAACTAACTTTACTAAGATATTTACCTTAAAAAAACACAATGAACCTACTTGGTGTGTCGGACACATTCTTAAAGTATGTGCTACTATGTACAATTTGCCAACTATAGCAACACATGAATAGAAATTGCATTGTTTTACTGCTGATAAAAAGTCAAAATCTCCCATTGACTATGCCACTAACTCCACTTTTAATATTGAATGTTTTCTACTGTAATCAAGCACTATATTCATAATATAGTGATTCAAATCAAGCACTATATTCTATACTCACAAATAGATTCAAATCACTAGAGCACAGATTTTCATCTCATTTATGGCTGCCATCAATCTACTATACATATATCACTGGACTCGAGCAAGTCTAAATTATTGTGGGCAAGAAAGTAAAGAATTGTACCCAAAAAAAAAAAAAACTGTTAGAGAAAAAGAAGAAACCTACTTCAGCTATATCATCTTCGCCTGTACAGCTCCAAATGGCACAATTGTGGCGCCAAAGCGTGCAGCCATTCTCACAAATTCCGGATGATCAGGCCAAATCAACTTGTATTCTTCCCCCTGGTAATTATGGGAGCACAATCAGTGTTAAAGCATAAAGTAGACCCATCATCACATAATAACAGTCAGTGCTGATCTCACACTTTGACAAGCATGATAAATCAAAAGAAACCAAAAATCAGTGAAAAGTTGACATCTGTGCAGTCTGGACTCGTATTCTCCATTATATGTTATTATGCATGGGCATGCGTGTTTCTGAAAAATGCAATGAAACTTAATTGCCATTTTGTGTCTTGACTTTCTTACCAATTTCCCTCTCTATCTCTCTCCTTCCTCCCTCTCTGCTCTTATAATTTAGAGATGAAGAACCAGATATAAATTTAGGTGATAATGTGCTGTAACAGACAACATAACTATTACAATCAACTGAGACCTAAAACTTAGGATATCTGATCAATAAAAAAGCTTACCCAACAAAATTTATATTTAAATATAATTTTTCCACAAAACTAACCATACAAATGTGTCTAAAATAGTAATTAGGACATGAAACACATCAATTTTATGGATTTTTTAAATAATAAAACTACATAGTAAAGGTGAAAGCATAAAATAACTGCGAATTACTGCAAAAGAAGATAGTGTCCATTCCTTTTTGTTAAATAACACCGAAGCCTAGAAGAAAAAAAGAAATATAATGCACCTTAAAATGGAGAGCCTCACGTGCACCACCAGGATATAGGAGAACATGTGCTTTTGTTGAAAGTAATTTAAAAATATTGGCTGCTGAAACAGGCACCCCACCAAATACCTTCACCCAATCAATCAAAGAAAACTCAGAAGATATACTCTCCGCTTTTCCTGAAAACAGCTCAGGATGGGCTATTTCACGAAGCATAATACCCTTCTGACTTAAGAATTCATCTGTAAGTGAGATGAGCTCTAACCCCAACAAATTGTGATAACCAACCAATAAGACAGGACCTTCATCTGGAACACCAGAGAGACCTTTCACAATCTTTCCATCCTCCAAAGTTGAGAACATTACAGATCCAGTAACAGAACGGAATAATCTGCCATCCACATGAGCAGTATATCAGCTTTAGATCTATTATTCCCATTTGTTTGGGAACAGGTGCAAGTTAACTTGTTAAAGAATATGAAAGTAAAGCAAAAATTGTTAACAGGATTTGTTCTTGTTTTTAGAACAATGCTAGCAGTAGGAGTCTCACCCAGAACCATCAATGCAACAATGACATTAACTAACAGATTTTCCATTAAGAACTATACATGGAGATCACAAATTTGCCAAATAAAATTACCAAACTACTTGATCCATTGCATATCTGAATTCTGTCATACTGGGAGGAATGAAATCTCTGACCAAATCATGCCTCCTTGAATGACGGTACATGCAAGTCCCCTTGATGATTGTCAACAAACCAATACCATCTTCCTGCACCACCATGCGGAATATACAATTAATCAACTAAGATAGAGCTGTTATCATAGAAGACTATAAAGGCAGTATATCTCCAACTAATATTGTTAAAACGGCATACTCAAAAAAGGCTAGTGAGTTCATTGCCTATCGCAAAGAACCATGTTAGATGCTAGTCATGTTACGCATAAAATAGAAGCTTAAAAACACATCCTTTTATTTGCTTGTTGTTTCATGAATGATCAAAATTAAAAGTTACCTTAAAAAAGGTTATAAGACTAATTTTAAAAAAAAAATCACATGACTCTATATATGTATCTAATCTTAAAGCCACCAGAAGCCTTAGGTCAATTGCTACAAGAGTCTAGGAAAGGTATGAAGATAGTTGCAAGTATATATATTCACTTAACATACCAGGAGAAGGGTGTGTCCGCTGTCCTTAAAGTTACGAACTTTGCAGTTTTGCAATGAGCCTGCAAGTCTTTGAGCTTCATTTGCACTGGGAAGCATGTTATCCTTGCCACTAGAATGGAAAACTTTGTCAATCTCAATTCTCAACGACCAATTGAGATCACCAACTTGAAAGCAACTTATACACATGCTATATGAACACTGAAGTCTCAAAATTAGAGTGAATAAATGCTATAGTCCTACACAAAACATTGTTGACTCAGCTAATAACAGCGCAATCCAATGCATTCCGCAATAGAGATCATAGTAAAAGCCAAAGACAAAGATCAGAAAAGTTAGGTTAAAGAAAAAAAGACAGGGAAAAAAGAAATAAATAAACCCTTCCTTAACCTTTATCACATATTATTGATGATGTGAAAAATACGTACAGATATTATTGACATAAAGGGCATATAATTCTATAGGTTATTGTGGCAGAATTCCTGTGGTACATTATATGTACAAATCTAAACTTGAGAGGCAGCTAGGAGCTTCTTTTTAAAGTATGATGAGAGACAATAAAATACCAGACAAACCAGAAACAAAACTAGACACACACAATATTATTATGAGAGACGTCAGATCTAGAGAGAGTAAGAACCTAGCAAGCACAAGTACTTCAGCTTTAACAGCATGGAGACGCGAATTAGCATATGCAGCAGCTGATTTAAGAAGTTTCAGCTTCCAAAGAAGAGTGTCCCTTGGTATAATATTAGCCAGCTCCTGACAAAAGATCAGACAAAGTAAAATATAGATTGACAGCTCAATATAATCCCATGCCACATGAACTTTTAAGAATTTGTCTGGAAAATAGAGCAAGGGAGAAAAAAGGATAGAGGAAAAAGACAAAGAAAATATTACCGCCTCGAAAACATGAGGGATACTTAAACAGGTATGAGGGTTACCAAAAAGGTGAGAAACTTATATAATTTTGTACTTCTTAGCGTGTTCCCAAGATTTAGGAAGTAAATCCATGCCACAAGCTCGTAATTCTTGTCAACTAACTAAAATTAGATACAATATGGTCCTAAACATTAAAAAACAAAATTAAAAAAAAAAAGGTGACCAAAAGGACAGAATATCAGAAAGCTTCTTACAGGAAGACATGGCAGCAATGCAGTAAGGTTGTATTACAATTGTTCAATTTTCTTTGTAGGAGGAAGCTTATTCCCGATGTTGACTGATGCCATCTTCACTGGATCACCTGATGTCATGAAATTATATAACAATGTATATGAATGACCATTTTTTTTATAGAAAAAGAAATTTAATTACAGAGAAAGGAGAAAAAGTACAGTTAGGGGCAGGATAAGATATCATCCCAAAAAGAAAATTCTAGATACATGAAGGAAAATGAAAATAACTCAATGTGCAGCAAGCAAGGCTGCCCAGTCCATTAGCAGCCTTGTCAAATGAGTTATATAAATAATTTATTTTCTGAGATTTCTGTAAGCCACTTGCTTAAAACAGTAATTAAAATCAGGTATTCTTATTTTGAAGCTGACAAAAATGTTAATAGGTATTTGCACATAGAGGCCTCTACATCGTCATTATCTTCAATACACCTCAACCACCACTTCCCCCACCGCATCTCCCACTGATTCTCATCCTATTCCTCCAACACTTAATTTGTCACATTTTTTTTCTCACCATTTTCTAGTTACCATTTTCTTCTTTTCTTGCATATTACTTATGAGAAATTTCTTTCTAGGACCCATATTGTGGAGGAATTTTAAATAATTTTAAAGAAGTTTTATTTGTGACGCCGACTTCTCTTAGAATTAATTTTAGAGTTGAAGTAACAGTGACAACAGGACTATAGCAAGAGTCGTTTATCGTAGATCTTTCAATCAAACTTAGACTATAGGTTTTTAATTTTTGCATAAAAGGCAAATACTTTATTATTGAATTTTTTTTCAAGTATTTATATTTTCAAATCAATCATTCTCCTATTTTGAAGTGAAATAATTTATAGCAGGTTCAGATTTAAAATCTCTTCTCGATAGTTGGACTATGAACCCAAATTCCCGTTTCATCCATTGTCATGACAAATCCATAAAGACATCAAGTTTGATCTTCTTCCCTGTCCATCTCTACAGTAATTCATTCTTAAACAAAACGCCCTCAAATGTAAGCAACAAGATGATCATCTCAAGAGAAGCAAGCTGGGTTTAGAAATGGACTAAATGGTGACTTCCTGACTTAAAATAATTTCAACTAAAATAAGTTAAACAAATATTCATTTTAGTTAAACACAAGCTATTCTTCCTCCCGTTCTCTTCTTCAAGATTTCAAAAAATTATTTTTTGTTTTACTTCTTTTTTTATACATATTAAGAAGAAATAAAAACTATGACACATTTTTTCCTCTCATAAAGCAATTTTTATTTGTTATTACATCAATTTGTATAATATTTTTTTAATATAATGACAATTGAAAAATAAATATTAAAACTTATGAAGAATCACCGCCCAGAGAGAGAGGGGCCGATATCATTTTTTGAAATCAGTTTCAAAATTCAATTTAGTAACAATGTTGTAAATACTATTTTTGCAAGGCTTTGTGTTTTAATGGTAAGAAAACCGATTGACCAAATAAACTGTATTATTTTTGGTCCGTTGATTTGTTTTTTACCATATTCAACGGTTATAATCACAAGCTCCATCCATGGACTCTAATTTACGGAGTCCATGATAAAACGATCCTAAAAGGACCCATCATCCACCATTGCATTTGCACAATTGCACTCTCTCACTCATTCTCACTCTGTAAGCTAATCTTAAAAATGGAACCACCTCCCTCTCTGAAACTGGTAATGCTCCAGGGCCCCCGAGAAGGGGAAATTCTTCAATTCCCACCCGGATCCGCCATCCGAATTGGTCGGGTCGCCCGCGGCAACACCCTCCCCATCAAGGACGCCGGCATTTCCTCCAAACACCTCTCCATCCTCACCGAATCGGGTAAATGGGTGCTCCGAGACCTCGACTCCTCAAACGGCACCCTTTTCGACGGCAACAAGATCCCTCCTCATACCCCCTTCGATCTCCACGACGGCGCCACCATCAAGATCGGAGAACTCACATCCATCCAGGTTAACCTCATCCTCCACGAAGACACTGATAACCCTAGGCGCAACCCGAACCGTCGCGGTCGAACTGGGTTCGTCGATGTGGTCGATCCGGGTCCGAAGGGTGAGGGCTCTGATGCTCCGGTTGAGCCTGTAGGGAAACAACGGCGGGGTAGGCCCGTGAAAGGTAAGGTTTTGAATGTGGTTGTGAATGGTGGGAACGAATCTGGGTATGTGCGTCAACCCGCGAATAAGCGGGTGACCCGGAATTCGAAGAATAAGCAGAGCGTGATTGAGATTTCTGATTCGAGTGGTGGTTATTTGGATGCGGTGGTAGAGAAAGTGGAAGAACCGAAGAAGACCCGGGTGACCCGAAATTCGAAGAATGAGCAAAGTGTGGTTGCAATTTCTGATTCGGGTATTGGGAACTTGGATGATCCGAAAGAGAAGGTGGAAGAACCAAAGAATATCCGGGTGACCCGGAATTCGAAGAATAAGCAAAGTGCGATTGGGGATAGTCCTCAAAATTCAAACTTGGAATGTGGAGTGGAGATTGTAGAGGGAAAGAGAAAGAGGGGTGGTAACAAGAAGAGGAAATTGCAGGAAGAGTGTGCTAAAGTTGCTGAATTGGAGGAATCTAAGGTTGATGAGGTAGAGATGAATCATGATGGTGTTGGAGATGTTGGTGGTAAAGATGGAAATGGACACGGAGATTTTTGCAGTGTGAAAGAAACTTGTGATGATGGGAGAAAAGGTGAAGGTTGCTTTGCACATGAGGAGAATTTGAATGAAGAAGGGAATTGGCCTGATTTGGAGAAGTTGACTCTTGGTGAGTGGTTTGATTTCTTGGAAGTTCACTTGCCAAAACAGATAATTGATGCAACTGAAGAGATGATTGACTCTATGACACAAAAAGCTGAGAGACTCCGCGAGTACATCATACAACAGAAGAATAATGAAAAGGGTAAAATGTCCCCAATGCAATATGGAGTTGCTTTGGGACAAGATTAGGTGTTTGGCTTCAAGATTAGGTAGCTTTGCTACATTGATGTTTTATATTTTTTCTTGTCTTTTATTTTAAGGAGGATTTCTTATCCTCCTTCCCCTTTGTATTCTCCTTCTCTTTATCTTAATAAACTTCTTTTCTTACCCAAAAAAAATGATGCCTCCATTTTATCCATTTACTTGATATATATATATTTTTTGGTCTAAGTATTATTGCTAAGTTCTTTTTTCAAGACTTGAGTTTCTAGTTCTAGCAACCGAGTTGTAGAATTTTATTTACATTAACTTCGGATGGCCATTGTGATTTGTTCAAATGCACACAGTTTTTGTTTTCTTGTCACCTATTGGGATGAATTGCCTAGTCTTCAGATAATCAGTAACTTCTTATTTTAAAACTGTGTTCTGTTTGGTTATTGTTATCTTTGCTGGTGAGAAAGAGGGAGAGGGTGACAAATTTATGACTGTTGCAACTTGCACCTAAACTAACATGTCTTTATGGGATAGGAATGCCTCTAGCTGCCTGCTGACTGGGTTCTTATTGATATTATAATTAAGCTTTGTGGATTTTTTTTGTTATGTGATCCCTGCCTTTTCCTTGCTTGATGAGTGTATAGGTTGAAGCTGATATATGAGAGATGCCTTTCTCTTGAGCACTGACAAACTTCTTTGCAATATAATATATTAATTGATGTTTCACGTATTGGTCATAAAGTGTTTGAGCAATATATCTGGAGAGTTGGGTTAACTATATCCCAAGCAATTTGCTGATACTTCATGTCCCTTGGGGAACTCTTTAGTTTGACCATGCAAACAATTATAGTGGATATATCCTTTGATAGAGATTTTATATTTTGTTTCACTAAGATTTGGTTGATAAAAATTTCCTTTTATAGGGAATTTATTGTTTCTCATTACACTTTCTTTTATTGATCAGCTAGGTATGGGTGGGGTTGGTTATGTTTGGTCAAAATGTGAAGGAGGCCATGAAGAAGAGTGGAGGCATTCAGTGGCGCCTATTCCTGCAGATAAAATTGCTGAGGCTATGAAAACTGTGGAAGATGAGCTGGAGTTAACTAATGATGGCAGTATTGTCCTACCTTCTGGAGAGCTAAAACCCGATTCTAATGATTCAGACGATGATGATAATGAAGATTCTAGAGATGACTCTTATTACTTTGAGAAAGAAGTGAGGGCTTTGACCTGTAAACTTATGTTAGATGCATTTTGTGGATATAAGATTTTTAAGTAGTTCATCTTTATTTACAGGTTGAAGCAACTTTTCTTAGGGCTGTACATGAAAACATACAAGAAGACCATTTGATCTTAGAAGTCAACTCTTTGAAGTATGTAATATATTTATGTGTTTTCTTTAAAGTTGAATTAAGACTAAAAGTGGCCTATTCCATTTCATCTGGTTTTCAAGCATCAAATATATATAGTTGTATTTTGTATCAGTCTGTATTTTGGATGTTAGACATAATTTTGAATGTTGTAAACCTATGTTTCGAAGTTTTTTGCGTATTTCTGGTGGTTGCATCGTATACTAGTTCCAAAAGACTTTTGAGTTTACTTCAGTTTTCATGTCCAACTTACTTTTTGGCTTTTCTTTTGGTTCTCTTACATCTGCCTATCTTGTGCTTTGTAAGTACTTTCCATTCTATCAGCCTCCTGCTTTCCTCTTTTTCAGCCTCTTGTTAATTTTACATGTGGTCTCTCTTTTTCAGTTGTTTTTGTGCTACTGTTCATTGAAAAATTGGAAATGGATGAGGCAGACACTAATTTGGTGTAGCATAGAATTTCTTGAGTCGTGTAAAAGCTGAGGGGAGGAATCAAATGATAGGACTGATTGTTTTAGATTAGCCTTGAAAAGAGATTAGAAGTGTTCTTTTTTTTTTAGACCGTCCAACTGGAGCCAACAGCTCCTTATTTTAAATATGTTAAAGAATTGGAACTCCGTTTTGTCTAGAAGACATGATGTCTTAATGAAATGTGTTTGGAACTATTATCTTTCTGCAATTTTTTGCCACCAGTGTTCTCATTATATGCTTCAATTGTTTTTATATGATGACACTTTTAATATGCATTCACTGGGCATTAATTTATAGAAACATTTCCTTTGTTTATATGGTAGGTTGTCCTGCAATAAGCTAACTGCTGATTGTGCTGGAGCCGTATTTTATGCTATGATGAAGTATGCTTTAGACACCCCCCATAGTTCAGCTGGTGAGCTTTCCCTTGTTCTTTTTTTTGCTACCTGATCTTTTTAACCTTTTCCATTCGTTTCTTTATAAGGCATTGCTTTCTTATTAAATCAAAATAACTTCTAGAATTTAGTTTAGAGCTATGAACATACTTGGAAAACTTGGCGTCTTGGCCTTGTCAGAGATACCAAGTAACAAAATCTGCAGAATGATCAGGACAAATGAGTCAACTGGAGGCTCCAGTGAGAAAAGTGAATCAAATGGAAGATAGTGCAATTAAAAGGGGTAGAGGAAGACCTAAGAAAATATTTGGAGAAATCATTGAAAAAGAATTTGCTCTAGATGGTTTTACTGAAATTTTGGTTTTTGATAGAGCCCATTGGTGTTGGTTGATCCATGGAGCTGACTCCTCTTAGTGGGATAATGCTAAGTGGTTGTTGTTATCTTGCTCATCTGATTTTACTTTTTGTCACTTTGTATTTGAGATTGACTTTGTAACTATGTTAGTCATGCATAGTTGTTTTTTCATATGCTCAATGGTTGCTTACTGATTTTATTATTGTTTGGGATGGATTTTTCCAGATAGCTTGATTCAGAATGTTCAGGCTGTACTTACAAAATGGAAAAAGGTTCTTGGATCCTATCTGACTGACATGGATGATCAGGTGCATCTGTCATTTCTTTCCCCTTGTTGAAGTTATTCAGAATCCAGATAGCGTGTTTTAATTATTATTTTGCATTATTTTTCTTTTTCTCTGAAGCTTTTTGGAGAATGTGCACTTTCCTTGTGATTTCATCATCATCCAATGTCCATTTATCTTCAGGAAAAGACTATCTTTCACAAAATTAAACGTGCAATGCTGTTTTCTTGCTGCCTGTTGGGTGGAGTACTCGGGTATTGTTGCTTTCTTCTCATACTAATTAAGTGTCTACATTGGCATGCACGGTGCTTTTTTGTTCTTGATTTAATTCTGTAACTTGTTTTGGAGCATACAAATTGTTAGTTCTCTCTGCTGAAGGGAGGATTTCTCTGGCAGTATCAATAGAAATCCCTTTTGGATTCTCTGCTGAGCATTCTTTGAGCTTGGTCAATATTTCATCTGATATTTACATTAATGTGGTCTTTACAAACTATCACTTATCTGGGAAAGAAAGAGAAAAAGCAAAAAGATCTTTGATTGTTTGAAACACGGTAGCACTTTATTAATTTAATGAAGTTTGAGTTGTTACATAAGATTGTTATGTTCCAAGAAAAGTGCCTTTCAAAGCTAGCACATGCTAGCTCCTTTAAAAAAAAAAAAACACATAAGATTGATATGATGGTATCAAGAGGTTTTTTGAATTATGGTTATGAAATTGTCTAATGCTTTTGCCAATAATATAATTGTTCAAATACAGTGTGGCCATTTACACAATGCTTCCCAATTCGATTCCCATTACTTAATGGTATGCCCTCTGCTCATTTGTTTTCAATTTTTTTACTCCAGATTGAAGTAATACTAAAATTTGAAGAAATGTGTTCAGAATCTGCTAAGGAGTTTGCTCCATTGTTCACAAGGGTATGCATATCTTTCATAAGTTAGGCTTATTGATGTGTCTTCATTCTGTAAGTATGCACATCAGAAAGATGTTCTGAACAATAAACATAGATGTATATCTTTCATAATTGTTAAACATATTTTTATATCTTTCATAAGTTAGGCTTATTAATCTGTGGTGTTTGTATGCACTTCACAAAGGAAAACTATAATAGTGGACTCAACTTTAAATAGTGTTATATCCTTTGGTCAAATAGAAATTACCTTAAGATGAATCGCAATTTATGCACTGTCATTCTGCCTAACGCCAGTGTGTTAACAACGTTATGAAATGGATTTTAACACAAAAGGTTACTGGAAGCTCTCAAGCTCACATATTCTTGTGTATCTAACTGTGTTGGGAGCAGTGCAGTTCTTTTGAGATATTGAGATCTGGATAGTTTTTAACCTAGCTTTTCTCTACTGCTCATATACTACTTCCTTGTAACATAATTGGAATGAATAGTTTCACAGTCTTACACTACATCTACGTTTGTGTTCTTTTCTCCCCTTTATTATGACTTCTTAATTGTTTTCAGATTTTGCACTACATGTATAATGAAGATATTGTAGAAGAAGATGCTATTTTAAGTTGGGAAGGTGAGAAGAGAGACGCAGATGAGTCAGCTAAAGTTTTTGTTAAGCAGGCCCTAAAGTTAATTCAAGTGAGTATCTTAATATATTTTTACACACTTGTAAAGCTAGATTATGTTGCGTCCGTTTTCATAACTATCCTATGAGATGCATTACTTTCTTATTGCGTCTTTTTATCGTTTCTTGTCTATAGTGGCTAAGAGAGGCGCTTGAAGAAGACGATGACCAGGAAGAATAGAAAAGATTTTGCGAGGCTAGGTACTCCTTATATCTTTTTGCCAGGTGCTGTGATCTGGGGAGCTTAAAAAGGATTTCCTGGAATTCAAGTGGGGAGTTATTTTGACATGTTTCTGTGTATATGATGTTCTGGGGAAATTTAATCTCATGAAATTTGAAGGCTTCAGAAGAACATAGCCCCGCAAGTGTTTTACATTGTGTGATTACTTAATCTCAATTTTATCGGCACAGCAGGTGAAGTGACATGAATTTCTCAAATTAGAACTTTTACACCTTGATCACTGTTGGACTCTGGCTGTTGAAATACATAGGCGAACTATAATAATTATTATTAGGGTTAAATGTAAAAGAACTCCTCCAATTTTGGGTCAACTACTTAAAGAAGTTTTAGGTATCATTGTTTTCCTCTCGAAAATCTAATGCCTTAGGTATCATTAAGATTTTTTGAGATCTATGATCTGGTAGTAATTTGTTTTATTGCCTTGATCTAGCTTTTTGCCCAAATTTTGTTCCCCACGAATACATGTGAATACTTATTAAGTTTTGGATAATTATTCAAGTAATTGGCTCTGTATGTAGTGTATTTTGATGTTGATGATTGAAGTGAAAGGCTTTGTATGTTGTGAATGAGTGAATAAGTGAAGATGTTAATTACAAGATAACCATTAAGTGTGTTATCCATCTTTCTATTTGATTTGATGTTGTCATGTTGATCATTGTGATAAAACACCACATATGGGCCGTTATGGTCGTTGTGATAGAACACCATTATCCATGTTTGTATATCGATACTAATTGACCCATATTTGTATCTGGAAACCAATCCTCCTCTAAGTGATGTTCACCTATGGAATACTATGATTAGCATGTCATTAATTTTCTGTTTTACCCATAGTTGTGACTTACCTTGTTGCTTTTCTTGCTTAAACTAAGCTGTGGTTGGTAGGGAGTGAAATTTGATAATGTATCGAGACAAGTCATGCCCTGGTGGTTGCCTTTAGTTTTCGCATGTAACAGTTAAGGTTGTTTCTGCAATAAAATTGAATCTTAGTAATCTATATAGACCAAATTCAGTTGTAGCTTTGGAACTCAGGTGTTGTCAAAGTTTATGCTTATACCACTAATGAATATGGTACAAAAAATAAAACCAATTCAAAGGTACAAACTTTCATGTGTTTCTGTTGCATCCATCATTTCTTATTTCTTACTTTTAGTAGGTTGGCGAATCTAGTTCACAGATCAATCTTTGTAATTTAATCCCTCACTTGTCAAAATCTCTATCAATTTAATTTCTTATTATGAGAGTATATTTTGATTAGTGGGGGCTAAATTATAAAGATTGATAGGGACTAAATTGAGAATGAACACATTAGTAATGGACCAAAATAGAATTTTTGACATCTAGTTTATTACCAAAAACAAAAAAATCCTGTTTTTTTCCTTGAATTAGGTACATTATGTGAACATTCAACTGAATTTGCAGGTGGGTCCCTATGAATGGCTTACATATCAGGAGGCTTATGGTGCTGCCATCCGAATGGGTTCTGCCATGAGGAGCCGTGGTGTCAATCCTGTAAGTATAACCCATCTTGCTCTATCAACATACTTTGTATTGGGGAATATATGTAATTAATCTAACTAGTGCTTTTATGTCACAACCATTGTGGCATATATAGGTCCAACTGCCCCGAATGGATAATTTCAATGGAGGTAAAGCACCTTGTTTTTTTTGGTAAGGGAAATTACACTTAAGCAACTCTTTTGTATGCTAATCAAAGTTAGGGACCAAATAACCACTTAATGGATTGAACTGAGTGGTTATTTGGTTCCTAGTTATAATTATGCAATTAAAAAGTTCACTGACCTTGCTTGTAATTGTATCGTTATTCTTCACTTGACATCACAAGGGATAATACCTTATTATTATATGATTAGTATTGTGGTAATTATTCCAATGAGACTTGAGTGACTTGATTCATACTTGCTATTTCAAGGCTTGTAATAGCTATGCAGTAACATGTTTCCCATTATATGACACCCTCGGTTTGTGTTTTGTGCCTCTCCTAGTTAGTCTCAATGTGCTTGCTTTTATTATTTCAAACATTCCCCCAGAAATCAAAATAGATTGTCAAGTATGTATTATACTCATCCTGTCATTCAGCTAGGAAATGACTTTAAATTGGTTGTATGCCTAACAGGTCATAATGCAGTGGAGTTTATCATAAACCATGCTGAAGTTTCTATAGCATTTGTACTGGAAATCAAGATTCCTTCTGTAAGTTCTATTTGTTGTAGCACAACCCCTTATATTCGGGCTCTTCATTATTTTATTTTATTTTCCCTTGAAGGGACTTTTATTTCACCAAGGTTTAAGATTATAGGACGAGAAAGCCAACTATATCTTGTCTCCTAAGAAATTATAGGACGAGAAAGCCATTAGCAGCCTTGTCAAATGAGTTATATAAATAATTTAATTTCTGAGATTTCTGTAAGCCACTTGCTTAAAACAGTAATTAAAATCAGGTATTCTTATTTTGAAGCTGACAAAAATGTTAATAGGTCTCTGGAAGTTCTAAAATTTAGTATTACTTCAAATCTTATTGTTAGTTCCTTATATTGCCATTGTTTAACAAGTTGTCATACGTAGGATGGTTTTGGTAAAGTTTGGAACCATAGCTTTTTGGCAAAGATTATTGAGCGAGAAATAACCAGTCACTGCATTGATATGGTAAGATTGTGCCACTGTTATCATTTTTTGGATTGTAAACACAATTTATAGTCAGGAAGCTTCCATTTGTCCTCAGGAGAACACCTTATGCTCAGGGACAAATGTATTGTTTTGCAAAATTTGTCTTAGGTTTATGAACTAATTTATTTTAGTGGGATATCTCAGGGCATTCGTTGGCATTATTGTTGATGATTATTTTGAAGGCTATTATACAGAGGAAATGATAGAATCCCTGGTGTGGGTCAATTTTCTGTCTTACAAAAGAAAACACCTTTATTTATCTTGATTCCTGAGTCAGGATTGCATGTCTGTTTGGTAATTGTGTATTGAGGGACTCTTAGCAGTTCTCTTTGGTAGTCACAGAAGCTTTTAACTTGTCAGGTGGACCAGCTTGTTTTTGAGGATTTGATGCGTGAAAGATTTCCCAAACTGGGTTTGTATTTATCAGCTTTGCTCTTTAGTAATCTTTTAATTGTCTCTATGAATCAGTTTGGATAGCTTTTTTTTATTCTATTGATGCTTTTGGTGTAGTTAATCATCTGGATTACTTGGGAGTGCAGGTGGTTCTATTCCCTGTGATTTTTTTTTATCTTTGTAATTTAATATTATGGCATTGATGTTGAACTTTATATGTATATTCTTAAATATATTACCTTATGTTGTGTTTCTCCATCTTTAGTTCTTCGAGTTTGGGATGTGTTGCTATTTGAAGGGAACCGTGTTATGCTATTTCGAACAGCACTAGCTCTAATGGAATTATATGGTATTGAATATTGTTTTACTGTGTTTATGAGTCTGATCTGTGCCTTTATATGAGAGAGAGAGAGAGAGAGAGAGAATCTGATCTGTGCAGAATAGTAGGTGTAAGTAGTAAACTAAATTAAATTATTGTTTATATCTTCTTTGAAATAATACAATTTTTTCATCTCTCATTCTAGGTCCTGCATTAGTTACAACAAAAGATGCAGGTGATGCGATTACTCTATTGCAATCACTTGCTGGTTCAACATTTGATAGCAGCCAACTTGTCTTCACTGCTTGCGTGGGTTAAGGCAAGATTGCAGGAACTGAGAGTAAAACACCGGCCATCTGTACTAGTTGTTGTAGAAGAAAGGTCAAAGAAAGGCCGAGTTTGGAAGGATTTCAAAAGGCTTGCATCTAAACTTTATAGTTTCAAGCATGACCCAGCGCCACTGGTAGAAGAAAGGAAAACCATTGCAGGAGGTGATATGGTAGCTGATAATTACCAAAATGATAATTGTTCAGGGTTAAGGTTTCAAACTAAACTTTCACAGCATCATCCATGCCATTGATAACAATGTATTCTTCGCCATCACCAAATGCTTCCTCATTCCTGTTTTCTATGTCTTCAACCCTTGAAGACATTGATTCAACAACCCACACATACATACCAAGATAATGGTTACTGTTTCCATATCTTATTCATGCTACCATGCGTTTATAACTAATTTTGCCAATTAACTGCTTTCATGTTACACTATCATATAGTCTCAGTACAATTACTGAAAATGATCTCATCAAGAACAAAGACATTATTCAAAATAATTCAATGGTTAATGACCTAGTTTGCTGTTGACATTTAAATAACGCAAATATAAACCTAAACACAAGCAGATCAGAATTCAACTACATCTATTTGGAAGGGGGACACTGACCATTGCCTTTTGTTTCTTTTGACTATATCACAACATCTGCAATGTCAATTACTTCATAATTCTTGCATATAATAAACCCAAACCCTTGTCAATTTAGCCTTCACTTTTCTACTCTCTTTTTATTTTTTTACCTTTTACTTATTCTATAGAATCAAGTATTCAAGTATCTTTCCACTCTGCATGACCAAGGCAACAAGAGCCTAAAAGGATTTAATTATCTACATACTATGCATATCTTTCCACCTAGACATGATACTGCTGAATAAGCTACCCATATGCACATTTGTTGTTCTTGAATGTAAGCACCAGAAGGTCTAGCACAACCTTGTGGGTTCCCTCACCTACCAATCCAATATCAAAACCTAACCAATTAAACATAGTTCCAAGAAGGCAGTTTCCAAATTAACATTCAAGTAAACCACAGTATGTGGTCCAATAAACTGCATTTAAACGGGTTTGAGCAGTTCCAAATCCATATAGATTCTAAAATCTGGAGTGGACTACATGAATGCATTTTAATCTTTTTATAAAAATCTATTCAATACTGTATGATAATTATTCAATTTAATTGGCTGGGTGTTCAAAACCTATAGCTCACATAAACATGTGATAACTTTGCAAAATCATGTTTGGCTTTATTAAAGTACACAGGAAAGGCAGAGTTTGCCCCCAGCTTCATACTTGAAGCTCTGTATCCAAGCATAGACAAAAGAAACACCAGAATGTAAATAAAGGGCAGCTTGGAGCTATAAAGCTCAGGCTAAGAATGTAAGGAATAACTTTAAAAAGAAAATAAAGATAAATGATATATGAACCATCAAACAAAAGCAAATTCCAAACGCTGACATGCAATATCTGATGTCATATTTTTTATCTTCATTAAAGGCCAACTTTGTTTTAACCATTCATGAAGAAGTCAGTCTTCAATCGCACTTAAACATGAAGGGATCAAATTTGTAACAAAGGGAATAAATCTTTTAGGTCTCATGTAGGCAAAACTATCAAAGTTCAAGTGCTTGTACATCAATCAAAAGAAATAATTTCTTTGCTAAATGTAGTCCTCAAGAATAATTTGAGTCTTATTAAACTTTTATATCCAACAGATTAAAATTTAGGACCATTAGTAAACTAATGGATAAATTATGACTTTTTCATGCAACATTAGGGGTTTATAATAAACAAAATGCAGTGCAAATAAGTTTTTTTTTTTTGAATGTCTATTATATCAGACATGATGCAGAAATATTTAGAAGGATCAAATTCAATAATTGTGTGAGAGTAGAAAAACAATACGCTGAACTGAACCCCAGAATGGAAGTAACAATATAGAAGCTTGAGGATATGGTTAAAACAAAAACTAACCGTGAGTTCCAAACACCAGGGGGGCCTATATACGCCATAACATTCATAAATCCTCAATTGGTGTTAGTGGTGAACAAACAATAAAACCCACCCACAATCGCAACATCACATAAGAACCAATCATAGGCTCAGTTATGATGGGATCTAAGCAAAAGTCATTGAAATTAAAAAGAATTCTTAAATGGGTTTCGATTGAATCAGCTAGTTAGTAGTTACACGTATAAATTAAGGGAAAATGGGCAACAATTAAATTAAAAAAAATGAAATAGACTGGTAAGTTTTGGTGCCTACAATTTGGAGAAAACAGGTGAAGGTTGCAGAGACGATGGAAGGAGAAAGAGAGAGAGAGGACAAGGGTGGAGTAATATAGGATGAAGACAGAGAGTGATGCTGAATTAGAAAAGTGTATGCCTTTGTGTTGGAATTTGGATGAAGCTGCCGTGGTTATGATGATGAAGTTAATGACGATATAAACGAATGGAGGTGATAGCCAGCCTCTTGCTAAGACCCAAAGACGACTGAAAAGGGTGACAAGCCTCAATGTGAAAATACATAAAGTTCAAGGATTTAAGAGTAATATAAAATTTCCTCTTTGCTAACCTATTATAATAGGTAAAATCAAAGGTCCATCAATGAACCTTTGACCAAAGGGTCTACCATAAAACGACCCATCATCCACCATAGGTGAGTTTAATATGAACCTGTCAATCAAAGGTCCATCATAAGGCCTTTGACTTTACCCACTGTTATAGGTTTCTAGATTTTGTAGAAATAAAAATTATTTTATTACTCAAAAATCTTGATAGTGTATGTATTTTTAAATCAATCATGTTCTTATATTTAATTCATATGTGCCAAATGGATTAGGTGAAGATTTTAATCTGTACTCTCCAGCGACCATCTAACCCCTGCAAAATCCATTTTATCCTCACCAACCGTGCCTCACACCACCTCCCAGCCACCCTTGCAGCAATCTCCACCCAACCAACAAAGTTACCACAACTAGCATCCATCACAACCTCACCGTCAACTTCCCCTTGCAACCCAAACCAAACCGCAGCCAGCATCCATCACAACCTCACCATCAACTTCCCCTACAACCCAAACCAACATCAAGTTTCAAACCCCTTCATCCTAAATTAGATCGAACCTCAACACCACCCAAAGTCGCACTACTCTGTCCCCCTCCAACCTTGTGCCATCACTTTCCTCCAACCCAAAACCACCAGATCCGCGACCCACAACCCACCAGCCACTTCAACCCGATTGTAACATCAACCACTGCCCATGGTTGTATGATTGGATTTGGTTCCGATTCTAATATGTTGTAATGTTTATTACATGGTTGTATGATTTAACTAAGTTGATTGTGTGAAGATTACGCGATTTTGGTGTTGGTTTTTTATTGAGTAGTTTCTTTGCACCCTTTTCACAACTCAAGTTAGTGCACTTCAATGGCTTACTGCTATATGGTTTTGAAAAGGGGTAATAAGGCCTTCCTGCCCCTTGGTAAGGTTGTCTCAAACTCAACAAATTAAAACTACAAATATTAGATTTGAAATAAGATTTGTTAAAGGGGTGCTTGAAATCCCACCACTGCATGTAGTGGAAACAACTGAGGTCTATTTGAGCAATTTCATTTGTTAGGAGCAAAGCAGAATTGGTATCAGCAAACAATTCACTTCTTATGCTTTGTTTCTCAGAGGGGTGATATGTTCAATGCAAGATTTTGAACTATTTTTTAGCAATGAAGTTGTGGTCAAAGATAGCAAGATCAACAACGAAGATTTGCTCACTTTCTTTGGCACAATCACAAAGGGAGTAGACCAAATGGACTCTAGTTACAATAAACTTTGTGAGGACTTGAACACATACTCAGCAGTGTAGAATGCAGTGTTACTCTTGCAGTGAGGACTTGAACACATACTCAGCAGTGTAAGAAATTTCCTATACTGGTGTGGCATTATTGCAGACTTTGTGTAGAATGCATCAGATACTCTTGCAAACAAAGCTACAGAATCTTGATTCCGGATCATATCCCGAATGTGTGGAAATTTATAGGAATAGTGGTAGCTACAATGTTGCTTGTTCTTACCATTATGCAAACTTATTATTCAGCCCATGACTAAGTAAATTCTAGTATTGACTATTAAGTGTAACCATGATTCACGGTGGGCAAAAAATGTTGTTCCAACGCTTAAAAAAAGAAAGGGATCAAGATAACTTTTGTTATTTTTATACATTTATTGAGTTTGGTTTTTGCAACTACTGTTAATGGACAAATATTTAGATATTAAAAAATTAACTAACGGTGTAAAAGGACATAAACACAGTTATTTGGTCTTAATAGATAGTTAAGTGGGTGAATAATTAAAGTGGAAAGATTCAAATATATAGGTGATAGTTTGTCATGTACGAGTATGAAGTACCCACATACTAATCTTGATTCATGCCTTCAACATAATTGGACAACTGGTTAAAAATGATCTTGAAAAACAATTATAGAAAATTAGAATGATGCAGGAAATTTTTGTAGCAAAGCATTATAAAAGGCTTGTGGTTTTGAATTTTGGCCTAACATAATTGGTTTATGAAAAATTGGCAATATGTTCCATGGTGTTGTGTTCACAACTGTGAGCTAAGTCCAATAGAGATTAACATTATATCAACTCCATCGCTAATGGCATCATCAATATTTTTTAGAAAGGTGGCACCGAAAAAGCCTTCTTCTAAGCATGTTTTATAGGCAGCAATCCTAGTAGAAGGTGAGTCGCCTCTTGCTGTTCCTTGTGCTAAACCATAACAACTAGTGTTGTTGGCATGGGCACCAACTGCTATTGATGCAGTGTGAGTCCCATGTCCAACTGAATCTCTTAGGGAACCTTTGGTCCTTCAATATGAGTCTGATTGCCACCTGATGTAACTTGGATACTATATTATCTTGCATATATCAATTTTCTGCACTTGTACTAAGAGAATTAAAATATATCATATAATCAATTTGCCAAATTTGTCAGTTTCAAAATATGATTATTGAATTTTTTTTATAAATATATATGAACTTTTTCTTAAAGCATTTGTTAGAGTATGGATGATCACCTATTGCAATTGAATTTCTTGAAATTAGGACCCTCCATGCAAACTCTTTTCCATCTTGCAAGAATCTGCCCTATACCCTCATCTTTGAAACTTGAAGACTCTGGCCTTATCCCTTGATGTAGAACAACCATAGCCATAACATAATTGAATAATATTCAATTACTTGGATATTTATCCTGAACTTAATAAGTATTAACATGTATTCAGGGGGAACAAAATTTAGTCAAAAAACTAGTTCAAGGCAATAAAACAAAAGAAATATTAACACCACTAGACTCAGGGACAAGGAACAAGAGTTCTCAAGTTAAAAAGACATCATAACGCAAGAATATACATTCAATAGTTCATTCAATATAATAAAATTACGCATCAAGTTAACAAAAAGAAAAAAAATAAAGCTTTGAGTTTGAACTATGTTTTATATAGTGTTTGAATTTGAAAACCCTTGCGCTTATTAGCAACTAAACAAATCAGTACTGCAAGGATAACAAAGAGGGGAACTCTCAACCATTATACATTGACAAGTAAAAATAGAGATAAACATCAATTTTGAAGGTTCGGAATTTAAAATACATTTCCGTAGTAACTAAACTTCAACATAGTATCATATAAACAATATTGCAGAGAAAACAAAAAAAGGCTTCAGGAACTCCAATTTCCACACATTCTCTTGTCTCTTCTCTCACTTTGGTTGACTCCTGCACATTTTCAATGCCACCCTACTATTCAGCTAGTTAAATTATTTTCCCATAATTATCAATATATGTAGTCCAAATTGGTTTTTTGAACCAATCCTCCCATCTCCTTCAAAGTTTTGCCTCTACCATAAAGCAACTTTCATTGTAAACTAGAAATGCCACGATTCTCAGAAATTGTCATTCTAAAAACTGTATGTAACGAATGACATTAAAACCTGGCAATCCCAAAACAAAGAGATATACTCATATACACACACAACACAAATGGATAAAACATATTGAGAGGAAGGCTCTTAGTCCCAGCTTGTTGGTCTAGCAAGCAAACAGAAACTTAGCAAACTGGCATTTCTTCATAGACTAATAATTAACTTATATTGGAATAGCAAAATAAAATACTCATTGAAATGAATCCTATAAAATCCATAAGAAAAAAAATCATATAATGCATCAAAATAGGAAACTTAAATCAATACCCAAATTGAGAATTCCATGTACAGTGGATAGAATCATGAAGGTAGATCTAGATTATGTAAATTGTGCTTGCAGGGGCAGATCTAGAACTAAACATTTAGATTATTCTAACTTTTAGGAATGTGTGCTGCATTTTCATGAGCTTAATTTTCCCTTCTTCATGTTGGAGACTTATCATATAGAACTGCATATGAAGGTGTTACCTCCAATTTCAAGGATTTGATTCCCCTTCCCCTAACTCTCTTCGGTTGTGTGTTGTGAAGCTTGTAAAGTGATGAATCTTTTTTACTGGAAAAAAAGGCCATCCTCCCACCTTGGAAACCCTCTCATCCCTCAATCTTCTATATTCCCACCTTCATCCTTCTTCAATTGCTACAGCCAATAAGCTCAACCATTGGACAACCTTGAAGACATGCATACTTATGACTCACAAAAATTACTTCACATTTTATAAGCTTTTCCATTGAAACAAAATCAAAGCTCTAATCCATTAATTAGCAATAACACAAGATACCTGCTTTCCTGCAAGATAAAGACTTGGGTGGGTTTTAAAGTCAAGGTCGTGAGCTTTTGCAAAGTTCATGGGCAATGACGCGGTAAGATTTTGTCAATGACGTTGTTGTCTTGTCGTCGTGCTTTGGAGTAAGTTCTAACCTTTCCACAAAAAATAATAGCTGGAGCAACCACTGCAATGAGCTTGACGCTAATGCCACCGTCATGCTCTGCAAAGCTTTGTCCATCGCCGCACCCTCATTTTCGAAGACAAAGAATGCAAGTATAACATGATTCTGACATAGGATTCAATGTTTTTTTTTCTTTTATTTTTTGAGGCCAATCTAGGATGTTCATTACAAAAAACTTGGCATAAACAATTATGTTTCTGTTAAGGGTCATTCAAAAATTTTCATCTCCTTTTCAACCTGATTAACTGGTAACCGATAATGATTTACAACTATCCATTCAATTTTCAATACATCCAACGACTCATATAACAAGGTCTATCAATGGACCTCAAATAACAAGGTCTATATTAAAACGACCCATCCACCATTGCATTTGCACAATTGCACTCTCTCACTCATTCACACTCTGTAAGCTAATCTTAAAAATGGAACCACCTCCCTCTCTGAAACTAGTAATGCTCCAGGGCCCCCGAGAAGGGGAAATTCTACAATTCCCACCCAGATTCGCCATTCGAATTGGTCGGGTCGCCTGCGACAACACCCTCCCCATCAAGGACGCCGGCATTTCTTCCAAACACCTCTTCATCCTCACCGAATCGGGTAAATGGGTGCTCCGAGATGTCGACTACTCAAACTGCACCCTTTTTCGATAGCAACAAGATCCCTTCTCACACCCCCTTCGATCTCCACGATGGCGCCACCTTCTAGATCGGAGAACTCACATCCATCCAGGTCAACCTCATCCTTCACAAAGACACTAATAACCCTAGGCGCAAACCGAACCGTCGCGGTCGAACTGGGTCCGTCGATGTGGTCGATCCGGGTCCGAAGGGTGAGGGCTCTGATGCTCCGGTTGAGCCTGTAGGGAAACAACAACAGGGTAGGCTCGTGAAAGGTAAAGGTTTGAATGTGGTTGTGAATGGTGGGAACGAATTTGGGTATGTGTGTCAACCAGCGAATAAACGGGTGACCCAAAATTCAAAGAATAAGCAGAGCGTGATTGAGATTTCTGATTCGAGTGGTGGGAATTTGGATGTGGTGGTAGAGAAGGTGGAAGAACCGAAGAAGACCCGGGTGACCCGAAATTCGAAGAATGAGCAAAATGTGGTTGCAATTTCTGATTCGGGTATTGGGAACTTGGATGATCCGAAAGAGAAGGTGGAAGAACCGAAGATTATCCAAGTGACTCGGAATTCGAAGAATAAGCAAAGAGCGATTGGGGATAGTCCTCAAAATTCAAACTTGGAATGTGGAGTGGAGATTGTAGAGGGAAAGAGAAAGAGGGGTAGTAACAGGAGGAGGAAATTGCAGGAAGAGTGTGCTAAAGTTGCTGAATTGGAGGAATCTAAGGTTGATGAGGTAGAGATGAATCATGATGGTGTTGGAGATGTTAGTGGTAAAGATGGAAATGGAGACGGAGATTTTTGCAGTGTGAAAAAAACTTGTGATGATGGGAGAAAAGGTGAAGGTTGTTGTGCACAGGAGGAGAATTTGAATGAAGAAGGGAATTGGCCTGATTTGGAGAAGTTGACTCTTGGTGAGTGGTGTGATTCTTGGAAGTTCACTTGCCAAACCAAATAATTGATGCAGCTGAAGAGATAATTGACTCTATGACACAAAAAGCTGAGAGACTCCGCGAGTACATCATGCAGCAAAAGAATAATGAAAAGGGTAAAATGTTCGTGTAATAACATAATTGACAACATTTTTATGTCTTTGATTTTACATGTTTTTTTTCACTTGTCAGTTTGTAAGTATAACACAAACAATGGTCTTGATAAATTTAACTCCTATTGCAAACATTGTATTATATGCAATAGGTCGGCAACGAATCATTTATTATTTAAACTGGTTAGCTGTTTCAATGGTTTTGGCTATTCTTAGATGAGATTTGAGGAAACTTAAGTGACTGCTACTAAGTAGCTTTTGGTTAGATGAGATTCAATGGTTAGCTGATCGTTTTCATTATGTGGAATTTTATTAAGTAGCTTTTCTAGACCCTCTCTCCAGAGGATGTGTAGATCCCAATTTTCATTATGTATTCATCAGCTATGTATACTATTTTATGAGTAGTACGCAAACTGCATTTATACCTCAGAACTTATACACGCTTTAGTACACCTCTATATGCCATAGCGACATGGACTCAAAATCAAAATTATAGACATGCTGGTCTACTCTCTTTGTCTTTGCATAATTGGGATGCAAGTGATGGCTTGTCTGACACCCTGGAACCTTACATTTTAATTTCTATAAACCTTGGATGAGTTTTACAATGTTTTCTACTGCAAAATTAATTCATTCATTTGTTGTAGACTAAAGGGCGGTGAAGTATGTATTCACATGGCATGACCTAGCAGTGTGGATATAAAACATGGCAGGTGCTATAGTACACCCTGTTGAGTTTAGGTGTACCATACACCTTATAACTTACCTGTTACTGCAGGTTATTTTTTTGCAAGTTTTTTTTTTGGTGGTGGGATAGCAGCAGTGGGCTGGCATGCACCGGGGGGGTAGCATCGGAGGTGACGACTGATATTGGTGGTTACTGGCGGTGGGGTGGCTGTTGGCGATTGTTGGCAGCAGCAGTCATCAGTTGATGGCGAAGGACGGCGGAGAGCGGTGAATATATATATATATATATATATATATATATAGAGGAGGATCAGCTTCATGGCAGGTGTAAGTCTTTTTTGACTACACTCATTTTTAATTAGATCACTTTCATCTAATAGTTACTTTTAATGAAATAATCTCAACCATTAGATGAAAGTGGATCTCATATATATATATATATATATATATAGGGAAGGGATTCACTTAGTACTGTAAGTAAAAAAGACTTACACCCAATCTTACACTCTTTCATTTATTGTGATCTTGTGCTACGATAGAGATAAATAGTATGGCTATGGGATCACGATAAAATAAATAGTATAAGATTAGGTGTAAGTGATCCTCCTATATATATATATATATATATATATATATATATATATATATATATATATATATATATATATATATATATATATATATATATTAATAAGTATCTAGCAGTGTGGATATAAAACATGGCGGTACTATGGTACACTCTGTTGAGTTTGGGTGTACCATACACCTTATAATTTACCATTCTGTAAGTTTTTTTTTTTGCAGGTTTTTTTTTTGTAATTTTTTTTTTTTCAGTGGTAGGATAGTGGCAGTGGGCAACCGGCATGTTGGGGGGGGCATCATTGGAGGTGACGATCGATATTGTGGTTGTTGGCAGCAAGGTGGCTTCCACTGAAGTGCAGCTATTAGCGAGTGTCGACAGCAGTAGTCATCGATCGACAGCGGCTGCTGGTGATGAATATATATATATATATATTAATAAGTATCTAAACTAACAATATTGTTATTAACTAAAACTAACTCCTCAATTGTCTAACTAACTAGATCAATTGCATATGGATTGCTGACATCACACCTACTCCTTAAACACTCGAACCAATCTTTTTTATAAATAACTTTGGTTGATTTAAAAAAAGTCAATGATAATTTAACTAAAACTCCAAAAGTAAGTCTCCTTGGATAGTTTTATAATGGAAGTTTTTTTCGAAAGAAAGCTAAGCCTTGTCATAAATTACAAAGTTAATCAAGTAAAATTTATTCACTATTCCAAATTTAATCTTAAGCGATCTCATATTAGATAAAATCTTTTCTAAATTAAAATATATAATTTTAATTTAATTATAATTTTTCAAAGTTCCTTTTAATTGAATGGAATGTAATCTTAAATTAAAAAATGCTTTGAAATTTCAAAGGATCATGAATGAAATTATAATTTTAAATTTAATTATAATTTAATTATTAAATGTATGATTGATCAACATTTTAAGCATATTAATATTTTTATTAATATAATTAAGAAAAATGGTTTAGCTATATCTAAATCTAAAATCAATCTGTTTCAAACCCAAATCCGGTTTCTTGGTCATAATATTTATCAAGGAACTATCAATCCAATAAATCGAGTTATTAAATTTGCTGATAAATTCTCTAATCAAATTATTGACATAGCTTTAGAATTTCTTGGATGTTTGAAAAAAATATTACTTAATAATCTTATCAAATCTGCATGATAAATCGAAAACCAATCCACCTGGTGGTCGGATAATATGGTATTGTCAAACAGAGAGAAAGAGATAAAGTTTAATGTCTTTTTAAATCTATGAAATTAATAATTTTTAAATGGTATATGTTAAATGAATTTGTCGCAAAAAAGAGCATATCATTGCATTGCATATAAAATTAATTTATAATTATTACGTGAAAAAAGAAATTTTAATTGTTTTATGCATATAAAATTAATTTATAAATTATAATTTTAATTTCGTGACATTTGTAAATCTGCTAAAGACATTTTGCTTAAAGATGTTAAAAATTTAGCTTCAAAACAAATTTTTGCTAGATAGCCATCATCAAATTTTGATAAATAATTGCCAAATGTAACACAAAGAGACTCTGAATAACACCAAAAAAGTAGTAGCAAGAGCCTTGTCCTCATTTATTCAGCATACACCAAACTACCCACTGTTACCACCCAATAGGAACAATATTCACCACAATCAGAAGACAAATTATAAAAAACAGCTCATAGATTGCATTGATAAAACTCAAAAGAATGTTGATAGATAAGTAAAAAAGCATCAAGCATCGGATCATACCTTGAAAAACAAAGTGCGAAAGGATCTGGGTGTGAAGCACAAGGTGAGGCAGACATATTGGTGTCCCAACCAATTCAAAATCAACCCCTTCTCAAAATGAATATTTTGAAAAAGACAACGTCTAAATCCCTAGTAATTTGCATGTTAAAAATTTCCTCGAGGAAAGTGACGGGAAGCTAAAAGAAGAGGACACTGAATCGCAATAGATAATAAGATAAAAGTGGGATTTCTTGCCCACACCACAGCGTTTGTCTTTGCATTTTCTCTGCTTTGGGAAGCAAGCTTTATGGTTAATGTACTTGTGTTTACTGCTCATTGACAATGATTCTTTTGTGGTTACTTTAAAAGGTCAAAATAAAATCATTTATACAAACTGCCGTCAATTGTCTCAACTTCAAGAATGGTGGGGATTTTCACTATGTCAAAAAATTCTTCTGTGTATTGGACCAGTACATCAATTGAAACAAGGATATATTATGACCCTTGGGTGCCATTTCTTGGCCCTATGCAATTTTTCTTGGTTCAAATTGGGTCTTCCAATTGAAATTGAAAGGTAGTTCTCAATTCTAAGAAATTTTGTTTGGTGTCTAAATTAAAATTAAAATTCAAAAATTAAAATTAAAATTTTAATTATGATTCTAACTTTATAAAATTAAAATATATATATATAATATTTAATTATTAATTTAAATTTTAAAAATTATAATTTTAAATATAAAAGTTAAAAATAATATTTTATATTTAGATTTTTATTATCTTAGACAATCATTACATACTTCAACAAGTCCCTTACTTGACGGTGGTAGCAACCTCTAATCACCGCCGCCAGACACTCCTTGGCCATCATGTTGCTGCCATTTTATGTTTTAGAATCCATTATTGCCTTGTAAACGTATTTAGTATTCCTATAACCATCGGAGACGGAATCCACTCTTTCAATACAAACTCTATTATTTATAATAATTTAAACTTCATATTATTTATAAATTTAAACTCGATTATGATTAGATAGTCTTGATAAATTATTCAAATAATAAAATTAAAAATTCAATTTATAATTACAATTCTATACATTATGTAACACCGATATTTCAACATAGTCATGGATCAATATTAAATACGGATCATATTATATATCTTTTGATATTTTTAAATATTTTAATCTTTATATCTTGTAATTATTTTTTCTTTTTAAATCATGTTTACATAAAATTGGAAATTTCATGTCATATCTATGTTTGCATCTATATTTGTGCTTCTTAATCTATACCTCAATTTTTTATTTGTACCAAAGATAAAATTTAACATTGTTAATAAATTCCAAATATGATAGAACTGTAAATTAAGATTTTTTATTTTAAACTATAGTTATAATTCAATAAAATATTTTAGGTTATGTAGAGCATTACTGTTTTCTATATACTATATTTTAATATTATATATTAATAAGTATCTAAATATATATTTTAATGATTTAAGCTAAAGATCAATTGCATATTTGTGAAACACTTAAAACTCGTCAATATTTTATTACTTTGGTTGATAAAAAATATTAATGTAACAACTAAAACTTGAAATGCTTGATAGTTTTATAATGGAAGTTTTTTTTTTTAAAGTAAGTTTGTCTCTAAAGTGAGTAAGTAAATATTTATTCACTTTTAATTTAATCTAAGGATCATTTAGAAAAAATTTGAATTGAAAAATATATTTTTAATTTTAAATAAATCTCAAAATTAAATGCCAGAATAAAAAATTTACTTGTCAAAAAATTAAAATAAAAATTATAATTTTAAATTTAATTATAATTTTAAATTTAAGTATATCTATTAAATGTATGATCTAAAACATTAAAAATTAATAAATTAAAATTAAAAAATTATTTACAATATATTTTAAACTATAATAAATCTTAATTCATAAAGAAATTTTCATGATTTTTTTGAAAAAAATAATTATTATAATAAAATAAATATAAAAATAAGTTTTTTATATAAATATGATTGTCCAAATAAATGTGAAAGAGAGTATAAAGTTTAAATTTTAAATTATGAAATTAATAAACAAAGTATATGTTAACAATCTGAGAAAGCACTTAATTTAGTTATTTTTTGTTATAAAATTAATTTATAAAATTATAATTTGAATTTAAAGCACATTCTAAGTCATAAAAATTAAAATTGAAAATTTAAATGAACCATCAAATGTTATAAATAATTGCCAAATGTAACACAAAGAGACTCTAAAAACACCAAAAAAGAAGTAGCAAGAGCCTTGTCTTACATTTATTCAGCATACACCAAACTACCCACTGTTACCACCCAATAGGAACAATATTCACCACAATCAGAAGACAAATTATATGAAAACAGCTCATAGATTGCATTGATAAAACTAAAAGAATGGTGATAGATAAGTAAAAAAGCATCAACCATCGAATCATACCTTTCAAAACAAGTAGTGCGAAAGGATCTGGGTGTGAGAGAACAAGGTGAGGCAGAGTTGGGATGAAATTTAATAATATTGGACAACGTCTAAATCCCTAGTAATTTGCAAAAAATTTCCCAAGAAAGTGACGGAAAGCTAGGAGGACACTGAATCGCAATAGTAATAGTAAAGTGGGATTTCTTGCCCACACCACAGCGTTTCTCTTTGCATTCCCGTTTTCTGCTTTGGGAAGCAAGCTTTATGGTTAATGCACTTGTGTTTACTGCTCATTGACAATGATTGTTTTGTGGTTACTTTAAAAGGTAAAATTAAAATAAAATCATTTATACGCTGCCGTTTGTCGCAACTTCAACCAAACTTTTTCACTATTTAAAATTCTTCTGTGTATTGACCAGTACATCAATTGACAAAAGATATATTAGCCTTGGGTGCCTGCTTGGCGCATGCAATTTTGTTTGGAATTGGGTCTTCCGATTGAAATTCGGAGGTAGTTCTCAATTCTAATTATTTTGTTTGGTGTCTAAATTAAAATTAAAATTTTAATTATGATTCTAATTTTATAAAATTAAAATATATATATATATAATTATTTAATTATTAATTTAAATTTTAAAAATTATAATTTTAAATATAAAGCACCCCCCCCATTATAAAGACAGTACATAAAAATAATATTTTATATTTATTTTTTATTAAAGTCACTTACATACTTCAACAACCCTTACTTGACGGTGGTAGCAACCTCTAATCACTGCGCCAGCACTCCTTGGCCATGTTGCTGCCAATATGTTTTGGAATCCATTATTGCCGTAAACGTATTCGGTATTCCTATAACCATCGGAGACGGAATCCATCAATACAAGCTCTATTATTTATAATAATTTAAACTTGTATTATTTATAAATTTAACTTGATTATGATTAGATAGTCTTGATAAATTATTCAAATAATAAAATTAAAATTCAATTTATAATTACAATTCTATACATTATGTAACACCGATATTTCAACATAGTCATGTATCAATATTAAAACGTATCATATTATATACTTTGATATTTTTAAATATTTTCATCTTTATATCTTGTAATTATGTTTTAAATTTTTATCATATTTATATATTATCGAATATAATGAAATATCTATGTTTGCATCTATATTTGTGCTTCTTAATCTATACCTCAATTTTTTATTTGTACCAAAGATAAAATTTAAAAATGTTAATAAATTTCAAATATGATAGAACTGTAAATTAAATTTTTTTATTTTAAACTATAGTTCTAATTCAATCATTTTTTAGGTTATGTAGAGCATTACTGTTTTCTACACTATATTTTTAATATTATAGTTAAAGTAAATATATTTTAATGATTTAGAGCAAGAATTTATTTGTGAAACACTTAAGAACTCTTCAATATATTATTACTTTAAGATATAAAATATTTATGTGACACAAATTTATGAAATCATTTAATATTGATTATTCTAGTGATCACACAAACTCTGGAAAAAATAATTTGTTGAAAAAGTTTTTTGGTCATGATAGAACAAATCTCATAAATGCCTATGAAAATACTTGTCAAAGAAAAAAAAACCCTAATGATCACAATTTATGTTCACCAAGTATATCTAAAACTAGTTCTACTAATTAATAGATCAAAATCAAACACATTTACGATAATTTTAAACTCTTAAATCTTAATTCATACTGAGAGGAGTATAAAAAATAAGTGAGAAAAAAATAGATAAAAAAATCAGAGTTGTTTTAACGCATCTATATGCTCCCAGTATACCCTGTATCATCATGCAGAAGCAAGACAACAAAGCAGAACATATCTATCTCCGTGTCATCAAAATATTGAAACACTGCGTTTGAATCAGCACCAAGTCTGCACTTCCTTGAAAATGGTATGTCATGGTTGGCATTGAGTAAGTGCTCCCAGCATGCAAGTTTTTATAGCAAAGCATGGCAGTTTTTGTCTCGGGAGAGGATACCAATCATACAGCTTAAAGTAGGTAGATACATAGTCTTTCAACACTTGATAAGCACTTTTCACCAGAAATGTCTGGCCACTGCCCGTATCTAAGGCAAACCCACCACTTCTATCTGGATTCAACTGGAACAAACAGTGCTGGGTTTATTGGGAGCTGAACCCCTGACAAACTGATTCCTGTGCAAACAACATAATATCTTGGCATGCCTTGAGTCACCAATGGTGTTGTTTTGAAATCTCCACTTATTTAGGCATCAGGGCCAAACCACAAGAGAGCCTGTGCCGCATGTGAGGTGAAACAACAAGAGAAACGAAGGTTGGTTGAAGGTGCCAATTGTCTCAGGAATGACCTTGGCCCTACTCCTAAACCAAACACTCCTGCTATGAAATTGCCACTTCCTAATGGTCCTCCAAACATGATGTTTCGGTTGTCAAACCCACAATCAAAAACCACGCCTTGGAAGCTTACAAAGCCCTCATTGTCAGGAAATGTGAAGTTTTCAGCTGAAAGAATGCCACTGCTAATGGCACCCCCGGAGTACTGTACATTATAAAGACAGTACATACCATTTGGGGAACATATTTTGGCAACACAAACTGGGTGATTACATGATACTGCCTTATAAGTTTTGGACTCATGGTACCTGAAACTGCCATCTGTAAGTGGGAAACACTTCACGCAACCATTACAAGTTGTCTTTCATTGACTTTAAGAACCTTAAATCTTAGTAACTTAATATAATATAATAATTATTTTTAAGTTATATAGTAACAAATTAGAATCTTCAAATGAACATTTTTTAAAATAATAAATTCTTTAACTTATTTTATAAATACATTAGCATCAAGTAATAATTAATTTAATATCATATATTAATTATTGTTAGATCATATGATAACATTAAGTGGTGTAAAACTAGTGTAAAAAAATTAGTGTGATAAATATTTTTCCTCCACGAAATGAAGAAAAACTACTCTGACAAAGAAAGACAAATCATGAGTTATTATTAAAATCATATTATATTGACATTTATATTAACTTTTCATTATCATTATTATTGCAGTTTAAATAGATGAATTTAATGGTGGAAGAAGCTTATGTAAGAAGCTCATTTTCAAGGGAAAAAAAAAAAGAAAAAAAAAAGTGATGTGTATCTTACACATATAGGAAAATCAGAATAAAATTGTGTAAAAAATGAGATAGAACCAAATATAATTAAAAGGTAAAATTATGTGAATATAAAGTGATATGAATAAAAATATGTATTTAGAATTAATAAAAAAAAAAAACCTCTAGATGATACTTGACATGGGACCGGCACACAGAAATTCTTTATTTTTTGGTAATAAAAATCTTGTTTTATATAAATATTGGATTATATTAGATTTCTTTCCCTCCACCTTCTCGATATTCAACCTACATTGTAGTGGTATAATTGGGTGATTTAGTTTGATTTTTGGAAAAAAAAAAATCTGAACTAATTAAAGTCAATTGGTTTAGTTTTCGTATTTTTTGATAGTCAAATCTAAATCAAATTGAACTAAACATCTATGGATTGATTTGGTTCGGGTGATTGAGTTTGTCATTTTTTTTACATAAAAATAAATTAAATAATTACCTTTTATAACAACAAAAAAAATATTCTTAGTTCGGTTGCAGTTACGGTTAGCACTAGAGTTCAAAACTTCAAGTATTCTTAATTCGGTTCTCTATATGACATGCAAAAAGCTAACTCAAATCATCTCTATCCTCTCCTTATATATCCTCAATTCTATTAATAAAATATTATTAATTATTAATACAAAAAATTATTAATTAAGGGACACATTTAATTTTTTTCTTAAGTAACCGTATTTTATTAGGAAATCATGGTTGAGAACAGTGAGAGAACACATAAGCAGTGGCACTCACAAGATATTTCCAGACTCGGTAAGGGCCTGAGTGGTAGAGCGGTGACACCGTGATGATGAAGGCCTAAGCGGAGCAAATCTGCGGTGAGTTGTGACACCGTGAGCTTGTGACTGAGGGGTTTTCTCAGGCCAAACTACCATCTTTAATCCTCTATCACTATCTAACCACACTGAAGAACAACGACTTCAAAAATCGTGTCATCTTCGATCCTCCATCTTTGTTCTTGCTACGCTCTTCCTTTGGTGCGTATTGTGCGAGACTTGAGCCTATGATTGCAGATCGTGCGACTATGTGAGTGACTAAGCAGTGGCTACTATGCTAGTGGTGATGACTGTGCAAGCGATGAGCTCTCCCCCGTGAATCTGCGATTCCAACCTCAACACCTCAGCGTCTCATCCTGCGACCATCAAGGTGGGGGTAGGTGGGGGTGGTGGTTCTCATGGGCTATGGGTCATGGTGGCTAGAGGCTTCTTCTTGAAGGTCTTTGGTTGTGGGTCATGATGGCTAGAGTCTCTAGTTAACTATGGTGGCTTGTTCGTGATGGCTGCAAGAGAATAGGGGTATAAATTGGTGAACTTACTAAAACTTACTTGTGAAGCATTGAACAAATGTTATTATATATATATATATATATATATATATATATATATATATATATATATATATATATATATAGTTTAATTTGGTTCGGTTCTCTAATTTGAAATTTCAAATCCAAAAGCTGAACTAATTAAGTTTTATTTGGTTTAGATTTTACCAAACCAATCAATATACCCGAACTAAACCAAACCAATCTAATTGGTTCAGTTTCAGTTGGTCGGATTGGTTGAGTTATCGAACCAATTTATACCCCTACTACATTGATAGCACGTAATTGTCATGAATGAATATTTACGTATTGAATTTGTGTATTTTTTAGTTTTATTTCTCATGGTATCTCTACTCGATAAGTATAAATAGAGATTTTTCTTAATGATGTTATTTTAATATATATAAATTTTATAATCAAACTTAAGACCACATATTAAGATACTTAATTCTTTTCATTCAGACTAACACATGTTAATTATCTAAATTGAGCCCAATTTTAAGCTACAAAGGCTTACATATATATAAAGTCCAATTAATTTTGTTTTTAGTTTCTCAAAGTATCCTCCACTCGATAAGTGAAAGATTAATATCACAAAGTATTGTTAAGTGTTTAAGTGAATATCCCTTCTAATTATGTTATTTTCATACATATAAATATATAATAAGAGTAAAAAATGCTCCAAAAAATAAAAAATAAGCATATTTATTTGACAATAATATTCTTTCTACAATTACTGATTTATTTATTTTACTAAAAGCTCTCTCTTGTACTATCATAAAAAGGCCATTGCAGCAATATGTAATATGTAATTCAATCAGTATAGCTTATATTACTAAATTTGAAATAATGGAGAGAGAGCAATTAGAATATTAATGTAGCCTAGTAATTGAAGATGAATTTTCTAATTAAAGATGATGAACCAACTTTGATATTAATTGATTATTTGATATTTGAATTAATTATACAATTTAAATTGTAGTAACACACATTAACATTTGTTGTATTTTTTAAAATGATTCCAGTCATTTATAAGTATATTTAAATTGATTCTGTAATTTTAAATTGGTTTAGATTCGTTTTTTATTACTATTTTACTGATGTACGTATTAATTGCACGTATAAATGACCTGATCCTATTGCATTTTAAACCTGATCATATTATACTGATATTTAAAATTGATTTTTAATTACCATTATTGTATTTTAAATATATGAGTTTAATTGTGGAAGAAGCTTATGAAAGAAGCTAATTTGGGAGGAATAAAAATGAATCTCAAGGCAACATGTGGCATGAAATCAACATGCAGAAATCCTGTTTTATGTAATAGCAATAGATTATACTGTATCATAAAAAGGCAATTGCAACAGTATGTAATTCAATCAGTATAGCATATTAATAATTAATAAATTTGAACTAAGAGAGAGAGAGAGAGTAATTAGAATACTAGTGTAGCCTAGTAATCGAAAATGATAAATTTTCCAATTCAAGACGATGAACCAACTTTGATATTAGTTGATTATTTGATATTTGAATTAGTTATACAATTTAAATTGATTGCATTTAGTAACACATTGATATTAGTTGCAATTTATTGTACTTTCAATTGGTTCCAGTCATTTATAAGCATATTTAAATTGATTCTGTAATTTTAAATTGGCTTAAATTCGTTCTTTATTATTATTTTACTATTGTACGTATTAATTGCACGTAAAATGCGCTAACCTTTTTTTTTTTTATAACTTATTGCATTCTAAACTGATCATATTATACTCATATTTAAATTGATTTTTAATTGTCATTGTTGCATTTTAAACTGATGAGTTTAATAGTGGAAGAAGTTTATGAAAGAAACTAATTTTGGAGAGATAAAAATGAACATCAAGGCTAACACCAAAAAATAACACAAAAACAAAATTTGAATATCAAGGCAATACATGTGGCATGAGATCACCCACATGCAGAAATCTTGCTTTTTGTAATAGTATTATATTATTTGAGTTTTATTATATATTTTTTAAAATCATTTATATATTTAATGAAGAAGACATTAAATAAAAAATAAATATATTTAATGTCTTAAAATATAAAAAAAATAATATTTTTTATTTAGTAACTAGGAGTCTTGATTATACAAGAGTTTTTCTTAGTTAGAAGAATTTAAAATTATTCTTTATGATAGAGTTTTGATGCTATTCTTATAAAATTTTCTTCCAATAAACACCATAATACTTAGTGAAAAAATATTAAATAAAAAGTTAAATATATTTAATTCTTGAAAATATAAAAGCATTCAATATTCAATACTAGTTTAGGAATACAAAATTCACTAATATTTATTTTTTAAGTAATTAAAAATATTTAATATAAGGTATTATATGTTATTAACCAGTGCCCTTACGACACTCGAACCAATCTTTTTTATAAATAACTTTGGTCGATTTAAAAAAGTCAACTAATCTAACGACTAAAACTTGAAATGCTTGATAGTTTTATAGTGGAAATTAATTTTTTTGGTAGTAAGTTTATCTCTAAAGTAAGTCAATATTTATTCACTTTCAATTTAATCTAAAGTGCATTAGAACTTTAATTTACTAAAATTTAATGATAAATATACATTTACTTAGTCACTTTAGAGATAAACTCACTTTGTTGAAGATAATGACATATCTAAAGATGAACAAAGATGAGAGAAACTGAGTAAGATAAAGTAAAGAAAATATAGAGAAAGTGATTGAATGAAGAAAATCAGAATCAGATTCATATGAGTTATTACAGAGAGATTGAAATATATAGTATCTTCAGAAACGTATTACATCTAACTACTTCAGTTACCAACTAACTACTTTAGTTACATTCAGTTACTGACTAATAACACATAACTAATATTAGTTAGTATAATTGATTACTAACATGCCCCCTTAATCCAAACTCCGTCTTGAGAAGTTTGTAGCAGTTAACATATTAGTAACAGATAACTTGTTCTTGAGAGAAATGAACCTTGTTGAAGACAACGATTTGGTAAGCACATCTTCAAGCTAGTCATCAAAGGGAATATGCTAATTTAACACTTCCTTTTACAAGACTTTGTCTCTCACAAAAAACAAATCCAGTTCCATGTGTTTTGTTCTATTGTGAAGAATTGGATTATGATCTAACAAAACTGTGTTCATGTTGTCACAGTAGATGATAGGTTTGCTAACCTGAATTTGTAGCTTCGTCAATAAAGACTGGATCCAAAATAATTCAGTAACAGTGCAAGCCAAGCTTCTATACTCAGATTCAGTACTAGATGGCCACTACATGTTGTTTCTTTGACCACTATGAAACCAAATTTCCTCCAAGAAAAATACGGGCACCAGAAGTGGACCTTCTGTCATCAGGGTCACTGCCCCAATCAACATCACAGAATCCTTGAAGAGCTAAGTGAGCAGATTTCTGCAAGTGAAGACCATGACTCAGAGTACCATTAAGATATCTTAGGATACACTTTAAAAATTTCCAATGGCTGTCTAATGGCTGCTACATGAACTGGCAAGCTTTGTTGACTGAGTAAGATAGTTCTGGTCTAGTAATGGTGGTGTATTAGAGTGCACCAACAACAGACCTGTATAATACAGGGTCTGAAAAGAAGTCGTGTCCATGCTTGGACAATTTTGTACCAGTAGTGATTGGAGTAATAACTTCCTTGGCTTTTATCATGTTAGCTCGAGCAAGCAAATCTTTGATATACTTTGACTGGCTGAGATGAAGACTTCCATCAGGTAAGGTGTGAACTTCAATTCCCAAAAAATAGTGAAGATTGTCAAGATCTTTTAGAGCAAATTTATCATTGAGATCAAGGACTAAATAAGATATAAAATAGCAGAAGAGCCTGTGAGAATGATGTCATCTACATAGACTAAAACATAGGTGCAACTATCAGTGGTTTTTCTGATAAACAAGGAAGGATCACACTTGCTGGATACAAAACCAAACTGATACAGAGTATGTGCAAGCTTTTCAAACCAAGCTCTTGGGGCTTGATTGAGACCATGGAGTGCTTTGTCCAATTTACAAACTAAGGAGCTGTCTGGGGAAACAAAACTAAAGGGTTGAGTCATATAGACTTCATCATGAAGTTGGTCATTAAGAAATGCATTGTTGACATCTAGTTGTGTAAGAGACCAATTGTGTTGCAAGGCTAAAGTTAAGATAATTCTGATTGTGGTTGGTTTAACCACTGGAAAGAATGTTTCAGTGTAGTCAAAACCATTCTCTTGATGAAACCTCTTTACTACAAGCCTTGCTTTATATTTTTAAATAGATCCATCAGGATTTTCTTTGATTCTGAAAACCCACTTACAACCTATAGGCCTTCTATTAGGTGGAAGAGACACAAAATGCCATGTTTTATTGGCTATTAATGCATTATATTCAGTGTGCATGGCATCAGTCCAATGAGATAAGGTGAAAGCATCCTCAGCAGAGGTGGGAAAAGTATGAGCTAAATAGAGTTTTGGCTTGAAAATACCAAATTTGGCTCGAGTAGTCATGGGATGGACATTATTAGTTTGAGAAAAAATAGGAACAACAGTAGAGGAAAACTCAACTAGAACAGAAACTAGATGCACATAAGATATTGACTGAATAAGAGGTATATGAGAATCTGGTATATGAGACATTGACCGTGGAGGGAATGCAAAATGGTATAACAGAACCTAAAAGCACATGAGTACTAGATGATGTAGCAGAATCAGAATGAACTATATTAGTAGCAGTATTAGAGGGTGAAAGTAATGGAGAGAATAAAGAGGAAATTGAAGATGAATGAGAGGGAAGAGAAGGTAGAGAAATGAGAATAAGTGGAGTTGCTGAAACAGGAACAGTAGTAACAGAAGAAGAGATAGGTGAGGTAATATTTTTCAGTTGCTGAAAAGGAAAATATAGTTCATTAAAGTTAACATCCTTTGAGATATAAATTTTGTTAGTTTCAAAATGAAAACATTTATACCCTCTGTGAGAAAAGCTATATCTAATAAAAATGTAGTCTAGACTTCGAAACTACAGTTTAGTGGAGTTATATTGCCTGGGATTTGGATAGCAAGCACACCCAAAAGTTCTGAGGAATGAGTAATCTGGACTTTTGTGATAGAGAGTTGTGTATGGAACTTGACCAGTTAAGGAAAAAGTAGGCAACATATTGATTAAGAACATTATTGTTTAGAAAGCATGATCCCAAAAAGAAAGAGGTAAAGAAGCATGAGCTAAGAGAGTTAGTCCAAGTTTAGTGATTTGTCTATGTTTTCTCTCAATAACACCATTTTGATGATGAGTGTATGGACAAATCAATCTATGTGATATGCTTGAAGAGTTAAGATAAGAAAACATTGGTCTAAACTCCCTTACCCTAATCACTTTGTACAACTTTGATTTTAGAATTGAACTGAAGTTCAATTATCTGTTTAAAGGTTTTAAACATAGAGAGAGTATCAGATTTGGATTTGAGGAGATAGAACCAAGTGAAGCAAGTATGAGCATCAATAATACTAAGATAGTACCTGTGAACAGAAGAGGATGCAACTAGTGCAGGTCCCCATAAATCCGGAAATAATAATTCAAAAGGATTATTATAGATAGTATTGGACTTATGAGATTGTTGATGATGGCTTTTCCCAAGACAGCAGGCAGTGCAAAAATCAGAAAGTGTTTTATGAGGAATTAAAATGGCACATGACTTTAAGATTTGATTAACAACTTGAGCATTGAGATGTCCTAACCTATTGTGCCAAATAAAAAAAGATGAACAAGAAGTAACAGGAAAATTAACAAAAGATGAGCCAATAGCAGCAGAAGATGCAATTTTATTACTTGGAGAAGTTGAATTACAGAATATAGTGTTACAATGCACTTTATTATCAAAGGAACAACAAGCAGCATGAGGTAAATTTGATTTACAAGTTTCTGTAACAGGAAAGGGAATACATGAAAAAGATGAACTAGAATTACAACAAAGTACATTTTGTGGTGAACAAGAAGGAAAGAAACTTGAAGCAGAAGAACAATATGAGCTTGATTGAGATGAAAGTTGTGGCAACTGTTGAGTTGCATTGCCTAGATGTTGAGGAAGAAAATGAAAGAATTTGTACAATCCATCAGAACCAACAGAACCACGAAAAAGAATCTCATGATTGTCCTGAGATTTAATATAGCAACGATTAGCATGAAACTCAAAGTAGACATAATTTTCTCTAGCAAATTGACTGACATTAATCAAGTTTTTAGTGATAGCATGAACATGTAATAAATTAGACAAATTAAAGGTAACAGAAGAATTGAAAGGAGATTTTACTAAAGAATGACCAATGCTAGCAATTGTCAAACCTGAACCATTGCCTAGGTGAATTTGCTTAGAACCAGCATAAGGAGTCTAATGTAAATTGGATGTATCACCACTAACATGTGTGGAAGCACCTGAATCTGGATACCAAGCAATATCATGAATTGTAGAGGGTGTAGTTAACATGACATTTATAGAAGTAGGAGATTTGGAGGATGAAAAAGTATTTGGATAAAACTGAGGGGAACTGTGAAGATTTGATTGAAAATTGGAAGATGGAGGTTGATAATTAAATTGTGAAGACTGAAAATGAGATGGCTGAGGAGATTGAGAATGAGTTGGCTGAGGAGACTGAAAATAAGGTGGCTGAGGTAAAACAAAATGTTGAGCCTGAGGAAACCTTGGAGCTTGTGAATAGAAATTCTGATGGTATTGAAAATCAGAAGGGAAAGATGATGATAAATGAGGTTGAAAATGTGGATCAAACATGTGCTAGCAAGTTAGTGAAGTATGGCTAGATTTGTGACACAACTGATAAGAGAGAATGGATTGACCTCTGCCACGACCACCTCTATCTCGAAATCTTGCACCAAATCTAGCTCCTTGATCTGAAGATCGACCTCTAAAGTTAGTGAAGTTTACTAAATGATAATCATTCTTGAAATCATAAAGGTGAGAAAACATAGAAGAATGAGATGGATCTTGTGGCTGATTACAAAGATGTGGCATATTCAATCCCAATCCTGAAGCAGACTTTGCAAGTGAAGTAACATTAATAGAGTGAAAAACAGTAGTAGACTGAGAGTTCACATTTTTCTCAATTCTGGTTTCTTGAAGTAATGGTAACGATTCAACATCAGCAATAGTATAAGGTTCCAATCTTGAATTAACCAGAGTCACAAACATATCATACTCATCAGGAAGACCTTCTAATATGATCTCGATATGTTCTTGTGCACTAATTGAGTGACCAATCAAAACTAAAGAATCAATAAGAGCTTTGATTCGAAGGAGATACTCACTGATGGATCTGGATCCTTTCTTGATTGTTCGAAGTTCAGATTTGAACTGACGAATTTTTGCTTTGGTTTGAGAAGCAAAGTGAGATTCAATTTGATGCTAGACTTGCCAGGAGAAATCACAACCAACAACTTGGGTGAGCATACCTTCAGAAAGTGAGGAAAGAAGTCATGAGAGTAGCAGTTGATCTTGCTGCTCCCAGATAAAAAACTCAGAGGACACCTTATTCTGAGCAAAATCTTCACGAGATCAAAATCTTGGAGGAACATATTCAGCACCTTCGATATATTGAATAAGATTGTGACCTTTGATTGTAGCAAGAATTTGCTGCTTCCATAGGAGATGATTTTTATCATCTAGCTTGATTGTAATCGTGTGATTGAACGAAACTAGAGATCGAGCTGTTGAAATTTCAGAACTATTTGCAGGATCATCAGCTCTTGATACCATGTTGAAGATAATGATAGATCTAAAGATGAACAAAGATGAGAGAAACTGAGTAAAATAAAGTAAAGAAAATATAAAGAAAGTGATTGAATGAAGAAAATCAGAATCAGATTCATATGAGTTATTACAGAGAGATTGATATATATAGTATCTTCAAAAACATATTACATCTAACTACTTCAATTACCAACTAACTACTTTAGTTACATTCAGTTACTGACTAATTAACACATAACTAATATCAGTTAGTATAACTGATCACTAACGCACTTTAAAGAAACCTTAATCTTTTATAACAAAGCCCTTTAGTCTAATGATTTATAATGATTCAAGTAGTTTAACTGAGGAAATAGAATTTATTTTTTTAACACCACTAGATGTACTTACATTTTTTTAGTGTGAAATTAATTTTCGTTTGTTTCACTCTTATTATATAAGATGCTTTTAGTAAATTGAACTAAAAGAATTTGACTTTTTGTCATAATATATTATTAACTGTGTTGAATTTTATGTAAAATAAAATAAAAATTATATATATTTTTAATAATTTTACTTAATTTTAATTAGAATAGTTAGAATAGTAGCATGTGTTGGTAGTGTTTATTTTTTGAGAAAAAACTTCTTTTCCAAATTTTTTTTAAGATGCCTTTGATTATAAATTGTTTTGAATACAAAATAAGTTAATTCAAACACACATTAAATAAAATATATAAATAAATACCAAAAAAATTATCAATTCAAATAATTAAAACTAAAATTAAATTTAATATACTCAAATCCAACAAATTTAAGTGAATTTTTTAATACACAAAAATTAAAAAGATTTCAAAATCAATTCAATTCTTATTTTAAAATTAAACAAAATATTTTATTTATAAATTAAACCCACTCTTAAAATTAGTGATTCTAAACACACTCTTTATTTTTTGGTAGATTATTTTCTCAAACTTTTAGCCATATTGGATGCATGAGCGAAAATGGAAGAAAAGAAAATGAGAGAAGAGAAAATAAAAAAATATGAAAGTGAATAAAAAAAGAATATATAATGATATAAAATAACATATATAATCTTATTTTATATGTGATGAGATATAAATGCCTTTTTTCATTTTATATATACAAATACACTTCTCATAAATTTATAAATATAAATTTTAAAAAAGTTAAGTTATTGAATTTTATTAAAATTTGATTTTAGATTATTTTTAATTAAAAATTTCTGATTTTTTTTATAATGTTTTAAACATATATATAAATCTTAATTAAAAAAAAAGTAATCCCTCATTCCCTTAGCCCTCCCCAACTTCCTTTCACTAACACCCATCCCCACCCCATTCCTCGACCCCCGTCCCTAACCTAATTACCACCTACGTGATTTCCCCACCCTATCACCCATCACTATCCCATCTTAACAGTTAACACCATCATTCCCCTTGACCTTCCCCCTCCCCCTGTTCCAATTTGAGTTTCTGGGTTGAAGTAGTTTTGAGGGCTCAAGTTTGTGGTATTACTATTGTGAGTTTGTGTCATAACTCATAACTATTGAGCTATGCGTCTTGTTACACATGAAAATTAATAAGAATTTGTGGATTGGTACATTAAGAATTTGTGGATTGGTACATTTTTCTAGTTTTTGGAAAAAAATTGGAAAAAAGAAAAGAAAAATAACTCAATTTATGAAAAGGTAGTGGTTGGCTCAATTTCGTGGTACATTGGGTAGTGGTTTGCTGGGAGAGAAAAACCCACTTCCTTTGTTCGGAGAAGAAAACGCATATGTAGCTGCTGGATGAGTTGGGTGGTATTTGCTCACCAAAGTATAGGTTAAGTTTGGCTAGGTTGAAGAAATTTTTTTATTTAACTCGACTTACCCGACCCATTAAAAAATGTGTTAAGTTGAATTAATGGCTCGATATATATATTTTTTTTAAAAATTGCATCAGTATTAATAGTAAGAGCAAGCATCAACTGAGGCAAACCCCATGTATTTGAATCTATGTTGCAATCAGTGTGCATAAAACAATTTAATAAGAATTGGGTAAGTGTATGCCGCATCCATTATTGCAATGGTATGCACGTGCACAACAGTAGACTATATGATTCTAGTGAGAATCAAAGTGTCAAACGCAGTTTTGTAGAAAATTTGAGCTGTTTATGTTGTTATGGACTAAACAACACCATCAGATGGAATCAGGCTCAAACATATAACTAGTCTTGAATATATTGTTCTGAATTCATGGGAAGGATTAAAGTAAATATTCTATCGATATTATTACAATTTCAATATTTTTATCATAAATAATGTATATATTTCTTTTCACACTTCATCTAATGTTATTTATTATACATATTTTTTTATCATTTTTTTACTTAATCACACATTTTTAAAAAGAATATGTACAATATCTATATCTCTAAAAGAAGTATAGTACCATCATTTTTCATATTATTAATAGATGATTATCAAAGGAGCCCTCAGTCTATCAGAGTGTGTAATGTGGAGCTGACAGTGTCAAACAACCTTTTTATTATAAAAGTCTATCGAAACCTAAAGATGAAAATTTACCACTATTGGGGGTAAAATCATAAATTCTAATTCAACGAATAAGGGTTTTGACAGTCGGAGGATAGCATTGATATATTCGACGAAGAGATTTTCAATAATTGAGTGATGACATTAAAGAAATTTTTTGAAGTGTTGGATCAACGCAAGTGGTTTTTGTCGAAAAGATTTCATAACTACTATCAGTATTTGTCAAAAGTAAAGTTACCAATTTTAAATTCGACAGCTAAATGATGATATCTAGTGGCTAGTGTAAATGTTAAATGGTCAATAATTGGTTATTGTAAAAAATTAAGTAAGATATTAGTGAGAACGTGACATAACTGCCATGTACGTGGTCAGTTTTTAGGAGTCAGTTATTTTTTATATTTTTGTCTATAAATACTAGTATTTACAATGTACAAATGGTGGTTTTATTGGATATACAATCCTGACATCTCACTCAAGCAGATTAACGGGTTTGATTTCAAGTATGACTTCCATTTTTAATTCCAATCATTTACATTAATACAATGTCTTTTTAAATTCTTTATTTTCAAGCCTTGTCCTTTAAATTTCTTTATCTTCTCTGCACCTTTACTTTCTGCACCTTTATGTTTTCTGTATTTAAATTTTCTGCACTTTAAACTTTCTATATTTTACATTTCTTGCATTTTAACTTTCTGCACCTTTATTTTCTGCATTTTAATCTTCAGCACTATTACATTTCATGCACTCTTACCTTCTTTGCACTTTACATTTTCTGCACGTTATTCATTAATTTCCTAAAAGTTTTTTTTTCAAACGAGATTACCACATAACTCTGAACCCACATTCGACTGATAAAATATATTTGTTTGTTAGAATTTGTCCTATCCAAATTTACCCATAAACAAATTGGCACGCCTGGTGGAACGAGTTCAGAGTAACTCGTAGTGTCACGAACCTCTTTGCAAAAAAGATGATTTTATGCGTTTAAGAAGTGGAAAGATAATTTATTTTTGCCTTTATCAAAATACGCAAATTATGAGTAACGCAAATAATCAGGCATCGAATGCACTTTCAATTGATGTTAGTGTGCCACCTTCGACAGCCGTTGCTGCGTCACTTTTAACCGTTGTTAGTACGAGTCCTGTGGTTGATATAATAGCAATTGGTACTCTCAAGAGTAACCCAGTGCTAGAACAAGTAGTGCCTGGAGTGACTCATTCATCACCAAATCAACTAAATAATCAAAGTGTAATGAACTCAAATTAAAGGTTGGCACCGCAATATGGTTTACCACCAAATTATGTTCATCCTGTGCTGGCAAAAATGGGACTTGGCAGTACTTTGGCCAACACTATAGGCCAAACAGCGGTCTCACAAGGCCAACACTATAGGCCAAACAGCGGTCTCACAAGGCCAACAACAAATAAGTTCGGCTTTAGTAAGTTTTAATGACCAAGGAACAGGAGTTGAAGTTCAAGTAATCCAACTCATTTTCGACAGGAGAGATTGAATTTAGGACCTGTATTCCTAAATATGTCGAGAGATATTCCTCAGAATATGACTGGGTCAACTATGAATTCTTTGGCCAGCTTTCGACAATAAATGGATGAAAGCAACCATGAATTGATGCATATGTTCATTCAACAAATGGGTGTTGTGATTACACCAATCATGGAAAACACAAATAATTCTTGCAGTGCATTGGCTCAACAAATGGCAAGGCTAAATCAAGCCTTTGGAATAGAAGGGTTGGTCAATGATCATGTTCAAAGAACACAACTTGGAGCAAATACAGGAGTAGCTATACACCAAGCGAACGTGGGACAAGACCATCAAAATCCTGGTCAACTTAGACAAAATGATCAACTGTGCTTGGAATATGGTAATGTCCATGTGCTTTGTCGAGATGATGAGGATCAAATGGCTAGGAATGATGCAGCCATGAGATTGCTTCAACGAAATCTTGGAGGGCACCAAATGGTTGAGCTAAATGTTAATCAAGTAGTAGAACAAGTGCTGAATAGGTTTGCATTCAATGTTAGATATGCCAACTAACCTTATTTTTTTTCAGCGTTTCCTAAGTGGGTACAACAAGCATAATTGCCTAGAGGAATTAAAATTCCTAAACTTTCAAAGTTTGCTAGTGAAAGTGGAGAATCGACCGTCGAACATATCGCACGGTATACAATAGAAATGGGGGAATTGCCCACTGTTGAAGGCCTTAAAATTAGATTTTTTCCAAGTTCCCTTACTAAAAATGCATTCTCTTGGTTTTCGATGTTGAGACCAAATTCGATATATTCTTGAACTTAATTAAAAAGAAGTTTCCATGATCAATTCTTTAGGGGAGATTTGAAAGTTGGACTTACAGATCTATTCAATATTAAGGATATGTACAATGAAATAGTAGATGATTATTTATCTAGGTTTCGACAAATGAGGAGTAGATGTTTTACTCTCATACCTGAGGTAGAAATAGTGAAAATTGTTGTAGAAGGTTTAAACTATTACATAAGGAAAAAAATTAGTGAACCAACATTTAGTTGATCTTGCCCAACTAGGTGAGAAAGTTAGGCAAATAGAACAATTGAAAACTGAAAAGGTTGAAAAATAAAAAAGATTCCTTAAAAGAGAAAAGGTAGCATTCGTCGGATTAGGTGAATCTGACAATGAAACTGAAGATAGCAATGACGAATTTGAAGTTAACATTGCTGAACTTCAGAATGCTCCTTCTTATATTTGTCAGGCTTTACAACCTACAAGAAATAAGGAAAAAATGAATTATGTCAATAGAAAAACATATACATTCGACGTAACAAAAATCAATAAAATCTTTGATTTATTGTTAAAAGAGATAAATAGATTAAACTGTCGGAAGGTCTAAGTTATTGAGACCTAATGAGATAAAAGACCAAAAATATTATAAGTTTCATAACAATTTCGGTCATGTTACTAACGAATGTATTCGTTTCAGAGATTTAATTCAGAAGGCACTAATGGATGGGCATTTGAAGCTTGCTGACAAGCCTAAGGCGGATATGAAAGTTGATACAGATCCATTTCAGGCCGGAATCTCATACGTCGATCAACAGGTTCATTTAAATGTTGGAATGATCAACATAAGGAATTTACAGGGATTCGACATTAACATGGAAGATGCATTGGACGTTTATCCCAAACTAGAAGAATCTCTTAAAAATTTCCTTGAAAGGAAGAAAGAAAAATGCAAGGTAAGGTTGTGTCCAAGGTGCAATGCAGTGTATGATAAATTTGCTGCAAAGGAAGCTGCTGAGGAACAATAGGGTCATTCACAAGGTGAAAAGAAGTTTTTCAACAAGAAAGTTAGAAAAGCACAACAGTCCTTCAATACTCCAAAGCCAGTTTATACTCTAAAGCCTAAACCAGTCTATATGCCTAAGTCTAATATGAATGGGTGGTTAATTGAGTCATCTGGTGGATCTATAGGGAGCAATGTATTTTCTAAGAGTTGTGTCGGACCAGCGAGGACCAAAGTACCACCTGCCAATGTTATTGTGGGCAGATAGGTTAAAAATTCTGCAATGGTAAGTTACACGTATTTTCGATGAAACGTGGCTGCTAGGAGAAATAGATTTCAAAAGGATCGACCATTCTGGAATGAAGATTACAAACATGGTAGAATCAACCAAGATGAAGTTTTAATTGGCCAGGATGTAGTAGGGCCATCAAAGTCTTTACCAATGTCAAAGAGTCGAAAAAAAAGGTTGCAAAGGTTGAGACTGGCTCAGAAGAGAAGAAATTTAGCTGAAGGTTTGGTTATTAAAGAATAACCCACAGAAATGGGATGTTTGGTAGTCGAGGTTAAGTCAACACCAGATGAAAATAAAGATGACAAGAAATTGAGAAGTATTGTCAGAAAAGAACATGCAGATACAAGGGGGGCAATCCCAGTTGAGCCGACAACAAGTGAAGTTAGACGACTGGACGGAAATAATAATTTCTGACAAGAAAAATTTGTAGAGATAAAGAAAGGGAAACAGGTTCAAGGGCCTACTCCAAACAAAATTGGAAGAAAATGGTTGATTGGACTTGTAGCAGCAGAAAAAGAAGTAAAGAAAAATAATCTAGCAACTAAGGAAAACAAGGACATGGCTAGGTTGAAAGTTGAGAAAATAATAAGGAGAATAGTTGAGAACAAAAGCAGTAGTGATGATGAAGATTGGTCGAAGGAGGAAATCTTGAAAGTTCGGAAAGATCCTGACCAAGATGTCAAATGGAGAAAGAAAATGCTCGACGTGATCAAGGGGAAAAGAAATTTGGCAAAGTCTGATTGCCAAATTGTAGATATGAATTTGACAGTTGATGAAGTTATTGAAGCCGTGACTGATCCAGATGATCTTTTAAGCTTTGGTGATAATGAACAATTCGACATGGATTTCAATCTGGACAAGGATCTGGATGACATCATAATGACTATGGATGGTAGTTTACCGTTGGAAGAATACCTCAAGCTTTGTGGATACAAAAGTCATGAAGAGTCAGATGAGGAAGAATTCTTGAAGACGATGAATGTGAACTTGATTTCAGTTATACCTACTGAATTTGAAGGGTATCACGAAATTGAATATATAGGAGAGAATGAAGAAGATCTGGATGACCTCAGTGATCATTGGCTTTTTGGTCAAGATAATATGTTAACCGTGTTCGACAGTACAACATATTTCGAAAAGCCAACAGAAGAACAGAAGACTCATCTCCGCCCATTACATATCAAGACTTTGTTAGAAGGCAAGCCGACAAATAGAGTCTTGATAGATGGAAGAGCAGCTATCAATCTGATCCCAAGGGTAATGTTAAGGAAACTTTGGAAGAATGAGTCTGATTTAACGGCAACTAACATGATTGTTTTTGATTTCAGTGGTGTGAACACTCAATTTTGTCTAGATCCTTACAACTTTTATTTTTTGAAATAAAAATAAAAATAAAATAAAAAAATAAATAAAAAGTTTTTTTATTACGCTTAATTCTTTAATTCCTGATCCAGATCAGGTATAGCCCAATAAAAGGCTTGCATTAGACGGCCAAACATTTAAGCCAAAAAGAAAAGACAAAATCGTGCAAGCTAAACACAAAGCCAAAATCGTAGCAGCAAGTGGCCAAAAGCCAAAAAGAAAAAGACAAAAAAAAAAGCATGCAAGCAAGGCCAAGAACAAGAAGACAAAATAAGCTTTCTTGGTGATAGCAGAAGAAAGGAAAAAGAGTGATGCTGGAGATTTTCAAAATTGAAGCACCAAAAGAGGATGGATTTATTGCCAAGCTGTTCTGCACAATGCTCAAAATCCTGCATCACGCTAATGTTGCAGTGTCATGGGATAGCAATGGGAAGAGAAAAGAGAATGGAGTAGCACATTGGGGAAGAGGAGGGGACCTAGAGCAAAGAAACTAAACAAGAAAGAGGAAATCAGAAATGGACCTAACATATTAAGTTCCTGTAACATGGTCAACATGAAAAGACTCTTCAACCCCAATCTTCTCTATAAACACAGAGGCTGAAGCACCAAAAGAGGGTTTTTTTTAGATCGGAAAGGCAGATAACAGAGGGAGGGACGAGGTGTTCTTCTCATCAAGATTCCAAAAAATCCAAAATCCATTTTTCTTTCCCCACTAACAGATTTCCACCTTCACCTCTCTTCTTTGCTCCAACCGCACCACCACCATCCATACAAACCCAGATCCCACGGCCTCCATCACACCACCCCCACCTCTCTTCCATCACAATAAACATCAAACTATAATAAACCTCCACCAAGCTCCACCCTGCGCACCGCGAACTAGGCCTCGTACCAGTCACCACGTCTTCTGAACCAGATCTGTGAGCCATCTTAGCAACCACACCTCCATGCCCACCAACTCAGAGCCGTCATCTTCCACCTAGAAAATATGCCAGCCAGCCACAACCGCATCAGCCACCGCCGTTGCAACCCATAGCCACGTCAGCCACCGCCGTTGCAACCCATAGCCACGTCAGCCACCACCGTTGCAATCCCCAGCTGCGTCAACCACCGTCATTACAACCCATATCTGTGCCAGCCAGTGCGCCATTCCACCATTTCACCGGTCCTCACCACTATGCCCCTTTCTGCTGCTATTTGTGTTTGACGAGTTTTCCAGAACCTGATATGCGTGTCTTCAATCTTATTTTATTTATTTTATTTTATTAGGACTTTTCTTAGTTAGGCATTGGGTTAGCTATTTGGGTTTGAGATGCCAAGTATTGGGCTGGTGGTCTCACTAGATTATTGATACCAAAACAAAAAGAAAAGTTTGTTGTCTTAGGTTTGGGCTTAATAGGTCTGGTTCATGTTGGGTTTGTTTTTATATCATAGTGGGCCATTTTTCAATAAATTAGATTTTTCTAGGGTGTCTTGTTATAAAAATATATATTAAAAGATGATAAAAATTAAAAAAAAACACAAAAAAAAATAATTGAACCGTATTGAGAAAAAAAAATAGGATCAGCTAAGTTGTGACAGCTTGTTAATCCTGAGATTTTAGAATCATCTGGGTTGTGATAGCTTGATGATTCATTTTTTTTTAAAAAATAAAATAAAATAAGATAATTGAACTTTGTTAAGAAGAATAAAATTAGATTAGCTAAGTTGCGACTGTTTGTTAATCTTATAACTTTTAGAATCATCTGAGTTGCGACAGCTTGATGATTTTTTCTTTTCTAAAATAAAATAAAAATCAAATGAGTTTTCAAAACAATTTTTTAAAAATTAAAAATAAGTTTCTGACTTGACAATGACATCATCGATGTACACCTCTATAAATTTTCCAATGACATCATGGAAGATTGTGTTCATCGCTCTCTGATAAGTGACCCTGGGATTATTTAAACCGAAAGTCAAAATTAAATATTCATATTCCAATTAGTCTGGACATTTATCTTTTAATCAAAATGGGTAAAAAATTTGATTTAACCTACATGGCCATCCATAAAACTTAACAATTCATGTCCAATCTAACTAACATGTCCGCAATTGGCATTGGATATTCATCTTTAGGTGTAGTTAGTGTTTAGATTTCTAAAATCTACATATATTCTTAACTGCCATTTTTTTAATTGCAGACCATCTTTTTAAGCCATTCGACATTTTTCCTAATGAATAAAATTTGAGCAATCTTTTACTTTTTTTAATTTATCTTCAAAATCACCTCGACAAGTGCAAATCTTCTATTAGCTTGTTTGATATTGAACGTGCAAGTCGGATCCATTGAAAGGTCGATGTTATTTGTAACCTTCTTTCAATGGCAATCATGATCGACAAGATCTCTACTCAACTTAGGCATTTCGGGAGAAATTGGATAGCAATCTTTATATACCATAATTTCATCCGAAACTTTTCTTTGAACTCTGCGAGATGATTAGGTAAAATTAGTAAATGAACTCATAAATATAGGCCTTTTGTATGTTTCATGTTGATTTTAAAATTTATCTTTTCCAAAGGATCTTCCACCTCACACCTTGTCTTAAATAAGGAGTTTCAAAAACCCTTGAAACATCATAATGGATTATTCAATTCGACAATAATAAGTGAAATGGTCAACCAAGCACTAGCCCGTGGGTGTTAATAAGTTGGATCGACCGGTCGATCCAATTTGATTAACACTCAATGCTAGTGCTTGGCCAATCCATTTCGGCCTTATTCATTAATCGAATACCAAACTGATCCATTAAGCATGTTTCAAGTGCATCTTTATCGATAGCTCCATTATTTATCATGACCGGCTTGACATTTAGAGTATAAATTTTAAAATCAACATGAAGTTGTTGTAAATAACAAGGGCTGTCATCTGCCCCTACTAATTTTACCTAATCATCTGCATTCCAGAGAATAAGTTTCTGATGAACCGTCGATGGTATTGCTCCAACAGCATGTATCCAATTTCTCTCCAATAGAAGATTGTAACTGGATTTTGTTGAAATTACAACAAATAACATCGACCTTTCAATGGATCCGACTTGCACGTTCAATATCATTTGAAGACGGGAAGTTTTGAAGACTTGTCGCGACCAAGATTGCTCAAAGCCAAATAATGACTTAAATTAAAGGTATGTCGAATGGCTTTCTAATTTTATTCTTATTAGGAAAAATTAGAAAACTTAAGAAAAAGATGGTTTAGAATTCTAAAAACTACACTCGAAAGATGAAGTCTAATTATGCACGGGGAAGGGACATGTTACTTAACTCCACGCATCTCGATACATTCGTGAATTGTTAAGTTTTATGGATGGCCATAAATTATAATCAAATTTTTAGCCGATGAAGATGGGTTAAAAATATTTATTTTACCCATTTTGTTAAAAGATAAACTAAGACAAATAAATTATGAAAATTTAATTTGGTCACTTATCAGAGAGCGATGAACACAATCTTCCATGATGTCATTGGAAAATTTATAGAGGTGTACATCGATGATGTCATTGTCAAGTCAGAAACAAAGGAGAGTCATTTGACAAATTTGAGGTAGGCATTCGACAAGATGAGAAAGCACAGCCTCAAAATGAATCCCAAAAAATATGATTTTGGAGTGTCGGCTGCTAAATTCTTGAGTTTTTTAGTCCATAAAAAAAGTATTGAAGTGGACAAGAATAAAGTCAAGGCAGTTCTAGAGGCCACACCATCGACAAACAAGAAGGAATTACAATCTTTTTTAGGAAAAGTAAATTTCCTGAGAAGATTTATATCTAATTTGTCGAGAAGAACCAGAGTTTTTGCTCTATTGATCAAGTTAAAGGCTGAACAAGAATTTGTGTGAGAACCTTGCCACCAAGAAGCCTTCGACAAGATAAAGTAGTATTTGACAAATCCACTAGTCATGATGCCTCCAGTGCCTCGAAGACCGTTGAAGTTGTATATATTAGCATCAGAAGAAACCATAGGAAGTATGCTGACTCAAGAAAATGAAAAAGGTGTCAAAAGAGCCGTGTATTATCTTAGTCGAGTTTTGAATGATGCTGAGAGAAAATATAGTGCAATAAAGAAACTTTGTTTAGCATTGTATTTCTCATGTCCTAAACTTAAATATTATATGATGCCTTGCAATGTATTGGTTATGTCGAAAACTGGTGTAATAAAGTATATGTTGTCAAAGTCAATATTAAATGGACATATTGGTAAATGGACCGTTGTTTTGTCAGAATTCCCTTTACAATATGTTTCAATAAAAGCTGTCAAAGGCCAAGCAATTGCTGATTTCTTAGCTGACCATCCATGTTTGGATGTTGATAATATAAATTTCGTCGAGTTAAAACCTTGACGTTTATATTTTGATGGCTCAAGGCATCAAAATGGAGTTGGAGTAGGAATTCTAATTGTTTCTCCTCAAGGTACTCTGACTAAATTCATGTTTGAACTTAAATATATATGTTCAAACAATGAGGCTGAATATGAAATCTTAATTGTCGGGTTAGAAATATTAATATAAATAAAAGCATGTAATGTCCATATTTTTGGAGATTCACAGTTAGTCATTGAGCAACTCACTCAAGAATATAAATGTGTCAGTTATAATCTGACTAAATATTGTGTTGTTGTGAGTAAGTTTATGAAAAAAATTGATGAAGTGATTGTCGAACATATCCCTAGAAATTTGAATGAGGAGGCTAATGAATTAGCACAGATAGCCTCTGGGTATAAAATTTCGTCCAAGGTCCTGACAAATTTAATAGAGATTAGAGAACTTTTATATCCATTGGAAGAAAGAGATGTACTACAAAATGATATTTCGACAGTTAATGACTAGAAACATCCAATATTAAGCTATTTGGAAAATCTAAGTCAAAACGTAGACAAGAAGCTCAATTACAGAGCGTCAAAATTTGTAGTACTAGGAGGGGCTTTGTACAGGAAATCTGTCGATGGAAATTTAGAAGTCTGCCTAGGTGAAGCAGAGGCTTATATTGCCTTAGCAGAGGTCTATGGAGGAATTTGTGGAGCTCATCAAGCAGGTGACAAAATGAAATAGGTCTTTTGACGACAAAGGTATTATTGGTCTACGCTAGTCAGGGATTATATAATATTTGTCAAATCTTGTGAAGAATATAAAAAACATAGCCATATACAGAATGTTCCTGCTAGTGAATTACATTCTATAGTTAAACATTGGTCTTTCAGAGGATGGACTTTGTATATAATAGGTCAAATTCATCCTACATTGTTGACAGGACATAAGTATATTTTAGTTGGAGTTGATTACTTTACGAAATGGATTGAGGTTGTAGCCTTAAAAGAAGTTACCCAACAAGATGTAATTGATTTTATAGAAGATAATATAGTTTGTAGGTTTAGAATACCACAAACTTTGACAACCGACCAAGGAATGGTGTTCATTGGAAAGAAAGTTGTCGAATATGTCAATTCAAGAAAGATTAAAATACTTACGTCAACTCCATATTATGCTCAAGCAAATGGCCAAGTAGAAGCCATGAACAAAATAATCATAAGTTTAATTAAAAAGCATATTAATCGATAGCCTAGAAATTGGCATAATACCCTTAATCAAATTCTATGGGCATATAGAAATTCATCAAGAGAATCGATTGGCACTTCACCATATAATCTTCAATCAATTCGGATTCAAAAACAAGACGAGTTGCTAGTTGAACATTATTGGGACTTGATGTTTGATGAATTAAACGAATAAAATGATGAAAGATTAGTTGTTTTAAGAAACTTGATTCGATAAAAAGAAAGAATTGCTAAATTTTACGACAGTCGAGTTAAGTATAAATCTTTTAAGGTTGATGATTTGGTTTGGAAAGTAATCTTGCCCATGGATAAGAGTTTTCAAGAATATAGAAAATGGTCTCTAAAATGGGAAGGACCATTTAAAATTATTCAAGTATTTTTTGAGAATACTTATGCACTTGTCAAAGTTAACTCAAGTTTGAGAGTTAAGTCTATTAATGGTAAATATTTAAAGTCATATAAGCCGACAATGTGTGAAGTAAAGATTGATAATGATTAAAAATAAAAATTCATTTATATATTCGACAATTATAAGTTATATGAAAATACTGATATTACAACTTGTTTAAATTGTCAAAATATTACAGAGAAAAAAAGACATATTCTAAATAAACCAGAAGCTTCTCCCCAACTGAGGCATATGTTTCGTTTGAGCTCGTGGGACCCGAAGAAGAGGAAGAAGTAGACGACCTTTAACTTGTCTTGGACGAGATGATGGTTGGTCGTCTACTCCCTGATGAGTCATCCATATCATAACAACCGTGTTTTAGAAACATCGGGTTGTTACGATGATTACTGAAGCTCATCAGGAAAATTACGATTCTTACTAAAGCTCAGGATAAGTATCACCATTAATACAGAGTCCTTCTTCCATTTTTCCCATTGAGAGAAGAGGAAACTATCTGAAGACATGGTGAAATTTGCTAGGGAAGGAGAAAGAAAGGGTCAGATTACACTCTTTAAATCTTGGTGTCTTTGAGAACACTATGTATAGGGCATTTTGCAGATAAAGTCATTACGCAATGTTTTGTACCTTGCATTATAATTAATTATGATGCGCAATTACGAGATACATTGAAAAGAAACGGGTCAAAGAGCATTTAAGTGTACCTAGTTACGGAGCAACAATAAAAACGTGTTGGAATTGATCAAAGGGAATGCTTATTAGGTATTGGCCTAGAAGGCCATACAAATCCTATTGGATTATTAAACCGACAGTATATATAAAAAATATACATTTAAATTCTTTGCAAAACTTTCCAAGAATCTTCCAAGATTTGTTTGTTCGCGCAAGTTCTTTAATACTCTGGTTTAAGAGAGTTTATATCTGCTAGCACTGCTTTGGTCTCGACAACCCATTGTTTCGAGTTGTTGATAATGCTTTGTTGCTTAGCACTCCCATGTTGCAATGCAATGGTGAGTTCTTGCCGTTGGTGCCGAGTCATTTTAAGTCTTTTCTCCAAGTGTTCAATCTCTTTGTCTAGTTCTGCCTCCTTATTTTTTCCTTTAACGAGATGGTATTTTAATTTAGCTATCTCATTCTTTGCGTCGGCCAGCTACTTTAAGATCCTAGATTTTTTTTGAACTTTTTGATCATAAGCAGGAATGATCTGACGAATGGTAGGCATATTCAAAGACAAGTTCTGGAGAAAATCTTTAATAGTCGAAGGAAAAGCTCGACTGGTTATTGAAAGTTGTTGAGAAAGGGGTTCTAACTCAGTCACAATGGCCAGCATTCTTTCCTGAAGTGGTTGGTCGAAACTTAATTGCTCAAAAAAGTAGGTGAAGGCATTCTTCAACTCAGCCAAAAGTCCAGTGACATAAGAGTCACTAGAATCTTTTCTAGGCTGTGTAGAGGAGCGAGCTGACCGTGGAGAACTTCTATGACTACCTGACAACATGGATATCAATTCATCTAAATCTACCTCCATGCCCTCAGTATTTTCTGGTTCTGTAATAGTCGAATTGATTTGAGATGATGGAAGTAGATTGGAAGGTGCAATTTCAGCCAAAAGAACATTCATGTCGAATTCTTTTAAAAAGATTTCGATGGGATTGTCTTCATTTATTTGGGAGGAACTAGCACCCATGGTAGTTTGGATTTTTGTCGAAAGAGACAAGGAAATAGCAAGCCAAAGAAATTTGATCCTCCGGAGAAGGATTTTCATTGCCCTGCCTAGCAGGACTGTCAGTTATAACAGGATTTGTCAATTGTTGCAGAAAACGAGGGCAATATTAGAACAAATAAAATCAAAAAGGATTTTTCAGTGGAGAAACTTGGAATATTTTACCTTAGCAGACTGTCGAATTTGATCATCAGTGCTTAATTCGATGTCGGGTCTTGAAGGATTTTCGGCAGTTTGTTCAGCCTCTGGATCTTGAAACAGGAAATCAAATTATTGAATGAAGTCCAGGTTTTTGATTCTTAAGGAAGAAATTATGTCGATTAGCATTTACCTTGAAGGGGATGGATCGGTTTCTGTTTCAAGTTCAGTAGAAGGTTTCAAATTAGAACTTGAAGATTGAGTCTTCTTCTTTTTCTTCTGCAAAGGTAAAATGAGGTGAGAATTTGCCAAGAAATACAAAAAAGGAAGTAACAGAAATTATACCTTTAGAGGATTTTCAGAAGATGGGTTTGGAGACTAGATAATTTCGACAGAAGAAGTGGGAGTCGAGTCACTAACCTACATTCGACAAAAGATTTAGTTTCGACAAGTTGAAACTAAGTTCTAAAGTTTGGTTGAAAAAGATACCTTGGAAGTTCTTGCCTTTGGAGGCTTGGCAGCAGCCTTGTGCTTAGCAAGACTTTTCATCGAGGCTGCCTTGGTTGTCTTTGCCTTTGGGGCTTTGGGGATAAGAGGATTCTGAGTTTTCTTGCCTCTTTTCTTTTTTGAGGCAGAAGTTTCTTCTTCTTCTTCTTCCTCTTCCCCTTCTTCTAGTTGTTTGTACTCCAGTGGTCTTTTTAATGGGGTTACTATGAAAAAAGAATAATTATTAGTCAATGAAATAAGAATTCGATGACAGAATATGAAAAAAGTACCTTCAGATAATTTAGTAATGACTTGGGTATCTTTGGCAAATTGTTCATACGACGAAGCAAACTGACGGGTAAAAGTAACTTCTGGAGTTCTTGTAAGAAAGACGTTACTCGCAGAATAAATCCTATCACGAATATAGAAGTTATTAGCCTTGGTAGGTTTACCTAGGAATTCGTCGGCCAAACCAAAACGAGCACAAGGAAGAGGCACTGGTTTTGGAAAAGGAACTTGAAAAGGTTCAAGTCGTGCCAAAGGGTTTTTTTATAGAAATCGCAAGGAAATTAGTGAAACATTTTTCCTTATGCGCTTATTTTAGCTTGGCCACGATTTCTTCACAGTGTCAAACAATTGTGCCAGGATACTTGAAGTCCCATTTGATCTTGTAGTACTTCTCAAAAGCTTTAATATCTTGAATATGTTTACCTTTGGCTTTCTTCAAAGGCTCTTGATCCTGCACAGGAACAAGTTTTTCAGTTATACGGCTTCGATAAACATCAATATCGATATGGTAAGGACTATAATATTTAGTCCACCATTCGACAAAATTTGGGATAACCCCTCTATAAGGTGTGGAAGGGGAAATCAAAAAATGCTGCTTGTATCTCTCGTTCTTCGTAGCCACATGTACAAAATCAGACATGTCTTGTAAGCAGCCATTAATAAAGTGCTCTTTGACTTTTTGAGAGAATGGAGTCGGAATAGCTTGAAAGAATCCTAGTTGTCGAGCTATTAAGTTTGGCAGGTACAATTCTAAAGAATTGTCTGTTGAACCAGGAAGGCCAGCAACTAATGCTTACCGACAAAGAAAATTTGACCAAATAGAAATATTGTCGGTTAGAATGGAAGGGTTGTCAGAAATTAGTAGTCGAGTAAACCACTCTGGACCAAGAGAACGATCAACAAAAGATGCAAAATAGATGTCCTCACTATTGAAGGAAATGGAATGAAAGATGCTGAAAAAATGCATGAAATTCTCTTAGTGATGTTTGTGAATCTTTTCATGCTTAACATGACAAAGTCTAATGCCATAGGTAGCAGAAGAAACCGTCGAATAAGAAGTGTCGACTAGATAATCTCCAAAGATGACATTTAGCCAAAGCTGCAGCAACCATATGGGGCCACCAACGTTAGTTTTCTTTGTTTGAGACCTAATGCTTTGTACAATATCGCCAATACTAAAGTAAAGATTGGTAAGAAGGAACTGACCGAAAGCCAATTCCTGACCTTCATGAAGAAGGTTGGCAAGTTGAAGATATGATTTCGACACCTGAACTGATTTAGTACAGAGAGCATAGGCCAACAACCAGAGAAGAAGAAAATGCACATGTTCTTCGTCGGACACAGGACCGTTTGCTGAAGAATATAAATTAACAAAGTTTGAAAAAGAAGTTAGGGCTTTTGAGTAAACATCTCTGTTATTCAAGGGTTGGAGGATAGGAGTTATAACTTTCCCGTTTGGTCGAAGACCAGTTATGGCAGCCAAGTCGAAAAGCATAGGTCCCATCATGCTATAAGGGAAATGAAAAGAATTGGTGGTTTTGTTCCAAAAGAAAAAAGACGCACCCAGCTTACAATAATCCATTTTTATGGGGTAACGTAAAAGTTGGATGCAGTAAAAAATACCTGTTTTCCTCCATGAAGTTTCTTTAGAGACTTTAACTCTATTAAGCTAATCAAGATACCCATTGATTTGGCCAGGTGGGGTTCTAAAAAACCTCTTAGATTTATTAAAATAACTAATGGGAATGGAAGGAAGAGAAGCCAAGATAGATTCTTTCTTCGGATTTTTATAAGGAAAGAAGCTTTGGATTTCTTCGATAACGAAATTTTTGGGTGGAACTGGACCCAAGAAAGCAGCTGGAGGATTTAAAGAAAGTGAAAGGTTGTTGATAGGAAGAATTACCTTGGAAAGATTCCACAGTTCAGATTTCTCTAGAACTGGGTCTTGAATAACTGCATGAGTGCCCAAATCTACTGAGGTTTTGTTGAAGGATTGAGAAGAAGAAGCCATTAGTGAGAATGAAGATTTGCAAAAAAAGATATGTGAGAATAAGGTGGAAAATGATGAAGTAGAGGGAGGAATGAAAAGTGGCGTAGTTTTGCAAATTTAAAGAAATAATGAACAGTGAAGAATGTAGCGAAAAGACGCGTTACTTTTGCAAAAAAATTCAAAAAAGTTGTTTTTTCAAGTAGGGATAATTATGATCCCTATTTTTTAGGAAAAAAATGGCTATCTAAAATAATAGGTATCAGTTGTGACTTTCGAGAAGTTTACGGAAGATTTTCACTGGATTTTTAAATACCTTGAGATGCTAATAAGGTATTGATGTCGGATTGGAATTAGAAGATAAGGTTAAAATTTATCTTCTAACAATATCGAAAGAAAATTTTTGAGGGGCATCTGTTGGGGGCAAAATCACAAATTCTAATTCGACGAATAAGGGTTTCGACAGCTGGAGGATAGCATTGATATATTCGACAAAAAGATTTTCGACAATTTAGTGATGACATTAAAGAAATTTTTTGAAGTGTTGGATCAACGCACGTGGTTTTTGTCGGAAAGATTTCATAACTGCTATCAGTATTTGTCGAAAGTAAAGTTACCAATTCTGAATTCGACAGCTAAATGATGATATCTAGTGGCTAGTGCAAATGTTAAATGGTCAAGAGTTGGTTATTGTCGAAAATTAAGTAAGATATTAGTGAGAACGTGACATAACTGCCATGTACGTGGTCAATTTTTAGGAGTCATTTATTTTTTATATTTTTTCCTATAAATACTAGTATTCATGATGTACAAATGGTAGTTTTACTGGATATACAATCCTAACATCTCACTCAAGCAGAGTAACGAATTTGATTCCAAGTATGACTTCTATTTTCATTTCCAGTCATTTACATTAATGCAATGTCTTTTTAAATTCTTTATTTTCAAGCATTGCCCTTTAAATTTCTTTATCTTCTCTGCACTTTTACTTTCTGCACCTTTACGCACGCATTTAAATTTTTTGCACTTTAAATTTTCTGCATTTTACATTTCCTGTATTTTAACTTTCTTTACCTTTATTTTTTACATTTTAATCTTCAGCACTTTTACATTTTAGACTCTTTTTTTTTTACAAACGTTATTCATCAATTTCCTAAAAGCTTTTTTTTTCAAACGAAATTATCATATAACTCTGAACTCACATTTAATTGATAAAATATATTTGTTTGTTAGAATTTGTCATATCTAAATTTACCCATAAACAACCACTCTCTAAGAAAAGATAAGGACACCAAAAAAACAAGCATATCCCATAACAAAAGATGAAATAAATTTAAGGGTAGAGATATTTTACAGGGATTTTGACATTTATTTGCACCAAATACAACAAACCTTGACCAATTATTACCACTAGTAACTAGTCACCGACTCACCAGGAGTAATTTCATCTATTGACAAAATACTAAACACAACCAAATCCTTAATGTTCCCCTTGAGATAAGTGTACTTCCTGAGCACGCCCTCCTTAAGGAACCCAGCCTTCTCCAAGACCCTCTGAGAAGCCTTGTTCTCTACTACAACAAAAGCCTGCAACCTTAGCAAATCAGGTAAGTCCTTGAAGACTTGGACACAACAATCTTCAGTGCTTTGGTTGTTATCCCTTGGCCCCAGTAGTTGGCCGCTATAGCATAGCCTACGTCAGCCCTGCATCTGTCAGCCCTGCGCCAAGGGTGAGTTATTATGCAAACATCTCTGATGAACTCCAAAGCCACTTGCCTGGAACAGCAAATCTTCCATATACGAACCACTTAATCATTCCCTGCCCATGACAAATAATCGATAACGTCACTTATCTTGTAAGGTCGGAGAGAAATCCTCGACAGATCCAACTTTGCCATATTGGTCACTATTTTTTGTGTATGTTTTTCTTACCTATCCCATGATATTATTGATAGTTTATTTGCCACCCTACTACTACAGAAAATAGTGACCGGCCAAGCCTGTCGGTTACAAGTAACTTACAAATATTTGAATTATAGTTGGGTGGGGACCGCGCGAACGCAGGGCCCCACTACCACAAATTACGACGTAGGCTCTCCCACTTGGGGAGACCTTAGACAAACACCCTTCCCAAGTGCAATGAAAGTCACCAACCTAGGCCATGAGCCTTTCTGATCACCCATATACCCCGTCCAGGTAAGTATGTTTATATGTTGCTATTCGCTTCTTATTTATAAAATGCCTGCAGAATTCCACATGTATACTTTGGGTAGTGTGGGACTAATTTGACAAACCTGGTTCTATTCTTCCCATGATTTAGAGCTACACCTGTTGCTGTGAAAGATCGATGGGTAAAATTTTTCTTCTCAAAACAAAAGTTTTCTGGGAGATCAAAATACCTGTAGTTTTGGACATGGAGGAAAACTCTAAAGCTTAGAGTTGATACTAAAGATCCTATAAAGCATGAAATTGGTAATGGTGCTTATAAGTATCTTTGGATAGACAAGATACTGTATAATCAATCTCTTAAGTTTAGTATACTGTTCGAAATTGGACATTTGCATGGTATGGCATTTTGTATGTGGCATGGTATGGCATTTTGTATGAGCTTAGATGTTGTTGTTGGTATTTGGCATTGGACTTGGAAGCATTGGACTTGGCTTGGAGGAGGGAGTAAGCATGGAGGCATTGGGCTTTGATTGGCATACTTGGATGTTGAGACCACTTTATCCAAAAGGCTAGCCTTATGGCTTTTTTTCTATCCCAACCCAAGCTTATAAATCATTCATCTTCCTCTCATCTATCTAATGTGGGACTTCCCACTTCACTTTTTTCTCTCACACGTGTTTTTCCAATACTCCCCCTCATATGTGAGTGTGTCACATCTTGTGTGAATTTTTATTCAACCTAATCACTCGTCTTGTGTGGGCCTTGTTAGCAGTCAACCCATTTAGTCAATCTAATCATCTAAGATCATTGAAACTCTGATACCATGTTGGAAATAAGACATTTGCATGGTATGACATTGATTTGGGCTTGGATATTGTTGTTGGTATTTGGCTTGGATTCATCTTCTTCTCATCTATCCAATGTGGGACTTCCTACTTCACTTTTCTCTCTCACACACGTGTTTTTCTAACACTCCCCCTCACATGTGAGTGTGTCACATCTTGTGTGGGTTTTTACTGACAGTCAACCCAATCACCTTTGTCTTGTGTGGGTCTTGTTGGCAGTCAACCCAATCACCTTTGTCTTGTGTGAACCTTGCTGATAGTCAATTCAATCACACCGGTTCTCTTTGTTCACACAAGCCCGTCTAAAGATCATTCAAGCTTTGATACCATGTTGGAAATTGGACATTTGCATGGTATGGCATTGGGCTTGGAAGCATTGGACTTGGCTTCGAGGAGGGAGTGAGCATGGAGGCATTGGGCTTTGGTTGACATATTTGGATGTGGAGACCACTTTATCCAAAAGGCTAGCCTTATGACTTTTCTTTTGGTCTCAACCCAAGCTTATATATCATTGATCTTCCTCTCATCTATCCAATGTAGGACTTCCCACTTCACTTTTCTCACACACACACACGTGTTTTTCCAACACATACAAATAAGGAGTGATGTTCGTAGTAGTATTGAAGTTAGATTCACTTGAGTTATAAAGGAGGGTGATTGGCGTTGGCTTACTCTAAGGTCAAATGATTTGGTTGAAGTCCAAATAAAATGCATTATTGTATAAGGATTTATTAGAAGGAATATTATTTCTAGAAAAACCTTTCGTATGGTTATAATTGTTACATGTAGGAATACTTGTATATACTTAGGGATAGCTGTTAGTAGCAACTAACTTGCTAGTTGTATTTGTTTCTGTATGCTGTTATCGCAGCTTGTTTTAATAAATTTACTCGTTCGTCCCCACACAATGTGATAAACAAGTTCTTTTCAACTGAATAGAACCGGGGGAGGAGGCATATTGTTTTATAAATCTTTTCTAGTCAGAAGAAAACTTTTTCAACACAGTGAACAGAAGCAAATCAAGAAAGATAAATAGCATGCTATTCTGAATTTCAGATCAGTCACGGACTTAATGCTATGAACACTAGGGAGATAAATAGTCTACAGGTGCAGCCGTGCAGAGCTCTAGGTGCTGCTTTATTTTCTTACCTATATTAAAATATGGATATAATGTGGTAAAATGGAGCAAGTATTAAAATTTGAAAGAAAATAAAGGTACTGTATTAAAGGCATACCAATTTCTTCATTGCGAGAATTACGGGATCACATGTTCATAACAGTAAGGTGTTTTTTTGTGATGCAGGATGTGTAGTCTCCTGCCAGAGACAGCTTACAACTGACTCATTTCCCATTGTTTGAAGGGCATGGACCTCTAATTCATAAATTTAGATTCCCCATACAAATTGACTCTTCATCTTCACAGTCTTTCCTTTTAGGAAGAGGACAGCCCTGGTAGGAGTTATTGTCAGAGCAAAGCTTCAGAAGTTTATCCCAGTAAGGGTCCTGCAGTAAATAAAAACCTCATCATAAACTGGCTTAATCACTTAGGATGCAGACTACGGAGGTCTTGCAGTGCCAAACTAGGTAAAGAAAAGATACAATCCATCACTAATTTAAAATGCAACATCTCATACTGCTTTAGCTGATCTAAGCCACTGTTTCTTCTCTCATATACATTTCAAAACTTTCTTTATATCTGCCATCAAATATTACACAAGAACTATGCAAATGAACTGAATTACCATGTAATAGTGGTTAATATAACATATTCAATAACTAGCCTTTTGTCACTTGATGAGAAATAAAGAATAGAAGATACTGCCCTGGAGCCGTACCTCAAGTGATACCAAATCTCTTTATGTGGGATGAGAACAACTATTAGGAAGTTACAACTAAAAACTAAAACATAAATGTTATTTAATAACTATGCACTGATATTAGTTTCCATTTTTTTGCTTATCTATGATGTTAGTATACTTGAAGTGTTCCATAACCTGTGTTCCAATTTATTGAATAAAAGTGAATCATCTATCCCGATAGATTGTGTCTATGTGATGGAGGACGAGTGACATTTCAACTCACCTTACAGATGACATGTGGATTCCTGACTGTGATAAGTATTGTCGAAGTTATTGTGTATGGTTGTAGATCTAACAGTAGAAACAATGATGATTTCCCTCTCCTGTCCTTGAAACTGTTCAACACTCCCAAGTAACCTTAACATCCAGCAGGTCCCACTTCTCAAGTACATTCTTAATCTTGAGAAATTGCTGCCGATAAGGTGTAATTACCCCAATATCAGACTCATTTGTACCTGTTCCTTCTATGAGCTTCTTGATGAACTCAAAGACTTTGCTAACCTCAGTGTCGTTGAACCATGAAGGATTATTGCCTTCTCTCTCATCACATCCCTGAATTGCAACGAATAGAACTGGAAATTCTTTGTTAGGAAGGAAGTCCAATGCAGAATATGCAGAGCCCTCGTTTTCTTTACATGCCAGTAACTCTCCTTTATAGAAGAGCTTGGAAGGTAGGTCAAGAATTGCTGGATGACATCTGTAATTCCGCACCAATTTTGTCACAAAACCTTCATCCTCATTGTAAACATATCTATATTCAAATAGCTTTTCCAAAAAAGACTTTCCTAATCCAAAATTCTATGCATCCTTAGAATGCACAACAAGACCAAGTTGCTTTGGGCCTCCAGCGAAAACAACTACAGTTTCCCTTTGAAAAAGGTTGGATATAGGAACCATGCTTTCAGGCTCTGAAACTTGACCTGCGTTATCTAGAAATATATGAGAGAAGTGGCCACGAGTGACAACTTCTGAGTAAAGCCAAGAAGAGCTCATATAAGTAGAAATGATGATCCTATAACGGCATAAGGCCTTAAGCGCTGGGTGGACACATGAAAATGCAATCTTCGAAATAACAAAAATGAATATAATCTTGTTGCAGATCCTCAAAAGGACGGCTAGAAGCATTTAGCATGAAAACCTCATTCTATTTTATTCTGGTGACAGAATACTTGGTGAGCTTTTCAAGTATGGATCAGCTAACAAGAATGCGAGTATTCTTTCTTGTGGTATGTAGTTGTAAGATTGCTTTCACTACAGTCATTGTTTTGCCTGTACCTGGAGGCCCATATATCACATAGGGAGGAGCACCACTGCAACTGAGAATCATCTCAACAGAATGCTTTTGCTCTTCATTAATTCTGGAAGTAAAAGGAACAAAAGGAGTTGCCTCTATGAAGTTTCTGTTAGTAGATTGAGATGGAAAGAGGAAAGTAGGCTCTAAACACTCTGCTGCTTGAACAGCTTGATACAACCTCCTCATGTTTACTCTGTTGTAAGCAAACCATATATTATACAAGTTCCCATTTTTATGACTTGTGTAAAGTTCCATGGGAAATCTGAGAAGCACTTCATCAGCCTCAACACGGTAAATGGATCCCTGAAAAAACTAGGTATATTAATGTTATATGTTACTTCAGGACTCACGAAACAACTAATTGAGATATAATCTATCTATCTTCCCAAATCCTAATTATTTTTCTTTTCTGTATTGATGTGATTTAAAACTCATGGGGAAACAAGGCCATAATAAAAGTATATATAATGGAAGGACAAGTTGAAGAAGAAAGCACTTCAATGGAGAGTAGAATCATTGGAAAACTAGGGAAGTCGGTGCTCAACCATGGCATAAAAGAATGGAAATAATTAAGCAAAATTCTCTAGTTAACTTCCAATACAACCTTCAATGCAAGCATTAAGGTTAGCATAAAAATGTACTGATATCCTACAAAAAGTTCAAATTTGAACATAATTTTTGTACGTAAAATTGTTTCAAGATGTCTTTTCTGACACAAACTTTTTAGTCAGTCGAGTTTAAACCAACTCTCTTTAATTATTGTGACCTAGCTCACTGTAACAATTGTTTAATAAAAAAGTTCCTAGAATTAGCTTTGTTTAGGTCATCTATCTACTGATATTTTCTTATGTCCAAATCTAACGTTCTCTGTTCAAGCACTTTCCATTCCTTGTGGTTTTTAAAACCTGCACTCTCGGGTGCATATTTTAAACTTCTAATCATAAGCTAATGAATTTTCCTCGTGTATACTGTCATTTTGCTACAATAATCAATATTCATCCTCTGCATGAATATGATAATTTAAAATGTGGATATAACGTACAAAGCAGCATTGTAAATGATATGATACACTGCCATTCATGTGATGAGATTTAACATATCTGGTAAAGTACAAACCTCCCAATAGTTACCCTCATATGCACTTCCAGCCATAAGTTTTGCAAAACAACTATCACCATGCACAAGAGAAGGCCTTTTCTCTGCCAGCCCGGGGACCTCAAGAGCTAGTAACCGAATCCTCTTCCTCCTCAAGGTGACGCCTTCCATATCATAGCATCTTATTTCTTTCTAAAACAGCAAAAGTAGTTTAGGCCCAAAATACAACAATATCTAGTAAAACTTAACCTTAAATTAATTCATAATTACCTCCAAGTGCAGTTCTTCCATGATTAGTAGTGTTCTGAAGTACATGGCATAACTTTCTCTTGTTAAACCTTTAGAAAGAACACCAGGGAGTTGCTTATTCTCAAGTAACACTCTAACATCCTGGGGAATCTCAAATTCAGGGAGTTTATACCTATTTCCTTATTTTTTTCATCCTTGAAGGACGTGAGGAACTCGAAGACTCATCTGCAGCAAACTATTTTCTTCTGGAAGATCTAGCAGATGGCACGCATGCAGAAAGAGACTGAGAAATCTTATCTTCATCCAACAAAAAAACAACACGTTCAACCCTTGTGTCCCTTACATCAAAGTACAAAATAGATGTGTGCATTCCTTTGGTTTGCAAGATAACCAAATGGTCAAAGTCTGATATGGCTGAAGCATTCTATCCTCCATGGAAAATGCCTCCAGGAAGCCCAGAGAAAGTTCCACATCTGACTTGCTTGAGGGTGGTTCTATCAGAGACAATGTAAATGAGTCTGCAGGATTAGAGCAGAAAATCTTGACACCCCAGAGTTCCACTGGGTCATTGGTGGTGTTCTCTATGATAATTGCACATTTAGAAGTATTTCCAACAAGGATTGATTGTGGCATCCCATTTACCAAAGGAAAGGGTGCAGATATAACAACTGGATCTTCATTAAGATCATGATCTGATACAGATTTATCATCTTTGTAATCAATAAATCCAATTTGTCCCTTTTCTCCAATGACAGAATATTCATCATCCCATTTGTCTTTTTCAATTGTGGTGCCCATCACTGAACTATTATTGGATGTTTTGAACGAAAGCTCCTAAATAAGCCCTGATCAGATACCAACAAAAAAAAATGAAGTTACGATCATCAGAGTTCCTCATTAAGATTTGGTTGATAGGGATTAGAATTATCATGAAAAATGATGTAGCTGAATAAATTTAAAGGAAGCAGCAGAATGAATGCACGCATGCATTTGACTAAATAAAAAAAAAAAAAGAAGAAATTCTAAGACTTCAAGAGAACACCTATATTGCAAAAGTCATGCTACATCACTAACTCCAGAAAAGCCAAGTGCTCAGCAACCTCATTGAACGGTAAAATATTAATGCTACATGAGACTCCAGAGGCTAAGAAGAATTGAAAATAATAATGATTACACAAGAAGTAGGAAAAAATGAAAAAAGCCTCATGACAAGCTTTATGAAGAAAGTTGAGGAAATATTCATGAAATATATATGGGCAAAATGTCAAAATTGGTGTTTTAAAAAATGAACCGAACCGGTTGGTTGAACCAGTTAGAATATAAACTGATCATATCTTTAGTTCAAATAATATTTAGTTCAATCACAATTTAATTATGATTCAACCATAAATTTAATTAGTTAAATTAATTGAATCATAACTCGGAGATCTTACCAATTTAATCTCCATTTCAGGTTTTAAAACATTAGTAAAAATGTACTATACCTGATAGCAAATTCAAAATTGAAAAGTGAAAACTAGAGATGGGAAAACACTTCCAATTGAAAGAATGCAGCAAGTCATTAATAAATATCCCTTAGTAGTAAATGCATGTTCTTGGAAGATCTCTACCATTAATTTAAGTTTTTTTTTTTAATTTATGTAAATATGTTTTAAATCAACAGTAAATATTTTCTTATAGCATGCATTTATTGTTGCTTGAAGAATATGGTATAATTTCTCATTGAGGTGCTCTAGAGTTTCTGCTTCAATTTCTAGAAAAAGTTTCCTAAGAATCATATTAAAAGTTTACACTTCGACAACAAATTATAGGAAACAAGATAACATGTGCGACTTCAAGTGTAAGTTATACAGCACAAACGTTTTAGGGAGAAAGAGGGCGGAGACCCAACTCGGCAAAATGAGCCTAGATGACAATAACTGCCCACCTAGTTACTTTCTCCGAGCTTTCCCTAGCAAAATAAAGAACATAAAGCTTCGGAAGGCAATTACTATTAGGTTGTTGTGTTGGAAAAGACACTTATGAGATGTGAACAATGAATATCAATACCAATATCATATGTTGAAGGACAATAAGTACACAAAGAAGTCATATGGTCAACTGATATTTGCACACGAGAAATATAACACACTCCTTCTTCCTGTTAAACATTTTATTAATTAAAAAGGGGAAAAAAAAGCATATACATGTTTCATGGATAATTATGCAGACTACAGAAGGTGGATGGCATACTGCCCAAACCAATACAAAAAGAAAATATCTTTAATTTTCAATATGCCAATTATTATTACAATGTACAAAGGAAAATGTTAAATACTTGGGAATGTATATTGCCAATTCTTTGTGTATATTGACACTCCTATTTTATAAATTTTTTATTAAATAATCTTTGACTTGTTTTGATCTAATAATTAAAATTAGTTCATTTAATAAAAAATTAATAAAATAAGAGTAATAATAGTTATAAATGAGTAAAATAGACACTCTCTAAATGTTTTTTCTTGTTTATAAAAAATATTTAAAGTGGATTGTTATCTTATGTTAACACATATATTTGTGATTTGTCTTGTACTCTTAATTTTTATGTATATAATTATTAATTAAATTTAAAATTAGGAGTGTAAGTGGGTGGTTTGGTTCGAATTTTAGAGAAAAATAAATCTGAACTAATCAAAATCAATTAGTTCAGTTTGGTTCAATTTTTTTATTTTTTGATAGTCAAATCTGAACCAAACCGAACCGAACATCTACGGATTGATTTGGTTCGAGTGATCGGGTTAGCTATTAATTTTTTTAACACGTCTTAATTCTGTATGATTCAAATTTTATGAGATGCCTATGAAGAGACAACCTAATTCATGCCTTCAATTTTGAATGCTAAAAATGTCATGTCATACATACCACATTACATAGAAGATCGCTGCTTTAAGTCTTTGCTCTAGAGACAGTTCCCTTGAAAGCTTTAAGTGATGGAATGCAATGATGCCTAACTCGTTACCATAAAAATAATAGTTTCACAGATTTAGTGCACAAAATCATCAAACTGTTCACACATGAGAAAAGAATGAGACTCAACCAATTTTCTCATTAGATAGTCAAAGGTAAAAATAGTTAAAAAAAGATGAATTTACAAAAAAAAGGTAGAACAAACTCACATGCTTATTTCTTATACTACGACACCAAGAAAGATGCATTATCTGCTTCCCAATAATTGTCTCATTTAATATTTGAATTGCTTCCTCAACATTCTTTCTATAATAGTGACAGTAGAAGACATAAAAAATAACTAATTCACCTAGGAAAAAATATGACACGACTAATGACAATGGCAACAACAATCACAATCATAACATTATATGCAAGTCCTCATAAATTTGCTTTGATATCCTTATGCTTATATGACTTTAAAAGCATTAAAGTTGAATCATCTGCCACAAGTGCAGGTGAATCATCTTGTGTTTGTTTTTTAATCACGCCTAAGCGTGGGAAAGCCATTTGGAATTATGATCTTTTTGTGATAGCATGTTTAATCAGTGTTTTGGATATATATATATATATATTGATTCCCTTCTCTTTCCTTTGCTTTTGCTAAAATTCTTTGGTCGGATCTGAATTTGCATGATTATGACTTGCGTGGTGAATGTGCGTTGAGGCAAGTTGAATCTGTGCATGCCTGCTTTCTGGTTAGAATATCTTATGATTGTGTGGATCAATTATACACCTCACTGCTTGGGAATTCACTTATAAAAATTCAGAATATTGTGCTTACACTTACTGCCATAACTGTGTATGAGAGAATTTTCCTGTTGCATGTGTGGTGGATTCTGGAATATGAAAGAAATGCATGATTGGAGAAATTTATGATTGGCATGTACATAGTCAATTTTGCATCTTAGAAGTTTGTCTGATTCCCTTTTGAGGCGAAATCCTAGGCAATGCTTATTCAAGGAAATGACTAGGGTATTTGTTTGGACCGATTGAGCTTTTCAAGCCAACCTTGAGTGAATGAGCCCCCTAGTACCCCCTTTTGAAGCCTAGTGTGCGTGTGTGTAGCCTAATTTTCATTTTTTTTACCTTAATCTCTCCACCCTCTTAAACCATGTTTGTGAAAGAAAAATCTCTTCTCCTCAATACAAGTCCCTTGTTGAGCACATGATTAGGCAGTTTTGTTGTTTTGAGCCATAATGTTTGCATGATGCTAAGAATCCATGAATTTGTGATTACCAATTTTCATTCAAAAATGGTGTCCATTAAAAAAAAAAGAAGAAAGAAGAAAGAAATGAAGTAAATAAGTCGGTTGTTGTGTAAATTGAAGCCCTTTTGATTTTGTGATGAGAAAATGATGAGAAAATAGAATGAAGAAGGTTGATTCTTCAAGTTGGTTTGGGTTTGTGCATGTACATGTTTGGCTTGATTCAATGGAAGTGGTTGATTATGTGTTTGATATTTGAATTCAAATCCTTTCCCTTCTTTCTTAACCACTTCCCTTAGCCTTACATTACAAGCTTAAAAGACTCTCATGATCTTTGATTCTGTCTTGCGTACATTAGTGGAGAAAGGGATGAAGGATATTCTTTTGAGAGTGCATGTGCATTTTATAAATTCATCCATCTTGCTCTTCATGAATAGGAAAGGGTCTTAAATACATGAGCTTGGGAAATCTTTCATGCACAAAAATGACATTCAAAGGTGATCATGATAGTTAAGAATTTCTTGTATGTGTGGACCTTGTTGTGAGGTTGGAATGTGATTTCTGAGGGTATGAATGATAATTGGGAGTTGGATAGGCCTTAGTTCAATTTGCCTCATGTTTCCTGAACTTTGGATTGGATTGTATTCCCTCTTCCTTTGCTTGGATTAGTTTGCTCGAGGACTAGCAAAATTGTAGGTTTGGGGGAGTGATAACTTCATAAAATGAAGTTAATTCACTTAAATTTGATTGTATTTGAGCATGCTACCCTAAGTTTTCAAGGTCCTAAGTTCAATATTTACATAACTTTGGTGAATTAAGTTTGTTGACTCAAATGATTTATAATTGAATTTTTGAAGATCTTGTTTATCTAAGTTGGATGGATTGTGGTTTGATGGACTTGGCCATTATTTTGATATAAGTATTCAAGATGAGAAAGGTCTTGGAAGGGACGAGGAAAGTGAAGAGAGGCTCAATTTGTGAAGAAAACATCAAGGGGAGGTTCTGCCAACCCACGCCTAGGCGTGACAAATCCACGCCTAGGCGTGGCCCTTGCAGTTTCTCAGGGATTCCAGGCAGAGACATCCATGCCTAGGCGTGGTAAAGTCAGTTTTTCATGGTGTTCAAACAGAGACCTCTACGCCTAGGCATGGTAAAGTCAAGCCTAGGCGTGGCAAGCAGAGAAGAGGCACGTGATTTATAACCATGCCCAGGCGTGGGAAAAATCCTGGCACGCGAATTTTACCCTTATATTCTGATTTTTAGGAGAAGTAAGGGCATCTTCAGTTTTGGAACACAAGCATGAATTCCAGAGAGCAAATGAGAAGAGGAGGAACCCACTTAGATTGGAGGTGACTAAAAGGAGAATCAAGATCAAGAAGGAGGAGCAAGCTTGGAATCTCTCCATTTTTGTTCATTCTTTCTCTTTCTCTCTTGATTTGTGCTTGATGGTTCATTCAATTTCATTCGTTTTCTTCTCCTTGATAATGTGTAACTAAACTCTAATCTAGGGGCTCTCTAGGATCTTGCTATAGATTTGATTAATTTGTAATTAGTTGAGTATTCTTTTAATGAAATTGATTTTGTTCATCCATATCTATGTTTAGTGCTTGTTATTGATTGACCATCAATTGCATGATTTTTAATATTCCAGTTGAACTAGAAATAGGGTGTTGTGAATATGAATATGATATGGTTGATGTATGTTTAACTAAGGGGATGGACACATACCTTTTGGACATACATGGCAAGTGTTTGATAATTAGTCTCAATGAGTGATTCTTATGTTAACTCACATGGACACATAGTGGATAGCTAAGTTTTACATGAGTAATTGACCTAGACATAGGCTCTTATCTATTGATGGTTATTAGCTAACAAATATCATTTCATTATTAGGTGCTTGTTAATTGTAATTAATCATTGAAGTAGCAAGTGAATAGGAACCCCTAGGCTTTAATCATTCTCATCTTCTCTTGTGATTTTGGTGTTTGGTGCTCTCTTGTTTTGATTTCCTTTACGTTGTTATTTTAATTGCAACCCACTATCCTTCGATTGCTTGGATAAAAATTTGTGAATTTTGGTTAAGTTTAACATTCTTCTAATTAATCAATCCTTTGAGACACGATACTCTAACTCTCCTTTATATTACTTGTCGACCCGTGCGCTTGCGGATTTACGGACCAACAATCCCCCATAATAGCCAACATGTACCCAGAATCCTAAAAAGGAAAAAAGGCATTCAATATGTTATAGCAACTAATATGTTCCTGTGAATGAGTACATATGTAGAAGTGAGACTCAAGCTAAGTTGAGCTGAGTTGAAGTTCATGATATTAAGACCAACAATCATACCAAGGAGTTTGTAAAAGCAACAACAGAAATATAGGATTCATAAGTACTAACTACTGAACCTAAACATAAGAAATATAAGGATTTCTTAGTTACTTTCCATCAAAGAGAAAAAGTTGTTTAATCTTGACTTGAGAAATATACATGCACCAAAATCAGAAGTATCTTATTGACATCACAAACTCATAAAAAAAACTCATAACGTGATGGAATAGATGGACCAAGAAAAAAAAACCAAAACTTTTTCAAGAATCAAATAATGCATTCCTCAACTCTTTACCTATGATTCTGACACCAGAATTTAATCTATTTTGTTTCAATATTTGCAAAGATGGAGCATTCCCTAATGAGCTATTGCCTTCTAGAAGAACTTGGCTTTGGGCGAGCGGCAAGGGCGAGCCAAGCAATGACTGGGTGAGGCAACGAGCGGCGAGGGTCGAGCAGAGAAAGGCAGCAGAGGGGTGAGGGACCGAGTATGATTGTTGGGTTAGGGATTTGGGAAAAAAATTGAATTGAAAGGGTTTCTGATTTGGTAAAAATTGGGGCTCACAAGTTTAGAAAAAAATGGTTTGGTTTAGTTCGATTCGGTTCGGTTTTGAAATTTCAAATCCGAGAATTGGATCAATTAAGCTTTAATTGGTTCGGATTTTATCCGAACTAATCAATATATCCAAACCAAACTTAACCAACTTAATTAGTTCAGTTCGGATTGATCGAATTAGTTAGGTTATCTGAACTAATTTACACCCCTATTTAAAATAGATGAAAAACACTCATATTTAACATTGTGTTACATGATCATCTAAAGTTTCTGTTTACTTAATCTGAAAGTTTCCCACAATAAATGAGAGTCAAACTAATCTATTTGTGCTAGTTCGTTAATCCCTAATAGGGAATTCTTGAATTTGAACTTAACTCATGTGTTTATCAGGGGCAAATAGTAATCAGGTGAACCAAATATTGGCCAACTGTGAAGCAGTTGGTCATGCAGAAAAGGTTAATTATCTTTTACCCTCCCCTTTCACTTTCTAAAACTCGTACCCGAGCTATTTGACTAGCTATTTGCATGATTTACTTGAATTTGGGTTTAGTCTTTGACAATTGAGGCAAGGTCATACTAGACCAAGTCAAAATATTCATTTAATATAATAAGAATAATAATATTCTAACCTAAAACTAATTGATAGATTGAGACAGGTGATGTGACATTCTTAACATCCCTTTTTCACAGATGCTTGGGCGGAACAAGCGAGCCTAGTGAAGTAGGCGACACAAGCCTAGCGAAGTAGGCAATGAAAATGAGATATTGACTCTGATATCATACGAGATTCCAATCTAAAAGTAATTCACATTAAGTTTAGTGACCTAATAGATATATAAATCGTACTCGAAAGATTAAGACAAACGATGTGAGACTCTTAACAAGAATAAAAATAAAGGAAAACATAAGTTAAATTTGGAGAAAATATTGAAAACACTGTGTTGTCTGATGAACCTGTAAAAATTTATATTTTTTACGGTTCATTATTTTGGGTTTTTCATTCTCTTTAATCTTTTTAATTGAGTTCGTTCTTGAGTTTTGTTATATTTTTGTTATTTTAAATTGTGTTTTAATTTTGTGTTTTTATGTATTTTTGTAGGTAATTGCATATGGAAAGAATAAATATTAGAAGAAGTAACAAAAGAAGCAGAAAATTCAATTCAGAAGCTCAATGTTTGAGCGTTGGGCCTTCAGCGCTTGAGCGCGCAATGTGCGTAGGAGATTCACTTTTAATAGTTCAGCGCCTGAGCGCTGGGAAGTTAACGCTTGAGCGCTGAACGCGTAAAACACAGCATGACATTAATGGGCCAACGCTTAAGCACTAGAAGCCCAACACTTGAGCGTTGGTTGCGTAACAAAACACGTTATTCTGTTTTAAATTAGATTTTTGAGCCCAAAGAGTGATATACAGAGATAATTTTCAGCAGAGACAAATCCTAGTTTGGTATGGGTGCATTCAAGAGTGAAGATTAGGAATTTTCTTCTTCTTTTCCATTAATTAGCAATGGAGTTTGTCATCTTTCTTCCTTTGTTTTATTCTTTTCCTATGTGTAACTAACTTCCCCTCGTTAGGAGGACGATGGATCTTGATACTTGGATAATGTAACATTTTTTATTGGTTTAATGCATGTTTCTATTTCATGATTTATGTGTTTATCTCTATTCTTAATGTTTTTCTGAATTTGGCTAATTTGGGAATGATCTTTTGGGTTGATGTATAATTTGAGAAAATTTGCATGAACCTTGATCTTGTGATAAACACTATAATTTCTACAATTGCTAGGAATAGACGTTGTGGGTTATGTGGTTATTTTTTTAATTTCTTTGTTCTTGATAATGCCTTTTTATTTGGGGTTAGAATAAGGGATTAGTTAATTCCAAACAGTTTAAGAGGATTAATATACCAAGGGATTGGATATTGATTAATTTTGAGAATTGATCATAAATCATTGAATTAGAACATGTTTGAATCTATATTTGGATGTGCATCTACAAAGTTCAAGTGAAATCTGAACCCTAACACTTTCTTATTATCATTTTTATCTCGTGTTTAATTTCTTGAATTTGTCTTGTTTAAATCTGATTTCTTTCTTTTAATTGTTTTCTTTTTAATTTCGCTTTTGCCAACTCTTGCCTTTTGAATTTGCCTAGATAGTGTTAATTTAACGAAATTAGTAATTAGTAATATAATCCTCGGGGGTCGAAACTCTTTTCACTACTTTATTACTTATTGTAATTCGGTGCACTTGCTGATTTTACACATCAAGTTTTTACGTACGTTGTTCTTGGGGATTATTGATTATCAATATTAAGTAGTAGTTAAAAGAACACTAATTTAGGCATTTATTTTTCTTTTTTTTTTATTAATTTTAGTTGTTTAAATTCAATTTTAATGTGTTTTATTTTTATTTTTATTTTAGATAATTTTTGTATTAATTGATTTTTATTTCTATGAATTTAATTTTCTTTTATTTTGTTTTCTTTTTATTAATTTTTTTATCACTTATTTTTTCTTATATTTATTTTAGTTTTTTTTTCTTTTCTTTACTTCACGCTAGTGTGCTTGTCTGTTGTTTATGCAAGGTTCTTTGAAATCATAAGTATTACTTTTTAATCCAAAGATAACAAAGAAAGAAAGAGCAATTAGAAAAGCAATCAGTGAAGCGAAAAGAGTTGAAGAATCAAAGATGGCTAAGATTAATAATGCACAGAGAAGACGCATTATGGCTGACTATGCTACTCCATCTTCTGAAAGCGTCGCAACCAGCATTGTGCGACCTACCATCCAAGCGAATAACTTTGAGATTAAACCAGCACTTCTACAGCTGGTACAATAGAATCAGTTTGGGGGAGGTCAGGCAGAAGATCTAAATTTGCACATTCCCAACTTCTTGCAGCTCTGTGACACTATTAAGTATAATGGAGCTAGTGATGATGTCATTCGATTACGACTATTCTCATTCTTTTTGAGAGATAAAGCCAAGAGCTGGCTACAAGCCCAACCTCAAGGAAGTATATCCACTTGGGATGATCTGGTCAGTAAATTCCTCACTCAGTATTTCCCTCCATCAATGTTTGTAAAGAGAAGGAGTGAGATTGCTTACTTCACTCAAAACCAAGGTGAATCTCTTTATGAAGCATGGGAAAGATTCAAGGAGTTGCTTAGAAAATGTCCTCATCATGCTTTCGAGATTTGGCAGCAGGTACAAATCTTCTACAATGGGTTGAGTCATCCTACTAGAGCAATGGTCGATGCATCTACAGATGGGTCCATAAACACAAAGACTCCAGAGGAGGACCAAGAATTATTTGAGACCATGACTACTAATGAATATCAGATTTCTAGTAGAAGATCGACAGTCAAACAGGGAGTATTGGAGCTGGGTGTTGTTGATGCCATCCTTGCACAGAATCAAACGTTGCTGCAACACGTTGTCAACCTCAATAAGCAAGTTGGCACTTTGCAAGTAAATCACCACGGCCTGACTTGCGATTATTATGGAGGCAGTCATGTCAATGGTCAATGTGAAGCAGGGAATTCAGGTGTTGTTGGTCCAGAACAGGTGAACTACATGGGAAATCCTTCAAGGCCACAGGGTAATCCTTACTCGAATACTTACAATCCAGGATGGAAGAATCATCCCAATTTCTCTTAGAAGAATCAAGTTGTTCCTTTGAATGCTCAGCCCGAATAGAAGTCATCTTTTGAGATTGCAATGGAGAAACTTTCTCTACAGACCTCTGTTTTTGTGCAACAGACTTCAACTTTCATGGAGGAGTCTAGAACCAATTTCAAGAATCATAAAGTTGCTATCAGAAGTCTTGAGAACCAAATAGGGCAAATAGCGAGACAACTTCAAGAGAGACCTCAAGGCAATCTTCCAAGTGATACTGTGGTAAATCCAAAGGAGCAATGTCATGCAATCACTCTGAGAAGTGGTAAGCAGTTGGAAGAAAACGTGAAAGTAGCACCTAGTTCATCAGGAGCTGAAAAAGGAAACGATGATATTCTTATTGAAGATGCCTCAATTCTAGATCTCTCAATGCAAGCTGGTAATGACGGAGATGAGATTGAAAAGGAAGAATTTAAAGAGGAGGAGTCAAAGTGGAGGAGGAAAAAGAAAGACTTGGAGCTGAAGAAAACAATTGATCCTTCATTGTATGCTAAACTTCCATATCCTCAAAGATTTAGGAAGGAAATTCAAGAGAAGCAGTTTTCCAAGTTCTTAGAAGTCTTCAAGAAATTATAGATAAATATTTCTTTTGCCGAAGCACTTGAGCAGATGCCCTCTTATGCTAGATTCATGAAGGAACTATTGTCTAAGAAAAGGAAACTCAAAGAAGATGATATTGTAGCACTTACTAAGGAGTGTAGCGTTATCATTCAGAGGAAGCTTCCACCAAAGTTAAGGGATGCAGGAAGTTTTAACATCCCTTGTACCATTGGGAAGTTGAGCATAGATAAGGCTTTATGTGACCTAGGCGCTAGCATTAATTTGATGCCATTGTCCATCCTTCGCAAGCTGGGAATTGATACAGTTAAACCTACAATAGTTTCCCTTCAATTAGCAGATCGATCTGTCAAACATCCATACGGTATCGTGGAAGATTTGCTAGTGAAGATTGATAAATTTATTTTTCCAGTTGACTTTGTGGTTTTAAATATGGACGAGGATGCTGATATCCCGTTGATTCTAGGAAGACCCTTCCTAGCCACTTTAGGAGTATTGATTGATGTACCCAGAGGTGAACTAATTTTGAGGGTGGATGGAGATCAGGTGACCATTAATGTTTTTGATAAATTTACCCCAACATCAGATCTTCATACCCCTGTTAATTGCATTCAAGGTAAATCTCAAAAAGGGTTGGCTGGTAAGAACTCTTCTTCATTCATTAATATTGATTCTTGTACTTCCAAGATTATTAATGAGAAAGAGAAAGGTCCTCCTGTCTCCAAGATTGTTGAAAAAGAAAAAGATTCTTCCAATTCTCAGAGTTTAGTGCAAGTTGATCTGAATTCTTCTGACAATATGAAACCTGGCACTTTACCTGTTGATAAATTGAAAATCTCATGGCCTAGTGGAGTTTCTAATGCCAAGGCACATTTGGGACAACCAGTTCCAACTGGAGTTCAGAATATTTTTGGACAGGATTCCAAAGGTAGTGACCAAGTATGGAGGCAAAGATCTGACAAAAGAAAGGCGTCATCCTACTTCTCTTGTTTCAAGCCACCTTGATGAGTTAAAAAGGCAACGTAGAGCTAATGACGTTAAATAAGCGTTTTTTGGGGAGGGAACCCAAATTTATTTCTTTTCCTTCACTTTTCATTTTGTTATTTGTTTATTTTTTTTCTTTAGTTAGTTATTTGTTTTTGTTTTTATTTTGTTAACTGACCTTTTTCTATTTTTGTTTTGTTTTACAGGTATTGTTGAGTCGACTTAAGTGTCTCCCTGAGTTCGGAGCCTTTGTAGGGGAACGTATATAGTTGTCGGCCACCAAAAAAAGTTTTTCTTTTCATTTCTTTAATATTTTATTTCCGCATTTATTTTTAATTGTTTTTATTATCATCACTTTTTTTCAATTTTGAGTCATTATATGCATGCCGCTGTGTTGAATTGAATATCCAATGATTGTTTGAATTGTGGATTGATTTGATTTCTTGGGATATCACATGAGAATTCATGAGTTATGTTTATCTATATTGTTTCAATTATGTTTGGATGTTCTTCCTATCTTTATGTTTGATAGACCTTGAATTATCAATTGCATATCAAGCTTAGAGAAAGTTTATGAGAATGCATGTGTGTGAATGATTTGCATCTAGAAGTTGTTTGATTCTCTCTTGAGGCGAAATCCTAGATGATGTATGATTAAAGAAATGATTAGGGCCTTCTTTGGACCGTTTGAGCCTTTCAAGCTAACCTGTGAACACAGTGTATCCTTAGGTCCTTTTTGCAGCCTTGTTTATTGTTTGGCCTTTATTTCTTTTCTTCTACCCATATTTTCCTTTTTCCATACCCATAAAAAAAATTCATTTTTATTCACCCTTTGTTGAGTACATGTCTTGTATTATTTAATTATTCAAGCCTTTGTTATTGTTGTATGCATGAAATATTTCAGGAGCTGAAAAAAAAAAGAGAAAAGAGGAAGAAAAAAGTCAAAAAGAAAAATTCTACTGAAAGTTTTGTAAAGAAATAAGTTTGGGGGTGGAAATTGTTGAAAGAAAAAAAATTATGTAAATAAAGTGATGGATTCTTATGCTCCGTGTTGCACTTGTTCTTAATTTTGAGGCTTGGATTGTGGAATATGCATGATGTGTATCTCAACTTTTATTTTATTTATCCTACCACTTCTTTCTTAACCCTCACTCATGACCTGACATTACAAGCTTTTAAAGAACCTGTTGATCCTTGATTGTGCGTTGCTTACATTAGTGGAGAAAGAGATGAAGAACAACTCTTTGGATGTGGGTTTGATGTGCATTTGTATTTTTATAAACCTATCCGAGCTTGAACTTTTTTAATAAGAATTGGTCTTTCATTCATGTTTTTGGGAAGTCATTTATGCATGAAAGTTGCATGTGAGAGGCGATGTGGCAATTGGATTGTTTATGTGTGACACTTTGAGATTTGTTTGTGAAGCAGTTTATGAGGATATGAATGGTTTTTAATACTAGGTATTGTCTTATTTGATTTTGTGTGTTTTGAGTCTTTTTGTTTTCTTTGCTTGAGGACAAACAAAAGTTTAAGTTTGGGGGAGTGATGAACCTGCAAAAATTCATATTTTTTACGGTTCATTATTTTGGATTTTTCATTTTCTTTAATCTTTTTAATTGAGTTTGTTCTTGAGTTTTGTTATATTTTTATTATTTTAAATTGTGTTTTAATTTTGTGTTTTTATATATTTTTGTAGGAAATTGCATATGAAAAGAATAAATATTAGAAAAAGTAACAAAAGAAGCAGAAAATTCAATTCAGAAGCCCAACGCTTGAGCGATGGGCCTTCAGCACTTGAGCGCGCAACGTGCGCAGGAGATTCACTTTTAGTAGTTCAGCGCTTGAGCACTGGGAAGTTAGCGCTTGAGCGCTTAACGCGTAAAACATAGCGTAACATTAATGGGTCAACGCTTAAGCGCTAGAAGCCCAACGCTTGAGCGTTGGTTGCGTAACAGAACATGTTATTCTGTTTTAAATTAGATTTTTGAGCCCAGAGAATGATATACAGAGAGAGTTTTCAGCAGAGACAAATCCTAGTTTGGTATAGGCGTATTCAGGAGTGAAGATTAGGAATTTTCTTCTTCTTTTCCACTAATTAGCAATGGAGTTTGTCATCTTTCTTCCTTTGTTTTATTCTTTTCCTATGTGTAACTAACTTCCCCTCGTTAGGGGGACGATAGATCTTATAACATCTTTTATGGGTTTAATGCATGCTTCTATTTCATGATTTATGTGTTTATCTCTATTCTTAATATTTTTCTAAATTTGGCCAATTTGGGAATGATCTTTTGGATTGATGTATGATTTGGAAAAATTTGCATGAACCTTGATCTTGTGATAAACACCATAATTTCTGCAATTGCTAGGAATAGACGTTGTGAGTTATGTGGTCATTCTTTTAATTCCTTTGTTCTTGATAATGTCTTTCTATTTGGGGTTAGACTAAGGGATTAGTTAATTCCAAATAGTTTAAGAGGATTAATATACTAAAGGATTGAATATTGATTAATTTTGAGAATTGATCATAAATCATTGAATTAGAACATGTTTGAATCTACATTTGGAGGTGCATTTAAAAAGTTCAAGTAAAATCTGAACCCTAATACTTTCTTATTTTCGTTTTCATCTCGTGTTTGATTTCTTGAATTTGTCTTGTTTAAATCTGATTTCTTTCTTTTAATTGTTTTCTTTTTAATTTCGTTTTTGCCTACTCTTGCCTTTTGAATTTGCCTAAATAGTGTTAATTTAACAAAATTAGTAATTGGTAATATAATCCTCATGGGACGATACTCTTTTCACTACTTTATTACTTGTTGTGATTCGATGCACTTGTCGATTTTACACACCATTGTCGTTTCCCCTCATTGCAATATTTACATTTGTCAATGTTCACATAAGTGAAAGCAAATCTGCCTCAACACTAAGATGCACAAAAACACTGCTTAGGGCTTAGGCATAAGATGTGGGGTGTACAAATGATTGTTGCCTTGGCAATCCCAAACTCTGGCACTATTGTTAGTTTTTTGCTTCTAAAATGAGGACCATTTTGTCACTTGCAGTCTCACAAGTGAAGGAACATATTGTAAATCCTTTTAAAAGAAAACGCCAGTCATGGCCTGGCCCCATGATATTTTTTCATCCCCACTTCTCTTTTCTTGAGAGGAATAGTTTATGTTCTAAGGATTATGTTCCTTCCCCTCCCTCTGCAGGTGACTTGGATACAATGAGTCACCTCTAGGCATGGTCAATTGGACATCGGAGTACCTGCAAGGCATCCGATGCTCAAATCAATCATGGAGCAAGGTGATAACAAGACAATAAAAGAGAGAACTCCTTTTAGGTGTGAGGTCTACCTATCTATAGTAAGTGTGGGAAAGGCATCTAGTGATTATCGGCAACAATTATGAGAGATTTGATTAGGGTGCTCTCCAATGGCGTCGACTTCGAGCCACATATCAATTCAATGAGAAGATATATTTAATGTGGAACAAAATTTGGCTCCAATATTTGGTTCCAATCCTTACTTCCAACTTCATTTAATCTCCCTCTATGTGTCCATTAACTCAATTAAATAGGATTTGAAGTAATACATAGAGAGAGATTAAATGGAGTTAGAGGCAAGAGTTGAAACAAAAGATTTGAGCCAAGTTTTGTTCTTTAATGTGGGTCATGTGATGAGAGTTCAAGTTCATGTCGGATGAATTAGGTTCAAGTTGGGCCTGATCAGGGATGAAGTTGAGTGGTTGATCCGTAGAGTCGGGTCCAAGTGAGTCAAGTGGTCCATTAAATATTGGCAAGGCTGGCTTAAGAGAGCTAGTGGTCTAAACCTAAACATTAATAATGAGGCCTTTAATTTATATAATCAAATTAACATATTGCATGTTGCTCGCACAGATAATGTTTGCTACACGCACAAATGATGCACACACATTAATTCTCTATAATTTCATCTGCATATATTCTCACAAACCAAATAAAGAAAGAATAAGATTTATTAGACATTAAATTAGAAATGTTTGGAGACTTAATTTATTATGAAGAAATATAATCATTAATATATAATACAACTAACAAATTAACTGTTTTAATTTCAAACATAATAAATCTTAATCTAACAAATTAACATCATAAGTCTCAATCTAAAATATGATAGGTTATAATCTAACAAATTAGCACAATAAGTCTTAACCAACTTTATTCAAACATAATAGGTTTCAATCTCAAATAAACTAAACATCATAAGTCAATAAGTGCATAACAAATTAACAACTAACAAGTCTTACTAAGTTTAGAATAAACTAAACAAAACTAGTCATAACTCAAACAACAAATTAATTTAACTAATCAAAATCAGTGTCGTCATGTATGTCATATGTCACTATCTAATTTTTCCATATACTCTCTTTATCATCTAAACGACTTTTTACTATAAAAAAAATGTGAGTGGATCGAGTTTGTACGAGATAAACGTGTTCCAACCCGCTATCTGATCCATACACTACGGGTTGAAGCATTTTTCAACTTAACCCAACTCACGAACCCGACTCAACCTGCATTTTATAGGTTAAGTTGAGTCAAAATCCACGAATTCACAGGTTGACCCAATCCACTAAACACTCCTATGCATGAGAAAAAACCAGAGTATAAGTGAAGTGGGTAAAATTGTCATCTCAGCTTTTCTTCCGTTTCTTCACACTTGAGGTGAGAACTTTTCGGGTGAGTCCCATGGTGTTTTTTTTCTTTCCTCTCTATTTTCTCCTCACATCCAAACGGAAGAAAAGTGCATTTTCTCCACATTTTCTCTTCCCCCATTTTCTTTCTTTACAAAATCTCTTCAACCAAACAATTGATTAATGTCCATTTCTCCACCAAAATTTCCTGTAGTAATTCTCTCTTAAAAAAGTATCATTCTATGCTAAATAAATATTTAAACTTGCAAAATACTAGTCACTACAAATTGTTTCCCAAGCAGGCCAAGGGCTGCAAACAACCCCAAAAAAACAAATCCATCCTAGTGCTTCAAGGCTGTTTGACATACATATGATGGGTGAAAATAACTTACCCAAAGTGCAGCAAGGTTTGAACTTTGAAGAAAGCATCATTTTTTATTATAATAATGACCATGTACATATATCTGCTTCCAATTAATCATGATCACATTAAGATCAAGAATAATGTAGTATATCAACCATTTTTCAGGGCTTAAATGCTGGAGTTTGATCAGTTTCAGAAGGATAAAATGCCTGATACATTTTCCTATCGATTAAATTCCTGAATGGATCCTCCTCCCTCTTTTTGATCAAGTAATCTATATTGCTTTTAACTTCCGATTTAATCTGCAGGTACAGTTGGTTGGCAATTTCTTTGTCCTTTAGCATCGTCTCCATACCTTTCGTTCTTATGGGCTTCCCAAATAGATAGTAAAGGCGACCAGGTATTTTGGGTAGAAGCACTGGAAAAGAGAGATTTGTGTTTGCTACCTCGCCACTTGTCTCATCTCTGCAGGTGAAGAAACACGAGTGGCTTGTGAATAAAAAAGTCCACACAGTTTTGATATATTAGCTTTCTCATTGTTTTACTGAATAAAACACAAAAGAAGTAATATACACTTTTGAGACGGAGAATAATTACCTAAACTTAACTGAGTCACGATTCAAATCTCTGATGTAATCGTTAACTAAAGGGATCTTTATTAAGTCGTTGTAGTCAAGAACTATCTGTAAGATTCAAGCAGTAAGAGTCCAATCAAAAGGCAAAGTTCAATTAATCAAAGCTCAAGCTTTACAAGAAAAAAAAAAGAAAGGAAAAGACAGCAGCTATATATTTTCTTCTTAATCCTCTCCTCCCCCTAACAACACACGGGTGTCACAAGTTGTGCAATGATAACGAAAGTAGTATTTATGAAAATATTAGTTGAAGATGAATGATTAATGAACTAACTTTACTAAGATATTTACCTTAAAAAAAGACAATGAACCTACTTGGTGTGTCGGACACATTCTTAAAGTATGTGCTACTATGTACAATTTGCCAACTACAGCAACAAATGAATAGAAATTGCATTGTTTTACTGCTGATGAAAAGTCAAAATCTCCCATTGACTATGCCACTAACTCCATTTTTAATATTGAATGTTTTCTACTGTAATCAAGCACTATATTCATAATATAGTGATTCAAATCAAGCACTATATTCTATACTCACAAAGAGATTCAAATCAGTAGAGCAAGGATTTTCATCTCATTTATGGCTGCCATCTATCTATTATACGTATATCACTTCACTCAAGCAAAATAGGCAGTCTAAATTATTGTGGGCAAGAAAGTAATGAATTGTACCCAAAAAAAATAAATAGAGAAACTGTTAGTGTCCGTTTGGTTCCTGGAATTGAGCATAGAATCAGAGTTTGAAATTGGAATTGGACCTCTGAATTCTAATTTTTATGTTTGGAATGTCATTTAGAATTGAAATTGTAATTCCATAAACTAATTCCATGGAATTGAAAAATAACTAAGTTAAGCCTTTCTCAATTCTTAAATTTATACCTTAAGAATTACTAATTTCAAAGCTTAAAAATTAAACTTTCTCTCTCTCTCTCTCTCTCTCCACATTTATTTATGAACAATTATATTTATTAAGATTCTATATTTATATAGAAAATTATTTTTATATTTATATAAAAATTATTATAATAGCTATTTATTTTTTAAAAAAATTCATAATTTTTTTAATGAAAAGAAAATGACTATTATATTATAAAAATATTATTGTATGAATATTTTTATTAATTTTAATATTTTAAGTCTTTGACAATCCCAAACATAAAATTTCAAAGAGAAAAAGAAGAAATTAAAATTCTATATTTCAATTCCAATTCCGCTATCCAAACGGACCCTTAGAGAAAAAGAAGAAACCTACTTCAGCTATATCATCTTCGCCTACAGCTCCAAATGGCACAATTGTGGCGCCAAAGCGTGCTGCCATTCTCACAAATTCCGGATGATCAGGCCAAATCAACTTGTATTCTTCCCCCTGGTAATTATGGGAGCACAATCAGTGTTAAAGCAGAAAGCAGACCCATCATCACATAATAACAGTCAGTACCGATCTCACACTTTGACAAGCATGATAAATAAAAAGAAACCAAAAATTAGTGAAAAGTTGACATCTGTGCAGTCTGGACTCGTATTCTCCATTATATGTTTTTATGCATGGGCATGCGTGTTTCTGAAAAATGTAATGAAACTTAATTGCTATTTTGTGTCTTGACTTTCTTACCAATTTCACTCTCTATCTCTCTCCTTCCTCCCTCTCTGCTCTTATAATTTAGAGATGAAGAACCAGATATGAATTTAGGTGATAATGATCTGTAAGAGGCAACATAACTCTTAACAATAAACTGAGACCTAAAACTTAGGATATCTGATCAATAAAAAAGCTTACCCAACAAAATTTATGTTTAAATATATTTTTTCCACAAAACTAACCATACAAATGAGTCTAAAATAGTAATTAGGACATGAAACACATCAATTTTATGGATTTTTTTAATAATAAAACTACATAGAAAAGGTGAAAGCATAAAATAACTGTGAATTACTGCAAAAGAAGATAGTGTCCATTCTTTTTTGTTGGATAAGACCGAAGCCTAGAAGAAACAAAGAAATATAATGCACCTTAAAATGGAGAGCCTCACGTGCACCACCAGGATATAGGAGAACATGTGATTTTGTTGAGAGTAATTTAAAAATATTGGTTGCTGAAACAGGCACCCCACCAAATACCTTCACCCAATCAATCAAAGAAAACCCAGAAGATAAACTCGCCGCTTTTCCTGTAAACAGCTCAGGATGGGCTATTCCACGAAGCATAATACCCTTCTGACTTAAAAATTCATCTGTAAGTGAGATGAGCTCTAACCCCAACAAATTGTGATAACCAACCAATAAGACAGGACCTTCGTCTGGAACACCAGAGAGACCTTTCACAATCTTTCCATCCTCCAAAGTTGAGAACATTACAGATCCAGTAACAGAACGGAATAATCTGCCATCCACATGAGCAGTATATCAGCTTTAGATCTATTATTCCCATTTGTTTGGGAACAGATGCAACTTAACTTGTTAAAGAATATGAAAGTAAAGCAAAAATTCTTAACAGGATTTGTTCTTGTTTTTAGAACAATGCTAACAGTAGGAGTCTCACCCAGAACCATCAATGCAACAATGACATTAACTAACAGATTTTCCATTAAGAACTATACATGGAGAGCACAAATTTGCCAAATCAAATTACCCAACTACTTGATCCATTGCATATCTGAATTCTGTCATACTGGGAGGAATGAAATCCCTAACCAAATCATGCCTCCTTGAACGACGGTACATGCAAGTCCCCTTGATGATTGTCAACAAACCAATACCATCTTCCTGCACCACCATGCAGAATATACAATTAATCAACTAAGATAGAGCTGTTATCATAGAAGACTATAAAGGCAGTATATCTCCAACTAAAATGGTTAAAACGGTATACTCAAAAAAGGCTAGTGAGTTCATCCCCTATCGCAAAGAACCATGTTAGATGTTAGTCATGTTACGCATGAAATAGCAGCTTAAAAACACATCCTTTTATTTGCTTATTGTTTCATGGATGATCAAAATTAAAAGTTATTTAAAAAAAGGTCATAAGATTAATTTAAGAAAAAAAAAATCACATGAGTCTATATATGTATCTAGTCTTCAAGCCACCAGAAGCCTTAGGTCAATTGCTACAAGAGTCTAGGAAAGCTATGAAGATAGTTGCAAGTATATATATTCACTTAACATACCAGGAGAAGGGTGTGTCCGCTGTCCTTAAAGTTACGAACTTTGCAGTTTTGCAATGAGCCAGTAAGTCTTTGAGCTTCATTTGCACTGGGAAGCATGTTATCCTTGCCACTAGAATGGAAAACTTTGTCAAGCTCAATTCTCAATGACCAATTGAGATCACCAACTTGAAAGTAACTCGTACACATGCTATATGAACACTAGAGTCTCAAAATTAGAGTGAATAAATGCTATAGTCCTACACAAAACATTATTGACTCAGCTAATAACGACGCAATCCAATGCATTCCACAATAGAGATCATAGTAAAGGCCAAAGACAAAGATCAGCAAAGTTAGGTTAAAGAAAAAAAGACAGGGAGAAAAGAAATAAATAAACCCTTCCTTAACCTCTATCACATATTATTGATGATGTGAAAAATACGTATAGATATTATTGACATAAAGGGCATATAATTCTATAGGTTATTGTGGCAGAATTCCTGTGGTAAATTATATGTACAAATCTAAACTTGAGAGGCAGCTAGGAGCTTCTTTTTAAAGTATGATGAGAGACAATAAAATACCAGCCAAACCAGAAACAAAACTAGACACACACAATATTATTATGAGAGACGTCAAAACTAGAGAGAGTAAGAACCTAGCAAGCAGAAGTACTTCAGCTTTAACAGCATGGAGACGCGAATTAGTATATGCAGCAGCTGATTTAAGAAGTTTCAGCTTCCAAAGAAGAGTGTCCCTTGGTATAATATTAGCCAGCTCCTGACAAAAGATCAGATCAGACAAAGTAAAATATAGATTGACAGCTCAATATAATCCCATGCCGCATGAACTTTTAAGAATTTGTCTGAAAAATAGAGCAAGGGAGAAAAAAGGATAGAGGAAAAAGACAAAGAAAATATTACCACCTCGAAAACATGAGGGATACTTAAACAGGTATGAGGGTTACCAAAAAGGTGAGAAACTTATATAATTTTGTACTTATTAGTGTGTTACCAAGATTTAGGAAGTAAATCCATGCCACAAGCTCGTAATTCTTGTCAACTAACTAAAATTAGATACAATATAGTCCTAAACATTAAAAAACAAAATAAAATAAAAAAGGTGACCAAAAAGACAGAATATCAGAAAGCTTCTTACAGGAAGACATGGCAGCAATGCAGTAAGGTTGTATGAAAATTGTTCAATTTTCTTTGTAGGAGGAAGCTTATTCCCAATGTTGACTGATGCCATCTTCACTGGATCACCTGATATCATGAAATTATATAACAATCTATATGAATGAGCATTTTTTTATGGAAAAAGAAACTTAATTACAGAGAAAGGAGAAAAAGTACAGTTAGGGGCAGGATAAGATATCATCCCAAACAGAAAATTCTAGATACATGAAGGAAAATGAAAATAACTCAATATGCAGCAAGCAAGGCTGCCCAGTCTCTCTGCATTTCGGAAGTAACAATTCCCTTGAAACAGCCTTGAGCAGAACACCAAGGAGAAGGCATAAATATATATCCTACAAAACGTTTAGGAGCAAAGTGACACTCTTAAAGATGCAAGATAAACTGCAAACTGCCATACAATTTTAGCCTCCTTATTGTTACCAAAACCTTTATAATGAGTCATCAAAATCTGCTCCAAAGTAGGACATACCTAGCGCTCACCCAAAACCACAAAAAGGTTGTTCCATATGAAAGTAGCCACCTTACAATGGGGAAAAAAAAAGTGTTCACAATTTCTGAACTACTTCTGCACATAACACATATATTAGGGAGAAAGAGCAATCTGAAGCCTACTAATCTACAACAATTCATTTATATTAATCCTATTATGTATCGCTGTCTGAACAAAGGACTTGACCTTAGAGAGAGCTCTGGATTTCCAAATGTTTTTGAAGAAATAACCTTTGACTTTGATGTCTGGGATAGTAAGCTAGAAACATAAAGAAGGATTTACAAGTTAACTCAACCTAGGAGTCTGAAGTCCAAAATCTGCTATACGAATTGGTTGAGAAATTAATAGAATCAGGTAAAGCCAAAAGAAACTGTAATTCATCAGTTTCTCTATCACTCAAGCTTCTAACAATCCCAAGTTAAAATATGACCATGCATAGAATAAATTTTTTTGATGTCAACATAGATGAGTTTATTTCTTAGGCACATCCACAAGATATACAATAAGCAACAAGTGGAAGAAAGGTATAAATCACATTTGAAAAGGAATTATATATCCAAGAAAATGTAAATGTAACAGTTGGAGTCTTGAGAAAACAGATTATTTACCCATAACAAAACTAAGAAGAAAGGGAACGGTGACATGCAGTCCGTCAGGCAAAACCTCCAACATAGGAAACAAAGGTTGCAACTGAGATCTGCCAAAGGATGTAGCTATGGTTGAAAGGTATATTGTCAGATTTTAGTAGAGAATTGACAAGACATCACCAAATAAATACATGAACAAATTTGACAAAAATAATACAACATTAATAGACTCACCTGGATTGACTAATATCAGTAGTAGGTCAACTGTTGGATTACGAGCAGCAACAGCAAGTGCTAGGCATCCGCCAAAGGAATCACCAACCAGATAAATTGGCTTATTTGGAGACAAAGCATACTCAAGCTTAACAGCTTCTTCAACAAGTTTCACCAGTCCTTCATAAAATTAAAAAATAGAAAGGAAAAAAGTTCTAGTTTAAGTACAGATAATAGCACCTTCTAATCATGGCTTGCAAATTATTTATTCACCCATATAATTTTACAATAAAGTGTTCAGCCAATTATTATATACCAATCTAACATTTATTATACAAGAGTTTTGCCAATCAAATGTGGAAGAATTAGTAATATGTTAGAAGGCTATCTTCCAAATATTGTACACCAATCTAGAAAGAAAATTGAAATCCAAATTCATAAATAATTTAAAGGCGTGAACAAGATATCATCTTAATTTTTTACAGAAAATTGTCAGTCCCTGCCATGACAAAAGCATATTGTATGTGAAATCATTTTGCAATTGACTGACAAAACAGATCTCAAGTGAAGAAAAATTGAAGTTTGTGGATTGTTCGAGACTTGCCCATATTCAGTATTACATAAAAGGCATACAACGTCAATGGTCGACTAGTTTTCCTTACAGTTTTTAAGAAGTAACTAGGATTGCACATACTAAGAAGCAATGACTTCACTTCATAGTTTAAATTGCACTCCTAATAAGCAATCCAAGAGTGAGTCCAAAGTCATAAGGAATTTCAGTCCGATCTGTGCTAGAACTCGGAAAGGCCAGTAGGAAGGGTTAAAATGAGAAGTTGGATATGATTCAATATAATGCTAATCCCCTTTTAGTCCACATGACATGTGCAGTAAAAGAATCTTACATGGAATGTTAAATTGATTCACTAATAAAATGAACTGCTCAAATTAAGCACTCTCAAATATTGAAAGCATGAAATAATTGAGAAGCATTCGTTGATTACTCCCTAGTGAATGTTTTAGCCCCCCAAAAGAAAATGATTAACAATAATTTCTTTCCTGTCACAAAAAGAAACTAAGTTGCTACTTGCTAGAAACAATTACCAATCTGAAGTTAGTATCATTTAAATGCATCAACAGCAACACAGATGAACTTCCAAAAGTTGGCAAAAGCATACGTTAAAAAGACAAAGACCTTCAAATGGTGTTCGGTCATGAACAGGAATATGCAAGCAACGAACTTCAAAAGCCCTGTATTACAGAAAGTGAAGGTGAAAAGAGAAAACAAAATAAAATTGCATGAAAGTACATGAAATAATTTTTCTGAACAATACAAGAAACTTGTCAATTTGGATTTGTACACAACTATGAGCAGCATGATAGATTAAAAGGAGACTTTTCTCCCGAAGAAGCTTAAATATTGCCATTAACGTTCAACTAGAACTCTCTACGGCAAATATTATAAGTCCATTGTGGCACTGACTAATAATACCTTAGATATACAATCTTCAAAATGCTGATTCTAATCCTACAGACTTAACATTTTCGAAACGAATGCCATTTTATATAATTGTTTTCATTAGTTAATGAATTATGAATAATACAAACATACTTCCCAAGAGCTTTATGGTGCAAAATGAGGCCCAATCCTGTGCCATCCATCCCTGCATGAATTAAACTCAGAAACTTTAACATTACACATAATTAATTTTGACACTCAATATATAACATCAAAAACAATCAACCACAACTGAAAGTCGAATACAATTAACATCAAATAAAACCACTCATTCCTTGAAATGCAGGAAGAAGAAAAGAAAAAAAAAATGCAATTTTATCCACAAAAGCCTCATAACACATCACGGCCTCACAGAGGACATAACTTAACCAATTGAATTTGCAATATATTTATTATTTGTCTGAGAGTCAGAAATAATAAAATGATTACCGGGTAGAAATAGAAGAGTGGGAGAATCTTTCAAAGGGCGACCACATTCAACAGGGCAAAACCAGCGGGGTGGGCCACCATCAGAGTTGCTCATCTCCTTGGATGCAGCGAAGTAATCTTCCACAGTGCGAGTCCCATACCCATCGTTCCAAAGTGCTGTTAAATCTTCTTCTTCCAAAACGGTAGTATTGCTCATCTTCTCTTCTTCAACTCTAGGACTAGGATGCAACAAAGAACCATTTTGCTGTGTCTCAGTCTCAACAACCACAGAAGCTCCATTCACTGATTCAGAGGACAACACTGTCGAGCTTCGAATATCCAAGCTCTGAGCTTGGACTCGAAACCGGTGCCTTCTTCTCCCGGAGCTTATTGCAGAAACGGGTGAAACCCGGAAACCCATTACCGAGGCCATGACAAAGGTTGGTTGAAGCGAACCGTTCCTCTAACTCACAAGGCTTTTGGAAGAACAAGCTTCAATTTTTGCAGTGGAAGTGGAAGTTGCATACGGTCCTTCCTTGCTTAGAGTCTTAAACCGCTTCAGACTCAAAACTGAATGAAGTGTCTGAGTCACTCACATGTTTGGTGTTCAGCGTAAAATAAAGCACAGGATGAGCGATAGAAAGCGAAATTGCCGCAAAACACGCAAATGGAAAGATTTATATAAAAGATAACAATTATTGTACGTAACAATAATCCAACGTAAATAAAATGACACTAAAAATGTAATATCCTTGTTGGGTAGATTGATACGAAAGATAACAATTATTGTTGAGCAACCAATGGCAATGGAGAATCAATTATCCAGCGTAAAAAAAAATGACGCTAAAAATTTCTGAGTGGGAAAACAGTAACTGTACATTTTGTTAGATTAATTTTGTAATGAAATCTGAATCGTATCTTAAAATAATATGTAATAATTTTTTTTTCCATAGATTTTTGCTAAAAGAAAAAAGTATTTATGCTTTTTTACGCTTTGTGATAGTGTTTCACTGGTAGTGATTGAGCTACACATGTGAGGTGAGAATGTGAGATGCTGTGTACTCACGTTTTTTTTGCTTTTTTACTATATTGTTATATGTGATAAAATTAATTATTAAAATATTATTTTTTAATTATTTATTTATTAAAAAATTATTATTCTTTTAAAATTATTTATTAAACTGTTATTTTTTGTCTTATATAGTATTTTTAATTTTTTTAGAGTCATGTAAGATGCGCTAATATCTTTAGCGCATCTTACGTGGATACGACATTTTACATAACATATTCATGTAAAAAACGTCATGTAAGATGGTGTATTCACGTTACGTGAATCAAAAAAAATAAAAAAATACCACATTAGATGTGTTTTTAAGACACTTAACTCATTCTATATGGATCTTGCACTCCTTCTAAAGGTACATATATTCCACATGCTTATTAGAGAGTGCACTATAACCTTTGAAGACAACAATATTTATAGGTCAAGTGTTTGCTTCTGATCCGAAAATAATCGATGTGAGACTTTGGTATTAGCAAGACAAAGCAACTAAGTAAGGTAACAATGTACTTTTACTCGATGTGGGACTTTAGTAAATGAAACAAACATCTTATTTATACACATAAAACTATTTTTTTACTTTCTTAGCTACTCATAATATAATTTGATCTTCTTTTTTCTTAATGAGTTATCTACATATTCATGTGACAAACATGAATTATTATCATATATGGATTATTATTATTTTTTTACATGTAACCAAACATGAAGACAAAATACGTTAGCTTTAATAATGCATTTAACCCCCCCTCCCACCTAGTTTTTTTGAGATTGTAGGTGAAAATACGTTTGCTCGTTGTTTCTTCATTACGAACATATTTTCAGAAGACAAAAACAAAATATTGGCTTGCAACAGAAACACATTTAATACTTGTCCCCGAAAAAAAATATCAAAGGACACAAACTTCTAAACAGTACTCACAGAACACGTTATAATTACTAATAAAATAAGTTCTTACTTCAATCTTTCTCAATTCAGCCTCTATAGCAACTTTCTTACTATTCTTCCATGCTGAAATGACTGAAAGCTTTTTGTGAGCTCTGTTCAACAATTTCATTTAAATTAATAATTAAAAGCTTGTTAAATAACATCAAGAATCAAACATGATAATAATTCATGTTCGTCACATGAATATGTAGATAGTTCAATAAGAAAAAAAGAAGATCAAATTATATTACGAGTAACTAAGAAAGTAAAAAAATAGTTTTAGGTATGTAAATAAGATGCTTGTTTCATTTACTAAAGTCTCACATCGAATAAAAGTACCTTGTTGTCTTACTTAATTATTTTGCCTTGCTTATACAAAAGTCTCACATCGACTACTTTCGGATCAGAAACAAACACTTAGCCTATAAATATTAATGTATTCCAAAGTTATGGTGCACTCTCTAATAGATATATGAAATGTATGTGTCTTTGGGAGGAGTGCGAGATCCACGTAGAATGGGTTAAGTGCCTTAGAAATACACTTAACATGACATTTTTTTTATTTTTGTCAATGTGGTGTGGGTACGTCATCCTAGATGATATTTTTTACATAAACGCGCTTATGTAAAATGACGATATCACATAAAATCGCTTAACCTCTTTAACAAGATCCTACGCGATTTAAAAAAATTAAAAAATGTCACGTAAAATAAAAAAATAATAATTTGATAAATAATTTTAAAAAATAATATTTTAATAAATAATTTAAAAAATAATATTTTAATATTTAATTTCATCATAAATGACACTATAATAAAAATGTCGTCCCTTACAATTTTTGAATAGGTCGTTCCGCCAGTTGATGTATTAAAATGGGTTGACCCCGCTAGAATTGAAACGAGTCATGTTCGCTCAAGTCAAATCAGATTTAATATGTTTTAAATTAATATTTTGTTAATTTAATCAAATTTATTATAAATTGTAAGTTAGACAGATCAGTTCATTATTTTGACAAATTTTTATATTAAAATATTTAATTTTAAAAAAATTATATCAATAGAAAATAAAAATTTATGCTACTTAATTTTTAGTTAATAGTAAATAAATTAAGAAATTAACTCAATTACTAATTAAATTTTAATTTTTAAGCTAAAATCAGATAATATTTTCTTAAGTGTAATTTATTAAATTAAAAAATAATTAAAATTTAGATTAACAGATCAAACTACGTCAGACTCAATTAAGTTTAGACTTATATTTTAATAAGTCAATCCACATATTTTGTTAAATTATTCGACTAATCTATTAAGTTTGATCTATTTTAACAACTTTATGCTTCGAGCACGCATACGATTAGGAAAGTAGGTTTCGGATTGCATGTTGCAATTACAATAATACATTTATGCAGTTTTCTTATTAAAAAAAAACACACTTATACATATATTATTTTATTATAATTTTTATCATTTAGTTATAATTTATTTCACTTTATTTCTTATATATATTTATACTTTAATTTTATCACCTATATTTAATGCAAGATGATATGTACTCACATGTTACGTATGAAGCATAATTCTTCTTCTATGAAAATAAAAGCAAAACAGTATAGCATCTAAAGACTCTAAACCGTTTAATTAGATCTTTTTATTTGTAAATTGTTTTAATTTATTATCACGAACTTTAATAGAATTATATTGATTTTTACTATTTGTTTTAAAAGTTATAGATATCTTAATATATGCAAAATCGTTTGAAAGCTTATATAAAATATATTTTAAAAATAAAAAAATTCATCTGATTAAAATCATAATATATATATATATATATATATATATATATATATATATATATATATTACATTAATATAAGTATTTTTTTCTCTTACACCAATTTTTAATCGTTAATTTTACTTTCATCTAGTGGTTGAGATTATTTCATTAAATGTAATCATTAGATGAAAGTTGATCTAATAAACGATAATGAGTATAAGAGTTAAAAAACTTATACACCTGGATAAGTTGATCTTATATATATATATATATATATATATATATATATATATAATGTAAAAAGAAAGTACATATCTTAAAATTCTGACATGTATCTTTCTTGTTATTAAGTAAGTGTATTACTTGTTTAACATGTGACAAATAAAATAATTAATATTCTGTCACATGTCATCTTATGTGACCTTTTTTGTCACATGTGATCCGATATGGCTATTTTTTTATAAGAGCAATTGAGACTACAAAAATAATTAATAATTAATGAGCATAATTCAAATACAAATTTCTCTTGTAGTTGAATAACATTTATGTACAACTAACTAATTAATTACCTTAACCAATTAAGATATTAATTATTATTTATTATCTTCTATAAATCTCTACAAAAATTATCTTCTACAAATAATATTATTATTCAAATTCAAATAATGTAAAGAATAATATAATTAAAGCTTTTAAATTTTGAAACTCACCCTTAATAAATGTCATTTATTTACTACTAAACAATTTATATATAATAAATTAGTTACCTAAACTAATTAATTTGTTAATTTTTCACTATCTTCCACTAATAAGATTTAAATTTAAAAACTCAAACAACAAAAGAATAAAAAAATAAAATTCAAATTTTCCTCTTAATTAAATATTATTTATGTACATTTAATTAATTGTCTCAATGAATTAATATATTAATTATTCATTATTTTCTATAAATAATATTACCATTCAAATAATTTAATTTTTTTTAATAATAATAATAATATCATTAAAAATGAGATAAAAATATACTTAAAACTTATATTTAAATAAGTGTAACTTCGTGATTAATGTAAAAGACCAACTTCCAAATTTTCCTTATTTGCAATTTATTGCTAATGTATAATCATTTTAATTGTTTTATTGTTATTGTTCTGTGGTACCTCTTTTACATTTGCAGTCATGTATCTTTTGAGGATACCTTATTTAAAGTTAATGAAAATATGTGTAATGACTTCAATATTTTAATTATATGTTTCCATGTCTCTATACAGATAGTGTCGACGATACCAATTTGAAGGCTTCATTTATATGGCATGTGAAGCAGGACCCAAGTATAACTATACGCAGACATATGTCCCCATTTGAGTTAAAAAAAAAATTAACTATATATATAACATTTATCATTTATAATTTTATGGTTCTATAATTTATAGATTTTTTTTTCCATATTAAAATAAATGGTTGATTCGGTACTTCACAAATCTTTTAATTCTAATTTTTAATCACATGAGACATAAAAAAAGAAATATATGATAATATTAATTACAAAAAAATTATTCATTGTTCTCAAAATATTAAAAAATTACAAGGAATAATTATAAGTTTATTTTTCATTATTTTTATTATATTTTATGTGTAAATATAAATTTAAAAAAAAATTATAGAAAATATTCATAACTTTACTTCTACTATTCTAAATTTCTAAGTTCTTCACTGATGTGAAGTCCATGCAAAAGAAGATTGAAAATGATATTTATTTATTAGTTTATTATTCCATAGGATATCAGTTATTTTTATGTTGATGTATGTAATCATTTTTTGGTGTTTGTATTTTCCAATTTTTTTTTCTTTTAAGATGAGCTTGCAAATATTTATTTTTATCTTTTTATATTAATAATAGTTTTTTTTCTCTATCATTCTATGTCAGATCTTAATTTATTTTAATATTACTGTTGAATGTAATAATGTTTCCAAATTTTTAATATTATTACTAACAAATTAGATTATGGTCATTTTTTAAATTCTGCTTCTTGTATATTTGAGTAAAATAATATATATTTGTTCTTTTATATTTTGATTACGCTGTTTAAATCATTAATAATAAATGTTTAATAGTTTATATAACTTTATAATATTTTTTAATAATCTAAAAATTCAATCGTTATCTTTTTAATTTTTCCTATGTTATTCATTCAATTAAGACATTTACATTAAATTAATTAATAAATTCATAATTTATCTTATTATTTTCAAATTTGTATTTTTTTAATCTGTCTAATTAATTTGTATTAATTGATATTATAATCCTTTTTATTGGTTAAGTGAACTATATTAAGTATGTCAATTTGCTATTTAATTATAATTCATTTATTCAAATACTTCATGCACCAACTATTTGTTTATACAAAAATTTAGTTATTTATGTAAATGTAATTAAATCATTCATCAAATTAAGGTTATAAATAATTTTTTTAAGAATTTAGTATATTAATAATTAGTAGATAGTTTTTGGTTAAATTCTTATTTTAAAATTCTTAACTGTTTATTATAATTTAAACTTTTATAAAATATATAAGGTAATTAATAATAGAAAAATTTGTAAACAATCATCATATATGAATATTTATAAAATATATATTTATAAAATAAAATATTCCTTTCAAGTTTTTAAATTTTATATAATTCTTTTATTTCTCTTTTTGCTAATGCTGATAGAAGCTTTTTATTGAGTATTTATTTATTAAATCATCTGCAATGTTTTAGTTTCTATGATTTTCAAACTAATGCTTCTTATGCCGCCTAAGTTTTTGTAATCAACAAAACATATTACTCCAACTATTTCTATTATTGTAATCATTTGAGGAAAATGTTTGCCAATTCATATGATTTTAATTTCTTACTTTGGGAATCTCAAACGACAAGGCTTTTTAATGTGAAACCTAGCTATTTAAGGTTTTGAATCCTCTTTGTTGATTTATCTTAATACCCTTAAGATGAAGCACCAATGATAAATAAGTGGGCTTTTGATCCATTTGGTAGAACTTTAAGAGATATTTTGAGGTTTTTGAATGACAAAAGCATTAAACACCTGTTTGGACGAAAAGTAGTTGTTATTGAATGAGACTTCAGACAAATATTATCAGTATTAATTATTCCAAAAACAAGTAGATATGATATTATTATGGCAACAATTAATTAATCGAAGTTGTGAACTCACTGTAAAGTCCTGAGATTTACTAAGAATATGATATTATAATCTGCATCTACCATATCCAACTTATATGAAACTAAGTTCTTTTGCAGATTAGATTATTAACATTGGCGATGACAATTTGAGAAATGATAATGATGGTAAAGTTGAAATTGAAATCTTTGAAGATTTTTTTTTATTTTGAATTATAATAATTATATTTTAGATGTTGTTGATTTTGTATATCTTGATTTATTTGCAAATATGAAATACTTCAAGTTATTTGAGGATATAACAGTTCTTGCTCCAACCATTGAAATTGTTGAGAAAGTTAATGAATTCATTTTTTCATAAATTCTTGAAGAAAAAAAATATCTTAGTTCAGATTCAATTTCTATAGTAGATGAAGATGTTAATTGTAACATCCTCTTTTTAGCATGTTAGACTTGTATATTATTATAAAGGCATCATAATACTTGCTTGACATGTTTGCTTATTTTTGTGAACAAATTGGGTTAGTTTAGATACTTTGTTACAACAATGAATATAAAAAGTAGCTTAAAATGACTCAGATAATGACATAAGTTACTATTTTGAGGGAAACAGATATGAAGAATTTGTTTCTAGGTTACAAATATATGCAATATGATGTAGTTAAAGTTTAATGATAAACAAAGTTGATTTGATATTTTTAAGGATATTGGTTGAATGTTTTAATAACGGATTGAAGAATTTTAGATATTCGAACTTATGAAAATGATGAAGTGAGTATTAAAATGAATCTTAGTGTTTATTTTGATACCTATGGAAGTTAGGAAATTTAATTTAGTGAAATCTAAGTGTTCTTAACAGGTATAAAGTTCCTCTAAAATATTTCAAAATATCTAAAATATCTCAAAATATTTAAAATATCCCAAAATATCTAAATGTTCTAAAATATCTTAAATTATCTAAAATATCCTAATGTCAAATTCATAGAAATTTAGGGTAAAAACTGTGTGTTTTCCTTTGGAGAATTCTCATTTAAAAATAGTATGATATAAACTAATTTCTAGCCTTGAAGTTTGCTAAAAAGTTATAAATGGTAATCTACAGCTGAGTTAACTAATTAAGGATATAATTACATAATTACAGCTATACAATCATGCAAGATATGCTGGCTTAAAAAGCCAACAAATCTGCGCAAATAATACAAAATAATCTATCTATCAATTCTATTGACATCCCCCCTCAAATTGATGTTGGTGAATCTACAAGCATCAATTTGCTGATTAGGAAATTATGTCGTTGACGTGTCAAAGATTTGGTGAGGATGTCAGCTAGTTGAATTACATCCTAAGTATATTTGTGTTGAGTGACAAAGATGCCTTTTTGTTGGAATTGTACTTCTAATCCCAAGAAATAAGTGAGCTATCCAAGATCTTTCATGTGGAAAGTTGTATGCAATAATTGTTTGATTGTAGTGATAGCCTCTTGATCTGAGCCGGTGACGAATGTCATCCACATAAACAAGGAGGATCACAATTCCTTTTGAGGTCCTTTGTAGAAAGAGAGATGAATCATAGCTATTTTGGATAAAAGAAAAGCCAAGTAGTGTTGTTCTAAACTTTTCAAACCATACTCTTGGTGCCTGTTTTAATCCATACAAAGAACGTTTTAGCTTGCAAATAATATTAGGTAATGGTGAGGGCATACCAGTAGGAAGTTTGATTTAAACTTCATCTTTGAGGTCACCTTGAAGGAAGCCATTTTTGACATCTAGCTGATGAATTTGCCAAGATTCAGATGCAGCAATGGCAATAATAGTCCTCACAATAGTCATCTTGGCCACCGGTGCAAAGGTCTTTTCATAGTCTAGGCCAAATTCTTGCTTATTTCCAAGAACAACCAATCTAGCCTTGTATCGATCTATTGATCCATCTGAACGCAACTTTATAGTGAATACAAATTTACTGCCAAGAAGTTTAACCGATGGAGGACATGGAATAATGTCCCATGTTTGATTTTCCTCTAGTGCAAGAAGTTCAGTTTCTATAGCATCCTGCCAACATTTATGCTTCATTGCCTGTTTATATGAAGAAGGATTAGGAACAGATGCTAAAGTTGCTGTCAAAGATAAAGGTTCAGAAAAATCATACTTTTCCTGTGGTTTACGAATGCGAGTACTGCGACATAAAGGGGCTGGTTCTAGTTGAAGCGCTAGACCAACAGCCAGAGAATGATCGGGAGGGGGCCTTGGAGGGATTGAAGGCTGAATTGGTGGAACAGCCGGATGTCTTTGGTAGACCATGAAAGGAGGACGAGCTTGGTCTTCTGCAAAATTGTTAGGAAACAATGGCAAAATAGATTTGGATGTAGAAGAGTGAGTGTCTTGGTTAGTAGCAAAAAAAATATGTATCTTCTTAAAAGATGACATTTCTAGAAACCCGAATCCTATGTAAATAAGGATCATAGCATATAAAACCTTTTTGATGGGCTGAGTAACCAAGAAAAGCACATTTAACAGAGTAAGCTGTGAGTTTGGTACGTTCTGGTGGCTGAAGATGAACATAACAGACATAACCAAAGGCGCGAAGAGTGGAATAATTTGGTGGCTTACCAAATAACCTTAAGAAAGGGGAATCATTGTTTAAGGCTTGAGAAGGCAGCCGATTAATAAGGTGGACAATAGTTAAGAGAGCTTCACACCAAAAACGGGAGGGCACAAAGGAGTCCAACATTAAGGTACGGACAACATCAAGAAGATGGCGGTTTTTTCTTTTAGCTACCCCGTTTTGTTGGGATGTGGAAGGACATGACCATTGAGATAATATACCATTTGCCTGCAAGAACTCTTGAAATAAATGAGATGTGTATTCCTCCCCATTGTCAGAACGTAGAGTTTTAATTTTTGATGAAAATTGAGTCTGAACATAGGCATGAAAGAATTTGAATGCAGAGAATGCTTCAGCTTTAGAGCGCAAAAAATAGACCCATGTGAAACGACTATAGTCGTCAATAAAAGTGATAAAATACTTGTAATGTGCATGGGATATTACAGGTGTTATTCCCTATAAATCACTGTGAATTATGTCAAAAGGCTGATTTACATTTGATTGATGAACTGGAAATGGTAGAATTTTACTTTTACCAAGTTTACAAGAATTGCAATCAAATTGAACAGCACTAAAAGATGGGGAATGTTTATTGCCAAGAACTCCGAATTTCATCAAGTTATGAAGTACATTGGACTTTGGGTGAACAAGATGCTTATGCCATAATTGGAAATTAACAGTTGCAGAATTACAAGAAATAAAAGGCAGAAAAGAACATGGAGACAGCAATGAATAAAAAGGAAAAAGACGTCCAACTTTAGGCCCCTTCGCGATCATCATCCCTGAGTGTTGATCCTGCACAAGACAACCAGATTTTGAGAATTCAACTCTGTAATCATTGTCAACTAATTGACCAACTGAAATAAGGTTACTGATGAGATCAGGGGAAACATAAACATTGGTAAGAGATGAGAAAATATCACCAATTGTTGTGATAGGTAAATTGTTTTCATCTGCAGTGTGTATTTGCAAATTACCATAGTAATTTGTAACATTGGTAAGGGCAGCAGCATTGTTGATCATATGATTGGATGCGCCAGAGTCAAAATACCAAGGAGATAGAGGTGGCAAAATGGGCTAACCCGCCCCGCCCCGCATTCAACCCTCAAAAATGCGGGCGAGGCGGGTTAGCCCGTTTTGAAAAATGGGTTGGAAGAGCTAACCCACCCCGCTTTAGTGCGGGTTGGCGGGTTGGCTCGCATAAAGAAAAAAATGGAAAAAAAAAAGTAAATGAGTTGATCCTAAAAAACAAAACAAAATGTATAAAAAATAAAAAAAATCATAAAAATTAAAAAATAGAAAAATTATAATTTATAGAGGTTAAAAAAATAAAATTAAAATAAATTTAGTATCATACTCATAAAAATATCATAAACACAAATAATAAGACTAATTTGTAACACTTTTTTTAAAAAACTCAACCCGCCGAGCCAACCCGCACTCGCGCGCCGCTTAACCTTGCAGTTATGCGGGTTAGAAATAAAAAATGGGTTGAAATCTTGAACCCAACCCGCAAAAAAATTACGGGTTGGCGGGCCAACCCGACGAGTTGAACTCGTTTTGCTACCTCTACAAGGAGAGTTGGGTAAAGAAGCTTTACCTATAAGACCCAAAGCAGAAAATGCTGAAACGATCATTTGTTGAACCATTTCAGGGGTTAAAGTTGGCACAGAAGCAGGCGGATTCTGATCCACAGAAACAGGAGTAGCAGAAGAACCAACAGAGGCAGTGAAGGTTGTTGCATTTCTCCTTGGTGGTCTGATTTGACATTCATTTATGATGTGACCTTCTTTTTTGCAGTAATTGCAGAACTTTTAGGATAGTCAGAAGCAAAATGTCCAAGGCCTTTGCAGCAGAAACATTGGACAGTACTCATGTCTCGTCCTCGAGGTCTGCCTTGTACTGCAAACGCCACAGAAAGGGAGGCAGATTTCTGCTGTTCCATGTTTGTCTAAGTGAGGAGACATTGTTCTTCATGAAGCAGTTCATTTAGGCATTCATCCAAGGAGGGCACAGTAGCCCTGTTCATTAGGTTGGTCCGAATGCCCTCAAAATCAGATCTCAATTTCATAAGAAATTAATCTCGTTTTGTGGTGTCATGAACTCTTTGGACTGCAGTTTGTCCTTCAATTGACAAATCTTTATAGACAATGTCAGTATATTCAACCTAAAGATTCATGAAATGAGAATAGAATTCAGAAATTGAGAGATTATCCTGTTGAAAAATGGCAATTTCATGTTCAAGCTGGCACCTGCGAGTAGTGTTGTTCTGGTTATAAATTTTCTTCAGGTATTCCCACATCTTTGCCGCCATGGTGAAGGGTCTGAGATTGAGGATGATATTAGGCTCAACAGAGCCTATGAGCCAGGTCATGACCTGTGCGTCTTTGACCTCCTATTTGGCATGTGCCTCCTTATGCGTAGTTTTGTCAGGGGCAGAATCAGTTCCGTCAACATGACCCCAAAGCTCCTTGCCTGTGACAAAGATCTGGAACTGGAATGGTGGAGTAGTTCTTTCCATTAAGACGAACGAAGAGGATATCATACTTTTCAGTAGACATGATGTTGAGAAAAAATAAGAAACTGGAGAAATCGAGAGTAGAACCGGATCGACTTGAACAGTAATCGCGTTGTGAACAGTAACGAGCTATGAACAATAACCGCGACGTGAACAGTATCACGCAAGAGACTGGAACTGGGAACTCAGAGACTGGGAGCGTAGCGAAGAAAAAGGAAAACTAGGTTGGGATCGAAACCTAGACTGATACCATGTCAAATTTAGAGAAATTAGGATAAAAACCGTGTGTTCTTCTTTGGAGAATTCTCATTTAAAAATAATATGATACAAACTAATTTTTAGCCTTGAAGTTTGCTAAAAAGCTATAAATGGTAACCTACAACTGAGCTAACTAATTAAGGATATAATTACATAATTACAACTATACAATCATGCAAGATATGTTGGTTTAAAGGGCCAACAAATCTACACCAATAATGCCAAATAATCTGCCTATCAATTCTATTGACACCTAAAATATTTAAAATATCTATAAATAGCTAAAGTTCCTTAAGTCTTCAACTGTTGCACATGAGTCATCTTCCTTGACTTTTGCTTTGATATTTTCTCACATTTCACTCATTCTCTTAATCTCTCACACGACTCTTGACTGCACAAGGCAAAGAGAGAAGAGAAAATATAGAAACAAGAGAGGAAGAAGAGGAGAGGAAAAGGAAGGAAAAAGGAAAGGTCAAAGCTTGAATAACTTAACACCATCTTCAAGGTTTAAGGTAGGGGTGTTTCTGTTCAATTATGTCTCTAATCCCATATTCATATTTGCTTTCAAAGTATGCATGTTGGATTGAAAAGTGAGTTTTTGAGAAGTTTATGATGAGATAAGTATCTAGCACCATAAGCAACATAGTATTGAAACAAGGTATTAGATGCATGTATGCTAGGACAGTTTAGTAAGGGTTTTTCCTATGTGAATGGTCCTATATGATGTGCAAAATCATTTGGTCAGAAGAAAGGAATCAAATAATCCTGAACATATTTCATTGAGTCAAGGTTACAGGCAGGTATAAGAGGTGATATGCTCACTCCCTACTATAGGAAATATGATAAATCATAGTTCCTAGATAAGGTAACTTAGTTCTTAAATGAGATAGGTATGTATGAATGTATGTATGTGATAAACACATATTTTATTCATTAAGAAACCCTTATATTTAGTCATTTACACTCTCCATATTCTTAATTGATTGAGTTTGACATGATTTTGTGAGTTTGAGCTCAAATTGGTCCTAATTGAATATTTTCAGCATTATTGAGATTTTACACTGTTTCTGTATTTTGGTCATAACTTGAGTTCCTGATATCTGAAAATCATGAATTTTATCTTGTAGGAAAGCTAAGAGGAAGCTCTACAACTTTGATGAAGAGCTCAAAGTCCGATTCAGATGTCTAAGGGACCTAAGTTTACATGGAAGTCAGAATACGGGTTCTGTCAGTAGAATCCGAACAGTGTGCACTCATAAAATCATATCTCAAGATGTAATAATGGAGATGGGCTGAAATTGGGACAGTGGATAGTCAAGATCCAAATAAACAACTTTCATGAAGAACACATTTTCAGAAAAAGAAGTCTAGTAGGTCATTTTGAGCTTGCAAGTCGGAACAGAGGTGCTGAAGTTGGGTTTGAGCAACCTACGGTATTTGGGACATATCTTGGGCTTAAGGAAGCCAAATTGGACGAACCAGCTATCCATTTTATAGCCAAGACAAGGATCTACAACTTTCATGAAGAACACTTTTCGTGGTTCTGAAGTAGTGGGTCGTTTTTGGCTTCCAAGTCAGACACGAAATTTTCGTCCTCAACCACCCACTCATCCATCCACTAATCCACTCATCCATCCACTAATCCACTCATCCACTCATCCACTAACTCACCCATTCATCCACTCATACACTAATCCAACCACTTAACCACTCCACCCACTCATCCACTAATCCATCCACTCATCCATCCACTCACCCATTCATGTCCATAATTTCCCACTCACCAAAAGTCCTTTGGCATTTTTCACTAATTCAACCACTCAACCATTCCACTCACTCATCCACTAAACCAATCCACTAAACCAACCCACTAATCCATCCACTCAAACACTCCACTCACTCACCCACTCATCCACCCACTTCCCTTTGTCATTTTGTTACCTTAGACTTCTATAAAAGGCACCATTTATCATGAACAAGATGTAACTCTCCTTCATTTTCTCTCTTAGTTTCTTGTTTCTTCATAGTTTCTTCTTGTTTCTTCATAGTTTTTTGTGATTTCTTTCTAGCTATGTGTAACTAAACCTCCCTTGGTTAAGGGGTGATGAAACTGCTAGTATTAATGTTGTAAACTTTGCATATTTGATTATTTCAACACGCTTATGTTTTTATTCATATATTTCTCGAATCTATTGTTGGTATGAAGGTTTTTGTACTTGTTCCTACTTTCAAAGTAGTAGATCTAGGTTTATTATGCGCGGTTGCGGTAGTAGATCTAGTGGGATGTATGATGTTCATGTGGGTATAATTATTTTTGTGCTATTTGCCAGTTATAAAAGTGGTAGATCTGGGTTTATTATGCTGTGATTGCACATATTAGATCTAGAGAAATATATGTTCTAAGTAATTTAATCCCGGTGTGTGATTAGACCTTAGTGTAATTGGTTTTCTAAATCTTAATGCAATTGTTGGATAGTTGTAAGAGCGGTTGCTTTATGACTAATCGGTGATTAGGAGTTGATTTGAGCGGTTGCTAAATTGACCAACACGTAAGGAAAACAGAGATTTACTCTCACAATTGCATAAAAACATAATTGAGCATGTTGGAATAAAAGGATATGTGGATTTACATTATCATATAAATCTAGTGGTGGATTCAATCTCTTAACCAATTTTCTTATATTGTTGATTTCGGTTTGTTTATTGTTATCTTTGAAGTCGTTCATTGTTCATCAAAACTCCAAAACCCCCTTTTTGTTTATTGTTAATCGAGTCTAAATTGGGAATTGTTTAATAGTGTTAATTGAATTGGTTCTCTGTGGATCGACCCTTACTAACTACAACTAGTTGTAAGGTTTTTATTTTCTCGTGGGCCCGACAACTGATTTTTATCTTAATTTTAATCACTACATCCGCACGCATCGTAATTTTGGCGCCATGTTTCGGGAACCAATTTTTTCAATTACACTATTAATTTATTTCCTATTTTTATTCTGTTTTTATTTTATTTTATTTTATTTTTTTTTTTTTAATCTTTCTTTCTCGAGTGTTTTGTAGGTGTTAATGTCCTTTGAAGGAGTAGACGAAGGATTGCTAAATTTGAGGAACTATATTGATCAACTCACTTCACATCCTCAATTTCCTTCCATCCGGCTAACTTCCAACTCACACCGCCGACATTGAAGCCGCCCGTTACATTGATCTATCAAGTTCAGAGACATTTGAGCCATCCGAAATATCTGGAAGAAGTGACAATGGCAGTAAAACACTTTAAGGGCATTGGGTGCTCCAGATCTAGATCAACACCTCTTTGCATAGACATTCTTGAAAATGAAGAGGCATTTGAATTGAAATCCGGTTTAATCCATCTCTTGCCATCTTTCAATGGATTACCCGAGAGGACCCCAACAAGCACTTGAAGGAAATCCATGTGGTATGTTCTAGCATGAAACCCGGCAGGAATTCATGTAGAGCAAGTCAAGTTGAGAGCTTTTCCATTCTCATTGAAAGACTCAAACTAAGGAGTGGCTTTACTACTTGCCACCCGGATCCATCCAATCATGGCAGGACATGGCCCGAACTTTCTTAGACAGATACTTCCCCGCCTCAAAAGTGCAACAATCGAAAAGAAATCTATGGTATTCAACAAAGGCATGGGGAATCACTCCATGACTACCGGGAGAGATTTAAGAACTATGTTTCAGCCTGCCTCATCATCAAATAAGTGAGCGAGCCTTTTAATTCAAGTATTTCTATGAAGGCTTACAAGTGATGGATCGCAACATGATTGATCTTTGCTAGCGGAGGAGCATTGATTGATAAAACTCCTCAAGAAGCTAGAAACTTGATCTCAAGAATGGTCGCCAATACTCAACAATTCTACTCTAGAAATGACACCTGGAGTAAAGCAAAGCGGTGAAAGAAGTAGAGACAACCAATTATACTGAGACAAGACAAATAACTCAATTGTCTGCTATGGTTCGGCGGTTAATGGATTCGTGTAAAGCATCGGTTCATGCTTGTGGGATCCTGTTGTTCATCCTGGACATCCCACTGATATGTGTCCCACTCTCCAAGAAGACACAAATGAGGAGGTAAAGAGCGTAGAGGGGGATATGCTGGACTTTCAAAAAATTACAACCCCTACTCAAACACATATAATCCGGGTTGGAGGGATCATCCAAATTTCAGCTATGCAAAGCAACCTCAAAATCAACCTCCAGCTTATGGACCTCCAGGATTCCAACAAAGGCAAGTACCTTTCCCTCGAGACAAGCAAGTTCAAGCTCCTAAGCAACTGAGCCTTCATTAGAGGAGCTAGTAAAACAAATGGCCACTAATAATTTGCAGTTCCAACAAGAAACAAATGCAACTATACAAAGTTTCAAACAAGAAACAAGGACTGCAATCAATAACTTGCAGAATCAGATAGGACAGTTGTCCACAGAATTCAACAAGTTTCAAAGCCAAGCTTCAGTGGAAACTACCCTCACAAATGTAAGTGAATCCGAGGGAAAATGCTAGTGCTGTCACATTGAGAAGCGGAAAGACGATGGATGAGCCTACCTCTCTTCCACCAATCATTCAAGAGAAGGATGAACCACCCAAAGAAGCAAATGATAAGGGCAAACTTCCAAAACCCCTAAGGTAAGTATTTCGAACCCCTTCCTAAATATGTCACTAAAGCTCCTTTTCCTAGTAGGTTGGTTAAAACCAAGAAAGAAGAAGCGAGTAAAAGAAATACTTGAGACTTTTAGGAAGGTAGAGGTTAATATCCCTTTGTTAGATGCCATTAAGCTGTGTATCTAGATATGCAAAATTTCTGAAAGAATTATGCACTAACAAGAGGAAGTTAAAAGGAAATGAAAAGGTCCAAGTGGGAGAAAATGTTTCAACTGTAATTAAAAAGAAACTCCCAACCAAATGTAAGAACCCTGGCACATTCACCATTCCATGCACTATAGGTAACACAAGGTTTGAAAGGGCAATGCTTGATTTAGGTGCATCTATAAATATCATGCCATATTCTATTTATGCATCTTTATACTTGGGTCCTTTGGAACCTACTGGTGTTGTTATTCAATTGGCTGATAGATCTAATGCATACCCTAAGGGTGTGGTTGAAGATGTTTTGGTATAGGTGAATGAATTAGTGTTTCCGGCAGACTTCTATGTTTTGGACATGAAAGAGGATGAGTCTCCCAAATCTGCTCCTATCTTGCTAGGAAGACCATTTTTGAAGACTGCACGGACAAAAATTGATGTGCACTCAGGGAATTCTAACAATGGAATTTGATGGGGAATTAATTAGATTCAATATTTTTGAAGCTATGAGATACCCAAGTGATGTGCACTCGCTTATTTAATTGATTCTTTTGATCCTTTTGATTCTTTAATTTCTCGCAGCCTTTTGATACCGACCATTTTGATGCTCTTGATACAATTCTAACTCATAGCTTAGATGTACAGGAGGAAAAGAAGAAGAGTGAAGAAGAGCCATGGAGTGAAGACATTGATGAAATTGTTGTCGCCTTACAAGAGCTCTCTTCTACTCCGGAAGAGCATGAGGTAACTTTGTTGATTTACCCGTTACTACCGATATACCTCAACCTTCGTTGTGCGGGCACTGAATTGGAACCGAAAGCACTACCGATCATCTTAAATACATCTTCTTGGGGGAGAAGGACACCCTTCCAAAGTAATAATTGCAAAGTCACTCACCCAAGAGCAAGAAGAGAAAGCGGTAGTGTTTTGCAGAACATAAGACAGCCCATTGGTTGGTCAATAGCCGATATCAAGGGTATTAGTCCCTCCGTTTGTATGCATGGGATATTAATGGAGGAGGATACTAAACTCGTGAGAGACCCTCGGCGGAGATTGAATCCTCCCATGATGGAGGTTGTGAAAAAGGAGATACCGAAGCTCCTAAGTGTGGGGGTGATCTACCCCATTTTCGACAAAGAATTGGGTAAGCCCAGGTCCGGGTAGTACCAAAGAAATCTGGAATTACTTGTGGTAAGAAATGCTGAAAATGAGCTTATTCCCACTAGGTTACGCATGTGGTGGCGTGTTTGTATTGATTACTGGGAAGTTGAATGCCGCCACGAGAAAAGACCACTTTCCTTTACCTTTCATTGATCAAATGTTAGAAAGATTAGTGGTCATTCTTATTATTATTTTCTCGGATGGTTTTTCGTGTTACAATCAGATTGCCATAGCTCCGAAGACCAAGACAAGACTACATTCACTTGTCCATTTGGTACCTTTGCATATAGGCGAATGCCTTTTGGACTCGCAATGCACCAGGAACTTTCCAAAGATGCATGATGAGTATATTTTCTGATTACATTGAAAACATCATTGAGGTTTTTATGGATGACTTTAGTGTCTTTGGAAATGATTTTGAAAATTGTTTGGAACATTTAACTTTGGTGCTTGAAAGATGCATTGACACTAACCTGGTATCGAATTGGGAAAAATGTCATTTCATGGTGAATGAAGGTATTGTGTTAGGTCATGTAATTTCTCGCTAGGGGAATTGAAGTAGATAAAGCTAAGGTAGAACTCATGCATTCTTTGCCACCACCCACTAGTGTGCGGGAGATTCGTTCTTTTTATTGGTCATGCAGTTTCTACCGGAGATTCATTAAAGACTTTTCTAAAGTCTCATTGCCCCTTTGCGAGACTTCTTCAAAAAGATGTTAATTTTAACTTTGATGAGAAATGTATGGAAGCTTTCAATAAACTCAAGAAGTTGTTAACTGTTGCACCTATCATCGTGCCACCCAACTGGGAGTTACCTTTTGAACTAATGTGTGATGCCAGTGACTTTGCAAAAGTAGGAGTTGTCTTGGGACAACGAGTTGATAGAGTTCCTTATGCCATTTACTATGCATCAAGGACTCTAAATGATGCTCAACTTAATTACTCAACCACGTAAAAGGAACTTCTAGTTGTTGTATTTGCTTTAGAAAAATTTAGATCATATCTAATTGGTTCTAAAGTGATTGTGTTTTCAGATCATGCAGCCTTGAAGTATCTTCTAACAAAGAAAGAAGCAAAGCCTAGATTGCTCCGATGGATTTTATTGCTCCAGGAATTTGACTTGGAGATTAAAGACAAGAAAGGGAACAAAAACTTGGTGGCCGATCACTTGAGTAGATTGTTAACTGAAGAGGAAGAAATGCCTATCATGGAGACTTTTCCGGATGAATATTTGATGGTTGTCAACACCATAATCCCTTGGTATGCTGACATTGTTAACTACCTGGTTACTAAGGACTTTCCGGAGGATTTGAACAAGGCCCAAAGAGATAAATTAAGGAGTGATCAGAATACTATATCTGGGATGACCGTACTTATGGAAGCATTGTGCGAGATCAAGTCATTAGGAGGTGCATTCTTGATTCTCGAGACACACTTCATCCTCTCCTTTTGCCACACCTATGCATGTGGAGGACACTTTGGCAAAGAAAAGGACAGCCAATAAAGTGCTTGACAATGGTTTCTATTGGCCTTCAATTTTCAAAGACGCTTACAACTTCGTAAGTCTTGTGACCATTGCCGTCGAGAACAGTAATATTGGTCCGTAATCAAATGCCTCGACTCCGATCATTTTTGTGGAACTCTTTGATGTGTGGGGTATTGATTTCATGGGACCATTCCCTCCTTCATTTGGTTTCACATACATTCTTTTATCTGTTGATTATGTGTCTAAATGGGTGGAAGCAAAAGCCACTCGATCCGATGATTCTAAAATGCTGCAGATTTTGTTAAGTCACATATTTTCTCCAGGTTCGGGACCCCAAGGGCTATCATCAGTGACCAAGGGACCCATTTTTGCAACAAAACCTTTGATGCTCTATTGAAGAGATATGGAGTAATGCACAAAATTTCCACTCCTTACCATCCACAGACAAATGGGCAAACTCAAGTGTCCAACCGGGAGATTAAGTCAATCCTTGAAAAGACAGTGAATCCCTCAAGAAAAGATTGGAGCACTCGACTTGAAGATGCTTTATGGGCTTATAGGACTGCCTATAAGACTCCTATCGGCATGTCACCATTTCGGTTGGTGTATGGAAAGCCCTGTCATTTGCCCGTTGAGTTGCAACATCGATCTTACTGGGCCATTAAATAAGTTAATATGGAATTGGAAGGTGCTGGAAAGCAAGGAAAGTTCCAGTTACAGGAATTAGAAGAACTAAGAAATGAGGCCTTTGAGAATGCCCTGATTTATAAGACTAAAGCTAAGGCATTCCACAACCAATTGATTTCCAAAAAGAAATTTCACAGAGGACAAAAAGTCCTGCTATTCCAATCAAGACTCAAATTATTTCCAGGTAAACTGCGTTCTAAGTGGATTGGGCCATTTGTGGTAACTAATGTTTTTCCTTTTGGTGCATTGAGATCGGGAGTGAAAATTCTCGGCAAAGCATTTAAGGTCAATGGTCATCGTCTCAAACCATATCATGAACTTCCTAACAAAGGCAGAGATGGAAGTGATGACCCTCATCCTTCCACAATATGAGGAGCAGTGAAAGTATCATCATGTCTGGCTGAGGACAATAAACTAAGCGCTCATTGGGAGGCAACCTAACCAGATTTGCTCTCTTTATCCCTTTTTATTTTGTGTTTTCATTAGTTCCTTAGATTATGTTTTTATCTCGTTTGTTGGTTGTAAGCATTTGAATCTAAAAAAAAAAAAAAAAAAAAAAAAAATGTGCAGTGTCGACAATAAGGTAGGTAGTGCCATTAAATTTTGTCACTCGGAAGCATGTGAAGGTCACTTTTCTTCGACAACAACAACTGCGAAAATCTTGCAAGATGGATTTTATTGGCCTACTTTATTCAAGGTCTCCGTTACACCTTTTGCAAAAGTTGCGGAAATTGGTCAAAAAGGTTCTCGCTTTGAGATTATCATCTGCACCTACTCCTTGAAAAATTGAGATCTAGGTGGCGCGGTTCTTTTGTGTCAAACACGTGTATCCTCCGGGGCCGTAAATATTGAGGATCCTAGGAATGGTAATGCGCGTAAAGTTAATGGACAAAGACTCAACCATTCCCGGAAAATCAAGTTCTTGAGTTCTTTTGTGCTTGCCGGTTAAGTGGCGGATACAGATCCGTGACTCTCAAGTCGGTTTATTTTTCGCTTTCCCAAAATAATCGAATCCTTCTTCTCCTTCAAAATGGATGTCATTCTTTCAAACCCGAGAAAACATTTTCCTTCTTTTCCTCAAAATGCTCGAGAAAAATCTACAAAGTTCGATGTGAAAGATTGAGACCGTTAATGCACAAAGGTATGCCGAAGATGTACGCTGGATAATTGAAGCAAAGGTTCGATTAGCAGTGAGTCCTCAATTTCATTTGACTCATATATGCCCCGGTCTTGGAAGAAGTTCATATTCTAAAAGGAGAAGAGCAAAAAGGTTACAAGTCCGTTACAAATGTGGACGATGGAATCAGTAATAAGCGATGTCATACTTTGGGGATGGTTTCCGCAAATAGAGAAGATAAAATTTTCTTCATTAAGAATGAATCGAGTAAGGAGTCATTAGATGATATCTTATCGACTCTTGAGACGCATTCTTGTGGATTGGTGCATCGTGAAATTCTTAAATTGTGGAATCTCTTCAAGGATGAAGAAAAACGCTACAGCTCTTGGGAATCGACTCTAAAAGACCCCGTTTGCCGCTTTATAAGAAAATTGGATGGGAAGCCTATCCCGACTCATAGAAGGCGTTTAAGCCGTTTCGGACGTAAAACCAGAGGAAGATGTGAGCCACAATCACAACAATCTGTACATATCATCATCATCTTCTTCTTCTTCTTCTTCTTCATGTCATCTCTCAAAAACAAAAAAAACAAACAAACAAAAAAAAAAACAACAAACAAAAAAAAAAAAAAAAATTATGTATACGTCTTAGGGTTGGCTTTGGTAACACACACCGTGAATGGGGAAATGCATGCATCCGATCCAGCCTTCTTAATTGAAAAACAAAGAAGGTAGATTGTATCCCACATGTGAGGCAAACAGCGTATTATGGCCACTTGTCCCTTTTGGGAGCCTTATGTTGCGCCTGGTCTTGAATGGGTCGAATATCTTGGTCAACAATGCTTTGACACAAAGCCGAAAGAGCAGACTACCTCCATCCCAATCTTAAGTAAGTATACACTCATCTTTCATCAAGTTTTTCTAACAAATTCAAAAAAAAAAAAAAAAAAAAAAAAAAAAAAAGGCCGTGATGTTCATCGCACTCATGACGCGCAAAGATAAAGATACGCCATGGACACTGTACATACAGTATGTCATCATTTTCTATTTCTTTTATCTTTGTATCATTTTGTTGTATTTTAATTTTTGTACAGACGATCCTTTGAGCAGGGTCCTTCAGGGGTTTCTAGACTTCTTTACCTTGATGGTTTTCTTGAAGTCAAACAAAATAAAAATAAAAATAAAAAAAAATATAAAAAAAAAAAGTAAAAAAAAAGAGGAGAAAAGATTCTGTGTTTCTTAATTTCAACCTTTTCTGACAACAGCCAACCTACCCTCATAGGTGCAATTATTCACCTTTCCATTCTTTTTCCTACTTAAACACTCCATTTTCTCCATTTTCCTTCAACTCAGAAACACTCAAAGGGAGGAAGAGTATAGAATGGGGCCTTCTATTCGTAACCTCAAAAATGTCCGTGTTTTTTGTGGGTCGAGTTATGGGAAGGGATTAGAGTTTGTAAACGCAGCCTAGCACTCTTGGTCGATCACTTGTCGCGAGGAATATTCATCTTGTATATGGGGGAGGTTGTCGTGGGTTAATGGGGGTGTATCACTTGTCGCTTCTATAGGAGGCAACAGTTTTAGGTGTTATTCCTAAACCTTTGGCTGAAAATAACATCACCGGAAAGACAGTTGGAGAAGAAATTCAGTAACATCTATGCATGGACGAATGAAAACAATGGTTGACAATTTCGATGCATTTATTGTCTTACCAGTGGATTTGGTACTTTAGAAGAAATTTTTCAAATTGTCTCTTGGCCGAACTAAACATCCACCATAGACCCATTGGTTTGTTGAATGTTAATAATTTCTTTGATCTTTTGTTATCTTTTCTTGACAAAGTCATGGGAACGTAAATTTATCACTCCTTCAAGAAGACAACTTCTTATCTCTCGCCTCCACTATTGATGAGCTCATTGATAAATTAGAAGCTTTTGAGTATGTACCTGATCCAGTATTAGCTCGATAGATTGGTCAACATGAAGCAAACGGCGTCAAGGAAGTAACAAGAAACAAAAGCCGATCCGCGACTTCATCTTTAATGGGTTTGATTTTATTGTACCTTGTTTCTCGTTTAAATTTGTGTCACTTTCTCCAACAGGTAATATCTTCTCGCCCTTTACTCATCTATATTTTAACATTGAGGACAATGTTGTGATTTAGTTAGGGGGGAAGGATAGTTGACCCAAAAAAAAAAAAAAAAAAAATAAAAAAATAAAAAAATAAAAAAATAAAAAAAAATTTGTTGTGCTGTTTGGAAAGTATGATATGATTGTCATGTACTTATTAAATTAATAAGTAATGGCAGAGTAAGGAGTAATTTTACTCTTGAGACGATCTTAATTGGCAAAAGAGTAAGGAGTTTTTTAGGTAGTAACTAATTAGTACTAAAGTTTTATTGTTTGATTTCTTTTCGTGGTCGACGATGCAGATCGATAAAGTGTGTTTCTTTTCTGCTTGGCGTTGATTCACTTCTTATCAAGTTGTGTTGCTCTTTTCTATATCTCTCTTTCACATTGAAGGCAATGTTATATTAAGCGTGGGGAAAGATTTCAACATGTTCTTTTGTAAAAAAAAAAAAAAAAAAAAAAAAAAAAAGAAAAGAAAAAAAAAGAGTTCATTGCATGATTGAATAACTTTTCTCCCTTCTTGAACTGATATTCTTGGTGATGGATGATTAAATTGATGAATTGAGTTTGATGGATGCATACCTTGTGAGATTTTGAGCCTAATGGATGGATTCAACATTTATGCCATTCTCTTCTTTCTTGTGTGATTTTCACTCATGTTAATGACCACTCTAGAACTTGCTTTGATTCTTTTGAGGCTACATTTCACTTGCATGCATGAACATGATTGAGGCCCTCTTTCTTAATTAGCTAGTTTAACCAAATAGCCAACCTTGTTTTCAATATGATATCAAGCACTCTTTTGATTTCTTGAAAATTCTCTGATTCCTGCCAACCTTGTATATTTTCCTTTGCTTAACCCCTTTGAGCTTATTTGACCATTCCTTGTTTCTAGCTCATCATGTGCCTTAAATGAGAAATCGTGTTCTTACTTTACCTTAGGGAATAAAAGAACATTAGCTTGGTTAATGGATGAGTTTTTGAACAAGTGTGGGGGTGTGTGTACAAAATAGTTGTTGAAAAAGAAAAGAGTGCCCAAAAAGAAAAAAAATGTATGTATATAGTTATGTTCATATATATAAAAGAAAAAGAAAAAAAAAAAAAAAAAAAAAAACCAAGTGTTTTTAAAAAAAAAAAAGGATTGGGAAATAAATATGTAAAGGGATATACACTAGAGTTGGGATGAACTTTTACGTCATTGTTATTTGAACTCACTCTCATTTGCTTTTATTCTCTTTGGTATTTATCTTCTCATATCCATTTTATCCTCTCCTGTTACCTTGACCTCACTACAACCTTGAATAAAGTCCTCATGATTTGTGTGTGCATGTGTTTTGAGTAGTGGAGAAGTAGAAGATAAGCAAGCTTATGGTAGTGCAATTTTCATGGGTTGAATTGAGTGAAATACCTACCCTTTAAACACTTGAGAGATTGAGAGGAATCTTTTGAAGATCTATCATTCTCGATTCATGTTGAAGATACCTTGCTTGATGGTTTGAGATGTGGAGAATTGTTAACTCATGAATGTTTTGATCCTCGAACCTTTGGTTGTTCTTCTTGATTGTAAAATTTTGGTCTTGAGTTTTGCCCAGAGTGCAAAAAGCTAAGTGTGGGGAATTTGATAAACACATATTTTATTCATTAAGAAACCCTTATATTTAGTCATTTACACTCTCCATATTCTTAATTGATTGAGTTTGACATGATTTTGTGAGTTTTGAACAAATTGGTCCTAATTGAATATTTTCAGCATTATTGAGATTTTACACTGTTTCTGTATTTTGGTCATAACTTGAGTTCCTGATATCTGAAAATCATGAATTTTATCTTGTAGGAAAGCTAAGAGGAAGCTCTACAACTTTGATGAAGAGCTCAAAGTCCGATTCAGATGTCTAAGGGACCTAAGTTTACATGGAAGTCAGAATACGGGTTCTGTCAGTAGAATCCGAACAGTGTGCACTCATAAAATCATATCTCAAGATGTAATAATGGAGATGGGCTGAAATTGGGACAGTGGATAGTCAAGATCCAAATAAACAACTTTCATGAAGAACACATTTTCAGAAAAAGAAGTCTAGTAGGTCATTTTGAGCTTGCAAGTCGGAACAGAGGTGCTGAAGTTGGGTTTGAGCAACCTACCGTATTTGGGACATATCTTGGGCTTAAGGAAGCCAAATTGGACGAACCAGCTATCCATTTTATAGCCAAGACAAGGATCTACAACTTTCATGAAGAACACTTTTCGTGGTTCTGAAGTATAGTGGGTCGTTTTTGGCTTCCAAGTCAGACACGAAATTTTCGTCCTCAACCACCCACTCATCCATCCACTAATCCACTCATCCATCCACTAATCCACTAATCCACTCATCCACTAACTCACCCATTCATCCACTCATACACTAATCCAACCACTTAACCACTCCACCCACTCATCCACTAATCCATCCACTCATCCATCCACTCACCCATTCATGTCCATAATTTCCCACTCACCAAAAGTCCTTTGGCATTTTTCACTAATTCAACCACTCAACCATTCCACTCACTCATCCACTAAACCAATCCACTAAACCAACCCACTAATCCATCCACTCAAACACTCCACTCACTCACCCACTCATCCACCCACTTCCCTTTGTCATTTTGTTACCTTAGACTTCTATAAAAGGCACCATTTATCATGAACAAGATGTAACTCTCCTTCATTTTCTCTCTTAGTTTCTTGTTTCTTCATAGTTTCTTCTTGTTTCTTCATAGTTTTTCTTGTGATTTCTTTCTAGCTATGTGTAACTAAACCTCCCTTGGTTAAGGGGTGATGAAACCGCTAGTATTAATGTTGTAAACTTTGCATATTTGATTATTTCAACACGTTATGTTTTTATTCATATATTTCTCGAATCTATTGTTGGTATGAAGGTTTTTGTACTTGTTCCTACTTTCAAAGTAGTAGATCTAGGTTTATTATGCTGCGGTTGCGGTAGTAGATCTAGTGGGATGTATGATGTTCATGTGGGTATAATTATCTTTGTGCTATTTGCGCTTATAAAAGTGGTAGATCGGGTTTATTATGCGCTGGTTGCGGTATTAGATCTAGAGAAATATATGTTCTAAGTAATTTAATCCCGGTGTGTGATTAGACCTTAGTGTAATTGGTTTTCTAAATTTTAATGCAATTGTTGGATAGTTGTAAGAGCGGTTGCTTTATGACTAATCAGTGATTAGGAGTTGATTTGAGCGGTTGCTAAATTGACCAACACGTAAGGAAAAAGAGATTTACTCTCACAATTGCATAAAAACATAATTGAGCATGTTGGAATAAAAGGATATGTGGATTTACATTATCATATAAATCTAGTGGTGGATTCAATCTCTTAACCAATTTTCTTATATTGTTGATTTCAGTTTGTTTATTGTTATCTTTGAAGTCGTTCATTGTTCATCAAAACTCCAAAACCCCCTTTTTTTACTTTGTTTATTGTTAATCGAGTCTAAATTGGGAATTGTTTAATAGTGTTAATTGAATTGGTTCTCTGTGGATCGACCCTTACTAACTACAACTAGTTGTAAGGTTTTTATTTTCTGGTGGGCCTGACAACTGATTTTTATCTTAATTTTAATCACTACATCCGCACGCATCAGTATGCTAGTTTGTTTTCTTTAGTTAACAAAGATAATCCTTGTTAGAGTTTTAGATATATCTTACTATTTAATTATCAAGAATATGTTTATAATGTTATGTATGATTAGTTATGGGATACCCGTATTGAGAATTGTTGATTCTCATCCCATTTATGATTTCATGACAAATCCAGGTTAAGGCCCTGCTAATGGTAAGAAGAACAAGAAGCTGATAGATTAGAGTAGTTTAGTTTATTGTTTCTTGTGCAAAGCTTGTATTCAGTTATATTTACTTTGTAATGTATAAACAATTATGTATTACATTATGCCTTAAGGCTAGTGATGTGTGTGTGTGTGTTTCGGCATTTCATAAGGCTTTCTATAATGACTTACTTAGTGATTATGGATATATTATGAGGTAGTAGTAAGTAAGAAGTGGCGTTACTAGTACTATTTATCTTTATATATGTTAGATATATAGAGATATTAGTTTTAAGACGTTACATTGTTATGGAACCTAAATGATTTACAACTGGATTTTTGAATGAGATTAAAGGTTATGAAATCTCAAATCACATATTGGTACTAAAAAAATGAGTTTCAATTATGCTTCTTCGAAATATTGATCAGACAGTAGAATTGTACAATGAAACAAGATTAATTGTGGATGAATTGGCACCAATGGTGTCAATATTTATATTCTTAAGTTGGGTTAGATACCTTCAGATCTTGGAATCCCTTTAAAGTTAAAAAAAAAAACAATTCTGATTAACTTTATGCTTTGTAATGATTATATAAATAAGAATCAAGAACAATCTTTTTCTCATGTAGGTTTCTTTTTATTGAGACATGTTTTTAATGGTCAATTTTATGTTGTAATTTTAAAAGTTAAATCAATGAGTGTTTTAAAATATTAATTTTTGATTTAGTTAAATCAATGAGTAATTTAAAAATATTGATATTCGTTGGTCTTTACTATTAAATTTCTTATTTTAATATTATTTATATTTTATTCACTGATAATTATATAATTCTTTTTACATATTTGTAGGTTTCAAGAATCGGTGGAGCAACATTATATTTCCTATGTAAAACCATTACATATGATTGAAACTATATTTTTGTATTTATGTAATTTTATCAAACTGTATCAAAAATTTTTGAAGTTAAATTGTAAGATTTTCATTCTATTTTAATTAATAATTATTTTCTTCTTAATTTTCTCTGTATAACGCATGAGTATAAACACTAGTTTAAAAGCAAAAGAAATATTTAAAACAAAAGAAGAGAGTGTAATTTTATTTTATTTTTTTACAAAAATTTACATAAATGACCTATCTTTTATTAACAATTTTGAATTACGTGCTTCACCTTTTTTTAAAAAAAAAGGATTTTTTTTTAAAAGGTACTTTCTTTGTTGGTTTAAATATATTCTTGGTCATTGAAAATGAAGTATTTTTTTGTTTAGGTCTCTATTAAAATTTTATTTTATTTTGGTCCAATTTTTTAAAAAATATTTTTTAGATTTTTTCGTTAGTGAACTTCCTTTAATTGTTTATGTAACAAACAAAAATCCACAATACCATGTGTTAGTAATTTCATTTATCAGGTAGGTATTTAACAAAAATTCATTAATAATAAATATTAAAACCAAAAATATTTTAAAAGCTTAGATTTAAACCAAAATAATAATAAAAAAACCTAAATTAAATTATATTTTTAAGAACTAAAAACATATTTAAGTCCTTATTAACAAACGGAAAACGGGTACCAAAAAATTGTAACACGGTAACATCGTAGCTCGCCAATTGCCAAAATCAGAATATTATAAAGCATGATAAGAATACCTTATGCACATGATTCACGATTTGGCTTGTTATATATTGTATTATTGTGGGCAATATTTGTACACACCTCTTTTTATCCCTTTTTTGATGAGTGGAAACAAAATGAGAGATGTGGAAAAAAAATTGAAAGAGAAGTTTTGAATTTTTTGTTTCTACAATTTGTTCCTTCCTTATTTTTATTCCCTTTTTATATTCAAACTTTTAAATATTTCTTTTTTTTTTCCTTTTTTTTTCTCTAAATCTAAACATCTAAACATAAGGTACATAAGTATGTTCCATGAATTCCCAGTTACTTGGCCAACAAAATTTATAGTTAGCATATAAAATTCATGTGGAATTGTATAAATTAGAAAGAGTCGAGTATACCTTGGCACACATAATATGAGAATTGCATTAAATAATTTATAGTATAAGGATTGTTGTATCTAATTTTAAATAAATAAAAAATTATTTACTCTAAGGATCTATCAAATTATAACAAGATAAGCAATTTTAAATTAATTGTTCCAAATTTCCAATTATAAACGTTAGTTTATTAGTAGAACCTAAGGAAGACAAAATTTCTGTCTTCGAGGATCCCGCAAGAGCCCTGAATACATGGTTTTTCTCTCCATGAGAACAGGATGGGGAAAAGTCTCCCTCATAACAAATTCAGGGACAGGGACTATATCTCTCACCCCGCGAGGTCTATGTCCCAGACAAATTACTATAATATTCTTAATATTAGTGTAAGTCTTTTTTTCTTACATTTATTTTTAACCGTTAATTCAACTTTCATCTAATGGTTGAGATTATTTTATTAAATGTAACCAATAAATGAAAGTGGATCTAACAATTGAAAATTAGTATAAGAAGAAAAAAATTTATACTGGTGTAAGTTGATCATTCCTCTATGTATATATATATATAGAGAGAGAGAGAGGGAGAATCAACTTATACCAGTATAAGTCTTTTTTCTCTTACACCTATTTTCAGCAGTTAGATCTACTTTCATCTAATAGTTACCTTTAATGAAATAATCTCAACCATTATATGAAAGTGGAACTAATAGTTGAAAATGAGTGTACAAAAAAAAAGACTTATACTAAGATAAATCGATTCTCCTCATATATATATATATATATATATATATATATATATATAAAACTATATGAGATGTGCACTTTGGTCATGTTTTTTTAAAAACATGTAAAATAGACCTGTTACTTTGTATTTTATTTAGAGAACTACAAAATAATAACAAACGTTAGTTTTTGGATGGAGCACTTGCACGTCTCAATTTTTGAATGTCAAACGTGGTCTTCTTCTTCATCTTACTCAACTCTAATCCCTAAAAATTCATAACTGGAAACACCTTCGTGCTTCAGCTCCTCTCACTCAACATATTTGTTATCACCAGAAAATACGTGCAGATCTGATCGAAACCTCAATCGCGATCTGTAGCGCATGAGCAAGGAGACAAGCTCCTTCTTCTACTTCGCGACACTGCAACGCAACCATGGAGGAAACACCTTGTGAATTTCAATTGCAGTTGCTGAAACAACTACCAATCTTGTCGGATTTCACGAGAAAATGAACCAGCAACAAGAACAGATTTGACCTAGGAAAGGAAGATCTGTCATTTAATGGTGGATGGCCAAGCTCCAATCGAAAATTTTTGACAAATTTTTTGAGATTGGATAACGAAAATTGAAACCCTAAATTTTTCAAACCCTAAATCCTGAGATTGGATAACAAAAATTGAAACCCACCATTTTTCACCCCCAATTTTTCAACCTTTCATCCTCATTTTTTCAACCTTTCAGTTATGGAGTTTTATGATTTAGAGTTAGATAAGAGAAAGAAGAAGACCGCGTTTGACACTCAAAAATTAAAAAGTGCACATGTGCGTTTCCATTTAAAGACTAACGTTTATTACCATTTTATAATTCTCTGCATAAAACACAAAGTAACAAATCTATTTTACACATTTTTAAAGTAACATGACTAAAGTATACATCACATATAATACAATTATTTTAAAAAAAAATCCTTAATTTTTATTCAGCCTGCCGACACTACCTTCAATCTTTGTCTTATTCTCTTCTCATTTCATCTTTCCAAGCTCACTATGCCATTGCCCAAGCCCACTACCTTTGCATTATTTTATTGAATTTTACTTCTTCTTTTTTAATTTTAGGGTCCCCGTGGGTATTTACGAGAACTCGGAAAATGGAGATAGGGAAAAAAAACTCCTTGTAGCAGGGATCACAGACATGAATGGAAAAGAATATGGGTGGCGAGGACATGGAGGGGCAGTGACGGACCGAGCAATTTGTGTTAATAGGGGCAATATGTAAATGTTGAAAATATAATAGCTGTTATGGGGGTAATTGAACACATAATGACAAAATAATAATAGGTAATTAATACATATAACAAATTATTTTTTAAGTTAATGAGAACATCTACTCCCATAACTTTGTACATGGATCCGTCCCTGTGGAGGGAGTACTCCCCTCCTCGCTTCACAAGGGTGTCATCCCTAATAGAACTTGCTAAACGAAGTTATGTTGATGGCACAAGCCTTCACCCCCGCAACTGTCAGCCGCCCAAGCTCCTCTATGTGCAGCACCATTGCCGTTGAGGGTCATGCTTGGCTACCTGAATCAGACCATGTTCCCGCACCATCGTTTCAAATGCTAAGTTACACCGTTATATATGTTGGGGCTTTTTGATAGATTAATGAAGGAAATGGTTTTTTTTAAAAAAAAAAATTCAAAGACACCCAATTGGCTTTTGGAGGAGATGAGTAATGCATGTCTCAGCTATACACTGTGGACTTACATAGCCAGCCAATGACATTCTCTTCATTTGGATATGAATTCTCTTCACGGACCTTAGGTAATAAGTAGGGATGACGGGGGAAGACGCATTCATTCTTCAATTCAGAGTTAAATAAAGTTGCATTACTGGAAAACAAAAAAATGCTCTTCATAAAATTTTTTATTTGGGTCAAGTTACCAATATGTTTATTTTTAAGAGATAAAAATGATATTAAACTAAAATAACTTATAACAAATTGCAATGAAAATGAGTCTTACTCTTACATCCACATGGCAAATGTTTATTGGTTTGTTAGTTGTGACATGCATGTCACAAAAGAATAATTCTAAATTTTCACAACTAATTTTTTAATTATTAAATAAAATATATTAAATACTTTTTATGTTATTAATTTATTAATTATATTTATTTTTTAATTTAATACTTTTTATATTAAAAATTAAAATTTTTTAAAAAATTTAAAAAAATATAATAAAATTTGACACAAAAAGTACTTAGCACCAAAGAATTACCCTTATTTATTGTAAGTTGATATTGTAAGCTCGAGTTACGCTCGATCATATACACTATTAGATGAGAAAAATATCTAGAGATGTGTGCCTTATTAAAAAATAAAAATGACGCAAAACCCTTTATTTATTTTATAAAAAAAAATCATTTTATATTTTAAAAAAAAACGTAGATATTATTAATATTCTTTTTAAGGACATCAAATTTAATAAAAATAATAATAAAAAATATATATAATAAATAATATTAAATATAATATAATATATATATATACACACACCATAAGATTACTAGAGATATTTTATATGCTGGATCTGAAATAGTGCGAAAACACCTCCATGGACCACAGAGCTTCTTCAGTACACCAAGAGAAAGAATTTTCTTTTTCCACATTCCATCCAACCGTCCATTCAATTTTTTAGTTCTCTTTCTCTCTCATACTTTTCTAACATGAACGGTGATGATCAACATGGAAGAGGAGCTTCCACAAGCATATAAGAAATTTCCCATGGACCATGTGCCTTGGCAGCATATACCACGTTGTCCAAATATATATAGACACACAGACATATGCACGATAAAATTCACACCAAACTATCCACCACGGGAGTCATAAATGAAGTGTTTGAAAATAGAAATGTTGGTCGAGCAAATGTATATACATATAAATAAATATTAAAAGAGAAATGCTAGCACACCTTTTTTTCAATATTTTTAAATATTTATTTTATTATTAATTTAAAAATAAATATTATTAATATCTTTTTTTAATAATTATTTTAAGTGTAAGAGATAAATTAATAATAAAATAAATCTTAAAAAAAGTATTTAAAAGTTGTGTTGTTAACCTTCTTAAAAAAGGCATACAATTAATAATGATTGTTACCGTATACTTTCTTAAGTTTAAGTGTAGAGTACACTTTTCATTTCACCAACTATTGTAGGTTTTTTTTTTGTAGACTTTATTTTTTATTTGTTTTTGGCCACCGTCCACTACCATCGTCTGTCACCAGTCACCGTCCTCTATCGATCACCATTCGTCTACCACCGTTCTCCGTCGTTGACCATCGTCAGCCACCACTCACCATCTATCGTTGGCCATCATCGTTGGTTGCCGCCATTGCCAACACCCCATTGTCGGCTACTGCAACCACCACCACCTACCTCTACTGCCACCACTACCACCACTGTCACCGTTATCGTTATTGCTCTTGAATCAAATTTTCATAACCTGTTTAACATATTTCTTATACTTAATTTAAGTTATTGATATTTTTTATGATTAAATCAATAACTTAAATTGTAAGATGTACTATACACCCTCCTTTAGAGGGTGTATATAGAGAGTGTATATTAAAATTGACTTACAATCAATAAGATACTATTATTACTAGAAAAACTCTTATATCATTTTTGAGAAAAAATTATCATTTACTTCCGAAAAATCTTGCACCATTAAAATGATGTTGGAACTTGCATAATTAATGAGATTCTAAAAAATTGTGGTGATCTTTAGTGGAATCTTCCTCGGGAGTAAAGAATTTCTCTATTATTATGAGAAAAGATAATTATACGACAATGCCCTTTACAAAATTCTCATGTGTAAGTTTAATTTTGATGTATTATTAATATAATTTTTTTACGATATTAACTAATTATATATTATTACATATATAACTTTTAAGATAATTATTTATAAGTTAAAATTTTAAATTATATGATAATATATAATTAATTAATAGTGTAAAAAAATTTTACATTAACGATACATCACAATTAAATATTTTTACTAATATATATATATATATATATATACACACACCATTCATTAAATCATCATAATTAGTAATTAGTGAATTTAATATTGAATGTCCTTAGGACAAAAGAAGTAAAAATAAAAAATTTTAAATAAAAAATAAAAGTATTTAATATTCTAGAAATTCCAAAAACCATTTAATACTTTTTTTGTTTTGAGACCTTCTCTTTACCTTAGTGCATGGCAGGCTAAAGTAGTGGTACCCGCTATCCAGTACCTATGTTCCTGATATGAATATGAATCTGGTTCTACACAATTTTCAATTTTCAATCTTTTTTAAAAAGGAGAAAATAAAATAAAAAACCTCTTAAAGGTATATTTGAATTACTGTTTGTAACTCTAGAATTACGTTTGTATTTTCAAATATATCTCGAAAGTCATGCCAACATGTTTGACAATTTTTATTCAATATTATATTTCAGTACAAACTTAAATTTAGCCCTTCAAACGAAAAATCATTTTGTTACTTCTATGTGAAGAGAAAATCCGTTTGTGTATATAACAAATATACTCTTATAATTTGATATTAAATACTACTTTAATAATATTTAACTATTTATATCATATAACATAATAACTATTAAAAATTATTGTAATTAAATTAATCTAAAATTAAGTTTGTAAGTTAATCCAATCAGACACTTAATGAATAGAGCATTTCAAAGCTTTGAGATATGACAAAAATTCTCTTGTAGTGTGTATATATATATATATATATGATAATGTTACATAGGTGTAAGACTTACATTTATTTTCAATCGTTAGATCCACTTTCATCTAATGGTTGAGATTATTTCATTAAAAATAACTATTAGATGAAAATAAATCTCAATGTAAAAATGAGTGTAAGTCAAAAAAGACTTACACCGATATAAGTTATCCTCGCCTCATATATATATATATATATATATATATATATATATATATATATATATATATATATATATATTGTTTAAGTATATTTAAAAAATAATGAAATGAAATAAAAGAATAATATTAATGTTACAATATAAAATTCATACAATTTTCAGTAATTATACATTCAAAAGTAATTTTGATTAATGCCATCCAAACAATATTTATATTATCAAAATTACATTTAAGATAAAAATTTTCAAATATAAATCACGTTACTACAAATATTTTTCTGACCAAAATCAAGTTAGCTCAAACTCAAGTTTGCAAACTTTAATCCAAAAACACACTCATAGCTGTCTGAATGCAATATTTTTGTTTCCAATAATAGAGTGAATGAAATATATAACAAGCACCAATAGATAACAATGAATATTAGGCTGGTATAAGTACCATCCATTGTGTACTATCCAGTTTACAAATCCACATTTATTGACTCAGCAAATATACATAAAAGGCATAAAACGGTATGATTAATCATTAATACATTTTGAGTATAAATTCAATCAAAGCAACTCGGGACACGAGACTGAATACAATCACAGCTACAACTAATGCCAGTGCCCATTTAACATTGCCTCATCTTTAGAATTGCATATTGAATATTCTCAAATATGCATACACATGCAAGGGAAAAGCACAAAGGACCCAAATACAGGGTGGCTGAGAAGAGAATCCAGCTCTAGATATCAAATGACTAATTTGAACAAATGAGAATAATATTACTAATAATTAACAATTAACAAAATTTTATAAAAAAAATGATGGGAAAGGGATGTGAAGATACACCTTGATAACAGATTTTCTATGACTAGGTATTTAACGCACAATTCAAATTTACAATGTTTTCGTTGTCATCTCTAAATTAACTACCTGATTCCTGAAAAACACCCCTATATGCCAGTATGATTCCCATTAATTCTCAACAGAGTCAATTAAAAACCTTCATCCTGCCAGATGCAGAACATCCATGACTCCGCCATGTCCAGTAAGTATGCACGCCAGCTAGATAATAATTCAAAATTTATAGTAACAGCTCTCCGCTAAAGAAAAAACTATCCAAGCAGGTTTGGAGAATGCCACTAAATTTGGTGATAAATGAGAGCTCAGAATTTACAAAAATTCTTATAATGCCACCAATCAATGCAGGCAACCCAAGAAGAATCAATGCTCAGAAGTATCTTACACAATCACAAGAAAACCTGCAAGTATTAATAATAATAAAGTCTGCAAACCTTGCTGGGACAACAAAAATCAAGTATATATTTTTCACACCCAAGAATAAGTACCGAGCATGATAAGGAGGGGGTAAGTTCAGTATGGAAAATCATAAAGAAAATAAATAGAATCTTTTTCCTTCTAACTATTTTTCTTCAAGTCATAAAACTTGAAGTAGGGGGCGAAAAAAGAAATGGCAATGCAATGCATCCTAAACCTTTAAAAGTTATTTGTGATACCAATAATGGCCATTCAAACACTGGCAAAACTCGCTGTAATTATTTTTGTCCAATTTGAGAGAGACCAAATTATTGATAAAGATTAGGTTTCATCACCTAAGATTACTTTTCTCAACATTTACATCAATCAAAAAAGAAATACTATCCTACCAAAACCCTTCCCCTTTCCAGTTGGCAGTAAATTACATTTAAGAAAACACACAGGAATGAAAGCCATAACAGCATTAATATCATATTATAGCTGATAAAAGCTATGCAAATCTCAAGATAACCCACCTCCAATGCATATGCAATTTGTAGTCACCTGCCTTGAACCACTCTGTAATTTAGGATCAGGTCATCTGATTTCTTCCATATATAAGCTCGCACTGTGGCTAAGCTCATTTCAGGAGACAACACCTGGAAATAATCAAAACAGTTGGGTAAATGCACATTACTTCAATGAAAATAATATCATATTAATAGCAAACACTACTGTAAATCAAACAAAACACCATCCAGTTAATTTAGGTCAAACAATATTAAAAAAAAAAAAAAGAAACAGTACTGTCATCATCAAACCAATCAGAAGACGTAAGTTCAAAAACTTCACTAACACATATGAAATTGAAAACAAAGTTGGTAGCACACAACAGTTAAAACTACAGATAAAATACAATTACTATGATCTATTTTAAGACTTCAATATTGTTTTAAGGCTTCACTTAGAAGCGTATAATATCAGGAATTGAGTTTTATAAGGAAGGGCAGACCAGCAGAGTAGATTAGTCTGAAGCCATAGTCCTTTCAAGTCTCATTATCTGTTCATCTTATCACATCCAGTGAACATAACCAATAATATGACTTGTAATGTTTCTTCTAAAAGAAGCAATATTGTTGTCTGAGTTGAAGCGCAGTTTTTGAACAGATCATTTCAAGTCAAGGTATCATAGGTATAAGGTACATTGAACTGATTTTCAGGATAATCACACCAAAAACATTTTAACCACTTTTAAAGCTACTGACCAAGATTTTGTCAATTCATCCTGCATCATGAATTCTAGCAGTCAGTCAAAGTTGTAACTTTGCAATGCAGCCATAATCCAAAATGCAGTAGGAAGAACATAATTCTAAGGATATATGATGTCCTCGATGACTTCCAGAAAACACCACAATGGGAAACCAAAAATGGCAATCAGGCTAGCAAAAAGATTCTACAAGGCATATGCATGAATTGAAGAGTAGGCCAACTATAGGAAAAATAAAGCATGAACGTGCTCAATCTCAGCATTTAGAAAACTATATTATATACACTGTCATAAGACTGCATTGAAGAGAACATATAGCTTGCCTGGTTGTTGCACAATATTTCAATAGAAGGTCTAGGCTTTTGCCAAGGCTTAAATCCAGATCGGAAAGATCCATCCCCAACTGCTTGATGCTGTAACTGTGACCCAGCAAGTCCAGGGGCAAAACTACCATCGGCATTTAAGCTATCCATAGGTTTGTCGAGCACCATCTTCTCTATTACATAATTAATAACCTAGACCGACAAAAAAAAAAAGGAAAAGCTAAGTTGATCACTTGTCAACCGGGTAGAAACATGCCTACAGAGTCCCCCCCCCCCACACACACAAACAAAAACAAAACAAAACAATGAATCCTTTGGGAAAGCATCATAAAGTCAACTACACAACACATGTAAGGATTATTAATGAATTATTATTTCCCAATTGTGAACTAATATAAAGATCAAAGCTTACTTTGTGAATTCTTAATATACGTGGGGCACTTAGCTTCCCTTGTGTGAGGATCTGGACTGTAGAGCCTTCACATGGATGCAAATAGAAACTGCATCTGCAGAGGTTATCACAAAAGAATCTATATAAAAGAGAACATTATATAACTGGTCTGAGACCAATGATAATCATGCCAAAAAATTGCCATCACACTCAGACAATCAAAATCATAGACAATGTTCCATTTGTTTTCTATATCTATAAAATTAAGAAAACAAATTCAATATTTTCAAGGCAATAACCGTTAAAAGTACAAAAAATGTTAAAAGATGTTGTGGTCAATACATAGAACCATGCAACAGATTCCACTGGAAAAGATTCCTATGACTTCTTAAGCATATACCAGTTGATGTCAGTTATAATAACTATTTTAAGTACCACCATGTTTTTTAGGATGCGAGTGTAAAGTACTTCCATATAACTCTCTAGAGTCAAGTTCTCATTCTGAAAACAATGATAACTGCAACATTGAATCATTAGAACATGCTCAAGATATGACTGTGAGCTATAAAAACAAAAATAATAATCATCATATTGTTATCATCAGGCAATTATGCCACATTAACAAAATATGCAAATTGTCATGAGCACGGTTTCTTCCTTTCTACTACAACCATGTGTTAATGCAGCCATTTAGAGAGGAAGAAAAATGAAAAGGAAGACAAAAAGTTACTTTGTATTTTCTCTGGGAGGTAACCGATTATTCAAAACGCAGTCCAGACACCACCAGGGGAGGTCTTTCTCATCCTCAGTTCCATCTAAATCAGTAACTTTTTTCCTCCATGGACCTCCATGAGTTCCCTCAGTAATAATGGAAGGAGGGGAAACAACTGGGAATTCAAACGGAGGATAAACCATTGCATCGTTCTCAGAACTACCATCAACCTCAACTCTCGAATGGTTATGACTTCTAGTAGCAATATCCTTTCCAGATAACAATTCCCCATTAGCTGAAGCTGGGGATCCCATTCTTTGCTTTCGTTTTATCAACCAATGAGCCAAGAGCCCTTTAAGGGTTTCTCGAGCCAAATTAACCTGCAGAATAACAGGCATTGATTTGGATTGTTGATAGTAAACTACTGAAAACATTCTAATAATGTCATTGTATGCATGAACCTCCTACTTCTTGAAACTATAGAAGTGCATAATAGAACTCAGCCAATGTCAGTTCAACAGAAACATAACTTCTAAATACGTCCATGTCCATGATACTAGCACCATGAGAGGAATTATTTCAGATTGAGCAAGAATACGGACTAAGATAGGAAGATATTTATGTGCCACTGACTGTAATGGATCCCACATAAATGAAGATGAATGTTGTTAACAGTTGTATAAACTTGACATCAACTATTGTAGCCAATAGTAACAAGAAAATAGTTGGATAAAGTTGACATTAATTGTTACAGCATACCAAAATCTAGGAGCAAAATCAATATAATAAGAAATGTAAATTGCCTATGAAAATAAAGCCATTACCTTATCATCTTCAGGCTTGCCTACAATGTTAAGATCTGCTGAATACATCTCTGCAGAAAAGCATTGGGGAGTGTCCAAATGGACAGACAAACTTCCAAGCCTGGAATCCACTGTGAACCATGCGGGAATGCTAACCTGAAGCAGCATGGAAAGAAAATAAAAGCCAGACAGAACTAACAAACTATTATAAATCATTAATGTTGTCTTACCAGATAAAAAGTATAATTAAAAATGAAATTCATGATGTAAATCAATAATCATACCATCTCAAATAGCTCTTCCTTTTTCTCCTCAAATGAAACCTAAATAGTTCACAAGTAAAGCATAAGCTATTATGAACTCACAAATGAGCCCTATCAGCTATATTGAAATTTGCAAATATCAATCACTACAGTCAAGCTCCTTCCCTGGCAAACAAGATTGTCATGAAAGTTACCAAGTGAAAATACAACCAGTTGTCACCTTTCCATAATCTTCAACCACAACACCTTTAGTAATCTCCCACAGCTTCACTGAACCAGAAGTATCCTATATTAAGAGCCATTTATCAGTTCAGAAGATAATAGAGAAAGATTATCAACTTAGTAGCAGAATGGATGACAATATTAACATGTTTGGCATAATAACATGAACAGAAAACACAATGATTACCTTCGTCAGCACATGCTTCTTATTATTTAAAACTTCATGTTGCACTATTCCAGGGGTGCCCGGGATAGTTAAGGTAGGTTCTTTATATACAGGAACCTATTAACATTTGTAATTTTGACAACAAAATAGACAATTATTAGTTCCCCAAGAACAGAAAGAACCAAAAGAAAGTTTATTTTCAAACAAAAACTTGTTTAGAAGACAAACCCCGTCATATCCCCAAATAGGAAGTACTACTATGGGATATGTAAACTAACATGCTTCATCTTTAAATGTACATATGCAACTGGTATTATGAGTTCCCATAGTAACACAGCACTTTGCAGATAAAATAATAGAAAATTAATATTGTGATTTTTTTTCAGAAATAAATGTAACATACTAGGGTAGATCCTTCTATCGACACCCTTGCTCTTGAAAAGGACAAGTTTCCAGCTAAAAAAGAACTGCCTCTTTGGAAAATCTTTTGAGGGTTGCATCCTTCAGCAGGCCATCTGTGAACTGAAGAATCTGTTGACACAACCCATATGCTATCATCATGCAAAGACAATTGAAGAATAGGGTGCTCGCCTGTGCAAAGCAAACTACTCTCTCTCGTTTGCAGGTCTGTCAAGTATAACTTAAGGTATAAAAGAATAGGGCATTAGAAAAATGAGCGTTACAAGTTAAAGAGAACAAGGAGATGTCGCATAAATTCAAGTCATAATAATAAAAAAATAATATTGATGTTATTTTTTAATGGAAAGTTGCACTCACTGAAAAGTCTCTCCCGCCACTATAAACATGACTAAATGTCGGGGTGCTGGCAAGTGCCCAAACAGAATCTGTATGAACTGCATAAGAATGCACACATCTCTGCTGACCTATATCCCAAAGCCTATGAGGAAAGATCGACGGATTATTAGTCAACCACACACCACAACAAAACAAATAAAAATGCTTATAACACCATATGATACATTACCTTATCATAGAGTCTGAAGATCCTGATAAACAATACCTGCATTAATGAATGTTAAAAATGTTGCAACTGACTTGTCAGAAAAACGTATTACTTAGATATCCACAAACCTGCCATTAGAATCCAGAAGCAGAGCCCTGATGTTATCTGCATGCCCTCTTAACTTCAGAGTCTTTGATCCAGATCTTGTGTCCCAGACACGCACAACCTAGAGAAACACCCCCCCCCCCAAAAAAAAAAAAAAAAAAACAAAGAGGCAGAAATAAAGCATGCTCTTAAGGTCAGAGACAACATCTCATAATCCAGCCAATGAAATTCAAGCTACTATAGTTCAAACAAACAACCTCTAAAATTCCAAAGGTAATAACAGAAGCCTCAACAAGTCAGAACATAAATCTGAACATCAATGCCACTTTGTACCTTTTCTGTGCCACCAGAGACAAGAATTGATCCACCTTCATTCATTGCCAATGCATAAACAGACTCCTTATGGCCTTTGGCAGCAATTGGAATGTACCCCTGAGTTTGAGTAGTGTGCACGGATATATTGTTGCTTGAGCTGATGGTACGTAAGTTTGTCAATGGTAGTGAGTTTCCAGAACCATTGATAACATTTGAAGAATCATCAACCATAGCATCATTGCACTTAGAGACCGGAGCAAGCGCAGCTTCAAGATCCCATATAAAAACCTCCCCGCCAAGGCCACCAGAGGCAACAATATTGCTCTAAAATGCATGACACTATTAAAGGATCAGAAAATGGAATTGATAAAGATACATAGTATCTATCAGATTCAATGTGGAACATATAAAAACAAGAGAATGAACCTTTTCTTGATTAACTTAATAAGAAGTGTAGTAAGTTTGAAGAACATTACATTTTTTCCTGCTGCTGCAAGGCAAGTAACATAATCAGAGTGTTGGCGGAGCGTCCTAGTACAAGTTCCATTGGACAAAGCATTCCATGTCTGGCACACACATACAGCAGCCCAGTTAAAAAAAACAAAGGAGTAAATAATTATATCATTACTGTTATCATAGCAGAAGAGCAAGGATTGATTAGAACAAATAACAGCTAGTGATCAACAAACCTTAAGGGTCGTATCTGAAGAACAAGAAACAAGTGTATTATAACCAACAAGAACAGCATCATTAACCTGCAAGAGTAAAATAACATTTATATATTCAACTGTAACTTATGCCATTATGCACGTGTTATAAATTGTGTGGGTGTCATGTTTTGTGGGTATGAAGGACTCAACCATAGTTTCAAATTGCGGTCCGCAACCGCAATTGCGGCCGCAATATTACAGTTTTTGTGGTTTCCGCAACCGCATCGCGACCGCAATTGGGGCCGCATCGGCCGCATTTTCCCGCAATTGGCCGCAATATTGCGTTTTTAGTAATCTCCGCAACCGCGACCGCAACCGCAATTTAAAACCATGGACTCAACATATCCATTTCCTATTAATGTAGTACATACAAATTAAATGCTTATGAAACAGGGTTTTGGAATTTAGGGATAAATGTAAAAGTTGAAGAAAGATTATAGGCTCAGGAACATTGACATATGGAACACGAAGGATTGACTAGATTTCAAGAAACTAGCTGCTGCAATCTCTAGTAACATAAAATAATTAGAGAAGAAAAGGATATTTTAAAGGACAAGGTGGCCAGGAGAAACTTCAGGGGATTAGGATTTTTACAAGAGAAGGAAATAGGACAAAAAGACAGCCTAAAAAAGAAGTTCAAGAATGCAGTGATAACTTATCTCTTACGATATTCAATCAAATCTCAGTTGCACTTGCAGTTTTAGAATTTATTTAGTACAAGAGAATCCAATGAGTTTTTATTTCCTTTTCCTTCCCAACCATGCCTTTTCTACTAGAATTAAGCTCAATAAACTTTAACACAGAAAAAGAAAGAAACCACAAACAATTACAAACTGCATGTAAGCATGTTTGATGAAGTGCTCTACAAAATAAAATAAATAAATCTAATATCAAAATCCAGCAATTGCAGACCTCTTTTGCAGATGAAAGACTAAAAAAATACAATATTCATCTCAATCAAACACCACATACAGGTCCCACATAATTAATACCAACCATCCCAAGATTGAGACATATTTTGCACATAGCAAGGTGAAAAGCTTTCCCATACGGCATCATATTCTTTGTTACACCTTTTGACCTGACCACTGAGATTGGGCATTTATGTTAAAAAAAGACATTATTAACATGAAATCCACTTAAATACCCATTGTAGGAAAAAGCCAAAAAAAAACTTAAAAAAAAAATCCATTGCAGATGTAGCTTCATCAAGTAAATGTAGTAAAGAAACATTGCTGTGTGTTCCCGAGGTTATTAAATTAAATGTCACCTAACAAATGGAGGGGAAGAAAATTAAAAAAGAAAAAATAAATATAAGGATTACCCAATCCACATGAGATTCAAAGGTAGCAGAGAATGTCACTGCATCCTCAGCTAGTGCCCATCGTTTTAGCCTGCCATCACGGCTCCCGGTGAGGAGATAATCAGACCCATCAGATACTGCAGACTTAAGTACAGCCAAACAATTTATGCCTGCACAATGCTGCAGAAAAGAACCAACTTTCAAACGAAAATATAGACAGAGCAACTTAGAAAACTTTCAAAATTGAAAGAATTTCAACCAAAACAAGTAATATTGATGCAAAAATAGAATCTATGACATGACACCTTTTTGAAGTACAATGCTAAGTACCTAGCAGAGAGGAGTCAGGTACCATAGTGTCCTACAAACTATTAATGAAGCTTTGATTGATTAGAAGGTAAATAGTGGGTAAATATTAAAAAATATGGGGGGAAATATGCAAACTACCAAAGGGTCTAATCCTAATATTAAAAGAGAGAAAATAATATTAAAATTTAGAGTAAACCTCCATTTTGGTCCTCAAAACATTATTACATCAATTTGGTCCTCAAATGACAGGTTTTTGATATAAAAATAATCCAAATACTGTTTACTAGGACCAAATTGATGTCATTCGATGACCAAAGATTATCATTTGAGGACCAATTTGATGTCACTAATCCTTCGAGGAGTAAATTGATGTTCCAAAAATCTTTCGAGGACCAAATTGGGAGTTTACTCTAAAACTTAAATTATATTTTCATCCAACTAAGTAAAAAATGCATGTATTTATTTAAGAACCCAATCAGTCTCAACTAGTTGACAGGATTAGATGCAAAACGTCAAAGAAAATGTTTGTGGGGATAAAGATTCAGTTACAAGAAGCAACCATGAAACTTGGCTGTTTTCTGGCAAAAATTTTTTTTAAAACAAAAAGAAAGAAAGAAATAATGAGTTCACCTTTGCGTCATCAGAATCATTCAACACGTATGTTAATCTCTTCTCCTTACGAGGGCGATTTGAATTGTTTGTGTTGCCCGCACTACCCACGCGGTGCATTGCGGAAACTATGACAGTGCATATATCAAAGCATAAATAGTATACCCAGGAGAAAATAAAAGAGAACAATTCCAATTAAGAAATTCAACTTACGAGCATTTCCAACAGTGTTAAAAACTAATATATATATATATATATATTCAGGTGATGTAGTTTATGAATTATGACCATTTATTTAACAAAGAAGGTTCACAGTACAGAATAACTCTCTCAGTGGCAGAGTTGAAGACATATCCAAACACTTCCACAGAAGCCATATATACAAATGCAATAGGCATAACCGCATATCTGAGGAGCTCTTTGATTAAATAAACTAGTACATGGAATTCTCTGTAATGGTAGCAAAGTATTATCCAACGTATATGCAAATCCCAATTAATTTTTTTTTTTATTGAGCTAAATTACAAATGTCATGTTTATCAGTCGTGTATGTAATACGAAGTAACAAATATAATTCCACAAAACTACATTATAACTGATCCTTGTAGAACCAAGACTTTCACTGAACTGCAAGAAATGTGGCTAATGCAAACTCAAATAAGACCATAGTGTTATTTACATGCCAACAGTCATAACATGGTATCAAACCCTGGCATAATAATTTGCAGAACAGAGGCCTAAACTATGAATGCTTTTCCCCAATCTATATCCAGGCCTTTTACCAAAACAATTCCTTCAACTAATCACTGCTCAAATTGTGCACAAATGTTTTCTGCCATCATATGAGATGGACCTTAGTCTTCTCAATATCTACAATTCCAAGTCTATCACCTTTTTCGTTTCTTACAATCACAGCACGGTAACCTGAGCATCCAGGGCGAAGTTCAAACTCATTCTTTTATCCACACTGTCTGAATCACCAGTCGGAGCATATATTGCATATCAAACTCATCGCGAACTCAATGTGAATCCCAAAGCCATAGTTAGTTAGTTACGTAATCAATCACTAAAGACAAACCTATAAGATATAACTGATTGAGCTCGCTGAAGCTATCGAATACCCCCAAAATCATTCCCGATACACAACGAACGCAAACGAAGGAGGTAAAAAAAAAGGTCAGGAAAACAGAAACATAAGCTGTCACACAAATTAACTAACCCGATCACAAGGTTAGGCACTTTGCAAACGCGCTCTGAGCTAAAACCAACTTATTGTAAGATGCAAGAAATTTTTCTGGAATCAAAATAAATAAATAATCCAATAAAACAAAAACAATTTGGAGAAGGAGAAGATGGAACAGTGCAAGAGAAAAGTAAAGTCCTAACCGTGATCAGTGATGAATTTGAAGTACTTTTGTGCTTGTTTCCTTCTTCTACTGCCGAAGTTTCAACTTTAGAGAGAGAAAGTCTTTGCCAGAGAGACAAAGGGGGTAGTGATTCAAATAAACATGGGTGTAAATATGGGCGTTCGATTTTATGCTGGCAGATCCTTTGACCCGTTTTGTGTATTTTTTTTTTTAATGAGGACAGGATGGTCTTTGCACTTGAAGGATAAACTATGGAGAGGAAAGCGCCGCTGTGGGCGATGATTACGCTCATGTTCTGCATTGGCTTGGATGACCGTTTGATCAAAAGATGGACCCATTTGGGGAAGGAAGTCTTTCATCGCGTGGCAATTACATGGCAATAGCAACCAATGCGTGCGGTAATGTCATTTCTTCTTAATTGGGTTGATTTGTTTGAGTATTTCCGAATTTATTTCATTACTTGTTGTGGTTTTTAATCATTTCATAACCTTTTTGCATTTTTTCATCATTGGTAAGTTCTATACATACATACACTAGCACGGTAGTACCATACTACTTTATTGCTTACAATTTTTAGCACGATTAAGTGCATTTATTCACAAATTTTAATTGTATTTGATGAATTGTGTGGAAGGAAAAAACGCATTACCGTAAAAAAAATATAGATTAGAAAATAATTTAAATAAACAATAAGCATAATGTAGAAGTTAAATTAAATTTCGACATTTTCCTCTAGGGTTTTCGTCGCCTGTAAGTGAAAGTGAAACTCCATCCAAGCATTCAACTATCTTAAGTGTTCTGTCCTATTGTTGATCTCACCTGCTCCATTACCAGATTCTGTGTCGGTGTCTTCCATATACTTTTGCAGCCATGCGCGATTACGCCCTGAGACCATGGCGTGCACTTAGAAGATGATGATTAATAAAATGTCAGATATGTGTTTAGGCTGAAAAATTAAATGTATTCTCCTGTTTCACATAGGTTTACAACCAGGTATATATACACATATATTATCATGAGGATAAGATAAAGCCTATCAAAACAAACTACGTAACAGAGCCACCTAATTAGCTATTGTTACATGTGGTTTAAATTTGAATGGCAACAGGTCCAGACAACAATAGAACATTCTATTGTTGTACATCCTTATCTCGTATTACCCCCCTCAAGTTAGGAGTATGCATTATGGACACCCAACTTGGACAATAACTCCTTAAATTGCTTAGTGCCAAGTAACTTTGTAAACAAATTAGCTGGCTGCTGCAAGGTTAGAATATAAGCAGTGGTGATGGTCCCAGATTGAAGGTGTTCACGAATGAAGTGACAATCCACTTCTATATGGTTTGTTCACTCGTGAAGAACTGGATTGGAGGCCAAATGCATGGCTGACTGGTTGTCACAAAAAGGAGTGGTTGAATTCGTGGGTGTCACTTGCAGGGAGTCAAGTAAGCTGCTTAGCCATATTATCTCGCTAGTTGCATGAGACATGGCCCTATATTCCGCCTCTGTTGAGGACTTGGAGACGGTGGGTTGCTTCTTTGTTTTCCACGAGATAGGAATAGGTCCAAGCTTCATGAGATACACAGTGATGGATCTACGCGTCACAGGACATGTTGCCCAATCGGAGTCACTATAACCTACCAAAGTTAAATCATTGTCTTTAGGTAGCCAAATGCCTTGACCTGGGGATGACTTGATATATCTTAGGACTCTCATAGCAGCGTCTCAATGGTCTTATTGGGGAGCTTGCATGAATTGGCTCAAAACATGAACTGAATATGATAACTCTAGACGAGTAATAGTGAGATATATAAGGCGACCAACCAGCCTTCGGTATTGTGGTGGATATGGATAGGGTTTGTCTGATGCATTGGACAAGCGATGATGTTGCTCCATGGGGAAGCTACATGGTTTACAGTCCATCATTCCACACTCTTGCAAGATATCCAGTGCATATTTGCACTGGCAAAGGAATAACCCATTGGGACTTCGAGCCAGTTCCAATCCTAAGAAGTATTTCAAAGCCCCCAAGTCCTTCATGTGGAAACATGTGTGGAGATAAGACTTGAACTTGTCCTATACTACGACATTATTCTCAGTAATCACCAAATCGTCAACGTATATTAAGATAGCTATGAAAATGTAGGATGCAGAGTAAGTAAATAGGTTATGATCAACATCACTTTGGTGGAATCCATAGCCAACCAGTGCTTCTGAGAGTTTAGCATACCAGTTTCGTGATGCAAGCGCAAACCATACAAAGATTTATATAGGCGGCAAACCAACCCCTTTCCTGGGGTTGCACATCCCTAAGGCACCTCTATGTACACTTCTTCATGAAGATCTCTGTGGAGAAATGTGTTGCTTACGTCTATTTGATACAGATTCCAACCTTTGGATATTGCTACAGCAAGTAAACAGCGAACAATAGTCATCTTGGCGACCGAGGCAAAGGTTTCGGTGAAATCCTCCCCTTTCACTTGCGCGTATCCCTTTGTCACAAGTCGAGCTTTATATTTATCTATCTCCCCATTGGCCTTGTATTTGATTCTATAAACCCATTTGTACCCTACCAGTTTCTTGCCTATGGGTAGTGGTTCAAAAGTCCAAGTTTGATTTTCTTCTAATGTAACGAGTTCCTGAGCCATAGCTTTGCGTTATGCTGCATTTTGGGCTGCTTGTGAGTAGTTTTTGGGCTCATCATTTGTGGAGATGACTGCCATGAAAGCTTAGTGAGCAGGAGAAAAATGATCATAATGAATAAAGTTTGAAATGTGGTAAGACTTACCAGAGGAGGTCGATGACTCATGGGACCTGCGCGAGGGGTTATTTCTAGCTAGATGACAGTAGTAATCACGCAAATAAGATGGTGGTTGTCTTGTTCGAGGGCCCAAGGTTACGATGTTGGCAGCTTCGTGAGTTTCTTCTTCCCTATTGGCTTCATTCAACTCTGTGGAACCAGAATCCTGCCAATGATCTGTGTGGGCTTGCAGTGTATCATCCGACCCAGATGACTTAGGCTCCTCATCTCTGCTATCTTCCTTAGCTGCAGCATCCACAAACATGGTAGTAAGAGGATTTCTAGAACGAGACACGTCTTTTTCGTGCCCAACAAAAAGGAAGACATTTTCATAGAATACCACGTCTCTGGACACCAAGAATTCTTTGGTTTCTAGATTGTAAACCTTCCACCCCTTTTGTCCTTGAGGATATCAAATGAACATGCATTTGTTGGCTCTTGCATCAAACTTGTCATATGGGTTGTTCTTCACGTAGCAGAGGCAACCAAATACCCTAAAGTGCTCATAGCTTGATGGTTTCCCAAATAGCATTTCATGTTAAGTCACACCATTATTTGCTACAGTGGAGGTCTTATTAATGAGGTGCACTGCTGCTAGCACGCACTTTCCCCAGAATGTGATTAGTAAGTTTGCTTGAAATCTGAGTGCTTGAGCCACATTAAGGATGTGTTAGTGTGATAACTCTATGAAAGTAGAGTTATATGAACTCTATTTGATATTTAAATTATGCTAAATCCTTGTTTTATTATCATGATGAGCATTGGAAGTACTTTTTCTTTGTCCAAGTTAAGTATGGTTATCCATCTTTAAGTATCTATGATTATATGTGATAATTTAAATGATTTCTCTATCATAGTGCTTTGATTACTGAGTTTCTTTCTACTGATGGAAATGTTAAAAACTTTAATGGAAAAGAAGAGATTGAGAAGACATCATTGGCAAGATGGAGATAGTCTTTAGAATATAAAGAAGTCATGGAAAAGCATGAGGAAAATGTAAGGCTGCTGGCTGCCGTAGCATTATCATGTCTAGTGCCGCAGCAGCCAGCAAGGAAGAAGAATTCCAGAACAGCGCAAAGTTGCTAGCTGTTGTGACGATAGTAACTCCAGTGCTGTGGCGGCTAGATTCGCAGATCAGTGTCTGTTCAGTTTTGTAATAGCTGAATTAAAATATTATTTAACAAGAGGTCATTCTCAGCTGAACAGGGACAAAAATAGGGTCTGAAGGAGAGCTTTTGGAGCAGGAATCTTGAAAGAAACAAAGGGGGAATCATGATCGGAGTCTTAGATTCATCATCTGTAACTCAGTATTTACGATTTTTTTAAATTTCAGAGTTTTTATGAGGGCAATTGTTTTTGAATTGCTCTTGTTGTTCTCAATGTATGCCATGAACTAAATTTAATTCCTAGGATTGTAATCGAACTTCTCATGTAATTTGAATCATTATTTTGTTCAATTCCTATTTCAATTTACGAGAAATATTTACTAATGCTTATGTGTAATGCTTCTAATTGCCTGATCATCAATTAGATGATTTTGTGGATTTTAATTGAACCTAGAAAAGAGAATTTGAATCTATGAACTAGTGTGAGTAACATGTGTTTGAACCAATTGTTGTTAATTGGGGAAAAATTGTTCTAAGGATAGGAATATCTGTTAGAGTTATATGCAATTCCAAATAGAGCTTGATCATGAACGTAACTTGTTTTATGTATTGTCTCATAGGAATATAAAGATTAAAATTAAGTGGGTTAAATTGTGTGTTGCCATCGGAAGAGGGATACAATTATGTTAGAGCTCTAGATTGATATTTTGAGTAAATTGAAATAGGAAAAAGTTGTTGAAAAGCTATTCAAATGAAGTGAGAATGAAGATTACAATCCTAGGATCCATCAAAATAGAGTTTCTAAATTATTAAGTTCTTGTTAGTTTATGCTTTTGCAATATTATTTTCATCTAATTAAATTGGACAACATTAAGTGTTATTTGGATAATAGTAAAAATTCTAAATGTTAGTAGTTAACTATAAAATTTAGTAACAAATCCTCATGGGAACGACTTTTATTCACTACTATATTACTTGATTGACACGTATACTTGCGTTGTTAGATTTTTTCCATTAAGTTTTTGGCGCCGTTACCGAAGATTTAGTTTCTAATTTTGTAGTTGTTACCTAAGTGGCTTCAGTACTCAAGATGGAGGTGAATGGAGTAATTAAAACTTTTTGCAAACTCTTATAAAAGTAAATTTCTTCGAAGCTAAATATTAAACAAAAGTGAGAATAAGGAAGATAATAGAAAGCTTTAAACACAACAAATAAATAGATAAGCAATAATAAATAAATTGTTAAAAATTAACTGTTATGCAGAAAAAATAAAGAGATAAAGATGAGAAGAGCAGACACGATATTTATCTTGGTTTGACCACCAACCACTTGTGGCCTACGTCCAGTCCTTGAAGCACAGTTCGAGATTTTTCACTATTCAATGCAAGCTTAAAACAGGTGCTTGCAACCTTTACACAATAGGGATACCTCACCCCCTTTGAATGATACCTCACTGACGAGCGCCGAACTCAGTCAAAATTATAACCGAAGTTATTACCCAAACTTGTAGCACAGTGACAACGCCGGATCGTCTCCTCAAGGATCGTAAATGCAATTTAATCAAATCAAGTGAAAGTTAGCAAAGGGGGTTTGACAGTTTAAGATCGTACTTAACAAAATTAATGGAAGAAATGACAATTAAAGAGTAGTCAATTTAGAAACCTATCAGATTGGGTAGATTCAATCATAGACCCTTCATAAAGCGCAATTGAATTGTTAATTTGGATCTAACCGAGATCTCTGCATCAAATCCAGAATTCATACTAGACGATCGTCTAGAATTCAATTAACAAGTGATAAACACAAATCATGCAATCACACCATTCATGAAGATCTATGTTAATTTCAAGTAGTAGAATTCAATTAACTTAGCACAAATCAGGAACCTAACCTTTTCAATTCTGTGATTAATTTAGATCAATCAGTTCTAAGTTTCATCACAAATCTCAATCTTCATTTATATGATTAGTTTAGATCAATCAGTTCTAAGTTTCATCACAAATCTCAATCTTAAACCAAGATCAATCAGATCAACATAAATAGAATCACCATTCATGCATTCAAGATCAAGAAGAAGAAAAAGAAGAAGAAAGGAGGAATTGAATTACAAATCAAATACAATACATAACCAAGGTCTCAAGAATCCAAACCACAATCTCTTCAAGAGTTCTAAATTAACCCAAAGTAGCTTAGCCCTCCATTACCATGAAGGGGAGCATCAAAATATACAAAACTATGAGAAACTATGAAGAAGCAAGAAGAAACTTAGAGAGAAATGAAGGAGAATACATGTTGTTCATGATAAATGGTGCCTTTTATAGAAGTCTAAGGTAACAAAATGACAAAGGGAAGTGGGTGGATGAGTGGGTGAGTGAGTGGAGTGTTTGAGTGGATGGATTAGTGGGTTGGTTTAGTGGATTGGTTTAGTGGATGAGTGAGTGGAATGGTTGAGTGGTTGAATTAGTGAAAAATGCCAAAGGACTTTTGGTGAGTGGGAAATTATGGACATGAATGGGTGAGTGGATGGATGAGTGGATGGATTAGTGGATGAGTGGGTGGAGTGGTTAAGTGGTTGGATTAGTGTATGAGTGGATGAGTGGGTTAGTGGATGGATGAGTGGGTGGTTGAGGACAAAAATTTCGTGTCTGACTTGGAAGCCAAAAACGACCCACTATACTTTAGAACCACGAAAAGTGTTCTTCATAAAAGTTGTAGATCCTTGTCTTGGCTATAAAATGGATAGCTGGTTCGTCCAATTTGGCTTCCTTCAGCCCAAGATATGTCCCAAATACCGTAGGTTGCTCAAACCCAACTTCAGCACCTCTGTTCCGACTTGCAAGCTCAAAATGACCTACTAGACTTCTTTTTCTCAAAATGTGTTCTTCATGAAAGTTGTTTATTTGGATCTTGACTATCCACTGTCCAAATTTCAGCCCATCTCCATTATTACATCTTGAGATATGATTTTATGAGTGCACATTTATTCGGATTCTATTGACAGAACCCGTATTCGACTTCCATGTAAACTTAGGTCCCTTAGACATCTGAATCGGACTTTGAGCTCTTCATCAAAGTTGTAGAGTTTCCTCTTAGATTTTCTACAAGGTAAAATTCATGTTCATCAGATATTAGAAACTCAAGTTATGGCTAAAATACAGAAACATTGTCAAATCTCAATAATGCTGGAAATATTCAATTAGGACCAATTTGAGCTCAAACTCACAAAATCATACCAAACTCAATCAATTAAGAATATGGAGAGTGTAAATGACTAAACATAAGGGTTTCTTAATGAATAAAATATGTGATTATCACTCACCTTCTTTACAATAAGGGATACCTCACCCTTTTTCACCAGAGAGATACCTCACCCCCTTTGAAGGATACCTCATCTTCTTTACAACAAGGGATACCTCACCCTTTTTACAGAAGCAAAAAATAGATGAAGAGAAACTCTCACAAAGAGCAAATATTACAAATTGAAGCACTAGGAAGCTCTCTTAGGATATCTCAAAGTTTTGACGAAAAGAGCACAGAAAATATGAGAAAATAGGTAAACCACGTTTTAACACAGGCAAAGAATGATTCAAATAATTGGGCAACCTTCAGATGTGACCCAAGGTCACTATTTATAGAACTATTGAGGAAAACAACCGTTGGAACAATTAATTTTCATTTAAATTTGAATTATAGTCGTTTCCTTCTAAAACAGGAATCGTGGTTTATTCGAATACCCTCCTGGTTATTCGAATACCACTGTTTCGTGAAAAACAAATTTGAATGAAGTTATTCGAATACCTTATTAGTTATTTGAATACCACTGATTTAAAATAACTTTGAAAAATAGTTCAGATGAAGGTTATTCAAATACCTTTTTTGTTATTCGAATATCTCTAATAAAATATGCTTTCTGTAAAACAGGTTATTCGAATACTTTTAATGTTATTCGAATAGATCATTTAGAAAATATCTTTTTAGAAAGTTTTATTCGAATACCAAGAGTGTTTATTTGAATAGTACTTTGAAAACAGAAAAACGTATGAATATTGAAAACTATTCTATTCGAATACCTTAGGGTATATTCAAATACCCCTGAATGAAAATCAGTTTTAAATACTTTCAAATATCCAGAAAATGATTCTTTGGATTTGGACTATTAATTTTGAAAACATTTCTTTGCAACCAAAACCAATGAGATATCCAAAAGGCTCCTTACAAATATCCTAAGTCCTAAAACTATTCTTTGAAGATCTTTGGACTTGGTCTTCTCATCATCTTCATGTTTGTTATCATCAAAACTATTATCCATGTCAGCTAGCCAATTACATTCTCACTTTTTTTTATGATGACAAACTAACATTTAAGAAAAGAGTTAGTTCAGATAAATTGGAATTCACAAAGTTAATATGAGAGACTTACACCCACTCTTTTTCGTAAGAGGTGATTTATATCAGAGATGTGCGCAACAACTCCCCCTTACTTTTAGAATCCAATTTTCATTTTTGTCTTACCTAATTTGTACTTTTTCTCCCCCTGACTTTTCTCAAACAAAGAACTCAAACTTTTTCTCCCGCTTTTGTCATGATCAAAAAGATGGGGCAAGATATAGAGTTAAAGCAATATGATATTTATTCAATTTTAACATTTGCAAATTAGTAACAAATTAGCAGCATTTAATATTCAGCAATGCATCTAATATCCTTGCTATTTTAGCAAATCAACCACTCAATATTCAACAAGGCAAACACAATGAGCTCAAAACATATTTTCATTCATTGATCAAAAAGCAGCCAATTGCATTTATCAATTTCTTAGATTTTTGCCATATGTCAAGAGAATTATTTCACCTTGACGAAATATGTTACAGGGAACAAAACATGTATAGAACTAATATTATCTACTCAATATACAATGACAAAATTAGCTAGTTAATATTCAATTAGGTACTTTGTAAATGCTAAACATACATCTCATGTGAAGAAAACATCTAATCATTTAAGATCAATTTATAAGTATCATATAATCCATAGAATATCTCAATAACTTAGGGATAGAGATACTTTACTATCCTCAAGTTGAATAAACTTATTCCATTTAAATGCTTGCTTAAGGTAGTTATCACCCTACAAAAAGTTTTCTTTGGTATCCATCAATTTTGGATCCATAGAGGTTAGTCATTATGCCAAACTCATAAAATAAGCATTCAAAACAATAAGGCAAAAGATATTTTATTTTATGGATCAATTTAGCCAAGTATATATATTTATCAAAATAATAGCTAATTACATTTGGTTAAACATTTACATTTTCAGTCTAATTACAAAGAATTCAACATATGTAACAAATTCTTGAGAAATGAAAGGGCAAGAGCAAGCTAAAGCAAAAGCAAGAAATATGCATTTAAGTGTATTATGTGATTTTCATTTAAGGCATAAAATATAGGCTCAAAAGAAATAAGATGTATTTTATCAAAAGATGTCATTCATAGAGTCAAATACATTTACATTTGCATTTGCATTAGAAAAGATAGAAGCAGAATAGAGATAAGGCTGTAAGCATGGCTTTCTGTCAAGGGTTATTCGAATACCTCATCCTGTATTCAAATACCCACCACATAATTACAAATTCCAAAAAGAGCATGTATTTGAATGGATGGAGAGGTATTCGAATACTTCAAATATATACGAGAGAGACTGAAATTAATAGATATATGGTGTTCGAATGACTACAAAAGTTATTCGAATAGAATTATTAAAAGAACATATATCAAATAAAAGGATTGTGGTTACTGGAGTCAGGTTATGCGAATAAATTGGGCATTATTCGAATACGATTGATATGCAACATAATTTTTAGAGCAACTGATTTATATTTATTCGGATAACCATAGGTTTATTCAAATAAACCTATCAGAAATATATTACTAAGCATGTTCAGAGATGAAAATTAAGAAAGAAAAACTTACCCAAAGATAGTGTACTTACAAAATAAATTATGGGATATTTTTGTCCAAAGATTGCAAGTCTAAGCTTCATGAAAATAAGGAGGAGAACTTGGAATTATTTTCGGTCTTGTGCTTGTAGTAGCCATTTTCAAAATGCCACAATGAGATCTTAGCCTTCAAGCACACCTACAACACATTTCAAATTTTAGTTTTTGGTATCCAAATTTTCTTGAGTCCTTGAGTGTTAGTGTTGGGTATAGTACCCTTAGGAACCCAAACCATTTTTGTTCCAATTTTTATGTTGATGTTTTTCCTTGCATTACATATTAATGCACTACGTCATTTCTTTCCACAATAAAAATATTTAATAAAAGGATTACATGAAATACTAGAATTAACGAAGAAATTTTTATAAAATATTTGTTAATTTTACAGGTTATATCATATCCCGGCTTTTTGAAAAATAGCTCTTTGTTTTACTAATAAGATATTTAAATTATCTCTTCTAAAAATGAATTTAGCAAGAATGTTCTTTAAATCTTCAATTTCTTTTTCCAGCATATGACATGATGAACAAGATGAAGATGTAGAAGCATGTGAAGTACAGGTTGAGCATGCATCAATTAATTCTAATGTCTCATTTTCAATTTTTAATTCTTCAGTTTCTTTATTCAAAATTAGAATTTGGTTTTCTAAAGAAGAAATTATTTTCTTAGATGAAGAAATTAATTTTGTGAGCCTTATTGATTCGTTATGCAATTCTTCGAAAGCATCTTGTAATTTATCATAAGAATGAGATAATTCACAATTAGAAATTACCTCAATGTCGCTTTCTTGTTCTTCTTCTCCTTTGACCATAAGATATAGATGGGCTTCCTCGCTATCTGAGCTATCAGTAGAATCTATATCATTGTCATCCCATGCTATGTAGGCTCTTCTTCCTTTGGAGGCCTTCTTTTCAACTTTCTCCATTTTCCTTTCGAAAATTGGGCATTCCATCTCCATGTGTCCAAGTTTACCACAATCGTAGCAAGTTGGAATTGATGATGTTTTTTTTTTAGTTCCTTTTTTCCTGAGAAATTTTCTAAATTTTCTTACAAAAAGGCTGAGGTCTTCTTCATTTAGTTCTGTGTCTTCTCTATCATCATTATCACCATCACCATCATTGGTTGAGGAAGTGGCTTTGAGTACAATTCCCTTTTTCTTCTTATCATTGTCTTCACTTTTATCAAGTCTGTTGAGTTCTAATTCGTGCTCTTGAAGTTTTCCAAATAGGGTAGCGAACATCATTGTTGATAAGTCTTTTGATTATGATATAGTTGTTACCTTAGGCTACCAAATCTTGCTCAAACATATCAACACTTTGTTAATCAAATCTTCGTTAGAAAAATTCTTTCCTAATGATGCAAGATGATTTACAATATGGATGAACCTCTTTTGCATTTCTTGAATGCTTTCTCCTTGGTTCATTGTAAATAATTCATATTCACGAGTTAGAGAATTGATTCTCGATCTATTAACTTCTAGTACCCTCATTGGTAACTTGTAAAGTATCTCATATTTCTTTAGCAGTTTTGCAATTTGAAATTTTAAAAAATTCATCATATCCCAATGCAGTGGTAATGATGTTTTTTGCTATCAAGTTATGTTGAACTTTTCTTTTATCATCTTTAGACCATTCACTTCTTTGTTTTTCAATCTATATACCATTGACCTCTCGCGTAGGTATAAATGCGTCATTTTCGATAGCATCCCACACATCTAGATCAATAGCTTCAATGAAAATTTTTATTATTTCCTTCTAATATGCATAACCATCCTCATTGAAAAAGGGTGATCGGTTTATGGAAGTTCCTTCTGAAAAATCATTTGATGAAGTCATGTACTCTTGAAGCGGCTAAACTTTTTATACAAGAGTCTAGTTCTGATACCACTTGTTACCCAAGTGGCTTCAGTACTCAAGAAGGGGGTGAATTGAGTAATTAAAACTTTTTGCAAACTCTTATAAAAGTAAATTTCTTCGAAGCTAAATATTAAATAAAAGTGAGAATAAGGAAGATAACAGAAAACTTTAAACACAACAAATAAATAGGTAAGCAATAATAAATAAATTGCTGAAAATTAACTGTTATGCAGAAAAAATAAAGAGATAAAGATGAGAAGAGCAGACACGATATTTATCCTAGTTCGACCACCAACCACTTGTGGCCTACGTCTAGTCCTCAAAACATAGTTCGAGATTTTTTACTATTCAACACAAGCTTAAAACAAGTGCTTGCAACTTTTACACAACAGGGATACCTCACCCTATTTACTAGAGGGATACCTCACCCCCTTTGAAGGATATCGCACCTTTTTTACAATAAGGGATACCTCACCCTTTTCACCAGAGTAATACGTCACCCCCTTTGAAGGATACCTCACCTTCTTTACAACAAGGGATACCTCACCTTTTTTACAGAAGCAAAAAATAGATGAAGAGAAACTCTCACAAAGAGCAAATATTACAAATTGAAGCACTAGGAAGCTCTCTTAGGATATCTCAAAGTTTTGACGAAAAGAGCACAAAAAATATGAGAAAATAAGTAAACCACATTTTAACACAGACAAAGAATGATTCAAATAATTGGGCAACCTTCATATGTGACCCAAGGTCACTATTTATAGAGCTATTGAGGAAAACAACCATTGGAACAATTAATTTCCATTTAAATTTGAATTATAGCCGTTTCCTTCTAAAACAGGAATCGTGGTTTATTCGAATACCCTCCTGGTTATTCGAATACCACTGTTTCGTGAAAAACAAATCCGAAGGAGGTTATTCAAATACCTTATTAGTTATCCAAATACCACTGATTTAAAATGATTTTGAAAAATAGTTCAGATGAAGGTTATTCGAATACCTTATTTATTATTCGAATACCTCTAATAAAACATGCTTTCTGTAAAACAGGTTATTCGAATACCTTTAATGTTATTCGAATAGATCATTTAGAAAACATCTTTTTAGAAAGCTTTATTCGAATACCAAGAGTGTTTATTCGAATAGCACTTTGAAAATAGAAAAACGTATGAATATTGAAAATCATTCTATTCGAATACCTTAGGGTATATTCGAATACCCCTAAATGAAAATCAATTTTAAATACTTTCAAATATCCAAAAAATGATTCTTTGGATTTGGAATATTAATTTTGAAAACATTTCTTTGCAACCATAACCAATGAGATATCCAAAAGGCTCCTTACAAAGATCCTAAGTCCTAAAACTATTCTTTGAAGATCTTTGGACTTAGTCTTCTCATTATCTTCATGTTTGTTATTATCAAAACTATTATCCATGTTAGCTAGCCAATTACAGTAGTTAATATTAAAACATAGAATTACTTTTTATTAATTCAAATTGGTTTCTGGTTGTATATTCATTTTTAATTTATTCAATTTAATTTTTAATTAGTGTAGTTGGTTTTTTCTAATTTCAGGCAATCTTGTCTCTTATATACGACAAACTTGACGAACGCAAAATCCTGAGTTAGTACCTTTTGATCTTGAGATCGAAAGAACACTCCGAGGAATTAGAAAGGAGCATTCAGAGTCGCAAAGCAACTCTCAATCAATGGTTGAAGAAACACTTTGAGGGAGTATTTTGTCCCTCAAGTTCAGAGTCTGTAGTCTAGCATTCGGAGGCTGCCAATCTAAGCTAATAATTTCAAAATCAAGCCAGCCATTATCCAGATAATCCAGACCTCTGTGCAGTTTGGAGGTTTGCCCAATGAGGATCCAAATGTTCACTTGCTGAATTTTGTAGAAATATGTGATACTTTCAAGCACAACGGAGTTACATAAGAGTTGGCTTCACCCACTTCCAGAGGGGTCTATCACTACCCGGGATGCCTTAACTGACAAATTTCTTGACAGGTTCTTTCCATCTGGGAAGACAGCCCAAATACGGAAGGACATCATCTCCTTTGTTCAGTACGACAGTGAATCTTTATTTGAAGCATAGGAGAGATTCAAAGAACTCATCAGAAAATGTCTGCATCATGGCATTTCTAAGTGGTTGCAAGTTCATACTTTTTATAATGTTTTGAACGGACCTCTAAGAATTACTATTGATGCAGCAGCTGGAGATGCCTTAATGAATAAGTCCACTGATAAGGCTTTTGATTTGCTGGAAGAAATGACTTCTAACAGTTATCAGTGGCCTTCAGAAAGACAAGTACCTAGGCTTGCGGCAGGAGTATATGAGGTGGATGCTATTACTGCGTTAACAACTCAGATTGCTTCTTTGTCAAAGAAGTTTTATGGCCTTGGTGTTCAATCTGCTGCAAGTACTTTTGTTTCCTGTAACTATTATGGAGAGGCTCATTTTCCGGAGAGTTGTTCATTAAATCCAGAGTCTGTGAATTTTGTGGGGCGATTTAATCAGCAGAAGAACAATCCCTACTCCAACACATTTAATCCAGGATGGAGGAATCATCCAAATTTTGCTTGGGGTCAAAATCAGAATGTTAGTGCTTCATCTTCTAGAGCACAAGGCCCTCCTCCCAGTTTTAATCAGCAAAATAATGTTCCACAACAAGACAAGAAGCCATCACTGGAGGAAATGTTTATGCAATATATGGCAAAGAATGATGCCATAATTCAGAGTCAAGCAGCTTCTCTTAGGAGTCTGGAGAATCAGGTGGGCCAACTAGCTTCTGTTATTAATAGCCGACCTGGTGGAACTCTTCCTAGCAATACAGAGGCAAATCCAAGATTGGAATATAGGAAGCATTGTAAGGCAATTACACTTCGAAGTGGCAAAGAAATTGAGAATAATGTGAATAAAAATTCTAACACTTCGAAGGAAGACCAGAGTGAGAAAGATCAAGCTAAAGAGGAGGCAATTTTGAATCTTATTCCTCCTTTTTCATTTCCTCAGAGACTCCAGAAACAAAAGAATGAAGCTCAATTTAAAAAATTTCTGGATGTCGCATATCAATATCCCGTTTACTGAAGCACTGGAACAGATAGCCAGTTATGTGAAATTTATGACTAACATTTTGTCTAAAAAAAGAAGACTGGGTGACTATGAGACTATAGCTCTGACTGAAGAATGCAGTGTAATTATTCAAAATAAGCTCCCTCATAAGCTCAAAGATCCTGGAAGCTTTACTATTCCATGCACCATAGGCAATCATTTCTTTGGAAAAGCTCTATGTGATTTGGGGGCAAGCATTAATATAATGCCTTTGTCAACTTTTCAGAGACTGGGTTTGGGAGAAGTTAAACCCACTATAGTCACTCTTCAGCTGGCAGACCGTTCTTATACTTACCCCAGGGGTATCATTGAAGATGTTTTGGTGAAAGTGGATAAATTTATATTCCCTTCAGATTTTATTGTGCTTGATGTGGAAGAGGACCATGAGGTCCCCGTCATTCTTAGAAGACCATTTCTAGCTACGGGGAGGACTTTGATTGATGTGCAAAAGGGAGAACTCACAATGAAGGTGTAGGATGATCAGATTACTTTCAATATTTATAAAGCTCTGCAATACCCTTCAGATTCTAAAGAATGTTTCAGTATCAATGTGGTGGATAACTTGGTTCGTGATGTTTTTAGTGATACTCATTCTGAACCATTAGTGACATTATTGTGCTCTGCAGAGCATGATGAATTTTCTGAAGAAGTGAAAGAGTGTGTGAAGTGGTTGGATGCATTTCCTAAATTCTCTAGACTTCCACGATAGTTCGAATCTCTTGATCTTCCAAACGGTACTAAGGAGGCCCTGAAACCCTCAATTGAGCAGCCACCAGTTTTGGAGCTCAAGCCCCTACCTTTTCATTTGAAGTATATTTTCCTGGAAACTAATTCCACATTGCCAGTAGTTGTATCTTCTGTACTTTCTGATATGCAAGTTGAGAAGCTTCTTCGCATCTTGAGAGAGCACAAGAGAACATTGGGTTGGTCTATTGCTGACATCAGAGGTATCAGTCCTTCCTTATGTATGCATAAAATTCTTTTGGAGGATGAACATAAAGCATCTATAGAGCATCAACGGTGACTTAATCCAATTATGAAAGAGGTGGTGAAGAAGGAAATAATCAAGTGGTTGGATGCAGGTATAATTTATCCTATTTCTGATAGCTCATGGGTGAGCCCAGTGTAGTGTGTGCTAAAGAAAGGAGGAATGATAGTGGTGGCCAATGATAATAATGAACTAATTCCAACTCGGTTAGTTACCGGATGGCAAGTTTGCATGGACTACAGGAAATTGAACAAGGCCACTCAGAAAGATCATTTTCCATTTCCATTCATTGATTAGATTCTTGATAGATTGGTGGGAAAAGAGTTCCACTGCTTATTGGATGGATATTCTGGCTATAATCAGATTGCAATAGCTTCTGAAGACTAAGAAAAGACAACATTTACTTGTCCCTATGACACTTTTGTTTTTCGGAGAATGTCGTTTGGTGTGTGCAATGCTCCAGCCACTTTTCAAAGGTGTATAATGGCTATCTTTTCAAATATAGTTGAGCAAAATCTTGAGATTTTCATGGATGACTTCTCGGTGTTTGGGGATTCATTTGATAGTTGTTTGCTAAATTTATCTCAAGTTCTCAAGCATTATGAAGAGACTCATTTGGTGCTTAATTGGGAAAATGTCATTTTATGATCCAAGAAGGCATTGTGTTGGGCCACATAATCTCCAACAGAGGAATAAAAGTGGACAAAGCAAAGCTTGAGGTTATTGATAAACTCCCTTCTTCTTCTTCTTCTGTAAAAGAAATTTAGAGTTTCTTGGGGCATGTAGGTTTCTACAGACGTTTCATCAAGGACTTCTCCAAAATTTCAAAACCATTGTGTAATTTGTTAGAGAAGGGCACTCTTTTTCTTTTTTATGAAACTTGTTTGAAAGCATTCAGGGGGTTAAAAATGAAGCTGGTATCTGCTCCTATTATCATTGCTCCTGAATGGAATCTCCCTTTTGAGTTAATGTGTAATGCAAGTGACTTTGCAGTTGGAGCAGTATTGGGGCAATGACGAGAGAAGATCTTTTATTCTATTTATTATGTCAGTAAGACTCTCAATGATGCCCAAGTTAACTACACAACAACAGAGAAGGATTTGCTTGCAATGGTGTTTGCTTTTGATAAGTTCAGGTCATATATAGTGGGTGCCAAGGTAATTGTGTTTACTGATCATTCTGCAATCAAATATTTGATTAGTAAGAAGGATGCTAAGCCCTGATTAATTCGATGGATTCTATTGTTATAAGAATTTGATCTTGAGATTCGGGATAGAAAAGGCACTAAAAATCAGGTTGCAGATCATTTGTCTAGGCTGGAGAATGAGGTTGCATTGGAAGACTCTGTTCAGATTAATGAAAAATTTCCATATGAACAGCTGCTAGCAGTTAATCAGGTAAATTACCCATGGTATGCTGATTATGTGAATTTCTTGGTAAGTGGTATTTATCCACCTGATTTAAACTATCAACAGAAAAATAAATTTAAGCACGATGTTAGATTTTATTTCTGGGATGACCCTTTCTTATTTAAAAAATGAACTGATCAAAATCTGTGACGATGTGTTCCTAATGAGGAAATTTCTTATATACTGCACCATTGTCATTCTTCCCCTTATGGCGGTCACTTTGGAGGTGAAAGAATAGTAACAACGGTACTTCAATCTGGTTTCTATTGGCCTAGTATTTTCAAAGATGCTCATATATTTGTTACAAGTTGTGATCGCTGTCAACGTGTGGGAAACGTATCCCAAAGGCATGAAATGCTACTGAAATCAATTCTAGAAGTGGAGTTATTTGATGTTTAGGGGATAGATTTTATGGGTCCCTTCATACCATCTTTTGGTAATCAATACATTTTGGTGGCAGTAGATTATGTGTTCAAATGAGTTGAAGCAGTGGCGTTGCCTTCTAATAACTCCAAGGTGGTGCTGAATTTTTTGAGAAAAAATATTTTCACTTGCTTTGGGACACCAAGAGCAATTATCAGTGATTGGGGTTTATATTTCTGTAACAATGCCCTCCTCTTGAAGTATAACATTAAGCATAAGGTTGCTACTGCGTATCATCCTCAGACTAGTGGCCAGGTTGAGGTGTCAAATAGAGAGGTAAAAAGCATTTTAGAGAAGACTGTTAGTCCAAATCGGAAGAATTGGTCAAAGCAGTTGGATGATGCATTCTAGGCATACCTTACAGCTTACAAAACTCCGATAGGCATGTCTCCTTTCAGGCTTGTGTTTGGGGAAGCTTGTCACATTCCTTTGGAGTTGGAACATAATGCTTATTGGGCTATAAAAAAGCTCAATTTTGATTTGCAAGCAACAGGTGAGCGCAGGCTTCTTCAGCTTAATGAGTTAGGTGAGTTTCGAAGTGAAGCTTATGAAAATGCCAAGATTTATAAAAAGAAAATGAAAAAGTGGCATGATAAGTGAATTCTAGAACATACTTTTGAGTCGGGTCACTATGTACTTCTATTTAATTCTCGGTTGAAATTTTTTCCGGGAAAGCTCAAATCCAGGTGGTCTGGTCCCTTCTTAGTAACTAAGGTGTTTGCACATGGAGCTGTTGAGGTTGAAGATATCAAGGAGCAAAGAAAGTTCTTGGTGAATGGCCAGCATCTTAAGAGATATTGGGGTAGCGATTTCAATCGTAATAAAACCTCAATTACTTTGGCTAATCCTGTATGATTGGGGATAAATTCAAGCTAATGACTTTAAATCAAGCGCTTTTTGGGAGGCAATTCAAGTTCTTGACCTTTTATTTTGGAATTAATCTTTAAGTGTTTGTATTTTTTTCATTTTCAATTAATGAGTAGCAAAGTTTCACAACAGATCTGTTGAACAAATACAGTTTCTGGGTGCTTGGGCAATGAAGAAATGATGTTGCGATAGCCAGAGAGTGAGCAAAGATAAAAATCAAGTTGTCAAGATCAAGGACTGCGCGCTGCAGTGGTCACCAGTTAGTGTTGCGACGCTGATGGTATAATTTGTTCCGCAGAAGACACAACTCTAGCAGCTGCAGCATCCAAGTGGTCAGTGTTGCGGCACTGACAGTAAGGTTTTTTTTTTGTAGAGCACAAAGCTCTGACCATCGCAGCAGCTAAGTGGCCAGTGCTGCAGCGGTGGCTAGTTGCTGAAAAAAAAATAACACCTGGCGCCGCAGTATCAAGAGGCCAATGTCGCGGCAGCCAGGCATGGGAGTTGAATGGGCTAATGCCCTATTTTTTTTACTGCGCCACAGCACATTCCCCCATCCCCAATTTTTTTGTTTTTTTTTCTTCTTCTAAAATCACCATAACCACCCTCCTTGGAGCTCCACCACCCACCATTTTCTTCCTATTTACCTTCCATACCCCCATATTCCTCTCTTTTCCTTCCAACCCATCACCTCAAACCCCAAGCCACAAAAAAAAAAAAAATCGCCATAGCCCACCACCACCTAACCATCCAAAATCACCATAGCCACCATTGCCGCCGTTCAAGCTTCCATCATCCTAAACACCATTGTTGCTCTCGATCACCCCCCACCACTCCCCTTCCTAAGCCCAAACACCATCTTCAACCCTCACCACACTCCTATTTCAACCACCGTCAACACCGCCCCAGCCCACCGAGAAACCACCATAGCCTCCATCCTTTGAGCTCCTTTCTCCACCGTTTTTCTCACCTTCCTTCCACCTTTTCATTTTCCCCACCATTTCAACTACCTACGCCGTAAACCACCATCTTCAGCCCAGCTGCATTTTCGTTCTCATTTTTTCTTGATTTCCCCTTGTGGAATGGGTCCCAAGCGTTCAAGAGTTGCATCCAGTGCTTCAGCAAGTGCTTCATTTGATGTTTCAATATTTGTGTCTATTAATGCCAAACATCACTTTCAATCTGTTTTGGTGTGTAACAAATTTGTTCCCTAGTGGTGTTTGTGTGTCAGTGCTTACAAATATAGGGACATATGTGATGTTATTAATTCTAGGATGTGGGATAATTTCTGTACTCACCCCGGCCTTGTTGTGTTGCCCGTTGTGCGAGAATTCTATGCAAATGTTGTGGAGCATATTGACAGTTTTGTATTTGTGCGGGTTAGGCAAGTTAATTTTTCTACTGAGGCTATTAACCATGTTTATGTGCTTTCTGATATCCCTGACGATGATTATAGTCAGTTGAGCTAGGGAGAGGTTGATTTGGATTATGTGTTGAATACAATTTGTGTTCCTGGAACCGCATGACAGCTCTCTAATGATAATTCCTATTCTATTTTGAAGAGTGATTTGGTGCTAATGGCACGTGTTTGGTTGCATTTTGAGTTAGCCTGCTTGTTGCCTAGTCTGCATTCTACTTCAGTTACCAAGGAGCGGGCTATACTTCTATATGCCATCTTGTCTCGTTTGAGTATTGATGTGGGGCGATTAATCCATGAGGCGATATTGCACACTGCCAATAATCGTCGTGAAGGTATATAGTATCCTTCTCTACTTACTTCACTTTGTGAGCAGTCAGGGGTCTAGTGGCATTTTACTAAAGAAGTTCTTCCAACAAGGCCCTTATGGATGACACGCTTGTTTCTCGCATTTTGAGTGGTGTTGATGGTCCTTCTGCTGGCGCAAGTTCTTTTGCTGCGCAACCATCTGTTGTGCGTCCCCTACCTCCACCTCCTCGAACACTATTGTCTACACCTGCACAGCTGGCTCAGGTGAATTTACAGCTTGATTATCAGATGTCTTGCATTTCCACTCTTGAGTAGATGATGCGGGTATGTGTCATTTAGCTAGGAGCAGATATAACCACATTTCTTACTTTTCCTCCTCTTCCTCCGGAGTTGGATGATGGCGGCGAAGATCCAGCCCTTGATTAGCTGACTTTCCTGGGAAGTTACACTTTCTTATCTTAGTTTATTTTATTTTATTTTATTTTCTTTCTTTTCATTTACTATTGTTTGTTAGTTTCATGATTGGCACATTGAGGACAATGCAATGTTTAAGTTTGGGGAGGATATTTTGTTTGCTGCCTTGGTGTGCATGTTTGATTTTCAGCTTCCATGATAGAATTGAATGATGCATGTTGCTTGACTCTTGAGAACATAGAAGATTTTCTGATGTATGCTTAGCTTTGTTGCAATTAGTTTAGTTAAGTTGAGTGGCCTATAAAAACATTTCCACTTAGTCTCTTGCTTTGAGATGCTAGATTGTTTAGAGAATGTTTATGTAATTTGTGCTCTCTGTTTGTGGGATCTTACAATAATTATGATGATCTCTTGAGGCGAAATCCTAGGTGTGATCCCAGAATTTGGATATGATTTAGGCAATTTTTAGATTGTTTGTGCCTTTCAAGCCTACCATTGTGATATACATCCTTAGTACCTCTTTTGAGCCTTGTGATGCATAAGCCTTTTATTCAGTTAAGCCATGACATGATCACCCTGGATGAACTTATCTATAATTGTCAAACCTTATTGTGTTCTGGGTATTATGTGGAAGCATCTATTTTGGGTCTGGACATTATTTGATTATATATGAGGGTGTCTCAATTATTATGTTGAAAAAAAATAGAAAAGAGAAATGAAGCAAGGCAAAGAGTTAACAGTAAAGAGAGACACTAAGGTCAAAAGTTGAAAAATTTTATAGAAAATCAATTGTAAAATTTTTTTTGATGCATCTTGTGGTACCCAGAATTTTTGTGATATCCATCCATTTGTTCATAGCCAAGTGTTCTAGCCTAACATTACAAGTTTGAAAGTCCTTCTGATCTGAGTACTGGGATCATGCCTACATTAGTGGAGAGAGGGTGGAAATGAAAGTTGTAAGGTTCATGCATTTTGGTGAGTATCATTTTGCATAAGTTTATCCGGATAACATACAAATCTTTGCTAAGAGGCAATGCACACAAACACGGGAAGCTCAACGTAACTCTTGATTTGTGGCTGAGTGAAAGCATATTATGATGATATTTGTGAATATTGAGATGTTAAGTGAATATGATAATTGTCTGAGGATTAAGCTGAGAATCTAATTTGCACAGGTTGTTGAAATTAATTTGATAAATCTTGAGTGTTGCTCTTTGTTGTTCTTTTGCTCGAGGATTAGCAAAATCTTAAGTTGGGGGTGTGATAACTCTATGAAAGTATAGTTATTTGAACTCTATTTGATGTTTAAATTATGCTAAATCCTTGTTTTATTATTATAATGAGCATTAGACATACTTTTTCTTTGTCAAAGTTGAGTGTGGTTATCCATCTTTAAGTATCTATGATTATATGTGATGAATTTGAATGATTTCTCTATCATAGAGCATTAATCACTGAGTTTCTTTCTACTGATAGAAAGGTTAAAAACTTTAATGAAAAAGAAGAGATTGAGAAGATATCATTGGCAAGATGGAGATAGTCTTTAGGACAAAAAGAAGTCATGGAAAAGCATGAGAAAAATGCAAGGTTACTGGCTATCGTAGCATTATCATGTCCAATGCCGCAGCAGCCAGTAAGGAAGAAGAATTCCAAAGCAGTGCAAAGTTGCTGGTTGCTGCGACAGTAGTAACTCCAGTGTTGCGGCGGCCAGATTAGCGGATTAGTGTCTGTTTAGTTTTGTAACAGTTGAATTAAAATGTTATTTAACAAGAGGCCATTCTCAGCTGAACAGGGATGAAAATAAGGTCTGAAGGAGAGCTTTTGGATCAGGAATCTTGAAGGAAACAAATGGGGAATTGAGATCGGAGTCTTGGATTCATCATATGTAACTCCGTATTTACGATTTTTTGGAATTTCTGAGTTTTTATGAAGGCAGCTATTTTTGAATTGCTCTTGTTGTTCTCAATGTATGCCATGAACTAAATTTAATTCCTAGGATTGTAATTGAACTTCTCATGTAATTTGAATCATTATTTTGTTGAATTCCTATTTCAATTTACGAGAAATATTTACTCATGCTTATGTGTAATGCTTCTAATTGCCTGATCATCAATTGGATGATTTTGTGGATTTTAATTGAACTTGGAAAATGGAATTTTAATCTATGAACTAGTATGAGTAACATGCGTTTGAACCAATTGTTGTTAATTGGGGAAACATTATTCTAAGGATGGAAATATCTGTTAGAGCTATATGCAATTCCAAATAGAGCTTGATCATGAGCATAACCTATTTGATGTATTGTCTCATAGGAATATAGAGACTAAAATTAAGTGGGTTAAATTTTGTGTTGCCATCGGAAGATGGATACAATTATATTAGAGCTCTAGATTGATATTTTAAGTAAATTGGAATAGGAAAAAGTTGTTGAAAAGCTATTTAAATGAAGTGAGAGCGAATATTACAATCATAGGATCCATCAAAATAGAGTTTCTAAATTATTCAGTTCTTGTTAGTTTATGCTTTTGCAATATTATTTTCATCTAATTAAATTGGTCAACATTAAGTGTTATTTGGATAATAGTAAGAATTCTGAATGTTAGTAGTTAACTATAAAATTTAGTAACAAATCCTCATGGGAACGACTTTTATTCACTACTCTATTACTTGATTGACACGTATACTTGCGTTGTTGGATTTTTCTCATCACGATGTTTGCATTCTACTCTGTCGTTTTGCTCTAGTGGTCCCACACATGAGGTCTCATGTAGGATACCCTCTTTTTGAAGATAAGTTTGGATTGTGTTGCTTGTGAACTCGGTACCATTGTCACTTCGTATGACCTTAATTTTGATATTAAACTAGGTTTGAATCATAGTGCAAAAATTCATTAAAAAACTTGGAACGTCTGATTTTTCTTTCAAGAGATATACCCAGACTGCTTGTGTGAAATCATCTATTATCGTGAGGAAATAATGTGCCCCATTATAAGCCATGGTACGCTATTTGCCCGAGAGATCACGGTGTATCAATTCAAATGGTGCTTTCGCTTTATTAATGCTCAAAGGAAAAGGCTGTCTACATTGCTTAGAGTGATGACATGTATCATAACACTCTAGCTTATTCTTATCAACATGTAAATTTAGAAAACTAGATAGCTTACATAGATTATGCTCTAAAGGATTGCGTGCCACAAGATAGTCTCGTTCACAGTACTGGCTGCCAAAGATGATCCTTGAGTTGTAACCTTCTTGAGAATGTATACCTCATCACACAAGTCACCTGAGCCAATCATTCTCCTCGTGGATTGGTCCTGTATCACACAAGCATGGGTAGAATAAGTCACAGTACATTTTAAATCACGAGCTAATTTATGTATAGAAATAAGATTACAACTAAATTCTGGTATATAGAGGACGTTTTGCAGCTTTATATTGCTGCTAAGTGATATGGTTCCCATTTTGTCCACCACCACTGTGTTCCCTGTAATAGTTACAGTGATATGCAGTGGATTTTCTAGGGACTGTAATTCCTCAAAGAGACATTGTAATGGAGTCATGTGGTGGGAGGCTCCACTATCCAGAACCCAGTTTTTTTTTACCAGCCATATAATCAGCATGTTTAACTTGTGACCTGAACAATGCTTGTCCTCTAGAGCTTCCTTCTGATGTTGTTACCTTCCCTTGGTTAAAGAACGATTTGATCTTCTGGTGTTTCAGTGTATTGGATACCCAACCAGTTCATAGCACTTTACTTTCTCGTGCTCTATCTTCCGCAATGCTCACATTTGGGTTGTGGGCCATCACAGTTCTTTCCTTTGCTTACATGGAATGCAGCTCCTGACTCCAGCTTTGGCTCTATTTCCCTTTTTGCCATGAATCGTGCTTCCTCCTGCAATGCATGGTTGAAGGTTCGTCGAAGTGTAGGCAAGGGATCTGTGTTAAGTATGGTGGCCTTCATATGATCAAAACGTTCATTGTTTAGACTCCCAAGAAACATGTGAACATATTGGTCTTGTTTTCTCTGAGTCAGCTCTTGTGATGCACCACAGTTGCATTGTGGTAATGGTTGTAGCTCACTTAGTTCACCTATGAGACTCTTGAAACTGGTGTAAAAGTCTATCACGTTAGTGTGAGATTCCTGCTATTTCATGCAAAGAGTGCGCCAAAGTTGATGGATTCGTGGTGCGTTTGTTTGAGCAAACCGTTCCTCAAGATCAAGTCAAATGTCTTTGGCTGTGATAGCATGAGATATGCTACTGTGTAAAGTCGGATCAGTTGAGTTAATTATCCATACAATGACCATGGAGTCCACTTTCTCCTAATCGTGAAACTCTATTGATCCTACTGTAGGTTTCTTGATACTTCCATCAATGAAACCTAGCTTTGTCTTTGCACGCAGAGCCTTCTTTATGGACCTAGCCTAGTTGCGATAATTCTCTCCCTTGAGTGCAACTGCTACCAACGGTGTTCCTGGGTTATCTGATGACCCAAGGTAATATAGTGAAGAAAGCGTGATGGTTAGTTGTCTAGAGGTATTCTCCTTCTCCAGATTTCCATCACCAGAGGCACCATTCTTCTCTGAATCATTATTAACCCTCTCTGATACCATAATAAAATGTCAGATATGTGTTTAGGCTGAAAAATTGAATGTATTCTCTTATCTCACATAGGTTTACAACTGGGCATATATACACATATCTTATCATGAGGATAAGATAAAGCCTACCAAAACAAACTATATAACAGAACCACCTATTTAGCTATTGTTACGTGTGGTTTAAATTTGAATCGCAACAGGTCCATTCTATTGTTGTACATCCTTATCTCGTATTATGATCATGATGACCTTGTCTCAGGTGTCTCTGCAAACTGATGATGATAAGGTTGTTTAGGTGGAGTTACAGGAAGAGTTTGCGACCATAAAGAACAACCTTGTCGGGATGCTCTTTTTTGTCAGGAACCAAATCTACGCTATCATGATCACAATGCTTTCTGTAATTTGAAAACTACCTCAAAGATTTCATTTGTAAGTGACGAGCGCCGAACTCAGTCAAAATTATAACCGAAGTTATTACCTAAGCTTGTAGCACAGTGACAACACCGGATCGTCTCCTCAAGGATCGTAGATGCAATTTGATCAAATCAAGTGAAAGTTAGCAAAAGGGGGTTTGATAGTTTAAGATCGCACTTAACAAAATTAAAGGAAGAAATGATAAATAAAGAGTAGTCAATTTAGAAACCTATCCAAGATTGGGTGGATTCAATCATAGACCCTTCATAAAACACTTGAAGCGCAATTGAATTGTTAATTTGGATCTAACCGAGATCTCTGCATCAAATCCAGAATTCATACTAGACGATCGTCTAGAATTCAATTAACAAGTGATAAACACAAATCCGCAATCGCACCATTCATGAAAATCTATGTTAATTTCAAGTACCGAATTCAATTAACTTAGGCACAAATTAGTAACCTAACCTCTTCAATTCTGTGATTAATTTAGATCAATCAGTTCTAAGTTTCATCACAAATCTCAATCTTCATTTATGTGATTAGTTTAGATCAATTAGTTCTAAGTTTCATCACAAATCTCAATCTTAAACCAAGATCAAATCAGATCAACATAAATAGAATCACCATTCATGCATTCAAGATCAAGAAGAAGAAGAAAGAAGAAGAAGGAAGAAGAAAAGAGGAATTCAATTACAAATCAAATACAATGCATAACCAAGGTCTCAAGAATCCAAACCACAATCTCTTCAAGAGTTCTAAATTGACCCAAAGTAGCTTAGCCCTCCATTACCATGAAGGGGAGCATCAAAATATACAAAACTATGAGAAACTATGAAGAAGCAAGAAGAAACTTAGAGAGAAATGAAAGAGAATTTTACATCTTGTTCATGATAAATGGTGCCTTTTATAGAAGTCTAAGGTAACAAAATGACAAAGGGAAGTGGGTGGATGAGTGGGTGAGTGAGGACGAAAATTTCGTGTCTGACTTGGAAGCCAAAAACGACCCACTATACTTCAGAACCACGAAAAGTGTTCTTCATGAAAGTTGTAGATCCTTGTCTTGGCTATAAAATGGATAGCTGGTTCGTCCAATTTGGCTTCCTTAAGCCCAAGATATGTCTCAAATACCGTAGGTTGCTCAAACCCAACTTCAGCACCTCTGTTCCGACTTGCAAGCTCAAAATGACTTACTAGACTTCTTTTTCTCAAAATGTGTTCTTCATGAAAGTTGTTTATTTGGATCTTGACTATCCAATGTCCAAATTTCAGCCCATCTCAATTATTACATCTTGAGATATGATTTTTTTGAGTGCACACTTTCGGATTCTACGACAGAACCCGTATTCGACTTCCATGTCAACTTAGGTCCCTTAGACATCCGAATCAGACTTCGAGTTCTTCATCAAAGTTGTAGAGATGTCTCTTCCTCTTAGATTTCCTACAAGGTAAAATTCATGTTCATCAGATATTAGAAACTCAAGTCATGGCCAAAATACAGAAATAGTGTCAAATCTCAATAATCTTTGAAATATTCAATTAGTGACCAATTTGAGCTCAAACTCACAAAATCATACCAAACTCAATCAATTAAGAATATGGAGAGTGTAAATGACTAAACATAAGGGTTTCTTAATGAATAAAATATGTGATTATCAAATTCCCCCACACTTAGCTTTTTGCACTCCTGAGCAAAACTCAAGACCAAAATTTTACAATCAAGAAGAACAACCAAAGGTTCAAGGGATCAAAACATTCATGAGTTAACAATTCTCCACATCTCAAACCAACAAGCAAGGTATCTTCAACATAAATCAAGAATGATAGATTTTCACAAGATCCCCTCTCAATCTCTCAAGTATTTAAAGGGTAGGTATTTCACTCAATTCAACCCATGAAAATTGCACTACCATAAGCTTGCTTATCTTCTACTTCTCCACTACTCAAAACACATGCACACACAAATCATGAGGACTTTATTCAAGGTTGTAGTGAGGTCAAGGTAACAATGAGGAGAGGATAAAATGGATATGAGAAGATAAATACTAAAGAGAATAAAAGCAAATGAGATGAGTTCAAATAACAAGATAAAAGTTCATCCCAACTCTAGTGTATATCCCTTTACATATTCATTTCCCAATCCTTTTTTTTTTTTTTTAAACACTTGGTTTTTTTTTTTTTTTTTTTTTTTTTTTTTTTTTTTTTCTTTTTCTTTTATATATATGAACATAACTATATACATACATTTTTTTTTTTCTTTTTGGGCACTCTTTTCTTTTTCAACAACCATTTTGTACACACACCCCCACACTTATTCCAAAAACTCATCCATTAACCAAGCTAATGTTCTTTTATTCCCTAAGGTAAAGTAAGAACACGATTTCTCATTTAAGGCATGCACATAATGAGTAGAAACAAGGAATGGTCAAATAAGCTCAAAGGGGTTAAGCAAAGGAAAATATACAAGGTTGGCAAGAATCAGAGAATTTTCAAGAAGTCAAAAGAGTGCTTGATATCATATTGAAAATAAGGTTGGCTATTTGGTTAAACTAGCTAATTAAGAAAGAGGGCCTCAATCATGTTCATGCATGCAAGTGAAATGTAGCCTCAAAAAGAATCAAAGCAAGTTCTAGAGTGGTCATTAACATGAGTGAAAATCACACAAGAAAGAAGAGAATGTCATAAATGTTAAATCCATCCATTAGGCTCAAAATCTCACAAGGTATGCATCCATCAAACTCAATTCATCAATTCAATCATCCATCTCCAAGCATATCGGTTCAAGAAGGAGAAAAGTTATTCAATCATGCAATGAACCCTTTCTTTTTTTTTTTTTTTTAACAAAAAAGAAACTTGCTAAAATCTCTCCCCCACACTTAATATAGACATTGTCCTCAATGTGAAAGTGATAAATAAAACGGAAAGAAAAGAGCAACACAACCTCGATGAGGAGTGAATCAACGCCAAGCGTAAAAGAAGCACACTTGTCCATTACGCATCGACCTCTCGCCACCAATTAAGATGCGTCTCAAGAGTAAAATTCTCCTTACTCGCCATCACTAATTGGTTTAATAAGTCCATGACAATCATATCATACTTTCCAAACAAAACAACAAATTTTTTTTTTAATAAAATCAAACCCATTAAAGAGAAAGTGTCAGATCTGGCTTTTTTTTCTTGTTACTTCCTTCGCTGCTTCCTGTTGACCAATCTATCTGAGCTAATACCTTATCAGGCACATACTCAAAAGCTTCTAATTTATCAATGAGCTCATCAATAGTGGAGGCAGAGATAAGAAGTTGTCTTGCCAAAGGAGTGATAAATTTTTGTTCCACAGCTTTGTCAAGAAAAAATAACAAAAGATCAAAGAAATTATTAACATTCAACAAACCAATGGGTCTATGGTGGATGTTCAGTTCGGCCCAAGAGACAATTTGAAAAATTTCTTCCAAAGTACCAAAACCACAGGGTAAGACAATAAATGCATCGAATTGTCAACCATTGTTTTCATTCGTCCATGCATGGATGTTACCCGAATTTCTTCTCCAACTGTCCTTCCGGTGATGTTATTTTCAGCCTAAAGGTTTAGGAATAACACCTAGAACCGATCGCTTCTCCTATAAAAGCTGCAAGTGATACAGCCCCCATTAACCCACGACAACCTCCCCCATATACAAGATGAATATTCCTCGCAAAGCAAGTGATCGACCAAGAGTGCTAGCTGCGTTTAAATTCTAATCCCTTCCCATAACTCGACCCACAAAAAACACAGACATTTTTGAGGTTACAAATAGGAGGTCTCATTCTATACTTTTCCTCCCTTTGAGTGTTTCTTAGTTGAAGGAAAATGGAGAAAATAGAGTGTTTAAATAGGAAAAAGAATAGAAAGGGGAATAATTGCACCTATGAGGGTAGGTTGGCTGTTGTCAGAAAAGGTTGAAATTAAAAAACACAAAATCTTTTTTTTTTTGTTTTTTTTTTCCTTTTTTTTGTTTTTTTTAATTTTATTTTTTTTGTTTTTTTTTGTTTTTTGTTTTTTTGTTTTTTTGTTTTTTTGACTTCAAGAAAACCATCAAGGTAAAGAAGTCTAGAAACCCCCTGAAGGACCCATTTCAAAGGATCGTCTGTACAAAAATCAAAATACAACAAAATGATACAAAGATAAAAGAAATAGAAAATGATGACATACCAGTATGTATTTTCCATGGCGTATCTTTATATCTTTGCGCGTCATGACAAAAGAGACATCACGTCCTTTTTTTTTTTTTTGAAATTATTAGAAAAACTTGATGAAAGATGAGTGCATACTTACTTAAGATTGGGATGGAGGTAGTCTGTTCTTTCGGCTTTGTGCCAAAGCATTGTTGACCAAGATTCGACCCATTCAAGACCAAATAAGCAACATAGGGTTCCCAAAAGGGACAAGTGGCCATAATACGACCGCTCTTGCTCACATGTGGGATACAATCTACCTTCTTTGTTTTTCAATTAAGAAGGCTGGATCAGATGCATGAATTTTCCCATTCACGGTGTGTGTTACCAAAGCCAACCCTAAGACGTATACATAATTTTTGTTGTTTTTTTTTTTTTTTTTTTGTTTTTTTTTACGAGATGACATGAAGAAGAAGAAGAAGATGATGATGATATATACAGATTGTTTGTGGATATGGCTCACATCTCGCTCCTCGGTTTAACGTCCAAGAACGGCTTAAACGTCTTCTATGAGTCGAGGATAAGCTTCCCATCCAATTTTCTTATAAATTGGCAAACAGGGTCTTTTAGAGTCAGATTCCCAAGACTGTAGCGTTTTTCTTCATCCTTGAAGAGATTCCACAAATTAAGAATTTCACCCCGCATCAATCCATAAGAACGCGTCTCAAGAGTCAATAAGATATCATCTAATGACTCCTTACTCAGTCCATTCTTAATGAAGGATTTATTTGCGGAAATCATCCCCAAAGAACGACATTGTCTGTTACAATTCCATCGTCCATATTTGTAACAGACTTGTAACTTTTTTGCTCTTCTCCTTTTAGAATATGAACTTCTTCCAAGACCGGGCATATATGAGTCAAATGAAATTGAGGACTCACCTGCTAATCGGACCTTCGCTTCAATTATCCAGCGCACATCTTCTGGTATACCTTTGTGCATTAACAGTCTCAATCTTTCACATCGAACTTTGTAGATATTTCTCAGAGCATTTTGAGGAAGAGAAGGAAAATGTTTTCTCAGGTTTGAAAGAATGACATCCATTTTGAAGGAGAAGAAGGATTCAGTTATTTTGGGAAACTGAAAAATAAATCGACTTGAGAGTCACGGAGTACCGTATCCGCCACTTAACCGGCAACACAAAGAACTCAAGAACTTGGTTTTCCAGGAATGGTTGAGTCTTTGTCCATTAACTTTAAGCGCATTACCATTCCTAGGATCCTCAATATCTACGGCCCCAGATGATACACGTGTTTGACAGCAAAAGAACCGCGCCACCTGGATCTCAATTTTTCAAGGAGTAGGTGCAGATGATAATCTCAAAGCAGAACCTTTTTGACCAATTTCCGCAACTTTTGCAAAAGGTGTAACAGACCTTGAATAAAGTGGGTCAATAAAATCCATACTGCAAGATTTTCGCTGTTGTTGTCGTTGAAGAAAAAGTGACCTCCACTTGCTTCCGAGTGACAAAATTGAATGGCACTACCTTCCTCATTGTCGGGCATACAGCTGTTTTTCTTTTCTTTTCTTTTTTTTTCTTTTTTTTTTCTTTTTTTTTTTATTTATAATGCGGATGGAGAAGGTTCATCACCTCCACTTCGCATTCTGGAAGTTCATGATCTTGTTTGAGGCGGTGTCCATTAGTCTTATTAAGTGAGGTTGGTGAAAAGACTCCACCAGATCCCATTGGTTGAAACGTGATGACCAGGTTATGGTTGACACAACATGATAGCTTCCACTACTACGGTCCCATTGGTTGAAGTGTAACGACCAAGTGAAGCTTGAAGCATGAGGGTTCACATTGGGGTCCCATTGGTCTTCCTTGACTTCACCAATGGCATGCAATACGTGTAATTTTGCAATCCTGCTTTCATTGATAATCTTTGGACCATGGCCCAAAAACAAAATCGACTTCAGTAGTTCTTGTTATATGTTGTCTTTCCTCCTTCTTTGAAAATTCCTCAATGGCCTTCAACTCCACCTCCCTATGTGTTTCGGATTCTCGCAACCGCATTGTTGATAGACCCTTCAATATCATTAGATGTGCGTAAACAAAATCATCACTTTCAAATATACAGAAATCTCAAGACACATAACACATTTTATATCACCGTCACAATCAGTACATGAGTTGCAATTGATAGAATCATCAAAACCAATTAAATCAGGAAATTCAACACATAACTCATCATGAGTTTCCTCAACTAAATCTGCAGGTAAATCAATATGACAATTAGAATGCAGGGAGTTGGGAATTGTTTGGGAAGAGAGTTGGTCTGACTCTTGACTTCTCAGTTCATTAATAGTGGTTGTCATCTCCGCTCAATTTGGGTTGTTAAATCTGAATAGTGGCAAAGTGAAACTCTTTGGAACTCAATTTGGGTTTTCATCAAGTCCTCCCATGAAGGCTCAAGTTTTGTGGTTGATGGACTTGTTATCTCATTGGAATGGCTGCTCATATTGAAATGATTGTTCTTTGTAGTGATGCCGTATTGCCATATCCCGGATCCGGATAGTATTCGCACTAGGGTTGTATGTGTTGAAGAAAGGGTCATAACTCTGTTCTTCTGCTCTTTGGGAACTGTGGTTGATCAAGAAAATAACCAGCTGCTGCAACAAATTGATCTGGAAAAACAGAACTACCATACTGAAATGTAGGGCATGCATATGTGGGGTGAGATGAACAAAAACAAATGTTACACACAAGTGTAGCTTCCTCCCACAGGTGATTGTTGTCTCACTACTATATGTCTTACCAAAGAAGTCAACTCCTCAAGTTTTGACTCCATTATGCATGGTCCATTGTTAGAAAAGTTAATAAAAAGCAAAGGTTAGTAAAAAAACCTTAAAATGAAAAGATTACACTTACTAATCCCCTAAGCATTCAAGCCAAAATTTTGACGAAAGCGCCGAACTCGATCAAAATTATAACCGAAGTTATTACCTAAGCTTGTAGCACAGTGACAACACCGGATCGTCTCCTCAAGGATCGTAGATGCAATTTGATCAAATCAAGTGAAAGTTAGCAAAGGGGGTTTGATAGTTTAAGATCGCACTTAACAAAATTAAAGGAAGAAATGATAAATAAAGAGTAGTCAATTTAGAAACCTATCCAAGATTGGGTGGATTCAATCATAGACCCTTCATAAAACACTTGAAGCGCAATTGAATTGTTAATTTGGATCTAACCGAGATCTCTCTGCATCAAATCCAGATTCATACTAGACGATCGTCTAGAATTCAATTAACAAGTGATAAACACAAATCCTTGCAATCGCACCATTCATGAAAATCTATGTTAATTTCAAGTACCGAATTCAATTAACTTAGGCACAAATTAGTAACCTAACCTCTTCAATTCTGTGATTAATTTAGATCAATCAGTTCTAAGTTTCATCACAAATCTCAATCTTCATTTATGTGATTAGTTTAGATCAATTAGTTCTAAGTTTCATCACAAATCTCAATCTTAAACCAAGATCAAATCAGATCAACATAAATAGAATCACCATTCATGCATTCAAGATCAAGAGGAAGAAGAAAGAAGAAGAAGGAAGAAGAAAAGAGGAATTCAATTACAAATCAAATACAATGCATAACCAAGGTCTCAAGAATCCAAACCACAATCTCTTGAGAGTTCTAAATTGACCCAAAGTAGCTTAGCCCTCCATTACCATGAAGGGAGCATCAAAATATACAAAACTATGAGAAACTATGAAGAAGCAAGAAGAAACTTAGAGAGAAATGAAAGAGAATTTTACATCTTGTTCATGATAAATGGTGCCTTTTATAGAAGTCTAAGGTAACAAAATGACAAAGGGAAGTGGGTGGATGAGTGGGTGAGTGAGGACGAAAATTTCGTGTCTGACTTGGAAGCCAAAAACGACCCACTATACTTCAGAATCACGAAAAGTGTTCTTCATAAAAGTTGTAGATCTTTGTCTTGGCTATAAAATGGATAGCTGGTTCGTCCAATTTGGCTTCCTTAATCCCAAGATATGTCTCAAATACCGTAGGTTGCTCAAACCCAACTTCAGCACCTCTGTTCCGACTTGCAAGCTCAAAATGACTTACTAGACTTCTTTTTCTCAAAATGTGTTCTTCATGAAAGTTGTTTATTTGGATCTTGACTATCCAATGTCCAAATTTCAGCCCATCTCCATTATTACATCTTGAGATATGATTTTTTTGAGTGCACATTGTTCGGATTCTACTGACAGAACCCGTATTCTGACTTCCATGTCAACTTAGGTCCCTTAGACATCTGAATCAGACTTCGAGCTCTTCATCAAAGTTGTAGAGCTTCCTCTTAGCTTTCCTACAAGGTAAAATTCATGTTCATCAGATATTAGAAACTCAAGTTATGGTCAAAATACAGAAACAGTGTCAAATCTCAATAATGCTGGAAATATTCAATTAGGACCAATTTGAGCTCAAACTCACAAAATCATACCAAACTCAATCAATTAAGAATATGGAGAGTATAAATTACTAAACATAAGGGTTTCTTAATGAATAAAATATGTGATTATCAGTAAGGAATTAGAGCCAAATTCTACAAGTTCTTTTTGGATGATGAAATTGAAATGAAAAGTTTTGGTGTAATAGACCAAGGAGAGGAAAAAAGAGTTTGTTTGGAAAATTTATCCTCTCCTGATAAATCTATTGAGGGTAGCTAGTTGATCTAGAGACCAAGTATTTGTAGCTTGGCCAGATAAGAAAATTCCTATATTAAGTTGCTTATGTGCATAATACTTTTTTTTTTTGTTTCTTTTGTCTTTTCGTAGTTTTTAAAAGTGACACTAGGAAATCCATGCTTCTATCTTTTTTGTGAAATGATGCATTCTTTTCATGTTTTTAATTTATAAAAAGCTATGTTTTGACAAAATAAAGTAGAAAATTATGTGAACGAACATATTAAAAGAAAGAAGTTACAAATAATGGATCATGGTTTTTAAGTTAAAATTGATTTGAGTCATATAAACTTGTAAATAAGGCTTCAAAATTGATTTAAAATTCTTAAGCTCATCAGTTTTGAATTTCAACAACATATTACGTTTATAAAACCATCTGTCACACCTAATGTAATTTTTTTTTGTAATTTTTTGTGTATAAGTAATCGTTTGTATTTGTTATTTATAAGAAAGGTGTGCGTTTGTATGTATATTAGTGTATGTATATTAACGTATATTAGTCTAAATGGAAGGAGTTCAGATTGTTTAAGCATGTGGTCTTAAGCCTATATTTTATAGTCTTATACTATATAAATTGTGGTGATTTGCTCATATTTATTGATGAATTCGAGATAGATCCTTATCATTGTCTTCGTTTTTGTAGTTTAACAGAGATTTAACACATTTGGAGTGAAATCAGGCAAAGACATCATGTTTCCAAGGCAAAAGAATATCATTTTGGCTTAGACAGGGCCCTGTGTCAACTCAGAAGCGATTTAAGAGTTAGACACAGCCATGTCTTAATAGATTGAAGCTTCTGACTTAGAGACACGACCATGTCTCCTAGTCACACGGCCATGTCTCACTTACGGTGTGAGTTACGCAATTCCCAGTCACACGATCGTGTCAAAAGGAGACACGATCGTGAGTCCCCTCCTGACCTGAAAAAAAAGGGTTTTTAACCCCAATTCATTATAAATAGAAGCAACCTCTCAAACCTAAGAGAGACTTTTTCGACAACAGACTTTGAGAGGTAATTTAGAAGAGAGAATTGTCACAAATTCTTGGATGATGGCTACGAAGAGAAGACGACATTCTTGAAAGCTTGAAGATCATAAACACCGTAAAAGGGGTTTTGATTTCTCTTTCCCTATAGTTTTCTCCTTTTTTTGGGTTTTTTTTCCATGGATTTGTATCTTGATATAGGTATGTTTATATTGAACATGAGTAGCTAAACACATAGCTAGGGCTATGAGGGATCTTGTTTTCCTTATTATTTGGATTTGATTTCTAATTTGATTAGATAATTTCTTTTTGGGTTTATCATATTGCTTGTATTCTTGTTAGAACTTGATCACTTTTGGCATGTATTAATTCATTGTTTGACTAGTGACCATCCGCACTCAATGAGTGGATCTATATGGTAAATCTAGGATTAGATTAGTGAATGACCAAATATCAGTTTATCCTATCAATGGAATTGACAGTATATTAGTTCATCTCTTGAATTGAAGCTTAATGTATTCTTGATTAATTCAACTAAATGACCAAATAAGTTAATTAAATTAGGAATAAAATGTTGTTTCATCCATGACCATTGGGATTCAATAGCAAATAAGAGAATATTGGTAAAAGAAATACCTTAATCATAATTGAAAGAAAATCTGAATAATTGGATTCAAATGAACCTTGCGTCCTAGTTTTCCTCTTATTGATTTATCTTTACATTGTTTGATTGTCATTTTTCTTCTTCTTTATTTGTTATTTAATTTTATTTTGGATTTCTCATACTCTTTCGATTGTCTAAATAACAAAAGAGTTTTATGAAACTAGTAATTATTGCTTTTTCCTCATGGGATCGATAATTAGGACTCAAGTCACATATTATTTGACGATATAGTATACTTGCTCTTAGTGTATTTTACGCGTATCATGGTCATGAATTCGATCCTTGCATTTATGAGTATGAAAATAACACTATTGAGAAAGATCTTTACTTAGACGTCTAATTATACATCTGGAAATTAGTCTATTATTTATAGGATGAAGAGATATTCTAAGAAATTAAATAAAATGTGTGTGTATATACATATACGAGATAGAAGTAGGTTATATAGTTGACTTCATTATCATAGTGTATACGTTGAAGTTATCCAAACTTAATAAATCCAAAATTATACTGAGAGGTAGTCTGATCTTTATATTAATTGGTGCTTTTCTATTTCTCTGTTAATTAACTAGTTATAGATTTGTGTATTGCACAAGCAAGTAAGATATTAAATAAATTTGATATATCTATACTTGATCATTTCTATATATTTCTAAACTATAGAACAACAATTGGAATTGAGAGTTTGTGAATGTAACTTACAGTCGGAAAAAAAAATCTCAAATTATGTATAGAGTGGCATTTTTTTTAAAAAAAATTATGAGAAAGAGAGGTTATCCATTTCAAATCAGAACATACCACAAATCTCAGAGTAAGGGTGTGTTTGGTTTAGTTGTGAAAACTTTGATTATTTCAATAATCGATTATAATCGATTATTGTGTAAAAGCTTTTTGTTATAATCGATTTATTTTTATGTTTGGATATATTAGCTGAAAAGTAATTTTAAATTAATCTATTTCGTTTGGTTGATATAAAAAAGAATCACTTTTATGTATTAAATTACCAAAACAGGTATAAAATGATTAAAAAAGTTATTTAATTAAGGATAAAATGGTATTTACATAACAAAATGTAGAGAATAATTTATAAGCTAGAATCATAAGCTTCAATCTTTAGCATTATAAAAATTAGCTTCAAAAAGCTTTTATTTTACATTGAATTTCGTGTAAAAGCTGAAGCTGATTTTGCCAAACATGATTGAACACTGTTGAAACAGCTTTTTTCCAAAAAAAAAAGCTAATCTAAGCTAAAAAAATTTGAAACAAACATGCACTAAGGGTGTGTTTGGTTCAGCTGTGAAAACTTTGATTATTTCAATAATCGATTATAATCGATTATTTCAATAATCGATTATATAAAAGCTTTTTATTATAATCGATTATAATTGATTTATTTTTATGTTTGGATATATTAGCTCAAAAGTGATTTTAAATTAATCTATTTCGTTTGGTTGATATAAAAAAGAATTGCTTTTATGCATTAAAGTGATTCTTTAATATATATATATTAATGATAGTAACACACGTATATGATCCTATAATTTCTTATAAATTTTGAAATCCTTCACCTAACGTAATATGCTAAATAAATAATAACATTATAAATATACTTACGTGAAAATCGATTATATATTTGAAAATATATTATTTAACTCTAAGAGTTGGTTTAGTAATGGACTTGCAGTTAAGTATGTAATCTATAGGTAATATACACATCATGTAAATTGATTTGAATACCACCTAACCGTAATTAAAAAAAGTTATTCAACATGATATTTATTTGTTTTGAAGTTTCTTGGGTCATATTAATCATTTGCTAATATAATTTTTAACTCATTTGTGAAACTTTTATTAAAGTTCATTGTTATTCTTATTTGAAAATATACGTAAACTAATTCGAATACCACTTAATCATAATTTTAAAATAAAAAGTCATTCAACGTGATGTTTATTTGTTTTTGAGCTTGTTGGGTCATATTAATCATTTGCTAATACAAATTTTAACTCATTTTTACTAGTAACTAATATTAAAATTCGTCGCTATCTTTATATATATGAATACAATTGGTATTTAGCCTTGAATTAATATTCAATTAATTGTTCAACATGAATCACGAATTGAACTCGGCCGATCTAATTAGGTCGACTCATCAAACTAAATTATTTTGCGAAATTAATTACAAAACATGAAAATGCTTCTTTCTTTTTTGCCCTTTTGCATTTATCTCTCTTGTTAATTACTCAGCTTACACACATACTTTTATGTGTACTTAGAGTTAGAGGGTTAGTGCTTTAGAAATGCCATCCTCTTCTTTTGGCATAAGATGCAATGTGCACATGATTACGATCCACCTCTAAATTTCCATTATAAGTGGGTAGCCAATATGTGTGATTACCTTTAGGTTGCGTTTGGTGCATCGTATAAAGAAGACCTGATAGTATAAACTTATACTATCAGGTTATATCAGATGTTTGATGCACTCACATGTTTGTATAACCATATCAGGTTAGTCCTTTTTATCCTGTTATAACCTGATAAAATTATCCTCTCCATATCAAAGGATAAGACATGATAAGGTTTTCATTCCAACCATAACCTTTAATATAGACACAACTAATTTCAGATCTAAGGTAACTGACCCAATCTCCAATCCCACTATCATCCACCAAAACCACCGGTGGCTACAGCATCGTCGTCGTCACCACCATCGTGATCCCCCGACAACTGCAATCAACCACCGCATCCTCCAGTCTCACCTTCATCTCCCGCGCCAAGGATGCCACCCATACCCAATCCCTCATTGCCACACCTCGTCTATGGCGCGAGCTCCTCGACTTCTCCGCCCTCTCTCATCCTTCCTCCTATGCCATGGCTCTCATCAAACAAAACCTCAGTTACTTCTGATTTAACTACGCTATGATAATGCTCTTCATCCTCTTCCCCAGCCTCCTCTGGCACCCCCTCTCCATGATTGTCTTCTTGCTTGTCTTCATCGCCTGGTTCTTCCTCTACTTCTCTCGCAACGGCCCTATTGTTATCTTCAACCAAACCGTGGATGATCGAATGGTGTTGTGCATTCTGGGTCTGGTCACAGTCGTTGCGCTTGTGTCCACTCACATGGGGGTGAATGTGTTAGTGGGTTTGATCGTGGGACTGGTGGTTGTTGGGTTGCACGTGGCATTTCAGGTTATAGAGGACTTGTTCCTTGACGAGGAAAGTGCCATCAAAGGAAAGTTGCTCTCTGTTATGGGAATGGTTTTGGAAAGGCTAGGATTTTTTTTTTTGTATTTTTATAAAGGATAATTTTGTCATGAAAAATATTTATATTTACAATCAGGTTAATTATACAATATTTACTAAATACCTGATATGATAAGAGCTCATAAGCTCTTTTATACTATCAGGCCATATCCTATTATCTTATACTATCATGCATTATCTTATCAGGTGCACCAAACGCAGCCTTACTCTGTTAAGGTGAAAATGTTGCACATTCATACACCAAAATGTTAAGAAGCAGATTGAATTCTATCACCAAACCAAAATAATGTTTCGTGCAAAAATGCAAAACCCCTTCACTAAATCCAAAGCAAGCAACAATAACAGTATAACACCCATGGAAACAATACTTCGAAGTAAAAATCTACCACAAGGTAGAATATGTGGGATTTCATCCAAGCAATTGCTCATAAATTAATGAATCTTAGTAGTAAAACAAATAATTTAAGAATAGTAAACCAAAAATGAGGTGATTTTTATAATGCTCCTAAAAAGTCTTGAGTATGCATGCTCCATGGAAAAAAAAACTTGTAACAAGAGGTAACCATGAGTTAACTTAAAATTTTATGCTATTTTTTGAAGATACATTATTTATTTTTAAAACATTTACTTTTTGTAATTTTCTGCATAGTCTCTATTCATATTTTTGCCCAACTCCATTTGACTTTTGGAGAAGTCATCGAAAAATTTCACCAAAAAAAAAATCACCAAAACATTCATCTGAACTTGTTGCGTGAATTTGGATTTCTTTTCAATAGATAGGTTATTCTTGGAAGTAAGCCATAGGGAGGAGCAGAGCAGTCGTAGTTCTCAAATTGGCGGTAGCTGCTGCGGCGACGGAGCTCAAAGGATCTAAGTTAAGGATGATTTTGAAAAAGCCAAGGTACCAAGGTGTGAGGAAGAGATTGTGGGGCAGGTTCGCCATTGAGATTAGGGACAACCACGGTGACAGCGTGAGGAAGAGATGTTGTGATTCTACAAGTACCTGTTGATGACAACGGTGAAGTGGTCAGAGCTTGGCCACGATCGGAGTTTGTAGCATAGCTTGAAATAACATTCTGAATCTTAAAATCATAACATCCAAAACTGGCCATTTCAAACCCACAAGAATAACCAGGAAAAAAATAAAAAAAATCAAAAAATGTAAAGTTTTTTGTCTTCCTTATGCCCATGTCATACTGAAGTGTAGCTTTTTTATGCAATTTTTGTGCTTGAGCAATAATGGGTTTGTGCTAGTTTTTTCTGGTTTTTTTGTTTTTTTATTGCCTTTTGTGTTATGCAATTTGGTATTGGTGGATTGGATTTTCAAAGTCAGCTTTTGTAACTTCAACTTGGTCTAGTTTATTCTTTAGTTTCTGGGTTTGGTGAAAGGCCTCGATTGGACCTCCCTATCCCCTGCTACTCCTTCATGGAGTTTTTCTTCTCCATCCTCAAGCAAGCTTTGAAGCTTTCAATAAGGGTGTGAGCTTTGATATTAACATATGTGCTAGAACATTAGGATTGCAGTTTTTCCACCATCTGGGGTAGAGGGACTATTATTGCATTGAGTCATGGTTTGAAAATGGATCCAACCATGTAACTCCTATTCAATATTTCCATAAATTTGGGATCATTTTGCAAATGTTAAACATAGATCTTTGTGATATCAGGGACCAATCACGTAACTATATATAGTTCAAAATATTACCTATTATTAAGGTTATAGATTAAACACACCAACCATTGATCAAGATTTACACAAAATAAATGGTCTTCAATGTATTGAGGATCGATGCTCCAAAGCTTTTAGGAGCATTGAAAATGTTCCCTTGAAACGAACTATAAGAATACAAGAGGATGCTATCATGCACCATCAACACTTTTGTTGCATGGATGCACCAATATTTTGACCCACTATCACCGGTTATGTGTTTTTTATTTTGATTCCCATTAAATGTAGTTTTACACTTCAGTCCTTAGGTGTAGTACGTTCATCTTGCAACCCAAGGAGAGAATCAACAAACTCAGTCATTCAAACCCCAGATCTATCCTTCACCACTGCACCGTACATTGCCAGATTTCACTCCGCAACCAAAGCCAGAGAACCAGCAAACCCAGCCACCTAAACCCTGGATCTACCTTACAACCATCACCAACCTCCCAGATCCGAGGCCACCACAGCTCGCAGCTAGGGGTGGAAACAGGCCATGTCAAACTAGGTTTTGCCTTAAACAAGTCTGACTTGTATTCTAATTATAAGGCCTGAGCTTGTAATAGGCCGATTTTTAAGATATGACCTTACCTTTTTAAAAGTTTGGTCTGACTTGAAAACCTATTTAAATGCTTACTTTGTAATGATGCCTTTAAATAGGCTAACAAGCCTACTTTTAAATAGGTCTGATCTTTACATAGGCTAACAAACCTACCTTTAAATAGGTCAATATGCCTTTACATAGCTAACAAACCTACTTTTAAATAGGTCAATATGCATTTATATAGGCTAACAAGGCTAAGCCTTGAAATAGGCCAACGGGCCTACTTAAGGCCAATAGACATTTGTTATAACTTAATACTCACCTTCTAATTTTATAAATGACCACTACTTTCTTACTCTAGTCTTTGGTTGATGTGGGACTTAGAAATATACCAAGTTACAAAATTATTAGAAGCATAAGTTGCAAAACATGAAAATCGAACCTATGCTCCTCTAAGTACAACATGAGTGCAAGAAAGACTAGAACTATAATGAATTAGCATCATGATAATAATTGCATGTTCTATAATGAATTGACAAGAAAGATAATATCATAATATCAATAATTAGTGAGGTTAGCATATTACCCCAAGAATTTCACAAACAGCTAAATGAGTTAGACATGAAACATAGTCCAGTAACTTTGGTAACTTTTCGTCAGGTTCCTGCAACTAGAGACAAAATAATTGCACGATTTAACCATAAGGAAATTTAAATAATAACCTTACATATGTTATTAACAAATATATAAATAAGAAATCTAGAAATAAAAATTATTAAATGAACTCACTTGTTTTATATCTCCATAAGCAACTTTTCCATTAGTAGAAGCAAGGGTCAGGGTCCTTTCAAATAATGTTACAGTTACAGAGGACATATAATTCAATGTTATGAGATATTGTTGTAATTCATGGTCTCCTGTGAGATATAAATAGCGTTTGTCATATCTTCATATTTTGCAACTACATGACTCCAATAATTTTGTAACTCGGTATATTTCTAGAGAAATTCTTAAGTAGGCACGGTCTATTACGTCATCATTTAGGCACTTAAATCATTATTTGACATGTGTAAAAATATTATTAATAATTAGTATAATTTTATGATGGTCTCTACTATCTTACACATGTCAAAAAATGATTTGAGTACTTATGATAGACCGTGCCCACTTAAGAATTACTCATATCTCCAAGTCTCACATCGACCAAAAACCAAAGTAAGAAAGTAGTGAGCATCTATAAAAGTAGGAGATGAGTGTTAACTTATTATTTTCATTCTAATAAATATGTTATTTCTATTCTAACTTACAAACTTAGGTTTTAGTTATTGACTTTTATTAAAATTTAATTAAAAAATATATTATTATATTATATATAGTTACATACGTTAGGCTTGTCTGTCAGTTTTAAAAGACTTATTAGATGACACGAGACCTAACCTTTTTAGTTAAATAGACTTTTTAAAAAGTATTAACCTAACTTGTTTAATAAACAGGTCAGACCTCAAGCAAGTCAGACCATAGGCTCCTGAAAGGCAGTCTGACCTATTTTCATCCCTACTCGCAGCTTCTGTCGATCATAGAACCGCCCAAACCACCTGCAACTCGAAGCCCCCCAGATTCGCAGGTTGCAACACCAGTAGTTGGGTTGCATGCTCTCTGAAAATTCGTTGCCCACTGCTATCGTCGTTGAACTCCAGAGATAGGAGAGTGTTGGTGGTTTGATGGCAGGAGACGAGACGGGAGCATCAGTGGTTCAAGTCCTGTTCAAGTATCGTCGCACTGTCTCCTGCCTTCTCCTCTGCCACCACTGAATGGTCTGATCTGACGCCGTTGACGCTGGAAAATCAAACACAACACCCAACCACTTAGTGTGTGTTTGGATTAGAGTTGGTAAACTTAAGTTTGAATCAACTTGATTTTGCAAACTTAAGTTTAGTTGAAACTAAATTTGTAGTAACGTAATTTATGTTTGGGAACTTTTATCTCAAAAGTGAATTTGATAAAATAAATATTGTTTGGATTAAAGATTAAAATCACTTTTGAAACAAGATTGAAAGGAAAAATGTTCTCCAACGGACTTTTGCTCAATGCAAAAGTAAGAAAGTCTTGTTTTCCCTTCAACCGAGAATTAGAGACTATTTTCCGTTAAAATTAACTGAGTTCTGTTAATAAAAAATTTTGTCAAACATATTGACATATATTTCAATACTTCAAACTTACTTTTAAAATACTTCAACTGCAAACTAAATACACTCTTACTAACTCGTCATTTTATCTGCTTTATGAAAACCTCCTTACCCGTTTGGAACCTTCTGCTTACTTTCTAATCTCAACCGTCAATTTATTATATTATTAAATCTACGGCTACAACACTGTGGTGCATTACTAAGAATAATAATAATAATAAGAATACATTTACGAAAAGAAAGAAAAAAGTTAATTTGAAGTTTGAACTCACGGTGAGGTGAGAACGAGATACTTAAGAGATAAATCTTTTTGTTTTTCTTCTTCAATTATTACACGGTGCTATTGGGAACAACCAAATCCAATCATATTTTCGTTCCATACTTACACGTCTTGTAATCTCAAAACATTTCAATCCCATCTTGTGATATGATTAGGCACTCCCCGAGACGCGGCGCTTACGAAGACAACATTCTTACGTTAATAGATTCATTCATTGTATCAAGAAAACGACACGCCCAATTTCCCATTAAAATATAAGAAGATACCATAAGTTAACGCTAACTTGGAAACGCTGTCGTTGACGGTACTGGGTGAGATGACCATCATCGCCATTGATCTATCTGACTGGAGAGTGTAGTGTAGTCATCATAGCCACACTTGACACAGTCACAGATGGCGCTGTTAGCGTCGCCGGCGACGTCGAAGGGCATAGTGGTAACAGTGCCTGCTCTGGTTCTCTCTGCTTTAGTGGCCACCGTTTTTCTATTCTTCCTCTTCTCCACTCTCTCTTCCTGCTCTTGCCCTTCACCTTCAGCTTCTAACACTCCCGTTCCCGTCTCCATTGGAAACGGTGTTGTTAGTGGCACCTCCGTCTCTGGGAATGGCAATACTATGATACCCTTGAAGACGACGCAGGAGGACGTGGAGTGGGTCAAAGATCAGATCCGAGTGAATGGGCTGCACATGCGTGACAACGTCCTCCGCAAGGGCATTAACCCTCGCACTAGGGCTCAGCAACTCGAAGATCTTAGAGAGTAAGCCCCAATTTCCACATAAATTTGTGGCTGTTATTTGAAGGGTTGGTTTCATAAGCGTCCATACAACAGGGACAGCCCTGTTCTCATTTGAAGTTATTTGTAAGCTTAGATCTCTTTTTTTGAGGTCAGATGTCTTTTATAGTTATTTTTGACAGAATGAATTGAAGGGGCAGAATGAAAAATGTGCACGGGACTGCACAAATTGGAAGAAGATGCAAGGCCAATGCTGTTTTTTCTTTTGCTTTTTTGTTTTTGTTTTTTTCCCCTCTAAACATTGTTCATGTGATGGTGCTATGCTTTAAACTGAAATTGTTTGTTTGCAAAATTTCTGTCTAATTATGAAATTGTCTTTCACCGTTGCTTCCACACTTTCAAACTTCTTATTAGTTCCATTTTGGCCATTTTCAATCTGCAATCTATTCTCATATAGATATAGAGTTCCTCTCCTCCTGATGTTCTGTGATTGTCCAGGTACAGTAATATTAGTTTGGTTGCTAATAATGGCAGGTGTTATACAAATTAAATACAGCACACTACATAGTTCAAAGCTATAAGTTTTTTCTCTTTACCTTGGTCTGAATTTTAGTTGTAACACTTCAAAGAATGAACTCTTGTATGCTCTTTCATCATAATGCCCTTTAACCTGGGAAGTGCTATCCTCTCTTTATCTATTTTTTCGATCCCGATTCATGGAGCCAAGTGTTTTTCAGCTTCTTGGTTCATTTCATGTATACACTCTTGATGCAATTGGTTACAATTTCTAATTTCAATTTTCTACTATTTACAGATTTAAAGGTATATCACACTATGAGGGAGCTGATTCAGATAACCATATGGCCCTACCTTGCCCAGGAGAACTACTGGTTGAAGAGCATCATAGCAACTATGGCGAACCTTGGGCAGGTGGAAGAGATGTGTTTGAATTTCTTGCTCAGTCCACTAGACTCAGACCAGACTCACGCGTCCTAGAGATTGGTTGTGGTACTCTCCGAGTTGGCTTGCATTTCATACGGTACTTAAATCCTGACCACTACCATTGCCTTGAAAGGGACGAGCTCTCTCTTATGGCTGTATTTAGGTATGAGCTTCCTTCCCAAGGCCTTTTATATAAACGGCCTTTGATAGTGAAGGGGGATGATATGGATTTCAGTAAGTTTGGTTCTGGAGTTATATATGATTTGATTTATGCTAGTGCTGTGTTTCTTCATATGCCTGATAAACTTGTGTGGGTTGGACTTGAGAGGTTAGCTGCTAGATTGAAACCTTATGATGGACGAATTTTTGTATCACATAATATAAAGTTCTGCTCACGGCTGGGAGGAGAGGAATGCACAAAGAGGCTTACGAGTTTGTGGCTTGAGTATATTGGGAAGCATACACATGATAGCTTGCTATTTAATCACTATGAGATATGGTTTGAATTTAGGCGGTCCAAGGCTTAATTTAGATAGTTGCATGTGAAGCAACTCGAATGGTCTCAGTGCACTGATTTTGCCTTTGCTCAGAATGTTATTCCTTGGACAACCCAATGATGTTTTGGCTTGGGGAGTATAGAGGTGACAATTATTATAGTCTGTGGTTCATTTGTGCCAGAATTGTGAATCTGGTGTGTAGTCTTCTAGACAGAGAAGGATCATCTGTGATTTTGACGGAGGACTAAACAAAAAGCAAGGAGACTCGGGTGATTTATTGGTGTCTCACCTTAAAAAGGCTAACCTTTTTTGGTCTAAAATTATTTTTGTCTATTTTAATCTTTGATGTAACGGTTGTATTTTAGCACTCATCCTATGTTGCAACTGATTGTTTCTCATTAAACGATATATTACATGGGATACAGACTGACATTTTTAAGTAGTTATCTATTTTGCTCAGTGCCCCCAAATTGCCCAAAAGATTTCATAGGGAGGAAAAAGGGGCAGGGGTTTACAATTTGGTAAAAAATAAGGTTTTACTGAAGATTGCAGTTTGCGTAGGTCCTAATCGTAGTAGTTAACGCATGATAATGAAGAGCTTGGTGCAAAACTAGAGCAGGCGTACAATCATTATGTAAGGGCAAACCGAGCTAAGGTGTAATGGTGGATGGTAGGAATGCTGTTGAAGTTACAGCTTACCAAGGCCAATATAATGCCAAGAGATAATCGAAAGGAACCTATGGAAGGGATGCTCACTGCCAGTGTCTACGTAAGATATATATAGCATTCATAAAATTGGCATCTAAGCTCAGGCTAACCCTAATCATTTTTTTTTTGGCCATAAATAGTTATTCTGAGTAAGACTACAGAATTTTATCAATAAGTGATAGGGAGAAGGGTGAAGTTGAATTTGATTTCTTGGTCCTTATTCATGTACAAATAACTTCACTAGTTGAGTCAACTTGCACTTTCCAAGCTAACCCTAATCTTATTTTCTCTTTCCAAACTGAAATTATGCTTCTCATTTCTCTATCCATCTATGCTTTTGGCTAATTACTATTAGCAAGGTTTTCACCACGTCAGTAGTCATTCTTTTGGGAGCAGCTAACGAGCTTCTAGAATCTGGGGTGAAATGTTGATGTGCTCACTTTTTTTCCTTCCTCACTTGAGTGTTTGCATTTGCACTTTTAATGTAACCGAAAAAAAAAAAAGTTGAGCTAGATTGGAGGCCTAGTGAGAAAATTGAATCTCCTAGCAATTTTTTTAAGATCGGTTGAATTGGTGAACTCAACGCAGTTCAATTGGGTTAAACTAATATTATAAATTATAATCATATAATTATTTTCATTTTTTTAAAATTAGTTAAAAAATTTAAATTAAAAATTAGTCAATTTAACCGGACAATTGAATTAGTCAATTTATTAATTTTTTTATTAATTTTTAAAAGTTAAATTGTTTATTCAATTTTTTATTTAAATTAGAATTGGTGGGAGGAGTGATTCATGGTTGAAAGTCAGTAAGCGCACGTGCATTGGACTCCATTTCGAGTAATTAAACGACGTCGCTGTGAACCCAAAGTGAACATTTGAGGGCAGTTTTACCCTCGTTACAATCCGCAAGTCCTATAGCAGACTAGCAATATAGGAGTTGGAGAAGCGGAGAAAGGGAAAAGGTGAATAGAATAGGCAGCGGAGCTCAATCAACGATTTGATTCGATGCCTGCAGTTCGCATTGTAAGCAAGATAATTTGTTCTTCGATAAACCAAAAGTCACAGAACCGTTCAATCTTCTCTATAGCGCAGCTGCAGGGTTCATGGATGCAGAAGGTCAAAAGTGTGTTCACCGGCCAAAAGAGCACCACCCAAGATCAGGGAGTGGGAGATGCATCCCAAGTCACCTCCGACTCATTGACGCTCCTCCGTGAGTTCCATTCAATTTCAATTTATCTCTTGCTTTTCTTGTGCTAATTCATGATTCTTTTCGTTAACTGTTAATACTTAATATTGCTCACAGGTTTTGCGGATGAATTGAAGAATGCAAGAAGAATTGGGGCGTTTAAGCAGTTTATGGTTGGACGAAGCAGTGAAGTCACCTTTGCTACTGCCTTCGAGAAATATGAAGCCATCATGCGATATCTTGGGGCTTTGGACCCCACTGGAGAGGTTCTCGTCCTTCTTCTTTTGAATTTCGAATTATCTAACACTTAACTTTTTTTATTTAGAGTGTAGTAGGCTTTTCACTTCCTCAGAGAGCATGTCTTGAATGGTCATCAAATAGTCCTTTTTGAATTTTTGCCACTACTGGCATGGCTTGAATTCGTGGTTGACAATGCACTGTTAGACTGCCTAATATCGAAATTCAAATTTGTTTGCATTATAACGTTGGTCTTGTTTGTTTATTAGTTTATTCTTTTGGTTTCTTCTACTAGGAAAACGTCCCATGATTTTAACTTTATGTTATGGAATCTTCAGAACCTCCAGATCGCTCAAAAGCAAGAAGCGGCAAAACATTGTAATTGCACAATTGCTGATGTAGAGAATGCACTTGCAAAGTTTACTTGGGCTAAAGTTGCTCAGAAGAAGATAGAGAAGTTAAAAGAAGAAGGAAAACCAATGCCTAAAAGCTTTGCTGATGTAATTAATGCTTCTCATTATTTGCTTAATTCCTTACAACCTACTTGGGCTCAGTTCACCATCTTATGAAGAAATTTTAGTTTTGATCATAAATTGTACCTGTTAGATGGTTCATTAAAAGCTTACTTTTTTTAAAAAAAAAAAAAATCTTGCTTTTTGTATTAGTTCTACTTGAAAATAGATCTTGATTGGGCATTTATATCTTGACATTTGGGTTTTGGTTAAGTGGCTTAATTTGTGTCCAGGCGCCAAGCCTTGGGTGAGGTCCATAATTTATTTTTGCTAATAATGGAATTGCTGGCTTCTTGAACGGGTAGCAGAATTTCAGATTATATAGCCTAGGCTTTGAAGTACAGTCACTGACACAGACACTAACACGGACATGAGGACATACCAAATTTTAAAAATTGTAGAAAGACAGACACATGATATATATATATATATATATATATATATATATATATATATATATAAAAGATCTTACTCAGATGAGAGAAGTGTTTATTATGAGAGGGTGAGAAGAGTGAATCTTGACTATTAGATTTTACATGAATGGTCAAGATTAGAACATAAATACATGTGATTTTTTAAGTGGTCACATGACTTTTAAGTAACTTTTAATCTTGACCATCCATGTATAATTTTATGGTCAAAATTTACTCCTCTCACAATAACCACTCCTCTCACTAGATATGCCCCCATATATATATATATATAAAATTGAACATTTAAGAAAAAAAATTCATAATTCATAATTTGGCAGCCGTGTCGAAGCATAAAAACATAATTTTTAAATTGGACACATGTTTGACACGTGACACAACGCCAAAATGGTGTGTCCATGCTTTATAGAACCTAGGTAGATTGTTCTAGACTGGACTGGAAGATGTATTCTTTTTTCTGGATGGCAGGAGCGAGCTGTTTAATACTAGGTTGCTTATGTCAGCCTTGAACCATTCTATATATTCTACTGTCTTTTTTTGTGTGTATGTTATTTTTCTTGTTTTTTATAGTTGGTATTGATATTTCATTCATAATTGCTTTCAAAACATGCATGATTTGGACGTATATATCTAATGCAAACTAAGTCATTGATATCCTTCTTTATTAACTGATATATGTGAACATCAGTATCTGCAGCCAGATAAGAACATTACATAGCTGCGTCAAATAGTTAGTGTAAATGCATTTCTTGGTGCTTGTAGGGGCGTTGAATTTGAGTGTAACCAGCCATATTTATATTTCATGTACTCTAGGTGCAAAAGCTGGTTGGTTCAACTCCATTGGATCTTGCAAGGTCTAATTTGGCTCAGACTGGACAAATTAGCAAGAATGCACTCTGTCCATGTGGTTCAAAGAAGAAATATAAAAGGTTGATTTTGCCCCTTTTTTTAAAAAAAAAAAAAATTATTAGACACCTAGCTGATTACTGATTATTGTTTTTGGTTTTGTGGTAGTTGCTTGTTCATCAATTAGACAAGTGAAATATTACTGCCTGTATATGCTTGCTATAGAATCGTGGGTTTTCTTTGCATACTTTACACAGTAGCTGAACATAATTATATATCTATGCATGGCTAAGCAAATGGTTTCCAGAAGTCCTTCCCTACCTATAGTTTACTTTTATTTTCCTTTTTAATGTTAGAGTAGTTTGCTCCCTAATGCCTTTTATTTCTTACTTCTCCTTTAGTTCTAGTGAAACTAAATTTCTTACTGCATTTGTATAATATTTTCAAAAAATTGATTTGGTGTTTGAATATGTATTATAGTGTGAACACTATTGCATGTCTATTTGTAAACAGTAAACTCTTTGACATCTCTTTTAATTTTATTATTATTTTTTTCTATTGAAAAAGTAAAAGACCTTTTTTTTTCCTAATTGTTTTGAATTTTAATATACTAGAATCTTTATGAATAAATTTTCAAAATTGATCAGCTTATGCTTCTCAATACTTACTTATGAAGGTGCTGCGGAAAGAATTGAAGTAATTCAGAGGTTAAATATTAAACTGCAAGGAAGCCTGATCTGTTGTAGGTGCTCACATGTGGCAGAATTGATCTGCAGTTGTTCTCTGTTTTATTTGGTTCAGTTGGACAAGATGTCCAACGCACTAGACTGCAATCATGCTCACAGTAAGCTGATGTTAGGATGAGATATTTTGCCTAATAGTTGCTTGTGTTTATTTATCTTTCTAATTTTTGGGATGCGCATAGGCAGAATTAAATAGACTATTTTTGTTCAGTTGAACTTGAACAGTAGTTAGTTAGTTCCCTTCTTTCCCTCACTCCGGCCCAAATAAAAAGCAAGAGAATAAGAAAAGAATTGCTGAAACAAAATATTATTTTGTTGCTATTTCCTCTCACTTTCGTTGATCCGCTGGGTACTCTTCTTTTAAAAGTTAACATGATTCAACTAATCTGTTTACTAATTTACATCAACATTTTAATGCATCTCTCCAATTCAGGATTTAGTACTCAAGTTGCATTTATAGATTCAGGTTTAAGGGATACTTGGTAAAGATGAGGAGAGGAACATAAATTGACCATGCTCCTTGATAAAATGAAAACCGTTCTGTTGCTAATCACTTTTTCGATAGCACGTCAGAATCTCATAGTGCATATCTTTAAAAAAAAAACCTGAAAGGTTTAGATACCTAAATCTGTCATATTTTAAAGAAACAAAATTTATTAATGTTTTTTATTTGTTAAGAACCAATTTTTACCCCTCACACCAAAAATTGGTGTAAAGAGTATAGCGCAGTGCGAAAAAAAAAAGAGAGTATAGCACAGAGGATTACCACTAAATATGACAAAATTGCTTTTTTTCTTCCTGCTCATCTCACACTATATGTGGTGAACCTTCTCCGTTCTTTCTGAACGAGTGAAGCACAGATAGGTGATTGATTGATACGAACAGGTAATATTCTAGGGTTGTGAATTATTTAGAGCAGCCTCCAGTATTCTCCTAGTTAAAACTTAAAAAGGTTGTGATCAAAGGTCACACCATTTTCTTATTATGCAATGAGTGTATATTGGAATTTGTTCCTTCCTCCTTCCTCTCCCTTTGTTGGGAGAATTTCTTGGAAACTCTCGTAGCATTACATCAGTCTAATAAAAGTGTAATACTTGTTATTTATAATCATATATGTCGTTGGGTTGAAAAATAAAATGTTATTAAATTAAATATCAACGAATGTAAAATTACTCAAAGTAATATTTTTAACAGTGACAGACTTAGGAATTTTAGACAATGGGGGTAAAGTCGCGTTTTCATATTTTGAAAACGCTGAATGATCTTTTCATTATCAATACTATCAAACATTTCTTTCTCTCTCTATGTATGTAACTAAGCAATCATTCAATAATATTATATGAACTTTACTTTTTATCATTATGAATTTATTAATTTATCTGTACATGAAGACAAAAATTACACATATAAAAAAATAAAAAGACATACTTATATAGAGTCAATGAAAAGTTTCAAGATAGAGTGAGGGCATATGTTCTCACTCCTCTACACCTAGGTCCATCCCTGACTCTCAGAGTAGGTTAAAATTTCTCCTTTGTTAGTGGCTTGGATACGTCGGGTCACCTCCAGGCAAAGTTGGCTGGGCATCAACGGTACTTACAAGGCATTCAAATACTTAAGTCAGAAATAAAACAAGGTGATGACAAGGCAATAATAAGGGACAACCCCATTTAAGGTGTGAGGTTTACTTATTTATATTAATTGATTGAGCATTTGGTGATCACCGACAATGACTATGAGAGATTTGATCAAGTTGCTACCTAACGATGTTGAGTCAAGTGTCAATTCCATTAGAAAATATTTTATATGGCTCATGTAATGGGAGTTTGGGTTAGGGTCAGATGGATCGGGTGACCCCTCTTACCTTGGGTCGATGAAGTGGGTTCAAGTCGGGCTTGGATTGGGGACGAAGTCAGGTGGTTGATCCATAGGGTCGGATCCGATTAAGTTGGGTGGTCCATCAAGTATTGGGCCAAGCTTTAGCTCTTCCATATGCTCACTCTGAGGTGGGATTGTGGATATCATCTTAATGAGTGAATCAAAGCTCTGAGCGAGCACGTGAACCATACTAGAGCTAAAGCTAGACCCAATACCTAGGGGTGGCTACACCATAAGGCCAATAAAGTCCTTGCTTGAGGCCTTTGAAAATTTTCCAAGATTTTAAGCACTAGAATTTAATAATATTATATTTAATTTATATAATGATTATATTTTTTTGGTAATAAATTAAGTCTCCAAACTTTCCTAATTTAATGCCTAATAAATCTTATTCTTTCTTTATTTGATTTGTGAGAATATATGCAGGTGAAATTATGGAGGATTGATATTTGTGCGTCATTTATGCATGTAGCATATATTATCTGTGGGTGCAACATGCACTATATTAATTTTGTTATATAAATTAAAGGCCTCATTATTAATATTTAGGTTTAGACCACTAGTTCTCTTAAGTTGGCCTTGCCAATATCTAATGGACCACTTGACTCACTTGGACCCGACTTTATAGATTAACCACTCAACTTCATCCCTGATTAGGTCCAACCTGAACCCACTTCACTGATCTAAGGTAAGAGGGGCTGCCTAATTCATCTGACATGGATTTGAACTCTCATCACATGAGTCACATTAAAAAACAAAACTTGGCTCCAACCTTTGTCTCCAACCTCATTTAATCTCCTTCTATTTGTTACTTTCAACCACATTTAATTGAGTTAATAGATACATAGAAGGAGATTAAATGAGATTGAAGTCAAAGTTTGAAGCCAAATTTTGTTCCACATTAAATATATCTTCTAACTGAATTGACATGTGGCTTGAAGTCGACGCCATTGGAGAGCACCCTAATCAAATATCTTATAATCGTTGCCAATAATCACTAGATGCGCACAGTATGCACCTCTTTCCCACACTTATTATTAATAGGTAGACCTCACACCTTAAAGGAGTTATCTCTTTTATTGTCTTGTTATCACGTTGCTTCATGATTGATTTGAGCATCGGATGCCTTGCAAGTACTCCGTTGTCCAGCCGACCATGCATAGAGGTGACCCATCATATCCAAGCCACCTGCAGAGGGAGAGGAAGGAACAAAATCCTTAGAACAGAAACTATTCCTCTCAGGAAAAGAGAAATGGGGATGAAAAAATATCATGGGGCCATATATTGGCGTTTTCTTTTAAAAGATTTACAATATGTTCCTTTACTTGTGAGACTGCAAGTGACAAAATGGTCTTCATTTTAGAAGCAAAAAACTGACAACAGTGCCGGAGTTTGGGATTGCCAAGGCGACAATCATTGCTGGCAATCGTTTGTACACCCCACATCTTGTGCCTAAGCCCTAAGCAGTGTTTTTGTGCATCTTAGTGTTGAGGCAGTTTTACTTTCACTTATGTGACAAATGTAAATATTGCAGTGAGGGGAAACGATAACATAGTGTTTTCCGTTAATATTTTCTCCAAATTTAACTTACGTTTTCCTTTATTTTTATTCTTATTATATTAAATGAATATTTTGACTTGGTATAGTATGACCTTGCCTCAATTCTCAAAGACACCACCCAAATTCAAGTAAATCATGCAAACAGCTAGTCAAATAGCACAGGGTACAAGTTTTACAAAGTGGAAGGGGAGGGTAGAAGATAATTAACCTTTTCTGCATGACCAACTACTTCACATTTGGCCAATATTTGGCTCACCTGATTACTATTTATCCATGACAAACACATGAGTTGAGTTCGAATTCAAGAATTCCCAATCAGGAATTAACGAACTAGCATAAATAGATTAGTTTGACTCTCCTTTAATGTGAGAAACTTTCAGATTAAGTAAACAGAAACTTGAGATGATCATGTAACACAATGTTAAAGATGAGTGCTTTTCATCTATTTTAAATTTAATTAACAAATATATACATAAAAATTAAGAGTACAAGACAAATCACAAATATATATGTTAACATAAGATAACAATCCACTTTAAATATTTTTCCATAAACAAGAAAAAGTATTTAGGGAGTGTCTATTTACTCATTTGTATCTATTATTACTCCTATTTTATTAATTTTTTATTAAATAAATTAATTTGAATTATTAGATCAAAACAAATCAAAAGTTATTTAATAAAAAGTTTATAAAATAGGAGTGTCAATATGCACAAAGAAGTGACAATATAAACTCTTAATTATTTAACATTTTCCTTTGTAAATTGTAATAATAATTGGCATATTGGCAATTCAAGATATTTTCTTATGTATTGGCTGGGGCAGTATGCCATCCACCTTCTGCAGTCTGCATAATTACCCATGAAACATGTATATGCGTTTTTTTCCCCTTTTTAAATTAATAAAATGTTTAACAGGAAGAATGTGTTGGGTTCCAGCTAATTAAAATATTAAAAGCAATGGTTGAAAAACTTTCAACCTCCAACCATTATTTTCGGTGCAACATTTTTTGTTTGTCAACAATTGTGTGCAACAATTGGTGTATAAATAGAGACACCAAGCATAAGAAGTGCACAGAGCCTCACAAGAGAAAGAAAGTGAAAGAAAAAATAGAAAGAGTCTTAGAGAGAGTTTTCTAAGAGAGAAAAATAGTGAGCCAATTTATGAGAGTATTATCCACAAATTGAGGATACAATATTCTTGTATTTTTGTATTCACATTATTTTATAGTGGAGGTTTAAGTGGCCTACGGGTTCCGTGATTTTTCCTTACTCACATTGGGAAGATTTTTCACGCTAAAAATTTTCTGGTGTTGTTGTTACACTTGTTTTACGTTTCCGCATAGTGCTTATTTTTGAGTTCACAGAGGAGGAAAATTATGCTGACATTTCCCAACAGTGGTATCAGAGCTCTCAGAGCTCTTGGATACTAGGTGTTGGATTCATAAGAAAATTCTTAGTATGCTCTGTGGTTGCAACATTGTCTGATCTTTCACATCAGAAAAGAATCATTCTCGTTACTGGGAATAATGTATGGTGGTGTGAAAGTACTGTCTAGGAAAGTTCTAACTAGGAAAAACTTGATATTTAACCCTGTGTTTGGATGTTTTTTCATTAATGGAACAGAACGGAATAGGTGAGGATGGGTCGGAAAGGAAAGGAATGGAATGGAACATAGTTTCTCCTCTCTTTGTTTGAAAGATTCATTAACGGAAAGGAACGGAATATGTGTTCCCCCCATTCCACCTCAATTTTGGGGGGAACAAAAATTAGACATTTGAGGGGAAGAGGGGGGAAATGATTCCTTATGTGTTCCGTTCCTATGCATTTTAAAACTTCCAAACACAAAAACTTATTTCTGTTCCCCTAATTCTTTTTCGTTCCCCTCATTACCGATCATCCAAACATAGTGTAAGTGTGTCCATTAGTGACCCACCTCTCTTTCCTGAGAACTTACTTGGTGCATTATTTGCATACTACAGTTATTGTTTCAGTATACAGTACTATTTACATATATGGCACTATTCATATATACGGTATTGGCTTGTGTAACTCAAGATGGAGGGAGCTGTCACTCATGATGGAGATATGTTCAAGCTAACTGCAGATAACTACTCCTATTGGAAGCCGATGATGGAAGACCACTTATACTGCAAAGATTTGCATGAGCTAATCAGCCAGAAAGATAAACCAGAGGGGAAGACCGACAAAGAATGAGAGCTCCAGAATCGGAAAGCAGTAGCTATGATCTGAAAATATATTGATAGAAGTTTGTTCGAACATGTATCAACTTATACCAACGCGCATGATTTGTGGATGAAACTTGAATCCTTGATTCAAAAGAAGACGTCTAGGAATAAAGCTCACCTTGTTAGACGATTGGTGAAGTTGGAGTACTCAAACGGTCAGAACATGATCGAACATTTGAATACCTTCAAAGGTATTGTGAATCAACTGACGAAGACAGAAATGAGGATAGATGATGAGTTGCAAACTCTTCTACTCCTCAGTTCTCTGCCTGAGAGTTGGAACACTCTAGTTATCACTCTCAACAATTCTGCTCCAGACGGAAAGCTTAGCATGGATTCTATTACAGACAGTTTGCTGAATGAGGAGTCAAGACGGAGAGAAAGGGGCTTGAACAACCAGTTCGAAGCCAACGTTGTTGAAAACAGAGGGAGGAGTAAGAATCATGAAAAAAGAGGTCGTGAAAAATCACAAGGTAGATCTAAATCTCGCACAAGACTAAGTTGTTATTACTGTGGCAAATCGGGCCACAGAAAGTCTGAGTGCAGATTCTTGAAGAGAGACCAACAGGCTGGAATAGTCCACCCTGACCAGATTAACCCAAAGAAAAAGAAAGAAGATGGAACAACTACTACAGTGGCCTCGAATGATGAGAATATATTTCTTGTCGGAGAAGAAAATTATCTAAACATTGCATCCGATGATTGTATATGGATAATTGATTCCGAAGCATCCTTCCACGTAACTCTTCATGAAGAATTTTTCTCATCATACCAAAAAGGAGATTTTGATACAGTGAAGATGGGCAACCACGTCACAAGTAAAATCACCGGTATTGGTGAAGTAACTTTGATAAGTGAGAATGGAACCAAGCTTGTGCTGAAGGAGGTAAGACATATACCTGAGATGTGTCTAAACCTTATCTCAGCAAGCAAACTAGACGAAGCTGGGATGATAAACCAGTTTAGTGCCGGCAGATGGAAACTCAGCCAAAGAAGCATGATTATTGCTCGTGGCAGAAAGGAAAGCTCTATGTACATTATGCAAGGAAAGATATGTAAGGGGGAGATGAATGTTGCTCTAGACGCAAGCAAGGAATTGTGGCACAAACGATTGGGCCATATGAGCGAGAAGGGTTTGGAAATCTTAGCAAAATACTATCTTCCAAACATAAAAAAGTAGCCACTTGAATCATGTAAAGACTGTCTAGCAGGTAAATAACATAGAGTATCTTTCAAAAGATTAGATGATGCAAGAAGAAGAAAATAGATTCTGGATCTTGTTCACTCAGATGTTTGCTCAACATCTGAAAGGTCCCTTGGTGGTGCTCAATACTTTGTTACCTTCATTGATGATCACTCCAGGAAAGTGTGGGTGCATTCATTGAAGACGAAAAATCAAGTTCTTCAAGTTTTCAAGGAGTTTCATGCTTCTGTAGAACGAGCATCTGGAAGAAAACTGAAATGCTTGAGAACTGACAATGGCGGAGAGTATAGAGGTCCATTTGAGGATTATTACAAGACTCATGGGATAAGACATAAGAAAGTACCCCCTAAGACACCTCAGATGAATGGACTAGCTAAGAGAATGAATAGAACGATTGCAGAGAAAGTCAGGAGCATGCTTTCTCATGCAAAACTCCCCAAGGCATTCTGGGGTGAAGCAGTAAAAATTGCAGTTGATTTAATCAATTTGTCTCCTTCAAGACCTTTAAATGGAGAGATTCTATAGTCTGGAAAGAAAGCTTCGTATGGTCATTTGAGAGTCTTTAGGTGCAGGACATTTGTCCACATTCCTAAAGATGAAAGAGCAAAGCTTGATGCAAAGATGAAGGAATGCATATACCTTGGTTCACCAAGTGATGAACTTGGCTTCAGATTATGGGATCCTATAAACAAGAAGATTGTTCGAAGCAGAGACGTGGTATTCTATGAAGATCAGACAATCCAAGATATTCAGCAATCTAAGAAGCCAAAGACCATTGTGGTACACAATTCAGGGGGAAAGATTCCTCAAAGGAATGAGCAACCTGATCAAACAATACAACCTGATCAGATGGAGCAAGCTGATTAGACGGAACAACCTGACCAGACAGAACAAAGTCAAGCAATGCAGGGAGAACAGATGGAGACTGATTAGGTAGAATAAGAACCTCAAATGAGAAGATCAACGAGAGTCAGACAACCATCAAAAAGGTATTTCTGAGATGATTATGTCACTCTCACTGATGAAGGGGAACCTCAAAGTTTCATGGAAGTCATTGAGACGAATGATAAAGAGAAATGGATGCAAGCCATGCAAGAAGAAATATAGTTCCTGAAAGAGAATCAGACATATGACCTGGTGAGATTACCAGATGGACAAAAGACATTGAAAAATAAGTGGGTATTCAAACTCAAGACTGAAGAGAACAACCCAAACCCCAGGTACAAAGCAAGGATTGTTGTGAAGGGGTGCAACCATAAGAAAGGCATAGATTTTGAAGAAATCTTCTCACCAGTGGTAAAGATGACATCCATTAGAGCGATCCTTGGTCTAGCTGCAAAACTAGACTTGGAAATAGAACAGTTTGACGTTAAAACAACATTCTTACATAGAGACTTAGAGGAAGAAATTTATATAGAACAACCAGAAGGTTTCGAAGAACCAGGCAAAGAACACCTAGTGTGTCGTCTGAAGAAAAGCCTCTATGGTCTGAAGCAAGCTCCAAGGTAATGGTATAAGAAGTTTGATCTCTTCATGACTCAACACAATTTTAAGAAAACCTCCGCAGACCATTGTGTATTTGTGAAGAACTATAGAAATGGTGAATCCATCATACTGTTGCTGTATGTTGATGATATGCTGAATGTTAGGAAAGATAAGACAAAGATAACTGCTCTCAAGAAGGCATTGAGCAAATCATTTGCCATGAAAGATCTGGGTGCAGTAAAGAAGATTCTTGGAATGAAGATCATTAGAAATCGTTCTAGAAGAATGCTGTGGATGTCACAAGAAGACTATATCAATAAAATTCTTGAAAGGTTCAACATGCATCAAGCCAAAATTATGCATGTTCCATTACCTGGTCATCTCAAACTGAGTAAGACGCAATGTCCAAGAAATGACGAAGAAAAAGAAGAAATGAGCAAGGTGCCCTATTCTTCTGCTGTTAGTAGCCTTATGTACGCAATGGTTTGTACAAGACCAGATATTGCTTATGCTGTAGGAGTTGTGAGCAAATTCTTATCGAATTCAGAAAAAGAGCATTGGAATGCTGTGAAATGGATACTAAGGTATCTGAAAGGAACTGTCAAAAGGTGTTTGTGCTTTGGCAATGGAAATCTAATGCTCACTGGGTATTCAGATGCAGATATGACAGGAGATGTGGATTCAAGAAAGTCTACATCGGGATATCTAATTACTTTTGCAGGGGGAGCTATCTCATGGCAATCACGACTACAAAAGTGCATTGCTTTAAGCACCACAAAAGCAGAATTCATCACAATCACCGAAGGTTGCAAGGAGATCTTGTGGATGAAGAAGTTCCTACAAGAGTTAGGTCAAGATCAAGAAAGCTATGTTCTCTATTGCGATAGTCAAAGCGCAATCCATCTCAGCAAGAACTCAACCTTTCATTCAAGGTCGAAACACATCGACGTAAGGTATCATAAGATTCATGATGTGTTGGAAAGTAAACTGCTGTAAATTGAGAAAATACACACAAAAGATAATAGGGCAGATATGATGACAAAACCTCTACCAAAAGAGAAGATAGAAGTCTGTAAAGAAGTTGCAGGCTTAACATCAACCCCAAACTGATCCAAGAATATTTTCCCTTTGGCTGGAGGGGGAGACTTGTTGGGTTCCAGCCAATTAAAACATTAAAAGCAATGGTTGAAAAACTTTCAACCTCCAACCACTATTTTCGGTGCCACCTTTTTTTTTGTCAACAATTGTGTGCAACAATTGGTGTATAAATAGAGGCACCAAGTATAAGAAGTGCACAGAGCCTCACAAGAGAAAGAAAGTGAGATAAAAAATAGAGAGTCTTAGAGAGAGTTTTCTAAGAGAGAAAAATAGTGAGACAATTTGTGAGAGTATTATTCACAAATTGAGGATACAATATTATTATATTTTTGTATTCTCATTATTTTATAGTGGAGGTTTAAGTGACCTACGGGTCCCGTGATTTTTCCTTACTCACATTGAAAAGGTTTTCTACGCTAAAATTTTTTTGGTGTTATTGTTACACTTGTTTTACGTTTCCGCATAATGCCTATTTTTGAGTTCATAAAAGAGGGAAATTATGCTGGTATTTCCCAACAGAATGAGTGTGTTATATTTTTCAAGTGTGGATATGTGTTTGTTTATTTGCCATTCACGCGTAAATTTACTTGCTGTAATAACCTCATGCGTCTAATATTGGCACTACTCATATCAGACTCTCCACGCAAGAAACATGACCTTTGGCAATGGCAAGGCATATTTCTCGTGTGCAAATATCAGTTGACCATATGACTTCTTTGTGTACTTATTGTCCTTCTACATACGATATTGGTATTGGTATTCATAGTTCACATCTCGAAAGTGTCTTTTCCAACACAACAGCCTAATAGTAATAGCCTTTCGAAGCTTTATGTTCTTTATTTTGCTAGGAAAAGCTCGGAGAACGTAACTAGGTGGGCAGTTATTGTCATTTAAGTTCATTTTGCTGAGTTGGGTTCTACCCTCTTTCTCTCTAAAACGTTTGTGCTGTATAACTTACACTTGAAATCACACATTTTATCTTGTTTCCTATAATTTGTTGCCGTAGTGTAAAGTTTTAATATGATTCTTAGGAAACTTTTTATAGAAATTGAAGCAAAAACTCTAGAGCACCTCAATGAAAAATTATGCCGTACCTTGAAGCAACAATAAATGCACGTTATAAGAAAATATTTACTGTTGATTTAAAACACATTTACATAAATTTTCAAAAAAATAACTTAAATTAATGGTAGAGATCTTTTAAGAACATGCATTTGCTACTAAGGGATATTTATTAATGTCTTACTGCATTCTTTCAATTGGAAGTGTTTTTCCGTCTCTAGTTTTCACTTTTCAGTTTTGAATTTGCTATAAGGTATATTACATTTCAATCAATATTTTAAAAATCGAACTGGAAATTAAACTGGTAAGATCTCCGAGTTATGGTTTCATTGATTTAACCAATTAAATTTGTAGTTAAACCGTAATTAAACTGTAATTGAACCGAATATTGTTCGAACTAAAGACATGATCAGTTTATAGTTTAACCGGTTCAATTAGATGATTCGGTCCAGTTTTTAAAACACTGATTTTGACATTTGGCCCATATATATTTCATGAATATTTCCTCACCTTTCTTCATAAAGCTTGTCATGAGTTTTTTTTCATTTTTTCCTACTTCTTGTGTAATCATTATTATTTTCAATTCTTGTTAGCCTCTGGAGTCCCATGTAGCATTAATATTTTACCGTTCAACGAGGTTGCTGAGCACTTGGCTTTTCTGGAGTTGGTGGTGTAGCATGACTTTTGCAATATAGATGTTCTCTTGAAGTCTTAGAATTTCTTTTTTTTTTTTATTTAGTCAAATGCATGCATGCATTCATTCTGCTGCTTCCTTTAAATTTATTCAGCTACTTCATTTTTCATGATAATTCTAATCCCTATCAACCAAATCTTAATGAGGAACTCTGATTGTTGGTATGTGATCAGGGTTTATTTAGGAGCTTTCTTTCAAAACATCCAATAATAGTTCAGTGATGGGAACCACAATTGAAAAAGACAAATGGGATGATGAATATTCTGTCATTGGAGAAAAGGGACAAATTGGATTTATTGATTACAAAGATGATAAATCTATATCTGATCATGATCTTAATGAAGATCCAGTTGTTATATTTGTACCCTTTCCTTTGGTAAATGGGATGCCACAATCAATCCTTGTTAGAAATACTCCTAAATGTGCAATTATCATAGAGAACACTACCAGTGACCCAGTGGAACTCTGGGGTGTCAAGATTTTCTGCTCTAATCTTGCAGACTCATTTACATTGTCTCTGATAGAACCACCCTCGAGCAAATCCGATGTGGAACTTTCTCTGGGCTTCCTGGAGGCATTTTCCATAGAGGATAGAGTGCTTCAGCCATATCAGACTTTGACCATTGTGGGGTCCAGCCACTAGCTTGAGTTGAAATTGAAGGATAGAAACAAATCAACTTTCGGTGGCTAAAGTCAAGAATGAAGGCAATTTTCAAATAATTGCAAATGTGGTGGATGGAAGCTAGCAAGCATGAAAGCATTAATTTAATGCTTGAGAGGTCTCTATAAATAGAGACATTTGCTTCATTCAAAACACACACCAAGGGAGAGCCTCACAAGAGAAAGAAAGTGAGAGAAAAATTAGAGAGAACCTTAGAGAGAGTTTTCTAAGAGAGAAAAATAGTGAGCCAATTTATGAGAGTGTTATTCATAAATTGAGGATACAATATTCTTGTATTTTTGTATTCCCATTATTTTTATAGTGGAGATTTAAGCGGCTACGGGTCCCAGTGGTTTTTCCCTTGCTCACATTGAGAAGGTTTTCCACGCTAAAAATTTTCTGGTGTTATTACTCTTATTTTACGCTTCCGCATAGTGCCTATTTTGAGTTCACAGAGGAGGGAAATTATGCAGGCATTTCCCAACAGTGGTATCAAAGCTTTCAGAGCTCTGGGATACTAGGTGCCGGATATATATAAGAAAAATTCTTAGTATGCTCTGTGGTTGCAGCATTGTCTGATCTTCCACATCAGAAAAGAATTATTCTCATTGCTGGAAATAACGTGTAGGGTGTAAAAGTGTTGTCTAGGAAAGTTCTGGCTAGGAAAGACTTGGTATTTAAGTGTATCCATTAGTGAACCACCTCTCTTTCCTGGGAACTTACTCGGTGCACTATTTGCATACTACGAGTTATTATTTCGGTATACGGTACTATATAGTATTAGCTGTGTAATTCAAGATGGATTTGTTACTCATGATGGAGATATGTTCAAGTGAATTGCTGAAAATTACTCCTATTGGAAGCCGATGATGGAAGACCACTTATACCGCAAAGATTTGTATGAGCCAATTACCAGGAAGGATAAACCAGGAAGGGAAGAACGACAAAGATTGGGAGCTCCTAAATAGTAGCTATGATCCGCAAATACATTGATCGCAGTTTGTTCGAGCATGTATCAACTTATACAAATGCGTATGATTTGTGGACCAAACTTGAATCATTGATTCAAAAGAAGACGCTCGAGAAATAAAGCCCACCTTGTCAGACGATTGGTCAAGTTGGAGTATTCGGACGGTCATAATATGATCGAACATTTGAATACCTTCAAAGGTATTGTGAATCAACGACGAAGACGAAATGAAGATAGATGATGAGTTGCAAACTCTTCTACTCCTCGAACGAGAGTTGGGACACTCTAGTTGTCACTCTCGGCAATTCTCGCTCCAGACGGAAAGCTTAGCATGGATTACATGTAAGACGGTTTCTGAATGAAGAGTCAAGACGGAGGGAAAGAGGCTTGAACAACGGTTTGAAGCCAACGTTGTTGACAACGAGAGGAAGGAGTAAGAATCGTGAAAAGGAGGTCGTGGAAAATCACAAGATAGATCCAAATCTCGCACTAGACTAAGTTGTTATTACATGTGGCAAACCGGGCCATAGGAAGTCCGAGTGCAGATTCTTGAAGAGAGATCAACAGTGGACCATCCATCGACCAGATAGACCCAAAGAAGAAGAAGGAAGAAGGAACAACTACTGCGGTGGCCTCGAATGATGAGAATATATTTCTTGTCGGAGAAGAAAATTATCTAAACATTGCATCCGATGATTGCATATGGATAATTGATTCCGGAGCATCCTTCCACGTCACACCTCATGAAGAATTTTTCTCATCATACCAAAAAGGAGACTTTGGTACGGTGAAGATGGGAAATCATGTCACAAGCAAGATTGTTGGCATTGGTGAAGTAACAATGATTACTGAGAATGGAAACAAGCTCGTCTTTGAAGGAGGTAAGACATGTTCCGGACATGCGTCCGAACCTTATCTCACGGGAAAGTTAGATGAAGCTGGGATGATAAATCAATGGTAAATGGAAACTCAGCCGAGGAAGCATGATTATTGCTCGCGGCGAGAAAGGAAGGCTCTATGTACATTATGCAGGGAAAGATATGCAAGGGGGAGATGAATGTTGCTCAAGACGCAAGCAAGGAATTGTGGCACAAACGATTAGGCCACATGAGCGAGAAGGGTTTGGAAATCTTAGCAAAATACTATCTTCCAAACATAAAAGGGCAGCCACTTGAATCCTGTGAAGACTGTCTAGCAGGCAAACAACACAGAGTATCTTTCAAAAGATCAGATGATGCAAGAAGAAGAAAGCAGATTCTGGATCTAGTTCACTCAGATGTTTGCTCAACATCTGAAAGGTCCCTTGGCGGTGCTCAATACTTTGTTACCTTCATTGATGATCACTCCAGGAAAGTGTGGGTGTATCCATTGAAGACGAAAGATCAAGTTCTTCAAGCTTTCAAGGAGTTTCATGTTTCCGTAGAACGAGCATCTGGAAGAAAGCTGAAATGCTTAAGAACTGACAATGGCGGAGAGTATAGAGGTCCGTTTGAGGATTATTGCAAGACTCATGGGATAAGACATGAGAAAGTACCACCCAAGACACCTCAGATGAATGGACTAGCTGAGAGAATGAATAGAACTATTGCAGAGAAAATCAGGAGCATGCTTTCTCATGCAAAACTCCCCAAGGCATTCTGGGGTGAAGCAGTTTTTACTGCTGTTGATTTGATTAATTTATCTCCTTCAAGACCTTTAAATGGAAAGATTCCAGAAGAAGTATGGTCTGGAAAGAAAGCCTCTTATGGTCATTTGAGAGTCTTTGGGTGCAGGACATTTGTCCACATTCTTAAAGATGAAAGAGCAAAGCTTGATGCAAAGACGAAGGAGTGCATATACTTTGGTTCACCAAGTGATGAACTTGGCTTCAGATTATGGGATCCTGTAAACAAGAAGATTGTTCAAGCGAGAGACGTGGTATTCTATGAAGATCAGACAATTCAGGACATTCAGCAATCTAAGAAGCTAAAGACCATTGTGGTACACAATTCAGGGGGAGAGATTTTTCAAAGGAATGAGCAACCTGATCAGACAATACAACCTCATCAGATAGAGCAACCTGTTCAGACGGAACAACCTGACCAGACAGAACAAAGTCAGGCAATGCATGAAGAACAGATGGAGACTGATCAAGTAGAGCAAGAACCTCAAGTGAGAAGATCAATGAGAGTCAGACAACCATCAAGAAGGTATTTCTCAGATGATTATGTCACTCTCACTGATGAAGGGGAACCTCAAAGTTTCATAGAAGCCATTGAGACGAATGATAAAGATAAATGGATGCAAGCCATGCAAGAAGAAATACAGTCCCTGAAAGAGAATCAGACGTATGACCTGGTGAGATTACCAGACAGACGAAAGGCATTGAAAAATAAATGGGTGTTCAAGCTCAAGACTGAAGAGAACAACCCAAACCCTAGATACAAAGCAAGAATTGTTGTAAAGGGGTGCAACCAGAAGAAAGGCATAGATTTCGAGGAAATCTTCTCACCAGTGGTGAAGATGACATCTATTAGAGCAATTCTCGGTCTAGCTGCAAAACTAGACTTGGAGATTGAACAACTCGAACATTCTTACATGGAGACCTAGAGGAAGAAATCTATATGGAGCAACCGGAAGGTTTTGCGAGAACCGGGCAAGGAACACCTAGTGTGTCGTACGAAGAAAAGTCTCTACGGTTGAAGCAAGCTCCAAGACAATGGTACAAGAAGTTTGATCTCTTCATGACCCAACACAATTTCAAAAGACCTCCGAGACCATTGTGTGTTTGTGAAGAACTATGAGAATGGTGAATCCATCATACTTACTTTTGTATGTTGATGATATGCTAATTGTTGGGAAAGACAAGGCGAAAAATCTCTCAAGAAGGCATTGAGCAAGTCCTTTGCCATGAAAGACTGGGTGCGATAAAGAAGATTCTTGGAATGAAGATCATCAGAGATCGTTCTAGAAGAATCTTGTGGATGTAGAAGACTATATCAAGAAAGTTCTTGAAAGGTTCAACATGCACAATGCCAAAACGTTCCATTACCTAGTCATCTTTGAGCAAGACGCAATGTCCAAGGAATGAGGAAGAAAAAGAAGAGATGAACAAGGTGCCTTACGGTGGGTAGTCTTATGTATGCAATGGTGCGTACAAGACAGACATTGCTTATCTTTGTTGGAGTTGTGAGTAGATTCCTATCAAATCCAGAAAGGAGCAGATGGAATGCGGGAAATGGATACTACGGTATTGAAGGGAAGCGCCAAAAGCTGCTTGTGTTTTGGCAATGGAAATTTAAAGCTTCTTGGATATGGCGGGAGATGTGGATTCCGAGAAAGTCTACATCGGGATACGATTACTTTTGCGGGGAGCTATCTCATAATCAAGACTACAAAAGTGTATTGCTTTAAGCACCACGGTTGAATTCATCGCAATTGAAGGTTGCAAGGAGATCTTATGGATGAAAAAGTTTCTACAAGAGTTAGGTCGGACTCAAGAAAGCTATGTTCTCTTTCCTCGAGCGCAATTAAATGGAACTCGACATTTCATTCAAGGTCGAAACACATCGACGTAAGATATCATTGGATCCGTGATGTGTTGGAAAGTAAACTCTGCAGATTGAGAAAATACATACCAAAGACAACGGGGTGATATGATGCTAAAGAGAAGTTATCAGTAAAGAAGTTGCGGGCTTAGCATCAACCCCAAATTGATTCAAGGATACCCTTTGGCTGGAGGGGGAGAATTGTGGGGTCCAGCCACTAGCTTGAGTTGAAATTGAAGGATAGAAACAAATCAACTTTCGGTGGCTAAAGTCAAGAATGAAGGCAATTTTCAAATAATTGCAAATGTGGTGGATGGAAGCTAGCAAGCATGAAAGCATTAATTTAATGCTTGAGAGGTCTCTATAAATAGAGACATTTGCTTCATTCAAAACACACACAAGGGAGAGCCTCACAAGAGAAAGCAAAGAGAACCTTAGAGAGAGTTTTCTGAGAAAAACTTTTATTCATAAATTGAGGATACAATATTCTTGTATTTTTGTATTCCCATTATTTTTATAGTGGAGATTTAAGGCACGGGTCCCCGTTTTTCCCTTGCTCCATTGAGAAGGTTTTCCACGCTAAAAATTTTCTGGTGTTATTACTCTTATTTTACGCTTCCTCATAGTGCCTATTTTGAGTTCACAGAGGAGGGAAATTATGCAGGCATTTCCCAACAACCATTTGGTTATATTGCAAACCAAAGGAAATAAGGATGCACACATCTATTTTGTACTTTGATGTAGGGGACACAAGGGTTGAACGTGTTGTTTTTCTGTTGGCTGAAGATAAGATTTCTCAGTCTCTTTCTGCATGTGTGCCATCTGCTAGATCTTCCAGAAGAAAACAGTTTGATGCGGATGAGTCTCTGAGTTCCTCACGTCCTTCAAGGATGAAAAAACAAGGAAATAGGTATAAACTCCCTGAATTTGAGATTCCCCAGGATGTTAGAGTGTTACTTGAAAATAAGCAACTCCCTGGTGTTCTTTCTAAAGGTTTAACAAGAGAAAGTTATGCCATGTACTTCAGAACACCACTAATCATAGAAGAACTACACTTGGAGGTAATTATGAATTAATTTAAGGTTAAGTTTTACTACATATTGTTGTATTTTGGGCCTAATACTACTTTTGCTGTTTTAGAAAGAAATAAGATGCTATGATATGGAGGGTGTCACCTTGAGGAGGAAGGGGATTCGGTTACTAGCTCTTAAGGTCCCCGGGCTGGCAGAGAAAAGGCCTTCTCTTACGCATGGTGAAAGTTGTTTTGCAAAACCTATGGCTGGAAGTGCAAATGAGGGTAACTATTGGGAGGTTTGTACTTTACCAGATGTGTTAAATCTTATCACATGAATGGCAGGGTATCATATCATTTCCAATGCTGCTTTGTACGTTACATCCGCATTTTAAATTATCATATTCATGTAGAGGATGAATAAGTAATTCTTAGATAGGCACGATTTATTATAATCACTCAAATTATTATTTGACATGTGTAAAGTAGTAGAAATCATTATAGAATTATATCAATAATTAACAATACTTTTATATATGTCAAATAATAATTTGAGTGTTTAAGTGATGACGTAGTAGACTGTACCCACTTAAGAATTTCTTGGATGAATATTGATTATTGTGGCAAAATGACGACAGTATACATAAGGAAAATTCATTAGCTTATGATTAGATGTTTAAAATATGCACCCGAGAGTGCAAGTTTTAAAAACCACAAGGAGTGGAAAGTGCTTGAAAAGAGAACGTTAGATTTCGACATCAGAAAATATCAGTTGATAGGTGACCTAAACAAAGCTAATTCTAGGAACTTTTTATTTAGCAATTGTTGCAGTGAGCTAGGTCACAATAATTGAAGAGAGTTGGTTTAAACTCGACAAAAAGTTTGTGTCAGAAAAGACATCTTGAAACAATTTTACGTACAAAAACTGTGTTCAAATTTGAACGTTTTTTTGTAGGATATCAGTACATTTTTATGCTAAACTTAATGCTTGCTTTGAAGGTTGTATTGGAAGTCAACTAGAGAATTTTGCTCAATTATTTCCATTCTTTTATGTCATGGTTGAGCAGCAACTTCCCTACTTTTCTAATGATTCTACTCTCCATTGAAGTGCTTTCCTCTTCAACTTGTCCTTCCATTATATATACTTTTATTTTCGCCTTGTTTCCACGTGAGTTTTAAATCACATCAATTCGGAAAAGAAAAATCAATGGGATTTGGGTAGATAGATTATCTCGATCAGGTTATCTCAATTAGTTGTTTTGTGAGTCCTGAAGTAACATCTGACATTAACATACCTAGTTTTTTCAGGGATCCATTTACCGTGTTGAGGCTGATGAAGTGCTTCTCAAATTTCCCATGGAACTTTACACAAGTCATAAAAATGGGAACTTGTATAATATATGGTTTGCCTACAACAGAGTAAACATGAGGAGGTTGTATCAAGCTGTTCATGCAGCAGTGTGTTTAGAGCGTAGTTTCCTCTTTCCATCTCAATCTACTAACAGAAGCTTCATAGAGGAAACTCCTTTTGTTCCTTTTACTTCCAGAATTAATGAAGAGCAAAAGCATTCTGTTGAGATGATTCTCAGTTGCAGTGGTGCTCCTCCCTATGTGATATATGGGCCTCCAGGTACGGGCAAAACAACGACTGTAGTGGAAGCAAATTTACAACTATATACCACAAGAAAGAATACCCGCATTCTTGTTTGTGCTGCTTCAAATAGTGCAGCTGATCACATACTTGAAAAGCTCACCAAGAATTCTGTCACCAGAATAAAAGAGAATGAGGTTTTCAGGCTAAATGCTACTAGCTGTCCTTTTGAGGATCTACAACAAGATTATATTCATTTTTGTTATTTTGAATATTGCATTTTCAAGTGTCCACCGCTTAAGGCCTTATGCCGATATAGGATCATCATTTCTACTTATATGAGCTCTTCTTTGCTTTACTCAGAAGGTGTCACTCGTGGCCACTTCTCTCATATATTTCTAGATGAGGCAGGTCAAGTTTCAGAGCCTGAAAGCATGGTTCCTATATCCAACCTTTTTCAAAGGGAAACTGTAGTTGTTTTCGCTGGAGACCCAAAGCAACTTGGTCCTGTTGTGCATTCTAAGGATGCAGAGAATTTTGGATTAGGAAAGTCATTATTGGAAAGGCTATTTGAATATAGATGTTTTTACAATGAGGATGAAGGTTTTGTGACAAAATTGGTGTTACAGATGTCATCCAGCAATTCTTGACCTACCTTCTAAGCTCTTCTATAAAGGAGAGTTACTGGCATATAAAGAAAACAAGTGCTTTGCATATTCTGCATTGGACTTCCTTCCTAACAATGAATTTCCAGTTCTATTCGTTGGAATTCAGGGATGTGATGAGAGAGAAGGCAAAAATCCTTCATGGTTCAACAGCACTGAGGTTAGCAAAGTCTTTGAGCTCATTGAGAAGCTCATAGAAGGAACAGGTACAAATGAGTCTGATATTGGGGTAATTATACCTTATCGGCAGCAAGTTCTCAAGATTAAGAATGTACTTGAGAAGTGGGACCTGCTGGATGTTAAGGTTGGGAGTGTTGAACAGTTTCAAGGGCAGGAGAAGGAAATCATCATTGTATCTACTGTTAGATCTACAACCATACACAATAACTTTGACAATACTTACTGTCTGGGATTTCTTAGCAATCCAAGAAGATTCAATGTTGCGATTACTCGTGCTAGATCAATCCTTATCATAGTTGGGAATCCACATGTCATCTGTAAGGTGAGTTGAAATGTCACTCGTCCTCCATCACATAGGCACAATCTGTCGGGATAGATGATTCACTTTTTATTCAATAAATTGGAACATAGGTTATGGAACACTTCAAGTATACTAACATCATAGACAAGCAGAAAAATGGAAACTAATATCAGTGCTTAGTTATTGAATAGCATTTATGTTTTGGTTTTTAGTTGTAACTTACTAAGAGTTGTTTCTCATCCCACATAAAGAGATTTGGTATCACTTGAGGTACGGCTCCAGGGCAGTACCTTCTATTCTCTATTTCTCATCAAGTGACAAAAGGCTGGTTGTTGAATATGTTATATTAACCACTATTATATGGTAATTCAGTTCATTTGCATAGTTCTTGTGTAATATTTGATGGCAGATATAAAGAAAGTTTTGAAATGTATATGAGAGAAGAAACAATGGCTTAGATCAGCTAAAGCAGTACGAGATGTTGCTTTTTAAATTTGTGATGGATTGTATCTTTTCTTTACCTAGTTTGGCACTGCTAGACCTCCGTAGTTTGCATCCTAAGTGATTCAGCCAGTTTATGATGAGGTTTTTATTTACTGCAGGACCCTTACTGGGATAAACTTCTGAGGCTTTGCTCTGACAATAACTCCTACCAGGGCTGTCCTATGGGGAATCTAAATTTATGAATTAGAGGTCCATGCCCTTCAAACAATGGGAAATGAGTCAGTTGTGAGCTGTCTCTGGCAGGAGACTACGCATCCTGCATCACAAAAAAACACTTTGCTGTTATGAACATGTTATCCTGTAATTCTCGCAATGAACAAATTGGTATGCCTTTAATACAGTATCTTTATTTTCTTTCAAATTTTAATATAGATAAGAAAATAAAGTAGCACCTAGAGCTCTGCACGGCTGCACCTGTAGACTATTTATCCCCCTAGTATTCATAGCATTAAGTCCGTGACTGATCTGAAATTCAGAATAGCATGCTATTTATCTTTCTTGATTTGCTTCTGTTCACTGTGTTGAAAAAGTTTTCTTCTGACTAGAAAAGATTTATAAAACAATATGCCTCCTCCCCCGGTTCTGTTCAGTTGAAAAGAACTTGTTTATCACATTGTCTGGGGACGAACGAGTAAATTTATTAAAACAAGCTGCGATGACAGCAGACAGAAACAAATACAACTAGCAAGTTAATTGCTACTAACAGCTATCCCTATGTATATACAAAGACTCCTACAAGTTACAACTATAATCATACGAAAGGTTTTTTCTAGAAATAATATTCCTTCTAATAAATCCTTATACATTAATACATTTTATTTGGACTTCAACCAAATCATTTGACCTTAGAGTAAGCCAACGCCAATCACCCTCCTTTATAACTCAAGTGAATCTAACTTCAATACAACTACGAACATCACTCCTTATTTGTATGCTAAACTTAAGAGAATGATTATACAGTATCTTGTCTGTCCAAAGATACTTACAAGCACCATTACCAATTTCATGCTTTATAAGAGCTTTAGTATCAACTCTAAAATTGTGTTTGGAATGAATAAAAATAGAAAATGATTTGATTTGATTTGATTTGAATTGAATTGAATTGATTTAAAAATCAAATTTTGTGTTTAGAACTTTTAAAAAAAAATAGGATTTGAATTGATTTAGAAATCAAATTTTGTGTTTGGAATTCATTAAAATGAGAATTGATTTGATTTGATTTTATTATTTTATATTTTAATCCTTATGAAAGGTTATTAGAGGTAGTTACTAAGGGTAAAATAGTTTATTTATTTCAAATCAAATCAAATCCTAACAAATCCTATCAAAATTGATAGAATTTCTAAAACAAAAGAAATAAAATCCATGAGATTTTAAAAATTAAATCATTTCTTATTTTTAAACATTTCAAACACAAAATTTAATTAAATTTGATTTACAAATCAAATCATTTCCCATTTTTTTATATTTCAAACACACTCTAAGCTTTAGAATTTTCCTCTATGTCCACAACTACAAGTATTTTGATCTCTTAGAAAACTTCTGTTTTGAGAAGAAAAATTTACCCATCGACCTTTCACAGCAACGGGTGTAGCTCTAAATCATGGGAAGAATAGAACCGGGTTTGTCAAGTTAGCCCCACACCGCCCAACATATACATGTGGAATTCTGCTGGTATTCTATAAATAAGAAGCGAATAACAACATTTAAACATACTTACCTGGACGGGGTATATGGGTGATCAGAAAGGCCCATGGCCTAGGCTGGTGACTTTCATTGCACTTGGGAGGGGTGCTTGTCTAAGGTCTCCCCAAGTGGGAGAGCCTACGTTGTAATTTGTGGTAGCGGGGGCCTGCGTTCGCGCGGCCCCTACCCAACTATAGTCCAAAGATTTGTAAGTAGAACATCGCACTGATAAAAGCTTGGATACGGTCACTATTTTCTTTCTTGTAGTGTAGCATCGCAAATAAACTATCAATAATATAATGGGATAGGCAAGAAAAATTATACACAAAAAATGGTGGGCAAGGTGGATCTGTCAAGGATATCTCTCCGACCATTCAAGATAAGCGACGTTGACGATTTCCTGTTATTGGCAGGGGATGATCAAGTGACTCGTAATATTCGATGGAAGACTTGTGGTTCCAGGCGGCTTTGGAGTTCATTAGAGATGTTTGCATGCCTCCTTGGCGCAGGTCAATCTGCCTTGATGACCGTTCCATCGGCTTTATTTCGGTGTATCCTTGGTCTGGTGATGATAGATGCAGGGGGCTGACGTAGGCTATGCTATAGCGGCCAACTACTGGGGCCAAGGGATAACAACCAAAGCACTGAAGATTGCTGTGTCCCAAGTCTTCAAGGACTTCCCTGATTTGCTAAGGTTGCAGGCTTTTGTTGTAGTAGAGAACAAGGCTTCTCAGAGGGTCTTGGAGAAGGCTGGCTCCTTAAGGAGGGCGTGCTCAGGAAGTACACTTATCTCAAGGGGAACATTAAGGATTTGGTTCTGTTTGTTTTTTTGTCAACAGATGAAATTACTCCTGGTGAGTCGGTGACTAGTTACTAGTGGTAATAATTGGTCAAAGTTTTGTTGTATTTGCTGCAAATAAATGTCAAAATCCCTGTAAAATATCTCTACCCTTATATTTATTTCATCTTTTGTTATGGGATATGCTTGTTTTTTTGGCGTCGTTGTCTTTTATTAGGGAGTGGTAAATTTTCATCTTTTAAGTTTCGGTAGGCATTTATAATAAGAATAAAAATTATCTTACATTTTTTTTAGGGTGTAGATATTATTCATATATTTTTTAAAAAATGTGATTGAATGAGAAAAAATAATAAAAAAAAAATATATAATAAATAGTATTAGATAAAGTGTGAAAAGAGATGTATGCATTGTTTGATGTAAAAATATAATAATTGTTATAATAAAAAGGTTGTTTGTCACGTCCAGCTCTACGTTACACACTTTGATAGACTTGGGGGTTCCTTTGATAATCATGTATTAATAATATCGAAAGAGTATTTACTTTAATCATTCCCATGAATTCAGAACAATATATTCAAGACTAGTTATACGTTTGAGCCTGATTCCATCTGATGGTGTGGTTTAGTCCATAACAACATAAACAAGTCAAATTTTCTGCAAAACTGCGTTTGACGCTTTGATTCTCACTAGAACCATATAGTTTACTGTTGTGCGCGTGCATACCATTGCAATCATGGATGCGCCATGCACTTACCCAATTCTTGTTAAATTGTCTTATGCACACTGATTGCAATACAGATTCAAATACATGGGGTTTGCCTCAGTTGATGCCTGCTCTTACTATTAATACAGATACAGGTACAGCTTAGTTAATCCACAGATATAAGAGTAAGATACATGATCATTGCAATGAGGGATGCGGTATGATTCCTTAATTTAGTAAAGATACTAGAAAATAAGGATATTAGAAAATAAGAATAAAATTTAATATTCTCTCTTATTCAATTTAGTAAAGATAGTAGAAAATAAGGATAAATTTTTTAAAAAGGTAATTATTGATTACTTAATTTTTTAAAATAACAAATAAATTTAAACAAAATAATATTTTTAAAGCAAACGAACAGAAAAAAAAAAAGGATCATGCCAATGATCACTACCGATAAAGGGTGGTGGGTAAGACGACACAACAAAGGCTTAGTGACATAAGATAAAACATTGTTGGGCATGCGTTGGTGCAGCATGTCCATCTCTAATCCAAGAAATTTCTATATACAAGTCTATTTATTTGATTCTTACATTTATATATATAGAAATGATATTATTAAAAAAGATTTTAACTTAGACGCTTAATTATACCTTAAAAGATTAATCTCTTATAAGATGAGAAAATACTCCGATAAATTAAATAAAATGTGTGTATATATACATTTCAAGATATTATTAGGTTATATAGTTGACTTCATTATCATAGTGTATATGTTGAAGTTATCCAAACTTAATAAATCCAAAATTATACTGAGAGGTAGTCTGATCTTTATATTAATTGGTGCTTTTCTATTTCTCTGTTAATTAACTAGTTATAGATTTGTGTATTTGCAAGCAAATAAGCAAATAAGATATTATAATATAATATATATATATATATATATATATATATATATATATACTTGATCATTTCCATATATTTCTAAACTATAGAACAACAATTGGAATTGAGAGTTTGTGAATGTAACTTATAGTTGGAAAAAAAAAACTTTCTCAATTTATGTATAGAGTAGATTTTTTTTAAAAAAAAAATTATGAGAAAGAGAGGTTATCCATTTCAAAGAAGCACATACCACAAATCTCGGAGTAAATATTTAATTTATATTATTTATAGCAATCATTTTTTGTTATTAAGTTAGTTAAGACGAAATAATGATAGTGAAGCACAGGGTTTTGCTATAGAACTACTGAGAAAACCTTTTCATTTTTTCATATTTTAAGTTTATTATTGAGTATTTCACATATATATTTTTTTTAAAGTAAGTTAAATTAAAAAAAATCATATATAAAAAGAAATAAGATGTTTGAAACTAAAAAGAAAGAAATGATAGTTAGATTGAAAGAGAGTTTGAAATTTAAAGAAGAATGCCATTTTTTGATGGATCATACAATAAAAAATTATGCCACTTTCAAGTAGAAGTACTCAAATTTAATAAATAAAAAGAGTAAATATTTTGACACCCATAAAACAATCCAACTTTTAAACCAAAAAAAAAAAAAAACATTCCAACATTTCATACCAAAGCTCTTATGCAAATAAAGTTGCCAATATATATATTATATTTAATGATACTAACACACATGTATGATCCTATAATTTCTTATAAATTATAACATAATATGCTAAATAAATAATAACATTATAAATATACTTACATGAAAATCGATTATACATTTGAAAATATATTGTTTAACTCCAAGAGTTGGCTTAGTGATGGACTCGCACGTAAATATGTAATGTATATATAGATAATATGCATATCACAGCAAATTAATTTGAACACTATGTAACCATAATTTTTTTTAAAAAAAGTTATTCAACATGATGTTTATTTGTTTTTGAGCTTGTTGGGTCATATTAATCATTTGCTAATACAAATTTTAACTCATTTTTTACTAGTAACTTTTATTAAAATTTGTCGTTATCTTTATATGAATACAAGTGGTATTTAGCCTTGAATTCATATTCAATTAATTATTCAACATGAATCACGAATTGAACTCGACCGATCTAATTAGGCAGACTCATTAGATTAAATTATTTTGCGAGATCAATCTTAAAGATATTGTTAGTTTAAAAAGGCTTACATGTCAAATATGAATTTACAACCTTAAATACGATACTTCTTTTCACCTTTTCTTTATTAATTACAAAATATGAAAATGCTTCTTTCTTTTTCGCCATTTTGCATTTATCTCTCTTGTTAATTACTCAGCTTACACACATACTTTTATGTGTACTTAGAGTTAGAGGGTTAGTGCTTTAGAAATGCCATCCTCTTCTTTTGGCATACGATGTAATGTGCACATGATTACAATCCACCTCTAGATTTCCATTATAAGTAGGTAGCCAATCTACTGATTACCTGTACTCTGTTAAGGTGAAAATGTTGCACATTAATACACTAAAATGTTAAGAAGCAGATTAAATTCTATCACCAAACCAAAGTAATGTTTCGTGCAAAATTGCAAAACCCTTTCACTAAATCCGAAGCAAGCAACTATAACACCCTTGGAAACAATACTTCGAAGTAAAAATCTAACACAAGGTAGAATATGTGGGATTTCATCCAAGCAATTGCTCATAAATTAATGGAACTTAGTACCCAAACAAATAATTTAAGAATAGTATACCAGAAACGAGGTGACGTTTATAATTAGGGGTGAAAACATGTTAAGTCAGGTCAGGTCAGACTTTATCTTAAGCAAGTGACTTGTATCTTAATTATAAAGCTTGAGTATGACATGTGAGCCTGTAATATGCCAATTTTTAATATCTGTCCTGACCTTTTTAAAAGTCTGGTCTAATCTAAAAGTTTATTTAAAAACTTACTTTGCAATGAGACATTTAAATAGATTAGCAGATCTACCTTTAAATAGGTCAATATGCTTTTATATAGACTAACAGACCTACCTTTAAATAAATCAACATGTCTTTACATAGGCTAACATGCCTTAGTCTTGAAATAGGTCAATGGGACTTCTTAAGGCCAATAGGCATTTGTTATAACTTAACACTCACCTTCTAATTTTATAGATACTCACTAATTTCTTACTCTAGTCTTTAGTTGATGTGGGACTTTGAGATATATCAAGTTGTAAAATTATTATAGGCATATAGTTGCAAAATATGAATATCAAACCTACGCTCCTCTAATTACAACATGAATGCAAGAAAGATTAGAGTTATAATAAATTAGCATCATGATAATAACTGCATGTTCTATAATGAATTGACAAGAAAGATAATATCATAATATTAATAATTGGTAAGGTTAACATATTACCTCAAAAATTCCACAAACAGCTAAATGAGTTAGACATGAAACATAGTCCAGTAAATTTGGTAACTTTTCATCAAGTTCCTGTAACTAGAGACAAAATAATTATATAATTTAACTATAAGAAAATTAAAATAATAACCTTACATATGTTATTAACAAATATATAAACAAGAAATCCATAAATAACATAGGTTATATCTTCATGTTTTACAATTATATGCCTCCAATAATTTTATAACTTAGTATATATCTAAGTCCCACATCGACCAAAAATCAGAACAAGAAAGTAGTGAGTATCTATAAAAGAAAGAGGTGAGTGTTAACTTAATATTTTTATTCTAAGAAATATATTACATTAAATATATTAATAAGTATGTTATTTTTATTCTAATTTACTAATTTAGGTTTTAGTTCTTGACTTTTATTAAAATTTAATTAAAAAATATAATAATATATTATGATAAATTAATCATTATAATTATAATTTATAATAATTAAAATAATATATATTATATTGTATATAATTAAATAGGTCAGGCCGACCTGTCAGGCTTAAAAGGCTTATTAGATGGCATGAGACTTGACTTTTTTAGTTAAACAGACTTTTAAAAAAATTTTGGCCTAATTGTTTAATAAATAGTCCAGGTCATAGGCCCCAAACAGACAACCTATCCTATTTCCACCCCTATTTATAATGCTCCTAAAAAGTCTTGAGTATGCATGCTTCATGGAAAAAAAAAAACTTGTAATAAGAGGTAACCATGAGTTGACTTAAAATTTTATGCTATTTTTTAAAGATAATTCATTTATTTTTAAAACCTTTGCTTTTTGTAATTTCCTAAATAGTCCCTATTCATATATTTTTCGCAACTCCATTTGACTTTTGGAGAAGTCACCGAAAAATTTCACTTAAAAAAAAGGTCACCAAAAAATTTATTTGAACTTGTTGGGTGAATTTGGATTTCACTTCAACATATAGGTTATTCTTGGAAGTAAGCCAAAGGAAGGAGTAGAGGAGTCGTAGCTCTCAAACTGACGGTAGCTACTACAGTGGTAGGGCTCAAAGGATCCAAGTTGAGGATGATTTTGAACAAGTCGAGGTACCAAGACGTGAGGAAGAGATTATGGGCCAAGTTCGACACCAAGATCAGGGACGACCACAGTGGCAGCGTGAGGAAGAGACATTGTGATTCTACAAGTACCCGATGATGACAACAGTGAAGTGGTCGGAGCTTGGCCACTATCGGAGTTTGTAGCATAGCCTGAAACAGGGACAGATCCAGAAAATATTAGGTGAAGAGGTCGAAAATCATAAATCATATTATTAAATATAGAGAAAAAAATTAAAATTAGTAAATAAAGATGTATTCACCCTTAAATTATTTAGTAGGCTAAAATCAAAAAGTACTATTTTAAATTAAGGGTAAATATATTCTTATTTGTTCACTTTAGAAGAGTATTTTTCTTTCATTATATAGGAAGATTTATGAATAACGTGAAAAAAATAAAAAAATTATATTAGATAATAAATGCATCATAATAGTAGTTGTCTTTTACATCATGATTTATAAGTAAAATTAAGTTTTTATATATATAAATTTTTAAAAAAGAAAGAGTGAAGTTAAAAGTAAGATGAGCTAGTAGATTTATTATATAAAGATTAAAAATTAATAGAAAAATGAGTTGAAATTGTAATATCAATGTATATAAAATAATCATGAATCACATGTCAAATACATATCAAGTATAAACTCTTTTAACTTCATCATTTTTATCTTTGGTATAATTATATTGACATTTTCTCGAGGTTAGTATTTATAATAGTAATACACTCTTTTTGTTTGAGAAATTACTCATATTTTTCTTACTTTGTATTTTTAATGGAACTTTGTATAATATTTATCATAAAATATGAAATGTATATATAATTTTGTAAACAAAGAAGAAAATTAGAGTGTAATAATAATATATAAAATCAGAGATATGTATATAATTTTTAAATAAGAGTATTAATATAATAAATATTAATTTTATAAAAAATTAATATAATTATTTTTTATTTTTTAATAAATTTAATTAAATTATTAATATTTAAAAAAATTAATGAAAAAGGAGAGACCGAAGCCCATACTTATCCCTCTTAGATACGTCCCTAGCCTGAAATAACATTCAGAATCTTAAAATCATAACATCCAAAACTGGCCATTTCAAACCCACATGAATAACTAGGAAAAAAACAAAAAAAATCTGAAAATATAAAGTTTTTCATCTTCCTTATGCCCATGTCATACTGAAGTGTAGGTTTTTTATGTAATTTTTGTGCTTGAGCAATAATGGGTTTGTGTTGGATTTTTCTGGTTTTTTTGTCTTTTTTATTGCCTTTTACGTTTTGCAATTTGGTATTGGTGGATTAGATTTTCAGAGTCAACTTTTGTAACTTCAACTTGGTCTAGTTTATACTTTGGTTTTTGGGTTTGGTGAATGGCCTCTTTTGGACCTCCCTATCCCAAGCTACTCCATCATGGAGTTTTTCTTCTCCGTCTTCAAACAAGCTTTGAACCTTTCAATAAAGGTGTGAGCTTTGGTATCAACATATGAGTGGGAACATTAGGCTTGCAATTTCTCCACCATCCGAGGCAGAGGGAATATTATTGCAGAGTGATGGAGTGAAAATGGATCCAACAACGTAACTCCTATTCAACATTTCCATCGATTTGGGATCATTTTGCAAATCTTAAACATAGATCTTCATGATATCAGGGACCAATCATGTAACTATCTATAGTTCAAAATATTACTTGTTATTAAGGTTACAGGTTAAATGCACTAATCATTGATCAAGATTTGCACAAAATAAATGGTCTTCAATGTATTGAGGATCGATGCTTCAAAACTTTTGGGAGCATTGATATCAGAGACCAAACATGTAACGATTTATAGTTCATAATATTACTTGTTAAGAACTAATTTTTACTCCTCACACAAAAAATTGGTGTAAAAAGTATAGCGCAAGGAGAAAAAAAAAGAGTATAGCGCAAAGGATTACCACTAAATATGGCAAAATTGCTTTCTTTCTTCCTGCTCATCTCACACTCTATGTGGTAAACCTTCACCGTTCTTTCTGAATGAGTGAAGCACAGATAGGTGATTGATTGATTGATATGAATACGTGATATGCTGGGGTCGTGAATTATTTAGAGCAGCCTCCAGTATTATCCCAATTAAAACTTAAAAAGGTTGTGATCAAAGGCCATACCATTTTCTTATTATGCAATGAGTGCATATTGGAATTTGTTCATTCCTCCTTCCTCTCCCTTTGTTGGGAGAATTTCTTGGAAACTCTTATAGCATTACATCAGTCCAATAAAAGTGTAACACTTGTTATTTATAACCATACATGCCGTTGGGTTGAAAAATAAAATGTTATTAAATTAAATATCAATGACTGTAAAATTACCCAGAGTAATACTCTCAGAGTAAGTTGGAATTTCTCCTTTATTGGTGGATTGGATATGTCGGGTCACCTCCAGGCAAAGTTGACTGGACATTAAAGGTACTTACAAGACATTTCGATACTCAAGTCAAAAATAAAACAAGGCGATAGCAAGGAAATAAAAAGGACAACCCCATTTAAATTGTGAGGTTTGCCTATTTATAATAATTGATTGCGCATTTGGTGACCATTAACAATGATTATGAGAGATTTGATCAAGGTGCTCTCCAACAACATCGAGTCAAGTGTCAATTCCATTAGAAAATATTTTCTATGGCTCATGTAATGGGAGTTTGGGTTCAGGTCAGATGGATCGGGTGGCCTCTCCTACCTTGGGTCGATGAAGTAGGTTCAAGTCGAGCTTGGATTGGGGACGAAGTTAGGTGGTTGATCCATAGAGTCGGGTCCGATTGAATTGGGTGGTCCATCAAGTATTGGGCCAAGTTTTAGCTCCTCCACATGCTCACTCTGAGGTGGGATTGTGGATATCATCTTGATGAGTGTGTCAAAGCTCTGAGCGAGTATGTGAATCATACTAGAGCTAAAGCTAGACCCAATACCCAAGGGTGGCTACACCATAAAACCAAAAAAGCCCTTGCTTAAGGCCCTTGAAATTTTTTCAAGATTTTAAACCCCAAAATTTAATAACATTATATTTAATTTATATATTAATGATTATATTTCTTCATAATAAATTAAGTCTCCAAACATTTCTAATTTAATGCCTAATAAATCTTGTTCTTTCTTTATTTGGTTTGTGAGAATATATGCAGGTGAAATTATGGAGGATTAATGTGTGTGTGTGTTTAGCATATATTATATGTGCGTGCAACATGCACTATGTTAATTTTATTATATAAATTAAAGGCCTCATTATTAATGTTTAGGTTTAGACCACTAGCTCTCTTAAGCCGATCTTGTCAATATCTAATGGATCACTTGACTCACTTGGACCTGACTCTACATATCGACCACTCAACTTCATCCTTGATCAAGTCCACCTGAACTCACTTCACTGATCCATGGTAAGAGGGGCTGCCTAATTCATCCGAGATGGACCTAAACTCTCATCACATGAGCCATATTAAAGAACAAAACTTGGCTTTAACCTTTTCTTCTAACCCTATTTAATTTCTTTCTATTTGTTACTTTCAATCCTATTTAATTAAGTTAATGGACATATGAAGAGAGATTAAATGAAGTTGGAGTCGAAGTTTGAAGTCAAATTGTGTTCCACATTAAATATATCTTCTAATTGAATTGACATGTGGCTCGAAGTCATGCCATTTGGGAGCTCCTTAATCAAATCTCTCGTCATCGCTGCCAATAATCACTAGATGCGCACAATATGCACCTCTTTCCCACACTATAAATAGGTAGTCCTCATACCTTAAAGGAGTTCTCTCTTTTATTGTCTTGTTGTCACCTTGCTCCATGATTGATTTGAGCATCGGATGCCTTGCAGGTACTCCATGTCCAGCCGACCATGCCTAGAGGTGACCCATTGTATCCAAGCCACCTGCAGAGGGAGAGGAAGGAATAGAATCCTTAGAACAGAAACTACTCCTCTCAAGAAAAGAGAAGTAGGGATGAAAAAATATCATAGGGCCAGGCCATGACTGGCGTTTTCTTTTAAAAGGATTTACAATATGTTCCTTCACTTGTGAGACTGCAAGTGACAAAATGTTCCTCATTTTAGAAGCAAAAAACTGACAACAGTGCCAGAGTTTGGGATTGCCAAGGCGACAATCGTTGCTGGCAATAGTATGTACACTACCCCACATCTCGTGCCAAAGCCCTAAGCAGTGTTTTTGTGCATCTTAGTGTTGAGGCAGATTTGCTTTCACTTATGTGAACATTGACAAATGTAAATATTGCGGTGAGGGGAAACGATAACAGAATGTTTTCAATTAATATTTTCTCCGAATTTAACTTACGTTTTCCTTTATTTTTATTCTTATTATATTAAATGAATATTTTGACTTGGTATAGTATGGCCTTGCCTCAATTCTCAAAGACTCCGCCCAAATTCAAGTAAATCATGCAAACAACTAGTCAAATAGCATGAGTACGAGTTTTAGAAAGTGGAAGGGGAGGGTAGAAGATAATTAACTTTTTCTGCATGACCAACTACTTCACAGTTGGCCAATATTTGGCTCACCTAATTACTATTTGCCTATGACAAACACATGAATTGAGTTCGAATTCAAGAATTCCCTATTAGGAGTTAACGAACTAGCACAAATAGATTAGTTTGACTCTCCTTTAATATGAGAAACTTCTGGATTAAGTAAACAGAAACTTAAGATGATCACGTAACACAATGTTAAAGATGTGCGCTTTTCATCTATTTTAAATTTAATTAATAAGTATATACATAAAAATTAAGAGTACAAGACAAATCACAAATATTTGTGTTAACATGAGATAACAATCCACTTTAAATATTTTTTCATAAACAAGAAAAAGTATTTAAGGAGCGTCTATTTACTCATTTGTATCTGTTATTACTCCTATTTTATTAATTTTTTATTAAATGAACTAATTTGAATTATTAAATCAAAACAAATCAAAGATTATTTAATAAAAAGTTTATAAAATAGAAGTGTTAATATACAAAGAAGTGACAATATACACTCTTAATTATTTAACATTTTCCTTTGTACATTGTAATAATAATTGCCATATTGGCAATTCAAGATATTTTCTTATGTATTGGTTGGGGCAGGATGCCATCCACCTTCTGCAGCAGCATAATTACCCATGAAACATGTATATGCGTTTTTTCTTCCCCCATTTTTAATTAATAAAATGTTTAACAGGAAGAATGAGTGTGTTATATTTTTCAAGTGTGGACATGTGTTTGTTTATTTGCCATCCACGCGTAAATTTACATGCTGTAATAACATCAAGCGTCTAATATTGGCACTACTCATATCAGACCCTTCACGCAAGAAACATGACCTTTGGCAATGGCAGGGCATATTTCTCGTGTGCAAATATCAGTTGACCATATGATTTCTTTGTGTACTTATTGTCCTTCTACATATGATATTGGTATTGGTATTTATTGTTCACATCTCAAAAGTGTCTTTTCCAACACAACAACCTAATAGTAATAGCCTTTCGAAGCTTTATGCTCTTTATTTTGCTAGGGAAAGCTCGTAGAAAGTAACTAGGTGGGCAGTTATTGTCATTTAGGTTCATTTTGCTGAGTTGGGTCTCCAGTCTCCACCCTCGTTCTCTCTAAAACGTTTGTGCTGCATAACTTACACTTGAAGTCGCACATTTTATCGTGTTTCCTATAATTTGTTGCCGAAGTGTAAACTTTTAATATGATTCTTAGGAAACTTTTTCTATAAATTGAAGCAAAAGCTCTAAAGCACCTCAATGAGAAATTATAACATACATTTGAAGCAACAATAAATGCATGCTATAAGAAAATATTTACTGTTGATTTAAAACACATTTACATAAATTCCAGGAACCTGCATTTGCTACTAAGGGATATTTATTAATGTCTCGCTGCATTCTTTCAATTGGAGGTGTTTTTCCGTCTCTAGTTTTCACTTTTCAGTTTTGAATTAGCTATTAGGTATATTACATTTTTACCTATGTTTTAAAAATTAAATCAGAGATTAAACCAATAAGATTTCCGAGTTTTGGTTCGATTGGTTTAACTGGTTAAATTTGTAGTTGAACCGTAATTGAACTGGACATTGTTTGAACTAAAGACATGATCAGTATATAGTCTAACCAGCTCAACTAGCTGGTTCAGTTTAATTTTTAAAACATTGATTTTGACATTTTGCCCATATATATTTTATGAATATTTCCCCAGCTTTCTTCATAAAGCTTGTCATGAGTTTTTTTCATTTTTTCCTACTTCTTGTGTAATCATTATTACTTTCAATTCTTGTTAGCCTCTGGAGTCTCATGTAGCATTAATATTTTACCGTTCAATGAGGTTGCTGAGCACTTGGCTTTTCTGGAGTTAGTGATGTAGCATGACTTTTGCAATATAGGTGTTCTCTTGAAGTCTTAGAATTTCCTTTTTTTTTTTTTTATTTAGTCAAATGCATGCATGCATTCATTCTGCTGCTTCCTTTAAATTTATTCAGCTACTTCATTTTTCATGATAATTCTAATCCCTATCAACCAAATCTTAATGGGGAACTCTGATGAACGTAACTTTATTTTTTGTTGGTATGTGATCAGGGTTTATTTAGGAGCTTTCTTTCAAAACATCCAATAACAGTTCAGTAATGGGCACCACAATTGAAAAAGACAAATGGGATGATGAATATTTCTGTCATTGGAGAAAAGGGACAAATTGGATTTATTGATTAAGATGATAAATCTGTATCTGATCATGATCTTAATGAAGATCCAGTTGTTATATCTGCACCCTTTCCTTTGGTAAATGGGATGCCACAATCAATCCTTGTTGGAAATACTTCTAAATGTGCAATTATCATAGAGAACACCACCAGTGACCCAGTGGAAGTCTGGAGTCTCAAGATTTTCTGCTCTAATCATGCAGACTCATTTACATTGTCTCTGATAGAACCACCCTCAAACAAATCAGACATGAAACTTTCTCTGGGCTTCCTGGAGGCATTTTCCATGGAGGATAGAGTGCTTCAGCCATATCAGACTTTGACCATTTGGTTATCTTGCAAACCAAAGGAAATAGGAATGCACACATCTATTTTGTACTTTGATGTAGGGGACACAAGGGTTGAACGTGTTGTTTTTCTGTTGGCTGAAGATAAGATTGCTCAGTCTCTTTCTGCATGCGTTCCATCTGCTAGATCTTCCAGAAGAAAACAGTTTGCTGCAAATGAGTCTCTGAGTTCCTCACGTCCTTCAAGGATGAAAAAACAAGGAAATAGGTATAAACTCCCTGAATTTGAGATTCCCCAGGATGTTAGAGTGTTACTTGAGAATAAGCAACTCCCTGGTGTTCTTTCTAAAGGTTTAACAAGAGAAAGTTATGCCATGTACTTCAGAACACCACTAATCATAGAAGAACTACACTTGGAGGTAATCATGAATTAATTTAAGGTTAAGTTTTACTACATATTGTTGTATTTTGGGCCTAATACCATTTTTGCTGTTTTAGAAAGAAAAAAGATGCTACGATATGGAGGGCGTCACCTTGAGGAGGAAGGGGATTCGGTTACTAGCTCTTGAGGTCCCCAGGCTGGCAAAGAAAAGGCTTTCTCTTGCGCATGGTGATAGTTGTTTTGCAAAACTTATGGCTGGAAATGCAAATGAGGGTAACTAATGGGAGGTTTGTACTTTACCACATATGTTAAATCTCATCACATGAATGGCAGTGTATCATATCATTTACTTTGTACGTTATATCCGCATTTTAAATTATCATATTCATGCAGAGGATGAATATTGATTATTGTGGCAAAATGACAGTATACATGAGGAAAATTCATTAGCTTGTGATTAGATGTTTAAATTATGCACCCGAGAGTGCAGGTTTTAAAAACCACAAGGAGTGGAAAATGCTTGAAAAGAGAACGTTAGATTTGGACATCAGAAAATGTCAGTAGATAGGTGACCTAAACAAAGCTAATTCTAGGTACTTTTTATTTAACAATTGTTGCAGTGAGCTAGGTCACAATAATTGAAGAGAGTTGGTTTAAATCCGACTGACTAAAATGTTTGTGTCATAAAAGACATCTTTAAACAATTTTGCGTACAAAAACTGTGTTCAAATTTGAACTTTTTGTAGGATATCAGTACATTTTTATGCTAACCTTAATGCTTGCATTAAAGGTTGTATTGGAAGTTAACTAGAGAATTTTGGTCAATTATTTCCATTCTTTAATGTCATAGTTGAGCATCAACTTCCCTAGTTTTCCAAAGATTCTACTCTCCATTGAAGTGCTTTCTTCTTCAACTTGTCCTTCCATTATATATACTTTTATTATGGCCTTGTTTCCACGTGAGTTTTAAATCACATAAATACGTAAAAGAAAAATCATTGGGATTTGGGCAGATAGATTATCTCGATCAGGTTATCTCAATTAGTTGTTTTGTGAGTCCTGAAGTAACATCTGACATTCACATACCAAGTTTTTTTCAAGGACCCATTTACCGTGTTGAGGCTGATGAAGTGCTTCTAAGATTTCCCATGGAACATCACACAAGTCATAAAAATGGGAACTTGTATAATATATGGTTTGCCTACAACAGAGTAAACATGAGGAGGTTGTATCAAGCTGTTCAAGCAGCAGAGTGTTTAGAGCCTAGTTTCCTCTTTCCATCTCAATCTACTAACAGAAGCTTCATAGAGGCAACTCCTTTTGTTCCTTTTACTTCCAGAATTAAGGAAGAGCAAAAGCATTCTGTTGAGATGATTCTCAGTTGCAGTCGTGCTCCTCCATATGTGATATATGGGCCTCCAGGTACAGGCAAAACAATGACTGTAGTGGAAGCAATTTTACAACTACATACCACAAGAAAGAATACCCGCATTCTTGTTTGTGCTGCTTCAAATAGTGCAGCTGATCACATACTTGAAAAGCTCACCAAGAATTCTGTCACCAGAATAAAAGAGAATGAGGTTTTCAGGCTAAATGCTACTAGCCGTCCTTTTGAGGATCTACAACAAGATTATATTCATTTTTGTTATTTTGAATATTGCATTTTCAAGTGTCCACCGCTTAAGGCCTTATGCCATTATAGGATCATCATTTCTACTTATATGAGCTCTTCTTTGCTTTACTCAGAAGGTGTCACTCGTGGCCACTTCTCTCATATATTTCTAGATGAGGCAAGTCAAGTTTCAGAGCCTGAAAGCATGGTTCCTATATCCAACCTTTTTCAAAGGGAAACTGTAGTTGTTTTCGCTGGAGACCCAAAGCAACTTGGTCCTGTTGTGCATTCTAAGGATGCAGAGAATTTTGGATTAGGAAAGTCTTTATTGGAAAGGCTATTTGAATATAGATGTTTTTACAATGAGGATGAAGGTTTTGTGACAAAATTGGTGCGTAATTACAGATGTCATCCAGCAATTCTTGACCTACCTTCCAAGCTCTTCTATAAAGGAGAGTTACTGGCATGTAAAGAAAACAAGTGCTCTGCGTATTCTGCATTGGACTTCCTTCCTAACAAAGAATTTCCAGTTCTATTCAATGGAATTCAGGGATGTGATGAGAGAGAAGGCAAAAATCCTTCATGGTTCAACCACACTGAGGTTAGCAAAGTCCTTGAGCTCATCAAGAAGCTCATAGAAGGAACAGGTACAAATGAGTCTGATATTGGGGTAATTACACCTTATCGGCAACAAGTTCTCAAGATTAAGAATGTACTTGAGAAGTGGGACCTGCTGGATGTCAAGGTTGGGAGTGTTTAACAGATTCAAGGACAGGAGAGGGAAATCATCATTGTATCAACTGTTAGATCTACAACCATAAACAATAACTTTGACAATACTTACTGTATGGGATTTCTTTGCAATCCAAGGAGATTCAATGTTGCAAGTACTCGTGCTAGATCAATCCTTATCACAGTTGGGAATCCACATGTCATATGTTAGGTGAGTTGAAATGTCACTCGTCCTCCATCACATAGGCACAATCTGTCGGGATAGATGATTCAATTTTATTCAATAAATTGGATTACAGGTTATGGAACACTTCAAGTATACTAAAATCATAGATAAGCAGAAAAATGGAAACTAATATCAGTGCATAGTTATTAAATAGCATTTATGTTTTGGTTTTTAGTTGTAACTTACTAAGAGTTGTTTCTCATCCCACATAAAGAGATTTGGTATCACTTGAGGTACGGCTCTAGGGCAGTATCTTCTATTCTTTATTTCTCATCAAGTGACAAAAGGCTGGTTGTTGAATATGTTATATTAACCACTGTTACACGGTAATTCAGTTCATTTGCATAGTTCTTGTGTAATATTTGATGGCAGATATAAAGAAAGTTTTGAAATGTATATGAGAGAAGAAACAGTGGCTTAGATCAGCTAAAGCAGTATGAGATGTAGCTTTTTCAATTTGTGATGGATTGTATCTTTTCTTTACCTAGTTTGGCACTGCTAGACCTCCGTAGTTTGCATCCTAAGTGATTCAGCCAGTTTATGATGAGGTTTTTATTTACTGCAGGACCCTTACTGGGATAAACTTCTGAGGCTTTGCTCTGACAATAACTCCTACCAGGGCTGTCCTCTTCCTGAAAGGAAAGACTGTGAAGATGAAGAGTCAATTTCTATGGGGAATCTAAATTTATGAATTAGAGGTCCATGCCCTTCAAACAATGTGAGCTGTATGGGGCAGGAGACTACACATCCTGCATCACAAAAAACACTTTACTGTTCTGAACATGTTATCCTATAATTCTCGCAATGAACAAATTGATATGCCTTTAATACAGTACCTTTTTTTTCTTTCAAATTTTAATACTTGCTCCATTTTACCACATTATATCCGTATTTTAATATAGGTACGAAAATAAAGTAGCACCTAGAGCTCTGCACGGCTGCACCTGTAGACTATTTATCTCCCTAGTGTTCATAGCACTGATCTGAAATTCAGAATAGCATGCTATTTATCTTTCTTGATTTGCTTCTGTTCACTGTGTTGAAAAAGTTTTCTTCTGACCAGAAAAGATTTATAAAACAATACTGTTCAGTTGAAAAGAACTTGTTTATCACATTGTGTGGGGACGAACGAGTAAATTTATTAAAACAAGCTGCGATAACAGCAAACAGAAACAAATACAACTAACTAGCAAGTTAATTGCTACTAACAGCTATCCCGTAGTATATACAAGTATTCCTACAAGTTACAACTATAACCATACGAAAGGTTTTTTTCTAGAAATAATATTCCTTCTAATAAATCCTTATACATTAATACATTTTATTTGGACTTCAACCAAATCATTTGACCTTAGAGAAAGCCAACGCCAATCACCCTCCTTTATAACTCAAGTGAATCTAACTTCAATACTACTACGAACATCACTCCTTATTTGTATGCTAAACTTAAGAGAATGATTATACAGTATCTTGTATGTCCAAAGATACTTACAAGCACCATTACCAATTTCATGCTTTATAAGAGCTTTAGTATCAACTCTAAGCTTTAGAATTTTCCTCTATGTCCAAAACTACAAGTATTTTACCCATCGACCTTTCACAGCAACAGGTGTAGCTCTAAATCATGGGAAGAATAGAACCAGGTTTGTCAAGTTAGTCCCACACCGCCCAACGTATACATGTGGAATTCTGCTGGTATTCTATAAATAAGAAGCGAATAACGACATTTAAATATACTTACCTGGACGGGGTATATGGGTGATCAGAAAGGCCCATGGCCTAGGCTGGTGACTTCCATTGCACTTGGGAGGGGTGCTTGTCTAAGGTCTCCCCAAGTGGGAGAGCCTACGTCGTAATTTGTGGTAGCGGGGGCCTGCGTTCGCGCGGCCCCTACCCAACTATAGTCCAAGGATTTGTAATTAGAGCTTGGCATTGCTAAGGCTTGCACACGGACACGGTCACCATTTTCTGTCTTGAAGTGTAGTGTCGCAATTAAACTATCAATAATGTAATGGGATAGGCAAGAAAAATTATGCACAAAAAATACTGGCCAAGGTGGGTCTGTCAAGGATATCTCTACGACCATTCAAAATAAGCGACGTTGACGATTTCTTGTTATGGGCAGGGGCCGATCAACTGACTCATAATATCCGATGGAAGACTTGTGGTTCCAGGCAAGAGGCTTTGGAGTTCATTAGAGATGTTTGCATACCTCACCCTTGGCGCAGGTCAATCTGCCTTGATGACCTCACCCTTGGTCTGGTGATGACAGATGCAGGGCTGACGTAGGCTATGCTATAGCGGTCAACTATTGGGGCCAAGGGATAACAACCAAAGCACCGAAGATTGCTGTGTCCCAAGTCTTCAGGACTTCCCTGATTTGCTAAGGTTGCAGGCTTTTGTTGTAGTAGAGAACAAGGCTTCTCTGAGGGTCTTGGAGAAGGCTGGAAGTACAGGAAGTACACTTATCTCAAGGGGAACATCAAGGATTTGGTTGTGTTTAGTTTTTTGTCAACAGATGAAATTACTGCTGGTGAGTTGTTGACTAGTTACTAGTGGTAATAATTGGTCAAGGTTTTGTTGTATTTGGTGCAAATAAATGTCAAAATCCCTGTAAAATATCTCTACCCTTATATTTATTTCATCTTTTGTTATGGGATATGCTTGTTTTTTTGGCGTCGTTTTCTTTTATTAGGGAGTGGTAAAATTTCATCTTTAGGTTTTGGTAGACATTTATAATAAAAAGGTTATTTGTCACTGTCAGCTCCACGTTACACACTTCGATAGATTGGGGGTTCCTTTGATAATCATCTGTTAATAATATCGAAAGAGTATTTACTTTAATCCTTCCCATGAATTCAGAACAATATATTCAAGACTAGTTATACGTTTGAGTCTAATTCCATCTGATGGTGTGGTTTAGTCCATAACAATATAAACAACTCAAATTTTCTGCAAAACTGCGTTTGACACTTTGATTCTCACTAGAGCCATGTAGTTTACTGTTGTGCGCGTGTATATCATTGCAATCATGGATGCGGCATGCACTTACCCAATTCTTGTTAAATTGTCTTATGCACACTGATTGCAATACAGATTCAAATACATGGGATTTACCTCAGTTGATGCCTGCTCTTACTATTAATACAGATACAGGTACAACTTAGTTAATCCACAGATATAAGAGTAAGATACATGATCATTGCAATCAGGGATGCGGCATGATTCCTTAATTTAGTAAAGATACTAGAAAATAAGGATACTAGAAAATAAGAATAAAATTTAATATTCTCTCTTATTCAATTTAGTAAAGATAGTAGAAAATAAGGATAAAATTAAAAAAAAAAGGTAATTACTGATTCCTTAATTTTTTAAAATAACAAATAAATTAAAACAAAATAATATTTCTAAAGCAAACAAATAGAGTAAAAAAAAAAAGATCACGCCAATGATCATTACGGACAAATGGTGATAGGCAAAACAACACAATAAGGGCTTGGTGACTCAAGATAAAACATTGTTGGGTTCGTGCGGCATGTTCATCTCTAATCCAAGAAATTTTTATAGACAATTCGATCTATTTTATTGATTATTAGTTTCCTACATATAAAGATAAAAGTTTTTTATTACGATTAATTAGTATTCGGATCAACTTGTCTATATTTAATTAATTTAACTCTTCAATTCGATTGAAGATAGACTGAAACTAAAAGACTCATAAGAATATTTTCTAAATTCTAAATATTTGCATAGCTAACCTTTCAAGTCAACTTCTTACAACTTAGTATTTGATTAATATTTTAAGAGTTTTGCTAATTAAAGCATTTATTAAAAAAGTTAAAATAAAAAATTTTAAATAAAAATAAAATATTAAATATATGAAAAATTAAAAAAAAAACTATTATTTATCTTATTTTTGTCTATAAATTTTTATTTTAACTTCCCGCTAAAACTCATTTTCAAAAGATAAGGTAGACGATCTGCTGTCTACCTATTATATCTAGGTGATGACTGATGAGAAACAATGCCAATAAAGACACTAGAAAAACAAATTTGGGTTTCAATATGGCAATGGACTCGTAAAAAATGACCCTGCGGCCGTTCAAGCTGAGCGACGTTGACGAATTCATGGTATTGGCAGGTGACTGATGATAGAGTGACTCACTATACCCGATGGAACACTTTTGCTTCCAGGGAACAGGCTTTGACTTTCATTAGAGATGTGTGCATGCCTCACCCGTGGAGTCGGTCCATATGCATTGAAGATCGTTGTATCGGATTTATATCCGTCTCTCCTGGATTAGGTGATGACAGGCGTAGGGCAGAAATAGGCTATGCTATAGCCGCCAAATACTGGGGCCAAGGGATATGCTCCAAAGAGGGGAAGATTGCTGTGTCACTAGTCTTCAAGGACTCCCTGATTTGTTAAGGATATATATATACAAGCTTTTGTTGCTGTAGAGAACAAAGCATCCCAGAGGGTCTTGTAAAAGGCAGGATTTCTTAGGGAAGGCATACTGAGAGAGTATTCGTATGTCAAGGGGAATATTAAGGATATGGCTATTTTTAGTCTTGTGTCAGCGGATACTCATCCTCCAGAGTAACGATCACGGGTATAATGGTATTTGATAATGCTTCATGAAAACGAAAATTAGTTATCTTTTTGGATTACTTTCTTATTTTTGCAAGCTTAAGTCCCCAATGAAATTGTTTCTAATCTTCGGGCATTACTTTCTCAATTTTGCTACCTTCTGTTTTTGAAAAGTTGCAAACAGAAAACTCCACATAAAAATAGTTATCATGAAAGTTAAAAAAAGATGATCGTGTATAAATAAAACTACTTATTTCTTCATGGTAACGCTTACCCCAACTCCCAAGAACACTTTTTTCCGTTTTTTGTGGTAGATATGTTCTATCACCGTCAACAAGAAAAACCTTCGACATAAGTTATGGTTAGCACTTACCACAAACTACATTGACTAAATTGTAGCTTTTCCTAGTAAAACGAACTAATATGGAAAAATGAAGACAACTTTGAGACTTGGGTACAGTGATTTACAAATATATTACCGAGTTTGGGTTCCTTGGACAAACTATCAACACAGACAAAATGGCTCAGCAGTCGTTCTTCGGCTGCGGCAGCAATTAATATATTCCTCAACACAAACATTTGCCGTACAAGCTTTGACGTAATTCTTTTTCTTTTATTGTGCTCTTGTTCCCTTTGATAACTTTATACAATTATACTCACATAAATAAACTACGCAGAAAGTGAAGCGTACATATTCACATTCACAAAAGTGAGACATTTCAAGGGGTAGAATTTACAGAAATCTCTTGTGGCATTGGTGAAGCTTGCTGATCTTGATGAGATGGGACAACTAGACGTTGTAGGGGCTTTAGAGCCACTCTGAGCTGTGCAAATGTGGGACGCAAATTTGGATCCCTGTCAGAAACAGAGGAAGAAAAAAATAATGGTGGGGGGATCAACAACAACAACCAAGCCTTTTCTCACTAAGTGTGGGGGGGGGATCAATTGGAAAAATAATAAATAATAAATAAAACTTGAAGTTGATCGTGCTTACTGTTGCCAACATTCCCAGATTATTCTTGCAACTAAAGGGTCAACTTCCTTAGGGATATCAAGGCGACGGTTTTGGAAACCTACTGCACCAACAACTTGCATAGGATTCATTCCACTCCAGGGCAACCTTAGAGTGGCAAGCTCCCACAGAATGACTCCAAAACTATAAACGTCACACCTGTACATTTGACTTGATACATATTAATAGAGATGCACTAAATAGACACAGCTTCCATTGCAAGCAACATAGAAATTGACATATACATTTGAATCTAAAGTTCAGAAATTCCAGCATCACCATTCTCAAACTGCAGTAGTCTTGTCTGCCAAGTATTAACTTTTTTAGCACAAAAGATACAGAAAAATGGAATACCATATTTATCAAAACATTATTGTGGCACTGACTGCGATAACTGTGCTGTTATTAATTGGAAGAAAGAATTCAATCAGACACACCAACCAAAATAGGGATTCACTATAAATTAAATTACCAAATGCTTAAAAAATTTGCCAAGTCTCATTTCAGGTGTCAAAACGTGCCTTTCACATTCCAAAAGACTGTCAAACAGGCCTACCAGAACTTATTTTACTTATGACAGTTGATAAGTATTGTTTTGTTAGGGGCACGGAGGTAGATGTGACTAGCTGCTTGGAGACAAAAACCTTTGCAATACCGTCCACATTGTTAGGACTCAGTAAAGATTCAGGCAATGATTATGGTATGGACAAACATTGAATACACAAATTATATACTAAAATGACAACTAAAAGCCGAAAGAAAAGCAGCCTTATCATAAATTAAAAACAACTCACTTCTCATTTGAGGGCTCGTTGCGGAGAACTTCAGGAGCCATCCATTCAGGCTAACATGTTGAGGAAAAACCATGTCATATAGAAAAGGCAGATTAAGACACATGTTGCACGTGCCTAACCAAATTATCATCCAGAATAATGCATAATTTTCCCAAATTCTCACCGTTCCAGCAGTTGACTTGGATGACAAAAATGTGTTGTGTTTCAAGCGTGACAACCCAAAATCACATACCTGCAGAAACATAAAGAAAAATACCCGGAAAAAAAAAAGAGCAGCTGAACTACAAACAAGCTTAGCTGAGAACATTAAATAAAAATAAAATCCACAGTCCATAGTTCATATAAATTGAAGCATCCATAGTTCAAAAAAAATGTCCAAATATTTTAAAAAAATAAAATCATATAAATGTACATTTTCCACATCGTGTGACTGTTCAAAACCCAAGCAAACCTGACCAAATCTGTCCAACCCAACACAAACTTATGGCCCGGTTGGTTTTCAGCCTTAGATTGGGTTGGTTCAGATTCCTTCAAAAAATTACGGTTGAAGTTGGTTTGGGTTCGTAAAATGCTAAAACTAGTGTAAACCAACCCAACCCATCTGTTGTATTAAACTAAACCAATTTACAACAAGGCATAATACCAATACAGAGTAGAATGCTTGGCCTACCTCTTACATGCAGTCACACAACCTATTTCAATCTCGTCCTAATACTAACTTGTTTTCAGATTTGTAGTTGAACTAGTACTCAGAATCTTTTTGCTTACTCTTCTAGATTTTATTTCTTTTCTCCCTCTTCAATTATGCAGTCATTTAGAATAAATTATATTATATCCAGCTTGATAAATGTATACAATAGTAGGCAAGAAAATCATCATAAATTCAGCTTATGTAATTTTTTTCACAGGTTATTTTGAAGTTTAACTTCAACTTGAAAAGATAATATGTATATTGTATTCTTTTTTCTTTTAAAAAGGTCAGTAAAAAAGGCCCAAACTGATAAACCAACAACCGAGCCCAATTTTTTATTGTTTGGATAGGTCATTTTGCGACCCTTTCTGTTTGTGTTAACTTAGGCTGGAGTGTATAAATGTTCTCAGTTCGAGTTCAGGTTAGGCTTCAACACCAACCTACCAAACCAAACCCATGTACACCCCTACACTCACATCCAACACAAATAATCCACGTACAGGCAGCCATAAATAGCACTTCCTATATAATATCGACTGGCTTGTATAAAGTGATATCAATTTGTTCATTTAAGTCAGGCTCATCCAAGTTTAACTTAACATAGAAACACAGAATGGACCATCTAGCTGATTATCAACTTTTGCATCTGTATATCTCAAAGACCACAGAAGTTGCAATCAGTTGTCAGAACAAAATGCATACAAGAGCCCATGTATAGATAAGCATTTGTATAATTGCCCAAGACCAGGCTTAAATATAATGAAAATGGCATGCAAGTTTTAAGTAAAAACAAGATCAGAAATGAAACCCAAAAAATATCTACATTACACAAAATGACAAAATCAGATAACCATTATTAACTCCAGATTTTCCAGGTCATCAACCTATTTGACTTCACTAAACTAACAAATATATACATTTAAAGTGCAAAGAAGAAATTCAGGAGCAGGTGTAAATGAAAGAAATCACAAATAAGGCACATTGGCAACACAGTTTCAATCACATACCTTAACATTCCAGTTCTTATCAACCAAAAGATTTGGGGACTTCAGATCTCGGTGAACAATAGTAGGTGTGCTGGAATGTAAGCAATTCATACCACTGGCCTGGAAAATGGAGAGTCGTTTGCTGATGTAAATATTGGTTATAAAGGAAGAAGGGTTAACCTATTTCATACCACATCCAGAGCCATTTTTATCCTTTGTTTCTCATCGATCTGACAATTAGGACGATGAAGAATTCGATATAAGCTTCCTCTGTAAAATGTAACATCAGTATGAAAATTGGACATGGAAAGAGAAGACCCAAAAAAGAAAAAAAAAAAAGATATGGAAAGAGTAACATAAAGTTATGCAACAGTTTGCAAATATGGCAACAGCGCTAAAGTTGCAAAGGGCTATGCAGCTAATAAGCAGTTATCAATATCATGTTAAATATATAACAATGACAAAAGTGAAAAACTACTAAGATATGGAAATAACACCAAATGAGCAGAAATATACCTTGGAAGAAACTCTGTAATGATTGAGAGATTGGGAGGACGAGTTACAGCACCAACAAAAAGAACAACATTTGGATGACGCAGTCTACGCATTATCCGTACCTTGCAGCAAAAGCATGGAAAGCAGATTAATTTTTCGGCCTTCAAGAAAATGATGATGGTGGACCCTTACCCATGTAACTACTTCCTTCAATTTTGTTCTTTCATTTTGCACTCATCATCTGCTTCAGTTCAAGTTAAATTATTCTTTTCCCTCATCAATATTTCCACCTAAATCTTCCAAGTAGTTTTACATCATTATCAAAGTAAATGAATCATAATCTGAATTTTCACATGGTTTCTGTATTTTTAACTAATTCTTTTAAGCAAATAAGAATAATAGTGGTTGTATGCCCCCCCCCCCAAAAAAAAAAAACTTCATGCTTACTTCTCTTTTGAATTCAGACAAGGCATCGCCTGAAAATTCCTGATCCAAAAATTTCTTCACAGCAACCTCCTGACATTTCAACAACAGATCGCCAGTCAGAAAATCACTAAATCAGAGACTAGGACTCCTTACCTCCTGGGTAAAAAAAGCTTTTGAAATTAAGCAAACTGAGAGAAATAATGCTGAGGATTTACTAATCTACCAAGAGATTATCCGCTTTTTCACCTTTTTTTTTTCTTTACTTCTTTTCTTTTCTTCAGACTTACATAGTATTTAAGAAGGTAAAAAAAATTCCCAACCTCTTTAACTAGTAGATTTAGTACTAATTTCATGAAATATTATAATGCCAAAGGCCCATAATAAGAGCAGATTATCCATTAATATAGAAGGATTCAAGGATTACATAATGGATATAGCACATAGAAGGGACATCAAGACATTCAGCAAGCCAAAACTTCCTAGGAGTTGGTCACATGATTCTTAGTTCTTAAACTGAGAGAGTCAGTAACAAATGATGCACTGATAGTGAGTTAGTAATGTCATTACTTTCATTAAATTATCAATTTCATTGATAACACTATAAGGCAAGACAAATGACAAGGAAAAACTATCAGTCCAAACATAGTTATGCTCCTGTATTCATTTTGTAACACAAATTTTAACTGTATTAACCATCCCACTCCACTTGAACAAAGATGAAGGTAGTGTCTATAAACATCTTGCAATTCAATCTATAACAATAATTGTCCAGTCATTATAGTACTTACTGTGCCATTCCAGTCAGCATGGAATACCTCGCCATATGAACCTATTTGCAAGAAAGCATGAACTCAAAAAATTAATAATCAAGAAGCATATCTATAGACATGCAAAACATAAACACTCCAAAAGCCTCACTAACAACCAGTAAACATCTTTTTAAATCCTTGCAAAGATTATAAAACATGTGAAAAAAGCAAAATTTGAGAGGTTAGAGGAGTGCCCAACACCTTGGGACCAAGCTTGCACAAATAGAAAATATGATCACTTAAAAGTCAGTAGAAATTAATGTTAGATCTGACCCTATTAATGGTTGATTTTCATCGTGGTGAAATAGTAAACCAGTGCTACAACACCAAACTCACAGTGAATATTAATGATATAAGATATTCCAACAAGAAAATAAATACAAGTCATGCACATTACCTAGACCAATTCTTTCACCAATAACCAGATCCTCCCATGGAATCTCACATTCACTGACATCTACATCATCCAACATTTGATCAACCTTGTTTGTAATGGAATCAACTGACAAGCTACGACTCTCTGGATCCTTTAATTTCAATTTTTTCCCCATGAATCTGTCATGTGTCCACTTCCTCTGGTCAAGATGACCAATTTCAATGTTTTCATGTTCTTTAACCACATCTAACATGTCATTTTGAGAATTTTCCAAATTCCCTCTGTTACAATCAACATTGAGATCCTCAACCCTCTTCATGTCACTTACACCAGATGGTGCAACTGAACCAGTAACTTGGACCAATTTTGAAGTATTTCTATCATTATTTATATTTGAATTGTATGATGATTTGGAACCACTGAGATCAATCTTTTCATATATGGAAGAACTATTGGGAACTAATAAAGGCGGGTTATATTCATTAGGATCACGATTAATTTTCCTGGGGACTTCATTGAAAGCATAATGATTCTTCCACATCAATGGGGCAGGGGGTCGACCAGAAACAGTATTATTTCTTGTACTCTGAAGCTCAGGAGCTTTATTTTCCACTGTTTTGTTATGCACAGAGGTCTTGCCAGCTCCTTTTATCTGGAATGGGTTAAGATCTGCAAAAAGGCTCCGAGAGTCATCAGAGCTGTTCTGGCCATATGGTACAACATTGACATTCAGTCTAGTCCCGTCACCAGCCGCATTTATTCCATGAGTCCCTTTGTACAGAGAAGCACCGGATGATTGTGCAATATTTTCCAGTTGGTTAGGAGTCACTCTATTAGGCATTTTAGAAGGACCAACACCAGTGTCTAAGGTCAAACCAAAGTTTGAAGGCATATACTCTGGCTTGTCAAAATATGATTTTCCATTTAACGGTGGCGAACCACCATTTATTACAGAATTTAGACTACTACCTTCACCATGAGATGGCATCAGTCTTGTGTAAGAAAAATCAGTTTCCTTAGTGGAAGGTAAACTTGGCAAAACCTTGGGGTTGTAAGGATTAAAGGAAGTATCCTTTGCACTTGAAATATCAGCTGGGATAATCGTGCCAGGAGCAGCCATGAGATCAACCAAAAACTCCCTGAAAGCAGAACAGGAAATATTACTAACACTGGATTAGAACAGCAGCCTAAAATTTCTGGATACACTGAAGGAGGTTACCAAATACCAATGCTTGCATCAGCCAAAATACCAAACGTATTAAAGAAGATAAACAACAGCACGCCATGAACAACAACACATACTCATGCACACACAAATTAATAAGTTATCATTTATCAACAAATGCATGAAATTACAAGGACAGTACCTTTCATCCTCCAACTTTATAATGTTGACAGCATCATCCTCAATACCAGTATAATGACTACCTTTTACCAGTCTACAAGGCATGTTGATATTGTCAGCTAATACCTACATCCAGAGAAACAAAAAGTATATTACTCAACAGCAAATTGATAAGCAACAATGTTAAATCTTGGTATAAACCACACTTAACCTTAATATGATAATAATAATAATAATAATAATAAAGAAATTAAATTAGAAGACTTATTCTCCACTTGCAAATCGAGAAAACTTTGCAATTATATGACAACCCAGGATCCTAAAGGTTTGAAACTTGCAATAGTGTTAGAAGAAATACTTATTCATTTATTATTACTTCCTTTTGCAAAACGTTTTAACTGAATTAATTGTTATTTCATGTATCATGTTCACTAAATTTCAATTATATTTTTATGTAACTTGTTGTCTAGTCTGCCACATATTTGTGCAGATTATAACATCAAATTATGGCCTACAAGACTTCAATCACCAACAACAGCCATAACGCTGACCTTGAAAAGCAAAGCACGATGTCTGGAGAGCCCAATATTTATGGACCCAAGAGGCAACACACTCATGTGTTGAGATGTCCTTAACTCTGTACTTCTTTCTGTCCATCTTGCCAATATAATATTAGCATCCTTTACAGCACCACCCATATGGCCCGTAACAAGTTCGGCAAGCCTTTGTACCAAAATACCAACCTCAGTGACAGGGCAGTCTAATGCAATACAATGTGCAATTTGCACCAGCTCTTCAAGAGCAGGATCAATTGTACGGTTAACTATGACAACTTCAAAGCCAGAACTTCCAGGTTTTGCTTCAAGATCTGTCAGAGATGGCATCTTTCCTTGCATTGCTAAATCAGTATATAGCCCATATACATCATAAAAACCATCTACTACTTTCTCCTCATAGTCAAGCACATTGTATTCCTGGTCAAAGGAACAGAAGATGCAAGAATATCAAACAGGAACCGTTCAACATATGAGCAGTGAATCGAAAGGTGAAAAAAGCTTCAATGGTTATTGGAGCACAACCAATAAAATATAAGTAAAAGTGTACACGTTCACTAAGTGCAAATAAACAATGTACAAGACTGTAACAAAGTTAACCAATATCATATGATGGAGTATTTTGTTAATAAAATCTAAATAGAATAATTAATTTTATGTACAGAAACAATAAAGCATAAAAACATTGAGAAAATCTCCAAAAAAAGATGTGGTGTAAATGCATTAACAATATAATCCACACAAAACTATTGAGTCGAAATCCCAGAAACCACAAATGTAGCAAAACAAAGTACTAAATCTGCGGCAGATATTTCTGCTAATTATCTAGTGGAAATGTAATCAAAAAATGTTTGGAAATGGACCGGTTTGGTAAAAATTCACCCACTAACATTTTTTCCTTTCTTTTTTTTTTTCATGTCAAGAACGCTAAAGAACACAATGGTTCTTGAAATAGTGATCCACAATTCCACATTGCTAATTTCTAAGGATATCATGCACTTCCAAAAAAGCACAACATAATTTGATCTCACTTGCCCAATCGACATTCCAGACTCCCGACCTATGAATAGAGAGATATTCACATTAAGTCTTAAGATCCTACGGAACATAATACTTTCTGCTTGTTCGGTAACACTAGATATCAAAAGTCAAAACTCTATAGCCTTAATTGAAGGCAACAAAATTCAGATTCTTCCAAAAGCTTCGACTGGTCTCTGCAGCATCCAAAATTTAACGACACCATCATTGATCTGCAGTTCAACCTAATTGCTTGCTAGCCCTAGTAGCATATAAAGCCCCGAATTTAAGCCTCATTGCACCATAACAATTCAACACATGAAGGATTTAATTAAAGCTTAAAAAACAAAATCCGCATTAATTAACATCAGTAGTGAGCGTAAAACGCTAACTCATGCCTTCGTTCCAATTAATTCAGACAGACCAAAACAGTGCCAGAAGTGAACTTGAACAGTTGAAGGAACTTACCCAGTACTGCCTAGACAGCGCCTCCGCCACACCGTCCTCGTTCCTTGTCGAATCGATTCGATGGCCTCCCAAGCTCTGATCATCCTGGAAATCCGAATTGGAAGCGCTTATGGCGAGGGCTAGCTGAACCTGAAACTCCTCCTCCGACGAGAAATAGTCTTGCCGATTGGCCACGGCAGTTGCCGGACTGGAAGCAGTGGCAGGCGGGACAGCTGCCGCGGACAGCGATGACGAAGAAGGAGTGGCCGGGGAGGAGCCGGAATTCTGAACGGAAAGAGTGCGGTGGTGATTGGTGGCGCAAGACGGTGATGCGACAGAGGCGGAGGCGGGAATTTCATTGGATCGGTTAGGGTCGTGGTTGGTCCCTATGTGAAGCTTTTTGAAAATGTTCTTCATTTTCTCAATTCTCTCTTTGCCTTTGAGACTTTTCACTCGTTCTTCTCTCTCACACTCAACAGTGGAGTCATTGCGTTTCTATGTTTTTTAATTTTCCTCAGTTGGTGATTCATTTTCCAATTTTCATAGTTATCAGTGTTTGTTTTCTCTCTCTCCAATCTGAACTGTTGTGTTCTGGCCCTTTCTTTGTCACTCTCTCTCTCTCTCTGGTTTTGAGGGCCAAGGATTTGGAGGGGAAAGTGTAAGGACTTGGGATGGAAAACTTAAGTCAGTAGAATAAATAAGTGTTTATACCTCACAAAAAAAAAAAGTATTGACAGGTAATTAAATAGGCACAAGTTTTCTTTTAGGATCTTGTTTGAATAATAGAATGAGGATTACGAATTTTAATTTTAATTTTAATTTTAATTTCGTTAAAATTAAAATTAGTTTAAAATTTTAAATTTTTTATTTGAGTTGTGTAAAAAATTAATATATAGAATTAAAATTTTAAATTTAGTATTATGTGAATAAAATTGAGAATGAAAAAACGTAAAAATAGAAAATGAAGAACACAAGGGACTTCTAGTCTTTACCGTAGTACACCTAAACCGGAAGGTTGGAGGAGGGCAAGGTCCAATGGTGGCGTGTGGCGGAAAAAGGCGACTGGTTTGCTGATGAGGATGAGGACGAGGACGCGGTGATGTGTTGTGGTGCTGCTGTCGCGACCGGGATCGCGGCGGGATAACGACTTAAATTAACAAAAATTTAAGGGAGTCGCCACCAATTTTATTTTTTATTGGACAAAATTGGAAAATCTAAAAAAGTGGTCTGCATTAAAAAAAACTCAGGTTCGAGAGTCGATATGTACGCGGGGAAGGGTAGAGACATAACCCACAAAGACTTCTAATACATCCGCCAAGACAGTTCACCTTAAATCATCAGTTAAATGCAAGAAATTTTTATAACTTTTAAAAATATTTATTTTACTCATTTATTAAAAGATAAACAAACAAACAAATAAATTATGAGAATTTAATTTTGGCAATGAGAATTGAAATTTCGCTCTACTACGTATCCTCATATGTAATGAGGAATTCAAAGTCACGTCGTTCTTTAGAAAATAATTGTGGGTTGGTTATTTTTAACTTTGAAAATATTTTTGTTTTAAAAAATCATTTGATTTTTTTTTTTATTTTAGAAAAGAAAGAATCGTTTATCGCAACTCAGATGATTCTTTTAAAACTGTAAGATTAACAAGCTGTCACAAATTTCACTAATCTCATTTTATTCTTCTCGACAAAGTTCAATTATTTTATTTTATTTTATTTTATTAAAAAAAACGAATCATGTTCATGGCAACTCGGATGATTCTAAAAGTTACAGGATTAACAAATTATTGCAGTTCAGTTAATCCCATTTTATTTTTCTTAACAAGGTTCAATTATTTCATTTTTATTTTATTTAATTTTTTTATATTTTCTCATTTTTAATCTTTATTTTCTTTTCTTTTTTACTTTTCTAAAAAACACTGACAAAACAAAAAAAAAATTTTGTTTCAGTAGAAACTTAGCCCACTAAACCATTAATCTAAGCCCATTCTCCCAATACTAACTTAAGAAAAAACATGAATAAAGAAACTACATAGAAGACCCTAGTTTCGCAAATATACAGAAAAGTATAAAATAAAAAGAACAGCAAGCATCCCAAAATAATAATAAATAAAAAAACAATTAAAGGAATAAAATAAATAAAAAAGGAAACATAATTTAAATAAGAAAACTAAGAAGCATATAAACCAGCAGGGAGAACACGGAGCACAGCAGGGACCTCGGGGTGGCACGGTGCACGGCGTTTTGCTGCTGGCAGCGGTGCGCGGTTTAGGCGATAGAGCTCGACGGTGACGCGGTGGCGTGTCGAGGCTGGGGACCTAGTTTCTGGTTGGAGTAACAGCGGTGGTGGTCCGTGAAGAGGACGAGTTCGTGGATGGTGGGTCTTCCTCTGGTGGTTGTGTCTTGTTTGGTTTTGGATGAAGGGAAGTGGAGCCTCGGTTTTGGCTGCCGGGAACGGTGATGCACAGGGGGTGTGGTGACGCGCGAAGGGCGGCAGTTTGTTGGTGAACGGCGGTGTGGCTTCCCGACGACTTGGTGAGGTGCGGCTGTGAGGACAGATCCTGGTCAGGCAATCGACGTGTTTGGTGTGGGTGAAGCTCGGAGCTGATGGTGGTTGGCGCGGCAGTGGGTGAGGAAGGTGCGGTGGTCTCGCGGTTGCTGCGTTTCAAGCAGAGGATGAAGACGATGGGACTGGTTGCGTGGAGGACGGCTGGGTTGTGGATCTGCAGGGGGCGGTGATGGTGCGGTGGATAAGTGGTTGGCTGGTACACGATTTGGGTCATGCGCAGATGATGAGAAAGAGGTTGTGCGTGGTGGTTGGTTGTGGGTGCTTCGTGGTTGAAGGTGAGGGGTGTTTCACGGTGGGTGAGGTGTGGGTTCTGAGATTTGGTTCAAAGTGGGTTTTCTGGTGGGTCTCGAGAGGAGCAGAGGTGGTTCGTGGTGGCTTGTGGTGGCTACAATGGAAAATGGAGATGGCAGAGGGTTGAGGATGATGGATGGGAATGAAGGGTGAAGAGGAAAAACCTTTATCCCCCCTGCTACAAAATGCAATTTTTATATGTAAAGAACAAAAAAAGAAAGAACCTACCAGAGTTAATGGTCCTGTGTAGTGCGGTTAGAGAAAAAATAAATGAAAGTGTAGTGTGTGTGCTGGTGAGGACGTGAGAGAGAGAAAAAAAAAAGTGAGTGTTGTGTAGTGCATCAGTGCAGTGAAGGATGTGAAGGTAGGTGTGTGTATTGTGTGTCTGCCATTGCAAGTGAGGGATGAGTGGGAGCAAAGTAGTGTTGTCCCCTTGGTGGTATGTGTTGCAGCAGTGGTTGTAGTACAATGGTGCATGAAGTGTATGGCTAAAATAAGAAAAGGAACATAAAGCAAGAAAAATAAAAATGGTTTCCAACCCAAAATAGAAAAGCAACCAAACAGCAATTAGAATTTCTACGTACCCTCCCTTTTTCTTTTGTTTGCTCTTTGTTCATTTTTGTTTTTTTTTATTAGGCTGAGATGGGTTTGCATTAGGGCTAAGAAAATGGGCCAAACATGTGGACTTGAATTAAATGATTCTTTATCATCTTTATTATTATTTTCTTCAAAAAAAAGAAAAAAAATTATTTATTTTATTTCTTCTTTCTTTTTTTAACCCGGTCAAAATTAGGTATTCACAGTTGCCCCTCTTTACTTGTTTCTTACTAGATATTAGGAATAACTATAGTTTTTCACATTATCGTTGTAAGAAACGAGTAAAGACGTAAACTTAAATTTTGTCCGGCAAAGCAAACATGTTGATTGAAAACTAGTGAGCTAAAATGCGGATTTACGAGCTGTCGCAACGTCGCTAATCCTACCAAGGTGAAGCTCAGCATAAAGCCAGAGACGTCACCGTATTGTCAATAAGTTGTCACAGCTCCATTGACGTTTATTTTATAAAAAGAACATAAATGACATTGAGTGACCTTGTAATTCGAAATCATAAAAGACAATGGGCTTGACCCCGAAGACAATGGGCTTGGCCCGAACTTTGAAATGGCAGTGGACTAAAATACGGATTTACGAGCTGTCGCAGAGTCGTTAATCCCACCAGGGTGAAGCTCAGCGTGAAGCTAGAGACGTCACCGTATTGTCAATAAGCTGTCACAGCTCAATCGACGTTTATTGATCAAAAGAATTTTGCTTTGTTTTTCTTTGTTTTGTCTCTTTATATATATATATATATATATATATATATATATATATATATATATATATATATATATATATATATATATATAAATAATTCGGGGTGACCTCGTGACCTGAAATTGTCAAAAACGATGAGTTTGACCCGAAATTTAAAAGATGGTGGGCTTGGCCCAGAATTTAAAAGACGGTGGGCTTGGCCCGGAATTTAAAATGCAGTAGGCTTGGCCCGGAATTTAAAAGACAATGGGCTTGGCCCGGAATTTAAAATACAGTGGGCTTGGCCCAGAATTTAAAAGACAATGGGCTTCTGTGTCCCGAAATTTAAATGCAGTGGGCTTCTGTGTCTCGAATTTAAAAGACAATAGGCCTCTGTGTCCCGAAATTTAAAATGCAATGGACCTCTGTGTCCTAAAAATTTAAATGACAGTGGGCTTCTGTGTCCCGAAAAGAAATGCAGTGGGCCTCTGTGTCCCGAAACTTAAAATGCAGTGGGCTTTTGTGTCCCGAAAATTAGAATGCAATGGGCCTCTGTGTCCCGAAATTTAAATGACAGTGGGCTTCTGTGTCCCGAAATGTAAAATGCAATGGGCCTCTGTGTCCCGAAATGAAAAATGCAATGGGCCTCTGTGTCCCGAAATGAAATACAATGGGCCTCTGTATCCCAAAATGAAATGTAGTGAGCTTCTGTGTCTCGAAATTTAAATGACAGTGGGCTTCTGTGTCCCGAAAATAAATGCAGTGGGCCTCTGTGTCCCGAAACTTAAAATGCAGTGGGCTTCTATGTCCCGAAATTTAAATGACAGTGGGCTTATGTGTCCCGAAATGTAAAATGCAATGGGCCTCTGTGTCCCGAAATGAAATGCAATGGGCCTCTATGTCCCGAAATGAAATGCAGTGAGCCTCTGTGTCTCGAAATTTAAATGACAGTGAGCTTCTGTGTCCCGAAAAGAAATGCAGTGGGCCTCTGTGTCCCGAAATTTAAATGACAGTGGGCTTCTGTGTCCCGAAAAGAAATGCAGTGGGCCTCTGTGTCCCGAAACTTAAAATGCAGTGGGCTTCTGTGTCCCAAAAATGTAAAATGCAATGGACCTCTGTGTCCCAAAATGAAATGCAGTAGGCTTCTATGTCTCGAAATTTAAATGACAGTGAGCTTCTGTGTCCCGAAAAGAAATGCAGTGGGGCTCTGTATCCCAAAACTTAAAATGCAGTGGGCTTCTGTGTCCCGAAAATGAAATGCAATGGGCCTCTGTGTCCCGAAATGAAATGCAGTAGGCTTCTGTGTCCCGAAATTTAAATGACAATGGGTTTCTGTGTCTTGAAAAGAAATGCAGTGAGCCTCTGTGTCCCGAAACTTAAAATGCAGTGGGCTTCTATGTCCCAAAATTTAAATGCAGTGGGCTTCTGTGTCCCGAAAATTAAAATATAATGGGCCTCTGTGTCCCTAAATTTAAATGACAGTGGGCTTCTGTGTCCCGAAATGTAAAATGCAATGGGCCTCTGTGTCTCGAAATGAAATGCAGTGGGCTTCTGTGTCCCGAAAATGAAATGCAATGGGCCTTTGTGTCCCGAAATGAAATGCAGTGGGCCTCTGTGTCCCGAAATTTAAATGACAGTGGGCTTCTGTGTCCCGAAAAGAAATGCAGTGGGCATCTGTGTCCCGAAACTTAAAATGCAGTGGGCTTCTGTGTCTCGAAAATTAAAATGCAATGGGCTTGGCCCAAAAGATTTTTTTTTTTTTTTTCTTTTTTTTCTTCTCCTTCTTTTTTTTTTTTTTTTTTTTTTTGGAAAGATCATTAGGTCATGGACCTAATAATTTTTTTTTTGAAAGCTACCAAGCCAAGGACCTAAAATTTTTTTTTTACACTCACCAGGTCATGGACCTGAAATTTTTTTTAAAGCTTTTTTTGTTTTTTTTTATAGTGAAACTTGGCGTGAAAGCCAAAGACGTCACTTTCAAAGCTGTTGCAGCTTATTTTCTCGTGAAAAGATATTGTACTATTCATTCCTGCAACTTAAAATCTAAAGATCATGTCAATAGATTGAAAATATCATGTCAAAAACTTTCTCTTGCATTCTCGATGTTAATTGTTTCCTCGAAAAACTTTGATCCCTCAAACCCGGAACAGGCTTTCGCAAACTAAGGCTTATCAGCATGTCTTAAATTCCTTGGAATCTTCAAACATTGAGTACCTTCCCTTTCAAGTTTGCTCATTAGGAACACAATCCCCCTCTTCTTCCTAGCTCTCTTTAAAATCTCCACTTCTATTTCTTCCTTTCTTTTTTCTTTCGGATACCCTTTGTTTCTGGGTCATCCCTTGAGATAACATTTCCCCTTCAATTGGAACTTACAAGTTCTTTTCAGTCTGAATTGCTCATCAGGGAGTTACCATTAGATGATCAAATCATAATGTTGTACTCATGTTCACCTTACCTGAAGCATTACGTAATAGACAGACATGAATTCAAAAGGTATAACAAAAAAAGAACAACTTCTAGATCGACCTTAGGAGTTTGACTACAGAAAGGGTATTTACAAAGGAAGAGTATATGGAAAACGACACAAAAAATGTTGTGGGATTCAAAGAGGTGTTGCCCCAGTATGGATTGGTTCGACCTTTATGAAAGTCATCTTTAGTTGCCTACTGGGCATTATGGCCAATGATTTCATCTTGCAGAGCATGCACATCAAGCCAAATTGAACCAAAGAGAAATTTGCCTCAGTGTAGGTCAAATTGAACCGAAGAGAAAATTTGCCCTAGTCTAGGTCAAATTGAACTGAAGAGAAATTTGCCCTAGTTTAGGACTGAATTGAATAGGGCAGACACCCCAATGGCCATAAGATTTGCTTTAGTGTAGGTCAAATTGAACCAAGGAAAAAAAAATTGCCCCAGTTTGGAATCTAATTGAACAGGGCGGAAACTTGTCCTATTATAAGACCAAGATGAACCAAAAAATTGTCCCAGAGTAGTCTACACCAAGTTAGAGAAAAATGCTCTAGTGTAGAGCCAACTCGAACAGGGTAGAAGCTTGCCCCTGAGTAAGTCCCATTTTTTCTGTTTATTCTCTTTTTTTTTTATAAAAGAAGCAATGAATTAGATACTTGGATGAATATAACATTTTATCTCAAAATTAAAACTTATGAAAACAAAAACAATCATTCATTGATCAGAATGGACTTTTTAAGGGTTGTAACGTGGCCAAGGTTAGTGGTTATAAAATGAAAGATATAAGGCTCAAATAAGTGTTTAAGGGTTAAGTGGGACCAAGGATCCTTGTTCAAAATTGAACATTGTCAATTGTTTTTGCATTTTCAAACACATTTTTTCTTATTATTCTCAATTCTTTCCCTTTCTTTTCACTTTAATCATTCACCTTTGTCATGAATCATTTCATTTCACTTTCTTTCTTCTTTCTTTCCTTTCTCGCTTTTCATTTTTTTTTGTTTTTCATCATTTTTCACTTCCTGCCCCTTTCACCTTTTCTTCCCTTTTTTATTATGCTTAAAAGAAATACCGTGATAATCAACATTTGTTTTGTGTTATCCCCTAGTGTAGGGGTGGTCCTTGTCTAGGATTTGTCGAAAAAAACTTTCAGGCTCAAAAAGGGATAACGAGGGATAATGAAGTTATGAATTTTGTGAAAGAGAGAGAAAGATGGCCAATCTTCATTTCAAATCTTGATTGCTCATTTTCAGAAATTTTAATTTAGAGACAAAAATATTGTGCACAACAAGTAAATACTCATTTGCTCCATTTTATTTTTCCAATTGATTGATTCTTTTTTTTCTTTTTTTTTCTTTTTTTTTTTGCCTTAGAAAAGGGCACCTGTACACGTGGGCTTCATGACCACCAAATTTTTTTTTTCTGGAATAAGAATCCAATGGGATCCGAACCAAAAGAAGTCAAGTAAAGGAAATGAAAGAGTGACAAGAAAGAAATGATAAGAACATGAGTGCCAAGAATGTTGAGATCCATACAAATCTATTACATTAATGTTTCAAGAGAGTTTACATAAGTTCAAGCATCACAAAAGTCTAAGATGGCAATCAAATCAAATTAAACGCCTCAAATCTCCAATTATTCAGGAGTTTCGAGTTGCTGGAGGGCGCTTGGTATAGACAGGATGAGTTAGGACATATGAACGCGGCGATGGAACTTGGTATGAGGTCTGGTAAGCATTGACTTCTGGCTCTTCTTCCATTGTCGGTTCCACCATCTTAGGAAAGATACTTTCTGTATCTTCAGCAGGTAACTTACCTGTTCTTTCAAGGTTCTCAATCCTTTCTCCTGCCAAAATTAAGTCAGAAAAATTCTCATAGGCAACCCCTGCCATCAACCCAATAAAATGGGTTCCTAAGGTCCCCATGAAGTACGAGCTCATCTCTGACGAAGTCAATGATAGTTGAACTTGGGCTGCCGACATTCTCCATCTTTGAGCATATTGCTTGAAAATCTCATCACTCTTCTTTTGCATTGCTCTTAGCTGTTCTCGGGTAGGTGCAGTGTCGATGTTGAATCGATATTGCCCTAACAATAGATTTGTCAAATCATCCTAGCAAGAAATCCTTGAATAGTCAAGTTGCATATACCATTCCAAAGCTGGCCTTGTCAGGCTTTCATGAAAGAAATTGATTAGAAATTTCTGATCACGTGACCAAATGGCCATTTTGGTGATGTAAGTCTTCAGATGAAACTTTGGATTGGTGCTTCTATCGTACTTTGAGAAGTCTGGAATTTCAAAGTCCTTAGGGATATTGACTTCGGCCTCCGGGCACAGTTCATTGATTCCCACTGAATCATGCAAGTTAGGGCCTTGAATAGCTTTAATTTGTGCTTGCATCTTCCCGATCAATTCATCTCTTGATTTTTCTCTTTCTGAGTTACTATTCAGGAATATATTCACTGACTGTTCCTGAGCAGCTTTGCATTGTTATTCTCTCATTCAGGACTTCTGTTCATGGAACCATCCCCTTGATTTGCATTTGCTCCAGCACCGACAGGAGTTCCATTTGTTGTTCTAAGGGTCTCGATTAACTGTCTCAGTAAATTCTCGACCATTGATTGTCCTTCTGCCATTGCATCAATTATTTTCCTCATTTCATCCATCTCTCGACCCAAATTTCTCTTTGAGTTTGACATCTGTTGCAGCCTAGTTTGCGACCTTATCTCGTAGGACCGGGTTTGTGCGATCTGCGTTTTCCGAGGACGAGCAACGGTTCAAGTTTTATTTTATTTTATTTAAAAAAAGTAGAAAACATTAAAATGAGATTTTTCTTTTTTTTATTTTTATTTTTATTTTTAAAAGAAAACATGGATTTATACAAGAATGCATGAAAAAAAAAACAGAAATGAAAGATGTGAGGAGAAGATAAAGAATAACTATGCTCCTTTTGTGTCCTAATGAGGTTGCCCTAAATTTGGGGAGTTCTACCATAAGGATCTATGAGTCTTTCTAATTCGTGTTAACTCTCATTGGGCGACTCTACTAATCTAAAAGTCTCTAGAGCTAAATCCCGTTTCATAATGTTAACCACAAATAGTAGGTAAACCACCAAGTGCAGGACATTCATGAAAAAGACACACTCTAGATGAGATTTTTGCGATAACCAAACAGGATGTACATCCAAAATGGCTACTACTACGCAACCTCTACCTAACTTAGGTTTCACTCAGACCCGAGTATAGGGCCCCACTCGAATATGTGTGAGAAACGTGCAACTGCAGTGTGTGTAAGGAGCATACAAATCTTTATATTCTAATAAAACAAACGCAAAACAAATTCTCAAGAATCCTCTATCATAAAGTTTTCATAATAACATAAAATCGCAGTTAAAATAATTAATAAACAAATTAAACAAAGAAAGAAAAACAAAATAAAACAAAAAGGGTAAAACACACATATAAATGTCACAAAAAAATGCACAACCAATTTACAAAGGCTTGACTCTCAAAAATTCCCAGCGGAGTCGCTAACTGTCGCGACCGGGATCGCGGCGGGATAACGACTTAAATTAACAAAAATTTAAGGGAGTCGCCACCAATTTTATTTTTTATTGGACAAAATTGGAAAACCTAAAAAAGTGGTCTGCATTAAAAAAAACTCAGGTTCGGGAGTCTGATTATGCACAGGGAAGGGTGGAGACATAACCCCACAGCACCCCTAATACATCCGCCTTAAGACGGTTACCTTAAATCAGTTGTGCAAATTTTTATAACTTTTAAAAATATTTATTTTACCCATTTATTAAAAGATAAACAAACAAACAAATAAATTATGAGAATTTAATTTTGGCTTGACAGAATTGAAATTCTGCCCCTACGTATCCTCAGATGCAATGAGGAATTCAAAGTCACGTCGTTCTTTAGAAAACAATTGTGGGTTGGTTATTTTTAACTTTGAAAATATTTTTGTTTTAAAAAATCATTTGATTTTTTTTTATTTTAGAAAAAAAAGAATCATCAAGCTATCGCAACTCAGATGATTCTTTTAAAACTGTAAGATTAACAAGCTGTCACAGCTCAGCTAATCTCATTTTATTCTTCTCGACAAAGTTCAATTATTTTATTTTATTTTATTAAAAAAAACGAATTATCAAGATGTCGCAACTCAGATGATTCTAAAAGTTACAGGATTAACAAATTATTATAGTTCAATTAATCCCATTTTATTTTTCTTAAGGTTCAATTATTTTAGGTTCAATTATTTTATTTTATTTTTATTTTATTTTATTTTATTTTATTTATATTTTCTCATTTTTAATTTTTATTTTATTTTATTTTTACTTTTCTAAAAAACACCGACAAAACCAAAAAAAAAAATTGTTTCAAAGAGAAACTTAGCCCACTAAACCATTAATCTAAGCCCATTCTCCCAATACTAACTTAAGAAAAAACATGAATAAAGAAACTACATAGAAGACCTTGGTTTCGCAAATATGCGTAAAAGCATAAAATAAAAAAGAACAAAGAAGCATCCCAAAATAATAATAAATAAAAAAACAATTAAAGGAATAAAATAAATAAAAAGGAAACATAATTTAAATAAGAAAACTAAGAAGCATATAAACCAAGCAGGGAGAACACGGAGCACAGCAGGGACCTCGGGGTGGCACGGTGCACGGCGTTTTGCGGCTGGCAGCGGTGCGCGGTTTAAGCGACAGAGCTCGACGGTGACGCGGTGGCATGTCAAGGCTGGGGACCTAGTTTTTGGTTGGAGTAACAGCGGTGGTGGTCCGTGAAGAGGACGAGTTCGTGGATGGTGGGTCTTCCTCTGGTGGCTATGTCTCGTTTGGTTTTGGATGAAGGGAAGTGGAGCCTCGGTTTTGGCTGCCGGGAACGGTGATGCACGGGGGGTGTGGTGACGCGCGAGGGGGCGACAGTTTGTTGGTGAACGGCGGTGTGGCTTCCCGACGACTTGGTGAGGTGCGGTTGTGAGGACAGATCTTGGTCAGGCAGTCGATGTGTTTGGTGTGGGTGAAGCTCGGAGCTGATGGTGGTTGCCGCGGCAGTGGGTGAGGAAGGTGCGGTGGTCTCGCGGTTGCTGCGTTTCAAGCAGAGGATGAAGGCGGTGGGACTGGTTGCGTGGAGGACGGCTGGGTTGTGGATCTGCAGGGGGCGGTGATGGTGCGGTGGACAAGTGGTTGGCTGGTACACGGTTTGGGTCGTGCGCAGATGACGAGACAGTGGCTGTGCATGGTGGTTGGTTGTGGGTGCTTCGTGGTTGAAGGTGAGGGGTGTTTCACGACTGGGTGAGGTGTGGTTTCTGAGATTTAGTTCAAAGTGGATTTTCTGGTGGGTCTCGAGAGGAGCAGAGGTGGTTCGTGGTGGCTTGTGGTGGCTACAATGGAAAATGGAGATGCAGAGGGTTGAGGATGATTGATGGGAATGAAGGGTGAAGAGGAAAAACCTTTATCCCCCCTGCTGCAAAATGCAGTTTTTATATGTAAAGAACAAAAAAAGAAAGAACCTACAGAGTTAATGGTCCTGTGTAGTGCGGTTAGAGAAAAAATAAATGAAAGTGTAGTGTTTGTGCTGGTGAGGACGTGAGAGAGAAAAAAAAAAGTGAGTGTTGTGTAGTGCATCAGTGCAGTGAAGGACGTGAAGGTAGGTGTGTGTATTGTGTGTCTGCCATTGCAGGTGAGGGATGAGTGGGAGCAAAGTAGTGTTGTCCCCTTGGTGGTATGTGCTGCAGCAGTGGTTGTAGTACAATGGTGCATGAAGTGTATGGCTAAAATAAGAAAAGGAACATAAAGTAAGAAAAATAAAAATGGTTTCCAACCCAAAATAGAAAAGCAACCAAACAGCAATTAGAATTTCTACGTACCCTCCCTTTTTCTTTTGTTTGCTCTTTGTTCATTTTTGTTTTTTTTTATTAGGATGAGATGAGTTTGCATTTGGGCTAAGAAAATGGGCTAAACATGTGGACTTGAATTAACTGATTCTTTATTATCTTTATTATTATTTTCTTCAAAAAAAAAGAAAAAAAATTATCTATTTTATTTCTTCTTTCTTTTTTTAACTCGATCAAAATTGGGTATTCACAGCTACTATTGGTGGTAGACGTGAGGATGCGGAGGCGCGACTATTCGGTGGCAGGGTGGATGTGAACGACGATTATGGGGGCTGGTTTTTGTGTTGATTTCGTTAGGCTTGGCAGTAGCTCCAATGACGATTTGTTGATGAGGTGGTTGGTTTCGTTTCGGGAAGGGGTGATGTGGTGGCGAGGTTCGAGAAGACGATGACAGGAATGGATGGCTCGCAGTGGTGGAGTTGGTGGCTGACGAGTTGTAAGGTGGTGCAGTTTATGGCTGGAGATGGTGAAAGTTAGAGGCAGATGAAGGGATGTGAAGTGGTGAAGGGAAGTGGTGAAAAATGGTTATGTGCATAGGGTGAAGATGATGGTGAGAATGGGTAGGTGTAAAATTGGCAATTTTTGGGATATGAGTTAAGAATTGAGAATAAGTTGGGTTAATGATTTTTTAATTCTATGGAATTGTGATATGAAATTATGATTCTAATTCAAAAAAGACTTCCACACATAAAAATTAGAATTAATAGGCTTAATTCTAATTTCAAATGTCAATTTCATACTCAATTACAGACGTCAAACGGGGTGTTGAATTACACAAATGACATGTATACTTGGATACGTTAATATTACAGTGCGAAATAAACACGCGCAAATTACACATTGACACGGTAACTCACGTGTCAAATGAACAATCTAAGTGGTGATCGTGATCCATATATAGAGAATATTCAAAGTCATTGCATTATAATAATAATAATATTACTAGTATATCAATCTGTGAGTTTTAAGGATATTTTTATCTTTTTAATTTTTTATTATTTTTATATAGTTATACATAATATATTACAATTAGATAATATGTAAAAAAATAGACAACAAATGCAGTTAACAAGAAAAGATGTGAGATAATAATAGTAATAATAATAGTATGGGTATTTTTTATCTTTTTTATCTTTTATTATTTTTTATATAATTATATATAACTTGTCACAATTAGATGATACGTAAAAAATAGACATTAGATGCTGTTAGCGAGAAAAGAGGTGAAATAATAACAACAATAATAACAACTTTGATGAAAATAATTTTAATTTAATTGAAATTAAATAACGACATATGTCAATTAAAAGTAGTTCAATTAGTTAAAGATAATAGATTTACACACACTTTTGTTATACTATTTTATATATAACTTTTTTAGATAATAAAATACGAAAAATGTTTATTTTTATAAACAATCTCTTTTTTCTATTTTCTTAAATAAAAAAATATAAAAGTAATGTATAAGATATAATATGCAAATAATATATTTCTTACTATATTGGTACTTTATTGAACAATTTACATATATAAAGATATTCATTAAAGATGGATGTATTGTTAACATTTCCTACACGATCTTATACATATCAAATATTAGATAGAGTACTTAAAATTTTTTTCATCCTGACATACTAATCATTTTTTAAGTAAAATAACAATAACATTCACACATGTAAATGTAAATTCATTTTTTTTTTGAGTAAACGGTGTAGGAACATTATTGAAACATAACACATTCATCATGATTTATTTGTTCTAATATATTCCACGTTACATGTATGTTATTAACAACCATTTAACCAAAGTGCAACTACGCCAAGTTGTGTGTCACATTACAGCACTTGCACCCATGTACCAGAACTTGGTATACCAGCATGCACCACAAATAACATATAGTACCCCGGCGGTGCAATCTGTGCCGTCGATGGCCCCACCACGGTAGCATAATAAGTCTCCTCGTTCACATGCGTAACCGCAATTAACTTCAACACCACCATTCTCTGATTCATACCAAAAGAGTGCGTTGTAAATGATGGTGCAAGGAGCCTAACCGATACTTCACTTGCCGAAGCATACCTGGTTACCGTGAACGTAATATAAGAGAATACCCTGTACCCTAAGATATCACTTGTGACATACGTAATCGTTGGCCGCACTGGATCAAGCACCGGTGACAAATATGAAGGGGAAAAGGCCTCTAAGCTAAGATCTGTAGGGTACTCAACCCCAGTGAAATTGTAGTAGATATGTGGGTTGCTACCACCAACTAAGACTCTCCCATCCCTTAACAATACAGCTGAGGAGTGGTAAAGCCTAGGTCTTGATGCAGCTGACATCACACCAAACTGCCACCGTGAGTCCGTCTCAAATGGTCGAAATATGATCGGTGTCAACACCGGTTCACGACTGTGTTCCCACCCGGCTGTGCCTAACCCTGCGCCATTAATGATAATGACCTCGCCATTGGGGAGAAGTAACATGTCACCCATTACTCTTGGCATTGGCATGTTCTCCATCACCCAATTAGGGTTTGGGTCTGTTACTTTAAGCCGTCCACAAGTGCTAAGAGCTTGCATGAAGTTTCCTTGTACCGCACCATCAAATGAACCATGTGGTGCTCCTCCACAGACCACGACTTCAGCTTCAATGTAGCCTTTGTTTTCGTCTAGTGGGAGAAGAAGTGATGAGCCAGAGCTTGGATAATTTCGAGGATCGCCACCTGGGATAGGAGGGAACTCTTTGATGACACGGTTTTGGTTATAGTCAAATAACACGGAACGGGTATTGGCGAAAACGAAGAGGTTTCCATCTGGTAAAAGGTGCAAAAAAGGGTACAAGTTATTTTCATTTGGGTCAGAAGTATCTTGGAGAAAGCTAAGATGTATGGGTGAGGGTGGATTATTAATGGGGCTTCTAGGATAGAATTCGTAGCTGAATTGTCTTCTCCCTCCAACAATAATGACACGACCATCTGGTAGTATTTGATTAGTTGCATACCATCTTCGTTGGGATAAGTAACCTGGGAATTCAACCCAATCACAGTTTTCATCGAAGCATGGGGTGAACATGCGAAGGTTACGTTCACCGTCGTTGAAACCACCTGTCTGGACCAGGGTACCGTTAGGGAGAACAGAGCCTGAAGAACACCAAGTGTCTGTTTGTACCATTAAGGGTCGGAACGTATTTGAGGGTATGTCATATAACAGAGAGTGAGCAGTACAATCAGTTGTAAGAGCTTTATCATAAGGGTCCATCCGGCAACGGTCATTGGAAAGAGGGAGGTTTGAGGGGCCAAAATCAGTGCGGTCAAACATGATGACTTTGTCATTATGTAGAAGTTGCATGTGCATAGCTGATATGCCAATGCTTTCTTGCAAGAGTTGCCATTGTCCTTGATAGCCAAAGGGAGTCTGAGATACCGCTGGGACTTGAAAATAAGGAGATGAAGCTAGAATAAGGAGAATAAAGATCATGACAGCGATCATTCTCCGGGTAAGCAGAGAGAAGGAGAAGCGTTGGAAGAGTGTAGTTGAAATTACTAGTAAGAGAGTTGGTGGGCTTGGGGTTGAGGGATAGAATGATATGGAATTTATATTTGCACAGAATAAATTCATTGATATACGATGATAATTTCGAACGAGAAAAAGGAGGGTATCTTTGAAAGGAATGATGTATTTGGCAGCTAAAGGGGCACATCTTAAGGAAAGCAGTTTAAGGCCAAGAAATATGAGTATGAACTTGCACATCTCCGGGTGATTTTCAATCATGTTACCTACATGTTCAGAAAATACAGGGCACCGGACTCATGGTAAACTCTTCGACGTGTGAAGTGTAAAACTGCAGCGAATTCAATTATCGGCGTCTAGACTTGTTAATTGGAATATTTTAATGAACCATCACCCATAGAATGATGAAATTCACAAGATCCTTTTATTTTTAGCAACCCGTCGCTGGCACAGACCCACAAATAAGAGTTTTTTTTAATAAAAAAATAAGATTTTTTACTTTCAACAATTGACTTCGCGAAAGGTGACTGAACGATCTTATGAAAATGGTTCACATAAACTCGTACACCTGTAATCAATTTTAAAAAAATAGTAAACTCGAACACCAGTCCTATGCAGGCGTCGGGGGGAATCACTCACACTCAGCTGCAAGATTAGGCACAACTTTCAATAGTACAACACATAATGTTTAAAGACAGACAAACAAACAAAAAAACAGATGTAGGGTTCCAAAAATATGTACTTATCCGTTTTTCTAAAGACCACAGAAGATGGATTCCTTTAAATAAGTAAACAAAAAAACAAGATACATAGTTACACACATAAAAGAAAATTTGCAATACCTCAAAAAGCACGAGATGACAGAGGAAGACTACACATCCTCATAGGAAAATTTAAATGATTTTTCATCTAATTTTTACTACCCTTATTTCTTCTGTTTGAAACTACAACCCATCCATCATCTGCTTCACCTGCAACAGTCGGCAGAGGCCCATTAACCGGCCTGTTCACTGAATTCACGTTTGATTCAGATTTCAGAATGTCCACATTCATGTTTGAAGAATTATCATCCCCAACAACGTTTTCATCATCACCATTTTCCTCTTCACCGTCTTCATCATCATTCACAATCTAGCACAGCATACATGTCTAACATTATTACTCCTTCCAAATTCAATTCAAGTGAAATGGATGATCATCCAATTGTTACTTAGCACATATGTGAACAAGGAGAAATGTGTATACATCAGCCAACATACTCAGTAAACATATATAACAAATTGACAATTACCATAATCTAAGTCCTATGTTAGGAGAATAACAGAAAAGTTGTTCACATTTTTTTGTTAAGGAGTTCTAAGACTGAGTGGGATGCTGTTAGGAAACCTGAGATAACCCAAGTGCATCACAGGAAAAGAAAGGAAGAATGTAGGGGATCACAATCCCACCAAAGCCATGCTGACTGCGTGAGAGGGGATGTAGGGGATTACAATCCCCTGTGAGTCATGCATGCTGATTACGTGATAAGGGATGTAGTGGAATAACCACTTGCTGACGTGGCTAGAGGTGTGGGAAATGCCAAAAGGGGAATCAGTTAGGGGAAGGAAGGATAAATAGGAGGGAGAAAGAAGAGAGGGGCACGAAAATAGTGAGTGAGGAGGGAATTGGGTGGGAGAGACCAGGCCTCTCGAATTGCCTGGGTTATCAGTTTCTTTCTTATTTTTTTGTTGAGAGAATATCCTGTAAATTCCATTTTCAGTCCCCACTGGTCTGATATCATACTGATATCAGCTCAGGAGAGGAGATTTATAGTGCATATTCAGTATTTGGTGTGTTTTCTGAATCAGTACCTATCAGATGCAGTCCCGAAATCAAGAAGTCCCCCAAAGTTGATTCTTAATCACACATCTTTAACGTGGTGCAGGAACAGTTCATAGTATTTCCTAAATTTATCAAGTAAAAAAGCTCTTAATTTTTGCCTTTTTTCAAATATAGAGAAATATAATAATTCTGGACGTATTCATGAATATATTCCAACCTTCATGGATGATATGCCATGGAACAAGGAATAAAACAGAAATACTTGAAGTGGCCAAATAAATACAAAATTTAAAAGTGGTGTTTCTTTAAGTGACTATAATAAGGCTTCAAGATTTTCAATTGACAGGTAGGGAAAAGTTTTGAAAGACAAGAAGATAGCCACTATCACAAAAACAACAAAGCCATTCCAATATCTATCACCCCCCCCCCCAAAAAAAAAAGCAAGAAACAAAACAAAACCCTTAAAAGCACCATTTCTAGAACACTAAAGGATGTCAATAAGACTAATCTATCACAAAAAATGTGTAAAGGTCATACTCTCTTTCAATCCAACCCCATACAACAAGAATACTATAAATGTCACAATACTCCATATAGTCTTGTTGCACAGTTTATAGAATAGGACATACCAAAATCATGCATCACATCAAACAATAAGTAAATGTTCCTCCCTCCTAAAATACCCCATCATGTAAAAACTAGAAGACCTAAATCATATATAACCCTGTAAATTGACATTATGAATCTAATTATGAGACAGTCAAGTTCCATTCCGAACATATCATGCTGTAATTTACCTGTGCAACATGAGGATGAGCAGCTTGCTTAAGATTGGTTTCCCTGAGAGTCTCAATAGACCTAAAATTACCTTCTAAGCATTCTTCGTGCATAACCATTAGATTTACAGCTACCTACATAATCATGAACATCAATATGGAAAATAAGAACAACAAGTGAACATTGCAAATACATACATATATCAGAAAAAAGTAACTAGCAGTGGCATATATGAAGCTCAAATTCTATTTGACTAAAGTCCCATGAAAATTGATATGATCTACACCCATCTGGGATATAATTCAAGTTTAATCTACATTGCATGGATATGGATACCTCATAACTGTATTTAAACATGTTTCTTTTTTAATAAATGTATCCAAAACAGTACAATTCAGGGATACATAAATTCTTTTAAAATAATCTAAAATACAGGTATGGCAGGCAGGTCTTTAAAATAAAATAGCAGTATATGATATGCATATGAAAACTACAAAACAATGATATCTTTGTTCCAAAAACTAAAAACAGAGAGCACCATGAATTATGTTTAAGATGGGAAAAAAAATAAGTGTAATGTCAACACAAGTATATTTTCCCCTCTACCTAATCGAAATATGGTAAAGAATGATTGCTACCTTTTATCCATGCCTATGCTTATTAGAAAAGATATTAGCAAAGTTCAACCACAAATAATTACAGATGTAATAATTTGAGCCCAACAAATGCAAAAAATAAATAAATAAATACCTCTTCAATGCTGCCATCCTCAACCTCCACATTGAAAGAAAGCATACCTTCATCGAGTATGTTTTCCAAGTCATCGATATAGAGTGGCTCTAGGTAGCAACAATAAAAAAAAATCAGGAGTTATATCAGAAGCATTATTTCATTTAGAGAGGAAAGCAATATACACACAAGAACAGATTGCTACATATGTGAAAGGTGCAATCAAGCACTAGAAAGGATCTGAGAAAATTAAGAAATATAATACAACAATGAACAATGAAACCAATTCACTTTTTTGGTTTTTGCACATGATCCACATGCACATTGCAAACATTTCCATGAAAGTTTCTTTAAAAACTCAGGTGTGATCCCCTGCATTTTCTAAATTATGTTTTCGAAATTCGGCAGAAAATAAAACAGAAATTAGGCAAGTAGCAAAATACAAAGCATTCACCATAGTAAACGCTAACGCTGTTTTAAGGAAAATTTGAGAAGCTTAAATTGATGTTAATGGTTGCGGTGTAACAAAAAGGAGAGGAATAGGTTGAGATATGTATACCTTTGGATTGAGTGAACCAGGAAAGTAGGTCGGCAGCGAGTTGGTCAGCTTTAAGGCGGGACTCACAGCCACCCCATTCGTTCTCGACGGCCGTACGAAGAGCCGACCACCGATACAGAACCAAACCAATTCCTTCACTGAATATTGGTATTGATTCTCCTTGTAGCCGTCTCATACCCTCCATCCCTCTCTTTCTCTCTCTCTGCACTTCAGTTCAGTTCATGGAAAACAATAAACCCTTCTTCGAAACTATCTGCTTCTGCGTCCCCGTTAAACCTGTCAAAAAGGCATAACTCATGTGGGTTAGGCCAAAAAGCCCACAACACAAAAAAGCTCACAGGGTCAGCTGAGTTAAGGGTAGTCCATGGGCTGATCTACAATTAAAAAAAATTAGCCCATTTATTTAATGAGTTAGCCCTAACTCACCCATGGGCTGACCCGAGCCTATCTATGAACTAACTCATTAAATGAATATCTTCCACAACTAAGTCTATTATCTAGAACAAACATATTTAACAAATCTCAAATTTTTCACTCAACTTAGTAAAAAGACATCTTAAATCAACACCAATCTCGGCATTTGTCATCAATAAATAAAAGAAAAAAACATAGATTAACACAGCATTAGAAGAAAGCAACGTCATTTTTTCGCATTCAATATATTAAAAGAAGCTTTACAACTATCGATTTATTTTGTTGGCCATGTCCTCTGGTTTTTGGGGTCAAGGTTTCTCATTCTCCACATTGCTAAGTTATTAATATATAATAAACTAAAATTTCACACAATAAAATATGATAACATGATATAAAAGTAAATTAATATATAACATGTGCGTTTTTTATTGCAAGACAATTGCTTTTTTTTTCAAAAATAAAAAATCTAATGGTAAGTTTAGAAATAAGAATGAAATAACATTTAAATATTACTTTATGTTAAATTAAAGTAATTTAAATAGATTAATATAATTGTTAAATTATATGTGTATATCAAAAGATAATCTAATCAAAATTCAACCGAAAACAATTATAAAAAAATTAATCATAATATTTATTATAAAAAGAATCGAAATGTAAGAAATAATCTCGTTTAATAATTATAAATATTATAATATTTGTCATAATTATATACATATTAGACACAGATAAATAATATATACTTTTACACAAAAACTTAGCAACTTTTAAAATAAAATCCATGACTGGACGAGGGACAATAGTAAACTAGATCAAAACCTTATCACAAGATACAAATAAATAAATAAATATTCATAGAGTTAAAAAGGAAAAAGAAATACTAAGTCCAACTAACCTGAAGCCACCACAAATGAATCATAGCTATCGGTCAGCTTCATTTGGACAGCAGTTAGCCAGATATAAGGACTCATTAGAATAATCCAACGTTCCCAATTCATTGAACAGAGATAGAAAGAAAAAGAAAAGAGAGCAGAGTTTTTATCCAATTAAAAATTTTTATATTTTCTTCATCTGAAACACAAATCTAAGGCATCTTGGTCCTCTCCTTTGTGTGCTGAAATAGAAAACAAAGACTTATAGTTATAGATCTCAGATACACACACAACACACGTCCACTTTTTCGTCTCCGTAGCTTTCTCATCCGTGTTTGACGCTGCACGTCATAACCGAGATGCTTGAGCTTGGTCGCAGACGCTTGAGCCGTCGGAGTTGCAGTCGCCGGAGTTATAGACGCTTGAGCTTGGTCACGCCGCTCAGGTAGAAGGAGAATGAAGAGCTGCTGAAGGTCGAGATTCGAATTCGAGAATGAAGAGCTGCTCGTGTTTAGGGGTTCTGAAACTAAATCAGAATACCCCCTTTTTTTGTGCGTTGAAACGACTGTGCTTTTGGAGAAAAATTGGCCGAGCTGTACCAGCTGTCGCCCAAGCTGCATCAAGTCACAGCCGTACCCAAATTAAAAATAAATAAATAAATTGGGTACATACCGGGTACATACCCACCGGGTACCGGTACTCCTCCCCATGCTTCAGAGCTGGTAAGTCAATATCCAACCTCAGAAGCACAAAGAGAAGGCAAAGATCCTTGGCCCTGGATTCTATGCCACATAAAACTCTCCTAACTTATAATGGCGGTAAGTTCTTTAATCTCAAGAAAGAAACTCCCAACGAATTAGCAAACTTTTAAGATTGATATATAAGTTCTTTAAACCTCCTATCACTATCACAAACATATAATTAGCACATATATGATGTATATAGTACATGAAATGCTTCCCAAAACTTCCATTTATTCCAAACAACAATGAAATCATAAGTAATCAAGCATGTATGATGTATACAATGTAACTTATCAAATTATTATATTATAACCACTAATTCAAGTAACTCTGCATCATTTTCTTCCTCATTCATCAATATATACAGTACCACCCACAGTCTTAATTACCGTTAGACCACCCAATTGTTTTCCTCTTTCCCTTTTTCATTCAAATCAAAGCATCCAGTTTGACACACATCAAGCAATTACCATTCGGGTTCCAGTCCACTACGTGCCCAAAGGACAAATAACTGAACTCGTCCAAGGGTCCGGGAGTATCTCCCGTTTCATCGTAACTACGTAGAATCAAAGCTAAGAAGGTCTAAGCAATGCAACACAACACAATACAATACAAATAGGCCCTCGAATCCTCGCAAATTTCAACACGCTGATACCCTTTGTAATTAACTTGCTACATTCCATTTCTCAGAGGAAAACAAAACACAAATTCGAAAACATATATTAAAAGAACTGTGTTTATCGAAAAAACAAACAGAGTAAGAAGAGTGGCACGGATCGGAGTGGAAGCGGAAGAAGTACCTGATATGCTGCTTACTCCAGTAGGAATCTGGCGGCAGATGGACCCGGTGAACGACGTCTTTGGTTGGAACGAAGAAAAGTGTACATATTGAAGGTGGATTGGGTTTTCGATTTGGGATTAGGGTTTTTTGATTTAAGATTAAAAATTTTTGATGCAGTGAAATGTGGGTTTGGGGGTTTTGTGGGTCAGCCCCTCTTGACCCACTAAATTAGGGGTTTAATGGGTTAGGGTTAAAAAATGACTCATCACATGGTGGGCTTAAAAAAAGGGTTAAAGATGAGGGTTTAATGGGTTGTAGTGTAGGCTATAGCAGATATTGACAGCTCCAGTCAGTGTTTTTTAGTAACGTTCGGGTCTGTGCTCCGCCTCCCAGTTTAGTCCTTCGATCAAAGGCCTATTAAGTGAGGTCAACGTCTCAACCCAATGGTTCAACTTTCACGTCAATACTAATGCATGTGTAATTTTAATATCTGGGGTGTCTAGTTGATTATAGATAGATATGCATCAGATTCTTTTTTTTTTTTTTTAATTTCTAATTTATAACAATAATTTTGTAAATTTAACGCCAAAATATGTCTCTTTCTCTGCTGGTGCGCTTTTGGGCATTGTGTATATTTTTTCCCTTTTTTTGGTTTATTGTATTGTAGATATTATTATTATATAGAAAACATTGAGGAGAAGTATATTGTGATATCCTTAAGTTGTGTTTGAATTGATTAAAATTCAAATTGATTTAATTTATAAACGGACTTTCATGTTTAGAATCCATTATTAAAAAATAGTATTTGAATTAATTTGTAAATTAATTTTTACAATTAGAACACCTTACGAATGGAATTCATTTTATTTTAGTATTTTTTTCTTTATTATCCTTAATTAAAATAGATATAATGGATAAATAAATAAAGATAAAATTGTCAATTCAAATAATTAAAAAAATTAAATCAAATTTCTTCAAATCCAACTAAATTTGAATGAATTTTCTAATATATACAACTTAAATTAAAATAATTTCAAAATCAAATCAATTTTTATTTTAAAACTTTTTAAATAAAAAAATTTATTTATAAATCAAATCAATTTAATTATTATCCAACAATGATTAGTCGCAATGAATATGAATTACAACTTCAATAAACCTTACCTATAATGGCAGAATTTGAGTCTGATACATGAGCTTATGGTCATTTCACCAAAAAATATAAAAGAAAAAGACGAGCTAATATTATATGCCTTTTAGCGGTAATAAAAATTATTGCAAAAATTTTTACCAACAATTAATTATTTGATGCTATATCTATTATCGACAAAACTTTTCCTAGCCATTATATGGAGTGCTAGTAAAAACCATTTTATGGCCGATAAAAGTAATGCATTTTAACAATAATTATTTATCGGCCATTGTAATGGCCACTAAAACAACCTTACGTTTTGGCGTTTCCATGTCTTTAACAACTTTTATTATTACCAATAAAGACCAATTTTATTACTGATAAAAAATATACTTTTTATCGACAATTGTAATAACCTCTAAAATAATTCTGAATTTACCTTTATTCAATGTCTTTAACAACCTTTATTATTACTGGTACAAACTAATTTTATTGTCAATAAAAAATATACTTTTTACCAATAATTGTGATGGCAGCTAAAACAACTCCAAATTTGCCTTTTTTTCATGTCTTTAATGACTTTTATTATTGTTAATAAAAATTCATTTTATTGCCGATAAAAAATATGCCTTTTACTGACAATTGCTATAACTACTAAAAATGTTATGCCTATTTACTATTCAAAATGAGATTTCAACGTCATTAAGAAAAATTTTAGTAATAATAATATTTGCCCGTAAAAAACTTGAATCATAACATACAAGTATTCCTAAATACAGTATACTAGAATTTATTCTAAAAAGCAAAATACATTTTAATAAATCCACAATAAAAAAAACATCCATAACTTTACAATGTCAACAACAAAACATAAAAAATACATCATCTAATAACTAGTATCATTTTGAGTCTAATAACTAGTGTTATCAAATAATCATAATACAAGATAGTAAGTAGTCTATAAACAAATCTTTAACTCTTCATCATAATAAAGTCTTTCACATACAAAATTTCTCAAAATCATAGTAGATAACCTACAATGATAAAATAAAAATAATGTGTCATTCAAATGTAATTCATCAACCTTAGTTAGAAAATATAAAACATCTTTGCATTATTGCATACATATATCAACATCTTTTTTCTACTCCCAATATCTTCAATGCTGTTTGCCAAAAAAAAAAAAAAGACCACAAAAACTACTTTGAAGTATAATGCAGAAAACAGCAACAGTTGACACTGAATATATACATACATAATATTTTGGGTATTGAATATTCATCCAACCCACCCAAAAAATAAGAGTAATAATTGAAGAAAGAAGCAGTAGCATTGCAGAAGCTGCGTTAAGCATACATAAAAATACATGATTTATGATGTGTTTGGAAGTTGGAAGTTAACTATTAGGTGAGACAAGAAAAATTACTAGAGCTTTTACAGTACCTCACAGATGGATCAAAAGTGTATATAAATCCAAAGCAAATATGTACTAATACACACTGCAATCTTTTCAGAAATACTTTGATTCCATATATATAAGGATACATAACTATATTAAGAAAATGATATGGAAATCCCAGAGAAAGTGATGCACCAAGCAAACAACTAGTGTGTGACCCAGAAGGCAAATATCATTAATAGTTTTTGTGAGGTTACTTTGTTTAGTCACTTTCTGTGTCTTCAGTGAACTTTGAGATATAAACTAATATGAACTTTTTTCAATTGAAACTTATTATTGGCTGGCAGTGGTCCTCTGCCGAAGTGTGGTCTCCTCAAGTATCCCACTCTCCATTAAGTATACAGGAATCGAGAAAGGTGGTAGCCAACTTTTTCATTTTCCTTATATATTACTAGACTTGATATTACTTACAGTGTAAGTGTAATAAGTCAGTTTATGCATTCTCCTACTAAGAGACATTTAGAAGCTGTAAACCAGATCCTGCGCTAACTAAAAAGGACTCCTGGCAAGGGACTACTGTTCAAAAAAAATGATCACCGAGGGGTTGAGTGCTTTGTAGACATAGATTGGGCAGGCTCTGTAGAAGATGCAAAGTCAACTACTGGGTATTGCACCAAAGTGTGGGGAAATGTTGTGACTTGGAGAAGCAAGAAACAAACAGTCATTGCAAGAAGTAGTGTTGAAGCAAAATATAGGGCAATTGCACAAGGAGTTTGTGAACTTATTTGGATAAGTAGGTTACTACAAGACTTATTTATTCCACTTGAAGGCCCTATGAAATTGTATAGTGATAGTAAATCAGCTATTAGCATAGTTCACAATCTTGTACAACACGATAGGATGAAGCATGTGAGGATTGACAGGAACTTCATCAAATCAAAAATTGAAAATGGGACTTTCAACCTGCATTATGTGTCTACTAAGTCACAAGAAGCTGATATGTTTACAAAACCTTTACTGAAGTCAGAATTTCACTCAAATGTTAGCAAGCTTGGAATGATTGACATCTATTCACCAACTTGAGGGGGGCTGTTGCCGTGAAATCCCATTGATTAAGGGATTGGATTAATTCCATAATTATGGAATTATTAGCTGTAAATGTGTAATTATTAGGTGTATAGTTGTTTCCTTTTCTGTTTTAGGTAGTATTTTGATTTTGGCTGTAATTAAGGAAATTATTCCTTTTTAGTTCCCATTTCCAACCTAACAGCAAGCTGTCTTTAACTGTCTTCAATATATATATTGTAACCTTTTTTACTATGAATATACGAATCAAAGTTTCACTGTGATTGAACCTCTGTTTTCAGATATCTATAGGGCCTAATGTTGAGGATGTTAGCCCTCTCTTTCAAGGTAATAGAGTGATCTAACCTTCTTGAGGGAGGTAGTCCCTTAGGCTCACGGAATATATCATCAAATTCTGCCAATAACGGCTGCAACTGCTCCATATAGCTCCCTAATGTAACTTCTGTACCTGTCGGTCCAGCCTCTGTCTTCTTACTCAAGGTTACCCAATACCCTTCTCCTTCCTCCTTGAGAGACTTAACTATTATTTTCATAGATACTCCAGTTCTGCAGAGTGAGGGATCTCCTTTTATAATGTGGGTGGTGCCATTTGTTTTCACCTTCAAAGTTAAATCTCGGAAGTTGGCCCTAATGTCTCCCAAGGCAACCAGCCAATCCAGCCCCAACACTAAATCTGGCCCCTTCAGCTCAAAAATATAGAAATCATGATGGATTTCCAAGCCTTGGAGTTGAACACCTAATCCTTCACAGCACCCCTGACTTCTGACTTTATGTCCATCTCCAACCTCCACCTAAAATGGAGGGGTATCCTTAATGCTTATTCCCATCTCTTCCACAACTTGTTGTGCTATGAAGCTGTGAGAAGCTCCACTATCCACCAAAATCAACATTTTTCTCCCTTCCACCTTTTCCCAAAGTTTGAAAGATCTTTTAAAAGTCAGCCCCATCATACTATGGTAACCTAGTTGGATAGGTTTCCCTTCCCACTCGATTTTTTCTTCTTCTTCTCCTGCATCCTGTCTTTCCTTATCCGTTGGTTCTTCCTCCTCCCACATCATCATCCTGATCTGTTTATTCTTGCATATATGGCCAGGGGTGAACTTTTCATCACATCTAAAGCATAGTCCCTTCCTCATCCTATCATTGTACTCTGTCTCTGAAAGATCCCTAAAATTTCTTCCTCTTTTACTGATATTGTTAGGTATGGTGTTACTGGCCGAGAAACTTTCTGCAGGCCCTTTGAATTGGGCCTCCACTGTGCTATTGTTTCTCCCTAGGTTGATCACCCCATCACTTGCTTCCCTTGCCTTGTTTCCTCCCAAACTCACAGAATTTGATGTGGAACGAGCTCTCCAATTCCCTGAATAACTGGATCCTCTGCTATACCCTGCACTCCTTCCCCCTTCCTGATTAAACAGTGTTTCATTCCTAGCCTCAATCTTCTCATCAATCAATTGTGCCATTTCAACCACTTCTGGAAGAGTCTCCAAATCCAAAATCTTTAGTTTTGCCCAGATTTCCTTTTTAAGCCCATTCAGAAAGATTCCCTGTATGCATTTCTTGTCTAACTCATGCACATGGCTTGAATACATTTCAAACTTCTCTCTATACTCCTTTACCGATCCCTCTTGCTTTAACCCAAGCAAGATTTCGTATGGATTTGGCTTGTAGAGCTGCCAAAACGTCTGATAATTGTTCGTCGGAACGTTTCCCAAGAGCGATTTACCGAAACACCCTCCCACCATTGATACCAAGAAAGCGCTGGACCTTCTAGAGTAATCGTTGCCACCCTGAGTTTCTCTGTTTCGGGAACCCTTCTCAATTGAAAGAATCTTTCAATCCTATTCATCCACCCATAAACTTCTTCTCCTCCAAAGAAGGGAAGTTCAATCTTCCGCCATTCTTCTATCTTCGTCGTGGTGTTTCTTTCTCCTCGTCCTCCTCTGTTTTCATATTGGGTGCCACCTGACTCATACCCAGTCTCGACATTCCTTCACGACCCACCTCCGCCATTCACGTCGGTACCAAAATCCTCTGGCGACCCTCCTCCGCCGTTTGCAGCGGCGTGTTGCAGCTCCTCGAGCCTCCGCAGTATTTCTTGAAGCGCCACTTTGTGGTTCACGCTTCTTTCCTCTAGCCTCGTGCCCCTTTCCTCCATTCTCCATAACCTCTCTTGCGATTCATCCTTCCTTGTCACATCTTCATGCCACATTCGCTCCAAGAATTCTAATCTTGCTTCCATCCTCCTCGTCGTCACCATGCGCAACGCCAAGATTGTAGAGATGCTTTGATACCAGTGATGGAACCGATAGAAAGAATTGGGAAATATTCCCAAGAGTTCTGTTATTATTCAGTAAAGACTCCCCTAAGGGAATGAAGAATACAATGACAGCTTCCGAGGGCTGCACCTCCCAACCAATTTCCCAATTAACCGATACCCCTTCTTCCTTCCCTCCCCTCCCTTATGTCCTTCCTCTTTTCTGTTATTCGTTATTTACACCAGTTAACTAACCAACTAACTAACTAACCTTAGTTAGTTGGTCTCCCTTGTCTAACACACACCCTAGATATAATAGGACGCCTATCACAAAACGTGAATATTTCACACAATTTGAAGTCAAGGGTTCAATCAATCTAAAGAAATAAGCAGTAAAAGTGATGTTAGGAATGTAAGTCTAGAAATCACATGCCATGTTGAAAACAAACAGCAAAGTGCAGGATAAACCAGCAAATCAAATTAAAATTGTCATAATTCATATTGGGAATAGATAGATATATCAATGAAGCTTACATCTTGTTCAAGTGTCAAGCGCCGCTCATGCAAAGCTTGCTTCCTTTTGTCTAAACTTGCTTGTAAAATTGCATTGCCTCTAGCCTAAAATGAAAACAGGATGAACCCTATCAAAGATAAAGCATCAACATTGGCATAAAATGAGTTACCAAAAGGAATCTACCTCCTTTGCAATTCTGTGTTGCAAATCACTTTTTGCAATCTCTAGCCTCTGAATAGCAAGCCTAAAAACATCAAAAGAATTTAACATTTATTTGTTTTCAAGGTTAAAAACAAAAAAAGGAGACACGTATGAAGCAAATTACATAATGCAAAGAGCTAGCAATAGATGGTTGCTAAAGCTGAAGAAAAAGCCAACACCTAAAGTGTCTTACAGGACCTATCCAAGGATATCTAGAATCACATTACATTTTCAGCACAAAATTCATGAACCCACAAAAGAGATTCAATTTCATTTTCTTCTCCACTCCATTAACTGAAGAGATTAGCTTATTGAGTCCTAGTATCTCTGAACCCTCCGACCCAAAAACAATTTTAAAAAAAAACTTTTCTTAAGAAAATAAAAGTATGTATGTATATATGTATGTATATATATATATATATACACATAAATTTATCATCTAGGATTTTGACTATGACAGCTTTGGAGGAATGGATGAGCAAGGGCAATGCCCCTGCTCTTGACTACTCATTGAGGCTCTTCAATGACCTTAATTCCAGAGGAATTCAGATCATTTTGATCTCTGCAAGGAGGGAGCATCTCAGATCAGTTACAATTGACAACCTTGTCAATGTTGGTTATCATGGGTGGACTATTCTAGTCTTCAGGTTAGTTCATTCCAACTCTTCCTCTCTTCATCTCTCAGACTCTCACTACTATGTTCTCTTTGATCCTCATTGCCTGGCTAAATATTGTTTTTCTTTTTTCCTCTATGCTATTTAATGAGATAAATAAGAAACAACAGACCTAAGAAAAGCATGTTTTTATAAAATCAGATATCCTCTGGCTAAATATTCTCAAAAAATAGTGAAACACTTAAATAATATAAAATTGAATAAGAATATATCTAGATTTCTTTACCATGTTTTGTGCATAAAGACCATTACAGTCAATATAGTATTGCAGCATAATATAGTGCATCCATGTAGATGGCGCCCAAGTAATTTTGACAAATAGAAAACATTTCTGCTTCATAAAAAGCTATTGAGCATAGCTTGGGTGAAAAAAGTAATATAGGAGCAATTTGGACTTTGCCAGTGTAAATCAGAATGCACAGCAAGTTATAGCCTTATAGGTATGAAACCAATAATGCAAGTTATGGTTAGTGGCAGCAATTGCAGTTGAAATCAGCATCCTAGATCAATCTAATAGTGGCAGCAACCCGTAGTGCTTGGACTGTGGTGCATCTCTAAGCAATAACATTCTCCCCACCTCTAACATGTGACTCACTGGGTAAATTAGGCAATATTGGACCAGGCAAATTTGAACATATATATAAAATTTAAACATTAAAGTGGCTACAACTATGAGTGTTCTTAACCCAAAGAATAGTCTTCAGTTTTTTTTGGAGATCTTTAACAGTAGGAATGTGCTCCATAGGAATTACTAAGTAATGCCTAAAAGTTGTCCGGTTCAAATTGGTCACCTCAATAAATATTAAAATTAAAACAGGAACAAGGAAAGAAAACAAGTGAAAAATAGTCAAGCAGGAAATTAACGAACAGTAAAATAGTAGATGGAAAATTTCATTTAGGAAAAATTCATTGGCTACTACTTCAAAAAATATTGAAGAAGTAGATGGAAAAGTGGGGTCTGGTGCATTGTTTGTCAAGGTCAGTATGGATGGTGCTCCTTATTTAAGAAAAGTGGACTTGAAGAATTACTCTGCGTAGATAGAACCATTTTATGCTCTGGAGAAGATGTTCAGCTGCTTTACCATAGGTAGGAAAGAATTAGTTTTATTATGTGAAAAAATTTAGCATTCAGTAATTTAAGGCCAGTTTGCCTGGATCCAGTTACTGCTTATTTCGATGTGATTTCAGGTCAATGTGGATCTCATGGAAACACATTACTTGCAACAGTGTGGTTTCAAGCCAATTCAAAACCTACATAATTCTTCCATCATTATGCAATAAAAGTGGCTCATCCCAGTCCACCCCCAGAATTGTTCTCCCAGTTGTAAAATATATATATATATATATATATAAACAGGCGATATTACATTCGATATTTTAGTGTGCTATACATGAATAGACGATAGTACACAGAGAATAATTACTCTAAATCTATAGCCTAAAGGTTCTATGTTCACATTTGGCAAAGATGACATCCTAAGTACAAACTTTGTTTTTATCTTTTGAGATAACATATATATATATATATATATAAACAGGCGATATTACATTCGATATTTTAGTGTGCTATACATGAATAGACGATAGTACACAGAGAATAATTACTCTAAATCTATAGCCTAAAGGTTCTATGTTCACATTTGGCAAAGATGACATCCTAAGTACAAACTTTGTTTTTATCTTTTGAGATAACAAACTTTTCATTGCGTTATGAAGCCTGATATACTCATGCACCTAGTATATTTCAAGTCTCTTATTTTACTTCACAGCTTGTTCTAAAACAGTAAATTGTCTCCATAAGATCCACAGGTTATTAGCCACTCCTATATATTTTTCAGAAGGCTACATTTAATAAACAGAGATAATTTATGGATACCCATATAACAAGGTTATTATACATCTTCACACTTCCCAGGCCAATTTCACATATTCATCAAGTGCATGTTTTGTTATACATTCTAAGTTGAAGTGAAAAGGCAAAAGTCTGTGAAGTTACTTTGTTGTGATCTACTCATAAGCATGATAGGCATTATGCTTTATATTCGTTATTCAAGCCTTTCTTGGCTTTGTACAATCTTTTATGCCAAATGTCAGGTGGGAAAAAAAAGTTATAATTTTTCTTGTTATTTCGACCAAATCAGAAAAACTATAAAAGCAAAGAGATAATTACCATTCAATTGCCAAAGGCAGAGACCTGGCTCCAAGCTAACGTTTTTAACTCAATGAACGAAAAAGGAATTACACTTTCTCTTACACAGAGGAAGAAGAACAGCAAGAAGGACAAAACACGGTAACAAGAAACAGATAGAAAGGAGAATAAAGAGGCACATACCTCACAGCCGCGCCTGAGCCTCCGCCAGAGTCGCAACCCACCAAGCCCAGTTCTTCACCACTGTTTGCCGTGCGAAACGCTGCTACCAACCGAACTACCACCGCCAGCCGCCGCTCCAGCCAGCACGCGACCCCGTCAACCACCGCGCACCTACAGCCACCACTCCAGAATCCGGAATCAGATCCGCCACCCAGATCCACCTCACGCTAACCACCACCGCGCACCAGCGATTGGTGTTTTTTTTAGTAACCGATTGGGTTCAGCAATTGGGGAATTGGGGGAGAATAGAAAATTATGAGATTGGTTTAGAGTTTCAGAAAATTATGAGAGTGGAAAGAGTTTCAGAAAATCTGATAGAGAATGGAGAGAATAGAGTGGAGAATAGAGTGGAGAGAGTTTCAGAAAATCTGATAGAGTGGTGAGAGTGGAGAGAATAGAAAATTATGAGAGTAGTAAGTTTCAGAATGGAGGGAATAGAAAAACGTTCCCGCGGGCAAATTCATTAATAAGTTTACTGTTTAGCAGTGGTCATGTGACCGAAATTAGAATTTGTAGCGGCCATTGCTCATTTGCCGCAAGATCATTAATTTAAAAAAGGTATTACCGACAATTAATATACAACCGTTAAAAAATTGCCGCTAAAGTCCCTTTTTGTTGTAGTATATATCTTGTCTCAGGTGGGTTTCTTGTTAAAATGTTCGCATTCCATTTAAGGAGTTGACAAGTTTATTCCATGTACTTTTGTCAGTAGGTATCAATTGTCATGAATGAATTGCATGGCACTGAGCCTAAAAATTGCCCTGAGTGCTCATCAAAGAGCTAATTTTGCTACTGAAACTACCTGCAATGACAAAATAAAAAATGCCTTGAGTGCTCATCAAAGAGCTAATTTTGCTACTGAAACTATCTGCAATGACAAAATCAAACAGGAAAAGGTTTATATCTTGTGTATCCAAAAAAAAAATCTCTATTTTTAAGGGAGAACTGATCAGGGAGCTAGCTCGATACTAGTCAACTCAAAATAGACTGGGTTGGTAAGTGCTAGTGTAAGTTACATGTGTGGAGAACATGGATATGTAACGGTGCCAGAATTTTAGCATTAGTAATGAGTCAATGTTGACATTGACTGAAATTTCTAATTTAATAAGAATTGATAGTTTCTTATTTTATTGAAAGATTTGATTTTGAATTGTAATTAATATCAATATAATAGAGAAATATGTGATATATTTGTTTTTAAACAAAAAATTAAGAAAAACCTTATCTTGATAAGGATGAAGACAATGATAGAGTAGGAGTTATTGATTGTCATATAAATTTTTGTAAGTTATAAATGTTTGTATTGGGGGTTGTAGAAGTTATGAGAACAAGTCAGTGTGATAGGGAGGCCTAATAGAGATGTATCAATAATGGTGAGGAATTGTAGGATAGGGAAGATTGAAAGTGTCCAAAGATATTATCTTGAAATCTTGTAGTGATAGTAGACTCTTGTTGTTTGTGGATGCATGCATGTTAATTAATCTGAACCATGTTAAACTTTATGCGTAATTGTTTGTAATGTTTTTTCTTAATTACTAGTATTTATACAACTACATGTAGAAGGGGATAAGGTATTCCCCATCAAGTGGTATCAGAGTTATGGTTCGAGGAGCTGCATGATGATACGGTGTCCCTTATGAAGATCAAGTGGCAAGTCTCATTATATGGCGGCATGTGTGTCGAAAGTCATCGTGATGAAGATTAAGTGATGAGTCTCATTATATGGCGGCATGTGTGTCGAAAGTCCTCTTTGTCATGAAGGTCAAACCACATGTTCTATGTAACGACGATGTAAAAATGAAGATTTCAAAGATGTGGTTTGTTGCGTTGTGTGTGAAGATTTGCAATGATAATGGAGAATCCATGAATATTGGTAGATTCACATGTCTTGAAGATGTTCGTGATGATGAAATTTGGATTAAGGTAGAAATTGTTGGAATTAACCCAAATTCTTATTTTGATAAGAATTGATAGTTTTATATTTTATTTTGATTTTAAATTGTAATTAATATCAAGATAATGGAGAGATATGTGATATATTTATTTTTAAATAGAAAACTAGAAAAGACCTTATCTTGATAAAGATGAAGATAAGGATAGAGTGAGAATAATTGATTGTCATGTAAATTTTTGTGAGTTATAAATATTTGTATTGAAGAATCATAGAAATTACAAGGAAGAAGATGAGTGTGATAAAGAGAGATATATGAATAATGGTCGGGAGTTGTATGATAGAGAAGAGTGAAAGTGCCAACAAATGATATTTTGTAATCTTATTGTGATAGTATACTATTATTATTTGTGGATATAGATATGTTGAGTTGAACTTTACGTCATTCTTATATCACTATTTTTTAATAATAAAATAAGTAAAACATATATTTCAATACATCCTCTCTCAACTTTTTCTTATCCAAACAAACAAAATATAAAAATAATGTAAATGTTTTTATATATAAATATCATTACTCTTTTATTACATTCCACACTGGATGGTACATATTGTTTCGCAAGCTACCGATATCTACAATGAAGACGTGATTTGAGTTCCCCTTATTGGTTGGCCTTGGGTCCTAATCATCCCATCCAACTCTCTTGCAAACCTCTCCATGGCTTCCCCTGGCAAGCTAATTGGCACCACTATGACATACTCTCCTTTATTGTTCTGAAATGATATGTAACCACTCGTGATTTCAGGAAAATTGGTCATCCCAACCTTGGCAAGCCCACCATAAATTGGCTTGCCCCACCCAAAATCCACCTCTTTGAATCCAGTACGAGTCATATCCGTAACAAGGTAGGACCTAGTCGTAGCAAGGTGCGTTCGTCCCTTGATCAGCATGAAATCTGCCACGGAGCGCAGATACTCCTCATCTACGTTGGCTTTTACCTTTTTAACCAACTCTAAAGCATACCCAAATGGATTTCCACAAAGCCTCCCTGCTGTGGTTACTGCTGCCGGGAACACAAAGCCATTACCGTAATAACCAACAGGTAACGGAGGGTTAACCTTGGCACCTACGCCGACAGTGTACATCAAGCGAACATCTTCATGTGGGTCAAGTTGTAGTGCTCTTATGCGGCAGCGCCAGATACATGCAGTGATTGTTGTTGTTTTAGCCTTTTTCAATATTTCAAAAGTCTAAAGTCCCACATTGCTTGGTCTTCAAAATGTTAAAGAGTTTATAAGGTAACTTATGTTTTGAAATTTGGTTAGATGTTATCAGAGATGATGATAAGCAAGACAAGTTAGCTCGACGCTTGTCGAGTCAACAGAATCATCCGATTTTCACTACAAGACGATAAAAGAGCTCACATATTTTTTTTACTCAATTTTATTTTATTTAATAAATTTACTTAATTATTAATCTTTTATGAACCTTATCAGGAAACGGTCATTTTTCATATTATGTTTTTTGATTTGGTCACGTCATCGTAACCTCCCACGTTTCGGCGCGAGGCGGACACGTCTTGGCGTGGATGGCGCCACGTTCGATGCGAGGGCGGCTACCACGTTCTTACGTGAGGCGACCGAGTGGGACACGTTCACACACGCTGACATCGCGTTCAAACGTTCAAAAATATAACGGGTTTGTAATGTTACAAATTTTTCGACGCTTTTTAAATTAAATACAAACGTCTTCAACCCGAAGTTTTATTCTCTCCTTCTTCTTTCTCTGCTTCTTCTTCCCGACAGCACCAAAAATTTACTGCGTTTCGCTTATCGCGGACGGACGGCGCATTGAATCCTACGGATTCGCAAGCACCGATAGCGATAAATCGCTGGGACAACACAGATTTTCACACGCCTCGTGACTTTTTCTTTGTGTTGTTCAAAAGTTGTCACCGCGGTCCATTTAACAGTGATGACCTCAAATGTGGTGCATCGATCAAGGTGTTTGGGAGCAAAACGACGGATAGCAGCAACTTCACTAGGCCCGAAGAAGAAAGAGCGGTGCACCATTCCATTTAATGGGATGATAGTCCCTTTGGATTTGTTTTCCAACTGAAATTCCTCATATTCGTGATGGGTGCGTGAAATGCGCGGTGGATCTCTTGCGTTCAAGAGCTCCCTACACCACACTGGTGTAATAGAAGGTTCCTTTGCACCATGGGCCATTTCAGCTAATGCATTCATGAATTTTACAACACCGGGTCCGTCGCTCATGCTGTGATTCAATCGAAGGGCGAAAATGAAACCACCACACTTGAGGCGCGTCACCTATCATTTATATTCATATATAATCATCCAATTATCAGATCTTTGTACAAAAACTGTCAAAACATATTTCAGCCATCCTATCAAAACCAGAAGTGAGAATAAGAAAGGAAAAACTTGAAAATAAATTTAGACCTATATGGTAGTTTCAAAAAAACAAATCTTATTAAAAAAATGTTATTATTATAGAAATGTCTATTGTCATTTTTATTTTATTATTTTTTTATTAAATGATTTTTTATTTTATTTTGATTAATGGCTCTAAATAGCATATTTAATAAAAAATTAATGAAATAAAAATAACACTAGACACAAAGGAGTGACAATTATCTTTCCATTTTTCTTTTTTTTTTGGACAACATTTTTATTTTACTCTAAGAATTTAAGTTACTTTTAAGTAAATAATTGTTCATTAAATATTATTATACACCTATATTTTATATATTCACACTTATCTTTTTTAATTTATATTTCATACACAAGTTTAATTTTTTATTTTATTTTTATGTGCGTGAGGAGTAAGTGAAGAATATGTATGTCCAAGTAATATTTTTCTTCTTTTATCATATTTATATTTAAAAAAAAGGAAAAAAAAAACCTAGTTAAACATAATATACGAGGAAATTGTTAAACTTGAACTGTGTTACAAAATGTTGTTGTAGACCCATAACATGAAAAAATATAGTTGATTACACATTTACACTTAACATGCGAAGTATGTGTAAATCATACATATATATATATATATATATATATATATATATATATAATGACACTCAGAGTATCATCTAGAGGCTAGCAAAAATAAGTAAAATAAGTAAAGTTTATGTATAATTATCACTACTCGTAATAACTAGCATATTGACTGACGCTAGGTTCCTGTTAATTCTTAGGGGATTTCTCACTTAATTTGGTGTCTATTTTTTTTAAATTATTATTATTAATTATTTATTAAAAATTTTAAGGATAAATATAAAAAAGTTAATATTATAAATACATTTAAATATTTAAAAATAAATACAAAAAGAGGATTCAAACAATCTTCATATTTTTTTTTATCTTAACAAAAATAAAAAAACAAGCACGTAGTGCGGGATTGTCGTCAATATGCTAGTTTAAGTTAAAATAAATGTTTAAATATTTTTTTATCCCTCTAAATATATTAATTTTTAGTTTTAATCCTTAGAAAAAATTGTTATGATTTGTGTTCATGTAATTTTAAAAGTGAGTGAAATTGGTCAATATCTTTATTTTAAAAGTTAGTGTAATTGACCCAATTCAACATCTCTTATATTAAATCTTCCCTCATTTTAAGGGATATAGAAAATTTAATATAAAAAGGTTGAATTAAATCAATTTTACTTATTTAAACAATAAGAGCAGCTATTAATTTAACTCATTTTTTAAATTACAGTGATACAAATGGTTACAAAATTATTTGAAGAATCAAAACCAAAATATAATATATTTATAAAAATCAAAAACATATCTAAACCTAAAATAAATAATAATGATAATAAAGAGTGTTTGAAGCATCCCAGAAAACAACTCTTATGGAGAAATGCATAACCCTCGTATTCTTATGATTGAGCAGGGATTAGTTCTTAGATGATTCAAATGAACCAAACTTATAGTGATACCTAGTAGTCTAAAAAAAAATGCTTGAAGTAAATTATAACTATAATTGAGAAGTTAAGAGGTATTTGAGGACAACTATATCTCGAGAGTAAAAAATATTTATAGTTTTATTTTTTGTTTATTTTTTTATAAATCTTTAAATAATTAATAATATTTTTATGTGAATATAATTAATAATATTTGCTTATAATTTAATTATTTTTTTTACATTTTTATTAATTCATTAAATGGGAAATTAATAATAACAATTTTGGAAAAAAAATTGACATCAAACCAAAATGAGAATTCGAATATTAAAGCCACTACTTTAGAGAGAATTTTACCTAATTACCACTTCCGACTTAAAGTTATAAGAACAATTTGTTACACAAAAAAATTAAGAATTTCCTTTAATGGTACAAAATGTATTGACTAGCACTAAATGTCTATTAATTCTCATTTTTAGTTTTTATTAAAAAATAAATAATAACGAAGAGTGTTTAAAATAAATTATAAGATGTGTTTTGATAAACTTGACAAAAAATGTATAGATATTGTTTGATTTGCAAAAAAAAAAATGTAAGAGTGACTATAAATATTGTTTAGATATAAATGACTTTTTTGTTTTAATAATGATATTTGCACGTTAAATAACTTACATCATTCTTATATTATTTATCTTTATTCCATCATGCCAAACAAAAAAATATGAAAAATGATGTAATGTTTTAATTGTGCAAATAACATAACATTTTATATTTTTTTATAAATAGCAAGTAAAGAACCTGATAAAAATAACATATAAAAGACCTGTATAAGCAGGAGGGGACAGTTAGTTATTCCTTGTGAGCCAGGAACGTCATACAGAAGCTCCTCGAAGCAAGGGAATGGTGGATGAAGAATGTCACCGAATTGCTTGAGTCTCACATCCGCGTCTGCCTCAATGAAAAGGACACCTTCCCCAGTACAATCCACCATAAGTTTGCGGCCAGGACCTTCCCTAAGCCTACCCGCAAATGGATAGTAAAATATTAGAGTTTGTGCAAGTGCCTGTCTAATGACTTCAACTGGATCTTTCCCTGCCATTGATGCCTCGTTACCATAGAATTGTATGAATGAAATCTGGAAACGTAGGCCATCTTGGTCATCTACGTCGGATAGTTGCTTAACTTCACGAGGAGTGGCCTTAGCTGGCGCTATTAGCTCTGGTTGCCTCCTCCGCACTGTAAACACTAGAGTGGGAGATGATAGAGCCATATATGTATGTTGGTGATCAGAAATGGAGATTCCTGATGAGTATTAACTAGAAGCCCTATACTTAAATTGATTAATTGGGCCGTGTGAGTGTGACTGTGTGAGATATAAGTGTGTTCCATCATTGATGCATCCGGGTTTTATAATGGGCAATTGAGTTTGACCCGTGTGTGCGTATGAGACATGTGTAGTGGGAAACCGAAAGTCCCATGTAGGAGACATTGGAAAACAAGGCTTGTCATATACCTTCAAGGGTTTCACAGTAACATTTCATTCTTGTGGATAAATATATCTTGTGAAGGAGCTTTGTTAGATATAAATTATTCTTGAAGCTTAAGCATATAAGAGAGTTGATCATTGATATTATGTATGTCAGTTTCTATGACCATTTGATCATGAGTTTAATCATTACTGTCATCGATCATTGCAAAAATTTGGTGAGCATGTGTTGGAACCAACACAATGTGACAGTGCATGAAAAAATCAAATAATTAAATATATGTCACTGTTTATATAGATAGAATACCCGTCTTTCACTTGTGTCACTGTTTATATAGCGGGACAGGAGGAAATCTAGATAATGCTGGGCTTAGTGATTTCTTTTTTTGTTGTTTATTATACGTGTTGCGGATTCTACCCGACAATTAGATATTTGTATTTTTGGACTATACTGGTCCGTTTGGTCAGATAGGGTCTTTTATCTTTATAATGGACTCGACCCAATAAGGATATTTCACAAGTATTTTAGGTTGATTCTTTTTTTTTATTCTGAAATTGACTTGAGTATTAGTATGAGTAAGAGTTATAGTTAGTTAATATAGTTTAGTAATAACAGCTATTAATTATTGACAGTTAAACAACAATTAGAAAGTTATTATTCTGTTGTGATCACAAACTGATATAAATCAGATTGTAATGATGTGAAAATGCAATGCATGATTGATCTCAAGTTTCAGATTCGTTTCTCTTCTTTCTTTCGTTTCATTATCTTCTCCACTTGGCCCTAATTTCATCTATGACGTCAGAAACAAGACTCATCCACAGCAACAACAAGTACCATAAATCAGTTTGTGTTGCACACATTTTCAAATCTTGTTTCAATTAAGCTTGATTAAGACAATTTCTTGGCATAAAAGCAGCAAGCATTGACAATGATTAAAGGGCACAAACTTTCTCTATACATTACAAGAGAATCAATTCCATAAAAATTCAATTCCTATGAAGATGCAGCTAAAAATCAAATCAGTGAAGCTTATCTCAATTGGGAGCAGCAGAATCAACTATTATTATTATCATGGTTGCTATCTTCGATGAGTAGCTCCTTCACAACAAGAATGATTGGTTGTGAATATTCATTCCAAGTTTGGAAAAAGCTAGAGACATTCTTTGCATCTCAGATTAGAGCAAAGGTGAGACAACTCAAAAACTAGCTACGAAATATAAAGAAAGATTCTTCTATAAACTCTTACTTACTTGCAATTAAGAAGGTAATTGATACATTAGGGCCAATAGGATCTCCAATTGATGAATTTGAACATGTGAAAGCAATTCTTGATGGATTAAGAGAAGAGTATGAAGGCTTTGTGTGCCATCGCTTCAATGAGTGAACCTTGCAGTGTTGGAGAACTTGAAGCACTTCTTATGGCTCAAGAAGAAATGATAGAACAATTTAGGAAAACTGAATTGAATATAGTTCAAGGAAATTTGGCTCAATCACAGATTAGAAAGAATCAGGGCCATGGTGGTAGTTTCAATTTTAGAGGTGGTTTTAATCAGAGACAGAACTTTGGTAATTTTGGTGTTAATCAAGGTCATGGTTTCATTACGAATCAAGGAAGAGGATCCTTCAATGGTAAAGGGCAACAAAATTTTGGAGGTCGTTTTGGCAATTTTAATGGCATGTATGGAGGTAGAAATTTCTCTGGTGAGAAACCTTACTGCCAACTTTGTAAGAAAGTCGGTCGTACTATAACAAACTGTTAGTACAAATTTGATCAATCTTTTACAGATTCTGGTGCTCAATTGAATCAAGCTTCCAGGAACTTTAATAATGGTAATCCCTCCATGAATGCCATGATGGCTGTTCAAGGCCATGATTAGAATTTTTCTAATGGCAGTGTCAATTCTTCTATGAGTGCTATGTTAGCTACTCTATCAACACTGTATGATCCAGCTTGGTATCCTGATTCTGATGTCACACATCATCTAACACCAGATTCAACAAATTTGCAACACAAGACAAAATATGATGACTCAGAAAAAATGTTTGTTGGTAATAGTGCAGGTCTATCAATATCACATGTTGGACACGTAAAATTTCTTTCAAATTCTGTCAATAGTTCTTTTGTTATGAATAATCTTTTGCATGTCCCTAAAATCACCAAAAATCTATTAAGTGTTGCTTAATTTGTTAAAGATAATCATGTGTTTTTTTAATTTCACTCTAACCAGTGTTTTGTCAAATCTCAGGATACCAAGGAGATCTTCCTCCAAGGCACCCTTAGAGATGGTTTATATGTCTTTCCTTAATTTCATCTCACAAAATTCTCTTATTCTATCTGTCAAATGTTGCTTCAGCATCTTCTTCAACTAATTTGTCACTTTGGCATTCAAGGCTTGGTCATGTTTCTAATCAAGTTGTGACTATAGTATTGAAGTCATGTAATTTTCCTATTTCCTTTTGTAATTCTTAGTTTTCCAATGTATGTGAGGCTTGTTGTATGGGAAAGTCTCATCAACAGCTGTTTTCAGATTCAGATTCTATATATTATATTCCCCTACAACTTGTATATACTAATATTTGGGGTCCAGCCCCTATGAATGCAATAAATGGTGCTAGATACTATATTCTGTTTGTTGATGCTTACTCTAAGTATTCTTGGATCTATTTATTACACACTAAGTCTCAAGCATTTTTTGTTTTTCTTCAATTTAAACAAATGACTAAGTTACAATTAGGAACTAAACTCAAAGCATTACAAACTGACAATGCCAAAGAGTTCTTGGTCTTTCTAAATATTTAGAGTCAAATGATATCTCTCACAGATTAAGATACCCTTATGTACATCAACAAAATGGGAGTGTATAGAGAAAGCATAGGCATGTCACAGAAATGAGGTTGATAGTACTTGTAGCCTCCTCTCTTCCTCTCAAATTCTGGGGAGATGCTTTTGTTCATGTTGTTTCTATCATTAATTCCTTACCAACTACTGTACTTCACAATATCTCTTCCTTTGAAGTTCTATTTCACAAACAACCTTCATATCAAAGCTTCAAAGTTTTTGGCTGTGTTTGTTATCATTCACTAGACCCTATAATAAACACAAAATTGATTTCAGATCTGTTCAATGTGTGTTCTTAGGCTTTGCTCCCTCTCACAAGGGATTCAAATGCCTATCCCCTTTTGGGAAGTTCTATTTCACACCACACGTCATTTTTTATGAGTCCTTTTTTCCATTCAAGTTACAATCCAGTCCTTTTCTATCACAATCCTCTTTAATTTTCTCTCCATCTATTTTTGTTCCTTCCATTCCTTTAATGTCTAGGAGTGCCTTACCTGTGTATAGACAGCACTATGTTAATACTGCATTACATAATAATTATGTGCCTAATTATCTCTCTGTCCAGAATTCTAGTACCTCTACAGTACTTTTTGCTGCAGTTCAGGTCTCTCCTATTTTGTGGCAGTCCTCCACTGTACTTGTAGTTCAGAATATACACCCAATGCTAACTGAAGCCAAGACTGGTGTCCATAAACCAAATGTGTTCTCTGTTGTTTTGGAGCCAACTTCTGTGGCTCAAGCTCTTGATCAACCACACTGGAAAAAATCTATATATGGTGAATATAGTGCTCTAATTGATGTGTGGTTAAAATACACACATCTTGTGCTTGATTTGATGTGGATTTAAGTGTGCTTTGATTGATTTATGTTGAAATTTATGTCACATTTAATCTATTATCCTTGTTATCTCATGATTAGTCTTTCTCTATGTTTTTAGGTTCAAAATAGATGTTTTAACATGACTCTATGAAGCTTTGGATAGATTCATTGTAATGGAGTTGAGCTCGGAATTTATATGGCTAAGATTCACAAAATTTTTGACCTTTGCGCGATAAAATGAGCATAACTTGAGGTACAAAGGTCGAAACGAGGTGATTCCAGTGGCATTGGAAAGCTAAGAAAAAGAGCTACAACTTTCATGAAGATAGCTTCTGACTAGGAAACACGGTCGTGTCTCTTGGTTACACGGTCGTGTCTCCTCCAAAGTTGAAGTTACGCTATTTTTCCAATAAACACGACCCTGTCTAACTCAATTGAAGCTTCTGACTTAAAGACACGATCGTATATCTTGGTCACACGGTTGTATCTTACTTAAAGTGTAGATACATGATTTTAAAAGGACACAACCATGTCGAATGTAAATGGCTATCAACCTATGAAGACTTTGTTTTTATGATAACAAACTTGAAGATGTTACAAGATCAAGTCCAAGACCTTCAAAACTAGCTTTAGGACTTAGATCAATATGTAAAGGTATAATGTGATTCACACAAATACTCCATAACTTATCTTTCAAAAAAGAACTTGAAAAGCACAATTGTTTTAAAAACAAAAAGAGAATAGAAGCTTCAAAAATGATTTTTTGGTTTCCCAAAAGAATTTTTTTAAGTGCCAAAAATTATATAAAACCACTTGAAATTCCTTGGCATTGCTTCTTTGCTGACAAACAAATGTTACATAGCTTATTCGAATAAAGGTTACTTTATTCAAATAACAGAAGTAAGGAGAAGACAAAAATTCAATCCAAACAAGGTTTATTCGAATAAGACTTATCTTATTCGAATAACAAAACTCAGAAAAGCCAAGTTTGTCAACTGATTAAAATTTATTCGAATAAGCCATGTTTTATTCGAATAAACATTTAAAGAGAATAAAGACACTTCAGAATTCGAATGGGTTATTCGAATAAACCCTATTTTATTCGAATAACATGTTTTCCCAGAAAATAGTTTTTAAGTGACTTATTCGAATAACACTTGTGTTATTCGAATAACGGTTTCCAGCAAGCTTTTCCTCCAAATGCTATTTAAAGCTTTATTCGAATAACCATCTGTTATTCAAATAACGCGATTTTTCAGAAATATAATGCAACAGATATAATGAAGCATTTAATGCTTCTCAACTACCCCCAACGGCTCTAATTCTCAATGGGCTTTAAATGCAAGGTTGTTGGGCATTGATAGGGTTATAAAAATATTCAGAAAAACCTTGTTTGAGCATCAATACACGTTTTGCATATCCTCTTCATATTTTTCCCTATTTTTGAGCTAAAGTGTGAATTCTCAATACTTATAAGCTTCAATTTGTATTATCTACTCTTTGAGAGAGTTTCAATCTATTCAATCTTTGTATAATCTGTAGTGAGGGTGAGACATCCCTTAAATCTGTAAAGGGTGAGGTATCCCTTGAAGTTGAGACTCAAAGCACAAGGGTGAGGCATCCCAAGGTGTTGTTGAGTGCTCCCATTTATAAAGGTTACAAGCACCTGATTCAAGCTTGGAATTTAGTGAAAAATCTCAAGTGATTGCTTGAGGACTGGATGTAGGTCACAAGTGGATTGATGGTCGAACCAGGATAAACCATTGTGTTTGATTCTCTAAACTCTTCTCTTTATATTTAAGCATTGGTTTATTTACTTGCTTGATTATTTCTCCCTTGATTGGTTCACTAGTTAGCAATATTTATCTATCTTATCCATTCAATCATTTCTATCAATTAATAGCTTCAATAAAAATTGGTAATCAAGTGTTTTTAGAAAGATTTGCGAAAAGTTTTTATTTACTCAATTCACCCCCCTCTTGAGTATTGAGGCCACTTGGTAACGAGTGATATCAGAGTTAGACTCTTGTATAAAGAGCTTAGCAGCTTCAAGAGAAAAGATGGCTTCAAATGGTTTTTCAAACGAAGGTTCATCTATAAAAGACCTTCTTTTTTCAATGGGGATGATTATGCCTATTGGAAAGAGAGAATGAAAATTTTTATTGAAGCTGTTGATACTGATGTGTGCGATGCTGTTGAAAATGGTCATTTTGTCCTCACACGTATGGTTAATGATGTAAGAATCAACATACCAAGAAATGAATGGACAAATGAAGACAAGAAAAAGGTTCAATACAATTTGAGAGCTAAAAACATCATCACCACCTCTTTGGGGTATGACGAATTCTTTAGGGTGTCAAATTGTAAGATCGCCCAAGAAATGTGGGACACATTACAAGTAACCCATGAAGGTACAAGTGAGGTAAAAAGATCTAGAATTAACACACTCACTCATGAATATGAATTATTTAGAATGAATTAAGGGAAAAGCATTTAAGATATGCAAAAACGATTTACTCATATAGTTAATCATCTTGCTTCATTGGGAAAAACTTTTCCCAATGAAGATCTTATTAACAAAGTTTTGAAATGCTTAAGCAGGAATTGACAACCCAAAGTGACGGTCATATTGGAGTCAAGAAATTTAGCTACAATGACCTTGACCACCCTTTTTGGAAAGCTTCAAGAGCATAAGTTAGAGCTAAATAGATTAAGTCAAAATGAGGAGCAAGACAAGAAGAAAAAGGGGATTGCTCTCAAAGACAATTCTTCCTCAATTAAATATGAAGATGAAGATGATGGAAATAATCTTGAAAATATTGAAATGAATGAAGAGAATTTCAGCCTCCTTGTAACGAAGTTTGGAAGATTTCTCAAGAAGAAAGGAAATCAAAAAAGACCTTCTTTTCCTCCTAAGAAGTCATATCAAAAGGGAGAAGGAACTTCATCTACTCCAACTTGCTATGAATGTGGAAAATCGAGGCACATGAAGATGGAATGCCCGGTTTATCAAAAGAAGATTGAGAAATTTGAAAAGAAGTCTTTCAAGGAAAGAAAAGGAATGAGAGCATACATTACATGGGAATACAATGATATGGATTCCACCGATGATTCGGAGGATGAGGAAGCCCATCTTTGCCTCATGGCAAATGGAGAAGAAGAAGAAGAAAGTGAAATCGAGGTAACCTCATCTAATCTTGAACTTTCACCTTCATATAGTGAATTGCAAGATGCATTTCAAGAATTACATGATGAATCCATGAGGCTCACTAAAATGGTTTTAACTTCCAACAAAATAATCTCCTTAATGACTAATAAAATTTCTATTTTAACTAAGGAGATTGAAGAACTCAAAGTTGAAAATGAGACTCTTAGACTTATTGATGCTAACTCATCATGCATGATTTGTTCTTCACATGATAATGCACTCACACCCTCATCTTGTTCTTCATGTAAAGAATATGAAAATGAAATTGAGGATTTGAAAAACACACTTACAAAATTCACCTTTGGAAGAGACAACTTGAATGTATTGCTAGGGAAACAAAGATGTGGTTTCTAAAAAGTCGGTTTAGGGTATAATCCCAACAATCAACAAAAGTTTCTCAATAATCTCTTTGTTTCCTCAAGTACCTCAAGTAATCCCTTCATTAAATGCTTTCATTGTGGAAAGAAAGGGCATAGTGCATTAACATGTAATGTGAGGAAAAAAATCAACACAAAGGTTGGAAATAAAATGGTTTGGGTCCCTAAGGACACTATGCCTAACACTAACACACAAGGACCTAAGAAGATTTGGGTACAAAAAGTTAAAATCTAAATGTGTATTGTAGGTGTGCTTGAAGACCAAAAGTTCAAGTTGGTATCTTGATAGTGGATGCTTCAAGCACATGACCGATGATGGCTCCAAGTTTTCCTTCATTGTACCCAAGAAGAGTGATCACATGACATATGGTGACAACAACAAAGGAAAGATTCTTGGAGTTGATAATATCCCTTCCTCATCCATTGATAATGTTTTATTTGTTGAAGGACTCAAACATAACTTGCTTAGCATTAGTTAACTATGTGATAAGGGAAATAGAGTGATATTTGATTCAAATTGTTGCATAATTGAGGGTAAGGATGATAAACATGTTAAGTTTGTTGGTCATAGGGTCAATAACATATATATGATTAGCTTTGATGACATTTCCTCAAATGATGTTAAATGCTTTATGACTAAAGAAAATGATTCATGGTTATGACATAAAAGAATTGCTCACATTTATATGTATCACTTAAACAAATTGGTTTCTAAAAAACTAGTAATTGGTCTTCCAAAGCTCAAATTTGAAAAAGATAAATTTTGTGATGCATGTCAAAAGGAAAAACAAGTAAAGGTCTCTTTTAAAACTAAAAATGTGGTTTCAACTTCTAGACCTCTACAACTTTTGTACATGGATCTTTTTAGTCCCTTTAGAACTATGAGCTTTGGTGGGAATTACTATGTCTTAGTGATTGTGGATGATATTTCTAGGTTTACATTGACATTATTTTTGTCTCACAAAAATGATGTTTTTCAATCATTTAAAAAGTTTGCCAAAGTTATCCAAAACGAAAAAGGTTTTTGTATTACATCTATAAGAAGTGACCATGGTAGTGAGTTTGAAAACCATGAATTTGAAACCTTTTGTGATGAACACGGCATTGAGCATAATTTTTCGGCCCCTAGAACACCACAACAAAATGGTGTTGTAGAAAGGAAAAATTGATCTTTAGAAGAAATGACAAGAACTATGCTCAATGAGGCCAACCTTCCTAAGTATTTTTGGGCGGATGCAGTTAATACTGCTTATTATGTTATGAACAGGACTCTAATAAGGCCAATTTTAAAGAAAACTCCCTATGAATTATGCAAAGGAAGGAAATCAAATGTCTCACATTTTCATATTTTTGGATGTAAATGCTTTGTTTTAAATAATGAAAAGGATAACTTGGGGAAGTTTGATGCAAAATCTGATGAGGGAATATTTCTTGACTATTTTATACATAGTAAGACCTTTAGAGTTTACAATAAATGAACTATGACCATAGAAGAGTCCATACATATTGCATTTGATGAAACTAATCCAAATGAGTCGAGAAAGGAGTCTGTTGATGATATTATAGAAATTTTAGCAAGGACTTACCTAGAAAATTAAGAAAAAAAAAGTCAAGAAGCAAGAAGAAAGCCCATATGATTCTCCAAGACAAAAGGACTCTCAAATTATGGATCTTCCCAAGGAATGGAGAACATCAAGATATCATTCGTTTGACAAAGTGATAGGTAATGTATCAAAAGGGGTAATTCCTCGCAAAACTCTTAGAGATGCATGTAATCATATAACTTTTGTCTCTCAAGTTGAACCTAAAGACATAAATGAGACCATTAATGATGAACATTGGATCTTGGCTATGCAAGATGAACTAAACCATTTTGAGAGGAATCAAGTTTGAGAATTAGAACCAAGGCCCAATGGTCATCCTATAATTGATACCAAATGGGTCTTTAGTAACAAACTTGATGAAACATGCTTAATAATAAGAAACAAAGCTAGGCTCGTAGCTAAGGGTTATAATCAAGAAGAAGACATAGATTATGAAGAAACTTATGCTCCCTAGCTAGATTAGAAGCCATTAGAATGTTACTTGCATATGCATGCATCATGAATTTTAAGCTCTTTCAAATGGATGTCAAAAGTATCTTTTTAATTGGTTTCATACAAGAAGAAGTGTATGTGGATCAACCTCCCAGTTTTAAAAATTTTGAACTGCTTAACCATGTTTTTAAACTTAAAAAGGCCTTGCATGGCTTGAAACAAGCTCCTAGAGTTTGGTATGAAAGGTTGAGCAAGTTTCTTTTGAAAAATGGCTTTTCTAGAGGAAAGGTTGACACCACTCTTTTCATCAAGTATAAAAAGCATGACATTCTTCTTGTTCAAATATATGTTGATGATATTATATTTGGTGCTACTGATGACTCTCTTTGTAAAGAATTTGCTAAAATTATGCAAAGTGAGTTTATGATGTCCATGATGAGTGAGCTCAACTTCTTCCTTGGTCTTCAAATCAAGCAAACAAAGGATGAGACTTTCATAAGTCAATCCAAATACTGCAAGGAGTTGCTCAAGAAGTTTGGAATGGAAGGTGCCAAGCAAATGGCAACACCAATGGGTACTTCTTGTTACTTGGACAAGGAAGAAGGAGGTAAATCTATAGAAATTACTAAGTATAGAGGTATGATTGGCTCACTCCTTTATCTTACCGTAAGTAGGCCAAATATCATGTTTAGTGTATGCATGTGTATTAGATTTCACGTAAATCTTAAAGAATCTCACATTTGTGCTGTAAAACGAATTATGAAATATCTAATAGGAACGTCACAAATGGGATTGTGGTACCTTAAGGGTACCTCATGTAACTTGATTGGTTATTTCGATTCTGATTTTGCTGGATGCAAAATGGATAGGGAGAGCACTAGTGGAACACGTCATTTGCTTGAAAACTCATTTGTTTCTTGGCATAACAAGAAACAAAATAGTGTGACACTATCTACAGCTGAAACTGAATATATTGCAGCTGGAAGTTGTTGTGCTCAAGTCCTTTGGATGAAGTAACAACTTCTAGACTATGGTCTTGAGCTAAATCACATCCCTATAAGATGTGATAACATTAGTGCAATCAATTTGTCTAAGAATCCCATCTTGCACTCAAGAACAAAGCACATAGAAATAAGACATCATTTCATAAGAGATCATGTTCAAAAGGGTGATTGCTTGCTTGAATTTGTGGAAACCACTAAGCAACTAGCTGACATTTTCACTAAACCTTTGGCAAAAAAGGCATTCTTCTATATAAGAAATGAACTTGGCATATTGGATCAATCATGCATAAGCTAGATTTCTACATAACTTGACTCTGCTGTATAATATGTCATCTTTGCTGCATAATCTGACTGAGTTCATTGCATTCTTGCTTTAATTTGATCATGAATCTTTACTGACTTGGGCGTCAGAGATTCCCCTAATTTTGTTTTGCAGGAACTCCACAAATTGGGTAAGATTTATTCCCCTCATTCTGCTGATTTAAACTTGCCTGATGATGTTTTTCTAATAGCTTTATTCAAATAAAGCATAATTTATTCGAATAACATATTCCTACTGCTCCCAAAATCTGATATTTCATATGTCTTATTCGAATAAGGTAACCCTTATTCGAATAACGTTTCACATGAACATTTGAACGTATGTCACATATATTGTGTTATTCGAACAACACGAGTTTTATTCGAATAACGCTTGGCAGAAATGCCAAAATGTTTCATTAACCCCAATTTTATTCGAATAACACAAATTTTATTTGAATAAAACACGGGCCTTAAGGTATTGCCCATCAAGTGGTATCAGAGTTATGGTTCGAGGAGCTGCATGATGATACAGTGTCCCTTATGTTAAAAGTCATTGTGATGAAGATCAGGTGGCGAGTCTCATTATATGGTGGCATGTGTGTCGAAAGTCCTCTTTGTCATGAAGGTCAATTAAATGATTTTTTATTTTATTTTGATTAATGGCTCTAAATAGCATATTTAATAAAAAATTAATGAAATAAAAATAACACTAGATACAAAGGAGTGACAATTATTCTTCCATTTTTTTTTGGACAACACTTTTATTTTACTCTAAGAATTTAAGTTGCTTTTAAGTAAATAATTGTTCCTTAAATATACCACGGTCGATCCACTCCCACTTTTAAGCCATGTTTTTACGTTGTTTACACATTATTATACACCTATATTCTATATATTCACACTTATCTTTTTTAATTTATATTTCATACACAAATTTAAATCTTTATTTTATTTTTATGTGCGTGAGGAGTAAATGAAGAATATGTATGTCCAAGTAATATTTTTCTTCTTTTATCATATTTATATTTTTAAAAAAAGGAAAAAAAAACCTAGTTATACATAATATATGAGGAAATTGTTAAACTTGAACTGTTTTACAAAATGTTGTTGTAGACCCATAACATGAAAAAATATAGTTGATTACACATTTACACTTAACATGCGAAGTATGTGTAAATCATATATATATATATATATATATATATATATATAAAATGACACTCAGAGTATCATCTAGAGGCTAGCAAAAATAAGTAAAATAAGTAAAGTTTATGTATAATTATCACTACTCGTAATAACTAGCATATTGACTGACGCTAGGTTCCTGTTAATTCTTAGGGGATTTCTCACTTAATTTGGTGTCTATTTTTTTTTAAATTATCATTATTAATTATTTATTAAAAATTTTAAGGATAAATATAAAAGAGTTAATATTATAAATACATTTAAATATTTAAAAATAAATACAAAAAGAGGATTCAAACAATCTTCATATATTTTTTTATTTTTATCTTAACAAAAATAGAAAACAAGCACGTAGTGCGGGATTGTCGATCAATATGCTAGTTAAGTTAAAATAAATGTTTAAATATTTTTTATCCCTCTAAATATATTAATTTTTAGTTGTAATTCTTAAAAAAATTGTTATGATTTGTGTTTATGTAATTTTAACAGTGAGTGAAATTAGTTAATATCTTTATTTTAAAAGTTAGTGAAATTGACTCAATTTAACATCTCTCATATTAAATCTTCCCTCATTTTAAGGGATACAGAAAATTTAATATAAAAAAGTTAAATTAAGTCAATTTTACTCATTTTAACAATAAGAGCAGCTATTAATTTAACTCATTTTTTAAATTACAGTGACACAAATCGTTACAAATTTATTTGAGGAATCAAAACCAAAATATGATATATTTATAAAAACCAAAAACATATCTAAACCTAAAATAAATAATAACGATAATAAAGAGTGTTTGAAGTATCCCAAAGAAATAACTCTTGTGGAGAGATCGCATAACTCCCGTGTTCTCACAGTTGAGCAAGGATTAGTTCCTTAGATGATTCAAATGAACCAAACTTATAATGATACCTAGTAGTCTAAAAAAAATGCTTGAAGTAAATTATAACTATAATTAAGAAGTTAAGAAGTATTTGAGGACAACTATATCTGGAGAGTAAAAAATATTTATAGTTTTGTTTTTTGTTTATTTTTTTATAAATCTTTAAATAATTAATAATATTTTTTAAGTGAATATAATTAATAATATTTGCTTATAGTTTAATTATTTTTTATATTTTTTTAATTCATTAAATGGGAAATTAATAATAACAATTTTTGAAAAACAAAAATTAGACATTAAACCAAAGTGAGAATTCGAATATTAAAGTCATTACTTCAGAGCGAATTTTACATAATTACCACTTCTGACTTGAAATTATAAGAACAATTTGTTACACAAAAAATTAAGAATTTCCTTTAATGGTACAAATGTATTGACTAGCACTACATGTCTATTAATTCTCATTTTTTGTTTTTATTAAAAAATAAATAATAACGAAGAGTGTTTAAAATAAATTATAAGATGTGTTTTGATAAACTTGGCAAAAAAATGTATAGATATTGTTTGATTTGCAAAACAAAAAAAAAATGTAAGAGTGACTATAAATATTGTTTAGATATAAATGACTTTTTTGTTTTAATAATGATATTTGCACGTTAAATAATTTACATCATTCTTATATTATTTATCTTTATTCCTTCATGCCAAACAAAAAAATATGAAAAATGATGTAATATTTTAATTGTGCAAATAACATAACATTTTATATTTTTTTATAAATAGCAAGTAAAGAACCTGATAAAAATAACAGATAAAAGACCTGTATAAGCAGGAGGGGACAGTTAGTTATTCCTTGTGAGCCAGGAACGTCATACAGAAGCTCCTCGAAGCAAGGGAATGGTGGATGAAGAATGTCACCGAATTGCTCGAGTCTCACATCCGCGTCTGCCTCAATGAAAAGGACACCTTCCCCAGTACAATCCACCATAAGTTTGCGGCCAGGACCTTCCCTAAGCCTACCCGCAAATGGATAGTAAAATATTAGAGTTTGTGCAAGTGCCTGTCTAATGACTTCAACTGGATCTTTCCCTGCCATTGATGCCTCGTTACCATAGAATTGTATGAATGAAATCTGGAAACGTAGGCCATCTTGGTCATCTACGTCGGATAGTTGCTTAACTTCACGAGGAGTGGCCTTAGCTGGCGCTATTAGCTCTGGTTGCCTCCTCCGCACTGTAAACACTAGAGTGGGAGATGATAGAGCCATATATGTGTATGGTGGTGATCAGAAATGGAGATTCCTGATGAGTATTAACTAGAAGCCCTATACTTGATTAATTGGGCCGTGTGAGTGTGACTGTGTGAGATATATGTGTGTGCATCATTGATGCATCCGGGTTTTATAATGGGCAATTGAGTTTGACCCTTGTGTGTATGAGACATGTGTAGTGGGAAACCGAAAGTCCCATGTAGGAGACATTGGAAAACAAGGCTTGTCATATACCTTCTGTTGGTCAATGGTGGGGGCCTCCACCATTGATTGCACCGAATTCCACCATAAATTGCACCGAAATATGCGTTGAATTTGTCAAATATTTCGGGTTGGTTTTCGGTGCAAATTGAGGAGCAGATTGAAGAGCTGCAGATTGCTGCAGTTGTTCGCGGTGCTTCACTTTTATAAATAGAGGAGTTTATTAGATGAAAAATATCATCTAACAATGAGAAAAAAAATTAGAAAGACATAAAAAGTTTATAGAGAAAAGATTTAATTTTTGGGTGTAATTAGATTGTGGGTTATGAGTGGTTGTGAGTGTTTTGTAAATATTTTGTATATTTTTCTTTTCAGTAAAATATCTGTAGCAGCTCGGAGACGTAGACATAATTGACCAAACTTCGTTATCAATTTTGTGTGTACTATTATTCTACATTTATTTCACTTTTCACAAATCTGATGATAGAAAAATTTTACGTAATTTCCTAACAACTTGTATTAGAGAGCGTGTGGTGAATTCTGTCAGTTTTTCTACAAGGATACTATTTACGTGAATAGTAATTTTGTGAATAGTAAAAATTGGTTGACGTTACCAATTTGTCCACAGAAGTGTTTTAAAGCACGGTGGTTCACATAAATTGTCAAAAACGATCCAGAGGAAATCAGATCCGAGTGGAAGCGATGGACGCAGACGAAGGAAATGTGAAAATTGAAAAGTTTGATGGTGCAGACTTTGGCTTTTAGAAGATACAGATCGAAGATTATTTGTACCAGAAAAAACTTTATCAATCTCTCTCATAAAAGAAGCCAAAGGGTATGAAAGATGAAGAGTGGACTTTTCTAGACAAACAAGCCCTCGAAGTTATCTGATTAACGTTATCTTGTAATGTTGCTTTTAATATAGCAAACGAAAGACCACGACAGGTCTTATGGCGGCTCTCTCCAGTATGTATGAGAAGTCGTCAGCCTCTAACAAAGTTCACTTGATGAGACGGTTATTCAATTTGCGGATGACGGAAGGCGCATCGGTGGCTCAACATCTCAATGAACTCAATACAGTCACAACCCAGTTGAGTTCAGTTGGAATTGAATTTGATGAAGAAGTATGAGCATTGATACTTTTGTCTTCCCTACCAAAAAGTTAGAATGCTACTGTCATAGTTGTGAGTAGCTCATTGGGAAGCAATAAGTTAAAATTCGACGATGTTCGTGATCTGGTTCTCAGTGAAGAGATCCGACGGAGATAGTTGGTTGAATCGTCATCCTCTTCAGTTTTGCATACAGAGTTAAGAGGAAGAAATTCAACCAGAGGGAATGGACGTGACAGATCCAATTATCAAGGTAGATCAAAGGACAAGAGGTCCATATCTAGGAATCCCAATAATTCTCATAGCTCAAAGACCATTGAGTGTTGGAATTGCAGGAAGACTGGGCACTATAAAAATCAGTGCAAGAGTGCACTGAAGGATCAGGAGGCAAAAGCAGAGGCAAATGTTACTTCCACCTCAGGAGGGAATAATGCGTTGATATGTTCTGTAGAGAGTGAAGAAGAGTCTTAGGTATTAGACTTTGGAGCATCGTTCCATGCTACTTCGCAAAAAGAATTCTTCGAGAGATGTGTCCCTAGAAACCTTGGAAAAGTATACCTTGGTGACGATCAACCTTGTGCTATTATTGGTAAAGGTGTAGTGAAGATTAAGTTGAACGGGTCTATTTGGGAGCTAAAGGATGTCAAGCATATTCCAGACCTAAGAAAGAACTTAATCTCAATTGGGCAATTGGTTAACGATGGCTACACAACTGTCTTCCATGGAGATACTTGGAAGATTTCAAAAGGTGCAATGACGATTGCTCGCGGTAGAAAGAGTAGTACTCTTTACAAGACAATTGTGGCATGTCATTTGATTGCAGTTGCAACAAATGAAAATCTCAATCTATAGCACCAAAGACTTGGTCATATGAGTGAGAAAGGGATGAAGATTATGCACTCGACGGGTAAATTACCAGGTCTTCAGTCAGTGAAAATTGACATATGTGAAGACTACATACTTGGAAAATAAAAAAGAGTCAGCTTTCAGACAAGTGGAAAAACCCCAAAGAAAGAAAGACTCGAGCTTGTTCACTCTGATGTTTGGGGTCTAACGAATGTCTCATCCATTAGTGGGAAACATTACTTCGTGACTTTTATCGATGATCACTCTAGGAAGGTATGAGTATACTTTCTGAAACATAAGTCTAAAGTATTTGAGGCTTTCAAGGTATGGAAAGCCATGGTTGAAAATGAGATAGGGTTAAAGATCAAAAAGCTCAGAATCGAAAATGGTGGTGAATATGAAGATACCATATTCAAGAAGTTTTGCTATGAGCACGGGATCAAAATGAAGAGGACTGTGCCGGGTATACCTCAACACAATAGTGTAGCTGAGCATATAAATCGAACGTTGACTGAAAGAGCCAGAAGCTTGCGTGTGCAGTCAGGTCTACCGAAGCAGTTCTAGGGAAAAACAGTCAATATAGCAGCTTATTTGATCAACCAAGGTCCACCGGTACCATTGAAGCATAGAATACCAGAAGAGATATAGAGTAGAAAAGAGACAAAACTCTCACATCTTAGAGTTTTCTACTGCGTAACATAAGTGCACATCAATGATTAAGGTAGGAATAAGCTTGATCCCAAATCAAAGAAGTGCACGTTCATCAGTTATGGTGAAGATGAGTTTGGCTACCGTCTTTGGGATGATGAAAACAAAAAGATGATCCGCAGTAGAGATGTGATCTTTAATGAAAGAGTGATGTACAAGGATAAACATAACACAGACACCAGTGACTCATAACAGAGTAGGCTAGTATATGCAGAGGTGGACGATGTCCCAGAAAGTCCTATAGTTGAGAGTCCTTAGTTAGAGGAATCAACTAAACAAAGCAGCGAATAACAGTCCGATACACTAGAGACTTCTACTCCAACTCCTATATTGAGAAGGTCTTCTTGGCCTCATATGCCTAACAAGAGATACATGAACTATCTGTTGCTGACTGATGGAGGGGAGCCTGAATGTTATGATGAAGCTTGTCAGACTAGAGATGCTAGCAAGTAGGAGCTTGCCATGGGAGATAAGATGAAGTCTTTAATCTCTAATAAAACATGGGAACTAGCTAAGTTACCCATGGGAAAAAAGGCACTTCACAACAAATGGATGTATCGGGTGAAGGAGAAGCATGATGGCTTCAAGAGATACAAAGTCTGACTAGTTATCAAAGGATTCCATCAAAAGGAAGGAGTCGAATACACCAAAATTTTTGCTCCAGTTGTGAATCTCAATACTATCAGGTCTGTGTTAAGTATTGTTGCTAGTGAAGAGCTCTACCTTAAGTAGTTGGACGTAAAAATCACATTTCTTCACGGAGACTTAGATGAGGAGATATACATACACCATCCAGAAGGCTTCTCAGAAAAAAAAGGGAAGAAGAATATGGTATGCAGATTAAAGAAAAACTTGTATGGCTTGAAACAAGCTCTAAGACAATAGTATAGGAAGTTTGATGGCTTCATACACAAAGAAGGTTTCCAGAAGTGCAATGCCGACCACTGTTGCTTCTTCAAGAGATATAAGTCTAGTTATATCATTTTGCTACTTTACGTCGATGATATATCAGTAGCAGGTTCAGATATAGACGAGATTAGAAACTTGAAGATGCAGTTGTTGATAATCACATATTTTATTCATTAAGAAACCCTCATTATTAGTCATTTACACTCTTCATGTACTTAATTGACTGAATTTGATTATGTTTTGTAAGTTTGAACTCGAATCGGACTTAATTGATTTTTCAGCATTATTCGAGTCTTACACTGTTTCTGTATTTTGGCCATATCTTGAGTTCTAAATGTCTGATAATTATGAATTTTACCTTGTAGGAAAGATAAAAGAGAGCTCTACAACTTTGATGAAGAGCTCGAAGTCAAATTCAGACATCTAGTGGAGCTAATTGGGCATGAAAATCAGAATACGGGATTTGTGAACTGGAACCCGAACAGTGTGTAGTAACCAGAACATAATTCGAGTTTGGGTTTATAGAATGGGCTGAAAATTGGTGATCTGAAAGTTAAGACCCATATGTACAACTTTCATGACAAACACAAAACTTGATTCGGGCTCCTTGATGGAGATATTGGGTCTGAAAGTCAAAACAGAGGTGCTGAAACTGGTCCTGAGCAGTCTGTAGTAATTGGGTCATATCTTGGGCTGTAGGACGAATTTTTGGGTGCTTCCAGAGCCATTGGAAAGCTTAGACAATTTCCTAGAACTTTCATGAAGACCATTTGGCTCAAAAATGACGAAATCAATGAGTTCAGCAATGAATACTTTCGGAGACAAGGAAGCTCACCTACCAAGTTCACCTACCAAGCTCACCTACCAAGTTCACCTACCAAGCTCACCTACTAATTCCACCTACTAATCTCATCTACCCATCTACTACTACTCTGAATCCTCTATAAAAGGAAGCATGAGGAGAGCTCTAAACACAACATACACTTGGTGTTAGAAATAGCTTTTCATAGTTCTTGTATATTTTTCCTTCATTGTAATGGAGAGCTAATTCACTTCTAGTCAATTCGGGACTCTTGAAGAGATTGTGGCTTGGATTCTTGAGACCTTGGTTATGTAATGTATTTGATTTATATTTGAATTCCTCTTCTTCTTCTTCTTCTATTCTCTTGATCTTGAATGCATGAATGGTGATTCTGTTTATGTTTGATCGATTTGATCTTGATTTAAGATTAAGTATTGTGATGAATCGAAGATTGAGATTTGTGATGAAACTTAGAACTGATTGATCTAAACTAATCACGTAATTGAAGAGGTTAGGTTACTGATTTGTGCCTAGGTTAATTGAATTCGGTGCTTAAATTGACATATATTTACATGAATGGTGCGATTAAGCAGATTTGTGTTTATCACTTGTCAATTGAATTACGGACGATTTGTCTAGTATGAATTACGGATCGATGCGAGAGATCTCGGTTAGATCCAAGTTAACCATTCAAATGTATTTCAGGTGTTTGTTGAAAGGTCTATGATTGAATCCACCCAATCTCGGATAGATTTATGAATTATTGTTCTTTTAATTGTTATTTCTCTTTAAATCCTGTCACTGCGATCCTTGAACCATCAAAACCCCCCTTTTTCTAACTTTCACTTGATTTGATCAAATTGCATCTACGATCCTTGAGGAGACGATCCAGTGTTGTTCACTATACTACAAGTTTAGGTAATAACTTCGGTTATAATTTTGACTGAGTTCGGCGCTCGTCAAAATTTTGGCGCTTGGATTCTTAGGGAGCTCGTAGGTGTAATCTTTTCATTTTGAGTAACCTTACTAATTTTTGTTCTTTCTTACCTATTCTAAGTTATTTTTCATTTACTAACATTGTTCATACCATACTAATATTTTTATCCTAGCTTTTGAATTTTTTCGATTTAGGAAAGACGGAAAAGCAGGTGATTACGGGTAACTATTGCAATTTTCGAACTGCAACATGCCCAGAATGAGCTGAAACTTGGTCGGTTGAAGGAAAACAACCTGATAAACAAGACTCACAGTAAACTGTGAGGTCACCCCTGGTTTTTCGAAATTCTATCATTTAGACCACTTTTTCAATTTTTTTAATATTTTTATTGCATTTTCTAGTTTCATTTTTATGTAGATTTTGTTTCTGTGTTGATTCCATAATTTTTAAAAATGTTTAGACATATTAACTAGATTTATTTTTGCATATTTTGAGTGTTGTTTAGTGTATTTTGCTTAGTTGCGATTTTTGTGTTTTTGTGCTTTAGTTGATGCATGACTAGGTCCAATCGATCGATATCTTGCTTGATCTTGATCCCGAGATTGATAGGACCTTGCATAGATTAATTAGAGCTCGTGTGATAAATTCGAGTTAATTTGAACCTAATTTTGGGAGTGAACACGATAACTTAAGTAATCCCGAAATCATGGGCGATAACATGCATAATAGAACCCTTAAGGAACTTCTTGCTCCCGATGTATCTTACCAATCTTTGTGTATTCAATATCCACGATCTTGATGCAGATTTTGAGTTGAAATCTGGTTTGATACACTTGTTACCAAAGTTTCATGGTCTTGCGGGTGAAGATCCTCATAAGCACTGAAAGAGTTCCATGTTGTGTGTTCAACCATGAAGCCACAAGGCATCTCTCGAGGAACACATCAAGTTAAGGGCATTTCCCTTCTCACTTGTCGATGCGACCAAAGATTGGTTGTTTTATCTTTCACCAGGTTCGGTCGAAGTTGGAATGACATGAAGAGGTTGTTCCTGGAGAGATTCTTCCCCGCCTCGAGAGCTCGCCGCAATTAGGAAGGATATATGTGGCATCGAGACGGATGTCGGTGAGACTTTGCATGAATACCGGGAGAGATTCAAGAAGTTGTGTTCAATTTGCCTCATCACCAAATTAGTGACCAGCTCTTGATTCAATACTTTTATGAGGGTTTTCGCCAAATGATAGAAGCATGATCGATCTTTGCCGCCTCTGGAGGAGCCTTAGTAGACAAAACTCCTACCGCCATTTGCAAGAGATCGATAGCAAACATGGCAGCCAATACCCAACATTTGGCTCGCGGATCATCACGCAACCGAGAGGAGTTAATGAAATTCAAGCATCTCATATGGACCAACAAAGAATGGAACACGGACTAGATGAATTGACTTCTTTGGTAAGACGGATAGCGGTGGGTCAACAACCACCCATGCGTGATGATTTGCATCGGTGTGTGGAATTTGCTCTAATTCATCTCATCCCTACTTGATTCATGCCCTACACTTCGGAAGATGGTCCCGCCTTTTCCGGATCAATGTGTTCTTGCGGTGGTGTTTTTCTGGTAGACCCCAATATCAAGAACAACAAAGCAACAATCTAGATATGATCCATTTTCTAGTACTTATAATCCTGGTTGGCGAGACCATCCCAATTTGAGATATGGGAATCTAGCCAGCAACAACAAATTGACCACCAAAGAAGAACAACAACACCCACCGTGCGAAGAACAACAATTTAGATACCAAGGCTGCAGGTCCAAGCAACAAATACCAACAAATACCCCTGCGCATTCGGACAAGACTTTGCACATTGAGTCTGTCCAATCCACTCCGGTGAGCCATCATTGGAAGACCTGATGAAACAAATGGCCACAAATAACATTCGGTTCAAGTGAACGTCGGTGCCAACATTCGAGAATTTACAAACTCAAATTGGGCGGTGGCAACCACCGTGAGCGAGCTAAAGAGTCAAGGTTCTAGCCAATTGCCCTTCACAAACAGTCAATAATCCAAGAGGCAACGTAAGTGCAATTACCTTGAGAAGTGGCAAAGAAGTTGATGTTCCAACCTTGACAATCGAAATTGACCAAAAACGGCAGGAAATGGATAATTCGGTCGAGAAATCGTGCCATAGAAGAAAATTGCGAGAGAATTCAGATGTTGCCATTCCATTACCTTTTCCAAATAGAATCACACAATCCAAGAGAACAATGCAAGTAGAAATGGAAAAAGAAGTCATGGAGACATTCGGGAAAGTGGAAATCAATATTCCCTCCTAGATGCAATCAAGCAAATTCCAAAATATGCTAAATTTCTCAAGGAGTTGTGCACTCATAAGAGAAGGTTGAAAGGGGATGAGAAGATCGGCATGGGAAGAAATGTTTACGCAATGATTACGCAAGCATGCCACAGAAATGCAAAGATCCTGGAACCTTCACAATTTCTTGCACAATTGGCAACTCTAGATTTGAGCATGCAATGCTAGATTTGGGTGCTTCGATCAATGTCATGCCCATGTCAGTGTATAAGTGTTTAAACATCGGTACTTTGCAACCCACTGGTATCGTGATTCAGTTGGCGAATAGAGCCACTGCTCATCCTGCAGGTGTGCTGGAAGATGTGTTAGTTCGGGTGAATGAGTTGATTTTTCCAGCAGATTTCTACATTTACGGACATGGAAGATGAGTCTCCAACAAACCATGCTCCATTGATTCTAGCGGAGACCATTCCTCAAGACCGCCAAGACCAAGATAGACGTGCATCCGGCACCCTTTCTATGGAGTTTGGCGACGATTTGGTACAATTTAACATTTTTGATGCCATGAGACACCCCCACAGAGGAGCATTCTGTTTTCCATGTTGATATGATTGAGATCTTTGGTTGATGATGTCTATCTTGATTTATATCTTGAATTCCACGATATTGTTGACTATCTTGGTTCTGTTTCTTGTGATACATGTGCCACTTGTGATGTTGAACCATGTCTTTGCATGTCTTGAGATTTATTCTGTTATGAGTAATGATACAGTGCGATGATGCAACAATTGAGAATGAGAGTCGACCATCTTGAAATTAATGTTCTTGAGTTAGTTGTTTGAGATCACTTGTTACCTTCCATTGTACAACCTCCATCCTTGGAGTTGAAGACTTTACCGAGACCATCTTAAATATGCATATTTGGGAGATGGTGAGACACTTCCAGGTGATCATTGCTAAAAACCTACAACGATCAAGAAGAAAAATTAACGCAGATTTTGAGGCGAGAATAGGCAAGCCATCGGATGGACTCTTGCGAGATATTCCTGGTATTAGTCCCTCCACATGCATGCATAAGATTTTATTGGAAGAAGGGATCAAACCAGTTAGACGGCCCCAAAGGAGACTAAATCCCCCGATTCTAGATGTGGTGAAGAAGGAAGTTACAAAGCTACTTCAAGTGGCATTATTTATCCCATATCGACGGTCAATGGGTGAGCCCGTGCAAGTGGTTCCCAAGAAATGCGGGGTCACGGTGGTTGCGAATCGAACAATGAGCTTGTGCCCACACGAGTTCAAAACAATTGGCGAGTTTGCATTGATTATAGGCGGCTCAACCAGGCTACCGAGAAAGGATCATTTCCATTTGCCATTCATTGATCGGATGTTGGAGCGGTTAGGCGGCAAGTCACATTATTGTTTCTGGATGGATATTCGGGCTATTTTCAGATTCATATAGCCCCGAGAAGACAAGAGAAGACTACTTTCACTTGTCCATTTGGCACATTTGCATACGAGGAGGATGCCCTTTGGTCTATGCAATGCTCCAGGCACCTTTCGAGAGGTGTATGGTAAGTATCTTTTCTCGATTTTTAGAAAATTGCATGGACGTATTCATGGATGATTTTCTTGTCTATGGATCTTCCTTTGATGCATGTTTAGATAGTCGCTCAGGTCTTGCATAGATGCATTAAGACTAACCTCGTTCTAAATTTTGAGAAATGTCATTTCATGGTAGAACAAGGTATAGTCTTAGGGCATGTGATATCTCGTGAGGGTATTGAGGTAGATCCTGCAAAAATAGATGTTATTTCATGCCTATCTTACCCCACGTGCGTGCGGGAGATTCGTTCTTTCCTTGGTCATGCGAGGTTTCTATCGGCGGTTCATAAAGGATTTCAAAGCAAAATTGCACTTCCGCTATCCAACTTACCGCAAAAAGATGTGGAGTTTCACTTTGACAAGAAGTGCCGGGATGCCTTCAATCAATTGAAGCGAGGCATTGACCGAGACACCTATCATCCAACCGCCGGATTGGACACTTCCATTGAGTGATGTGTGATGCCTCTAATTATGCATTGGGAGCTGTTCTTGCACAAAGGGTCGGTAAAGTATCTCATGTCATTTCCTATGCTTCGAGAACTTTAGATCTGCACAAATCAACTACACCACAACCGAAAAGGAACTTTTAGCAATTGTTTTTGCTTTAGATAAATTTCGATCATATTTGCTTGGTTCCCAGTGGTTGTGTTTTCGGATCATGCGGCATTGAAGTTTCTCCCGAAAAAGCCCAATGCCAAGCCCCGGTTGATTAGGTGGATGTTGCTCCTCCGGGAGTTTGATATTGAGATCCGTGACAAGAGTGGAGCGGAGAATTTGGTGGCTGATCACTTGAGTCGAATTGAAAGGGAGGCGAGATGTTTTTCCCATCCATGACGTTTTCCACGATGAGCGACTTTTCAAGCTGCAAGGCAACATCCCTTGGTTTCTTGATTTGATTAATTTCTTGGTTGCTAAAGCAATACTGCACATTTCACTAAGGCTAAGATTGATAAATTGAAAAGTGAGTCAAAGTATTATGTGTGGGATGATCCTTACTTATGGAGATTTTGCGGTGACCAAGTAATTAGGAGTGTGTGTGCGATGATGAATTCCATTCCATACTTAGCTTTTGTCATAAACTTGCATGTGGCGGCCACTTCGGTCCTCAACGGACTGCTAGAAAAGTTTTAGACTCGGATTATATTGGCCCACTCTATTTCATGATGCCTATATGTTTTGCAAATCTTGTGATCAATGCCGAGAAAACAGGGAATACTTCTCGTAGGAATGAAATGCCCCGAGAAACCCTTATTATTCTGTGAGATTTTTGATGTTTGGGGTATTGACTTTATGGGTCCTTTTCTGTATCATTTGGTTTTGTTTACATTACGCTTTTGTGGATTATGTATCTAAATGGGTGGAGGCTAAGGCCACTCTGACCGATGATTCTAAAGTTGTTGTGGATTTTATTAGATCACTGATTTTACGTAGGTTTGGAGTCCCGAGATCCATCATTAGTTATCAAGGTTCACATTTTTGCAATCGAAGCATGGAGGCTTTGATGAAGAAGTATGGAGTCCAACACAAGGTTTCTACACCTTACCACCCCCAAACCAATGGGCAAGCCGAGGTCTCCAACGAGAGAAATTAAGCGGATACTCCGAAGCAGTTCAACCTAACAGAAAGGACTGGAGCAAGAGGCTTGAGGATGCTTTATGGGCTTACCGGATTTGCTTATAAGACACCAATCGGGATGTCTCCGTATCGGATTATTTTTGGAAAAACTGCACACCTACCGGTGGAAATTGAGCATCGAGCATTCGGGCGGTGAAAAGGTGCAACTTGGACCTAGATCAGCGAGGTTTGGAGAGGAAGCCGCAATGCAAACAATTGGAGGAGATCCGCTTGGAGGCATATGAAAGTTCCAAACTTTATAAGGAGAAGACCAAAGCCTTCCATGATAAGTTGATTCGAGGAAAACATTTGAGATTGGTCAAAAAGTTCTCCTCTATAACTCCCGCCTCCGACTCATGCACGGTAAATTAAGGTCTAGATGGGATGGACCATTTATTGTTACTAATGTTTTTCCTTCAGTCTACAGTTCGTTCGGATTAAAAGTGAGGTCACTGCCAAAGCTTTCATCGTAAATGGACACCGCCTCAAACAGTATCATGAACTTCCAGAGAATGCAGAAGTGGAGGTGATGAACCTTCTCCATCCGCATTATGAATAAAAAAAAAAAAGAAAAAAAAAAAAAAAAAAAAAAAAAAAAAAAAAAAAAAAAAAAAAAAAAAAAAAAAACACATTTGTGTGCCCGACAATGAGGTAGGTAGAGTCGCTCAGAAGCATGTGGAGGTCATTTTTTCTTCAGCGACAACAACTGTGAAAATCTTGCAGTATGGATTTTATTGGCCTACTTTATTAAAGGTCTGTTACACCTTTTGCAAAAGCTGCGGAAATTGGTCAAAAAGTTCTGCTTTGAGATTATCATCTGCACCTACTCCTTGGAAAATTGAGATCTAGGTGGCGCGGTTCTTTTGTTGTCGGACACGCGTATCCTTTCGGCATCGAGACACCGAGGATCCTAGGAATGGTAATGCGCTTAAGGTTAATGGACAAAGACTCAATCATTCCTGGAAAACCAAGTTCTTGAGTTCTTTGTGTTGCTTGGGTTAAGTGGCGGATACGGTACTCGTGACTCTTGAGTCGGTTTATTCTTGATTTCCCAAAATAAGCCGAACCCTTCTTCTCCTTCAAAATGGATGTCATTCTTTCAAACCCGAGAAAACATTTTCCTTCTCTTCCTCAAAATGCTCGAGAAAAATCTACAAAGTTCGATGTGAGAGATTGAGAATGTTAATGCACAAGGGTATGCCGAGAAGATGTCTGTTGGATAATTGAAGCAAAGGTCCGATTAGCGGTGAGTCCTCAATTTCATTTGACTCATATATGCCGGTCTTGGAAGAAGTTCATATTCTAAAAGGAGAAGAGCAAAAAAGGTTACAAGTCTGTCACAAATGTGGACGATGGCGTAACAAGCGATGTCGTACTAAGGGGATGGTTTCCGCAAATAGAGAAGATAAAATTTTCTTCATTAAGAATGGTGAGTAAGGAGTCATTAGATGATATCTTATTGACTCTTGAGACGCATTCTTGTGGATTGGTGCATCGTGAAATTCTTAAATTGTGGAATCTCTTCAAGGATGAACAACAACGCTGATCTTGGGAATCGACTCTAAAAGACCACTGTTTGCCAATTTATAAGAAAATTGGATGGGAAGCTTATCCTCGACTCATAGAAGACGTTTAAGCAATTCATTGGACGTTAAACCGAGGAGGCGAGATGTGAGCCATATCCACAAACAATCTGTACATATCATCTTCTTCTTCTTCTTCTTCATGGCATTTTACAAAAAAAAAAAATGAAAAAAAAATTCAAAAAAAAAAAAAAAAAAAAAAAATGTATACTTCTTAGGGTTGGCTTTGGTAACACAAACCGTGAATGGGGAAATGCATGCATCGATCCAGCCTTCTTAATTGAAAAACAAAGAAGGTAGATTGTATCCACATGTGAGAGCAGCCGGTCGTATTATGGCCACTTGTCCCTTTTGGGAGCCCTATGTTGCGCCGGTCTTGAATGGGTCGAATCTTGGTCAACAATGCTTTGGCACAAAGCCGAAAAAGCAGAACTACCTCCATCCCAATCTTACGTAAGTATACACTCATCTTTCATCAAGTTTTTTTTTTTAACAATTTCAAAAAAAAAAAAAAAAAAAAAAAAAAAAGGGACGTGATGTCTCTGCACTCATGACGCTTGCAAAGATATAAAGATACGCCATGGAGACTGTGTACATATGTATGTCATCATTTTCTATTATCTTTGTATCATTTTGTTGTATTTTGATTTTTGTACAGACGATCCTTTGAGCAGGTCCTTCGGGGGGTTTCTAGACTTCTTTACCTTGATGGTTTTCTTGAAGTCAAAAAAAAAAAAAAAAAAAAAAAAGATTCTGTGTCTCTTAATTTCAACCTTTTCGACAACCGCCAACCTACCCTCATAGGTGCAATTATTCCCTTTCCATTCTTTTTCCTATTTAAACACTCCATTTTCTCCATTTTCCTTCAAACTCGAAACACTCAAAGGGAGGAAGAGTATAGAATGGGGCCTTTATTCGTAACCTCAAAAATGTCTGTGTTTTTGTGGGTCGAGTTATGGGAAGGGATTAGAGTTTGTAAACGCAGCTAGCACTCTTGGTCGATCACTTGCTGCGAGGAATATTCATCTTGTATATGGGGGAGGTTGTCGTGGGTTAATGGGGTTTGTATCACACTTTGCCTTTGTAAAGAGCATCGAGGTTCTAGGTATCATTCTGAAACTTTAGCTCAACAGAACATCACCTTTGGAAAGACAATTGGGGAGGAACTTAAGGTATCATCAATGCATGAACGCATGAAGATAATGCTTGAACACTCGATGCATTCATTGCCTTACCAGGTGGTTTTGGTACTTTGGAAGAAATTTTTCAAATTGTCTCTTGTCGAACCGAACATCCACCATAAACCCATTGGTTTGTTGAATGTTAATAATTTCTTTGATCTACGTTATTTTTCTTGACAAAGTGTGGAAGAAATTTATCACTCCTTGGCAAGACAACTTCTTATCTCTGCCTCCACTATTGATGAGCTCATTGATAAATTAGAAGCTTTTGAGTATGTACACGATCGGGTATTAGCTCGATAGATTGGTCAACAGAAGAAGCGGCGAAGGAAGTAACAAGAAACAAGAGCCGATCTGAAACTTTCTCTTTAATGGGTTTGAAAAAAAAAATTGTTGTTTTGTTTAGTATGATATGATTGTCATGGACTTATTAAACCAATTAGTGATGGCGAGTAAGGAGTAATTTTACTCTTGAGACGCATCTTAATCGGTGGCGAGTAAGGAGTTTTTAGGTAGTAATTAATTAGTATTGACTTGTGGAAGTACTAACGTTTTCTTGTTTGATTTCTTTTCGAAGTCGATGCGGCATTGACGGTGTGTTTCTTTTTACGCTTAAGCGTTGATTCACTTCTTATCAGGTTGTGTTGCTCTTTTCTATCTCTTTCTTTCACATTGAGGACAATGTTTATATTAAGTGTGGGGAGAGATTTTAGCATGTTTCATTTCTTTTCGTTTGTTAAAAAAAAAAATTTAAAAAAAAAAAAAAATTCAAAAAAATTCAAAAAAAAAAAAAAAAGGTTCATTGCATGATTGAATAATTTTTCTCCTTCTTGAACTGATATGCTTGGTGATGGATGATTGAACTGATGAATTGAGTTTGATGAATGCATACCTTGTGAGATTTTGAGCCTAATGGATGGATTCAACATTTATGCCATTCTCTTCTTTCTTGTGTGATTTTCACTCATGTTAATGACCACTCTAGAACTTGCTTTGATTCTTTTGAGGCTACATTTCACTTGCATGCATGAACATGATTGAGGCCCTCTTTCTTAGCTAGTTTAACCAAATAGCCAACCTTGTTTTCAATATGATATCAAGCACTCTTTTGACCTCTCGAAAATTCTCTAATTCCCGCCAACCTTGTATATTTTCCTTTGCTTAACCCCTTTGAAGCTTATTTGACCATTCCTTGTTTCTAGCTCATTATGTGCCTTAAATGAAAAATCGTGTTCTTACTGTACCTTAGGGAATAAAAGAACATTAGCCTGGTTAATGGATGAGTTTTTGAACAAGTGTGGGGTGTGTGTACAAAATGGTTGTTGAAAAAAAAAAAAAAAAAAGAAAAGAAAAGAAAGAGTGCCTAAAAAAAAAAGAAAAAGAAAAAGAAAAATGTATGTATATAGTTATGTTCATATATATATATAAAAAAAAAAAAAGAGAGAAATAAAAGGATTGGGAAACGAATATGTAAAGGGATATACAATAGAGTTGAGATGAACTTTTATCTTCGTTATTTGAACTCGATTACTCATTTGCTTTTATTCTCTTTGGTATTTATCTTCTCATATCCATTTTATCCTCTTCTGTTACCTTGACCTCACTACAACCTTGAATAAAGTCCTCATGATTTGTGTGTGCATGTGTTTTGAGTAGTGGAGAAGTAGAAAATAAGCAAGCTTATGGTAGTGCAATTTTCATGGGTTGAATTGAGTGAAATACCTACCTTTTAAACACTTGAGAGATTGAGAGGGAATCTTGTGAAGATCCATCATTCTTAATTCATTCTTTTCAACGGAAGTTTCCTTGCATTTTGGTTTGAGATGTGAAGAAATGTTACCTCATTTATGCTTTGATCCCTTGAATTTCTTGTTGCTCTTCTTGCTTCATTGAGTCCTTTAGAGTTTTTAGCTTTTAAGTTTGTGTCGTTTGTCTTTGTTTTCTCTAACTTTAGTTTTATATGTTTTGCCCAGGAGAGTGCAAAAAGCTAAGTGTGGGGAATTTGATAATCACATATTTTATTCATTAAGAAACCCTCATTATTAGTCATTTACACTCTTCATGTACTTAATTGACTGAATTTGATTATGTTTTGTAAGTTTGAACTCGAATCGGACTTAATTGATTTTTCAAAGCATTATTCGAGTCTTACACTGTTTCTGTATTTTGGCCATATCTTGAGTTCTAAATGTCTGATAATTATGAATTTTACCTTGTAGGAAAGATAAAAGAGAGCTCTACAACTTTGATGAAGAGCTCGAAGTCAAATTCAGACATCTAGTGGAGCTAATTGGGCATGAAAATCAGAATACGGGATTTGTGAACTGGAACCCGAACAGTGTGTAGTAACCAGAACATAATTCGAGTTTGGGTTTATAGAATGGGCTGAAAATTGGTGATCTGAAAGTTAAGACCCATATGTACAACTTTCATGACAAACACAAAACTTGATTCGGGCTCCTTGATGGAGATATTGGGTCTGAAAGTCAAAACAGAGGTGCTGAAACTGGTCCTGAGCAGTCTGTAGTAATTGGGTCATATCTTGGGCTGTAGGACGAATTTTTGGGTGCTTCCAGAGCCATTGGAAAGCTTAGACAATTTCCTAGAACTTTCATGAAGACCATTTGGCTCAAAAATGACGAAATCAATGAGTTCAGCAATGAATACTTTCGGAGACAAGGAAGCTCACCTACCAAGTTCACCTACCAAGCTCACCTACCAAGTTCACCTACCAAGCTCACCTACTAATTCCACCTACTAATCTCATCTACCCATCTACTACTACTCTGAATCCTCTATAAAAGGAAGCATGAGGAGAGCTCTAAACACAACATACACTTGGTGTTAGAAATAGCTTTTCATAGTTCTTGTATATTTTTCCTTCATTGTAATGGAGAGCTAAGTCACTTCTAGTCAATTCGGGACTCTTGAAGAGATTGTGGCTTGGATTCTTGAGACCTTGGTTATGTAATGTATTTGATTTATATTTGAATTCCTCTTCTCTTCTTCTTCTATTCTCTTGATCTTGAATGCATGAATGGTGATTCTGTTTATGTTTGATCGATTTGATCTTGATTTAAGATTAAGTATTGTGATGGCGAAGATTGAGATTTGTGATGAAACTTAGAACTGATTGATCTAAACTAATCACGTAATTGAAGAGGTTAGGTTACTGATTTGTGCCTAGGTTAATTGAATTCGGTGCTTAAATTGACATATATTTACATGAATGGTGCGATTGCAGATTTGTGTTTATCACTTGTCAATTGAATTCGGACGATTGTCTAGTATGAATTCGGATCGATGCGAGAGATCTCGGTTAGATCCAAGTTAACCATTCAAATGTATTTCGGTGTTTGTTGAAAGGTCATGATTGAATCCACCCAATCTCGGATAGATTTAATGATGTTCTTTTAATTGTTATTTCTCTTTAAATCTTGTCACTGCGATCCTTGAACCATCAAAACCCCCCTTTTTTCTAACTTTCACTTGATTTGATCAAATTGCATCTACGATCCTTGAGGAGACGATCCGGTGTTGTTCACTATACTACAAGTTTAGGTAATAACTTCGGTTATAATTTTGACTGAGTTCGGCGCTCGTCAGTTGTCAAAGGAGTTTGATATGAAAGACTTAGGTCCAGCAAGGAAGATCCTTGGAATACAAATCACGAGAGATAAGCAAAGAGGGATTTTGCGGTTATCTCAGGCAGAGTACATCAACCGTGTTTTGCAAAGATTCAATATGGACAACGCCAAATCGGTTAGCACACCTTTGTCCAGTCATTTTTGCTTATCCAAGGATCAGTCCCCTCAGACTGAGGAAGAAAGAGAATTCATAGCTAAAATCTTATATGCTTCAGTCATTAGAAGTTTGATGTACGCAATGGTCTGTACGAGGCCAGACATTGGCCATGCAGTGAGAGTTGTAAACAGGTTTATGTCAAATCCAGGTAAAGCTCATTGGGAAGCCGTTAAGTGGATTTTGAGGTATCTACGAGGCACTACAAAGAAGTGTTTGTACTTTGGTAAAGGAAAATTAAAAGTGCAAAGCTATGTAGATATAGACTTTAGAGGTGAAGTCGATCACCGAAGAAGTACCACCGGTTACATATTCACCATTAGAACAACAACTGTTAGTTGGATATCGTAGATACAAAAGATTGTTGTTTTATCCACTACAGAGGCTGAGTATGTGGCAATAACATAAGCTAATAAAGAATTGATATGGCTTTAAGGATTGTTAACTAAACTGGGATTCATCCAGGAAAAGAGTGTTTTGTATAATGATAGTCAGAGTGCAATACATCTGGTGAAAAATTCAGCATTCCATTCCAGAACAAAGCACATTGATCTTCATTATCACTTCATCAGGACTCTACTTGAGGATGAGGTGCTAACATTGAAGAAAATCCAAGGAAGTAAGAACCTAGCAGATATGTTAACGAAAGTGGTGACAATCGACAAATTGAAGTTGTGTTCAACTTCAATTGACCCGCTAGAATAACAGACTAGAGAAGGCTGCTGCAATGATCGAGGTGTGAAGATAGATTGAAATCAGTCTTCAAGTGGGATATTGTTAGTCAATGGTGGGGGCATCCACCATTAATTGCACAGAATTCCACCATCAATTGCACCGAAATATGCATTGAATTTGTCAAATATTTCAATTTATTTTTTTGTGCAAATTGAGGAGCAAATTGATGAGCAGATTGAAGAGCTGTAGATTGCAATTGTACATGGTGCTTCACCTCTATAAATAGAGGAGTTCATTAGATGAAAAATATCACCTAACAACGAGAGAAAAAACCAGAAAGAGACAGAAAAAGTTTAGAGAGAAAAGTTTTAGTTTCTGGGTGTAATTGGATTGTGGGTTATGAGTGTTTTGTAAACACTTTGTATATTTTTATTTTCAGTAAAATATCTGCAACACCATGTAGACGTAGGCATAATTGGCCAAACTCTATTATCAATTTTGTATGTGTTATTATTTTGTATTTATTTCGCTTTCCACAAATTTGATGATAGAGAAATTTTGCATAATTTTCTAACACCTTCAAGGGTTCACAGTAACATTTCATTCTTGTGGATAAATATATAGTGTGAAGGAGCTTTTTAGATATAAATTATTCTTGAAGCTTAAGCATATAAGAGAGTTGATTATTGATATTATGTATATCATAGTTTCTGTGACCATTTGATCGTGAGTTTAATCATTACTGTCATCGATCATTGCAAAAATTTGGTGAGCATGTGTTGGAACTAACACAATGTGACAGTGCATGAAAAAATCAAATAATTAAATATATATCACTGTATATATGGATAGAATGCTCGTCTTTCACTTGTGTGTCATTGTTTATATAGCTGGACAAGGAAAATCTAGATAATGTTGGGCATAGTGATTTCTTTTGTTATTTATTATACATGTTGCGGATTCTACCTGAGAATTAGATATTTATATTTTTGGACTATATTGGTCCCTTTGGTCAGATATGGTCTTTTATCTCTATAATCGACTCGACCCAATAAGGATATTTCACGAGTATTTTAGGTTGATTCTTTTTTTTAATTCTTTTTTTCTTTTGATTCTGAAAATGACTTGATTATTAGTATGGGTAAAAGTTATAGTTAGTTAATATAGTTTAGTAACAACTATTAATTATTGATAATTAAACAACAGTTACAAAGTTATTATTCTGTTATGATCACAAACTGATATAAATCAGATTGTAATGATGTGAAAATGCAATGCATGATTGACCTCAAGTTTTAGATTTGTTTCTCTTCTTTCTTTCGTTTCATTATCTTCTCCACTTGGCCCTAATTTCATCTATGACGTCAGAAACAAGACTCATCCACAGCAACAACAAGTACCATAAATCAGTTTGCGTTGCACACATTTTCAAATCTTGTTTCAATTAAGCTTGATTAAGACAATTTCTTGGCATAAAAGCAGCAAGCATTGACAATGATTAAAGGGCACAAACTTTCTCTGTACATTACAGGAGAATAAATTCTAGAAAAATTCAAGTCCTGTGAAGATGCAACTAGAAATCAAATCAGTGAAGCTAATCTCAATTGGGAGCAACAAGATCAACTGTTATTATTATCATGGTTGCTATCTTCGATGAGTAGCTCTTTCATAACAAGAATGATTGGTTGTGAATATTCATTCCAAGTCTTGAAAAAGCTAGAAACATTTTTTGCATCTCAAATTAGAGGAAATGTGAGACAACTCAAAAACCAGCTATAAAATACAAAGAAAGATTCTTCTATAAACTCTTACTTACTTGCAATTAAGAAGGTAATTGATACATTGGGGTCAATAAGATCTCCAATTGATGAATATGAACATGTGAAAGCAATTCTTGATGGATTAAGAGAATAGTACGAAGGCTTTGTGTGCCATCACTTCAATGAGTAAACCTTGTAGTGTTGGAGAACTTGAAGCACTTCTTATGGCTCAAGAAGAAAGGATAGAACGATTTAGGAAAACTAAATTGAATATAGTTCAAGGAAATTTGGCTCAATCACAGATTAGAAAGAATCAGGGCCATGGTGGTAGTTTCAATTTTAGAGGTGGTTTTAATCAAAGACAAAAGTTTGGTAATTTTAGTGTTAATCAAGGTCGTGGTTTCATTATGAATCAAGGAAGAGGATCCTTCAATGGAAGAGGATCCTTCAATGGAAGAGGATCTTCAATGGTAGAGGGCAACAAAATTTTGTACGTCATTTTGGAAATTTTAATGGCATGTTTGGAGGTAGAATTTTCTCTGGTGAGAAACCTCAATGCCAACTTTGCAAGAAAGTCGGTCATACTGCAACAAACTGTTAGTACAAATTTGATTAATCTTTTACAGATTCTGGTGCTCAATTGAATCAAGGTTCCAGGAACTTTAATAATGGTAATCCCTCCATGAATGCCATGATGGTTGTTCAAGGCCATGATTAGAATTTTTCTAATGGCAGTGTCAATTCTTCTATGAGTGCTATGTTAGCTACTCCATCAACACTGTAAGATCCAGCTTGGTATCCTGATTCTGATGCCACACATCATCTAACACCAGATTCAACAAATTTGCAACATAAGACAACATATGATGACAAAAAAATATTTGTTGGTAATGGTGCAAGTCTGTCAATATCACATGTTGGACACTTAAAATTTCTTTCAAATTCTGTCAATAGTTCTTTTGTTATGAATAATCTTTTGCATGTCCCTAAAATCACCAAAAATTTATTAAGTGTTACTCAATTTGTTAAAGATAATCATGTGTTTTTTTAATTTCACTCTAACCAGTGTTTTGTCAAATCTCAGGATACCAAAGAGATCCTCCTCCAAGGTACCCTTAGAGATGGTTTGTATATCTTTCCTTAATTTCATCTCACAAAATTCTATTATTCTATCTGTCAAATGTTGCTTCAACATCTTTTTCAACTGATTTGTCACTTTGGCATTTAAGGCTTGGTCATGTTTCTAATCAAGTTGTGACTAGAGTATTGAAGTCATGTAATTTTCCTATTTCCTTTTGTAATTCTCAGTTTTCCAATGTATGTGAGGCTTGTTGTATGGGAAAGTCTCATCAACAACTGTTTTCAGATTCATATTCTATATATTATATTCCCCTACAACTTGTATATACTAATATTTGGGGTCCAGCCTCTATGAATGCAATAAATGGTGCTAGATACTATATTCTGTTTGTTGATGCTTACTCTAAGTATTCTTGGATCTATTTGTTACACACTAAGTCTCAAGCATTTTTTGTTTTTCTTCAATTTAAACAAATGACTGAGTTACAATTAGGAACTAAACTCAAAGTATTACAAACTAACAATGCCAAAGAGTTTTTGGTCTTTTCCAAATATTAGAGTCAAATGATATCTCTCACAGATTAGCATACCCTTATATACATCAACAAAATGGGAGTGTAGAGAGAAAGCATATGCATGTCACAAAAATGATATTGACATTACTTGTAGCCTCCTTTCTTCCTCTCAAATTCTGGGAAGATGCTTTTGTTCTTGTTGTTTCTATCATTAATTCATTACCAACTACTGTACTTCACAATATCTCTCCCTTTGAAGTTCTATTTCACAAACAACCTTCATATCAAAGCTTCAAAGTTTTTGGTTGTGTTTGTTATCCTCACTAGACCCTATAATAAACACAAAATTGATTTTAGATATGTTCAATGTGTGTTCTTAGGCTTTGTGCCCTTTCACAAGGGATTCAAATGCCTATCCTCTTTCGGGAAGTTCTATTTCACACCACACGTCATTTTTTATGAGTCCTTTTTTCCATTCAAGTTACAATCTAGTCCTTTTCTAACACATTTTTCTTTAATTTTCTCTCCATCTATTTTTGTTCCCTTCATTCCTTTAGTGTCTAGGAGTGCCTTACTTGTGTATAGACAACATTGTGTTAATATTGCATTACATAATAATTATGTGATTAATCATCTCTCTGTTCAGAATTCTAGTACCTCTACTGTACCTTCTGCTACAGTTCAAGTCTCTCCTATTTTGTAATAGCCCTCCACTATGCCTGTAGTTCAGAATATACACCCAATTCTAACTAGAGCCAAGGCTGGTGTCCATAAACCAAATGTGTTCTCTGTTGTTTTAGAGCCAACTTATGTGGCTCAAGCTCTTGATCAACTACACTGGAAGAAATCTATATATGATGAATATAGTGCTCTAATTGATATGTGGTTAAAATACACACATCTCGTGCTTGATTTGATGTGGATTTAGGAGTGCTTTGATTGATTTATGTTGAAATTTATGGCACATTTAATCTATTATCCTTGTTATCTCATGATTAGTCGTTCTCTATGTTTTTAGGTTCAAAAGAGATGTTTTAACATGACTTTATGAAGCTTTAAATGGATTTATTGTAATGAAGTTGAGCTCGGAATTTATATGGCCAAGATTCACAGAGTTTTTGACCTTTGCTCGATAAAATGAGCATAACTTGAGTTACGGAGGTTGAAACGAGGTGATTCCAGTGGCATTGAAGTTACGTTGTTTTACTAATAGACACGACCTTATCTAACTCAATTGAAGCTTTTGACTTGGAGACACGGTCGTGTCTCTTGGTCACACAGTTGTGTCTCACTTAAAGTGTAGATACATGATTTTAAAAGGACACAACCGTGTCGAAGGGAGACACGATTGTGTATGCCTTCTTAACGTGAAAAAATGTTGTTTTACCCCTCAAATCATTATAAATAAAGGAAAATCCATAAACCTAAAACAATATTTGGCTAGAGACTTATGTGATGGTAGGTTTTCAGAGGAAGAGGCAAGGATTGGAGGCTAGGGCTTGGAAGGTGATAACTTCATAAAATTTAGTTATTTGTGCCCTATATTTGTGCAATAAAAAATGCTTAGTCCTTGTTATAATGCATATTTGGAAGATTTTATGTTTATATTTGTTATATTAAATTTGGATATCTTCATATATGATCTTGAGCAAATTGTGCATATTCTATAAGTGATTGAGTGAATTTGTAACTGTTATTGATTTGGTGATTTCTCTAGTATAGGAAGGGCTTCAAACAAGCTGATATATGAAGCATTTGAGCCAAAACTGGAAGAAAAAGCCAAAAGGGCAACTCAGTAACTCACACCGTAGCGCAGACATGTTAACGCTGCGGCGTGGTGCATTCCCCTGCTGCAGACAGAGAGACCCGATGATTAAATGTCGCGGCGCAGTGGAATCAATGTCGTGGCGTAGTGACCTAATTTACATGTGCGTCGCGGCATAGGCATGTTTATGCCGCAACGTGACTCTATTTTCTGGGCCCATAAATACTATTTTATTAGATTTACAAAAGAGAGCTTTTCTGTTTAGAACACAGCGGCAAGGTTTTCACTTGATTAAGAATCCTAATTTTTCTCTATGTTAAAGTTAATCCTCTTCCTCTTAGCTTTCATTGGCCACCAAAATCACTTGATTTGGGCTTTAGATGAGAGAGTTATGCACAATTCACTCTTAATTAACAGGTCTCTAATCCCATCAGCTGACTTCACAAGGTTTAACATCATCAAATCATTGTAGTTTTAATTCGTAGTCTTTATAAGAGTTTGAGCTTTATGTGTAAGCTTTCCATTACCACTAGTTTCAGGTTCATATCATATCTACAACCTAAGTTATGGACTAATTAGTGTACGCTACTCGGGTTCCAATGATAGTACAATGTTCTGACTTCGTGGCCCAAGCTGACCTACTAGACATTCGATTCAGACTTTGAGCTCTTCATCAAAGTTGTAGAGATTTCTCTCATCTTTCCTACAAGGTAAAATTCATAATTTTTAAATATCTAGAACTCAAGATATGACCGAAATATAAAAATAGTGTAAAATCCTAATAATGCTAGAAAGATCAATTAAGCCCAATTTGAGTCCAAACTTATAAATTGTGGCCAAAACTAATCAATTAAGCATATGAGAGGTCCAAGAGACTAAATATGAGGGTTAACTAATGCATAAAAATTGTGTTTATGAGCTGACAACATGAAATACGTGCAAAAATGTGATAAATGTCAGCTCCATTCTTATATCTATATTGCGTCATTCGAAGAGCTGTCAACAATGTCCATCCCCTGGCCATGTTACCGGTGGGGAATAGACATCTTAGGCCCTTTTCCACAAGCTTTCGGGCAGGGCAAGTACCTAGTGGTGGCCATCGATTATTTCACAAACTGGATTGAAGCAGAGTTGTTGTCCACAATCTCCTCAATGCGAATCCAGAAGTTCACTTACCGAAATATCATAAGCAGATTCAGAGTCATGGAGTCGATTGTTATAGACAACAACACTCAATTCACTGACAAGAAATTTAAAGATCTTTGGGAGGCCTTAAGATCAAACAATATTTCACCTCAATAGAGCACCCTGGAAACCTTCTCGGGCAAGCCAATTAAAATTTTTTGGAACGCAGACGAATTGAGAAAGTACAATAGTTGAATGCTTTGGTTATGTAAACTACTCCTGATATCAATAAATCAACTTTCTCCAACTGCTGTCTCATTTGAATTTGGTACTCCAATAGCAACCTCGAGTCCACAAGTACCTTGGTGCGCCACATCCCTAAGGTCACCACGCCCTAGCAAGGTTCGAAGGAATACAAGGTCCAAAAAGGATTAGCTATTCCAACATCTATGTAAGACAATTAAACTAGGGAGAGCCACTTGAACACCTTCTGGGGTCAAGCAGCGCGATTAAGGGTCTTAACCCATGTCCTTTTGGGCTGCACCTTAGCCACCTATCGATGAGGTTTGCAGTGGTTGGGAATAATCGACGGTAACCTAGGACAGTGGATTCCACACCACAGGTTTGCCACATCCAATCAAACGAACCCTACCACCGAGGTCGAGTTTCGCATTCATCATGGTTCCATGATGTGAATGTTCGTCCAATCAAACGAACCCTACAACCAAGGTCGAGTTTCACATTCATCTCGGTTGTTGAAGTTAATATTTGTCCAAACTCAACCCCCCGAGGGTGAGTCTCGTGCTCATCTCGACGGAGCAAACGAGTGTTCGTCCAATCAAACGAACCCTACCATCGAAGTTGAGTTTTGCATTCATCTCGATTAGTGAAGTGAATGTTCGTCCAAACAAACGAACCTAACCCCCTAGGTCGAGTCTCGTGCTCATCTAGGCGGGGCAAACAAGTGTTCGTCCAATTAAACGAACCCTACCACCGAGGTTGAGTTTTGCATTTATCTTGGTTCAGTGAAGTGAGTGTTTGTCTAATCAAACAAACCTTACCTCCAAGGTCAAGTTTTGCACTCACCTCGGTCAGGTGAAGCGAGCGTTCATTATACAAGCATACATCTAGACTTGGCATTAGACCAATCCCAGAACTACAAAAATAACTACATAAGACAATGGCAGTTTAATTAGAATATTTAGAAAAACAAGTCTTTATTCTCATTTTAAACGTCTCCTAATTTACAAGGAACTTTACAAAAAGGACCTACAAAACTACTTCAAGGCAAAGGCGCTCGCTGGAGAAAGCCAAAAAGAAGGTCAGACATGATGACGATGAAGACCAAACACTAACCACAACCACCTCCATGGTTCTTCCAAAAACCAATAGTCATTCCTTTCCTCTAAGTCAACATGAGGAGAATGCTTCGCTCAAAGAGATTGTTCTGCTCCAAGAGACTCATGCACATCCAACGACACACCCAAGCACCCAAGGCACAGTGAGCACCATGGAAGATAGTCATGGGAGCAAAGGAGGGACATGGGCGAAACCTTTCCATGCATAAGAGGTACTACGACAGAAATCGTGAATCCTCCCGACAAGCGTAGAAAGGGTGCACACTCTCGCGTACACCAGAAGAGAAAGGCTTATACCGCACGAAAACATGTTGATCGAGCCACATAGAGTAGTTACTTGGTCCCCACTGAATCATTACACCTAGAAAGAAAGGCCTTCATTAGACGAACGTGTGGGGGGGAAAAAGAAACACCTTTAAGTAGAGTTTTGGAAAGAATAAGAAGATGAATTCAAAAGGAGACACGACCCTCCACACATATACCAGAGGCACGAAAAGGACCATTCTCTAGAAAAGAATCATTTTCAAGCATGATTAAAGAATCAAACGAATATATGATAGCCCCACTTCAAACATTTCCTATTTATAGAGGAAATGAAGCGTTCTGATTAGCTCCCAGAAAAATGAGTTGGTTGCAATTTTGAAGTCACATTTTAATGCTCCCCCTTGTGATTGGCCACGAGAGCAGCGAGCAGTTGGAAAATTGTACAAAGTTGCTATTGTTATCAAAGCAGTTTAATTCCCTGCAAATGCAAAGTAGTAGTTCCCAAGCAAGCGCAGTCTAATACCAATCGCTGCTATTAATGGGGGCGAATACATCACTTCTCCACATATACGTCATTTCAAAGTGGCCTATTATGACGATATGAAACTCAAGCAATACTCTTCAACCATGTATCGTACCGTTTTTGCACAAAAGGACAAGGATGAGAACGTTCGAAATTGAAGCAACTTGTGAGGTCACGATGGGACGTTTAAGCCGAACAATGAACCTTCGGCAAAATCCCACCCCAGACCTCGACCTAAGATTGAACTGCGATAGACCCCGCATAGCGTAAGGGCAACCAGTAGTACACCCCATACCATAGAATGATGACAAAAGCAGAATAATCTAACCTAGATCCCGACCTTACTCACATATCCCAAATTTTCACTATGATACATCACAGACATCAACCCTTTGTGAGAACATCGCGAAATCCAACATAGAACATTATGACTCGGATCCCTTTATTCAATGCATGTCATGTGCTCTGGTTGAACATGTATCTTGATACTCAGCTGATCCATCAAAGCATCAAGTTAGGGACAACTGTTCAGTACCAGGTACAAGTTTATATAACCGGATCAACCCGACCTGCCAGACTGGCCCCGTGCAGAAAGCAACTCGTCCATTGATTCTGTCCCCCACGAGAGGCGTAACTCAACTAGGACAGAGAGGATAAAGCATACAAAATAAGGATTTCCCACACCATTAGAGGACAACGTACAATACGCACTGTGACACTCATACATCTTTATATAAAGGCTAAACAAGACAACAAAGATATGCATTAATTTCATTATACACTATCTTTCTTAAACAACTACTGACTTGAGTATCAAAATGTCTTTTACAAGTACTCACTTCATCGCTCTATAAATTGTTACTGCTGAGCCGCAAAAAAATCACAATTATTTACCTTTTCATGTAATTCTCAAAATCCAATTCTAAATAATAATGAATCACACTTCTGCGTAATTCGGTGTCCGAAGCGAATGTTGCACTCTAGTGTTAAAAAAATATTTTTGTAGTGTGAAAGGGTGCACACTGCACAGATGAAAGGCTCACCATTATCTTATAAAGCATAAACACGGACACGGGACACAACACAGATACGGATACGGGGACACACCAACTTCAAAAATTGTAGGACACAGACACATCATATTATATATATATATATATATATATATATATATATATATATATATATAAATATAGGGAGGATCAATAATTCATTAACTTACACTCATTTTCAACCGTTAGAAGACTTTCATCTAATGGTTACTTTTTGAAATCATCTCAACCATTAGATGAAAGTGGATTTAATGGTTGAAAATGAGTGTAAGTCAAAAAAGACTTATACTGGTGTAAACCGATCCCTCCTCTCTATATATATATATAATTTCAAAATTTAAGAAAAAAATTCATAATTCATTAATATCATTTCTATAAGCTTGAAGATTTATAATATTTTAATATATGTCATATATGTCAATATTTGCTACCTAGTAAGCCTCTCTGACGAGTGCCGAACTCAGTCAAAATTATAACCGAAGTTATTAACTAAGTTTGCAGTATAGTGAACAACAGGATCGTCTCTCAAGGATCGTAAATGCAATTTTATCAAATTTTAGGGGGTTTTGATTAAAATAAGACAAGATATGAAGAAAAATAATAATTAAAAGAACAATCAATTCAGAAATCTATCCAGAGATTGGGTGGATTCAATCATGTAACCTTTCAACAAACACCGAAATACATTTGAATGGTTAACTTAGATCTAACCGATATCTCTGCATCAGATCCAGAATTCATACTAGACAATCGTCCAGAATTCAATTGATAAGTGATAAACACAAATCTGCAATCGCACCATTCATGTAAATATATGTCAATTTAAGACCGAATTCAATTAACCTAAGCACAAATCAATAATCTAACCTCTTCAATTACATGATTAGTTTAGATCAATCAGTTCTAAGTTTCATCACAAATCTCAATCTTCGAGTTATGTGATTAATTCAGATCAATCACTCTAAGTTTAATCACAATACTTAATCTTAAAATAAACATAAACAGAATCACCATTCATACATTCAAGATCAAGAAAAAGAAGAAGAAGAAGAAGAAGAAGAATCCAAATATAAATCAAATACATTACATAAACCAAGGTCTCGAGAATCCAAACCACAATCTCTTCAAGAGTCCCAAATTGTTAGAAGTGACTTTAGCTCTCCATTACAATGAAGGAAAAAATATCAAGAACTATGAAAATTATCTCTAACACCAAGTGTCTTCCTGAAAGCTCTCTCCATATCCACTTTTATAGAGGATTATGAGTAGTAGGTGGATGAGTAGGTGAGATTAGTAGGTGGAATTAGTAGGTGGATGAGTAGGTGAGATTAGTAGGTGGAATTAGTAGGTGGATGAGTAGGTGAGATTAGTAGGTGAGATTAGTAGGTGAGATTAGTAGGTGAGCTTCCTTGTCTCCGAAATTATTTATTCTTGAACTCATTGATTTCGTCATTTCCAAGCCAAGTGGTCTTCATGAAAGTTCTAGGAAATTGTCTAAACTTTCCAATGGCTATGGAAGCACCTAAAAAATCGTCCTACAGCCCAAGATATGACTCAATTCTGCAGATTGTTCGGACCAGGTTTCAAGACTCTGTTTGACTTTCGGACCCAATATCACCATCGCTTGGAGCCGAATCAAGTTTTGTGTTTGTCGTGAAAGTTGTACATATTGGTCTTAACTTTCAGATTACAAATTTTCAGCCCATTTTATAAACCCAAACTCGAATTATGTTCTGAGTTACTACACATTGTTCGGGTTCAAATGTCACAAAACTCGTATTCTGATTTCCATGCCAATTATTCCACTAGATGTTTGAAATTGTCTTTGAAATTTCTTCATCAAAGTTGTAGAAATTTCTCTCTTATCTTTCCTACAAGGTAAAATTCATAATTATCAGACATTTAAAACTCAAGATATGGACTAAAATACGTAAAAGCAGTGTAAGACCCAAATAATCTTTGAAAAAATCAATTAAGTCCGATTCGAGTTCAAACTTACAAAACATAATCAAATTCAATCAATTAAGTACATGAAGAGTGTAAATGACTAATAATGAGGGTTTATTAATGTATAAAATATATGATTATTACCCTCCTAAAAAATATGGAATATAATTTCTATTGACATAATCTAAAAAATCTTCTAAACTAACTTCTCATAATAGAACTAATCATGTACAATTACATGTGCATAAAAAAATAACTAGAGGGAATATTGGTGTGAGGTAAGCTTCGGTGACAATGAAATGGATGACTTGGTACAAGTAGAGGTAGGAGTAAATGAAAATAATGCTGTGTGAAAAGATAAAACTTAAAATACTGGTATGTGAAAATAGTGGCTTGGGATGTCAGTCATGTGAGCTTGAATGAAGTTCTGCGCTTATTAATCAACGCTATCATGGAAACTAAGTTTTTTTTAAAAAAAATAGTAATGGGGGTCGTGTTTGTGTCTGCACGTGTCGTGTCAAGTATGTCGAGGAAGTGTCGGCGTGTCAGAAGACGTCGGAAATTCGAAAGACGCTCAGAAATATCTCGGCGTGTCCGGAAGTATCAAACGATGTCTAAATTGAAAAAATAATCTTTTTTAATCGGATACATTTAGACACGTATAACACATATGTCATACGAATGTCTCTATGTATCTGACACAGATACATATCCAACACACAAAAACATCTCATAATTAGCATATATGTACTTCATAGCCACTATCACACTATAAATATGACACTATAAATATGAATATGATGAAGACGTGTGTGGTACCCGAGAACATTTGTCCATAGAGGAACGCTCACCACTATCATACTATCCACTTATCCTCTAACCGTATTATGTGGTACCAGAGAACATTTGTTGATATACAACTTTATTATAGAAATCTAAACATTTGTAGTGTGAAAGGGTGCACACTACACAGAGGAAAGGCTCACCACTATCCTATGAAGCACAGATACGGACATGAGACACGACACGGACACGGATACGGATACGAGGACACACCAACTTCAAAAATTGTAAGACTTGAACACGACATATATATTTATAATTTCAAAATTTAAGAAAAAAAATCATAATTCATTAATATCATTTCTATAAACTTTAAGATTTATAATATTTTAATATATGTCGTATATATCGTCAATATTTTTCTACCTAGTAAGTTCTCCAAAAAATATAACATAATTTCTATTGACATAATCTAAAAATCTTCTAAATCAACTTCTCCAATAACTAATCATGCAAACATTATGCGTACAAAAAATAACTAGAGGGAATATTGGTGTGAGGTGAGCTTCGGTGACAATGAAATGGATGACTTAGTACGAGTAGAGGTAGGAGCAGATGAAAATAGTGTTGTGTGAAAAGATAAAATTTAAAATACTAGTATGTAAAAATAGTGACTTGGGATGTCAGTCATGTGCGCTTGAGTGAGTTACAGACTTACTAATTGAATGTTAGTCATGAAAACTAAATTTTTTTTTAAAAAAAATAGTAATGGATCGTGTTCAAGTCGTGTCCTAGTTATGTCTAAACGTGTCCGAGAAGTATTCAAAAAGTGTCTGAGCATGTCCGAGAAGTATTTAAGTATGTCCAAGAAGTATTTGAACATGTCCAAAACGTGTCTAAATTAAAAAATAATCTTTTTTAATCGAATACATTTAGACACATATAACACGTGTGTCATACAAATATCTCTATATATCTGACACAGATACATATCCAACACATAAAAACATGTCATAATTAACATATTTGTACTTCATAGCCACTATCACACTATAAATATGACACTATAAATATGAATATGATGAAGACGTGTGTGGTACCCGAGAACATTTGTCCATAGAGGAACGCTCACCACTATCACACTATCCACTTATCCTCCAACCGTATTATGTGGTACCAGAGAACATTTGTTGATATACAGCGTTTATTATACAAATCTAAATTAAAAAATATTAAAAAAAATTGTTGATCATATTAAAGATGTACAAATTTTTAAAAATTATATTTACATATGTCAAAGTTATAAAGAGTTTCTACATAAGAATTTGTCTTCATACTATCATGACAAGTATCTAGAACTCAACCATTGAACACCACAATTAATTTTATTATTATAATGTATTTTTAAGTTTAAGCTTGATTGGTTTTTAGACTATTATGGTACATTACTTTGGATAATTTGGTTATAATTAATAATATAATAAGAAAAACAAACTCTTCTATTTAATACACATACAACACACATTCTCTTTTTTCAAATAAGAAAATATTAATAAAAGTGTGAAAAAATATGTTCAATAAATATTTCTCTTTGTACAAGTCTCGGCATTTTACTTCTCCATAAGGATAATTGTTAACTAAGCATACTAATTTTTTTAATATTCTTCATGTTAACCATTCATCACCGTCAGTGCACATAAGAGCTACCGGAGGAATGTGAAGAAATTATTTAGTTAATTAATATATAACATTTCCATCTGTATAAAGAAGAAAATGGACTTCGGTCAAGCAACAATTTTCCCAAGTTAAATTTGTGGTGCAATTTATTTTACCCAAAAACAAACATGGTCCACGTGCATGCTACCTACCAGTAGTAACATCATTCCGACCTCGTACGCGTAGCCATCAATTAAATATCGGTTTTGTTAGAGGACTTAATTTTTTTTTTTTTATATATAAAAATAAGATATATCGTAATTTTTTTTAATTTTTAATATATATTTTTATTTCTTTATAAATTTCTTTTAATATTTTTACTTAAGAATTAAGAATAAAATTAAATAATTCTAAATAAAAAAATAATGTAATATAATTGGATTATCATTTTTTTACTCTATTATTTTTTTATTAATCTCAGTAATATAATAAATTATCTTTTTATTAAAGAGGATAAAATTAAAAAAATTAATTAATATTTTTTAAATATTTTTAAATATCAAATAATTTGAGACAAATTAATTTTTTTAAAATAATTATTAAGAAACAAAAATAGTATTAAATACCTTATTTTTGTAAAATAAATTATTTTATATTGATTAACAACTACGGTTAATACATTTGTTAACAAAATTCATTAATTAATTAATTTCCGACTGGCCGTCTGCCCCATTATAAATGCTAGCAGACCTTGCTCTACTCATTCACTCAAATTAAATACAGCACTTATTAACTACTCTCTTTCAATCTTTCTTCACCAGCAATTCCCATTTTCTCCCAACAAGGCTTCATCAACTCCCTCTCTAATGTTTACAGTGAGGAGGTGCCAACCGGAGTTGGTGGCTCCAGCTATGCCCACTCCCCATGAAATTAAACTACTATCCGACATAGATGATCAAGAAGGACTCCGTTTCCAAATTCCGATCATACAAATGTATCGTTATGAACCATCAATGGCTGGGAAAGACCCAGTTAAAGTCATTAGACAGGCACTCGCACAAACACTTGTGTTCTACTACCCCTTTGCGGGTAGGCTTAGGGAGGGCCCTGGCCGCAAATTGATGGTGGATTGTAATGGGGAGGGTGTCATGTTCATCGAGGCTGATGCAGACGTGACACTTGATCAATTTGGCGACACTCTTCAACCTCCCTTCCCATGCTTCCAACAACTCCTTTATAATGTTCCAGGCTCAGAAGAAATTATTAATTGTCCCCTTCTACTCATACAGGTTCAATTACTTATCCACTTCTTTGTTATAGAAAACAAAGTCAGAGAAAAGCTAAATGAACTTTTTTAGGAACAAATTACATGTATATGACAGATTGCATTACAAAAGATCAAATATCTACACGTATACTATATTATATATACATTAACATTGGGTTTAAAATGACAGGTCACACGCCTTGAGTGCGGTGGTTTCATCCTTGCCACCCGCTGGAACCACACCATGAGTGACGCAGCTGGTATGACACAATTCCTGAACGCCTTGGCTGAAATAGCTCGTGGTGCACGTGAACCTTCCATTCCACCTGTGTGGCGTAGGGAGCTACTAAACGCAAGAGTTCCACCGCGCGTTACATACAACCATCGTGAATACGAGCAAGTCTCTGATGCCACCATAATTCCATACGAGGACGACATAGTTGAACAATCTTTTTTCTTTGGACCCGCCGAGATAGCTGCCATTCGTCGCTTGGTTCCCCGTCACATTGGTGAGTGCACCAGATTTGAGGTCATCACGGCGTGTCTGTGGTGCTGCCGCACAAAAGCATTGCAGCTAGAGCCAGAGGAAGAGGTTCGCATGATGTGCATCGTCAACGCACGTGCTAGGTTTAACCCTCCGATACCTGTTGGTTATTATGGTAACGTTTTTGTATACCCGGCTGCGCTCACCACTGCAGGGAAGCTTTGTGGAAATCCATTTGGATATGCCGTAGAGTTAATAAAGAAAGTAAAAGCTGAGGTCACTGAGGAATATGTGCATTCTGTGACAGATCTAATGGTGACTAAGGGACGACCCTTGTTTACAACCGTTAGGTCTTGCATTGTGTCAGATGTGACACGTGCTGGGTTTAGAGAGGTGGATTTTGGGTGGGGCAAGGCAGTGTATGGTGGAGTGGCCAAAGGCGGGGGTGGGACCTTTCCTGCAATAACCTTTCTCACTGCGTATAAGAATGCGAAAGGAGAAGAAGGTATAATATTACCACTTTGCTTGCCAGCCAAAGCTATGAAGAGGTTTGCCAAAGAGTTGGATCACATGCTTGGGTGCGAACCAATACCAAACTCCAAGGAATGGTCAATATCCTAGGTTTATCCAGTCTGCCTTATAACTTGTAGCTTGTAAGACTCTAGTACCTCGGAAGTTGGAAGTTGGAAGAAAATTTTAATAGCATAAAACTTTGTTTCAATTTGAGGGGAGTTATTTTTTTTTTAATTTTGTTAATTTTATTATATATCTATTTTATTATTTATTTATATTATTTAATTAAGTTAATAGATATATGACATTAAATTAAAAGCGATTGAAGAAAAATAATTCTTTTAAAAATTAAAGCCAAATTCTCTCTATTTTAATAAATTTGGATCATAGAAAAATAATATATAAATAAGCGTTGCAAAATAAACTAATTTAACTTATCTATAGTCCAATAAAAAAAAAATATCTGTAGTATCATATTGCATAAACAGTAAAACACTAAATCCTAGCCTATATGTTTAGGCGATATATTTTTAAGAAATTATTTAAATATGTCTGCTTCGCTACACAATATATGTTTTTACAAAAATTTCTACCTCCACTATATTAAGTTGATTAATTCCTCTACAGACACTCTTATTTATTATTTTTTTATTACACTCATATTAATTGTTTGAATCCATAATATTTTTTAATCGACAAATTCCATTTACCAGTACATTATAAATATGTACGTAAAGGAGACCATTTATTGTTAGGATGCTGACTCAATTGGTAAAGATAAATTAATTTTAATAATTTTATTATAAATAATATATATATATATTTTATATTTTATTTAATCTTATTTATTATATTTATTTTTTATTATTATTTTTTTCTCTCAATTACAATCATACAAAATAGTATGTAAAATGATGTTAATTAAAAATAATATAAGATAATTATTTTTAAAAATAAATTGATATATATCTTTTACGGAAATGAAAACTCATTAAGAATGAATCTTAATAAAAATTTTAAATAAAAAAAGATACATTAAATTTTAAAAAATACATAGTTTATACTTTGAATTAAATAATAATTTGTAGTATTAATTGTTAATTATTCAAAAATTATTGATGTTAAAATATTTTTCACAATTAAGACTAATATAAAGAATATTGTAATTTGAAGTTTGAATAATGTATTACGATTCCTTCTAAAAGATCCGAAACTCTCTTCTAATGGTAGGACCATCACCACTAGAATAATTACAAATGGACTGATATATGACACTCTAAAAATGGAACAAAACATCAATAAACAAAGTGTTTTTCTAACGAATATATTAAATGTACTTGTTAATGAATCAAAATGAAAATTGATAAGTAATAAATGAAAAATATAATTTTTGAGTTTCTAATATATTAAAAAGTTATATTTTTAATTTAATAAATTCTTGATAAATTTTAATAAGTGTTTTTAGAATTATAGTTAAAATATAAAAAATAACAATATCTCTTCCCTTTTCAAGGGATAAGGGACAAGGGATAAGGAACAGAAGAGAGAGAGTCAGTGACACTATCAATGAATTAATAGATCGATGACAACCACAATCAATTTATGGTTATGTACATATAATACGGAAACAAACATTAAATTATAAACTGAAAAAGTGTGTTTACCGTATGTTAGTTTGAGTGAGAAACAGGGGCGGAATTAGAGGGATGTGTATGAGTCATGCTCTTCTCAGTTTTGAATAAATGAATATTTTTTTATATATACATGATATATTTTTTTTTGTTGGTATCTCTAATAAAAAAATCAAATATTTATCCATTGATTGATATATTATTTTAGTTTTGTTTTGATTTTTCATGTATCAACAACAATTACTAAGCGTATTTTTTTAACTGTGAAAATTATTAAAACAAGGTTGTGGAATAAGATGGGAGATGATTTTCTCACAGATTACATGATTGTTTACATTGAAAATGAGATTGCTGAAAAATTTATCACATATGCAATAATAAATTACTTTTATTCTATGAAACAGAGTCAAGTACAACTTAAAAATTAAAAGTATGTATTTAAGATTATCTTATATTGATTGTGTTTCTTATGAATATTTCTAATTTAAAGATATTGATTATGAATTGAATTGAATTTATTTTTTATGTTTATATTATATAATAATTAGATTATGTTTAAATTAAATATTTAGATATATATATTTAGTCTTTAGTCTCGGGCCCCTAGGATTAAAATCCTGTCTCTGCCCTTGGTGAGAAGGGTTTAGATTTTTTAAGCATATAGTCTTAGGTTTGATTTATGATTTATGTATATGAAAATAATATTATTGAGAGAAGTCTCCACTTAGACGCCTCTTTATATCTCAAAAGATTAGTCTCTCACTTATTGAGTGGAGATACTTAAGAAAAAAAAACTAAAATAGTGTGAATTGATAACATATTAAGGAGTAATATTTAATTTAAAGAGATAAAAAAATTAAAATTATTAAGAAAGACCATTCAATATCATTTAATAGACAATAATATCCTTAATGAGTTACTATTAGTTGCTTTTATTGAATGGTCATTAGTTACTACTAAATGACCACAGCTTCATATTAAGTTCTATAAAAAAAATTGCAAATAACTACTACTTCTTACTAAGAGGTCATTTGTTGGCACTAAGTGATTAACATTTCAAAAGAAATTCAATAAATAAAATACATGAAATTAGAAAGAAACTTGTGAATGATTATTGTCTTTGATTGAGTGGTCATTAGTTATCATTGAATGATTAACAATTTTAAAATTAAGTTCTATATAAAAGAAATTTACAAATAGTTACGACTTCTTATTAAGTGGTCGTTTGTTGCTACTGAGTGACTAACATTTCAAATGAAGTTCATTATATCAAATACAAGAAATTATGAAAAAATTTACGAATGACTATTGCATTTTATTGAATGATCATTAGTTGATACTGAGTAGTCAACTATTTCAAATTAAGTTCTTTATAAAAAAAAGCTTGTGAATGACTACTGCTTCTTATTAAGTGGTTGTTTATTGTCTTTAAGTGTTTAACGTTTTAAATGAAGTTTAATATATAAAATACATTAAATTAGAAAAAAAATTGTAAATGACTATTACCTTTTATTGAGTGATCATTAATTATCACTGAGTGACTAATAATTTCCAACTAAGTTTTATATGAAATAAATTCACAAATGATTACTGCTTTATATTGAGTGGTTATTTATTGACTTTGAGTGACTAACTTTTAAAATGAAGATTTCATTAAAGATAATTTAAACTATTAAGTAAAATTAAATGTTCATTCTCTTTAATTAAAATTTGAATAGTCATTTTTAATAACCAGTTGCGAGAAGCTTGCCTTAGCCCATATAGAGACTTTTTTAAGCGACATACCATCGCTGCCTTAGGAACTATGTAGCCTTTTGGAGCTTGCATGTAGACTTCTTCTTCTAGTTCTCCATGCAAAAATGTATTGTTTACATCCATTTGATGTAGCTCCCAACCATTGGCTATGGCAACTGATAATAAGCAACGAATCGTTATCATCTTTACAATGGGTGCAAAACTCTCATTGAAATCTTCTCCTTCCACCTGTGTGAAACCCTTTGCTACAAGACGGGCCTTGTATTTTTTGACCTCACCTAAAGCTTTATACTTCACTTTGTAGACCCACTTGTAACCCACAATTTTCTTTCCCTTGGGTGGCAAAGCTAGGTCCCAAGTCTCATTTTTTTCTAGTGCTTTGAGCTCTTGAGCCATGGCTTCTTGCCATTCTGGCTTCTGCATGACCTGTACATAAGTCTTTGGCTCTTCATGGAAAGTGACTGCTGCAAGGTAAGCTTGGTACTTGTGGGAATAACAATCATAACTTATAAAATTAGTGATAGGATAGGCTTTACCTGAAGAGTTTGAATGGGTCGAGCTCATGCATGTGGGGTGTTCGCAAGCACTGTGACAGTAGTAATCACAGAGGTAACTTGGTGGATTTCGCGTGCATGGGGCAAGTTCTGCAACTTCTGTTTCCCGATGAGTCTCCTCCTCATTCTGGACCTCCATTGTTGTCTTTTCTGAAATTTCTTGCTCCTGATTGTCCATGTCATTTTCTTCAATTACATAGTCCTCCTCCCGTTGCGGTTTGGAGATATTAGGAAACATATTTGTTGATGGCCTAGTTGCTGTATTCTCCTCTTGTAAAGCATAAGGCAACATATGCTCATAAAAGATCACGTCCCGAGAAACATGAAACTCGCATGTCCTTGGGTTGTATATTTTCCAGCCTTTCTGTCCTTGTGGATAGCCTACGAAAATACATCTATAAGCTCTTGAGTCAAATTTATCTCGCTGCTTAAAGCTAGTCCTTACATAGCATAAGCAACCAAATATTTTTAAATGATCACAGGTTGGTGGCCTTCCAAAAAGCATCTCATATGGAGTGATTCCTTGATTAGCTACTGTTGGTGTTTTGTTGATAATGTGAGTAGCAGCAAGTATATATTCTCCCCAAAAATGGATAGGAAGATTTGCTTGAAACCTTAAGGCTCTGTCAACATTTAGAATGTGCTTGTGTTTCTGTTCCATGCGTCCATTTTGTTGCGGTGTGGCTACACAAGAAGACTCATGCAGTATTCATTTTTGTTGAAAGAATGTTTGCAAGGTTGAATTGGTGAATTCGGTGCCATTATCACTCTAAATTTTCTTAATGCACGCGTTGAACTGTGTTTGCACCATGTTCCAAAATTTTTTCAAGATCCCAGCAGTTTGAGTTTTGTGCTTCATTAAATATACCCAGGTCCCACGAATATAATCATCAACAATAGTAAGAAAATAGTGAGATCCATCATGTGAAGTTGTGTTATACTTCCCCCATAAATCACAATGTATTAAATCAAAAGGCTATTTGGCTTTATTATTACTTTGATGAAAAGAAGGCCTACATTGCTTTGATATGTGACATATGTCACAACAGTCAATTTTATTGAATTCAAAACTACATTTGAGTAACTTAGAAAGATGTTGAAGAGCCTGGATTGAGGGATGTCCCATTCTAGAGTGCCAAAGGATGGTGCTGTCTTCATGAGTAGTGGCAAATGAAGCTCCTTGCATTACTCCTTTGAACACATATACCCCATCATGCATGCTACCCGATCCAATCATTCTCTTCATGGTTTGGTCCTGTATCACACAAGAATCAAATTTATAAGTTATAATGCAGTTAAGATCTTGTGTCAACTTGTGAACAGAAATTAAATTACAGCTAAATTCAAGTACATGCAACACATTATTTAGCTTGATATTTCTGTCAATATCAATACTTCCCACTTTTTCTACTAGCACAATGTTACCCGTAGGAACTGTGATATAGAAAGGGTTGTCAAGCTTACGTATTCCCTTTAAAATGGAAAATAAGGGGGTCATGTGGTGTGATGCACCACTATCCAAGATCCATTGGATCTTTTTATTACTAGCCATGTCATCATAGGATGGTCGAGTATTCTTCATACGCATTCCATACAATGTGTGGGCTTTGGTTGCCACTTCCATATCTTCCTTTTGTGAATCTTCATCAATGTGAGTAACGTGTGTAGCGGCGTGTCCTCCCTGCTTGTTGTTCCCACGCTGCTTTTGTCGAGTATCCCAGTTGGATGGGTACCCAATTATTTCAAAACATTTTGCTTTGATGTGTCCGAGCTTACCACAGTGATCACACTTAAGCCTAGGCCCATCTCGACCCTTCTGCTTGTTCCCACAGGAAGAATGAAAAACTGCTCCAATCTCAATTTTGACATTGCTCTTCTCCTTTTCTACAGCTAAGTGTCCTTCCTCCCTTAAGATATGATTGAACGCCCGTCTGAGTGAAGGCAATGGATCAGTATTAAGAATGGTCGTCTTGACATGACCATATTGCTTATTATCAAGGCTTCCAAGAAACAAATGCACCTGCTGATCTTCTTCCCTTTGTATCAACTACTTTGCTACTCCACATGTACATTCTGGTAACGATTGAAGTTCGTTCAATTCATCAATGAGACCTTTGAATTTTGTGCAAAATTCTGTTACACTTAACTCGTCTTCCTTTTGCATTAAGGAGAGCATGTGCCATAACTGATGGATCCTGGGTGCATTTGTCTGGGCAAAGCGTTCTTCGAGATTGAGTCAAACATCCCTCGCGGTTGCTGCGTGACAAATACTACTATGTAACCTTGGATCAGTAGCATTTATGATCCAAGCCATCACCATCGAATCTGCCTTTTCCCAGTGGAAATAATATGTTGTGTGACATTTTGGTTCCTTGATTGTTCCATCAATGAAACCCAGTTTCATCTTAGCACGAATTGCCATCTTCGTCGAACGTGCCCACGTTCGGTAATTTTCTCCATTGAGAAAAGTTGCTTCTAAAGGTGTCCCAGGATTATCAGAGGAACTAAGATAATAAGGAGAACTTGGAGTCGGGAGTTTTTACTAGAATCGAAGGCATTCTTCATCTCCAATTATGTTTTTTTAAGATCAACATGCTCTGATGCCATGTTGAAATATGGGTTTGTATTGATTGAGTTGAAAATATGCATCACACCTCTGCTATATTTATAGCAGTTTATATCCACAAAAAAACTAACAAACTACGATCCTTATCCTATCAATATGAGATCCTATCTATACAATTCTGTTATGCATTCTGTTATCATGCATTATCACTATCATTCTGTTACATTCATTCTTATCCTCTAATACCTACACCGCAATCCAGCTCACTCATCATTGGGCTGAAGCTCAATAACAATAAACATGATGACTCATAAACGCATAATGGATCACATAATTAATACGGGCTTCCAGGCCATCCATTCAACCCACTTTTAATAAAACAAAATGCACTAACCAATAGAAGTCCAAATCCAAAAAATTCTAATATTCTCTCACTTGGACAATATTGATTAAGTTTTAATTATTTTCAAAATCATTTTGAAAATGCCTCTCGGGTTGAACAACATTGTGACCACTAACATAAGCTGATAATTATCACTACAAAACATGATTAGAACTACCAACAAAACTATCAGTTAAGAGTCATAGACAAATATAAACTACTTAGAATTTAGTTCCTCCATGACCATGTAACTAATAACCTCATTGACATGATCACACAAAAAATGTGCAGGTGTAGTACATATCCATAACATATTATGTGATCCCTTTCACGCTGCCATGTATGAATTCTCATTATGTCTTTCCAAGAAAACACAACCAATCTCCCACAAGGAGATCATAACATGTTTCACATGAAACAACATTCCCCAAAGGGAATAAAACATCTTTCTCATAAAAGATCAATATTTTCCCAAGAAAACATTCATATCTCGAGATATACTAAGGGTATCAAAATAATAATATAACATAGTAAAGTCACATTTTCATAAAATTACCACCATGTACACATAGAAAAGTTTATGATATTCACAAGAGTTCCAATTGCACAAATCCCTTGCAATCACAATTTTATCAACTCCCACTAACGTGTTTCATATCACTTTTACTTGTTAATAAATAAATAAACTTTATTTTATCTTAAATAAATTCACAGTGATAATTTCGCAAGATAATCTAATTTGAAAAACATTAATCACATATAAAATTTATTTCAAATTTTCAACATTATTAACTAGTACAAAAATACATGTACTACAAAAGAGCAATATATTCAAGTAAGATATATAAAAAAATAGCTCTTCTAAGAGATGTCAAAGCCAAAAAATTGGTTCCCACCCAACTTTCGTGCAATTGTATTAATTATGCGACACATAAATAATTGCAAGAATATGATCTGAAAATATTTAATTGAGTACAATCATATTCTTTACAAGAGTTTAAGCATATGATTATACAATCACGTAGACAGAATGCACAACACATACTACGACTCTCACTTATAAAAAAAAAATATCATTTTCTTGCGATGAAGAAAATTCACTTAAGTATGAACTTAAACATGTTTTCATAAATAAATATGCAAATCCATCATGGCTAAAGTCATCACTATATATACATTTCATCCTTTATAAGATTTTTAGTTAAAGTTTGAAATATTGTAGTCTAATTACTTTGCTAAAAGAAAATATGATATGAAGTTGAAAACAAATACAATCAACCCTTTGTTGATCAAACGGACAATAACCAGTGACAACAACCACCATAACAAGGATTGAAAACTTATGAATATAAAATCCCCTTTGGATAGAGAATATACCATATACAACAATTTCAGAAAATTCAACACCTGTGGGTTGAAGAATTTTCACTGACAAAATTTATCTCAAGTTTTTCATACTACTTTGAACTAATTCGTACAAAAGACTTCATGTGAGTAAGCTAATGCACTGATCAATTTAAACAATACAATCACCCCAAAATAAATAGACAGGTGGCTCCATTAACTTTAAGAATGAGTCACTGTGGTAACAAACATTCATATTGATTAATATGACTCCAAAATAGGGATGAAGTTATAGTCTAAAAAATCATTCTCAACTTCATACATAAGCTTTTTTTAAGTCATGTTTCCCAAGAAACACATCATAAAGTATTATTCACTTCATATAATTATATCACCCAAGTGACAATGAAAATATCAATTTGCAAAAAATCAAAATCTTATAAATATAATGTGCAAATCATAATAAATAGTATTAGACTATAGTTTTAAATAATTCAGAAAACTAAATAGGTAAGACTTTCATGAGTTATCCAATTAATTTAGTAAGCAGGCTGTTGTGACAGTCATCATTTACAAAACTAATAAAACTCACTTGTCATAACAAAATTTAACAGTAAAAATAATTTATTCATGTTTTCTAAAGTAACATTATGTTAATAAACATAATAAAAGTAGCTTTCATGCATATCAAATAACAAAATACATTGTCAAGACACATAACATCTCTCATTAATTATTTTTAAGAGGAAACATGCAACATCATATCAAGAACATAAAACAAGGTATATTTATTCAACCAAGTTGAATATCAAGCAAAATTGTCCCTTATAATAATAATAATAATAATAATAATAATAATAATAATAATAATAATAATAATAATAATACATATTAATCATGACTATGTCACAACTCTCCCTCGACTGTCACACAGTCATAGACAACAATAGTCATGCTTTGCCTTTTAAACATGTAATTATGCACACAATATATAATACATCAAAGTTATTAATGTAAAATACTTCTTTACATGACTCGAGCAATTTTTAGAAGGACTTCACTCCCATATTAAAGACATTTTATTTGAATATATGATTTTTTTATGAACAACTACTTACCCATAACATTGTTAATACAAGCAACTTAAATATTCACTTAATGGATATCTACTGAAATAGTACAACTTAGTACCCAAAGAGTTACAACTAAACAATATCATGTACTTCGCAAAAACAAACAAAAGTCCACATAACATGAAGACATATTAAAAATTAAATTTTATTGGCAAACATAACTCTCACATTTCACGTGGATAGTCATGAAATTAATGCAATAATTATATATTAACGAAAAATATCAAGATATTTTATCTCAAAAACCTCTTTTTATAAAACTCAAATCAACATGCCAAATATAAATCTTACACTATCACACAAGAGATTGACATAACTTTATTTAGTTTAGAAAGATTTAGTATCCTTTAACTAAATATTAAGCTTGAATAATTCATTTAATAAAACATGGATAAATCATTTACCCACCATATAAATATATCTTAACTACCAAAGTAGTTAACAACTTATTCCCTCTTATATTTACATAAAAAAAGGTTAAATTTTAATTATATAACATGCAAGATTTATATTTTCAAAATATGATCAAGACTTAAGATCAAGTAAAACAAATTTTCACGTCTGCCAGAAAATTGACATTATTAATTGCGTTAGGAAAGAAAAGGAACATTTGAATAGAAATTATAAGTAAGAAAATGATAACTTGACAATAAATAGCAATAATAATTACTAAAACAAGGATATAACATATATGGAAATAAACTCACATGTGGGTGAAAAATATTCTATACAATAACAGTCTAAAAAATTTAACACTTGTGAGTAGAAAAAAATTTCTTGACTAATCATCTCAAAATATAATTACCAAATATTATGATACGTATGGATTCAATACATATAATATAAATTCACATATCAGTAGAAAATATATTATACAATTAACAAAAATCCAAAAAATCCAACACTTATAGATAGAAGGATTTTTCCTATCAAAATTTATCCCACACATACTATAATAAATCGGTCAAAACATAAATAACAAGTCAAGTAAATGACCCAATGGTGATAGACATTTACTCTATCAAAAGAGCTGCAAATAGGGGATAAACAATTGTCCAAAGAAAAAAAAAATTCAATCACTTACAATTTTCCAACACATCCATAAGCAATATACTGATAAAAATTAACAACCATAAATAGGTATTATAATTTTACAATTATTTTTAATAATTAGGGTCATAAAACAAAAATTCAGAAATTTAAACAAAATTCCACTATATCTTTATTATTAATTTATTTTTTTAAAATAATGGACCCTTAAAAGAAAACTGGGTCAGATGACCTGGTTTGGCCCGGTTGGGAAGGACGCCGGACCCGCGTGATCACCTTCTTCCTCTAGAAAGCTGCAACCCAGCAGCGATGGAGGATCTCCACCGAAAACAGATCGGAGGCATAATTAGCAGAAACCAAGATGGTCTCCATCTTCACACTGCGTTGCACAGCAGCAAGGAAAACCCTTGCTGGGTCTGATCTGCAGAGACTGTAACAGCCACGATCTCGCTGGAATCCAGGCGAAAACAAAATCGCAACATGAAATTGACGAAGCCCACGGTGGTTGTGGGTAGAAACCACAATTCCGCGACGGTTTTCAGCTACCCACCCACCGAGCTTCATCCGCCATTAATGGAGAACGACGAGCTCAGCCATGGGAGAACAACAAGGTTTCATTCAGTGGCTAAAACAACCACTATTTCGCCGGATTTTCTCGCCAAAAAACGAACCGGCAACGATAAAGTGATGATTCCCAGCGGCCAGCGGTGGTTCGAGGGTAAAACCGCCACTTCACGGCGACCCAACAGCACAACGATTTGCCATTAACGATGGATGCCCAAGCATCACAGCGACGTGATCCTTCGTTTTCGTCCTCTACCTCGGTTCAGATTCGGTTTCAACTTGTGAAACAGATCCGAAGAACAGCAACTAACAAACTCAGATTCAACATGTGCTTGATTTCAACTTCAAACAACGAAACCCACAAATCCTTTTCCTGTATCGATTTCAATCCCAGAAAAGCAAGCAACGCAGCAAACCGCGATTCATGCATATGGTGGAAAAACGATTCCTATGTTCCGTGTTCTAATTTATTCGAATTAGATCTCAGAACAAACCATTTTTCAGAGATTGAAAAAACCCCAAATTTGGCAATTGAAAACAAACCCTCATTGTTCGATCTAAAATTAGGGTTTTACAAACCCTAAATTCCCAAACATCAATCAATTAGTGTGTGTTTGGATGGAGCATTTTAAAATTCAGGAGAATTTAAAATATTAAGAAATTTAATTGTTTCATTTAATTTTTTTTTATTTGTAAAATTTTTATTTGGATGAAGTAATTAAATTTCTTAACATTTTAAATTTTTTGTTTGGACGAAATAATTAAATTTTCTTCATTTATAATTTTTTATTATAAATTTATATTTTCATTATAAATTTTGCAAAACATAATAAAAATAAATTAATCTTTTTATTTTTATTATTAATTAGTTTTTTTAATACATGGCCCATAAAAGAAAAATTGGGTCAAATGACCCAGTTGGGAAAAACGCGGGTCGTGTTGACCCGCGTGTTCATCTTCATCCTCCCAATGCTGCAACCTAGCAGCCATGGAGGACCTTCTCGCTAAATCTCCTCCCACAGAGTAGGTTCGAATGCAACATTAAGGTGGACAACCCAAGTCGCAACGATGACCCACAATGGATCGAGGAAGAAAACTTCATCTTACAATGATTTTCAGCGACCCAGGAAGCTTTAAGTTGCCATTAATGACAGACTGTCAACCTCCATGAACGGCGACAACCTAGCCTCCATCACCATAGATATGGAAATTTGATCTCTTACACAGAACCATAGATCTGGTTTCGAACCAGATCTCGAATAGCTTCAATTTGATGATCAGAGAATAAGAACGTTCTTCTAGATCTAAACTTTGCGATGGAGCTCTAAGTGTAATTTGCTCGCTCAGGTGTCCACGAGATTCCAATAAAAGATGGTAGGTTGTGTGGTGTTCAAATTTGGAAGTCAAATGGGTTCATGATAAATGATAGAATGACGAGGGATTTTATAAATTCACCCTCCTTAGGCAGTATTTCAAATTCTTTGATTTTAGTTAAACAAAATACTCATTGAAAATACTCAGCATTTTTAAAATTCTCTGCTATAATATTCAAACAAGTTATTTTATCACAAATCATTTTAAATTCTCTATAAAAATACATTCCCTCTTTAAAATACTCTATCCAAACACACTCTTAAGAAATTTTCAAAAGTAATTTCAAGGTTCTAAATCCAGAATAACCCACTCAAATCACATGTTAAATTTTACAATATCTATATTAAAAAATTAGAATACTATAATTATAACAAATTATGTTAATATTGATAAATCCCGTATTTCTTGAAGATATATTGACAAAAAATAATCTCATCGATTTGTTTTAGCCTGGGTAGATATTAGAATTAGATCAATCTATTACTTCAACTATTTGTCTTTTTAACTACTATTTTGATGGAGTTGCGTGCATTTAAGACGTACTGAGGGTAGAATAAGGACTCTGTCCTTTATATATAGAATTTTGTTATATCTTTATATAAATTTTTTAATATTAAATAAAAAATATATTTAATAGGTTAAAAACATAAAAAATATTTATATTTTTTATTTATTGATTAAAAAAATTAATAAAAATATAAAATAAGAGAATTTTAAATTTTTCTTATATAATATATCAATAACTTAATTTATCCATTATAAATTTATAGACTATTTGACCTACAGTGTAATCTAACACACTCATTACACTCAACAATAAATATGATGATTCTTAAATTCATAATGAATCACAATTAACAACTTCTAAAAAAATATAAATCATCAATTTAACCTGCTTTTAATACAACACAATACAATAATCACTAGAATTCTAAACTCAACAAATTCCATCAATTTGTTCCTAGGTGGTGTCTAATATACAGATTTTTTAATAGTTATTAATTTATTAATAAAATAAATTAATTTAGATCAATGTACAAGAAACTGTTGAGCATGTTTTTTTTTTTAAGTTTTTTTAGTTTTATATTAAAACTACCATTAATATAATTTTAATTGTAATATTATTCGGCCATCACCAGATATAATTTTTTTAAAATTATATAACTTTATAAATATTATCAGTTAAAATTTATAAGATTTTTCAACAAACACAATTAAATTTTAGGAAAATCGGCCACCTTCAATTTTTTTTTTTTAAATTGTATAACTCGTATAAATATTATCGGTTAAAATTTATAAGATTTTATAATAGTTATAGTTTTAAGAAAAAAATTTAGTATGCATAATTATTTATGAAAAAAAAATTAATATAATTTCAACGAGTATTATTTACACAGTTGTATAATTTTAAAAAGTAAATAGTAATCAATCAGAGAGTGATGGGAGGTTGGTTGGCAACGGTGGTCGACAGTACCAATAATGATGGCCTAAAAAAACAAAATAAAAAAAAAAGAAACAATTTGTAAAAAAAAATATGCTATTACGAGTTAAAATTTAGATGTATAATACACTCAAATTTGACATAGTGCACAATAACACGCACAATAATACGCACCTTTGTTCCTAAAAATTTCATTTAGTTTATCTATGACTTTGTTTTTTATAACAAAGAAGTGAGTAAGTAATTGAACCTGTATGAGTAGAAGGGGACAATTAATAATTTCTTCTGAGCCGAGAACATTATAAAGGAGTTGTTGGAAGCAGGGGAATGAAGGTTGAAGAGTGTCACCAAATTGATCAAGTGTCACATCTGCATCAGCCTCAAGAAACATGACACCCTCCCCATTACAATCCACCATCAATTTGCGGCCAGGCCCCTCCCTAAGCCTACCCGCAAAGGGGTAATAGAACACAAGTGCTTGCGCGAGTGCCTGTCTAATGACTTTAACTGGGTCTTTCCCTGCCATTGATGGTTCATAACGATACATTTGTATGATTGGAATTTGGAAACGGAATCCTTCTTGATCATCTATGTCGGATAGTAGTTTAACTTCATGGGGAGTGGGCATAGCTGGAGCTACCAGCCCCGGTTGGCACCTTCTCACTGTAAACATCAGAGAGGGAGTTGATGAAGCCATGTTGGTGCTGGTGAAGAAAGATTGAAAGAGACTAGTTAATAAGTGCTGCATTTAGTGAGTGAAAGAGTGGAGAAGGGCTGCTAGCATTTATAATGGAGCAGACGGCAAGTCGGAAATTAATTTATTAATAAATTTTGTTATCAAATATATTTATAATATTTATTAAGGAATATAAAATATTTTTTATAAAAATAAGATATTTAATATTATTTTCGTATCTTAATAATTTTAAAAAAATTAATTTATTTTAAAATATCTTTTATTCAAGAATATTAAAAAATATTAATTAATTTTTTAATTTTATTCTCGTTAAAGAAAAAATATTATATTAAGTGAAATTAATAAAAAAATTTAATAAAATAAGGGAAAGAATAATTTAATTATATTATATCATTTTTTATATTTAAAATTATTTATTTTTATTTTTAATTTTTTGTAAAAAATTAAAAAATAATTATAAACAGATGAAAAATATATATTTTAAATTTTAAAAAAATTACTACATATCTTTTTTTTATAAAAAAAATTATTTTGATTTCTTTTAACAAAATTGATAAATAATTGATGGCCAGAGACGAGAGCTGACAAAATGAGTCATCATATCCGCTTTCAATCCGTCAAAATAAGGCAGATTAAGTTGATTCATTTTAAAAAAAGGTTAGAAGAATCAATCCATTCTCGCTTTATGATAGATTGATATCAATTGGCCTAAAAGAAAAAAATGAAAAAAAGTAAGTAGTAGTTAACGGATCAATTCACCTAAAAAAAAAAAAAAATGTATAAAAAATAAAAAAATCATAAAATTTTTAAAAAATATAAAAATTATAATTTATGAAGACTAAAAATATAAAAAAATAAAATTAATATTATACTTATAAAAATATTATAAACACAAATAAAAAATTTATTTATAACACTTTTTTAAAAAAAATTAACTCAACAAATCAACCTACTCTCGTCCTACTTAACACGTGAATTATGTTAATTAAAAAATAAAAATAAATTAAAATCTTAAACTTAACCTATGCCAAATAATAAATTGACCAATTAACTCAACCAGTTGAATTTCTTTTGACACCCTGCTGGAACTAGGAAAGATGTTACTTATGGTCGGTAGCAGCATCGGGCACCGTGTTTGTTTTGGGTAAAATAAATTGCACCGCAAATTTAACATGGGAAAATTGTGGCTTGGCGGAAATCCATTTTCTTCTTTATGGAGATGGAAATGCTATATATTAATTTCTTTACATTCCTCCTGTAGCTCTCATGTACACTGACGATGATGGATGGTTAACATGAAGAATATAAGAAAAAGGAAAAAAGATCATCTCATATTTTTTTTAGAGATGTGAATATTGTATATATATTTTTTAATGATGTGTGATTAAAAAAAAATAATTAAAAAATAAATATAATAAATAATATTAGATAAAATATAAAAATAAAAATATATATTATTTATAGTAAAAATATAAGATTTGTAAGAAAAATAAGTATGATTAGATAACAATTATCCATTGGAGAAGTAAAATGCCGAGACTTGTACAAAGAGAAATATTTATTGCACATATTTTTTCACACTTTTACTGATATCTTCTTATTTGAAAAAAGAGAATGTGTGTTGTATGTGTTAAATAGAAGAGTATGTTTTTCTTATTATATTATTAATTATAACCAAATTATCCAAAGTAATGTACCATAATAGTCTAAAAATCAATCAAGCTTAAATTTAAAAATAAATTATAATAATAAAATTAAATGTAGTGTTCAATGGTTGAGTTCTAAAAACGTGTCATGATAGTATGAAGACAAATTCTTACGTAGAAACTCTTTATAACTCTGACATATGTAAATATAATTTTTTAAAATTTGTATATCTTTAATATGATCCACAAATTTTTTAAATAATTTTTAATTTAGATTTCTATAAAATAAGCGCTGCATATCAACAATTATTCACTGGTACCACATAATACGGTTCGAGGATAATTGCACAGGATTGAATTGTACTAATATATTATTCTGAATTGAGTTTTGGATTTATAGTATCCTTTAAAGTAATATTTAGATATTATTGTATATTATTTTGATGAGTATATTTATATTTATTTATTTATTAGATATAAATTTTAAAAAAAATGATTAATAGATATGAAAATTAATTATATTCTACATAAATAAGAAAATTGTTAAAAGAGACTACAATTTTTAACGGATTTTAATATTAAATAACTATATTCAATACATATTGCATTATATTCTAAAACGCTCTTATAAATATCTTACAAGGTAAAAAAAGTATGCATCGTATCTGATATATATACTGTCTTTTTTGTGTACGATCTAACTTGAACGTCAGAGTGTCTTTTGTAAGTACTCATCCCCTCGCACCACTACTGGAGCAGTCGTGTCACGGAGGAGTCCACCTTCAACCATATTTTCAAATAACACTCTGAATCCAGTTTAGAACATTGATGCCGTCTGTAAAAAAAGATAAACTTATATTCTCATCTTCATCATGGTTAACGCTGCCCATAATGCCCATGGCCGCTATCATGACCCTCCTTACAAAAAAAACCTTCCCAATTCACGCTACTCTCACCTAAGGTTCACATTTCCCTCTGCGACAGCCCAATCCCAATCCACCAGAGAGCACCTCCTCATCCTTGTTTCTGATCAAGACTGCGGCCTCAAGACCTAGAAGGATCTGTAGAAGCAAACCTCGTTGGTCGACGCCAGTGACACGATGGCCACACTAGACGCCGGTTCTGTTGGTATATGTCCTAGAGGTCAATTTATTTTGATTGTACTAGCTTACATTGTATTATGCTATTTATTTAATATATGAAACATTTCATTTATTGTGTGTTATTTATGATAAACATAATAAAGTCCTTAGAATAGTAAGTTTTATATCATGGAACATCAAGTGGATGACTTGATCTTGAGATCCTGTTGGATAGAATCAAAATACTATTCTTAAATGTCCCTAGTCAAGTATTATTGTTAATCAGGATGACAATAATGCATTGAGACTAGTATGTGCATAAACTAATAGCCACATCTTACGGGTCATGGATATGAGTTATCGAGTTTTCACATAGAGATTATTAGAGTAATGATGTATTGGACTAACCCGTCATAAGAACGCTACGTGGATCGTTACGTGAGTGTCATAAGTAATTCTCATAGTGATCACGGTGTATGTGGTCATTTGACTTGAAATCACTACGATTCCTGCATGAGGAGTTATATGTTTTAATATCATCAAACGTCATCTGTAACAATGTGATTATAAAGTTAGTTATTGGACATACCGCGAATCATACGAAAGAATGTGAGTGATCTAGATAGGATTTGTCACTCCTATATAATAGGAGTGATATCTTCTGCCCCCTGATTGAGTGAGACTACGAAATGCATGACCATGCTCAAATGAGTCAATATGAGATATTGATCTTATTTGTTATTACTACGTCTACTCGAGTATCATGAAATGAAAGATTGAACTATACACGAGTGACACGTTACATGCCTTGTGTTCAATCTAGATATCTGGACAAAAGGACTAAAGTACACGGAAACATAGATCACAGAAAGGTTATGTCAAATCATTGACATTCTCATTACTTGGTGTTTGAGGGTCACGCCAACCTTGTTGGTGGGTAACTCATTTTGCTAACCGCAAGTGCATGGGTCGCTCAAGTAATAAAAAATGATGAGAAAAAATTGTTCCCACGAGGACAATAAATACTTTCCGAAGCTAAGTATTGACATACAACTTAACTAATTCTATTCAAGCAAATAAAAATTGAAAAATGGTTGAATAATTTAAACTACAAAGCATAAAGAAAAGGTAAAGATACGGTTGAGAACATAAGGAATCCTTTTTCATCTCCTACTTCAATTGATAGAATGTAGTCTTTTAAGCGACACAAATAATTAGATTAGGTTAACTTAATAAACTAACTTAGTTAAAAGTCTATGTCTAGGACGATTAACTCTATGTTACTTATCTAGTTCACTATGCGTCAACGAGAACCAGAGCAAACAATAAGCATTAAGATTAATTCTCACAATGATTATACATAGTTAAAAGATATATGTCTATCATATTAACGAATCAATTTATCCTGCCATTGGAATGAAATCGAACATGCATCTACCATACATATGATCTAAAACCCAAAGTCTTATGTCTAGGCTCATTAGATTTCATCAAATCACTCAAATGTTGATCAAACAAGTAAGAGCATTAAGTACAATATGATAGAACAAAACCTAAATTATTTATATAAACTCAAAAGAGCATAAATCAGTCAATATTCATAGGGGGTCCAAAGAATACCCTAACACAACTTAGCTACTTATTAAATACGAAAATGTATTACAAAAATTTATATTCAAGATATAAGGGAAGAGAGAAAGAAGAAGGAACAAAAGATGAAGCCCAATGGGATGAGCCTTGAAGCTAGAATCTTCTTCCAAGATGAAGAAAACCTCCAATCTTGGCTTCTCCAGCTATCTTTCAACCCGAAAATGAAGATCTAGCCACTGGGTTTTCTTGGAGAGAAAAGCTAAATAAAGCTCCAAAAGAAAAAAAGGAGAGAGAACAGAGTGAGAGAAGAGAGAGCAACAGAAATCTATGTAAAATGTATTTATAGGCCCATAGATTTCGCGCTTCACGCCGCGACCTTCACTTGCTAGCGCCGTGGGTGTGCAAAAATTAGGACACCAGCGCCGCGGCGTTAAAGCCTCTAGTCATCAGTGTGCATAGGCAAAGAGCAACACGCCGCAACGTAAACATGCCAGTGCCGTGGTGTGATCCACTGAAGCTTGTATTGTGATTTCTCTTCCAATACAGGGTCTTGACTTACATCCAGTTGGTTCTTTTGGGCCCATCCTGTAATTGAGAAATCAACTAGTTAAATACAAATGTAATCAATCTCAATCCAATCAAAGATTAGGAAGAATTTTAGCAAGATTAGAGAGGAAGACATCAACATGGATTTTACATGAAAATAGGGCTAAAGTCTTCCAACAATACCTAAAAACAAGGACAAAGCAATCAATAATGCATAAAGATAGGGCACAAATAATTACATTTCATGGAGTTATCACTTGGGTAGCAGTGATGTGTTGTTAAATACCATTCACTGCTTGTAATATTAAAATGAGATTTTAATATTACTGCCAATGTCATGAGAACCTGCAGGGTTACACACATAGAGCATACCAAATTGGAGCAATAAGAATTCAAGTTGGACTATGATTCCATCATGAGCCTAACTCATAACAGATGAGTCCAAATACTACACAGCTAACCCTGCTGCTGCTCACACTCACTTAAGACAGTCACTATTATAAATAGTACTATTAAAGAGGCTGCTAAGTATGCAATATAGAACCCTAGTCTCACTTACAAAAACAGTGAGTGAAAGAGTGGCAAGTTTCTCTTCTTTTCGTAGCTAGCACTGTGTTAGAGACGTGAGACTCCTTTTTGCAGATGTTGGACGTTTGTAAGTATGTTCGTGAGGATACCGCAGAGACATCGTCGTTGTTACCGTGTTGGTGATTCACGTCGTTTGTTTTTCTTCTTTCTTCAAGAGGTAAACTCAAAATCACATATTATAGTATTTTTCGCATGGATCCTTAGTGAGAATTTTTATTTTTTTCTACTGTGTGATGTATCCATAATTCCCAACAGGTTCTGTCACCACCGGCGATTCCCTCTCCAACACATGGAGGATCCTCTGGACCACTGAGAAGATAACCCCAACAGATGCATCTATGCCCCCTACATCATGGATCTCGTAGGTCTGACCCATGTAGTACAGGACTTGCTCCGTCAGCGCTGTATTGTCAGAGTTGATGTGTGTCGAGCTCGATGTTACGCAGCCACTCCACAGGCTCCTTCCACCACGGCTCCTTCGCCTCCTTGGCGAGCACGAGGTTCCCAGCCGAGGAGAAGTGCCGGAGGTAGAAGGCGCCACCGAGAAAGGAGGCCGCCAATGACGAATATAGAGGGTCAATGAAGGAGTAGAGGGTGCAGTAGAGGATTCTTCCGTTATTAGAGTAGGGGCGTGGATTGAAAGAGTCTTTTTCGGGAGAAGTCAAACCAGAACTCGAATATATTAAAGCAAAAAGCAACCCGAAAGTGAAAACATTTTCCTTTTGCGAGAAACATTGCAACGAAGAGGAGTTCGAACATATTCAAGCAAAAAGTTTTTGAGCTCATAATTTCGGATTCATCAAAGTCCAACTTGGACTTCATCAAGAAGAATATAAGGGAGGAAATAATCTATTCTTTTCAGTTTCTCTTAGCATAATAACTGCCAGCTTGTAGTACGCTATCTAACATCTTTAATGTTGTGATTGCCATTCAATTTTTAATTGCCATTGATTTCCTATATGATGCCATATGTGAAGCTTTCCATATTGATATTCATCCCATGATAGTGAAAAATAGGAAGACTAGAGAGCGAAGGAATATGAGGGAGCTTCTTTTATTAGTTCTTTCAGGGAACGTGTAGGCTGCTGCAAACATAATTGTGGCCACCAAGACAACGACGACAGAGCATGACTGAACTATCTCCTTTGTCCACTGTTGTGCTTGCTTGAGCATTTCTGCATGCTAGATCTCAAACTCCTCTCTTGTTGTTTGGTTATCCTCGTTACAATGCATCACAAAGTAAGGAGGAATTATTTTCCTCACTCGATGGAACCAATGCAGCTCATCTTGCAGTTCATATGCATAGCTAGCATGGTGTCCTCCTTAGAAAAATTCCATTCTTGCAACTTGGTGCAAGAAACTAAATACAGAGCAGGGGTGTATAGGAGCTGTAAATCCACATTGGAGGGTTTCATAACTAGAAGTATCACCATTGTTTGTTGTTTGACATTCAAAGTCCTCTGTCATAAGTTGTCTTTCCACATTAACAACTCAATTAGACGCTTAACTAACATATGGTTCTTCTTTGCCTCCTAAAGACGATCAATCTCATCCCACTCTGAATAAGGTTGAGCACGCAACTGCGGATATGACCAGGGTTTCGGACATTGAAATCCAAGAGCAAGAAAAATTGGTTGAATTCAAAGTCATAAACTAAACATTTTTCACCACCACATCGTAGCCTCCGTCAACTTCTGCAATACTGTGAACGAGCCATCGTGCCACAAACTCGTTCTCCATATCAGATTGATGCTAATCTTGAAGTTCTAGGTCGTGGGTCTTCTCCTAGCATTACATTTCTATGCCTGCGATTTCTATCCATCGATTCTTTGTTGATTATCTATTTCGTGTCGCTCTTGGCTTCACTGCCATCTTGGTGATATGATCTCCATGGTTGGTGATTTTCAAGAGTATGTATAAGTGGCAACAGGGTAGTCACGAATGTATGAGTGGTGAACATCAGATGGTGGCAACAACAGGAAATGTTTTTCCCCAGTGACAACAATGTAGAGATTCTCATAGTGATCCTTGTGGAACAAGGTTTGAGAGTGTTGGTTACCAATCCAGAGGTTGACAGCTTCAAGCATTGCACCAAGAGCTTCAGTGGCCCATGCAATGTGGGGGTCACAGTCTTTAGCCAGAGCAGAGTACTCGATTCTAAAGCAATCTTTTTTCGGCTATGCGTATGCCACCAAGCAATTGTTTTGCTACTGCGCGTATGCCACCAACCTCGGATTTTCAAGTTGTGCTATTGAGCAGCACGATATCTGAATCAGAAACGCGTGAACAAATCCTCTGCTTGTTTTGGTCCCAATATGTGAATGGAGCCTCATGACCAAAATCAACTCAGCCCTTTGATCTTGGGACCTACAGGATTGAATCAGGAAAGGAATGTGCAGCTGTATAATAGTGAGGCAACGGTTGAGCTGGTTGTAATTACAATTATGTCTCACCTTTACTGACTCATGTGTGGGCACACCCCAGGGAAAGGCCAATAGTTAAGCATTTTCAAATTGGAGCAACAAACGCCATCATGCTAACATCAATGAAGTAATTCCTCTTGACTGCAGCAAGAAAGGTCGAGTTCAAGAAGTTCTTGAATCCATTTTACACTTATTCATTTACCTGGTTTAGAGTCAAAGGAGCAAATAATGGGCATTTTCAAAATCAACCTTATCCTCAAGTGGAATATGAGCTCGCTCCTTATGGGATTTGAGTTTTCTTTTAAAATTTCAAGACCCTCAAGCCGAAAAACGCCTTGAGAATGTTTACAAAACTCGTTCCTTATGGGATCCGAGGTAGGCTTTAAGATCCTCAAGCTGGATGCTATCTTGAGAATGTCTATAGAACACATTCCTTATGAGATCCGGGGTTAGCTTTAAGACCCTCAAGTCGAATTCCGTCTTGAGAATGTCTACAGAACTCGTTCTTTATGAGATCTGGGGTTAGTTTTAAGACCCTCAAGTCGGACTCCATCTTGATAATGTCTACAGAACTCGTTCTTTATGGGATCCGGGGTTAGTTTTAAGACCCTCAAGTCGGACTCCATCTTGATAATGTCTACAGAACTCGTTCCTTATGGGATCTGGGGTTAGTTTTAAGACCCTCAAGCCAAACTCCGTCTTGAGAATGTCTGCAGAACCCGTTCCTTATGGGATCCGAGCTTAGTTTCAAGACCTTCAAGCCGGACCAAGCCTTGAGAATATTTACAGAGCTCGTTCCTTATGGAATGCAAGGTCTCTTAGAATCCATGTTAAGAGGAGTGACCCACGAAACCAACTTCTGGTGGTTTTGTAGCGAGTTTTGGGTCCTTACCTAAACCCTCGACACTTGGCCATAATCATTTTGTTATTATGAGTGATTAATTGGTAACACGGGTTACAACATCCGTGGTCCGCCATTAGGTACCAATCGTAGATGTCTTATGTTAAATTGATTCTTAACTTGAAAACTCCCAAGTGTTAGGCAGTTTTCTAAACTAAATCGTTAACATTAAAGACCTTAGTTATAGATCACTTTTTATTTTGCTTAAGTCCACAAAGGTGTTCCGAGTGCTCAAAAGTTTGGGCGTCGGACTATGAATCAAGGTTTTACACAATTGTAATTCTCGTAAGTCCCTAAATGGCTACCAAATGCACATTAATGATAGGCGTTGGACCCAGTACAGACCATGAAAAAAGAAGTAAGTACGACAACAATCCTAGTTCATTCTACGAACCCTGGTTGCACACTAGAATGTCCACCTAAAATCACCTGACGCGTGGATCATGGCTGGACCATGGCCCGTCCACGAGTGTTAAGTAACTTTGTCATGTTGACGCCTCAAAGTTAAAGTTCTTGATCCCTTGGGGGCATTGCGGATTCCAACTTCGTGTAAAGCTCGGGTCCCATAACCCGAGGGCATTAAGACTTACCTTGATACTTAGCTATGCAAGGTAAGCACTAAGTTGGGGGCAATTGTTCTGAACCAAGTTTTGGGTTAGCAGTTTAGGAGCAACCCGACCCATCAGAGTAGTATCTAATTATCATTATGCGCTATCTTGATGAGTACATTTGTCTATTTATTAGGCATAAATCTCTCAAAGAATCCTTGATGGATATGAACATTGATTACATTCCACATAAATAGGAAAATTAGTTAAAAGAGATCACAATCTCTAATGGATTCTAATCCTAAATAATTGCATTCAATACAAATTGTATTACATTCTAAAATGCTCTTATAAATGCCTTGCAAAATAAAAAAAAATATGCATCTTATTTGATATACAAACTTCCTTCCTTATGCACAGTCTAACTTGAGCATTAAAGTGTCTTTTACAGGTACCCAGTACCCACCCTCTCGCACCACTGCTAGAGCAGCCGTGTCACGAAGGAGTCCACCTTCAACCACTTTTTCAGGTAATGCTCTGAATCCAGTTCAGAACAAATACGTGTGGGAGCACGTTAAGTATATGCTCTAAATTCCAATTAATGTGAACGTTGGGAAGGAAAATGAGTATATACTTCATCCTATTCATATTCATAGTGTGATAGTGGTGAGCCTTCCTCTATGTAGTGTGTACCCTTTCACATTACAAAAATGTTTTTTTTTAAACATTAGAGTGCAACGTCTGCTTCGAACACCGAATTATTTAGAAGTGTGATTCATTATTGTTCAAAATTGGGTTCTAAGAGTTACCTAAGTAGGTAAACAATGGTGGTTTCTTTCGTGGCACAGCAACAACGATTTGTGGAGCGAGGGGGTGGGTACTTGGAAAAGGCATTCTAACGCTCAAGTCAATGGCTGCTCAATGAGGATAGTGTGTAATAGAATTAATGCGTACCTTTGTCCTCTTGCTTAGCCTTTATATAGAGACGTGTGAGCGTGTAAAAAGTGTGGGGGTTCTGAACTATCAATGCGTATTGTACGTTGTCCCTTAATGGTTTGAGAAATCCTCATTCTATATGCTCTGTCCTCTCCATCCGAGTGGAGTGGTGCCTTTTGGGAGGATCAGACTTAGTAGACGACTTGCTTCCTGCGCATGGCACGCCTAGGGGCCAGTCTGGAGGGTCGGGTTGCTCTGGTTATATGAACCTGTACCCGATCCTAATCAGTTTCCCCTAGCTTAATGCTTTGATGGATCAGTTGAGTGTCAAGATACATGTTTAACCAAAGCGCACGACACGCAATGAACAAGGGGATATGAGTCATAGTGTTCTATGCTAGATCTCATGATGTGCTCTCAAAAGGTCGAGGTTTGTGATGTATCATAATGAAAATTCGGGGTATGTGAGTAAGGTCGAGATCTGTATTAGATCATTCTGCTTACATCATCATCCTATGGTCCGGGGTGTACTGCCGGTTGGCCCCGCGTTGTGCGGGGTCTGTCGCAGTTCAATCTTAGGTCGAGGTCTGGGGTGGGGTTTTGCCGAAAGTTCGATGTTCGGCTTACACGTCCCTTCGTGACGTCACAAGTTGCTTCAGTTTCGAATGTTTTAAGCCTTATCCTTTTGTGCAGAAATGGTACGACACGTGGTTGAAGAGTATTGCTTGAGTTTCATATCGTCATAATTAGCCACTTTGAAATGGCGTATCTGTGGAGCAGCTACGTATCCGCCCCCATTAATAGCAACGATTAGTAACAGATTGCGCTTGCTCGGGAATTATTACTTTGTATTTACGGGGAATTAAACTGCTTTGATAACAATAGCAACTCTGTGCAGTTTCTCAATTGATCACTGCTCTCGTGGCCAATTATAAGGGGAGCATTAAAATGTGGCTTCGGAAGTGCAGTCAACTCACTTTTCTAGGAGTCAATCAAAACGTATCATTCTCTCTATAAATAAGAAATGTTTGCGGTGGGACTATCATCTATTCCTTTCATTCTTTGATCGTGCTCGAAAGTGATTCTTTTCTAGAGAATGGTCCTTTTAGTGCCTTTGGTATATATGTGGAGGATTGTGTCTCCTTTTGAAGTATTCTTCTTGTTCTTTCCAAAATTCTCAAAGGTGTTTCTTTTTCCCCTACACGTTCCTCTAACGGAGGCCTTTCTTTCCAGATGTAATGGTTCAATGGTGACCAACAAACTACTTTACGTGGCTCGGTCAACACGTTTTCAGGTGGTATAAGCCTTTCTCTCCCAATGTATGCGGGAGTGTGCACTCTTCTTGCGCTTGCCAGGAGGATTCACATGTTCAGTCATAGTTCCTGTGATGCGTGGAGGGATTTCGACCATGTTCCTTCTCTGCTCCTCTAACTATCTTCCACGGTGCTTGTCATGCCTTGGGTGTGCAAGTGTGCCGTTGGATGTGCAGGGATCTCTTGGAGTGGAACAATCTCTTAGAGCGAAACATTCTCCTCATGTTGATAAAAAAAAAAGGCTGGTTTCTAAAAGAATTGTGAAAGTGGTCGTGATTAGTGTTCGGTCATCATCATCATCACGTCTGGCCTCCTTTTTGGCTTCCTCCAGTGGGCGTCTTTGCCTTGAAGTAGATTCACTCAGGCCTGTGAACATGCTTGATGTACTTGATGAAGTGCTTCCCATTGGAAGAGATGGTGGGGTTCAAATTAATTGGAGTATATCCTGAATAGATGCTTCTATCTTCACCTTCTAATTCCAGAGAGCCTTCTGATTTAATAGAGTCTGACATGTCATAGGATGAATCTGACTGTGCTGGGGAACAATCTCTCAGTACAGCACTGCATGTGTTGCCTTCCACTATATGAATTAAGGCACTGACCACCTGCAGTCATATATGACAACAAATTAACAATTTTTTTTTGATATTGACTTGTATGAAATATATTGGTTGTGATTATAAATTTAAGGAAAACAATATCATGATTTGTATTCCAATTAAATTTCTTGCTTTCAATTGTGTTGACTGGTTGGTCATGATATCTAGTTTCAACCCCCAACTTAACTTACTTTAGAAATTAGAGGACTACTACAAACCACGAGTCAAAATGACTAGTTCAAGTTATCTTAATAAGTGGCTCCTTTTATCTTGTATTACTATTTACTCCTTCTGTCCTCATTTATCTGTCCATTTAGAAAAGTTATTTTGTTTAATTTTATTTATCCATTATCAATGACTCATTATTTTTTTACATAGAAATTCACTTATGTAGACTTACCGTATCCATAGATAATCGCTTCTGAGGATCCCTGCTGGGACATTTTTCTGCTAGACGAACCATCCAAAAAAGCTGATGGCAATCATGGCTATCCATCATCCTTTCGTCAATTAGATCTGGATAGTTCCTTTCTTTCAATAGTGGCCTAGCCTGAAAGAAAGCAAGACATTAAAAATGGAAAGAAACTTGCAAATTGCAATAAAGTAAGGAATTATGCAAGGTGAATTTCCGAGAGGTTCTTTTTACTTCTTTCACAGGTAGGCTTATACAATTTTTATTTTATCACAAGTTTATATTTGGTAGAGTCATATTCATTCTGATATTACATTTTTATTTTCATTTTTTCTCCTGATTACATGACATATGACCAGCTCTTTAAAGTTGAAAAAAGAAGAACAAGAATGAAATGGCTAGTGCACTATATTGCATAACCCCCGAAGTATCAACATAAAACTTTTTGCATGAAAAATGATTGTAAAGAAATTGAAGGAAAACATCCAAGCATGTGTACAAAACCTGTAAGGCTATTCATGACCCTGGATCTAATGAAACAATATTCAAAAACAGAAGAACTGAGGAAGAAAGGACTCCAGGATTTGAATACAACATTATCAAAGGGAAAAGAAGAAGACTGCAATATTAAGTTGAATAAACGTGTATTCATTAAAATTCAACTCAAAATATTTAGCCAGAGGAGTGTAAGGGAACACATAATGTATGCTATATTTATTAAAAGTATTGTTGGATTTAGATTGTTACCCATCCCACAAGACTTTTGGCTCCAAGCCGTTTGTCTGTGGTCCTCATTCCAGATATTAGCTGAAGAAGAACCACCCCAAAAGAATACACGTCCGTGTTGGTTGACACTTTACAAGATTCTGCATATTCTGGTGCCAAATACCCTAGAGTTCCAACAACATCTGTTGAGTAGTCCAATTGTTCAGTTCTAGCCAGACCAAAATCTCCCAGCTGATAAACAGATAAAAAATTTTGTTACTCAACCTTGCTGAAGCAAAATATTGCAGATGCACATTGCAATTTATGGAAGGAGCTTATAGCCTTATAGTATAACCAGCCATTTATCATTATTTTTCATGTTCATTCTAGGTTCTAATAATATATATTAGTGATGATACTATATCTTTACTAATCCACAACTAAAATATAATCATAGGCAGTTGTTTAGACTAGCATTCTATACAAGTCAAGTGAAGCATCATTACGTAGTTGAATGAGTTCTCTTTCAATTAGTATTGAGCATATTCTTTATGAGATCGGTTAGTCCTTGGTATTTCAAATTCAATTACTATTCTAAAGCTGTGTGCATTATTACCATTGCTTCATAATCATGTGTGACAAGGATGTTACTTGGTCTCATATCTGTGTATGATATTGTTCTCATGCAAGTACAATAAGCCTTTGGCAGCTCCAATAGCTACTTTGATCCTGTCTGGCCAACTAGGAGGTTTACGAGAGTGTTCTGCATCATAATAGATAGAGTTAATCTCTCCTATATGTAATAAACACATCAGGGGAATTATGCAGTCATTTTTATTCTTATTAACATCTATTTCTAAGTTCATTTTTCTCTTACGCGATAAATGTTGGTCAAGTGAGTTGTTGCAAACAAATTCATATACAAGAAGCCTGTTATTTCCATCTGAACATGATCCCAGCAGCATGACTACATTCTCATGTATTGCTTTGCCAAGTGCATTAACTTCAGACTTGAATTCCTTCTCTCTGTGAAGGCTTGCACACTTATGTTGCTTAACAGCAATCTTGAGTCCTTGCAGCTTCCCTCTGTAGACAAAACCAAATCCAACTTCTGACAAATAGTTCTTCGGGGAAAACCCCTCTGTGGCTGCATGCAGCTCCACATATGTGAATTCTTACATGGATTCAAATTTTGGTCTTCTGTTCTTGCACACGGAGCAAACAGAATTTTTAAACTGTGTAACTATCCAACATGTTTCATGGTTGCTGTTATGCTCAACGGTTGTCTCTGAGCGATACAATTCAATAGGGCTAGTCTTTTGAGTATCAGGAATGGGTAATAGGCAATACCCTCTTGCCATGTTTTGTTCTTTATTTTCAGGGCTTTGTTTTATTTGAGAATGAAGTTGGGGACACACAACCTTTGGCATGCACTGTATAGTTGGTGAGGATCTAGAACCTGCTCCACACACAATTGCATCAACATGAATATCCTCTGAGTCTCCTAAAATGATTTGAATGATGTTGGTTACACTCAATAAGCATTTAAGGATGTATAAGTTTTTTACCACAATTCTTTTGATCACAGAAGTTTTTGTTCATGAAATTGAATAATATGTGTGTATCTGAACTGGATGCTTTGAGTCTGAAGTTCTATATCTATCCAGATTTTATGAAAGCGTGGGTGATATATAAGATGGTGACTAGCAGAAGAACATGAAAACATAATTAGGAAATCAAGGATATCAAGATAGTATATTGGTTCATTTCCTTACATCTTGCACAACTTGAATTGTCTCTACCAGAAAGATCTGCTTCCCTTGGCCCTCTCAAGTGCCGAATGGAGTTGTCACGTTTCATTATTAGCAAAGCACAAGAGAGACACTGCATGAAATCCTTCTTATATTTCTTCATCTGTCTGCACATCAACAAAGTCAGATGCAAAGCTCCACATCTCATTAAGATATAAAGGCAAATATGGTATTAGCTTTGTATTTGTAACAATGGCAATTAAGTAAATGAATGAAGACCTTAAATTAAACGTTGGGGTTCATTAAATTATCAAATACTGATAATTTCTCCTCTGGTCTAGAATCCAGATGGCACTCAAGGCATCAGGTATCAGTGGAAACCTGTAGAGCTTAATCAAGCCACAGAGTTGTTCCCCAGATCAACAGCTTACCAATTCATATGTACCTTAAAAAATAAGGTTTCTAACTAAAAGTAAACACAATGCTGGAATATTAAATATTGAAGTCTGTACATGCAGTTTCTTAGATTGGGATTTGAAGAAAATAGGAAATAAAAGTTTGAAAGAGTTGGACTGACCTATCTAAGTATCAAGCCATTTGTCTGTGGTCCGCCAGGGCATTCATTTTACAAGATCATGCAACAGGACTACATGCAGATGCAGGTTAAGATCAGCAGTCAAGAACACTCATAGATATCAAACATTTGCAATGACTTATCTACCTCCAACGGAATTTAAGGATAACGAATAAAGGAACACAAAACAAATCGGTCTTTGACATCAAAACACCTAGAAAGAGAGAATATTCAAGTGGAAGAGTGGAAAGCATATTTCATCATTCTTATAATTGTGTGCAATATATGAACTCAAGATCAAAACCAACCTAAAGCATACTCTGCCATCCAAAGCCATAGCCCAAGTCACATAAATTAGATTTCGGAACACAAATAATCATTACCTTTGCTACAACTGAACCAGTACGCTTCTGTCTGTCAGTAGCATTTTTGTCATTTCCACGAAGTGTGGGTAATTCAAAATTTTCTTTGAACCTGAGAGAATTTAATTTTTATGTTATGAGAACCTTAGCTAAAATGCAGCATGAAAATGATTATTACCATTTATAAACACTTTTTTAGTTTATAATGTAATTAATGTTTTTTTTCATATTATATGTACATAATAATAAATTGGTTGTGGTTGACATCGATCTATTAGCACATTGATAGTGTCACTAACTTTCTCTCCCTCCCAACCTTATCCCTCCTCACTTATTCCTTATCCCTTATTCTTCACGTGGAAGGAAAAGTGATTTTTTTTACATAATTTTTCTAATGAATATTTTACAAACACTTAATAAAAATTAAAAATAGAAAGTATTAAATAAAAAATAACTTTTTAAAACATTAAAAATTCAAAAAATTATACTTTTTATTTAATACTTATCGATTTTTATTTTTTATTCTTTAATAAATATCTTTAAGACACTCGTTAAAAGATTACTTTTTTTAATAGTGTTGTGTTCCATTTTTAAGGTGTCATATATCAATCCATTTGTGATTGTTCTTATGTTGATAGTCCTATAGTTAGAAGAGAGTTTCAAATCTTTAATAAGGAAGCATAATATACTATTCAAACTTCAAATTATAATACTCTTTTATGTTAGTCTTAACTGTGAAAGATATTTTAATATCAAATAATTTTTAAATGATTAGCAATTTTTTTATCAGTAAACAATTAGCAATTAATACTGTAGATTATTATTTAATTCAGAGTATAAACTATATATTTTTTAAATTTAATATATTTGTTTTGATTTATAAATTTTATTAAGCTTCATTCTTAATGAGTTTTTATTTTCAAAAAAGGTATATATCGATCTTGGAGGAATTTTATCTTTATCAATTGAGTCAGCATTCTAACAATAAATGGGCTCCTCTACGAATATATTTATAGAATTTTGTTATATTATTTTACAATTTTTTTAATATTAAATTAAAAAAATATTAAAAGTAAATAAATAAATTTAATGTTTTAAAAATATAAAAAATATTTAATATTTTTTTATTTAATAATTAAGAAGACTAATACGAAAATTAGATAAAAAGATTTAGAATTTTTTATATTTATAATGTACTGGTAAATGGAATTTTTCGTTTAAAAAATATTATGGATTCAAACAATTAATATGAGTGTAATAAAAAATAATTAATAAGAGTGTCTAGAGGAGTTAATCAACTTAATATATTGGAGGTAGAAATTTTTGTAAAAACATATATCGTGTAGCGAAGCAGATCATATTTAAATAATTTCTTAAAAATATCTCGCCTTAACATATAGGCTAGAATTTAGTGTTTTACTGTTTATGCAATATAATACTACAGAGAAGTTTTTTTTTTTTTTCTTTTTGACTGGACTACAGAGAAGTTAAATTAGATTATTTTGCAACGCTTATTTATATATTATTTTTCCATGATCCAAACTTAATAAAATTCTCTTCGAACTTCTAAGGTACTGGAGTCTTACAAGCTACAAGCTATAAGGTAGACTTGATAAACCTAGGATATTGACCATTCCTTGGAGTTTGGTATTGGTTCCCAAGCATGTGATCCAACTCTTTGGCAAACCTCTTCATAGCTTTGGCTGGCAAGCAAAGTGGTAATATTATACCTTCTTCTCCTTTCGCATTCTTATACGCAGTGAGAAAGGTTATTGCAGGAAAGGTCCCACCCCCGCCTTTGGCCACTCCACCAAACACTGCCTTGCCCCACCCAAAATCCACCTCTCTAAACCCAGCACGTGTCACATTCGACACAACGCAAGACCTAACGGTTGTAAACAAGGGTCGTCCCTTAGTCACCATTAGATCTGCCACAGAATGCACATATTCCTCAGTCACCTCAGCTTTTGCTTTCTTTATTAACTCTACGGCATATCCAAATGGATTTCCACAAAGCTTCCCTGCAGTGGTGAGCGCAGCCGGGTATACAAAAACGTTACCATAATAACCAACAGGTATCGGAGGGTTAAACCTAGCTCGTGCGTTGACGATGCACATCATGCGAACCTCTTCCTCTGGCTCTAGCTGCAATGCTTTCGTGCGGCAGCACCAGAGACATGCCGTGATGACCTCAAATCTGGTGCACTCACCAATGTGACGGGGAACCAAGCGACGAATGGCAGCTATCTCGGCGGGTCCAAAGAAAAAAGATTGTTCAACTATGTCGTCCTCGTATGGAATTATGGGAGTATCAGACACTTGCTCGTATTCGCGATGGTTGTATGTAACGCGGGGTGGAACTCTTGCGTTTAGTAGCTCCCTACGCCACACAGGTGGAATGGAAGGTTCACGTGCACCACGAGCTATTTCAGCCAAGGCGTTCATGAATTGTGTTATACCAGTTCCGTCACTCATGGTGTGGTTCAAGCGGATGGCAAGGATGAAACCACCGCACTCAAGGCGTGTGACCTGTCATTTTAAACCCAATGTTAATGTTTATATAATATAGTAGACGTGTAGATATTTGATCTTTTGTAATGCAATCTGTCATATACATATAATTTGTTCCTAAAAATTCATTTAGTTTTTCTATGACTTTGTTTTTCTATAACAAAGAAGATAAGTAATTGAACCTGTATGAGCAGAAGGGGACAATTAATAATTTCTTCTGAGCCTGGAACATTATAAAGGAGTTGTTGGAAGCATGGGAATGGAGGTTGAAGAGTGTCACCAAATTGATCAAGTGTCACGTCTGCATCAGCCTCAATAAACATGACACCCTCCCCATTACAATCCACCATCAATTTGCGGCCAGGGCCCTCCCTAAGCCTACCCGCAAAGGGGTAGTAGAACACAAGTGTTTGTGCGAGTGCCTGTCTAATGACTTTAACTGGGTCTTTCCCTGCCATTGATGGTTCATAACGATACATTTGTATGATTGGAACTTGGAAACGGAATCCTTCTTGATCATCTATGTCGGATAGTAGTTTAACTTCATGGGGAGTGGGCATAGCTGGAGCCACCAGCTCCGGTTGGCACCTCCTCACAGTAAACAGTAGAGAGGGAGTTGATGAAGCCATGTTGGTGCTGGTGAAGAAAGATTGAAAGAGAATAATTAATAAGTGTTGTATTTAGTTTGAGTGAATGAGTGGCGAAGGGCTGCTAGCATTTATAATGGGGCAGACGGTCAGTCGGAAATTAAATAATTAATGAATTTTGTTAACAAATTTATTAAAAGTATTTGTTAAGGAATATAAAATATTTTTTTAAATAAGATATTTAATATTATTTTTGTCTTTAAATAATTATTTAAAAAAATTAATTTGTCTTAAATTATTTATTATTTGAGAATATTAAAAAAATATTAATTAATTTTTTTAATTTTATCTTCTTTAATAAAAAGAGAATTTATTATATCACATAAAATTAATGAAAAGAATTAATAAAATAAAATAAATAATAAAATACAATTATAAAAGAATGAAAAAAATATATATTAAAAATTTAAAAAAAATTATATATCTTATTTTTATAAAAAAATTATTTTAATTTTTTTAACAAAATAGATAATTAATTGATGACCAGACGTAAGAGCTAGGAATGATGTACCATAATAGTCTAAAAATGGATAATTATAACCAAATTATCCAAAGTAATGTATCATAATAGTCTAAAAATCAATCAAGCTTAAATTTAAAAATAAATTATAATAATATAATTAATTGTGGTGTTCAAAGGTTGAGTTCTAGATACGTGTCATGATAATATGAAGACAAATTTTTCTGTAGAAACTCTTTATAACTCTGACATATGCAAATATAGTTTTTTAAAATTTGTACATCTTTAATATGATCCACAATCTTTTTTAATAATTTTGAATTTAGATTTCTATAATAAGCGCTGCATATCAAAAAGTATTCTCTTGTACCACATAATATGGTTGGAGGATAAGTGGACAGGATTAACACGTTAGGTAGTGTTCTAAATTTCAATTAGACTAAAAATCATCTTATATTTTTAAAAAAATGTAGATATTATTTATATTTTTTAAGAAATATAATTAAATAAAAATAATAATAAAAATGTATAATAAATAATATTAAATAAAATATAAAAAATATTATTTAATATAAAAATATAAAAATTATTCCGATTAATGAAAAGGAAAATGAGCATAAACTTCATGCTATTCATATTTATAGTGTGATAGTGGTGAGCCTTCCTGTGTAGTGCGCCCTTTCACACTACAAAAATGTTTTTTAACACTAGCCTGCAACAACCGTTTCGGACACCAAATTACATAAAATTGTGATTCACTATTCTCATATTTTAACTTGAAATAATTATATGATATATAAATATAAATAAAATATTATTTAAACATAATATTTGAGTGTTCAAATAATAAAATTTTTTACACTATTTGTATATTGATAGAAATTATAAGTTATAAACCTAAGTATAAGTTATTTTAAGTAATAAATTCTCGAAAGTTTGATATCGATCTATAAAAAATTGATGTAGAAAATTCTTTGAGGTTAAGAAAAAAATTGTCACAACAATAAAGGTGATAAAAATTGTTCACAGATTAAAATAATTTACTTGAGTTAAGAGATTCACTTTTGGTAATAAATTAAAGACAATATTATTTCTTTTTATAACTCAATTGAAATTCACACATAACATATGTTCTAATCAGAAAATACAACATTCAAAATTCAATTAAGATTATATATGTAATTATACTATAGTTTCTTTAATTATCTCCTAACACCAATACTTGTAAATGGACTTAAGCATTCACTGTGTCAACCTCTTGTCTACAATGAATCAAGATCTCTACTATACAAGGAGAGTTTTTAAATTGATTGACAACAACATACAATATATATAATGATCACTTGATAATATATCATTCAAGTACAAGAAATAAAATAATCTAACCTTATTTTATTACCAAGAGCTTCACCCTTTTACCCCAAACAAAATGAGAATTAGTTACTCATGAATCAAGAAGAAAGAAAGAAGGAAGAAGAATGAGATGAACATAACTTCTATTTAGAACAAAAGAAAACTACAACAAAGAAAACAATTAATACACAAGCATGATCTTGATCTCTAAAACAAAGATGCTCACAATGAGTAACCAATGCTGCCTTTTATAGAGCATCAAGAGTACAAAATGACAAGGGAATTGTTTAATGGGTGAGTGGATGAGTAGAAAATGATAATAGAGTTGTTTAATGAGTGTTATATTTGTCTTCCAAATGATTTGATGCTAAACTTATGGCTGCCATCAGAATTTGGAAAAGTAGTCTTTATGAAAGTTGTAGGCTTTTGTCTTAGCTTTCCAATGTCACTGGTTTCAGCCCATTAGAACTCCTACAGCCCAAGTTATAACCCAATCATTGCATATTGCTCAGTCTTAACTACAACTCCTCTGTTCTGACTTCTAAGCCAAATCTGGCTTTCAAGCCATCCGAATTAGCTCTTGTATTCTTCATGAAAGTTCTTGATTTGAGTCTTAAATTTTCAATGCCACTAGTTTCAACCCAATATAACTCCCACAACTCAAGATATGAGCTGATAAGTGCGCAGAAGTCAAGTTGTCAGGATTAGTACTCTGGATCTTGCTTTAACTCCAATTTAAATTATCTAAACGTGTGATTTGGCTCTTGAGGTCTTCATGAAAGTTGTAGAGAATTGTCTTAACTTTCCAACAAGATTAGAATCATATCAATAAAAAATTTGTAACTCAGATTATAGCTAATTTACTGAATGCTGCCAAATAAACAAATTAAGATCAATTCAAGTAATAATTCCTTCAATGATCTAATTAAGCTCAACATCATAAAATGTGACAAAATTAACTTAATTAAGCCTAATTGAACTTTAAGAATCCCAGTGAAAGGATCATAAAACAAATAAAATATATTGCTATCAAATTTTCCTACACTTAACTTTTGCACTCCCGGGCAAAACACATAAGACCAAGACTAGGGAATAAAGAAAAACGACACAGACTCAAAAGCTAAAAACTATAAAAGACTCAATTTTCAATGATATTCAAGAATGCAAAAGTTTATAAACATGAAGTACAACCAAAGATTCAAGGGATCAAAACATTAATGATGTAACATTTCTTCATATCTCAAACCAACAAGTAAGGAAACTTCAGTTGAAAAACATGAATCAAGAATGATACATCCTTATAGGATTCATTCTCAATCCCTCAAGTGTTTAAAAGGTAGGTATTTCACTTAATTCAAACCATAAAAAATTACACTACCATAGGTTTGCTTATCTTCTACTTCTCCACTACTCAGAACACATGCATACATAAATCAACAAAACTTTATTCGAGGTTGTAATGTGGTCAAAGTAAGGGAGGGGGGTAATATGGATATGACAAGTTAAATACCAAAGAGAATAAAAGAGCGTGAGTGCTAAGTTCAATTAACAAGCATGAAAGTTCATTCCAACTTCACCTAATACAAATTCTATTTACATATTCTTTTCCCTTCCTTTTTTATCTTGTTGGCCCTTATTTACACATTTATTTTTTAATATAAATATACATATATATATTTTTTAATTAACCACTCTTTTTTTTTCACCAATCATTTTGCGCACACACCCCCACACTTGTTCAAGAACTCATTCAATGACAAAGCTAATGTTTTCTTATTCCCTAAGATTGGGTAAGAACATGGTTTTTCATTTAAGGCACATAATGAGTTAGAAACAATGAATGGTCAAATAAGCTCAAAGTGGTTAAGTAAATAAAAATATACAAGGTTAACTATTTGGTTAAAGTAGTTATTTCAAGAAAAATGTCTCAATCATATTTATGTATGCACATAAAAATGTAACATAAAAAAAAATCAAAGCAAGTTCTAGAATAATAATTTCATGAGTGAAAAATCACACAAAAAAGAAGAGAATGATACAAATGTTCAATTCTTTCATCAATAGACTCAAAATCTCACCAGGCATATATCTATCATTCTCAATCCACCAATTTAACATCCATAACCAAACATGTGAAATTTAAGAAAGAAGACAATTTATTCATGCTATGATCCCTGAATTTGAATTGCTACTTCAACACAAAATAATTACTACCCTAATTAAGATGCGTCTCAAGAGTAAATTTACCTCAAAGACATAATTTACTGCTTACTCTGTCATCCTTAATTAGTTTTGTTCTGAGTAGGTTTCTGACAATCATATCAATAAACATACTTCCCAATTTAGATGTGTCTCAAGAGTAAAATTACTCTTTATTATATCATCCTTAATTGATTTAGTAAGTTGTTGACAATCATAACATACTTCCCAATTTTTTTTTATGTCAACTATCATCTCCCCCAACCAGATCACAACATTGTCCGCAATGTTAAAATATAAATGAGTAAATGATAGAAGATATTACGTGTTGTGACAATTACTGAAAAGAGCAACCTGACACAAATTTAAATAAAAATAAAGTACGATAAAATAAAACCAAAGGTAAAGGTGAATTATAGATGGAGTGTCAGATCAGTCTCACTTTCCTTGCTGCTTCCCTCTCACCAATCTATCTGAACTTTTACTAGATCAAGTTCATAAACAAAAGTTTGTAATTTATCAATCAACTCATGAGCAATGTAAGCAGAGACAAGGAGTCGTCTTGCCGAATGTGTAATAAAGTTATGTTCCACAGCATGGTCAAGAAAAGATAACAAATCATCAAAGAAATTATTAATATTTAACAAACCTATGGTTTATAGTGGATGTTCTATTGGCCCAAGAGACAATTTCAAAAACTTCTGTCAAAGTACCATAGCCACCTGGTAAGGCAATCAATGCATCAAAATTGTCAAGCATTTTCCTCATTCGTCCATACATAGATGATACTTGAAGTTCCTGCCCAATTGTCTTTCTAGTAATGTTCTTTTGAGTTAAAGGTCCAGGAATGATACTTAAAACTTGACCACCTCTTAGATATGCAGAGAGTGATATAGCTCCTGTTAACCCAATGCTACATCCCCCATATACTACACGAATGTTCCTCGAAGCAAGTGTTCGACTAAGAGTGTTTGCTGCATTTACAAACTCTAAACTCTTCCCATAACTTGACCCATAAAATACACATATATTTGTAAGTCTACGAACAAAAGCTCCCTCCATTTCTATACTCACCCTCCATTTGAATGATTATGAATTGGTGAAAAGTGAAGAAAATGAAGTGTTTAAATAGAAAAAATAATAGACAAAGTAATGATAACGCCTATATGGGTAGGGTGGCTGATGTCAGAAAAGTTTGAAATTAAGAAACATTAATTTTTTTAGACTTCAAGAAAACCATCAGGGTAAAGAAGTCTATAAACCACTTAAGGATCCCACCCAAAGGATCGTCTATCCAAAACTAAAATACAACAAGATCTTACAAAGATAAAAGAAATAAACATTATAATAACAAATGGTGGCATATCTTTATACTGTGTGTCACTAGTGTAGTAATGAAATATTTTTATACTGTGTGTCACTAGTCTAGTAGTGGCATATTTTTGAATTATGTGTCACCAATGCAATAAACACACGCCTATTTATTCAAAGAAAAGAAAAAGAAAAAAAAAGGAAAAGAAAGAAACCATCAAGGGTTTCCATCCTGGGTTTGGAACCTGAAGAGCTCACACTTGGGTTCGTAACATCAACGAAGATGTTAAAATCTGAAACTTGCAATGTCCAAGATCTAGAATGCACTATCCCAGGACGCTGAGAGCCCCTTCTAATAAAAGAGAGGATTAAGCTCAGATGCCTCATACGCTTTGACAGCCGCGGGTTACTTCTCACTAATAACCAGAGTGGGACGCTTCTGTCTATCCATCAATTCCACAGTGCCTAGATAGTGAACATTGGGTTATGGAGTGTGGCTCTCTACTGAGCATGGTACGCGAACCTTATTTAAGGACCAACGTGCAAAGGTCCACCCAAGTCAATAACGGATCTGTCACTGGTAGGGGCTCCACACTCAATTAAGAGCATAGTACTCTTTCGATCTCTTTCGATCGTCTTTCTCTTTTTTTTTGAAAAAGAAGAAAAAAAAAGAATAGGATAATATATACATGTTATTGTGATTGTGGGTCACATCTTCCTCTAGTTTTACGTTCATAAATGACTTAAATGCCTTTTATTAGTCGATGATAAGTTTCCCATCCAATTTTCTTATAAATTGACAAACAGGGTCTTTTAGAGTCAGATTCCCAAGACTGCAACATTTTTGTTCATCCTTGAAGAGATTCCACAAATTAAGAAGTTCACGATGTACATATTCACAAGAATGCCTCTCAAGAGTCAATAAGATATCATCTAATGACTCCTTACTCAATCCATTCTTAATGAAGTATATTTTATCTTCTCAGTTTGCAGAAATCATATCCAAAGAACGACATCGCTTGTTACAATTTCATCGTGCACATTTGTGACAGACTTGTAATCTTTTCGCTCTTCTCCTTTTAGAATAGGAACTTCTACCGAGACTTGGCATGTATGAGTCAAATGAAATTGAAGATTCACCTGCTAAATGAACCTTTACTTCGATTATCCAACGTACATCTTCTGGCATGCGCTTGTGCATTAACAGTTTCAATCTTTCACATCTAACTTTATAGATTTTTGTTAGAGCATTTTGAGGAGAAGAAGGAAAATGTTTTCTTAAATTCGAGAGAATGACATCCATTTTAAAGGAGAAGGATTTAGTTAATATAGGAAACAGAAAAATAAACTGACTTGAGAGTCATGAAGTACCGTTATCCGGCACTTAACCGATCTCATAAAGAACTGCAAAAAGAAAGCAATAAAATTAAAAGAAATTCTTCTCATAACAAGGATTAGAAAGGGAAATGGATTCTACCTCAGTAACTTGATTTTCCAGAAATGGTTTGAGTCTTTGTCCGTTGACCTTAAACACATTACCATTCCTATAGTTCTCAATGTCAATGGCCCCATGAGGATACACATATTTGACAATAAAATGGTCAGTCCACCTAGATCTCAATTTTTCGGGGAATAGGTGAAGACGAGAATTATAAAGTAGAACTTTTGTACCAATCTCAAAAGTTTTTCTCCAAATTGACTTGTCATGAACAACTTGTGTTCTATCTTTATAAATTTTTGAGTTTTCATATGCATCATTTCTCAATTCCTCAAGTTCATTTAATTGTAATTTGCGTAACTTGTAAGCATCATCAAGATTTAAGTTGAAAGCTTTAATGACACAAAATGCTTTATGCTCCAGTTCTACAGGTAAGTGACAAGGTTTTTCATAGACTAGCTGATAGGGTGACATGCCTAAAGATGTTTTAAAAGCAGTATGGTAAGCCCAAAGTGCATTTAGGTTAACCATTTTTTCCAAAATTTGTTTAATCTCCCTATTTGCTAATTCTACTTGTCCACTTGTCTAAGGGTGATAAGGGGTGACAATTTTGTGGGTAATGTCATATTTTTTCATTAAAGATTCAAATGATTTATTGCAAAAATATGTTTTCCCATCACTGATGATAGCTCGAGGGATTCCAAATCGACTCAAGACATTTTTTTTTATAAATTTAAGAACAGATTTATGATTATTGTGTCAACATGGAATCACTTCAATTCATTTTAAGACATAATCAACTGCAACTAAAATATACACAAATCCAAATATGGATGGAAATGGACCGATGAAATCAATTCCCTGAAAATAAAAAATTTCAATGACAATGATAGGGTTCAGAGACATTATGTTTCATTTAGAAATAGAACACAAATTTTGATAGTTTTCACAACTTTTGTAAAAATTATAACTGTCCTTAAATAAAGTGGGCCAGTAAAATCCACACTATAAGATTTTTGTAACTATTTTCTTTGAAGAAAAGTGACCTCCATATGCTTCTAAGTGACAAAATTTAATGATACTACCTACCTCACTGTCTGACACACATCTCCGAATGATTTGATCAAGACAATACTTGAACAAATATGGATCATCCCAATAAAAATATTTCACCATAGTAAAAAATTTCCTTCTGTCTTGGTGCGTCTATTGAGGCGGCATCTTTCCTGTTACAAGAAAGTTAACTATGTTAGTAAACCAAGGCATAAAATTAATAGAAAATAAAAATTCATCAGGAAAGGAATCATTGATAGGTGTGATATCAAAAAGTGAGTCTGTTGTAAGTCTAGACAAATGATCTGTAACAATATTTTTGACTTCTTTCTTATCTTTTATTGTGACGTTGAATTCTTAAAGCAACAAGATCTACCGTATCAACTTAGGTTTGACATCCTGCTTAGACATTAAATATCTAACAGCAGCATGATAGGTGAAAACAATAATAGAAGAACAAATTAAATAAGTTCAAAGTTTGGCCAATGCAAAAATTACAGCAAGTAGTTTTTTTTCAGTAGTGGTGTAATTCATTTGTACACTATTCAAAGTTCTACTTCATAACAAATCACATGAGGCTTACCTTCCATTCTTTGGCCTAAAACAGTGCCAACAACAAAATCACTAGCGTCACACATCAAATCAAAAGGCAAAGACCTGTCAGGAGATTACATGATAGGAGCAGATGTCAAAAGATTGATTAATTTTTCAAAAGATTTCTGAAATTCTTGAGTTCAATCAAATGGTGCATCTTTTATTACAAGATTACATAATGGTCTACATATGACACTAAAGTCCTTAATGAATCTTTTGTAGAATCCTGCATGTCCTAAAAAGGAACAAACTTCTCTAACTGTTTTCGGAGAAGGCAAATGAGCAATTAATTCAACTTTGGCCTTATCTACTTCAATTCCTTTAGAAGATATCACATAACCTAACACAATTCCTGAGGTAACCATGTAATGACATTTTTTTTAGTTTAACACAAATCTTTTTTCTTTGCATCTTTTAAGAACTTTATCCAAATTATCATGACAATTTTCAAAAGAATTTCCAAAGACTGTCAGGTCATCCATGAAAACCTCTAAATAATGCTCAATCATGTCACTAAAAATACTTAGCATGCATCTTTGGAAAGTTACCAGAGCATTACAAAGGCCAAAAGATATTCTTCTGTATGCAAAAATACCAAATGGACATGTAAAAATGGTCTTTTCTTGATCCTCTAATGCAATTGGTATTTGATTATAACCCGAATAACCATCAAGAAAACAATAGTAGGGATGTCCTGCTACTCTTTCCAGAATTTGATCAAGAAATGGCAAGGGAAAATTATCTTTCCTAGTGGTTGTATTTAATTTTCAAAAATCAATACACATACGCCAACTAGATGAGACTCGCATAGGTATTGATTCACATTTTTTATTTTCAATCACTGTTATTCTAGATTTCTTAGGCATAACTTGTGTAGAGCTTACCCACTGTCTATCATAGATAGAGTAGATAATTCTAACATTAAGTAATTTAAGAACTTCAACTCTAACTACCTCTTTCATGTGTGGATTTAATCTTCTTTAAGGTTATTAAGATGTTTTAACATTATCCTCTAAATGTATTCTATGTGTACAAATTAATATATTAATGTCTTTTATGTCATTTAATGTCCATCTAATTGTATTTTTATATCTTTTAAGTACTTCTATCAATATACCTTCTTGTTCTCTAGTAAGTGTCAAGGAAATTACCACTAAAAAACTTTGTTCTTCTCCCAAAAATATGTATTTCAACCAGCAGGTAATGACTTTAGTTCCAGTATGCGTACTTCTTCATGAGTATTATCAATCGTAGGTTTTAGCTCTTCAAATCTCGGCTTCCATCCTTTGTATTATATTACCTGTTTACAATAAAGAAAATAACATATTTCAGAAATATCATCATCTAATTACATATATGATTCAAACAAATTGATTAAACAAATTTCTAATGGGTTAGAAGAACTCCTTTTTTGAAAATGATCATCTATAATGGCCTTAATCCCGTCAGCTTCCTCTTTTTTGTCATGGACTTCCTATGGTTGCTTGCGCATGTTGAAAACATTAAGCTTCAGTGTCATATTTCCAAATGTTAGCTTCACTACTCTATTTCTACAATTTATCAAAGCATTAAATGTTGCTAAAAATGGACGACCTAAAATAACATGAATTGACTTGCAACTATTAACCATAGGTTCAGTTTCCAAGACAATAAAATTCACATGATATATGAATTTATCAACTTGTACCAACACATCTTCCACTATTCCTTGGAATTTTAACAGATCTATCGGCAAGTAAAAGAGTTACAGAAGTTGGTTTTAACTCACCCAGGTTGAGTTGCTGATAAACTAAATATGGAAGCAAATTAACACTAGCACCAAGATCAAGTAACGCTTGTTCAACTTTACGTTCTCCAATGATGCATGAAACTGTAGGACAACCAAGGTCTTTATATTTCAAGACATTATTGTTCTGAAGAATGGAGCTTACATGTTCAGCCAAAATGACTTTCTTTTTGACATTTAATTTCTTTTTAACAGTGCATAAGTCCTTCAAAAATTTGGAATAACAAGGAACTTGTTTGATAACATCTAATAAAGAAATATTGACCTTCACTTGTTTAAAAATTTTAAAAATTTCAGTGTTGTGGTTCAATTTTCTTGAATTGTTTAATGCTTAATGAAATGGGGGTGAAGGCGAGAGTTGAGTCTCCTTTTAGACAGGTGGCTTATCAACTCATTTCTTATCTTGGGAGATTGGTTCATTATCTTTCTCATAAGGTTCAGTGATTTTTTTTTCAACAACTTTTTCACTCCTAAGAGTTATCACTGACTTGACTTGATCTATTTGTTGATTTTCTGAACTACCCTCATTTAGACTGTACTGACTCTTGGGATTTAGTTGAGGTTGAGAAAAAAATTTTCCTTTCTCGTGAATGGTGAGTGCATAAGCAAATTTGGTAAGAGTGTCTTTTATGTCAATCATGATTTGATTATTTTGTTTATTCATGACTTCTTGTTTTTCTATGAATGCATGCAGTGTTCCTTCAAGGTTTTTCCTATATGCTGGGACACACTACAAGAAAACAACGAATTTGCTGTGAATTTTTTGTGGCGAATAATCTGCCACAATTGCGACAGATTTTGCGATGGATTAAAATCTATTTCAATTTGTGACGGATTTTGTAGTGAATTAAATTGCGGTGAAATTTTCACCAATAAATTTCTCCGGCGACTTTTCTTTGGTAAAATATTTTTTTTGGATAAAAAAAAATTTGCTTTGAAAAAATCCATCACAAATTCCATCGTTATTCAAAAAAAAATTTGCGACCAAAAAATTCGCCGCAATATGACCATTAAAATTAAAAATTCATAAAAAATTTTAAAATGTCTGCCACAAATTCTGTCGCAAATTTAAATTTAAATTTGTGGTGGAAAAATCCACAGTAAAATTCACCGCAATTCAAAAAATAATTTTGAGGCGAAAAAATCCGCTGCAAAATAGATCAATAAAATAAAAATTTCAAAAAAATATTAAAACAATCCACCGCAAAATCTGTCGCAAATCTAAATTTAAATTTGAGGCGAAAAAATCTACTGTAAAATTTAATAAGTATAATAAAAAAATTCTAAAAAAATATTAAAATAATTTACAGCAGAAAAATTCACCACAAATTCTGCCACAATTCAAAAAATACATTTGCGGTGAATTTTTTCCCCGCAAAAAATCTACCATAAAATTAAATCTACTTCATCTTCTTCTTTCTGTCATTTTCATTTTTTAGATGACATTCTTTTTCTAATTCTGTCCCCTCTCTCCCTTCCCCTTTCTCCCTTCCACCGACCCCCACCCCGCTCCGACACCGTCACCCTGGCACCACCATCGCGCACCATGAGCCCATGTACCACGACACCTACGCCGTCACTAGTCACGAACCTCGACGCCGGCACTGAATTCATCTTCGGTGAAGCGCGACCTGACCGCGACCCCACCCTAAAAACTGACTTTGGCGCATCGCGACCAACCGCAACCTTGGTCATCCTTAAGACCTTGAGGTAGGGAGAAAACCTTGTTCTTAACTCACTTTCCTATTCTTTTCATCTTGTTCTTGAGTTGTGACTTGATGTGGGAATTGGGGTTTTGAGTTGTTTTTGCTTGTTTTGGCTTAATCTTGTTAGAAAATTTGAGAATAACATGATTTGGTTTGCTAGAGGCATGAGAACAGTTTTTCATTACTTGTATACCTTAATTTTTCATTTGAAATGAGAATTTGGAGTTTTAGGTTTTGAATAACCAAGGATGAGATTTGTAGTGCTTTGATCCATTTTTGGCGAAATCTTTTGGTGTTTTATGTTCCCTTCACATTTGTGAACTTGTTTGGGACTTAAACTCACCTAGAAACTAGATTGGACTGGCCAAAAGATTTTGGCCAATGGAATCGTAACTACGGTTCTACAAAACTTCTATCCCAGGAACACGGCCCGTGTCTGAAAACATAGGGGGTGTCCCTCTCTGCCAGTTCAAATCTAGTGGAAATGTACAGAGCAGGACATAGGGGTGGCCGTGTCAAATAACACAGCTCGTGTCGCAAGATATAATGAGAATTAGCTTTTGTGCTCTTCATGAAAGTTGTAGCTCTTTCTCTTAGCTTTCCAAGGACACCTAATTCACCTCGTTTCGACATACGTAGCTCAAGTTATGCTCATTTTACTGAGCAAAGGTCAAGGGTTGAAATTGAGAAAAATGTCAAAATGTTGTTTTAGGAAAAACTAGCTTTCCTAAGTGTGGGGACCTTTCTTGTATGCTTTTATAAGTGTGATGAGACCTTAGTAAGGGTGTTTAATAAAGTGTATTCGTGATGCATGTAAATCAATTGTTATCCTAATAGATAAGTTTAAAGATTAATTGATGAACAGATATGATTGGAAATATTTGGAATTGTGCCAATTATTGGGAATCTATGTAATGTAATAAATGAAATAGAATGGTGCTCCTTTTTAAAGAAGGCTACGACTAGTTCAGGTGCAAATGAGATTTGATCCTTTTATCCTTGCTTCCTCTGCGAGACAAGTGTATTACGTTCCTTATCTTGGAAAGAAAAAGGATAAGGTCCAATGGTGGGTGGTAATAAAGACCAAGGCAAGAGGTCGAGTTGAAATTGAAAGTGCCTAAGAAATTGCATTCCAAGATGATGATATGACTCTTGTGGATCCAATTATTGATGTGGATCTCATTGACAACTTGCAAGACACTAATGAGATTTTTTATGTAGTCCAAGATGTTGGTTCTAGTAGACAACTGACAATGATAATGAGGATTATTAAACTTTGTATTTGAACAAACTTTGTTATGTTGAATTTGAACAATGAGTTATGTTGCATGCGATTTGTTATGTTTGCTTTATGGATTGATTAAATGCATTGACATGTTGAAATTGATGTCTGAGTGGATTTTGTTATATTGTGGATTTTGAATATTTAATTTAATTTTTTTATATTAAAAAAATTTACAGTGAATTTTGCGGCAGAAATATCAGCTGCAAATTTGTGTAGAATTTTCGCATATTGAAAAATTTGTAGCAAATTTGCGATGGAAAAATCCATCGCAATTCAGTCATGAAAAAATCCATAGCAAAATTCACTGCAAATTAGTGGTAGAAAAATCAGCCGCAAATTAGCGACGGCAACATCTGCCTCAAATCAAGCGAGCAAAAATCCAACGCAAAATCTGCTGCAAATTTGCAGGGAAAAAATCCACTGCAAATTAGTCCATTTTCGACAACGATTCTGTCATGTTACTGGGGAGTTTTCCACCGCAAAATTGTGGCAAAAATTAAAATTCGTCGCAAATTATATTGTGTCAACCGTATTTGCGGTAGTCACGAATCCGTCACAAATTGTTAATTTGCGTTGGATTTTAAGTATTTGCGCCGGATTTATCCTTCACAAATCTTATTTTTTCTTGTAGTGACATAAGGTGCATATATTTGAGAATTTTGAGAGTCTTGTTGTTCTTGAGGAGGTGGTGGTTGCATAAATTGTGCATGATTATTATTCCTCCAGCTGAAGTTCGGGTGATTTCTTCATCCCGGATTGTATGACTGAAAAAGAAGAAGTTAATGACTTTTTAAAATTATTCATTGCATTTATTTGCTCATTCACAACTTCTTTAAAAACAAGAATCTTTTGACATTCATTTGTTAAGTGTCGTAAGTCATTATAAATGCCACAAATTTCTTCATTTTGCACATATTTGACTTCTTTCACTTTTCCTAATTCCATAACTTCAACCATTCTAACCAAACTGCCATACCTAGTATTTAGATATTCTTCTTAACTAAGATGATATTTTCCTTTACTAGCATTTGCAAGGTTATATCTAATTAAAATTTTAGAAGGATTAATATCATGCCAAGATTGAGAATTTTCAGCCAAATGGTTTAAATAGTCTAAAGTTTCTTCAGGTTCTTTATCAAGAAACTCGTCATTGCACATTGTTTTCGCAAATTGTTTAGTTTCAGGTGTTAAACCTTCATAAAAGAAGCTTATAATGTGTCATTTTTCAAAACCATGATGTATGCAAGAATTTAACAAATCTTTAAAACGTTCTCAACTTTAAAAATATGCTTTATTTGAATTATGGAAAAAAAATTGGATTTGCCTTTTCAAAGCATTGGTTTTATGTGTTCGAAAAAATTTCTTTAAAAACTCACCTTGCATTTCTTGTCATGTGCCAATTGATCTTGGTTTCAAAGCGTTAAGCCAAGTTTTTGCTTTATATTTCAAAGAAAAAAGAAACAATTTAAGCTTCACAATCTCTTCAGTATAAGTTTGATCATTAAAAGCAATACATACTTCCTCAAATTCTTTCAGATGTAAATATGGGCTTTCAGATTCTAAACCATAGAAATTTAGAAGTAATGAAATCATACTCGGCTTAAATATAAAATTGTTAGCATTGAGTGGAAAGACAAAACATGATGTACTAGAATTTCGAGGTAGTTACAAATATTCACGCATAGTTCACAACGGTTGAATTTCATATTCATCATGTATACTTTTATTTTTAGTCATTGTGTCAATTGTGTGTGATTGTGATTCAAACAAATCAATATATATAGCACCAAGATTAATTTTAACCAAATGACCAGAATTTGAATCACGATACCAATTAAGCATAAATAAGTGACTTAAAATAGAAAAAAATAATGTACAAATAGGCAGTATAAGCTTGCCATTAAATATCATAGTTAGTACATTAGTAAGTTAATAAATTAATAAGTTAATAAGTTAGTAAGTTAGAAAGTTAGTAAATTAAAATAGTAGAGAAAGAATATACCAGATAGTGAAGTTTACTTAAAGAAAGAGAACCTCAATAAATTAAAATTTCAAATCTAGTCCCCGACAATGACACCAAAAACTTGATGGAAATTATAAATTGCAAGCCCAAGTGCACGTTGTTTCAAGTAATAAATTATCGGGAGTCCGAAGTCGATCCACAGGGAATTGATGAAGAAAAAATTATTTTAGGCAAGGAAAAGTTTTGTCACAATACTAAAGGTGATAAAAATTATTCACAAATGAAAACAGATTTGCTTGGGCTATGAGATCTACTCTTAGTAATAAATTAAAGACAATATTATTTTATTTTATAACTTAATTGAAATTCACACATAACAGAGGTTCCAATCAGAAAATACAACATTCAAAGTTCAATTAAGATTATACATGTAATTATAGAGGGAGGATCAATTTACACCAGTGTAAGTTTTTTTCTCTTACACTCATTTTCAGCTGTTAGATCAACTTTCATCGAATGGTTACCTTTAATGAAATAATCTCAACCATTAGATGAAAGTAGAACTAACGGTTGAAAATAAGTGTAAAAAAAAAAAGACTTACACTAATGTAAGTTGATCCCCTCTCGTAATTATATTATGGTTCCTTTAATTATCTCCTAACACCAACACTTGTAAATGGGCTCAAGCATTCACTGTGTCAAGATCTCTACTATACAAGGAAGGTTTCTAAATTGATTAGAAACAACATACAACACATATAATGATCACTTGATAATATATCATTCAAGCACAAGAAATAGAATAATCTAACCTTATTTCATTACCAATAGCTTCACACTTTCACCAAAGAAAAATAAGAATTAGTTACTCATGAATCAAGAAGAAAGAAAGAAAGAAAAAGAAGGAGATGAACATAACTTCTATTTAGAACAAAAGAAAACTACAATAAAGAAAGCAATTAATACACAAGCATGATCTTGATCTCTAAAACCAAGATACTTACAATGAGCAACCAATGTTGCCTTTTATAGAGCATCAAAGGTACAAAAAGACAAGGGAATTGTTTAATAAGTGGGTGGATGATAATAGAGTTGTTTAATGAGTGTTACGCTTGTCTCCCAAATGATTTGATGTTGAACTCATGGCTGCCATCAGAATTTAGAAAAGTGGTCTTCATGAAAGCTGTAAGCTTTTGTCTTAGTTTTTCATTGCCGCTAGTTTCAACCCATTAGAACTCCTAGTGATAGCCCAATCATTACACACTGCTCAGGCCCAACTACAACTCTTCTGTTCTAACTTCCAAGCCAAATCTGACTTTCAAGCCATCTAAATTTAGCTCTCGTGTTCTCCATGAAAGTTATAGATTTGAGTCTTAAATTTCCAATGTCACTAGTTTCAGCCCAATATAACTCTTACAACTCAAAATATGGGCTGATGAGTGTGGATAGGTCAAGCTGTCAAGATCAGCACTCTGGATCTTGCTTCAACTCCAATTTAAATTATTCAAATGTGTGATTTGGCTCTTGAGGTCTTATAAAAATTGTAGAGAATTATCTTAACTTTCCTACAAGACCAGAATCACATCAATCAAATATTTGCAACTCAGATTATAGCTAATTTACTGAACGCTGCCAAATAGATAACTTAAGGTCAATTCAAGCAATAATTTCTTCAATGATCCAATTAAGCTCAATATCACAAAATGTGACAAAATTAACTTAATTAAGCCTAATTGAACCTTAAGAACCTCAGTGAGAGGATACTTGTTGGGGAGCTAGAGCCACGCCAATCTTGTTGGTGGGTAGGTTCTTTTTTACTAACCGCAAGTGCGTGAGTCGCTCAAGTAATAAAGAGTGATGAGAAGAGATCGTTCCAATGAGGAGAATGTTTATTTTCCAAAGCTAAATATGACCTACAACTTAACTAATTCTATTCAAGCAAATGAAAATTAGAAACTGGTTGAATAATTTAAACTACAAAGCATAAACAAATAAGATAAAGATAGGTTGAGAAACTAGGGAATCCTTTTTCACCTCCTACTACAATTGATATAATGCAACCTTTTAAGCGACACAAACGATTAGATTAGGTTAACCTGAGAAACTAACTTAGTTAAAGGCCTATGTCTAGGATGATTAACCCTATATTACTTACCTAGTTTACTATGCGTCCATGAGAACTAGAGCAAACAACAAGCATTAAGATTGATTCTCACACTGACTATACATGGTTAAGAGGTATATGTCTATCTTATTAATGAATCAATTTATCCCGCCATTGGAATGAAATCGAATATGCATCTACCATACATACAATCTAAAACCCAAAGTCCTATCTCTAGGCTCATTAGATTTCATCAAATCACCCAAATGTTGATTAAACGAATAAGAGTATTTAAAATACTAATTTTATAAGATGAGACAGTTGAATTCTTATCCTAATTAACAGTATTTAATATAGATTTAACCATAATTCTTATTTATTAAGACACTACTATAAATTATATCACATAAGATAGTAAAAGTAAACATCTAATTTCCAATATTATTCACCTTATGCACAATTTAATTTGAGTATTAGAGTATCTTTTATAAGAACCAATCTTTTATATTACTGCCACAACTACTGTGTATTAAAGAAAACTATATATATCAACTTTATTTAGGTGATTCTCTGAAATCCATTCAGAATATAAGTATAAAACTAATTTGAGTATTTATCCCTCATATTTAGGTTGTGGAACACCTCATGATCTCATCTTATGATATTATTTTATATATATATAATGAAAATATCGAATTTATGTGTATAAAAGTTTCCATAAAAAATGAGATTTTCTTTAGAAGCTCATGTTCCTCTAAGTGCAACTGTGCAATTATTTCCCTAGCACATAGGCCTGATTATGGGCCATCAATCATCACTATTTGATTGATAGTTTTTTGGCAAGTAATTTTTTTTTTGTTTTTTTACCCTTTGGACACATAGAAGGGTCAAAGAACCAAACTTCATGTGTAGTGATTCAGAGAATTTTAATATGGACTATTTCAAGAGTGATTTATGGATAGACTAAACATAAATAAGTTATTGATTTATTATTAAAATAAATTAATAGTTAAGATTAAAATGTTAGATTTAATCTGTTAACATTTAAATTTATACAAAAATTTAGTCAGATTATTTTTTATGAATAACTGTACATGCAATAAACTTATAGATTTTAACTGATAATTTTTACATATACGTAGATCTGTATATAGATACTGTCAGATAAAAAAAGAAGATAATTCATTCATGGACCCAAACAAAATAGGTTCATGATAGTCTTCTCCCCGTGGTCTAATTATCCCATCTGTATACAACATATAGGAGAAGGCTATTATGGACCACTTGAGAAGTGGTCTACGGATGAAGTACATTCTTTTTTTATTTTACAGTATCTATATGTAGATCTGAGTGTATATAAATATTACTAGTTAAAATCTATAAATTTTTTATATGTACAGTTATTCTTTAAAAAAAAGAGTGATTTGACTAAATTTTTGTGTGAATCTAAGTGTTACTAGTTAAATCTAATATTTTAATCTCAGCCATTAATTTATATTTATTAACTAATCTGCACTTGGTTCATTTATGAACCACCTCCAGAGTGATCCATATTAGAATTCTTCACATCATATATACGAGTATAGCATATTGTAACATGGAGAATTCTAATACGGACCACCCTAGGGTGGTCCATGAATGGACCAAGTGCAAATCAGTCATTGATTTATTGTTAAAATAAATTAATGGTTGAGATTAAAAATGTTAGATTCATCTAGTAACACTCATATTTGCGCAGAAATTTAGTCAGATCATTCTTTTTTTATGAATAATTGTACATAGAAGAAACTTATAGATTTCAACTGATAATTTTTACATACACCCAGATCTGTATATAAATACTGTTAGATAAAAAAAGAAGGTGGTTCATCCATAGACCCAAACAAAATGGGTCCATGATAGAAGGCTCCTAGCTTGTAACATATATAGAGAGGTGTGAAGGTTAGTAATCTCTATATTTTATTTTAGATTAAAAATTTATTTTTTACTTTTATAAAATAACATTAAAATGCAGTATGGTACTGAATGTTAGGAGGTAAAAAGTAAGCAAGAGCATAAGATTAATGTCGTTGAGATGAAGATGTTGTGCTGTATGTGTGGCCACACAAGACAAGATAAAATTAGGAATGAATGCATTAGAGAGAAAGTAGGGATATCACTTATTGTGGAAAAGATAAGAGAATCTCGCCTAAGGTGGTTTAGACATGTAAGGAGAAGATCATTAGTAGCCCCTATAAGAAGAGTAGAGAATGTGGAAGATAGCCCAATAGCTAGAGGTAGAGGGAGACCAAGAAAAACTATATGTGAAACAATTAAAAATGTATATTTGAATGACATTTCCGAAAACTTGATTTATGATATGACATAATGACGTCATTTGATTCATGTAGTCGACTCCACCTAATGAGAAAATACTTAATTATTATTATTGTTGCATAAAATAACATTAAAATCATAAGTAATTGTGTCATTTTATTATACAATCATCTAATTTAATAAAGAAATAGAGTATTTAATGCTAACATTAAAAAAGAGAGAATAAAAAAATAAACTTTTATAAAAAAAGTTTTAATTATTAACTCTAATTATTAATTTAAAAATAATATTAAAATTTAATTGATATACTGAATTGTAACGTTAATATCTTAGAAATCAAAAGGAACATTCTATGTAGTTGGATAAATTCATGGCGATAAAAAAAAAAAATCATTAGGATAGAATTCATTTTCTTTTTTGAATAAATTAAAATATGTTCATAATGCATTTTGTAAATACTATTTCATTCATATTATATATAAAACTGAATTGTAACGTGATAATTGAAAATATACATTTGAAATATAAAAATGAACTTTTTTAAAAGCAAATATAATGTTATTAATTAGTGGATTTACAGATTTACGTCAATTGTATAATAGATTTTTTTTTTTTTGGAGATTCACGTCTAAAATGTAAAACTGAATTTTTTAGTAGAATAATGTTATAAAACTCAAATAATATTGGTGGGTTACGTTTATATATATATATATAGTTATTTGGTACGAGGTGACAACACAGAAGAATACAATGAAATGGATAGCCTGAGGCGTGTGAGTAGACACTGTCCTCAAGGATTTTATCGCACGGGTGTGCGAATCCCCCAAGATTCAACAGGCTCGTCTCGGTGGAAGCCAAGGTAACAAAACAGTAGGGAATTTTCGGTGTAACACAGGAAGAAGAAGAAGAAGAAGAAACAGAGTCGGTTTTGGTTAACGCGTTTTGAATTTAAAACTTGATTAAAATGTGTTAAGTATAACAGATTATAAAGCATGTGAACGTTTGAATGTGTCCACCTCGTGTCCGCCTCACGTAGGAACGTGGCCACCTCACGTAGGAACATGGCCGCCTCACGTCGGAACGTGAGAGGTTAAGGACGTGGAGACCAAGTCAAAAAATAGAATAAGAAAATAGTCGTTTCCGGATAAGGTTTATAAAAACTTAATAATTAACACAACATAATTAAATAAAACTAGACCAAAAAACTTGTGAGGCCTCATTATCGTGCGCGCGGGGGGGGGAATCGGATGATTTGCACTGACTTGGCCCAAACGAGGCCCAACTTGTGCGCGCGAACCCATTCCTCTCACAAGCTTATCTAACAAGCCCAAAACATAAGTTACCTTATAAACTCTTTAAAACTTTGAAGACCAAGCAATGTGGGACTTTAGACTTTTGAAATATCATAATAAAAGCTAAAACAACAACAATCCCCCACATATTTCAAAAGTTTAAAGAATATTTAAGAAAATTTTAAAACAAGATTTTTCCTGGGTTAACACCATGGGTGTAAATGCATCGAATCTGGTGTCTTTTGGACTATGAACTAGACCTAGACGGATGAGACGTAACATACAGTGAGTTGGTGAAGTAAACTTCTATGAACCAGAAACATTTTGTGTACATTAGAGGTCTACCAGTCACACTACACCCCCATAATTCTCGCTATTGTCGTTGCGTTGCGCTAATAGGCCATGCGCGCGCCTGGTAATTCATCAGTGCTCTAGAGATATGCCATAATCTCATACAAGCGGCCCTACTTGACACTCATATAGGTGATTTCATCAAGTGTATACTGCAAATCATACACCACACATAAGGGATATGAAAAATCATTAAAAGCTTTTAAGCTTATCCTCTCAATAATGCAGTTTAGCACATCTCACACCATAGGAAAGGATAAAATTATTAGTGCTAGCAGAACTAACAAGTGACTTATTTTTACCCATATGAACCTTCTTCATGGGATCTCCAATCATAAAAGTTGGGTTACCATCACTGTTAATTTTAAATGGGCTTAAGTCTCATTCCCCTCGATGTTTCATATATTGGTTTCCTCCCAAGAGGCTTTGTCAGAGGATCGGCCAAGTTCACTTCTGACTTTACATATTCAATTGATATTGTTCCATCTTTTAGCAACTGCTTTACCACATTATGCATCAATTGTATATGTCTATTTTTGCCATTGAAGGTCTTATTCTTTGCAATGGCTATTGCCGCTTGACAATCACAATGCATTGACACTGACAGTGTGGGTTTTATTCCTAAAGGAATATTTGCCAAGAAGTTTTTTAACCACTAAGCCTCACTACCAACCTACTCCAGAGCTACAAACTCTGACTCCATAGTGGATCTTGTAATTATAGTTTGTTTGGCTGATCTCCAAGTAACCGCTCCACCACCAAGTTGGAATACATAACCACTAGTGGATTATGTCTCATCTGAATCTGAGATCCAGTTAGCATCACTATATCCTTCTAATACAACGGGAAATCCATTATACACTATACCATAGTTCATGGTACCTCTCAAATATCGCATGAGTCTAACAAGTGCAGCCTAGTGATCTTGATTTGGATTTTGAGTATATCGACTCAATCTCCCCACAGCATATGTAATGTCTAGTCTCGAAAAAATCATTAAATGTAATAAACTTCCAATAATTTTGGCATACTCAGATTGAGCAACAGGATCACCTCTATTCTTTTTTAATTGTGAGTTAGAATCATAAGGGGTACTTATTGGTTTCGAGTCATAATGACCAAACTTTCTAAGAAGTTTCTCTACATAATGTTCTTGGGATAGTGTTATACTATCACCCTTCCTTATGATCTTGACTCCTAGTATTACACTTGCTTTGCCCATATCTTTCATATCAAACTTAGATGCAAGAAAAGATTTTGTTCTTATCACAATATCATTACAAGTACAGATAAACATGTCATCCACATATAAACATATGATTACACATTCACCATTCATTAATTTAGTGTAAACACATTTATCAACTTCAATAGAAGTAAAACCATCATCAATCAATATTTGATTAAATTTTTCATGCCATTGTTTTGGTGCTTGTTTCAAACCATATAAGGATTTGAGAAGTTTACATACTTTATTTTCTTGATTAGGAATTACACATCCTTCAGGTTGTGTCATATAAATTTCTTCTTCTAAATCACCATTTAAGAAAGCAGTTTTTACATCCATTTGGTGAATAACAAGTTTATAAATTGAAGCCAATGCTATCAAAATCCGAATTGAAGAAATTCTGGTCACAGGAGCAAAGGTATCAAAATAATCAATATTTTGTTTTTGGGTAAAACCTTTTGCTACTAATCTTGCTTTGTATTTTTCAATCAAACCATTAGGATTATATTTCCTTTTAAAAATCCATTTGCAACCAATAGGTTTTGTTCTAGGAGGTAAATCAACTAAAATCCAAGTATTGCATTTTGAAATAGAATCAATTTCGGTTTTAATAGCTTCTTTCCAAAATTGAGCATCAGAAGATGAAATAGCTTCAGAAAAAGACAAAGGGTCATTTTCAACGAGATAAGTATAAAAGTCATTTCCATAAGATGTCTCTTTTCTTTGTCTTTTACTCCTTCTCAAATCCTCATATGAGTTTTCACAATTATTTCTTGAAGAAATATTTTCTAAAGATTGCTTATTTCCAGATTTCAAAGGAAATATATGCTCTAAAAATTCAGCATTTTTAGTCTCCATTATTGTATTATGATCAAGCACATCGCTTCGTAAAACAAGGAACCTATAAGCAGCACTACGTTCAGCGTAACCAATAAACATACAATCAGAAGTTTTGGTTCCTATTTTTCTTTTCTTTGGATCAGGAAGCATTACCTTAGCTAGACACCCCCACACTTTTAAATATTTTAAATTAGGCATATAACATTTTCATAATTCATAGGGTGTTTTACCAGTTTTCTTATAAGGTATTCTATTTTGTAAAAAACATGCAGTTAATAAGGCTTCTCCCCAAAGGTTATCGGGTGCTGAGGAACTAACTAGCATTGCATTCATCATTTCCTTTAATGTTCTATTTTTTCTTTCAGCTACACCATTAGATTCAGGTGAGTAAGGGGGAGTTACTTCATGTATTATGCCTTCTTTTTCACAAAATTCATTAAATAAGATATATTCACCACCCCTATCAGAACTAACCCTTTTAATTTTTCTATTTAATTGATTTTCTACTTCTGCCTTATAGGAAACAAACATTTCTAAAGTTTCATCTTTATTTCTAATTAAATAAACCTTAATGTATCTAGAAAAATCATCTATAAAGGTCACATAATATTTTTTACCACCTCTAGTCATTGTATTTTTTAAATCTCCTAGATCGGTATGAATTAAACTAAGTAATTCAGATTCACGTTGTTGTACTGAAGGACAAGATTTTTTAGTTAACTTAGATTCAATACAAATATCACATTTATTTAAGCATACATCACTAGTCGCAGAAATTAAACCAAGACATCGCATTTTCTTAATATAAGAAATATTAACATGTCCTAATCTAGCATGCCACATATCAACGGAATCAATCAAGTAAGCAGAAGAAGATGCAATTTTATTAATAATTTCAAAAATACTGAGTACAAAAAGTCCTTGATCACTATACCCCTTTCCCACAAAGACATTATTTTTTGTCATTACTATCTTGTCAGATTCGAATGACACTTTAATCCCAGCTTTTCCCAACAATGATATAGAAATCAAATTGGCACTAATATTAGGCACATGGAGTACATCATTCAAAACCAAGGTCTTCCCAGATGTGAGCTTTAGAAGAACTTTCCCTTTTCCCGAAACTGCAGCAGTTCGAGAATCTCCAAGATACACAAGTTCTTCATCATCCCTTACAGAAGTGTAGGAGGTAAAAGTATCTTTGTTCGCACAAATATGCCTGGTAGCACCATAGTCTACCACCCATTTGTTCACACTGGTCACAATGTTAATTTGAGAAATGACCGCAACCACAATATCATCTTTTTCGGCCAAATTTACATTCGGCTTAGGAGGATTGTCGTTTCTCACTCTATGCCTGCATTAAGGAGCATGATGACCTGGCTTTCCACAAACATAGCAAGCTCCTTTCCTTTTGAAAGTGGGATTAGTAATTTTAGGAAAGTGATCAGAAGACTTTTTGTTATTGACATACCTTTTTTTCGATGGTTTATTCTGACCAGATTTGCTCGAGAAGCCAAAGCCTTTGCCCTTGCAGCCTGACACTCTCTTCGGTTGGTGTCTTCAATGATAATGTGCGTTATCAGTTCCGAGGGTGACAATTGCTTGTGCTTGTGCTTCAGCTGTTGCTTGTAGTCCTTCCACGATGGCGGCAGCTTCTCGATAAGGAGTCCAGCAACAAATTCGTCTGGGAGGGTGATGTTTTCGGCCTTGAGTTCCTCCAACAGTTTATGATATTCATTGATCTGAACCTTAATATCCTTATCGTCGGTCATCTCCCAGTGGTAGTAGTTGCCGATGACGAATTTCTATTTTCTGGCATCTTCAGCGGTGTACTTGATGGTCATGGAGTCCCATATCTCCTTCGCATCCTTGTAAGAACAGTACACATCGAACAAGTCATTAGAAAGTGTGCTTATAATTGTGTGACGATATACCTTATTTACATGTGTCTAATCTTGAATCAGTTTCGGATTGGCTGTCGATGCCGGCCTGGGTTCGGTAAGCGCGGATGCGATTCCATGCATGTCGAGGATTGTGTGAACACGTTCCTGCCATCTCCTGAAGTTTTGGCCACCGAAAAGCTCAACCTTTGAGATATATGGAAATGGTTTTGCGTAGGTGACTGGAGGTGGAGGTGGTGGAAGAATGGCCTCGCCGTTGGTGGGAGTGGGAGCCTGGTTGTCAACATTGTTGTCAGCCATGGTATATTAAAATCCTTGAGATTGTTATTTGGTACGAGGTGACAACACAGAAGAACACAATGAAATGAATAGCCTGAGGCGTGTGAGTAGACACTGTCCTCAAGGATTTTATCGCACGGGTGTGCGAATCCCCCAGGATTCAACAGGCTCGTCTCGGTGGAAGCCAAGGTAACAGAACAGCAGGGAATTTTCGGTGTAACCCAGGAAGAAGAAGAAGAAGAAAAAGAGTCGGTTTTGGTTAACGCGTTTTGAATTTAAAACTTGATTAAAAAGTGTTAAGTATAACAGATTATAAAGCATGTGAACGTTTGAACGTGTCCACCTCGTGTCCGCCTCACGTAGGAACGTGGCCACCCCACGTAGGAACATGGTCGCCTCACGTCGGAACGTGGGAGGTTAAGGACGTAGAGACCAAGTCAAAAAACAGAATAAGAAAATAGCCGTTTCCGGATAAGGTTTATAAAAACTTAATAATTAACACAACATAATTAAATAAAACTGGACCAAAAAACTTGTGAGGCCTCATTATCGCGCGGGGGGGGAATCGGATGATTTGCACTGACTTGACCCAAACGAGGCCCAACTTGTGCGCGCGAGCCCATTCCTCTCACAAGCTTATCTAACAAGCCCAAAACATAAGTTACCTTATAAACTCTTTAAAACTTTGAAGACCAAGCAATGTGGGACTTTAGACTTTTGAAATATCATAATAAAAGCTAAAACAACAACATATATATATATTAACATTTTAATTATGGCAATGGTTTGATTCAAATGATAAATTATCAGTTTATTTGATGAATAATTATTTAAAAATTTAGTAACTAATCTAAAATATTTAACTTTAATAATAATTTGTGAAAATTTTATAGTAATAGATTAATTTAACTGAAAGGTGAGGCATGTAATTATGAATAACCCTCCAACAATCAATCATTTTTTTTTAAAATTTCGATCAAGTAGTATTTAAGTTAATTAGTTAATTTAAGCACCTAAACTCATTTACTTTTTTGGTTTAGTTACTGACAAGTTATTCACATTGAGACTTATAAAATATAAATGGGCTTGAATGGTGGTTGTCAATAAAAAAAATATTACGCATTTAAACAATTAATACGAGTGACGGTATAGAGCTGAAGAGGAATATTTAATCAACTTATAACGTGCTTAATTTTTATATTATGCATTTAAACAATTAATAAGAGTGATAGTATAGAACTGTACGTAGAGGAATATTGATAGTAATATATTTTATTCATTTTATAATTCTCTCACTAAGTTTCTTAAGATTCAATTAGACTTAATTAAGTTAGTTTTGTCATATTTTATGATATTGAGATTAATTGGATCATTGAAGAAATTATTGCTTGAATTGGTCTTAATTTGTCTATTTGGCAGCGTTCAGTAAACTGACTATAATTTAAGTTATAAATATCTGATTGATGTGATTTTGATCTTGTAGGAAAGTTAAGACAATTCTCTACAACTTTCATGAGACCTCAAGAGTCAAATCACACATTTGAATAATTTAAATTGGAGTTGAAGCAAGATCCAGAGTGCTGATCCTGACATATCTGAGCTGTATGCATGATTTTGGGCTAAATCTACAACTTTCATGAAGAATACAAAAGCTAATTCGGATGGCTTGGAAGTCAGATTGGGCTTGGAAGTCAAAACAGAAGAGTTGTAGTTGTGTCTGAGCATTATGCAAAGACTGGACTATAATTTGAGTTGTATGAGTGATTTTGGGCTGAAACTAATGGCATTGAAAAGCTAAGACAAAAGCCTACAACTTTGATGAAGACCACTTTTCCAAATTCTGATGGAAGCCATGAGTTCAGCACCGAATCATTCGAGAGACAAACATCTCAATAATTTTTCACTCATTCACAATTATTAAACAACTCCATTGGCATTTTCCACTCATTATCAAACAACTTCATTGTCATTTTATACTCCTCAAGCTCTATAAAATGGAGCATTGGCTAATCATTTTGGTATCTTGGTTTAGAGATCAAGATCATGCTTGTGTATTAATTGTTTCCTTTGTTGTAGTTTTCTTTTATTCTAAATAGAAGTTATGTTCTTCTCATTTTCTTCTTTCTTTCTTTCTTTCTTCTTGATTCATGAGTAACTAATTTTCATTTTACTTTAGTAAAAGGGTGAAACTCTTGGTAATGAAATAAGGTTAGATTAATCTCTTTTTTGTACTTGAATGATATATTATCAAGTGATCATTAAATGTATTGTATGTTGTTTCTAATCAATTTAGAAACGCTCCTTGTATAGTAGAGATCTTGATTCATTGTAGACAAGAGGTTGATATAATGAATGTTTGAGCTCATTTGCAAGTGTTGGTGTTATGAGATAATTAAAGAAATCACAATATAATTACATAAATAATCTTAATTGAACTTTGAATGTTGTATTTTTTTATTAGAACCTTCGTTATATGCAGATTTCAATTGAGTTATAAGGAGAAATAATCTTGTCTTTAATTTATTACCAAGAGTGGATCTCTTAGCTCAAATAAATTCTTTTTATCTGTGAACAATTTTTATTACTTTTATTGTTGTGACAAATATTTTCCTTACCTCAAAGAATTTTTTTCATCAATTCTCTGTGAATCGACCTCGGATTTATGAGAATTTATTACTTGAGACAACACAACCTGTACTTGGATTTACAACATATAATTCTCATTAAATATTTTATCAATTTATAACGTGTTTAATTTTTTGTTTGGAACCTCAAAATCATGGTTTGGGCAAAAGCTATAGGGGTTAAGCTTTTGGCCAAATTTGGGGCTTTCCAAAAGGAAAACCTAACACACACTTTATATACGAGCAAATCTTTGGACGTTTAGTTAGGCGCATTAGTTTTCTTTAATTGGATTTAAATCTTTTATCCATTTTTTTATATTGCTTATTTTCTATTTAAATGCTGGTAAATCCTCAAAAATAAATTAAAAAATACAAGATAAGTTAAAGCCAATTAAAAATTAAAAAATAGTTTACGCTGAATTGTAAGTATTTAATTAATTGGCAGATTTAATGTTTTTGCAATATAATACTTGTAAGGAGTTAAATTAATTTATTTGTAATGTCTTTTTTATCTACGTTGACACACACGCTACACCGGAAGAGAAGAGGCCATTTTGAGTTAGACCTTGCAATTAATTATAGTGGTATTTAACAGATAAGTTAGTACAATATTCATGCAGTTTATTTGTAACGTTTATTTATATGTATATATTATTATTTTTTCATTATAAGTAATTTAGGGCTACACATAACCCAACCCAACTTTGTATTTTTGGATTGGTTCGGGTCATCGGATCAGATCGAGTCAAATCCAATTAACTCGATCAATGGTTGGTTCAGGTGACGAGTTCACAAATGCAACCCGTGAATCCGACCCGACTACCTGATGACCCGAAATTAAACTATGTCGTTTTGTGCCAGTATTTTACATAGATAGAAACTTCAGTTCACTTTCATTTCTTCTGATTTCCCGATTCCCCTTCCTTGGTTTCCTAATTCCTCTCCTGAACCCTACCTCCCTCCTTGCCTTGCCACCTTCGTTTGCACCATCACGCCACCAGCAACTCTGGCCACCACGTCACCACTTCCTCTGCCACCATCGTAACCCACCAACCCATCAAACCTCCACTAACGTTGGACCAACCCCTTCTGCCATAAGTCATATCCACGCCAACGTCTTTGCACATGAAACACCACTTATAGCCGCGACCCAACCACCACGAGTTTCAACTCAAGCTACGCCGCCGCCTAGATCTGCCACTTCTCTCACCCAGATATGCGACCCAACCACCAGATCCACGAGACAACCAACCCAGATTCGATTGTTGCGCTATCGTTTCAGAGCACTGTGATCGGATTTGCAACCAAACCATTCAGTCGCTTGAGCCGCCGCACGTCATTATCGTCGTCTTCCTCTGCACAACCACCGCACTGTTACATCGTGTGACCACCCCTCCAGCCACAGCCTCTGCACCCCGCGCCAGATTCGCAGAAGGCAGAACACCTCCCCTCTGTTTCCTTTGTTCATAGACATATCATGATAAAAATGTAATTTTTGATATTTTTCTGTGTAATTGATTGTATGGATTAAGATTTGAAAATGTGTTTTTGTTTGATATGTTTTTAGGTGTTGATTATTTTGGCCACCCTGTGAAGGGTGTTTCAAATTTTGCAAAGAAGAACAGAAAAAAAAAAATGAAACTTTGTAAATTGAATTTCACCAATTATGTAATTGGACAATCCAATTACCCGACCCGAACTAATTCGATTGTAATCGAGTTGGTTTGGTTCGGGTTTCTAAGAATTTTTTTTAATTAGCATACTAAAATTCTCTTGAAACTTCCAAGGTGCTAGAGTTTTGCAAGCTACAAAACTATATGGTAGAAATGATAAAACTAGGATATTGACCACTCCTTGGAGGTTGGTTTTGGTTCCTAAGCATATCATCCAACTCATTAGCAAACCTCTTCATAGCATTGGCTGGCAAGCAAATCGGTAATATTATACTTTCTTCTCCTTTTGCATTCTTATACGGGATGAGAAAGATTGCATTAGGAAAGGCTCTAGTGTCAACCCCACCTGTGGCTGGTCCACCATACACTGTCTTCCCTCACCCAAAATCCACCTCTCTAAACCCAGCAAGTGTCCCATCTGACACAATGCAAGACCTAACGGTTATAAACAGGGGTCGTCCCTTAGTCACCATTAGATCTGCCACAGAATGCTTATAGTCCTTTGTCACCTTAGCTTTTGCTTTCTTTATTAACTCAACAACATACCCAACTGGATTTTCGCTAAGCTTCCCTGTAATGGTGACTGCAGCTGAAACTGCAAAAACGTTGTGTAAAAACCAACAGGCAAAGGAGGGTTAAACTTAACATGTGCTTTGACTATGCACATTATGCGAACCTCTTCCTCTGGCTCTAGATGCAATACTTTTGTGCAGCAGCACCAGAGGCATGTCGTGATGACCTCAAATCTGGTTCACTCACCAATGTGACGGGGAACCAAACGACGTATGGCAACTATCTCGGCAGGTCCAAAAAAAAGAGATCGATGAACCATGTCCAAGTCGTCCACGTATGAAATGATGGTCCACTTGGTATCTAGCACTTCCCCGTATTCACGATGGTTGCATTACATGTAACACATGGTGGGTCTCTTGTGCTTAAGAGCTCCTTACGCCAAATAGGTGGAATGGAAGGTTAATGTACAACCCGAGCCATTTCAACAAAGGCATTCACGAATTGGACTACACTAAGAGTAATTTTTAAGTGGACACCATTTATCATAAGTACTCAAATTATTATTTGACATATGTAAAGTAGTGAGAACCATCATAGAATTACATTAATCATTAACAATACTTTTACATGTGTCAAATAATGATTTAAATACTTAAGTGATGACATAGTAAACTGTGTCAACTTAAAAATGTCTCCTACACCAATTGCATCACTCATGATGTGGAGTTCAAGCGGGTGGCAAGGATGAAACCACCGCACTTAAGGTGTATGACCTGTCAGTTAACATTCAATGTCAAGGAATATAGTATACGTGTGTCTGTGTATATATAATATATATAATAATTTGTAATACAGTTTGTCATATGTTTTTAGTCATCAAAAAGTTCATGTCGTTTTTCTAAGAATCTGTTTTTACAATCTAGAAGTGGATCATGTTAGTTGACCTATATAAGTAGAAAGGGATAGTTAATAATTTCTTCTAAGCCTGGAAAATCATAAAGGAAATGTTGGAAGCATGGGAATGGAGGTTGAAGAGTGTCATCAAATTAATCAAGTGTCATGTCTTCATCAGCCTCAATGAACATGACACCCTCCCCAATACAATCCACCATCAATTTGCGACCAGGTCCCTCCCTAAGCCTACTTGCAAATGTTGTCAACCGTGACCTGTAATAAAACGAAACAGCAAAATCGTGAAGCCTGAAGCATGAAAGCACTGCCCTCAAGGATTATTTTGGTATAAATGAAAATCTATCAGGGTACTGCAGGCTCTTCCTGTTTGACAGGGATTCAAGAACTATAAGAGTTTTTCAACCACGTAACCCAGCGAAGAAAGAGAAGAGAAATGAAAATTGAAGAAGGAAGTAGCAGTAGTCCAAAACTTAATAAATGGATGGTATTTATAGAAAAACAAAATATGTTCATTGGAATATGTCCGTTGGAATATGACTGTTGGAATATGTCCGTTGGAATATAATCGGGTCAAAACTCAGATAAGGCCAAATCATTTTTAACCTCTTCAAAGTCTTACTTCCAACCAATATGAGATTTTATTCTTTTGAAAATATAACACTTTTCACAACAATCCCCCACATATTTCAAAAGAATAAGAAAATAAAATAAGTAAAATCAATTAAAAAATAGAATCTGGGTTACATCATCAGTGTAAATGTTTTGAATCTGGTGTCTTCTAGACTATGAACCAGACCTAGATAAATATGACTTTAATTTACAATGTAATTGGTGAAGTTTAGACTTCTATGAACCAAAACATTTTTCGTGTAAATTAGAATCCCATTTGATCATAATTACACCCTTACTTATCTTTTGTGTTAACGCAGTTTTGCACTTTTCGGCCATGTGCGTGCCTGGTTGTTCATGAGTGCTCTAGAGATTATGTCATTATCTCATAGGAGCGACCCTACTCCACACTCATATAGGTGATTTCATCAAGTGTATACTGCACTTTATACACCACCTATAAGGGATATGAAATTCATTAAAAACATTTAGCTTATCCTCACAATAAATACAATCTAGCACTTCTCATACTTCTCATACCATAGGAAGGGACAAACAAAGTGCTAGCAGTACTAACAAGTGACTTTGTTATTATCCATATGAACCTTTTTTTATGGGATCTCCAATCATAACGGTTGGGTTTCTATCACTGTTAATTTCAAATTGGCTTAAGTCTCATTCCCCTTGATGTGGTATTTATTAAGTTATTTCCCAAAGGCTTAGTCAAAGGATCGATCAAATGCACTTTTGACTTCACATAATCAATGGATATAATTCCATCTTTCAACATATGCTTCACAGAATTGTGACATATACATATATGTCACTATTTTTCATTATACAAATTTTGTTTGCTCTTACTATTTGCCATTTTGACAATCTCAGACTCTGAAGAATCTATGTCTTCAGGTTTCTTCCATAAAAGAATATCTGCTAAGAGATTTCTTAGTCATTTAGCCTCAGATTCTACAAAGTTAATAGTAATAAACTCGGTCTCTATTGTAGATCTGGCTATATAGGTCTACTTAGATAACTTCCAAGCGACATCACCTCCATTGAGACTAAAAATAAATCCATTTATGGATTTAATCAAAGATTTATTTAGTACTATGATCATTATGTCCACATCTCAAATTCAACATTATGGCTATTGGTTCATAGTCTCATCAATCTCAACTAATCTCATAGTACTATAGGGACATGGAATTCATATATGCAAGCATCATCAAATATTTGATCATGTACATCTAGATCATGGTTATCACACTCTATACATATATAATTATACATGTCACATAACCAAGTTAATAATAACTCAAAGACAACGTAAGACATTACATGAAGTACTCAATGCTCTATTTTAATTTTCAAACTCTACATAAACCATGTGTGTATTTACTGACGAGCGCCGAACTCAATCAAAATTATAACCGAAGTTATTACCTAAACTTGTAGTATAGTGAACAACACTGGATCGTCTCCTCAAGGATCGTAGATGCAATTTGATCAAATCAAGTGAAAGTTAGAAAAAGGGGGGTTTTGATGGTTCAAGGATCGCGCGCGATGATGGATTTAAAGAGAAATAACAAAAAAAAAACATCAATTCAGAAATCTATCCGAGATTGGGTGGATTCAATCATAGACCTTTCAACAAACACCGAAATACATTTGAATGGTTAACTTGGATCTAACCGAGATCTCTCGCATCGATCCGTAATTCATACTAGACAATCGTCGTAATTCAATTGACAAGTGATAAACACAAATCTGCAATCGCACCATTCATGTAAATATATGTCAATTTAAGCACCGAATTCAATTAACCTAGGCACAAATCAGTAACCTAACCTCTTCAATTACGTGATTAGTTTAGATCAATCAGTTCTAAATTTCATCACAATACTTAATCTTAAACCAAGATCAAATCGATCAAACATAAACAGAATCACCATTCATGCATTCAAGATTAAGAGAACGAAGAAGAAGAGAAGATGAATTCAAATATAAATCAAATACATTACATAACCAAGGTCTCAAGAATCCAAGCCACAATCTCTTCAAGAGTCCCGAATTGACTAGAAGTGACTTAGCTCTCCATTACAATGAAGGAAAAATATACAAGAACTATGAAAAGCTATCTCTAACACTAAGTGTGTGTTGTGTTTAGAGCTCTCCACATGCTTCCTTTTATAGAGGATTCAGAGTAGTAGTAGATGGGTAGATGAGATTAGTAGGTGGAATTAGTAGGTGAGCTTGGTAGGTGAGATTGGTAGGTGAGCTTGGTAGGTGAACTTGGTAGGTGAGTTTTCTTGTCTACGAAAGTATTCATTGCTGAACTCATTGATTTCGTCATTTTTGAGCCAAGTGGTCTTCATGAAAGTTCTAGGAAATTGTCTAAGCTTTCCAATAGCTCTAGAAGCACCCAAAAATTCGTCCTACAACCCAAGATATGACCCAATTACTACAGACTGCTCAGGACCAGTTTCAGCACCTTTGTTTTGACTTTCAGACCCAATATCTCCATCAAGGAGCCCGAATCAAGTTTTGTGTTTGTCATGAAAGTTGTACATATGGGTCTTAACTTTCAGATCACCAATTTTCAGCCCATTCTATAAACCCAAACTTGAATTATGTTCTGGTTACTACACACTGTTCGAGTTCCAGTCACAAATCCCGTATTCTGATTTCCATGCCCAATTAGCTCCACTAGATGTCTGAAATTGACTTTGAGCTCTTCATCAAAGTTGTAGAGCTCTCTTTTATCTTTCCTACAAGGTAAAGTTCATAATTATCAGATATTTAGAACTCAAGATATGGCCAAAATACAGAAACAGTGTAAGACTCGAATAATGCTGAAAAATCAATTAAGTCCGATTCGAGTTCAAACTTACAAAACATAATCAAATTCAGTCAATTAAGTACATGAAGAGTGTAAATGACTAATAATGAGGGTTTCTTAATGAATAAAATATGTGATTATCAAATTCCCCCACACTTAGCTTTTTTGCACTCTGGGCAAAACATATAAAACTAAAGTTAGAAGACAAAGACAAACGACACAAACTTAAAAGTTAAAAACTCTAAAGGACTCAATGAAGCAAGAAGAGCAACAAGAAATTCAAGGGATCAAAGCATAAATGAGGTAACATTTCTTCACATCTCAAACCAAAATGCAAGGAAACTTCCGTTGAAAAGAATGAATTAAGAATGATGGATCTTCACAAGATTCCCTCTCAATCTCTCAAGTGTTTAAAAGGTAGGTATTTCACTCAATTCAACCCATGAAAATTGCACTACCATAAGCTTGCTTATCTTCTACTTCTCCACTACTCAAAACACATGCACACACAAATCATGAGGACTTTATTCAAGGTTGTAGTGAGGTCAAGGTAATGAAGAGGATAAAATAGATATGAGAAGATAAATACCAAAGAGAATAAAAGCAAATGAAGTGAGTTCAAATAACGAGCATAAAAGTTCATCTCAACTCTAATGTATATCCCTTTACATATTCATTTCCCAATCCTTTTCTCTCTTTTTTTTATATATATATGAACATAACTATATACATACATTTTTCTTCTTTTTTTTTTCTAGGCACTCTTTTTTTTTTTTCAACAACCATTTTGTACACACACCCCCACACTTGTTCAAAAACTCATCCATTAACCAGGCTAATGTTCTTTTATTCCCTAAGGTACAGTAAGAACACGATTTTTCATTTAAGGCACATAATGAGCTAGAAACAAGGAATGGTCAAATAAGCTCAAAGGGGTTAAGCAAAGGAAAATATACAAGGTTGGCAAGAATCAGAGAATTTTCGAGAGGTCAAAAGAGTGCTTGATATCATATTGAAAACAAGGTTGGCTATTTGGTTAAACTAGCTAAGAAAGAGGGCCTCAATCATGTTCATGCATGCAAGTGAAATGTAGCCTCAAAAAGAATCAAAACAAGTTCTAGAGTGGTCATTAACATGAGTGAAAATCACACAAGAAAGAAGAGAATGGCATAAATGTTGAATCCATCCATTAGGCTCAAAATCTCACAAGGTATGCATCCATCAAACTCAATTCATCAATTCAATCATCCATCACCAAGCATATCAGTTCATGAAGGGAGAAAAATTATTCAATCATGCAATGAACCCCTTTTTTTTTTTTTTTTTTTTTTTTTATTTTTTAAAATTTTTTTAAAAATTTTTTTTTTTTGAATTTTTTTTTTTGAATTTTTTTTTAACAAACAAAAAGAAACAGAAACATGCTAAAATCTCTCCCCACACTTAATGTAACATTGTCCTCAATGTGAAAGAAAGAGATAGAAAAGAGCAACACAACCCGATAAGAAGTGAATCAACGCTAAGCGAAAAAAAACACCTTTGTCGGTCTGCCGCAGAATGACTCGAAAAGAAATCAAACAAGAAAACGTTAGTACTTCTACAATTCAATACTAATTAATTACTACCTAAAAAAACTCCTTACTCTGACACCAATTAAGATACGTCTCAAGAGTAAAATTACTCCTTACTCTGCCATCACTAATTGGTTTAATAAGTCCATGACAACCATATCATACTAAACAAAACAACAACAATTTTTTTTTTTAAATCAAACCCATTAAAGAGAAAGTTTCAGATCGGGTTCTTGTTTCTTGTTACTTCCTTCGCTGCTTCTTGTTAACCAATCTATCTGAGCTGATACCTAATCAGGTACATACTCAAAAGCTTCTAATTTATCAATGAGCTCATCAATAGTGGAGGCAGAGATAAGAAGTTGTCTTGCCGAAGGAGTGATAAATTTCTGTTCCACAGCTTTGTCAAGAAAAAATAACAAAAGATCAAAGAAATTATTAACATTCAACAAACCAATGGGTTTATGGTGGATGTTCGGCTTACCAAGAGACAATTTGAAAAATTTCTTCCAAAGTACCAAAACCACCTGGTAAGGCAATGAATGCATCAGAGTTTTCAAGCATTATCTTCATGCGTTCATGCATTGATGATACTTTAAGTTCCTCCCCAATTGTCTTTCCATTGATGTTCTGTTGAGCTAAAGTTTCAGGAATGACACCTAAAACCTGACTGTCTCTTACAAAGGCAACAAGTGATACAGCCCCCATTAACCCACGACAACCTCCCCCATATACAAGATGAATATTCCTCGCAGCAAGTGATCGACCAAGAGTGTGCTGCGTTTACAAACTCTAATCCCTTCCCATAACTCGACCCACAAAAACACAGACATTTTTGAGGTTACGAATAGAAGGCCCCATTCTATACTATTCCTCCCTTTGAGTGTTTCTGAGTGTGAAGGAAAATGGAGAAAATGGAGTGTTTAAATAAGAAAAAGAATGGAAAGGGAAATAATTGCACCTATAAGGGTAGGTTGGTCATGTTGTCAGAAAAGGTTGAAATTAAGAGACACGAGAATCTTTTTTTTTTTCTTTTTTTTTTTTTTTTTGTCGACTTCAAGAAAAACCATCAAGGTAAAGAAGTCTAGAAACCCCCGAAGGACCCCCGCTCAAAGGATCGTCGTACAAAAATCAAAATACAACAAAATGATACAAAGATAATAGAAAATGATGACATACCTGTATGTACAGTTTCCATGGCGTATCTTTATCTTTTGCGCGTCATGTCAGTGCAATAGACATCACGTCCGTTTTTTTTTTTTTTTTTTGAAATTGTTAGAAAAACTTGATGAAAGATGAGTGTATACTTACTTAAGATTGGGATGGAGGTAGTCGCTCTTTCGGCTTTGTGCCAAAGCATTGTTGACCAAGATTCGACCCATTCAAGACCAAGCGCAACATAGGGCTCCCTGAAGGGACAAGTGACCATAATACGACCGGGCCGCCTCACATGTGGGATACAATCTACCTTCTTTGTTTTTCAATTAAGAAGGCTGGATCAGGATGCATGCATTTCCCCATTCACGGTTTGTGTTACCAAAGCCAACCCTAAGAAGTATACATTTTTTTTTCATTTTTTGTTTTTTGTTTTTTGTTTTTTTTGTTTTTTTTTTTTTTTTTTTTTTTTTTTGTTTTTTTTGAAAAATGACATGAAGAAGAAGAAGATGATGATATGTACAGATTGTTTGTGGATATGGCTCACATCCGCCTCTCGGTTTAACATCCAAGAATCCGCTTAAACGTCTTCTATGAGTCGAGGATAAGCTTCCCATCCAATTTTCTTATAAATTGGCAAACAGGTCTTTTAGAGTCGATTCCCAAGATCGTAGCGTTGTTCTTCATCCTTGAAGAGATTCCACAATTTAAGAATTTCACGATGCACCAATCCACAAGAATGCGTCTCAAGAGTCAATAAGATATCATCTAATGACTCCTTACTCAGTCCATTCTTAATGAAGAAAATTTTATCTTTTCTATTTGCGGAAACCATCCCCTTAGTACGACATCGCTTGTTACAGTTCCATCGTCCACATTTGTGACAGACTTGTAACCTTTTTGCTCTTCTCCTTTTAGAATATGAACTTCTTCCAAGACCGGGCATATATGAGTCAAATGAAATTGAGGACTCACCGCTAATCGGACCTTTGCTTCAATTATCCAACAGACATCTTCTCGGCATACCCTTGTGCATTAACATTCTCAATCTTTACATCGAACTTTGTAGATTTTTCTCGAGCATTTTGAGGAAGAGAAGGAAAATGTTTTCTCGGGTTTGAAAGAATGACATCCATTTTGAAGGAGAAGAAGGGTTCGGTTATTTTGGGAAATCGAAGAATAAACCGACTCAAGAGTCACGAGTACCGTATCCGCCACTTAACCTAAGCAACACAAAGAACTCAAGAACTTGGTTTTCAGGAATGGTTGAGTCTTTGTCCATTAACTTAAGCGCAGTACCATTCCTAGGATCCTCAATATCTACGTCCCCGCAGTAAGTGCAGACGATAAACTCAAAGCGTAACTTTTGACCAATTTCCGCAGCCTTTTGCAAAAGGTGTAAATGACTTTTAATAAAGTAGGCCAATAAAATCCATACCGCAAGATTTTCAGCAGTTGTTGTCATTGAAGAAAAAAATGACCTCCACATGCTTCGAGCGACACTACTACCTCATTGTCGGGCACACATTTCATTTTTTTTTTTTTTTTTTCTTCTCTTTTTTTTTTTTTTTTTTTCTTCTTTTTTTTTTTTTTTTTTTTATTCATAATGCGGATGGAGAAGGTTCATCACCTCCACTTCGCATTCTCGGAAGTTCATGATATCTTGTTTGAGGCGGTGTCCATTTACGATGAAAGCTTTGGCGGTGACCTCACTTTTAATCCGAATGAAGACTGAAGGAAAAACATTAGTAACAATAAATGGTCCATCCCATCTAGACCTTAATTTGCCGTGCATGAGTCGGAGGCGGGAGTTATAGAGGAGAACTTTTTGACCTATCTCAAATGTTTTCCTCGAATCAACTTATCATGGAAGGCTTTGGTCTTCTCCTTATAAAGTTTGGAACTTTCATAAGCCTCCAAGCGGATCTCCTCCAATTTTGCAGCACTGCAGCCTTCCTCTCCAAACCTCGCTTGATCTAGGTCCAAGTTGCACCTTTTCACCGCCTGCACGAATGCTCGATGCTCAATTTCCACCGGTAGGTGGCAGGCTTTTCCAAAAATAATCCGATACGGAGACATCCCGATTGGTGTCTTATAAGCATCCCAGTAAGCCCATAAAGCATCCTCAAGCCTCTTGCTCCGGTCCTTTCGTTAGGTTGAACTGCCTTCTCGGAGTATCCGCTTAATTTCTCTCGTTGGAGACCTCGGCTTGCCCATTGGTTTGGGGGTGGTAGGGTGTAGAAACCTTGTGTTGGACTCCATACTTCTTCATCAAAGCCTCCATGCTTCGATTGCAAAAATATGAACCTTGATCACTAATGATGGATCTCGGGACTCCAAACCTACAGAAAATCTGTGATCTAATAAAATCCACAACAACTTTAGAATCATCAGTCCGAGTGGCCTTAGCCTCCACCCATTTAGATATATAATCCACAGCAAGCAGAATGTAAACAAAACCAAATGATACAGGAAAAGGACCCATAAAGTCAATACCCCAAACATCAAAAATCTCACAGAATAACAAGGGTTTCTAGGGCATTTCATTCCTACGAGAAGTATTCCCTATTCTCTGGCATTGATCACAAGATTTGCAAAACATATATGCATCATGAAATAGAGTGGGCCAATATAATCCAGAGTCTAAAACTTTCCTAGCAGTCCGTTGAGGACCGAAGTGGCCGCCACATGCAAGTTTATGACAAAAGCTAAGAATGGAATGGAATTCATCATCAGGCACACATCTCCTAATTAATTGGTCACTGCAAAATCTCCATAAGTAAGGATCATCCCACACATAATACTTTGACTCACTTTTCAATTTATCAATCTTAGCCTTAGTGAAATGTGCAGGTATTGCTTTAGCAACCAAGAAATTAATCAAATCAGCAAACCAAGGGATGTTGCCTTGCAGCTTGAAAAGCTGCTCATCAGGGAAAACATCATGGATGGGAAAAACATCTGCCTCCCTTTCAATTCGACTCAAGTGATCAGCCACCAAATTCTCCGCTCCACTCTTGTCACGGATCTCAATATCAAACTCCTGGAGGAGCAACATCCACCTATGTTACCAAGTGGCTTCCAGTACTCAAGAGGGGGGGTGAATTGAGTAACAAAAACTTTTGCAAACGCTTTTAAACAAATAAATTTTGCTCAATATAATTATTAAAGAATATGGAAGAGATGAGAAAAAGAAAGAGCAAGTAATAAATAAATTGCAGGAACCAATAAATAAAGTGCTTAAAATAAAGAGAATAAGGGAAGAAAAACAGGCACAGTATTTATCCTGGTTCGACCACCAACCACTTGTGGCCTACGTCCAGTCCCCGAAACACCGTTCGAGATTTTTTACTATTCAAGACAAGCTTAAACAACAGGTGCTTGCAACCTTTACAATGCGGAGCACTTTTCACACACAGGGAAACTCTACCCTTGTGCTCAAGCCTCAAATAAACAAAAGGGATACCTCACCCTTATACAATCCTTGGGGATACCTCACCCTTATACAATCCTTGGGGATACCTCACCCTCAATATACAGAAATAGATATAGAGATGAAGTGAAACTCTCGCTAAGAGTAGATAAATACAAATTGAAGCACTAAGGAGCTGTTTCTCAAATATCACAAGAGTTAAGCAATTATAAATTCAGAAAATAAAGAGAGAATAAGGTAGAGCATGTTTTCAAGCAAGCAAAAATTATCACAATGTCAAGGGAGTTTTCAGAGAAGTCCCAGGCCTCTATTTATAGAGCTCGTGGAAGAATATGGCCGTTGGGAGCAATTAATAACATTAAAAACTTTCTGATTTTTCGTATGCTGTTTAAAACGTAGCTCTGTTTCTCGTGGGGTATTCGAATGCCTGAAGGAGGTATTCGAATACCTCTGTCAAAAACTCTTTTAGAAAACTGTTTAAGTTGGAGTTATTCGAATACCAGTCAAGGGTATTCGAATACCTCATTAAAATAAGGCATATTTCGAAAGCAGGGTATTCGAATACCATATGGGGTATTCGAATGCCTCATTTAAAAATGGTTCATTCGAGCCCGGGTATTCGAATACCATATGGGGTATTCGAATGCCTCATTTAAAAATGGTTCATTCGAATGTATTCTGGGGTATTCGAATGCCTCTGCTTTGACAAAGAAGAAATATCGGTTTATTTAATCGGGTTATTCGAATACCAAATTGAGGTATTCGAATACCTCGGTTAAAAACAGTTCAAAATTCTTTCCAAAAAGCTTCGAAATGCTTGTTTTTAACTTTTAAAACATTTGATCTTTTAAAAGCCTTTAGTTTAGGTAATCTTTGATCATTTGAGATATTTAATTAACAGCTCAATACATGATAGATCCTAAGTCCTAAAGCTAATCTTTAAATACTTGGACTTGGTCTTCTCATCATCCTCATGTTTGTTATCATCAAAATACATCTTCATTGTTGCGTAGCAAACACAACCTAATCAACCGGGGCTTGGCATTGGGCTTTTTCAGGAGAAACTTCAATGCTGCATGATCTGAAAACACAACCACTCTGGAACCAAGCAAATATGATCGAAATTTATCTAAAGCAAAAACAATTGCTAAAAGTTCCTTTTCAGTTGTGGTGTAGTTGATTTGTGCAGGATCTAAAGTTCTCGAAGCATAGGAAATGACATGAGATACTTTACCGACCCTTTGTGCAAGAACAGCTCCCAATGCATAATTAGAGGCATCACACATCACTCAATGGAAGTGTCCAATCCGGCGGTTGGATGATAGGTGTATTGGTCAATGCCTGCTTCAATTGATTGAAGGCATCCTGGCACTTCTTGTCAAAGTGAAACTCCACATCTTTTTGCAGTAAGTTGGATAGCGGAAGTGCAATTTTGCTGAAATCCTTTATGAACCGCCGATAGAAACCTACATGACCAAGGAAAGAACGAATCTCCCGCACGCATGTGGGGTAAGATAGGCATGAAATAACATCTATTTTTGCAGGATCTACCTCAATACCCTCACGAGATATCACATGTCCTAAGACTATACCTTGTTCTACCATGAAATGACATTTCTCAAAATTTAGAACGAGGTTAGTCTTAATGCATCTATGCAAGACCTGAGCAGACTATCTAAACATGCATCAAAGGAAGATCCATAGACAAGTAAAATCATCCATAAATACGTCCATGCAATTTTCTAAAAAATCGAAAAGATACTTACCATACACCTCTCGAAAGGTGTCCGGAGCATTGCATAGACCAAAGGGCATCCTCCCGTATGCAAATGTGCCAAATGGACAAGTGAAAGTAGTCTTCTCTCTTGGTCTTCGGGGCTATATGAATCTGAAAATAGCCCGAATATCCATCCAGGAAACAATAATGTGACTTGCCAGCTAACCGCTCCAACATCTGATCAATGAAGGGCAGCGGGAAATGATCCTTTCTGGTAGCCTGGTTAAGCTGCCTATAATCAATGCAAACTCGCCAACTATTTTGAACTCGTGTGGGCACAAGCTCATTGTTCTGATTCGCAACCACTGTGACCCCAGATTTCTTGGGAACCACTTGCACGGAGCTCACCCATTGACTGTCAGATATGGGATAAATAATGCCATCTTGAAGTAGCTTTGTAACTTCCTTCTTCACCACATCTAGAACCAGGGGATTTAGTCTCCTTTGGGGCTGTCTAACTGGTTTGATCCCTTCTTCCAATAAAATCTTATGCATGCATGTGGAGGGACTAATACCGGGAATATCGCAAGAGTCCATCCGATGGCTTGCCTATTCTCGCCTCAAAATCTGCAGTAACTTTTCTTCTTGATCAGGTTGTAGGTTTTTAGCAATGATCACCGGAAGTGTCTCACCATCTCCCAAATATTCATATTTAAGATGGTCTGGTAAAGTCTTCAACTCCAAAGATGGAGGTTGCACAATGGAAGGTAACAAGTGATCTCGAAACAACTATCTCAAAGAACATTAATTTCCGCATGGTACCGACTCTCATTCTCAATTGTTGCATCATCGGCATTTGTATCATTACTCATAACAGAATAAATCTCAAGACATACGCAAAGACATGGTTCAACATCACAAGTGGCACATGTATCACAAGAAACAGAACCAAGATAGTCAACAATATCGGGAATTCAAAGCATATAAATCAAGTATAGACATCATCAACCAAAGATCTCAATCATATCAACATGGAAAACAGAATGCTCCTCTCAGGGGGTGTCTCATGGCATCAAAAATGTTAAATTGTACCAAATCGTCGCCAAACTCCATAGAAAGGGTGCCAAAGCATGCACGTCTATCTTGGTCTTGGCGTCTTGAGGAATGGTCCGCCTAGAATCAATGGAGCATGGTTTGTTGGAGACTCATCTTCCATGTCCGAATGTAGAAATCTGCTGGAAAAATCAACTCATTCACCCGAACTAACACATCTTCCAAAGACACTGCGCAGGATGAGCAAAGTGGCTCTATTTGCCAACCGAATCACGATACCGGTGGGTTGCAAAGTACCAATGTTTAAACACTTATACACCGACATGGGCATGACATTGATCGAAGCACCCAAATCTAGCATTGCATGCTCAAATCTAGAGTTTCCAATCGTGCAAGAAATTGTGAAAGTTCCAGGATCTTTGCATTTATGTGGCATGCTTGGCGAGAATCATTGCGAAACATTTCTACCCATGCCGATCTTCTCATCCCCTTTCAACCTTCTCTTATGAGTGCACAACTCCTTGAGAAATTTAGCATATTTTGGAATTTGCTTGATTGCATCTAGGAGGGAATATTGATTTCCACTTTCCGAATGTCTCCATGACTTCTTTTTCCATTTCTGCTTGCATTGTTCTCTTGGATTGTGTGATCCTATTTGGAAAAGGTAATGGAATGGTAACATCTGAATTCTCTGCAATTTTCTTCAGTGGCACAGATTTCTGGACTGAATTATCCATTTCCTACCGTTTTTGGTCAATTTCTGATTGCTGTAAGGTTGGAACATCAACTTCTTTGCCACTTCTCAAGGTAATTGCACCTACGTTACCTCTTGGATTGTTGACTGTTTGTGAAGGCAATTGGCTAGAACCTTGACTCTTTAGCTCGCTCATAGTGGTTGCCAGCTGCCCAATTTGAGTTTGTAAATTCTGAATGTTAGCACTGACGTTCTGCTTGAACTGAATGTTATTTGTGGCCATTTGTTTCATCAGTCTTCCAATGATGGCTCGGTGGAGTGGATTGGATGATCGCCGAAGTGTTGTCGTTGTCCGAATGCAGGGGTATTTGTTGGTATTTGTTGCTTGGACCTGCACTGGTATCTAAATTGTTGTTTCTTCTTTGGTGGGGTTGTTGTTATTCTTCTTGGTGGGGCATTGTTCTTTGGCTAGGATTCCCATATCTCAAATTGGGATGGTCTCGCCAACCAGGATTATAAGTGCTAGAAAATGGATCATATCTAGATTGTTGCTGTTATTGCTGATATTGAGGTCTACCAGGAAAAGCACCAGCTGCAGCAACACATTGATCTGGAAAAGCGGAACCATCTTCCTGAAGTGTAGGGCATGAATCAGTAGGATGAGATGAATTAGAGCAAATTTCACACACTAATGCAGTCATCTGCATGGGTGGTTGTTGACCCACTGCTATCTGTCTTACCAAAGAAGTCAATTCATCTAGTCTGTGTTCCATTCTTTGTTGGTCCATATGAGATGCTTGAATTTCATTGACTCCTCTGATTGCGGTGATGATCCGCGAGCCAAACTGTTGGGTATTGGCTGCCATGTTTGCTATCAGATCTCTTGCGGCGGTAGGAGTTTTGTCTACTAAGGCTCCTCCAGAGGCAGCATCGATCATGCTTCTATCATTTGGCAGCAAACCCTCATAAAAGTATTGAATCAAGAGTTGGTCACTAATTTGGTGATGAGGGCAGCTCGAACACAACTTCTTGAATCTCTCCCAGTATTCATGCAAAGTCTCACCAGACATCTGTCTGATGCCACATATATCCTTCCTAATTGCAGCAGCTCTCGAGGCAGGGAAGAATCTCTCCAGGAACAACCTCTTCATGTCATTCCAACTTCTGACTGAACCTGGTGAAAGATAAAACAACCAATCTTTGGCTGCATCGACAAGTGAGAAGGGAAATGCCCTTAACTTGATGTGTTCCTCAGAAATGCCTTGTGGCTTCATGGTTGAACACACAACATGGAACTCTTTCAGGTGCTTATGAGGATCTTCACCCGCAAGACCATGAAACTTTGGTAACAAGTGTATCAAACCAGATTTCAACTCAAAATCTGCATCAAGATCAGGATATTGAATGCACAAAGATTGGTAAGATACATCAGGAGCAATGATAATCACATATTTTATTCATTAAGAAACCCTCATTATTAGTCATTTACACTCTTCATGTACTTAATTGACTGAATTTGATTATGTTTTGTAAGTTTGAACTCGAAGCGGACTTAATTGATTTTTCAGCATTATTCGAGTCTTACACTGTTTCTGTATTTTGGCCATATCTTGAGTTCTAAATGTCTAATAATTATGAATTTTACCTTGTAGGAAAGATAAAAGAGAGCTCTACAACTTTGATGAAGAGCTCGAAGTCAAATTCAGACATCTAGTGGAGCTAATTGGGCATGGAAATCAGAATACGGGATTTGTGAACTGGAACCCGAACAGTGTGTAGTAACCAGAACATAATTCGAGTTTGGGTTTATAGAATGGGCTGAAAATTGGTGATCTGAAAGTTAAGACCCATATGTACAACTTTCATGACAAACACAAAACTTGATTCGGGCTCCTTGATGGAGATATTGGGTCTGAAAGTCAAAACAGAGGTGCTGAAACTGGTCCTGAGCAGTCTGTAGTAATTGGGTCATATCTTGGGCTGTAGGACGAATTTTTGGGTGCTTCCAGAGCCATTGGAAAGCTTAGACAATTTCCTAGAACTTTCATGAAGACCATTTGGCTCAAAAATGACGAAATCAATGAGTTCAGCAATGAATACTTTCGGAGACAAGGAAGCTCACCTACCAAGTTCACCTACCAAGCTCACCTACCAAGTTCACCTACCAAGCTCACCTACTAATTCCACCTACTAATCTCATCTACCCATCTACTACTACTCTGAATCCTCTATAAAAGGAAGCATGAGGAGAGCTCTAAACACAACATACACTTAGTGTTAGAAATAGCTTTTCATAGTTCTTGTATATTTTTCCTTCATTGTAATGGAGAGCTAAGTCACTTCTAGTCAATTCGGGATTCTTGAAGAGATTGTGGCTTGGATTCTTGAGACCTTGGTTATGTAATGTATTTGATTTATATTTGAATTCCTCTTCTCTTCTTCTTCGTTCTCTTGATCTTGAATGCATGAATGGTGATTCTGTTTATGTTTGATCCGATTTGATCTTGATTTAAGATTAAGTATTGTGATGAACGAAGATTGAGATTTGTGATGAAACTTAGAACTGATTGATCTAAACTAATCACGTAATTGAAGAGGTTAGGTTACTGATTTGTGCCTAGGTTAATTGAATTCGGTGCTTAAATTGACATATATTTACATGAATGGTGCGATTGCAGATTTGTGTTTATCACTTGTCAATTGAATTCTGGACGATTGTCTAGTATGAATTTCGGATCGATGCGAGAGATCTCGGTTAGATCCAAGTTAACCATTCAAATGTATTTCAGGTGTTTGTTGAAAGGTCTATGATTGAATCCACCCAATCTCGGATAGATTTATGAATTGACTGTTCTTTTAATTGTTATTTCTCTTTAAATCTTGTCACTGCGATCCTTGAACCATCAAAACCCCCCTTTTTTCTAACTTTCACTTGATTTGATCAAATTGCATCTACGATCCTTGAGGAGACGATCCGGTGTTGTTCACTATACTACAAGTTTAGGTAATAACTTCGGTTATAATTTTGACCGAGTTCTAGCGCTCGTCAAATTTTTTTGGCCGTTCGGGAGCTCGTAGGTGTAATCTTTTCATTTTGAGTAACCTTACTAATTTTTGTTCTTTCTTACCTATTCTAACAGTTATTTTTCATTTACTAACATTGTTCATACCATACTAATATTTTTATCCTAGCTTTTGAATTTTTCGATTTAGGAAAGACTAAAAAAAGCAGTGATTACGGTAACTATTGCAATTTTCGAACGCAACATGCCCAGAATGAGCTGAAACTTGGTCGGTTGAAGGAAAACAGCCTGATAAACAAGACTCACAAGAACTGTGAGGTCACCCCTGGTTTTTTCGAAATTCTATCATTTAGACCACTTTTTCAATTTTTTAATATTTTTTATTGCATTTTCTAGTTTCATTTTTATGTAGATTTTGTTCGTGTTGATTCCATAATTTTTAAAAATGTTTAGACATATTAACTAGATTTATTTTTGCATATTTTGAGTGTTGTTTAGTGTATTTTGCTTAGTTGCGAGTTTTTGTGTTTTTGTGCTTTAGTTGATGCATGACTAGGTCCAATCCCGATATCTTGCTTGATCTTGATCCCGAGATTGATAGGACCTTGCATAGATTAATTAGAGCTCGTGTGATAAATTCCGAGTTAATTCGAACCTAATTTTGGGAGTGAACCCGATAACTTAAGTAATCCCGAAATCATGGCCGATAACATGTATAATAGAACCCTTAAGGAACTTGTCGCTCCCGATGTATCTTACCAATCTTTGTGTATTCAATATCCCGATCTTGATGCAGATTTTGAGTTGAAATCTGGTTTGATACACTTGTTACCAAAGTTTCATGGTCTTGCGGGTGAAGATCCTCATAAGCACCGAAAGAGTTCCATGTTGTGTGTTCAACCATGAAGCCACAAGGCATCTCCGAGGAACACATCAAGTTAAGGGCATTTCCCTTCTCACTTGTCGATGCACCAAAGATTGGTTGTTTTATCTTTCACCAAGTTCGGTCGAAGTTGGAATGACATGAAGAGGTTGTTCCTGGAGAGATTCTTCCCTGCCTCGAGAGCTGCTGCAATTAGGAAGGATATATGTGGCATCAGACAGATGTCTGGTGAGACTTTGCATGAATACTGGGAGAGATTCAAGAAGTTGTGTTCGAGCTACCCTCATCACCAAATTAGTGACCAGCTCTTGATTCAATACTTTTATGAGGGTTTGCTGCCAAATGATAGAAGCATGATCGATGCTGCCTCTGGAGGAGCCTTAGTAGACAAAACTCCTACCGCTGCAAGAGATCTGATAGCAAACATGGCAGCCAATACCCAACAGTTTGGCTCGCGGATCATCACCGCAACCAGAGGAGTTAATGAAATTCAAGCATCTCATATGGACCAACAAAGAATGGAACACATACTAGATGAATTGACTTCTTTGGTAAGACAGATAGCAATGGGTCAACAACCACCCATGCGAGATGACTGCATCGGTGTGTGGAATTTGCTCTAATTCATCTCATCCTACCGATTCATGCCCTACACTTCGGGAAGATGGTCCGTCTTTCCAGATCAATGTGTTTGCGGTGGTGTTTTTCCTGGTAGACCCCAATATCAAAGAACAACAAAGAACAATCTAGATATGATCCATTTTCTAGTACTTATAATCCTGGTTGGCGAGACCATCCCAATTTGAGATATGGGAATCCTAGCCAAAGAACAATGCCCCACCACCAGAAGAACAACAACGGCCCCCACCAAGAAGAACAACAATTTAGATACCAAGTCTGCAGGTCCAAGCAACAAATACCAACAAATACCCCCCGTTCGATTCAATTAACAAGAATTGCTCAAGATAGTCTGTCAATCCACTCCAGCTGAGCCATCATTGGAAGACCTGATGAAACAAATGGCCACAAATAACATTCAGTTCCAGCAGAACGTCAGTGCCAACATTCAGAATTTACAAACTCAAATTGGGCAGCTGGCAACCACTGTGAGCGAGTTAAAGAGTCAAGGTTCTAGCCAATTGCCTTCACAAACAGTCAACAATCCAAGAGGCAACGTAAGTGCAATTACCTTGAGAAGTGGCAAAGAAGTTGATGTTCCAACCTTACAGCAATCGAAATTGACCAAAAACGGCAGGAAATGGATAATTCAGTCCAGAAATCTGTGCCACTGAAGAAAATTGCAGAGAATTCAGATGTTGCCATTCCATTACCTTTTCCAAATAGGATCACACAATCCAAGAGAACAATGCAAGCAGAAATGGAAAAAGAAGTCATGGAGACATTCAGGAAAGTGGAAATCAATATTCCCCTCCTAGATGCAATCAAGCAAATTCCAAAATATGCTAAATTTCTCAAGGAGTTGTGCACTCATAAGAGAAGGTTGAAAGGGGATGAGAAGATCAGCATGGGAAGAAATGTTTCTGCAATGATTCTGCCAAGCATGCCACGTAAATGCAAAGATCCTGGAACTTTCACAATTTCTTGCACAATTGGCAACTCTAGATTTGAGCATGCAATGCTAGATTTGGGTGCTTCGATCAATGTCATGCCCATGTCAGTGTATAAGTGTTTAAACATTGGTACTTTGCAACCCACCGGTATCGTGATTCGGTTGGCAAATAGAGCCACCGCTCATCCTGCAGCAGTGTCTTTGGAAGATGTGTTAGTCGGGTGAATGAGTTGATTTTTCCAGCAGATTTCTACATTCGGACATGGAAGATGAGTCTCCAACAAACCATGCTCCATTGATTCTAGGCGAGACCATTCCTCAAGACCGCCAAGACCAAGATAGACGTGCATGCCGGCACCCTTTCTATGGAGTTTGGCGACGATTTGGTACAATTTAACATTTTTGATGCCATGAGACACCCCCAGAGGAGCATTACGTTTTCCATGTTGATATGATTGAGATCTTTGGTTGATGATGTCTATACTTGATTTATATCTTTGAATTCCACGATATTATTGACTATCTTGGTTCTGTTTCTTGTGATACATGTGCCACTTGTGATGTTGAACCATGTCGCATGTGTTGAGATTTATTCTGTTATGAGTAATGATACAGCTGCTGATGATGCAATAATTGAGACTGAAAGTCAGTACCATGCTGAAATTAATGTTGCTGAGTTAGCTGTTTCAGATCACTTGTTACCTTCCATTGTACAACCTCCATCCTTGGAATTGAAGACTTTACGGACCATCTTAAATATGCATATTTGGGAGATGGTGAGACACTTCCGGTGATCATTGCTAAAAACCTACAACCTGATCAAGAAGAAAAATTACTGCAGATTTTGAGGCAGAATAGGCAAGCCATCGGATGGACTCTTGCAGATATTCCTGGTATTAGTCCCTCCACATGCATGCATAAGATTTTATTGAGAAGAAGGGATCAAACCAGTTAGACAGACCCAAAGGAGACTAAATCCCCCGATTCTAGATGTGGTGAAGAAGGAAGTTACAAAGCTACTTCAAGTGGCATTATTTATCCCATATCGACGGTCAATGGGTGAGCCCCGTGCAAGTGGTTCCCAAGAAATGCGGGGTCACGGTGGTTGCGAATCGAACAATGAGCTTGTGCCCACACGAGTTCAAAACAGGTTGGCGAGTTTGCATTGATTATAGGCGGCTCAACCAGGCTACCGAAAGGATCATTTCCGCCGCCATTCATTGATCGATGTTGGAGCGGTTAGGCGGCAAGTCACATTATTGTTTCTGGATGGATATTCGGGCTATTTTCGATTCATATAGCCCCGAGAAGACCAAGAGAAGACTACTTTCACTTGTCCATTTGGCACATTTGCATACGAGGAGGATGCCCTTTGGTCTATGCAATGCTCCAGGCACCTTTCGAGGTGTATGGTAAGTATCTTTTTCGATTTTTTAGAAAATTGCATGGACGTATTTATGGATGATTTTCTTGTCTATGGATCTTCCTTTGATGCATGTTTAGATAGTCCGGCTCGGTCTTGCATAGATGCATTAAGACTAACCTCGTTCTAAATTTTGAGAAATGTCATTTCATGGTAGAACAAGGTATAGTCTTAGGGCATGTGATATCTCGTGAGGGTATTGAGGTAGATCCTGCAAAAATAGATGTTATTTCATGCCTATCTTACCCCACATGCGTGCGGGAGATTCGTTCTTTCCTTGGTCATGCAGGTTTCTATCGGCGGTTCATAAAGGATTTCAAAGCAAAATTGCACTTCCGCTATCCAACTTACTGCAAAAAGATGTGGAGTTTCACTTTGACAAGAAGTGCCAGGATGCCTTCAATCAATTGAAGCAGGCATTGACCAAGACACCTATCATCCAACCGCCGGATTGGACACTTCCATTTGAGTGATGTGTGATGCCTCTAATTATGCATTGGGAGAAACTCGTTCTTGCACAAAGGGTCGGTAAAGTATCTCATGTCATTTCCTATGCTTCGAGAACTTTAGATCCCGCACAAATCAACTACACCACAACCGAAAAGGAACTTTTAGCAATTGTTTTTGCTTTAGATAAATTTCGATCATATTTGCTTGGTTCCCAGTGGTTGTGTTTTCAGATCATGCAAAGCATTGAAGTTTCTCCCGAAGAAGCCCAATGCCAAGCCCCGGTTGATTAGGTGGATGTTGCTCCTCCGGGAGTTTGATATTGAGATCCGTGACAAGAGTGGAGCGGAGAATTTGGTGGCTGATCACTTGAGTCGAATTGAAAGGGAGGCAGATGTTTTTCCCATCCATGATGTTTTCCCTGATGAGCAGCTTTTCAAGCGCAAGGCAACATCCCTTGGTTTCTTTGATTTGATTAATTTCTTGGTTGCTAAAGCAATACCGCACATTTCACTAAGGGTAAGATTGATAAATTGAAAAGTGAGTCAAAGTATTATGTGTGGGATGATCCTTACTTATGGAGATTTTGCAAAGTGACCAAGTAATTAGGAGGTGTGTGCTCGATGATGAATTCCATTCCATTCTTAGCTTTTGTCATAAACTTGCATGTGGCGGCCACTTCGGTCCTCAACGGATTTGCTAGGAAAGTTTTAGACTCGGATTATATTGGCCCACTCTATTTCATGATGCATATATGTTTTGCAAATCTTGTGATCAATGCCGAGAGAACAGGGAATACTTCTCGTAGGAATGAAATGCCCCGAAACCCTTATTATTCCGTGAGATTTTTGATGTTTGGGGTATTGACTTTATGGGTCCTTTTCTGTATCATTTGGTTTTGTTTACATTCGCGCTTTGTGGATTATGTATCTAAATGGGTGGAGGCTAAGGCCACTCGGACCGATGATTCTAAAGTTGTTGTGGATTTTATTAGATCACGATTTTATGTAGGTTTGGAGTCCCGAGATCCATCATTAGTGATCAAGGTTCACATTTTTGCAATCGAAGCATGGAGGCTTTGATGAAGAAGTATGGAGTCCAACACAAGGTTTCTACACCTTACCACCCCCAAACCAATGGGCAAGCCGAGGTCTCCAACAGAGAAATTAAGCAGATACTCCAGAAGACAGTTCAACCTAACAGAAAGGACTGGAGCAAGAGGCTTGAGGATGCTTTATGGGCTTACCGGACTGCTTATAAGACACCAATCGGGATGTCTCCGTATCGGATTATTTTTGGAAAAGCCTGCCACCTACCGGTGGAAATTGAGCATCGAGCATTCTGGGCGGTGAAAAGGTGCAACTTGGACCTAGATCAAGCAGGTTTGGAGAGGAAGCTGCAGCTGCAGCAATTGGAGGAGATCCGCTTGGAGGCATATGAAAGTTCCAAACTTTATAAGGAGAAGACCAAAGCCTTCCATGATAAGTTGATTCTGAGGAAAACATTTGAGATTGGTCAAAAAGTTCTCCTCTATAACTCCCGCCTCCGACTCATGCCTGGTAAATTAAGGTCTAGATGGGATGGACCATTTATTGTTACTAATGTTTTTCCTTCCAGTGTGTTTCAGATTAAAAGTGAGGTCACTGCCAAAGCTTTCATCGTAAATGGACACCGCCTCAAACAGATATCATGAACTTCCAGAGAATGCGAAGTGGAGGTGATGAACCTTCTCCATCCGCATTATGAATAAAAAAAAAGAAAAAAAAAGAAGAAAAAAGGAAAAAAGAAGAAGAAAAAAAAAAAAAAAACAGCTGTGTGCCCGACAATGAGGTAGGTAGAGTCGCTCAGAAGCATGTGGAGGTCATTTTTTCTTCAGCGACAACAACTGCGAAAATCTTGCAGTATGGATTTTATTGGCCTACTTTATTAAAGGTCTGTTACACCTTTTGCAAAAGCTGCAGAAATTGGTCAAAAGTTCTGCTTTGAGATTATCATCTGCACCTACTCCTTGGAAAATTGAGATCTAGGTGGCGTGGTTCTTTTGTTGTCGACACGCGTATCCCTCTCTCGGCATCGATACCGAGGATCCTAGGAATGGTAATGCGCTTAAGGTTAATGGACAAAGACTCAATCATTCCTGGAAAACCAAGTTCTTGAGTTCTTTGTGTTCTTAGGTTAAGTGGCGGATACGGTACTCCGTGACTCTTGAGTCGGTTTATTCTTCAGTTTCCCAAAATAACTGAACCCTTCTTCTCCTTCAAAATGGATGTCATTCTTTCAAACCTGAGAAAACATTTTCCTTCTCTTCCTCAAAATGCTCGAGAAAAATCTACAAAGTTCGATGTGAGAGATTGAGAATGTTAATGCACAAGGGTATGCCAGAAAATGTACGCTGGATAATTGAAGCAAAGGTCCGATTAGCAGGTGAGTCCTCAATTTCATTTGAATCATATATGCCCGGTCTTGGAAGAAGTTCATATTCTAAAAGGAGAAGAGCAAAAAGGTTACAAGTCTGTCACAAATGTGGACGATGGAACTGTAACAAGCGATGTCGTACTAAGGGGATGGTTTCCGCAAATAGAGAAGATAAAATTTTCTTCATTAAGAATGGACTGAGTAAGGAGTCATTAGATGATATCTTATTGACTCTTGAGACGCATTCTTGTGGATTGGTGCATCGTGAAATTCTTAAATTATGGAATCTCTTCAAGGATGAAGAACAACGCTACAGTCTTGGGAATCTGACTCTAAAAGACCCTGTTTGCCAATTTATAAGAAAATTGGATGGGAAGCTTATCCTCGACTCATAGAAGACGTTTAAGCCGTTACTGGACGTTAAACCAGAGGCAGATGTGAGCCATATCCACAAACAATCTGTACATATCATCTTCTTCTTCTTCTTCTTCATGGCATTTTACAAAAAAAAAATGAAAAAAAATGAAAAAAAAAATGTATACTTCTTAGGGTTGGCTTTGGTAACACAAACCGTGAATGGGGAAATGCATGCATCCTGATCCAGCCTTCTTAATTGAAAAACAAAGAAGTAGATTGTATCCCACATGTGAGGCAGCAACGGTCGTATTATGGCCACTTGTCCCTTTTGGGAGCCCTATGTTGCGCTTATTTGGTCTTGAATGGGTCGAATCTTGGTCAACAATGCTTTGGCACAAAGCCGAAAAAGAGACTACCTCCATCCCAATCTTAAGTAAGTATACACTCATCTTTCATCAAGTTTTTCTAACAATTTCAAAAAAAAAAAAAAAAAAAAAAAAAAAAAAAGATTCTCGTGTCTCTTAATTTCAATCTTTTTTCGACAACCGCCAACCTACCCTCATAGGTGCAATTATTCCCCTTTCCATTCTTTTTCCTATTTAAACACTCCATTTTCTCCATTTTCCTTCAAACTCGAAACACTCAAAGGGAGGAAGAGTATAGAATGGGGCCTTCTATTCGTAACCTCAAAAATGTCTCGTGTTTTTTGTGGGTCGAGTTATGGGAAGGGATTAGAGTTTGTAAACGCAGCTAGCACTCTTGGTCGATCACTTGCTGCGAGGAATATTCATCTTGTATATGGGGGAGGTTGTCGTGGGTTAATGGGGGTTGTATCACTTGCTGCCTTTGTAAGAGACAGTCAGGTTCTAGGTATCATTCCCGAAACTTTAGCTCAACAGAACATCACTTGGAAAGACAATTGGGGAGGAACTTAAGGTATCATCAATGCATGAACGCATGAAGATAATGCTTGAACACTCGATGCATTCATTGCCTTACAGGTGGTTTTGGTACTTTGGAAGAAATTTTTCAAATTGTCTCTGGGTCGACCGAACATCCACCATAAACCCATTGGTTTGTTGAATGTTAATAATTTCTTTGATCTTCTAATATTTTTTCTTGACAAAGTGTGGAACGTAAATTTATCACTCCTTCTAAGAAGACAACTTCTTATCTCTGCCTCCACTATTGATGAGCTCATTGATAAATTAGAAGCTTTTGAGTATGTACACGATCGTATTAGCTCGAGATAGATTGGTCAACAGAAGCGAAGGAAGTAACAAGAAACAAGAGCCCGATCTGAAACTTTCTCTTTAATGGGTTTGATTTAAAAAAAAAAAAAAAATTTGTTGTTTTGTTTAGTATGATATGATTGTCATGGACTTATTAAACCAATTAGTGATGGCAGAGTAAGGAGTAATTTTACTCTTGAGACGCATCTTAATCGGTCGCAGAGTAAGGAGTTTTTAGGTAGTAATTAATTAGTATTGACTTGTGGAAGTACTAACGTTTTCTTGTTTGATTTCTTTTCAGGGTCTGATGCGGCATGTGACAGTGTGTTTCTTTTCTGCTTAGCGTTGATTCACTTCTTATCAGGTTGTGTTGCTCTTTTCTCGTCTCTTTCTTTCACATTGAGGACAATGTTTATATTAAGTGTGGGGAGAGATTTTAGCATGTTTCTGTTTCTTTTCGTTTGTTAAAAAAAAATTTCAAAAAAAAAAAAAAAAAATTTCAAAAAAAAAAAAAAAAAAGGTTCATTGCATGATTGAATAATTTTTCTCCCTTCTTGAACTGATATGCTTGGTGATGGATGATTGAATTGATGAATTGAGTTTGATGAATGCATACCTTGTGAGATTTTGAGCCTAATGGATGGATTCAACATTTATGCCATTCTCTTCTTTCTTGTGTGATTTTCACTCATGTTAATGACCACTCTAGAACTTGCTTTGATTCTTTTTGAGGCTACATTTCACTTGCATGCATGAACATGATTGAGGCCCTCTTTCTTAGCTAGTTTAACCAAATAGCCAACTTTGTTTTCTTTATGATATCAAGCACTCTTTTGACCTCTCGAAAATTCTCTAATTCCTGCCAACCTTGTATATTTTCCTTTGCTTAACCCCTTTGAGCTTATTTGACCATTCCTTGTTTCTAGCTCATTATGTGCCTTAAATGAAAAATCGTGTTCTTACTGTACCTTAGGGAATAAAAGAACATTAGCCTGGTTAATGGATGAGTTTTTGAACAAGTGTGGGGGTGTGTGTACAAAATGGTTGTTGAAAAAAAAAAAAAAGAAAAGAAAAATGTATGTATATAGTTATGTTCATATATATATATAAAAAAAAAAGAGAGAAAAGGATGGGGAAATGAATATGTAAAGGGATATACATTAGAGTTGAGATGAACTTTTATGCTCGTTATTTGAACTCAGCTCTCATTTGCTTTTATTCTCTTTGGTATTTATCTTCTCATATCCATTTTATCCTCTTCTGTTACCTTGACCTCACTACAACCTTGAATAAAGTCCTCATGATTTGTGTGTGCATGTGTTTTGAGTAGTGGAGAAGTAGAAGATAAGCAAGCTTATGGTAGTACAATTTTCATGGGTTGAATTGAGTGAAATACCTACCTTTTAAACACTTGAGAGATTGAGAGGGAATATTGTGAAGATCCATCATTCTTAATTCATTCTTTTCAACGGAAGTTTCCTTGCATTTTGGTTTGAGATGTGAAGAAATGTTACCTCATTTATGCTTTGATCCCTTGAATTTCTTGTTGCTCTTCTTGTTTCATTGAGTCCTTTAGAGTTTTTAACTTTTAAGTTTGTGTCGTTTGTCTTTGTCTTCTAACTTTAGTTTTATATGTTTTGCCCAGGAGTGCAAAAAGCTAAGTGTGGGGGAATTTGATAATCACATATTTTATTCATTAAGAAACCCTCATTATTAGTCATTTACACTCTTCATGTACTTAATTGACTGAATTTGATTATGTTTTGTAAGTTTGAACTCGAAGCGGACTTAATTGATTTTTCAGCATTATTCGAGTCTTACACTGTTTCTGTATTTTGGCCATATCTTGAGTTCTAAATGTCTGATATTTAAGAATTTTACCTTGTAGGAAAGATAAAAGAGAGCTCTACAACTTTGATGAAGAGCTCGAAGTCAAATTCAGACATCTAGTGGAGCTAATTGGGCATGGAAATCAGAATACGGGATTTGTGAACTGGAACCCGAACAGTGTGTAGTAACTAGAACATAATTCGAGTTTGGGTTTATAGAATGGGCTGAATTGGTGATCTGAAAGTTAAGACCCATATGTACAACTTTCATGACAAACACAAAACTTGATTCGGGCTCCTTGATGGAGATATTGGGTCTGAAAGTCAAAACAGAGGTGCTGAAACTGGTCCTGAGCAGTCTGTAGTAATTGGGTCATATCTTGGGCTGTAGGACGAATTTTTGGGTGCTTCTAGAGCCATTGGAAAGCTTAGACAATTTCCTAGAACTTTCATGAAGACCATTTGGCTCAAAAATGACGAAATCAATGAGTTCAGCAATGAATACTTTCGGAGACAAGGAAGCTCACCTACCAAGTTCACCTACCAAGCTCACCTACCAAGTTCACCTACCAAGCTCACCTACTAATTCCACCTACTAATCTTATATACCCATCTACTACTACTCTGAATCCTCTATAAAAGGAAGCATGAGGAGAGCTCTAAACACAACATACACTTAGTGTTAGAAATAGCTTTTCATAGTTCTTGTATATTTTTCCTTCATTGTAATGGAGAGCTAAGTCACTTCTAGTCAATTCGGGACTCTTGAAGAGATTGTGGCTTGGATTCTTGAGACCTTGGTTATGTAATGTATTTGATTTATATTTGAATTCCTCTTCTCTTCTTCTTCTGTTCTCTTGATCTTGAATGCATGAATGGTGATTCGTTTATGTTTGATCTGATTTGATCTTGATTTAAGATTAAGTATTGTGATGAACTGAAGATTGAGATTTGTGATGAAACTTAGAACTGATTGATCTAAACTAATCACGTAATTGAAGAGGTTAGGTTACTGATTTGTGCCTAGGTTAATTGAATTCGGTGCTTAAATTGACATATATTTACATGAATGGTGCGATTGCAGATTTGTGTTTATCACTTGTCAATTGAATTACGGACGATTGTCTAGTATGAATTCGGATCGATGCGAGAGATCTCGGTTAGATCCAAGTTAACCATTCAAATGTATTTCAGGTGTTTGTTGAAAGGTCTATGATTGAATCCACCCAATCTCGGATAGATTTCTGAATTGACTGTTCTTTAAATTGTTATTTCTCTTTAAATCTTGTCACTGCGATCCTTGAACCATCAAAACCCCCCTTTTTTCTAACTTTCACTTGATTTGATCAAATTGCATCTACGATCCTTGAGGAGACGATCCGGTGTTGTTCACTATACTACAAGTTTAGGTAATAACTTCGGTTATAATTTTGACTGAGTTCGGCGCTCGTCAAGCAACAAGTTCCTTAAGGGTTCTATTATGCATGTTATCAGCCATGATTTCAGGATTACTTAAGTTATCAGGTTCACTCCTAAAATTAGGTTCAGAATTAACTCTGGAATTTATCACACGAGATCTAATTAATCTATGCAAGGTCCTATCAATCTCAGGATCAAGATCAAGCAAGATATCAGGATTGGACCTAGTCATGCATCAACTAAAGCACAAAAACACAAAAACTACAACTAAGCAAAATACACTAAACAACACTCAAAATATGCAAAAATAAATCTAGTTAATATGTTTAAACATTTTTAAAAATTATGGAATTATCACAGAACAAAGTCTACATAAAAATGAAACTAGAAAATGCAATAAAAAATATTAAAAAATTGAAAAAGTGGTCTAAATGATAGAATTTCGAAAAACCAGGGGTGACCTCACAGTTTACTGTGAGTCTTGTTTATCAGGCTGTTTTCCTTCAATCGACCAAGTTTCAGCTCATTCTGGGCATGTTGCAGTTCGAAAATTGCAATAGTTACCCGTAATCACCTGTTTTCCATCTTTCCTAAATCATAAAAATTCAAAAGCTAAGATAAAAACGTTAGTATGGTATGAACAATGTTAGTAAATGAAAAATAACTATTAGAATAGGTAAGAAAGAACAAAAATTAGTAAGGTTACTCAAAATGAAAAGATTACACCTACGAGATCCCCGGCAACGGCGCCAAAATTTTGACGAGCGCCGAACTCAATCAAAATTATAACCGAAGTTATTACCTAAACTTGTAGTATAGTGAACAACACCGGATCGTCTCCTCAAGGATCGTAGATGCAATTTGATCAAATCAAGTGAAAGTTAGAAAAAGGGGGTTTTGATGGTTCAAGGATCGCAGCGATGTGATTTAAAGAGAAATAACAATTAAAAGAACAATCAATTCAGAAATCTATCCGAGATTGGGTGGATTCAATCATAGACCTTTCAACAAACACCTGAAATACATTTGAATGGTTAACTTGGATCTAACCGAGATCTCTCGCATCGATCCGTAATTCATACTAGACAATCGTCGAATTCAATTGACAAGTGATAAACACAAATCTGCAATCGCACCATTCATGTAAATATATGTCAATTTAAGCACCGAATTCAATTAACCTAGGCACAAATCAGTAACCTAACCTCTTCAATTACGTGATTAGTTTAGATCAATCAGTTCTAAATTTCATCACAATACTTAATCTTAAACCAAGATCAAATCAGATCAAACATAAACAGAATCACCATTCATGCATTCAAGATTAAGAGAACAGAAGAAGAAGAGAAGAGGAATTCAAATATAAATCAAATACATTACATAACCAAGGTCTCAAGAATCCAAGCCACAATCTCTTCAAGAGTCCCGAATTGACTAGAAGTGACTTAGCTCTCCATTACAATGAAGGAAAAATATACAAGAACTATGAAAAGCTATCTCTAACACTAAGTGTGTGTTGTGTTTAGAGCTCTCCACATGCTTCCTTTTATAGAGGATTCAGAGTAGTAGTAGATGGGTAGATGAGATTAGTAGGTGGAATTAGTAGGTGAGCTTGGTAGGTGAGATTGGTAGGTGAGCTTGGTAGGTGAACTTGGTAGGTGAGCTTCCTTGTCTACGAAAGTATTCATTGCTGAACTCATTGATTTCGTCATTTTTGAGCCAAGTGGTCTTCATGAAAGTTCTAGGAAATTGTCTAAGCTTTCCAATGGCTCTAGAAGCACCCAAAAATTCATCCTACAGCCCAAGATATGACCCAATTACTACAGACTGCTCAGGACCAGTTTCAGCACCTCTGTTTTGACTTTCAGACCCAATATCTCCATCAAGGAGCCCGAATCAAGTTTTGTGTTTGTCATGAAAGTTGTACATATGGGTCTTAACTTTCAGATCACCAATTTTCAGCGCATTCTATAAACCCAAACTCGAATTATGTTCTGGTTACTACACACTGTTCGGGTTCCAGTCACAAATCCCGTATTCTGATTTCCATGCCCAATTAGCTCCACTAGATGTCTGAAATTGACTTTGAGCTCTTCATCAAAGTTGTAGAGCTCTCTTTTATCTTTCCTACAAGGTAAAGTTCATAATTATCAGACATTTAGAACTCAAGATATGGCTAAAATACAGAAACAGTGTAAGACTCGAATAATGCTGAAAAATCAATTAAGTCCGATTCGAGTTCAAACTTACAAAACATAATCAAATTCAGTCAATTAAGTACATGAAGAGTATAAATGACTAATAATGAGGGTTTCTTAATGAATAAAATATGTGATTATCATTTACTCAATCAATTTATGACACATGCAAAATCAAGTACATAAATGCTACCAATATTTGAGCATATTCAGATTGTGATGCACTACTACTAAATCTCAGGCTATCATATCATATTCTAGACTTAGTAGCCTTTTAACACATTATACACTCCACGTCTAATAATAGAATAAAAAAAAAACTTTATTTCACACAATTAGAAGCACCACATTGTCTCTTCCTTGATTCAAATAAAGAATTTTAGTTAGACACCCCCACACTTTAAGATATTTATACCAAGTCATCAAACTACTACTATAATATCATTTTCTCATTAAAACCCCCACATATTTCTCATCACAAAAAAACACACACAATTCAAGAATCAAGACAATACAACCATGACACCAGAGGCCCTCTGTTTCCAATGGTTTGGCCATAATCCTTAAGATTGTTGTCAACCGTGACTTGTAATAAAACAAAACAGCAAAACCGTGAAGCTTAAAGCATGCAAAGCACTGTCCTCAAGGATTATTTTGGTATAAACAAAAATTCCTCAGGGTACTGCAGGCACTTCTTGTTTGATAGGGATTCAAGAACTACAAGAGTTTTTCAACCACATAACCCAACAGAGAAAGAGAAGAGAAGTGAAAATTGAAGAAGGAAGTAGCAGTAGTCCAAAACTTAATAAATGGATGGTATTTATAGAAAAACAAAATATGTCCGTTGGAATATGTTCCTTGGAATATGACCGTTGGAATATAACCTGGTCAAAACTCAGATAAGACCAAATCATTTTTCACCTCTTCAAAGTCTTACTTCCAAACAATGTGAGATTTTATTCTTTTGAAAATATAACACTTTTCACAACAACAAATGGGTAGCAGAACACAAGTGTTTGTGCGATTGCTTGCCTAATGGCTTCAATTGGGTCTTTCCCTGCCATTGATGGTTTGTTACGACATATCTATACTAATGGAATTTAGAAACGCATGCGTTCCTGATCATCTTTGTCGGAGAATAGCTTATAACTTCGTGGGGAGTAGGCGTAGTTGGAGCCATTGCTCAAGTTGGCACATCCGCACTTAGGGATGGGCCCATGTGTTAGGGAGTGGGGACACATGCCTCTACTATACCTTAAAATTTTTCTTTGATTTTATATAAGTATATTTGTATATTTTTTTATTTTTTTATATGTATAATTTTTATTTTTATATGTAGATAAATTAATAAATGAGCAATGCTACTGCTCGCGAACCAATTATCTACGAAATTCAAGAAAAAACAAAATACATGTAAGTCATTATTATAACAGTTATATCATTTTAAAGTCAAAAGATAAAATGCAAACAACTTTTCACATATTATAGTTTTCGTACGCCATTCTACAAAAATTATTTCGTAGGATACAACATTTTCCTTAATAAATTTATAGTAATAAAAGATAAAATTTATATAATATTATTTTTTACGTAATTTGATACATGAGTATATTTATATAATCATATTGTTTTATTTTTTAACAATACTTACTTAAATTTGATATCAATATACTTAAAATATAAAAAAAATTCTTTCACTTTTTTATGTCTGCATATTAATGATGATAAAAGATATTATCTATTCAAATTCATTTGCATTTGTCGAACATATAAACATTTATCTCTATTGTCTAAAATTTCTGAATCCTAAACATTACAGAGAGGTGATGAAACTGGATAGAAATCTCCTGTTCCATTTGTCTGTCTCTTTACCTGTCTACCAATCAAGATTTGCCAATTCAATTAAAAATAACAACTCATTTTTCTACCTGTCTGTAGAAAACTTAACGTCGTTCTTCACCATCTTTGACTCCTTTCTTCCAAGAGTTCAGAGTCTCTAGAGCCGCTGCTGACCTCATTGGCACTACCTGAAGCTTCTCATCGTCAAGTTAGTGTTCACATTCACTTTGTGCTCCTCACATCATCTGGTTAGTTCATCACCAGTTAGTGATGGAATCTGTCTAGGAAGTTAAGCATCAGTCGAGTATATCCTTCTCTAGTGATGAAATTTGTTCATGGATTGAGTTTGGTTCAAGATCACAGGAAAAAATCTTGATCATTGAAAGTTTACTTTCTATTTGACCATACAACAGCGTTAGGGTAGTCCCTCTATAAGAATGAGTCATATTTACTTGAATTGAGTTGTGGGAATCTTGAATAAGTGCATGTTTGTTTCAAATTTTTTTAGCTTAGATTAGCTTTTTTTTGAGAAAAAAGATGTTTCAACAGTGTTTAATCATGTTTGGCAAAATCAGCTTCAGCTTTTGCATGAAATTCAATGTAAAATAAAAGCTTTTTGAAGCTAATTTTTATAATGCTGAAGATTGAAGCTTATGATTCTAGCTTATAGATTATTCTTTACATTTTGATATGTAAATACCATTTTGTCCTCAATTAAATAACGTTTTTAATCATTTTATACTTATTTTAGTAATTTAATACATAAAAGCAATTCTTTTTTATATCATTCAAACGAAACAGATTAAATTAAAATCACTTTTCAGCTAATATATCCAAACATAAAAATTGATTCAATTATAATCAATTATAATCGATTATAATAAAAAGCTTTTATACAATAATCGATTATTGAAATAATCAAGCTTTTACAGTTAAACCAAACACACACGTCTAAAATTTATTAAATTTTGATTCATTACAAAGAAATTTAAAATTTTGTTCCTGTATTGATGTGTAGTGATTTTAATTTTATCTCTTTTCTACTATTTAACCGTCTCAACCTGCTTTGTCAACATCTTGCAGTGGATAAGTGAGGAAATAAGAATAGTAAAAGAATTAAAGAGGAAAAGCGAAGAGTGCTTCATCATTAAATAAAGCCAACCAAGGATATACTCCTTTAAATTTAACAAAAAAACACCTTGGTGCAACAAGTCACGACTAATTGACAATGGAGTGAAGTGGTGCAGGACGCAAGGAATATTGAATGGAGCGGTGCAAAGTTCTCAAGTTTGTTTGGGTTGAAAGCGTAGGGCTGATGGATGGGATAACATTGTTAAGAGGTTCGTTCGTTTATAAAATAGATGACGTGGCATTTCTAATTGATTTGGCAAATCTTGGTTGGTGGGACAAGTAAAGAGACAAATAGACGAGACAGGAGATTTCTATCTGATGAAACCATCTTATGAGAAAATGGGAATAAGTTATGAAGAAAGAGTGACAAAGAGTGAATGTGTTATATAGTTTCAGTGAGTAAGTGGACAAGGATACTAATATTTATAAATGAGTTTTGCTCCATCGTCTTAAAAGGTCCTTTAATAATTATTCTAATATATTTAATGAAAAATAAATATATTTAATGTCTTAAAATATAAAAAAAATATTTTATATTTTTTATTTAATAATTAGAAAAATTAGTAAGAAGATTGATTATGAAAATTTAGAATGAGGGTCAGGATAGACACTAAAGTGTTCATGTGCCCATCCTTTTCATAGGTTAACGACCTAAAATACATCAGTATTTTAAATTTTAAAAACAAGTTAAGATGCAAAATTGTGGTTTTAAAAACAAGCTAACCCTTGAACGCGTGTGCACTTGAGCGGCTAGCAGCAAATTCCTTGGAAGAGTCAGGTTAGAGAACACTCAATCGTTCATGTGCCCACCCTATTCATTGGTTAATGACCTAAAATGCATAAGTATTTTAAATTTTGAGAACAAGTTAAGATACAAATTTGTGGTGAAAAAACAAGTCATCCCTCGATGCATGTGCCCTAAAGCATTAGCAACAAATTCCTTAGAATAATTCTTTATAAATGAAGTGGTCAAAATTAAATAATGAATTGATCCCATAATTTTTTTTTAAACTTTCTTAGAAGATGAAGTTAAAATAAAAAGAGAGTAAAAAATTATTTAAAAATTAAAATTAAGTAAGTGGTAGATAGCAATAAATAAAATTATAATTATCTAAATAGAAATAAAATTTATTAAGTAATATATTAATATATAAATTATTATTATTATTTATATTTTTTCTTATGTAAAATTATAAAAAAATATATATTTGTGATTGAATATACACTACAAGAAAAAAGAAAATTTGCGAAGGATAAATCCACCGCAAATCACTCAAAATCCATCGCAAATTAACAATTTGCGGCGGATTCGGATCCGCCGCAAATATGGTCGACGCAATATAGTTTACGGCGAATTTTTATTTTCACCACAAATTTGCAGCAAATTTTTCCGCCGTAAAACTCTCCGGTGACATGTCGGCATAGTCACCGGAAAAGGGCTAATTTGCGGTGGATTTTTCCGCTGCTAATTTGTGGCGGATTTTTCCGCCGCCAATTTGCGGTGGATTTTGGGCGGATTTTTTTGCCGCTAATTTGCGACAGATTTTGCAGCGGATTATTCCACGCCTGATTTGCAGCGGACTTTTTCGTCTCTAATTTACGGCAGATTTTTCAATTTGCGAAGGATTTTGTGGCGGATAATCCGCCCCAAAAATCTACCCAAATTTGCGGCTGATATTTCCGCCGTAAAATCTGCCGCAAATTTTTTTGAATATTAAAAAAAATTAAATTGAATATTCAAAATTCACAATATAACAAAATCCACACAAACATCAATTTCAACCTGTCAATGCATTTAATCAATCCATAAAACAAATATAACAAATCGCATACAAAGTTTGTTCAAATACAAAGTTTAATAATCCTCATTATCATTGTCATCTTCATCATAATCATCTTCACTATTCTGATTATCTTCTTCTGTTAGTTGTAGTTGTTGGCTTGGTTGAGTGCCAACGGCTTGTACATATGATTTCAGCTCCTTAATCATTTGGTTCTGTTGACGCTGGTATTGTTCAAATCACATTTTCCACTCTGCCTCACATTGTTGGCTTTGCTGCTCCATTTACTGTTGAATCTGCTAAACCCGATCCAACATCTCCGCTGCAATTGCTCCTTAACTTGATTAATATATGTAAACATAAATTCATCAATTCATTTCATGAATAATGAATTAACCAAAAATACGAAAAATAAAATGATTGACTACATCTATCAAAATACAAAAATCAATTAATAAAAAATATTACAGCTATTACTTAACTTGATTAATAGCGTGCTCAGGAACTTGACTCGACATAGGCCTTGAGGAAGATGAATCTCCATGATCATAAATAGATGCTTGAGAACCAAGGCCATAAACACGACCCTTCTTAGGACCGCCAACAGTTTTAATCCAAAGCTCTCGACTGGTCATTTGTGTACCAGATGCCCTTCTTCATTTGAGCACTGAGAAAATTGTTCAGATTCCTTTGTTTTGAATTCCTCCTAAGGATGGAAATAAAAAAATTCTTATGGTTATTGTTATAACATGATTGTAATATTAAAGGTAACAATTTCTAAAGAAATACTAACATATAAATCCTTAGCTTTTGTAGAAACCCATGCAGTACGGTCTTCTTTCCTAAAATGTACGTAACGAAATGTCTCATCAACTGTGGGCTCTCTACCCAAAGTCTAAGCCTGTAATAATGAGAAAAAAAGTTAATAACAAAATAATAAAACATATTGCTAAACAACTGGCGATAATAGTTACTGATTTCTGTGCATGGGTGCCTATAAAAATGCAACCACCAGTGTGCAAGCATCCACAAGTATCAGAAGCACGATTCATCTTTGTTTGTTGACATTTCTCCTTATACATGCTACTAGCCCAGTGCCTGTATAAGTCTTCCCATATGCCTTCTCCAATCCAAAAAGGTCTTTCATTTAAGTTGCGTGTCTGCCCCAACAAACCTGATAGTCTCTTTGAACTACGACTATTATATGCCTTCCGCATATGGTTATGATGCTGAGGCATCCACCAAACATAACCCTTCAAAAAAATTATGTAAATAACGTTAAAGTTTAAAAAAATTGCACTATTACAAGACAAACAAACATAATTATGAGGAATAAAAATTGATACATACTTGAAACTCTTGAAAACACATTTCTCTAGTATCCTTGGGTATTTCTAACCAAGACATCCAAGGTTGATTATACCTAGATCGTATAATCTTTGTTATGGCATTGGCAGTAGGTTTAGACGGCAGAAATCTACGAAACAACTTAAAAAAGGAAATGTAAAAATTCTCAACAAAAAATTTGAATGTGCATTAACTATAAATGAATAACAAATAGTTGTCCACATGCCCAAAATCACCATCTGGCTCAACAAACGTCTTGTTGCTTTGATTTGTTACTTCTACATTAGAATCACAGGTATCCGGCGACTCATGGGTACTCGGTGACGGGCCAATAGTAGGTGACCCTGAATCATATGTTGTACCATGCAGTGTATGGGAAGTTGGTGACAAACGCTGAGGTCCAGGTGTATGTATCATAACGTACTCAGCAGATGGTGGCTGATGCAAACCTGTTGTGGGTGATATCGTAAAAGAGGGTAGAGATGATCCTGACGATTGCCCCCTAGGTGGCCTCCCTAAATTGATTCGAAGACGTCGAAGTTGTTGCTTCTCCTTCTCCTTCCCTTTCCCCTTATCTCCTCGTGACGATGACATCTACACAATTAGTAAAAATATAATGTAAATATAATTCGAAGCACGACACAATAATGTATAACTAGTAACTACAACATCTTAATATACTTTTATACTCACAGTTATGAGAAAACATTGTCCTTATCACTATTTGTTTCATATTCATTATTAGAGGAAGATGTTTCATCATCATCATCATTAAAACTTTCTTCTTCTTCATCATTTTCAGCCTGTCTACTAGAACCAATATCTTGTACTACATAAAAAATCTCATTAGTGTCTTACAAGTTATCAATGAGATCCACATCAACAATTGGATCCACAGGATTCATATCATCATCTTGGAATACAAATTCTTGGGCACTTTCAATTTCAACTCAACCTCTTGCCTTAGTCTTTATTACCACCCACCATTGAACCTTATCCTTTTTCTTTCCAAGATAAGGAACGTAATACACTTGTCTCGCAGAGGAAGCAAGGATAAAAGGATCAAACCTCTCATATCGTCTAGTGTGTCAAACGTCGACAATCTTATAATCTTTGTGAACTCTTGTACCTCTATTAATTGCAAGATTAAACCATTCACATTTAAAAAGAACAACTTTTTTTTTGTTCCCCAGGATATTCTAACTCAACTACATCTTTTAGTATTCCATAATTAACATTCGAACTGCCAAGGATAACTCAGAATGAGTTTCGCAGCCAGGCCATAATGGCTGACTTGAAGCATTTAATAGATCATAAAACTCTTCGGCCTTTGGATGTGGAGCATCCTCAACACTCTGTTCAAAACGACTCCTAAATTCCCCAAAGTCTGTTCCAGCCGCATCACAAACCATATTTTGATATCTATCAACCACGTCTTCATCCTCTAATATAGGACTATTAGCAGTATTTACACTAGAGTTTATATCTACACTAATTGGATCAGGCTCTTCCTCTCCATGATCTGTCCAATACCAATACCTAGGTTTGAATCCTTTTTTATACAAGTGAATTTTCACAATCTCAGGTTTCAATAATTTCCCACTATAACATATCAAACAGGGACACCTAATTGTTCCTTCACTTAAGTAATGGGAAGATCGACATGCGTAATTCACAAACTCTTCAACTCCACGTACAAATTCTTGTTTAAGTCATCTACGACCCGAATAAGTCCTATTATACATTCATCTACGATTTTCTGGAACTACCATTTTCTTCAATGATAATTTTACACTTAAATCAAAATACAAAAATACAAAATGCACAACATATGTTACATAATTAATATATTTTAAAATTATACATGTATAAATATTTCAATCCAAACAACTAGTATTCTCCACTAATGTGGTCAATTTAGAAAGCCAAAAATGCAAAAGTGTTCTCCAATAAAAGTCAAAATCCTATGCATACATTATACCAAGCCTAACTTTTAACAAAAGACTAAACAAAAGTAATGCAAGTTAATTAACACCAATCAAAAAGAAGAAAGGGTGAATCAAAGAGTAGATCAAACCTGTTGGAGACTGCCATACCGCACCAGTTGGAGATCTCCTCCTCAAGGTGTCACAAAATGCAACATGATGCTAGCTTTAACAAAAACACAAACTGGATTTATACAAAGTCTTCAATGCCTTCTTTCGCTCCTGTTTTGATCATATACTGGATTTACCATGAAAATAAGAAGTTGGGGTGAGAATTTGAAATTCTCAATAATAGATTTATACAACATAATCTTATAATAAATCTAATTACTGTATATAAAACAAGTTACTTAATTATTAAATAGAAAAGTGGCATAAGTCAAAACAATTCGTCTTTTCATTTCTGACATAAACCATTTATAAATAAAAACAAGAAACGTTTATAATACCTTTCTAATAAGAGTCACTTTGATGTGATTTTTAAATATAAGTTAAGCTAGAAATCTCATTTGCACCTGAACTAGCCGTAGCCTTATTTAAAAAGGAGCACCATTCTATTTCATTTATTACATTCAATAGATTCCCAACAATTGCCACAATTTCAAATATTTCCAATCATATATGTTCATCAATTAATCTTTAAACTTATCTATTAGAATAACAATTGATTTACATATATCACGAATACACTTTATTAAACACTCTTACTAAGGTCTCATCATACTTATAAATGCATACAAGAAAGGTCCCCACACTTAGGAAAGTTAGTTTTTCCCAAAACAACATTTTGACATTTTTCTCAATTTCAACCCTTGACCTTTGCTTAGTAAAATGAGCATAACTTGAGCTACGTATGTTGAAATGAGGTGAATTAGGTGTCCTTAGAAAGCTAAGAGAAAGAGCTACAACTTTCATGAAGAGCACAAAAGCTAATTCTCATTATATCTTGAGACACGAGCCGTATTTTTTGACACAGGCCGTGTTTTTTGACACGGGGGGGCGTGTCCTACTCTATTTTGCACGTTTCCACTAGATTTGCACTGGCAAAGAGGGACACGGCCCACCTCGTGTATTCAGACACGGGCTGTGTTACTGGGACAGAAGTTTTGCAGAACCGTGGTTACGGTTCCATTGGCCAAAATCTTGGATTTTGGCCATTCCAATCCAGTTTCTAGGTGAGTTTAAGTCCCAAACAAGTTCACAAGCATGAAGGGAACATAAAACACTAAAAGATTTCACTAAAAATATATCAAAACACTACAAATCTCATCCTTGGTTATTGAAAACCTAAAACTTCAAATTCTCATTTCAAATGGAAATCAAGGTATACAAGTAATGAAAAACTGTTCTCATGCCTCTAACAAACCAAATCATGTTATTCTCAAGTTTTCTAACAAGATTCAAGCCAAAACAAGCAAAAACAACTCAAAATCTCAATTCTCACATCAAGTCATAACTCAAGAACAAGATGAAAAGAATAGGAAAGTGAGTCAAGAACAAGGTTTTCCCCCTACCTTAAGGTCTTGAAGATGACAAAGGTTACTCATGGAAGCTTTTGTCTTGAAAGGGGAAGTGAGAAAGGGGAAGGGAGAGAGGAGACATAATTAGAGAAAGAATGCCATCTGAAAAATGAAAATGGCAGAAGGAAGAAGATGAAGTAGATTTAATTTTGCGGCAGATTTTTTGCGACGAAAAAATCTGCCGCAAATGTATTTTTGAATTGTAGCATAATTTGCGGTGATTTTTCCGCCGCAAAATATTTTAATATTTTATTTAGAATTTTTTATTATACTTATCAATTTTTGCGGCAAATTTTTTCGTCGCAAATTGAAATTTAGATTTGAGACAGATTGTTTTAATATTTTTTTCAAATTTTTATTATAATGAACTAATTGCGACGTCCGAAAAAAATATATTTTACGCTAGAAAAGTCACCAGAGATTTGCGGCGGATATTTCCGCCGCAATATTATTTTTTTTGGTGAAGAAAAATTTACCGTAAAATTCGCTGCAAATTTAACCGCCGCAACATCGGCCGCAAATGTTTTTTATTTTTATTTTTTAAATTTAAAAATAAATTTCTATTTTATTTAATAATTTGCGGCGGATAACTTTTTTCATAAAAAAACTTTTTACGGTGAATGTTTTGCCAGAAAAAAATTGGGGGGGGGAATCAGTCGCAAAATCCACCGTAAACGGATCCGCCGCAAAATCTGCTGCAAATAGATTCGTTGAAAAATCCGTCGCAAAATTGAGACAGATTATAATCCACCACAAATATGCCTCCATTTGCGGCGGATTCGAATCCGCCGTAAAAAATTCACCGCAAAAATGTATTTTTCTTGTAGTGATATATATCATAGTTGTATGACTTGGACTAACCAACCGATTAGACCAAAAAACTAGCGACCCAACTTTTAGGCCTTATGCTCAACAAGTTTTCTTATTAAATCGATCAAACTCAGATGACCCAATTGAGCTGCCCAAACTAGTTGATCAAATATATTTTTTTTAAATTAAAAACTTCATAACCACTCATGGAATTTGAATTTGATACATAAATGTCCCTTGTGATAAATACAATATACCATTAAACCATACGTCCTTATTAAGTTATGTTACCAAATTTTTAATTTATATATATTATTATCAAACTAATTTGACTTTTGTACATAATTTTGGACTACTATTACTATTATGTTTGATTATATCATATAATACTTTTTTCAGATTAAGTATTTTGTTCATATTGTTTTTTTTAATAATATTTTTTATATGAAATATTTTTTTCATATAATATTCTTTTCGAAAAAATTTCTTAATTCTTTATCCGAGTTTTTCAATTTGTCTGCTTGACCTGCGATCGAACTGTTGACCGGTGACTTGATCTTTTGTCCAGGTCGACCTCCTGATTTCTTCATGGGTTATCCTTTTTAGGGTTAGGATTGAAGATCTTTGGAGATTAGCCTCCATAATTATTGTTCCATGCCTAGGGGATTGTCTTAATGTCTTAAAGTTTTGATCTTCAGTTGACACTTTGTAATGAACTCAATATATTATTGACATATGTATTACTTCCTCTTGAAATATATCATCTAAAATTTTGACATATAATTCTAAAGTGTTTTTGGTCATGGGACTATTAAGCGCCATTGTATAATTGGGATAAAAATTAAACAAATATTGGGTCATCATACAAGTTGGATTCCGGTATAGCAATTATTGAATCATTTAGCTTTCTTAATCTCTAATCTCTTAACAAGACTAGGACAAGATTATTAATTCTTAGCCTATGATGACCTTTTGCAGCTACCTGGATTAATCATAAGTGTATAAATTTAAATTCATTTCTTGTATGATGATATATTAATTCTTCTGGGAGCAAGTTAATTGACTCACATGGTTCTTTAAGGTTATAAGTAGCCTCAAAAGTTTGAATAAGTTCTTTATGTTGGGAATTCCTGTTATAAAAAACGCAGCAGAAAAGTGAATTCCCACCAAGGATCTATGCGAAAAGGGGACCATGAAACGTGATTTTTAAGTTTACTTTTTGAAGCCAGAAGAAAGATGATCAATGCAAACCACTAACATCGTCACAACAATAATGTCTCTACGTAGTCCACACGAACAGACCCACGAACGTCCAACGTCCGCTTTGAGTCCCGCCTTCCAACACAGTGCTAGATGTGAAGAGAAGGAAACCTGTCACACTCTTTCACTCTATATCTTAGCAATGGTTACAATTTGTGCCATTTTTATACAAGAAGCCTCCAATAACTTTTTTAAGAATCTTCCATTAGCTTCTTCAAGAAGCATTCTGTTAGCTTCTTCAAGAAGCATTCCGTTAGCTTCTTCAAGAAGCCTTCCACTAGCTTATTCAAGAAACTTTTCATTTGCTTCTTCAAGAAGCATTCCCTTAGCTTCTTCAAGAAACATTCAGTTAGCTTCTTCAAGAAGTCTTCCATTAGCTTCTTCAAGAAGCCTTATGTGAATGAAAGAGCAGTAGTAGGGTTATGTGTAAAGCCTTGGGCTAATCTATTATAAGTTTTGGCCCACGATAGAATCTTAGTCCAACTTGGATTCTATGTACTCCAATTTGGTTGTTATAAATGTGTGACCTTGCAGGTTTTCATAACGTTGACAGTAATATTAAAATCTCATTTTAATATTACAAACAGTGAGCGGTATCTAGCAACACATCGCTGCTACCAAAGTAATGAGAATGTCAATAATTTGACATAATCTTTTTGTGACCAATGTTTTCGTGTAGTTTAGTCCCTTTGTCCAGATATCTAGATTGAACACAAGTCATGGATGTGTCACCCTTGTATAGTTCAATCTTTCGTTTCCTAATACTCGAGTAAACTCAAAAAGAAACAAATGAGATCAATATCTCATATTGACTTATTTGAGCATGGTCATGCATTGCGTAGTCTCGCTCAATTAGGGCCCCCCGAAGATATCGCTCTTGTTATGTAGGAAGGACAAATCTCATCTAGATCACTCACATCCCTCTGCATGATTCACGGTATGTCCAATAACTAACTTTATAATCACCATGTTATAGATGACATTTGATGGTACTAAAATATATAACTCTTCATGTAGGAATCACAGTGATTTCAAGTTAAAGGACCACATATACCATTGTCACTATGAGAATTGCTTATGACATTTACGTAACGATCCATGCAATGTTCTCATGGTGAGTCAGTCCAATATATCATTACTCTAATATGTATCTATGTGAAGACTTGATATCTCATATCTATGACCCGTGAGATGTGGTCATCAGTCTACGCATATATACTAATCTCCATGCATTATTATTGTCCTAATTAACAATAATACTTGACTATGGACATTTAAGAATAGTATTCAAATTTTATCCTATAGGATCTTAAGATCAAGTCATCCACTTGATGTCTCAAGACATTAAATTTTCTATTCTAAGGACTTTATTACGTTTATTATAAATAATACAATAAATGAAATGTCTCATGTAATAAATAGCATAATATAATGTGAGAAAGTACGATCAAAATAAATTGACCTCTAGGACATACACTAACACTTTAGGCCTAAACAAAAAAATACTAGACTTATAGATTTCTTTTGTTTGAACAGGAGGTATTGACCAATTTTGAAGCGAGTGTTCTATATTTGCTATGATTATCTCATTATTTTGAACCTGGTCTTAATCTATTTCTTCTAAATTTGGGGATGCAAACTAAAATTGTGTTAAAGCTATATTATGAGCCTTACTCCGATCGGAGAGCTCGCTTAAAGTTTTGAATATCCTAGACATAGTTAAGGAATTTACTTACTGGGACCACCTAAATGCTTTCTTCAGCAACACCCCGACTAACCAATACACGAACCATCGGGTGACTACCGCTAAGTATCTTCTCCCTCCTAGGTTTTGGGTACTCAGAACCTCTTACGAGGCTCTAATACTAGAACGACAGGATCGCAACATAGGTCAATAGTTTTTTTTCAAAATATGCATCAAGAAATCAAAAGAGTAGATCAGATATATGGATCTAATAAACTTTATTGAAAATACTGAACTTACTCTTGGAATGATACAAGTTTACAAAATGATGATCAAAGTGCCTATGATGATACATGTTTACAAATTGATGAGTAGAAGAAAATAAAAATTCTAAGTTGAAGGATCTTGAATACAAGAGAAAGCAAGATAAAATGATAATGAATTTTACGATGCCTCTTGACCTGCTAAAGCCGATATTTTTATAGAGGGGGTTCTTCGAATTCCAAGTGCTTTGAAGTCTGCAATTATTGAGCTTCAATGATGAAGTTGGATTCTAAGTTTTTGAAGTCCGACATTATTGTACTGAAGGAATCTTTCTGAATGGTTGAAAACAAAATGTGTTGCACATTGTTCTTAAAGCTACTTGCCATCACAAAAGGGGAATCTTTTTTTGATCTATAAGGACGCAATGTGTTGTACATAGTCCTTAGTGGGTTCTTTACATGTCTGATAGATAAACTCCATAACAATCATCTTTGTTTAGAAGATAATTGTTGTCACTTTCCTCATTGGGTGGAGAGTGTGTGGATCTTGATGTGGACATGGATGTCTTGAGCTTCCTGAGAAGGTCTTGTTTGGATGATGAGCTGACTAGTTCTTGAATTAGCTTCTATTTGAGTTCTTCAAATTTTGAAGCTTTCTTATTGTTCTTTTTTAATAAGGTAGGATTTAATTCGCACCATCTATTAATAGCGGTTGTGTTGACCAAATTCATATTAAACTTGGGCCACCATTTTATGTTGAATTCTTTAGCAATCCAGGTAGGATATTGAACTTGAAATTTCAGATGAAAATTATAGCCCTAAGTGTTGATCCAAACTATACCAAATTGTGCATAAAATTGATGCAGTCTTGAACCTGCTTCCTGAAAATTTGTCTTTTCTTTGAACAGATCGTAGGATGCCTTTACGAGCTGAGGAAGTACTTCAATACATGGCCCATAACACACATCCAATCTGTTAACCAATATGGGAAGACTTTTAGACCTTTTTGAAACCATAAGAACCAAGAGTGTGAATATGGTCTAATGTACATAAATTTGAACCAAGCCTGCTGGTAATCCCAATAAGTATATGACTGAGGATCATATTTAATCAATAATGCTTTTGGAGTGTGGAGTGACTGATTCTAATCTTTAGGATTAAGGACTTTGAGAATCTTGACCTTTGAGAACTCTATGTAATCAAGGTTCTCTGAACTATAATGATAATCGAGTTCTATGAATTTGGAATCTAAGAGGATTAGCTTAAAAATGTTCTGTATTTCTTGAGGGATTCATGTGGAACAAAATCCCTCTGTATCTATCTCTCTCTTTCACATGACATTATCATTTGAAAATCCACATGAGATGATAATTCCCCCCATGAGTTGTTCACACACACATGAGTTGTTCACAAACTTTAATACCAAGTCTATAAAACTTGAAGTTAAGTTATTTATATAATCGAGCCTAAATTTAAGTTTAGACTTGTTTGTTTAGTTAAGCAAACATTTAATGAGTTGAATTCGAATAGTTCATGAATAGTTTAACTCATTTATGCCCATAAGTCTAACATTTGAACTAAATTGACTATTAAGTGTATTATATAGCAACCTTTTAATGATGTTAATGGTTAAATTCAAATGATAAATAATTAAATTTAAATAAAAAGTAGTTGACCCAAAATATTATATTTTAATATTTATTATTATTTTTACAGTGTAATAGATAAGCGAAAAACTACCGCCTATAGGAATAGGAGTGCCATAGAATCAACAAGGAGCAAGGGGTCAAGAGCTGGAAGAGGAATCCTGAGCCCACAATCTTCAAGAGCACTAGATTTTGCGAAGAAGTCTGCTTAGGAATAACCTTCCCTAACCATATGTGTATTAGCTGCACATCCCAAGGCCTCAACAAAAGGTTCTTGATGTCCCCAGATAACTGCAACGAACCTATGGAAACTTTGGAACTAATCTTTCACCAACCGAACAATATTTTTGGAGTCTGAGCTACAGAAGACTCTTTCCTGTAGCCGTGTTCCCAAGCAAGTATGAAACCCTACTTTTAAAAAATATTTCACAAATATTAAATAATACTACAGAACTAGTATTATTTCATTTAATACTTACCAATTTTTATTTTTAATTCCTTAACAAGTATTTTTAAGATATTTGTTAAAAAATTACTTTTTTATTAGTGTTTTGTTCCATTTTTAAGATGTCATATATTAGTCCATTTGTGATTGTTCTTATGTTGATAATCCTATAATTAGAGGAGAGTTTCATATCTTTTAGAAAGAAGCATAATATATTTAAACTTTAAATTATAATATTTTTTATATTAGTTTCAACTGTGAAAGATATTTAAATATCAATAATCTTTAGATAATTAGTAATTAATAGTATAAATTATTATTTAATTTAGAGTATAAACTATATATTTTTAAATTTAATATATCTTTTTTTACTTATTAATTTTATTAAGCTTCCTTCTTAATGAGTTTTTATTTTCATAAAAGGCATATATCGATCTTGGAAGAATTTTATCTTTATCAATTGAGTCAGCATCCTAACAATAAATGGGCTCCTCTACGTACATATTTATAATGTACCGGTAAATGGAATTTGTTGATTAAAAAATATTATGCATTCAAACAATAATATGAGTATAATAAAAAAAATTATTAATAAGAGATTCTGTAGAGGAATTAATCAACTTAATATATTGGACGTAGAAATTTTTGTAAAAACATATATCGTGTAGCGAAGCAGATCATATTTAAATAATTTCTTAAAAATATCTCGCCTCAATATATGAAAAATTATTATCCTACATTTAACAGTATCCACACTTATTTTTATACTGAATACTATTTATGAGACCTATCCGTGAACAGTATCAAATTATATTTTTATTTTTTTTTAATATATGTCTATTAACTAACTTTTTACGTCGTTAACCATTTTTTTATTCTTCGTTAATCAACTTATTTCACGAGTATAAAAATTGTGGTAAAATCTTATATCATTAACTAATTTCTATACGTAATTAACTACTTTTTTATTTTTTATTAACTAACTTTGTTTCTATGTTCATGAAAAAAATTAGTTAATGAAAAATAAAAAAGTAATTAATTACATATAAAAGTTAATTAATGATACAAAATTTTATCACATAATTTTTATATTCATGAAATAAGTTAATTAACGAAAAATAAAAAAATAATTAATAATGTAAAAAAATTAATTAATAAATATACACTAAAAAAATATAATTTAATACTATTTATAGATAAATCTCATAAATAATATTCTGTGTTAAAATAAATGTGTGTACTGTATACGGCAGGGGAATTGCGGTTGTTAATATATAGGCTAGAATTTAGTGTTTTACTGTTTATGCAATATAATACTACAGAGAAGTTTTTGTTTTTTTCTTTTTGACTGGACTACAGAGAAGTTAAATTAGTTTATTTTGCAACGCTTATTTATATATTATTTTTCCATGATCCAAACTTAATAAAATTCTCTTCGAACTTCCAAGGTACTGGAGTCTTACAAGCTACAAGCTATAAGGTAGACTTGATAAACCTAGGATATTGACCATTCCTTGGAGTTTGGTATTGGTTCCCAAGCATGTGATCCAACTCTTTGGCAAACCTCTTCATAGCTTTGGCTGGCAAGCAAAGTGGTAATATTATACCTTCTTCTCCTTTCGCATTCTTATACGCAGTGAGAAAGGTTATTGCAGGAAAGTCCCCACCCCCGCCTTTGGCCACTCCACCGTACACTGCCTTGCCCCACCCAAAATCCACCTCTCTAAACCCAGCACGTGTCACATTCGACACAACGCAAGACCTAACGGTTGTAAACAAGGGTCGTCCCTTAGTCACCATTAGATCTGCCACAGAATGCACATATTCCTCAGTCACCTCAGCTTTTGCTTTCTTTATTAACTCTACGGCATATCCAAATGGATTTCCACAAAGCTTCCCTGCAGTGGTGAGCGCAGCCGGGTATACAAAAACGTTACCATAATAACCAACAGGTATCGGAGGGTTAAACCTAGCTCGTGCGTTGACGATGCACATCATGCGAACCTCTTCCTCTGGCTCTAGCTGCAATGCTTTCGTGCGGCAGCACCAGAGACATGCCGTGATGACCTCAAATCTGGTGCACTCACCAATGTGACGGAGAACCAAGCGACGAATGGCAGCTATCTCGGCGGGTCCAAAGAAAAAAGATTGTTCAACTATGTCGTCCTCGTATGGAATTATGGGAGTATCAGACACTTGCTCGTATTCGCGATGGTTGTATGTAACGCGGGGTGGAACTCTTGCGTTTAGTAGCTCCCTACGCCACACAGGTGGAATGGAAGGTTCACGTGCACCACGAGCTATTTCAGCCAAGGCGTTCATGAATTGTGTTATACCAGTTCCGTCACTCATGGTGTGGTTCAAGCGGATGGCAAGGATGAAACCACCGCACTCAAGGCGTGTGACCTGTCATTTTGAACCCAATGTTAATGTATATATAATATAGTATACGTGTAGATATTTGATCTTTTGTAATGCAATCTGTCATATACATATAATTTGTTCCTAAAAATTCATTTAGTATTTCTATGACTTTGTTTTTCTATAACAAAGAAGATAAGTAATTGAACCTGTATGAGCAGAAGGGGACAATTAATAATTTCTTCTGAGCCTGGAACATTATAAAGGAGTTGTTGGAAGCATGGGAATGGAGGTTGAAGAGTGTCACCAAATTGATCGAGTGTCACGTCTGCATCAGCCTCAAGAAACATGACACCCTCCCCATTACAATCCACCATCAATTTGCGGCCAGGGCCCTCCCTAAGCCTACCCGCAAAGGGGTAGTAGAACACAAGTGTTTGTGCGAGTGCCTGTCTAATGACTTTAACTGGGTCTTTCCCTGCCATTGATGGTTCATAACGGTACATTTGTATGATTGGAACTTGGAAACGGAATCCTTCTTGATCATCTATGTCGGATAGTAGTTTAACTTCATGGGGAGTGGGCATAGCTGGAGCCACCAGCTCCGGTTGGCACCTCCTCACTGTAAACATTAGAGAGGGAGTTGATGAAGCCATGTTGGGAGAAAATGGGAATTGCTGGTGAAGAAAGATTGAAAGAGAGTAGTTGATAAGTGATGTATTTAGTTTGAGTGAATGAGTGGAGCATGGGCTGCTAGCATTTATAATGGGACAGACGGCCAGTGCATGGTAAATAAAATAATTAATGAATTTTGTTAATAAATGTATTAACAAAAATATAAAATAACTTTTTTATATATAAAAATCAGGTATTTAATATTATTTTTGTCTCTTAATAATTATATTTTAAAAAAATTAATTTATTTCAAATTGTTTATCATTTGATAATATTAAAAAATATTAATTAATTATTTTCTAACTTTATCTTTCTTAATAAAAAATAATTTATTATATTATGTGAAATTAATAAAAATAATTAATAAGATAAAAAAATAATATAAAATGTATTAATATTTAATTTTATTCATAAAATTTTACTTTTATTATTTAATCAAAAATTAATATTTTTGTGTTAAATAATATTTAATTGTAATATTTTAAACATATTTTAACAATTTATTTTTCATAACCTCTGCAAACCATATCTAAAACACTAAATAGGCTCTTTCAAATTTTGCTCAAAGCACGAAGCCCAATGCCTTCAACACTTCACTCACTTCACAATCAGCCCCTCCACACAACTTTAACTTTTGGCACCAAAGGTATGTTTAGGAGTTGGAATTTGAGAGAAAAAAAGAAAAGAATATTTATTTTTTATTTTAAATAAATATTTTTTATATTTAAAATTTTATTTTAAATTAAAAAATAAAATATAATATAATTATATAATTTTTTAATAATTTTTTATTTATTTTTATAAATATTTTATAATTTTCTTAATTTAAAAATAAAAAATAAGATATTTTTTTCTTTTCTTTCTACAACTTTTCATCCAAACAAATTCTAAGAAATATAAAAAAAAGCCACACACGCTCCATCCACTTCCTGATTCCTCCAATATATCAAATACTCCCGCGACCAAAAAAATATAAAATTAGAACCACCCTTCGAGCATTCCATCATGAACCCACAGAGCTTCAATACCTCACAATTCAACCTTCACCAAGTTTCCATCTAAATGATGCCATCTTCGTGACAAACCCATCACCATATTCTTTCATAATCACCAACATAATTACTAAGTGTATATTTAAATTAAAATTAGTAAACTTAATTTTGATTAAAAATAAATTTACAATAACATAATTTATATTTAAAAAATTTTATATTAAAAATAAATATAACAAAATAAATATTAAAAAAATAAATTTTAACGAATAAAATTATTATTTTTACACAAACTTACGTTTGAAACATAAAAAAACATATTGAAATAGTAATACTCAAAGATACTTTAACACCGTGAAAGAATTCCAAACTTAGAACCTCCAACGATATCCAAACCGTCGCTCCACCAACACCATACGTCACGACCACCGTCCTCCACCCAAACCCGAGCCCGTTGCGCACCCGATCCGGCCGGCTCCAACCACTTCAGCGGATCCGCGACCCACCGTGCCAGGATCCAGATCTGTGAGACCCCCCAGACCGCCGTCGCACCAGATCCAGAGCCGCCGCGCTTCCTCCCCGCAGAGCCGCGACGCCGCCCAGCCGCTGCGACCCACAACCCGTAGCGCCTCGCCGGAGCTCCACCACGCCGCCTTGCCGCGCCCAGCCAAGCACACCTCCCGTCCAGCCACAGTGAGCCACCAGCAAGCCCCATTTTCTCTGTTTCGTGTTCCTTTTAAGAGACTAGAAGTCTCCTTTTTTTACTTAGCTTTCTGTTTCTTTTTTACTAATTTTTTTTATTCCTTGGATTATATGTGTTTGTAGACTTGGTCCTTGTCTATTTTAGTTCTTGTCGTGTTGATACATATTTGATGATTTGGGCCTTGTTTGAGAAGAGGGAACTCGTGGGTAACTTAGGATTAACATTTTTTTAAAAAAAATTTGGAAGCAATAAGTAAATTAGAGAAATTTTATATAAAAAAATATAAATAAAAGAGGAATAGTGGTTAATTTTGCATTGATGATTTGAATATGATATGTTTATTATGTCCTCCCTCGATATCTATGTTTGCTTAAAATAAATTTTGAATATGAGATAAGATTCTAACGATAGAATAATTAAGATTAGTCGCGATAGTGATGATATCTTGACTTTTTTGAGATAAAGAAAAATTTTATGATTTTATCAAAAGCGTTGACGAGATTATAGTAATTTCTTATAAAACAATTTTATTTCATATTACTCTCTTTGTAATAATATCATTATACATTTATACTTGTATTTTAATTTAATTCATTTATTTTTATATTAATATATTAATCAAACAATTTTAAATGAACGACGAAGAAAAAATTAAGAGAGGATCGGAGATTGATCAAATATACTCTTTTCAATACTCTTGAGGCTTTATATTGAATTTTACCGGAAGCATTAGTGAGGTTTAATCTTTACATTAAAATTGAAATATTTTTACAAATTAAAATACGACATTTTTTATAAACCAAGATAAAATTCTTTTGTGTAAAAATAAAAATCCCCAAATTCTCAAATAAAAGCAAACAATTTCACATAGTATCAATATTATGATTGTGGTGAATTCAAAAAAAAAAATTGTCACTTGTCAAAAATAAATTTTCTTTGCAAAATTCATTTTAAATCATTTTATTCAAAATCTCTCATAAAAAATAAATAATTTTGACAATTCTTTTTTCTTACAAAATTAACACAATTTCTATTCATCGCTTTCATGTAATATGTTGCAGGTTTAAAATTTGTTCTAAAATAATGACTAGATAGCCACTTATTCTATGTCTTAGTCATTTATCATTCTTGATATTATACTCGACAAAATGGGACATGTCAAGATAAAAACAAAAACAATTCTTTTCTTTTTAATAATAAAGGACCAATTTAATTAAGTTGCGAATAACACAAAATTGAACAGGTAATTGTTCTTAGAACGGACGGTGTAGGATGCTAATACCTTCTCTATTTGTAATCAACTCTCGAACCTTGAACTCTGAAACATAAATCATCTTTTAAGTGTCAAATTGCATCATTCTAATTAATGAATAAAGTGATTGGTGGCGACTCTCAATAAACCGAGGTCTCTTCCTCCTCATCCTCTTAATTTCGCGGCATCTCCCTCAGGGCGGTTGCGACATAAGTTAGTTACATTATATTATATTTTTTTGTATTTTATATAATTTTATTCTTAATCTGTAGGTAAAAACATTAAAAAAATAGTTATAAAAGAATGAAAAAAAGTACATTAAAAATTAAAAATATTTTATTATATATCTTTTTTTCATAAAAAAAAATTATTTTAACTACTTTAACAAAACTGATAATTAATTGATGGCTAGGCGTAGGTAAGGATGTAAATTAGTTTGGATAACTCGATCAATCCGACTAATCTAAATAGAATCAATTAAGTTGATTTAGTTTAATATAATTTGAGTATATTGATTGGTTTAAACAAAATTTGAACCAAATAATTGTGTCTAGGGTTCCTGAAGTGGATTCTCAGTAGGTGAAGGCGAAGGCTGCGAAGAAGTTGTTGAAATATGTGGTACCGAAAGGGTTTATAGCTGTGGATGGGACTAGTTTGACTATGGTGGACGTGTTTGATGATGAAGGGTGTTTTAATTTCATGTTGGTGGCTTATACACAGCAGAAGGTGTTGATTTTTTTAAGAAGGTTGGGCAAAAGGTGAATCTGGAGGTGGATATTCTTGGCAAGTATGTGGAGAGGCTTCTCAGTAGTGGTTTTGTTGACTCCATTAGAAATTCTTGATGCATTGTAAGGTACACCACTTTGGTTTGATTTTTTTGTTATGATCTTCTCTTGTAATGTGAATGTACCTTGTGGTGGATTGTCTTCTTTTCCTTGTTGAAAAGCAAAAAAAAATAAAATGGATACATTGGTGGGTTTTGTGTGTTGTTCTGCAAATCTTAGGTGATAAGGACATAAATTCTTAAATGTTCTCGAATTTCTGTTTATTATGGATTTCAAATCATGGTGTGTTTCTATATTCTTATATGTTTGTTTGTTTTAATAAATTTTGTAAAAGTAAAACGGATCCCAAAATGAGTAGAATGGTAATACAAGCCTCAGTATTCAGTAGTGAAGAGTGAAAACATATCAAGTGACTTTGTAGTCAAGCTTTAAAAGGATGAGCCTATGCTTGATCTATTATAAACTATAATTAGAGGATCTCAAGTACAGCTTGAATTGATATATAATTATGAGTACTGATTCTGGTTTTCGTCTGTGACTCATATTTCAAAAATTTAACCAGCACTACAATGTGTTGTCATTCATACATACACATTGTTATAGATGCCACGAGTCGAACATCAATAAGATTCAAAGATCCTACTTGTTCTGTTGAAGATTATAGTAATCTGTGATCACTGAGATTACTTTGAGCTTGAAGAGACTGATTGGTCCAATACCTTGGCATTGAAAGGTACACAATTGTGGTTGCTTTTACTGTGGTCTTTGCATATAATATAGCTAGACACTTGGTGGATTACCTCGCTTTCCTCTTTGATAAGATAAAATTTCGGATGCAATTGTAGACTCTTTGTATTAATTGTTGATTATGAGATGCTGAGATATGTGCAAGTTATTTGTGGGGCAGCTTCAACTTCTATAGTTATCATGTTCTTGTATAATTTTCTTGGCAGTACTTGCCTTTATGTTGGTAAGAGCTTTTAGGCAATTAGTCTAACATAAAATTGGATGCTGTGTAAATTCTGTGGTAATTGTGGGAGTGAGTCAAGCGATGTATAAAGACTTGAGTCTCTTGGAATTTGGTGCATTTCAGTGCATATATCTTTTGCGTGTAATTTAATTACTCGAATCAAATTAATATGTAAATATTTAATTTAATTTAATTTAAATTTATTTATTAAAAAATATAAAAATTAAACTAATTAATTTTAATTAGTTTAAAATTATTTTTTTTAAAAATTAAAACAAACCAACCCAAATACATCTCTTAAGCGTAGGAGTTAGGAAAGATGCCTTCTGGTAGGTAGCATGCATCGTGCACCATGTTTGTTTTTGGGTAAAACAAATTGCACCACAATTTTAACTTGGGAAAATTGTTGCTTGACGGAAGTCCATTTTCTTCTTTATAGAGATGGAAATGTTATATATTAATTAATTTCTTCACATTCCTCCTATAGCTCTCATGTGCACTAACGGTGATGAATGGTTAACATTAAGAATATAAAAAAAGTAAGTATGCTTAGATAACATTACCCTCGTGGAGAAGTAAAATGCCGAGACTTGTACAAAGAAGTATTTATTGCACATATTTTTTCACACTTTTACTGACATCTTCTTATTTGTAAAAAGAGAAAGTGTGTTGTATGTGTTAAATAGAAGAGCACGTTTTTCTTATTATATTATTAATTATAACCAAATTATCCGAAGCAACGTACCATAATAGTCTAAAAATCAATCAAGCTTAAATTTAAAAATAAATTATAATAATAAAATTAATTGTGGTGTTCAATGGTTGATCAGTTCTAGATACGTGTCATGATAGTATGAAGACAAATTCTTATGTTAGAAACTCTTTCTAACTCTGACATATGCAAATATAACTTTTTAAAATTTGTACATCTTTAATATGATCCACAATTTTTTTAAATAAATTTTAATTTAGATTTCTATAATAAGCGCTACATATCATCAACAAGTATTCTCTGGTGCCACATAACACGGTTGGTGACTCATTTATTAAATAGGTATAAATAAAAGTAAAATTTATTAAATAAGTATAATTTAAAAAATAATTATTAAAATGATGTAAGATAAATAATATATATTAGTAAGTGATGGTTTTTAACCACAACTTATGTAGGGCAATTTATTTTATTAATTTCTTAAGATAAATTATTGGTATAAATCATGATTTATTAATTATTAATTTATTTATTTCAATAACAACTTCTTTTTTAAAAAATAAAATAAAATCTTGTTTTTAAATCACGACTTCCTTTTTTTTAAAAAAAAAGTGAAATTTTGTCTCCTAATCACGATTTTATTTTTTCAAGTTTCAAGTAAAGTTGTGATTGACATATACGACTTGTTTAGGGTTAATTGTTTTTTTCTTCTGTCATGACTTGTACTACTTCATTTTTCGTTGTTCACGATTTATTTAAGAAAATTTTAAATTTTCTTCATCATTATTATTTTATATCAAATTCAGTTTATTTTTGTTTAATTCTTTTCACTAGATGTGTTTATTAAAAATGTTAATTATACTTTTATTTTTATTTTTTAAAATTTTAATGAAGTTGTGATTGACATACACGACTTACCTATCACGACTTCATTAAAATTTTTTAAAAAATAAAAATAAGTATAATTAATATTTTTAATAAATACTTATAGTGAAGAGAATTAAACAAAAATAAATTGAATTTAATACAAAGTAATAGTGATGAAGAGAATTTAAAATTTTCTAAAGTCGTGAACAAAGAAAAATAAAGTAGTGCAAGTCGTGGCTCAAAAAAAAATTAAACCCTAAATAAGTCATGTATACCAATCACAACTTCACTTAAAACTTGAAAAAAAAAAAAGAAATCATGATTGGGACACTACTTCAAACTTGAAAAAAAAAAAGAAATCATGATTGGGACACTACTTCGCTAAAAAAATAAAAAGAAATCGTGGTTGAAAGACATGATTTCATTTAAAAAATAAAGAAAAATTATGGTTAAGAAACATGATTTCATTGTGTTTTAAAAAAATAATAACTAATAAATCATAATTTGTACCAATAACTTATTTTAAGAAATTAATAAAAAATAACCATATATAAATCGTGACTGAGAATCATAATTTATTATCATACATTATTCATCTTACATCATTTTAATAATTATTTTTTAAATTACACTTATTTAATAAATGAGTCACGGTTAAAGAATGAGTGGACTGGATTGAATCGTACGAATATGGGTGAGCTCGTTAGGCGTGTGCTTTAAATTCTAATTAACGCGACCGCTAGGAAGGAAAATGACATATACTTCATCCTATTCATATTTATAGTGTGCTAGTGGTGAACTCGTTAGGTATGTACCGTTTCACACTACAAAAATTATTTTTTAACACTAGAGTGCAACATCCGCTTCAAATACTGAAACTATTTTATATTTCAAGTTGAAATAAATATATGATATGTAAATATATAAGTAGAATCTCGTTTAAGGATTATATTTTGAGTATTCAAATAATATCATTTTTCACACTATTTGCATATTAGAGTCCAAGATATGGGACCTGAAGGAAAAGAATTCATATTTGTATATTATTTTTGTAATTATTTTTCCTACAAATTAATTTTTGCATAAAATTCACATACATAATAATAATAATAATAATAATAATTAAAGATATCTCTAGGTGAGAATAATTTTTTGGAAAAATTTAAGAATCAAATTTTATTCCAAAAAATGATATACATATATGGAATATTTATTTATTTATTTATTTATTTTATTTATTTATTATTATTATTATTATTATGGTGGCATGACAGTTATGTTTTATTTGGAATACAAAATGATGATTCTGCATAGTAGAAATGGAATTGGAATGATTGGAATGAAATGACCAATCCCAATCCAAAGTTCGGTCATTTTTGGAATAGAATTCATTTATAAGTTATTCAATTATTTGGTACATGGAATGATGGAATTAATGCAGAATGAAATCAATTTTTCAGTAAAATCATGGAATCAAATTTGATTTAATATCCCTTATGACAAAACGCAAAGTTTAGATTTTTATTTTTCATGTATAATGTTCGAAATAGTTTTTTTGAAACTTAATAACAAAATATTGTCATTAAAAAAATAATAAAGGCGGTTTTATTTATGGGAAAAAATTGAATGTGTATAATTTTTTTTTATATGAAAATGTGTATAATGTTTTGATATGAAAATTGAATGTGTATAATGTTTTGAAGAAAATACTCTGTTCATGTTTTATAATATTCTTTGTTATACTTTGGATAATAATGTTCCACTATACTATTATTTTTTATAATTTTTTCACATATTTGTTTGATTATTATTCTTTAAAATTTAACAGGAATATTTAAAATTAATTATAAGACCTGAAGTCTGAGTTGAAAAATAAAATTTAAATTTAAAAAAGATAAATTGAATATAAGATAATAATTGTCACTCTATAAAATAAGGAAGGTATTTTAGAAAAAATAAATAAATATCATTTCCTGGATCATATAATCACTAATCATACGTGTCTAGAAAGAAATCGTGATTCATAATTTTATGGAATGACGCACGAAATAGAATCATTATGACATGCTTTTTTTTATTAACAAACTAGTATATCCCATCACGAGTTTTACGGTATTTTTTATTAATTATTTTTTATATTATTCATTTATGTTTTATAATATAATTTAAATTTTATATTGTGTGTGTTTTTGTTTATTTTATATATCAGATGATTTTATATTTTTTTGAACTTATTAATACAATATTTTTTAAAGCAACCAAAAAAAAAAATAACAACTACCAATTGAATACAATAGTTTCCTCATGTTTCTAAAGCATTTTTTTTTATTTTTATCTCCAACTGCACAAATTATAAAACAGATAAAAATTGTTTAAAAAATCTTTCAAAAGTAAAAGAAAGTTCTAAATATTTAAATTACTAATAAACATGTTCTAAATTGTTTTCAGGTATTCTATAGTCCAAACATTAAATCATATGCTGGACTTTAAATAAGAAACATAAAAAATATTCTATATATTTTGAAATTTAGAGAAAATTATTTTTCTCAAAAAAATTTTATTAATATGTTTTACTCGATTTGTTGATTTTTTTTAAATAAGAATATTCTTAAAAATAAAAAAGTCATTTTTAATTTTTTTATTGACAAAACAAATTCAATAGGTACTTTGTAATCTCTCACGGACTGCAATTGAAAAGATAATTTTCATTCTCTGTAATATTTATTTTTTATTCTCGTTTAGAAAAGAGTTCTTTTTAGAAAGAAAGAAAAAAGGTCAATTTTTTTTTTTTGTGTGAACAGAAAGTTTAAAAATGAGGAGAGACTTTCATCGTTGTAAAGTTAGGATAAATCATTAATTTCATTGAAGATGTATAATAGAATTACATATTATCAATTAATGAAGGAACTTTGAATTTAAATTCAAGTCATTTTATTGTCATGAACAAAATGTTGATTATATAAGATAACTCATTAACAAAAAAAATTCAAAATTAAAAAGAAATAAAAGAATAAAAAAATAACTTACATGAAGCCTTGACCCACTTGAATCGGAAGGAAAGCTTGTGGGCTCAAACAAATATGTAGACGACATGAAGGCATGAGAAAATTATATATATATATATATATATATATATATATATATATAGAGAGAGAGAGAGAGAGAGAGAGAGAAAGAGAGAAAGAGAGAGAGTGAGAGAGAGAGAGAGGGGGGGGAAAGAGCCTGTAACATATGAGAGGAGTTGTTATTGTGAGAGGGTGAGAAGAGTAAATCTTAACCATACAACTATATATAAATAGTCAAGATTAAAAATTACTTGAAGGTCGTGTATGACAACTTAAAAATATCACATATATTTACGTTTAATCTTGACTATTTATATAAGATTTAATTGTCAAAATTCACTTCTCTCACCCTTTCAAAATAATTATTCCTCTTATTTGATATATTTTTATATATATATATATATATATATATATATATATATATATATATATATATATATATATATATATAAAATTTTCATGATATGTGCCAATATAAGATTGTCTAATTAGTTAAAGATAATAAATATGAAAATGGTCATTTCATGGAATAGAATTACCATTCTCAGTACCAAAAACCAACATTAAAATGAGAGACAAAACATGACATGGTTTAATTGGCCCATCAAAGCAAGAGAACTAAAAACCAAAGAAAAAAAAAAGTTTTGGGTGCAAGTGTGCCCAAAGACCGTAATATGACGTTTTGGTTATGGGCACATAAAACATGCCTAAGTGTTTTTATTCTTTTGACGAAATTAATTTCAGCATCTTCATAGAAAATTCAAGACCATTCTTTTCCTTCATCTTATTCACTAGAGACAGGTTATAAATGAAAAGGGTCCTATAAATGATTACAAAAGATTCAGCAACACTTTATAAAAAATCAATGCCTATCTTTGTTTGAGTAATAATAAAGCCATTAAAGGAATTAGATGGACAGATTTCTTTGTTTGAGTAATAATAAAGCCGTCAAAGGAGTTGAGCCAGGAACATTAACATTCAAGGAGGGTGTCCTGTGCGCAAAAATTACCAACAAGTTAGCAAGCAGGTTGAGGGCTCAATTCAATGCCCTACAATATTTTTGGGATGGAAAGGTTGTTTTCAAATACAAATTATTTTGGCTTATACCAGTAAAGCATTTTCTACTAAAAAAATAACTTTTTAGTTTTCAGAGTTCCGTATTAAATGAGATGTTTAATAAAAAAAAAAATAAGGTTTTTGTCAGCGACACTTCTTAAAGAATCAAAAAGGAAAATTAATAAAAGAAAAGTAAAATATTCAATACATTAAAAATTTTAAAAGCTTTATTTTTTATTTTATCTTTTTTAATTTTTCAAAACCCAAAAAAAAAAAGCTTCCCATCCCTTAATAATTATCTTTTAAAAAAATTTAATTTGTCTAAAATTATCTATCATTTGGTCATTTGAGAATATTAAGAAAGTATTTTTTTTTAATTTTATCTTATCTCAACTAAATCTAATAATTTCATAATTAATTACCTTTTATCATTTCTTAAATTTTCTCTCCAACACTTCTTGAAGAGAATTGAGATAATTAATACAATAACACCAACAACAACTAAGTATTTTCTCATTAAGTGAGGTCGACTACATGAATCAAACAATGTTATTAATTAAGATAATTAATAAAGTGAAAAAAAATAATTTAGTTACATTACATCATATTTTTTTATATTTAAAATTATTTAATTTTATCTTTAATTCTTATAAAAAACTTTTAAAAGACAAGTATAAAGAGAGGAGAGAGAATTAAATAAGATGTATGCGACGACACTCTACTTAGCTATTCCCTTTTTGTCATGTGAAACAGAAGCATGATAAGTGACAGTTCCCTAATCAAACGTCATCTGTTCTACCTTAACGTATAAAGGATTTACATGATGGAGAGGGAGGTAACCTTCTGCAGAAGTGGGAGATCACCACATGTATTAGCCAAAATAATGAGAAGTTGATGGAGATTAATCAAAAATATATGACTACATCTTTAAATAGCCTGTGTTTTGCAACCCGACTTTAGACTTCTGTATCACCAAACCATGGCAAGCAGAAACAACTTTGAGCATTCTTAATAGCCTGTAGCATTATAATCCTAAAAAGACTTTGGATTAGGGTTGCACACTGGTCAAGTTGAGTCGAATTTAAAGAAAAAAAAAACTAAACCAATCAATCAAGCTCAAGTTGAATTGGGTCAATTTTTTGACTTTTTTTAAGTAGTCCAAATCGAACCAACTCGACTTATAAATAGGTTAGATTGGGTTGGGTCATCGAGTTGTTCAAATTTTAAAAGGGTCGCTAAAATGTGTTTGGGAGGAAAAGTTGAAGGTGTGGCAAACTGGTGGCTCTGTTGCGTAGGTTATAGTTAGTGGTCCTTTGGTGAAATTCTTCATGGATCTTTCGTGGTGATGATGGTGTTTATAATGGCGGTTTGTGGTTGAAGAGGTGTTGATAGTGGGGATTCTATCAACCTTGAACTATCGGAAACCTGAACCAAGTCCGACCCAGAACCACGCTTTGCCATCCTCTACCACCACGCACTACTGCTGTCTCTACAACCCAAACACGCATAAGAACCTCCGTCGTCCGTACCCGTTGCCATCCAAATCGAACCAGACCTCCATCCAGCCACTTCAACCCGAGACCACAATCTTCTACCATCACCCGGAACCCTCTTTCCATATTCGTCTCCTTTTTAGAAATTGAAATAGGTTTTATCTATTTTTGGGTCTGCAGGCAAACCTGCTTGTCAAATGTCAAAGACTAGCAAAATGAATGCTAAGAATGAGATTCTCCCTGAGACTAAGACTAGCATTAGGAGAACCAGATTGCAAGCCAAACATTTCAAGAGGGGCCATAATAAAAAAACAGAGGCTAACTAAAATGAACCAACATTTCAATTGAGTTGTTTCTGTTCCCAATGACTAGCTACTTGTAACAGGGTTAAGGCTAAAATGAGGATAGGATCAGGAAGATACGAAGAAAATTGCAACACAATATGCCCAAAATGCATCGTATAACTCGAGTAATCAAGTGATCAAATTGAATTGATTTTTTGAACCCGTTATCCGAACTAATATTTATATGAATTGGTCAAGTTTTACTCGAACTAACTCGATGATCCGAACCGACCTAAAAATTTTATTTTGAGTTAAGTCAAATTAGTCGAATCATCGGGTTAATCCAAATTCGTGTACAACCCTACTTTAGATCATCTAAAGTGAAATATACACTTTCCCGAATAAAGTGAGAGATTATAACCATTAATAAAAAAACTCAAAGACTTAATATTTTATAAGATTCACGCACTTACATCCCAAATTATACATATAATTTTTTTTATCAATGGTTATAATATCTTATTTTGCTCTTTAAAATCCACCTCTCACATTAGAATTTAAATTATCTAAATCCTTATAAAAAAACACAATGTACCTTGGTTTCCCAAATAGCTAGTATGTACAGATTCGCAGCAGATAAAAGTTCGTAGATGTATGTTTATGGAATGCTAAGCCGAATCTTATCAACTACAGATCAGATAACGAGCAATCCAGAATATTTCTAAATTTGTGGAGGTAAATAGATCGACAACGATGAGTTTTCCTCTATTTTATCAAACACATGCACTGCATTGATGTCAATTCAAACAATTGAAGAGAAATGAAAGGGGCCATGATGAATGTCATAATGAAAGAAAACTGAAAAAAATAGAAATTCTAATGAAATAGACGTCAATTCGAACAACCATAAGAATTCAAGAAAAAAATATAACACAACATCAAGTCTCATTTAACTTAAGAAGGCTTGACTCATTTCATATCATTTCATATCCGTTTAAAATTCTGTTCATTTCATTTCACATCGAGCCAGCTACCATGAACCTTCAGCACCCACTGTTGGATTCTTGAAAGCAGAGAACTCCCAGTATGTTTTCAACGAGAATGGTGGGAAAACAGTAGCACCTTCTTCAGTAATTTTAGATATCTGCAAATTCAACATCACAGATACACTAAACATCATAATGCAATTGATAACCCATTCAATTCAACTGAAGATTATATTAAGAATAAGAATCCAACAATAAATGAAGGAAGCAAAATCATTTACTTTAGATCCAAGCTTCATATACACATGATAGAAAGGGTGCAATAGAGGTACACAGTTTACAGAAAGGGCACAGCAAAAGAAATTGAAACCTTTACACTTTGATGATGAACAAGATGAGTTATTCAACAACTCCTTAGAAACAAGATCAGCAGATACATGACGATCTGGCGATTGACAAGCAACCATCTTCTAGGTGATCTCACCTTCCAGTTTGTCTTGCAAATAACTAGTAATTCACTGGATCTCCCACTTTTAAGGCCGCTTAACTGGGAAATAAGCAAGTGTACTGATATTACTCTTGAGTCTTGACCATTTAATTTAAGATCTTGATTTAGTTCCCCAACTCATCCACGGGAAGGAAACACAACCACAAACCAATGGCTATATTATTATTATTATCAGATCCTTTTTCTTTATTTTCTGCCAGTACAGAGTTCTAAGGTAAAGCCTTCATTTCTCAGACGGTCAAGATTCTATGCCAAGCTATGTTGATCTAAGCCAGCCAAAATTAATTATTCTAACCATGCAAGGAAAGTAGGAAACCATGCTCATTATGCTTTATTCACAAGTTATTTCACATAAGTATAATAAAGCTATTTGCTGTCTGGAAACCTACTATCTTCCTTTGGGCTAAGTGGAGATTAGACCCATAAGGATCCAACCTCAGGAAGATAAAGTCACAGAGAACTAGGTACCATGTGAGTTATCGCTTACCAGCTAAAATCCTACTAACTGAACTTTCTTATAAAAGCTTTGGCCTGAACCGTATACTTCGCAAGGGATTATATGTGATCTCTAAAACTTCTAACTAAAAAATTAATGTGGCTTTCTAAACAATGACAGGAATGTAGAAGAAATTGAGAGAACTACAGAAAAAATCACTATCCAATTCCAAACAGCTCCCTTGCAAATTCCATTCATAATTCAAAATCAATCAAAATATTGAGCAATATCTTAAAAGACGAAAAGTAAAATAGAATAAAGGGACTGCAATATAGGAACAATGGAAAATATAAGGAAATTTAAGAAGAATATTCTCAGAAATGTAGCACCTGGCCCCTGGCCTATGGGCATGCTACCCCTGAGCAAAGATGAAACCTTAACAGTTAAGATTTATGACAATATATTGAGATTTCACTTATATTACGTTTTTTGATAAATTGCAAATTGGGAAAGGGGGGGGGGGGGAGGAGGGACTGGAGCAGAGCGAAATAAGAAAAGGAAACAGAAACAGGACAACACCTGAATCTTGTTAACAGCAGATCTATCACGATATAAAAGCACACGCATGCATTTTTCTAGTAACTTGACGCCTTCTTCAAATGTCAAGTTTTCATGCCACTCATCACGGAGAATTGGCCTGGCAAGATGATTTCCAAGCCCGGTTGCTACATGGTTGTCTTCAAAATTAATGCCAATCATATTAACCTGGATAAGATTCACAAATACAAAAACTGAATAAACTTGCAGGAAACTAAACTGTAGAATAAAAAATAAAAGACAAACTAAGGCATACCATGCCAAGGTATTTCTGCCCATTTTTCACACCACCAAGTACAAGTGAGTTCCATAATGGGTTGAACTTGTTGCGCCTATTATACATCACACGAGTTAAATAGTTGTGCACCTCCTTAGGCCCTAGAGAATTCCCATCATCCCACATGTTGTCATAAAGGCTGCGGCAGTCAATACTCAAAATCAACAGTTAGATGGGAATGATGAAGGTTTAGTATTGAAAAGGTTAAGGGAAAAAATAAACAGATGGAGCCTTTTCCTCAATGTTTGAAATAAAATAAAAAAATAAGCCAAGCAAGGGAAATAAAGCAGATGCAAGGCATTTAACTAAGCAGACCCTTCTGTGCCTCACTTAATTGAAACAACCAGTGCATAAATAGTAAAAATTATTATAAAAAAAAAGGTGCTCACACAAGGTCATCAAGGTAGCGTAGAATCTCCTGAAAGTCACTTATTTCGCCGCTGGCACCAAGAAGAGAATGTTTTCCAATAGGCTTCAAACGCTCAATACTCTTGTACCGCAGGGTAGAACCATATGAACCTATCATTATAGCCATCATTGACATGAGATGCAGAGTTAGGCCAATACTAAAAACCACTAAGAATTTTGCAGAGATGGCACATTTATGAATCAGAAGATAACCACTAAAACCAGCACTTGTAACGAATCAAAATTTATTTGTCCAGAAAAAAAAAAGGGAAGACTCCTGAAAAGCAATTTCCGTAAGAGTGTGTTTGGAATATAAAAAAATAGGAAATGATTTGATTTGTAAATCAAATCTAATTAAATCTTATGTTTGAAATATTAAAAAATAAAAAATAATTTAATTTCTAAAATCTCATAGATTTCATTCATTTTGTTTTAGAAATTCTATCAAATTTGATAGGATTTGATTTGATTTGAAATAAATAAACTATTTGATCCTTAGTAATTACCTCTAACTATCTCTCATAAGGGTAAAAATATAAAATAATAAAATCAAATCTAATCAATTCTCAATTTAACGAGTTCCAAACACAAAAATTGATTTATAAATCAATTCAAATCTTTTTTTTTAATAAGTTTCAAACACAAAATCAGAATCAGAGTGAGAGCATTTTGGTATGAAAATAAAGCCCAATTAAATACTATAAAATTGAAAGGAGAAATCTCTAAATATAAAAGCAGGAAAGGCAACTACAAACTAACCACTACAGTACAAGAGTTAACAAGAAGAAGGCACATCTTACTTCTAATAGAGAGTATAAAAAGAATTGCACTGAAGAAGGTAAAGTTGACTGAAAGAAAGCTAAGATGTTGATATGAATTGATGAGATTGAGCAACAGACCTCCCATATCAGCAGCCATAAGAATCCCATCTTTGTATTTGATGGCGACTACAGAGGATCCAGTTACGTATGGATACCTAACGATGAAGACAAAATTTAGGGTAAAGAAAACAAGGTACGAAGAATACATTTAAGATGAATAACAAATTACTCACTGTGCAGTAAACCCTAAACTCTAGACGTTGAAACGGATAGAGGGAGAGAGAATACATACAGAGTTCTCTCGGTTTCAGCTGCAGAGTCCATCATAGGTTAGGTGAATCGAGTATCGCAGTTGTAAAGAGCGAGACGTGAGAAAGAGTCTCCGAAGAAGGGAAGATGGATCAGGAACAGAGCCAGAAAAACTGTGTAGTAAATGTTTTAATACAAACGACGTCGGTTCCATAGTTTATTTTCTGAAGCTTTAAACGACGTCGTCTATCTTAAAAGATTAGAATTCCATGTATTTGAGATTTTGTTGTTAACTAGTTGTAATACCCGTGATTTGTACGGATTAGTTACGAAAGAAAAAATTCTGATACATAACTGATAAAATTGATGATATTATTGGAAATGACATGTTATAATGAGAGATGAAATTTGAGCAGGAATTGTTATTGTTAGTATTGTTGACAGATTTTATAAATTAAGTAAATTTTTTATTAAATAAATAAATAAAAAACCATAAATTTGGGTATCAAGAATGAGAAATTCTTAGATGTATATAGAGGAAGTGAATTCTCTTATTCTGTATCACTTATTATTTGTCAAATAAAATGTGTGAGTCATTTTTATCTCTTTAAATTGTTATTTTTTAAAATACTATCTATGATTAACAAAAACTAAAAACTAAAAACTATGGTGTAACTCCTAACTCCTAAAATACTAAAGCATGATTTTGTTTTTATTAACCATGGTTAGTATTTTTGGTGTAACTCATGTATATCATGAAGCCAACAGGGAGGGTGGCTGATTGGTTGTCCAACCATTCTCGTACCTTTGATTTGGGTTTGCATGTGCTTTCTTATCCTCCTCATGATTGCGGGAATTTACTAATGGCAGATTTGGTTGGTGTTTCTTTTTTTAAGATCAGTAGTTTATTTTTAGGGGCTTTACCCCTCTTGTATATCCATATATCTTATGTGGTAAATAATAAATAACAGAAAGTAATAAAAATGTGTTACTATCAGTATATCTAAGAATTTCTCCTAAAGAATTTTAAAAAAAGTATTTAAAACACACAATGGTTTAGACCAAACTAAACCGAATATATAGTAAATGTTATATATAATTTTTAAAGAAAATGTTATACTAGTTACGCAATTACTATATATATTTACAATTCAACATATTTAACATCATCTTCAAGTAGTTTGCTTAAGACTTCTCTCTCAATTAGACTTAGAAACTCTTTGGATTCAGTTATTACATAATAACACTTGTTATTTTTAAGGATTTAATTTGAATATATTGTCAATCTAATTTTTTTTACATTATTATTTAATTATACATTATTATGTTATAAAAAATATTTGACTCTTATAATAATTATTTCAAAAATTACATATGTGATGATATATAATTAATTAATGGTATAAAAAAAATTATATTGATAATACATCAAAATTAAACTCTATTTTTAAATATTTTTTATTTATTAAATAGTTGTGTTTCACTATTACATTATCATAGTTAAACTAGGCTATATTACTACTTTTATACTTTGGCATTCTTAAACTTCCTATCACTATTGCATTCAACCAAAAAAAAATGTTGCAAAGTGATGCCCTTAAAGTTAAAGTTACTGTCATAACAATAAAAAAATGTAATCTATATCCGATACAATTACAGAATCATTTTTACTACTTTTTCTTTTATTATTCATCTACGTGTGTCACTTCTTTATGAATTGCAAGTGGTTTCCGATCTTTCTACACATTATTATATTTTTTATTCATGTGAACTCTACTTTGTTAATGTTCAGCCAATAGACATGTGCACCTATTCTCCTACCACGGAATTAGTGTGAACTTTTTAATCGGAGATATGATCTTTTATGTACTTCGTCATTTCTATCACATAAAAGTAGTATTTGAGATGTGTATGATTTGAGGGAATAACATAAAAATGTTGTTTCAATGATGTGATGAAAATCAGTTGAATTTCACCTAATCTAAGCTATTGTTCATCTTCAGTCACAGTAGTTTCTCTCACATTTTTATGACTCAAATTTCAAAATGTAGAATTTATAAATATGTGGATGTGTCGTTACTTCTATGTGCACTCAATCTCACACTTTTCTAACTTCTTTTTCTGGTATTGGTACAAATTATTCCTTGCTTCTTTGTTAGTGTAACAATGGCTCCATCTATGGACTCACTAAGCAAGATTTGTGCATGAAGAGAGACTTGGAGGGTGAAAGTTCGGATAGTCAGAATGTGGAGTGTCCTTGGATTTATTAGTCCATCTTAGCCTATCTCAGTTGAATGGTGAGTTTGAAGAAGTTGAATGGTGAGTTTGAAGTTGCATAAAATGTTGGGGTTGCTATTGTGCTGAAGGAAGCTAAGATAGAGAAAGAGTGATCTCTTACATTGGAGTTGTTAATATTATGTAAATATATCTTGACTTAGTCTTCCCTGGTTGGTCAGGACAATTTCAAATGTATTAGACTTATAAATGTATTTATCTGTTGTCATAAAAGATTACACCAAGATGCAACTGATGTAAAATAGTTATGGTTGTAATGAATAAATGACAATTTTTTTGTAAATGTTGTTTTGTGAATATTGTAACACCCCAAATTTCCTATGTATTAAACAATAATCTTGACGGTTAATGTAATTTACTTTGTTTAGTGATTTGCATCTGTCAGAAAGCTATTTTGAATATTCTCGTCAGTATATTTGATCGTTTTGAGTAATTTTTCACAGTGTCGGGAAAATAATAATTTTGGTAGGAAAAATCTACGTAAATTAATTTTTCTTGTTTAGTCTTAATTAATTTACGTAACTCGATTTGATATTTGTGAGTTTTGTAATTTTTTATGATTTTATGTGTGATTTTGGAATTTTTATCTGTTTGTGGGCCCCACGAGGTGTATGTGGGCCCAGGTGGCATACGTGGGCCCAGGTGGGTCTGCAAAATGAAAAAATTTTCTACGTATAGAAAAATTTGTACTTGTTTAGACGGAGACAGTGATCTTACTAAACTCCGAATCCAGGAAACGCTTTTTAGAAAATTTCTTTTATCGTATTTTCAGATCGTATTTAATTATCGACGATAAAAATACAAAGAATTATATTTTTGTGAGGTTATAATGGATAAAAATAAAATTCTATATTATTAAAATATTATTAAGATAACATTAGTGGTTTGGATATCCACTATTAATTTAATTACAGCTAGACATTTAATCTTGATTTAATTAACGGTGGAGATTTGATCTTAAAAATAAATAGGATCAATTATAACCGTTGGATTGAAATTAAATCAAGGGTAGGGATTTAATCTTCTAAATGGCTATGACCATTATCAACCCTTGGATGTAAAATTAATCAATGGTGGAGATGGATCATTAATGACCATTGGATTTGGATTTAGATCAATGGTGGAGAATTGGTCATAAAAAATGATTACAACCATTTTGGACCCTTGGATATAAAGTTTGAAGATGTAATCTTGACCCTTAATTTTGGAGACATATTCAATGGTTAGGATTGCAAGCCAAAAATGATCCAATTACTCAAATGAAGTCTTCCATCTAAAACCTAAACCTGAAGTTTAATTTAAATCCAAACCATTCTTTTAATCAATGGTTAGGATGACTTATAGTGATGGCTTTGTAATTTGGCACATTTTGAGTGTATGGAGGGGAGGGGACGGTTTGAAGAGCAAGGAGGAAAGGAGACAATTTAGTGTAGGCTTTTTAGGCCAAAAAAAAGAATGAAAGACAATGCCAAGTGTCAAGACCAATTCCTATTGATCATTAATGCTTATGTTTGTCAAACTTCACTTTCCATTTTCTCTAATGCATGCTACGGCCATGCATTGTCCAAATGGCCAAATAACTCATTTTGACACTTCACATTATCACACCTTCACTTATTTCACTTAAGTTTCAAGCACCAAACCAAAGAAACTCCATTTCTCTCCCAAAAACACACCATTCGCCAAGCACCTCAACTCACTCCTCCATCACTTTTTAATTTCATACAACCTAGTTTCTTGAATCCTTTCATCATTCTAAGAACCTTTGTAGTTCACACCAAGTTCTAATTCTTCCATCTTGAAGGACTTTTACTAAGATCAAGTTCTAGAGCTTTTGTTGGTGAAGTGTAAGAAAACTTCATTTATTCTTTTCTTTTTCATGTTCTAAACCATGTTTGATCCATGGTTCTTCTTGTTCAAGCTTGATATACTAATTTTCTTGTATTTGTTTCATGTTTAAGAACTTGTATTGGTGGAGATCTTGCTCCAAAGACAAAGCAACAAGCTCTTTGGTGGTTCTTCAAGAGGAAAGAGGAGATTCATCTCACCAACCAAGCACGTGGTGGTGAGGAAGGTTTTATATTTGATGGATGGTGAATCCATGTGAGGATTCCTATCCATGGTTATGTAATAATTTTGTGTGTGTGTTATGTGCTTTAATTATTTTTGCTTATGCTTGATATATTTTGCATGATTTACTTGTGTTTGCATGCTTAGTATAATTTTTAATTGCTTATATGATAAGCTTATGATATGCATGATGATATATGTTGAATATATTATGATGGATGTATGTTGAAATAAACAAAATTTTGGCTCCAAAGGCCATGGAGGAGGTCACGGTTTTGAGCTTCCAAGTTTAGGGTTTTTATTGAAATTTTTCAAGAACAATGAAGTTGATTTTTAGTCCTTGAACTAAATAAATTTCAGCCAAGACACCAATTAAATTAGTGTTCACAAAAATGATATTTTCATAAATGGTAAAATTGAAAGATTAGAGAAGTAAAGAAAATAAACAAGAGGGTTTGTTTTCTAAAATGAGTGTACACGGTTTTTAAGTAGTATTTTCATGAATTTATTTTGTGTAGAAACAAGAATGAAATTTGTTTAAGTTAGAAGAAAAATATTTCATGGTTCTAATGACCATCTATAAGGTTTTGATAATTTAGAAAAAAATGTTTTGATGCAACAAAATATAAGAATTTTCAAATAAGGATTTTGGAAAGGAATTTAAGTGTTGAACTTTAAATTATCTTAAGAAGAATTAATTTTTTTGAAGTGATTTAGAAATATAAAAAAAACGTTTGTAACTTAAACATAAAATTTGATTTAATGTTTAGAAATGATTTAGAAATATAAAAGGAAACGTTGTAACTTAAAATTTCTAACGTAGAATTTAAGTATTGGGTTTTGGAAAATGTTAGGAAATTTAAATAGTAATTAAATCAATTAAATATGATTTGGTAAGATTAAATCAATAAAAAAGTGATTTTTAGAAAATATAGTACGGAAGGGATTTTTGATTTAGAATAGAAAGAAAATAACGTAAGAAATTATATTTTTATGAGAAATGTTCAAAATAATATTTTTAAAGTCAAGAAATATTTTGTGAAGGGTAAAAATGGTGAAAAAGCGATTTACGTAACTCAAAAACGTAATTTTTAAGTTACGCGATTTAAAAAAACGTTAAATTATTCCTACGCGATTTGTAACGCGTTTAAATATTTTACACGATCTAAATATTGTGGAAACATTGCTATACATTTTAAAAATAAAAGATCATTTTTACGTAATTTAGAATACAGTAGAAAATAGTTTTGTGATTTTTAAAATGTAACAAAAATGTTACAAATCATTACTGTACGTAAAAACGTAACGAAAATATTTTATGAATGAGAAAAACATAGTTATGTGATTTAACAGTTAATTATACAGTAAACCTTACAGTTAAAAACAATATATGAATACTGTATAAGAAATTGAGAAGTTTGCCTATAATTGGCATTAATCCATTTTACGAACGAAAAACAATATCTGAATCTGGAATGAGAAATTATGTGATTTACCTTTGGTTGGTAATTGGTGCATTACACATGCATTGAAAATGGTCCAACGGATGAATATGGCTAATTGCGCAGAGAAACGTGACACCTCTTAAGTGGATGCGATATGCGTAGTGTAGGTCACCTGGTTGACCTGGGGGCATCGGGGTGCGGGTTGCTCGCAATGGGCGAGTTGGTAGCTCTTACGCACCGTGAGTTAGGACCGATGCAACACACCGATGATCCGGACCGAGACACTATTCTTAATCAAGATCGACAAAGACCGTCGTGTATGTGCTAGATGCAAGATATAATTATAGCACTTGGTCTGAGGCACGAGATACCGACGGATCTTTTCGATCAATTTCTCCGACTTGAGTATTAGCTCCATGGAGTAGGACATTGAGTCTATGTTCACATGCATGAATTTAACATATACATATGTGGTAGCATTACTGTAATTATTTGTGGTTTGAACAAAGTGATGATGGTAATTATTTTTACATTATGATGATGCCATAATTGTGATCATGATATGATATTTTTGCATAACATGTTTCTCGTATTATCTCTGTGCTATCATGCTTGGTAATGGTGTAGGTGATCTCACCTCTTTGTATGTTTATCTGTTTATTGTATTTATATTGGGTAAAGACGTTGAGAAAGATACGGTACTAGAAGGAGAAGAGGAATTACTTCTCACATCCGAACCAGCAGAGTTCTGACAACATGTCAATGGAGCTAGTTTCTTCGGATATGTACGTTTACGTTTCACGGAGGAGCTAGAGAGTGGAGGACAAGTCCAGATGAGCGAGGACTTATTTATGAGGGGTACCTGACTGTTAGTATTAGTAGGTTGTATCGTGGAGATCCGTTTTTCTGTGTGACTATCTTTGTTCATGTTGAATTTCCGTTGCATATCGGCGACATTGGGACACAAGAAATTATGTCCCAACGGAAATCAAGATAGTGTCGTCGGCCGGACACTGTTCGTAGGGCTACTCGTCATAACGGATTCCTACTTGCCGAGGAACCCGAGGAGGACCCATCCGAGGGTCTTCGCTTAGTTAAACTCGGGGCATGTATGAACTCGATATAAATAATGTCTGTAATTATTTAAGTATGTTTGTTGTTTCAAGAAATGGTCCGTAATTAAATAAACCCGACAAAGACTTGTGTAATATGTATAATGATGTATATTATGCGTGATGATGTATAATAATTTTATTTTCTGCTAAGTTTATTTTATTGTTATAAAAAAAAATTTACAACTCTTATTTTATTATAATATCATATTTTATAACTTGGGGTAACTTGGTAATAAAGTAACATCAATGTGGCACCCTACGGTGGGTGTTACAAATATCATCTACATGCTCAGTGATTCTCCTAAATAAATATGATAGGGTCTTCCTTTTATAAGTATTCTTCTTGCCCATTGTATCTTATTATACTTTCCTAATTACCCTATTCTATTCGATTATTTATCCAATGTCATTCAAACCATGTTCAGCATAACCTGGTCAAAGTTGACAAGCAAAATTATAATTTGTTGGATCATAACATATTAAAAACAAATAAATGCTTAATTTTATTCCCAAATTAAAAGCCACTGTAGCTAAACTTTTAGTTTATTCTTCTCATTTATAAAGATTGTCATATCCTTTTTTTCATATAGTTATATATTTAAGTATACCTTTTTTTTCACTCTTTCTAATGAACCAAATTTTACACCTCTATTAAGGTACTATATGTATCTATTTACTTTTCATCAAGTTTCATCATTGCTTGTATTTCTGCTACGTTCTGATACCATAACAGAAGCATAAGAATTGAAAGATCAAAATCGAAGATAACAAAGAATCGAAATTGCTAATACTATAACACTAGAAGTGGTTAGAAAGAGAAATAGAGGGATAGTGCAATTAGTGCAACACGAATGAATTACTCATACAACCATTGATGATTTTTTTCTTTTTAAATTATGATTCCATTGTTTCATAATTCTTCTAAATGTTTGAGTTGTTGATATGACTTTTACACATAATTTTCCAATGGCATTTCTTTCTCTTCTTTTTCGTGTGAAACTTTTGTTTCTTCTATCAAGTTTCTGCTTCAGCTTTTATTAAGCTTTGGTTATGTTTTCATTAAGTTTTTCTTTTGACTTTTTGCTATCTTCGATTTTGATTTTTTGTTATCTTCAATTTCGATCTTCTGATTCTTCATTAAGTTTTATCATTGCTTCTATTTCTACTACATTATGATACCATAACAGAAACAGAATAATTGAAAGATCGAAATCGAAGATAGCAAAAAAAATTAAATCACTCATGCCATAACATAAACAGAAGAATCGAAAGATTGAAATCGAAGCTTGATAAAAGTTGAAGCAGCAAGCTGAAGTAGAAACTTAATGGAAGAAGCAGAAGTTTGATACAAAAAAGAAGAGAAAGAAATGAAAGCAGGGAGATTCGAACCTTGGACTTCCTACTTTATTTTCTTACAAAATGCTTCACTGAAAACTATAACATTGATGGAATGAAAGCAAAGAGGTTTGAACCTTGGACTTCCTCCATTTTCAAAAAAAAAAATTGGTCACAGTATACGCGTTGGCTTAATTCTGGCTATATGTTATACATGAGTTTAATATCTGTAATATGTTTTTTGCAACCCCAAATCAACCAAACAAACAACAAGTTAAGCTTGGTGGACGTAGACACAATCGAAGTGGTTAGAAAGGGAAATGGAGGGGTAGTGTAATTTGTGCAACACAAATGGACTACTTAGACAGCCATTGATAAGTTTTTTTTTAAATTATGATTCCACTGTTTCATAAGTCTTCTAAATGTTTGAGTTATTGATATGACTTTTACACGTAATTTTCCAATGGCATTTCTTTATGTTTCTTTTTCATATCAAGCTACTACTTCTTTCATCAAGTTTATGCTTTAGCTTGCTGCTTCATCTTTCATCAAGCTTTGGTTGTGTTCTCATCAAGCTTTTCTTCGATTTCTTGATATCTTAGATCTCGATTCTTTGTCATCTTCGATTTCAATCTTTCGATTCTTCAAGTTTTACCATTACTTCTATTTCTGCTTCGCTCTAACACAATAACAACAAAATAGAAAGATCGAAATCAAAGATAACAAAGAATCGAAATCACTAATAGCATAATAATCGAAATGGTTAGAAAGGGAAATTGAGAGGTAGTGCAATTAGTGTAACACAAATGGACTGCTTAGGAAGCCATTGATGAGTTTTTTAAAAAAAATTATGATTCCATTGTTTCATAAATCTTCTAAATGTTTGAGTTGTTGACATGACTTTTAAACGTAATTTTCCAATGATATTTCTTTTTCTTCTTTTTTGTATCAAGCTTATGCTTCTTCCATCAAGTTTCTGCTTCAGCTTTCATCGAGCTTTGGTAGTTTTCATCAAGTTTTGGTTATTTTCATCAAGCTTTTCTTTGATTTCTTGTTATCTTCGATTTCTTGTTGTCTTCGATTTTGACTTTTTGCTATCTTTGATTTTGATCTTTCGATTCTTCATCAAGTTTTATCATTGTGCCCCTCCATTTCTCTTTCTAACCACTTCGTTTGTTATGGCATCAACGATTTCAATTCTTTGTTATCTTCAATTTCGATTGTTCAAGTTTTATCATTGCTTCTATTTATGCTATGCTCTGATACCATAAAAGAAGAATCGAAAGATTGGAATCAAAGATAACAAAGATTCGAAATCGTTGATATCAAAACAATCTAAGTGGTTTGATGGGATATAATTATATTTAAAAGTTTCAAACCCAAGTGTAAGTTGTCTCAAGTAATAAATTCTCGGGAGTCCGAGGTCGATCCACAGGGAATTGATGAAGGAAAACTAATTAATTGAGGTAAAGAGAAGATGTGTCACAAGATTAAAGGTAATATAAGTTGTTCACAAATGAAAAGAATTTGCTTGGGTTATGAGATCCACTCTTGGTAATAAATTAAAAATAAGATTATTTCGTTTTATAACTCAATTGAAATCATGCATAATGAAGATTCCAATCGGAAGATTTAACATTTAAAGTTCAATCATGTAATCATATTATAGTTCTAATAATTATCTACTAATACTTGTAAATCGTCAAAAGCATCCAATGTGTCAATCCTATTGTCTACAATGGATCAAGATATTCATTATACAAGAAGAGTTTTTAAATTAATTGGAAATAACATACAACACATATTATATTTGCTTAATAGTATATCATTTAAGTACAAGAAAGAAATTAATCTAACCTTAATTTATTACCAAGAGCTTCACCTTTTTACCCAAGCAAGATGAAGATTAGTTACACTTGAGAAAGAAGAAAAGAAAAAGAAAAAGGAAAACAACAAAACGCTCCAAACGCCCCCCTTCAGAATTTGATTGCCTATTTATAGGCAAATTTGCTACAGGAGCTACAGTGCTACAGTGATGCTGCAGTGACGTTACGTGATGCTGCAGTGCTACAGTGCAAGCTACAGTGACGATTATTGACATCATCCATGACATCATGCTTACATCATTCCTGACATCATCCATGACATCATGCTTACATCATTCCTGACATCATCCATGACATCATGCTTACATGACATCATGCTACAGTACTTGATGCTACAGTTTTTTTTTTTAGAAAATCTTCTATGCAATCAACTCCATTCTTTGATCATTTGCATTTACCTAACAACAATACATAGAAATACATAATTACAACACAATTTAAAATACTAAAAATATAACAAAACTCAAGAACAAACTCAATTAAAAAGATTAAAAAGAATGAAAAATACACACAATGAACCATAAAAATTATAAGTTTTGCAGGTTCATCACACCCCCACACTTGAGCTTTTGCACTCCTGGGCAAAATATATAAGACCAAAGCTAAGAAACAAAGAAAAACGACATAGACTCAAAAGCTAAAAACTCTAAAAGATTTAATGAAACAAGAAGAGCAACTAGTCATTCAAGGGAACAAAGCATTTTTTTTAATATTTCTTCACATCTCAAATCATCAAGTAAAGAAACTTCAGTTAAAAAAATGAATCAAGAATGAAAGATCCTCACAAGATTCACTCTCAATCCCTCTAGTGTTTAAAATGGTAGATATTTCACTCAATTCAACCCATGAAAAATTGCACTACCATAAGCTTGCTTATCTTCTACTTCTCCACTACTCAGAACACATGCACATAAAAATCAAGATGACTTTATTCAAGGTTGTAACAGGGTCATGGTAAAGGAAAATGGATAATATGGACATAAGAAGATAAATACCAAAGAGAATAAAAGAGCATTATGGTACAATTAGAGTGGAAAAGATATTTGAGAACATTAATCAATAAGGACAATGACCAATATTTGACTAATGTTTTGTTGAAGATCAATCCCAAATTGATGAGTTGAATTCATTGTTAGACATAAACCTTCTCCTTCTCTTCCTGTTGTTTCCAAGCATCCATCTTTATTCTAGATATGTTTATGTCACATAGTGTATCAGATGGTCAGCTTTTTCTTTCTTTTCTTTTTTTCTTTTTTTTCTTTTTTCTTTTTTTTTATTTTATTTTTCCTTTTTTTACACACACACACCCCCACACTTGTTTAAGAACAAAGTCAATACTCTCTTATTCCCTAAGGTCAGTAAAAACATGTTCTTTTTTTTTTCTTTTTAAGGCACGTAATAAGCTAAAAATAAGAACTGGCCAAATAAGCTCAAAGGGGTTATACAAGGGAAAATATACAAGGATGACTATTTGGTCAAAGTAGCTATTTTAAAATGCCTCAATCATATTTAAGTATGCATGTGAAAATGTAGCTTCAAAAAGAATCAAAGCAAGTTCTAGAGTAACAATTTCACAAGTGAAAATTACACAAGAAAGAAGAGAATGGTATAAATGTTCAATCCATTCATCAATAAGCTCAAAATCTCACAAGGCATGTTTTTATCATTCTCAATTCACCAATTCAACATTCAAATCCAAGCATGTGATTTTTAAGAAAGAAGAAAATTTATGCTATGACCCAAGATATGCTTTTTGCTACTTCTAAAACCTTTTTTTTTCTCAACTATGATGCGTCTCAAAAGTAAAATTACCTTAAGGGTAAAATTTACCCCTTACTCTGCCATCCTTAATTGATTTTGTTGTAGGTTTCTGACAGTCATCTCACTAAACATACTTCTCAATTTAAATGCGTCTCAGAAGTTAAATTACTCCTTACTCGGCCAATATTCATTGGTTTAGCAAGTTCATGAAAATCATATCATACTTCCCTAAATTTTTTTTTAAACTATCATTCCCCCCCAACCAGATCACAACATTGTCCACAATGTTAAAATATAGATGAGTAAAGGATAGAAGATATTACCTGCTGGAGAAATCTAACACAAATTGAAACAGAAACAAATTACGATAAATAAAATCAAACCCATTAAAGGTGAAGTGTCAGATCTGGCTTCCTTTTCTTGCTGCTTCCCTCACTGCTTCCTGATGACCAATCTATTTGAGCTAGGACTTTATCAGGTTCATAAACAAAAGCTTGTAATTTATCAATCAGCTCATCAATAGTGGAGGCAGAGATAAGAAGTTTTCTTGTCGAAGGAGTGATAAATTTCTGTTCCACAGCTTTATCAAGAAAAAATAACAAGAGATCAAAGAAATTATTAACATTCAACAAACCAATAGGTTTATGGTGGATGTTCTGTTCGGCCCAAGAGATAATTTGAAAAATTTATTCTAAAGTACCAAAACCACCTGGTAAGGCAATAAATGCATCAGAGTTGTCAGGCATAGATGATACCTGAATTTCTTCTCCAACAGTCTTGCCAGTGATGTTATTTTGAGCTAAAGGTCTAGGAATGACACCTAAAACCTGACTGCTTGCTACAAATGCAGAGAGTGATATAACCCCCATTAACCCACGACAACCACCCCCATATACAACATGAATATTTCTCGCAGCAAGTGTTCGACCAAGAGCGCTTGCTACATTTACAAACTCTAAACCCTTCCCATAACTTGACCCACAAAAAACACAGACATTTTTAATGTTATGAACAGGAGGTCTCATAATTTCACCTTCCCTTAGAATGATTATGAGTTGGAGGAAAGTGAAGAGAATGGAGTGTTTAAATAGGAAAAAGAAGGAAAAAAAAGTAATCATAGCACCTATATGGGTAGGTTGGCTGTTGTCAGAAAAGTTTGAAATTAAGAAACACGAAATTTTTTTTTCACTGTTTTTGTTTTTGTTTTTGTTTTTTTTTTAACTTCAAGAAAACCATCAGGGTAAAGAAGTCTAGAAACCCCTGAAGGACCCTGCTCAAAGGATCATCTGTTCAAAAATCACAATACAACAAAATCATACAAAGATAAAAGAAATATAATAATAAATGAGGACATACCTGTATGTACAGTTTTCATGGCGTATCTTTATACTGCGTGCCATGAATGCAGTAGTGGCATGTATTTGAGTTGCGTGTCACCAGTGCAACATATGAATTCCGCCCTGGGCTCCTAATCTAATTAAAGACTAAGTACAACTGAATTTTTTTTTTAAGTTGTTAAAAACCTGATGAAAGATGGGTGTATACTCACTTGAGATTGCGATGGAGGTAGTCTGCTCTTTCGGCTTTGTGCCAGCATTGTTGACCTGTATTAGACCCATTCAAGACCAGTGCAACATAGGGCTCCCAAAAGGGACAAGTGGCCATAATACGACTGGCTGCCTCACATGTGAGATACAATCTACTTTCTTTGTTTTTCAATTAAGAAGGCTGGATCAGGATGCATGCATTTCCTCATTCACGTTGTGTGTTACCAAAGCCAAACCCAAGAAGTATACATATTTTTTTTCATTTTTTTTCATTTTTTCTCTTCTTTTTTTTGAACATGAAGAAGAAGAAGAAGAAGAAAATATGTACATGTTGTTGTGGATGTGGCTCACATCTGCCTCTGGTTTCACATTCAGAAATGGCTTAAACGCCTTCTATGAGTCGAGGATAAGCTTCCCATCCAATTTTCTTATAAATTGGCAAACAGGGTCTTTTAGAGTTAGATTCCCGAGACTATATTGCTTTTGTTCATCCTTGAAGAGATTCCACAAATTAAGAAGTTTACGATGCACAAGACCACAAGAATGCGTATCAAGAGTCAATAAGATATCATCTAATGACTCCTTACTCACCCATTCTTAATGAAGAAAATTTTATCTTCTCTGTTTTTGGAAACCATCCCCAAAGAACGACATCGCTTGTTACAATTCCATCGTCCACATATGTGACAGACTTGTAATCTTTTTGCTCTTCTCCTTTTAGAATATGAACTTCTACCAAGACCTGGCATGTATAAGTCAAATGAAATTGAAGACTCACCTGCTAATCGGACCTTTGCTTCGATTATCCAACGTACATCTTCTGGTATACCTTTGTGCATTAACAATCTCAATCTTTCACATCTAGCCTTGTAAATTTTTGTTAGAGCATTTTGAGGAAAAGAAGGAAAATGTTTTCTCAGGTTTGAGAGAATGATATCCATGTTGAAGAAGAAGAAATCAGTTATTTTGAGAAACTGAAAGAGAGCAAACCGACTTGAGAGTCACGGAGTACCGTCATCTGCCATTTAACCGGGAAGCTAAAGAACTACAAAACATAATAAAACCACAAAATTAGAGTAAATTTTTCTCATAACAAGGATCAGAAAGAGAAATGAATTCTACCTCAGCAGCTTGATTTTCTAGAAATGGTTTAAGTCTTTGTCCATTGACCTTAGACACATTACCATTCCTAGGATTCGCAATATCTATGGCCCCATAAGGATACACGTGCTTGATAACAAAAAGACCACTCTACCTAGATCTCAATTTTCTAGGGGATAGGTGCAGGCGAGAAACATAAAGCAGAACTTTTTGACCAATTTCAAAAAAAATTTTCAAAATTGTCTTGACTGTGGATTTTATTGGATTTGTCTTTTGACAATTTTCACAACTTTTGAAAAAAATATAGCAGTCCTTAAATAAAATGGGCCAATAAAATCTACACTGCAAGATTTTCGCAGCTATTTTCTTTGAGGAAAAGTGACCTCCATATGCTTCTGAGCGACAAACTTTAATGACACTACCTACCTCACTGTTGGGCACGCATCTCTGAAAAATTTGGTCAGGACAATGTTTGAACAAGTATGGGTCATCCCAATAAAATTTTTTCACCTCTGTTAAAAATTTCTTCCTATCTTGGTGCGTCCATTGAGGCGACATCTTTCCTTCTTGTTCTTCAGTAAGAGACGAGGAAATTACCACAGGAAAACTTTGCTTTTCTCCCAAAAATGTGTACTTCAACCCAGCAGGTAATGACTTTAGTTCCGATGTGGGTACTTCTTCATGGGCATTATCATTCATGGGTTTTAGCTCTTCAAATTTTGGTTTTCTTCCTTTGTATTCTATTTCCTCTGTACAATCAAGCAAATCAAATGAATTAATTAAACAAACTTCTAATGGGTCAGAAGAACTCCCTTTTTGAAGATGATCATCTATAATGGTTTCAATTCCTTCAACTTCCTCATTTTCATCAAGGACTTCCTGTGGTTGCTTGCACATGTTAAAAACATTGAGATCCAGTGTCATATTTTCAAATATTAGCTTCACCACTCCATTTTTGTAATTTATTAAAGCATTAGATGTTGCTAAAAATGAATGGCCTAAAATAACAGGAATTGACTTGCAACTATCAACCATAGGTTCAGTATCCAAGACAATAAAATCCACAGGATATATGAATTTATCAACCTGAACCAACACATCTTCCACTATTCCTTTTAGAATTTTAATTGATCTATCGGCAAGTAGAAGAGTTACAGAAATTGGTTTTAACTCACCCAAGTTGAGTTGCTGATAAACTGAATATGGAAGCAAATTGACACTAGCACCAAGATCAAGTAAAGCTTTTTCAATTTTATGTTCTCCAATAATGCATAAAATTGTAAGACAACCAGGGTCTTTATATTTCAACGCATTATTATTCTGAAGAATGGAGCTTACCTGTTCAGCCAAAAATGCTTTCTTTTTCACATTTAATTTCTTTTTAACAGTGCACAAGTCCTTCAAATATTTAGCATAAGAAGGAATCTGTTTGATAGCATCTAACAAAGGAATATTGACTTTCACTTGTTTCAAAATTTCAAAAATTCCAGTGTTATGGTCCAATTTCTTTGGATTATTCAATGCTTGAGGAAATGGGGGTGAAAGTGAGAGTTTAATCTCCTTTTGGTCAACTTCTTGATTTTCTTGGGGAATTGGTTCATCTTCTTTCTCACAAGATTCAGGGATTTGTTTTTCAACAACCTTTCCACTCCTAAGAGTTATCACTGACTGGACTTGGTCCATTTGTTGGTTTTCTGAACTCCCCTCATTTAGACTATATTGACCTTTGGGATTCGGTTGGGGTTGAGAAGGAAATTTTCCTTTCTCGTGAATGGTGAGAGCAGAAGTAAGTTTGGCAAGAGTTTCTTTTATGTCAATCATGGTTTGATTGTTTTGTTTATTGATGGCCTCTTGTTTTTCTATGAATGCATGCAGTGTTTCTTCAAGGTTTTTCCTATATGGTGGGACATAAGGTGCATATCCTTGAAAATTTTGAGAGTCTTGTTGTGCCTGAGGAGGTGGTGGTTGCACGAATTGTGACTGAGTATTGTTCCTCCAACTGAAGTTCGGGTGATTTCTCCATCCCGGATTGTATGTATCTGAAAAAGAAGAAGTAACTGGCTTTTTAAAATTATTCATTGCATTTACTTGCTCATGCACAACTTCTTTAAAAACAGGAATGTTAGGACATTCGTGTGTTGAGTGTCCTAAGTCATCACAAATACCACAAATTTCTTCATTTTGCACAGATTTGATTTCTTTTGCTTTTCTTAATTCCATGGCTTCAACATTTCTAGCCAAACTGGTAAATCTAGCATTTAGATCTTCCTCTTGACTAAGGTGATATTTTCCTTTATTAGCACTTGCAAGATTAGATCTAATTGAATTTTCAGAAATATTAGTACTATGCCAAGATTGAGAATTTTCAGCCAACTAGTTCAAATAGTCTAAAGCTTCTTCGGGTTCTTTATCAAGAAACTCGCCATTACACATTGTTTTCACAAATTGTTTAGTTTCAGGTGTTAAACCTTCATAAAAGAAGCTTATAGTCTGCCATTTTTCAAAACCATAATGTGGGCAAGAATTTAACAAATCTTTAAAACGTACCTAACTTTGAAAATACGCTTCATTTGAATTTTGAGAAAAATTTTGGATTTGTCTTTTCAAAGCATTGGTTTTATGTGTTGGAAAAAATTTCTTTAAAAACTCATATTGCATTTCTTGCCATGTGCCAATTGATCTTGGTTTCAAAGCATTAAGCCAAGTTTTTGTTTTATCTTTCAAAGAAAAAGAAAACAATTTAAGCTTAACAATTTCTTCAGTGCAATTTTGATCATTGAAAGCAATACAGACTTCTTCAAATTCTTTTAGATGTAAATGTGGGCTTTCATTTTCTAAACCATGAAAATTGGGAAGTAAAGAAATCATACCCGGCTTAAATCTAAAATTATTAGCAGTAAGTGGAAAGATAAAACATGATGGACTAGAATTTCGAGGTGGTTGCAAATATGCATGCATAGTTCGCAATGGTTGATTTCCTTGTTCATCATGTATACTTTCATTTTCAGCTCGTTATGTTTGATTATCATGTTCAACATGTGCACCTTCAAATTCAGCCATTGTGTTAATTGTGTGTGATTGTGATTCAAACAAATCAATATATAAAGTATTAGGATTAATTTTAACCAAACGACTAGAATTTGAATCACGATACCAGTTAAGATAAATAAGTGACATAAAATAAAAAAAATATACAAGTAAGGTATACACCGGCCGTTAAATATTAAGTAGGCGGTATACACCGGCCGTTAAATATTAAGTAGGCGGTATACACCGGCCACCTAAAAAAAATATAGAAATTATAATGTAGAAAATAAAGTGCATAAAAATAAATGACAGAATTTAAAAGTTAGATTGTAAAAAATAAATGACATGAATTTAAAAGTTAGATTGCAAAAAATAAATAAATAAAAAAATATTTACAAAGATGGGGTAATAATGGACAAGTAGGCAGATAAACCAAATCGTTAAATATTAAGAAGGATGGGGTAATAAACCACCACCAAATAAAAACAAAAAAATAAATTACAGAAAGTAAAAGGGAGAGTTACCATCACTAAATTAGTACGTAAAAATAAAAGGAGAATTAACCCCATCGAGTTAATATATACAAAAAGTTAATTTTTTTAATTTTTTTATTTTTTTACTATTCACTATCACTATTTACTATTCACTATTTATTATTCACTATTCATATTACTATTTATATTACTATTTATATACTATTTACGTACTATTTATATTACTATTCACATAAAAAAATATACAATTAGTTTGTTAGTAAATAGATAAATAAAAATGAAAAGAGTAGAGGAAGAATATACCTGCGATAATGAAGTTTACTTACGTAAAAGAAAACCTCAATATATTAGAACTTCAAATCAAACACCAAGAACGGGCCAAAAACTTGATGGGATATAATTATATTTAAAAGTTTCAAACCCAAGTGTAGTTTGTCTCAAGTAGTAAATTCTAGAGTCGAGGTCGATCCACGCGAAATTGATGAAGGAAAACTAATTAATTGAGGTAAAGAGAAGATGTGTCACAAGATTAAAGGTGATATAAGTTGTTTACAAATGAAAAGGATTTACTTGGGTTAGAGATCCACTCTTGGTAATAAATTAAAAATAAGATTATTTCGCTTTATAACTCAATTGAAATCACGCATAATGAAGATTCCAATCGGAAGATTTAACATTTAAAGTTCAATCATGTAATCATATTATGGTTCCAATAATTATCTACTAATACTTGTAAATCGTCAAAAGCATCCAATGTGTCAATCCTATTGTCTACAATGGATCAAGATATTCATTATACAAGAAGAGTTTCTAAATTAATTGGAAATAACATACAACACATATTATATTTGCTTAATAGTATATCATTTAAGTATAAGAAAGAAATTAATCTAACTTTAATTTATTACCAAGAGTTTCACCTTTTTACCCAAGCAAGATGAAGATTAGTTACACTTGAGAAAGAAGAAAAGAAAAAGAAAAAGGAAAACAACAAAACGCTCGGAATGCCCCCCTTCAGAATTTGATTGCCTATTTATAAGCAAATTTGCTACAGGAGCTACAGTGCTACAGTGATGCTACAATGACGTTACGTGATGCTGTAGTGCTACAGTGCAAGCTACAGTGACGATTGTTGACATCATCCATGACATCATGCTACAGTACTTGATGCTACAGTTGGTTTTTTTTTTTTAGAAAATCTTCTATGCAATCAACTCCATTCTTCGATCCTTTGCATTTACCTAACAACAATACATAGAAATACATAATTACAACACAATTTAAAATACTAAAAATATAACAAAACTCAAGAACAAACCCAATTAAAAAGATTAAAAAGAATGAAAAACACACATAATGAACCATAAAAATTATAAGTTTTGCAGGTTCATCATGGTTAGAAAGGGAAATGGAGGGGTAGTGCAATTTGTGCAACACAAATTGACTACTCATAATTTTTTAAATTATGATTTCATTATTTCATAAATCTTCTAAATGTTTGAGTTGTTGATATGACTTTTGCACGTAATTTTCCAATGGAATTTCTTTCTCTTCATTTTCGTATCAAGCTACTGCTTCTTCCATCAAGTTTTTGCTTTAGTTTTCATCAAGCTTTGATCGTGTTTTCATCAAGTTTTTCTTTGATTTCTTGTAATCTTCAATTTCTTTCTTCGATTTCATCAAACCTCGTCCATTTGTGTTGCACCAATTGCACTAACCCTCAATTTCCCTTTAACCACTTTGATTGTTATGGTATCATAGATTTTGATTCTTTGTTATCTTTGATTTCGATCTTCTGATTATTCAAGTTTTATCATTGCTTCTATTTCAGCTATGCTTTGATACCATAACAGGAGCAGGAGAATCAAAAGATCGAAATCGAAGATAGCAAAGAATTAAAATCGTTGATGCCATAACAATCAAAATGGTTAGAAAGGAAAATGGAGGGGTAGTGCAGTTGGTACAGTATAAATGGACTACTTAGACAGTCATTGATGAGTTTATTTTTTAAAAAAACCATGATTCCATTGTTTCATAAATCTTCTAAATGTTTGAGTTGTTGATATGACTTTTACACGTAATTTTTCAATGACATTTCTTTCTCTTCTTTTTCGTTTCAAGCTTCTGCTTCTTTTATCAAGTTTCTATTTCATCTTTCATCAAGCTTTGGTAGTGTTCTTATCAAGCTTTTCTTTGATTTCTTGCTATCTTAGATTTCGATTATTTGCTATCTTCGATTTTGATATTTTGATTCTTCATCAAGTTTTATCATTACTTATATTTTTGCTACGGTCTGATACCATAACACAAGCAGAAGAATCAAAATATCAAATCGAAGATAACAATGAATCGAAATCTAAGATAGCAAGAAATCAAAGAAAAATCCAAAAGTTGGCTCTTACACTAACCATTTAAACCAGTACTTATCACACATTATAAAGAGCAAAAATCTAGAACATACATCATAGACACATTTGTTCAAGTACAATTTTTATTTTAAAAATTCTTATTGGCCATCATTAAGGAAAACTAAAACCTTGAATAGGTTGTTGAAATGATGAATCTTTCTCAGTATAAAAAAGCACATCCTCACAAGGTAACTGACAAGTTACTCCAATCCTAAACTACCAAACTTGACCAGAACAAAACCTCTTATGCATTAAGTGCAATCTAACGATAACCACAATTAAAAAAAAAGATTCCATGTCACACATATAAGTTTTTCTCAATTTTCATTTCCTTGAGGACAATTGAAAAAACATCACCACTTGCACTGTTAGGACCTCCATCAAAACTCCTCTTTACCGGAGTCAACTTTGCACCAAAGCATTCACTAATTGATTAGCCAAGACACAACTCAGGCTCATTAAATTCATTTAGTAGAGACTATAAAAAAGAAGAATGTATAAATTAAACAAAAATACATATCAGACAAAAAATTAAAGCAATAATAACTCAAGAAAAACAAACTATATACCACTTTTATTATTCACATTATCCATTTAATTTCAAATCACAGGACACAAAAGAAGAAACCTTACTGTGGATGAGTTAGGTTCAAATGTTATTGGTGCAAAGATTGTGACAGGTAATCATGTTGGAGAAAAAATTTACATTCCGCAAATAAATTTAATACCCTCTGATACTAGACTACCCTTGAAATTTCAAAGAAGACAATTTCATTTATTTTTTTGCTTTGCAATGACAATTAAAAAAACCAATGACAAACATTATCTCATGTTGGTATGTATTTACCTCGACCAATATTTTGACATGAACGATTATATGTTGCTATATATAGGGTTAAATGTAAAAGCGGATTGAAGATATTGATTTGCAATATATATGATGATGAAAATCTTAATTTGTTCAAGAATCAAGAATGTAGTATTTAAGGAAGTTTTTCATAGCATTTAAATTCATGTTTGTAATGTTTTATGCTAATCTCTGGTACGTATATTATTTGATCGATTATTGTACAATACGTGATTTGGTACATGAATTAGTTAATAAATTTATTTTCTGTTAAAATGATTATTTATTGTGCTAGATGATTCTTAGATGACATTATTTATTTTTTTGATCCTCACTATATTTTGAATATTTATTATACACATAATTTATAAATTTAAATTTTTCTTCATATGAATTAAAAAAAAGAAACATAATTCATTTGTTTTAATTGATAGATTAATATAAAAATTAAAGAAAAAATTGTTCAAATTTAAAACATAATCTTTATTTTTATAACAACTGAGTTTTGTCAGTAAATAATAATAACATATTTTAATCTTGAGTTGCACGGGTAAATGTCATAGTTTATTAACAATGTGTAATTGGGAGCTGAGTGTGTTTTGCATTTCACCTTGACAGATGGATCAACAAGGAGATGTATGCTAACTTTTAGTATAACCAAGCTAACTATGACTATGACTTAATTAACACCCTTACAATGCAACACACACTGCAAGTCTCGTTCTTGGGAGTTGAATTCCATCTTATAGATATAAACAATTACGACTGCTTGCCAATCAATATTTAAAAACTATTTTCTCTTCATTTTAGTATATTACTATATTTCAAGCCACCGTCATCATGTGCTGTCCCTTTAGTCAAATGCCAATAGTTCAGCCTCATGCAGTCATGTCTAATGGATTCAAACAATGGTGAAGATAGGTAACGCTCTCCAAAACTGGGGAAATACCACCTGTCTAGCAACCAGAGTAAATGAAATTATTCAGCATTCACATTTGACTACAACTTCGAGGAAACGTTTAATACGCTCTCTAAAAGTTTTTGAGCAGCCATGCTCCCCTTCAAGCTACCTGTTGTAGCCGGTTATTGGTGACTTAATATATTAATAATTTATATAAATAAATTCTTAAGTTAGATATTATATTTCACAGTCCATGTGCATTGTTTATGTGTAGTAACAGAAGCCTTTAATCTAGGTCTCATCATCTCAGCAGAGAATTCTAACACAACCAGCATCACGTAGGTTCGTCCTTTTGGCTGCACCATCACTATTAAGCTTTTGCCCAATAGTGGGGAGGGAACACCCACCCTATATTTTGTTGCTACTGTTGTTGTTAATGGCGCCATTTGATTCTGAAGAAAAAGAAGAAGACAAGGCAAGCGAATAAGCAGGAGTGCCATCGGGCTTGAATAGCCCATAATGGCATCTCAAAAACTTTTAGAGAGCATATTAAATGTACCATCTGTTTGCTACAGATAGAATTTTCACACTAACTGAAACATCCAGAAGAGTAAAATATCAGGTTGGTGTCGAAGGAAAACCCAACAATCAAGAATATTCTTCCAGATGTTGGTTTCGAGTCACATATGTAATACCATGTGTCTGATATATATCTTATATCCAAAAGGAGAACAGCTAGACTGTATGTTTAATTGAGGGGTGGAACATTTGGTCACAATAATAGTCACTACTCCAACACATGGAAATGGAGCGGTAAAGTTGAGTGCAAGTGCTTCCGTCATCTGCAACGTCAGAAACTTTTTCCCCATGAACTGTTGGTTTGGAAAACTTTCCAATGTTATTTTTTCTTATGGGCAATAAAATGACACATTTAAGCATGGGTATACCTCTTCTGATATGTCATGTGTTCTGATTCAACTTTCTTGATATACAATAGAGTTGTGCTTTGGTAGGGAAGATCCTATATTTGATGGTCACACACACAATTGGCAGCTAAAGTCAATTCGTTTTGACTGATTTAGTAAATGTAGGAGTTAAAAAAAACAATGATGAGAAGAGTAACTTGTTTTTCTTTGGTTCAGGTTCTTGGGCACATGGACAGTTTGATCATTCTTTTTTAAGCAGCCTCCTGCCTGACTCTATAAAACAATCCTTGTATGTAATAGTAACCCAGCCTGCCCTCCAACAGCAATAGTAGTGTGCGTTATTCATAGAACTCATACTAGTCTTGGCTGCTTGCTTTAGAGATATAATACCACATATCTAAGTGAACATGGAAGAAAAGAAATAATAGAAACAATTGACAATGAGATTATCTGGATAGGTTCGGAAAAGAATTCGCTTATGCCCATATGTAATTCATTTGAGGGAATACATGCTTTCCCTTAGACTCCACCTGGTTTCGAAACTCTTCTTTGTTAGATTTCAAGAATTTAACAATATGCTTCCTTCAATATGAATTCCTTTCAAATTTCTGGTGTGTGCTTGGTGAAACAGGATTGTCCATAACATCCTCGGAAATCTGGTATTTTCTTCTTTGCGAGCTCAAATAAATGGTTAACGGCTTTGCCAAAATTGATGCCTGATATTGATGATCATTTAGTATTAGTACAGACACAGCTCCGATAAATCTCCAGAGAGATAAATGAACACAAACCATGTACAAACTACAGCAAAATATTTCTGTCACACACCCCAAGTTAGTCCCACATTGATGAGCTTATACATATGCAACCTGACACCATTTTTTAAATAAGGAGCAACCTCACATAGTTGGGTGTTTTTAGAAATGTTACCATTTCAATCGCAGATAAGGAATCAAATACGTATGACGTTGTTAGCTAAGTAGACTTTATATGTTACGGTAATTTTGAAGCTAAATGAACTAATGAAACCATCAAATGTATGAATAAAAAAAACAAAACAAAAACAATGATGAGAAAAGTAATTTGTTTTCCTCTAGTTCAGCTGTTTGGGCATATGGACAGTTTGATCACTCTTTTTTAAGCAGCCTCCTGACTGACTCTACAAAACAATCTAGTTTATGTAATAACAACCCAGCCTGCCCCCCTATATAGATGTAGTCCAAGGTTTATGAATTTAATTATCTATATGGACAGTTTGATCACTCTTTTTTAAGCAGCCTCCTGACTGACTCTACAAAACAATCCTAGTTTATGTAATAACAACCCAGCCTGCCCCCCTATACAGATGTAGTCCAAGGTTTATGAATTTAATTATCTATATCTAATGTACTAGTTTTTAGATGGTTTATGAATTTATACCAGCTTCTAGATGGGTGCTTTTAGAAATGTTACCTATTTCAATCGCAGATAAGGAATCAAATACGTATGACGTTGTTAGCAAAGTAGACTTTATATGTTTAGGGTAATTTTTAAGCTAAATGAACTAATGAAACCATCAAATGTATGAATAAAAAAAACAAAACAAAACAAAAACAATGATGAGGAGTAATTTGTTTTCCTCTAGTTCAGCTGTTTGGGCACATGGACAGTTTGATCACTCTTTTTTAAGCAACCTCCTGACTGACTCTTCAAAACAATCCTAGTATATGTAATAACAACCCAGCCTGCCCTCCAACAGCAATAGTAGTGTGCATTATTCATAATACTCATACTAGTCTTGCTTTAGAGATTTAGACTTTGTATCGCATATCAAGAGAACATGGAAGAAAAGAAACATAGGAACAATTGACAATGATCCAATCTGGATAGGTTTGATGGGTAAACCCAAAAGGGTAAGAATTCGCTTATGCTCATATGTAAGTCATTTCAGAGAACACATGCTTTCCATAGGACTCCACCTGGTTTTGAAACTCTTCTTTGTTAGCTTTCAATAATTTAACAAAATGCTGCCCCTTGTCCTTCAATATGAATTCCTTTCAAATTTTTGTTGTGTGCTTGGTGAAACAGGATTGTCAATAACATCCTTGGAAATCTGGTCTTTTCTTAAGCTCAAATAAATGGTGCATGGCTTTGCCTAAATTGATGCATGTTAATCATTTACTCCATCAATAGCAGGCATCAATTTAGTATTAGTACAGACACAGCTTAGATAATCCAGAGATAAAAGAAGACAAACCATGCACAAACTATAGCAAAATATTTCTGTTGCGCACACCACCAAGTTAGTCCCACATTGATCAACTTATACATATGCAACTTCACAGCATTCTTTAAATAAGGAGCACATAGCAACATTTCAACATACTTACCTGGACAGGGTCAATGGGTGATCAAGAAGGCCCATGGCCTAGGCTGGTGACCTCCATTGCACTTAGGAGGGGTGCTTGCCTAAGGTCTCCCCAAGTGGGAGAGCCTATGTCATAATTTGTGGCAGTGGGGGCCTGCGTTCGCGCGGCCCCTGTGCAATTATAGTATGAGGTTTTTCATCTGCTTCTAGACTGGTGCTTTTAGGTTTTAATAGCAGATAAGGAATCAAACACAGACCTGTCTGTGTATGACGTACTGAGCAAAGTAGACTTTATACGTTCAGGTTACTTAGCCATCAAGAGTTGTTATAAATTATTCATACATATGGTTGAAATAATCCCAAACTAAAAACCGTGTGATGAGAGCGAAATATTGGACTCTATCTAATTCGGCTAAGAAAACTGCTAATTGACACAAAAATCTAGTGCTTTATTCAGTATTTTCTCCATCGCATGTATCTAAGATTTGTTAAGTGCTTTTCTCTTGATGTCGTTCTGGTAAGATGTTTCAATCCATGTAAGAAATTAAACTTCATGCAATATGGTATTAGGAAGCCATGCATATCTATCCGATCTGGATCTCACTTTTTCTTAATAAACATACATGCATATAACACCTTTTTCCAGGGAAAATTGCCAAGTCGATAACAGTATGGTATATGTTGGCGAGTTGACCTCTATCACAATTTCGAGTATTAAGAAATATAGAAATGGCAGAATTCATAACTAGCATAAAGTAAAGGAAAAGAAGATGTAATCAGTACTTCATTTATATTGTCTTGATTACCTTTTACAAGTGTGATAGGTGATATTATTTATAGGAAGAAAATGGGTGCAGAGGAAACAAGAGATAGACCCTATTCTACTGTATTCCCTGCTCTTGCGGTTAGTAGTTCGTTGAGGATGGATGGAAGATATGGAATCATGGAGAATCAAGTTTGTTGGTGCTGCTGGTGCCCAATTCAGTTATGGGTGAATTTGGCATTTTGTGTGAGCTGGCACGTTGGTGGTTTAATACCCTCCCGCAAGCTGGAGCATGGTAGAGATCAAGCATGCCCAGCTTGGAGATAAAAGGAGCAAACATGGATGGAGTGAGGGCTTTAGTGAAGAAGTCAGCAAGCTGCTCCTTTGAAGGAATTGGCAATAGGCGCAGGACACCTTGTTGTACTTTTTCTCTCACAAAATGACAATCAATCTCCAAGTGTTTGGTTCTTTCATGGAACACCGGATTGGAGGCTATGTACATAGCACTTTGGTTGTCACAATAAAGCACAGGAGGCCTAGTACATGATGTGTGTAAGTCTTGTAATAGATACAAGAGCCACTGCAGTTCACATGTTGCGGTTGAGAGGGCTCTGTATTCTGCCTCTGAAGAAGAACGTGAGACAGTTTGCTGCTTTTTAGCTCTCCAGGAAACTAAGGATGATCCTAAAAAGAAGCAATAACCAGAAATGGATCTCCTGGAATCAATGCAACCAGCCCAATCCGCATCAGAGTAGCCTAGTAGCTGCAATTCTGAATTTCTAGGAAAGAAAAGGCCTCTCCCAGGGTTGTTCTTGAGGTATTTTACTACATTGCAAGCTGCTTGATAGTGTACCATGGTTGGTTTGCTCAAGTATTGACTAAGTTGTTGAGTGGCAAAGGTAATGTCTGGTCTAGTGGTGTTTAGATAAAGCAAGCGGCCAATGAGTCTCTGTAGGAAGCAACATCTGTATAGAGGGGACCTTCATCTTGATGGAGTCTGATGGAAGCATCCAAAGGTGTCTTAGTAGGTTTAGAACCCAGCAAGCCAGATTCTTGGAGAAGGTCAAGACAGTATTTTCGTTGGCAAATAGATATACCCTGCTTGGAATGAGCAACCTCCAAGCCTAAGAAATACTTTAATGTACCAAGATCCTTGATTGTGAATGAAGTATCAAGAATGGACTTGATTCTAGCAAATTCATCAAGAGAGTTTCCTGCCAAGATCACATCATCAACGTAGACCAAGAGGCTGTAAAATGAGGACCATTGCTAAAGGTAAACAAAGAATAATCTGCTGAACTTTGTTTGTAGCCCTCGGTCAACAAGAGAGATGTCAACTTCTCATACCACTTGCGGCTTGCTTGCTTAAGCCCGTATAGAGACTTCAACAATTTGCAAACCTGGTTGGGTTTAGTACAATGAACCCCTTTTGGAACAGTCATATAGACATCTTCATTCAAATCTCCATGGAGGAACGCATTGTTCACATCTAATTGGTGAAGGTGCCAATGATGGATAGAAGCAAGAGCAAGAAGTGTTCTTACGGTAGTGAGCTTTGCCACGGGAGAAAAAGTATCAAAGAAATCCAAGCCCTCTACTTGATTGTATCCTTTGGCTACCAAACGGGCCTTGTATCTCTCAATTGTTCCATCCGCTTTATGCTTGATTTTATAGACCCACTTGCTACCAATTGGCTTGATGTTGGGAGGCAAATCAACAATGATCCATGTACCATTCCTTGCTAAAGCATCCAATTCAGATTTCATTGCATTGTTCCAGCAATCAAATTTGCTAGCTTCCGATAACTCTTAGGTTCAACGCATTGTGAAATGGACAGAGAAAAGGCATAGTGTGATGGCGAAAGATTAGAAAATGAATGGAAAGAAGAGATGGGATAGAGAGTACCGAAGAGAGTGGCTCTTCGAGGTAGATGAAAGGTTACACACATAATCAGCTAAGTGTCCTGGCTGCTGTCTATGCCTAGTAGAACGCCTATGGTTCTCCTGTGTGGTGAAGTTAGTGTTCGGGTGTGGCAAAGTGTTGTGTGGTGTTGTTGCAGTTCACAAGCAGGAAGGGTGGTCTCATTATTTGGTGGATAGTCATGTGGTGGTGAAGCATGATAATTCCAAATGAGATTAGGAGGTGAGATTTGTAAGGTAGGATATGTTCATGATGGATGACATTCCTTGAGGTGAATATTTCTCTGTTATTGAGATCCAAAAGCATAACTCCTTTTACTCCTTGTTTATATCCTAAGAAGACACATTTCCTAGCTCGTGAGATAACTTAGTTCGTGATTTAGGAGGGTAGAGGCATAACATAATGAACCAAAAACCTTTAATTCATGTAAATCAGGGAACTTGTTATGCAGCAGAAAATATGGTGATTTGTTTTTAAGAATTGGGCTAGGAACACGATTAATTATGAAAACAGCATGCATTACAAGATAACACCAAAACTGTTTGGGCAATTTTGACTGAAACAAAAGAGCCCTACCAACATTTAGCACATGTTGGTGCTTTCTTTCTACCCTGCCATTTTGTTGTGGGGATTCTACACAACTTGTTTGGTGTAATATCCCTTTTGAAGCATAGTAACTTGGCATGATGAATTCAGGACCATTATCAGTTCTAACATTCTTCACTTTGGTTTCATTCTGGTTTTCAACAAGTTCTATAAAATCTTTCACATTTTGTCTTGCTTCTGCCTTAGATTTCATCAAAATAACCCATGTGTGCCTGCTGTAGTCATCTACAGCATGTTAAAAAATAACTATGACCATGTATAGATTGAATGGAAATAGGGCCCCAAATGTCAAAATGAATTAAATCATAAGGTTTTGCTGCTTTATTCAAACTTAAATGATAAGGTAATCGTTTGTGCTTTGCAAATTGGCAAACATCACACACGGCTTTTGGATCAGCAATGACAAAGGGAAATTCAGAACTTAAAGAAAGCATTCTAGAAACTGAGAGATGTCCTAGCCTAAAGTGCCATAAGGCTTTGTCAGGTAGGTTTTGAGTAGCAGCAATTTGCACATGTGAGGCATAACTATCTTTGGCATTGACAGCAAGGTGAAATAACCCTTCAAATCTCTCAGCCGAACCAATCATCTTCAGTGATTTCTGGTCCTGAATGAAGCAATTGGTGTCAGTAAAAGTCACAGTACAGTTTAAAGCACTGCATAATTTTGACACAGAGATCAGGTTTAGAGAGAAGTTAGGCACATAAAGGACATTTGTAATGCTAAAACCAGGAGAAAAAATAACAGTTCCAGCATACTTGGCAATTGTGTAATGTCCATTTGGAAGTTTTATGTTTATAGGACTGATTTCGTTATATGAATCAAAACATTTTAAAGATGCACAAATATGATCACTAGCTCCTGAATCTATGATCCAAGAACCAATAGAAAAACTGTTATAAGAAGTGGAAATGAAAATATTACCTGATTTGTAATTCTCAATTGGTGTATGACCTAATTGAGTGGATTGGCTAACCTTGGAAGAGCTGACCTGGTTAGTAGCAGAAACCGATTGCTGCCCAATGCTAGAATTCTGAATTAGATTCAATAACTTCTCATATTGCTCATGTGTAAATGTAGGAGTTGTAAGCCTTTCATCACCATTCATTGAGGCTAACTCCTTTTGATCATAACTATCATTCAACACATTGTTTGCCATGGATCCCGAGTGCTTCTGCAAGTGAGGGGGGAAGCCATGCTTTCTGTAGCATGTCTCAATAGTATGCCCATTCCTTCCACAGTAAGTGCACACTCTATTTCCTGGTTTAAAACCTGAGTTTTGTAGAGATCCTCTCCCCCTTCCTTGTGGCCTTTTGTATTCTACAGCATTCACCAATGCTTTGCTGTCATCACTGATGGCAAAATTCCCTTGCCTTTCATGTTGGATAACCATGGAAAAAATTCTGTTCATACTTGGTAGAGGATCCATGAGTAGGATTTGTGATTTAACAACAGAGAAATTTTCATTTAAGCCTGTTAAGAATCTTATAGCATAATTCAGTGTGTGATACTTCCTAGCATTTTTCATAGCAACACATGAGCATTTATTTGGACAACTACAAGCAGGCATAGGCATATAGGTTTCCAATTCCTCCCAAAGTACCTTCAGTTCAGAGTAGAATTCAGTGACAGTTGAGGGGCCTTGCCTGAGAGCATAGATTTCTTGTTGGAGTTCTGAAATGCGAATTAAGTCACCTTGTGAGAATCTCTCCTTCAGATCATTCCACACATCCACTGCATTCTCCAAGTATACAATACTTTGCCCAATTGATTCAGCAACTGAATTCATGAGCCACGAATGAACCATCATATTACAACGACTCCAAGCTCTGTAGTTTGGATTGAAGGGCTCAGGTATGGGAATGCTTCCATCAACGAAGTCGAATTTGTTTTTGGAACCAAGAGCACGTTTCATTGAACGAGCCCATGCGTGGTAATTAGAACCACTTAGCACAGGGGTCACAATGACAGAAGAAGGACCATCACTGGGATGAACGTAGTATACACTTGAAGCATCTTGTGAAGGATCGGTATTCTGATTTCCAGAAACCGAGCCACCGCCACGAGCCATCAGAGTTGCAGAATGTCAAAAACTCAAATTCTCTGGTACCATATTAAGAAATATAGAAATGGCAGAATTCATAACTAGCATAAAGTAAAGGAAAAGAAGATGTAATCAGTACTTCATTTATATTGTCTTGATTACCTTTTACAAGTGTGATAGGTGATATTATTTATAGGAAGAAAATGGGTGCAGAGGAAACAAGAGATAGACCCTATTCTACTGTATTCCCTGCTCTTGCGGTTAGTAGTTCGTTGAGGATGGATGGAAGATATGGAATCATGGAGAATCAAGTTTGTTGGTGCTGCTGGTGCCCAATTCAGTTATGGGTGAATTTGGCATTTTGTGTGAGCTGGCACGTTGGTGGTTTAATATCGAGTGTCTCCTTAAGGATCCCAAGTAGATATATAGTTCATGAATCAGGTTTTTAACGAGTGTTTTTCTCCATTAGAAGTTCCAAGAAGGAAATAGAGAATAAAAACCAGGTCTTGACTAGCAAATAAAATTAGTACTGGCATCATAATCAGCTTAATTATCAATAATTATGAGCGAGTTTGAATATTCCAGCCGCACACTTCTGATAGTATCATTGAATCTTAGTCAATTTACAAGCCAACAGAAAAGCATATATATTTTTCAGGTCCTTGGAAAAAACAGATATACAAACCAAAGAGAAAACACAACTTGAGAAGCAGCAAATACCTCCAACTTCAGAGATTTAAGCAGCAAAAGATTCATATGGCTTTTAATTTAAGGCTCAAAGACCAGGCTTTCTGCTTCTCGCTTCACGGATTCGAAGAGCACAGATGATAGATAACGCTCCCCAAAGCTTGGGAAGACCGCCTATTCAGGTATTCAATAAGCTAATTAGTGGTGGAATATGGTAAAATATGATAATCAGGATGATATTGAATAGAGTAATTTTCCTCTTCAACGCCAATTATGCATTCTATGAGAAACCTTCAAGAAAATCAGATAATACTACTTATTACTTTTTCTGCAGTGGCAGCGCACAACGTCTGCCATCAACAAGGTCATACTGATTTAAAATATAATTTAAAAGAAGAAGAAGGAAGCAAGAAGAAATTATACGAAATAATATTGCATTTCAAGAATTAATGAGAAAAAAAAATGAGACTAGATTACTTGTGATGAGAATGCAAAATGTCATATTTTTTTCTCTTAATATTTAATCTTTTATACTTATTTGGTGTCTAAATATACTTATTATTTTTATATTTTAATTTAGGATGTAAATGGAGGCATTAAGTGCAATACGAAACTAATTAGGTAATTTTGGACAATTTTGATATCGCTTCATAATCTAAGATGTTCCTTAACCTGCAATTATAATACATGAATCTAACATGATGCATTTTTGAAAATTTTCAGATCTGGTGCACAAAAAAATTTAGCTGAAAATTTAACTTTCCTAGCTGTATTGGGATCCTATTTTATTTTAAATATTTTCTTTAATTAGTTAGATTTAGATATTGTTATCTTAGGATAATATTTAGAATATTTATAATAGATTCTGTAGGAAATTTTATAGGAGATATTTATAGAAGATTTGGTAGGAGATTTGATAGAAGATTTGTTAGGCTTGAATGTTGATACGAAAAGGATAAAACGGGGTAGAAATCAACAGATTTTTCTACACGCCATTCCCCCCTCTTCTCTCTCTTCTCCTTCAAGTTTTCAGCTACGGCCCTGCGTGGCTAAATTTTATAATTGGTAGAAGGAAACGGAAACTTCAGAATCAATAAAACTGTGAGATCTAATTTATTTTTATTGTTTAATCTATGCTTTGAGTATCAAATGTTATTCTGTGACTATTTTCATGATTGTTTCATTTAATTACTAGGAGGCCTACTAGTTTATTATTCGCTACAATCTATTGCTAAATTAGATATCTCTGTAATTGTTTGATCCCTCTAATTTGTGAAGTAACTAAAATTTAATGATTTGTTGTGTTAGAAATTATTAGATTTTAGGAAGAACGTTCGACTAAATTAAATGCAATCGCTTGTACTTGTGTTGTTTAGTTTCATCGATCTCTCTAATTCTTAAAGTTGTTACTAGATTAACTTTTAGCGCTTCTCTTGAGATGTTTACTAGTTAGGATTATTTAGATCGTTTGTTTTCTAATTAACAACGACTAAAGACATATAGGAAAATAGTTCCAACCGTGAATATTCAAAGTGTAAATTGATATATACTTGCATTAATGATCTATTGTAAAATTCCGATGGTAAATGTTGACTTAGATCAAAGTTTGTTCTTTTGATTAATTTCGATAATTTAATTTGAATATTCTTTAATTATTTTTCTTAAAATTATTTTTGTTATATTCAAAACCCCCCATCCATATTCACGAAGTATAAAATTAAGCTAAATACTCTTCGTAGGAACGATCCTTACTTGCACTATTATATGTATTTTTAAGAGTATAAGTTTTATTTTTCGTTGTCCACAACAACAGACCAACTAGCATATAAGGTGTTTATATATATATATATATAAACCGCGCATAGATAAGAACAACTGCAGTTGCCATCAACTGCATCTATAACAAGCAAATGACATTTCAGATAGCTAATCCCAGAAGCTTCTGCCAATGATCAGCAATTAAAGAAGCAATTTTTTCTAAAAAACTTTAAGCACATTGATATTGCATCTAAAGCAGTTCTAACAACCACATTCACAGAAGATTATATGATACCAGATGGACAGTAGACAAACTTACAACAATGAGTTTTCCAGCATTTTCTGGCCTCTTTGCAATCTTAATTGCAGCAGCGGCGGCAGCACCAGATGATATCCCCACCTGCAATAAATAGAATAGCTTTAAAAACACCCCCTTTTCCTCTCTCTCTCTCTCTCTCTAACAAAACAGAAATAGAAGTCATGCTACTACTAACAAAATATGATATGCGTCTAAACAAAGCCAAGGCATGAGATGAGGTAAGACCACTGAGAAGCCCATTATATTTTTGAGATGAACTTATCAACTTACCAGCAAACCTTCTTTCAAAGCAAGAACTTTAGCAGTTTCAATAGCTTCTTCACTTGAAATCTACAAAAACAGATAAAAATAAGAGTTACCATCTATATATGGAGTGAAGGTGTAGCACTAAAGAAATGTTATTCAAATACTTGGCAAATCTTAAAACAGGCAAACTGCAACATTCAGAATGCATGGATAGAATATCATAACTCCGGGTTAGTAACGCTTCCTCAATCCTCACATATGAAGTGAATTAACGCACTTCCTTCCCTCAGATGAAATAGGAAGTGCAAGGTTTTTGGTTCTAGTTCCACTTCACCAAGTAGAGAGGGTAAGAAGATAATAGAACGGATTGCATCCAAATGTTAATCAAAACGACTGTAATTTGTTTTTTCCTTAAAATAATTCAAAATTTATCCCCAACAGTCTAGTTGACACTTAAAAGTACGATATCCGAATACTATAATTGGAATTTTGCTTTGTTTACATGCTCGCTATATTCTCCTCTTGTCACATGTTTTGCATGAACGCAAAGTACAAAATTGGACTTCTTTTGCGAAGAATAAAAACATTAGGAGTAAGAATGGAGATAATCAGATTATCATACAAGCAAAAAAAATTCGTATTTATTTAAGTTCAAATCAACTTATCAAAAGGTTTGTGGCTTACTTGAACAACTTCATCAAGTAAATCGACGTCCAAAACACCAGGGATGAATCCAGCGCCAATTCCTTGGATCTTATGAGGACCTAATATACAGTTAACAACCATGCATTTGTCGGGGGAATGATACACAGAAGGAGGCAAGCATTAGACAAATCTCAATCATAAAAAATAATATATACTATTTTCTTTTCCTATCATTGTAGGAGGGAAGCATAGATAAGAAGGCAGGTAAAGGCACACAGATCATATTCAGCCTTCAGGTACCATTTTGAACTCCAAGAAAGCACATCCAGTGATAAGCACACAGTATTCTTGTGTTTACAAGTGCTCATTCAGCACATGCTTGAATAATATCATCAATGCAGTAATGGTGGATGACAGACTCTAAATATAGGAAATTAGAAATTAGATTTGCAAATGGTGATTTAAAAGAGAGGGAGAGAGAGAGAGAGAGATTCCTACATATACTGTCTAACTCTAAGAACCAAAATACGACCATTAGCAACCAATTGAATTGTATTCTACTAATAAATAATAGACTATACGATATGTACAAACCAAAGTCAGAGAATAGAAGTTGAACCAGAATATGACTTGAAAAAGGAAATAGCATTGACAAAATGTAAGCAATGAAAGCTAAATTCAACAACAAATCAGCAATATTTTCTGTATATTAGTGAGAAACCAAGTAAACTTGTCAAAAAGAAGTTTATGTATCCATCAAAGTACCAACTGTGATTTATATTAGTGGACTCTCCAAGCAAACGTCAAAACATGGATGTGATAATCATAGACAGATGTGATGAATGAAACACATAAAAAATCAATACTCACCAGGTTTCCCTCCAGACAGTACTGGACTTTCAACTGGTTCAATGCCATACAGCTAAGGGAAAAAAAAAAAAAACTCTTAAGCCAAACAATGGAAAAATTACAAAGACAAAAATGGCAAAAGAAATGTGTCTAGAAATTCTTATGGGGTAATAACACAAAATCATAAAATTAAAAGCCTAACCTTGATATCAGGGTTCTGCTCTTTCAGATATTTCCCAGCACCTGTTACTGTACCTCCAGTCCCTATCCCAGAAACAAGAGCATCAACCTTCCCATTGGAGCTCTTCCAGATCTCTGGTCCAGTGGTTTCATAATGGATCTAAGAATAGGAGGAAGAAAGAGTGTGTGTGAATTCTCTTTAACCAACTGATTCTCTTAAGTCCAAACACAGCACATTGACACAATACCTTTGGGTTGGCAGGATTTTCAAACTGCTGAAGAATATAAGCATTGGGAGTCTTTGCCAGTATCTCTTCTGCCTTCTGAACAGCTCCTTTCATACCCTTGGCTGGATCTGTGAGAACTAACTCAGCTCCAAAAGCTCGAAGAATGGTTCTTCTTTCTAGACTCATTGAAGCAGGCATGGTTATAATAAGTTTATAACCCTTAGCAGCTGCCATGAATGCCAAACCTATGCCAGTGTTTCCGCTGGTAGGCTCAATGAGGATACTCTACAACATGAACAACAATAAACCTTATGAATCCCAAGTAAGCAGTAATAAGTCCGCTTGAATGATGACTGTGCTATGATAATGAATTGGTTAAGTATCTTACAGAACCCACTCCTGAGTTGACATTTTAAAATTTGAAAGCAATAGTATATCAGTATTAATAAAAATTAAATAACATCTACTCATACAATACAGCCTCAAAAATTGGAAAAAAAATAAGTAGAAGGAAGTTTTGATGCAATATGAAAGATAGGTGCATGCAACACGAATTCAAATATACAAGAAGGAAAGGAAGATCTAAAACAAGCACTAACTTCACCCGGTCTAATGAGTCCCTGCTCCTCAGCATCTGCAATCATGCTATATCCTATCCTGTAGGAAAGGAAAAAATTATATATTAATACATAATCAAACTTGTATGCCAAAACTACAGGTTCCAAAATGCCAAAGTTTCTATCAATCCAAGCATTTTTAAAAGTTTGAAAACATACACAGTGGAGCAGCAAACCAAGAGTAAATGGTTAGATGGCATTTCGCTAGTTTACTTTCCAATATAAGAATGAAGAAATCAATCTATATACCTGTCTTTGACACTGGAGCAGGGTTCCATCATTTCTAGCTTTGCAGCAATTCGGGCGACACAGCCATCTACGACATGGTTGAGATATACCAATGGAGTTTTGCCAATTAACTGTACATTTCAAAAATTAATTTATATGTACTGTAAGCTAGAATTCTTCATCATGGAGACAAAAAAGGATAGCGTTGAACATGACTTACTTCAGTGACATCTTTTGCAATGGTTGACTTCTCTTCCGCCATTTTTAGCAAAGCACTGCAAAATCATAAAGGGTTAAAGATTCCAGTAAATATAAACAGAAAGATATAAAATCCTCATAAAGTAATTTATCCGGGCTTGGATTGGTTGATTTGACTTATCCTGTGATGAAAAACAGACCAAGAATTTACGTTCAGAATGTATTTTATTGGTTTATTTCGTTTTTTTCTTGTGAATACCAAAGACATCAAAATTCGCCGATTAAGAAACAGATCATGACCCATGTAGGAAAAGCCGAAAAGGATGGGGAAGCTAAGAAACCAAAATTGTTCAAGTCTCAGATTGACCAGAGAAAAACTGAACTTCAAAGTTCAAACTTTAAAGGTAAAAAGGGTAAAACACTAGATAATCGATGAACTAATCCGCGAAAAAGGTACATGAAATTTCAGCATCCAAGTGCTTATGAAGGCGGAAGGTTTTCAGTTTTGAGGCTGAGGATATTTAAGTAACAGAGAAAAAAGCATACACATCACTCACTCATCAGAAAGTTAGGAAGATACAAAGCTGAAGCAAAAGCAGAAAAGAGAAAAGGAATAAACATAAAACTTTGCTACAAGAATGCAAGCAGGGTTTGTTGAAAGTAATAAGTAGGGAAATTGATTTGGATGGCTCACCTCACCACCACTCACTCAGTCACCAGAAGAGAAGAGCAGAACCTTATCAAAGTCAAGCAATCCGTGTTTGATAAGAGAAGCTTCAAAAGAGAGAACTACGAGATATATTCTGTCTTATTTGGTTGGTTGGACTGTGATATTTCCGAAAACTAACAGCTAGCCAGCAGAACAGAGTTGAATATGGCCACCTTTTACGCTTTCTTATATACTACATTCATTTCATACCCTTTTTTGTTCGTTATCTTTCAATACTCGCCAGCCATGTGGTTTTGTGGTACTGCATTGGAATCAAAATGACGCCAGCCAAATTTGAAAAAATACCACTTGGAAATTAAGAAAATTAAAAAACAAACAATAACTCCAAAGCGTCAAACGTCAAAACTAAAGATTTATACAATAAGACACCTTTAAGGCCCAAATTTTTTTGGAGTAATGTTATAAAAATAAATTAATTATCATACCCCAAAAAAAAAAATACTCTGTATCCTGTACCTATCGTTAACTTTATATAGCTGTGATTTCAATACTTCTTACTCGGATAGTCACACATTTAAATGCAATTATACTTTTTTTTTGTGTGATACAATTATACTTTTTTTTACAACTATAATTTTTCTACTTTTTTATAATGAAATTATCACATCAATCATCAATATCTTTCTCAATTTCAATGCATTTTCTTAATATAATTGTTGATTGTCATCCACAAAATAATTAAAAAATATATTTTATTCTCTAATTAAGTATTTAATAAATATTCACTTATTTTAGCGTTATATTTTTTTCTTTAAATATTGAACTGGCAGCTGTGTGGACTTATAATGGACTAAAGAGAAAACTTTAAATGTATCACCTTTTTTCTTTTATTCGTTTTAATTTGTTATAAAAAAATCTCTCTTATTTTTCATGTTTATAACCTCATTTAAAAAAAATAAAAAACAAGTGATAAAATTATTGAAACTTTGGTATTGACCTAATGGATTGTGTTAGGTTGATGGTGTGCCAAAGATCATCAACTAAGTTAAGAATTAGGTGTTGATTTCTGTTAAATGATAAGGTAAAAAGCATCATTTTCGTTTCTAAAATTTTTGCAAAATTTTAATTTAGCCTTAATAGTTTTCTTTTTCCAATTTTGTTCCTAACTTTTTTAAAAAAGTTCCAATGTCTTACTTCCGTCTAATGTCATTTAATTGTTAACGGTGAGCTGACGTGGATCTTACATGGTTGACATGGATCTCACGTAGTATCTAACGTGAATCTCATGTGACACCTGATTAAATCGAAATTTTTGTGAAACATGAGAGATGTAAATAGGATAAAAAAATTAGGACCCAATCAAAATATTCGTGAAATATGAGAGACGTAAATAAGACATTAAAAACTTTTAAGACCAGATCAAAATTTTCATAAAATGTGAAAAACGTAAATAAGATTTTAAAACCACCGCCATCTATCCCTGTAATTTCACTCCTGCCACAATCATTTAATAGAACCACCACTATCAACAACCAAGTTCCTCTTCCTTTCATCACAAAAACGCACAATCCAATCTCATTCTTCCACCCATGTCAGACACTCTTTGTTTCACACCCTTCAAGATTAGGTTTGTGTTGACTTTAATTTGTCACGCCAGTGAAGTCATTGAATTTGGTCTTTGTTTGTGGTGATTTTTTGTCAAAGGTAGTAACTACTCTTTTTGATTCAATATCTAATATATGAGAGCACATCAACTCCTCTTAAGATCCTTAAGGTTAAGTAATCGTCGATTGGTCAAATGTTAGTAAAATATAGAGTGAAGTTAGATATGAACATGAATAAATAAAAAGTAAGAGTGTGCCAAAATGAACTTAATAAATGTAAATTGACGGAATGGTAACGTCAAAAGTAAAGTTGACAAAAATATAAATAGCAAAATAAAGTAAATATTGAAAGTACAATTGCTAGAAAGTAAATGACTGTCCAAAGTAAAATTACGAAAAGTAAACTAACTGAATGTAAAAAACATAATGTAAATGACAGAAACTAAAAGCTAGAAAGTAAATATCAAAAATGTTAATGTCTATACAACATAGTGACAAAAAGAGAAAGGACGTATAATCCCTATTTGTAAGTAGATGGATCAATCTATTCTTCATTTTAATCCCTATTTATAGGCTAATTTTGACCCCCAACAGACCTATAATGAAATATAAAGAAAAGCGAAGTTGGAGAAAAGATGCATATGATATAATGACTAAATTAGTAAAGACAAAAGCGAAAAAAAAAGAAACTAAAATCTTATTCACGTCTCTCACGTTTCGTAAAAGTTTCAATTTGATCTTAATTTTTTTTCCTATTTTTATCTCTCATATTTTATAAAAGTTTCGATTTGATCATGTGCTATGTAAGATTCACGTCAGATGTTATGTGGAATAAATGTCAACCATGTAAGACTCATGATAGATGCCACGCTAACTTGCCGTTATGAAAATTGAAGACGTATGCAAAAAAGAAGACATTGAAACTTTTTTTGAAACGTTAAGGACAAAATTAAAATAAATAAAAAACTTGTGAGATTAAATTAAAATTTCACAAAAAAAAAATTAAGGACAAAAATGATACTTTTGCCCTTTCAATAACATTGGAACTTGTTTTTTTTAAAAAAAATAAAATAAAATAAACATAAAACACTTAAAACATTACAAATATATGTTTGGTATTTATTTTTGTCAAAATGCAAACTACCCACTTTAACTTTAGGCTTCTTATAAATTACTTATAGAGTTTCAATTTTAGTAAATTACCCCCTCATCCTTTGCATGGTTAACAACTAATATGTTTATTTTTTTCTTTTCCAAGCTAAAAACTTCATATATCATTGAAAAGTAAAGTTGTATGAAACTTGAGTTATAATTATAATCACAATTTTAGGGAAAAATAGTAAATTCCTAAATGTTTAGCGATCAAGTGGGTAAGTTTGCCATTGGTGATGTTTTCACCTCATCAAATATGACGAATATATACATTGTTATTTAAAAAAAAATTATGTACATTTTAAAAATTATGATGCTTATAAAAAGTACATTAAAATGTTTTTGAAAAACGTTATGATTGTAATTTGTAGACAAAATATATCTAAAAAAAATTTTAAACTTTTCTTAATTTGTAACTATTACAGTCATAAGATAGGACTCAATTGGCAACCTAATAGGAACTCCTCGCGGGAAAAAAAAATGTAACTATTATATTTTAACAAAAAAATATACATACTAGTAACAATAGACGTAAAAATAATTTATTATCATTTACCCCCAAAAAAAATCGTTAAAATAAACTGGTATGACTTATGAAATGCCCAGGTTTCTTGTCCATCTCTCTCACATGCTTTGGTGATTGAGTTTGATTTGTTTTATATATTTTCAGTGAAATGTGCATTTTTTATATTATATATTTAAAAAATATTAGATCTTTTTTTTATCTGAAAATAAATTTTACAAAAAGACTGAAAAACAGCGTCCAACACCACCGTAACAAGAAAATCAAGTGGAGACTCTAACTGCATTCCTAAAGATTAATTTAGTATAAAAAATATGATAAGACTTAATAATATTTGACTTGATAATATAAGATTTAATAGTATAAGACTTAATAATATAAAAAGTATAATACATAAGGGTTAAAGATATCGGAATATTTAGAATTGTAATAATTTTTTTATATGAACTTATATATCAAAATCCAATCAAACCTAATCATACATTTTAAAAATTTGATTAAATTATTTATCATTTTAATATATAAAAAAATCTAATAAATAAATTTATATAATATAATATTTATAATAAATAATTAATAAAATTATAATATATTATATTAAGTTATCTATTAAATTTAATACAACATGTCAAACATAACTTAAGGAACAAAATATAGCATGATGAGGTAGAGAGTCTGCCACCATCTTAGATATTTCATAGGTAAGTTTTCTATTATTATTTATAAAATATTTTTATTTGTTAATAGTATAAAAAATAATGTAAATTTTTTTATATTATTATTTAATTATATATTGTCATACTATTAAAAATATTTAATTCTCATAATAATTACTTTAAAAATTATATATGTAATAATATATAATTAGTTGATAATATAAAAATTTTACATCAATAATACATTAAAATTAGATTCAAAACTTAAATGAACTGAATAAAATTAAAACTGGCGTACATTTTATATTTGCAATATTTGATATTAAATTATTAAATGATGAGTCTTGGACTAATTGGCAGACTATTCCCACGGATGAGTCCATGCTTTTCTGCCGATTTTGCTGGATTTGTTTCGTTAGGCGTTAATTTTCCTTTCTTTTATCATACGTAATAATAAAATAAAAGCGTGGCTTGCAGGCTATTTGATTACTGATCACTGTTGACCGAATTCAATTGTGCATGGCTTGCAGATAAATAAGATCAAGCGTGGAGGAAGAAGCAGAAGGTTTGAATGGATGTAGAGCATATTAACACAGATTTTATCACTATATCAATAGCTTTTTTTATCATTTTAAATGAATTTTATCACATATTTGATAATTTTTATATGAAATTTAATGTATTATAATAATTTTTTTTATAAATTTAGAACTTGAAGTTTATAATTATAAATTATAAATTATTTTAAAAGTTTTAATATATAAATATTATTTTATCTTTAATCAAAAATTTTTTTAATTATTTTATACATTTTTAATAATTTAATGTAAAAAATAAATTTTTATATTATTCAAATAAAATAAATTATTTTAAAAATTATTAATATTTAACATAAAATTAATTATATTATAATATTATCAATAATAAAATAACAAAATAAAATTAATTAGCTCTTTATTATAACCAGTATTTTATACACACGTAACCACAAGCAAAAATCATCTAATTATTAAAAAAATGATAGAACATATAAAAGTGACGACATTGTGCGTGATTTTTTAAAATAATAATAATAACAGTGATCATAAACTATTTGGTACTTGTATACATGAACATGAAGATGAAGTAGTTAAGAAGAAATGCTTTAAAATGTAGATTAAAAATTCATCGATGAGAGATAGGTAGTGGCTTGAATAAAAATAAATTACAAATATATTCACAGTACGTGCTCCAATTTGTACAATGGGAATGTTATGAGGAGAAACAGTTCCAGGAATGAAAATGATAGTTAGCTCTTTAATGTAACCCGTGGATTGTACCAAAAGAAAAAGGAAAAATTTCATCTTTTGTTAATATTTATATTTTATATTTTATATTTTAGGGGACTTGATTCTGCATACATTCCTGATGACTTTAAGGGTGGTTTTGCTGCGAATCTGGGAGCTGGCTCTATCACTCCAGCAGCGGAGTTTTGAGGAGTCCTTTATTGGCCTTAGACTCTCATGGAAAGTTAGAGTTGATTTGGATTCCCAAACTGCTATTATGCTGATTGACAATTACATTCCTTCTCATCTTGCCTTCTCCGTCCTGTGTGAGATTCAATCTTGGCTAGACAGAAGCTAGGAGGTGGTTCCCATACCTTTAGGGATGCATAGTGCCGAAAAAGGAAAGGAAGGTTCATTCTTTATTTTGAATAAATATTTTTTATATTTAAAATTAAAAATTAAAATAAAATATGAGCTTTATTTATTTTTATAAATATTTTATAATTATCTTAATTTAAAAATAAAAAATAAGACATTTTTTTTCTTTTCTTCCAAAACCTTTTAAGAGCCAATTCAAAAAATATTAATATTTATTTTAAATGTTATTTTTATCATTTGGATGCTGGATGAGATTTTAAGACACAAATTAAAATTTTTCAAATTTTTTTATAAATTTGTTTTAATTTTTTGTTATTTTTATTGAGAGAAATTTTAGTATTTATTATGAGAAATTACTTTCTTTTAATAAATTTATCCATATAAACATATCTTATTAAAAATACTACAATTAACATTATATTATTTTATTAATTTATCTAAATAATTATAATTATAGTACTTAAAGTATTTAATAAAACTACATTACATAAATTTAAATTCTAAATGTTAATAAACTCAAACCATGAAAGCAAGCATTAAAAGTAATAAAATATATAAGGAGAACAAAGAAATTTATAACATCAATTCTACAAAGGAGATAATGGAAGAAAAAAATGCTACCTAAAGTAAAAAAAAAACAATAGATGAAAATAAAAAGAACAACTACTACATAACAAATTAAAAAACTTTACCACTTTTTTATAGTAAAAATAGAAGTTTAATGCTTGAAAAATTTCATAATAAGAGTGAAAAAAAACTAATGAGTACAAAGAACTTATAACCAAAAAAAAAGACTTTGATTAATTAAAAAATGAAAGCCAAGGAGCCAATATTTTCTCTTCAAAAAATACTAAAGTTTTCTAAATTTTTATAGTACTTAATAATAAAAAAAAAACAGGGGAGGTCTAAACGTGGCGTAACCACCGGGGAAGCAAACAAAGCAGCTGATAGATTTGCTCATTTTGGCCATTTTTTAGATTTTGGGGTGCAGTGGTTTTTGTCCCCTCCAGGTTGCATAGGCTCAAGACTTGACTGACTCAATAAGAAGAAGCTAATCATGTTAAGTTTGAGGTATAATTATTAAATATCACGTATTTTTTTAGTCTGAGTTCGGATCATATTTTATGTTGACATAATTTGACTTAATGTCACATAATATTTTAAAAGTTATAATAATTTTTTTAAAAAAATAATGATAAATTATAAGATTTATTTACTTAATATTTTTTGAATAACTTGATAATATTTTTTATTTCTATAACTTTTTTCAATATATATATTAAAAAACATTCTTTAATTTTAATTTCATATTTTTAAAATATTATAACTTAGTTATATATAATCTAAAACTTGTACATCTTGCATAAATATCAGATTGACCTTATCATTTGTCAGACCATAACAACATGGGATTTAGGTTAAAAAAATTGACCTAATTATAATTTTGGACCAAATTCAAGCTAATTAAATCTCACCCAATCTAACCCTTAATCATCACTAGATGCATAATGGATATTCTTTGTGATGATATCTCCAACGTGGGATGACTTAATGCGTATTTGGGATAGTTGTAAAAATTTGATTATTTCAATAATCGATTATTATATAATTTTTTTTGTTATAATCGATTGTAATAGAATCAGTTTTATGTTTGGATATGTTAGCTGAAAAACGATTTTAAGTTAATCTGTTTTGTTTTGATAATATAAAAAAGAGTCACTTTTATACACTAAATTATCTAAAATAAGTATAAATGATTAAAAATTTATTAAAATGATATTTACATATCAAAATATAATGAATAATATATAATCTATTATCATAAGATGAAATTTCAGTATTATGAAAAAAAAACTTTTATAATGAATTGAATTTTGTACAAAAGCTGAAACTGATTTTGTCAAACATATGATAATACTATTAAGTTGTTTGGTTAGGAAATAATCTCAACTAAACATGTTCTTAGCTTTTTTTTTGCCTTTATGTTTGGTTTTGTGGCCTTTCCACCCCATTGTAAAAAAATAAAAATATAATAAAATTTTTTATATAACTACTTTGGAAGATAATTGATGGGATATTGAGAATTAATTAAACACAGAGCTTTTATTAAAAATTATGAAAGAATAATAAATTTTAAAGCACAAATAATTCAATAAAACAAATCATGTTAAAAAACATTTTATATATATATATATATATATATATATATATATATATATATATATAAAAGTAATTAGATGAAAGGATTACTAATCTTTACACCGATATCACGATCTTCCTCATACATATATATATATATATATATATATGAGAATTACTAATATTACGTGGAGGTTAGTAATATTCACATTTTGTTTTAGACAAAAAGATTCATGTCTTTTTCATAAAATAATTTAAAGTTAAGGGTATTTTAGTAACTTAAGATTATTAATTTTAATTAAAAATATTAATACAGATTTTAATGATGAGAGAGAATTTAACTTTTTTCATTAAATATAAAAAGACAAAAGATAAAAAAATAGCAAATTTAATTATAAGAGAAAATTTTTTGGTACAAAAATTTATAACATAATTTTATCAAAATATAAACAATTTATATAGTATATTTCAATTATGGATATGATGCATACAGTATTTTTTTTTAATTAAGTATACTATATTTATATATATTTTTTAAATTACGTATGTTATATCCATATTATATTTACTATACCCATATTATTTCTTTAAATTATGAACGTTGAATTATTCTATATTATAAATATGTAAAAATTATTAAATTTAAATTATATACAATGTTTAAATTAGGAATAAGTAAAGAAATACACGAAAAAAAAAGGTAAAGAAATAACATCAACAATAAATTCAAATTAAAGTCATTTAATAAGATTTTTTCAGATAAGCATATACAACATAAAATCACCTCATTGCAAGATATCTCAGCACTTAAAAATAACATATGTATCTCACATCTAATATTTGTTAAGAAAATAAAAGAACACGACGTAGTCAATCAAAAGAACATTTTTTTCCTTTATATATTTGAAATTTAATAATTATTCTTGTAATAAAAACAATAACTGTATGTTAAAAAAATAATTAAACTAAAATGCTAAAATTTACAATTTTTAATAAAAAATATCATTTTGATAAATTTTTCATGAACATTATAGCTCATGTATTTTTAAATTAATAATTAGAGTCAATAATTAAAATCTTTCTCTTCATTAAAATTATATTTCTCTATTCTCTCTCCTTGTTAATATAATGATTTAATATTCTCTTTCTTCATTAAATTTAATATTCTTAAGTTACTAAAATATCCTTAATATTAAATTATTTTATAAAATAAATTTTAAATTTTTTATCCAAAATAAAATGTAAAAGTTACTAACCTCTATATAAACATGGAGATTAGCAATTCCTTATATATATATATATATATATATATATGGGAGGATCAACTTACACTAAGTATAAGTTTTTTTCTTACATTTATTTTCGTATTTAGATCTACTTTCATCTAAATTGCTACTTTAATGAAATAATCTTAACCATTAAATGAAAGTTAACTAACGGTTGAAAATGAAAGTGTAAGAAAAAAAAAAAATTTAAGTATAAACAAAGTCTATATATATATATATAATAAGTTTATAAAGATAAATTTTAAATTTTTTATCCAAAATAAAATGTGAGGTTGCTAACCTCCACATGAATATAGAGATTAGCAATCCCTTTTATATATATAATGAGATAAAACACATTTTTCTAAACTTTTGAAAAACCTATTTATATATGTAATGTTCATTGTGACATTTATAACAAAAGTGTTTAAAATAATTTATCCAAAGACATAAGAGATGTTAGCTAGTAATTAAAAGAGTACATTATTCCTTAAATATATTTTTGGTTCTTCTAAATATATCAATTTTTTATTTTTATCTTTAATTTTTTTAAATGATTTGTGTCTATACAATTTCAAAATAAATGAAATTAATTCAGTTCAACCCCTTCATAATAAAATTTTATTAGTCCTTAAAATAAGAAAATGTTAAATATAAGAGAGTTAAATTAAGTTAATTTCACTTATTTTTAAAAAAATAAAAATTAATTTAACTCACTTTTAAAATTATAAGAATACAAATTATAATAAAATTTTTAAAAGACCAAAATAAAAAATTGATATATTTAGAAGAATAAAAAACATATTTAAGACCTGCATTATTAAAGGTACGTATTATATGCTATTGTTGTTGTTGTTTTTTTTTTTTTTTTTGAAAAGCATCGGGGCAAAACGCCCAACCAAAAACTAAGAAGCAACTACACGATCAAAGGAAACACCACTACAATCAGCCATGAAGGCCGCAGACACAGAGGGCGGTTGGGAAGTAAAGCTAACTAAAGAAATTTGGAGCTGAATGCTGATCAAACATGGCAAGATCAGCACAAGCATTGGCCTATCTAAAAGTGTGATGATACACAACCTCTCAACCTTTAGAAATGAGATCCTTTATCCTTTATCCTTTATCCTTTATCCTTTACCCTCATTCCACCAAATGAAGAGCAACTTTTGAGTCAGCCTCAACAATAATCTTCCTAAAACTAAATTCAAAAGTCATTCTCATCCCCAAAAAGAAGCCCTGAAGTTAAGTCATCGTGATAGAACAAGCTCCTAAATTAACATAAAAGGCACACAGGAATACTTCATCTTCATTTCTCAAAATTATTTTAATCAAACACAATCATTACAACAATATTATTTTCGTAATTCCTAATCGAATCATAAATTAATAGAAATTCTTTTAATAGCATTATTTTACATTGTTTTTTTTTATTAAATTCAAGATCTTGAGACAAATATATTTTATTAACTAGTATTTAGACTCATATTTTTTAAAATTTTTATTTATATTCCTCCATTATTTCAATCCTAATCAAATCCTAACTTTTTTACGAATCATAAACTTATACAAATCAATTCAATATCATTATTCACTTTATTTTTATTTCTTCTTACTATTAAATTCAAGTTCATATATAATCTTAAATATAAAAAACATCTATAAGAAAAAAGTACTACAAATAAATTGTGAATATAAATCATATTAAATACTTATAAATTGTAGTTATATACTACTTACTCATAACTTGTTAGTTTATGAATCAAATTAAGTACTTATAAGCAAAATAATATAACAAATACCATCACACACATGTTCAACAAAATTAAATAATACAAAATACAATTTATTTTATGATTGCAATTATAAAAGTGAATATTAAACATAGTAAATGAAGACACATCAAAGATAAAGTTTATGCTAATGAAGTTATATATTACTTACCAATAGCTCGTTTGAGAAATTTTTCCAATACTTGATTTAGAGATTTTTTAACACTACTCTCTAATAAAAGATGTTATAAACTTTCATATTTTATTCAATTTATAGTCTAAGTTTATGAGTAGCTAATATCAATTGACTCCTAAATTTATAAGAATGTTTTCAATAGCATTGTCTTACTTTATTTTTTATTTCTAAAATTTGTTCTTAACTTTGTTAGCATTATCCTTGATTATTTTTTTTATTTATTGAAATTCTCATGTTGACATATAGCATTTTCTTCATTTAGTGACTCTTAAATTTATATGATTTTAATTAACTAAATATTTTTAAATAATAATTTATTTATCATTAGCTACCTATCTTTAATCACAACTTCTACCACAAATCCCTTGGTTAATCATAAGTATATTGGTAGATAAATAAGTTAATATTTATTTAATGGAAGGTAGTATAAAATGTATATATAAAAGTGTGTCCATAACATTATTTTATAATTTTCAACTTATAATAAGTGTAACTATATGTATAGTGACCTCTGCTGAAAAAAGAAAAAAATTCTCTATAAAGGAGGGCATTGTGGTCTTAGAATAGGTGGTTGTAAAAGTGAAAAAATGATGTAAAATTATTCTTCAATATAATGTATATTAAAAGAATGAATTTATATTTGAAAGTTTTTATCAAAAAGTAATAATGTGAAAATAACTTTGTTTAAATAAATAATTAGTTGTAAACTGTTTAAAAAACAAGAAATGAAATGACAGTGTTGTAATTTTATTTTTTTTTTTGGATAAAAGACTGTGTTGTAACTTGTGAGATTAAAATCATTATCTTTTTTAATATTAACTTATTTTATATTCGAAAAAAAGTTAACCAAATGTTTTTTAACGAGTATGTTAGTTTTTTTTTTTTAAAAATAAAATAAATTAATGCCAACAGGGTGATAAGTACGAGTTTGGTGAGGGGCAGTTGAAAGAAGGGTATTTTGGTCCCATCAAATAAGGCGGCCACCGCAGTCGCCCGTAGATTCTAAACGGCAACACAGATCTTCAACTATCTCTTCGTTATATTTTCTCTCTCTGGTCTTTCTGAACCGGGCCGAACCGAGCCGGAAATATGGGAGTGCCAGCGTTTTACCGGTGGCTCGCGGACCGGTACCCGCTCTCGATCGCCGATGTCGTGGAGGAAGAGCCCGCCGCCAGCGACGGAGGTTTTCCGTTGCCCGTTGATGTGTCTAAACCTAATCCCAATGGCATGGAGTTCGACAACATGTACCTCGACATGAACGGCATCATTCACCCGTGTTTTCACCCTGATGGCAAGGTACGTGCTTCTGCTTCACCTCACTTTCATTCAATCAATTTGTTCTCCCAATTCCATCTCCATTTTGTTCTTGTCATTAGGAATCTTGCAAGCAATTGACCTATTTTCCTGCTAGTAATGTGTGCTATGCTTCTTTGGTTGAAGAAAGTCAATATGTATAGCGAAAGAGAGAAATAAAGAGAGCTGAAAATTATAAAGTTATATTCCTATTCTGCAAACTGCTTCTTATTGATTAATCTTTAAATGCAGCCAGCACCTGCTACCTATGATGATGTATTCAAATCAATATTTGATTATATCGACCATCTATTTTCGTTGGTTCGCCCAAGGAAGCTTCTCTATCTCGCGATTGGTATGATGCATTTTCCTATTTTTGTATTTCTGTAATGTATCAGGTCAGCTCCTGTAAGTTATGGATTTGATAGCTCTATGTCAAAAACCTAGAAATCACACTAAAGAAGTGTATCAACATCCAGCAACTTGGTTTCCACTAAGCCTTCTATTTCTTTTCAATGTTTAGTAACTGAGCATATTCCTGTATGGTTTGAGCATTCAAAAATCTTTTCAAGTAAAAGACTCAGATAAGTGTTTGTAAAACAGAAAAGCCAATATGGCAAATTAAAACATATATATGCAATTTTTGGAAGGCTGCAATTTTTCTCTCTGTCAATCCTGTAATGTTAAGGATCTTAGTTCTATATCATTAAGTTTCAAACTGATAGTTCCCTCTGTCTAACTTAACTTTGAACCACTTTCTCATCCAACCATTTCTTTCCACATGTACTTTTCTTGCACCTTAAGATGGCGTTGCACCAAGAGCCAAAATGAATCAGCAACGTTCTCGGCGCTTCCGAGCTGCAAAAGATGCAGCTGAGGCTGTAAGAATATGAATATGCTACTGTTTACAATGGTCTTCTACTATTTCTATGATGAAGTTTTTGAGTTTCAATATGACTTTGTAGGAAGCTGAAGAGGAAAGGCTGAGGAAAGAATTTGAGGGTGAGATAGAACTTTTGTCTTCTAAAGATAAGCCTGAGACTGCTGACTCAAATGTCATTACCCCTGGCACTCAATTTATGGCAGTGCTGTCAGTGGCTCTTCAGTATTATATACAGACTAGATTGAACTACAACCCTGGCTGGCGGAATACAAAGGTGCACTTGACCTTGTCCTATTTATTCTTTGCCTCCATTGATCTCTTGAAGATTGAGTATTCCTTCCTTGTGGAGTAATCCTGTCTCTATATATTTATTTATGGGGCTGCATTGGGTGATTATTTGAAGGTTATACTTTCTGATTCAAATGTTCCTGGCGAGGGAGAACATAAAATAATGGAATACATCCGATTACAACGTAACCTTCCTGGTTTTAATCCAAATACTCGACACTGTTTGTATGGGTTGGTGAGTTTTTGTCCGATTTTGAAATTTTCACCTAATCTGATGTTGCTATGTTTTTCCTTACCTTTATTTTTACATGGTATGCTATGGAATTTAAATTAGGATGCTGATTTGATTATGCTCTCCTTAGCTACACATGAGGTTCACTTCTCAATATTGAGGGAGGTTAGTTTCCAGTTGTGAATTGTCCTGCTGATTTTAGCTTATGGATCCCAATGGATTGCATTGGTGATTAATTTCCTGAGTGAACAGGTAATTACTTTGCCTGGACAACAGGAGAAGTGTTTTCTGTGTGGCCAAGTTGGCCATCTTGCAGCTGAGTGTCGTGGTAAGCCAGTTGATAAAGCTGAGGACTGGAATCCTGTTGATGATGCCCCAATTCACAAGAAGAAATATCAGGTTGGTGGATTGGAATCCAGCATGTCAAGCTCAATCTTATTTTTCTTTTCTGTTGATTTTTAATTTTAAACTAATTCCTTGCATTCACAGTTTCTTAACATCTGGGTGCTGCGTGAATATTTGCAATATGATTTGGAGATTCCCAACCCTCCTTTTGAGATTGACTTTGAACGTATAGTGGATGATTTTGTATTTCTATGCTTCTTTGTTGGCAATGACTTTCTTCCACATATGCCAACATTAGAGATCCGGGAGGTAAGCATCTGGCAGGCACCATGTTATATTGAGCTGTAGCTTGAAACAGAAAGTATATCTATGCCATCTGCTTCTTGTTACTATGTAATGATTTCTTTTTTTTCTAATTTTTTTGTAGATGTAGGATCTTAACATGCTTAGGTTATGCCCTTTTACCTGCATATTTCCCTTTCCACGTAATTGTCAATGTTGTTCTCTTTAACAAACTTTTTACTGTTTCAGGGGGCTGTGAATTTATTGATGCATATTTATAGAAAGGAATTCACTGCCATGGGTGGCTATCTTACTGATGCGGGTGAGGTAAATTTCTCTTTTCTAAAATTCAGTTAAGTTGTGTTCATCTTTGTGTTTGTTACTGTAAGGTTGAGATATATTCTTGAATGTGATAAGAGTCTTCTCCTGCAATCATCTTGTTTTGTGCTTTGGATTTAACTCTTAAGTCATCCATCTGGTATTCCTTCTTTTTTCAATGTGTGTTGCAATGTGAATATCTTTATACCTCCCAGGTTTCCGTAGAGAGAGTGGAACATTTTATCCAGTCTGTTGCTGTTCATGAAGATCAAATATTTCAGAAACGAGTTCGGATTCAGCAGGTATTGTGATTTCCCTGTGTTTTGACTCTCCCTCTTTGGAAGGGGTAATTATTATGAATTCTTAAACTTCTGAACCTTCTGAAATTGTGCTAATCATAGTTGCTAGCTATAAGAGTAATACTTATTTTCATGGTTCTGTACTTAGAGATGGGTTAGCATGCTTGATGCATTTTAAGAAAGTTCTTCTGTTGATATTGATATGGAAAAATCTTCTATTCATTCCATTCCATTTTGCATTCTGTGTATTTTGGTCCATCTTATTTGTTGAAAATTTCTAACATAACTTCACAATTTTTTTCACTCACCCTTGATTACTGTTAACTATTTGAACTGATTTGGAATTTGATTAATCTATTTGGCTTCGTTAATGATAGTGTGATCTGCTTCTTAACATTTGAAGTTGTTTTGAGCAGATAAGGAGGAACTAAATTGGCTTTGGCTACTACACTGTTTAAATAATTATAAAAAAGAGTATAAACTCTAGCTGAAGCATAAATTTGATCTGGTTGTAACATACTTTCTCTAGGAGTGGAGGTGTCCTCTAATTTTCTATTGAATGGATGATGATTGATGAATGGAGGAAATGACTGTGAGTAGAGTTCAGTGGTTAGACAAATTCTGGTCAGGATGCAGCATGTAAATAATTATCGAGGGTCTGCATCCAATAAAATTCTAGAGGATGATTTTTTTGGGGGGGGGGGCATTGGGGGGACTGTGAGTACAGTGTTGGTTATAATTATAAATAAAAATAGATACACTGCTGGCTTTACATCTAGGGGATATCATTCACAAGTCACACCAATGTCTGCTTAAGGCCATGTGATTAATTTCATGAACTGATATGCATGAGCTATATATTTCTTTAGTATGCTTTTGAAGTTTACTTCCTGATATGTAATGCTTGTGATTGTATTCACAGGCTGCAGAAATTAATGAAGAGATGAAAGCTAGGGCAAGAGGAGAAATGCCTGAAGAGCCACGGGCCTTGGTTGTGGATAAGGTTCAATTATAGGATTTATTGCCAGGATCTTTTAAGCATTTGGCTTGACTAAATTTAGTATTATCTTGCTGACTTTCTAAATGCGTGTTTGGGAACTCCACCAGAATTACTTTTTTGGACCCCCAAAGTAATTCTAGTAGCTTCCCAAACATGCACTAAGGGTAGCATGCCTGGGAGTTGTGATGTGTAATAACATTGTTTTCCCATAGAAGGAATGCAGAGCTTGAATTTGCTCATAGTTTGTTTGGTTGCTTTTACGACTAACCAGTTGTTGGGTGCTCTGATATATATTAGTATACATGTTGAAGGGTTTCTACTTGAACTTTCTGTCTGCTTTTTTTTTTTTTTCTGTTATATATAAAATAAAAAAGTGCACAGGCAGTGCAAGAAACTACTTCAACATGTGCCTGCCAAAAAGAAAAAAAAGAGTTTGCGTCAATTAATATCAATTTGAAGTTAACTGTTCTCTAATTTAACTGTTCAGATGCACGGAAAAAAATGTGTGCTACATTTGTGGCTCTTCTAAAACAACTTGATCACTCTTTTACTTTTCTGGACTAGAGTTTGTCTTTGTGAGTGGCTCTTTTAAAATGACTTGATGATAACTCTTTTACTTTCCTGACTAGAGTTTGTCGTTTTTTTAAATTAGATGTTCCTTTTGTTAGCTACAAGTAAAATAAGGGTTCTTGACATGTTTTTTTGGGTGCAATTCATATAAAGAGTGAACACTGAATAGGGAAGCTTGGTCAATGTCAAACCACATAAAATCCAATGATTAAGTAACCTAGAAATCCTGAGAATTTTTTTATAAACTACTGAGTGTTTGTTATTTTCTCAGGTTAAGTTAGGGGAGCCTGGATACAAGGAAAGGTATTATGCTGAAAAATTTGGTGTATCGGATCTGGAGGAGATTGACAAAATTAGGAAAGATACAGTAAGTTCTGTCAGTTTTCTGACTTCCGACTAATCAACTTTATGGAATTTTTTTGCTGTTCTTATATATATATGTGTGTGTGTGTGTGTATTGTAACTGTTGAAACTTTTAGGGTTTAATAGGGAAAAGACGGCTATTGGAATAAACTGAAAATATAATTGATAGAAGCTGTAATATGTTGCAATACCAAAACCTAGTACACCTATTTATACTAATAATTAGGTCAAGTATTAGTACTAATAGGACAAGCCTAAGCCCACTACTAATAACCCTAATATATTCTAACAAATTCTATATATTTTACTTTCTTGTTGACGACTATCGTACTCAACCACATTAATTTCTGGTTTTCAAAAAAGTATATATTACATTAGAAGACAGCTGATTGTCTTAGTTGTCCTTGTAGGTCTTGAAATATGTGGAAGGCCTTTGTTGGGTTTGCCGGTATTACTATCAGGGTGTCTGCTCATGGCAATGGTTAGTCTTGCTTTTATTAGTTATTAGTTATTATATTTGCTCACCAGTTCCTGCTATATTTTTTTTTTTGTTATTGACTTGATAACTTGGTACACTTACATGCATGATATACTGTTTAGTAACAAGTTTTGGTGAAAAATGCACTTTTAAACTCATGCTGATAAACCATGAACTTATCCCACTCTTGGCCCCTCAAAATATCAAATGCAACTACTTGGACCTTTTGTAGAACTAGGAAGCTTACTCGTCTGGAATTCTGGAAGTTTAGTTGACTTTATGATTATTTCTTGGCTTGAATATATCCTAGGGCAATGGGTGTGTAGAAAAATATAATTTATTATTGTATGATTAGGAAAGTTTTGTTGGTTAAGTAAACACTTGTGGTGCACCCAAAGTAAAGGTTACCAGTGTCTTTTCATGCACATATTTTTAGTATAATAGAGGTGTTAGGTCAGTGTTTTGTATATCCATTATTCCTCATTAGTGAATTGCACTCTCTTGTGTTCCCTCTCTACTTTTTTCCCCACCTTTTCCATCTAATTCCTAAAATTTCAACAGGGTGGTTATTTATTAAGATGATCTTTGTGGTAAGATGATCTGAGAATTTTATGATGCTTCACTTGAAGGATGACAAGACGATTAAAAAATAGTGGGTTGATTATTTTCTTTCATAATTGTACTAAATTACTTGAGTGTGGCTTGATCAATGTCTTGGTCCACATCTGTTCTTGTTTATGCAAGTTTTTCCTGCATCTTTCTATTATCTTGAATCCGTAGTGCTACTCCTCAGGACTTAAGTTTCATTAAAATCTGTTATTATCCCAAAGATGGTTGTGATACGAACCTTGGGGGAATCATACCATAAAAGCTAGCCATTGTGGCGGGAGAGCCCAAGGTCATATAAACCCCACATCGGAATCTCATACTTCCGATGTCCCATACCTTGCAACTGGATCCTAACATTCCACAACGTTCTGCTGCCCGACACCCACGCGGGCTGGCTGTGCACTAGTCCCTTGGACTAGTCTCTGGGCAAACACTGCAATGCTGGCATCAGCACCTGTGACGTTCGTTTGCAACTGAGAGACATGCTAGAAGGCTCTAATACCAATTGATACAAATCTTGGGAAAACAACACCACATAAGCTAACCATTGTGGTAGGAGAGCCCAAGGCCATTTGAACCCCACATCGTAATCCCATACTTCCAATGTGGGACTCCCATACCTTGCAATTGGATCCTTCCTAACAGGTTGCTACCAGGAACTTCTAATCATGATTTTATAAGGAATGTAATAAAACATAAAATAGACCAGATGCCTTGATGGCTGGGATACAGGCTTTGATGTCTGAGTTGGTTTAAGATGATTGATGTGAATTGCTTGGAGAGTCTCCTTCATTTTTATTGAATTATAACCTATGACTTTTTGTTAAATTTTTTTACTGTTGATTGTTTCTTCAGGTACTACCCATACCATTATGCTCCTTTTGCTTCTGATCTTAAAGATCTAGCTGATTTGGAAATAACTTTTTTTTTGGGAGAACCATTTAAACCATTTGATCAGCTCATGGGGACGCTACCTGCTTCAAGGTTTCTTCACCTCTCCTGTCCTCAGATCTATCATATCATGCTTGCTCTGCTAATGCTCGCTAATTTCTTGTTACAGTTCAAATGCACTGCCTGAAAAATATAGGGATTTAATGATTGATCCTTCATCACCTATTTTTGAATTCTACCCTGCTGGTGAGATCACTTGTCTGTTATTGATGTATTCTGCTATATCCTATATACTTTCTTTTCCTGGTATTACTTAGATTCCCTTTTGACAGATTTTGAGATTGATATGAATGGCAAACGATTTGCATGGCAGGTAATATAGTAGTTTTTTTTACACATTTATGAATGCTTTAGAACGAAGTGAGAGTAAAGGTTGATTATTTCTTTTATTACTGTTGGAGTGTTTTTCAGGGTGTTGCCAAGTTGCCATTCATTGATGAGAAGAAATTGCTTACTGCCACAAGGAAGCTTGAAGGCACATTAACGGTCTGGAAAAGTTTCTTATTTTTTTCATTATTTTTTTTGGGGGGGGGGGGGGGGGTTGGTTGTTACTATATTTTGTTCTAGCCTTCTAGATTTCTGACATATCAGATTTGTGGTCCAAAATTGTTGGCCTTCAAATTGTATAAAAAAATAAACCATCAAATCAAATCTGGTGGTTATGGTTTCTCCACACTTCCATAAATCTAGGATTCTGCAGAACTTGATAAGCAGAGTTTTTTCTATCCATAGATAATTTTACAAGAAATATGGATTCAGTTGCATTGAGATGTTCCTAGCAGGAGGAAAAAATAGATCTGTTAAGTTTTAATCCTCTGTTGTTTTGTTTTTGCACAATTATCCCCCTCTTTTTGCCACTCAGTTGCTGGATTTTTTTTTTTTTTGGGTTTGAGCTGGAATCTTTTTTACTTTTGATCTGTTTAATGTCCTATAGAAGATTCCAACAGGTAACTTTGAATCATATTTTTGTCCAGAATCAGCCATGTTCTACAGGACAAGAATTTATGAAACCAGCTAATTCTTAGTTGTGTCTGAGTGCTCAATTTCATTCAGATTTGTTATATGCAGGTGGAGGAGCAGCTCCGGAATAGTAAGATGCTTGATTTGCTTTACATCAACTGTGCGCATGATTTGGTTCCACATATCTTTTTGTATTACCAAGATTATAGTAAATCACCTCCGCATGAAAGACCTGTTTGGCCAATTGACACAAATGCTAGGTTGGTGAATATGTTTGTTAATGATCATCATTCATGAAGTATGGGTAACTTTTAAATAGGCTCATGTGCTTGTTTTGTTTTCTTTATTAGCAGTGGTGGGATGAATGGATATCTTTGGTTTTATGAAAGAAATGTGTTCAGAACCGTTGTATCCTCTCCCATCAAGGGATTGCAAGATATTGAGAATAACCAAGTTTTGTAAGTTTTGTCCTTTACACCTGCCTAATATTTTAAAATCTTTGGATGAACTAATGTTGAATGTTTTTAAATTTCAGAAATATTACTTATCTTAATCCTCATGGACATAGACATATCCCAAAACCTCCGGATGGTGTAGTAATGCCCAAAAAGGTTTGTATACTGACTTAGCATCCGACATAAAATGTTAATGGGTTCATCCTGTGGATGGAGCTTCATGACTCATTTATTGTACTTAGAACCAGATTTTGTGTGAATAAACATGGCTCAGATAGTTGGCATGTTTTTCTGTTTTATTTTTTCCAATAAAAGTTATTTTCTCTGCTGTTTTCTTTTGGATCAATTGTATAGACCGCATTTCCTTTGGCATTGGTTATGTTTGCAGATATTAAAAGCCATTGATATTAAATCTTTTCCTGTGCTATGGCATGAAGACAATGGTGGCCGACGACAGCTAGGCAGAGAAAGGTGAGAGAATCTATTCCTAAGAGGTCATTAGATGGTGCAGTATAATTTTCATATTCTTGCTGTCTGGGATACAATGTTACCAATCATCCCAGAACTATCTGATTAAATTTAATGTTCCATGTGGTAATGGTACTGGTATTACTCATTGCCGTATGTGGACAAAAATGTTAGAAAAAATCATCAGTATTTACTTCAAGTAATATTCTTGAGGAAAATCTTGGAAATTCCATGCTGAGTAGGTTGAAAAGTTCTCAATTCCTTTCAAGTTAAGCATGTGAAGTTCTTGATGCATGAAATCTGGTTTTTATTATGTGGGTGATTTTGAAAGAGTTCTTACCTTACTTTTCTGTGTGTGATGCATCTGACAGGCCACAAGTACCTGGAGCAATTGCTGGCTCTCAACTGGGAGAAGCAGCACATCGTCTTGTCAAGAACTCCCTTAATATTAAACTGAATAATACATCCCATGGATTGTCGGAGCAACTTCCAGGCCATCATACAATGAACAGGCCCAGATCAGCTGGACCCTCTGGAAAATATTATGGCGAGGACACAAGCGGTTATTATGGACACTATTATAATCACCAGGGCATAATAACTAGGCCTAGATATCCAATCTCATCCAATGGTGGTCAAAATGACAGACAGAATTTTAGGATGCAAGAAAGGTGGCAGCATCATGAACAGTTCCACAATGTGAAAAGTGGGTTTTCTGCTTTGACAATGGAGGAAGGTGTGAGACCTAGGCCACCTGTAGTGCCTTCCCCAAAGGCACCTGCAATGATGTTATCGAGGCTGCCAAATTCAGGACCAGTAACCAATCTACAACACCAATTTGTGCAGAACATGGGTCCTCCAATACCACCTCCAAAGTGGATTAAAGCACCAGATACAAATGGAATATATGCTAGGCATCAAGAAGCTGCGTTGGGGGGAGCTTATGATAAGCAGATGAAGAAGGTTTACCAAGTTAAAACTCGTCAACCCCAAGATATGCCAGAGTATGGGAATCAATAGTGATTGTTGTGGGTTTTATTTGAGTTGTGTCTGAGGTGCCCTTGCTTTTTTCAGCCTGATCCTCGAATTGGAGCTCATCCAAGTTCAATAATCGAGTTTGAGGGGGCATTTATTTGATACCCTGATGCAATCGGCACACGTATGCTGATCAAAGATTTCGATAACACTAATCTGCAGTGAAGGTGCTGCTGTGTTCTGCCTTCATTAGACACTGGCACTTCCTTGATAGTTGACCAGGCTATACCAATTTGAAAGGTGCGAGAGCTATAAGATGTTTACAATTTCCTTGCTTTTCAAGTTCTAAATAAATACTAATGGAGCTGGTCAAGGCCGATGAAGAATGTCAACTTGAGACCGAGAGTATTGTAAACACAATTTGCGGGATAGGATTCAGCATAAGTGCTGCTTTTGCTGTCCACGGCATGAGTAGGGTAGATGTGTTGTATATTTAAAATCCCGTTGGGCTCAGGAACACTTTTTAACTTGTATACCGTACCTGATGTGAATAGATAATCGTAAATGATCCTGTTTCTCTTCTCGCTTTCTAATTGTGCAGCCCTTAAAAAATCTGAAGGGTAAATTTACATTACCTTACCATATCTGGTTTTGACTTTGTTAGATTGTATTATTTCATTCGAAGAAAAACTCTCTATCGCCTTTAAATTTATGCAAGACTTTATTGATTCTACTATATTTCATATAGCCGACGGTGCCTCTGGGGCTGATATTGGCTTAAAAGCACAAAAAGGAATATTCTAGTCCTTTCCAGTGGTTTTGTATAGTAAGATATGAATAAGATTTATTGAAGGCAAAAAAAGAGACAATAATTGTCTAGACTCTAGAATTATCAACTGAATATAATTCATAGAAACAATTTTGATGTGATATTGTGCAGATTTAAAGATAAAGTAGATATTATTAAAATATACATGATTTTTTTAATGTAAATAAAATAGAGTATAATAGTGCTGACACTTGGAAAAAAGAATATTTTTCATCTTAGTTTCCATTTTATTTTAAAGACATAATAACCTCCAAATATCCATAAATACACATTAAAAAAAACCTATAAATAATCCCCTTTAACCTTTTTTTTTCCTTTGTGAAGGTGTAGCCTACTAGCGTTTGATAGAGATTAGTTTTCTTTTTCTTTTATTTCTCATTGAACCAAAAAAACTCTTAAAACCTGTAACTTATACATGTCTCACGTGTAATTCAACTGCGCAAATTAACCCAAACTTTACGTTAAAACAGGTAAATACAACAAGCGAGATGCTTGTGTTTCCTAAATTCTAGTCATCCCTTTCTATTAGTGAAAATCAAGTTTTAACCAACATCTAAGATTTAATTGATTTTTCAAATGGAATGATTGGGAATGAAAGGAAGACAAATAATTTCTCTTGTTCGAAATTTTAATAATAAATACGAAGAGAAAGAAATTTAAGATGAATCATTCTCTCTTTTTTCTTCTCAAATATTAAATTTTTGTTTCAAAAAATTAAGGTGAAATTGAGAGAAATGTGCTTATAAACTTAAAAATAAATAATTTACATTCTATTTTATTTTTTATGATTTAACTTACAAACAAAACAATGAAATAAGTTTTGTTCAGTTCTTTTATTAATCTTCTGAAAAAAAAAAAATAATTTTGTTCTGTTTCTTCTATTCTCTTTCTAATTTTTTTTACTTTTATTTCGTTCTATTAATTCATAAGCATCTAAATATAGTGTAAATGTGCTAGGAATAAGGACATAATCTTGATTGATGAAAAATTAATCTAAAAATACTCTTATTGTAAAGAAAAATAAATAATTTGCACAGTTCAACAACATATAAAAGTAAAGGTATATATATATATATATATATAATAAAAGTAAAATACATATTTTGAAATTTTAAGGTATCTGTCACTCAGAAGTCATAACAAATTTGAAGGGGTGACCTATACTTTACCAAAAAAAGAAAAAACTTCGGCTATTTTACCTCCAGATGCAGTTGTCTTCTCCAATTTGCTAAGTCGTTTTTCACATATAGGAGGGGGAGACTCAATTGTAAATTTCAGGTTTATTGGGAAAATATGTGAGATGAAAGAGTACATTCATTGAGCATGTATCTTTGATTGGATACTTGGCTCTGACTACCGTTTACATACATAATACATATAGATGTGACCAACAAAGCATTGGATGGTCTTGTGGTTTGAAATAAAAACTACAACTTTAAGATACTCAATAAAGCAGCAAGCAATACACATGATCCAACATAAGCAGCATTCCTCCTCACACTTAAATAAATAATGAGAAAAAGAAATAAATAGAGGAGTTACCTGATGAGAGATAAACATAAACTATTGTATGAAGTAGCCACTAAGAAACAGCACAAAGAAAAACAACAAGCTCCCATATATAAGCACAGCCTTCTGGCCAGAAGTGAGAGAATTGGCACCAAGCCCAAATTGCTGATTCTCTGCAAACCCAGCAATCTCAACGCTTTTGCTCTCAAAGAAACTCTTCGCCGCCCCACACGTCGGGCACCGCCACTCATCGGGTAGCTTCCCAAACTGAAATCCAGGCGGAATCGGATACGAAGGGTCACCCACCGCCTCGTCGTATTTATACCCACACGAACGGCATTCGTAGATTCCGGTATTCAGCACAGCGAATTTCTCTTCGAGGCGACGCTTGTCCAAGTTTTCAGATTCTTGGAGTTGTGAGGGCGGTGACGGTGAGGCTGCAGAATCGGGCTGCTCTGACTCTGAAGTAGGTGTGTCTTCTTTTGAGATGTCAACGGAGTTTACGGTGAATTTTCGAGGATTTGAGCGTTTGGAGAGTTTTTTGGGGAGGAGGAGCAAGGAGGGAGTGGTGAAATGAAGCTTGGATTTGAGAGTGTGGATTTGGGAGAAAGGGGTTGAGAGGTGGAAGTGGAAGGAGAACGAAACCCTTGGGGTTGCACAAGCCATTGTTATCTATCAGCTGTCTGTGATTGTTTACCATGGAAAGCCATAGCATATTCCGCTAGGAACTTACTTGGATAAGGTAACCAAATTTTTGTGTTTATTTTTTTTTTATTTTTTTTTATTTTATTTCATGAATTTGTGTTGATTATTATAATCATTACACCAAAATTACCCGAACAAGGCTTCTTCTGTTGGGTTTGGGTCCATTACAAACAGCATTATCACTATCAGTGCAGTTTGGACTCGTGGCCCACAAACGCTATTGGGTTACCTAAGTTCCATTTATCCAAGACGAGTAAGTGAAAACGAAGTAACTCAATAATATATCACACACTTCTTTTTTGGTAAAGAATATCACCCACCCACTTCTACAAAACCACTTGTTGGTTGATTCTTTCACTGACCCACCGCACCATTTCGTCATACCCACACATCAAATCCAGACTTTCTATCGTATGGTTCAAGTTAATCAATAAATTCATTAGGAAGGAGTTTAGCTCAAAAGGAATTTACCATAATATTATATATTGGAAGTAATTCTAGTGCCGCATTTTTTGTAACATCAAAAGAAGCACACCTCACCTATTAATTTGTGGCATTGTTCTAAGAACTGACCCACAAATCCACGTTACATATGGATAGCAATATTATTTTTGGAATAACAATACATAAGATATAAATGCATAGCAATACATACACAGAAACTCTTTTACAAATTTTTTTTCTTAAACTTTATCTCTAAATATATAAGATCACATTAATATTTGTTTTATAAAGGATTCGGTTGCAATTCAACTTCGATTAAATTTGCCTTTTTTATTTAGATTTTTTTAATAAATACCTACTTGTTAAAGAATCAAAAATAATTTTTTTTATTAAAAAATAAAACTTTTAAATTTTCAATGTATTAAATGTATCACTTTTAATAAAAAAAAAAATCTTTAATTCCTTAAGACACTTGTTAAAAAAATTCATTTTATTTTTGTAGTATTTTCCTTTTTGCCACATGTTTGGCACTATCTTCATTCATCATTAGTATATTCGGAGAAGTGAAATTGTGGGATTACACCTATGCGGAAATGAAAAGTGTTTATTGGATAAACTAATAATCATTGCACAAATCAAAACAAATACTCCTTGTCTTCCATTCCTTTCCTACTCCCTACTCCCTAACTCCTTTTTGCTTTTCACCTCTTTTTCAGTGGAAGAGCAGAAAAGTAATCAACCTTAACGGAATCACCTAGTAAGAAATACCTGAGCAGTGAATGCCCTTCATTGTAATCTTAATCGCTTCCAAATAAAACAAACCTGAATTTTAAATACCTCTAGTACGAGCAGTAAAAACACAACCGACCATTGATCACTGATCAGAGGCACTAACTGAAACAGGTTAATCATCATAGTTGAAATTTTTTCCAAGAGAGCTTCAAGGCCCAACCCTGAATTCGAAGGGGGGGGGGGGGGGGACTTCGACTTTGACAAGGAACATCGCAGGATCTCTTTCAGATTAGAAAAGGTCATCTTACAATCGATTGAATTATACTGCTGCTATACCCCCATAATAATACGAATGGTAATCCAGTAAACCCCAATGAAATTTTAACAAGAAAGTAACTTTAGTAAGAAACTAAGAACGTTCCACAATTAAGAACTCACTTTTGCATCTTTCACAATATATATCATGGTACAAGGCCGTCATGTTGTTACCGATTCATTTCAATATGTATGTAGATTCTGTACATGTATGAGAACATATCATAATTTAAAGGAACAAGAAAATTCTACCGAAGGCTAAAATGTAAAACATTTTATTGGACAAGTGTTATATGAAATCAGCAAAAACTAAAATTCAAAATAAAATTACTAGTTACTAGCTAGCTGCTAAACTATCAAAGTATCAAATATGAACCATTGATGGATCAATGACAAAGTAAATCAGTATGAAGCAGACAAGAACACGAAGTGGAAGAAAGAGGAATTCCAATTAACTTACTAAAAAAACAAGAAGAAGCAAAGTAAAAGCTATGGTCATCCTCCACCTCCACCAGCACCAGTTGAGCGCAACTCCTCGAGAGCAACCTTGATCTGATCCTGCACCAGCTCCAACCGCTTTGAGTAAACTTGCAACTCCAAAATCTGTTGCTTCCTCCACTTTTCATCCGCGACTTCCCCACTCCCCAAACCCAAATAACTAAATGGCATGAGATTCAACGAGAACCCTCCACCTCCAAACCCTCTTGCCCCAAACGGCCCTCCCATGGCACCACCCACCAACTCCTTCAACAACGGCGACAAACAACTCCTCACCGTCTCTTCAATCAAACCCGGTATGCTATGCCCACTGTTACAATTATTATTATTATTATTGTTATTGTTATTATGAGTAGTAGCAGCAGCAGTAGTGGTAGCAGTAGCAGTAGTCGTTGTATTGCTGATACAATTATGATGATCTTTGTTCGACACTGATCCATCATTTGACTCGCGTTTCTCATCGGTTCTCATCCCCGATCGCGGCCGTGACCTCTTCCGTGACGGCGTGGTTTTCTTCTCTGCCGAATTCCCGAACATCACCTCGTTCTTTGGCGTAAAATTAGGGTTAGGGTTAGGGTTAAGGCTAAGATTGGGGTTGAGGTTAATTTCGTCGTCGTCTAACGCATTATCTTCGACGGCACCGCCGATTGGGCCCATGTTGTTCCAGATCTTGCGCGAAATTTCAAAGGTGGCTTGATCGTGAGCGCTCTTGAAGGAAAATTCCTTACCGGAGCCAAGCTTGTTGAGAACATTACGGTACTTCTTCTTCAACCTTCGGATCTTCTCAACGAGCTGGTTTTTGTTGAAATCAAGCTGGAGCTTCGACTTGATTTGGTCGTAGAACAAAGCGGTGTCGTTGTGGTGAGAGGATCCTCGCTGCGATGTGTAGTCAAGGAAGCCCTGTAACAGCTCGATCTCGTCCCCGTCGGTCCAGAGTCGCTGAAACAGCCTCCGCGAATCGTCCAAGGGTTTTTTCTCTTCAATTTGCTCCACGCGCTGCCGTTTTGAGTCTGGGGAGTCGGCGATGACGATGGTGGTGGCGGTGGCCGTCGAGATTGGAGCGGTGTCGCCGTTTGATATGGCGGAACCGGGAACGGCGACGGTGACGGCCAAAGCGGAGGAGGTGGAAGGAGAAGGCTCGTTTTCTTCGTCATCACCCAAAACGTCGTCGTCCTCCTCTTCTTCTTCTTCTTCTTCGTCCTCTTGAGATTCGTCGTCGTCGTCGTCCATGTATTCTTCGGGGAAAACGGTGTCGTGTTGAACGGATGCCATGAGCGAGAGAGAGGAAGAGGGAGTTTGGTTAGGTTTGGTTTGGTTTGGTTTGGTTACTGCTGGTTAGGCCAAAGGGTGGGCTCACGGGTTTTGGTTATTGTTGGACTGACCTTTGGTGGTAATGGGAATTGCAATTGGAAGGGTGGTTTTGGTTTTGGTTTTGGTTTTGGTTTTGGTAGTGGACCAACCAACCAAAGTGCCCCCACATTGTTCTCTTTTTTCTATTATTATTATATTCAATGAAGGTACTCTGTTGTTACTTGTTGCGAGATTTGCGTGAGAGGTTCTAACTAGCTAGTTGCACTTCAAGTTCAACTTGACTATTCAGCACAGTCGAAGGGGGGAATAAAGTTTGTATATCTATTTGTCTATCTCTATCTATATCCAGCTGGTAGTTGAAACCTTGAAACTCACGGATTTCATTCATTTCAGATTTTGTTCCAATTGCCAATTGCTAACTAATTCCATTAACGTGTTCCATTTACATTACCAAGTCCCATGTCCCATGCTTTTCTACACTTTTATCGCATATACAGGTGGGGTTTCTTATATTATTTACATTCGTTGTATAATCACAAGTTTTGATTTATTTGTGTTAAATTAATTATCTTCTTCTGTTTCTTTATTCCACTGTACCAAAAAATTTAATTGCACACAAATCAAAACTTGGTACTTGTAGTTATACACAACTGTTTTTATGTTAAGAGATGACTCCGTGTAACACTTCTCTCAAGAGTATTGAAGTACTGCCCGAATGAAATTAATAATTTGAGTAATTAGCCCTGAAGAAAGTAGTTTCAACTTTCAATTATTTCCCATTTGTCATGCCAATTTTATCGATTATCATAAAAGCATATGGGATCAGATTTTTTTCTACTCTTCAACATATTTTCATTCAAAAGCTAGAGAAGTACTGTCTGCCCCCGTAATTTTTATAACCAATAAAAAAAAACTCATTTTTTAATAATATCATAATCGTGTTTTTCAAATATAATAATAATCTGATTCTGCTATAGGATACTCGCTCAGAGCATGTTTGGACCTCTGTAAAATCAGGAATTCAATTTGATTCAGTTCTATGTGCGGAATTCAATTGTTTGGAATGAGGAACTAAGTAAAATTATATTCAGTCAACCTTAAAAATTGCAGAATTCTCACAGGTCTTGAATTACTGCCAGAATAAGTGAGAGGCCTATAGTGTATATATATATTCAAGTGAAAATAGTGTTTATTGTGAGATGACGAGAGGAGTGAGTCTTGACTATTAGATTTTACATGAATAGTTAAGATTAGAACATAAATGTATATAATTTTTTTTTAAATGATCACATGACTTTTAAATAACTCTTTTAATCTTGATCATCTATATATGGCCAAGATTTATTTCTCTTATCCTCTCATAATAAATATTTTTCTCATTAGATATGTCATCTTTATATATATATATATATATATATATATATATATATATATATATATATATATATATATAATTTTACAAAATTTAATCTTGATATCTTTAATTTATTTCCAACAATATTACTATCATGCTTTTTAAATATTGCAAAATTGGTCCTCTCTGTGCCATGTGTTTTCTATGTTTAGTCATAAAAAATAGTGGCAGGCCCTTCCATGTGATAGGACACAATTTTCATGCCATTAGTAAAGAGTGTCGTGTAGGTGACAAATTAATAAAGATTTAAATTGACTTAATTTTAAAGGTCGTTTCCTTTCTTCCAAGCTCCACGTCTTTCTAGCAAACAAATTAAGAAAATGAATTGATTGGGATATACAGCTAAAGCACCTTATTGGGTTGAATGATAATCTCATACAGATAATTGTAACTTTAAAAAGAATAAGAGGGCATTTAGTAATTTTAGTATTTGTTCTCACTCATGACATGTGTCGTGTAAAACAGGTGATCGTATTAAAAATATAGTTTAATTTTGAGTTATTAGTTACATATCAAATTTTATCCTAAAAATGATCTTTTATATATATATATATTGCAAAAGAACTTCAACTTTATTGTGATAATCAAATATGAACTTAAACTTTAAAATTTATCCATTAAAGATATCAACTTAAAAAATATATATTTTGATAATATTTTATATCAATTTTTTTTTTTAAAAAAAGAGTCATATATGCCATGTATTTTGATTATGTCATAAATTTCTTTTATATATCAAGTTGGATATCTTTGTCTCATTGCTTAAGAAACTGTTGAACAATGCATCAAAAGGGCCGCTTGGTGGGTCAGCACTGAATCCAAATCCGTTAAACTCCATTGAAGTTAACTATGAATTCTGGGAATGGGGGAGGTGGGCAATGAGAAATGGAGAAGCAGAGGATTTTGGAGATGAAGATCTATTTGAACAGTTTGGAGATGTTGCAGGACAAGGATCAGGGATTCAGATTGGAGGAGTTGCGCTCTAACTGAGAATAATTGAGGCTTTATAGTTTATACTCAAGAAACTTCTTAGGACGTGTAGAAACAGCACGTGTCCTCCTCAATACAAACATTGCAATGAATTGAGGATTGAAATAATAGAATAATTGAATCTATTCTGTATTCTTTTGTAGTTTTAGAAGACATGTAATGTAATTATATAAGTGAGAAACTTGGAGCTGGGATTCTTTTACATAATGGCATTGTCGTTCATAGATTCAGTCCAGTTGGTATCAAACCCAGATGCTCCCTTCCGTTGCTTGAACTTGCTTTCCCTACTATGCGACTCTCGAACAATCAAACATACATGTTCCTTCATAAATTTAACATATCAATAATCATTTGCGCAAAGCTTCAAGCTAAAGAGAGATGAACACCAAGATAGGAGATGCAAATTTTATATTTCTTCAATTCATGAACAGTTGTAACATGTATTCATTGTTAACATGATTAGCAATCAGTATCAGTAAAGAGGAAACTTGGCTTTAGTCTTCTCAAATAGTTGTTCTGCAATTGCAGCACCAGTACCATCGGCCTTTTTAATCTCCAAGTGGGCCTTTTGATAAAAGCCAGTGCCCCTCAGTGCATCGGCAATAAAATCATCAAATCCAATTGCTATTGCAGCTTCTGCTTTAGCTCCGTAAACCAATCTCTGTTTCGATGTGAACAGAACAAAAATGAGATCAACTTAATAAAAACTAGATACATAAGGTGTTCAGAGAAAATGAGGCGAGTGGAAGGTTAACCTTAATTCTTGAAAGATGAATTGCACCAAAGCACATCGGACAAGGCTCACATGATGCATAGATTTCACAGTCAGAGAGCTCAATTTGACTTAGCTTTTGACAAGCCTACAGACATATCCAATTAGAACATGAGGTCCAAAAGATATATATATTTATAAGTATAAAAATAATAAGGTTTGGGCGATGTAACCATGGTTTTCGATATAAATAAAATTATGGCAACTTAACAGAGCTCTCATACTTACAGAATAAGCAATATATAGCTGGATGGTCTCCAATCTCAATGAAAACTAGTTAAAAACGGGAAATATGGATAATTTCATATTTGCCTTTCTAAGACCTGTTTGTTTTAATCAGCTATCCTTTCCTTTCTATAGGCAATGTAACAGACCTCACATCTCACAAATCAATAAGAAAACTGTGAATGGAAGAGAATAATAATTATTAGTTTAACCTCTCTTATAGCAGTAACCTCGGCATGAGCAGTGGGATCAGTGTTTTTTAAAACCATGTTATGACAGCTTACAACTACTTCATCATTTCGAACAACAACTGCACCAAATGGCCCTCCATCACCACATTCAACCCCTTTATATGCTTCTTCGACTGCTTTTGTTAGGAATTTGTGGTCTCTATCCTGTACAGCTGGTATAACAGGAGAAAATAACACCAATAAGGTAATAACTACGGAAACCAACCACTCTCACTTCCTCTGTGAGAGTAAGATTTATCAATTCAGGTAAATCAATAAAATAAATATTGCAGTCCTATATATCAAAAACCATTATTCAAGAGGCTCATCAAAGCCTCTGAATCATAATTTCAAGTTTATGATGCAATACATGACACATTTGAAAAAGGTTTATTTGAAATGAGCGTTCAGATTTTCAAAGGATGTCAAATGTCAATTTGGTACTAAGTTTTTAGAAAGGTAATCCATCTTCATAATGTATTTGAAGTTCATGGTAATGAAACCAAAAAAGGAAGAACAAGGAAGATATTGAAGAAATGCACTCTGCATTCTTACTATTGAAAGAGATGAAAACTATTACAAAACTGAATTGATTAATTGATCTACTTGCTAATCTAGCTATTTATAGTTGTCTAAGTACAACTGTATCACCTAACGAACTGATAACTGTTGGAAATAGCAATGTTTATGTCTTCTCTTCCCAAGTAGTTAGATTCATTGTACAGAAGTAGAATAGATACGATGCACCGTCCACATTAATTCTAGTATAGTTATTTACCTTGTAAATTGTATTTAGCATGTTATTTCCTATGTAAATCAGCTCTATAAATAATATCTTTTGCTGAGTGCATTATTTACTCAAGCTATTCAGAAATACTTGTGTCTTTTGATATTTGACATGGTATCAGAGCTCCCGATCTGAGAGTCTCTGTTTCCGCTGTCTCAGCCTTCATAGCTGATCTGTTTTTTTTCTCTTTGAGTGCCTTGCCTTCATTGCAGGCCTATTCATTTGCACACTTTCATTGTGTGCATTTCCTTTGTAAACTCATCACTGTCATAGGGTTTTATGGGTGGATCTGGCCTGTCGGAGATTTTTCTGGTTATGGGTGTTTGAGTTTTCTGATGAAAAGCTTGATACGAAGGCTGGGTTGGGAATTGACACTAGTTTTTGTGGGTCCAGATTCAAATCTTTTCAACCACCGATCCTCTGTTTTCTGGCTCCACTACTGGTTTCGTTCCTCCATGTCGAACAGTGAGGAAATTGTCAACCAGAAGGACTTAGAAAGAATGAGAGCTTTCCTCAATAGTCTGGAGAAATCATCAGGTAACTGTACTGTGGCGTATTCAGGTAAGCTTCCATTTTCATTTGGATTTAATGTCTCAAAAACACCAAGTCTTTTATGGGTATTAGATTCAGGAGCCACAGACCACATGACACCCTCTTCTAAACACTTCTCCACATATTCCCCTTGTCCCAGCAATAAGAAAATTGCCACTGCAGATGGTACACTTGTAACTGTAGCTGGCGTTGGAGACATCCAAATAAATAATTCTATAACCCTAAAAAATGTCCTCCATGTTCCAAAACTATCGATAAACCTTGTCTCTATTCAGAAACTTACAAAAGACTTATCCTGTAGTGTGATTTTTCACAGTGATTGTTGTGTATTTCAGGACAAAGAGTCGGGGAGGACGATTGGACGTGCTAGAGAATGGAATGGCCTTTACTATCTTGAAGAATCAGGTCTGTCTACAGAAAACCACTTGTCTCACTCATTCATGTCAGAGTCAGTACTATCTAATAAAGAGAAAATATCTCTTTTTCACTGTCGATTGGGTCATCCTTCTTTTAGAATCATTAAAGTTTTGTTTCTGTCACTGTTTACTAAGGTAGATATTGAGAGTCTTCATTGTGAGGTGTGTGAGCTTGCCAAACACAAGTGTCTACCTTTTCCTTTAAGTAATAGAAGAAGCACTTTTCCTTTCTACCTTATTCATACAGATGTTTGGGGTCCCTCTACTGTTCCAAGTGTGTCTGGTGCTAGATGGTTTGTGACTTTTATAGATGATTGTACTCAGGTTACTTGGATTTTCTTACTTAAAAACAAGTCTGATGTCAGTACTGTTTTCTCAAATTTTTTCTACATGATTAAAAATCAATTTGGTCTAAACATCAAAAGACTCAGGTCTGACAATGGCAAAGAATACTTCAATTCTGTCCTTACTTCATTCTGTCAGGAGGAGGGAATTATCCATGAGTCGTCTTGTGTCAAAACACCACAACAAAATGGGATTGCAGAAAGAAAAAATGGGCACCTTTTAGACCAAACCCGAGCACATTTGTTTCAACAAAATGTTCCCAAAAATTTCTGGGGGGAAGCTATTCTCACAGCCACATATCTCATTAATCGATTACCCTCTAGAGTCTTAGGGTTCAAGAGTCCAATGGATGTTCTTTCTTCCTTCTATCCAAATTTGTCAGCCACTAATAACCTTAAACCTCGAATCTTTGGGTGTGTGTCCTTTGTCCATGTTCATAGTCATGAAAGGGGAAAACTTGATCCTAGAGCTCTAAAATGTGTTTTTGTTGGGTATTCCTCCACTCAGAAAGGGTATAAGTGTTACCATCCCCCGTCCAAAAAATTCTTTGTGTCACGAGATGTCACATTTCATGAAAGGGAAGCATATTTCATACAACCTTATCTTCAGGGGGAGGATTTTAGGAAAGATAAGCTTGAAATACTCGATCTTTCTGGTCTTGAGTCAAACACTTCTGGTCTTGAGTCAAACACACTTGTGTCAGATCCATCTAGACCTGAAACTGAAGAACCTGAAGTTGAGTCCGATCAACCAAATTCACCTACAGCTGAACCTGGACCTGAAGTGGATGTAAGATATGGAAAGAATTTGGTGTTTTCAAGAAGGTCAAAGGCCATTCCTGGATCGACACATGTTCAAGAGCCTGACTCGACTCATTCGAATGAGGTAATTAATTTTAATTCTCCAGCATTACAGGATGAAATTGAAACCCAAACAGCACATGATGACCTAGATCTCCCAATTGCCATTAGAAAAGGAACTAGAAAATGCACCAAACAGCCTTTATATCCCCTCTCAAACTACCTCTCATTTAAAAAACTCTCACCAACCCATAGAGCTTTCCTTACAAACCAAAACACTACTTTCATACCCACTACTGTTTTTGAGGCATTGTCCGATGAAAAATGAAAGCAAGCCATGAATGCAAAAATGGAGGCATTAAGGAAGAATGGAACGTGGGAGTTAGTTTCTTTACCAGAAGGAAAAAGGCCAGTTGGGTGCAAATGGGTTTACACAGTAAAATATAAGGCTGATGGATCGATTGAAAGATACAAAGCCAGATTGGTCGCCAAAGGGTTCACACAAACCTATGGGATTGATTATTCAGAAACATTTGCTCCTATTGCCAAGATGAATACAGTCCGGGTAATTTTGTCCCTTGCTGCCAATTATGGTTGGGAATTGCAGCAATTTGATGTAAAGAATGCCTTCTTACATGGGGAACTTGAGGAAGAAATTTACATGCAAGTGCCACCAGGGTATGATAAAAAAGTTGCCGCCAATACAGTGTGCAGGTTGAAAAAGGCATTATATGGGCTGAAACAATCACCCCGAGCATGGTTCGGAAGATTCACTAAGGTTATGACAACTTTGGGGTACAAGCAAAGTCAAGGAGATCATACTTTGTTTATCAAACACTCGGCAACAGGGGGAGTAATAGTTTTGATAGTATATGTGGATGGCATCATAGTAACCGGAAATGATTAGAAAGAGCAACAAATCTTGAGCCAGTGTTTGGCCAAGGAGTTTGAAATAAAAACTCTAGGAAAGCTAAAGTATTTTCTAGGCATTGAGGTGGCACACTCAAGGAAAGGCATTTTTATATCCCAGCAAAAATACATTACAGATTTGCTCAAAGATACAGGGAAAACAGCATGCAAACCTGCAAGTACTCCTATGGATCCGAATTTGAAATTAGGAAATGCAGAAGAAGATGCTATGGTGGATAGAGAAATGTATCAACGCTTGGTAGGGAGATTAATTTACTTGTCTCACACCAGACCAGATATTGCATATACAGTAAGCTTGGTTAGTCAATTCATGCATAGTCCGAGAGAGGTTCATCTACAGGCAGCTCATAGGATCCTACAATATCTCAAGGGGACTCCAGGAAGAGGAATTCTATTCAAAAGAAGTGGGAATATAACTCTTGAGGCATACACTGATGCTGACTATGCGGGATCGATCGTTGATAGAAGATCTACTACAGGGTATTGCACCTTTCTTAGAGAAAATCTTGTGTCTTGGAGAAGTAAAAAACAAAGTGTAGTAGCTCGTTCTAGTGCTGAAGCTGAATTTCGAGCCATGGCACAAGGCATTTGTGAATTACTTTGGCTGAAAATTATTTTAGAAGACTTGAAGATTAAATGGGAAGGACCTATGAAGCTCTATTGTGATAATAAGTCTGCAATCAGTATAACACATAATCCTGTTCAGCATGATCGGACTAAGCATATAGAGGTTGATAGGCATTTCATTTAGGAGAAGCTCGATAGTGGATTAATTTGCACTCCATATGTGCCCTCACAAGGGCAACTTGCGGATATTCTCACCAAAGGGTTGAGCAGCTCATTTTTTGAACGAATTATATCCAAGCTGGGAATGAAGAACACCTATTCATCAGCTTGAGAGGGAGTGTTGGAAATAGCAATGTTTATGTCTTCTCTTCCCAAGTAGTTAGATTCATTGTATAGAAGTAGAATAGATACGATGCACCGTCCACATTAATTCTAGTATAGTTATTTACCTTGTAAATTGTATTTAGCATGTTATTTCCTATGTAAATCAGCTCTATAAATAATATCTTTTGCTGAGTGCATTATTTACTCAAGCTATTCAGAAATACTTGTGTCTTTTGATATTTGATAATAAAAAATCTAACAACCTAACTCTCTTAACAATAAAAAGAAAATAACTGACTTAAATATACAGCGCGTGTGAGTATAAGCTCCAACACCCCCCCTCAAGTTGGAATGTGTATGTTGAACATGCCTAGCTTGGAATGAAGATGTTTGAAGGGACCAGAGGCTAAGGGCTTAGTCAATATATCAGCAATTTGTTGCTGAGATGGTATGGGCAGTAAATGTAAAGTGCCTTCTTGAACCTTATCCTGCACTAGATGGCAATCCATTTCTATGTGCTTGGTTCTCTCATGGAAAATCGGGTTGAGTGCTATGTGTCTGGCTGCTTGATTGTCACAATAGATGATAACTGGTGTAGAATGCTGAGATTGTAAATCAGAAAGCAGGTAGAGCAGCCATTGTGCTTCACATGTGGCTTGAGCCAATGCCCTGTATTCTGCCTTAGATGAGGACCGTGAGACTGTGGGTTGTTTCTTGCTCTTCCAAGACACAAGAGAAGAGCCAAGAAAGAAACAAAATCCTGTAATTGACCGGCGAGTATCCAGACATGCACCCCAGTCAGAGTCATTGAAACCTTTGAGCTTGCAATCATTGGATGCCGAGAAGAATAACCTTCAGCTGGAGAGCCCTTAATATATCGTAGGACTCTCAATGCTGCTTGGTAATGAATGGATGTAGGGCAATCCAGAAACTGACTTAATTGGTTCACAGCAAAGCAAATATCAGGCCTGGTATGTGTGAGATATAAAAGTCTACCAATAAGGCGCCTATAAACAGGAACATCGGGTAGAAGGTCTCCTGATCCCTTTTGTAGTTTAAGAGTACTATCCATTGGTGTGCTGCAAGGCTTTGCACCCAGTAAACCTGCATCATTGAGTAAGTCCAGGGCATATTTTCTTTGGTACACAGTTATTCCTTTACTGGATCGAGCAACCTCAAATCCAAGGAAGAATTTCAATTTCCCCAAGTCCTTGATGCTAAATCTTTGATCCAAGTATTGTTTGACTTGAGATATTTCTTCTAAGTCATCACCAGCCATCACAAGGTCATCTACATATACCAAAATTGCTGTGAAACCCGAGCTATTCCTTTTTGTGAATAAGCTATAATCTGATTTAGATTGAGAATAGCCATAGGAAATGAGAGCCTCAGTGAGTTTGACATTTCATTGCCTACTTGCTTGTTTCAATCCATACAAAGACTTATCTAACTTGCAAACAAGTTTAGGATCAAAAACTTGAAGACCTTGTGGTAGTTCCATAAACACTTCTTCATGTAAATCACCATGCAAGAAGGTTGTATTGACATCAAGTTGTTCCAAGTACCAGTTGTTTGCAGCTGCAAGGGAGAGAAGGACTCTGATAGTAGTCATTTTGACAACTGGACTGAAGGTCTCAAGGTAATCAAATCCAGCAGTTTGGGTGTAGCCTTTTGCAACCAACCGGGCTTTGTATCTTTCTATGGAACCATCTGCCTTTTGTTTTGTCTTGAACACCCATTTGCATCCTATTGTGCTCTTCCCAGGTGGTAATGGAGTGAGTGTCCAGGTGTGATTCTCTTCAAGTGCTTTAAGTTCTGAATAAATAGCATCCTGCCAATGTGTATGTTGGGTGGCTTCTTGGAAATTTTTAGGCTCAGTAATAGCAGAAAGGTTGAGAGAAAAATGTTTCTGTTGGGCAGAAAGTTGGTGATAGGACAAATAGTTGGAAAGAGGATACTTGCTGTTGGTGTCAGGTGGCAGGGTTTGAGCAGCAAGGCTGCAGTGATAGTCATTCAGATATGAAGGTCTTCTTCGATTTCTAGTGGATGCTCTAACAGGTTGGGGTAAAGGATTAGGTACAGGTTGTTGATTAGGCTCAGGTTCAATGTGTTGATTGATTTCAGGTTCAGGGATGTGAATAGGCATTTGTGGCATAGGATCAGGCTCAGGAATGGGGTTAAGTTGTGGTGTGGGATCAGAAAAGTCAATATGCCTTAAGGTAGGTAGCACTTGTGTGGATTGCTGTTTATATGCACAGTCACTGCATTTGGTGAAGGGAAATTCTGATTCATAGAACTGAACATTCCTGGACAAGAAGATTTCCCTAGACTTTAGATCATAGAGCAAGAACCCCTTCACTCCAGTTCTGAATCCCAGAAAAATACACTTTCTGGCTCTACTATCCAACTTTTTTCTATTGGCAGTGATAGTAGTTGCAAAACAAAGGCATCCAAATGACCTCAAATGGGAAAGAACGGGTAGCTTACTGTAAAGAACTTCATAAGGGGAAACATTACCAAGGAATCTCGAAGGGATTCTGTTTATCAGGAAAACACCATGTGCAATTGCATAGTTCCAGAATGTCTTGGGAAGACCTGCTTGGAACATGAGAGCTCTTGTCATTGCTAAGATGTGTTGATGCTTCCTTTCAGCAATGCCATTCTGCTAAGGAGTCTCCACACAAGAGCATTGGTGCAGAATGCCATTGGTATCAAAGAACTCCTGCAGATCCTTGTTCACAAATTCACTACCATTGTCTGTCCTTACTGTTTTAACCTTGACTTCAAATTGAGTATCAGCCATGGCAACAAAGGATTTTATCAACTCTCCCGTCTCTGATTTGTGTTTCATGAAATAAATCCAGGTATGCCTAGATCTATCATCAACCACTGTGAGAAAGTATCTATGACCAAAGATAGAAGGCCAAGCAAAAGGACCCCATACATCCATGTGTATCAAGTCAAAACAGTTAACAGATTTGGAATGACTATCAGGAAAAGGCAATTTTTTCTGTCTAGAGAAATGACATACATCACATGGTTTGTTGGAAGTAATTGCTTTAATAAAAGAATAAGACTTGTGTAGAATGGACATTTTATTATGTGAAAGGTGTCCTAATCGAGTATGCCATACATTTGAATCAAAAGAATGAATGTTATTGATTACAACAGTAGGTAAAGAAGGCAAAAACTCTTTAGGAAACAAAGTAACACTATTTGTGGATAGAACATATAGTCCTCCCTTAAGCTCAGCTGCACCAATCATCTTCGATGAGCTGGCATCCTGCATTAGGCATGCAGATTTAGTGAAAGTGAGTTTGCAATTCAAGGAATTAACAAGCTTTGACACAGAAACTAAGTTGAAACTAAAAGTGGGTATGTAGAGGACATCATTTAGGAAGAGATTTTCAGAAAACAAAATAGTTCTAGCAAATTGGGCTAGGATCTTTGTACCATCAAGTAATTTGACCAACACGAGTCTGATTTTCCTATAACATTGAAATTCGGATAAGATGTGACAGATGTGATCTGTTGCACCAGTATCAAGAATCCAATTAGAGCATTTAGTATTACTAGAAACATTGCATATTATACCTGATGCATGTTAACTTGAGGAACTAGGAACTGTGGTTAACTGATTAACTGTTCTTGGCTTGTCATTATTCTGCAACATGGCCAAAACGGCTTTGTGTTGCTCAGGGGTAAATCCCAGCTGCATCATGTTTCTATCTTCTCTTTGTGACTTAGCATGTGACCTGATAGAGATCAAGCTTTGAGAATCATCATCACTTTCATCATCCTCCACTGCACAATTCACATTTCCTCTTTTGTAATTCGGAGGATATCCATGCTTCTTATAGCATGTGTCAACAGTGTGTCCACTCCTATTACAGTAGGTACACATTTTGCTACCTCTACCATTTCCTGATCTGTTTCCATACTGGTTTCTATAGCCAGATTTGTCTTTCCCTCTGGATTTCATATCCACAACATTAGAAATAAGCCTCGATTCATCTAGAACACAATTCATCTGCCTTTCTTGTTGTATTAACAGGGAAAAAGTTTGATCTATAGGAGGAAGAGGCAGCATCAGCATTATCTGAGATCTTACAGCAGCATATTGTTCATTTAATCCTTTTAAGAATCGTATCACATAGTCATTATCCCTATAACCCTGAATAGTAGGAATTAAATGACAAGTACATGCAACTTGACACAAACAAGGAGGAATTGGTCTGAAATTTTCCAATTCTTGCCATAAAGACATCAACTCAGTGTAAAAATTTGTGATTGAAAGATCACCTTGCTGAAGAACATAAACTTGCTCTTGCAAATCTACAATTCTGAAAACATCACCTTGGTAAAACCTCTTCTTGAGATCACACCAAACCGCATATGCTGTATCCATCCATAGAACACTTCTTGCAATCGATGGATCTAAAGCATACCTGATCCAAGAAAGAATTGTGATGTTGCACCTATCCCAAGCTCTATACAGCGGATCATTTAGCGCAGGTTTCTGAATCGTTCCATCAACAAATTGCATCTTGTTCTTCGATCTCAAAGCCAAGGACATTGCCATTGACCATTCATGATAGTTGTTCTTCGTGAGTTGTGTGGACACAAGAACGGCTCCAGCACTATCATTCGCGTGCAAAAAATAAGGGTTCTCATAAGGATTGTTAACTTCAAGATTAGCCATATCAATCAAGAGGAAGAACAGAGAACGAGGACGAAGAATCAAGGAGCAATGTAAGGACGAAAAGAAGAAGGATCAGAGGCGCAGCAGAGCTCCAATTAATGGAGCTCTGATACCATGTTGAAGTTCATGGTAAAGAAACCAAAAAAGGAAGAACAAGGAAGATATTGAAGAAATGCACTCTGCATTCTTACTATTGAAAGAGATGAAAACTATTACAAAACTGAATTGATTAATTGATCTACTTGCTAATCTAGCTATTTATAGTTGTCTAAGTACAACTGTATCACCTAACGAACTGATAACAAATCTAACAATCTAACTAACTCTCTTAACAATAAAAAAAAAAATAACTGACTTAAATATACAGTACGTGTGAGTATAAGCTCCAACATGTATTTGAAGTAAAGTGAAGCATGCTCGGAAGCAACTATTGTTTGAGAAATTCTTACATAAATCAGGAACAGCTAAGTTGAGTACACTTGGCCAATCACATCATTAATTATGATGGATTATGGTAGTTGATTATTAATTAATTATAGTATTTATCTATTAATTAATTATGTGATTGGTCAAGTGTACCCAATTTAGGTGCTCTTGTTTTTATGTAAGAATTTCTCTTATTATATACTGACTATTCTGGAGTCACGATTTCTTTTTTATCAGTTGGGGCAGGGTGCTGTTTTTCTTATGATTTGTGAAGAGAAATTTTTTAAAACAATGGTGTATGGAGATGAGACATAAATTTATCATACCTTCTTGGTGACCAGCAAATGCAGAAGCCACGGAAATTGTTCCATCTTTAGCTTCCAAAACTATAACAAAAACGCAGGTAAATGAAAGTATCAAACAATAAGATTATTCCAGCCATAGAAGCAAAATCAACAAAAGGTATCATTATATCAAAATGTTTAATTGCAAAAGAATAAAAGTGGACTACTATTATTGATAAACTGCAAAAGGATGAGGAAGAAAAAGGAATACTCAGTAGTTTAGATCCAATGATATAGATCAGATCTTCTTCAGTATGCTATATGAGCTAATCAAGAGAACACAAACAGATGTATATGAAAAGACAAAAGACAAGCCGTAATTCTTGAATAGTTAAGTTTAATTAGACAACAAAAATCACACAAGAGGCTTAGGCTCTACTTTACTTGCAGAAATATCCATGGGAACGGAGTAGAGAAAAGGGTTTTAGCCACTATATGCAGATAAAAAACTATGTCATAAAGCATTTTTACTGGGTGCGTTTGGATTCGCAAACCCGGATGGTATTTTATGTTTTGAAGTAGTTCAGTTCTGGCTTTTACAACGTATATAACAGATTTTGCTTTGATCTCTCTTAATTTAGTTTCATTATCAATTTAAACATTCAACGTGGCTCTCAGTCAAGCCCATAATCAAAGCACGTTCATAATGCAAGTGAAAGAAATTGGATTACATTACAGTTGAACATAGTGATGACAAGAATTGAAGAGGATGAGTAAACTAAACAGAAGAATTTTACCATTGGCAGTAGCAGCAGTTGGTCCAGCATCCTCCATGATGAATAACAAGACAAGGAGGAAATCTCGGAACTGGGTTTTCGAGGATCGGGTGGAGGAAACTACTGGAAATAGAAAAGGAACGGAAAAGACCGACAAACAAACAAATAAGAAGCCAGGGCATGAAGAGGAGGATAAATAAAGGAGGACACGGAAGGTGTAATCGTGTAAAGTGTAAAGAATTTTTTTTTGTCTACCAAAAAGAAGGAAATTCCTTTTTACATCACCTTTTTACACTATTTTTTACGCCTTATTGTTTGAGAAAAAAAAAGGAGTATATTAAAATGTGTAATTACCTTATTTTATTATTGAAAAAATAAATGTAAAAATAATTTAATAATGCAAAATGAACCAAAAAAAAAAAAATGGTGTGCAAAATGACATTGTTGTAAAAGGAACCAAGTAACAAAAAGTATTTGTCCGCAGAGAACGAAATAGTCATGATTATGGACAATCTTTTAGCTCATGTACATTGAATCTTCGAATCTCTACAGATTAATTAGTACATGGATATACATAAATTTTGTGATAAATTTAGATATGATTGAATTGTGCTTTTTAGTGTTTTTCTATTAATAGAAACATATATTTATACATATTTTCATACATGAGTTTAGACATGATCTCTCTTTTTTTTTAAATAATTATTTTTAAAGTGATTTTTTTATAAATTAGACATGATCTCTTGAAATTATAATAAAAAAGTTCATATTTTCAATTTAAATTACACAAACATAATATATTATATACTTTCATACATGAACTTATATTAAAACATGACTGACTGACCTTTTAAATCTTTGCCTATTAATAAATCCATGTATTATATAATTCCCGTACATGGATTTAGAAATAGTCTTTAATATTGCACAATCATAATTTAAAAATTCATTTTAATTTACACAATCATGTAACAAAAAATTAATATGTAAACAATTTTAAAATATCCCTTTTCTAAATTTATATGTTCTAGCATTCATATATCATTTCACTTTGTTATTTAAGCATGTCACATTAAAATTTGTAAATTTAATTTACAAAATACTTAATAACACATTACAAATGCAAGCGCCAGCGTAACAGGCGGACTGAACGACTACGTAAAAGTGAATTTAACACATTTTCTGAGCACTCTTCTCATAATCCTATCCATTTGCACTCGATATCCTAATTAAAAATCAATAAATAAACCTCGAGTTATAACCTACTACGATTGAGAACTTTTAACAATAGCAATCATAAAAAAAATCACATATAAGCTTGGTTCATGTTATTGAATAAAGCTAATCACAGGGTAGTTCAGCCTTTTTTAAGTTTCTAAGCTTGCAATCCCGTGGGCCCCGTCCCATTTTTTCACGTCTCCTTCTTTGCCTATCTCATAAAGAATGAATTCCGGTGACCCAAAAAATAAATGACAAAAAAAAGTTTAAAAAAAATGAATGAATGAATTCCATTATAATAACTTGAGATTGAATTCTTTGTTTTGCAATTGGATTCAGCAACACTATAAACGAAACGCTAACAAACGTAAACCATAAAAACAGATATAAGTTTCAGTAATATTTTTTTCTAATATGTAATCCAGAAGTGGCAACCAAAACAGTAAGGATCCTTCAAAGTCATTATTTTGGCTGTAGTAGTTGACTTAATTCAGAGGACAACTTAGTCTAGTAACTAGTGACAGGAAGCGGCGATGAACGGGGTTGAACCTTGTGGACGAAAGCTGCACTATGATAGGATCTTGCAAGCGTTGGTTTTGATTTAACTTACATTGGGAAAACAATGGCAAGAGGAAATAATAAGATCGAAAATTAGATGTGACGCATGCATTCTTATGACTGTTTCTAACAAAACCCTGTAGAATGGTGTGAAAACAAACCTTGGTAGATTTATTCTAAATCGGTAACAATTATAAACAAATAAATCGGTGACAAAAATTAACCAAGAAAGTAACTTTTTGGCACAGAAACACAGATCGGTGTGAAGCAAATGAAATCTTGATCCATATCTATATTTAAAGAACGGGAGATGAATTGAGTTCTAAATTGATTCTTAAGAAAATCCCTACCGCACGTCATGTAGTAAACTTCACAACTTGAGTTTGTCCCTAGGAAATGTATTAGACAAACCGTGGGGATTCAATATTCCTTGCCACCTAACGTTGCGCGATTATGTTCTGTTAAAACTTTTGCGTAGTAGAATATAATCCGAGTAAAAACGTCATTAACAGAACACTTTCATGGTATGATGCATAAAAACACAGATCAAATCCTACTTAAATCAAGCAATGCAGCTGTGTTTAGCCCCAGATCATGCAGAGGACAGTAAACTACTGAATTCTCAAAATTGTTCATTGCTAATATTCAAAATCTCAAGTTATAACCGAACATAAATTAAACTAGGATCAACACTTACAGCAAAATATCTCATTCTATAGACCTAGCATAACATAAAAAAGATTAGAAAACACCCAAAGCAAAATAACCTTAAAATCAGAACAGGGTATCTCAAAACTCATTTCTTTTTTCCAGCCTTGGCAGCATCAGAGGCCTTGGTCTGCACAAACAAAACATGCCAGATGTTATAATTTAATCAAACATGGATGACATAAGAGGTAAACAATCATCAACAAACAACAATTATTGTTAACTACGGAAATACCTTCTTTACTCCATGAATCTTCTTAGCTCTATTCTTTCTCTCCTTCATTTGCTTCCTTGACTTTTCTACTTTAGTATCAAGGCCATTCTGAAATAGATAAAGAGATTTTAGTTTGCTCACACAAAACAAAGCACCCATGCTAAGACAGAAAATAAGCATCTTAAAAAGCATTGTTTCTAATTCTCAAAGACCATATAAAAAAAACATAGATGATAACATATTAAAGGATAATAAGATTAAGCTGCTAAGTGCTAAATGACAAGATATTAAATCATGAAATTATTTAAGAACAGATTGGCAGCAGTCACCACTGCCATCTATAGAGCAAAATTTCTTCAGAAAATTGTAAAGAAATCTAATAATGCTCACAGTGGTTTAAATTAATGTTTCTAAAAACACTTTGATAAGATGTCTTATAACAAGATATGAAGTATAAGGTTTGACAACTAACAATTGCAACACTACCCCCAGCCCCAGAAGGCAAGGTAACAAAAGAAACAAGGAGCAATGATAATGTAATGAGTGCACTACTATAATGTAAAGAACATAGAATAAAAAAGAATTCAAAGCAAAAAAACAAATTATAAACAAAATACATATGAGGAGGTTGTGTTGACGGCTGACTCACCCTGATAAGCCTGTACTTGGGTTCATACTTCTTTGCGTTCTCAACTGAATCATAAATCAAACCAAAACCAGTGGATTTGCCACCTCCAAAATGTGTTCGGAATTTGAAGACAAATACAGTGTTAGGGTCCTTCACTTCATAAATTCTTGCCAGCTTCTCCTTAAGCTCAGCCTTCATTCCACATACACCACAAATTAACAATATTTTGTCATGTAATTGTCAACCAATAACTGCTTAAAATATAATATTCAATTACTAACTTAAGATATTAAGTACTCCTGAATTCCTAATATTTATTGTTTAAATACGAAATATATATTCGTAAAAGAAAGTACCTTGGAAACATTTGCCCTCCCTGGATGAAGGACGTCAATGATCTGCATCACAGAATAAAAAGAATATAAAAAGGTTAGGGGTGCCAGTGCTAGGAATTTTTGGCACTGGCAGTTAACCTAATTTGGTGATTGCCTCCAGATTCCATATGCCAACAAACAATTAAATTAAGAGATCTAAAGGACAATGAGATAGAAGTGAAAATCACATAATTCCTTGCACATTTTCAGATCCAAAGCTTTTCGATATTTGGTTATTAAACAAAACCACTAAATCCTCTAACACTAACTATGTGATTCAAATAAATTATACATGATACTGATAAAACATAAGTCAAGTCATGCTAAGAAGAAAGCGAGCCAAAAGTGTGAGATCGAATAATATCGGGCGACGAATAACTCAACTACTCCAGAGGAACCACCTAAATCTGTGTGTGGTACAGAAGCTACATAGCTATCCTTTGCAGACATGCAGATATGTGGGAAAAAAAAAAAGGGCATGGGAAATTGAGAAACTCACGAATTGCTTTCTGGAAAGAAGCCTGTTTGTCATGAACTTTCTGGTTCGGATGGTAACCGCCTTGTCCGCCATGCTGTTCAGTTGGGTGTGCAACTGCACCGCCGGGAAGAGGGTAAGGTAAGAAAGAGTAAGAGAGAGTGCAGCTCCACAACACACGGGAAAATGCAGAAAGAAACCCTAACCTTTTATAACACTAGGGTTTCTCTAAGGTTACAAACGACCTCGGCTGGGCTGAAACCTTCAATGGGCTTTTTGAGCTGTGCTAGTGGGCCTTAAAAATGTTTTCTATCCGACAGTTTACCTCATCAACCAGCATTAACAAGTCCCATTTAATCATTTCTTGTGATGACTTAAAAAGTAAAAAAAGTATATTTATCTGCTTATAGTGCCCAAAAGTCAGCTACATATATATTTGTACATCAGGATCACCTTCTATTCTCAAAGAATAGGAGAGTGTTTTATTTCATAATTTCATCATGAGAGTGTTTTATTTCATAATTTCATCATGTATTACTTTTTTTTTTCTCTTATACTTTTCATCTCATGGTGTCCACCTCAACAGGATACTCTCATATTCTTTGAGAATAAGAGGTGATCATGATCCTATATTCATTTAACAAAAGATAGCCAAGCAAAATGAATGACTAAAATTTTCTTTCGAAAAAAAAATTCATTATGTGAATTATTTTAACATAACTTCCTAAAGAATAATTTCTCTGTCTAACCAACTGTTGGGGGTAAAATTACAAATTCTAATTCGACGAAGATGTTTTTTCAAAAGTCAAATGATACCATTAAGATATTCGATGAAGAAATTTTCGACAACTTGATGATAATACTGAAGAAATATTCTTAAGTGTTGGACCAACCTGAGTATTAATAGTTGGGTGTTAGTTTTTGTCGAAAAATTGTATAACTGCTCTCAGTTAATCAAAATGTGGCATAACTGTCATATACGTGCCTAGATTTTAGGAGTCAGATACTTTTATTTTTGCCTATGAATATTAATTTTCATGATGTATAATAGGTTGGTTACTGGATATACAATCTTAATATCTCACTTAAGTAGATTAATGGATTTGCTCCAAGTATGTATTCCATTTTCATTTTAAGTCATTTACTTTAATGCAATGTTCTTTTAAATTCCTTTATCTTCTACTTTCCTTTACAATTTCTACACTTTTAAACTTTTGCACTTTAAGTTATTACGTTTCCTGCATTTTAACTTTCTGTACTTTTAATTTTATGCACTTCAAATTCTTGTCCTTTATATTTTCTACACTTTAATTTTCTGCAACTCTTTATTTTTCTGCAACATTTCAAAGTTTTTATAAACTTCTACTTCTTTCCTTTTACTTCTGCTATTTACCTTCAGTTTATCTTCAAAAGTTTCTTTTTCAAAATGATTACTACATAACTCTAAACCCATATTCGATTGATAAAATATATTTATTTGTTGGAATTTGTCCTAACCAAATTTATCCATAAACAAATTGGCACGACCCGTGGGACGAGTTCAGAGTAACTCGTAGTGTCACAAACCTCTTTGCATAAAAGATGGTTTATGCATTTAAGAAGTGGAAAAGTAGTTTATTCTTGCCCTTCTCAAAATACGCAATCATGAATGATGCAAACAATCAAGTGTTGAATGCATTTGCAGTTGATGTTAGTTCATCACTTTCGACAGCTGTTACTGCGCCACCTTTAACCGTTATTAGTATTGGTCCTGTGGTAGATGCAATAGTAACTGGTACTCTCCGGAATAATCTAGTGATAGAACAAGTGGTACCTGGAGTGACTCAGCCATCACCGAGTCAACCAAGTAACCAAAGTGTGATGAATTCAAATTCAAGGTTTATACCACAATATGATTTGCCACCTAACTATGTTCCTCTTGTGTTGGCACAAATGGGACTTGGCTCTACTTTGGCCAATACCGTAGGCCAAACAACAGTTTCACAAGGCCAACTGCAAATAAGTTCAACTTTGGTGAATTTCAATAGTCAAGGAGTAGGGGTTGCAAGTTCAAGTAATCTAACCGCTATTCGACATGAGAGATTGAATTTGGGATCAGTGTTCTCAAATATGTCTAGAGATATTCCTCAAAATGTAGTAGAGCCAACTATGAATTCTTTGGCCAGTTTTCAACAACAAATGGATGAAAGCAACCATGACTGCATATGTTTACTCAGCAAATGGGTGTTGTAATTACACCAATCATGGAGACCATAAATGATGCTTGTAATGCATTGACTCAACAAATGGTAAGGTTAAATCAAGCTTTGGGAATAGAGGGATTAGCTAATGATAATGCTCAAAGAGCTCAACATGGGGCAAATGCAGGAGTAACTACACCCAAAGCAAACATGGGACAAGACTAGCAAAATCCTAATCAACCTGGTCAAAATGATCAACCGTGCTTGGAATATGGCAATGTCCATGTGCTTTGTCGAGGTGATGAGGATCAAATGGCTAGGAATGATGCAGCCATGAGATTGCTTCGACGGAATCTTGGGAGGCACCAAGTGGTTGAACAGAATGTAAATCAAGTGGTGGAACAAGTACTGAATAGATTTGGGTTCATGTTAGATATGTCAATCAACCCTACTTTGTTTCGGTCTTTCCCAAGCGGGTGCAACAAGCAGAATTGTTCAGGGGAATTAAAATTCCTAAACTTTCCAAATTTGTTAATGAAAGTGAGGAATCAATTGTCGAACATATCGCACGGTATACTATAGAAATAGAGGAGTTGGCTACTATTGAAGGCCTTAAAATGATATTCTTCCCAAGTTTCCTTACTAAAAATGCATTCTCTTGGTTTTTGACATTGAGACCAAATTCAGTTCATTCTTGGACTCAATTAGAAAGAAGTTTTCATGATTAGTTCTTCAGGGGATTTGAAAGTGAGACTTATAGATCTCTTTAATATCAAGAGAATGTACACTGAAACCGTAGATGATTATCTTACTAGGTTTTGACAAATGAGGAGTAAATGTTTTACTCCCATGCCTGAAGTGGAGATAGTAAAAATTACTGCAGAAAGTTTAGACTATTATATAAGGAAAAAGTTAGCAAACTAACATTTAGTTGATCTTGCCTAACTAGGTGAGAAGGTTAGACAAATAGAATAACTGAAAGATGAAAATGTGCAGAAACCAAAGAGATTCCTTAAAAGAGAGAATGTAGCATTCGTCGGATTAGGTGAATCCAATAATGAAACTGAAGATAGTAATGATGAATTTGAAGTCAACATTGCTGAACTTTAGACTGGTCCTCCTTATGTGTGTCACGCTCTACATCCTATAAGAAATAAGGAGAAAATGAATTATATCAATAGAAAAACATATACATTCAACGTAATAAAAACTGACAAAATCTTTAATTTATTGTTAAAAGATAAATAGATTAAATTATCGGAAGGTCATAGGTTATTAAAACGGGATGAAATAAAAGACCAAAAATATTATAAGTTTCATAACAATTTCAGTCATGTTACTAATGAATGTATTCGTTTCAGAGATTTGATTAAGAAAGCACTCATGGATGGACGTTTGAAGTTTGCTAACAAACCTAAGGCGGATATGAAGGTTGATACAGATCTGTTTCAGGCTGGAGTTTTTGATGTTGATCAGCAGGTTCCTCTAAATGTTGGAATGATTAACATTAGAAATTTACAGGAAATCGACATTGATGTGGAAGATACAATGGACATTTATTCAAAGTTAGGAGAATCTCTTGAAGCATTCCTTGAAAGGAAGAAAGAGAGAGGTAAACTAAGGTTGTGTCCAAGATGTAATGCAGTGTATGATGAATTTGCAGCGAAGAAGGTTGCTGAGGAGCAAAAGAGTAATTCACAGGGTAAGAAAATGTTTTTCGACAGGAAAGCTTGGAAACCAAAATAACCTGTCTATACTCCAAGGCCAAGGCAAAGTTATACGCTCAGGTCTAACATGAATGACTGGTTAGTTGAGTCATCTGGCGAGTCTGTGGGAAGCAATTCATTTTCTAGAGGCTATGTCGGATCAGCTAAGACCAGGGTGCCATATGCCAATGTTGCTGTGGACAGATAGGTTAAAAATTATACAATGGCATGCCACCCACAACTTTGACGGGAAGTGGCTGCTAGGAAGAGTAGGTTTCAGAGAGATCGACCATTCTGGAATGAAGATTACAAAAATGGTAGGATCAACCACGATGAAGCTATGATTGGCCAGAATGTAGCAGGGCCATAAAAGTTTTTACCGTTGTCAAAGAGTCGAAAGAGGAGGCTGTAGAGGTTGAGACAAGCATAGAAAAGAAGGAACATGGCTGAGGGTTTAGTTCAAGGAACAACTTGTCAACCTAATTAAGGAATACAAAGACGAGATGCCTGGGTTGAGTAGAGACCTTGTCGAACATAGACTGCCATTAAAAGAAGGATGCAGACTTGTCAAGCAAGCCAACAGGAGATTTGCACCTGAGGTGGTGTCGAAGATTAAGGAAGAGGTCGAAAGGCTACTCAGAGCCAAGTTTATCAAAACGACCAGGTATGTCGAATGACTATCTAATGTAGTTCCTGTAATTAAGAAAAATGACAAGTTAAGATTATGCGTAGACTTTAGGAATTTAAATGTTACAACTCCTAAATATGAATATCATATGCTCATTGCGGATGTGTTAGTTGATGCCGCATGTAGACATGAATTGCTAAGTTTTAAGGATGGTCATGTAGGTTATAATCAAATCTTTATAGCCGAAGAGGATGTGTCGAAAACTGCCTTCAAATGTATAGGGACTATTGGGACATATGAATAGGTAGTCATGCCTTTTGGATTAAAGAATGCAGGGGTCACCTATCAAAGAGCAATGAATACCATTTTTCATGATGTCATTGGAAAGTTCATAGAGGTATATATTGACGATGTAATTATCAAGTCAGAGACAAAGAAAAGTCATTTGACAAGCTAAAGGCAAGCATTCGACAGAATGAGAAAGCACAACCTCAATATGAATTTAGAGAAATGTGATTTTTGGAGTGTCGGCTGCCAAATTCTTTAATTTCTTAGTTCATAAGAAAGGCATTGAAGCAGACAAGAATAATGCCAAGGCAGTTCTAGAAGTCACACCACCGATGAACAAGAAGGAATTACAATCTTTCTTAGGGAAGGTAAATTTTCTACGAAGATTCATATCCAATTTGTCGGGGAGAACCAGAGTCTTTGTCCCATTGGTCAGGTTGAAGGCTGAATAAAACTTTGTGTAGGAACCTTGTCACCAAGAAGCCTTCGACCAGATAAAATAATATTTGACAAATCCACCGGTCATGATGCCTCTAGTGCCTCGTAGACTGTTGAAGTTGTACATATTAGCATCGGATGAAACCATAGGAAGTATGCTGGCTCAAGAAGATGAAAATGACGTCAAGAGAACCGTATATTATCTTAGTCGAGTTTTGAATAATGCTGAAAGGAGATATAGTGCAATAGAGAAACTTTGTTTAGCATTATATTTCTCATGTATTAAACTCAAGTATTATATGATGCCTTGTAATGTATTGGTTATGTCAAAGATTGATGTAATAAAATATATGTTGTCAAAACCAATGCTAAATGGACGTATTGGTAAATGGACTATTGCTTTGTCCGATTTTTTTTTTACAATATGTTCCAATGAAGGCTGTCAAAGGCTAAGCAATTGCTGATTTCTTGGTTGACCATCCATGTTTGGATATTGATGGTATAAAATTTATCGGTTTAAAACCTTGACATTTATATTTTGATGGCTCAAGGTATCAAAATGGAGTTTGAATGGGAATTCTAGTTGTTTCTCCTCAAGGAACTCTAACTAAGTTCATGTTTGAACTTAAGTATACATGCTCTAACAACGAGACTGAGGATGAAGCCTTAATTGTCGGACTGGAGATACTAATAGAAATGAAAGTACATAATGTGCATATTTTTTAGAATTCACAGTTAGTCATTAAATAGCTCACCCTAGAATACAAATATGTTAGTTATAATCTGACCAAATATTGTATTGTGGCGAGTAAGTTGATGATGAAATTCGACGAAGTGATTGTCGAATCTATCCTTAGAAATTTGAATGAAGAGGCTAATGAAATGGCACTGATGGCCTCTGGGTATAAAATTTCTTCTAAGGTTTTAACAAACTTAATGGAAATTAAGGAACTTTTATATCCATTAGAAGAAAGATATGTACTACAAAATGATATTGCGACAAATAATGATTGGAGATAGCCAATAGTAAATTATTTGAAAAATCCAAGTAAAAACATAGATAGGAAACTTAAGTACAGAGCATCAAAATTTGTGGTATTAGGAGGGAAATTGTAACATAGAAAATCACATTTCCGACTCCCGACATTTGTCTAAAAATGTTTTCATAAAGGTTTGAGTTAAAAACGTGGGGAAATATAAACTTACTAAAATTTATATGGCTTGAAAAACATATATTAAAGCAGATTCACATACAATATTGACCTAATTAATATTTTACAATTTAAAGAGAAATATAAAATTAACAGACGAAGGAAACCCCATGACGGGTCCTCTAAATCACGTATAAGCTAACGATAAAACTTAACATACTCATTCCTTATGGGTTCTTCTTGATGAACACCTTCGAACTTGAGACAGACCACTCTTCAATGTTTTCATCAATCTACGAGTATCCAGTTATGTCTAAGATAACTCATTCTTTGTCTTGTTTAATTTTAACAATGAGAAGAAGAAAATAACATAACAAAGAGGTGAGATCACCTACGCCAATACCAACATGGCAGTACAGAGATAACACAAGCAACAATATCATACAGGGATATCATATCAAACTTCCAATAATATATTCGATATTAATCAACTATCATCATCAAATCATTTATCAATTCAATTATCATAAACAACAATTAGATAATGTCCTAATTATCAATCGTCATCCAAGACATAGCCAATATTCCTCAATTAATATATTAGATATAAATGTTCGGATTATGCATGAACTTTGATTTCCTTCCATAGCTAAAACTGGTCGGAGAAATGATCGAAAAGATCTTAGGTACCACGTCGCCTCGAACCACGGCTTTAATTCTCATTTAAATGACGGTCTTTATCGGATCTTGATTAAGAATAGTGTCTTGGTCCGGATCATCGGTGTGTTGATCGGTCTAACCTACGGAAGAAGCGCGACCAACCACCCGTGTGGCAACCCGCACCCCGAGCCTGCCCCAAGGTCAACAAGTGACCTACACTACGCATATCGCACCCACTCAAGAGGTGTGTTCTAAGCAATCACCATAAGTCCTCATCGGACCATTCCAATGCATGTATAATGCACCAAATCCAATCATAGACAAATATGTCATTTTCTCACAATGGTGTATGGTGGACTGGTTCAACGAAGAATCATCTTGTACTTTCAACAAATCAAAAATCATATTATCACGTTTTAAAAAACACTTTTACCGTATTTTCACAATCGCGTGACATTACGTTTTCACAATCAAAAATGTTTACGTTATGTTTTCACAATACCATAAACTTCTTTTATATTTTCACAATCCGTAACACTTTTATTACGTTTTTAAAATTTCCAAAACATTTTTATTACCAATACCGTAAATTACGTTTACATAATTCGTAAATTACGTTTTCAAAATGAATAACTCTCGTTGTACTTTTAAACCACGTACTAATTTTTAACGTTTTTCTCAATCGCGTAAAAACATCGTTTCTCAAATGCATAGTAAATTTGTTTCAAAATTACATAACTTAAAAATCATTCTTTTACGCGTAAATCATTTTCTATCATTCTCAAAATATTTAAAATACTTTCCAAATCTCATAACAATGTTCTATCATTTTCACAATCACGTAAAAATATTCTATCACTATTCAAATCATCGCGTATTTTTCAACAATATTTGATCGCAGTAAAATATTTAAACGCTTTTCAAAGTAGAAATATTTAAACATTTTTCAAATCGCGTAGAAACATTTCAAATTGTTTTTAAGATCGTAAAATGTTTTTCAACATTTTTCAATCACATAAAATATTTAAGTCAAACATTATTTTGGACTTAAATAAATTAATATCATTTTTACATATTGTTCAAAATTGCGTGAGCTTAAAAATCACGTTTTTAAGATACGTAAAACATTTTTCATCACAATTTCATTCGTAAAAACTTAACCTTCAAAAATTCAACTTTTCTCAAAATAATATAACTTTATATTTCATTTAATATATTTTCTTATCAAGAAAATAATTTTGATTCTTTCTTCAAGAAATTCTTTTTCAAAATATACTTCACATAAAAATCACTATCCATTGATGTAAATCAACGTTTCAAAACTTAACATTTTCTAACGTATTTCAAAACTTAAAAATAAGTTATCGTTAGTAAATTTTCAAAACACCATTATATTCTCCATTTTTCCCAAATCATTTCCAAACACAACCTTCTTCAAAATAAATTGAAGTTGAAAACATTTTCGTTTACAAAAACTTGATTTTCTCAAGTGATTCGATTCCCTTTCCAAAATCCTTTATTAAATCAGATTCGTTTCCACTTTGAAATTCACTTTGTTCATAAAAAATAGGCATTACAAGCCTTAAAAAAGCGACAGACGTATTAAACCAATCAAATATTTTTCTTTTTAAATTGATATGGTTTACACAAACAAAACCATTAAAAATCCTTTACAAAAACGTAAGACTTCTAAATAGTCTTTGAAAATCAAATCATTTGTTCATTTTCAATTTTTACTTTCTTTGCAAATCCATTTTCACTTTCTTTACAAATCCTTTTTCACTTTCTTTTGCAAATCCTTAAAATCATCATCATTTATTTTCATTTAAATCTAAGTTTAGTTAAACACTTAGAAACTTTTTACACAAAATAAATTAATAAAAATCTTCTAAAAACCGTGTTCTTGTTCTCTTGAAAAACAAACCCTTTGTTTATTTTCCAAATTCTTCAAATCATCCGTTTTCATCATTCATGAAAATCTTAAGTTATAAACACCTATGTTGAGGTGTCTTGTTCGAAATCCACCATGTTTAAGTACTCAAAAATCATTTCTTTTGTTCTTGAAAATTTTCAACAAGCCCTAATCAAGGCATCAAAAAATTTCTTCCTTGGCTTATTGGAGCCAAAAATCAATTCCTTTCCAATCAGTCGGACATATACATATATATTTCATCATCAATAATATAAGCATACCATTAAAACCATAAAAGCATGTATAGCATATCAAGCATATCATCAAAGTATAAAATCATGCAAAGCATATCAAGCATAGAAAATTAATCAAAGCTCATAAACACCCACAAATTAATTACATGCATGGATATGAATCCTCGCATGGATTCCACATCCATAAAATAAAATACCATATCTCACCATGTGTTTGGTTGGTGAGATGGATCTCCTCTTCTCTTGAAGATCCTCCAAAGCTTCTTGATTTGTTTCTTTTTCCAAGTCCTTCACCACCAAGTCGCTTCTCAAATACAAAACAAAACACAAGTTAATTAACATATCAAGTTTGATTAAGAGGAACCATGGATCAAACATGGTTTAGATTATGAAAAAAAGAGAAGAAAATGAAGTTTCTTATACTTCACCTCAAAAACCCAATAACATGGATCTTGAAGAAACTCCTTGAAGATGAATGATTTGAGAAAATCTCCAAATGAAAGTTCTTAGAATATCATGGAGATTCAAGATCAAGGTTGGATGAAATTCAAAGAGCTTGGATGGTGATTTTAGGGGTTTTGACCGAATGATATCTCTTGAAGAACAAAGATGAAATTTTTGATTTTTGATAGAAACTTGAAGCTTGGATTTGAAGATCAAGATGAATGATTTTGGAAAAACTCATAACTAGAGATGTTCTTAGAATGATGTTTAGGTTTAGAAAATCAAGTTGGATGAAATTTTTGAGTGATGAAAGGTGCTCTTGGAGGGCTTGGCCAAAATCTAGAGAAGAAAGGAGATGGAGAAAATTTTTAAGTTTCCTTGAAAATGAATCAATGAAAGCCAAAGGAAGACTGATTATGGTCTTCCAAACTCCTTAATGCAGCACCAAATTCGTAGTCCCCCTTCTTGCATTCTTCTTGAGTGAAAAAAAAATCAAAAAAGCCATTATGATGTCTAACTCACTGCCAATACGCAAAAATGACATAAAATGGTCTTTCTTTGTCTTCTAAACACTCAAAACCATCACCTTTCTTCATAATGCATTCAATAAAGTTGTCTTCATTATTTGCCACTATTTGAAGCATTTCTAGCCATTGATTAATTCAATGGTTAGGATTTAGGTAGATTTTAATTTTAAAAGACTAAATCTAAAGCCATTGGATTTTTCTCCTTTAAATTAGTCCTGAGATGTGTCTCCAAAATTAAGGCCAAGATTGCTTCTTCAAACTTTAAATCAAGGGTCTAATTCATACTTTAGAAACCAAATCTCCACCATTGATTGATTCTTCATCCAATGGTCATAAATGTAATCTTTGTTACTTTTTAAATTAAATATTCACCTTGATTTAATCTAAATCCAATGGTTATAAATGGTCTGTCATTTTTCAAGACCAATTCTACACCTTTGATTACATCTATGGTTGATATCAAAGCCTTCCTAAAAGCATTATTCTCACTATTGATTAAATCAATGGTTATTATCCAAGCTTCTTTATTAAGTTTATTTCTTAACCTTTGATTAAATCAATGGTTAATATTCAAATAAGTATTCTCATCCAAGGGTATAAATCAAGTCAAGCTCTCTTTGTTGATTCTGTGAAGATAATATTTATTCTTGTATCTTACAAATAATATTTTCTTGTATTTTTATCATCCAGATAATTAAATACTGATATAAAATACTGATCAAGAAATTTTTAAAACTGTTTCCGGATTCGGGTTTAGTAAGATCACTGTCTCCGTCTAAATGTACAAATTTTTCTATGCGTAGAAAAATTTTTCACTTTATGGGACCCACAGGCCCACCATCATGGCCACACTGGGCCCACATACCCTTCTTTGGGCCACAAACAGGAGGAAAAATTTCAAAATCATCCACAAAAAATCACAAAAATTATAAAATCACAAATATCAAATCAGTTACGTAAAATAATTACCTAACGGTAAAAATTAAATTACGTAAGAATATCGAAAATTTTTATTTTCGACACGGAGTAAATCACTCAAAGCGATCAAATCTGTTGTGACGGAATAAATAAAATAATTTTACGGCAGAAATTACTAAACAGTAAAATTCTGTTAACTGTCAAAATTACTGTTTAAGAGATACGGAAATTTGGGGTGTTACAAATTGTATAGAAAATTTGTCAATGGAAATTTAGAGGCTTGCTTGAGTAAAGCAGAAACTTATATTGTCTTAGCAGAAGTCCACGAAGGAATTTACGGAGCTCATCAGGCAGGTGACAAAATGAAATGGGTTCTTCGATGCCAAAGGTATTATTGACCTACGTTAGTCAGAGATTGTATAATGTTTGTCAAGTCTTGAGAAGAATGTCAAAGACATGGCCTTATACAAAATGTTCCAGCTAGTAAATTACATTCTATAGTTAAACCTTGACCTTTTAGATGATGAACTTTGGATTTAATAGGCCAAATTCATCCTACGTCGTCGAAGGGACATAAATACATTCTAGTAGGAGTTGATTACTTTACCAAGTGGGTTAAGGCGATAGCCTTAAAAGATGTGACCCAATATGATGTAATTGACTTCATAGAAAATAATATAGTTTGTCGGTTTGGAATACCACAAACTTTAACAACCGACCAAGGGACGATGTTCATTGGAAGGAAAGTTATCGAATATGCTAATTCAAAGAAAATTAAAATACTTACATCGACTCCATATTATGCTCAGGCAAGTGGCCAAGTAGAGGCCATGAACAAAATAATCACAAGTTTAATCAAGAAGTATATTGGTCGACAACTTAAAAATTAGCATAATACCCTTGACCAGATCCTATAGACATATAGAAATTCACCAAGAGAATCGACGGACACTTCACCATATAAGTTAGTGTATGGTCATTGTAACACCCACCGTAGGGTGCCACATTTATGTTACTTTATTACCAAATTACCCCAAGTTATAAAATATGATGTTATAATAAAATACGAGTTGTAAATTTTTTTTATAACAATAAAATAAACTTAGCGGAAAATAAAACTATTATACATCATTACACATAATATACATCATTATACATAACAATCATCACACGTAATTTACATCATTATACATATTACACAAGTGCTGTCAGGTTTATTTATTACAGACCATTTCTTGAAACAACAAACACACTTAAATAATTACAGACATTATTTATATCAAAGTTCAAACATGCCCAAGTTTAACTAAGCAGAAGACCCTCAGATGGGTCCTCCTCGGGTTCCTCGGTAGGAATCCGTTATGACAGTAGCCCTACGAACAGGTGTCCGGCCGACGACACTATCTTGATTCTGTTGGGACATAATTTCTAGTGTCCCAATGTCGCCTGATATGCAACGGAAATTCAACATGAACAAAGATAGTCACACAGAAAAATGGATCCACACGATACTGACCCTACTAATACTAACAATCAGTACCCTCGTAAATAAGTCCTCGCTCATCGGGACTTGTCCTCCATTCTCCGGCTCCTCCGTGAAATTGTAAACGTACATATCCAGAAGAAACGGCTCTTGACGTCATATTGTTAGAACTCTGCGGTTCCTGATGTGAGAAGTAATTCCTCTTCTCCTTCTAATACCGTATCTTTCTCAACGTCTTCACCCAATAAAAATACAATAAACATATATACATACAAAGATGTGAGATCACCTACACCAATTCCATGAAGATGATAGCACGAGATAATACGACAACATATTATGCAAAAATATCATATCATGATCACAATTATGGCATCATCATAGTGTAAAAATAATTACCATCATGCCATCATCTTTGTTCAAACCACAATTAATTACGTTATGCTACCACATATGTATATGTTAAATTCATGCATGTAAACATAGACTCAATGTCCTACTCCATGGAGCTAATACTCAAGTCGGAGAAATTGATCGAAAAGATCTGCCGTAGGTATCTCGTCTTCGAGACCAAGTGCTATAATTATATCTTGCACATCTAGCACATACACGACGTCTTTGTCGGATCTCGATTAAGAATAGTGTCTCGGTCCGGATCATCGGTGTGTTGCATCGGTCTAACTCACGGTGCGGAAGAGCTACCAATCCGTCCATCATTGAGCAACCCGCACCCCGATGCCTCAAGGTCAACCAGGTGACCTACACTACGCATATCGCACCCACTCAAAAGGTGTATGACGTTTCTCCAGGCAATTAGCCATATTCAATCCGTTGGACCATTTTCAATGCATGTGTAATGCACCAATTACCAACCAAAGGTAAATCACATAATTTCTCATTCCAGATTGAATCTTGTTTTTGTTCGTAAAATGGATTAATGCTAATTATAGACAAACTTCTCAATTTCTTGTACGGTATTCATATACTACTTTTAAGCGTATGATTTACTATATAATTAATTGAGTTAAATCACATTCTTGTGTTTTTTTCTCATTCGCAAAATATTTTCGTTACGTTTTTACGTACAAGTAATGATTTGTAACATTTTACATTACGTTTAAAAATCGCAAAACTATTTTCATGTATTCTAAATTGCGTAAAAATAATCTTTTATTTTTAAATCGCATAGCAATGTTTCCACAACATTTTGATCGTGTAAAATATTTAAACGCGTTATAAATCGCGTAGAAATATTTTAACATTTTTTTCAAATCGCGTAACTTAAAAATTACGTTTTTGAGTTACGTAAATCGTTTTTCACCGTTTTTACCCTTCACAAAATATTTCTTAACTTTAAAAATATTATTTTGAACATTTCTTATAAAAATATAATTTCTTACATTATTCTCTTTCTATTCTCAATCAAAAATCCCTTCCGTACTATATTTTCTCAAAATCACTTTTTATTGATTTAATCTTACCAAATCATATTTAATTGATTTAATTACTATTTCAAAATTTAAATTTCTTAACATTTTCCAAAACCCAATACTTAAATTCTACGTTAGAAATTTTAAGTTACTGACGCGTTCCTTTTATATTTCTAAATTACTTCTAAACATTAAATCAAATTCTACGTTTAAGTTACAAACGTTTTCTTTTATATTTCTAAATCACTTCTAAAAATTAATTCTTCTTAAGATAATTTAAAGTTCAACACTTAAATTCCTTTCCAAAATCCTTATTTGAAAATTCTTATATTTTATTGCATCAAAATATTTTTTTCTAAATTATCAAAACCTTATAGATGGTCATTGGAACCATGAAATATTTTTCTTCTAACTTAAGTAAACTTCATTTTTGTTTCTACACAAAATAAATTCATGAAACTACTATTTAAAAACCGTATACACACTTTTTATAAGACAAACCCTCTTGTTTAATTTCTTTACTTCTCAAATCATTCAATTTTATCATTTATGAAAATATCATTTTTGTGAACACTAATTTAATTGGTGTCTTGGCTGAAATTTATTTTAGTTCAAGGACTAAAAATCAACTTCATTGTTCTTGAAAATTTTCAATAAAAATCTTAAAGTTGGAAGCTCAAAACCGTGACCTCCTCCATGGCCTTTGGAGCCAAAATTTTGCTTATTTCAACATATATCATCATAATATATTCAACATATATCATCATGCATATTTTAAACATACCATATAGACAAATAAAAATTATACTAAGCATGCATACACAAGTAAATCATGCAAATCATATCAAGCATAGGCAAAAATAAATTAAAGCACATAACACACATAAATTATTACATGATCATGGATATGAATCCTCACATGGATTCACCATCCATCAAATATAAACCATCTCTCACTACCATGCTTGGTTGGTGAGATGGATCTCCCTTTTACCTCTTGAAGAACCACCAAAGAGCTTGTTGCTTTATCTTTAGAGCAAGATCTCCACCAATACAAGTTCTTAAACATGAAACAAATACAAGAAAATTAGTATATCAAGCTTGAACAAGAAGAACCATGGATCAAATATGGTTTAGAACATGAAAAAGAAAAGAATAAATGAAGTTTTCTTACACTTCACCAACAAAAGCTCTAGAACTTGATCTTGGTAGAAGTCCTTCAAAATGGAAGAATTAGAACTTGGTGTGAACTACAAAGGTTCTTAGAGTGATGAAAGGATTCAAGAAACTAGGTTGTGTGAAATTAAAAAGTGATGGAAGAGAGAATTGGAGACTTGGCCGAATGGTTATGTTTTGGGAGATAGGATGGAGTTTTTTTCTTTGGTTGGTTCTTGTAACTTAAGTGTAAAAGTGAGGATATGATAAATGAAGTATAGAAATGCATATTTCTTGGTCTTCCAAGAGGCATTGTCGTAGCATGCTTTGATTAGGATAGCAAAGTGAAGTTTGAAAAACATACACATTAATGGTCAATAATATTTGTCTTAACACTTGACAATTTTTCTTAACCTTTTCTATCCTTTTTTCTACTTAAAAAGCTATTCTATTCTATCTTGGTCTCCTTCCTTCCTTGCTTCTTCAACCGTGCCCCCATCTTCATGCATGCAAAATATGACAATTTGATAACTATTTTTGTTTTTAGTTATTTTAGGTATTAATTTAAAGCATTATAGGTAGAATAGATATTAATTAAAAGTATTCTAGGTAGAAGGCTTATTATGGAATGATTGAATCTTTTTCTTTAAACCCCATCCCTTAGATGTGTCTCCAAAAATGAATGGTCAAGATTACACCTTCAAACTTTTCATCCAAGGGTCCAAAATGGTTGTAATCATTTTTGATGACCAATTCTCCACCATTGATCTAAATCCAAATCCAATGAGTGGTCATTAATGATCCATCTCCACCATTGATTAATTTTACATCCAAGGGTTGATAATGGTCATAGCCATTTAGAAGATTAAATCCCTACTCTTGATTTAATTTCAATCCAACTGTTATAATTGATCCTATTTACTTTTAATATCAAATCTCCATGCGTTAATTAAATCAAGATTAAATTTCTAACTGTAATTAAATTAATAGTGGATATCCAAACCACTAATGTTATCTTAATAATATTTTAGTAATATAAAATTTTATTTTTATCCATTATAACCTCACAAAAATATAATTCTTGTATTTTTATCGTCGATAATTAAATACAAGACAAAATATAATAAAAGAAATTTTCTAAAACTATTTAGGATTCAGGTTTAGTAAGATCCCCTGTCTCGTCTAAACAAGTAGAAATTTTTCTATACGTGAAAAAATTTTCATTTTTATGGGACCCCCTGGGCCCACGATAGCTACCTGGGCCCACATACACCTCGTGGGGGCCACAAACAGTAAAAATTTCAAAATCACACATAAAATCACAAAAATTACAAAACTCACAAATATCAAATCAGATTACGTAAATTAATTAAGACTAAACAGTAAAAATTAATTTACGTAGATTTTTCTTACCCAAAAATTATTATTTTCGATACTGAACAAATTACTCAAAACGATCAAATATGCGTATGAGAATATTCAAAATAGTTTCTACAATGTAAATCACTAAAAAGTAGATTTACATTGCGATCAAAATTTTGCTTAATACATAAAAAGTTTGGGGTGTTACAGTCATGATGCAGTGTTACCAGTCGAAATTAATCTTTAATCAGTTCATATTAAAAAACAAGATGAGTTACCGGTTGAACATTACTGGGACTTAATGTTTGATGAATTAAACGAATTAAGTGATGAGAGATTAATTGCTTTAGAAAACTTGATTCGACAAAAAGAAAAAATTTCTAAATTTTATGATAGTCGAGTTAAATACAAATCTTTCAATGTGGATGACTTAGTTTGGAAAGTGATTTTTGCAACACCCTAACGGGGATGTCACATTTCTAAATAATAATAATAACCTCTACCCAAGTTATAAATTATTACGTAATATATAATAATATAAGTTATAATTTTTTTTTTAAAAAAACATTATATTATAAAATAAAATAAACAGAACATAAAATAAAATAAACTATTACATACATACCATAATTATACATATGATTTTATTTTTAATAGGTACAAATAATTTACATATTACAAACTAGTTAATTAAAAAAAAATAAAACTGTCGGTTTAAAGAAACCATAAACTAAAGCAAGATAACACTAAAAGTTCGATCCTCCGAAGAATCCTCCCGGGAAGATTATCGGAAGACGTAAAAATACTCTGTAACATCATACCACACGCAATCAATCCATATGATATGGATGATCTCGAGGTTCACCTTCCTCGAACCTGGTCACTCGGTTGTTGCTCCTCGTTATATTGACAATCCAATAGTTCTTGCTCATCTTCTACTTCCTCAACGACTTTACGAACATAAATAATAATACTGAAAAAATATATATAAAGAGGTGAGACAATCTACATCATTCAAAGATAAATAGCAGTAAGAAAAAGACAATACAAACAAATATAACAATTAATATAACAATTCATATTATCACACATGCAAAATATCCAATTATAACTATTCACATTATCACACGCAAAATATCATAAATCAAATTATAACTATTCATACAAGAATGCTGATTAAATATGCCATGTACTCAGACTCGTTTACTCCATTGGAGCTAAACACAAACATCGAGAGAATGATCCAGGTAGACATGTCCGCACATCGGTCGCCTCAACCAATTGTTACACAATCAAATACATCGTGTAAACAAGACACACGATCAAAATATGTCGTGTGAATGACACATATCAAATCGTCGTGTGAATAGTACACGATCAAATACGTCAGTACGTCAGGCAAATAAGACTGCGGTCCCCAATAGATCCTAATTCAGAATAGTATTTGTCGGGATCGCTAGTGTGTGTTTTTCAGTTATCACGGCCCAGATGAGCTACCAACTGTCCACATGTGGAATCTGCTGCACACTAACGCCTTCAAGTTCTCCACATGAACACACTACGCCTATCACACCCGCAACACGGTGTAATTCATCTCGTCAGTCAATTATCAATTTCAACCAAATTGACATACCACTCTATGTATGTAATGATCCATAATTACAAAAATACCCTCAGTATCACCATGAATCATAAATATCCTCATTGTTACCATAATTACAAAAATACCCTTAGTATTAATAATTCCAAAATAGCATGTCTCCACTTGACAGTACTATTTCCCAACATGTCGGCTCCACCACTTTGGCCCGACAGTAAAAACTTACTGTTTTCATAAGTCGCGTAAATATTTTATCGCATTTTCACAATTACGTCACATTTTACAAACGTTTTTCAATCGCGTAAATATTTTTCAACGTTTTCTCAATCGCGTAACATTTTTAAATCATTTTCTCAATCGCGTAGTTCAAAAATCATTATTTTAAATACACGTAAACTATTTCTACTATTTTTCACTGTATAAAATATTTCTTAATATTTCAAATTAAATTTTGAAACTTTCCAAAACTAAAAATATTATTTAGACATTATTTTCCAAAAATTACCCTAAGTAATGATTTCTGACTTTTTTCTCAAAAATTCAAATTTAATAATTTATTCTACTTGTTATTTTTATTCTTCAACTACGTAAAATATTTCTTTACTTTTTAAATGCCATTTTGAAAGCGTTCTTCAATCTTTGCTTTCATTTTTAATCAATTTTGACAAGACTTAATTTAGAAAATCCACTAAATGATATTTTCTATGTTTTCTTTTAAAACTTCCTTTATTTAATTATAACCATAAAATACACTTTGAAAATTGCTAACATACTTTAAAAATTCAAAGATAAGTATTTTTCAAGTATTAAAATTTATTTCTTTACCATACTAGATTTCTAGTAAAAATTCATTTACTTATTTGACTCTTGAAAATCCATTGTAATTGAATTCGTTTTAGGTTAATAAACTAGTTTACACTTAGAAAATAAATTTTAGATCAATTAAACATTAAAAATATATTTTGGCCAAAAATCACCATTTTTATACAAACCATGTTTAAAATTATTTTTCATCCATTAAATCATTGAAAAATCCTTTAACTTAAGTAGATCAATTAGGTTATCTTTTTAGAAAATGGTTGAGAACATATTGGTTCTCTTTTTATAGTAAAAACCATAAACTCTTCATCTTGTGTTCTTTGGAACACTTTTGCAAATCTCAACATATTTGCACATCTAACAATCATTATCATAGATCCATGAACATATACATATATTTATGAACACATACCATATATTAAAGCAATAATAAAACACATACCAAATATCAAAGCTATAAACATGCTTGCACGCATCACAAATAGAAAAGACAATAAACATGCACACAAAATTAATCACAACTAGAAAAGACAATAAACATGCACACAAAATTAATCACAAAACAAACAACCAAGTGAATGAATCCTTATGGATTCTTCACCACAATTACATCCATTTTCTCACCACCACACATGGTTGATGAGATTAAATCTCCCTCTTACCTATAAGGAAGGCAAGATCTCCTTGGACTCCTCCTTAGAAAATTTGTGTAGCTTCAACAAAAATCCTAACAACCTTAAACAAATTATAAAGTCATAAACTATGGATGAAAAAGATAAACCATGGATCAATCATGGCTTAGAACATCAAAAATTAAATTAGAAACAAGAAACAAGAATTTTCACCTTATAGGAAAGAAACTTCAAAGTGATTTTCCAAGCTCCAAATGGATGATTTAGCAAAAACTCACAACTAGAGATGTTCTTAGAATATGGTTTAGATTTAGAAAATGAAGTTGGATGAAATTTTTGATGGATGGAATTATATTGAAGAGGCTTGGCCGAATGGTGTGGGAAATGAAGACTTAGAAGTTTTCTTTGTGTCTTGAAACAAAGAGAAATGAGAGAATAGATTAGAATGATTGAAATGAAGATGATAAAGTGAATAATTCTCCCCCCCCCCAAATGCATGGCCGTAGAGCATCAAGCAAAAAGCTAGCCACCTTTTTGACAATTCTTGCTTCATAATGGCCTTTGATTATTTGGATGGTGGATGGCTTGCTTCTAGACTTCATGATTGCATTTTGATTGAATAATTGGATGCATAATTATAGCATATGGCCGAAAATGCTATAGGAAACTCAATCAATTGTTGATTGATTTTTAATAACTTATTTATGCTTAAGTCCTTCTAGTTATGTTTAATTAAAAGTTAGATAGATTCCTTTGTATTTTAGTTAATCATTAATTTACTTAGAATACTTAATCTTCTACTTAATTATACTCTTACATTTGTCTAACTAAAATTTGATAAAAACTAATTAGGTTTTAATCTATTTAATTATCACTTAACCCCTTTAGATTAACTTAATTAGATTTTAAATTAACTAATTTATTAAATTAAGTTTTAAATTAACTAATCTACTAAATCTAACCATTTTTATGGATTTTTAACCTTTTGGTCTAGAATTTTACAAGCCTTTTATGTTGGTAAATTTTTCCTAAAAGTGGGTCTCACAAACCTAAACGTGGGTCCCATAAAGCAAATGTGGGTCCCACAAGCCAAACGTGGGTCTCACAGATTTTTCTGCATGATAAATATTTTTATTATACAGAAAAATCCTAAAAATTAAAAGATTGATATATGTATTATTCGGATTGGGTTTAGTAAGATCGCCCAGCTCCAAATAATCAAACAAGATTTTCTCCAACCCGAAAATTATTATTTTTCTTGACTCGGAGCAAATCACACGAAATAATCAAATACAGTTACGAAACAGTCAAATTAATTTTATAGCACACAGAGATCAGAAAACAGTACAATAAGGGCAAAAACATAATTAATCAAAAATTGGGGTGTTACAATTTTGCCCATGGATAGGAGTTGTCGAGAATATGGGAAGTGGTCTCCAAAGTGGGAAGGACCATTCAAAGTTACTCGAGTGTTCTCTGGAAATGTTTATGCACTTGTCGAAGTTAATTCTGGTTTAAGAATTAAGTCTATTAATGGCACATATTTAAAGCCATATAGGCCGATAATGTATGAAGTAAAAATTGATAAGGAATGATTAAAATAAATTTCATTCATATATTCGACAATTACAAGTTACATAAAAATATGATATTACAACTTGTTTGTCAGAATTTTACAGAAAAAAATAAACCTATTATAATTAAACCACAAGCTTCTCCACTACCGAGGCACATGTTCAAATTGCCTTATGGGAATTGAGGAAGAGGAAGAAGTGGATGACTTTTGACTTGTCTTAGAAGATATAATGGTTGGCCATCTATTCCCTGATGAGTCATCCTTATCGTAACAACTATGTTTTAGAAACACCAGGTTGTTACGATGATTACTGAAGCTCATCAGGAATATTACGATAATTACTGAAGCTCAAGATGAATATCACTATTAATATAAAGTCCTTCTTTCCATAATATGAGACTAAACCATTTTTCCCATAGAGAGAAGAGGAGATTATCTGAGGGCATGGTGAAAGTTTTGGATAAATAAGAAAGAAAGGGCTAGATTGAACTCTTTTGATCATAGCATCCCAAAGAACACTATTTATAGGGGATTTTGCTTATTAAAGTTATTATACAATGTTTTGTAACTCGCATTATAATTAATTGTGATAGTTATGATGCGCAGTTACGAGATACATTGAAAAGAAACAAGTCAAGAGAGCATTTAAGCGTATAAAGTTACGAAGCAATAATATATATATATATATATATATATATATATATATATATATATAATATATATATATATATATATATATATATATATAACGTGTTGGATCAAAGGAAATATTTATTAGGTATTGGCCTAGAAGGCCATACAAATATTGTCGGATTATTAAATCGACAGTATAAAAAAAAGACGAAATACATTCAAGTTCTTTTCAAAACTTCCCAAGAATCTTCCAAAGATTGTTTGTCGGCACAAGCTATGTCATATTCTGCTTCAAGGGAGTTTATATTTACCAGCACTGCTTTGACTTCGATAACCTATTGTTTATTGTTGCTAGCAATGCTTTGTTACCTGACAGTCTCTTCTTGTAACGCAATATTAAGTTTTTGTTGTTGACGTCAAGCCTCTTCAAGCTTTTTCTCCAAATCTCCAATCTCTTTGGCTAAATCTGCACTCTTATTTTTTCCCTTGACAAGAATATCTTTCAATTTAGCATTATCGTCTTTTGCGTCAGTCAACTGCTTCAAGATCCGAGATTTTTCTTGAACTTCTTTGTCGTAATTAGGAATGACTCGATGGATGATAGGCATCTTTGATGATAAGTTTTGGAGAAAGTCTTTGATGGTCGTAAGAAAAGCTTGACTATTTATTGGCAGTTGTTGACAAAGGGGTTCCAACTCGGTTACAATGGCCATCATCCTTTCCTGAAGAGGTTGATCAGAACTTAAATGTTCAAAGGAATAGGTGAAGGCGTTCTTCAGCTCAGCTAATAGTTTAGTGACGTGAGAGTCACTAGAATCTTGCCCTTATTGTGTGGAAGAACGAGTTGACCAGGGAAAGCTTCTGTGACTACCCAACAACATATATATTATTTCATCCAAATCCACCTCCATGTCTTCAATATTTTTTGTTTCTGGGACAATTAAATTTGTCAAAGAAGATGGAGGTAAATAAGTAGGTACAGTTTCTACTATAAGGTTGTCCATGTCAAAATTGTTTGTAAAGATTTGGACATGATTGCCTTTATTTGCCTGAGAACTCTCTGCACCCGTAGGGATTTGAGTTTCTAAGTTTATGGCAATTTGAAGTTCTCTCGAAAGGGGTAGAAAGATGACAAGCAATGCAGAGGTCGAAGTCTAAACCTCTAAAAGGGGATTTTCATTACCTTGTCTGGTAGGACTGTCAGATATAGAAAAGTTTGCTGATTTTTGAAGATAGACAAAGGAAACGTTAGAGCAAATAAAATCATGAAAATTACAGCTGAAATTCAAAATATTTTACCTCAGGAGATTGTCGAATTTGTTCTTCATTATTTAATTCGACATTAGGCCCTGAAGGATTTTCAGCAGTTTGTTCAGCTTTTGGGTCCTGAAATGGAGGAAAAGATTAAACTATGAATGGGATCCAAGGCTCAAATGTTTGAAGAAAAAATTATGTCGATTAAATTTACCTTGGATAAGAGTGAGGTGGTTTCTGTCTCAAATTCAGCAGTGAGTTTCAAGTTGGAACTTGAAGAATGAGTCTTCTTCTTTTTCTTTTGTATAATTAAAATGAGTTGAGATTTCACTAAGAGATAAAAGAGAAAATAATAGAAGACATACCTTTCAAGGATTCTCAACAGATGGGCTTGAAAACTCAATGATTTCAAAAGAAGAGGCGAAAGTGGAGTCACTAACCTATATTCGACACAAGGTTTAGTTTCGACGAGTTTATAGACTTAAGTTTCAAAATCTAATCACAAAAGATACCTTGGGAGTTCTTGCTTTTGAAGGCTTAGCAGTAGCCTTGTGTTTAGCAGGACTTTTCGTCGAAGCTGTTTTGGTGGTCTTTGCCTTTGGAGCTTTGGGGATGGAAGGATTCTGAGTTTTCTTGCCTCTTTTCTTTTTGGAGGAAGTTCCTTCTTCTTCCTTTTCTCCTTCTTGTGGTTGTTTATACTCAAGAGGCCTATTTAATGGGGTTGCTGTGAAAAGAATAATAATTAGCAGATGAGATAAGAGGTAAACAATAGAATATGAAAAGAAGTACCGTCGGGTGTTTTAGTGATGATTTGGGTATCCTTGGCAAATTGTTCGTGCGACAAGGCAAACCGATGAGTAAAAGTAACTTCTGAAGTTCTTGTAAGAAAGATATTGCTCACAGAGTAAATTCTATCAAGAATAGGGAAGTTACCAGCCTTTGTAGATTTACCTGGGAATTCATCGACCAAACCGAAACGAGCACAAGGAAGAGGCACTGGTTTTGAAAAAGGAGCTTAAAAAAGTTCAAGTCGTGCCAAAGGGTTTTTTATGGAAATCGCAATAAAGTTAGTGGAGCATTTTTTCTTGTGCATTTGTTTTAGTTTAGCCACGACTTCTTTGCAACTACGAACAATTGTGCCAGGATACCTGAAGTCCCACTTAATCTTGTAATACTTTTCAAAAGCTCTAATATCTTGAATATGCATATATTTGGTTCTTGTTGAAGGTTCTTGATCCTGTATAGGAATAAGGGTTTCAGTAATGTGGCTTCGACAAACCTCAATATCGACATGGTAGGGACTATAATATTTAGTCCACCATTCGACAAAATCTTTGGCAACCCTTTTATAAGGTGTGAATACAGAAATCAAGAAATGATGCTTGTATCTTTCATTCTTCATAGCCACGCGAACAAGATTTGTCATGTTTGACAAACGACCATTGATGAGATGCTCTTTGGCTTTTGAAGAGAATGGTGCTGGAATGGCCTGACAAAATTCTAGTTGTCGAGCTATCATGTTTGGCATATGCAGCTCTATGGATTTATTTGTCGAACCATGGAGACCAGCAACTAGGAATTGCCGACAAAGAAAATTAGACCAGATAGAAATGTTGTTAGCCTGAGTTGAAGGATCATTGGAAATAAGTGGTCGAGTAAACCACTCGGGACCAAAAGAACGGTCGACGAATGGCACAAAATAGATGTCTTTAGTATTGAAAGAGATGGAATGAAAAATGCTGAAGAAATGTATGAAATTCTGCAAATTTTATTTATGGATTTTTTCATGTTTAATATAGCAAAGTTTTATGCCATAGGTCGCAGAAGAAACTGTCGGAGGCGAAGTATCGACCAGATAATCTCTTAAGATGACGTTTAGCCAAAGTTGAAGTAACCATAATGGGCTACCAACATTGGTTTTCTTTGTTTGAGATCGAATGCTTTGAACAATGTTGCCAATGTCGAGGTAAAGATTGGCAAGGAGAAATTAACTAAGAGCTAAATTTTTACCTTCATGAAGAAGATTAAAGATAAGATTTGGACACTTGAACTGACTTGGTGCATAAAGTATAGGCCGACGACCATAGAAGAAGAAAAACCACATGTTCTTCGTCGGATACAGGGTCTTTTTTTTGTAGAATAGAAGCTGACGAAGTTTGAAAAAGAAGTTGAGGTTTTTGAATAAACATCAATGGTATTCAGAGGAAGGAGGAAAGGGGTTATGATTTCCCCGTCTGGTCGAAGACCAGTCATGGTAGCTATGTCGAAGAGCGTAGGACTCATCATGTCATATGGAAGGTGAAAAGAATTGACGGTTTTATTCTAAAAGAAAAACGATGCACCCAACATGCAAGAATCCATTTTTATAGGGTAACGTGAGAGTTGGATGCAGTCGAAGATACTTATGTTCCTCCATAAAGCTTCTTTAAAGGCTTAAACTCTATCAAGCCAATCAAGATACCCATTGATTTGGCTAGGAGGAGTTCTGAAAAGCCTCTCGAATTTACTAAAATAACTAATGGGAATGGAAGGAAGAGAAGTCAGGATAGCTTATTCTCGGGGATTTTTACAAGGAAAAAAACTATGAATTTCTTTGGTGATGGAGTCTTTGGGTAAAATTGGACCCAAGAAAGCAGTCGGAGGATCTAAAGAAAGCGAAGAGTTTTCGATAGGAAGAATTACCTTAGAGAGATTCCATAGCTCAGATTTCTCAAAGATTGGGTCTTATACAACAACGTGATTGCCCAAGTCCATTGATGGTTCGTTAGGAGATTGAGAGCCAGAAGCCATTGAGGGGAACAAATTTTTGCAAAAAAGACACACGAGAGTGAAGTTAAAAAAGATGAACAGTAAAAGAAAGGAGTGAAAAAGGGTATGGTTTTGTGAATTTAAAGAGACGGTGAACAGTGAAGAAGGAAGTGAAAAGACGCGTGATTTTTACAAATTTAAAAAGTTGTTTCTTTTAGATAGGGATAATTATAATCCTTATTTATTGGGAAACAACTATTTAATATCTGAAGTGATAGTTTCAGTTGTGGCTTTTGAGAAATTTACGGAAGTTTTTACTGCATTTTTAAATCAAATTGAAAATTTAAAATACCTTGGAAGGTTGATAAGGTATTGGCATCAAAATAGAACTGGAAAATAAGATTAAAATTTATCTTTCTTCCAACAATGTCGAAAAAAAAATTTTGGAGGGCATCTGTTGAGGGTAAAATTACAAGTTCTAGTTCGACGAAAATGTTTTTTCGACAGTCGAATGATACCATTAAGATATTCGACGAATATATTTTCGACAACTTGATGATGACATTGAAGAAATCTTCTTAAGTGTTGAACCAACCTGAGTATTAATAGTTGGGTGTTGGTTTTTGTCGAAAAATTATATAACTGCTCTCAGTTAATTAAAATGTGGCATAACTGCCATATACGTGCCTAGATTTTAGGAGTCAGTTATTTTTATTTTTGCCTATAAATAATAGTTTTCACGATGTACAATAGGTTGGTTATTGGATATACAATCATAATACCTCACTCAAGCAGATTAACGAATTTGCTCCAAGTATGCCTTCCATTTTCATTTCAAGTCATTTACTTGAATGAAATATTTTTTTAAATTCATTTATCTTATGCTTTCTTTTACAATTTCTTCACTTTTAAACTTCTGCATTTAAAATTTTTACACTTTAAGTTTCTGTATTTTACGTTTTCTGCATTTTAACTTTCTGCACTTTTAATTTTATGCACTTCAAATTCCTATCATTTATATTTTCTGCACTTTAATTTTCTACAACTCTTTATTTTTTTGTAACATTTCAAAGTTTTTATAAACTTTTACTTCTGCTATTTACATTCAGTTTGTCTTCAAAAGTTTCTTTTTCAAAATGAGATTACCGCATAATTCTGAACCCACATTCGATTGATAAAATATATTTGTTTGTTAGAATTTATCCTAACTAAATTTATCCATAAACACCAACATACAAAGTGACATTGTTTTTGGTGTGAAAATTTAGGAAAAATTGTTTCTAAAGCTTTTCTATTCGTCTCTTTCTGGATTTTTCTTAGTATTAGACATAAAATTTTAAATATACATTCTATGACATTTTTTGGGTTTGATACTTTTATCTAGTTGGCATAGCATTGACCGATAGATGAATATAAATTCAGAATAATAGTGGTTGGATAAAAATAGAAATATAATTGAATGATTACAAATTCAAGAAAATTGAGAATAAGGCAGGAATAATCATGTTTGATGTTTGGTTGTTGACTTGTTGGAGATGGTGACCGGTGCGTGTAAGGCTGAGGGGATTTAAAGGGCCATAGCTTCTATTGCATTTGTATCATGGCATATATGACTAAGCTAGGAAAGAAACATAGCAGTGTTCTCACTTATAATGGAACAGATTGACTCTCTGAATTTTACTCTAAAAGCTGCTCATAAAGTCACTAATGGAGCATTTATGAAGCAATGGAGCAAACGGGAGTTGCTGTTAACAATGGGCTGCAATTGATCAAACAGTCGTATCAGAACCAAGCTCTTTAAGTATGTGTCGTGAAAACAGAAGAGAACATTTGTGGGGGAAAATTATCATTGGTCGGTCGACGAAAAAAATGTTTTCACAATTTCTTTAACAAAATTTCAAAAACAAGTAATAAAACGAAAATAATGTAATATTTTTGTAAATACTAATGAAAATATATAAATTAAAAATAAAATCAGAAGAAAAGAAGAAAACAAACACCCTCTTAACTATGTGACTTCTTAACCCCTCCCACTTAATTGATCTCTACCAGGACTTCCCTGAATATAGCCTTCGTTTGTGTATATGTGTTCATGTTTCACAATGAGTCCTTTCTGTTGACTCACAAAATAGAACATAGAATAAACCTATCAAGTATGGAGAGTGGAGACTTTGGTTTGGATATTTCACTTTAGAATTTTATTTATTGATTTACTATATTACGAAATAATGTCACATACTGATAAAAAAAAAAAAGGAAATAATGTCTCATGCAATGTGGAATGAGCCACGTGGCGTGGCCTATGGATAGAGGAGTTGTGAATTTGTGATGAAAGTGAAAAGGACATAGATTTGAGATGAGATTGAGGATCACAAAGCATGGTCCATGGCTGCCTACCTGGCCTAAAGCCACACACAAGTCTCCCTATAAACTTGAACACGGTTTGGTTCATTAGATTATTAGATAAATTTAATGAGGTGAATTTTATCTTTCACATATTCGACTCATAATTGCAAGTTTGGCTTAATAGATACAATATAGTCGTTTTTTAATAATAATAATATTAATAATAGATGAAAATGAAAAGGACATAGATTTGGGATGAGATAAGGATCACAAAGCATGGTCCATGGCTGCTTACCTGGCCTAAAGCCACACATAAGTCCCCCTATAAACTTGAACACGGTTTGGTTCATTAGATTATTAGATGAATTTAATGACTTTAGAGTTTTGAATTTTATCTTTCACATATTCGACTCATAATTGCAAGTTGGCTTAATAGATACAATATAGTCGTTTCTTAATAATAATATTAATAATAATTCTTTAATTTTATATGTTATTATTTAATTTTATTTTTAGTTAGACTAAAACATTTTGCAACTAAATATATGTAAAAAAATTATATTTTTTATTAAATTATAAATTTGAACATAATTTATTTAGTTTAAAAATTCAATTAATACAAGTTTGATATAGGTTTAGCGGTGGGGTGAATTTTTGTTCAATCTGACTCTCTCTCCACTTTCACCTTGTAATCTTATGGATTAAAATTAAATTATACTAGTAAAAAAATATTAAAAATTATCTTGTCATGTCCTGTCTTATCTTACATTTTAAATATTTTAAATTAAATTTATATAATAATCAATTATAATCTTAAAATTAATTTATTATCTCATATTAACTAAAAGTATATTCAAAACAAGTATTATATTAGTGAAGAGCAATCAATATAATTAATTTTATTAATAATTATACTAAACATGATGTATACTTATATGAGCGGTGCAAGGCAATATGAATAAGATTGACCCTTAACACATACTGTCTAGCCACGTAACAAAAATAGGTGAAATTGTCAAATCCAATTCGATATAAACTCACCCTGCTGCGTAATAGGAGTAAATGAAATTACCAAATCTAGTTCAATATAAGCTCGCTTTGAAGTAAACAGATTAAGAAAATAAGTTCGATTTGTTAATAAGTAGAGCCCAAGTTAAGCGTAATTCAATCGGCTTGGCTCAATTTATTGTCAACCCTTTAAAATAAATTGATTAAGAAAATAAGCTCAATTTGTTTATGAGTAGAGCCAAGTTAATCATGATTCGGCCACGCTCGACTCATTTTCATGCCTTTATATTGCTATTTTCTTTTTATGGGGAGAGAAATATATTACTCCATTAGACATCTCCACAATCCTTGTCATTCTTTCACCTGCAAATAAAAGAAATCACTAATTCCCCTTTCCCTCACCATTACCACACAAAATCAATTTTCTCTCATCCAATCCAGTACAATCCATGACTATGCCCACAACTTTGTTACTTGAAGCAATCCCCTTGAGCTTGAAATGGAAACAGAGCTTCCCAATACATCGCATACCTAACACCAATCACAGCTTCCTAAAACCTGATAAATTCACTCCAATAACCGTCGCAAAAGGACAAAGTTCCGCTAGATACAGCATCAAATGTCTCTCGTCGCAGAAGCCTGAACAAAACTCGACCTCCAAATCCAAATCTCCATCCCCGTTGGAGGTTCTGGCGAACACAGTATGGAATGCGGTGAAGGCGTTGCGGAAACCGGCCATAGCAGCGGTGTTGCTAGGGCTGCTGCTAATGTACGACCCAAACTCTGCAGCATTAGCGGCATCTGGAGGTCGAATGGGTGGAAGGTCCTTCTCTTCCCAATCTTCATCGAGGAGTTATTCAGTGCCCAGGACATCCACCACCACCCCGGGCTTCTCTTTCTCGGCGCCATATTACTCGCCTTCTCCGTTTGGCGGTGGTGGGATTTACGTTGGGCCAGCCGTTGGGGTCGGGGTAGGTGCTGGCTCCAGTTTCTTTCTAATTTTAGTGGGCTTTGCTGCCTTTGTTTTGGTCTCTGGCTTTCTTTCTGACAGGTCTGAGGGTAGTGTTCTCACTACTACCGGGAAAAACAGTGTGCTGAAGCTTCAGGTGTGGTCAACTTTCTTTCTTTCATGATTAATTGCTTTGCTGGCATTAGCATAAACCATTTTGTTTCATGTGCCTGTAGTGTCAGCTAGGGAGGTTACCTGTCCTGAAGTAATGCCTTTAGTACTGTGTTTTTTCACTACAATGTTGGGTTTAGAAGGCTTGTTTTGTCAGTGTCTTGTTAACTACCATTGCACCACACAATCAGTGTCTGTTTATTCATGGTTCTATATATTTGGTGAATTTCAATTGAGGTGTTGTTCTGATTTTCAATAATTGCTGCATCTCTATAGGTTGGGTTGTTGGGGATGGGTCGCTCAATTCAAAGGGAACTGAATAGGATTGCACAAGTTGCAGATACATCATCTCCTGAAGGTTTGAACTATATATTGACAGGTGAAACTCCTAAATATGCGGTTATTTTTTTCACTTGTTTATTTTTTATTCCTTTTATATCAGGGCACATGGGATTATGGTATTTCTTGTATGGTTTGCTGAACATTATTAGTATTTTGTGTGTATTGTTTTTTTAAGAATTATGACTGAAACCAAGGGTTGTTGGCATATTTAAGTGAAAATTAGTGCTTTGTGATATTAGTATTCTTAGGACTTGAATTTATGAACTTTGCTAAATCCTGATGAAAAGATTCTGTTGGAGGACATCTTGTCCACTGCTCCAACAGAAGACCTTCTTTAATCAAAAGGAAAAGAAAATCTTGAAGAATAATGTGAGTTGCATTACAGAACTTTGCTTTGTTTGAGGATAGTTCTAAGCCTTGAGGTTTATATATCATAATACTTTTAAGTATTTAATATATTCTTCAATTAATGTGTAAGTATTAAGGTTTACACTTCAATTCAAAATTAAGAACAAAGCTTCAATTAATGTGTACGTATTTTCATCTGGAAAATGATATATGAGGGTCAAATCTATTGATAAGGAAATATAGAAAATCTTGAAAAGAAATTTTTACTTTAAATATTGAATTACTTATGATTGTTATATAATGTAGCTTACAGTAACATGGCTGTATGATGTTCTTTCTATTCTAATTTACTTTTCTATCGGACTTTCTATTTCAGAGACAACAGTAGCTTTGCTTCGGCATCCTGATTACTGTATCTCTGCATATTCATCTGTAAGTGATTTTCATCTCCAAGAGCCTTTGTTGGTTTCTTGACATTAATGCATAAAGCTTAGTGCTATTGTGCTATCAATCATGTTACTTTTTGTTGATTATTGACATTAATGCATAGTACCGTACCAAATCTGTTGCTGTGATAAATGAGATCTTGTGGCACACCACATTCCACATTTATGCTAGATAGATTGTCACCTCAGTTTAAAAGAGAAAGTATTGAAGTGGCTAGAGAGTTTCCAATTCAATGCTATTAAATTTTTTTGTGCCTTTTTGGTTTTTGAGAACAATGAGCTTAATGTTATATCAGAGTAGTATTTTTTGTCCCCTAAAACAATACTCAACTTTAATGTCAGCTGCTGGTCAAGTTAATTGTATCTGATATCTGCTAGAGAACATTATCTATTTATTTATTTATTTTTGAGAGTTCACCATCAATGAAAAATCTTTCTAAGCTTACATGTACTTTCAATTATACTCTACATTGACCTTACCTGGAACATCTGCTGCAGTAGAACTAACTGCAACTGAGTTTAAGGAAAGTTGAAACCATGTATTTCCTGACACTTTTGCAGGTGGACATAAAGCGGGATATAGAAGATGGGGAGAAACGTTTCAATCAACTTTCAATTGAAGAGCGGGGAAAATTTGATGAAGAGACGCTGATCAATGTGAATAACATAAAGAGGCAAAGCACAAGAAGCCAGAGAGCAAATGGGTTCAGCAATGAATACATAGTGGTATCATCTGGTTTCTGAATAACTTTCTTGGTTTGTGTTTCGACATGCGGTATTCCTGCACGCAAAACAGTTATTTTGATGCATTTTACTGGTCCACATTTTCACTATATACTAAAGTAGGTTTGGAAGTAGAACAACATAGCGAAACCATATTATTACAAGTTAACCTGTGTTAGGTTTGGAAGTAGAACAACATAGCAAAACCATATTATTACAAGTTAACCTGTGTCAGGTTTGAAATTTGAAAGACTTTACCTATGAGTAATTGTTTTGGGTACCTCTTACCTGTTCAAACATCTAAGTTTAATATCTGTATTGACATCATGATAGGAACCCAGGTGTCTCATTACAGAAAAATGGATATAATCCCAATTACAAAGATAGAATCAGAAAATAGAAAAGGAAAATGAGAAGATAGAGCAGACTTAGAGGGTCTGCAAGCCTCCCTGCCCGTAGGCCCCAATGCCTTACTCGATTCCTGCCTAGCTCTCTCTTTCTATCCCACTCATATATATTCTCATTCCCCTCACTGAATACCCCACAACCTCTCCTCCTCTACTAACTGCCACATAAATGCTGCAGCCCATTAACATATTGAATACCCCATGACCTCTCCTCTTCCACTAACTGCCACATAAATGCTGCAGCCCATTAACATGAAGATTCTCAATATTTCCCATCCTGCCCTTACTGCACCTGTGCACTGATCCCTTGCTTCCCTTTCTACCGTTCCTCATGTATACTAGGGGTCTATCAATACTCTCCCCCAAAAGACTCACCTTGTCCTCAAGGTGAAGGTGCAGGTAAGGGTACCGTAACAACTGCAACAAGATTCCACCAAGGTCCCATTGCTTGAAACATAAGGTCCAAGTTATGCTTGAAATATAAAAACTTCCACCGGGATCCACATTGAAAAACAGCAAGGAGAACAACTGAGAAGATATTTTGATATTCTTCAACAATTTAACAGCACTGCCAAAAGCTCTCCAAAGTGTCAAGCTGCCATTAAATCTACCTGTGGCTATTATGTATGTCTTATGACCATTACAAAGATCATCAGCAAAGCCAAACTCTTGTTAGGTCTCAAGTGAGACCTCAGCTCTCCCTTCTCGTAAACCCAATTAATGGGACTAATTTGGGTCTGGCCCATTAGGTCAAGTAGGCAACACAATTGCTGGATTTCCTTTTCTGCCCTCATCTCTTCCCTTAGTCCCATCATGAGAATCCTTCACAGAGGTCTTTCTCTGGCCACCTTCTTGTCACCATGACCAACAGCTTCATAGAGCCCCTCCATGCTATTGCCCAGACCACCGTTTCTTCCCGGCGACACATCCCAGCTGCCATCATGACTAAAGCCACTCACCACTTCCAGTTTTGAATCCGGTGGCTCCGATGGTGGTGGGTGATTGACCAGACCACTGCAGACCCAGAGTTCTGTGGCCTTCACCGACCATTTTCGCCCCCCTGTACTTCCACTGTATGACCCAGTGAGAGCTGATTCTCCTGTGACTCCATCTCTTCCTCCACCCATGTGTAGCCATGGTTGTGGCTGCTTCAGTCTCACTGTGGCAAGCTCCTTTTGTTCTCCTTCATCTTCAGTTTCGATTTCCTTTGTAGTCCCATTGATTAGTTCTGTTTCCTCTCCTGCAAACACCTTCGACGAAACAGCCATAGTTAGAGGGCAGTCTAACACGTCTATCTTCTTTCCCAAACCATCGAACTTTTCAGATTTGGGTTCTGGTTCCAGTTCTGGTTCCTCATCTGGAACGTAAACCAATTGATTGAGATCATACTCAGGCTGGAATCGATTAATCACTGCCTTCATGAATGCTACGTAGGTCGCGTTGGGGTTGGGGTTGGGCGTTGGCTCTCACTGGCACTGCCTCCGCTAACTTCTGCGATTCAGGTGTTCCCTTCTCTCCGAATTGCTTTTTGACATTGATAAGCCACCAATACGCTTCTTCTCTGTCAAACAGTGGAATCATTTTCAATTGAGTACCCACAGCTCCCAGATTGGGAGCTTTGATACCACTTTGATATGAACCCAGGTGTCTCATTACAGAAAAATGGGGATAATCCCAGTTACAGAGATAGAATAGAAAAACAGAAAAGGATAATGAGAAGATAGAGCAAACTTCGAGGGTCTGCAAGCCTCCCTGCCCTCAGGCCCCAATCCCCTACTCAATTCCTGCCTAGCTCTCTCTCTCTCCCTCTCATATATATATTCTCATTCCCCTCACTGAATACCCCACGACCTCTTTGTTCCACAAATTGCCACCTAAATGTTGCAGCCCATTAACATACTGAATACCCCATGACCTCTCCTCTTCCACTTACTGCCACATAAATGCTGCAGCCCATTAACATGAAGATTCTCAATATTTCTCATCCTGCCCTTACTGCACTTGTGGGCTGATCCACTGCTTCCCTTTCTACCCTTCCTCATATATACCAGGGGTCTATCACATCAATATCAAGAAAAGATGTGGAGAATGTTTGGCCTGTGGCCTCATGAGGTAAGCATTATGCTTCCAGCCTAAGAGCATATCACTGAGAATGAGACATTTAGTTAATTGTTTGTAGATGATTTGAGTTGACCTTTCCAATAGGAACATTTTTACGTACCATGGAGGATGGTTCCTTTGATTATTTTCAAAGATGGACCTTGTTGACATGCTTGGTCTGTGTCAACAATTATAGCTACAATGAGGAAGACGAAGAAGTAACAAGAAAATGAAGAAAAGGGAACATACGGATAAAAATCAATCTGAACCAATTGAGAACCTTTCTCATCTGTGTTGCTCTTCAGAAACCTCTAGTTCTATAGTGGTGGTTGTTGGTCATCAGCACACTTGAGTCTGATCACCTCTGTCTTATTGAAGAAATATGTTGTTGTTTTAACTGCTTCTCATGGGAAGAGATGTATTAAGAATAACTTTAGATTGTAACTTCTTTTTTATGCTTGCTTTCTTTCTTTACCATTCTCTCTCTTGATAGTTGTCTGATTGAAATGATTCGTTCATGTCACCCCCAACTCTGGTGGTTAACATTGTGGATTCTTGCTTGCTTCATAATTATAGTGCCTCTTCTTTCTAAAAAACATAGGCCAACATCCATTAGCCTACGTCTGTGTCCAAACAGGCATATCTTCAATCTCCTTAATTCAATAGGCACACAACTGATGTAAACCTATTTGAACCTGTTTTTTATTTGTGTTTGGCTCCGAAAATTTTGAATTTGAGCTCTGCGAATCTGTTCAGTGGAAAAGGAAATAGAAGATAGAAGAGAGAAACAATTTGTTTCGAGGTGTACATTTTTAAAATTTTTTTTAACTTATATAGGTAATACAAGTATACTTTGTTTCCAACTTCTTCCTCCCTTATCGCTCAAAAGGGTGAAGTTCCAGGGGGGCGGTGCTTATATCTTTTTTATAACCCATATTCTTATATATCAGATAACAATCTTGGTAGCTGCTGAAGGACAACATAAACTTCCTACCATCAATGGAAGTGGAGACTTGAAAGAAGCTTTACAAAAGCTTGGATCCATTCCTTCGAGCCAATTATTAGTAAGATCAATGATATTTTGTTAGTCCTTTTACTGATTTTATTTATTGGTACATTTCTTTGACGCGATATCACTATGTGCTTGAATTACTTAGGCAGCTGAGGTGTTATGGACCCCACAAAATGAGAATGACACCCTCTCAGAACGGGAGTTACTTGAAGATTACCCACTTTTGCGGCCTTTGTGAATTGTGATGGTATGCTTGCATTCTGCTTCTAGAGTTATGAGCTGAAATTGGGTTGTGTTGGCATAGTTGAGGATCATCTATTGTAATTATACTGAAATAATAATGTTAAAACTGTTTATATTGTCTTGCTACTCAATCTGCAAGATTATATTTAGCTGCAACCAATGTCAGTAATGAGGGGGTGCCGTTATAGAAGGTTCAATCTTAAATATTGATTGTATTAGTTGTACAAATTACCAGTAGGATCAATTCTAAACAATAATGTACAATATTTTAGAGAATTATTTTATCACCTTAATTTGAAATACTTGTCCCGCGATGGGAAAAGACTTTTTTTTGTTACTGGTTTGGTTGTAATTTAAAATACTTGCCCTTTTTGTTTAGAAATTGATCTGCTGTTAAATTTGATGGACTCTTCCAGAATTTGTTCGTGAATGCTATTGAAACATATTCATTAAAAATTTATAAGTCATTTATGCTATTGCGAGTAACGTTTATAAAATAAAAGAAAATGTCATTGTTTAATATTTTATTTGTTTGGTTTTTGATTGTCGTGACGGATGCCAATATCTGGGGGAATCGCCACTTTGATGTCACTTGCTGACTTCAGCTTTATTATACATTTGCTGGCTACAAGTAGGTTTAATTTTAAAATCGATTTCATAGTCACTTCCAACATAAGTGCCCAATCGGGAATGTGGAGATAGTTAAGTGGTACTATGACAACTTAAAAGAGGGCCAGCACTTCATCTCAAGAAAATAAATAAGTATATAAAAGGGCCATCAACCCATCATTTTTAGCATATTTGGCTGGACAAATCTAAGTTTCCAACTTTATGTTCCTGGCCTTATATTCAACGTGAGACACTTATAACAATAAATTGTATAGTGAATGTTTGGATTAGAGTTAATAAATTTAAGTTTAGTTGAAAGTGTGTTTATAAATTTAAATTTAATTAAAAGTGAATTTTTAGTAACATGATTTATGTTTGGATATTTTTATCTCAAAAGTAAATTTGATAAAATAAATGTTAAAAAAAATGAATTTGAATAAAATTATTGTTTTTGTCCAAATTTTCGTTTAAACCCAAAAACATATTGAAATAGTGTTAATTAATAAATAGTCAAACATACTTTTGCACCATTCAAAAATTCCAAACTTAAGTTTGCCTCCAACACATATCTGAACATGCACACATAGTCATTAGTTTGACATCTTTGTTCTATGTCTCTCGTCTTCTACAGACGGCTGGCATCCAATTTCAGGTAAAGCAAACTCTAATTTCTTAATTAAAGTTGTCGGAAAGCAGGATTTCGCTTAAAATTGCTGCATGAGCTATAAAATAAAGTGGAAAAGCTCCTTATAAAAATTAATCATAAGCTTTTTTGGTATATTAATAATTGCTATTGCGACTTCAATATGTAACCTATACTTGAATTTTCGCATAACCCAATTCTCTATGTCTTTTGTTTTTTTGTTTTTTCATACAAAATGGTTGTAAAAATAGGTTATTTCAATATTACTGATCAGTGTGCCAGTAACATATGTGAAAGACAATTCATCCATAGCCATGTGCACCAGAAGAGAGGGGTTTGGAGTTGAGAAACCTTTGTTTAGGAGTGTTGAAAATAAGAGGGAAAAGGGAGGGAGATTTTCGGATGCCCTCCAAAACCTCCCAATTTCAATTCCCCCAAATGGGAGGGTTTTAACGCAAAATTACTCATTTAGTAACCCCATTTCGTCTCCCTGCGATCAGCCTCATCTCGCTGAACTCGTCCGTGTGAGCTCGTCTCCCTGCGGTCCGCCTCGTCTCTCTGCACTCGTCCGTGTGGACTCGTCTCCCTGCAGTTAGCTTCGTAGCTCGAGCCCAGTACCACCGACGATCTGCCGTTCGAACCCATTCCAGCTCAAAACCGACGATCCGCCGTTCGAACCCGTGCTGCATCGATCCAGGTCGCCGCAGATCCGCCAACCAACCGCACCGCAACCCACACCAGATTCCGCCGTCTGCAATATGTCGATCTCGCCGCCTGCGTTGCACCGCCCAACTGGTGCATGTTGTCCTTCGAACCGCCATGAAGCAAATATCCCTGACCACCCCAAATTTGGTTCTACCTGTTAATTTTTTTGGTTTTTTTTTTTTTTTGAGAAATGGGTTTCAGGTGGTAAATTTAAAAAGGATTAAAATGAAAAAAATTTAAAAAATAAACTTTAAGGATAAAATGGTAAAAAGTATACAAAACCATATCTGAATTTCTTAATCAGATGAGCCAAACTCGCATAGACAACTAATCATCTACGGTAAATATTGGTAACACTTGATTCACGTCTTTAGAAACATTATTCTTGTGCTCTTCTATGTCAATATCGCCAAAACATCCAAAATTATAAATTATCTCTGTTTAATTGTCAATTAAATGAACCCTTACATTTATATTTCGTTATATTAGTTTTTCCTTTCTCCCTATGACGATTTTGTAGATTATTTTATTCCTTCATATTTTCCATAACTTTTAAATGATTTCGATAAAACCTTATTAAACTTTCAAGGGCCTAATATGTCGGTTGAATTTTCAGAGTTTCCCCACACCATGTGAGTTGGTCATCAGTCAAGACTCAAGGGTTAGAAGCCTCAAGAATATAAATAAATGAATAAGACTGTGTTCAGATAAAAAATAAATAAATAAATAAGTCATTATGTTGCTCCTTAAAGCAGCATATATACTTGGAATTTTTCAAGGTTTACGACTATTTTCTAGGTGCTAGTTTACAGCCGATTGAATAAAAACAATTAAAAAGGGAATATATTTTAAACTTTGATGCTGAACCACAATAAAGATAAAATCGTCCTCTTAGTCATCTAAAATCATAATACTAGTAAATTCATATCAAGAAAATGCTAATAGAAAGTTATATAAAATCTACATATTAAATTTATTTATACTAATGTATTGATCTATACTACGAGCCTATCAATTCAATTTTTTTTAATTTTTTTAAAATAAAAAATTAATAGTAAATAATGTTTGAAGTAAATTATAACTATATGTAAAAACTTGAGAAGTGTTTGAAGATAATTCTAATTGGAGAGTAAGAAGTTATTTTTAATTTTATTATTTTCATATTTTTTAAAAAAATCTTTAAAGGACTAATAATATGTATTTACACTTTTTCTTATTTATATTTTTTAAAGAAATGAGTAATTAATAATGATAATTTAGAAAATTAAAATTAGATATCAAAGTGGGGAATCCCTTTATAATAGTATTAGATTAAAATTTGATTTTTGATAGATTTCAATAGTATAATTTAATCCATGTAATCAACCTCACTTAATAAAATAAAATTTAATTGTTGTTGCTACTGTGCCATTAAAATTTAATAAACCCATTCTGTTTTATATTAATTTTATTTTACATAAATTGACATCTAATAAATCTAAACAATAACTATATTTTATTTGTTTAAAATTATCTTTCCAACATCGTATAAAAATAGCGATAATTTATAGACATTAGACAATTATAAGGTTTCTATTGGGCCCGTAAAAAAAAAAAAGTTTCTATGGTGAAAAAAAAAGACAATTATATGGCTTCTCAACTATTTCAGTTCATATTTGGTTGATTAGAAGTCAGATTAATCAATTGATTATATGACTTTCGACAAAAACTGAAAAACCAGATGCTCCAGGAAAAAAAAAAATCTAAAATTTCCGTGGAAGAAAGTCAGCTTGAATGAGGTCACTAAGTAGAACGGTCCCCAATAATTAGCAATATCTCTAGTTTTGTTAGCAGAATCCAGAAAGCAGACATGGAATGGAATACAATACCCTCTCGCTATCTTTTTTTTTTGGGTCCAATTAATGGATTACCCTTTAGAAAACAACCCCATCCCATCATCCACGATTGAGATGAGAAATAAAGCAGAGCGGCGGGACTACGTGAAGCAAAGCAAAAAGTTGTGAAACCATCTCATTGGCCAACGCCAGGTCAGAATTGACATACCAAATAATTTTAAGAAAAAACTTTATTCTAACTTTTCGAAATGAGTTACCTTCTTCTAATTCTTTTAATATGTTGTTATGTGTTTATTTTATTATTCACTTATATCACATAATTAAATTAATAAATACATAATAACAGATTAAAAAAATTAAAAAGAGATAAATCCTCACAACAACATTGAAACTAATTTCTATGCATAATTTTATGTACCAAACTCAAGAAAAGAAGTAAGAAATAATTGATTGCATTGTCATTTTTTCAACGTACCTTTAGCCCCTTCCCTTCTCATGCATATAAATAATCAATGACTTTGTTACCGGTAAGCACTAGTTTTAACAAACATAAATAATGCAGCAAATCGGGGGGAAATCAATGAAGCAACGAGTGCACTAGTGTTACAACTTATTTAGTTGCTTTGCTCAGAATTCAGACACAACCAACGGGGCTGTTGCACCAGAGCACTCGAATATGCTCATTGATTTGGCAGAATCGTACAGGGTAACTGACTAACATAAATTGACAGACAACAATGGTTGAATCTCCACGCGCATTACTTTTGAGGGTGAATTTGACCCAGTTGCTACCCTCAATTATTGTAGCTATTCAGAAAAAAACTTACATGCAACATAACACGATGTGGTCTCATTCCTAGTTATTCCAATATTCGTTTCGAACAAAGACCTCGACAAATTTACACAAGAACAGCCGCATTCATAATCACCACCACCCTCACCAAAATCTGATTTTTTTTTTTTTTCTAAATACATAACACTGAAGTCAGAACTGTATATTGATACTTTTGGAGGAAAAGGATTTGATCTCCTTGTGGGTAAATTGAAATTCCCAGATAAAAAAAAGGGTGGAATGTTGAAATCAGATAACCTCTACGAGCGTATATATACATTACATACAAAAGAATTCAACGAGTACATCATAAAATTATATATCCACAGCATCAACAGGGAGGGAAACTGTCCTGTGTAGAGAGTCTGGAAGCAACGATCCTGTGCAAAAACTCTTTGCAGTAACCATAACTTCTCCATTAGAACACATCACCTCACAATTTCGGGCCCTATGGATTTGGGTGTCCAAATTGGAGTGGCTCTTTTGGACTTGAGAATGGCAACTGGAATCACAATTCCAGTAATTAGTATTACCAAAGGGTTTCAAGTGAATCCCATGGTAACCTCCTTTTAATGTTTCTGCCAGTGAAGGTGGCATAATGCCATGTTCTGTTTTGTGCTCTCTGTTACCAGTATGTGAAGATTTAGCTGTGAGACTGGACCGTTGATCCCTAACTTCCCTTGACTCCATTTGGTATTTTGCTCTGAGCCATCTCAGTTCTTGTTGGATCCCTTTCTCATATTCATCCTCAAGGCCACAATATAAGGAACGGATAGTAGAGAAATAATGAGTTCCTGATAAATTTCGTAAGGAGTTTCCTGCATCGGGTGCTAACTTGTTTTCCCAAACATCCTTTCCTTTATCTTCTGCTAATACTGATTTATCTAAATGTTCATTTTGTTCATCAGAATGACTTCGATCAGACTCTACTGCACTCAGTTCCCGACTTTCATGCTGATTCCATAACTCCTGATACTGCAAGCAGTTGGATTGGCTTGATACGTTAGGTGAATTCTCTCTAACATGAATGTCATACTCCTCAGATTGGAAGGTTATCTCCTCAAACCGCCCATGCATTGAAGCACATCCATGCCTACAGCATTGAAGAAGCTGCAAGTTCTTTCCACCTTGATTATGTGAAAGAAAATCCATAAGAGAACCACTGGAAGTATGATTAGACACACAATTCTGACAGAAACTTTGATTTGCAAAATGGGGAGTTTCCTCAATTCCTGGTCCTGGCCTCCATTCAGGTACCAAGGAAGCAATTTCACCATCTATCATATCTGCTATCCCGGTAACATCCTGATCAGTAATGTCGAGTTCTGCAACCATTTCAGTTGCTACACTTAACGCGGTGTCCATCTCTATGTCAAATGGAAAATAAATATTTCGAATACGGCCTGCCACATAATTAAATCAGACAATCAAGCTTAAACTTCATTATGAAATATACAAGTCATGGTATAACTATAAAGTACCAAGTACCAACATAATAAAAGTGGCATCCGAACCTTCTTTATCTGCAATTCTTAGTCTCAAAAAGATGCCACCGTCATCTTTCCTCTTGCCTTTGATGCTTATGTCAACATCTTCAGAGGGTTCATCATCATGGCACTCAAAAAGTTCAATTCCACAAGGTTCAATCTCAGCTGGATGAGAACACCAGTCTCCTTTAAACCCAAAGCCATTTGAATATTCAGTACTGAAGTTACTATTGCTCCAATGAAGATCAAAGAAGGGCTGACTCATGAAAGGACCCAAGTCATCAAATACTCCGCCATCTACTGGTCCCAAATCATATTCGTAATCATCAATTCGAAGAAAAGGATCATCTAGAAGCTCCCTTGCAGAGAGCCTTAGAGACACAGTTGCCAAGCATTTCTCAACAAATTGTCGCACTTCTGGATCCTTCACTTTATACAAAGCATCAGGTTTTTTCCCCTGGAGATGTAAAATGTCAATGATACCTTGCTACTCCAGAAAAAAAAACCCTTATCACGAAGGAAAAGAGAAAGAGAGTAATCTTACAGAAATAACTTTCTTGTAGATTTGTGCTGGATGGTTGCATTCGCTATAAGGATATTCAAATGTGACCATTTCTAATACGCACATCCCAAAGGAATATATGTCAACTAATTCATTATATGCCTCTTCATATACTTCTGGGGCCATGAACTCGGGCGTTCCTGTGAAAATAGAACTGTAACAGATGAAACTCTCTAACTAGAATTACTGTTCCTTGTTCAAATCAATCCTCCAATTATCTTAAGAACATCAACCGCACAACAAGGCATCAACTAAGTGAATTAACTGCATATGGGGTTGGAGTTGGCCGGGTCTTTTCTTGATACCTACTTATATGATATATATATACTGACATGAAATAAACATACCTACACAATGAGCAGCTTGGGATTTGCGGAGAAATGCTGCCAGGCCAAGATCCCCAATCTTCACTTCCCCTTGGTTTCCATTGACAAAAATATTGTCACATTTGAGATCTCTATGGATCACAGGTGGGTCATGGCTATGAAGATAGAGAAGTCCTCTCAGGATCTGTCTACACCAATGCTTCACTGCTTTGATGTTAACTCTCTTGTGCTTTAGCCTATACCTATCTTGATAATTAAAATAAGTGAAAGAAGAAGAAACAATACAAGATCTCAAGAGTACAAAAAGGATAATGAGCATATAAAATGTACAGGGGGGGGGGGATAGTTGGAACTCCAGAGAACTTACTGTCTAAGAGTACCAGAAGTGAACATTTCAGTCACGAAGTTGATATTCCTATTTGCAGTATCCACCCAAGATGTGTAAAATTTCATAATGTTTCTGTGCTTCAATGTTTTCAGGAGATGAATTTCACAGTAAAGCCTCTCAAGATCTTCAGGGCTTTGGAGGAAATCATACAGTTTGACCTGGTTCCAAGCGACTTCAATCCCTTGATACTCATCAAATGCTCTATATCTGCATCAATTGAGAAGCCAAAACACATACCCAACAACCCCAAAAGATTAAAAAAAAAACTGTCAGATGCCCATTGCTACAAAACTCAAAGAAATACAAAAAGAAGCTTCAGTTCTGATGTAATCAGTAGTGGGTCAGTAAAATAATCAACTGGACGAAACAAAAACAAACAACAACAAAAAAAGAAAAAAAAAATGAAATGGGTGTGACAGAAACAAAAGGAATAAGATGAGGTTGTATTCATACACTGTCTTGGAAGCTCCTTTGCCGAGGATTTCATTGTACTGCAACAAACATCGAAAACAACGTTATCAAAGTTGAAACTGAGCCCGGACAGGATAAGAAGAATGAGAAAAGGAGAGAAAGAGGGTATACTCTGCCATATCTGCCAGTTGGATCAACTTCCACAAACTCAGAAGAGTAATCTTCTTCAAGCTGTGTCACACCATTCATCATCCTCTATTCTCTAATTTAGCTTCTGTTTTTCTTATGATTATATTAGATTTCTCCTTAAGGCCTTCCTTCTATTGCTCCTTCGGAGACACAAACAGAGACCCAAAGACAGAAACAGAAAGAGAGAAAAATATTAAAAATACTTTTTTTTATAACAGAGATTTAAAAATATAATTAAAATAAAAATTTATGAAATAATTAATCATAGCCAGAATAGAAGAGAGAGAAAGTTTGCAACAGTGCCATATTTTTTAGGGGATTACAGAGCCACCCAACCCCCGACGGAACGTTACAAATGGATACAGAAATTTTTTTATTAAAAATAAAGCGTAATTAAGCCTTTACTTAAATTAGTTAATTTATCTCGCTAGTTGCTACAATTTTTGTTTCCAAATTTTAAATTTATGTTTTTTGCAAATTTTTTTAATCCTTCATCCTTAGCTCAATTTATGCTAGTTGTTAGTTGCTATAATTCTTGTTTTTGAATATTGTATTCTTCTATTAATATTGATTTTAAATGTAACCAATAAACTTTTTTGACACAATATCTTAATCATAACTTGAAGTAGTGCCTTTTGGTAAATGATTTGTGCTGATCTTGTAAGTTTTATCTTCCCATTAATCATGTAAGTTTAATTTTGATGTATTATTAATGTGAAATTTTTTTACCATTAATTAATTAGACATTATCACATATATGACTTGTTATTATGAGTGTCGAGTATTTTTAATAACGTGGTAAAATACAATTGAACGATATTGTAAAATGTTTTTAATTATACTAAAAGTATATTCAAATTAAATCTTAATTACCAACATGTGTTGGTTAAAATAGAAGAGACTCAATCCCTTTAAGTATGTGGTCATAAGTTCAATTTTAAGATTTATGTATATGAAAGTAATACTGTTGGGAGAGTCCCCATTTAAGTATCTGTATGTAACTCTAAAGATTAATTTCACACTTATCGAATAGAGAATAATCTGAAAAATAAAACAAAACAAAAAATCATAATCATATTAAGAAACTATTAAATATTTTTATTTATAAGAAAATGTAATTATCTTTGATTGAATTATCTTTTTATTAAAATATTTAAAATATTCTTACTTCATTAATATACTTTCTCATTTCTTTTAGTAGAAATATCAATATCAAAGGATAAGGTTAAAAAATAATTAATATCTCATTAAATTTATAAAACAAAAAATAAATTGAAATTTTATAATTTTTATGAATTGATAAATAATTTAAAATGGAAGGAATAAATGGTTAAGTGCAATTTGTATTTAGTTTATATATGAATTACATAAAAACATGTTGACAGTGCAATTCCATATGTTTGAAACGGTGTACTGTGAAAAATAGCGTTTGATCTTATATAATTTGAAAACTGAAAATTGAGCAAATTATAGTTAATAGTTAATCTGGTTAAAAAGAAGAAAACATCAGTGTGAAATTCGTTGTTAGTGTAGATTTTTGTGGCGTTAAATTTGGCTGAAATATTAATGGATGCAAGATCGGGTATTTTGAACTTTCATATTGCCGATCATGATTTATCTAGTCAGTTCATAATAAATTTTGAATAGTTTTCCATCGAAGTTATATGAATTTTCATTGTAGAAGAAAGAAACTTTAATTGTTTGATATTAGTGAAAATTGAAAGAATAATTATACGAGGTAGTGGGAATAAAAATGAGATCATATGATGTCAAATATTTAAAACATTATTAAAAACTATTGCTAAAATAGTTTAATTATTTTTTGCAAAAAATATTTTAATTATTATGATAACATAGCACATTATTTTTTAAAATTATTTGTTAGATATAAATTTGAGAGGTTAGTTTATGAGGTATGAGCATAAGTGATCATAAAGAGAACTGAATTTTTTAGCGTACAATATAGAGAACTGACTTTATAATAATAGTATAAATGTTCACTGTTATTTCACCGTGTGCATATTTAAATTAACTAGGTACCTGTCTTCCCGAATAAAATTTTGTTTTTGCATACAAAAGTCAAATGAAAATTAGACATAATCGATCAGCCTAGAAAAGTACGTGACCGTAGACTTTGTTGAAGACATCAAAGTCTTCAACAAACCAAAGACAATTGATCTAAGGTTCTTTCTATCATGTTCCCTGATTATCATGGAGCATGAATGTTCCTTGCATATCACCCGTTGAATATCATCTGAATTAGATTAAAGGTAGGAATAATGAACTTGCAACTTGTTGAGCAAGTGAAATAAGAAAATGCAAAAAATGGTTTACCACATAGGATATTATGAACCAAACATTCCATCTCTCTCTCTTCTCGTATTTTTTGTCTCTTATGTAACTAAGCTTCCTCATGCAGGTGGTAAAAATGAAGGTGCTTTCAAAAAAAAAATGCAGATGTAAAAAAAGGTGTCTTCGTGGAGGAAATTTGAACATAACAACATGTTCCTCACCCAAACCGCACCACCATTCAATTTGTGTTGCCATAGCCACGGCCCCCATTCCTCTCCACCATGTACCACCCGAGCCACCACCAAATGCCTACACACCCCCAACATGAACTTGAAACCCAAATCCATCACATCCAGCATTTTGATTTGGTCCTCTGTCATTGTCACTGATATTCAAACAAGTGTTTAGGGTCTTTTATTTTGTTGTTATTTGGGATTTTTCTTTTTGAATTTTAGATTTCATCTTTCATGTGAGTTGTAATTCCGAAAGGTTTGGGCTATTGGTTTAATCCTTGAGGAGTAAGGTTTAAACCAATGGAAAAGGTTTCAATCAATGGTAAAAAAAAAATCTCCCTAGTTATGTAATTTGTGGAACAAAACCCAAAAGGCTAGCCAAATATTGAGCAAAGATTGAAGATTTTTAGAGAGAAAGTATTTGAATGATTTCCATTCTTTCTCAAATCCAAATGTTTGTCCAAGATGCAAATAAATATATACAATAGCTGAACTATGGGGATGGAAGAATTTGATTTTTTAGATCAAGTTTGCTGATACCTTCCTTTTGTCTTCATTTGTGCTGGGTTGTGGCACTTGGAGGTGGTGTGACACCTTGTTTACTGGGCGGAGGGTGGTTGTTGGCGAGGTCTATCGGCGTTAGACGGGTTGAGGTTGCGATGGCGGTTTATGAAGCAGTGGTGGCTCCGGTGGGTGGCTAGTTCATTGCTACATACGGGAGTAAGGAAGATAATGGAGGATGATGAGAGCTAGAATTTCATATAAGTGTTAATATCTATGATGAATTAAGTAGAAATTACATTTACTATCATTAAAAAACAACAACACTAGTCTCACATTACTTTATTTTTATGACTCAAATTTAAAATTATATAACCGATTACAAAGGCATGCAACTTGCTATAAACAGTCAAGGCTAGGGAGCATTCATGCTCTATAACATGGGAGGGAGCATCCTAGAATCAGCCTTGATCTAGTGTTTTCTCCTCACTAGCTTAGAAGCATTGTTTCACTCAAAATAAAAATAAAATAACTCATCTAAATCTCAACAAGAGTTCAAGACAAGAGTGTAGTGAAACCTAATGCTGGGATATGTTGGGTTAGGTGGACATTTCAAAGTTTTTTTTTTATTGAGGTGCATAAGTAATATTAATTACACACTTATATTTATATTACTTTACATTTACATAATTTTTAACACTTAATTACAATTGGTCTCATATATTATTTTTTACATATTTATATTTTAATTATGTCACTTCACTATAATATAAAATAGTGTACACCTTAAAGTTATGTACCAAATATTATTTAAGATCAATTCATAAGGCAAACTTGCTCATATTTTAATTAATGTATTTTTTTAGTCCATTAAAATTATGTCAATCACACCACAACTAAGAAATTTATAAGAACAATCTTTACATAATTTAAATATGTAACTATATATCAAAATATCACACATTACATATTCGTTCTTCGCTAAACCATCTTATTGGAGTTGTTGTCATTTCAAAGCTAGCACTAAAATTTGCTTCGATATTTATATTACTGCCTCTCAATTATTTTTTGTGAATATTACTGCCTCTCATTAATTGAGTTATGCACATGTAAATTGTAAATGAATTGCTTAGAAAAATTATTGGAAATTAAAAGAAAAATCGTGTCTCTTTAATTTGCTTGAAGTTTTGATAATATGAATTTAGTATACCATACACAAATTCCATTAGCCCCTGCACTGGCTGCACACAGAATTTCAGTTCTATCTCTTATAAATTTACTAAATATGTGATTGATTTTTTTTTTTTTTGTGTGCGTGTCGATTAATTGAATATGCAATTTTGTTTTGAAAGAATGTTGTCTTTTCATGGATTTGAAAAGTAAGTATATTGTGAAATAAACTAGGCACTAATGATCTCCAATTCACCATTCATGAGAGGAAACGTAAATAAGTATGTATAAAAAAATATATTGTAATGCATTTTCGCATTGCCCGATTAGAAAAACCCATAATGCATGCTATATACAAAGCTTAGCCGATTCAGATATCCTAGTTTAATGAATGAAGGGTTTTTTCTTTTTATATATTGCGTCTATGGCTTTTGGCAATACACATTGCTTGGACACTTAAATTTAATTTGTCAATAATTTAAATGTGAGTGAAAAGATGTTTCATGTACAAAATATCTTATTATTTTAAGATTTTTGAGTTAAATATGTTGTCAAATTTAATATTCTGATTCTTGACTTAATTTATGGGAAAAAAAACGTAAGCAAAGTTTATATAAAAAAAAAACATCTCTTCAGTATTTTGAACTCTCTTAACCTAGCATACTTTGTCAAAAAAAAAATGGAAATTGACTTTGATTATTTGAACTTGCTGATTGGCATGAGATTACACTATAATTCTGAAATATATGGAAAAAGAAAAAGTTAACATCTAAATTAAACTTGTTATACAATTTATGTTTGTTTGGGGTAAACTTATGTATATTTTAAGGTCTAATTTCTTGAAAGATCAGGACATGCTCAAGGCAATAAAATATTACATTAGATGATATCTACCAAAAAAAAGATATTACATTAGATAATATCAAAACTTACACCAGTACAATTTTATAAAGAAAAGCAGTGGGTGACACTTTTGAAAATCCTGGTCTAATGAAAATATATAATGAAAATGACTATTATAATAATGGTATAAATAAAGCCTTTGAAGATTCCAAATTTGACTTGTTGTCGTGGTTTCCGTAAGTGCCGTACGCTTGAGAGTCAAAAATAGACAAAAGGCATAACCCCATGTTAAGGCAAAAAGCCAACACAGAATAAAACAAAAGGGGTTATTAAAATAAATAAATAAATAACGAAAGCCCCTCCTTCATGACGTAGTATTGTGCCAATTGGCAATTGGATTTTACAATTTTGAGATTAGAACCCATTCTGATATACAAATCTTATTTATTTGACGAATTATAGATTCAGAAATGAGACAACAATACGATACAACATGAATATATTAATATGTTAAAAATTTAAAATATAATTTAAATATATGTAAATGAAAAATATTTAAAAATATTAAAATATATGATATAATATGTATTGAATATTAATATGATAATTATTTTGAAAGATCAGTATTATATAAATTTTTATTGCAAGATTTGTTCAGAAAAAAAAAAAAAACAAGCACAACAGAGAGAAAAGCAGCTAGTTAATTTGAGATGCAACAATCATTTCATGGCGAAGATCAGTCCGTAACACACGATATATAATATATATAGCTGCTACACTGTCATTTTTGTCACTATTTCTCCTAAGCAGGTCCTTGTGTATGGATTTCAATCGAAAGTATAATAGTAAAATGGGGATACAGACCAAAGCTAACAATATATGGAATAGCAGAAAAAAAAAAAACTAATCCATTTACCAGAAAAGAGGCCAAATGATGCCTTCTACAGAGTGGATGAATATAAATTACGCTTGATACTTGCGTGTATTGATTGATTAATTAATTAATAATAAAAGCATCAACTTTTTCTTAATTTATTAATTATAATCCTAGTCTATAGTTCTCTTAATTTAAAAAAAAAAACAAACAAAGAGAGATTCCTTGTATGTTCATTTTTATGATTTTATCCTCTAAGCTCCGTGGTCTCGCAAACTCAAACTTGAAGGGAGCTATAAAAACACGACAAAAAACGTCGTTCTATTGCTTAACAAATAGGTGAAGGGCAGTGTTTAGTTTTTTAACTTCCAGACACTCGGGCTGTTATTATTATTATTTTTAAAAAAAATTATAGTAAGAATATGTTACTTTTATATTATGAGTTAAGGCGTTATTACATAATATATAAATTATAGTTAGTTATTATCGTTAGTTAGAATCATTAGTTATTAGTTACACTTCTAGTTTCAGTTTTTAGTTAGATAGTTAAAGTGACTAGTTGTTAGTTATTCTTTTATGTTTCACTTTAGTTCTGTTACTTCAGTGTGTCATGAGTTGAGTGATATATATACCACATTCAATCAATGATGAATGCACGAATTCAATTTCACTCTGTTCCATTTTGTTTTCTTTCATTCTTCTAGAAGTGTAACATGGTATTATAAGATTAGTTTCTACTTCCTATTCTTTGATCGCTTCAACCCTTCACTTTTGTTCTTTATTCTGTTCATTCTTCCTTTTCAGTTTTTCCATGGCAAATCTCAATCTTGTTGATGATTTTGTCAATCCTTTTCTTCTTCATCCTTCGGATAATCCTGGATTGTTATTTGTTTCTCAATCATTGACAAGTGACAATTACAACTCATGGAGTAAATCAATGAAGATTGCCTTGAATGCCAAGAACAAGTTCGGGTTTGTTGATGGATCTATCTCGAGGCCTGATGACACTGATGTTGTGCTTCTTACTTCTTGGGAACGAAACAACAATGTTGTTAGTTCTTGGTTACTACACTTTATCTCTAAGGAGATCTTTGCAAGTGTAATATATGCAGAATCAATTGCAGCAATTTGGAATGATCTAAGGGATCAATTTTAGCAATGTAATAGACCAAGGTTGTTTCAATTGAGGAAATATCTATTGAGTATTTCACAGGATTCTCTTTCTATCACACATTATTTCACCAAACTTAAGGTCATTTAGGAAGAATTTAGTGACAATCGACCCTTAATTCATTGCACCTGTGGTGAAGCCAAGCCATTACATGATCATCTACAATATGAGTATGTGATATGTTTTTTAATGGGGTTGAATGATTCTTTCTCTCAAACTCGAGGTCAAATCTTGTTAGTGGAATCACTTTCTCCCATCAACAAGGTTTTCTCCTTGATCTTGCAAGAAGAAAAGCAATGTGAGCTTGGAGCCATTCAGTCTTAAATCTCAGGTTCGCAAGCTGCCTTTGTTGTGAAATCAATAAAGAAAAAATTAGGACGCAAAGTTCACTTGAATCCAATTAATTAGATTTTCATTCATTTATGATGTAAGATAATTCTCTTGCCAATATTCTCTTAATTGCTATTGAATCCAAATGGTTATAGATGAAATAATATTCTATTCCTAATTTAATTAACATATTTGGTTATTTAGTTGAATTAATCAAGAAAGTATCAAGCCTCAAATTCAAGAGATGAACTAACATTACCATCAATTCGATTGATAGAATAAATTAATATTTGCTCATTCACCAATTTAATTATAGGTTTATTATATAAGTCTACTCATTGGATGCGGATAGTCACCAGTCAAATAATAAATTAAAACATGTCAAAGGTGATCAGGTCTTGACAATGATTCAAATAATACAATAAACCTAAAAAAAATTATCATAATCAAATCTGAATTGAAAATCAATTAATTAGGAAAACAAGATCTCCTATAGCCCTAGCTATAAGATTAGCTACTCATGTTCAATACAAATAATCCCAAATCGAAACATAAATCCATGAAAAGAAAAACCTGAAGAAGGGGAAAACTAGAGGGAAGAGAAATCAAAACTCCTTTTACGGTGATAGTGATCTTCAAGAATTACTCCTGCTCTTTGTAGCCGTCTTTCAAGGATTCATGATCGTCTTCTCTTGTGAATTATCTCCTAGAGTCTACCGTCACAAAAGTCTACTTTAGGTTTAGGGGTTTGCTTCTATTTATAATATTTGGGGTGAAAAATGTCGTTTTTACGCTAAAGAGACCTCACACGGTCGTGTTTAAGCTCGACATGGCCGTGTGAGCTTAAAAAACAGCATAACTTTGACATAGAGGGAAGACACGACCGTGTGACATAGAGACACGGCTGTGTCTCTTAAAAAAATTAGACAGGAGCATTTTCCAAGTTAGACATGACCCTGTCTAACTCCTAAATCGCTCACAGGGTCTTGTCTAAGCCAAAATGATCTTCTTTTGCCCTGAAAATGCAGTGTCTTCTCCTGTTTTCACTCCAAATGTGATAAATCTTATTTAATCTACAAAAATGAAGACAATGATAAGGATTCATCTAAAATTCACTAATAACATAAGCAAATCACCACAATTTATATGATTTAAGACTATAAAATATAGGCTTATCAATAGAACCGCTTCCTCCCATTAACAAGGTTTTCTCCTTGATTTTGCAAGAAGAAAAGCAATGTGAGCTTGGAGCCATTCAGTCTTAAATCTCAGGTTCACAAGCTTCCTTTGCTGTGAAATCTATGAATACTAAGCAGAATTCAAATTCTACACAGAAATTTGGGCAAAAAGATAGGTCATTGTGTACACATTATGGTGCTTATGGTCATGTTAAGGAGAAGTGTTTCAAACTTCATGATTATCACACTGGTTACGAAAAGGGATTCAAGAACAAGTATGCTTCTGTGAATCAAATTTGTGATTTAGTTTCTTTTCAAGCTGGTAATAGTGCAGTACAGTTTACTCCAGAGCAGTATTAACAGCTTTTATCTATCATTACCACTCCGATATCTCATACTACTAAGCCAACTGTGGAGCACAATGATCCTTCACCTTTATCTTCTATAGGTATCATTCTGTCTGCAATGCCTACAACTCATTCTCAAGCTCCTCTAAATTCTGGTTTGTGGCTTTTATATTCTGGAGCCACAAGTCACATCACTTGTTCCTTACAAAAATTTATTCAGCATTCTCCTTTGGCTAATGCTTATGTTACATTTTCAAATAATGATAGAGTTCAAGTACATTCCATAGGTTATGTACAATTAACTCCACATTTAATTCTCGATAATATTTTGTATATTCCACAATTCCATGTCAATATGATTTTTCTTAGTGCCTTGCTAAAATGTTTTTCATATTCAGTTTCATTCGACAACACTTATTTTTATATATAGGATCCCAACAGTTCAAAGTTGATTGACAAGGGTAACCTAATTGGAGGGCTTTATGTCTTTGAACTAGATTTCTCCTCATCACTAAAAGTTGCATCAAGCTCTAATTGTCATGTACAAAGTTCTATTATACCTAAGAATTGTTCTGTTTCTTCTTCCTTAGGTCATATGGACAATAGTAATTTTGTTTCTTTTGATAATTGGCATGCTAGACTTAGTCATCTGTCAAACAATATTTTGCACAAACTTAATGATAAAATTTCATTTTCTTTGCCTAAACTCGAGCATAATTTTCTATGTTCTGTTTGTCCTTTAGCTAAATTTAGAAGGTTATCATTTGTTTAACATAATCATATTTCTGATGCACCCTTTGACTTAGTTCATTGTGATATTTGGGGTCCATATCACATTCCAACATATGATGTTAGGAGGTATATCTTAACTCTGGCAGATGACTGCACTAGATTCACATGGACATACCTTATGCAAGCTAAATCATAGGCCATTACTTTGTGAGAAGAATTTTTTGCTTTAGTGGAAATACAATTTGGCAAAGTTATTAAGCAATTAGGGTCAGATAATGCTAAAGAGCTGCAATTGACTGGTTTCTTACAAAGCAAATGTGTTATACATCAGCATTCTTGTGTGCAAAGACCAGAACAAAATTCAATGGTGGAAAGGATGTAACACCCTAGTTTGATGACTATAGTATATTCGAAAACATATATACGTAACCAGGATTAGGTACGTTATTTCTAACTTTTAATAATCAATAAACCTTTATAATAACTATACATATCAAAATATAGAGCCTCGAAAGGAAATTTTTGAACTGTACAATATAAGTATATGTTAGACCATTTGTGTACCGCAAGTGCACGGGTCGTTCAAGTAATACAGATACGAAGTAAAAGTTCGTTCCCACGAGGACAAGGTTTCCATTACTAAGTAGCAACCAATAGCTCAACTAGATTCTAGTCAAGGACATATAAAATAAAGAAAAGCAATTAATCTAAATCTAAACTACCAAAGCAATAACATAGGGGTTTGGAAATCTAGAGAATCCTTCTTCACTTCCTACTTCATACTAATGATATGCAATCCTTACAAGTAACATCAATGCTTAGTTAGTTTAACTTGAGAATCTGATTTAGTCAAAAGCCTATGTCTAGGTCAATCAACCCTGGTGACATTTACCTAATCTACTATGGTTCTTATGGTTGCATGAAAGTAAACTACTAATGAACGATCTATTCTCAAACACACGCTAATACATGGCTAAAAGGTATATTTTTATCCCGTTAGAGAATCAACTCATCCAAGCCAATTGAACTCGTCAAACATGCATCAACCATACCATGTCCATCTCCACAAATCCCTATGTCTAGTTCATTTGCATCAATTAAGATCATGCAATTGTTGATCAAACAGAAGCAAGCATTAAGCATAAGCATGGAAGAACAAAGCTAAACATCAATAGAAACACAAATTCATACATAAACATCAATAATCATATAAAGATCCAAAGTATTTCCTAAATACAGTTTCTAATCAATTGAACACAAATTTACAGAGTAAAACAGTGCTTAAAAGATAAGGAAGAGAAGAAAACTCAGGGAGAAGAGGAAGGATGCCATTGATGAGATCCTTGAAGCTTGAATCCTCTTCCTTAAGGAAAAGGACCTCCAACTTAGCCTCCCTAGGACCCAGAAATGAAGAACAAAGTCATAGCTCCTCTAAAACCTAAAATTAGAGCTCTCCAAACTCCCTTTACAAAATATGACAAAATCTATTTATAGATATACGCCGCGTAAATGCCTACGCCGCGGCGCGTGTCAAATTAGGTCATGTACGTCGCGGCGTTCAATTCTTCGAAGCCCTTGACTTTGGATGCAGGAAATGTCACGCTGTGGCATTAACATGCCACGCCGCGGCGTTGAATGCTGAGATGCTAATTTGACTTTCTCTTCCCATTTCAGCTCAAACGCTCCACATAACATCTTGTTTGGAGCCCTTCCTGTGATAGAAAAAACACCAAATTAATAACAAATATAAATTCACTTAATCATATATCAAATATGCTCAGTTTGCTCATGAACATACTGGAAAGGTATCAGAATTGAATATAGCAAATATAAGTATAAAATCTTCTAAATATGCATGAATATAAGGACTTTAGCACTCTTTATAGCTCAGATATAGGGCACAAATAACTACACTTTATGTAGTTATCAGTATACATCTGAGAATTTTGATGCTCTACTGAAATATCAAGCATAAATAATTAGTACATTAATATCTATATGGATACAAACTATGTCTCCATGGCATATATACAAAATACACAATTCGAAAGTAAATATTCTACTCTAAGCTACCAACTTCACTTCCTCTCTTTGGAATGATTTCAATTTTAATATGTAAATTATCATGGAAACAAACAAATGGTGAGAATTCGAAAGTTCTCAGTAGTCTAACACAAACAACAACAATCACAATACAATTCCATGATAAATACACATAATTAACATCACTTATGAAATTATGTATGGATGCCCATGAAATGGCAGATGTTAATGCTCATGAAAATGCAAGATGTTAATGCTTCTGAAAATGCAATATGTAAATGTTTATGAAATGTCATGTCCTTCAACAAAGGGCTTTTCTCGCTCATTTGACCTTAACAAAGTGCTTTTCTCACTCCTCTGACGAATAATTTGTCATTGACAAAGTGTTTTTCTCACTCATTTTCCTTTGGCATAATATTTTTCTCACTCTTCTGCCCTGACAAGGTATTTTTCCCACTCCCTTGTCTTACTTTATGTTATGCAAATGTCATGATGTTCTGAATTATATTATTCGAACAGCTCAATAAGTCTTTCGATTAACCTCGAAAACATATCACCAGGTTATGCCTTTGAATAGCTCACGTTGCTTATTTGATTAGGAATAACTCTACCTTTTCGATTAGAATCAACATCATACCTTTATGAATTATGCCTTTTAATAACTCGTTATATATTCGATTAGAATCAAAATCTTACCATTCTGAAATGACCTATTTGAACAGCTTACTTAATTTAATCAATTACCATTGAAAAATATGTCATTCTAGACTATATCGTTCAAATAGCTATCATGATCTTTCAATTAACATCGGAATCATGTCATTCGAATTGATCTTTTAGTTTATTCGATTAACATTAAAAATATGCCCTTTTGAATTACGCCGATCAAATAACTCTTTTAATCTATTCGATTAGCTTCAAAATTATGTCATTTGAATAACTCTTAGTCTAATCAGTTTATCATTAAAGTCATGAAATTCAAATAGCTGACACATCAAAACTAGAACACTTTGTGATGTTGTATTCGAATAGTCTCTTTGACTTATTTGAACAGAACAAGTAGAAAGGCATTCTGATGCGTCAGAATAACAATTTTCCTATTTCATCTCGTTTCCCTACCAACCATTTTACTACAAACACCTATTTATACCATAAATCATGTAGTAAAGTATTAGAAAAATCATCAACAATAAGTTCTAGTAGTTGTATTCATGCATATACATATCCATATATATTTATGCCCAAGCCTCATCAAACATATTTTGATATGCACATAGCCATGATTTTTATTGAGTTTCATGAAAAACTTCATTCCTTGCCAATTTTCACGAAGCAAAGAATCATAAAAGTATATAAGTGTATGTTTGGCTCCTGAAATTGAGTATAGAATTAGAGTTTGGAATTGGAATTAGACCTCTTAATTTCAATTTTTATGTTTGAAATGTCATTTAGAATTGAAATTGTAATTCTATAAACTAATTCTATGGAATTGAAAAATAACTAAGATAAATCTTTCTCAAATCTTAACCTATACCTTAAGAATTACCAATTCCACAACTTAAAAATTAAACACACACACACTCTCTCTCTCTTCACATTTATTTATGAACAATCATATTTATTGAGATTCTATATTTATATATAAAATTATTTTTATATTTATATAAAAATTATTATAATAACTATTTATTTTTTCTAAAAAAATTCATGAAAAATCTCTTTATAAAAAAAATGACTATTATATTATAAAAATATTATTGTCTGAATATTTTTATTAATTTTAATTTTGTAAAAAAGATTTAATGTTTTAGATTATACTTTTAAACAATAAAATTATAATTGAATTTAGAATTACAATTTATTATCTTAATTCTTTGACAACTCTAAACATAGAATTTAAGATTTGAATTAATTCTAATTTAAAAGAATTGAGATTGAAATTAAAATTCTATATTTTAATTTCATTTCTGCTATCCAAACGGACCCTAAAAGAAAACACAATAACTCCTACCTCAGCTCCCTATGGATGGTATTCTATTCTCTTTCTTGTTCTTCCTTTGGTTCTTACTTCTTCCTTTTCTTTCTTCTCACATTTTGCTTTCTCTTTTCTTTTATTTCTTTTCTTTCTTTCTTCTCTGTTTTCTCTTTTCTTTTCTTATCTCTATTTTTTCCCTCCTTTTTGCAGCTAACAGCCGTGTGAAATAAGAGAAAGTAAGAGATATTCATACAACAAAGTCAAAGACGGTGGAAAGAAAGATTGAAGAGATAAGTTAGTTTGACTTTTAAGGCTTATTGGAACTTTTGTAACTATAATCTCTACTTGTTATTTCTATAAATTTACCACAGCACATTCTATTCTTTTGTGAGCTAGAAATAAATTCTCCATATTTGTAATTTCAAGGGTCACCAAAATTACAGATAACGTATACTAGTATTAATGTAAATCTATAACCATAAATTAAGACTAATATGTTAGGGAGAATGTTACAAAGAAAGCATCAACACTTACTTAATATAGCACGTTCCCTTTTATTTTCAGTATAAGGTTCCTATTATCTTTTGGGGAGAATGTTTACTAGTTGTTATTTTCCTAATTAATAGAACTTTAGCACCACTATTACATTTCAAAACTCTATTTCAACTGTTATATGGCAAGGAACCTGATTATCAAGCATTGAGAGTTTTTGGATGCCTGTGTTTTGCTGCAACCTTGCTATCCAACAAAACCAAGTTTTGTCCTAGAGCTGTACCGTGTGTATTTGTTGGCTATCCTCTTAGTTACAAAGGGTACAAGTTATATAATCTTGAGACCAAACAATTTTTCATATCTAGAGATGTTCAATTTCTTGAGTCAACTTTTCCTTTCCACACTTTACCTCATACTAATTTTCATAATGACTTTTTCATAGATTTAGTTCTGCCACTTCCTCAATTAGATGTTAATCCAAATTCCTCATCATGTTGTTCCCCTCAACCTATCACTTTTATCTCCAATCCTTCTTCACACCCTATTCTGTCAGATCCAAGAAGATCAACTAGACCTTCTAAACTACCATTATATTTACAATAATATCAGTGTAACATGACTTCAACCTTGTGTCCCATCACAACCCACATGACATATGATAATCTTAGCTTAACCTATAAGTAATTTGTGATGAATGTAGATTTAGTATTTGAGCTAACTTTTTATCATCAGGCAGTCAAATATCCTAAATTTTAAAAAGCCATAGCTCTTGAGTTACAAGCTATGGAAGATAACCATACTTGGGATGTTGTTCAGAAGGAAAACACACCATTGGTTGCAGATGGATCTACAAGGTAAAATACAACTTAGATGGTACAGTGGAGAGGCAAAAGGCTCGATTAGTGGCCAAGGGATATACTCAACAAATTGGAGTTGATTTCTTAGACATATTTCCCCCTGTTGCAAAACTCATAATTGTTCGAGTGTTGTTGTCAATTGTTGCCATTAAAGGATGGAAGTTGTTGTAGTTAGATATCAATAATGCTTTCTTAAATGAAGATCTTTATGAAGAAGTCTACATGGACTTGTCATTAGGATATTGCAGTAAAGGGGAGAAACAGGAAAACATGGTATGCAAACTAAACAAGTCTATCTATGGCCTTAGACAAGCATTTAGGAAATGGTTTCACAAATTCTCTATTGTTTTGATCGCTCATGGTTTCACTCAATCCAAGAGTGATTATTCATTGTTTCAAAGGGGACAGGTGTTTTTTTAGTCATTCTATTGGTCTATGTTGATGATATCATCATTACAAGTGCAACTCAATCTCAAATTCAACATGTTCAATGTTTACTCCAAAGTTTATTCAAACTCAAGGTGCTGGATGATTTGAAGTACTTTCTTGGGCTAGAAATTACACAATCAACAAAGGGTATTGACCTTTCTCAAAAGAAGTATATGATTTCTCTACTTGAAGATACTGGTTACTTGGATTGTAAACCAGTAAGTTTACCAATGAAACCAAACTTAAAACTTAATAATTCAAATGGGGATTTGATTGAAGATGCTTCTATGTATAGAAGACTTATTGGGAGGTTGATGTACTTGACAATATCCAGACTAGACATTTGCTATGTAGTAAATAAACTAAGCCAATATATGAGTTCTCCAAGAACTCCTCACTTACAAGCCTTGCTTCATCTCCTAAGATATTTGAAGAATTCTCCTGGCCAAGGTCTACTGTTTTCTAAAGCTTCATCACTTAACATCAAAGCCTTTGCAGATGTTGACTGGGGTAGTTGTCCTGACACAAGGAGGTCTACCATTGGTTTTTGTGTTTTTCTAGGAGATTCTTTAGTTGCTTGGAAATTAAAGAAACAATATATAGTGTAAAGGTCTTCTACTGAGGCTGAATACAGAGCTTTAACCAGTGTTTCTAGTGAATTACTTGGCTTACAGCTTTGTTGAAGGATTTCAAAATCCAAATAGATGCAATTTTGGTTTATTGTGATAATCAAGTTGTCATTCATCTTGCCACCAATCCAACATTTCATGAAAGGTTAAAATATGTGGAGATTGATTGTCACTTTATTAGAGAAAAAGTAAATGCTGGTTTAATAAAATTGGAGCAGGTTAAATCTCAGCATGAGTTTGCAGATTTGCTGACAAAGTCTATGAGAACAACTCAATTCCATCACCTTATGTCTAAGTTGGGAGTATTAAACATCTACTTCCCCCACTTTGAGAGAGAGTATTACACAATATGTAAATTATAGTTAGTTATTATAGTTAGTTAGAATAATTAGTTATTAGTTACATTATTAGTTTCAGTTTTTAGTTAGTTAGTTAGAGTGGTTAGTTGTTAGTTATTCTTTTTTGTTACTTCTGTTGTGTTACTTCAATGTGTCATGAGTTAGGTGGTATATATACCACATTCAATCAATGATGAATGCACGAATTCAATTTCACTTTGAGTATGTTTGGAATGTAATAAAATAAAAAATGATTTGATTTGTAAATCAAATTTAATTAAATTTTGTGTTTAGAATGTTAAAAAATAAGAAATGATTTGATTTTTAAAATCACATGAATTTCATTCCTTTTGTTTTAAAAATTCTATCAATTTTGATAGAATTTATTAGGATTTGATTTGATTTGAAATAAATAGACTATTTTATCCTTAATAACTATCTCTAACCACCTCATAAGGGTTAAAATGTAAAATAGTAAAATAAAATCAAATCAATTCTCATTTTAATAAATTCCAAACACAAAATTTGATTTATAAATCAATTCAAATCCTATTTTTTTTTTAAGTTCCAAACACAAAATTTAATTTTTAAATCAAATCAAATCAATTCAAATTAAATCAAATCAAATCATTTCCCATTTTTATTCATTCCAAACACACTCTTTGTTCCATTCTGTTTTCTTTCATTCTGTTAGAATTGTAATAGGCGTCATTAACATATTTGATATTCTAAAGAGCAGGTAGAGTGATTCACTTAGAGATTGTCTCTATATATTCACTCAAAGGATTTCCTCTATATGGAGGCTACTCACTCATAGTAGCCCGTTAGTGTCACAAGGAATTTCTTTAAAGAGAAATGATGATAGAGCTACAATTCACCTTTTAAATCAAAGAGAGAAAACTCTCGTATGAATAAAGTTCATCCAAATAATACAACTTCCTAATCTGTTACATTGATCATCTAAGATTTATTTATACAATTAAGATCCTAAACTAGCTAACCAACGATGTAACTAACAATATATCCAACAAACTAAAAGTAATATATTACCCTTGTCCAAATCATATCAAATGACCACCAAGCAAGGGCAAGAGGGAATTTGAAGAGAGCACACTGGAGTTATTGAAGTATAAATTTGTAGTGTGTTAGCATGCTAATTTTGAGATTCACAAAAAAAAAATGCTAAAATATTCTAACATAAGGCGTGAGCACTTGGATTATTATCATGAATCAAAACTCAAGTGGCAACTAGCAAGTACATATGGCTTTTCATGTGTAACTACGAAACCAAATAGGCTAAGACTTACAAACCATCAAAAACTTAGCCTTATTTGGGTAAGTAATATATCTGAACAATAATTTTTTAGGTGTTAAGAGTCTTACATCGCTTATTTTAATTTTTTGGGTGCGGTTTATATATCTATTAAGCCACTTCACTTAATGTCAGTTGATTTTAGGTTAAAATCTCACATGGTATTAGAGTCAAGATCTCATCTTCGTCGCCTACTTTGTTAGGCTTCTTCTGCCTACTTCACTAGATTCACCTGTTCTGTTTAGACATCTGTAAAGTGAGGTGTTAAGAGTCTTACATTGACTACTTTAATCTTTTGGGTACTTTAAGTTCAATTTATATATCTATTATGTCACTCTACTTAATGACAATTAATTTTAGATTGAAATTTAACATTGGGTATTGGCTCTGTACATATATCTACGAATTATCTCAAATGTAAATTGGACATAGGTGCTGTTTGGAGGTTAGGGTGCATTGATTGCCAACTATAGCACATGCACACATAAATGGGATCCTATATGCACCGATTCATCCAATGATTATATATATCTATTCTAATAATTAAACAACCAATCAGGAACCAATAACAGCAACAATAATAATAGTTAGAAGTAAATTAAAAAAAAAAAAAACTTTGTTCAAGTTATTCTACGTGTAGTTTATCTCTTAAAATTTTACCTGGCGCCATTTACTTCATAAAATTTTGCTAAATAACAAAAACTATAATTTATCCATTAATTTTTTTTATTGATGCAATTTATTGTTTTAACTATCAAACTGAATCATCAATTTTAACATAAATGAAAGAGAGTAAATCACATATTCAAATAGATTTTGAAGTACATAATATTAATAAAAAATAAATTATACATAAATTAAAGCTTTTTTTTTTAAGAATTTACCCTTACTTTTATGCCATGGTTAACTTTTCAATTTTTGTTAATGGGTATATTTTAGCCTAACAGTTGATAGTTGATACGCAATTAAATTGATGTATATAGCTTTATTTTAATCTTTTTACAAACTACTAGTGGAAAAAAAAAAAAAAAGAATTATCGTCCGGCAAAAGTGAGACTACACACTTTTCTTTCTTTCTTTTTTTCTCTCCTTTCCACAACCCTTTTTATCTGCATCTACAGAGGGAAGAAAAAAGGGTAAGCGGGAAGATTGTAAGGGGCTTCTTTTTAAGTACTCCCTCTCGAATAAAGCCAAATTATATAGAAGCGAATTGGTTATTTGAGTACATTTGTCAAATTAATTACAATCAATCGCAGAATAGCATATACTAATACTATATCGCATGGTTCATAGCTATAGTTGGAACTTGGAACCCAAGCCACCACTTCTGCTGCCAAAGACCATCATTTTGGTTTTTGATTTTCGAATTCTAGTATATCATATATATTTCAACGTTAATGATTCAAGCAAACAGGCCAAGGAATTCGTGCAAGTGTGCAACCTATGTCGAATAAAGTTCAAGAAAAAGCTGATGAAAAATCAACTACGGAAAGTGTACACAAGATGCTTTACAAGTCAGCCAATATGTCCCATACCAAAAGATGACCTAAAAGAACAGAGATTAGTATCACCATACCACATGTTTATCCTAAAGTTTAGGGCACACTCATGTGCATCCACTCACCATCACAAAATCATTAAGGCATGCTTTTAAAACCTTGTCTGCTTCTTCCCCTGCCGTGTATGTGGTACGTACGTTTAGTTTTCTCTAGTCCAAAAGCAAAACCTTTGCCTGTTTGGTCTATGGTTAACTGGGCCAATGCCATTGGGGCCCTTAGAAAGTTGGGGTAGGAAAATGGTGGCTAGCTATCCCAGTAGTGTTAACGACAGCGACAGGGAAATAAACTCACCCAGCTAAGCTTGTCTTTAATATTTTGGAATAATTTTTTTTTCGGTGCTTAAGATTGTGGAACATTGAATTCGTATCACATCCCATGAATTTTTGTCAAATAGTTTTGGGTGGGCTAGCTAGTGGATAACTTTTTAATGATTATTATTAAAACTGTTTTTCTAACAAATGCTCTAAAATTACTTATTAAGAAATTTAAAATAAAAAATTTTGTATGAAAAGTAATTTTTTTAAAAAAATTTAATATATTAAATATTTTATTTTTATAAAAAAAATTCTAATTTTATAGTCTTAATAAATATTCTTAGAGCACTTTTTAATAAAACTCTTATTAAAATCTATCGTCATATTTGTTTAGCAAAAGATAACGATGCGGAGGTTTTTTTTTTTTGTCTTATTCTTTTTTTTTCCCCACCCGGATATCTTTTTCACGTAGTGGCTTGGTTCTACGTTGAAAACTACTCCCTTACTATATTCAAATTCAACGGAAGTACCCTTCTTAATCAGTAGGTGTATCATGACTGTGAAGAAAAGTCGTCTTCAATGGATAATTTCAACAATCTCTTAATTAGGTGTCACAAGAAGGTAACGTGATATTTTCAAAGCATATTCCCGGAAAGAAAATGAACGAATTTCTTACAAGTCCCTCAAATTAGTTTTGATTTTAAATACCAATACTGAGGTGTTGTGTAATATTGCTAACAAAAGTTTTTGCCATCCTTCAAAGCTTCTACAATGAAAGGAAAATGGACCCTTCGATCTGCTCATATCGCATGCATTTTTCATTACAACATGATAAGTTAATGGTTCCAAATACATAGATCTATGTATGTGGTTTCTGATTCAGAAACTGGAACATTCTCGGTTTGGATATAACTTTCCTATCCCAAACAAGAATGTTTTAAATAAAGGAAAACCAATGGGACCCCAAGGTAATTAATTCTTGGATGACCATCCTTCGGTGATGATAACTAAAGGTTCTTTTCAGTATTATTCCTTTATGTCTACTATGAAATACTCTAGTTAGATTATAAAGTTGATTTTTTTTTTTTAATATACAACAACAACAATCAAACATTGACCAAAATAAATAAATAATCAATGGAGACACTAAAAAATACCTTACTTTATCGCCAACAACTTGTAATTCCTACTTTTCATATTTAATTCTATTTCTTCTGTTAGTTAATTTCTTCGTAATTTCAAATATTGAAACCTTCTAAAAGTAATGGTATCTACTGCTAGTCAAAAACTGAGTGCTGTAAATGGATCACGTTGATGGAAAATCATACATCCATTATTTCTTCTAGAAAGATTGGAGCAGCCAGCCAAAGCAAGATTTTGTTCGTGGGATGCTTTGATTTGATTAGCACCTTCACCGAGTGTGCAACTTTCTGGGTTTTACTAATTTATTTTTCAAAATGGAGGATTCCAGTGATCTGTATAAGACTTGTATCATAGAGGACTTCTCCCTGGCCCCGGGCCCAAGAAAAGTGTAAAAATCGATTGACAAGGTACTGTATTATTTTCCCCTTATTGTTGCATGAGTTCTATTCTGTTCATTTAAATTGATTAAAAAGTTATGATATGTATTAAGTAAGATTCGTATAAAAATATTGTTTGTTGGAGCAATTTATGGAGTACTCTGTTAGCCATAGAATGTGTTCTTGTGTTGTGTTGTTTTCCATTCGGACTTAAGCCTCACGCGAGTACTAAAAGAAAAGAAAAGAAAAAAACTCACTTTTGAATTTTGATGCCCAAAACGGATGATGCCCTTCTATAATAATAATAATAATAATAATAATAATAATAATAATTATTATTATTATTATTATTATTATTATTATTATTATTATTATTATTGGACAATTCTATCCCATTCATGGTGTGATAGGTGATACTCATAGTAACGCATTTCTGAACCCTCAAAATACAGAGTTAGACTCGGTTTGCGAGTTGATCGATCTAACGTAAAGCTTAACTCCTTACTTTTGTTTTTTGGTCATTGAGCTTAACTCCTTACTCAACAACTAAAAATAATAATAAAATAAAATAAGCATGATAAACCCGTCGTGACCCATAACAACTTGCAAGTTATATGAGACGGGTTAAATAACCCACCTCCATAAAACGGGTTATAACATGTAACTCAACCCAACCTGCCATATTGAAGCGACAAGACTACGAAGTTTAAACCTTTGGGAATATCAATCAATCACCATTTGGGCCTAAGGCTATCTCGTATTGGGCTTCTTCGTTGCAAGGGTAAAATTTGTTTGTTTGAGGAGAACGAACAGTCATGACAAAAAATACCGGGTATGATAAAGGGGAAAAAAAGGAGAACGAACAGTGTTCAGAAGCCCCTGTCCCTTCAGATTGAGAGACACTACACTCCTGAGAGAAATATTAGTCGTACTGACTTTCTACTGTCTATTAAATTTCAATTTTTTAAAATTGTTTAGTTAAATACATGCGCCATCTAAGATAGTTCTCGACAGTAATTACTACTGTTTAATTATATATTATTATGATAATTATAATTATTAATTTATTATAATATATTAATATTTTTTAATTAAATTTTAATAAAAATAAATGCCTAAACTGTTTGGCCTATTTTTACGCTTAAGTCATTGGTATATAAAAGTTCTATTAAATTTATTTAAAAGTTATTAGCCTATTTAATGGTCTTTTTTACAAAGTAAGCTTTAAATGACTTATGTAAAGTCAAATCTTTTAAAAAGTCAGGTGAGACCTTAAAAATTACCACGTTAACAGAAGCCAGACCTTATTTTTATGATACTTCAAATCTGTTTAAGACAAAGTTCGACTGATTTTACTGTTCTCACCCCTACTGAAGTATTATACTGTTTCAATAAAATTGTAGTACATAACCATTTATAATTATACAATTGATTAGATTAATATTTAAATATTTTTTAATCAGATCTAATTATAAACTTATCTACAGTATTACTTCGTGAGTACGTTAGAACTTTTCCTTTAGATTCAAATCATATTTTGTCAGTTCAAGATAAGTTCTGGTTGTCCCATCGTGTGTGCCTGGTAGTGTAGACGTTGGGCCTTTTGTTGCCTTGTAACACTGATCAGTCGACCGAAAAAACAGAGAATGAACAATGCCAATTGGGTCATCCATCCCTTGAGTGAGCCCTTTGCATATTTATTGTATTTTGTTTATGTTGTTAATATTGGAGCTGGCCTTGCGGGCGCGTCAACTGCAGTGGAACTCTTGGATCAAATACATGAGGTTAATACATTTTAATAGTCTACTCATATCATCATAATATTTTGTAATCAATAATGATATTCTTACTCATTTTTCTATCACATCACTTTTTACACTCTTCTTAATACCATTCATCATACATACTTTTTCTTATTACTTTTTCTCACTAAATCATACACCCTTAAAAAGAGTATCAACAGTGCATACAATATTTTTCTCTGAATAATAATGGTCCTATACCTCTAAAAGAGGTATAGGCATTATATACACTCTTTTTAAGAGTGTGTAATTAAAAGAGAGAAAGTGATAGAAAAAAATAAATATGATAAATGATATTAAATTGAGTGTAAAAAGAAGTGTATGCACTGTTTGCGGTAAGAATATCGGAGTTATTTTCCTTTTGTAATTAGAAGTTAAGAGGTATATGTTCATTTTCCTCCATGCAAATATTATTGCACTTAACTTTACGTGTTTTTTATGTGCATACTTATGATAAGGCTAGAAATGCTGTGGCTCTTGCACTGAGTTCAGTTATCAAAGCTATTTTTGTTCCAGATGGTGCAATGAGGGACATATGGTATGGAATTCGGATGGTGTAAGAGGACAGGATAAGTTATTTTCTTGTTATTTTTGGTCCTTTCCAAACGATGTTTCATGGCTCCTTTGACTGAAACAAGAAATTTTCTGCTTGCTACTATCTTTGATTGAATAGGATCAATGGCCGAATATTTCCAACATCTACTGTGAAATACCATGTATTCATGCATTTTTGTGTCACTGATTGTAGTATTTGGGAGTTCTAAGTTTCACTAGTATAGCTTCCTTTTACACTTAATTTCATCTACTTTGTGCTTTCTTGAAAGGCTGAAAGTTTTAATTTGTTCAGGACTACATAGACAGCATGGAAGGTGCAACGTTGTCCGGCAGGCAAGCTTCAACCTATATCTGTGATGCAGGGGAAGAACTGGTGCACTAGGAGTCTAGGAGAATCACATGATTAATTAATAGATAATTATCATATTTAATTAATAAATAATCTTATTAACTTGGGTGCTCTAAGTTTGTGCATCAATTTCTCCCGGTGGCAATGTGGAAGGAGCTTGATGCTGAGTTTCAAGACGACCTTAAATTAGCAAACTACTGAAGACGAATTGAGTCCGGTGTGATGTGAGAGAGCTGACCAATCACCATCTCATGCAGACAACAAAAGATTACAATCCAAATTTGCAGATAAGGTAATCATATTAAACACTTGGAAGCTCGTTGCAGATCAAAGGCAGTAAGTCGGAAGGAAAATAGGAAATCTGATCAAAACACACAGAACGAACCTCAAAAAAGGATTCAAAGATGTAACATTACATTACATGAGAGACTCGTTTGATACAAAAAAAACGCACATCCCCACAAAGATAAGATCCTTAATACAGAAAGAGCAGCTTATTAATACAGTACAACACTCTATCCATAAACATGGTGGAAGAACATAACTTTGAGCATACATAAGAAAGAGCATGAGTTTAAGAAAAAGAAATTTTGGTGTTGCAAATTTACTTGTTGGCTAACTCCTTGTCAATAGCGTTTTTAGCAGTTTCAAGATCCTCATCAAAGAACATATCCCAATGGCCATCCCACTTGATGAAGAACTCAGTGTCCTCATAGTATGTCACCCGATGCACATCCCCAGCCGGAGTGAACAAGTAATCCCCAACCGTCAGATCGTATCTCTCCTCCTTCGTCAGATTCCAAACGCTCTTCTTACCTTCGATCACCACCAAATCGTGCCCAAACGTGTGATGATGTGCCGGCTCCACGCTCCCCGCCTTGAACCTCACGAACGCCGACGTCGGACTCTCCCTCAGAATCTTCATCGACCCGCCCGGAATCAAATCAATCGGGTTCAGCTCCCGATTCTTCACCAAACAACAAACCGCACACGTATCCACGGGGCTTTCATCTTTACCGATTTGCGGCATTTCCACAAGTGAGTTGTCCAGAAACGATTGGACTTCTTGAGGCCAGGGTTTGTTGCCGTTTGCAGGGCAGGGGGATTTGAAGGGGGTTTTGAGCCACGTGTCGAGGATCTCGATGGCGGTTTCCGGCGAGGTCGACTTTCCGGAGACGGCAAGGACGTTGGAGTTGTTGATGGAGCGAGCGTTGATGGCGTCGGAGGGGTTGAGGCAAGTGTTGGCGAAGACGCCGGGGAATTTGTTGGCGAAGATGGAGACGCCGGCGCCGGTGCCGCAGGACACGAGGCCGCGGATCTCTGCGGAAGAGGAGGAAGATTGAGAGACTCGACGGCCGACCTCGGCTCCTACGGAGTAGTAAGATGAAGTTCCGAGATCTTCGACGTCGATGTTGAGGGAGCGTAAGTGGGAGACTAAAGCATCTTTGAGAGGAGTACCAAAGTCATCGGCACCGGCGATGATTTTGATGGGGCGATTGGTGGTGGTGGCCTCTGCCATGAGTGGTGGTTGGTGGTGGAGACTGGAGGAGAGGAGACAATATTCAGTGACTTCCTCGCACTGACAGCAAACATAAAAATGAGTAGGATGTACCTGGCCTTTATTACTGCTCTAATTAATTAAGGATTTCTTTATGGGAAATGATATTTCCCACGAACGTGACTTCGTGAATCGTTTCACGAAGTGAAACAAATAATTATCATTTTGTTAAATAATTATTTTCTTTTTTTTAATTTATAACTTATTTTTTTTAACTCATCATGATTGGTTATTAATAGTTTCGTGATGTATTCCACGAAATATATTCGTGGGATATAGCAATGCCCTTTCTTTATTATATGCCCGAATTTCTCAGTGCCGCCACCTGGACAGCTTTTTCACTTCAAGGCAAAATTAAAATTGAGACCGCTTATTTCAACTAAGGTGACAGAGAGGGCATTCATCTGTCAATTACGGATACGATGTTTTTTAAGCTTGCTTGTATGTTAGAGAGGGCATTCATCTATCAATTGCTTATATATATATTTAGAGAGATTTGTATAATATATGTATTTTATATAATTAAATGTGTTTAATTAAAAAAATTATTTTTTTAATTTTAAGTTATTATTTTTATATATCGGTATTTTAAGTTTTATCTTTTTACATATTATATTAAATTTTTAAATTTTATTTTTTCATATATTATTATTTTCATCTACTCGCATTTACCTTTATTAAATGCCAAAGTCATTCATTTTATCGTCACTAAAATTTACCTCACATCAATATTTTCTCTAATTAATTTTTTTATGCACATTATTAAAAGTTTCACATCGTCTACCTCAATATTTCGGGTACAGTTTATATATCTGTTGGGTCACTCCACTTAATATCAATTCGTTTTAGGTTGAAATCTCACATAGTATCAATGCTAAGATCTCATTTTTGTTTTCGCCTATTTCGTCAGGCTTGTTTCCACATACTTTGTTAGGCTCGTTTGTGTTGTCCAAGCATCTATAGAGGAGAGTGTTAAGAGTCTCACATTGCCTACTTCAATATTTTGGATACGGTTTATATATCTATTTGGTCACTCCACTTAATGTCAATTGATTTTAGATTAGAATCTAATACACATGTACTTGTACATAATTAATTTTATTAGAAGAAGTTGATTTATGATATTTTTTAAAATATGTCAATAAATGTTATGTTCTATATTTTTTAGGAAGGACTTATTAGATAACAAATATTGACACATATGACATATATTAAGATATTATAAATCTTCAACCTTATAAAAATAATATTAATGAATTATGATTTTTTTTCTTAAATTTTGTAATTATATATATATATGTCATGTCAACGTCGTACAATTTTTTGAATTTGGTGTGTCGTGTATTATCATGCGTATGCGTGTGTCTGTGTATCGTAATGTCGCTTCATATTCATACATTCGACCATCTTATCAACTTGTCAACTCGTCTTGATCTGAAACTAATTAAAGTGGATTTAGATTTTCAAATTTAGATTTCGTATTTTTGGGTTAGTTTTGAATTATATTTTAGATTATTTTAACTTGACTTAGTATTTTATATTATTTTAAAAATTATAATTTTTTTTGTTAATCAATTTATTGTAAATAATAAAATTTTTAATTTAAATTAATAAATTTTATATAATATAATAATATATTTATATTGATATTATTTAGCGTAAAATATATATTATGAAATATATTTTAATTTTAATATTTTATTTTTATAATTTTATAACTTAATTATACATACGTTTAAATTTATAAATTACGTTTATATATCAAGTTAGTTCAATTTTAACCTAATCATTATTGAGTCATGTCAGAATCATATTCGAATATAAAAAAATTACTTAATTAAAATATCGAAACAACTTTATGTCTAAGCTAAACCCATCTCAATATATCCATCATTGCCCTTATTAAGTGTGACAATGTGATATCTCTTAAATATTTTAAAAAAAGTTGGAAAATAAACTAAATGGATTCAAACACACCATTAATCTTTTGTATAACAACAAGTGGTGGAGTGCATCTGTTTGTAGGGAGTGAGATCATTTATGCATCATTTAGATTAAATTTTTTTTATTTAAAAAATTTATAATCAAAATGATGAGTATGATGGGTGTAAAATGCACTTATATTTTGAGTTTATTTATTAGAATTTTTAATTTATTTTTTATTTATTTTTTATTTATTTTTTAAATAATTATCTCTTCATCTAATCATATTTAAATTTTTAAGATAAATAATTAAACTTTATGCAAAAATAAGAAATTCCTAAAGATAAATATTTCAATGATTCTTATCATATTCTTAGATAATAATTAGAGTTCTAATTGGTCGCAAAATCTTATATTGGAAATTAGATAAAAATTCTCAAAATGATTTTATTTTGAGCAAAATTTGAATTCTCGCATCCTGACTATTTCTCATTAATTAAGTTATATCTTAGGTCATAGATATCAGATTGACGTGTCGTTTATGACATTGAAAATCTAATAGAAAATCCTATAACTTCTCTATTGAGATTGAGGGCAAATTCAGTCATCTAAAAGGTGAGAAAAATCGTGCAAGTTAGATACGAAAAATTGTTAACTTTTCTATAAAATAAGAAAAAAGAGTTTATAAAAGGAACTCTCTTTTAGTTTAGAAAATACACAAAAAAATATAGAATTTTGGAGGCTCAAAGTTAGCGAGAGGACGAGCCCTAGGAGATGAGGAGAAGCCGTCATAGATATCTTATGGAATTTGAGATCAAATCACCATTAAAAGAATTTTGATTTTTTTTCTATAATTTTATCATGATAAATTCTCTCCTCTTCCAATCTCTTCTTTTCTTTTGTCACAAGTAATTAAATTTATATGTTTCTATACTAAAGATGTAATTAGATTCAATCAACACATGAACACTCGTAACTTCTTCTAAGAATAATATTTTATATACATCATATTCGAACAGATCACTCACATTAGTTATTGATAATTATATTGTAAATAAATGTGTAAAAAATAAGATTAAATCAGTTATAATAAAAAAATGTGAAATGATGTGTCACCTCACATTAACAATCAGAGTGTATGAAAATATGGAGAAAGCAAAATTAAATCACTTATAATTAAATTATAAAAGCTCTAAAAATATGAAACGGTGTAAATATAAATGAGGCGTGATGTGTTAGGGGTCTCTTGCTTCTGCGAAGGCCCTGGCCCAGCCAGCATGTGATCTCGTGGTGAACCATTTTTGTTTTCGCTATTAATAATCACATCATCATCAAATTAGCATGAGAGATAATAATAGTGGATAAGAATAAGATCATGATTATGATAGTGATCCCTCTCTCCCTTTTTTTTTTTTTTTTGCGGGGGGAGTGGGTCATGCACTTTCTTTGTTCACGGTCGTCACTTCTTCTCATTCTCATCGAAGAGTTTGGCAGCTTTGGGCCAAACCCTACAATAGCATCATTTGTTGATACTGGATAGAATAATACCTTGCCCGCTACCTCCCAATAATGGCCCGAAAGAACGTCTCCACGGCGATTGAGAAATGTAACTGCCTGTTGACCAAAAAAAAAAAAGAAGAAGAAATGTAACAGACTGCTACTGCCAAATTGGGCTCAATTTATCACCACAAAAACAGTTTTTAATTACTTTCTTTCTTGGATTAATCCAATTTTGCTAACCTGAAATCTTATCATGCTTTGTCCAAACCCCAAAAAAATATAAAATTGTACTCATTTATATTCACTCATTCATGTCTATATGTAAATTGTAAAGATATTCCCTACTTGATACTTATTTGTTCAAAACTATTATTATAAAATTTTCATTTAAAGATTTTAAAATAAATATTGAAATAAAATTATAAATATTTCTTATTAACCATTTAAATATTCATAATAAATAAAAAATATAAAATTGTAAATACATCTTACTCTATAACTACAACTATATTCAAACAATTCTCACCATATATATAGTTATATTTCACTTCAAACTATTTATTGAAAACCCAATTCAAACTATTTATTATTATTTATTTTTCCTGTTAATAAAATAATCATTATATTAGTATAATTCATTTCAAATACTTTTTGTTATTTTTTATTTTTATTTTAATAAAAAATATAGATTAACAGATATATTGTGTTACTCAAGACGTTATATTATCTATTACTATCTTCTATTACTATTAATCCATTACTAGTAATAATGGAGATTTCAAGATTTGGTATCTAATTTTTTTATTATAAAAAAATCATCTTCATTCACTAAACACAAATAATAAAAAGAGATGTAAAATAATGGATAAAAAAATAATTTTCATCTCGTATCATTATCACTTAGTGCGTGTTTGGGATAACTGTGAAAACTTAATTATTTCAATAATCAATTATTTCAATAATCAAGCTGTAAAAATTTAATTATTTCAATAATCGATTATGTTTGGATATGTTAGTTGAAAAACAATTTTAAGTTAATCTGTTTTGTTTGGATGATATGAAAAAAAATTATTTTTATGCATTAAATTACTAAAATAGGTATAGAATGATTAAAAAAATTATTTGATTGATTAAAAAATTATTTAATTGAGGACAAAATGATATTTACATCTCAAAGTGTAAGGAATAATTTATAATCTAAAATCATAAGCTAGAATTTCAGTATTATGAAAAAAAGCTGTTAAAATACATTAAATTTCATGTAAAAATTAAAAATAATTTTACCAAACATGATTGAATACTGTTACAATAACTTTTTTTAGAAAAAAAACTGTTGATTCAGCTTATAAGCTGAAGCAAACACCCCCTTACTTACCAGTAGTGGGTAGTTATTTATAATTTACAAACTAGTGACTATCTTAGAGTTATTATGCTTTAGGGTAATTACAAGCAAAAATAACAATATCACACAAAAAAAAAATATACTAATATAGAGATAAACAGTTACAATTCAAAAAGGTTTATTGACACGGATTGCATGTCAATTCACTAATATATATAATGTATTTATGTTTGTTAACGCTTCAATTACTCGTCTAAATCTACTTTTATTTTTATGTCTCACATGAATTCGATTTTAAAAAAATAATATAATATATAAGAGTACGAGCGCGTGATGCCCAAATCTTTAATATGCAAAAATAATAATAGCCAAATTGTTCAGTGTCCAATTCTGCGTGGATGAGTATAAAAACATTAACACCGTTCTTTATTTTACATGTTTATTCTGCTTTAAATATAAAAACGTTTGTCATCATGTTAGTAAGAGTAGGGGTGTTAAAATAGGGCAAGTCTGATGGACTGGCTTGAATATTCCGAAAAAATAGACGAGTTGGGTTAACAAAATACTAACATAAAACTTATATACCGAATGGGACCGGCCATTTCTTCTTTTAACACTACATAAAATTAAAATGGTGAAATTTGAAATTTGGTAAAATCTTATTACCAAAATTTATATACCCGAATGGATTGGTCACCGTTTTGACACTCCTAAGTAGGAGAATCTTCGGGCCACATAACTCGGGTCTTGCAGCACTGCTCTTTTAATAAGAGATATAGACTCGTTTGCATACACTATACACGGTCCACGTCCAATAAAATTAGGTAAATTTGGTTTGCCTCATCCTAATTAATTAGGTTATATAGACTTAATAAATTTGATAAGTTTAATTAGCACTCAAAACTCTTATTTAAGCATCCCTGACAAATATGTTTAATTTTCTTTACATTTACTTTTAACATCGTCTTTTCTTGAAAACAGAACGATTGAAGTGTCTTTTCAAAAATTTCATCCCGTCTCCAACTGGTGGACCATCAGATGATAGACATGGAGCTTTTCAACTATCTCCCCCTCATGTAGACAACCGAGCATCTGGCGCTGTTTTGTGAGAATTTGGTAAAACGATTTCTATCATCTCAAAGTGGTTAATAAGATCACAATAATATGGAAAACAATGATCGATTTCTCTTCTCGCTTTTTTCTTAATTTTTTTATACAATTATTTTGAACTTTTATACTATTTCCTCTTATCAACATGCAATTATTTTCCAGATATTGGTATCAATTCTTTGGAAGGGCAGACCGTGCATTTAGTCTCCCTTGTTCAGCATTGGACCATACCAGCCCTGTGTTCAACCGATCAATTTTAAGCCTGAAACATCTTCATAAATGACTAAGATGGGGGGCTGTAGACCATGCCAGCCCTGTGTTCAACTGATCAACTTTAAGCTCGAAACATCTTCACAAATGACTAAGCTGGGAGGCTGTGGACCGTACTAACCTTGTGTTCAACTGACCAACTTTAAGCTCGACTCATTTTCACAGATGACCAAGCTGAGGAATTATTGGCTGTATCAGGCCTAGTACGTAATAGGTCTACCATAGACTATGTTGACCGATCATACAAGCCCATATGTTAAGCCCATTTTGGAATGGCTGACCTCGAAATAACTAGGTCAACCCGACCGATCTCTTGCCCATATGATCTCGGAAGATTATGTCTGACCCAGATACAAAATGTGCCAATTACGATCTCCCAACGGTCATTGGCCGGTCGACACCATGATGACTAACGATTGTAAAATACTACCTGCTTTAATGGTCGGACAGAACGAATCTTAACACTCGGAGACCTAAATGCCCTAAACGGTAGGTATCCGATGAGTATGTGCTCAGACTATCTGTATAAGTTGGCCTGGCGACCTAGGCCAGACATGTTCTAATCTTTTACTTAGCATTCTAATCATTTGAGCTTTACATTCATTACCCTGACTAAACTAGATGTCCCAAACTTCGTGGCAGGCCTTATCATTGGCCCTAAGCTTGCAACCCCCCCTGACTCTTTCAGATCATTCCGACTTAGGTCTCAATCAGTACCCGAAACAAGCATCAAATATAGAAGATGACACTCACATCCAAGGAAGTATACCAACAATGGATAGCTCTCGTCAAAAGCAGAGTAAGAAATACTCCAGTGCATTTATATCTTTGTCATAACTAAGGACCCCATAATTAGTTTCCTCATCCACACTCTGGATGAACGAGCAAAATATAAGGAAAGTTAATTATACATTTTCTGTTGATTGGCGTTTTTACCTTCTGTTAAGCAGTAAATTGTTATTTATCATTATTCACATTTATGCATGGATGGTGTGACCTTGTGTATTCTTGTTGCTCAACTTTCTTTCTTTAAAACAAGAAATTCAAATTTTCAAAGGAATCATCTCCATTAGATGCTAGATATTTTTTCCTACAGACAAGACGAGTTTCTATGACAGGAAAGCTTAGATTGTCTTAAAGTCTCTTTTTGTATAGAAGGGTTAATTTAAGTAGGATAAAATTTCTAACAATGCAATTATGTTATCTTATTTACTACTCGTGTCACAATTCACGAGGACTATAATATTGATAAATTTTGTACTTACATAGTTACATAATGGTCATTATAACTTCAAAAATGCAACAATCACATTTACTTAATAATTCTTAAGCTAAGGTGTCAATAATCTGCACCATTTCTTGCACCTTGTAGTGGCTATAACATTATTTGTTTATGTAGTTTAATTTAATTTATTCTCTTATTTTTTTTACATGCTAATTGTTATTATTTGACATTATTATATTAATTATTGTTATATTATTATATCAATTGTTGTTATTATCATTAATGGAATTGAAATCCATTATTATGGAATTAAATGGCTATTGATGCCTTAGTTTCCTTAGTTTAATGCATTCATTATTTTGATTAGAATTTTGAATTATATATGTGACAATTGTATATAATTCATGGCTTGGCAATATTTTATACAATAAATACTAATTCATGGTAATCTTCTATTGTTGGTCGAGGATGAAAGAGGAGAGGTGACATTAACTTGGAGTAGGATACTACAATGTTGCTCAAGAATTATTTGTTTTAGGAAAACCTTGTAGCATAAACTTGAAAATTCGAGATGAAAACTAAGTTTTGGCAAAGGCCCCAAAAAATTGGTATGATAAAAAGTCTTAGAAAAATTTAGGCGAAGGCTCTAAAAACTCGAGATGATAAAAGACCCAGCTCGGTAATTGCAAGGTCATGGTAAACCCACGATGCCCAAAAACATGATCAGTCAAGCTCGGTAATTCTGAGGTCATAGTAATTTCATGATGTAATACCTTCAATAACATGTTAGACTTGTAAATGGTTACAGAGGTAGCCTAGTACTTTCTTGACATGTCTGTCGCGACCGTAATCGCGGCGGGAGCGGCGAAACAAAATAAATAAAGTTAGGAGTCGCCACCAATTTTATTTAATTTAGGAAAAATTGGAAAACCCTTTTAGAAATTGGTCTTTGGAACCAGATTGGATTCGGGAGTCGGTTATGCATAGGGAAGGGTGGAGACTTAACCCCACAGCACCCCTAATACATCCGTCTTAAAACGGTTACCCTAAATTAGTTATGCAAAAACTTAATAATCTTATAATACATTTGTTTTACCCTTTTTTTAAAAAAAAATAAAAAAACAAAGAATTTGAGAAAATATAAAATTTAGCTTGACAGAATAAAGATTCTGCTCCTACGTATCCTCAGGTGCAATGAGGAACTCAAAGTCACGTAGTTCTTTAGAAAATAAGTGTGGGTTGGTTGATTTTATTTAAAGAAAAAGATTTAATTTTTATTTTTTATAAAAGATTTGAATTAACAGGTCGTCGCGACTCTGTTAATCAAATTAAAGTTTGAATTTTTTTTATAAAAAGATTTGAATTAACAGGTCGTCGCGACTCTGTTAATCAAATTAAAGTTTGAATTTTTTTTTATTTTATAAAAAGATTTGAATTAGTAAGTTGTCGCGACTCTGTTAATCAAATTAAAGTGTGAATGAGTGAAGCTTGCGTCACGCCAGACGTCACCCACAGATTGTTAAATTTATTATTAAAATGAGATTTTTTATATATCTAAAATTATGAACACAAAAAAAATGATGAATTTTTGAGTCTTTATTAAATAGTGATTTATTTATTAAATAATTGGAATCATTAGGTTGTCGCAACTCAGATGATCCAAAAAAAATAATTATGAGATTAACAAGCTGTCACAACTCGGTTAATCCCACTTATTTATTTATTTTATTTTTAAAAATTATTTCAATTATTTTATTTTTTTATTTTTACCTTTTTATTTTTTTTTTTATTCTTTTTTTTTTTTTTTATATTTTTATTATTATTTAACCCATTTAGGCCCACAGTGCCTTTTTTTTTTTTAAAAAAAAACTTGCCCAAAATTTTAAAACAAATAAAAGAAAAAAAAAACAGAAAACACTTAAAAAAAAAAACAAAAAATGAAACAGGGGGGTATTTGGTTTCTTCTTCTTCTGCTTGCAGAACCAGGAGCGCACGACGGTGGGCAATAGGCGGAGGCGCGGCGACGAGACCGGCCGGGGATCGCACGGTTGGGCGGCGCGGTCGCGGTATGCGGGTGAGCGACGGCCTTGGCGGAGTAGGTCGCTCGGCACGGTGGGGGCTGGTTCTGGTTCGACAGGTCCTGGTTCGGGTTCGCCGGCAGTCGGAGCGGCGACGAGCGGGACGGTCGGCGGCGACGGTGCGGCACGCGGTCGGTGTGGGGTTGAGCGACGCGCGGCGGGGCAGATCCTGGTTCGGGTTCGACGGGTCGCGCGGCAAGGAGCGGGGTGCGACCGGAGCGGCGCGTGGCGGTTCGATCTACGGTGTGCGGCGGTGCGGCAGTCGCGCGGTGTGCACTGCGCTGCCGGAGCGGTGAGCGGCGCAGCTCTGCTGGTCTTGCGGCTTGCGAGGTGCGTTTTTTTTTTTTTTTTTTGGCGAAGCTTTGTTTTGTGGGAGGTTGTGGTTGTTTTCTTGAAGAAGATGATGGGGTTGGGTATTGTTGGTTTGAAAGAAGGAAGGTTTATGGTGAAGGGTGTTGGGAGGTGGAAGATGAAGTGGAATATGGTGGGGTGAAGGTGAAGTTTATGAGATGGAGAGAATGGTGGTCCTGGTTTGGATGTAGCAGGGAGTATCCTTTGGGTTATTGAAAGAGTGGGGAATGGGGAAGTTTTGGGAGAGATGATGAATAGTGGGGTGGGGGTTCTTTGCCAAAAGTTACGTGATTAAAGAAAATTGACTTGTATTAAGGCTGTCAAGTGAGTTGAAAGCTGGTTAGTGTGTGAGTGGATTTTATAGAAGGGGATTAGGTTAAGGAGTTTGAGTTAGGATGTGATTAGGATTGGTTTGAGATGATGAGTTAAAATTTGTTTAGGATAAGTATTGGTGTCGGTCTAGGATAGCTGATGGATTTGATTAGGATAAGTTGTTTGTGGTGAGTTTGAGTTGGTTTAGGATATGGGTTGTGGGTTAGATAATGGGTCAATGGGTAGAATATTGGGTTAGATTCTATTTATTATTTTTTTTATTTTATTTTTTATTTTATTTACAAAATGTCCCGGACAAAATTCGGTGTTTACAGTTGCCCCTCTTTACTTGTTTCTTACTAGATAAAAGAGAATAACCGCAGCTTTTCATTTTATCATAGTAAGGGACGAGTAAAGAAATAAACTCAAATTTTGTTCGGGAGAAGCAGAAGACAATACGAGAACACAATGCAAGGAGCGATGCGCTCAAAAATTAAAAATGCAAGGAGCCGATGCGCTCATGAATTAAAATGCAAAGAGCTGATGCGCTCAAAAAAAAAATGCGATGAGCCGATGCGCTTAAAACATGCAATGAGCCGATGCGCTCAAACTGAAAAATGCAGGTACAATGAGCCGATGCGCTCAAAACTTAAACATGCAATGCAATGAGCCGATGCGCTCAAAATTTAAACATGCAATGAGCCGATGCGCTCAAAACTTAAAGTGTAAATGCAACGAGCTGATGCGCTCAAAACTTAAAATGCAAGTGCGATGAGCCGATGCGCTCAAACTTAAACATGCAATGCAATGAGCCGATGCGCTCAAAATTTAAACATGCAATGAGCCGATGCGCTCATACTGAAAAATGCAGGTACAATGAGCCGATGCGCTCAAAACTTAAACATGCAATGCAACGAGCCGATGCGCTCAAAATTTAAACATGCAATGAGCCGATGCGCTCAAAACTTAAAGTGTAAATGCAACGAGCTGATGCGCTCAAAACTTAAAATGCAAGTGCGATGAGCCGATGCGCTCATGCAATGAGCCGATGCGCTCAAACTTAAAATGCAGTTGCAATGAGCCGATGCGCTCATGCCAAACATTTAGACCAGTCAAATGGTTTCTTAAAAATTTTTCTTCTCTCTCTTTTTTTTTCTCTCTTTTTCTCTTTTCTTTTAGTTATTCGAACCAGCGGCGACTTTGGAAAGCTTTGGCCAATCAAACCCTTTCGTTCACACGTTGTTCTTCCTTAGGCCCTTTGGTTAGTTTGGAATCCTTCCAACTTACTCTTTTCTTTCTTTGCTTTTTCCTTTTTCAAAACTTAATTCGACCCTTCCTTTTCTTCTTATCAACAAAGGCCTACGCGAGAAGTATTGAAACCACTTCTAGCAAATGTCATATTGCAATCTGCACTTTGAACTACCAAGATCTTTTAATCTGACTCGACCATTGAAGCATTGCTGTAGAATTGTCAAAATCAAATTGTTGACCTTAAATTTATGTTATTTGAGACATAACCTAATGAGTTAAACATGCATTCATGAATGGATAGAAATTCATTGAATGAACAAACTTCCTTTTATTTCTCTGGTAATCAAGTAAGACACGCACATAGGAAAGAAAATTACAAGGGAAAGAAAATTTGCCCCAGTATTGGTTCCTTGTTCCTCGTTCAATTGATTCCCTGCAATCGTTTGATAATTCAACCACTGTCTCTGTTGCTACTTTCTTCAGCGCATCTTTCCCTTAATCTTCCAGCAATTTTGCCCCGGTTTGGCCAATTGAATGCAGAACAAAAATTGCCCCAGTTTGGAGTATCAACCCTTCTATCTTTGAGATTTCGCCCATTTGTTTGCCCTAACTTTTGCTTAGGTCGCCCTTTCGGGTTTTCGGCCTAACGGACTTCTTCTTCCTTTTTTTTTTATTGCTCTAACTTTTGTTTAGGCCGCCCTTTCGGGTTTTCAACCTAACGAGTCCCTTTTTTTTTATTTTTTTATTTTTTTATTTTTAGGCGTAAAATCTCTTGACGGCATCGGTGTTTATGGGTCTTGGCAATTCTTCCCCGTCCATGTTCTGCAAAATTAATGCCCCTCCTGAAAATGCGTGCTTGACTATGTAAGGGCCTTCATAACTCGGAGCCCACTTCCCTCTGGCATCCTCTTGATTAGGGAGAATTTTCTTCAAAACCAAATCTCCCGAACAGAACCTCTAGGACGAACTTTCTTGTTAAAAGCTCTAGTCATTCTACTTTGATACAATTGTCCATGATGAGATAGCTGCTAGTCTTTTTCTTCTATCATATTCAATCGCTCATAGCGAGTCTTTACCCATTCAGATTCCTCTAACTCGCCTCCATTAGAACTCTCAAAGCGGGAATCTCAATTTCTATGGGAGAGACAACTTCCATTCCATACACCAAAGAGAAAGGTGTTGCCCAAGACTTGATCGTATATTGGTACGATATGCATGCAAAGCATAGGGTAACATTTCGTGCAGTCCTTATAGTTCACAACCATCTTGGCTACAATTTTCTTGACATTCTTATTTGCAGCATCAACTGCACCATTCATCTGGGGTCTATAGGGAGCCGAATTATGGTGCTTGATTTTGAACTTTTCACAAAACTTCTGTATTTCACCACCATTGAGATTTGCAGCATTATCTGTGATTATCCTTTCTGGAATTCCATATCTACACACGATGTCCCTCTTGAGGAATTTCGAAAATACCTTTTGAGTGATCGTGGCATATGAGGACGCTTCTACCCATTTAGTGAAATAGTCAATTGCTACCAAAATGAAGCGATGACCGTTGGAAGCTTTGGGGTTAATTGGTCCGATGACATCCATTCCCCACATCGAGAAAGGCCATGGAGACACCATGTTGTGTAAGGGAAATGGCGGTGCATTGACTCGATCTGCATATATTTGACATTTGTGGCACTTTCGCACATATTCTATGCAGTCTGTTTCCATGGTAGACCAATAATAACCACTTCTTATAATTTTTCGTGCCATCATATGACCATTAGCATGAGTCCCGCAGATTCCTTCATGGACTTCAGTCATGATTAAACGAGCTTCACAAGCATCCACACATCTAAGCAAGGTACCATCATGACTTCTCTTGTATAAAACCTTCTCATTCAAGAAAAAGGCCATTGCTAATCGGCGGATAGTCTTCTTATTCACCTCATTTGCCCCAGTTGGGTATTCTCTATGCTGGATGTACTGCTTGATATCATGATACCAAGGTTTACCATCTGGCTCGCTTTCCACATTGGCACTAATATGCGGGTTCACTATGTATCTTTACTTGGATGGGTTGGACCTTATTGTGGATATCCAACTTGGTCATCACAGCCAGAGTGGCCAAAGCATCCGCAAACTGATTCATGTCTCGAGTTAGATGGGAGAAAGTCACCTTTTCAAATTTCTCGGTCAACTTGGTCAAATACTTTTGATAAGGCACTAACTTCGGGTCTTTAGTTTGCCATTCATCGTTCACTTGATAAATGATAAGTGCCGAATCTCCGAATACTTTCAACTGCTTGATCCCCAAGTCAATTGCTACTTGTAAGCCACTAGCACAAGCCTCGTATTCTGCAACATTATTTGTGCATTCGAAATCCAACTTGATAGCGACTGGGTATTGTTTTCCGACTGGCGAAACAACAACAGCTCCTATGCCACTACCATACATATTGACTGCCCCATCAAAATACATCTTCCACACAGACTCTTCTCCTTCTTCTTCTCTTTCTGCCATCAATATTTCTCCATCCGGGAACTCAGACGTTATTAGTTGTCCACCCTCAAGAGGGTTTTCAGCTAAATGGTCCGCGATTGCACTCCCTTTGATGGATTTTCGAGTCATGTACTTGATATCAAACTCCGATAATATCACTTGCCATTTTGAGACTCTTAACGAGACATGAGGGCTTTCAAATATGTACTTCAGAGGGTCCATTCGGGAGATCAGCCAAGTAGTGTAATAGAGCATATACTGTCTTAGCCGTTTTGAGGTCCATACTAGGGCACAACATGTTTTCTCCATTGCCATGTATCGGGTTTCACAGTCATTAAATTTCTTGCTCAGATAATAAATTGATTGCTCCTTCTTTCCGGATTCATCATGTTGCCCCAGTATTGCCCCCATTGCAGTTGGCAATACGGTTAGGTACAATATCAGAGGACGACCTGCCGTAGGGGGTATCAGCACTGGAGGGTTCATTAAATAAGCCTTTATCTTGTCAAAAGCACCTTGACATTCTTCATCCCAGCTTCCCGGTTGGTGCTTTTTTAATAACTTAAAAATGGGCTCGCATGTGCTGGTGAGGTTAGCGATGAATCTAGCAATGTAATTGAGTCTCCCTAGAAAACTTCTCACTTCACGCTCAGTCTTAGGAGGAGGCATTTCCTGTATTGCTTTTGCCTTATCTGGGTCCACTTTTATTCCTTCTCTACTAACGACGAACCCAAGTAATTTTCCAGTAGATGCTCCAAAGACGCATTTAGAAGGATTGAGTCTCAACTTATACTTCCTGAGCCTTTCAAACAACCTCCGCAAGACCTCCACGTGACTTTCCCCTTCTTTAGATTTGGCCACCATATCGTCCACGTAAACTTCAATTTCTCTATGCATCATATCATGAAATAATGCAACCATAGCACGTTGATATGTAGCTCCAGCATTTTTCAACCCGAAGGACATTACTGTGTAACAAAAAGTTCCCCATAGGGTAATAAAAGTCATTTTTTCCTTGTCATTGACATCCATGGGAATCTGATTGTACCCCGAATAACCATCCATGAACGAGAACCTATGATTTCCTGCTGTATTATCAACAAGAACATCAATATGAGGGAGCGGGAAATCATCTTTTGGGCTTGCCTTATTTAGATCCCTATAATCCACGCACATCCTAACCTTTCCATCCTTCTTGGGCACTGGCACAATATTTGCTACCCATTCTGGGTGCCTCGACACCTCTATGAATCCGGCTTCTAATTGTTTAGTCACTTCCTCTTTAATCTTTAGTGACATGTCAGGATGCATCCTTCTCAACTTTTGCCTTTTTGCTTCCGTATCTGGATACAATGGGATTTTATGTGATGCTATCTGGGGGTCTAAACCAGGCATATCTCTCGTAGGACCATGCAAACACGTCCAGGTATTCCTTAAGTAGCGCCATCATTTCCACACGCTCAGGATTGTCTACTATTTTCAATTCCTTCTTGTCTTTTTCGGTTCCCATGTTAATCACTTCAACTACTTCATTATCCACATCAAATTTTCTTTCTGAGTATTCCAATATTTGTTCAAATTTTTCAACTATCTCATCCTCTTCATCAGATCCAGGGTCTTCTTCATCAAACGTCGCAGGAGAATCAATCGACGAGTTTTCAAGGTACCTTTCATGAGGCAAACCTTCTATAAGACTTAGATCCCTGTAAAGCAATTTGTTGGAGTTGGAAAGGCAAGAAGAATAGGAATAATGACACGAAAGCGAGAGATTTTTTTTTTTAACGGAACGTAAAAAGAAAAGAAAGATAAGCCAAAAGTATGAGGAAGATGAATACTGAATAAACATGCGACTTTATTTAGTTAATGTCTCAAATAACATAAATATAAGATCAAAACATAGCTAGACTTAAATATCTGCCTGTTACAGTATGACTAGACAATTACTTGGCAACAATAACATCAATCATCGGTTCAGATTGCCAGTTCTTCAGTGGTTCCTCATCAGCAAAAGGATGGATTGTTTTGCACTCTTCTGGGCCTTCTTCATGCAGTGCATTAATAGTGAGATGATGTTGGGGACGAAGTACTTCTTCAGGCATGATTACCTCGGCTGGTGCCGGAAACGTTTCCCTCAAATGAGGAATGTGCTTCATTTGGCCCCTTTCACTCCTTTTTCCCAGAATCATATTCTCCATTCTCTCCTCTAGAGATGCTTCGTACCCCAACCCGAACTTGTCTAGCTTTTCTGGAAAAGAGACTGGTGTCCTTGTGCCTTGCAGCTGTAAGCCCAAGCCTTTTCCTTTTTGGTACCCGTTGTTAGCCATGATTCGAGCCACCACATGATTCACACTTTGTGCCAGGGATTCATCCCTACTGAGTCCAGTCTCAATTACTTCAAAACTGTGCCATAAATTCTCCTCGTCTTTCTCTGTACTTTCCACATACGGCACCGAAACTGGTTTTGTCAACATGATTTCTTCTTCTCCGTGTATGGTGATGACCGACCCATTTTCAATGTATTTAATACTCTGGTGGAGCGTAGAAGGAACAGCACCAGCAGCGTGGATCCATGGTCTCCCTAGGAGCATAGTATAACCAGACTCAATGTCCATAACTTGGAACAATACCCGAAAATTACTTGGACCAATCTCTAATGGCAATGTTATCTCTCCCAAAAGGCCTCTCCTATTTCCGTCAAAGGCTCGCACCACCATTTCTCGAGGGGACAACTCATCCTCGCTTATTGACAATGAGGTTAGAGTAGACCTTGGTAGGATATTTAGCGCAGACCCCCCATCGATCAAAACCTTTGCAACTATATGCCCTTTGCATCTAAGGGTTATATGTAAAGCTCGTGGGTTTTTCTCAGACCGAGAGGTGATCTCTTCATCCATAAATACAATCATGTTGACGCGCTTCACATAGGGTCCACCATGCTGACAACATTCTCCGGGGTAACATCGGGTTTGACATAAGCCTCACTTAGTACTCTTAGCAATGCTTTCCGATGCAATTCGATGTCAAAACAAGTGACAGAAAAGATATCCTTGCTGAAGTTTTCTTCAATTGTTCCATCACGTCGTATTCACTTTGTTTCATGATCTTGAAATTCTTCTTCTTCTTCTTTCCCTCTTTCTTCTTTTTTGAACTTCCCTCTTTCCTCTTCTCTGTTTCTACCGGGCCATAGCATCGCCCACTCCTTGTAATTATATTTGTCACAGACTCTTCATCCCAGTGGATTTCAGTCACTCGAGCCTTTGACACCTCCTCAACTCCTTTCATCTCTACTTTTGCTTCATAATTCCACGGCACTGAATGAGTATTATTATAAGTGAATGGTGTTGGCTTCTTCACTCTCACCACTACTTTACCTGGTGTCGGGGCTTGGTTGAGAGGTGGCACCTTGAGTACAAAACATTCAACCACATTAACCTCTTCAGAGGAAGCTACCCCTTGCTTGGCCTGTATTATTCCCAAAGTGAGTAAACCTTGGACTCAAACTTTAAAGTCCCAGCAATTTTCAATATCGTGTCCTATTTCCCCACAATGGTAAGCACAACTTGACTCCTTATCATACCTCTCATTTTCTTTCATTGACGAAGCTGGTGCGGTGATAACATAACCTGCTTTCTTCAATCCCTCAAATATTTGAGTCATCGGCGTACGCAGACTCATGACCCTTCTTATTGGTGGTCCTTCAATCCCCACAGCATTCGCCTCATTCCTTCCACCATGGTTAGGGATTGGGTTGTTAACAATGCTAGGTCCAGCCTCCTCTTGAATATCCAGCTTTCCACAAGCGATAAGTTTCCTTACCGCGGTCTTAAAAGACTCACAGTCTTCGATTGAGTGCCCTGCGACATCCATATGATACTTGCAAGTTAAATTTGGGTTGTACCATACTGGAAACGGTGGTTGTAGGGGACGTACAGGACTTCCTGAAATGAGGTGAGCATCAAATAACCTTTGGAATAAATCTGTATTTGGAATGGACAGTTTTGGGAAAGGGGGTAAGTTTTGGGGACGGAAACGGCCTTGATTTTGAAAGTTTGGTCGAGACTGTGGGTAATTTGGAAAATTTTGCGAAGGTGGAGGTGGGTATTGAGTGTAGGTTGGGCGAGTCGATGTGTATGGTTGAGGTACAAGAACATTGTTGACTTGGAATGGCTGGGCTTGAGGCGTGTTCATAGGAGGGGTGGTTAGGCCAGGTAGCTGAGACGGTGTAGATATCTGATAGGAAGGGTAAGTGTTTGGGTTGTATGAGGGTGCTCGGTATATGGGGTAGGACGGCGAATATCGAGGTTGTGAAGGTTGCCGATTTTGCACGTAATTCACTTCTGACTCCTTTTTCTTAGGGGAAAACCCTTTCTTGAAACCACCCTCATTACCGCCAGTGGGCAGTTTTCCAGCCTTTACTAGAATCTCAATTCTTTCTCCAGCTGCAATTAAATCAGCAAAGTCTCGGTAAGCGGCGCCTGCCATTGTCCCAACATAAGGGGTCCCTAAAGTCCCCAAAAAGTACGAGCACATTTCCGTCAGAGTCAATGGCGGTTGCACTTGTGCAGCTAGAGCTCTCCACCTCTGGGCATATTGCTTGAATGTCTCTTCATTTTTCTTTTCCAGTGTTCCCAACTGCTCTCGAGTTGGGGCCGTATCCAGATTAAAGCGATATTGTCCCATGAACAAATTTGCCCAGTCGTCCCATGAGGAGATCTTGGAAAGGTCTTGTTGAATGCACCATTCTAAAGCTGGTCCAGTTAAACTTTCATGGAAGAAGCTGACAAGAAACTTCCAATCCTTTGACCAGATTGACATCTTGGTAATGTATGTTTTTAGATGGAAGAAAGGATTGGTGCTCCCATCGTATTTGACGATTGTGGGATTTTGAAATCCTTGGGAATAATGATATTAGCAAGTAGGGCATAATTCTTCTATCCCAAGAGGGTCCATAAGTACTTGGACTCTTGATCGCTTTAATCTGTTCTTCCATCTTTTCCATCCACTCTTCTCTTATCTTGTCATTTTGGATGGGCGCATGACCCGTCCCAGCAACAGCAATCCGGTTGGCATAGACATATGTGGGGGCTCCCATGCACACTCGTATTACCATGAACTTCATTCGAGCTCCTTCTAGGGAATGGTATCCTTCTCCAATAGGAAGTACTAGCGATGCAAAGCATTTGATGTTCCTCCTACAATGGTATTGCAAGTAGTAACCGCAGGTTTGTCCTCATGGAAGTGCTATGTAACTGTTCCCGGTTATTCCTGAAATCCCAGCTGCCCCCATCATAGTGAGGCTTTCCCTCATGGCTAACAACATCTCTTCCATTCTTCTTTGAGACTCCGTAATTTCATTCACCCTTCCTTTCACTTCTTCTACTTCCATACTTAGGTTCCTTCCTTCGTTTTTAATTTGCCATTGCCAAAAGCTTTGTTCGAGCCCTTGTATTGTGAACTCGGGTTTGATTGGTGTCTTCTTTCCTTGGTCGCGCAATGGTTCTAAATTTCCTGCGAACACTTAAGGAACAATTTATTAGAAACCACCATGATTATTATTTGTTTGTTAGAAGACCATTATTAATTCGTGCTGAATGGACTTGAGTGAGTATCTTTGATCTTTTTTTTTTTTTTGTGTCATGACTACTTCTTAGAACGTCTCGTTCAAAAGCTGTTTGTCACGAACATTTCTTAGAACGTCACGTTCAAAAGAAATGGGTTTCTATGGGATCAGAACAAATATAATGCATACTTTATTTATTTGAAAAAATCATCAACATCAGAGGAGTACATCATTTTCAATACATCATTGTCTAGTCTAATCCACCATTCTCAACCGAACGGGCCTTGATCATCTGCTTCATTTGTCCAACGAGACTCTTGCAATACTCAATGAAGTCATTAATTTCTGCCGGAGTCTTAAGAGGATCGACCATCTTATCTGCCATCTTTAAATAATATGGAATGTCTGCGATTGCAGTGTTGGCTAGGCCTGCTAATTTCACAAAGCGGTCTCTCAGAAGGTGGGCTTCTTCTTTCCATTCATTAATGTCCTTGTCTTGTTGCCTTACAAGATCTATCATTTTCTGCAAGTCCTCCTGTCCCTGTCGCAATGCCGCTCCATACTCTGCAATTTCCTTGGCAGTATGCGACCTCTCAATTTTGATCATGTCTTCGTATCTTGAAGACATCATTTTCATTTGCTGCCTCATACTATCCACTTGCTGAAGAGCATCACTCTGTATGGCCTTGGATTCATGAGTTGTTCTTTAAGTTGTTGGTTTTCACCAAAGCCCTATCTCTTTCTTGCCCTCGAGTCCCAACTCTTTGTTTGCAGACTTCCAAGCATCTTCTAGTTCTTGATATCTCGTTTCTTGCCCTGTCTTTAGCCTCTTGTTAGCTCCTTCAAGGGCGTGAGTTTTCTCAGAATTTTCACGCTTTAAGACTGCATATGCTTGGCGAACCTTTTCTAGTTCTGCTTCTAATTTCCTCTTTTGTTCATTGGCCTCCATTAGCTTTTCCTTTACTTCTTCGTCTTCTATTGGAGCTAGAGGTAAAGATCTACTAGCTGAAATTTTGAAGGGTAACTTGACTTCTTGAGCCCGGTCCTTGACCCACTGCCTGTAGCTCTCCTTAACCCCACAACTTCTGACTCCCAGTTCTCTGCCCTTTCTGATGATATTCTTCCAAGCATCTCGCACTCTCCCAAGTGTCTCGGTACACCCAGTCTGCATGTCATAAACAAAAGGAGTAATCTCTAACTCCGAGGGTGGTCCCATCATAGGATAGCCAAGTTGTCGTAATGCTAACGCGGGGTTATAGTTAATGCATCCCTGAGTACCCATTAGGGGAACATTAGGAAACCCCTCACACTGATAAATCAGTGTTTGCCCTTCCTTACGCCATGGGTACCATACGATTTTTCCATCTTCAAGCTTGGTCAATTCCTCGGCCCATTCACGACCGTTCTTGGTCTTCAATTGGAGCATCTTGAGACTTGTAATGGGACATGGATCTTCGTATCCCCTCTTGAACATGTGAGAGGTTAGCCACACAAACAACATCGGTAGACAACATAAGATTCGTTTACCCTTCTTTTTATGACATAAATTCAAGGTGTAATAAACATCGGCAAGAATGGTAGGGGCAGGATTAGCGGCATCATTTCGTCGAGCGAGGAATACATCGATTGCTGCGAAACCTACCAAGTCTTCACTATTTGGGAATATGATGCTACCTTAAATGGTGAGGGCTAGTACATCCATAAAAGTATTACAGTCTTCAGCCTTGGCTAAGTGGCGCATGTGTTCTTCCAAGTACTTGCTCTGGAAACCCTCTATCCCTTTCCTGTTTTGTTTTGCCTCTTGTAAGTCCCTTACAGACACCTTCAAGACCTTTGCTATGGTTGGCAATGATGCATAGTGACCCTTATATTGGTATGGTTTTTCCTTTTTCAACGATAAGCCCAAGATCTGTTCGAACTCCTCTAATGTGGGGGCTAACTGAAAATCTTGAAATGTGAAGCAACGTAATGGTGGATCATAATATTGGGCTAGTGCAGTGATGGCTTCTGTTTGTACGTCCACTTCTAATAGATTCAAAATTTTCCCATATCTTGCAGCAAAGGTCAAACGTTGTGTCTTTTTCAGCAATCGGCCCAAACCCACTAGACTCTTTGTATCCGCTATCTTGGCCTTAAGTTGTAGGGTCTTTTTCAAAATTGATTCCTTGTGATCTGATCCCATGTCACTTTCCATTTTTAATCAAAGATACTCACTGCTAGTCCTTAGGCACTGAATTTCAAATGGTTCTCCAACAAACCTGGGGATGAAGAATTATCAATGTATGGTTTAAAAAAATGATTTTACAATTTAATAATGAGTGAGTTGTTGGTCCTTTAAAAGTGATTCGCCCCCATTTTTTTTTTGAAAAAAACTTTTTATTATTATTTTTTTTAATAACAAGAGGGACACCAGTATGGTTCATCACATTAAGGGACTGAACAACTCACAAGGTCTACAGATAAGTCAAAAGATAACGAAAGATATGCTCCCTTTGTGTCCTAATAGGATTTCCTTAACTTGGGGATTTCTATCTTAAGGATCTACAGGTCTTTTCTAAATCGTGAAAACTTTCATTTGGTGGCTTTTCTATTCTGAAGGTCTCTAGAGCCAAGTCCTATTTCAAAATGTTGACCACGAAATGGTGGGTAAACCACCAGGTGTGGGACATTTGTGAAAAAGGCGCACTCTAGATGAGGTTTTCGCAATAGCCAAACAGGATGTACATCCAAAATGGTTACTACTACACAACCTCTACTTAACTTAAGTTTCACTCAGACCCGGGTATAGGGCCCCACTCGAATGTGTGATACATGTGTAGGTGTGGTGGGTGTAGGGAGCATACAAACCTTCATTATCCTAAAAACTACCCGTATCCTGCAAAATGAAAACAAACAAAAATTCCAAGAGAAATTCTCTATCCTAAGGTTTTAATAACAATAAAAAAAGAAGAGAAAGGTAAAACAAATATACGAAGATTACAAAATTTTACACAACAAAATTATATGGGCTTGACTCTCAAGTATTCCCCAGTGGAGTCGCCATCTGTCGCGACTGTAATCGCGGCGGGAGCGGTGAAACAAAATAAATAAAGTTAGGAGTCGCCACCAATTTTATTTAATTTAGGAAAAATTGGAAAACCCTTTTAGAAATTGGTCTTTGGAACCAGATTGGATTCGGGAGTCGGTTATGCATAGGGAAGGGTGGAGACTTAACCCCACAAGACCCCTAATACATCCGTCCTAAAGCAGTTCCCTAAATTAGTTATGCAAAAACTTAATAATCTTATAATACATTTGTTTTACCCTTTTTTTAAAAAAAAATAAAAGAAAACAAAGAATTTGAGAAAATATAAAATTTAGCTTGACAGAATAAAGATTCTGCTCCTACGTATCCTCAGGTGCAATGAGGAACTCAAAGTCACGTAGTTCTTTAGAAAATAAGTGTGGGTTGGTTGATTTTATTTAAAGAAAAAGATTTAATTTTTATTTTTTTATAAAAGATTTGAATTAACAGGTCGTCGCGACTCTGTTAATCAAATTAAAGTTTGAATTTTTTTTTATAAGAAGATTTGAATTAACAGGTCGTCGCGACTCTGTTAATCAAATTAAAGTTTGAATTTTTTTTTATTTTATAAAAAGATTTGAATTAGCAAGTCGTCGCGACTCTGTTAATCAAATTAAAGTTTGAATGAGTGAAGCTTGCGTCACGCCAGACGTCACCCACAGATTGTTAAATTTATTATTAAAAGGAGATTTTTTTATATATCTAAAATTATGAAAACAAAAAAAATGATGAATTTTTTAGTCTTTATTAAATAGTGATTTATTTATTAAATAATTGGAATCATTAGGTTGTCGCAACTCAGATGATCCAAAAAAAAAATAATTATGAGATTAACAAGCTGTCACAACTCGGTTAATCCCACTTATTTATTTATTTTATTTTTAAAAATTATTTCAATTATTTTATTTTTTTATTTTTACCTTTTTATTTATTTTTTTTATTCTTTTTAGTTTTTTTTTTTATATTTTTATTATTATTTAACCCATTTAGGCCCACAGTGCCTTTTTTTTAAAAAAAAAAAAAAAACTTGCCCAAAATTTTAAAACAAATAAAAGAAAAAAAAAAACAGAAAACACTTACAAAAAAAAAAACAAAAAATGAAACAAGGGGGTATTTGGTTTCTTCTTCTTCTGCTTGCAGAACCAGGAGCGCACGACGGTGGGCAATAGGCGGAGGCGCGGCGACGAGACCGGCCGGGGATCGCACGGTTGGGCGGCGCGGTCGCGGTATGCGGGTGAGCGACGGCCTTGGCGGAGCAGGTCGCTCGGCACGGTGGGGGCTGGTTCCGCCTGGAGCAGGAACGGCGGGTCTGGTTCTGGTTCGCCGGCAGTCGGAGCGGCGACGAGCGGGACGGTCGGCGGCGACGGTGCGGCACGCGGTCGGTGTGGGGTTGAGCGACGCGCGGCGGGGCAGATCCTGGTTCGGGTTCGACAGGTCGCGCGGCAAGGAGCGGGGTGCGACTGGAGCGGCGCGTGGCGGTTCGATCTACCGGTGTGCCGGCGGTGCGACAGGTCGCGCGGTTGCCTCGCCGGAGCAGTGAGCGGCGCAGCTCTGCGGGTCTTGCGGCTTGCGAGGTGCGTTTTTTTTTTTTTTTTTGGCGAAGCTTTGTTTTGTGGGAGGTTGTGGTTGTTTTCTTGAAGAAGATGATGATGGGGTTGGGTATTGTTGGTTTGAAAGAAGGAAGGTTTATGGTGAAGGGTGTTGGGAGGTGGAAGATGAAGTGGAATATGGTGGGGTGAAGGTGAAGTTTATGAGATGGAGAGAATGGTGGTCTGGTTTGGATGTAGCAGGGAGTATCCTTTGGGTTATTGAAAGAGTGGGGAATGAGGAAGTTTTGGGAGAGATGATGAATAGTGGGGTGGGGGTTCTTTGCCAAAAGTTACGTGATTAAAGAAAATTGACTTGTATTAAATTTGTCAAGTGAGTTCAAAGTTTGGTTAGTGTGTGAGTGGAGTTTATAGAAGGGGATTAGGTTAAGGAGTTTGAGTTAGGATGTGATTAGGATTGGTTTGAGATGATGAGTTAAAATTTGTTTAGGATAAGTATTGGTGTCGGTCTAGGATAGCTGATGGATTTGATTAGGATAAGTTGTTTGTGGTGAGTTTGAGTTGGTTTAGGATATGGGTTGTGAGTTAGATAATGGGTCAATGGGTAGAATATTGGGTTGGATTCTATTTATTATTTTTTATTTTTTATTTATTTACAAAATGTCCCGGACAAAATTCGGTGTTTACAATGTCAGTTCAATTTTGTGACAAATTGAGTCACTTTAGGCACTTTGTTGCAATACAAAAGTTAAAAAGTAGCTTAAAATGACTCAAATAGTAACATTAATTGTTAAGTTGAGGGAAACAAGCATGGATAACTTGTTTTTAGGTCACAAATGAGTTAAATAAGGTGCAGTTAAAATTTGAGAACAATCGGAGTTAGTTTGGTATTTTTAAGCATACTAGTTGTGTTTTTAATGCTGGATTGACCCCTAGCAGATATAAAAAAAATAGAGAAGTGGTGAAACATGATTTTTAATAAATCTTAGAATTTATTTTAAGTCTGTTGGAAGTTAAAAAACTTAATTTGGTGATATCTAAGTATTTTTAACATATAAAAAAAGTTACAATAAAATATCAAAATGACAAATTTGCCTTTTTTATTCTCATCTTTTCTCCTTTTCCACGACTGAGAATCAGAAAACAGAAAAAAGAGAAAGGGGGAAGAAAGAAGGAAGAGGAAGAGGAAGGCAAGATCAAGAGTAAGACTTCAAAGATCAAGTGTCTACAAGAGGTAGGGGAGTTCTATTCATCTTTTCCCTTTTTGATTCTTTTGAAGGGGTTAGGGTTTATGAATGGATAGATGAATTTGGAGAGTCAAATCCAAGTTCTTAACTTGATTCTTGACTCTAAGAATTGAGTTAGGATAATTTTAGCTTAGTAAGACTAAGTTAGTCATTTATGACTTAAGATAAATCTTTTGAGCTCATTGAAAAAGCTTGGAACAAGAGTTAGAATTAATGAAAGTTTGAACCTAAATCTATGCTTAAGTGAATCAATAGGTTGTAAAAGAGTTACAATAAATTTAGAGGCCTAGATTGGTGTTAGAAATCATATAGAAACTGATCTTGAATGATTGGAAGTAAATGAACAATTCTCAGATTCTATAGAATTTTGTAGAATCCAGTGGCAGCTGGTAGAGATGGTAACATATATAACTTGAGTTACAGATATCGTATTGACCCGATTCCAATGACATTTGAAAGCTAAGACATAAGGCTTCATATAGTAAAAATTTAAGAATTTTAGAGCTAGCTAATCAGTACCAGTTTCTTTTTTAATCCAAGGCAGATTATGCAGAAAAGACATTCTGGCAGTTAGTAAACTAGATTGCATAATTTCTTGCTCCGAAGTCGTATTGACATGAGACCAGTGACATTTTGAAGCTAAGATGTAAGGCTTGTAAAATTTTAGAATTTTACTATTTTTAGTTTGTTTCCAATTTCAGTTTAAAGTTAGGACAAAATCGGGTAAATCAAAGAATGTCCTATTTTAGCTTCTACAAAATGTCGCATAACTTTGACTACACTTAGTCAAATGAAGCGAGCTTTATGACATTTGAAAGATATGAGAAAAATCTATTTGTCCACAAAATTTTAGAATTTTAGAACTTATAATGCACATTTGGTGCAATCTTGAAAATCATCATTTTTAGACAAGATTTGAGATGTTTTGGGGATAGTTTGAGCCGTATGAACACCAATAACTCCTTTAATAGTTAAAGTTAAGCTAAATAAACAAGTTTTCCAGCAAATACTCTATTCATTCATTAAGTTGGGATTAAGTGGAGTGTTTAGCAAGAGTGATTCTTTTGTTTATCGAAGTTGAACCTTAATAAAAGATAGTGGTTCCCTTGTGGTTGAACCTAGTGGTTTTCTTGGGGTTGAATCTAGTGGTTCCCTTTGGGTTGAACCTAGTGGTTCCCTTGGAGTTGAACTTAATGGTTCCCTTTGGGTTCAACCTAGTGATTCCCTTGGGATTGAACCTAGTGGTTCCCTTGGAGTTGAAACTAGTAGTTCCCTTAGGGTTGAACCTTGCAGTTCCCTTAGGGTTGAATCTAGTGGTTCCCTTAGGGTTGAAACTAGCGGTTCCTTTAGGGTTGAACCTAGTAATTGGATCCCCTATAGGTTGAACCTAGTAATTGACTCCCCTATAGGTTGAACCTAGTGAATTGACTCCCTTATGCAATAAGGTTGAATCTAGTGAAATGACTCTCTTATGCAATAAGGTTGAACCCTAGTAAATTGGTTCCCTTATGGTTGAACCTAGATATTGGTTTCCTTACGGTTGAACCACAGTACAAGTGGTTCGACTTTTTATTAAAGTTGAGCCATAGTATACAAGTGAAAATGATATTTTACATTGGTGTAGTCAATTGTTTAATATCATTAGTAAGTTCATGAGTTATAGTTTATAAATTTACATTAGTGTCATGAGATATATGTGTATTACTGAGAATTGTTATGTTCTTACCCCTTTATGTTTCATGGTTAGCAGGTCAAGGCTCTACAAGAGGGTAAGAAGATGAAGATAACAGAAGAAATAAATTAGTTTAGTTTTAATATATTCAGTTCAAAGCTTATGTGATTATTTATATTTGCTTTGAGGATGTAAAAAGTTGTATATATGTATAACTTTTAGTTATGACTCTCCATAATTATTTTTTTAAATGTTATGGATTAGTTGATGATTAAGTTAGAAGTAGTATGACTGATAATGCTTATCCAGGTATATGTTGGGTATACTAGGGTGTCGTTATTAGGCTGTTACATATGATGCCCAAATACATGATCGACTAAGTTCAATAAAATTATGAGGTCATGGTAATTCTGAGGTCATGGTAATTCCATGATGCCTAAAACATGATCAACCAAGCTTAGTAATTTTGAGGTCATGGTAATTCCATGATGCCCATATACATGATCGACCATACTCAGTAATTCCAAGGTCATGGTCGATAATTTTGAGGTCAAGGTCCATGATGCCCAAATACATGATCAGCTAAGCTCGAAAAATTCTGAGGTCATGGTTAATCCATGATGCCCATATCAAATCAGCCTAGCTCGGAAAAGTCTAAGGTCATAGTCAACTTATAATGTCCATACAATACTGGCCTAGCTCAGAATACCTCGGATTAGAGGCAAATATAACCTCGAATTAGAAGCACAAAAGACCTCGAATTAGAGGCAAATATAACCTTGGATTGAAAGAGAAAACCTCTGATTGGAAGGGGAATAACCTAAATCTTAGGAAGTACATGCATAAAGAATTCAAAAAAAAATCGAGACTAAATTAATCCTTGGAAAAAACTATGAAATTAGAACTCAGTAAGATAACAAACCTTGAAAAAACTTGATATTTCCTTATCTCGACACAATCAGAATTTTTGAGGGATACTCTGAAATACTTTTGAACTGTACTACCTTGAAACAAAAAACCAAGTATAAACAAAAGAACGAATATAAACTTGAAACACTAAGAGCAAAATCGGAACATTTCACTACTCATCTCGGGAGGTTACCTAGGGACGAAGCTGAAAAATTACGACGAGCTCAAAAAAACTTAACCATTCACCTTGAGATTGCCTGAGTTAGGGGCTGTGAACTGTCTAGACCCAATAAGCTTGAATGAGTTTAATTATTGCTAATACAAGAATTGAGGGGTTGTGGACCGTCCAAGTCTAATAAGCTCGAATAAGTCTAATCATTACTAATACAAGCTTAAACTATCATCATTGATTGCCTAAGCTGAGAGGATGTGGACCATCTAGGCCCAATAAATTTGGATAAGCTCAGTTGGCCTCGCCCCAATTGATTGGTTCACATAAGTCTAATAAACTTGGTGAGCTCAATCGACACCTAAGACCCTTATTTAAGCACCCGTGGCAGTAAAAGTCAAGCATGTTTATTTTTTTTTTTGACCTTTACCTTTAACATTGTTTTCTCTCTAAGACGAATCAGTCAGAGTGCCTCTTCAAAAACTCCACTTCGTCTCTAACTGGTGAATCGTCGGACGATCGATGTGGAACTCTCGAGCTACCTTTCCCTCAAGTAGAGGACAAAATAAACTATTGTAAAAAGTATATTTTATATATCTCTTATTTTAGTAGTACTTTTTTAAAGATAAATTATTTTATATTTAAATACAATATTTAAAAAGTACTTATTTTAGTAGTATTTTCGTAAAATTATATTAAAGAACCAATTTTTTTGGAAGCAAGAAATTGTTAACTTCAAAAATAAATTGTTTCACTATTTTTTCTTTTATTGCTACCTTTTTTAAGTGACATTCAAACATATTTAAAAAAATACTTTTTTAAAAAATATAAAAGTGTTTTTTAATAAAAAAAATATATCAAAACGAGCACTTAATTAACTTGTATATTTTACCCTAATGAATTTCATAGGGTTAGTGCCGTGATGATATGGTGTGTCTGATGATGGAAAGGTATCATAAGCTTAACATAAGTGCAATTTATCCTTTTATTGAAAATAAGCATGACTCAACGAAAAAGGAAGAAACACGAGCTTTCACAAATCTCATCCAGAACGTCGCATACTAATAAATTCCTCTTGAACTTTTGTTTTTTTCTTTCTCTTTTTTCCCACTAACTCTGAGATATCAGGGGATATGCAAATAAGTATGCATAATTGCAACTTTTGTGGCACACACATTGTAAAAAAATCGAAGATATGATGGACAATTATAAAAGCAAATAAGAAAATGGACAAAAAAGTTCAAGAACCCACTCGCAATCTTTTCTTCTTTTTTGTTGTGCATATAAATCTTCTTAATGCATGTTTAGTAGGAATTATTTTTTAAATTAATTAAAAAACTCTTTTTATTATTCATGATATGTTTGGATAATTTTATTTTAATTCACAAAATTCAATACAACATAATAACTTTTTTATAAGTTTAAAACTTGAAACTTATGATTATAGATTATAAATTATTTCAAAAATTTTAAGATGTAAATACTATTTTGTCTTCAATTAAATAACTTTTATAATTAATTTATATTTTTTAGTAATTTAATACATAATAATAATTCTTTTTTATACTATTTAAATAAAACAGATTATTTTAAAATCTTTTTTCAACTAATATATTCAAACATAAAATTAATTTATTATGTAAATTAATTATTAAAATAATTAAAATTTTTATAACTGAACTTAACACACTCTTAATCTTTACCATTTCATTGTTATTTTTATATTTGTAATTTAATTTTAAGCAAGGACAGATCTAAGGGGATAAGTAGATGTTGTTATCCTCCAACCTTTATATAATTTTTCATGGTACATATAATATTAGTATGTAAAAAAAGCAAAAATGCCCTTGGTTGTATTTTGTATTGACTCATGCAGTGAGTGACTAAAACAATTTTAAAGGAGTTATTAGGCTTGCTTATATGTAAACTAATCTAATTATTGAAAGTAATTTTTTATTTAAATAAAAATTATGACCTGATCCAATTATTGAAAATAATCTTTTACTCAAATAAAAAGTGCATTAAGTTATATACTAAAAAAAGTGTACAAAATTTTAAAATAAGAGATAAAAAGAAGCTTAAGTTTAATCCACAAAAAAAGTTTCTTCAATACATTTTCATAATAGCGGTAAAAACGTTTTCACATTTGCATCATTATTTTTCTCCTTTTTTTCTGAAGAAATTAGTAAGAGTGAAAAATCAACTTTGATGTTTTAAATGTTGAAGTAATAAACTGCATTAGTTAAAAATAAAAAGTAATTTTGTAATTATCTTTAATTAGTATGCACACCTAATAGTATTTTTCGTTTAAATATTTTAATTATTATCTTTTATAGTTTTAATCTCTCATTATTTGATTCGTGTATTCATCCCTGATTTTAAGTGCTCTCATACTGGAGCACTCTATTTTTTTTTTTCGGGTAATGAGCATTCTACTTTTTTATTCATAAGATTTTCAAGGCAGAAGATAAAATTTCTCTCTCCCTCTCCTATTCATATATGTCTTTACTAAATACTAACCCTTACATATAAAATAACTATAGAACACGTAAAAAAAAAAAACTATAGAAAATAAAAAGTAACGTTATTGAGTTAAGACTCTAATATGAAAATATATATCATGCGCTCAATTTTCTTTTCAAACTTTAACGCCTCATATACGTAAGGGTTTTGTATATGTCCATATCCATATGTAGTACGTAACAAATATACATCAGTAAAGAGGCACACACGACATTACACGTAACGCATTGGATGCTTTACAGCATCGTAACGTTATTTCATGCATATTTCGTTTTAAATTTTTAATAGACTATATATAAATAACGTTATGGATCTATCTGTTATATTCCTCTTACTTTTCTGCTCCGGCACTTTTGTTCCGATGATTGCGTTCCGTCGGTCCAATTATCGTACCTTAGCTATAAAACAGGTTAAAATTTTTATTTTTTATTTGTTACTGTCTCGCTAAGCAACAATTTTCTCTTTTACTAATTAACTTTTCCTTAGTCATACGAGACATACACATGATGTTGGTCAAGTCGATCTCCTATAATCCATGGACCACGGTGGTGTTAAAATTAAAAAATCTCAAGTCAACTATCATGTTTTATTAGTTTATCACATAAAGTCATAAACTCTTATTGTTTACTAAATAAATTATTATCCTACTATCGTTACTTTTTTCCAATTAAACTTTGATAGCATTCTATATACGAATAGCATTTCAAAGCTTTTTTTTTTTTAATCGTTAGTGTGGTAAAATAATGTTTGTCAGATCCGTTCACTCACTCCCTCTGCTAAAGGGCACATGTAAGAGAATTATGGAATAGGTGAGATTACCGCAAAATACCACATTAACACTGTATATCTGCTTTAGAAACTGAGAGAGCGTTAATAAAAAAAGTGAGATTGGAGTAATGGAGGAGGAGAAGAAATAAAGGAGCGGGCCGTAACGCATGCCAAGTAACACCCAAGTAACAATGGACAGCAACACGTGAAGACCACGTCTTAGCTCACTTAAGTAACAATTAACAAGACAAATCCCAATCATAATTTCCGCTGTCCTTTGCTTTTGTGCTTGTGCCTCCTTGCACACCCCTTACACGGCGCGTGTTTAATATACCACCAACTTCTGAGGCTGCTTTTATCAAATTCGCGTATTGGGTGGATTTGCTGTAGTCATTTGTTAATGAACGTAAGGCGGGCGTTATTGTACACCTCGTTAAGTTTGATGCACCAAAGTTTTTACTTGTAATAATAAATTTTTTTTATAGGTTGTTTTTTTTTTTTTCAAGTTGTATTTTTTTTAGGTTGTTTTTTTTTAGGCCACCAGGTCACTCCGGCACCGCCGCTGTCAGCCACTGCCGCGGCCAGCTTCGGCCACCGCCATCGGTCACCCTCTGATTGATTACTATTTATTTTTTAAAATTACACAACTGTATAAATAATATCCGTTAAAATTATATCAATTTTTTTTTTATAAATAACTGTGCATATTAAAAATATTTTCTTAAAATTATAATTATTAAAAAATCTTATAAATTTTAACTGATAATATTTATGGTCAGTAATTATTTATGCTAGCGACTATCGTCTGTCGGTCACTATCATTTTTTCAGGTTATATTATTTTTTTTAAATTACACAACTGTGTAAATAATACCAGTAAAAATTATATCAGTTAAAATTAATATTTATATTGTTTCATAAAAATAGCGTAAGCATACTAAAAATTTTACTTGATTTTAAGCGATAATATTTACATATAATAAAATCTGTAGAATTTTTAATATACGTACGATTATTTATGAAAAAAATATAAGGATTAGTATAATTTTAATTAAGTATTATTTTATGTTGTATTATTTATATAGTTATGTAACTTTAAAAAATAAATAATATTGTATAAACAATAAATCCGACAGTGAACAGTAATTTTCGGCAGTGAAATAGTGATTTTCCGACGGTGAACAATAATTTTTCCAGCCATAAACAGTAATTTTTTCGACGATAAATAGTAATTCTGACACAGTAAACAATGCTGATGAATAATATAACAAGTTACAGGTCATTAATCTTAACCGTTGATGTGTTTTTCAACACGATCAACGGTTATAATTTAATGGGTGTATGGTACACCCTCTTTTAAAGGGTGTACCATGGAAATCACGCTGAAGGTAAAAGTAATAAGTTTTAAATGGAAATTAAAGTTTTTTAATTTTTAATATTTTTAATATTTATTTTTCATTTAAAATATTATACTTTATATTGTTTAACAAAATTTGTAAAAAAAATTGTTATGATCTGTTTGAATAATGAAATTAGAACTAAAATATAAAATTTTAATTTTAATATCAATTCTTTTAGAATTAGAATTAGTTTAAAATCTTAAATTGTATATTTAGGGTTGTCATAAAATTAAGATAAAAAATTATAATTCTAAATTTAATTATAATTTTATTATTTAAAGGTATGATTTAAAATATTAAAAATTATTTACAAAATTAAAATTAATAGAAATATTCATTCAATAATATTTTTATAATATAATAATCATATTTTTTTCATAAATAAATTTTTCATGATTTTTTTATAAAAAAATAAATAGCTATTATAATAATTTTTAAATAAATATAAAAAACTATATAAATATAAAATATCAATAAATATGATTGTTCATAAATAAATATAGAGAAGGAGAGAGAAAAAGAGAATTTAATTTTTAACTTATAAAATTTGTAATTCATAAAGTATATACTAAGAATTGACAAACACTTAATTTAGTTATTTTTTAATTTTATAGGATTGATTTATGAAACTATAATTCTAATTTTAAATGACATTTTAAACATAAAAATTAAAATTAAGATATCTAATTCTAATTCTAAGTTATAATTCTATACTCAATTTCATGAACTAAACGAATACTTAAATTTTTTTTTCTTAAATAGCAAATGCATGTGAATTTTTATTACAAATTTGTATAAACAAAAATATATAGATTATATATAATTAATATAATCAAATTTAAAAATTCATTTGATAACAATTAAAAAAAAATATAAATTAAGTGTAAAATATAAATTATTGTGTACATTTTTATTCTGAGCTTCAACTTTTATAAAATGATTGAAAATAGATAACTGACAATATATTATTTAAAAATTATAAATCCACGTGTTTAATATTTTTAAAGATAAAATAGATACCGTGTATAAAATTTTTACCACGAATCTATGCACTAATGTGGATGGGAGCTCTCTAGGGAATCCTGGGAGATCTGGTTTTGGAGGCCTTATAAAGAATTCTCATGGTGAATGGCTCCTTAGTTTCTCGGGTTTTTGTGGCAATGATACAAACTTGAAGGCGAACTCTTGGCTATCTCTAAGGGTTTGAACTTAGCTTGGGAGGCTGGTTATAGATTTATTAATTGTGAATCTGACTCCATGATGGCTCTGGATTTGGTGTCTAAAGGCGTCTCTAAGTTCTACCCTTATGCTCCTATTGTTGATCACATTCGTGACCTCATGATTAAGGACTAGGTTCTCTCTTTCCATCATACTTTGAGAGAAGGTAATGAGTGCGCTGACTGGTTAGCTAAGCAAGGTTCTTCTTCAGATAACTGGTTTGTGATGTGGCAGTCTTGTCCTGCACATTTGTCTTGTGCCATGCTAGCTGATACTCTTGGAGTAACGAGAATAAGACCTGTGCTTTAGTCTTGTTGTTGCTGCTTTGTTTTTTTTTCTTTCTGCTTGATAAAAAAAAAATGTACTAAAATAACAGAAGTGCTAAGCACGAATTAGATTTCGTGAACCTTTCACAAACGGTTTTTATTGCCGTGCACTTTTTGTTTTATAATTTGAAAGCAGTGAAGTTTGAAAAAAAAAAAAAACCACTTCATAAAACCCAAAGTCAGTTTCTCTATTTTGCTGACTCCTGTGACGTTTCATTAAATAATTCTGATAATTTTATTTTAAACAATATATATATATTTTTATATTTTATTTAATATCATTTATTATATATATTTATTAATTTCTTATTAAATTTTATAATTTTTTAAAAAATATCAATAATATTTATAACATTTTTAAAAGTATAAAATGATTTTTTTCTTCATGAAATTCCTTTAGAATCCAGCATTTCTATTAAAATAAAGTACATGAATCAAATTACAAGTACTAAATTTTGTTTAACTGGAAACTGAAAAAATAAATCATTTGTGACTAAGGATATGAAAAAAAAAATGTTGTCAGTTTCCTTTTCATTGTTATGATTGATTGTTTTAACTTTTTTATATTATAATAAATTGTAACTTTTTTAATAATTAAACCATTTAAAATGATATATAAATATAAGATTTATAAATTTCTTCTTTAATCCTTTTGATTATATGGTGTTTTACTTTTATTTTTTCTAATAAGACCGTAAGTGTCTCTACATATTGTTTGGGTGTAGGGCTAATTATGATTCAAACGTTATCTGAACTCTAGTCAGTAGTCTTAGTTAAGATAAAGCGTTTCACCCATTTTATTATATATATGAAAGAGTTTGGCAAATCTTTTTCTTAAAAAATGATAAATTTTAAAATATATTTTTTTAATTTTTTCTTAAAATAACTATTAATAAAAAATAAGATAGAACGATAGATTAAAAAAAATAACTATATTATGATTAAAAAAAGCCTTTGCCTGGATAACATGGAAAAAAATATAGAAAAATGATTCAGAAAATAAAATATTTAAAAGGTAAACAGGTTAAGAATTAGTATTACTATGACGAGGAGGTATGTTAAGCATGTACTATTTCTCCTTCCTATGCATATGTGAGATCGTGCCTGCATTTTCACGAGCTTGTGGGTTCCACTTCCTAGGAACCGTTTCTAAATTCTTCTGACATGCACTCCGCTCCCTTTTTTTAACTCCATGAAAAAGAAAAATAAAATAAAATAAAAGAGGAATCATAAAGGAGAAAATTAAGGGATACATTGATTGGTATTACATGTACCTCATAATGTTTATTTGGATTTTTCCATGAAGGATGCGTCGTCATGCGAGGGGGAGACTCACTCCATTCATTCACTCTCAATTTCAACTTTCTACCTTCGCTTCCTCTCTTCTCTTGTTCAATCTCAATGTTCATGTGCCTGCCTTTGTCAGGTAAAAGCAATGTCACACAGGAAATAAATAATAATAAAAAATATACCAGAGTTAAAAAGATACCTTTTTTTTTTTTTTTTCCCCTTGTATCAGTTTAGAGTAACATTCACAAGTCACAACAATACCCAGTTGCCGTTCTTTTCATTTCTCGTTTTCCCCCTTTCTCTTCTCTTGACCTCCGTTGTTTTGTTTGGGGCGTCGCCATCTTAAGCTTGAGGTTGGTTTGCATTTTATTTTATATATTTTTTCATTTTTGGTTGAAAATTTTGAATGGTTAATAGCGCAGAGGCATTGACAGTGAAAGAAGTTTGCTTTTTTGTCTGCTTCTCTTTCTCTTTGAGCTGTTCTACTCCCTACATTCTCCAAATTTGTCTTAAATACACACTCTTCTCTCAATTTGGATTCATGGCTTGTAAGACCATATCTCCATATCAAATCAAAGCCTTATAAGCATTTCTCCGAAGATGGGTTCTGCTATGTCTCTGATCAAGTTAAGGTAAAGGGTCTGTAAGTTGTGTGTGTCTTATTCCTGAGTGAGTGCTACTGGGCACCATCTTTTTTGTTGAAAAACCAGGAGAGAAAAAGTTGCCAAAAATGAAGGATTTCCCTTCTTGTTTTGGTGAAAATGGAGTTCAAGTGGCCGATTCTTCATCCTCAAACGCCAGCAAAATGGCCCAGAATCTGGTTAGTTGTGTTTATCAATGCCGGATACGTGGTAGGTCCTGTCTGATTACTGTCACCTGGAGTAAGAATTTGATGGGGCAAGGCCTCAGCGTTGGGATCGACGACTCTTCAAATCAGTGTCTTTGTAAGGTAGATATCAAACCATGGGTGTTCTCCAAGAGAAGAGGTTGTAAGAGTCTAGAGGCTTATTCTTGTAAAATTGATGTATATTGGGACCTTTCTTCTGCTAAATTTGGTTCCGGGCCTGAACCATTGGAGGGATTTTATGTAGGAGTTGTTGTACATCGACAAATGATTCTCCTTCTTGGGGATTTGAGGAAAGAAGCTTTGAAGAAGACCAATGCCGTCCCATTACCCTCCAATGCAGTTTTAGTTGCCAAGAAACAACATGTTTTTGGTAAGAAGTTGTATGGTACCAAGGCTGTATTTTGTGACAATGGTCCAATTCATGATCTTGTGATTGAATGTGACACTACAAGTGTTAGTGACCCGTGCCTTATAATTCGCATAGATAGCAAAACTGTGATGCAAGTGAAGCGGCTGAGATGGAAGTTCAGGGGAAATCATACTATCCTGGTAGATGGCCTTGCAGTAGAAGTTTTCTGGGATGCCCATAATTGGCTCTTCGGTACATCTCTTGGAAATAATGCTGTCTTTATGTTTAGAACATGCCTCTCCTCGGAGAAGTCGTGGGCTAGCCAACCCCTTTCTGATGCAAATCTGTTGCAGTGGTCTTTCTCTGAGAGATTTTCTGAGACCAAATTGCAAGGTCTTGGTTTCTCGCTTATTTTGTATGCTTGGAAGAACGTGTAGAGATGCAGAAATCCATCATCAATTGAATACTAACAGACCTTTTAGTGAGTTTTGCTTTATCAACCATGTGATTGAAATACAGTTGATTAAAATTGACTCCTTTTATTTGTCTCATTCCCCCTGTTAAACTCATACCCTCAATTTAGCTGAGCTATTTGAACAGATCGGAGACAATTTTTTCCAATTGGCTGTATATTCGTCATCAAGTGTTCATTTTAGGGTCCATATTACTAAAAATTACGAAGTTTCAAGTTTGTTTTCTGTGTTATTTAAGTACATCTTTATTCTCGTTTATTTAGTAATTATATACCTATTATTCCCAGTTTCAGGTTGTCATACATTTTAACTTTTTGCATTGAGAATTCATTTTATCAAATATGTAAGGCTGGTACTGCAAACTGGAAATGCCCAATTATTACAAAGGTACAACAAATGTTCTTAGCCAAAAGTGTAATAAGCGTTGGGGAGCTAGGTTGAAGAGGAAAGCAGTGAGAGAGGAAGATCACCGAATTAGAATGAATGTCAATGTTCTTTCCTTCTTATTCTATAACCGTTAGAGACTTTTTTTTCTATAGAACTGAGATGGTGAAGCTATCATCAGGCTGTGAATGATTAATACTTGTTTTATGCACCACGCATGGGCATGGATATGAATATTCCTTGCCGTAATAGAATTGCCTACTTTGATGCCTGATAATAATTAGCAAATTGGGTATGAGATTCTAGCCAATTATATATTTATATGCTCAGAGACCAAATATCATTTTAGTTACTCTCTGGAGATGACTGTCAATCTGCCATGACTTGTGAATCATTGTTGTCTTTATAAAAGTTTTCTAATGTAAGTCACAACTCCCTATATCAGTGCTCTGCTGTTCAATGATGTTACCATTAGACCTCTCATATCCAAATCATCAATTTATCTCTTTTTAGTCCTGTAGCTTGTCTGTTGTACTTCTCTGTGATGCAAATTGTGCAGCAGGAATAAACTTACTAGTTAATTACAATGATCATTTCTTTTAGACCATACGGCTGCAATTTCAGTTGCAAACTTCACATGGAAGAAATCTTTGACTATGCAGACTAACAGAAAACTATATTGCTTATTTATTTTTACTTTCTCATTCTTGGCATGGTATCTGTGAAAAATGATAGCACCATGGTAGTCATTCTTTTCAGATTCCAACACAAGCTGTAACTCTTACACCCTTGTTGATCCTTAGGTAAACTCTTTCCATCTTTTTTTATTTTTTATTTTTTTCCTGCAGAGTCTTTTTTGTTTATGATAGGACACAATAGTGTCGTTTGATCCATGTAGCCGATCCCACCTAGTAAGAAAAAGCTTGGTTGTTGTTGTTGTATCCCTTAAATCATGAATGAACTCCAACATGCACATGTGCCTTTACTCATGCTCCTAAGGGGTGTCATCCATATCTATCATTGTTTCGATTGTTTGGGGCATCACCAAATTTTGATACCCTTGAGAGCCTTTTAAATACCTGTTGTTAGCAGAGAATCCCATATTATAGTTTTCAATCATCCAGCCAGGTATTTCCTGTTAAGTGTTGACTCCCCTTATCAGTCTGTTCTTCGTAGTTAAGTTCTTGGTAACTTGGAATGTAATTTTGATGTATTTATCTCTTATTTTTTAATCCTTCATTTAGCATGAGATGATTGCACAAATCAGATATATATCATTTCAGAAAGCATCATACACTTACCCTTGCGTTATTAGGAGTACAGTTCCCAAGGATGAAGTTCATAATCCACTGATATATATCAGCTGTGCAGTCAATAAGGATGGCTTCAAGGTAATAAGATGGAGCAATATTGTAAAATCACTACATATTAGTCTGAGCAAAAAATGGGTGATGACCTCAGAAGTTTGTTGCAGATGTTCTAGCCTGTGGAATAAGGTTTTGGTAAGTAACATGATACATGTCTTTGCATTTTTGTCTCTTCAAGTGTTCAGTATATTGATTATTAAGCAAATGGAATTTAACTACTAGAAAATTTGCAGTGATCAAAACAGATGAGATTTTTGCCTCTTTAAGATGTTTAAGATTACAAGTCGTGTGTTTCTCCTGTTGGGTGGTAATAAATGAGAAACCTTGTTTATTTCCCGTCATACGCTAGTTGCTGACTTGCTGCGACTTTCGTAATATACACAAGTTTACAGGCTGTGTCAATGAAGTTATTAATTACAGGGTGCATGTTCTAGTTTTCCATTTCATGACTAGAAGAATATATCCATATGATGCTAGGATAAGGATTAAAGGTTTTATCTTTTTTATTTTTTTTTGGAGTAGAATTACCCCAACTCCAGCAAGGGAGGGATATTTTATGAACATAGACAGAATAAGATTAGGAGCACAATGATTTGTCACAAAGTGCTAATGTCGGGTTGTTTTGCTAAATAAAAAGAAAAGGAAAAGAAAGAAGCTTCTAGTTGGCTAAGCCATGTGTCTCTGGACATGTCAATGGTTCGTCTGAGAGTGAGGTATGCATAACACTTTGAATATGTTCAAAGAGGGTAGAGAATTATACAATTGGACATTGCAGCGGAAATGAGGGAAATATGTAAATTGACATGACACTTATGAAGTAATTTTCATTGGAATTGACACGAAGATATATTATTTATATATATATATATATATATATATATATATATAATTTCAAAATAAAAAAAAATTCCCATTCATTAATATTATTCTTGGTTTTAAAGATTTATAATATTTTAATATAACAATATATGCTTCAATACTTCCTACACTGAGTATGGGGCTTAAAAAATCCCAGGCGATCACAAATTAACCTGACTAAAAAAGTCTTAAATTTAGTTCCTAATGAGCATTTCTGTCGACTAGGTAAAAAAAAGGCGTTTCATAAAATATTTTTTGTTGAAAGAGAAAGGGTAATGTTACAGTGTTATGCATAATACAAGAAGAAAAATGTTATTTACTCACAAATTTACATATAATAATTTTATAAAAATACAATTTTTATTAAATTATATTTAGTCTCATTAAAAAAAACTTAAAATATTACTATGTTGAAAATAAGTGAATGTCATTTTTTGAGGTAAAAAACTTGAAGGCACTGCACCCAACAAAACAGCGTATGGCATGGGCGCATGAAATTAAGTTGTTTTTTAAGAAAATATTAATGCAATTTGTGCGTCAACACTCAACATCAACAACGAGAAGCCTAATATCTAGCGGGCTTTCCCACCTTGACCTGAACCTGTATATTGCATGTCCAGAACGTTTTCAAATTCAAAAAATAATCATTTTGTCCTCGTTGTGTTTAGCGTTTCCGACAAATTCACCATACCCTCGGTGTCATGACTTCTGAACTATTATGGTTAAGCCATAAGCATCGGTGGAGTTTGTGGCATTGCTTCACTGAGCAGTCATTGATAGGGGAAAAAAAATAAAGATTCATCCGTCGACCCCAGCCCGTTTGCTAATTCTATCAATTTGTGTCGCAAATAAGGAAATATGTAAATTGACATGACACTTATGAAGTAACTTTCATTGGAATTGACACGAAGAATGCATTATTTTTCGGAATCTATTTATTTTGTGCTTGTTTCTCTTATAGGCTGTGCATCATCCTACATTCCCACCCTTGGCTAACTCTATTCTTGGTTTTGTTTTTGAGGGCTAACAAGCAATGTATGCTTCTACTTCCTACACTGAGTATGGGGCAGGCCTAATCCCAGGCGATCACAAATTAGCCTGACTATTATAGTAGAGTCTTCATTTAGTTTTTATGAGCATTTCTGTCGACTAGGAAAAAAGGCGTTTCAGTTTAACATTTTGTTGTTACCCAAAGAGAAAGGGTAATGTTACAGTGTTATGCATAATACATAGAAAAATGTTATTTACTCACACATTTACATATACATTATTTTATATTTATACAATTTTTTTTATTTTATTATATTTAGTCTCATTATCAACAACGTCACAAGAGTACTAGTTGACTAAAAGTGAATGTCATTTTTTGAGGTAAAAAAAGGAAGGCACTGCACCCAACAAAACAGCGTATGGCATGGGGCGCATGCCGCATGGGGTTGTGATGGGGTGACCATAAAAGCTGCAATTTGTGCGTCAACACTCAACATCAACAACGAGAACTGGTGCCTAATATCTAGCGGGCTTTCCCACCTTGACCTGAACCTGTATATTGCATGTGAACGTTTTCAACTTCAAATTTCATGCCCCATATGCATTTATGTCCTCGTTGTGTCCTTAGCGTTTCCGACAAATTCACCATACCCTCGGTGTCATGACTTCTGAACTATTATGGTTAAGCCATAAGCATCGGTGGAGTTTGTGGCATTGCTTCACTGAGCAGTCATTGATAGGGGAAAAAAAATAAAGATTCATCCGTCGACCCCAGCCCGTTTGCTAATTCTATCACATTTGTGTCGCAAATAAGGGTGTGTATAGCTCAGACCATTTGTCGGGTATATGATCTAACTTATTTAAAGTTTAGTTTAACTTAATCTATTTAATAAAAAAGTCAGATTATTTTTAAAAAAATTATTTAATTAAACAGACTAAATTTCAGTTTTAAAAAAAGTCTTGCAGACATAATAGTTTAGTTTAATTAATTATATATATTATTAAATTATTATATTTTAATATTTATATAATATAATTATTTTATAAATAATATAATATTTTTTAAAGTCTACTTCTATTAACTTATTTTATTGATCTATTTAAAGATAAATTTATTAAATTATTTAAAGATTTTATTATAAAGTAAATTTTTAGATTATACCTTAAAAAATAACATATATCAAGTAAATAAATCAAATTCAAATTTTTTATTTGAGAAACAAGTTAGATCAGCTTAAGGTAAGACTTGACTTAATTTGATTTATTTTCATTCTTAATCACAAAGTTGATTTTTTTTTTTTGACTGGAGTCACAAAGATGATGTTAGTGTCACAGCTATTATGATGAAAAAAAAGTATGGTATCCTTGTAACCGAAAGAAATTTATGTTATCCGTATATTTTTAAACAGAAATGATTATTGCACAGACCAATAATCTCACAAAGTAGAAGGTAGGCTATAGATGAGGAGATAAAAAGAAGAGAAAGATTAAAATAAAGAAAAATGAATGAATGAGGGGATCTCAATGAGTTGTTTTCCCCTATGAGAATAACATTAATGATTTTTAAATTGAATTTAATATAAAGTTTTTATAATGATAATAATAATAATATTTTTTTTTGGTGTCGAACAATAATTATTATTATTCATTATATATAAATATCATAAATTAGTAATATCATAATTTTTTTCCTAAAAAATAACTCATTATTTTGGTTTTTTGATACATAAACAAGTCTAGTCCGTCTAGTGATTACAAATGTGTGCCTCATGGATAATGTGAAGGCGCAACTTTAAAAATTATTTAATAAAAAAATTAGTTTTTCTAAACAAAAGGATATTTTTTTATACACATTAATAAAAGAATATTATTACCATACATTGCATCAAAATTAAATTTCACACACATATATATATGAGGAGGGACACACACACTTGTTTATTTCTTTCATTTTTAGTTAGATCACACTTTTATCTAATAATTGAGATTATTTCGTTAAAATATATATATATATATATATAAAAAAATATTTATATATATATATATATATATATATATTATCTAAGTCAAAAGATTTTCATAGCCACACAATTTGATTGTTTGTTATTTATCTCCATTTTTTGTAGAAAGAAATGAAAAATATAATTTGAGGCCAACAAAGGGTTTGGTATGCTTCAATAAGGGAAAAGAAATGAAAATACTTTATGATTTGGGTCATTTCTTGTTTGGTAGTGATATACACAAGGGGAAGGGAGGGGTGCAATTTACGTGAGACCCACAATATTTCATCTCTCCCCTTTTTGGGAGGATTTAGAAAGAAAGAAAATTGAGTAGGTCTCATATATCTTCATTCATCATAATATTATTAATATATATTTTTATTCTTTTTCTCAATGAAATTAAATAAGGAAAGGAAAGTCTCTATTCCTTTTCACTTTTTTTTCCTTTTTTTATTGTATCATTTTTTCCCCTTCTATTATACTAAACGAAAAAGGAAAATTTTGCTATTTAGGATCTATATATGAGAAGGAAAGGAAAGTAAAAAACAAAGGAAGGAGTCTTTTACTTTTTCGGTATAATAATAGGATCGAAGGAAGTTGGAAGGATATGCTTTATGAGGGACCCAATAGTTTATTCATCCATCTAAGTTCTAACAACGGACGGATTGGGAGGGAAAGAGGGTGGTTTTTTGCTTTCCCACTTTTTTTTTTTTCTTTTTGACATTGTACTTTACCATTTTATCCAAGCCTAAAGAACTTCAAAATTGCAACTTAGTCACAATAATTAGTAAATTAATAATATTTTATTTAATTATTTATATTTTTATTTAATAAAAAATTATAAATAGTGAATAATTAATTAAAAAGGTAAAAAAATTATTTTTTATATTAATTATTGTGAGCCTCTTATTTTTTAACAATTTTATGATTTTATAAGTTTTAAAGTAATATAATAATTTAATATTTTTTTTTTCATAAAATTAAACAAATCATTGGATAATATTAAATAAAGAGAATGATAACTTTTCTGCTTTTTCTTTTTTTTATATATATTTTTTTTCTTTCCTTTTTTGCCATTGTAGTACCAAACATATCCTAAGAAACTGAGGAAAGAGCTGTTTTGCGATTTACGAAATAGGCCCACATGAGAATCCCTCCAAGTCCAATTAAAGTGATGAGCTGGCGAATCTCTTTTGGACCTTTTGGTGCTTCCAGCCGCCCTACAGCTGTATCATTCTTGCCCTTGTCAATTTACCAGAGAGCCCTTGTTTTTTCGTTTATTAACCCTGCGTGCGCGTGTGACTGTGATGATGTGTGACGTGAGTTCACCCATGCCCTATGTTAATAAAAAATAATCATCTTACATTATTTTTTAATTAATATTATTTTTTATATTATTTTATATAATTGTGATTAAAAAAAAAATAAAAAAATAAAAAAAAAAAATAATATTAAATAAAATATAAAAAATATATACACTATTTATAATAAGAATATCAAAATTCCTATCCCAACACTTTGAACGTATAGTGTACTGAGTCATGAGCAAGTCAATACTCATAACAGGAAACAAAGTCTGTTCAATACGGTAATACTATATAGGAACATAAAGAGGAGGAAAACCTTTTATCTAGATGAATTACACATGTAATGATTAGAAAATCTACAAACTAAAGCAAATGATTTTATTTAATGGCTATGCTTAAGTTCCAACAACTTCAGCCTCACCCTCAGCCACAGTTTCATCAGCAGGTCAGTCCAACTTCGCTCCAATATCTTCAGAATAATCACCGTCAACCCAAGCAAATTAACATATGATCAAGGACATCAAAAGCTAAAAAGGTATCAAAATAAGTTAAGTGTAATAAGCCAGCCCAAATAACCTAATAAAAAGTGCAAGCTCAGACAGCAAATTACTAGTCTAACACAATTTCGGCTCGGCCCGGCTGAAATATGCTTGGTCCGAGTCGGCCCAGCCAATTGACAGCCCGCATGGCAGCCACAAATTTCAAACTCGTTCTACGAACACACCAACTGATTACCACCATGAATTTGATTTAACGATTGACGTAGTCCTTGCCTTTCCTAAAATTGCTAGACTCATTCGTCCAGAAGAAAAAGAAAACGTAAAAATAAAAGAAAAGCTTTCAGCCTAAATTGTATAACCATCAAAAAAGTAAAAGGATGTCGAGTGTCGACAACAATTTATACCCGACCTTATGCATGAGGTAAGTTCTATGACACTTTTTAGATCCACGGGGCCATCTGAAACTTTACATGTCTTTAAATAAATATTTCATTAATGAAGGTAAAATGCAGAACTCTATGAATTTTCATCTTAATATTGAGAATAAAACGACTGGGGAATTCTAAATATGCTGATTCAAGCTGGCAACAATCTAAGAAAATGTCAAAAGTGGGCTAAAAAACAAGAATCTTCCAGAAATGCTGCATCACGATGACAATGTTAAACTCATCAAGGCAGTTGTAAGTTGAGGAAGCTTGTCAGGAGCTCTCTGCTTGTAATCTTTCTCCAACACTTTGGCGGCTAGAGATTGTACCTGTGATCCTTCTTTGTCTTCCTTGCTCTTCCCTTTCGTAAGCTGTGCAATAGCAGAGGTGCACTGGAGAATAGGAGCAAAACTCAATTTTCAGACATAGAAATGAATAGTTTAGAAAAGAAGAATCCAGAAATCCCAAGTTCCTAAGGAGACAATCAACAATCTATGAAGGAAAATCTGAAATCTACCAAAGCTGAACTAAATGATAACTTCCATTGTGACCAATAAAACCTAGGTTCAATCATCTTCCAAATTGCACCTACTATATTCAGTTCATACACACATGAACTTGCACAGGACCACACAAAATGAACACTCAGATGGAAGAGGGAGAAAGAGCTCACCAAGCATATACCAAAGAGTGCTCTAGTATTCTTGCCTCCAGTCAAGTCAATAGTGGATGCGTAGTATTTCTTGGCAGTCAGGAGATTTTCTAATCCACCAAGCGTATAAAGTACCTGGCAATAACATAAGTCAAGATAATGTTCAAGGGCAATAAAAGTAGGACTCTTGCTCTATTACTCCCATACATCTCTAGCATGCAATGTTCTGTGCCCTGCTATTATCATAGCAAAGAAACAAGGGAGAGAGAGAAGAATATGCAACAACAACAACCAAGTTTTTTTCTATTAGGTGAGGTCGGCTATATGAAAGAGAGAAGAATATGATTTGACTAAAATAAATTAATCACAGTTCATAAAGAAGTTACTTACATCAGCATAGGCTAAGTGGTAGAGCGGAACAGTAGGTTGAGATAATATCAACTCCTCGTAGCAAAATGCTGCTTGTTTGTACCTAACAGAAAGATAAATAATATTAGCCAAAAATACAAAGGCAGCTAGACAACTGGCAACACAAATAAATCCAAATAATAACTTTTTCAGAGGGGGAGAGAAACAACAGAATAAAAATCTTACATTTGCAGGGAGACGTATATTTCGGCCAGTTCTCTCCATGCATCATGATCTGCCATGAATCTGTTAAAATGAGAAAAAGAATTCAGATACTAGACGTAAACCAGAAACAACATTTTCCTTTTTATCATCAATGTTGGAGAAGTGGGGGGGGGGGGGGGACTTTAACAGCTGCCTCACATTTCCAGATATTTATTAAGCCATTCAATAGCCCCAGAAATGTTGCCTTGTGCCTTTGCCATAGCCACCCTCCTCTTATGGATGGTCTGCACAACAACAACACAACCAAACAGAAAAAAAAACTTAAGCTTTTGGTTTTCTTTACCCAGGCAGCCCAGCCTATTTAAGGGTAAAACTGAAAGAATGTTATACATCAAATCAAAGTAATAAAACATGACAAAAAAGAAGTCACTATTATAAGATTTTTGTTTCATCACAGAGTAACTGAGCAACTAATTGACTGTTCCTGTTGCAATATCTTCTGTTTTAGAGAGATATTGTCTGCAGATATTTCCTATTTTCTGTTTATTTTTCCTGTATATTATTTCCCTGTTGTCTGTTTATTTTTCCTGTATATTATTTCCATGTTGTTGGTGGTTGGTGTTGTTGGTTGGTGATTCATGTATCATGTTTTTTAGTTATATGCATTATTTTTAGAGCTTTAACTCTTGCATATTTTCTATGACTTGATTAGCTTGTACAGTCATTCCCCTAATTCCTTTTTTATACTACCATGTTGTAATCATTTTAATAAATATTCAGTTCAGAACCTTTATCATTCATGGTATCAAAGCTCTCTGTTAGGGGGCTCTAGTGCAACTATTCTTTTTCATAGGCCTTCATTGCCACTCATTATTCCACAACATGTCTAAAACCTTAGAAAACACCCCTGAACCACAACCCACTCTCTTAGAGCCTTTCAAAACAAATACTCCTGCCTCATAATTGCAAGATTTAGGAGTTGTTGTACGATTGGACATAAAAAATTATTTACATTGGGCAAGATTGATGAAGTTGGCTTTAAAGGGAAAGCAGAAACTCCATTATCTCTCTGAGGATCCACCTCCTAGTGACAATGAAAACTTCAAAACTTGGGATGTTGAAGATACCATCATCATGACCTGGTTGCTGAACTCGATGCAGATTGCAGTATCCCAGAATTTCATGTTCCTTGAATCAGCGAAACAGATTTGGGAAGCAGTCCGAAAGAAAGATTCGAAAGCTCAAGATGCTACCGTAATCTATGACTTAAAGACACAGATTGCACATACCAAACAAACAAGGTAACCTCTTTGTTACAAAGTATTTCAATGAAATGACCAATTTATGGCACGAGATGGACTTATACAGGAATCTGAAACTAAAATCAAAAGAAGACAATCAAGTTCTTCTTCAGGAGAGGGAGAAAGATCGAGTTTTTGAATTCTTAGCCAGTCTAAATGTAGAGTTTGACCATGTTCGTGTCTAGATTCTTGGAAGAGACCCTTTACACGATCTAAATGAGACCTTTGCACTAGTCCGAGGAGAAGAAAGATGTCGCATTGTGATGCTGGAGAATGCCTCTGCCTTTGAATCCAACATTGACTCAGCCCTCACCGTAGCAAAGAAGGAGAACCGATGCACAGGGCCCAAACTAGAGCCAAGCAAGACCCCTTCCCGTGATAACTTATGGTGTACTCATTGCAACAAACCTAGGCACACCAAGGAAAATTACTTTAAGCTCCAAGGTAAAGAAAGAGTGTTGAATCGGATAAAATAGATGAGGAATGAAGCCAACTTTATGGCCAGGAGAAGAAAGTAGAATCTACAACTTCAGACAAAGTGGAGGTTCAGTCCCTCAACAAAGAAGAGATTGAGAAGTTGCAACACTTTCTTGAAACCATAACAGCTGGCTCGAGTTCTTTGGCTCATTCAGGTAAGTGTCTAATTTCTGACTCTCTTAAGGCCCATAATACAATCCCAGAGTCCTGGATCATAGACTTAAGTGCAACTGACCACATGACCCACTCCTCACATTTGTTTAAAATCTACAAGCCTAATTCTAATAAAAAGTCCATCTTTGTTGCTAATGGAAAAGCCATTTCAGTTAAGGGATAAGGTAATATCGATCTTACGCCAACACTCTCCTTGAAAAATGCCCTCCATGTTCCACAAATCTCCAACAACCTTCTCTCCATTCACCAACTCACTAAGAGCCTTGAATGCTTGGCTATTTTTAATCCCTCTTACTATGTGTTTTAGGACCAAAGGATGGGGAAGATGATTGGATATGCTAAGGAACGGAATGGACTATACTATCTTGAGAGCAAAGCCCTTTCCCTCCACAGAATCTTGTCCAACATTCTCAGTTGTCTTTTCTGTCTGTTGCCCAAAATGTCTTAAAGAATAATGTCAATATAGTGTGGTTAGAACACTGTAGGCTTGGTCATCCACCGTTTTCTTTGATGAAATCTATGTTTCCTTCTTTGTTTACGAATGTTGATTTCAACACTTTACATTGTGAATCTTGTGAACTTGCCAAGCATCACTGAGTAAATTTTCCTATGGTCAATAAAATTTCAAATAAACCTTTTCCTTAATTCATACCAATGTTTGGGGACCCTCCAAAATTCCAAATGTTAATGGAACAAGATGGTTCATATACTTTATTGATTGTACCAGATTAACTTAGCTTTATCTCCTATAAGAAAAATCTGAAGTCAGTCAAGTTATCCCTAAATTTTGTAAAATGGTCTATAATCAATTTGGAGTTTCCATTAAAAAATTCCGTTCAGATAATGCAAGAGACTACTTCAATCGTAATCTCAACTCCTTTTTTGATCAAGAAAGAATTATCCACGAGTCCTCTTGTGTTGATACCCCACAACAAAATGGGGTTGTTGAACGAAAGAACCATCATTTACTAAATGTCACTCATTCCTTACTATTTTAAAAAGCTGTCCTCACTGCAGCATTTCTCATTAACCGTCTACCTTCCAAGTCCCTCTCAAACAAAAGTCCTATAAATGTCCTTCTACATCACCATCCAAACTCTATGTCTTTAAACACACCAACTCCAAAAGAGTTTTTGGCTGTCTTGCCTTTGTCCACATTCATAAACAACATTGTGGCAGCAAACTTGAACCCCGAGCCCTCAAATGTGTTTTCTTAGCATACTCCAATGTCCAACCAGAAAATTATGTCTCTATGGATGTAACTTTTTGTGAATCTCTCCCATATTACTCGTCTCACCATCAGGGGGAGCAGATTCATGATGGTGAACCGCTGCAGTTATCTACACTTCAATTTCCTCAAACTATGTTCCCGCCATCCCCTCAACCTACTCCTCAAACTACTACTCATCCCTCCATACTGATTGAGTTCAGTCCTACACTTTCAGACCAACATACAGAACCTGTCTCAAGGCCAAAAAAACCACTCAAAGTGTACTCAAGGAAGGAAAAGTCCAGACTTATCTAGCAGCATGTTCAATCATTGGATTCGACTCCCACTGACACTCATGGAGAACCATCAGGTATGGAATCCAAACCTAACCCTCTTGATGTTGATACCTCTTTACTTGCTGAGTAAATCTCAAACCTTGATCTACCTATAGATGTCAGAAAATGAAAAAGAAGTTCCACCCAGCACTCCATATCTCATTACGTATCTTACCATAACCTTTCAAACAAATACAGAGCCCTCTTGTCAACTTTAAACACTATAGATACCCCAAGGGCAGTACAAGAAGCCTTAAGGGACAAGAATTGGTCACAAGCAATGAATGAGGAAATGAGAACGCTAGTGAAAAATGAAACGTGGGATGTTGTTACTAAACCTCCAAGAGTAGTACCAGTTGGATGTAGATGAGTTTTCACGGTAAAGTATTAGGCAGATAGGACATTGGAACATTATAAGGCGAGGCTAGTGGCAAAGGGGTATACTTAGAAGCAAGGGATAGGTTACATTGAAACATTTGCTCTTGTGGCAAAGATGAATACAATCCAGGTCCTATTTAGCTCATGATGTCCACTTTAACGGTTCCTTGCACCAATTTGATGTAAAAAATGCATTCCTACATGGTGATTTAGAAGAAGTGGTGTACATGGAGCCACCACCTGGACTCAACACATTCTTTGGTAAAGACAAAATTTGCAAACTTTTAAAGGCTCTTTATGGACTAAAATAGTCACCTAGAGCTTGGTTTGAAAGATTTACCAAGGCAATGAAGAAGATGAAATATGTTTAGAGTAGAGGAGATCACACACTCTTCATTAAACACTATTCTAAGGGTGAGCTTACAACTGTGTTGGTGTATGTTGATGATATCACAGTGACAGGAAATGATATGGTTGAAAGGAAAAATCTCAAATTTGAATCGGCTCGAGAGTTTGAGATGAAAGATTTAGGAAGGCTCAAGTACTTCCTAGGCATAGAAGTTGCCTACTCCAAGGAAGGAATTTTCCTATCACAACGAAAATATATTCTTGATCTGTTAAAGGACATAGGAACTTTAGAGAGCAAACCAGCAAGCACTCCTATTGACAGAGATCACCGGTTGAGTGAAAGGAAAGGAAATGACATTGAAGACAAAGGGAGATACCAAAGATTAGTTGGAAGGCTGAATATTTGTCACACACCAAACCAGATATAGCATATTCAATAAGTGTTAGTCAGTTTATGCACGATCCAAGAAAAGAACATATGCAAGCAATCCAAAGAATCTTGCAATATCTGAAAAGTACTCCTGGAACAGGACTCCTACTTCGACCCAATAAAGAACTATCATTAGAAGGGTATACAGATGCTGACTATGGAGGATCTCTCGTTAATCGACGCTTTACAGCAGAGTACTGCACCTTCATTGGAGGTAACTTAGTAACATAGGAGAAGTAAGAAACAAGATGTGGTAGCTAGATCAAGTGCAGAAGCAGAGTTTAGAGCTATGACTCTCGGAATGTGTGAGTTATTGTGGCTAAAAATAATTCTAGATGATTTGGGAATTGAGAGAAAAAGTCAGTGAACTTGTATTGTGACAATAAGTCAACAATCAGCATCGCACACAATCTGGTTCAACATGATTGCACAAAGCATGTGGAGATTGATAGACATTTAATAAAAGAAAAGTTAGTAGATGGCATCCTTAATCTCCCATATATTCGATCAGAAGATCAAATAGCAAATGTACTTACCAAAGGCCTCCCAACTCAGAGATTTCAGGAGCTGATTAGCAAGTTGGGACTGAAGGACATCCACTCACCAGCTTGAGGGGGAGTGTTGCGATATCTTCTCTGTTTTAGACAGATATTGTCTGCAGACATTTCCTATTTTCTATTAATTTTTCCTGTATATTATTTCCCAGTTGTTGGTGGTCGGTGTTGTTGTTGGTCAATGATTCATGTATCATGTTTCTTAGTCATAGGCATTGTTTTTAGAGCTTCAACTCTTGCTTATTTTCTAGGAGTTGATTAACTTGTTTTCTAGGCCTAGATTAGTGTACAGTTGATCCCCTAATTCCCTATTTATACTACCATGCTGTAATCATTCAAATGAACATATTCAGTTCAGAACCTTTATCGTTCAGTTCCCTTTTTTTTTTGTTTCCCAATAAGGTTAAGTGAGTTTACTTGATCAAGAGGATTATCCTCCAAAAGGCTTGTGTAAGCCTTTTCTGCCAATTCCCAGGACCCTTTAGCTTCAAGCAACATTGCCTCCAGCCTGCCTGTAATTTTTTCCACAAAGAATAAGCCACCTCAAATCAATTTTTTTCTAGAGGGAACAAGAACATGCATATGCACAGACAAACTTATTTGGATAAATGAATATGAATGTATTTACATGGCATCCCTCTCGAAAGAATGGAATACAAATTATCCAAGTTAGTCACCCACCAATCTAAGAGTTTGCTCCAAGAGAACCAGAACTGGGCATCAACAATCAGTGCAGGGCATGCAATTACTTTAGTTTTGGGACAAGTAAACATTACAGTGTGTGTTTGGAAAATTATCATATAGCTCTAGCAGTATTAAATGTAAGTGGTCAAGAGAGAAGAAATATGCCACCAGATCAATCATTACAATGTCAAAAGAAATTGTTTCCTAGCCTACCAGCAACCCATAGATAGGATCATAGGAAGCATAGATACACTGCTGGGCAATTAAAAGGCATCATATGTCACCAAACAAGACCAATTTAGCCAGTGTAATGCTACCTACACAACTCTTGCATTTGCAACTAAGCAGAACTGTACAAGTGGGCTCTATCAGAGTACAGGTGGTGCTGCTCAAAATTTGTTTCCTTTAAGCTTAGATGGAGTCACATGTAGAGTCAGTCACACAGCAAGAGTTGTGCAAATAGCACTATTCACTTAACTAACTAAAATACATAACACGGAAAAACATAGAAAATTAGAAAGCATCAACTTACCAACTCTTTTACTCTCTGGGAATCTCTTCCTAAGAACCTTCGTACAGTCCTGATAAAGAAGTAAATTACTGTCAACTTCAAGATATAAAATCCTGAACTAGAAGGTTTCTCATCATATATGAAGGAGACAACATAAAAGTTCAGCAGCAGACTGCTTTCCAGGTTCAGAAATTAAAAAAGCAAACATGATTAAACATCTGGCCTCAAATTTTTAACAAGAATGATACAATACATTGTGAAAGAATAATGGCATAGCCAGATCAGAAAATCATTATTTTTATCCATCCACCACCACCACCAGAGAAAAAAATGGGGCCAAAAAAGGGCTCAAACTTAAAGCAGTATACAAGCCAGAAAATGAAGAGCAATCAAAGATAGTGAATGATATCCTTATAAGCGAAGTTTATGTAATACGAATATTATGCTGCATTAAATCAAAAGGCATCAAGCAAATTTATAATTCCTTGTAGAACTCATGAACAACCATCTACCACATGCATCAGCAGCATCTCCATAACAGAAGTGACAAGAAACTGGAGGTATAATCAGATAAGGAAAAAGGTTTCAAATATTTCAAATTAGTAACAAGGAAAACTAGAATCGACTGTGCATAAGATTCCTGAATGAGCGCAACATTACAAGGGGATTTTATGCCAACAAATATATCTCAACAAAAGGATGCTAAGATTTTACAACTTTTCCTATACATTATGATATATGAAAGAAACTAACCAAAAAATACCAAACCAATTTAGAATGACAAAGAAGAGATCAACACCTTGGCAACATCAAGACATTGGCAATCCATAGCTGCAAGTGCAACCTGCTCATACAAAGTCCATTCTACATCGAGAAAAAAGCAATCATTAGCCACAAATTGTATTCAATAAAAATGGACTTGCAAGTTGCAAGTGAAGTATGGTTAAAAAGCAATCTATCACTAGACAGTGCAATTTGTAGGATAACCACATAAATTTTGAAATATCTATAGTAGATATGAAGACAACTGGCCATAAGATAGCTCATGTAAATTCCAAATTACAACTAGATTATATGTAGACGAAAATCGGTGAAGGTGTGGTGATCCAATCACACAATTAAATCGTTTCACTAAAAACATAATAATAATAAAAAAAAATAGGTCTAAGGGAATAAGGATAAGAAAGGAGGTGAGAGTGACCATCAGGGCCGAGAGTGGATCTGTTTTTGGGGTCGTTCAAGATGGACAAGCCATGCTTCAGCACCTTGTCTGAACGGCGAACCTTGAGCTTCCTGACAAGGCAGATGTATTCCCAGGCTCCTCCTCCACCGTTATCGACCTGGTTTTCGAGCCTGTTCAGTTGGGTCTCCTCTGTTTTGGTAACCATCTTCCCCCAATTCGCAGATCCAACTTGGAACAAATCGAATCCAATACAATTGTTTTCTTGTGTTGTGTGTCTGTCACAATTCTCTGCCTCTCCGTTTTCGGATCTCTTGGTGGAACGAAGTGGGGAACTATGCACCGCACACACAACACAGGTAGAAATTTGACTAGGATCGCACTTGCCACCCTCACTTTCAAGTCTGTTTGACGTTCCGGCTGAAATAATAAGGTTAAACAACAACCAAACTCCAGCGAACACTATATATATATATATATACTAGTATTTTGAACCCGTGCAACGCACGGATAATAAGTAAAATTTTAATTTAATTTTTTTAAAAAACACTAAATGTATAAATAATTAATAATTTTTTGAATTGGAAGACATGAATATGAATAATAACAATAATTATTGATTATTGAAATTTGGAACATAAATAAATTGCTTCTTAAATTTAAACATAAATGTAACAATTAAAATAATATACAAAATTAAACATATTTGAATATGTATGTAAATTTAATATTTATTTAATTAAGTCCTTTTCTTCAAGTGCTTATGTTGCTAATGCTATAAAAAATCTCGATTTACTTCAAGAATTCTTCATATACTTCATTTTAATTTTAATTTTTTTAAATTTTTATTCACATTGATTATTCACCTCGCTTTTTTAAATGATACAATGTTGTATCGCAATAGATTTTACAATCATAAAATATCTATAACAATTATCAATTATTCAAAAAACATATATCGACCAACAATTAAGAAAGTTATAACTCTACTTAAATCATAACTTTATCGACTTAATTGGACTCAATCAGATCTTGTACTTTTCTCAAATACTTTGTTAGAATGATAGGTGATAAAATAATATTTACATTAAAAAATGATAGAATGGTAGTGATTACATATAAAAGTTTGTTAGACAAATAAATTTAAAAGAAAAATAAAAATTTTTAAAATTTGTGCAGGTGATCAGCTTAGTTCTTCCTCCCTGGTGACACCTGCTAGACCAGGTTGCTTCACCTCTTCAATTCATTGACACCTGCAGATGCAAGTTATTTCTCTCTTTTATTCAATTGACACCTAACTCAAGGTGTCTTGAGTTGCTTATACGTGCTCGAAGCTCGAAGGAGAGCACTCATTCCTCAATTGATTTTTATTAAATGCAATTATCTCTCATTAATCCTAATCAATTCCTTCGTTATTAAGTTTCTCATTTAAATTTTAAATTCTTTTTACTCTTAAATTTTGAGAAGAAAAACTTAAGTTTCTATTTCTTTAATTATTACATCTATCTCATTTTTTCCTTACTATTTGCTTATGTCTAAATTTTTTTTCTACCAAAGCATCTCATTTATTAGTATTTATCTTTTATTTACTAAAAATGATTAATTTAGCATTCAAATTTTAAAAATTATTGCTACTTGTTTCTAAATTATATTTTGTTGTTTTGTCACTTTGTAAAAATCTTTATTTCTTATTTTTTGTTATTATTATTATTATTATTACGTATTATTTCTGAATGGGATATTACAACATCTCCTTTTTTTAAAACAATTAAATCAAATTTAAATTTAAGCAAATCAAAAAAGGTTATGCTACGATTCAAAACAACAGAACCAAGACATATTTTGAATGCGTTCAAACAATTCAGAACATGAATTTTTCATAAGCAAGCAACCAACACGATCCCAGGCAACAAATGAAACAGTATCACTCTCATCCATGACCCTAAGCTTAACTTTGTATCTAATTAAGTATATAAAAAGAGCACGAAATATCAACTGAAGCAAAAATCGGATTGAATAGAAAAATAAATCTATAAATACACTAATCTAGGAATGACATTGACCACATAGTTACAATTTTAACAAAAGTACATTCCAGAGTCTAGGTTGACTTATGCATTTACATGTAGCTTACCACCAATCTAGCCCATTGTTAACCTCCTTGATAGTAGCAAGGACTGTGTAGATACCATCCTATATTCAACATGAATAAGAATGAATGAAAAACAATTACGATCTAATAACTTAAAATATAATCATTTAAAACATAGCAAAGAAAAAAACAAAATTAACAAAGAAAAGAAGTCACATATTTGCAATCTTTTAATTGTTCAACTGACTTCATAGGAGTCACCTTTAGGAAGTCATCTTCGAATGAGAAGTATTGAGGATCCGAAAGAAGACTAAAACTTTGGGAATTTTCAGTCGACTCTATGAACTTAGATATGATTCCAACATCACAACATACCTTTGAAACCTTGAAAGAAGGTTCAAAATGAGTGTTATATGCAGACTTCACCTCAACCTGAAAATGGAAGGGTATATGGATAAGGTATTTTTCAAATTCAGTAGGTTGACCAATCAGACCCCCCTCTGGTTGAAAATGACAAAATCAATAAATATTTGTTGATCAAATAATAATATTAATATTAATATAGTTTAATACAATCAAATAAATTGATACCTTCTGAATACATTAAAGCGAGGTTAGAACAGGATTTTTTCATAAGCATAGAACCATCCTGATCCCACAAAACAAATGTACAACTATCAGTCTGGTCCATGTGAGAGTACATTCAGAGCCTTTGGTGACTGCTTTGTTGCATTTACATGCATGCAAGATACCACCAGTTTGGACCATTTCTAACATCATTCACAATAGCATAAACTATGTAGAATCCATTCTGACAACAACATCAACAAAATCAACTCAATTTATAATTAGAAAATTACATGTAGATCGAAATAGGATTAAATTATTCATTTAAAAAATAAGAAACAAAAAAGTATCTAACCTCTTTGCAGTCTTTTAGTTGCTCAATTGACTTCTTAGGAGAGGATTTTAGAAAGTCATCCTCAAATGAATAAGGAGCATAAAAAAGAATACAAAAACTTTGTGAATTATCATAACTTTGAGCTAGAAGCCTAGAAAACAGAAGGACAATGAATTAAGATAGCATGAAAACTATTTAAGCATATTGATAAACGGAATGAAGTAATATAAAATTTAAGAAAGAAACACTGACCACAGGAGGTGAAGAGAAATTTACTTACCTATTCTTCAACTCAACAACCTTAAGAATGTCTAGATTGAACAAAGACCTAGTACCAAACATCACATTCTGCAGCACTATCTTTCCTATAAATAAATATAATTCATGTAACAATGATTAAATGATCAATGTCAAATTATAAGGACTAATACAATGCAAAAACAGTTAGATTATAGTCTCAATTAAATATTCTAATTAGAAGAATGTTATGTTCAAGATGTATATAAAATATAAATTAAATGACTTAATGGATATAAAAATGAATATTTGATAATATTAAAAGATTGAAATATATGTTTACTAATTGACAAATATGACAAAATCAATCACATCTGCAAGTGAAGATAGTCAATATAAATTAGAAAAATATATTTGGAATGATGAAAATAAATTGAAAATTAACCAATAAATGACATTAATTCAATAATTAATTTACCTTATACTCGAATTTTTGCAAAACTTCTTTGTAAATAATATTTTTTATTGTTATTTTGTAAATTTTTCAATCCCTGTGTACATAATAATATGTTTTGATATAGAGATATCAACCTTAGCCTATTTAAATAAAAAATATTATAAAACAAATGTTCCATAAGCTTTTCAAATATTTTTTAATCTAAAAATACTAAAAAATTAATAACAAACTAAACCAACTTACCTATGTTAAGAATAGCAAAGAATTTCCCAAGAAAAAATTTTGGGTATAATTTTAATGACAAATTAAGATTACATATGTTTTTTTTGAAGAAATCAAACTCCTACCCAAGAGCATAGTTTCTTAACATCTTTGTACCAACACAGGATATATATGCAAAACTCTTTTTCCCTCCACATATATCCATATAGACCTCATGGTATGTACTGCTTTTCTTATCTTAATCAACGATACTCAATACCATCTTGTATAATCTATGAAAATATGCCAATTATCAAATAAAAATTGAAAACACATGATTCTTAATCTGCAAAATAAGATTTTCAGTAGTCATAAGTACAAAAACCATACCAAAAGACAAAGTTATAACAACATATTTTCAATTTTCACACTTCCCACCCAAGAAACTTCATACTTGAGTAGTGGTAAAGAATTTACTCCACAAAACTGCAGCATTACTGCAAAAAAAAAATTCTAAAAGTAATAATATTTTAAGAAATTACAAATAAAGGAAAAAAATAGAGGATGCATAAACCCATATAAATAGACATTGTGAATAAAGGACCCAAAAATACAGGTTTGCTAATCATATTCATTAACTGACCATCAAAGTTTAATCTATTATACTCATAATTCATGTCTAAAATGACAAAAAACCTTAAAATATAAGTACAATAATTTTACTATGGTAAAACAATCCATCTATGCCAACCTATCATAGTATATCCAGAAAATATAGCACCTGTTAGTGATTAGAATTTCCAAGTCAGAGAATAAAATATTTCAAAAGCAACCAAAAGATATAACAATGTCATAGGTAACGGAAATATTTAAAAAATATAATGAAAAAAGACATGACAGTAGAAAAGATAATTAACCTTTTCACCATTATTGTTAAGAGATAAAGATGCAATAAACACAACCTGTAAAAGATAACATGAGATGCAATTGCAAAGAAGCATGCATTTGATATAAATATACTTAAGAAACCAATTCATGCAAATTTGCATGTTTAAGAAAGAATGCCAAAAAAATAAATAATGAACTTCATGCTTGAGTAACAAAAGAAAGAATTTACTCCACAAAACTGCAGCATTATTGCAAAAAAATAAAGTTTTAAAATCAATAATATTTAAAAAAAGTACAGATAAAGGAAAAAAATAGATGATGCACAAACCTATATAAATAGACATTGTGAATAAAAGACCCAAAAGTACAGGTTTGCCAATCATATTCATTAATTGACCATCAAAGTTTAATCTATTAAACTCATAATTCATGTCTAAAATGACAAAAAAAAACCTTAAAATATAAATACAATAATTTCACTACTATGGTAAAACAATCCATCTATGCCAACTTATCATAGTATATCCGGAAAACATAGCACCTATTAGTGATTAGAATTTCCAAGTCAGAGAATAAAATATTTTAAAAGCAACCAAAAGATATAACAATGTCATAGGTAACGGAAATATTTAAAAAAATAAAGAAAAAGACATGACAACAGAGATAATTAACCTTTTCACCATTATTGTTAAGAGATAAAGATGCAATGAACACAACCTATAAAAGATAACATGAGATGCAATTGCAAAGAAGCATGCATTTGATATAAATATACTTAAAAACCAATTCATGTAACTGCATGTTTAAGAAAGAATGCGAAAAATAAATAATCAATCGCTTGAGTAGCAATAAAGGATTTACTCCACAAAAATGCAACATTACTTGCAAAAAAAAAGTTCTAAAAGTAATATATTTAAAAAAGTACGGATAAAAGAAAAAAATAGAGGATGCACAAACTGTATAAATAGACATTGTGAATAAAGGACCCAAAAATACGGGTTTGCCAATCATATTCATTAATTGACCATCAAAGTTTAATCTATTAAACTCATAATTCATGTCTAAAATGACAAAAAACCTTAAAATATAAGTACAATAATTTCACTATCGTAAAACAATCCATCTATGCCAACCTATCATAGTATATTTGGAAAACATAGCACCTATTAGTGATTAGAATTTCCAAGTCAGAGAATAAAATATTTTAAAAGCAACCAAAAGATATAACAATGTCATAGGTAATGGAAATATTTAAAAAAAATAAAGAAAAAAGACATGACAACAGAAGAGATAATTAACCTTTTCGCCGTTATTGTTAAGAGATAAAGATGCAATTCTTGCAAAAGATAACATGAGATGCAATTGCAAAGAAGCATGCATTTGATATAAATATACTTAAGAAACCAATTCATGCAATGCATGTTTAAGAAAGAATGCCAAAAAATAAACATCATAGGAAACTTAATATATAAAATGCCGAAATTGTACATGTCAGAATAAGTATCCTATAAGACAACCAATGGTATAATCAATGGTATAAGTCAAACCCATTCATTACCAGGTTGATGTCATTAGATCACCAACTCTAGAAAATCAGCAGTATCAAAGCAGACAGAGAGAATACCATGGTGTAGGACCGGGACAAACCTTGAGTATTGATATTCTTCCAAATGAAATCAAATAGGAACCAATAAACACCACACGTAGAGAGGTTCTAAAAAATTGCATAATCGAATATGTAAGTTGATTTCAAACTCTTTTTTCAAGAATTGAATTCTCAAGTGTTAATGTAAGTAGTAAGTTTAACTTTCACTAAAATGACTATGAGTACCCAAAAAAGTAATGTCTATGAGGAAAAAGATCATATATTATCCAACCACCTCTCAAATAAGATCAACACTCCACCTTTTTCCCTATGAAGCAATACATACCAATTAATATACTAAATTTCACAAATTATGAAGAAAATCAAGAAAGGTGAGTGCATTTCTAATTTACAACATCGCTAAATTCTCAAGGTGTAGACTTAATTTAAACCAATGTTGACAGTGCAACCATAACTATTGGTTCTCATGTTGTCTCATTAATTTAAATTGACCACTTTCATGAGAAAAAAAAATTCTGATATACAACTATAAAGAAGGAGGTGAAACAGAGAGTTACAAAATGTAGTCAAGAAAAATCATCTACAAACAATTGGAAGTTGAGATATCATCAAAGAGAACAGGGCAACTTCCAAACCAGTCGAAAGCATTTCAAAAAAACTTCAGATTTGACTTGTGGTTGCACAACCAACAACCACGAATATCATGATGTTAAGATGACTTGATATCTCTAGATCATTTCACATGAGAACACAAAAGAAAATTTGACCTGTTCTTGCATTACTTACAGTTGCTCCACCTTCATTGTGATCTCCATTTGAGGCCCACCCTGTCTCAGCATCACCTAAAACACCCAAAAAACAAAATCTAATTGCGATCATCCCAAAGCATCACCCAAAAAAAAAAAAATGAAAGGAGATGTATTTGTTTAACACTCAAACAAAAAATACTATTTTTCAAAACAATATTTACCACGTCATATTTAGTTGTGTCCAATTTCGTATACCATTGAAACATATAATACTTTTATACAATTTACCAATGAAACAAAATTAAAAGCACTTACACAGGTAGTAGCACCAAAGCAAAATATAAATTGAACTCTTCAATTGATCTGCAAAATCAAATGAAGCCTCATAACAAAATTACAGGCATCAATTGTATTAGAAATGTAATGTAGTTGTACATGGGGAACCATATATCCAAGTCCTAAGCTTCCATCTAAAATAAATAAATCAAAAGCAACTTTAATGTATACAAAAGAATCTGTAAGTTAAATAATAATTTAGTGTCTTAAGAGAAATCTTTGGTCAAATTGAGAAATCCTTAGCATTATAATATAATTACCTGCAATAGCTTTCAACCAGCAGGAAGAGATCGCAAACCAAATGTGTCTTGAAGCAAAGGAATTGATATTCTATTGTCAGTGGGAACAGGGATTGAGCTGCAGATGAACCCAACAGGCTTCGGAGTGGCGATTTCTAACGTTCCTAAGGACAGAAGCTCGTGATGATTTTCAGAGTTCCATGAAGACAACAATTTCACCATCAGAATTCGCTCAAAGATGTCTCAAAAAATTGTTGGTGAAGAAGAAAAATTTTGTCAATCTTGCTAAGGACGTCTCAGTTAAGAAAGAAAAAAGCCCCAATTTTTTTTAAAAATTTAGCGGGAGAATATGAGAAATGCAGATTGAGAGAGGTGACTGATGTGATTAAAAACCAAAAGCTACACAACTCCACACAACAAAACAGGAATAGAGAATTGGAAGTAGGATGTACAAAACCAATCCGCAAATCATGTATTTATTGGCGAAGAACAAAAGCAAAGATTAGGGTTTCATACTTGCCATCATTCATTTCGCCCCCATTATAGAATGAAATCAAACGCAAACAACATCCTGGTTCGGCAAGAAATCACGAGAATATTGGAAAAATAAAAAAAAATCGCATATATTAACATTGATTGGGGAAGGAGTTGCAACATCTTATAATGATATAAGATGACAAAATTAATGAGTTGAATATGAAATAAAAAACAAATTGAAATTCATTCAGAGATTCGTCATGTTAATCATTGTTACCCGAGATGCAGCAAAGAGGATGATGGATGAAGTCGTTTAAGACGCAGGCAATGGATGAGATTTTGTGGAAATCCAGAGAAGGAAGCAGAAAAGAAAGGAAGATGAAGTAGTCGTGTGAGGTTGTGATGGAGTTAAGTTTTCAAAATTGGAAGAAGAACAGTCAGGGAGATGTTGGTGGACGTCTGAAATGCTTTTGACAAATTTGGGTTTTGAAATGAATAGCCACGAATGAATTGTATTGGAAATGGATTGTATTGAAACGCAAACATACCAACAAATGCACCGCCCCAACAAATGCCAACTTACAATTTTTAACCTTTTAAAACACAATAATTTTCATTTTTGAATGAAATTATAACATATATCTTACTCACTAATTATGAGGCTATTATTTATTGTTACGGTTGTGTCATCTTTGATATTTTAAAAAATGTTTGCAATTACTCATTTTCAACACATAATAAAGACATATCACGTTCCCATTAAATTTTTTTGTTGTACAACAAAAATAAAAAATTAAGAATTAAGTCAATTATGACATGATTTTAAGCTTCCTTAAGAAGCTTCTTTGTGATGGAGTACAACTGTATGACATAAGTGATAATTAATTAAGAATATGAAATTAAAAAATAATTTATTTTTTATTTAATAAAAATAATAAAATTACTAAAAATAGAAAGGTGCAACTTTTGAGGGAAAAAAACTACCAGAAATTGACACTTGGCAAGACTTTCCTTGAAATGACCTCTGAAATATATATAGTATAGATTATTAGTATAGATTCCACATACCAAACTGTAGAATTATTTTTCATTTCATATTGTATCACAACGTACCAAACTGTAAAATTGAAATATAATTCTTATTCCAATTTATCAAGTTCTAACAACTTAGATTTTAAAGAAGAAATAACATGAAAATGTATATAAAATAATGTATCCACACAATAGAACAAATTGGAATAGAGTATGGAGTATTTCATCATCACTTATTCGCCTAGCAGTAAATGATGCATCAAACTAATAACCAATACCACTTTTTGTCTCAACCTTAAAGAGGAAACTCTTTCCCACCCATGCGTTCACCTTTGGAGGGTAGTTTCCACCTTGACCATTCTAACAAAACCAAGTAAACAATAATTTATTAACAAAATTCCAAGTCAACCGCCTACAATCCAATTGCAGTTGGCTGAATACCATGTTTCAACATAAAAAAGTACCAAGAATCCAAACTTCCATTATCATATTTGTAACTAATAAAAAAAATGGCCATAATCAGAACCTCTCAATATCTTAGAAAGACCAAAAAGATTACCTTATGCATCTGACATATCATATCAGAGCAAGTTTTCTTCAGCATTTACGGTGCATCACATTCGAATACAGCGAAGACAACACCATCAGTTTTGTCTGTCATAAACAACTTTATCCTATACCTAAAAATAAAATACATTGGATTGAGTTTTAAACAAATAAGTAGGAATGTGAAGGAACAACAGAAATAGAATTGACAGCAGTACAAAAAAAATCCTACAAAGAGATGTACATCTATATTCAAGAAGCATACCTTGGAAAAACATTCACAATATGACAGTAACACCCTTCACATTAGTACATGCCTGAGTCAGTTGTAACTGCCCTGTTGCATCTACATGCAGAGTAAAACCATTTCCTATCTTTGATCACTTCCCTGACAAAGGCCATCACAATGCAATGCCCACATTGGAAAACAAATCACAATGAAGTTGACAATTTCAATTAGGCATCAATTAACCACACTAACGGACTGCAAATCTAAGTAATGTCAAACATAGTATTCTTAAATGCACTTGAAGATTCTTATGGTTATATAGCTCCTTGTGTGCAACCAGCAACTCAATAGTCTTCCTAGGATTAAGTTTTAGGAAGTCATCCGCCAATGAACGCCTAGTGGGGTCAGACAACAAAATAATAACAAAATTAAATATGTAATTATACAATTTCAAGGAATGATTTATAAACCAATATTTGATTTAAATTTGAATAACATATTCACTTTTGTTAGCTTTATACATACTTGGTTTTTACTTAAAGTTCGTAAAAGATTATGTGAACATCATCCAAGGCACATAGACAATAATCATAATTAAAAGCACTGCCTACAGAATTCTCTGATTACCAAAGATTGATTTTTTTGTTAAATAATTTCTAAGATAAAATATATGTAAGATCATTACATAGCACAAATTTTCTTGAGAACCAATACACCACTTTACAACAAGAATGGATAGGTCACAAAATAGACTTTCTAGAAATATAATTGTTTTTTTTCACCAATCTCAGTTGAAACAGCAAGAAGGACAAAAGGACAATCTCAAAGCTTACATTATATTACAAAAATCATAATCTTTAGAATTATTTAGAAAAATTAATTATCTCCTGAATGCCAATTTGAAACCCAAACTTGTATAATGACTGCAATGAATTTCACATCAATTAAAATGATATTTGTTAAATATCTAATGTTATACATATCTAAAATCTCAAAAACAGATATTATAAACTATAATAAATACATGTTTAAAATTGAAAGGATAAATAACATATATGCAACCAAATAACATATATGCAAATAACATATATGCAAAAGAAAAGTAGATGGATAAAAAGTATAATACTAAAACAAATCAGAACATGAATCAGGGCATGAATCCAAACAAAATACATTCAAAGTATAATAACAATTACCAAAATTCAAAGTAGAATACAATCATGCTCGTCTACTTACATTCTCCCATTAAAAAAATACAACCTATAATTTAAAAAAAAAAAATGTTACCTTGAGCAAGATAGATCCTCCTCTGTTCATTATATTTTAGTATATTGAAAAAAAAAAAAGCAAAAACAAAAAAACGAGAAAGGTCACATATCACATAACCCATTCATAAGTCTCCAGCTACCCCATATTGTACTATCTCCTCTGCCTAAGATGTGAAAGAAGCCTCATTAAAAGATTCTAAACAGTTATATAAGAAATGCAGAGATTTTAAACATAATTTAAGAGTCAAAGTACATTATAATTAACGTTGCTTACCTATAAGCGTATGCCAAAAGAACTTGATGGATTTCATGAACTCCGCTGCACTGGAACCCCTGCATTTAAAGGTGATAGCATTATCATGAAAGAAAATTCCAATTGCAAAGAACGTGATAAATGAGTTCTGGAAGCAAATGAAAGCATTTAAAACAAAAATGTAATGATAAAATAAAACCTCAAATCCCTTTATCAAGAGATTCAAGAATCTTCATCGTCCTTAATTTCTCGAAGAGTGTAGCGAGGCATCGAGCTTGGCTAGTGGAAGAATCTGCATCCCTCTCCCAAAAGATCATCCCTTGGAGCAATTTGAAGTACTCAAACTTTTGCAAAAAAAAGAAAAAGAAAATCAGAACCAAACCCAACCAAGCCCAGATTCGAACCAGGAACCACGATCGAGCTCGCACCACCGCTTTGCCGAGCCGCGCCAACACAAGTCTTTGCCACCCTCCTCGTCATTGTGGCACCTGCGTCTCGCCCAAACCGGATCCGCGAGCCGGACCCACCATAAAACAACTGCCGGAGCCACCTAGCCGCAACCTAGATTATAGCCTCGAAGTGCCACCGCGCCACGCGACCTCCACCCCGCCATCACACACCCACAACTGCAACGCCCATGAATCCTTCGCCGGAGACAAAGAGAACGAAGAGATAGATTTTAAAAATTGAGATGCATAAGCTGAAAAGGGAAGAAATAAGGATATGCACATTGGGGATAAGAAGAGCCATGAAAAAAAAAGATGAAATACAAAAATTCAATTGACATTGATTTAAATTTTTTTTAAAAAAAGGGCTAGTGTCTATCCTTTGAAAAAAAAAACTTTATTAAGGATGTGAGTTTTTAATTTGTTTAAAGTGAAATGCGGATTTTAATAAGAATAAATGATTTACAATTGTATCATAAATTAATATTATTTTTTAAATGAATTTTGAAGATATAATAAATGAATAATTATTGTTAAGTTATTAAGACTATCACCTAATTATTAATTATCGATTAAATAAGTTAGGTAGTCAGAATGATAAAAAAGAGGTAGTGAGATAAATAAATGAGATTGATGTTAAGCTTTCTTAAAAAGCTATTGTTTGTGATGGAAGACAACTGTACAACATTAACGTAATTAATTAAGAATTAAAATGCAACAAATAATTTATGTTTTTATTTATTTAATAAAAATGAAAAAATTACTAATAATAGAAAGATGCAACTTTTAAGGAAAAAAGCTACCGAGAAATTGACACTTGTCAAAACTTTCCTTGAAATAACTCGAATTATTTATAGTATATATATATATATATATATATATATATATATATATATATATATATATATATATATATATATATATATATATATATATATATATATATATATAGAGGCATATATAATGAGAGAAATTTTCATTATGAGAATATTAGAGGAGTAAATTTTGACCATATAATTATATATGGATAGTTAAAATTAAAAGTTACTTAAAAATTATATAACCATTTAAAAAAGTCACACGTGCATTTATATTTAATCTTGACCATTCATATAAGATTCAATTGGTCAATATTTACTCCTCTCACCTCTCACATGATAAAAACTCTCCTCACTAGATATGCCCCTTATATATATATATATATATTTGAAAACTTAAATTAAAAAAATGTATAATACAAAACTAAAAATTTCAACAATCATAAAATTATGTGATTCCTAATCTATTTTATTTAGTTTTAATTAAAGTTTGTAATATTTAGTATATTATTTTTTGGTAGACATAATTAATATATTATTACCAAAAAATAATTAAATATATTCTCCTATTTTTCAAAATAAAAGTTTGCATAGAAACGATAAATTAAAAAAAACTTCTTCTAGAGTATTATATAATATATAAAAAAAAATAGTACATGACTTAGAATCATGTCATGTGTATTCGACATAAGAATATTTATCTAAAATGTTGTCGTGACAAATAAACATTTCAAAAAAAGCGTCACATGTAGATATGATGTTAAAATTTAAATAGAAAGTATATATGTGTCACCACAATGAAAAAAAAATCTATTTTGGAAAAAAAATAAAATAAGAAGGAGCGAAATTATCCATTCATATTAAATGTAATCAATTTAATGTCTATTATTGTATGTCAACGTCTATATTTTTTTCTAAATAATTTTAAATGAAAATAAATACGGAAATGTGTTTATGACACATTTATACCTAATCAACGGGAGATTGGAGCAAAAATTAGCAATTCTATTTGAACTGAAAAGAATAATTTGAATTTAAAATTACTCACTTATTGTAATAATTTGACATTAGCATTTAATATTATTTAATATTTAATAATTTGAATAATTATAAAAACAATCTCACGCTATTCTATATGTTGACAAAATTGAGAATTTGAATTATATTTATCTATAATTATAGTTGTCTATAATTATCTATAACTATCACATAATTTTAAATTAGCATTTTATTCTATTTAACATTTAATTTGAATAATTACAAAAATAATCTCACATTATTCACTATGTTGACAAAATTAAAAATTTGAATTATATTTATCTATAATTATAGTTGTTTATAATTATCTAAAATTATCACATAATTTCCAATTAGCATTTTATTCTATTTAATATTTAATTTGAATAATTACAAGAATAATCTCACGTTATTAACTATTTTGACAAAATTAAAAATTTGGATTATATTTATCTATAATTATAGTTGTCTACAATTACTATAATTATCACAATATAGTAATTTCTCAATATACCTTCCATTCATTCACATGATTATCTCCTTACATCCCTTTAAATTTCTAAATATATTGAACAAAAAAAATTCTAAATATAGTCTAATTTATTGACCTTAAAAGGATGATTTAATTACTCAAATAATATATATGGATTCAAAATCTAAAATGTAAAACTGCTTCTTTTAATTCATTAAGTAATTGATTGCATGTAATAATATTTTGTTTGACCTACAAACGATTGATTGCCTCTAATATAATATATTATTTAAATCAAATTTATCTAATCTCAAAATACAAATGATTCACTCTATATAAATTCTCTTTGATATTATCCATTCATTCACATTAGGGTATTTAGTTTACGGTTTCATCTTTTCATTTTGGTTCAATTAATCTTTCCTTACTTTACAGTTCTATGTTTTCACATTTTTTGTTCTCTTTAACTTCTTTCTCTAACTAATCTTCTATCTTTTTTTCATTTTTCTTGACTGAATTTTATTTTAATTCTTCTAATCTCAAAATACAAATGATTCACTTTATATAAATTCTCTTTGATATTATTCATTTCTTCACATTAAAGTATTTGGTTTACGGTTCCATTTTTTTTCGTTTTGGTTCAACTAATCTTTTTTTACTTTATAGATCTATGTTTTCACCCATTTTTACTTATATAAATTTTTTTTCATTTTTTTTTTACTTTACAACTTATTTCTATAGCTAAGCTTCTATCTTTCTTTCATTCTCCTTGATTGTATTTTATTTTAATTGTTCTAATTTTAAAATACAAAGGAATCAAACTATATAAATTTCTATAATATTTTTAATCCCTTCATGTTAGGTTATTTGATTTACTGTTTCTATCTTTTTTTCATTTTGCTTGAATTCATCTTTCTTTATTTTACATATTCACATTTTCACCTTTTTGGTTCTCTTTGTCTTTTTTTCTATGAGATAAGCTTCTATCTTTCCTCAATTCTCTTTGAGTATTTTTTATTGTATATTTTTAATATATTGTCACAATTATTAAGATTTGAATTATGATTTTAAAAAATGTCTATCGTTTGTTTATGTTTTTTCTTACAGGTCTTGCCTACAAAATCTTCAACGAAAGTTATGAAACGAAGTGATGATGATTGGATCATAAATAAGAGATTATGGTGGAAAAAGTTGTACATATAATATTATTTTTTTAATTGTATATTTTTAGCCTACAATTGTAGAAAGCTAAAGTTGTACCTATATTTTTTATTTCCAATTTCTTTCCATTATTGTAGAAGATGAATTTATGCTTCTTCCCCCCCCTTTTTTTTTGCCAACGAAACAATTATAAGCTAAGTTATCAAATTTATTGTATCCAAAAAAATTGCAATTATTGACTGTAGTCAATTATTTAATATTTTGATATGAGAGAATATATATTTATAAGTTTTTACAATTTATAATGCAATTTGTTCAGTTTCATAATATATATTGTGGTAAAAGTTATATGGTTAATGTCTTTTAATATAGATTTCACTATATAAATTATTTGGTTTATTATTATCTATTTGTAAGAAGGAGATGTAAACCATAGGATTCAAGCTGGATAGATGAAATGGAGGTGTGCTTCAGGAGTTATTTGTGATAGGAAAGTCATTTCTCAAGCTTAAGGGTAAATTTTACTGCATAAATTTATAAAGCCAAGTAATGTTGTACAGTCTTGAATGTTGGGCGGTAAAAAGTCAACAAAGCACAAGATCGGTGTCGCGGAGATGAGGATGTTGCGTTGGATGTGTGCCATACTTAGGCAAGATAGGATTAGGAATGAATGCATTAGAGAGAAAGTAGGGGTAGCACCTATTGTGGAAAAGATGGGAGAATCTCGCGCTTAAGTGATTTGGACGTGTAAGGAGAAGAGCCTTAGAAGCCTCCCAAGAAGAGTAGATCGGATGGATAATACATAGTAGAGGTAGAGGAAGACCAAGAAAAGACTATAGGTGAAACGGTTAAAAAAGATATAGATTTGAATGGCTTTTTAAAGACTTGGTTCGTAGTAGAAGACATGATAGCGTCGTCGATCCATAAGTATGGCCCCACCTAAGTGGGAAAAGGTTTGGTTGTTGTTGTTGTATTATTATCTATTTGTTGTTTATTACCTATTCCACTTTTAGTTTTATTAAAAATTATATTAATATTTGTATAAATAAAATCCCCCCAAAATTAGAGTTAATGGGCTATTGAACATTACATTGTCTTAGTCCAACGTATTGCTAACACAAGCTCTATAATGAATTCAAATATAAATTAAAAATTTGTTTCATTATTTATTCATTTCATTATCTCATTCCTATTATTATTTTTTATTTCATTCAAAGAGATAATTTGTATTTAATATTTTAAATAAAGGTTATTTAAAATTTGTTTCATTATTTATTCATTAGCAAAATTTGTTTCATTAATTCTTCATTTTAAATTACATTAATATAAATTGAATTAATTTATATGTAATCCCTTATTAAATATTATATATTTATATATTAAAACATTATATATTTATATATTAAAACATTATATGCATTTTTTACTAACCTCTAAAGCGTTTAAATATTTTTTAAACATATAAGTTGTTTTATAATATCACATTAGAATAAAATCTTTTCATGAAAATATTATGTATTTTAAAATTAAACTTATAAATATTTTTTTATGAATTATTACATATATTTTATTTAATAAATTTTTTTTAATTAAATTATATTTATTTTTATCATTTAAATTTTAAATTTACCCGTGCATCCACATGGTGCAAAATCTAATTTTCTATAAATTATAGGTTTCTGATATTTGTTCTCTTTTTTTTTTCGATAAGAAAAAAATTGGATTCTCGAATCATTTATGATATTTTTTTTACTTTAATAATATTATGTTGTCTTATTCGAATTATCATAATAAGCTTAAATAAAAAACCAATATACAGGCAGTTCAAAAAAAAAACAATATACATGAAGAAAAAAAAACATTTCATCTGCTTATAGCAAGTGAATTGCTTAAATCACATCTCAAGATTCACAAGAGTTACAGGGTAGAGTTGTTAATAACGCTTTTATGATGAAGTTGGATTGGGGCCCAATACAAAGGAGGGATACTTTATGAGTCTGTACCTGGAGATGCAAGTATATGTGATTGTCAAGATGTCTTCATTCTCGAGGTTAGGAAAAAACCAAATGCTTCTAATGTTTGGAGGGGAATTGTTTCGGTTTGGAAGGGTGTTTAGAATATTTTGGCATATTGGAAATGGTAATGAGGTTAGGTTTTGGGAGGACCACTGGATTCCAGGGGTTCATAAGCATAAGGATTTTGCTACAATGGACCTGCTAGATATTCATACTCATGAGAAGGTTTCTGATTATGCTTCTGATAGTGGTTAGCGGATTTGGGGGAAGTTGGCTATGGTCATTCCTCAAGATTTTGTTTACCTCTTGATTCCAATTCGTCCCCCGACACATAATGCTTATGCAGAGTTAGTTGCATAGTTACTGATCTATGATTTTACTCTTATGAGAGGTGTGTTTAGTATAAGATATGAAATTAGTAAATATTGACCATTAGATCTTACATGAATGGTCAATATTAGAATATAAATGCATGTGACTTTTTTATGTGATCACATGACCTTTAAGTAACTTTTAATCTTGACCATCTATGTATAGTTGTATGGTTAAGATTTCTCTTCACCATTCCTCTTCAATAAAAACTCTCTCATTTAGATATACCTATATATATATATATATATATAGGAAGAAGATTAACTTCTTTGATGTAAGTCTTTTTTGTCTTACATTTTTTTTTCAGATTAGTTTAACTTTCATCTAATAGTTATCTTTAATGAAATAATCTCACTATTAGATAAAAGTGAGAACTAACTGATTAAAAATGGTGTAAGAGAAAAAAAAATTTACACTAGTGTAAGTTGATCTGTAAGTTGATCAGATCAACTTACACTATTTTTTTTCTTCTTACACTCATTTTCAGCTGTTAGATTCACTTTCATCAAATGGTTACTTTTAATGAAATAATTTCAACCATTAGATGAAAGTGGAACTAATGGTTGAAAATGAATGTAAGAAAAAAAAAACTTTATCTTAGTGTAAGTTGATCCTATATATAAATATATATATTAGGAGTTTTATTTAATTTTATTTATTTTTTATTTGATTTTCATTATTTTATTAAATAATTGTCTCTTCTTTTAATTTTTTATTAATATTTTAATTTTCAAAATAAATTTAGAAGAGTTTTGATAAAATAAGAAGATCTTAAAGTTAGAATTTTGAAGTGATCTTATCAAATCTTATGTCTAATCCAAAGTACCAATTAGGTGTGAAAACTTTAAGTTAAGAATAATTGAAGATTTGATAATGATATTTAAAGAGTAAGGAGTTTGTTGCATTATCGAATTGACCTCGTTTTTTTTAACTTTGTTACTGTATTTGGACTATATATTGGGTTATAGAAATTGGATCGATGTAATTTTTGCAGTATTAGAAAGTTAACAAAAAATGTTACAACTTTTCTGTTGACCTCAAAAAATAATTTTGTCATCTAAAAGACGAGAAAAATAAAGAGAAAAAAAGACGAAAATATGACAATCTTAAATAAAAGGAGATTAAATTTTCTAAATCCAATCAATATATTTTTATTATTTGGGAGTTAATTAAGGAAATTTTGTACAAGATACATTCCTATTAAGTTAAATATCTTATCAATAGACAAGGAGAAAGAGGTTGGACAACTTGTCACTAAGGTTTGGAGGCACAAGGTTTGACACGAATTCAATGAGACATTCATCGAAGACATTTTTTTTTTTTTTTATCCTTCTTCCTTTTGTTTTCTTATTTTATAATACAATCATGGTTGCCTCTTTGAATATTATTTTTGTTTGTGCTACAATTACTATGTGTGATTAATTTTTTAATTTTTAGGATTGGAATATAACTCTTTACCTTTCTATGTTGAATTATTGATTCGATTCTTTATTAATGAGAAATTATTATTCTTGATTCATTCATACTGTTCTTAATATTTGTGGTATATTGTGTACTATATTTACATGATTTTAGGTATTAGGTGAATGATCGAGAGATGAAATCTATTTACTTAAAAAATTTAATAATTGAACTTAGAAATTGAGACATAAAGATAAATTTAAATCATTCGAGAAACAAAACAATTATCACGGAACTTAACTCAATTAATTATTATGAGAATGTAATTAATATTTTAACACAATTTTACTATAAGAGATTAAACTTTAAATAATTTATAATAAACCATCTTCAAGAACATAATTGATTATTAAGAATGATAGAGTTGATATTCAGCTTAGTGTGTATTATAGCAAAATCCAAGTCTTAAGTTTTAAAAAATTTAGTTAAATGATATCTCTTTATAATTTATTTAATTGTTTATTAATTAATTTCTTATTTTATTTAAAATTACGATTTTATAATTGTTTTTGATCGTTTAAATAATTATAATTGTTATGAGAGTTAATTCTTGTAACGATTTTCGTGAGAACAATTTTATTTTACTACTTAAACAATCCCTACATTTGTGGATTTACCACATCAGTTACCTAGGCAGAAAGACAAGTTCTGTGTGAAGTCTGCATATTCTTTGTGTGCTAATCTCCATCTTCACCATGATCAATCTTTATTGCAGCAGATATGGCATCTGAAAGTGCCACAGAGACTGCGGACCTTTCTTTGTCTGGCTGCGAGTGGAGTGCTTCTCACTAACAAGGAAAGGTGCAGAAGGCACATGTCGTCAAGTGCTGTGTGTGGGATTTGTGGTCAACATGAGGAGTCTATCCTGCATGTCCTTCGTGATTGTCATGTAGCTCGTTATACTTGGAAACACGTGGTTCCTTTATCCCTTCAGACAAGATTTTTCCATCTTGAGACTCAACCTTGGTTTGAGGAGAATGTTAAGGTGAGTGGAAGTATCTCGGATTTTAGCTCCTGGCCTCTCCTATTTGCTACTGGTTGCTCTATCCATTGGTATAGACGCAATAGATTCATTTTTGATGGGGTGTCAGAACCTATTAATAGTCTTCCTCATAAGGTGAGGAATCTTGCTATGGATTATAACTATGCGATGCAAGTTGTTAAACAAGCTCACATGTCAATACCGTCGCTTTGTGTAACAAATATCCAATGGAAATTTTATTTTTTTTGACATGGATGGGCTAAACGAAATTTGGTAACATTGGCTCACACATTTTAATGGGTTTACTGTTACATAACCCAAACTTGAATAAACTTGCGGGTTGGAAGGTCTGACTCACAGGCCCAAGCCCCCGGCAGAGCAGTGCAATTTTAATTTACTTAAAAAACGGTGCCTTTAAGTGAAACCGTAAAGCAAATGCAGCGGCATATAGCATGGTGCTTTCTCCGTCTCTGCTCTGAAACCCTATTCTTGCTCTTCTTGTTTGTGACTAGTCAGGGTCACCACCACTCCCAACAGCAACAGCAACAGCAACACCAACACCAACATCAACACCGCCATAATAATAATTAGTGTAAAACGGTGAGTGAGGTGATGGCGATGAAAACCCTTAAAGAATCCGACGTAGGCATCTTCTGCTACATTTCCAACCTTCCTGGCTTCCGTGGAATTTTAAAGCAAAGGTCTCTTCCTTTTTATATATTACATTACATTATTGCACCCATCCTCTGTCACTGCACCTCCTCTTTTAAAACCAAAACAAATGAAGTTGAAGATGACAACTTTTATCCTGTCAAAGCAGTTTTCTCTCTGGGAATGCATACTACTTGAATTGCTCAGTTAGCTTTCAAATTAATATTTTTCAGCTTGGCTGTCACATTCCTCACTCCACTGAACAGCTCCAACAGTGCTGACTTCTTTCTCTATCTGTCTGAAAAATATAAACGTTGATTGTACTAAATGCTAAATTATAATTTTTTTTTAAAAGAACCCCCCAAAGAACAAAGGACTATATCAAAGACATGTCATTTGGTGTTGTAGTCTTTGATATTCACTATTTCGATATGAATGAACATGTATAACAAGATACACCCTATATGAAGCTAATATGACCGAACATGTCAATTTTGTGTTTTTGTTGGAATTTGATCCAGGTATTCTGATTTTATTGTCAATGAAGTAGACAGAGATGGACAAGTTGTTCATTTGACCTCACTTGATGCCCCTGCAGAGGAACCAAAGGTCTAATGATTTGGGTTCATGAATAAATTGATTTGCAATTTTGTTAGTATCTGACTTTTTGAGCCTGTTTCAGAGTGTTCAGCAAAATGGAACAAACACATCTGACACAAAAATTATAAGTTATGCCTCTCAAATTGAATCCTTTAAGTCTCTTGCTGGGGATTCTGATGCGGCCCTTCTGGAAGAATTTATTAATCAAATTAATTCTGGTGGCGAAGATAGTGTTTCTCCTATTGTTCTTTCTCCAGATTCTGATAAATCTCATCGAACGGTTAGTATGAGTTTTGTGGCTTTATTGTTCTATGTTAGGTTTGGAAGACATATGAAAAGAAGCCTATATCAGCAAGTGCTCTGATCTTGGGTCAAAGTCTAGGGACTGGGGTGTCTCATTGCAATGGATTAACATTTTTACCGGAGATTATATTATATTGTTTTTGGATTAAGAAACTGAGTATCAAACTGAACCCTTTTGATTTGTGCTTCATTTGATTAAGTATGTAGCCTTTTTTGAGTTCAGTGCCCAGCCATTTTAATTTGCTTTTAGATTTAGTTGAATTGAGAAAGATGAGACTGGTTTGATTCTGGTATGATGCAAGCATAATGAATCCAGCCTGTAGTTTTTCTGTCAATTCAAAACATAAATTTTATCCTTCTCAAATCTGTCAGGCAATGCATAATTTCTTTAAGGAAAACTTCAAGTTCCTCGTCACTGACGTGGTTGATGGACCAGATGCTTCATCAAAATGCATCCGTGTGAGATTAAATTCTGGTAAGCCCAATAACAAAGGCAGAAACTCCAAGAAACGCAAAGAAAGAGGTGATAAGCCTTTTGACAGCAGAGGTTCAGAAAATTGGCCACAAAATGTTGGCAAGTTCCTTAGGTGAAGTTACTCAGGCATTTTGTTTTATAAAATATAATTTAAGCAATGCTCACTGTCTTCCATGTGATTTATTTTTTTCCAAAGAAAATTATATTTCTATTTATCTGGTACTTGGAACTTAAAATTTGCACCCTTAATGTACCCTGCACGAAATATTGACTTCTTTTCATGTGGATTGATCTTATTTAATTTTTATGAATTATGATTAGGAAGTGTTATGATGTGCAGTGAATTGATAGATATGGTCCTCTCTGTTTTAACTCGTTTGGCATATGTAGTTTGGGTAATAGATAATGGGATCAAGAGTATATAGAGGCCTGCAAGGAGTTTGGTAGGTGCAAATGTTTTATTTTTTATTTTTTTGTTGTAATTGTCTGAACAAGATGGGTTTACCTGTGTAAGTAGTACTTAAAAAACATGCCCATACATTCTACTGTTTCTATACACTGAAACGGTGAAACCTATTGATGTAGTTGCTAGACAAAACAAGTTACCAAAAATGTCCCAGAGGACTGTGGTCTTGTGGGGCTTTGATCTGAGTGCCATCTGGTGAGTTAGAAAATGCTTTCCTCATTTCTTCAGCAGAGGGGCTTGGAGTCCAAGAATTTGAGTGCAGTTAAGAAGACCATTTTGGTAATTAACTGTAGTATTATGCAGAAGAAGTAACCACTTGTAGAGTGTTGAGATATCTGGAAGGATTGGACTTTAAGGAGACTATTGGCTGTATTGAATTATATTTTGTTCAGATATTATCAGAAAGTGATAGTCACTCTTGCTTGCATTTTATATTTGGTCTTGATATTTTCCCCCTTTTCTATTTTTTTAAGTTGCTCATTGTTATCAACTGAATGTTTCAACCAATGTAATTTCTAGGTTTCATCTTTATAAGGAGAACAAAGATACGCAGGAAGCCTTGGAGGTGATTGGAAATATGCTTAGCATCCAGGTGTGTCTTGTTCATTGTTGGATATATTCTTTAGGCACTCTGATGGACAGAAAGTGAAGTTTTTGTTTGCTGATGATTCATTAGGTTCTTGTCTGTGATAATTTCTTTTTTCCTGGTCATTAATGGGCATTTGGGACATGAGTAGTAATTGAATTCTGTTTGCCAATTTTTTGGAATTTATGAATTATCTGCTTAACATATTTATGATTGTGTATAAATGTATTAAGCCTCTGTTCAACCTTTTGTTATCAACCTGGAGTTTAAGGAACTTGGTATTGTTATTTTCTATAGTTGCATGAATTTTTCTGCTCATAAAATTATGATTTATGATGTAAAATGTTATGGCTTCAGTTAGATGCACAGTTTTCCTTTTTGGGTACATATAAGATGCACATTTTTATAGTCAAATATCCAAGTTTATGCATTTGATGAGTAATTGCATTTTATTCCCCATCTATGTCTTTGCTGCAGCCTTTAAGTTAGTTGTGATGACTGATGGGTGAGGAAATTCAGTCCTTTTTGTATTGTGTCTTGTCTGCTCCTCCCTCCCTACCCACCCTCAAAAACAGGGAATTGAGTTCTGATTGCTAGAAAAGCTTGTTGAATTTTTTCCACTTCTCCCTTTTAACTGATTGATATTTAACTGACAGTCAAGATCATTTGGATTTGCGGGTACAAAGGACAAACGTGCTATCTCAACCCAAAGAGTAATCAATTTTCACATTCTTTCTGATTTTACATTAAACATTCATTTGTTTTTTCATCTTCCGGAGTAATATTACTGTTCATTTAGAGATAGATACTTCAATTGGTTTAGTTCTTGTTTTGTTTCTAGGTTACTGTTTATAAGCAGCAAGCAAGTAGGCTAGCTTCCCTTAACGAGAGGTTGTTTGGTATTAAAGTGGGTGATTTCTGGTAAGGTGATTGAATTTTAAGTGCTCGATGTTCCTACCTATCAGTTCTTTGATGGATGATCAAACTATAAATGCACTTTGTCCAGTTATGTTAACGAAGGACTTCTTCTTGGCCAGCTCTCGGGAAACCGATTTACAATCACATTGCGGTGAGGGTGTTATCTGTGCAACGAAATCCACTTTTCCTCTGTTAAACTATTATCTCTTGCAGAGTTGCAGTTAGATTATTTATAATTGTTGATGTAACTGCAGCTTTATATTTTAACCACAGCACTGACATATTTTCTCAGAGGTATTGTTGCAGATTCTGAAGATACCATAAAAGCATCTGCAGATGCCTTAGGAAGGCATGGCTTCATTAACTACTTTGGTTTACAAGTACTTTCTAAGTCACCCTCTTTCTCTCTCTCCCCCTCTGTGTCTGTCTTTCTTCCTCTCCTCTTTTCTTTATGCTTTTATTATTTTTCTCTTACTTGGATTTGTTATGAGAGCATACAATTAGATAGCTACCTTGTGCTATTTAGAGGTCAAATTCCCTAAATTTTTGCATTCTCCTGTGTATGACAAAGCTTTTCAAGCTCCATGTTCCAAGTGCTTTGGTATTTGGCAAGTTTCTTTTCTAGTGAAGTCTCTGCCACACGCCTGTGTTGATTTCGCTAATTGACGCTATACATATAGTGTAAGTGACAACTTGTTTCCTTTATATTTAATGATTAGGATCTTCCTGAACAACTGGGAAGGCATAATCTCTGATGGCATGGGCCTGCCCTGTATACTACTCAGAACTGACATCATTAATCAATGAATGTTATTTGTGATTTGTCATTTTCCCATTGTACTGTTATTTTTTTAAGAGCTAGCAAAAATTTTCTCTATGCAAGCTTATTTTTTTCAGATTATATTTAGAAAGCAATCTCTTGGAGTTTCATTGTCTCCAACATGAGTCGGCCCTGTATATTTGTACTATAAACTTATGTTATGTTATGCTGTACATTTATGGATGAATACATACATTGCCTTAAAAATGATCCTTGCTTTGTGGAACTCAAGTCTAAATTTCATCTTGGGAACGGTTTGGTTTGGGTATGGTGTTGGCTTTCGGCAAAGGCATAAAAGCTTAAACATGTTGGAAATGAATGCCAACTACATCTGCCCCATTTCTTGATGAGACATTTTTTCTATTAAAATTCTTTTTAAGTCCAAAACTTGCAGTAAAATGTAAACTTTTGTTTTATATATTGTCTCTTCCTGGTTTTAGTCAATGCTGAAGAATTTAATAAAGTAATAACATAGTGTTTTTGACTCTGTCTATTATAGGACTTATTTTGTTTTCCATTTTTGTTTGTTAAGCAACTTATTTGTATGCTAATGTGCTCAGCGTTTCGGAAGTGGTTCTGTGCCAACTCACCTTATTGGAGCTGCATTACTCCGAGGGGAATGGAAACTTGTTGTAGACATGATCCTTGATCCAAGAGATGGAGATATCCTTTTCATTGTTTCTATAATATTATAATGGATGGATGATAATTCTTAATTGATTTATTGTGCACTGATAGTTAACTATATAGCATATAAATTGATTGCCTTTGTTCTTCATAACATTGTTATTTAAATACAAAGAAATGCAATAACCAAGGCGCGCAAGTACTATAAAGATAGCAATGATGTTGAAGGGACACTTAAGCAGTTGCCTCGATATTTGGTTGCTGAAAGGGCTGTGGTAAGTTTCAAATGAAAGTGATTTCTGCATGAGTTTCTTTTGGCAGGACCATTAGTGATGTGTTGTGCTTCCTTAAACTTGATGTGAGAGTGAAGCAAATTTTTTGTTTACCCACTATACTTATCTACATATGATGTTATAACCAAGTTTTTGTCAACAAATCTACTGCAGCTGCAAAGTTTAAAAAAGTCTCCTGGAAACTACTTACAGGCTTTGAAATCTATTCCACGGACTTTGAGAATGATGTGAGTTATTTTTATCTGAAGATATTGATATGTTATGTGTAGTAAATGTTTGGCTAAAATGGTGTTACATTGTTACTGGTACTAATTTTTCTTAGTTGGAGTAATTATGTATGTAATACCAAAGTGCATTTCTGTCGCTCCTTAGTTTCTAGCATCATCTGGTGTTATATAATTTGATGAATATCTTTTCTTTGGACACTGTGCAGTAGTATGCTTATATTTCAATTGTTTCTTGCCTGGAGAATCCAAAATGGTGTCTTTCACATGTTTAACTTCTCTTTTATATTGATCCGTTTCTTTCTCTCTTTTTCAATTTAAAGACACCTGAGTTTGAATTTCACATAATTTTATATGAAATTTTGTGACGCATCTGAGTTTGCAGTGCATTCCTTTGTGCGTCTATGGATTAGCTTATTTTGCTTTCGAAAAAGCTTATAATAAAAAAGTTCAAGAGAGGAATTTTGGCTGAAAAGCTTATTTTGAGCATAAAATGATCAAAACCAAACATGCACAAGGTTTTTTTTTTTCATAGAAAAAGAAATTCATTAAGAAAGAAGAGGATTACAAGAATAGGAGGATAAGATATCCTCCACCAGCAGACTACGATAAATTTGCAAAGAAACCAGCAAATAAAACAAAAGAAAAACAATGCACAATGGCAGCCCAATCTCTATGCAGATCTGAAATGGCAACCCCCTTAAAAAGACCATGTGCCGAGCACCAAAGAGAAGCCAAAAACCTTATTCTATCTCATAACATTATTAAAGACATCGATACACCTTGAAATATCTGAGCATTCCTCTCCAACCAGATGCACCACAGATCACAGATTACATGCATGTTGTTATGTGTAGAAGAATATGGAGAAATAAGAAGAGAAGAAGAGAACACGTTGGTTCTTGTATGCTTTCATATATCTCAAATAATGTTTTAACAAAATATATAGAGGAAGAGAGAACAGAAGTCAAATCCTAAAAAACAAAAAAAATCAGGAATTGATTTATTCTCTCCTAAAACATAGGAAATCTATTTCCCTAACTTATTCTGAAGATAAAAACCAAATCCTAACTTTCCTAAAATACTGACACTCCCCCTCAAGTTGATGCAAAGATATCTATCATGCCCAACTTGCTAACTTGAAGTTCAAATGGCTGTCTTAATAGCCCCTTAGTTAGCACGTCTGCCACTTGCTGTGAAGTAGGTACAAATGGAGTGCAAATTATTCCCTCTTCAAGTTTTTCCTTTATGAAATGTCTATCAATCTCAACATGTTTTGTCCTGTCATGTAGAATCGGGTTATGAGCAATGCTGATAGCTGCCTTGTTATCACAATACAACTTCATAGGTAAACTCACAGGTCTCTGAAGTTCTTTTGAAACTCTTTTTAGCCAAAGAACTTCACAAATTCCTTGAGCCATCACTCTAAATTCAGCCTCGGCACTACTTCTAGCAACATCACTCTGCTTCTTACTCCTCCAAGTGACTAAATTGCCCCATAGAAACGTGCAATACCTAGAAGTTGACCTTCTATTTGTAGTAGATCCTGCCCAATCAGCGTCGGTATACATCTCAACTCCTCTCTTATCGTTTTTCTTGAAGAAGAGTCCTTTACCTAGTGTGCCTTTTAGATACTGAAGGATTCGATACACAACTTCAAGATGAACTTCATAAGGGGAATGCATAAATTGGCTCACCATGCTCACAACAAAAGCAATGTCAGGACGAGTGTGTGATAGGTAAATCAATCTCCCAACCAACCTTTGATATTTTCCTATGTCAATAGGTACACCATCTTTGACTCCTTCGAGCTTAAAATTTACTTCTATTGGAGTATCTGAAGGTTTACAACCACTCATTCCAGTTTCTTTCAAGAGATCAAGAATGTACTTCCGTTGTGACACAACTATGCCCTTTTTTGATCTTGCCACTTCCATTCCAAGAAAGTACCTTAGTTGGCCTAAGTCTTCAATCTCGAATTCCTTAGCTAGGCTCTGCTTAAATCTACTCATCTCTTCTATATCATCTCCAGTCAAGATTATGTCATCCACGTAGACAATCAAAAATGAAACTTTGTCCTTGGTGGAACTCTTCATAAAAAGAGTATGACCAGATTGTCCTTGGCTATATCCTTGGCCTTTAACAAATCTTGTGAATCTTTCAAACCATGCTCTGGGAGACTGTTTGAGCCCGTATAGAGATTTTTTTAGCTTGCATACCTTAGTTCCAAATTTTCAGAGAAACCGGGTGGAGGCTCCATATATACTTCTTTCAAATCTCCATTCAAAAAAGCATTCTTCGCATCTAACTAATTCAGAGGCCAATCAAGATTAGCTGCAACTGATAAAAGTACCCGAACTTGTACCTTTCCAAGGATCCATCTGAGTTGTATTTTACGGTGAAAACCCACTTACAGCCAACAACTGTCTTCCCACCTGGTAGATCCGCTTTCTCCCAAGTAGCATTCTTCTCCAGAGCTCTCATTTCCTTAAGAACAGCTTCTCTCCACTCAGAAACATGTACAACCTCTTGGATATTATTAGGAATAGCTACACTAGACACTTGTGAGATAAAGGCACAATATGAAGCTAAAAGATTATTGTAGGATAAAAAATTTGACAAAGGATGTTTTGTACAAGACCTAACACTTTTCCTAAGAGCAATGGGAAGATCAAGTTGACTTGAAGAATGTGACTCAAAAATACCTGGAGTATTATTTTTGGAAGTCTATGAAGAATTATCATGATCCAACCTCTGATTAGATTATTGGTGATGCTCCGAAATGGTGCCTCTCCTTTTCTGTGCTTGATATTCCGTTGAATAAACAAGACTTTTAAACCGTTTCGCACATATCTCTGTAGTTTCAGCATTTCCATTTTGAGATGGCATTTGAATATTAGAGGATTCATCATTTTCAACATTTAATTCATTTAATTCATCATTTCCATTCTCAACATTTAAGTCAAAAATTAAATCAGAACCATCAAGAAAACCATCTTCACTAGTGTTGCTCTCCCCCTGAAGATGGGAATTGCTGTAGTATGGAATTCCTTCAAAGAAAGTAGCATCCATAGAAGTAAACATTTTTTTCAAAACAGGATCAAAACATGTGTAACCTCTTTGAGTAGAATGATATCCAACAAAAATACATTTATGTGCCTTTGGATCAAGTTTTGAGCGTTTTGGGTCATGATTATGAACAAAAGCCACACTGCCAAAAACTTTTAAGGGAATATTTGTTGTAAGCCAAGTATGTGGGAAATAATTCATAAAAACCTGTAAAGGAGTCTCAAAGCCTAAAATCCTTGTAGGAAGTCTATTTATCAAGTAAGTGGCTGTTAAAACAGCATCTCCCCATAGATACTTAGGAGCTTTAGTTCTAAAACTTAAAGCTCTAGTGACTTCTAGGAGATGTTTGTTCTTTCTTTCAGCCACCCCATTTTGTTGAGGCGTATTATTACATGAACTTTGGTGAACAATTCCTTTCTCAGCAAAAAAACTCTCTAACACATTGTTAAAAAACTCCTTTCCATTATCACTTTGAAAAATTTTAATGAGTCTGGAATTGTGTTTTAACCATATTATAAAATTTTTTTAACACATTTTCAGCATCAGATTTGTCTTTCAAAAGAAAAACCCAAGTGACCCTAGTATGATCATCAATAAAAGTAATGAACCATCGTTTTCTAGAAAAGGTTGCCACTCTAGAGGGACCCCAAACATCATTGTGAATCATGGTAAATGGTTCAGATTTTTTATATGGTTGAGATGGAAACACAGCATGGTGGTGTTTTGCTAATTCACAAGATTCACACCGAAAAGACAAATGATTTTTATTCATAAATAACTTTGGAGACAAATGCTTTAAATATTGAAAATTAGGATGTCCTAGACGATCATGCCATAACATAATTTCACTGTCACTAGGTATAGAAATAAAATTGAAACAAGTCTGCTGGTCTTGCCTTCCAAAGTTCAATCCTTGATGGAGAAAGTAGAGGCCACCATCCTGTTTAGCACCCCCAATCATCTTCTCCGAGGTTAAATCATGAAATTCACAATGGGAGGACCAAAAATTAGCTTGACAGTTATGAGCAAAGGTTAATTTATTGACAGATACGAGATTATAGGATAGATGAGGGACGTGCAGAACATTGTTAAGGGTTAAAGAAGAGGAAATAGGTACAGTTCCTTTTCCAGCAACAATGGCAAAGGAACTGTCTGCAATTTTTACCTTTTGATTCCCTGCACAAGGTGTATAGGAAGAAAAAAATTGCGAAGTGCCAGTCATATGATCAGTGGCACCTGAATCTAATATCCAGGAGCCATTAGATTTTGTACAAGCAATATCTGCAGTAAAGAAATTACCTGACTGAGCTAAAGAACAAGATGGATTAGAGTTTCCTAAAGATTGAGATTGAAACATTTTATATAAATGCTCTATTTGTTCCTTTGTGAAGGGAAGAGATTCTGAGGATGATTGCTGCCCTGGTTCCAAATTGCTTACTTGAAAAGCGCTGACAGCTCCCCCTGAATTGTGATCACCACTCATACTTTTCTCGGGATTCACTGGTTTACCATTTAGTTTCCAGCAGGTTTCCCAAGTATGCCACAGTCTTCTACAATGATCACACCAAGGCCTCTGCTTTCCTCCTTGCTTTTCTCCATCTGAGGCAGCACCACGGAGCACAAGAGCTGATCCCTCATTATCTATTTTTATTTCATTGGGATGCATCATCACTTGTCTCTGAGCTTCTTCTCTACGCACCTCTGAGAAGACTTCTCTGATGGTTGGCAAAGGTTTTCGTCCTAAGATGCGACCTCTTACTTCATCAAGATCCCTATTCAATCCTGCCAAGAAGACAAACACCTGGCTTCTTTCTTTCTTCTTCTTATACTGAGCACTGTCATTCGGACTCTCCCATGTTTCATCATCAAAGAAATCCAACTCCTGCCAAACAGTCATCATCTCATTATAGTACGCTGTCACTTGACGTGCCCCTTGCTGAATCTTCCACATTCGAGTGTTCAGTTCAAACAATTGGGAGTGATTGTCTAGATCGGAATAGGTCTCCCTTACGGCTTCCCACACATCGCGAGCCGTGGGCAAGAACATGAAAGGTTTTCCAATCACTAGATCCATAGAGTTGATTAACCACGCCATGACCATTGAGTTTTCGGAACACCATTGCCGGTATTTTGGATCGGTGATGGTTGGTGGTTTTACTTCACCATTCAAATAACAGAGTTTTCCCTTGCCGTCGATCACCAAGCGCATGGACTGAGACCACTTAAGGTAATTCTTTCCATTCAATTTATGAATGGTAATCTGCAGAGAGTTCTCAGACATAGAGACTCCCGCCGGCTGTTGATTTCCTCCTGCCGAAGTCGTCACGCCACTGCTAGCATCCGAAGGGGTCGAACCCGAGCTAACCATGGCGGCCTTTAAGTTCATGATTGGAACCTTAAAGCTCTTGATACTATGTAGAAGAATATGGAGAAATAAGAAGAGAAGAAGAGAACACATTGGTTCTCGTATGTTTTCCTATATCTCAAATAATGTTCTAACAGAATATATAGAGGAAGAGAGAACAGAAGTCAAATCCTAAAAAACAAAAAAAATCAGGGATTGATTTATTCTCTCCTAAAACATAGGAAATCTGTTTCCCTAACTTATTCTGAAGATAAAAACCAAATCCTAACTTTCCTAAAATACCTACATTATGCCAGCATTAATTTCCTTTTTAACAATAGAAACGTCATAACAAGGCTGATAGTGTTGTAATAATTGGGGATTATATCTTTATAAGCATAGTTGCCGATGCCAATTTTGTGCTGGGGTGTATATTTGCTTTGCTCTCCTCCCCACCCATTGGGGTGCTGGTCAGTTCTATACTTTTATTTCGGGCTGATTGTTTATTTTGATGGAAAAAACTACTCTATGGCTAACAGGCTGCTGCAATATATATGTGAAACAGAGTTGACAAGTGCATTTAATTTTCATCATGTTGTTATGCTTCACTAACCATTTAAAATTGGTGGTTTTAGTACTAAAATCTCTGCTTTTGACACAGTATCCAGCTAAGGAGGGTAAGATTCTATTGTTGTAAACTTGTAATACAAAATAGTGAAGACACAAATGCAAATGAATAAAATTTGAAAGCTAGAAGCATACAAAAGAAATTCTTGCAGAAGCTTTCAAGTGTGCTATTTAGGTTGTCTATCTGATGGTGCTTTGTTCTGTGTCATGTGCAATGACGAGTTTGCTTAAATGAACTCAAATAAAAGATAGAAGATATTAAGATCATTTATTTGAAAATAATATTGGTCATCTTCATTTTATAGTTCCATTACTGCTTATTTTTTAGGTATGTACATAGTTACCAAAGCTATTTGTGGAACCATGCAGCAAGTACAAGGGTGCAAAAATATGGTAGGTTGTGATTTGTAATAATTTTCTAATATATGTCTTCCTTTCTCTGGCAATTAGCTTCTACTGCTACATTTCCTAACATCCTTACTACATGTGATATACAGTCCATACGATCCTTACCATGCATTGTCATTATTATGGTAGTTGAAGTCTCAAAATATTCATTTATTAAGTTGAATGTGATTCTACTGTGTGACAGGAACTGAACAAGTTGTATTAGGAGACTTGGTATATTCTAAAGAAAATCCTACTGGAAAAGTTACAGGGCATGTTGGACCTGAATGTGATGATGACTGCGGTGGTAGGCATGATTCTAATAATGAAGATGAAGTCTCTGGAGATATTCATGAAGAAAGAAATAGTTATATCAAGGTTAGTCTTTTGATTTTGGCCCATTACTGAGGTCTGCTAGTGCTCAACCAAAGTTGTAGATTTAGAAGTATGTCCTCTTCTTGTGGTTATGACATGTCTTTCTCATATCATCTATTTATTCAGAGTCTAGTGCACACACAATATGTTATGTAGACACGGAGGTACATCTGTGTACAGATAGTTGGTCACACCTATTTTTGGACCTTTATATATATATATTGAAATTATTCTGATAATGAAAGTTCAAGAAGATTGTATGAAATTAAGGCCTTTTTTTATGTATATAAAGAAGAAATTAAGATAAAGAGAAGATGATTACAGAGAGTAATGAGGATAAGAAATCCTCCTTAAAAAGAAAAAAGAAAACGAACAATAGTGAACAAAGAGAACATCAATGAAGCAAAGCTACCCAAACCCCTGTAGAACGACTTTGTGCTTTATACCAAGTGGAAGCCAAACACCTAATCTTATCCCAAAGAAGCTGCTTGTCCAAAGAAACCTACTTAAAGATGCGAGAACTATGCTCTAACTTAATGCACCATAGTATAGCATAGATTCTACTTTGCCATAAAATTTTGGCTTCTTTCCTTCTACCAAAATCTGTAAAGCAAGTCAACAGAAACTGGTCCAAGGACCTATGGCACACCCAACTCTCTGAAAATGCCAAACAAAGAATTCCATAAAGAAACAACTACTGAACAATGTAAGAACAGATGGTGCTTTTTAGTTACACGTTGCAGACTTTTCATGCATTTATCTGTGTATGTAGAATTTTAAAATCTGTAACCGTACAGTATGAGCTTGCCTCTATCTATCTTCATCCCTAATCATTATTAATCATCAGCATGGTCAGTAAGCTTTTAATGAAATCAATACTCTATTGAGCAATGTTGTATCAAATTTCATGAATGAAACACTATGTTGAACCATTTTTCTTAAATGAATGGATTTAATTTCATATAATTTTAGGTGTAGAAACTTGATTTGATGTTGACCAAGATTAGAAGGTAGTAAATTGTGAAATCTATTTTTTAATGGAAAATAAATTTTATTTGAGAGAAGAGGGGAAGTACAACTAAGGGATGGGTAATTTATCTGTTGGAACAAAAAAAATGACGCAACATGGAACAAGAAAAGTTGTGTGAATGGTGTTCTTGAATGAGGTTGACAATTTAAAGTAGCTTTACTTTATATGACAGGTTGTGACTGGTGAAGATCTTAATTCAAGATGTTATACAATTGATGATGTCATCCTTCCTCTGCCAGGGTAAGTTTTGACCGATTAATGCTGGTTAGATTCTTTGGTTCATATAACTCAGATCCTCTTAACCAGTATTCAGTTTCTCTCTTCTTTTTTTTTCATGGGTTGAGTCTCTGACATTTCTGTATTGATGATCTTGCAGTTCACGGGTAATTTATCCAACAAATGATATTGCCAAAGTTTATCATGATTTGGCAAATAAAGTACGTATCACTTCTCTTTCTCCCCTTCCTCCTTCTGTTTCCTTCTGAAACTATGGTCAAGTTGGTACTTCATATTTCTGTTTGGGTTGCTCTCCCAGCCTTTTGCACCCTGCCTTATTCTGCAACCATTTAACTTCTACTGTTCCATGGATAATTATTTTTTCCCTAATTAGTCACCTGTTTTGTTTGTAATGGTCAGGATGGAATCAGTTTAACAGAGAGCGTGCATAATGTGAAGTATGTAATAAGAATCTCAGCTCAAATCGCAATGAGTCCAATTGTTCATTCATTGTTTATCTTACTCTATTTGTTCTCCTTCCGGTTCTCTTACTCTAGTTGATTCCTACTTGTTATCAGGGAATTCTCAATAACTAGTGTGACTGGAAGTTACAGGAGGGTTTTTCAGAAACCAATTAACTTTGAATGGTATGTACCCAAGTTGACCCTCCACTTGATTGCGTAGACTGTTATTTTTACCCATTTTGTTTTTGCATGTAGTTCACTTATTGAATAATGTCTTTGATTGTCTGCAATTGCAGGGAATTACTTACATATAGTGATAGTAATAAACCATTGGTAGAGACAGATTTAGACAAAATTGGCAGGTCAAAACCTATAAACAATGTCAAACCAGTGGGTGCACCAAATGGGAAAAATGGAGAAGCCTTTGATTGCATGAGACAATTAGAGAGCTCTGATGATGGTGCAAAGGTTGAGAGCTCCAATGATGGTGCAAAGGTTGAGAGCTCCGAAGATGGTGCAAAGGTTGAGAGCTCCGATGATGGTGCAAAGGTTGAGGCTGATTATAATGAGATTGCAGGTGACGAAGTAATAATACCACAGGATGGATCCGTCTGTAGCTCCAGCTCTCAATATTCCCATATTGCTCTCAAATTGAGTTTTACTCTTCCTGCTTCGTGTTATGCAACAATGGCCATAAGAGAGCTGCTGAAGACTTCAACATCTGTAAGCACTCAATTTGAAAAGTTTTGTATCTGTTAATATGTTTGTTGAAATTAAATAATGATTGGGATAGACTTCTAGTAATGTATTGATAATATATTCTTAAATAATGGACTTGTAAAAACATATACAAGGGGAGAAAGCCCTGCATATTTCCTTTTTATTACTTCACTTTGCAGTTTTATGTGCATATAACTCCTTTTTTTTAATGCTGTTGCAGGTTGCATATCATAAGACATTAAACCAGTAAGCACGTGGCTACCCATATAGTAATGTTTTTCTGCAGGAGAAAGTGATTCATAGAACAGAGAGAAAGCGATTCATAGAACACAGAGAAAGCCAGAAAGGGAAGTTTCATCTCAGACGTTACTAATTCTCTGTGGATGTGTATAATATCTATATCTTGTCAGAAGAGAGTGAGAAAAATCTTCTCACAAGTACACTTTGTATCTTGTTAGAGAACGGAGAAATTTAACACTTCGTCTGTTTCTGCTGAAAATTTAATTTGAGTAATTGTAAGTGCTATTAATGTTCGTTTTTGTATGAGAAGATTTCAAAGTGTTGGATTTTAGTACCTTGGGGGCGCTTCCCTGTTGTTCCATTCTAGCAATAACATACATTCTCTTTGCATTTGTGTTGTAGATTTGTAGCTGCAATATACCAATCCCGTGTTTTCCTAGGACATATGATAAGAGTGGTTTACCAAAAACTGATTAATGGGGAATTCTATGTGGCTCCATATTAACTAAGATAATTTAAAATTATAAATAAATATTTACATATTATAAAATTTAATGGTAGATACGTTGTTATATATAAAATTCATAAATAACTTCAGTCTATAGTAACATAATTCCATGATAACAGTGATCAGTTCCACTGAAGTCTAGGTAATAATAGAAATTTTGAAAGTTAGGAATTGGGCACATTATTTTTGTTTTGAAAAATCGTTAGGAATATATATTCTATCACATTTTTTAATATAATTTTTTATTAAGTCATATTATACACTAAAATATAAACTTAATTTTGATTAATATATAATTAACTTGATTAACAGGTAATCAAGTTTGAGTTTATATTTTAATATGTAACAATCTAATAAAAAAATATATTAAAAAAAATATGATAAAGAGTATATTTTTAACACTCCTCATTTTGTTTATAAATATGTTCTCCTTGTCAATAACTGATTTGGTGTTCTTGAACTTACATATATAGCTAGGGAGCGTGCAGCCGAAGATATGGTTATACTCTATGAAACATAGACATTAATACGGACGGACAATGACAAAGCACAAATACGATATGGGGATACACATCAAAATTAAAAAATTATAAGACACAGATACATTATATATATATATATATATAAAATTAAAAATTTAAGAAAAAGCTTCATAATTTATAATATGATATATATAAACTTCAAGATTTATAACATTTTGATATATATTATATATACCATTATTTGCTACTTGGTAAGCCACTCACAAAAAAATATAAAGCATAATTTCTATTGATATTTTCTAAAAGTTTTTCGAAATTAACTTGTCCTAATAGAACTAGTCATATACAAGTACATGTACAACAAAAAAACATTAACTAAAGAGAGTATTTAAAGATTAACTCTATTTTGTTCTCCACCATTGATACGATGGTGACACGTTGACTTAGTCGCAGATGGAAGTAGATAGCTAGATGGGAATGATGACCTTATAGTGAAAAACATCATAGTCTAATTAGGATAAGTGGTATTTGTAATTGAGTAATTGAGTTTGGATAATGAATAATTAGTAATTAGATATATCACTATTTTTTTTGACCTTTTCATTTTAAATGATAATTAAATTTTTTCTAATTTTAAATCAATTGTGTTTTGCAATATTCCTAACGCGTCCGAATTAAAAAAAATAATTTTTAATTAGACAATTATTATAAACACATAAAATACGTGTATTGTATATGTATCATTAGATACACAAACCCGACAACAAAATAGTGTGTAAATGCTTCATACTTATTTAAACCAATTCAATCTTCTTGGTCTTGCGGCTTCAACCAGAATAAATGTGTATTTTAATTCTCCACCGTGCCTTAAGGTTAGTCCTCTATTTATAAATATATTAAATTAGTTCTTTAATGTTAATTTGTGTTATCGAATTGATTTTTAAAATGATAAAATTAATATTTAATTATTAAATGATAAATTTGGTGGTTTTAGTAAATACTCGACTAATGTGAAGTTGCGTACTACTTCTCTTTCATAATAATTACGTGTTTTAATATTTTTTTCAAAATTTATTTTATTATTAATCTATTTTATACATTTAAAAGAATTGTTAGGAGAACAATGCTAATAATATTTATTTTTGGATCAATAATAAAATAAATATTAAAAAAATATCTAAAAAAATGTGTTGTTAATATTTATCAATACTATAGTTTGAAGTTTTAGTACAAGAATTAAAAAATTTACTAAATACCATCAATTTTTGAAATGGGTTTTGAGTACATGTTAAAGATTAAAAATAGTATCTATTATTCATTATTAATTACTTAAAGAAGAAAATATTAAATTCTTTTTTTAATTTTTAAAACAATAAATGTTTATACTTTCATTTAATAACTTTTATTTTTTGATTTTTTAACATGTACCTTTAAGATATAAGTTAAGAAATTTTTTTGAAAAATATAATTATATTTGACTAAATTACTCTTTTGCTCCATTAAAGTTCTCTTATTTCATTTAGTGAAGATGTCAAAAAAGAATGATAAAGTTTGAAAAAAACAATTAATTAATGCATTCTTGATTTTGTTAAGTTACATATAAAATGAAGCAAAATTTTCTCGCTCAAAACTGATGGCATACATTTCTATACGACTAAAATAGAAATCACAGTGTGGTTAAACTTAAAAGAGGAGCGACAGAAATATATTCTTTATTATATTTTTTTAATATATTTTCTTCTATTAAGTTGAGTCACATATTAAAATAATATTTAAATTTGATTGATGTGTAATTAAATTTAAGTAACAGATAATTAAATTTTAATATTATTTTAATATTTGATATGATTTCATAGAAAAAATATGTTAAAAAATGTGACAAAAAGTGAGTTTTTAACACTCCTCAACTAACAGGACCATTAACCATCTTAAGCACGCGTCAAAAAAAAAAAAAATCTTACCCCCCCCCTTCCGATTCTGGCTTCACTCACCTCTTTTAACCCAAATTGGAAAACTTATTTTTTTTCCTTTTCTTTAAATTTCAAACTCGTTCAACTTCAACCGTAATTTCACCACAAAAAACAAACCCCATTACTAAGGACTGATCTACGTGTTGGGAACACATGTCTTTACTATATTTTAAAATTTTTTTTATCCTATATAAATATGTCTTTTTTATTCATTTATATATGCAAATTTTGTCATCATATATAGGCAAATTACTAAATTCATATAATATTATTTTTTATTTTTTAACAACACTCATTTGATTTAATATTTGAGTATACTCATATAATATTATTTTTTATTTTTTAAGAACACTCACATGAGTTTGGTATCAATATATTCAGAGCATAAAATTCTTATTATCTCATTTTTTTTAATCTCTGCAGACTAACAGTAGTAGAAGATATTATCCGCTTAAACTTACTCGTATCTACTTCGACCACAAAGATGTTTCCCATACTCTCTCTGCCTCTTCTTTTATGATTGTTTCATCGAGTTGCTTCTTTTCTTCATAAGAATTTTGTATCACACTATTAAAAATATAATAATTTATGAAAATATTAATTATTAATTCGTCTAGTATACTTTACTTAAGTATTAAGTTTAGTCAAGAATTTCTCTAATATAACCTATCATTGTTACTATTTTATTTAAAATACATAAAATAGAATGAAAGGACCAACCAAATGAGGGAGGGGAGGAAAAAAAATGAGTGCAGGCTCATGCTGAAATCATATTCATAAACAGGCTCTTAAAAATGCAAACTCTGCAGCAAACAGAAAGTAAACCCTTGAAGGCAGTGGAAATATTCTTATTGTTTTGTGTTCTTAACCAGACTATCCCTCTAAGGAAGGAAAGAAAAGGAAGGGCTCTTTGAGCTGAGGCTGTACGATAGCATTGTATTCCTCTGTACCATGCGAAGATTCCCATGCTTGAATAATATTGACCCCATCCTCTGCATGTTTTCACATGTCCTGCCATCTGGGTTGCCGTTTATTTCACCATCATCCGCATCATCTACTGAACCCAGTCACAATAGAAATATATATATATATATATATATATATATATATATATATATATATATATATATATATGATTTTACTATGATAAAAGAAGTATTTATTGTGAGAGATGAGATGAATAAATATTAATCATTGGATTTTACATAAATGATCAAGATTAGAACATAAATGCATATGACTTTTTTAAGTGGTCACATAACTTTTAAGTAACTTTTAATTTTGATCATCTATGTATAGTTATATGGTCAAGATTTACTCCTCTCATTCTCTCATTCTGTCACAATAAAAACTCTTCTCACTAGATATGCCCCCATATAGAATTTTACTTTGGTGAGAGAAATGTTTATTGTGAGAGATGAGAAGAGTAAATGTTGATTATTGGATCTTACATAAATGATCAAGATTAGAACATAAATGTATGTAACTTTTTTAAGTAGTCACATGACTTTTAAGTAATTTTTAATCTTGACTATCATGTATAGTTGTATGGTCAAGATTTACTCTTTTCATCCTCTCACAATAAAAACTCCTCTTATTAGATATCTTCTTTATATATATATATATATATATATATAATTTTATTTTCTTTTTTCAAGTATCATTTTCCATCCCTGTCCTTCTTTCTCCCCACCACACTCTCACGGCCTCACTCCCTCTTGCGTCTACAGTTTACTTCAACCCCCGATCACACTCTTTCTCTTTCGATTTCCCTCATATATAAGGAACAGCATTCATTTTCTAATCTACGTGTCATACAGCGTGGTAATGTTTCAGAATACAAACCAATAATATCACGACACATATAGTTTCAATTTGTAGACTTTTAATCCTTCACCATTTTTTATATACTGACGAATTATATATTAAGTTGATAAATAATCACTGCTTGAATTGTGAGACTGGGACCTAGCAATACCTAAGTTTCTTAATTCTTCATCGATCCAAGGTTTTATAATGGATTATGGATGACATAAAGATGACTATGGAGTTTGTTGAAAAGAGGAAAAAGCTTGAATGAGTTTAAAATGAATTGAATATACCTTTTATTGCAACGTGGTTGGATTACAACACACATTTTCATTGCAGAGAATAATCTTGAGCAACCCCTTCTTCTACTATGATTCTAAATCCTCAAACTACTGGTGCTGTACAGAAAAAAAAAAAAAAACCTAACTGCTCCTCCTCAAAGCCCTAGTTCTTCTCTCAATAGAGCCACTAGAGTCAAATTCAGTTTCCAAATATAAAGCCTCCTATATATGTCCACCACAGAGAAAGAGGATGTTGGAAGAAGATGGCCAAGAGACCAAGTGTAGGCCATTATTAACCTCAGGTGCACTAGTCTAAAGAACAACAATGAAGACAAGCAAGAAAACCAGGGTCCTCTCTGTGGGGGAGATTCTCACAACTGGGATACAAGAGAGTGCAAAGTAAAATGGTAGAACATAGTACTTCAGAAAATTAAGGTCCCTTGATGGCTTGACTCTATAGGGCTTGTCCTTACTTCCATAAACTAAACGATTCGTGGAAAACACGTTCCACAATGCTGTGAATTTTGTCACTTAATAGGTTCGTAGTGATATAGGACATGTTTTGGCTCCACGTACGCTCCTGTGAATTTTGGATGGGAAAATGTGTGACCTTAAAAAAATTGGAAAGCATTAGTGAGCCCCATATGCGTGATATTAAATTTTCCAAACATCAACATCACTTGACGGTGACAAAGCTTGTATGGGGACGAAGGATAGAATTGTCCTTTTAAACAATTAAGCATGATTCATAGGAGTAAACAGTGAGGTACTATACATACTTGTATATCACCGTGTGATTCGTTGATAATGTAAAATTATGTATTTCGATTTTTTAGTTGATAAAAATCAAAACCATATCTTTAAAGAAAAATATGAATAATTCATATTAATAAACAACTATTGTTTTAAAACAACTTTTTATTGTGTGAAAATTATTCGCGATTTTTTTCCTAATAAAAATTATACCACTTTTTAATTAAAATAAAATAAATATCTAATAACAATCACGAATTTTGATATTTTGATTTGAACTTGAATTTTATATATTCTTAAATATTAATTAAAATATTATATATATATATATATATATATATATATATATATATATAAATGAAGAGAGATCAACTTATATCAATATAAATTTTTTTTTACACTTATTTTTAACTTTTAGTTCTACTTTCATCTAATGATTAAGATTATTTCATTAAAAGTAACTATTAGATAAAATAGATCTAATAGCTAAAAATAAGTGTAAGAGAAAATCAACTTACACTGATATAAATTGATCCTCTATATATATATATATAATATTGAGTTTGGACTATAAAATTGACTTTAAATTGGATCACACAAATCAAATACTTTCAATAAAATAAAAATGCATAATAATTCCAACATTTGCTATATTTTAGCCCCTTTATATATTACCACAACTGCACTTAACAAAGCCAACACTACATTTTTAAAGATGAAGCCAATACAATCATATAATATATATATAAAATATATATTTTTATATTCGACATATATTATTATAATATAAAATAATATATTTAAAAATTTATTAAAAATACATGATCTCAATAAGCGATATGTGATATCACATATTTCAATTTAAAAAAATGTATACACGTGTCGTTAGATCTAAATTAAATTTATTTCTCACGCATATAAATATAGAAATTTATAATCACATATTAATTACCTTGACATATATATCTTTGCATATTAATTCATATTAAAAAAATTAAAAAAGTTTCACATATCTTTAATTGACCACGTTATTAAATTTTTTTTGTGATTGATCTTAAAATCTTAAATTTTTCATAAGTGTATGAAATATCATCTCTCAACTACGTATATCTTGTCACCTTAATTTAAGTAATTATATTTCTAAATTACTATATTTATTCGTATATAATTATTCTATATTATTTCCAAAACTTCAATATATACATTGCACAATAGTGAAAAATTTGCAAGGAAATATAGTAAAGTTAATAGAATGTAATTTATTACGAGGAAACTAAGAATTTATTAAGTTTTTTAAACTAAGAATTTATTAAGTGTTTTTAAACTAAGAAAATATAGTCAATTTTTTTATATACTCTTAATAATAAATTGATAAAACATCCAAATAAATAAACAAATAAAAATCATATAATAATAATAATAATAATAGGATAATATACATGTCTTCATATTCGACATGTATTATTCGATACGTGGAATAACATATTTACAAATCTGTCATGTGACAAATACATGATTCTAATAACTAACTTATGACATCTCATGTTATAATTTAAAAAGAAGGTGTACATGTGTCATGAGTCTAAATTAAATTTATTACTCACACATATAAATATAGAAATTTATTAAGTGTTTTTTTAAATTAAGAAAATATAGTAAATTTTTTTTAGTATAATCTTAATAATAAGTTGATAATACATTCAAATAAATAAACACATAAAATTAATATTTAAAAAAATTATAGAATCAAAAATTGAAATATAAAACTATATAAATTAATTATTTATTAGGAAGTTATATAAAAGAAATATTTATTGAGAGAACTATATTGTTCAGTTATCATAAGTACGGGAAGAAAGCCAGTTAACGAAAATAAAAAAATAATTTTAAGTAAATTTCACTATAAATTTTACTAATTATAATTTAATTAAATTTATTTAAATCATTTAATATGTCATATCTTTAAATTAAATATAATTTTTCTTATTTATTGTAACATTTTTAATATATTCCATGTATTATAGAAATATAAAATAGTAATTATATTAATAATAAAAGGATTAAATAATTTATATGAAATCATAAATTCAAATTTTATTACCATCTATAAATGAAAAATCCATTTTAAAAGAGGGAAATGTAAATATTTTATTTTGTACACACATTTCCAGCAGCTTCAATCATTTTCCTGCTAACTCATATGTACTTTGCGAGGCGAATCAGTTTGCAGACATACTAGTGAGTACTAGTAAGAAGGGGATCCTCGCAAGAAGCCCAAGTGGTTCTCTGGCCTCAGCCTCCCTTGGATTTAATTTGCAGCTCCATCGTCTTCTTGCTGAAAAAACAGGGGTGCGCTTTCTACCTTTATTACTTCGTTTCTTCCTTCCTTCTTTTGCATTTATGTGTTAAAAATAAAATAAAATTAGCTGACTACTTATTGTCGGCTAATTCTACGATACCTTAAATGCACTTGTACATCTGCCTCTATTGACAGTTGAATTAATTTGATAAAGTTGCATAGCCAATAATAAACAAATTATTCCCTCCATTCTTTTTTATTTATTTTTTAAAAATTTATTTTATATCAAATTATTTATTATTTAAAAATTTTAAAAATTTATTAATTAATTTTTTTATAATTTTATCCTATTTTTTTATTGTCTCTACTAAATAACTGTTCCTTATCAATAACACGATTCTTATAATTATAATAAGAATGGTACAATTAAATAGAAATAAATGATAAGAACGTATGCTAAAATATTCATGAAATTGATGTGCGCAATCAATGTAGCTAGCTAGGTACGAGGGTATGAGCTGGTAGTATTAGTGTACAACAGTGTACACGAACCCTATAGTATGCAGTGACAGTACCCGAGATGCATATGGCGCAATGTTTATGTTATTTGTTAGGGGAAAGGGTCCCACATTGTCCTTTAGTATGTGAGGCTCCTTTGGGCCCCCACACTTCTGTGCGCTGACACCAGACAAACGCATTCATTCATACTTTATTCATAGTCAATATTATAGAGCGCTTATATCTCGTCTCGAAATTAATTTGATTGAGTTATTAAAATTAGATTTATATAATTTTTAAATTGAATTTAGGTTGCATTTTGAATCAATTCAACTTAGTTTAATGTTATTTTATATATTAAAATTTATAATTTTATAAAATTTAATAATAAATTATAAATTTTTTATATTTAAATTAATATTTTTTATCTTAATATAATTTATTTTAAAATATATATTATAAAATATTTTATAATTTTATTTTATATTTTTAAATTTTTATGACTTAACTTTATATAAATTTAAATTTATAAATTTTATTTAAATATTAAGTTAGTCTTAATCGAGTCTTGATCTTGACAAGTCAAAGATTGATCAAATCTAAATCTTAAAATTTAGTGTAATAAAATATCATATTGAATTTGGGCTAAGTTAAACATAGGCCAACATGACCTATGAGCAGCTCTAGTCATATTATATTATCATATTAACGTTTATTGATTTATGTGGGAGATAGATAAATTAAAGTATCACGATTTTAAATATATAATTTTAAAGTATGATAAAAAAATATTTTAAATATAAAATAATTAAAGTATAATAAAAATAATATTATTAAAAAAACCTTATTTAAATTTTATTTAATTATATTTTAAAAATTAAAAATTTTCAATAATTAAATAAAGAAAACTAAAAAAAATTATATTTTAATATTAATTTCACGGTGACAATCTTTGCACAATAATTTTTTACAGTACTTTTATCATAGGATAAATTTTTTTTTAATAATTTAAAAAAATTAATATATAAAATCAAATAAAATTTTTATTTTAATAAAAAAAAAGTAAGAAAAAGAGTATAAAAATATCCGCTAATATTAAACTTTGACTATTTTATAAAAAAACACAAATTTAATGTTTTTTTTAATTAAGTATCTAAATTTTAATTAATAATTTGTTAAAAGAAAAATAAATATTTATATTTTTATTAAATAGAGATTAAAAAAATTATATTAATTTCTTTCACGGTATCTCTTTGCACAATAATTTTACAGTACTTTTATATTTTTTTATTTAATATATAATATTAATTAAGAAAAAAGTATAAAAACTCTTTAAACTTTGACTATTTTATAAATTTATTTAATTTTTTTTTTTTTTTATTAAATTTAATTAACGTTCAATAAATTTTTATATTATTGGATTTTTTACAAAGTAAATATTTGTATAATATTATTAGAACTGTTTATATTATTATTAAAATTTAATTAAATATATTATTTAAATTAAATAAAAAATCTATTAAGAATTAATATATTAAATTAATTAAAAAAATTTAAGACATTAAAAAATTAATTAAAAAAAATTTTAACGTTTATAGTGATAATTTATTAAAAATCAAAATTCAAAAGAGTTACATATTTTTTCTCAAAAAAGTATAACAAAAAAGAATTTACAAAAAGTGTGTGCAAAAATTATAAGAATTTTTATGATACTGTTTTTTATAAAAATTTAGTATTGAACTTAAGTTATTAAATATTTTATTAATTATTAATTATTTTTAAATGTTTATTATAAATTTAATATTTAATAAATGTTTAAAAACTTTCGAAACTAAATCTACCAAGTATCGTAAAAATTCCCAAAAATCGTTTCTCCTCTTTCACACACATCAACATAACTCCCATGTGCAGCTCTTGCTCCGCGTTCTGTGACTCTCTGCAAACGTCCACTACACAGTAAGCGCTCGCACGTGCTGACTGATGAGGCTGTACGATAGCACTGTATTCCTTTGTACCATGTGAAGATTCCCGTCCTTAAATCATTGGTCCCACCCCCTGCTTGTTTTCACGTGTCCTGCCATCCCTATGCCGTTTATTACACCCATCATCACCGTCAGCTACCCAATGCCCCACCCACAATTTTTTTCATACGAATCCTTCTTCGAACCACACTCTCACTCCCCTCGCGTGTCTTCTTAATTCAACTCTCAAATCATATTCATATATAAAATAAAATAAATTATATCTTAAATCATTTACCTTAGGTTTTTAACTTAGAATAAAACTTGATTATAATATTTGATTTTAATTTTTACTTTTAATTTTTTTAATCTTTTTCTATTTGTTACTTCTAATCTTATTTAATTAAATTTATTAATATATAGAGAGATTAAATGAAATTAAAAACAAATATTAAAGTTAAGTTTTGTTCTTCAACTTATGTATGAAATTACGAATTCAACTTTAGATAATTTATTCAACTTCATACTTTGAATAAAAACGCTAGTCGTCTAAAAAATTGTTAAATATTTGATTTTATTACTGAAGTATTAATTATGTCAATTATTATAAAATAAAGTAACTAAGAATCCATCTTGATCACAATTAATTTGATTTGTGAGAGTGAGACTATAAGTTATCTAAAGTTCCTTCATGATAAAGATCACTTTGGATTTTGTCTGGAAAGAGGAAAAGGCTTGAATGAGTTTGAAATGAATTGAATATATACCTTTAATTGCAAAGTAGTTGAATTGACTTGTCTAACGTCACACCATATTTAATCCTTTTTTTTTTATTTAAACACTGAGAATATATCACTCAGTCAATATATACCTCACATTGTCATATAATATATTTATTTCATCTCAAAGATACAATATATCTCAACCTTTACATACGTTCACCTTAGCATAAAAAACATTTCCATATTTTATTGCGTAGAATATTATCTCTCAGGAGGTGGTGAGTTAACTTTCTTCTAAAGGGTGTCGTAGGCTATCTATTCCCCTCCATGCAAGGACAAAATCCTTGATAAACGCGAAAAGAGAGAGAAAGGTTGGTGTTTTGTAAAGTTGCTTGTAGCATTTTGCTGATTTACAGTGAGCACTGGGGAGGAAGGAAGAGGCAAAGAAGATAGCACTCCAAAACATACACAAACACAAACATGTTCGATGGAGCACCAGACCAGTTCCACCAATTCATAGCGCCAAGGACCACTCTTCCTCTTCACTTACCCTTCCCCCTCCATGCGTCTGCAACTCCCCCGAATAGCTTCCTACCGTTTGATCCTTATAACCCTTCTCATCATCAATTGCCATTCCAAGCCAACCTCTTGCACCACCAGTCTCCTACTCTCAAAGATGAAGACAAGGAAGCAAACAGCACGGTTTCTTCAATCAAATTCGAGATTGAAAGAGATCAAAGACAATTACCTGAGTTGATTGATTCATGGACTAATGATGAAGTGCTTGCACTGTTGAGGATCAGATCTAGCATCGAGTTTTGCTTCCCAGAGCTCACTTGGGAGCATGTCTCAAGGTACCTACATTTTTTCACTTAATCATATGCTTTCAATTAAACCTCACTTTTCTGTTTTCTTTAACTCCTTTTGAGCAAGTCCACAAATTAAAGTTGAACACCTGGGTTTTGAATGATCATCCAGCGAGAAATCCATCCGTTAATATGGAAAATTAATGAGCTAGACTTTGTGTTTGATCAGTGGCTGTATCATATCATATGTCACCTCCATGTGGTAGACAAACGCACAGGGAAGGGACGAAAATTGAAGGAACCCATTTTATCTATTACGTGTTGGAGACACTAGTGTGATGCAAATAAAAATAGGAAAAAATAATCTTACATCTTTTTTATAGATATATTATTATTTATATTTTTTAAAAAATATGTAATTGAATGAAAAAAAATAAAAAATATAATATATATATAAAATAAATAATAATATTAAATAAAATATAAAAAAATGTATATACTATTTAACGTAAAAATATAAGAATTGATAAAATTAAAATTTTTGCTAGTTATGCTTTAAATAAAAAATGTTTTTTAATTCTTAATGTATTAAATATTTTATTTTTTATTTTTTTAACAAGTGGCTCGTTACAGAAACCCTAAAAATAAATGCTTGTATGGTTAGTCTTGGATTTATATATTTATGATGTGTGCAGGAAGCTAGCAGAGCTTGGATTTAAGAAGAATGCTGAGAGGTGCAAGGAGAAGTTTGAAGATGAAAGCAGATATTTCAACAATATTAATTACGACAAGAATTACCGGTTTCTTAGTGAGCTTGAAGAGCTTTATCATGGTGATCAAAACCTTGATGGGGTTGTGACTGAAAAGAACCTCCAGCAGCTTGAAAAGGCAATTGAGGGACGAGACAGGATGGGCCACGCATTGGAAGAGGAGTCAAGAAATATTGACCCACCAGTGACCAAACAATGTGACATGATGGTGGAAAAGTCAAAGGAGCGGAAGAGAAAGAGGCGTGATAGGTTTGAAATATTCAAGGGTTTTTGTGAGAGTGTTGTGAACAAGATGATGGCTCAACAAGAAGAGATACACAACAAGCTCCTTGAAGACATGCTGAAAAGAGATGAAGAGAAGTTTGCAAGAGAGGAAGCATGGAAGAAGAAAGAGACGGATAGGATGAACGAGGAGCTTGAGATGATGGCACAAGAGCAAGCAATTGCGGGCAATAGGCATGCCACCATAATTGAATTCTTAAAGAAATATGCAACGAGTTCCCAAAACTTGAGAGAGGGAAATGGAAAGCAGAAAAAAACAAATGGTTCAAATCGAAATAGTCAACGCACTTCTTCCCCATTGCACTCTCAAAACCCTAATACTTCTACTGGAGAGAACAATCTTGAACCAATACCTTCCTCGAATATGATTCTAAATCATCAAACTAATGGTACTTCTCATGCCCAAAACAATTTGGCTTTACCAGTTACGTGGGGTACACTTGCATCAGAAAACCCTAGCTCAAGTGACACATTACAAGTTCCTTCTTCTTCCAATTCATCTCCAGCTCCTCAGAACCCCAATAGCCAGAATAATCTACCAGAGTCAAATTCAGTTTCGACATATAAAGCTTCCTCAACGTTAACCCCTATGTCCATCAAAGAGAGAGAGGATATTGGAAGAAGATGGCCAAGAGATGAAGTGTTAGCACTGATAAACCTCAGGTGCACAAGTGTAAATAACAACAACGAAGACAAAGAAGGAAACAAGGCTCCTCTGTGGGAGAGAATCTCACAAGGGATGTCAGAGCTGGGATACAAGAGGAGTGCAAAGAGGTGCAAAGAAAAATGGGAGAACATAAATAAGTACTTTAGGAAAACCAAGGATGTTAATAAGAAAAGGTCCCTTGACTGTAGGACCTGCCCCTACTTCCATCAACTGTGGAATCTGTATAGTCAGGGTAAACTTGTTCCACAATCTGAAAGGCCGGAAAATCACTTGAATCCATCCTCAAATTCCGGGAAAGTGCCACCGGCTCAAGCCCAAGCTGAGTCTTCTCAAGTGGCCCGGTCTGGTGATTTTCAGTATGCATGTTGATCATGGAGGTGAGAAAACTTTGATACAAAAGTACCTCCTTTGGATTTTGATTAGTTTTAATTCATTCATTTGTCCATTTTCTATCACAGAATAAGTACCACTTCTTCTGTAACTTCTGTATTATTTTCCGTTTCTTTTGTTTTTGGTGGTGAGAGGGCCTTTTTTTTTTATAGCATATACATATATATTTGGACTTTGGTGAGCACCGACTGATTGAGGAATGAGAACAATATTTATGTTCCGTGTTGAATATGACTTTTTATATTCCATTTAATTTCAATTCAATTTACATAATTTTTTTGATTGGTTGATGTTTCATATATATATATATATATATATATATATATATATATATATATATATATATATATATATATATGTGCTAATGTACATTAATAGGGAACACATTTTGACCCTGAAAAAAAAGGTGGACAAGACATTCGTTAGGACATTCTAAAACTCTGCTGGGGTTGGAACTAATTATAAAAAGTGAAAGGAATTATCAGTGTGTTTCATCAAAGTATATTGGAAAAAGAAGCTTAATTATTTATAGCTAGCTTGCATGATGATCAATCAGTAACATGCTTAAGGATGCAAATTGATATATTGAAATGATATATACACCGATATTTTTTTTTCTCAATTAAAAAAATACTTAATTCTACTTTTTCGGCTTATTGGAAATAAAATAATTAATTGCAACATTTTCGTCTGAAAATAGGAAGTTGAATATATTCCAATTTATATAACCGAGCTGCATTGGAGTTTCTTATGTTGTGGAATGCTCTTTAATCAATACTATTGTAATTTTTTTTTTCTTTTTGGCTAGTTAGTTGAACGATACTTAATGACTTGACATTCATATGTTCTAAGTGAATGCTACCATACATTTTGATTGGTCATTGTCAATGAATGGCTCACACCACACGTAAATATTTTAGTGCCAAAATCATCCTTGTTCATTGTTGATCGACGGCTTCTGCTTACTCTCTCCATTTCTTTTTATTTGTTTTTTAAAAAAAATTATTTTGTTCAAATTTTTTTGTCATTTGAGAATTTTAAAGATACATTAATTAATTTTTTAAATTTTATCTCATCTTTTATTATTTTTACTAAACTTAATAATTACACATATTAATTAACTTTTATAATTTTTAAAAGAGTAAAAATGTGTAATTTAATCATATCAATCTATAGTTCACTTAATTTGAGATTATTTAATAATATCCTTAATTTTATGCAAAAACTTTAAAAGATAAATAAAAAAACGGAGAGAGTAATTCAAGAGAAATGTAAACAAGAAAGTAATGTAATGAAAATAAAAATAAAAACATAATATGAACTTATGTTTATGCTTTTAATTTATATAATTATTTGTTCAAGACTATAACTAATTTAACTAGTTTATACAATCAACACATGCATAATAATTACATCATAATACTTTAGTCAAAAAAAATAATTACATCATAATACCAAGAAAACCCAAGGGTTGGCCCACCAGTAGACAAGTATGTAATGTGTGAAAATGTATACATTTACAAGTTTGAGTCTCAGTAATACTAACTTAATGGGGCCATATCATAAAAAATATCCTTTGAATCCCTTAATCCAAGCATGAATGGGTTATCTTTGATCAGACTAAAGAGATTAATTAGTTGAAGTGTGCGCAAATTAATCTAAATATCACCTGACAAAAAAATAGTAATTTGACCTTTAGTTTGGATTGCAGTTTATATAATTCACTTGACCACGATAGATTTATATTATATAATAGATACCATATTATTTCAATTATCTAAAAGTTAGAATTGGGTTTACATAACAAAATGTTAAGCGTAACTAAATTTTTTCTATTTTCTTTCTAAATATATTTTTTTAATTCTTGTCCGAAAATCCCCACGTTCTATGGGTATATTTTGTATTCAATGGATAGAAAATATGTTGGATGGTTCACCAATCATTCATTAATAAAAACTGACTTAATCAATTTAATTTATTAATTTATTTTTTAAATTAAATGAAATGAATTTAATTTGTATATGAATAAGTTGGATGGACGGTGGATTACTGAATTAATAGATTGAATTGCCACCCTAATATATTTTATTCTAATTAATGAGGATGATTAAATTGATATTGTATATAGGTTGAGTTGAGTCAAAATTCGTAAGTTCGCAAGTTAACTTAATTCACTAAACAATTGTAAGTAAAAAGAAATTATTGTGTGTTCTTAAAACACAATAAATATATGTTATAGAATATATCTTCACTATAAATTTTAAATTAATGACTTAAAATTTATATATTTAAAATAAATGATAAAAATCTTTTCTAAAACATTTATTTATTATATTTCAAAACACGGTAAAATATCTTGTAGGTGAGAGTGGGAGCTCTGGTAGACAGAGTTGCATGACTCCCACCAACCAAGCTGGTCGAGAAATTGGTGACTTGACCTCTGGGTCAGCCTGGTTCATACTCAATACAAGTTTCTCATCAATCTGATCAAACTTAGATGACCTGAGTGATCTACTCGGATTGGTCTGACATGATTTTAATTTTAAATAAAACATAAAAAATGTTACTTGAGAGATTTGAATTTTGGTACATGAATAAACCTTGTAATGAAATGTATAGTACCATTAAACCACATATTTTAATTAATTTATGTTTTTAATTTTTTAATTTATATTATTATCTAACTCATTTGACTTTTTAACAAAATGTTGAATTATTATTACTAATAGTTTAATTAAATCGTATAATATTTTTTATATAAAATATTTCTCATATCATATTTTATATATAATAAATTTTATATAAAGTATCTTTATATATATATATATATATATATATATATATATTTTTAAAAAAAAATTATCTAAATTTTTTTTGTTTAACTGCTTGACCTGATAACCCAATATCGAGTAAACTTCCAATCCGCATTATATAATTATATGCTTATTAGAGATTAGGGTCCACACAATATACAGTGACAATATTTCTGTTGGGGAGTGGGTCCAACCCATATTGTCTTTTTTTTTTTTTTTTGGGTAGTAGCAAAGTATATCTTATATCTCAGGCTCCATCTGGCCCCACACTTTTCTGCACAAACAGACCCATTCATATTTCACTGTCACACAACTGCCACACACATCACGTCCATGTGCTGCACTGCGCTCTTCCCTTCTCTTCTGTGTGCAAACGTTCACGTACAATAAGCGCTTGCACGTGCATGTGTGGTCCCCCCTCACTAGTCGAGACTAAGCATAAAAGTCAATGCGATTAGGGCTGTAAACAGAGGAGAGTTTTTTTTAGAGGTGGCAAAATGGTTCAACTCACTGAGTTGGCCCGTTAACTCGTAATTTTTTTACGGATTGGATTCAAGTTTTTAATTTATTTTTGATTTTTAACCCGCATAACCCGTCTCCGTCCGTATAACGGGTTGAGCTGCAGTGCAGTTGAGATTTGACGAGTTGAGTTTTTTAAAAAAAGTGTTATAAATTACTTATTATTTGTGTTTATGATATTTTTATGAAAGTATGATCTAAATTTATTTTATTTATTTTATTTTTTAACCTCTATAAATTATAATTTTTTTATTTTTTAATTTTATAATTTTTTTTATTTTTATACATTTTGTTTTATTTTTTTAGGAGCAAAAAAAGCGGGGTGAGTTAACTCATTTTTTAAAAGCGGTTAACCCGCCTACCGTATTTTGCGGGTTGAATGCATGGCAAGAAGCAGGGTAGTAGTCATTTTGCCACCTCTAGTTCTTTTGTTTTTTTTTATTATATATTTTTATGTTTTTTGGTCCGAAACTGAGCTGGGATTTGTAGTTTAGCATTACGTAAGAGGGAAATGAAAGACCAGACCAGCCTAACCCACCAAGGAAGAACACTTGGGCCTTAATCCAAATACGCGACCCAACAATGCCATATCGTCTCCCACCCTTTCATGGCATCTTTGGGCCAATCACTCAACGCAGTTTAGTTTGAAGTTTGAACATTTTGTGACGCTATGTGTATATTGCTAAGGGAAAACCGTAATTTAGAAAACTCAGGACAAGAAATTATTTTGAATAAATATTTTTTTTAAAAATAAATAATTGGAGAAAAACAAACAATTTATGGAACCCAACAAAAAAAGAGAATAGATGCCATAGCATAATTTCGTTCGGCTTGATAGCATTTTTTGGGGGGGAAAAAAAGTCATTTTGGTTCAATCAACCTAGATATGTATGATTTATGAAAGACAAAAAAAGAAGCCTATATCTGGATGCTCCAATTCTATCTCAAGCATACTTGTAAAAGATTTATAATTTACTAGTATACCGTCCGTAAGTTTCACGGATTTTTTTACTTTTTATTATTTTTATTTTGTGCTTTTTCATATAATTATATTTATAGTAAATATTAAAATTATGTAACTGAAATATTTAAAAATAAAAATTATTATGTAACTGAAAATATTAATAAAATATTAAGTCACCATTAATTATTAGTTAATTTCATATTTTTTAAAAAAGAATGCAATTAAAAAAAAAGAACTCAAGAAATAATAGATTAACAAAACGCTATTAATTTCAATCTCCTTTTATCTCTTATTTTTTAGCTATGTGCATGTGCTAAATATAATTTAAATTTTTTGATCTGTTAAACTTTAAAAACCTTCCAAAAAAAAAAGAAAAATCAAAATAAGTAAAACATATAAAATCACGTTTTTTTTTTTTAAAAAAAAAAAAATCTCAATTGAAAACAATTTAAGAAATTTGCAAAAAAAAAAAAGGTTAAAAAGATGAAAAGTCAAAATAAGTTAAAAAGCAAAGTGGCATTACGAAGTTTCCCAATTAAGTCTTATAGGCAAAGCCCAGCATGTACAGCTCGTAGACGTGCCATTACTAATCAGAAACCAAAAATAAAGAGAGAAAGCATTGAGGTGAGACCGTGAGACACCGGCGGTATAAATTGGATTTCATTTGTGAGGCGTGGAAAGAAACATTTTGACTAGTGTTCACTAGAGGGTTATGCCTTGGGTTGAGTTTGGGTTAAATCTATTTGCGAAGAGTTTTAAATTGGGGTTTTTATTTTTGTGTTTGTGTGCTGCACTGAAATAAGATTTGGAAGAAAAAGAATAAATTTGTTGTGTGTGAGATAGTGCAAAACACAACGTGAGAGATTAAAAAAATTTTGGTAACTATCATTTGAGGTGTTGTGTGAGGTGAAAAAAAATTGTGAGTGTTGGTATTTTTTGTTTGAATACTTGGTTTGAAAGAAAATATTACTTTTGTGAGATTGAGTGTATTGAGGTTGTTGAATTTGTGAGATATATTTCAATATTGGTGATTATAATTGTTGTTTTAATCTAGTTGATTGATTTGTGAAGTTGTGGACGTAGGTAGTAAAGATCGAATCACGTTAAATTTCTTGTGCTGTTGTGCTTGTTTATTTGCTTGTTTCCTTGTAGACAGATGATTTTTCCCAACATTCTCGTCAGTCATACCCTGGGTGGCTTGCAACTAGCTTCGGCGCAATGGAGCTTGTGTAGCGAGAATGGATGCAGCAACAACAACATCTGAGAGGAATGCTCCAACTATCCCAAGTTAGACTTAGAGTGAGGGGAGAGTGTTAGTGTTTAGGATAAAGGAAGAATTCACTTAGAAATGCCGAGATCATCACCATTTATAGGGGTTAGGGTGCATATCATATAGGATATGTAGTGCACCTCCTATCTCATTTTTGCCATGTTGCGGGAAAGAATTTTATAGGGAAATTATGATATTTGAGTGACATATCGAGTGTTGCCATATGTCTATTATGTTGAGGGGAGTATTTTGGAACATGGATTGTGGGTCTTTAGGTCGCATCTGAACGCGCAAGTGGGTACCTGCGTCCTTTTAAGCTTAGTGATGGTGCATTAGGGTCGAATGGAGTGCATCAAGGTCGAGAATCACATTCTCGACCTAGCGAAATGCTCTGATCCTTGATGTATGCTGGACAAGGTGCAGATGGGTAATCCATCGCTAGTACGGTCCAAGCGAAAATAATTTTACTTTAATTGAAAGGAAATAGCAACACATGACATACAGAGATAGTCTAATTAATAATAAATAATAGATACTAGATATATAATATATAATTGATTTTAAACTAACATAAATTTAAATTTTATTTAGCTTTAATCTAATATTAATCACAAATTTTTTTCTCAAATAAAAATAATTTAGGAAGAAAGATAAATTAAAATAAAAAATAAATTAATAGAATAAAATTTAAAAAATAAAATTTTAAAATTAACTAAACACAACTTCATTCAAGAAGAAAAGTCATTTCATCCATTAAAAAATTACAAACACATCCCAGCATAGATATGTTATCTATATCATGTGATGTCAACAAAAGGAAATAAAGAAAAAAAATTGAGGCTTAGAATCGGAGGAGGGAGAGTAAGGAGTAAGGGCCATATAAAATTGAGGGAGACCTAATGAGAAATTACTTTTGGCATGGGAAACATTTTAGCGAATTTAAATTAGAAAACGTCATGTATTAATTAGATAATTTAATTAAAGATAATAATAGATAATAGGTTAAAAAAATGCTTTCATGTAAGGAACTGTTCTGGGTACTGATCAAGACATAGGTCGACAAGAATAATTGACTTACTAAAGGCTTACGGGAATAACTGATCAGTAGGAAACTGTTACACTTTAATGCTCGGACTTTCGACCACTTCTTGAATAATTGATCGGTTGTTCTCGGGCCCCTTTATGCTGGCTAATTTCGAGAGTAAGTTGGCCTGAGCATTTTTAGTTTCTCGGGATATGCAAAATCTCGAACTATTCAAATTTACTGACTGCATTATGCACTTTTATCAAGTACTTGGTCAATTGGGGGTCCTTCATCTAAAATTTGCCTTTGACTTAACTCATAACTAACCAGTTGAGAATTCGACTTGGTGACCAGCCAGGTTGCTCCCATTTTTGCAGCAAGGGCGAGTCCAGCTAAGAGGACTTTATATTTGGCCTGATTGTTACTTACTCAGAATTTGAACCTCAAGGACTGCTCTATTTGGACTTCGTTTGGCCCCTCAAGGATTATCCCTTCCCCACTTCTTTTTATGTTGGAAGCTCCATCAACAAATAGATACCAAGTATTATAGTTCGAATCATGTGGAAGAGGCAGAGATAATTCAATTAGGAAATCAGACAATACATGCTATTTGATCGGACCTCGGGGCTGATATTGAATGTCGAACTCAAACAATTCGTCCGATCATGCGATCATTCATCTGGAAAGTTTCAGTTCCTAAGCACTTGTTTGATCTACTGATCAGTTCTAACAGTGATGAGATGACTCTAGAAGTATTGTCGAAGTCTTCGAGTTGTTACCACTAGAACAAGCGCCATTTTCTCAATCTTTTGATATATGAGTTTAGGTCCTTGTAAGACCCAATTAACAAGGTAAATTGGACGCTAGTCCTTGTCATCCTCTTTTACTAAAATCGAGCTTAAAGCTTGAGCTGACATAGAAATATAAAGAAATAACTGATCACCTAGCTCTAGCTTGGTTAAAATTGGTGGTGTAACTAGGAAGTGCTTCAATTCATTGAAAGCCCTTTCGCATTCCTCTGTCCACTAGAAATTCACTGGCTTCTTAAGACATTAAAAGAATGGTAAAGCTCGGTCAGTAGACTTTGAGAGGAATCTTGACAAGGCGACAATTCTCCCTATCAATCTCTGAACTTCTTTTATTGTCTTCAGGCTTCTCATGTCCATAATTGCCTTGCACTTGTCCAGATTAGCTTCAATTCCTCTGTTGGTGAGAAGGAAACCTAGGAATTTCCCGGCTTGAACCCCAAACACACATTTCTCTGGGTTTAACCTCATGTTGTGCTTTCTTAACTGAGTGAAAATCTCATCGAGGTCGGAACAATAGTTTCCATTGACCGGAGTCTTGGCCACCATATCATTGACATAAACTTCAATGTTCTGGCTGATCTGTTCCTCAAATATCTTGTTCACTAACCTTTGATAGGTTGCGCAGACATTATTTAGGCCAAAAGCCATCACTTTGTAACAAAAGTTCTCGAATTCGTGATGAACACGGTCTTCTCTTTGTCGTCCGAATGCATCTGGATCTGGTTATACTCGGAATACGCATCCATGAAGATAAGAAAATGATAACTAGAATCCCCATCGACTAACCGATTTATGCTGAGGAGTGGGTAATAATCCTTAGGACAGACTTTGTTGAGGTTGGTGAAATTCGTGTACATCCTTCATTTTCCCGATGACTTCTTCACCATAACCATGTTGGATAACCACATAATGTACTCCACCTCTCTAATGAAACCTGCTTCCAAGAACTTCTTTGTCTCCCCGGCAACAACATTTTGCCTCTCAGCTTCCAGCTTCTTTTTTCTTTTGTGTGACAGGCTTTGCTTTTTAATCCAGAGAAAGCTTGTGGGAAATAAATTCTGGATCAATCCCGAGCATAGCTGCAGTGGTCTATGCAAATAAATCCAAATTCGTCTTCAACAGCTCCTCCAATTCTTTCTTGACGATTTCCGACAAATAAGCCTTGATATGAGTTACCTGATCAGGCTTAAGGCCCAAAGAAACGACCTGTAACTCCTCGATTGGCTGAGGTTAGTCTTGTTTGTCACTTATCAGATTGAGCTCAACCATATTGATGTTGTGGATCGGCCGCTTACAGCAGTGATTTACAACGTCGATCGGAACCTTTGACTTTGGCTTCAAGCTCTCATTGTAGCAGATCATTGCCTCTTTATGATCTGCATGAACTACTCCGACCTCACTATTCAAGATTGAGAAATTCATCGTTAGATGAGGAGTTAAAACTATTGCTCTAACAGTATTAAGAGATGGTCTCCTAATAATAGCATTATATGGGGTATGGCAGTCAATGAGAAGATATTTAACCAGAATAATTTTGAGAAGTGTACCTATTCCAAAAGTCATCTGAAGTTCAATATACCCTTTCATATTTACCTACTCATTGGAGAAGCCGACCAGGCTTTTGCTAAAAGGAGTCAAAGCATCATTTGGAATATGGCGTCTCTGGATGGTAGACATGTAGAAGATGTCAGTCGAACTCCCCTAGTCAACCAACACCCTTTTAATTTGATAGTTTCCAACTATAATAGAGATCACCATCGGATCGTCCAAATTCTCATCAAGGCCGGTGAAATCTTTATTTAAAAATGAAAAAACTAGTCCATCCTCACGCTGTTTAATTTGAAGTCGAGGAAGATGACTCACCGATATCACTGCTTAGAGATGACACTTTTGAGATGAATTCGAGCTTCTGCCTCCTGTGAAACCATCGACAATTGAGTCGATGACTCCCTTAATTACCTGGCCTCAGGAATCCGAGATTGTTGCGACAACTTTTCCCTTTTCTCCTGGGATCGGGCTCCTTTGTCTGGACTAGTTTCCTTCTCTTGCTTCTCTACTTCAGCTTCTACGTCGATAGACATATTTTCTAAGATGACCCTCTCGGATGAGTTATTCGATTTTATCCTTTAAGGTAATGCACCGACTGGTCGTGTGCCCGTACCTTTTGTGGTAATCACACATCTTGCTTTTATCAACATTAGGTGGCACCTTCTGCTGTCTTGCATTCTTTGGATGTTAGATAATACCAATGTTATAGACTTTCTTGAATATTTGTTCCCATCGGGTGGTCAACGACGTGTACATATTGTACCGAGGTTGTAGATGGCTTAAAATTACCCGAGAAGTGCGATCAAATCAGTCTAACCACTCCTCCACTCTCATTGGTCTGCCTATTTGATTTGCTCCTCATCCTCTATACTGTCGGCCTTGTAAAACCAGTCAGATGGAAATTTGAGGGTTACTCCTGTTTACTTTGGCTTCTTGCTCCGAGATCTGTTGCTCCATTTGTTTTCTTGCAGTCACCATCTCCTCCATGTTAATGCATCTCATAAACCTGGTTCTCAAATCATCTAGATCCATGGGTGGTTTCTTGGCCAGAGAGTCTGCAAAAGGTCATGGTTGCAGCCTGACCATAATAGCATGTAGAGACACAATATGGTTGTGATCCCTAATTTGAGTCGCCTCCTTGCCAAATCTCCTCATGAACTCCTTGAGCGATTCGTCCCAACCTTGTTTCAAGTTAATAAGGCTAGCCGAAGTCTTTTGGTGGATCCTGCTAGTAGAAAAATAATTAAGAAATTTAGTTGACAATTTTGTAAAATCGTAAATCGAACCTGCTTCAAGGCTCGAAAATCAAATTAGTGCCAACTTCTTAAGGGTAATCAAAAAACCCTGCATTTAATTAGGTCGGTCCCACTTTTCAAGAGCATCATTGAATTCAACATGATGAGATGCTCCTAAAGGTCGGTCGTCCCATCATATAGCTCCATGGTCGGAAGTCAAAAACCTTTTGGCAGTGGGATCGACATTATGAATTTAGAGAATAGGTGGTCAGCAGCAAATGGAGGATAACTAGTCTACCAACATTCGTTTCCATTTGGAGTGTTCTCAACCTCCTTTTCTGGTTCAACACACTGTGTCTCCTTGTTTGTCATCTAATCAATTCAGTTGTGAATGTCTCTGATGACCTGCATCAACATTTCTATAGGGTTGGGCTGGGGACTTTCTTGGTTAGTTTCATCGTTGACATTGTTTATATTAGTGGCCATGAGTTTTAGGAAGAATGATTTTGGTATCTGTAGGTAGGTCAAAGTTTGTAAGTTGGTTGTGTGGTAAGAAAGTTTTACCTGAGCTCTACGGTGGGCGCCAAATGTTCCTAGTACTGACTGGGACCTAGGTCGGTAAGAAGAACTGACTTACTGAACGTCTACAAGCAAGACAACAATTAGGTCAAAGGTACATAAGCAGGTCAGAAGAATAGTCGAATAGTATGCAAAGTTGATTGGTCATAGTGTTTAGGTAAAAAATAGAATATGTCTGACCTAGACTGTCAGGCTAATTTATATAGACAATTTGAGGACTGACTCCTCGAATACCTGTCGTTCAGGTCATTTAGGACTCTAGACGTTAAGATGACGTTAAGTCAGGTCATTATAGCACGAAGTCGTTAATGTTCGTTAGTCATGATGGTGCCAAACAACTGATGATTGTTAGTAGATCATATTAGACACGTGTTTAATAAGTCATTTCTCATCCGAGTTTAAGCCGGTTGGGTCTTGTAGACAAGAATTCAATCGGGTTAACCCAAGCTTTTTAAGCTTGTTGATCGAAAATAGGCTTACTTAAGACAGATGTTGGTCAATATTGATAGATCCATTAAGATGAACTTTAGTTATGTTAGACCTGTTATCAGGTTCCAAGACGGTCCAGAAACATTTTTGTGAATTTAAATTAGTGAATGTCATGTTACAATTAAGTAGTCCAATTAGATAATAAATGTGTTATTGTTCGATTAATTATTCAAACTTTGCCCATATAGACCTACCCAATTTTTCCGTTTTAGGGTGCATTGTCGTTTTCTCGTGCGGTGCAGGGGTGGGAAGTTGACTAGTGAGTAGGTATGGATACTCATCTCAACACTCATCCGATCCGATTATGGGAAGCACATCCAAATTCTCCATGCTTTGGTCCCTCAGTCGCGTAGAACGCTGTCCCAACCTCACCGTCTTTAGATTTTATTCATTTATTTTTACAAGGTTTCAAGGATATTTGTCCCTGCCTGCCACTTAGCTGTTCATGCTTCGCATTTGTCTACCATATATATTATACTATGCTCATACTGTTCTTATATTAGTGTTGTCCAGTCCATGCCCTAAAAATTGGGTAAACATGATGGGATGTTGTAGAAATATCAAAAATCTCTTTAGCAATTAGCAATGCTTTTGTTTCATATCTATGATGCGTCCATTCGTAAATTGACCTACAAAAATGTATTGTACATGACCTAAATTATGGCAACACTCAAAATCGGAGGATGTTAATATGTATTCAATAAGTTTGAGTTTATTAATGAATTAATTTTTTTAATTTGATAATATTTATATGTAAATTTAAATGTATAAAAAAATTATCAATTAAAATTTATAAATTATTTATATATATAATTATTTATAAAAAAATTTAATTTAATTAAATTTTTATATAAATTTAAATATTATTAATTAAAATTTATATTTTAATTTAAATTATTAATTTATTTTAATAATAAATTAATAATTCAAAAATTATAATTTATCTATGAATCACTTTATAAGTGATTCATATTAAATATTCCTCCAAAAACCAAGACAGTACGTGCTCGATAGCATGCTCATGTACGCCTTTTAACCAAATAAACAACGATATAAAAGAAGAAAAAGGAGTATATATATACAAGGTCACACAAAGTTGTATATACTTCACGAGTTACAAATTACTTTGTGGGCGATGAGGAACAGCAATAAAACAGGCTTTAATATATGGAAGTGAAGCCCTTTTCAGTTGTTGGGTGGATCTGGAGGTTGCATCCTTTATAAGTAAACTGATGGCTGTATGTATATTCACATTTAAAGTGTGTGTTGAAATTAATTTTTCACCAAACAAAGGTTGAGATTAATTTATTTAACACAGCTACAGTTTCGGAATTGAATTGCATATTTAATATTTGCAATGTACAATACATATATATATAACTTTTGGCTTAACCAATCCCTCTCCTTTTGGTATGGTCCGTAGGATCCGAAGCTGAAGTAAGAGCTAGCTAGGGCCAAGAGGAGGATGAGCTATGGCTAGCTATGAGTTATATATGGAAAGTGGTTTGTCATGCCAATGCACATAATTAACCATGCTTGGAAGATAGTTCACATTTTACATTGCAATTTGCAACTGTGAGAATAAGACAATAATCCATGATATATATTTCGATATCCAATATTATATAGTAGCTTACTTTTTTTAATATATTTACTTGATAAATAAATAATTAATTTCTTCAGATAATAATCAGTATTTAACCGTAAATTCTTTTAAATAATATTATTTTTATACATATAAATTTTAAAATTAAATTTAAAATTATATACTTAAACGATGTGAACTATTTTCATTTGAATTAACATATTTTAGTGGTGGATGCTTAATTGCATATGAATGCCTATATACTAAAACGCAAAAAACACCAAATACAGTTGTCACATTCATAAGCATTCATATTGAACAGGTGTTGCAGTTGCGCCTGTCTAGTTATTATCATTTAGCATCGACTTGATGATTATTGAAAAGGGGTTCGGAACAATAGTATTGAACAACCACAACCAGAATCACAACCACGTTACTATTCTCTTAATGAGACAGACATAAAAGCCCTTGGCTTTTATCTCATCAGTGCGACAGTGCGGGGTTTTCCTTTTCCCCCAATTTAGCTTTCTTTACTCAAGGCTATCAATAATCATCAACATTGTTTCCTTGAAAAATGATTTTAAATTTTTTAAGTCTACTTAGGTCTTATAAAGCAGAATTAATTTGCAATTGTAGTTCTAAAAATATTTTTGAAAGATATTATTATACAGTTGAGAAAATATTTTTACTTCAAACAATATTTTGTTATTGCAAAATCCAATCTAAGCATGCAGTGTAATGATAATGAACTTTTAGTCGGAGTCACTGCAGTGGTAACTCTTAATCGCTTATGATGTTTGGCAATTTTAATTTATGAAATAACATTGTCATCTAATTATGCGCCGGATGATAAGGGACGTGATTGAGAAGAGGTAGTTGAGAACTGAAATCGGGATACAAAGGGGTAGACGCAGAACACCAATGGTGTGTGTCCCACTGTGCTTTCCCCTGTCCACTCCTACCATATAAGGAAGATAATAAATATATTATTAGTCGGGTCTATTTTATTCAGAAAATTTGTTATGTTTTGGTTCAGGTCTCTTCTTGAGAGTTCTGAGAAAATATGACTTTGTTTTTTTTTAAAAAAAAATTAAAGTTAAAATAGCTAGTATATATAATTATTTGACTTCAACAATGCTGCCTTCGGGAAGAAAAAAAAAAAGTAAGCTAGGAAGTAAATTAATTATATTTAAAGAGACTCTTGCTCTCCAACTAGTTTTGTTAGCCTGTAGTGTTTATTCTTTTTTATCTTTTGTACCAAAAAAATAATACTACGTTCAGAATCTTTTTTTTTTTTTAATTTCCAGAGTCTTTCATTTTTTTACCTTTATTTTCAACGGATGTATTAGAATTTAAACGTGAACTTTCTATACATAATTTTACCCAAAATGAAACGCAGATGTCTTAATTTAATGATAAACTGTTTTATATTAGTTTAGAATCGTATAATCTCTACTTTTTTTGTTTTTGGGTACATATATAATCTCTACTTTAACTCAGAAGATGTTAATTCTTTCAGTAGAGCCTTTTTTTGGGGTACTGTCTTTCAGTAGAACTTCAATCACTCTTATATGAAGTTAATAGTAGTTGTAGTAGTAGTTTGTTTCTTTATTGGTTCAAAAAGGTAAAAAATCTCAGGGTCCCCGTCACGAGGGTCATAGTTCCTCAACTCTCGCACGCACAAACCAATTATACCTATTGCTTTAATAAATTGCAATGTAATTTGTCATTTTCTTTCTCACCACAATGGCGAAAGAGCTTCTGCAGCTTCCTCTGCTGCTGCTTCTCCTCCAACAACGGTGTCGTTTTGCAGTTCCTCTGCCAATGTCGAAGCTCGCATTCTCAGATTTGTCTCTTCCCTCTACGTTTTGAATGTCTTCGATCCCTTGAACTTGTTCTTACACTGACTCAGGTACATTTTGCGTTTTCCAAACGTTTTATTTTGTTCTCTTGGATTTTTCGTATTTTTTGGATTTCTCTCCATTTTCTGCGTTTGCTTCCGTTTTACTCTTTCCTTCTTCTGCACTTCACTTCCCGAAATTCATATTCTGTAACCGCTCCTGCTGCATATTTCGTCAATGTTAGATTATTTACTAGAAATGTAGGTGAGGAAGCAAATCTTAGTACTCCCTCTACAATTTCTATTTCACGCCAATAATTAGCACACCTGATTCTTCAACCTTGGTGCATAAGTTAATGTAATCGATAGTTACTTCTTTATTTTAGTGCACAGTATCTCTATGCTGTATCCTGTATTGTAATGAGCATTACTAAACCCGCTTTTTGACTTTACAAATTACATTTATAACTGGTTGCTCCTTTTTTTTTTTTGAAAAAAAAAGTTGATTACCGATTACTGTTTGTTGGTTTCTTTATGGTGCATAATCAGCATTGCATTGCCTTGAGAAAGGAGAAAGAGAAAAGTTTTACTTACAAGCAAATGCAATTCTTGTGTAACTTACGCTGATAGTGTAGTCTTCCTTATCAATCATTTTAGTTGCATTCCCTCTGATGCATCACTATATTTCAATTGTCTTTTTAACTTTGAAATTCGAATCTTTTTGCAAGGATCTAACATGCTTGATTTAGTCTATACTTTGTACCCAGGAGAGAGAAATCTGCTACTTGAGTATATTTCTTATTGATGATATGGAGCAGTATGAAATACTTGAGCAAATTGGAAAAGGTGCTTTTGGTTCTGCTCTTCTTGTGAAGCATAAGCATGAGAAGAAAAAGTGAGAATCGAACCTACATTACCTTTTCTTATGCCTGTCTCTATTCATTTGTGCCATTTAACTTTGTCTTTTGAATTATATAGATATGTGCTGAAGAAGATTCGCCTTGCCCGCCAAACCGAGCGCTCTCGTAGGTCTGCACACCAGGAGGTTTGTGCTTAATAGTGTTTCAACAAGTGAACTAACTGAACATCTTGTGTTGTTTTCTGTTTTCTAAAATCTTCCTTTCTCTGCTTGTTTTTCTGTTGCATGGTTCCTGGTGCATTTTCTTTGTGTTATAGAGGAATTTTATTTGCTAATGGGCCTAAAGAGAAATTTCAAACTTAAATATGAATAAAATGGATTTAGGCAGTTTATTTAACAACCTCTGTTGACTCAAAAAGTTTGATCTGCAATTATTTGTGGATATGATTCAGGATATTTTTTATGTCTTTTTCTTTTGGGGTCTGTGTAGATGGAGCTCATCTCCAAATTAAGAAATCCATTTATTGTGGAGTATAAAGATTCGTGGGTAGAAAAGGTATGTTGCTTCATAACTTCTCTTCATGTCTTCAGTTAATTACAAGAATGGCTTCTACTAGAAGCTTTCCCTTATGAGCTTCTATTGGAAGATTGCTACTAAACTTCTCTGCGTTTGTATCATAAAATCTTTTAAGAAGTTTAACTCTTGGACTTGGTCTTATCTGATGCTAACCCTGAATATATTATTTTTTTGGTTTCATTTGTTGTAATAACATTAAATTAGTGTCATCTTTGATGGTTTAGTATGCATCTTCAATGAATATTTACAGTACTGACAAGTAACAGACTAAAATAGCTTTTTTTCTAGTTCAGATTTTAAAGTTCATTTTCTCGTCCAGATTATTGCTTTGGCTATTTCCTTCTATTACTACAGTTTTGCTTTATTGCTGATTGGTGATGACATATAAACTAATTGCAACTGTTTCATGCTGGTATATTTTGATGCCTTCCTTCTCAGGGTTGCTATGTGTGCATTATTATAGGTTATTGTGAGGGTGGAGATATGTAAGTCTCTTTTCTCAAATTTTTGGTAGCTAATAATTTATGGTTCTATATTCTTTCACTTGGTTGCTTTCATAAATTGGATCATTGATGGTTTTTTAAATACATTATTGATGTAACACAGGGCGGAAGCTATAAAGAAAGCTAATGGTGCTTTGTTTCCTGAGGAGGTCATGTCTGATTTTATTTTTTTTTCATTGCAGAAATTACAATTTTTCTTTATATATCTCTTTTCCTTCGAACAAGAATATTCATCTTTAAATAACATTTAGATTTGCACATTAAAAATCTAAAAGGGTCATTTGTTTTCAGAAACTTTGTAAGTGGCTTGTTCAACTTCTTATGGCACTTGACTACTTGCACATGAACCATATTCTTCATCGTGATGTCAAGGTTAGCAACTGAATCCTCTTTGTGCTTAGTGATAGTATTTCTATTTCCATCTGTATTCTGTCAAGCCACATGCTAATGAGAAAATCACATGATTTTATCAGTGTTCAAATATATTCTTGACTAAAGATCATGACATACGTCTTGGTAAGTTATTCTATTGTTCCTTTAAATAAAACACAGATTGTTAAAATTTTGCTTACAAGTGACCAATGATGAATCAGGTGATTTTGGACTTGCCAAAATGTTGACTTCAGATGATCTTACTTCCTCTGTAAGAAGTTTTTAATCTATGAATCAAGTTTACCTTCCTGATTGTTTCTTTTGCATGATGTCTTGTAATCATCAACAAGAGTTGTTGTCTTGTAATTTAGGTTGTGGGAACTCCTAGCTACATGTGCCCTGAGCTCCTTGCTGATATACCTTATGGTTCTAAATCAGATATTTGGTCCTTGGGTAAGTACTCATGTATTATGGCTATTTTTCCTTGATAAGCTTTTTATTATCTGGATGATTATGTATTCATGATCTCTGAAATTGGTTATTCAGGATGCTGTATATATGAAATGACCTCGCTTAAGCCTGCATTCAAAGCATTTGTAAGTTTTCTTTTTAATTAAAAGGTTTCTTTGTTTGTATCTCGTCTTCTTGGAGCATACTTAACACTTTCATTGCTGCTGTCGTATTTCCAATTTTTTTATTTTTTATTTGGTTACTTCGTATTACCAATTTTCAGTTTATTATCAACCAGATACTGATGTTTGCTTATCAATTTGATTATCATCACATTACCTTGTTTGCACATGTATTTGTGTTCTGTGGATTGACCACTTAATCAAATCCTATTAAAGCACTGTCTCTGTATCTCCATTTGATATGTTTTGAACTTATGCCAACTTTTATTTTCACAATTGATTATCAGCAGCACTCATTTAGCTGCATGGTTATACTTATCTCTCAAAGACTTGAAAACTACTTACATTTACTGCTTTTCATATCGTTTTTCCGAACTTTGCTTTATTAAGTTATATAATTATCTTTCAATTTCTTTGAACAGGATATACAAGCACTGATTAACAAGATTAATAAGTCCATAGTGGCTCCCCTGTCAACAAAATATTCTGGTGCATTGTAAGTCCTTGTTCTTTCGTCAGTAGTTACTTTGGCTAACATTGCCAGTTGCAAATTGCATTGTCATGTCTTAACACTGTTAAATTTAGCATTTTCACAAACCTAGTGCCTAAAGTTGTCCTAAGCTAACAGCTGTAGGTAAGCCAAAGCTCATTGAAAGTGAGGTTTCTTGTAAATTTATAGTAATTAATTGGTTATATTTTGGACTGTACGATTGATCTAATCATATTTGTTTTACCTTTTGGCAGTCGAGGTCTTGTTAAAAGCATGCTGCGGAAAAATCCAGAGCTTAGGCCTAGTGTATGTATAAAAATTCTCCTCTGACCTTGAATAATTCAACGCAATGTATTGGTGCAGCATCTAGTATCATATCTCGTTTGCTTTGTGATTGAATCAATTGTAGAATAGATATTAACAAGAATTCTACCTATTCTCCTCTGACCTAGAATAATTTTCATTTCTATATTAACAAGAATTCTACTTATTCTCCTTTAATATAAACAAATCTTCCATGGTACAGAAGATGATTCTGATTTCTTTATTAAATCAATAAGAACAGGGAACTTCAATGGGAAAGCAGGTATCTTAATGGGTACAGAAGAGGTACCTAAACACTTGCAATATAAAGCAGTCTGCTGAAATTATACTAAACTTTGTAACAAGTGTTTCTACATTATTTGAAGCAGCTTTAATTTGTTTGGGTAAATTTAATGATGTCTGATTGACAGAAATTAGAAACTAATATTTGTGTCCTTAAACGTTTCAAGTTCGGAGACAAGGATTATGAAGTGATGTTGGTTAATGGTTGTGTAGGGGTCTTCTGTAAGTGTAACCATCCTTTCTTTCTTACTTTCTTTCATGTACTTCTGGAGGCAGGCTGCAGAGCTACTTGGGCACCCACATCTTCAACCTTACGTTCTTAATATCCATCTCAAAATTAATACCCCCAGGCGAAGTACATTGCCAGGTCATTGGCCAGAATCCAACTACATGAAGAAAACTAGATTTTTGAAGCCAGAAGATGATCCTGTTTCCATCTATAGGGATAAATGGCATTCTTTCAGCAATGATCGGACTTTAAATCCAAGTGTATCTGGAGCAGAGCAGGATTCTCTATGTTCTACCTTGGAAATAAATTGTACTCCTGATCATTTGAATCAAAGATTAGAAGAACTGTGTGTTGGAGATAGCCATGAATTGAAGTCAATCCATAAGCCAGTTGTTTCCAGAACTTCATCAAAAGTTTCTGCCACCCACAAGAAATCAATGGAACCATCAAAGAATCATAAGGCGGTAAGGCAAGCTGGAGTCCATCATGTTTTATTGTTTGCCACATTGTATATTTATGAAACAAATTTAAGCATGTCACCTTTGTTCAGCGGGTGGTTTTACAATGGACTACTCTTGCACGTGTAATGGTATTTTCAATTAAGAATTTTGGATGTCTGACTTTCTAGAGTTCATGGTTGCAGCTTCTTGCTTCACGCAATACCAAACAACCTGTCCATACAACTCGCAGAGCATCATTGCCATTGCCAAGAAGTGGTGCCATTCAGCAGCCTCCTCGCAGGCCTAGTATTGGTTTACTTGACCATGTAAATTCGCCCAATATTTCGGTTAACTCTCCCCGTATTGACAAGATAGCAGAATTCCCATTAGCATCATATGAAGATCAGTTGTTTCCCATCAATAGACCTTCACCAACCTCTGCGCAGGGTTCCTCAGGCTCCCCTCCTTGTGGCAATGATTCAACTGTGATAGACAAATGCACAGTCGAGGTATGTGATAGAGCCTACGTCAGGCCTAGTTGTACTGATGCTTGGCAGGGAATCAAGCGCAGCATGTTCAAGGAAAACAATGAGGATAAAAGTGGCTCATCTGATCAAAATGCAACTGCTGGAGCATCAAGCCACAACTCTTCAGACTTGCGCCGCCGGCAGTTTGACACTTCATCATTCCAACAAAGGGCTGAAGCCTTAGAAGGGTTGCTTGAATTTAGTGCAAGATTACTACAGCAGGAAAGGTATGAAGAACTTGGGGTTTTGTTAAAACCGTTTGGGCCCGGGAAGGTTTCCCCAAGGGAAACTGCTATTTGGTTAAGCAAGAGTTTCAAAGAGAACACTTACAACCGGGAACAATCCGCGTAAAACTGCTGTAATATGTACTAGACTCTTGTAGTCATGTTTGTAGAGTTCAGTGTTTCTCTCTTTTCACACGGTGGATTTTTGTAGGTTACAACGTTTTCTCATTTACCCACTTGTTTTTCACTTTACTGAGTAATGATAACTCAAGATTTCAATCTGATGAATGAGGAAGACGATAGACATTTTCATGATATGATGGCATTACCTGTCTGACCACAGGAATTAACTAAAATCATAAATTTACAATTTCAAAATTTTTTCCTTCACTTCATGGCAGTCGTGGTCTGGCATCTACCGTACTCTTCGCTTCTGTGCGAAGTGTAAGTAGAGAGGTGATGAGGACTAGTACCAGGGCAAACTCAAAAGGGCAACAAGCATTATAAGTTATAATAATAGATTACTTAAGCATTAATGTTCAAAATTGAATTATTTATTGGTTCTGCAACTTAGCAAGAGTATTCAAATTCAATAGTAGGAATCACTAGTCACCGAGCTGCCAAAGGAATCGCGCTTGCTGTCCTTCATTGACCCATTGAGGCTAATTACCCAATGGTCCAGGCTTCCATGGCCGAAGCGTGACGAATTTGAGGACAGACTTTGCCTTGGACCATTCATTGAGGTAATCAGTTCTTTCGAAGATTCTACAGACTTGCTTTTGTGCTTCATTCCCAGTTTGGGTCGTTGTTTTGGTTCACTAAGAGACCTCGCTTTTGCCCTTGAAGATTCTGTCTTGTTCATGTAATTTGGTGACCATGATTGGCGGTAGGACCCTAGGTGGCGCTCAGAAGTTGATAAGGCTATTGTTGTTGGGTTAAATTCAGACATGGACCGGTAGTTTTGTGGGCTGTTTGGTGCTGTAATTAAAGTATTCTCCTTGTATTGATGTTGTCGTTTTGAAACTGACAGATGCTTTGAATAGAATGTCATGGAATCATGCTCTCTGCTCTTAACATGTGAACGATCTAGAGGGCCACTTCTGCTTTTAAAAACCTCCAGCATTTCTTCCAGACTCATATCCTTTGAATCCTATATATAATATCCATATTACAAATTGTAGATATTAGCTAGATTGCGACATAATAGAACAAGTAACTGAAATTTAGCCAAAAGCTTTATTAGGATGAGTTTTCAATAGTAATTACATCTAAATTGAATATAATGATTACTTGAATAATCATATTATGCCAATCTTCAGATATGAACACTGGGAAAATTTTGCAAATGCTTACTTTATTTTCTCTTATAAGATCTTTGTAGTGAGGAATTTCTCTATGTTGCAGAGGCTGTTTTCCAAGAAGATTTGCTTCCTCTACCATCTGAATTCTGTGAATTCGAGCTCTAACTTGTATGGCCATCAACGCATGCATGCCACGCAGTGTAGCAGTTGTTTGTTTCCTTACAAGGTGACCCCTCACTACTGCCTGTAACTTGACTAATCCCTTTAAAGCATGCAATGCTTTCCTTGCCTGAAAATTTGCATGTAGCATGTTCATCAAACCTAGTCCAAATGTATGAGGCTACGAATAGGATGTAAAGAAAGTTATTAAATTGTCAGAATACAAAGTTCTGCTTATCAAAGGAGATGCCTAGCAAGATGTGACCATAAAAGATTTGATGAATATCTTTAAATTATAGAGAGAAATTTATACCAAATATGAGCGAAAGGAAGCCTGAATCTTTGTAGCAGCTGCGGTTTTATCTTCAGAAACCTCTGCCATTGCTGTTAGAAGAGTCTTTGGAGCTTGAGTTTCCAACAAGGCTTGTATTTGCAGTTTCGCAGAGTCACCTGATGAGTCAAAAGATCTGGAAAATTTATGCCCTGCTACCTTGCCTGTTGTTCTTCCACTTCCACCTGTTAGTTTTCCAAAGCTCCATCTGCGCCTCACTTTGGGACTACTTACCATCTGACTACCCCCCATGTTGGCACTCTTATTCTCGGTGCAGAATGTATCAGTCTTCTTGAATTTCTCTTCCTTTTTCCCCAGAAGAAAGTTTGTAATCCATTTGCCCGCCTTCCCCATTTCTCTTTTTCTGTTCCACACTTTCCAAAACACCCGTTAATTGAACCTAGCAAGTAGCAACTATAAAAATCAGTAAGTCACAGAGATTGCTAATTTGCTATTGCCTGAAATACCCAGAAACAGAATTAGATACACATAAGGGAGCAAATCTTCTTGTTCAAATGTTAGTTTTAATCTTGTTACACTAGCATTATATATATTGCATTCTTCTACTTGTTCAGTATGACTCCTTTTTTTTTTTTTTGTTCTTGTGCTGGTATTTAACTATTTATTACTGGCTTTGGCCTGCATAGCTCTCCATTATAAAGCCATTTGCCACCCTCCTGGAGTTTCTTAAATATAATTCGGGGAGTATTCCACTTCAACATTGCCTCAACCTGATCGTCAAAAGCCGTAAATTTTTCTTACTAGAGAGTTCAGTAAATTTTTTTTTAGGAGACCATGCTGTTAAAATTAAAAGATGTTTCTGATCAGGGTCTACCAGCTAGTTAGAGCAATACATTCAATGACAGTGCCTCTCTATATAAATAAGAAGGCAGAAACGTCACTGTTTTACATATTATAACCCTTTTTTTGTTCCTTGGCTTAATCCGGGATCCAAGGGCCATAGATGGCTTGAACGTAAGTGCTAGTGCTACACAATCTGTGTGTGTATGATTTGGAATGTGCCCATACGGCCCTAGAGGCTATAGTTCTTCTCAAGGCGCAGCAGTGAAATGACTGAGCCACAGGCTCCCAACAACTTCATACAAGCCCGAAGGCCCCGAACTTTATTCATAAAAGTAACTTAGTAAAGAGAAAGTAAATAAATCAATTAAGATGGAACATTTTAATTCTATCAATGTCCATATCAGAAGATGAATAAGAGAAAGATGATCAACCGTGGCATCTAGAAGTTAATGTTAAGCATAAATAAATTAACACGAATTATTAAAAAAGTTTAATTTTGATACATAGTAAATTTTTTTACACCAACTAATCATACATAATTTTATATAAATTTTTAAAATAATAATTATAAAAATCAAATATTTTTTATAATATGATAATATATAATTGAATAATAATATAAAAAAAATTACCTAATAAAACATTCAAATTAAATCTTTATTAAAATATGTGTGTTGACTTTGATCTCATCTCTTTGCTGTGGTACTCTTTCGGCTGTGATTTAGTCAAGGCCTGGAAATTAGAAGAGTCCAACAGCCTTTCACATCAACCGACTAAAACAAAAGTAGTGCGTGTCTGAGTGAACGTGAAAGTTTAATTATTTTAATAATTAAATATTTTAATAATTAAATTATAAAATTTTAATTATTTTAATAATTGATTATATTTAAATATATTAGTTAAAAATTAATTTTAAATTAACTTTATTTTATTTAAATGATATAAAAAAATTATTTTTATGTATTAAATTATTAAAATAAATTTAAAATAATTAAAAAAATTATTTGATTGAGGATAAAATAATATTTATATATTAAAGTATAAGTAATAATTTATAATTTAAAATTATAAGTTAAAATTTTAATATTATAAAAAAATTTGTAAAATATATTAAATTTCGTATAAAAATTAAAATTAATTTTATCAAATATAATTAAATATTATTATAATAACTTTTTTCAAAAAAAAATATTAAGAGATGAGAATAATCTTTCCCAAACACTCCGTAGTGTTATTATTTGGTTAATACTTAATATAACTCTGATTTTTTATTTTTTTACATTATTTTTTATATTTTTTTAATATCATTCATTATACATATTTTTTTATTTTCTCTTATTAAATTACACATCTTTAAAAAATATATATATAATGCTTATATCCTTAAAAAAATGTATGATGATATTTATTCTACTTTTTTTTTTGGTGAGGATATTTATTCTACTTAATATAACTTCGATGAAGCAAAGAAAGACACCAGAAAAAAGAGTAAAAACTCGGGCACCTGATTTGTTTTCTCATTAGTAATTTAGTAAGCTGTTGTCCTGGTTTTGTCTCTGTATCCATCTTCTCTTTCTCTACTCGACTTATTCCTACTACCACTTCAATTATAAAAAAAAACAGTGTTTTGTTTATTTTTCACTCTTCTAGACGATGACAAGAACCTTGAATTTTTTGAATCTAGGGGCAGCAGGATAAGAAATTTGGTGATAAACATAGCAGTTTTTTACCCTGTTGTAAATGGTCTATGCCATTACGGCAGTTCCTTCTTATAAATTCTTAGTAAAATTATACTTACAAGAAAACAGAGACGGATCTATGCACAAAGTTATGGGAGTAAATGTCTCCAATAACTTAAAAAATAATTTATTATATGTATTAATTGTCTATTATTAGTTTGTCATTATGTGTTCAATTGCCTTCATAACAACTGTTATATTTTTAACATTTACATATTGCTCTCATTAACAAAAATTACTCTGTCCGTCACTGCAAGGAAATAATCTGTAGTAAAAAATATCTCAATTTGATAATCCCTTATATATATACTTGACCTGATTATATTTTTAAAAAGATTTTATGTATTCGTATTTTGACTTCTTTAACATTTTTGCTTTAACTCTACCTCTATAATTTAAGATATTAAAATCAAGTTTAATAAATAAATATTTATTAACTTAATAAACTTTTTAAATAATTATTGTAAATTTAACAAAATTGTCAGTTTTTTTTATCTAAATAAAATTACAATTAGATAAACAAATGATAGCCGAAATGACCCGCCACATTTTCATGATCCAAAAGTCCGCTGTTGGAATTGCAAGAATTGTTATACACAATTCAAAACTTTATTATAATTTAGCACGTACCTTGATAAATATATATTGGAACAAACCCAAATCCTCCTCTGATCACACACACACACACACTTCTCTCTGTCTTCGTCTTCAAGTCTGTTATTGGTGAAATTACCATATGGTTTACTGCAGGTTGTTGGGATTTCTGGCCATGCTTCTCATGCTGCTGCTACCCATGACTATGACCGCCAAAGGGGACATTGTTGATGATTTCTTAGGTGCTTAAATCCTTTCTTTCTCTTGTGCTTTATCTGTCTATCTAATGCATGGAATATGAAGTCAAGTGGCAGTATAATGAGTGCACAACTTAAACTTTGACGTATGGATATTGCACCATTCAGGTTTAATAAAGTAGAGTAAATCCGATTGACTTCACCCTAACTGATTAACTTACATAGGCTCAATAAATTTAGTAAGCCCAATCAACACTCAAGACTTCTATTTAAACACTCATAACAACAGAAGTTAGGTATGTTCATTTCTTTGTCTTTACCATTATCATGGTCTCCACTCGCCAACCAAGGTGGAGGTCTCCTCTAATATCAAACAGCACGAAAACCACCCATTTAGGTAGAGAACGTTGTCTATGGAAACTTAGTAAAATGATTCTCATTCTCTCACGCAGTGGCAAAGATGGATTTGAAAAATCCTTCACCTCGATAACTCATGATCTAGAAATCAATCTTTGCGGTTTTCTTCCCAATATGTTTTGAAAAAAAATCAAGGAAATAGAGTGGCTGAAACTCGATTTGGACTCGAACAAGTTCAGTCAAGGGTGAGGTGCATCCCAGTCCCAGATGCTGTTGGCTTTTGTGTGTTCCTCCACATGCTTTACATGTAGCAAGAAATCCATGTATCTCACATCTACCTCAAACTTAAGACTCTCAATAGATTGTAGTCATCCGAGCAATCGATCCACTTCCTATATTTATTGCTTTTATATTATGATAATCAGATTTAACATATACTCACTGAATTATATTGTCAATACTTGTCACCAACACTTAGTTGGTTCAAGTAATTTGATATTTATTCTCTTTAAATAAGATTTCAAATCTTGTGAATAAAAAAAATAACACTGGAAGAACTTGTAGAGGATGACTATTGTATATAATTTGGTGCATGTATTCAATGCAGTATGAAACACTTGATTCGTCCCATTATTACTGCAGGATTACTATTCCTTGTATAGGTAAAGAGTTTGGAGACTTTTATTGTATCCATTTTTTTTTTTAGGGTTTAATATTTAAGATGAGTTATCAAACATTTAATTGATTATTAATTTTTTTAAATATTTATTATGAATTCAATATTTAATGAATGCTTGATAACTTATCATAAGTACTAAACTCATCAGAGTACAGTAGAAATTCTCAAAAAGTTTTGCTATATCCCTATTAATCTTACAGGATTACTGAAAAAAAATTATTATATTATCTTAAAACATCTTCCTAATAGAGGCGTGTCAAAGAGGAAAGCAGAAAAATTAATCAGTGTAATATGTGGTTTATTTATGCCATGTAATCTGTGTCTGTGACATACCTGTGAATTTTGTTTCTGAGTATGTTACACACGCCTTACTGTTATATATCGTCTTCCTCTTATTTTTCCATCAGCACTGTATAATATTCATCGTATTTCTACCTCATTTTTCTCCTACTGTTTTTTTTTTTTGTCTAAAAATGATTAAGAATAACAATAAGACTCGGCATGACATTGACTTTTAGTTACTGCAATTCTGAGGAAACGACCAACCACTAAATAAAAGATGAATTTCTTCTTAAGTTCAGACAGGACAGTAGAGATTGCACTCAGACAGGGCTTAAAGTGCATAGATAGAATAGAATAGAAACACACACACAACTATTGTATGCAAAATCTCAGTTCCCACCGTAGGTGCCGAAGGATGAGGCGGTTGCACAGCAGATATTATGGTCATTATTGCAAATCAGTGTTGCGTGGTCAGTAGCCAAATAATGAATATGACATGCATTATAACCATATCAGAGGCCCTTGAAATAACGGATAAATAAATTTACAATAATGTTGGTTGTAATTTGTAACCATTCTCCAGTAGCTCTCCAGGCTCAGTATTCAATCTGAAACTCAACCAAGATTCTAGTCTATTGTTACAATTAACGTCTAGACAATCCAATAAGGGAACCTGGGCTTAGTGTACTGTTTGGCATTGAGTCTCAAGATAAAAGATATCAAATGCATATCATATTCATATCAACCACAACTTATCTCTTATAAATTAGTCTAGTCCTAGAGTGGATACAGCAATCAGTAAAACTTGAATTCAATCCAGTCCACTAATTAAAAGACCAAAAACACTCAACCGCAATAGAACTGAGGGGATAAAATCATTAATCTCAGGAGAAGTTGTACATATACTACAATAAATAAAACAAGAGGGAAGCCACATCTGGAATTGTCGCACATTGCATTCCTGCTTCCATCCATCAACGTTATTATTATTATTCCCCACGGAACAATACATATGTCCCTTAAACATTAAAAAAAAAAACCCCGAAATTTGCAAAAAAGAATTTAGATTTACCAATCACTTGTTCTTGACTTCAACTCCATTCTTGGTAGCTATGATGACAGAGGTAGCCATGTTCAAGAACAAGCCATGCTCCACAACTCCTTCCAGCGCAGAAATCTCTTTGCCAGCAGCCAAAGCATCCCTGATGGGAGTCTTGAAGTACAAATCCACAATGTAATTGGAATTATCAGTGATATAGGGCTTTCCAATCTCATCCAATCTCAACTTTGTATCGCATCCTTCTTCCTTGAATAACTCCCTCAGCCTAATCAAATTGTACTTCCAACAGAACTGAACCACCTCCACCGGCATCGCCAGCCCGCTCCCACCGAGCCCCGCCACCAACTTGGTGTCGTCCGCCACCACCACGAATTTTTCCGATGCAGCCTCCACCATCTTCTCCCTGAGGAGGGCTCCGCCGCGCCCCTTGACGAGGTTCAGGTCGGGGTCGACTTCGTCGGCGCCGTCGATGGCGAGATCGAGGCGCGGGTTGTTGTCAAGGACGGAGAGAGGGATGCCGAGAGAGCGGGCTTGCTGTTCGGTGCGCTTGGAGGTGGGGACGCCCACGATGTCCTTGAGTTGGCCGGAGCTGAGGAGCTCGCCCAGCTTGGCGACGACGAAGGCGGCGGTGGAGCCGGTGCCGAGGCCGAGGACCATGCCGCTCTTTACGTATTCGACGGCTTTGTCGGCGGCGAGCTTCTTGAGGTCGTCTTGGGTGAGGGCTCGAACGGAGAAGGAGAGGGGTCTGTGAGTGTGAGCGTGGGGGTTGGTGCGCAGTTTAAGGTAGTTGGGGGTGCGTAGGATAAGGTGGGTGGAGGCATTGTGGTGTGCGGATGAGAGAGATGATGGAGGCGATGAGAGGGATAAGGAGGCCATTGGCATTGACATTCAGTAGAAGGAACAATTTACAACAACAATGTGTTGTGAGTAAGAGAAAGTGGGCTTTTTTTTTTTTTTTATTGCTTTTGTGTCTTAGGCTTCTTCACTTCCTATCTACTACAACTCTCTTTGGTTGTTGGTGAGAGTGAGACCACTGGTTGGTTTGCCTTGTGTTGGGTTTTTTATTACTTTATCTCTTCCACAATCCGCATTGGGTTTTGCTTTGAAGAACGTAGGATATTCCTTTTCCAACAAACAAGGTCTAAATACTTGTTCATTCGCCTTATTTTTTCTCTTACAATATAGATTGATGTGTTAGAAACACATTTTTTAAGTTTTATTTGTTAAAGTTTTAATCTAAGTTTATATATTTTTATTTAATTTTAATTATTTTTATTTAAATCTTTAGGTGTATATTTATTTTTTTTAAATTTAAGTCTTAAAGATTTAATTTTATTTTTATTTAAAAAGATCTTGATTAGATTGAAGTACTTCTAAGAAAATTAAAGAAGTTAGAGACCTAAAAAGACTACAAAACTAAAATAAAAAGAGAAAGGAGATATCACCACATACTTACACGCATAAAGAGACACATGGATAATTCAAGAGCAACTCCAATGAGGATCACCAGCTTCATTTAGTTCTATCTTTTCCTCTTTTGAATTCCCTTATGTTATTTTTTATTTATTGAGTTTGATAAATTGTTATATAATCACGAGCGGCTTATTTTCTTGTTTTTGGGATGAAGGAAGTAACTCATCAATAAATTTGTAATCATATATGTTTCTTTTCTTAATTTTTTTTATTAAAAAAGATATTCATTCACTCAAATTAGTAAAATACACCGAGAATAACACAAATTCAACATCGTTAACAATTGAAAAGGATGAATCTGCGAATAAATTTCATTGAAAATCTTACAAATTACAAAATCAAAGTGGCCAGGAATCTAATATTTCAGTCTTGATTGAATCTGTAATATATCGATCTACCTGTCAACCAAACGAATACCGCAACAAGACGAGAAACTACCGCACCAAGACGGGAAACCAAACGACGCCGCATTAAGACAACGAACAAAACACTGCCTCACGCAGACGAAGAAAACATGGAAAAACATGAAAGAAAAACCAGATCTATGTAGAAAAATCACTTATTTAAATAAAAAGAGAGAAAAAAAGGATGTAGAGGAGTGATTCCAGGCAAAAAAAAAAAATTTCAAACCACCCTCCAGTAGATGAGAAAAGAAAGAAAATAGAAGTAGATAAAAGAGAATTTTTTAGGATCATGTTTCTTTTCTTAGTTAATGGAAGATATTTATTTCTTAATTCAATTATAATTTTTTTAATGCTTGCTATATGTTGACTCTCATATATGTATAGATCTAAGATAATTGTGTGAATAATTGAAAAATGAAATTCAATTATCAAAACTTCTAATAATTGAATATAAAAACTTACAATATAGAAATAGGTTAAATCATTTTATAAATAATGAATTATCAAAGAATTTAATGAGTTTCAATTAACGTAATACTTACAAAAATTAGCATTATTTTAATTCTAACATGTTCTCTTGTATTCGAAAGAAAAATTTGAATTACATTAAGATAATTTATAATTGGTGTATTGAAACCTTAGTTTTAGATGTTGAATTGATTGAGTCTTCTTATTAAATTTTGTTGCTAGTTTTGTTGCCTATTTAATTCATCGTTTAATTTAGTTTCTTTCAACTCTCATTAAAAAATTAGTCTATATTATTAAAATTTTCATAGTTCAATATTCAATCCCAATCCTCGATACTCTATTTATCATTCTGTTATTTGTGACAATTCGTACACTTGCATAATTATTAATACGTAGATTTATTGCACTTTCATTCTCATTATCATAAATCTAACTATTTCTCAATGCAAATATTTATGAGTAATATTAATATAGACTTGAGTTCATAGGAAACCTTATATGTGACAACATATCAACCATTCAAAATATAATTTAAAATTATAAATATATGCATATTATGAAATTCAATTATAGATATGCTACCATATATGAAATTTACAATAAACTTGAATTTATATTAACATTATTCAATATTTAAACCCATAAGAATTTGTTTAACAAGTAATTATCCTTACATGCTTCTTATAACATTTTTAATTTTTTATTTAAAACAAATATATTAGATATCTCTCACATATCTTTTATTTTTTAACAATATTTTTTATATTAATTTAAATCTATTCATAAAATATGAAATTATCAATAACAATATTCAAATTAAGAATTTGGGTTAAAATCAACAAGTTTTTCGGAGCGAGTATTTTTTTAAATTTCATCCTTTGCGATGATAAGTGCAACTAGAATCACTTAAATGGCTTAATGAGTTTGGAGGAGTTTGTCACAAGGGCAAAAATTCATTCAAAAGGTATGAGATGAAAGTTGAGCATGTTTGGATTTGCTGAATTATCTTCTAAATGTACCAAAAAAAAAAAACGTAACAGTTTCATTGGTCTTTGTTTTAGTATCTAAAAATGCTTCTAGCACCAAGCATTTAGACAGAAAACATTCAATATCTTTTTTTTTAACTGATTAAGATTATTTAATAAATAATAATAATAATAAATAGATAATAAATACTACAATCCTTAAAAAAAAAGGCAACACAGAAAAATAGATTACGCATCATAGATTATATAGACTGTGATCCGAATCAACATACTTCGGGCACTAGGCCTGTGTTTATTAATATAAATATTTGACGCCTTCTTTCTTGATACACCACTCTGTCTGTTACCATCCAATTAGCAAGTTTCTACTTCTGCTGTCACATTCACAGTCACACATAAGAGACATGAAGAGCGCACAGCACCGTTCCAACAGTAAAACCCTTCAAGAATTCTTCAAAGTTTTCATACCCGAGACAAGTTCTACCCAGTTGGTATACTCTCTATCTCTTGTTTGAATTCTTATATTTCTCTGCACTGTCTTTCGTTATTTATGCATTCTATCTTTCTCTAACGGCATATATAATTATAAAAATAAGGTATTGCACTGTTAGAAGAATACGTTAGTATTGTGTTGCTTTCAACGCAATTTTCTTTTTTTCAAGGATTGAACCAACCAGTGAGAGAAAGAAAATATTCTTTCTTTTTGATGATGTTTCATAACGAAGAAGGATGGTGAAGGCTAATCACGGCTTCCCCACTCCACCTAACACAAGAATTTCTTTCTCTCACTATTTGTCTCTTAAAACATGATATTTGTTTAGTAATATTTGGAAATCTTGATTTTCAATGTAACGAGCAAGATTTATAGCTACAAAAATCGCTAAGCCCTTCCTAATCATATTGATATTGATTTTATATCTACCTCATCATCATACAAGAGCTTTTTAGGCTTGAAGTATAGATAATAAAGATCCTTAAGAGTTTAGATCAAATCAAACTCTACCAGTTGGACACTTTGATAATGTGTTAAAAAGTAATAGTATGTTTGGTTTTGATTATTTTTTTTAAAAAAAATTACTCTTTTTTTTTAAAGCTCTTACAAAAGGATTTTGATTATAAGTTATTTTGAATACAAAATAAACTAATCCAAACAAAAATTAAGTATATCCTGAAAGCTTAAACTATAATGTGGAAGCTCTTGGTTTTATATCTAACATTCACATTTATTGAATGTTGGCTCAATATCAATACTCCTCTTGCTTATGTATGTCATAACTAACAGTGACACTGGATCATGGAACTTGTTCTTGTTTCAGCGCATACCAAAGGCTTTCACCAAGTTCTTCAATGGAATCACATCAAGCGAGGCTACTCTTGTAGATCATGATAAAAACTCTTGGGATATTGAATTGGCAAAAATTGAGGATCACATGGTTTTTAAAAATGGATGGCAACAATTTGCCAAGGAGAAATGTTTAGAAGAAGGGGAGTTCTTGATTTTTGAGTACGATGGCAAGTCTACGTTTTATGTGAAGATATTTTCCAAAACTGGATGCAGGAAAGAAGCTGCAAATTGTGGAAAAATTGTTCCCATTGTGATTCTGGATGAAGATTCTGATCAGAATTGTAGAAAAATCCAGCGGGGTAGTAAACGGAAACATTCACGAACAGTAAGCCTAAAAATATATGAGAAATCAGATTCAGAGGGTTAGTTGTATTTGTATTGTGATACGCCTGTGCCTATCTTTGAAACTTTTATTTTCTCATTGTTATGCTAAAGCTAAACGCAATTATATGTGCTTAATGCTTATAGGTCCATCTAAAGGAGTAACAAGAGCTTATGAAGCCAATGGTAATGACCATGAGAAGAGGGCACCTGCTCCGGCAAAGTGTGTTCCACTCAAGCAACCTCATTTTGTGATAACTTTTTCTCGCTGGAGACTGAACAGAGTGGTTAGTTATTTTATACTAGTATATATATATGTATATTATTATCTACAATTTTAAGTTTTTACTTTGTTTTATATATTAATATTATACTACCTAGATTGGATGATATAATTGGTGTTGGTTTTGGTGGTTGCAGGAAATTCCTAGAGGAGTACTGAAGCAATGGAGTATAAAACTGGTGCCAAAGATGAGTCTGAGAGATGAGAATGACAAACTATGGCCGGTGATGATCAGTACTACCGAGCAGGGCCGTCATTATTTTGGCGATGGGTGGTCTGATTTCCGGAAGAGTAACAATATTCAACAAGGCCACCAATGTGATTTTCAGTTTGTTTTTGGCAAAGCAAATGTAGCACAAGAACTGCTTGTGCGTGTACATCCAACTTCAAAATGCCCAAAGTAAAGTCTAGACAGTAGGGGCGGAACCACATGCAGTTTTGGGCCATGGCTTTTTAAATTTTTCAGATAACTCTAGTTTTTTTTTTTATTTCTTTCATTAAATACAATCTTTAATTGATATATATATATAAAACTTTACTCCCCAATTTAACCTAGGGAGTTGCTACTGGAGAGGATTTCCTAAAGATAATCAATTTAACCATGATGAGTAGGTACTACAAAAGCAAAGGAAGAAGTGTCACACTGCACAATTATTATAAAGTCTCATACCCATATTAAATCATTCCAAATCTTTCTTGTTTTTCTTGCACAGAAAGAGATTTAGGAAACTTTCATCATGTAAAATATCAGTTCAGATCAGGTGGGGGCCAATTAAACCTAAAGGAAAAAGGAGTGCAAAACCGACCTTGAAGTTTCAGAGCAATTGTTTGGTTTCGCAATATATTCTTCAACACTATCAATATCATATCATAACAGAGTATGCATAATAGATAACTAACAAACGATGCGCTTCATTGAACTTGCAGGCAAGCCAGTACAACAATTAAAAATCTAAGCGGTCCCATAAAGCTGTTTTCATTGTATTGGAAACATTGACCAGTATAAATAAGATGAAAGGCGTTTAACTATACACCCAGGTCAGGAAGTTCTAGTTTGCCTCCTCATTTAGATGATATTCACCCAAGGTGATGCGCTTCCTTTTACAGTAAAGACAAACTGAATCTTCATTTAACATATTGAGAAGAAATATAGACATGATAACAAAATTTGCTCAATTCAGCTGACAATTTACCTATAATTCACATTGTTTTTGCATAGAGGTCAATGCTACCAATTTGCAGCCGGGAAGTAGAATGAATACCTCTGACTGCCAGAAACCTAAACCTGCAAAGCCGTAACTTCTGTGAGTTGGGAAGAACAAGAATATAAAACAGATTCAGTACATGCCAAGGTAAATCACCTGAAAACATTAGATGGAAAACTTGCTGACTTGATCTTGTATGTTCTACGTTGGAAACGATCTTCAAAGAATTGAGAGGTTTGCTTATCCAAAACTTGCCAGCTGATCCCTTCATCATTGCTCCCTTCAAGAATCCTGAGAACAAAACGTAGACGGCATATGCATATGGTTGCTAGACACACAGCACAGGCAGAGCAACAGCAGATGGAGACACACACACACACACAAACAAATTGCTTGGCTTGGGTTCCATGTTATTTTTAAGGATTTAATTTTGATCAACTGACAGCATAGCGAGTTTTATACTACCAATAAACTATATTGTGCCACCTGTTTTATAAACAGTTAAAACTTTTATTGAAAGTAAAAGATCAAGTTACTACAATGATGTTACACTTTCTTATTTATTGATGATGTAACAAGTTTTAATCAACAGTGGATTAAATTTAAACTAAATTTTCAAGGTTAATCATCTCTGGAAGGAGAAGCAATTACATTAATTTGGAGCAATGAAGCTTACTAGGATTAGAGAATACTATTAGGTCGAGAAACTCAACTATTCATTAATTAATATTTTAAAAAAAATAAAGGAAAAAAGAAGAAGAAAGAAGCAAGAGTAAGTAAATCATCTTTTCAGCAAATATCCCGAAGTCCATACCAGTCCATTGGATCCCTTTCTGGTGCATCATTGGCTGACATCAACTCATATGCCACAAGCTCAAACATCTTGTTATCAAATGTTTTATACACAATCCAACAACCTACAGAGTCAGATAAATAATAATTTTTTAATATCAGCACAAAGAGAGCAATGTCTGCACCTTTTCTAACCAACATGAGAATGGGGATGGACAGTATTAATGTAATGGAATCACACTTTTGACACAAGCATTTAACCTGGTAACGCTTGGGTTTCTAGCTTGATTATTTTTCATTTCAAAATTATGAATTTTTTTCTTTAATCTTACATTTTATGTCTTGAGAACTGACATTGCAAACAGAGCATAACTCCCAAGAGTGAGTAATTTAACATGAAATTATCAACACAGAGAAACTTGCTAGACACAGTCAATTTACCAAAGAACATTTGACTATTAGTACCTAAAAACTATAAATTGTAAGTGGGCGGTTTACAATCTGTTATAAAATTTGATAGGCGTCAAGGAACAGCAATGAGAAGATTGAAGGACTAGGGCAATTTACTTGCAAAGAAAACTCCAAATCAAGTAGTCAACATATACTAAGATGGTTTGATGTAGTTGGCAGAAGTATCATCTACCACGAAGTTACCATAAAAAGAAGATTACATTAAGAAGGAAATTTCAACAATAGATATAATTTGGGAGGGGATCTACTTACACCTAGTATAAGTAAAAAAGACTTACGCTCAATCTTATACCCTTCATTTTATTGTGATCCTGTGGTTACCATTTATCTCCTATCGTAGCCACAGGATCACAATAAAATAAAATGTGTAAAATTAAGTGTAAATCTTTTTTACTTACACTAGGTGTAAGTGGATCCTTTCTCATATAATTTAACTAAGAATATCAAAGGTAATTAGTATTTAGTAGAACTAGATGGTAGGTGATACATGGAAACTTGTACTTTTCCAATGGGAGAGCAGAAATCATGCTTTTTCATTAATAGATGAAAGTTGAAACACAGTAACATCTTAGTTAAGAAGTTCTATAGAACTATGCTTAAGCTTGGACCACAAACTGACATGAATCAAACTCCATAATCCCAAATAAGTTATTTAATTGGTTAACTCTATACCTCTTGCACCGTTTGGTTCTTCCCATTTTGATATTCGAGTTCCATCAAATGCTGATGTTGCCTGAAATTTTATAAAACAAGAACAAAGTTATGGATGCTCTAAGGTACAAGTAATGGTAAACATATAAAATAAGCCAGCTGTATACAAACTCACAATCCCAAAAGGCAACTCCTCTGCACTTGCAATGACTGAACCAGAATGTATTCTATTTAACTTTAGAAGTGGCAACGCAAATGAATCTTTCCCATAGTTTTCACACTTGTTAAGATTGTAAATCATGTCATCCAGAGCATCTAGCACAACGGGCAGTGCTAAAGAAGTTACTACAGGGTTACTGGCCAAACAAATTTCAACCCCCCCATCTGTATTCACCTTTTTCTCCAGTGAAAGAGCATCAAGTAAGTCATCAAAAGATGGCAACAGTTTCTGACATTTTGGGTTATTTAGAACTGAATCAATGGAGGTCCTTCTTGTTTTAAAGGGGGAATTGCAAAGATCCAAGAGAATTCCTTTAATAATCCCAAGTACTTCAACAGCTTCAGACTTTGTTAGTTTTTCCTCAACAAATTGATGAAGGGAAGGACAAAATGCATTATAAATTCTTGTCACGTGCTCATCTATGCATGAACGAACTGGGCAAGCAGAAGAACTTAGCACGCCATTCTTATCAGAACCAATTTCTAATCTGGATTTGCGCCATTCCTCATTCCCACTTCTCCTTCCAGGTAATGAGAGTGACTCATCATCTTCAGAATGTAAACTCCTCTCAAGTTGTTGGTTTTCTTCCATATCACGGGCTTCAATCATTGAAATTAGTTGAGATGCAAAGCTTCTTCGACTTTCTTTTGTTATATTAGTGAGTACAGATGACAAAGAAGGCTCTGTAAGCATAGTACGTCGAGATAGGACCTTCAGATTTGAAAAAGATACAAAAACTCATTATCAATTATCAACAAATCAGGATCCTTATGCATGCGAAAAAAGCTTTCATATAAATAGAACACAAGGAAAGAAAGTATATAAATTGTAAAACCCACCTCATGCCACTCCCTCGTGTATCGTTTGGTGACATCATAAACTCCATCTTTTGCTATGGCAATTACATAATTTAATTTCTTATTCCACCTATGCCACAGATTAAAAAATATATATATGTGAGAAAACATGCAAGCAAGATGGAAACTTCTAAGGACAAGAACAACCCCTTCCCACAGTCAATAAAATGGATGAGAGCAATAAATACTGAAAGGGTTTTGTTAACCCTTTGAGCACACCTTAAGGAATAAAAATAGAAACTATTAAATAAAAAATACAAGCATTTATTATTTTAAAAATCTAGAAGACATTTAATACTTTCTTTTTTTAAGTAATTAATAATGAATAATAAATGCTATTTTTAATCCTTAACATGTGTCCTAAGGGCACCTGTTAACAAAACCCATACTGAAAAGTGAAAAGTACTGTAAAAATGAATAATACCCTTTTTCATATAATAATGGCCTGTCATAGATTCCTTCACATGGGTCAAGATGCATCCATCTGTAAGATCATAGGTCCTCAGAAACAAATACTGTCCCACCAGAAACAGTTTTAATGGCAGATTACAAAAACCAGCAGCTTTTGGGTCAATTTTACCTTCCCAAGAATTGAGAGAAGCACTCTGTCCAAACATGATCAGTAAAGTCCAAGATCTGGAGATCAACCAAAATCAACGACAGAAAACTTATTCCTCAGAAGATAAACAAACACATGTATACCCTAGGTTGAATATAGATGCAAAGAACACAAGGATAGGATCTTTGAAGTTCAAAAGAGTTAAAGTTCACCACAAATAAAATTCACTTGCGAAACTGTGACGACATCAATATTCAATACCCATTTTCCCAAGTTAGTGAAAACTGGCCTAATCATCCCAAAGAAATCAATGAACACCAGCGCCAAAATACCATAAAGGGCGAAGTGTTCCCTATAAGAATGCAAGCTAAATTCAAGATTTGGATTTAGATTTACATGTCTAGCCCATGCCTATCTTTTCCTTACAGATTACAATTTAACTTAAAATATCCATCATGACTTCTGTATTTTTCTATGTATATGCAAACTGAACATATATTTCATGTAAGTAAGACTAAACTTATCTACTCAGTTGCAGCATAATAAACTAAGAAAGACCAGCATATTGAAAAGACTGAATTTCGTCCTACAAACCAAGCGTGACTCATAGCCAAAAGCTCGACAATAGAGTGTAAAGCAATTGGCCCATTCCCCACAGCGGCCCTTTCTTGTTTCCACAAGCTGCAAATTGAAAGAGAATAAAGGGTGTATTCAACATAAATGTGCTAGGCATAGCAGTTGGTTTGGAAGTTGGCCAAGTATATATTATAACATTAACAATTTGATACAAGTTAAACACCTTTATTGGATCATTGTACCGAGGGAAGCGAGTCGGTTTGGAGCAGCAGGTGCATCTGTGTTGTGGAAAGATAAATGAGAATAACCGAAAAATTAAGAAAGTCAGGCAAATAACAGAAGCTAAAAATTAGTGATTACGCGCAGAAACCTACTAAAATGCTTTATAAGCCAAGGCCAGAATTCAAGTAAAAATAGTCAAATTAACTGGTTATTACCAGATCTCTTAAATGCAAATAGAGATGTATTGGAGGAATATTTCACCCCATATAAAAATAGGATTTGCCAGCCAAGACCTGTTCTAAATAAATTCAAACAGGAAACAGCTTGCTGATCTTGAAGATTAGGATACTCTCAAATCTAAAGAAACTATTAAGTTGATTCTAATTTTTTTTTAAAAAAAAAATTGCAGAGAGATCAGTTGATTAACTGTAGCTTAAATGAGGTATACGAATATTTCAAATGCATGATGTCACAAGAAATTTTAAGACATATACCAATTATGATAATTACCAAAGCCACACGCCTGATGTTAGTACAAGGAAAACAAAGTAATCTCACATTAAACTAAGGCATATATTCAATGGTCATACCGATAAAGCTCAACCCTGGAAGCTCCATAAAGAGTCTCAAAAGGAAGTGCAGCAGTCATACCCTGGCCTACAGTTTTGTTGCCACAATCATGACAAGATGGTGAATCCACCCATCTATTAGATGAGGACAAAATAGAAAGATAAAAAAATAGATCAGATGCAATTACCAAAAGAGAACAGGTATGAATTTTAATTGGCGTCTTTCAGGGGGGGGGGGGGCAAAGATGTAACTCAGCCGGATATTGTGTGAATGCTACTTGGCAACATATTGCATGAATCATATTTGAGTTAAATCATAAATAACTCAGCAATTTTATGAAGCTGAGACCTGTGATCTGCTCTGCTCTGTCATTGTGGAGTTATTTGCCATTGACGCAGTTGATTCATTTTGCATGAATTAAAAGCAGAATAGTCAATATAATAAATAATTTATACCTAAAGGATTGTTTGAACCAGAAAAGTAGCTGCAGCAGGAAAGCATGATCTTTTTCTATTTTTGATGGCTTGAAGTTCCCCTCCTGGAAAATGTTTATCAGGCTTACTGATTACAAAACAATCTTAGCAGAATATGACAAGCTATGCTTATGAAATGGCAGCAGTGTCACAAGCTCAAAACTAACATAAAACCAATAGTAGAAAGGGCAATATCCACACACAAGTGCTTGTCAAAATGAAGACAAAGAGGTTAAATGCATTTCCACAATAGTCAGACAGTGAGTTACAGTAAAAGAATTGATTTAGAGTTAACATGATATTGTCTTCCCATGAAAGATAAAAAATTAAATATTTGATGATCATGCATTAAGATGTTGACTTGAAAGAGAAAAACACACGCTCTTACCTTGGCCAAAGAAACCAATGCTTTCTCCTCAAGCTCTTCCACAGGAACGGTCTTCCGTGCAGCCTCCTGGCGCCTTGCATCCTCATACTGCAATGCATGGAATCAATTGAGATAATATTCATAAGGACAAAATGGAATCCTGTTTCTTCTACTTCGTAGAATAAAATCAACTGTGAAACCATTTAGAGTTGGTCTACTTTACTGTAAACTAAACTTTGTTTTCACATGCTATAACCCAAATGTCTTGTATACTCTTTATTCAAAATAATTTTTTTTTTTAAAAAAAAAGATGTCTTTTTGTCAATAAAGTGGAAAATACCATGAGGACTTGAGTAACGTAAGGGAGTATTCTACTCTCAAATTGTTGAGTATCTTCGCTGGCCATATATTGCTGCAACATAAGGGCTTCCTCCTCTGCCTGTATAGATATAGTGTATGTATGAATGTATACACAAACAGAAAAGGAAAAACAAAAACATAGTTCAAACTTGAAATACACATGGAACGCACTCCCTTGGCACAACTTGCAGCAACAGTTGACAGTGAAGGCAGAAAAGGAAAATGGGTGAAAGGCAGCAAACCTGCAAGAGTCTGGCAAATTCCTCATCGGATTTCAACAAATGGGCAGTGCTTGATTGAGGTTCGTTGATGGAGAGAAGTCGTAGTTTGTCAGAAATAGTGATGAGATCAGAGTCAGTGGCCACTGGGGTATCATGTTCAGCTCCATAAATCTATATGCAATTAAGAAAAGTATCAAACTTTACCAGTGGGCAATGAGAATATATTGAAAATTATAAGATAGAGGAAGAAGGGGGAAAAGGAATTGGGACCTTTTGCTGATCAGGTGGAACAGAAGTGAGGGAGAAAAGCTGGAATTGGAAAACCTGCAGTAAATGGAGTGGATCAAGATGTGACAGTGAATTTCGAATTGGAATTGAGAGAAATAGATGGGGTTTAGGAGAAACCAAGAAAGAAGCATACTTCGAAGCCGTCATCGGTTTCGTAATCGAGATCCAAGGTGGAGTCATTGTGTTGCACCTGAAATTTGCGGGCCACCATTTTCTTTCTTTCTTTCTTCTGTCTTCTCAACCAATTCCGCAACTCCTCACCTCCTACGAGTAAATTTAAGCAATGAGAGGTATCATTGTTTGTCGTTTGAGGTCAACAATGCTACATTAACACGTCAAAAAAATTCGTCATTAATTTTATTTTTTTTCATTTGAAACGTGTCTCTTCTGTAAAATGACACGAGGTCTTTACCTGTCGGTAAAAAGTAAGGCCTTGTTTGGTATCCATCGATAGGTGAAAAAGAAAAGAAAGGGGGTGATGATTAACCCTCTTCCCTTGTTTGGTATTAGTTTATCATTGAAAAAGAAATGATTTGGGAGAAGTTCGAGTATCCTCCTCGAAGAATTTCTTCCTCTTCCAAGGAAGATTATCACCGTCTAATATTTATAGATCCTATCAACTTTACACATCATATCAACAAATGAATGGTAAGAGATTTTTATGAAGGAAGAAAATTTCTTCCTCTTAGACGATACAAGAATTTTTCATAATTTGGATAGATGGTGTTTTCATGAGGCATATGAAAGGATCAATTTTGATATTCCTATGTTACCCACATCTTTTTATAATATTTTTATAATTTACGAGTTTTGAAGGATAAAAAATAATTTTATATTTATTTACATATATTTTTTTATTTTTTTTATTGAAGTCAAACAAAGGAACATAAACTTCATTTCTTTCTTATTAGATGATATCGGAGTAATTACTTCTCCACTCTCTCTTCATTTTATTTCTTTTCTTTTTTATCATGTTCTTTTCCTTTCTTTTTTATCTACGATACCAAACAGATTTTAAGAGCGAAATTATATTATGTAAAACCTTTATAATATTGACACAAGTGATGGTTTGAAATTATTCTAGTACTTTTTTTGTTTCTATCTAATGTTTTTTTTATTATTGACCATATCTTCTTATAAGCATTGTTATGAGAGTAGTTTTCGAACATTATTGATATTAAGAGACTTTTTCAACAATTATCTTGTTTAATATTTGAACTTTAGTCTTCTTATTGAGAATACAGCTCATTTAGCACCCAACCCTTATTTATTTATTTATTACTTTGACACCCAACCATTGGTTTTGCCTAATGATCTAATTAGTTGTGAAAATTTTTTTGATTATTAGTTATACTTTATTAATTTCCATTATTTATTGTAAAAAAAATAAAATAACTTAAAAAAATTAAGATACCATAACAATTTATTTAGTTCACCTTATGTAATTGTTTCAATTGACAGAATCAAATAATGCATACAGAAAAAGGTTTTGGATTTGATTGTTGTGAATAGGCTTTTTATTAGTAAGTTATATGTAAGTATCACCAAAAACCCTCACTTAAGCTTTTGGCAATGCCCTCACTTTCATTCCACATATATAAGTGTTATTATAAGCCTTCATTAAGGCTTGTAGCAATGACCTAATTTTATTGTACAGATGAGTTATTAATAAATGGCAAACCACAAGAACCAAACTTAACACCTTTTTGTTAACGTGATTTGATCATACTAATTAAGTCAACTCAATTGACAATGAGAATACATTTTTTTGTATAAGTGATGTTATATTTTTTTTAACAAATTCTCTTACCTCCTCCTAATTACTTAATATGTGACTGATTAAGTGAGTGAGACCAAATTCACCCATATGCCTTTATTTGAAATAGATAGTATTAAATAAAAAATAAATATTTAATATCTTGAAAACTTAGAAAATATTAAATACTTTTCTTCTTTACTTCTATTGATTCATGATAAGAATATAGAATTATGTTTTTATATTAATGGTAGTAACTAGTAAAGCAATGTTCTTCCCAAAAAAAGATAAATAAATAAAGCAATGAAAACTTTGCCAACGAGAGAAAAATAAGGTGAAACATAATTAAGTTGAGATATTGCAATATTAGGAAGCTAAAGTTGAAGGTTGATGTCCCCGACATAAATAAAACTACCAACGTTGTAACCGCCACCTATCCTCTTTAATTCTCAACTGTCCACCCATATAATTAGATATTCTTTTAGTAACACTATCTCCCATTTGCTTTCTGTTTCCTGGTATATGTATATATATAGAATAGAATATAAATATAGAGATAGCCTAACTAAGTTCATCAAATCAATATATAAATATTGTTTATTTTTTTCTCCGTGTGTCTGTCACTCCACTCGCATAATTTGGCCTTGGTGGTAGTAGTAAAGGCGAAGCCAGCCACGCACTACTCAGTACTCACAAGCATGTCCAACTCCAGTGTGACCCTGCACTCGAAACTAACGGTTGTATCCAGCAAACCCGTCGGGTCGGTTAAGACCCACACTCTATCCGCCCTGGACCATGCCATGGGTTTCCATACTCTTCACATCATATTCTACTACAAGGACGATGACAACTTGTTTGAGTCATTTGATTTGGCCCCGTCAAGGGAATCATTGTCTGAGGTTCTCACTATGTACCCGACCATGACGGGTCGGTTGGCCCGAGGGCAAGATGATAATTGGGAAGTTTGGTGCAATGATGCGGGCGTTCGGGTGATAAAAGCCAATGTGAATGCCACTCTCCATGAATGGCTCACATCTGCTTCTAGATCCAATGAGGCACATCTAATAGCTTGGGACGATATGCCTGATGATCCTAGCACATGGTCACCCTTTCGAATTCAGGTATGTATATCATTAACCTTATTTATATAATTTGGAGTAGAGGTAAACTTGAAGTCATAGGGACAATAATTTGATTGTGGATTAAATGGTTAAATTAAAATATTAAGATAAAGAAAGAAATATATTTTAAAAAATATTATATGAAAATTTATTTAATATAAAAAAATATTATATTAAAAATTATTAAACTAATAATATTATAAAAAATATTTTTAAATAAACAATAATAATATAAATTAAGATATTAATAATAATATTTAACGAAAGTTATAATATAATAGTAGAATATATTTTATGATAAAGACCTTTAAATATATGTTCAAATCTTAAAAGTTATATTTTTTTTTAGGTTTTAAATTAAAAAGGATCAACCCGAATTTGACCAAATCATTAAAAAATCTGGTCTAATAAGTTAATCAAACTGACCTAGAGCTTGGATTGCAAGTTTCACATATGAACTAATTAGTCCAACTCATACAACTATGTCATTTACTATTTTTTCTTTGTGAACATCTATATCATTTACTATTTATTGTTAACAACTTGATTGTGCTCAAAACTGTAGACATATTATGAATAAGGAAAATGATGTTTTCGGATTATTTTTCATTTCACATCACTTTTCACCATACTTTTTAATGATTGTGATTAAGTGAGAGAAAATGATATAATCAATAATATAATAAATAATATAAAAAGTGATGTAAAAATATAATAAAAAAAGTGATATATATATATATATATATATATATATATATATATATATATATATATATATATACACACACACACGCATTGTCTTCCCAAAGTAATGTTACTATAAAGTTGAGTTTATGTTTAACCTTATACATTTAAAATTATAAAAATTTATATATTATAAAATTCAATAAGATAGATATATTGTCACGTGTAAGATTTATTGTAAATATGAGTTTGTGAATATGAATTTATACTAACATTGCTCATATTCTTTTCCTACAATAATGAAGGGTCTACCTCATCAATCAAGTGTCTGATAATTAATGTAAAGATCTTGCACTCATATTTACTTTCCAACCAGTGAATTTTAAAGCTAAATTATAGCTTTAAGAAGAAAATCTTAAACTTGTGTTTTTTCAAAAGATTTACATATTTTTTACATAACAAATAGTATGAAATTAAGTTTTTTTTTGTAAAACAATATGTGTCAACATATTTTTCTGCGTCCGGATGCCGAATCTAAATGTGCTATAATAAAAGACCCGAAAGAAAAAGAAATTCATATAAAAATTATTAGGTTCAAATTAATTAATTACAAAATATTGAACTTTTTCTTTTCATGGATAAGTTGAGCAAATGTTTCGGCGGTTCTGTGATTTACCATTTGATTCTTAAGTTTCCATGCATCCAGATATGTCAACGTATAATATCCAAAACAATTAATTAGGATGAAGAGGCAGTTAGAAATAATTCAAATACTGATATAGTGTAATCAGACAGCACAATTGTGTTTATCAGGTAAATGTACAATCTTTCAGAAATATGGTTTGTTTTATAATTATATCTATTAATATTAATTGGTATAGATGATATAGAATAAGGTAGATGATCATGGGTGTTGCAGATAAATAGCTTCCAAGAAGGAGGTGTTGCAATAGGGCTAAGTTGTAGTCACATGCTTGCTGATCTAACTTGCGCAACATCATTCTTCAAATCATGGACGGAAGCTCACCGCCACTTGCCCATTACCTACCCTCCTTTATTCAGTCCACTTGGTGCTTCACCACCACCACCAGTTCCAAACGCGGAAGCAAAGTCTGATCTCACTCGCTATGCAACCACATTATCCACAAAAGCACAAACGGCCTCTTCAAAAAACATGGCCACAGCCACTTTCAAGTTTTCCAGTTCAATCATTAAGCAGTGCCTCAACAAAGTCCATGACATGTGCCCCAATGCCACCCCATTTGACTTTCTTTCGGCTCTGTTTTGGACTCGTATTGCTCGCTTGAAGCCACCAAAAAATCATGATCAAACTCACTCTCTATCCATCTGCACCGACTTTAGGAGGCTCCTGAAGGCACCACTCCCTATAGGATATTTCGGAAACGCTTTGCATTTTTCAATGCTTTCGCTGAAAGTGAAAGACATGGACAGTGGCGGATTAGGAGACATAGCTAGTCTTGTGCATAGGCACTTGGCAGGGCTTGAAGAGGAGGAAATCTGGTCTTCCATAGAATGGTTTGAGTCCCAAAAGGAATCAGAGGGAGGGAAATTCAGATCACCGAGTTGCATGTATGGGCCTGAGTTAACTTGTGTTTGTATGGATCACTTGATAATTTCTTCCCAACATAATAAGTTGGAGGCAGATCAGCCTTTGCTATATGCAGCAATGTTTAGCAATAATGAGAAACCAGTTCATGTTTCATGTCACGTGGGGAATGTGGATTATGGTGAAGGTTTGATCATGGTGATGCCTTCCTCTGAAGGAGGGCTTGCAAGAACGGTGATGGTGATGCTGCCAGAGGAAGAACTTGCTGAACTAAGCAACGATCAAGCTATATTGCAGCTGGAGCCAACAATGCTTCTAAGTGGTTGTGTGGTGTAGACCATTGATTTTTCCATTGACTTGAGTCCATGAAGAAGTTAATTTTTCGGCGTCTTGTTTATATGTTGATGTCGGAGATTTCATGGTCGTTGTACCTAAAATTTGGGAGGAGACATGGAGGAAACAATTATGATTTTTTTTTAAATTATATTTTTTTCACTTTTACACTACTCTCTTTATTATTAATTATATTATTTTTTTTATAATTTTTTTCATTTAATCATAATCATTAAAAAATATAATAAAAAAATAATATAAAATAAAAAATATATAAAAACATCATTTTTCATGGAAAAAAACATCACGCGTATTTGGAGAATGATGTTGGTTGGTGAATGTACTTTAAGGGCCCTGTATGTATAACTCACACTAAAGTGAACTGTTCAAGTGAAATTTTGTTTATTTATTTATATTTTTTGGTAAATAAAATTTTGTTTGAGGTCTTACCACACGTCTCGGATAAAATTTTGTTTACATAAGTTGATGTATAGTAATTTCTTTCGGGGGCTTACTACATGTCTCAGATGGTAGATGTTCCGGATGGCCCGACTCTGGTGTAATGTCAATTTACATTTGTTTTAAATTTTAAATAAAATATAAATAAAAAACTTGTGTACCCTGTCACACAAAAATCTAATCGATGTTGAAAAGTTTTTGTTTAAATTTAAAATATTTAAATTAAATGTATTAAGTTAATTAATATTTAATATTTTTATAAATTTTTATATTTTTAATTATATGATATAAAAATTATAAAAATATTAAATATTAATTAATTTGATATATTAAAAAAAAATTGTATAAATTTAAAGCTCAGGTTATATGCTTTTGGGATGTTAACGATTTCCCATTTCTTTTAGTGGATAGATTATGTTTTTTTTTTTTTGTCAGAGTGCAGAGATTATATGACGTAAATTTAATAATACGTGTTTAGAATAATTGTGAAAATTTGATTATTTTAAAAATTAATTATTTTAATAATTAAATTATAAAAATTTAATTATTTTAATAATTAAATTATAAAAATTTAATTATTTTAATAATTAATTATAAAAATTTAATTATTTTAATAATTAATTATATTTAAATATATTAACTAAAAAATAATTATAAAATAATCTATTTCGTTTGAATAATATAAAAAATTATTTTTATATATTAAATTATTAAAATAAATATAAAATAATTTAAAATAAAATAATATTTACATATCACTATTAAAAATAATTTTAACAACTTTTTTAAATAATGCTTAAATTTCTACTTCTCCATCAATCACTTTTTTTCCCAAAAAAATTATTAATTATTTTTTCTATCAAACTCGAACATAAACTTGTGCACCCAACAGTTTTTTTTACCAAAAAAGACTGTTGTACGTTCGGAATAATCCGAAACAAACATACGCTATGTGACGAGATGTCATACAGTTAGACAAAAGCTTGGGCCCCTCAACAATATGTGGCACCTAGTACTTAGATCATGTTTAATATATATATATATATATATATATATATATATACAACAACTGGTGTATGCTTTCATAAAATTAAAAAATGATATTCTTATGTTATTTTTTATTTCATATTATTTTTATACACTTTTTAATAATTGTATTAAATGAGAGAAAATAATAAAAAAATGATATAATTAATAATATAAAAAATAAAATAAAAAGTAATATGAGAAAAAAATTATAAAAAATAATGGTTGCATAAAACTTATGGGAATATTTTTGTTTCTTCTTTTTTTTTATGTCTAATGTATTTTTTTCTACATTTTTTATATTCATGCATATTTGTTCATTCTATAACTATAACTCATATTTTTTTATTAATTAAAATATTATTTTAACACACAATATAAAACTAATTTACTCATATTATATATATATATATATATATATATATATATATATATATATATATATATATATAATTAAACATATTACATAAAAAATCCAAACATTACAGTTCAAAAAAGAAACTCTAGACATTAAAACATTGTATTTGAAATAACCGATTATAAATGCATTAACATAAATTACCACTGGTTAATCCTTTTCTTTTTAAAGCGTTTAAATTTTTTATCCTTTAACTGTTAAAAGTAAAAGAAAAGTTCAAACATAAAATGATGTTCTAATGTTCAAAACATTAACAAACATATTTTAAATAGTTTTTATATCTACTTTCATCCAATAATAATAATAATAACAAATTATATGATAAATAAAAAATGTCAGATTTATTGATAAAATATAAATAATAACAATTAATATAGACAGAATTTAGAAAAGGAGATAAACTCCACATTCTCTAGCTATATCATCATGTGGCAGCATAGCAGGTAAAATCTGAACCATTTTTGACTTGGAAAAAGTTAAACGAACCCAAAAAGAAAAAAAAAATGGCTTTGATTTCACTACTCCACCACCATTAAAGTTTAACACCTAATTAAAACCAACACTAAGTGTATGTTTGGATAAAAAAAATTAGTTTAAATTAAGTTTTTTTTAGAAAAAGTTGTTTTAACAAAGTTAATCATTTTTTATAAAATTAATGTACGAAATTTAATATAAAATAAAAAGTTTTTAAACTAATTTTTATAATGTTGAAGATTGAAGATTATAATTCTAATTTATAAATTATTTTTTATATTTTGATATGTAAATACTATTTTTTCTTTAATTAAATAATTTTTTTAATTATTTTATATCTATTTTAGTAATTTAATGCATAAAAATAATTTTTTTTATATTAATCAAATAAAATAGATTAATTTAAAATTAATTTTTAACTAATATATCTAAACATAAAAATAAATTGATTATAATTAATTATAACAAAAAAATTTATATAATAATCAATTATTAAAATAATTAAAATTTTTACGGTTGGATCAAACATACATTCAAACCCCTCTTACCAACCCCTCAGATCCCTTCTTCTTTCACCAAGCTTATTTTTTACTTTTTCATTTGTCTCATTGTTTGGATTAAGTGAAAATGTCAAGAGAGAAAAAGAGTGAAGAGAGAATAACGACCCATTTGGATGTGGGAGACAAATAAGAACAACAACAAACTTTGAGACATGAAAATGGAGAGAAAATTTGAGCCATGAACTCCTGAATCTAACCCATGGTTTTCAGTCACTCGAACGAAGTTGTACAGGAGTTGATTTGAGTTTGTTGCAGTTGATCTTCTATAGAGAGGACGGCTCTTCTAATTTAGACAACCAGACTCGAAGCTCACTACTCTCAAAATTAATAAAAGCAAAATAACAAAGAAAAAGAGCTTTAGAAATTAGAAAGAGCTGTTATTAAAGAGAGAGAGAGAATTTGAGAAAGAGAGATAGAGAAAGATAAAACTTAAAAGAGTGGACTTGCAGAAAAGGAAAGATAGATGAATTAGATTTTATCATCTCCAAAAGAAACAAAAGAAAAAAAAAAAGGATAAAAGAGAAGAGGTGGTGTGCGTCAATAGTGCCAAAGGCTTCGATTGAGCGGGAAAAATTGAGGGTGAAATTAAAAGGAAAAATTGTCATGTGGCAATTAAGGTAATTTAATTAATAATAGATAATATATGTTTTTTGTTGCATATTTAATCATGTTTCCGGCACTTCTTTTTTGGCTATTAGCATTTTTGGACTAAATCAGAGTTAATTAAATTTTAAGCCCGTTATGATATATAGTATATATATGGTATAGATTGGAACATATTGCAACTGTACCATTAACATATGTTAGCTAGTCTTTTAGGGATGCGTTTATGTTACACCTAAAACTTTTGGGTGCACCAGTGCACCGTAAAAATGACCTGATATAACAAGTAAATTGTTCTCCATTATTGCTGGCTTCAAATTGAAACAGGACCTATTTTTGCCCAACACTAGTGAAGTTGAATTTGCTTTTATCAAAGGGCTGGAGGATCTTATCAACTCGGAACTCAGTTGGCCTCTTCTTGAAGTGGCGACCCTCGTTCAACTGGGCAATGAAACCATACTCACTTGGAATCACCTTGGTTTCACAAGCAGTAACATCATAGCGGAAAAGCCCTCTCTGCATACGATCTTCCCACTCCCCAAGAATAAGCGAGTCCAGAAAAGCCATAGGGTGCTCCTTGCATTCAAGTAGGGGCAAGTCCTTTCTCCTAACCTTGTCAACAACCCCTTTAAAAGCATATAAGGGGAACTTCGCCTCTTGAATGCAACAACTTTTGAGGCAATTTCGACCACAATCCGGGACATGGCGAGCAGCCTCCCCTACTGGGTGACGATGACCCAGAGGAGAGAGAGGCTACTCAACAAGTTCCTTATAGAGGTCATGAAGCCTGGTGTCATCCAACACTGATAGAGGAGAATTCAATTCAGAATATATATACATATAGGCCCCATAACAAATGCAACAAACATTGAGCCACCCAGGAATGGTGACCAGTCTTACAGGTCATTCATTATCAATCTCAACTGTCCTTTAACTTTATTACTTATTCAACGGTAATGTGATCATCGTGCACCGATGTACCAAAAAGTTTTTAGGTGCAACGTAAACGTTTTTGTCTTGGTGGCTGCTCCGGTGCTTCACAAAATCCATTGCCACCGGTGGCTTCACCCAAGTGTCCAATGAGAAATTGACAAGTAAGCAGGTGGTCAAAAGGTGGTCAAAATATTGAATCCATGTCACAGGGGCTTTTAAAACAATTTGTCCACCGCAAGGTTCGTTTTGCAAATATGCAAAACGATCGTGGATTCATTCCCCCAAATCAGACCGTGAACTCATTCCACCAAATATCCAAAGAACCCTAAAATCCCCATCCCCATCACCCACACGGTGAGCCACCGAAGGCCACCTTCGACGGTCCGGCGAAGCCTCCATCTCACGGTCGTGGAAGAAGAACAGCGAACCCGTTCCTCCCCTAAAACCCGTATTTCGTCGTGGAAGGTCAGTGTCCCCAACTGGTGAGTGTTTCGGGTGTCCAGAACCCTAAACCCCAAAATGAAAGAATCTTTAACCCCTGTTTGTTCAACGTTTGTAGTGAGCTTCGAACGGAGATTACCAATCGAAAGCAAGAGGAAGAGCGAGGTTCAAACAGTTAGCTGAGCGGTGGAGCTTCGAACGACGGCTTGCAGTGGAGTTTCGACGTGTTCGCAGCTTCAAACGGTAAGCCTTTCGAATTTTTTTGCCGATTGATTAGAGAAGTGTTCCCGTTCGCATAATCTTTGGAGAAAACGGTGCTCGTAAGCTAGCTAGGGTTTTACGAATGTCTCTGCGCTTTAGGTTTCAGTCACCATTTCAGCTTTTCATTTTCTTCCTGCAGTAGTTTGATAGGAAGAATTTCTGCTCTTCTTCACCTTGATTAATGATTAACATTGCTTAATTAGAGTGTAGAATCCCTTAATTAAAGAGTTAATGTGTTAATTAAGAAGTGCTAATGTGTTAATTAAGAAGTGTTAAAGTGTTAATGACATTTCAACATAACCAGGGAGCCGGATTCCTGTCCTAAGATTTACTGCTATTGGAAGAGAAATGGAAAACTATAGATTGGTGTGACATTTCAACATAAGTGGTGATTTTACAATTAAGTCAGCACGTCATTTAGCAGCTCACCATGGACGGCTAGAGCAGACACTCAATCCCACCCGTTTAGGACACACTTGAACTTGATTTGGAGATTGAAAATCCATAAAGGATACTGATTGTTGGAGGTCTTTGTGAGGTGGGTGTTGTGTAAGATACATAGTCCAGACTAACATAATTCATACTGAGTTAATGTTAACATTGCTTAATTAGAGTGTAGAATCCCTTAATTAAAGAGTTAATGTGTTAATTAAGAAGTGTTAATGTGTTAATTAAGAAGTGTTTTCTGGACTTGAAACGTGAACTATGGGGTGGTAAGGATAGAGTTTTAGACGATTTAATTATAAAGGCTCTAATATTATATCATAAATCAATTCTTCCAAAAACTTAAAATGTTAAGAGTAAGCACATGAATGGTTTTTATATGTAACTGTTCTATTCTTCAATTTTAAAGGTATCTTGCACTCTAAAGCGGTGCTTTATGGCAATTTTATAGCTTCAATGCTCAATTATTTAGATGAATCTTTTGATTTACTCCACAATATCTTCATCCGCACCACATAATCACTAATTATATAATAATGCCATTAAGTTTAATCAGTATTTTGTACCTTGATCGTCTATGTGAATCAGTTCGGTTCCAAAACAAAGTGCAGCAGGAGCACTTGTAGGATTCTATAACTTTCATTCTCCAAAGCTGCTGATTGGTAATATGTAATTTCATACCCCTCCACTTGAGTTAGTGGTTTAGATTTTTCTTTCCACACTTTAAAATCTTGAAAAGCAATAAAGAAAGAGGAATCAAATTCTGATTTATTTGTTTTACATTGAAAAAGAGAGACTGGAAAGAGGTGAGGGGAAGGGGGGGACCAAATGCCAATAAGACAAAGTCATTGCTTTTATGAATTGATTTAACACTCTTTAAAGGATAATCATTGTTAGTATTGTGGAATCCCTTTTTAAACTCCTTCTACTATGCAAAATTATGAATTTATTACTGGCTTAAGTGCCAAAGAAGAAACGTACTAGCAAATATATAATCTCTTAGTTGGAGCACATGCTTGTATGGAATGTTGATTGCTTATCTTTGTTTTTTCTGTTGTACACTACATGTTAGGTTGCTGCTATGTTTAAGATTGGGAGACAAGGAACTTCCTGAAATCCCAGATCATATATCGAAGATGGAAAAGATTTTGTCGGGCTTTGTTTGCAAACAAAGGAATCCACTACATCGTCCCTTGGTCGCTCAACCTGCTTTGCATCCATTTGTTAATAATGCCACACTAGAAAAACCCATTCTGTTTGCTGATCCTTCAGAAGCAACACCGCTATTACAAATGCAGTGAGATCTCACAGTAAAAGCAATTGAAGTGTTCATGATACTGTTTCTCTGAAGTTCCTACTCTTATGTGCTGAAATTTGGGCAAGAATATGCAACAGCCTTTCTCCAAAGTATATAGATTTGTTATGAATTACGTGGTACTTGCTGAAATAAATAAAACATTTCTGGCACAAGGGTTTTATGTAAGGGTATATTAGTCTGAATGCCTGAATTTGATTAAAAACCGTTGGAACCATAAGATGGTTGATTCATGGTAAAAACATGGATACTTGTTTTGTTTGTCTGTCTTTTTTATTCTGTTTGGATTTTCACAGATTGCTTGAGTTCGTTATTTACTTATTTATCATTGTTTTATTATTCTTTTAGGCCATTGGACCTGCAAAACTTAATTTATGCTTAGATTCAGAAGCGGTTGGTATCTATCTGTCTAGAAGCTTGAGAACTGGTTCAGGATCAAGGTCTCTGTCTCTGTCTCTCTCTCTCATCACACACTCAAGCATGAGAAATTTTACATGCATGGATAAGGCACACATGAGAGTGTACACATGCATATGAATACTAGTAGTGCTAACTCACCAGTCCCTGATGATTGTTGCATCAATTGAATTGTTAAAATCATATTACAAAATAGTCCACTTGTTCTCTTTTCTTGAAGGAAACATTAAGTGTAAGCTTAGGAACCTGCAGTCTGCAGAGCTTTAATACTTGTCTCAGACAAGTAGCTTCATAATTATTAAGCTTCAATATTTAATAATTTGGAAAAGTGACAATTGCGGTAATGATGTCATGGCCATGGAGGAGAATTGGTTAAATTTGTTCCTTATGTCAGTTTTGTTGATACAAGGGCATGAGAATTGTCTTGGATGCTAAAGAAAATGCACTAATTTTTTGTTCGGTTCCTTATTTTCAGTGATGTGCATGCACCAAGGAATTTCTCATGTCCGGTGTCTCCGACTAGGGGCCCACTTTTGCCTTCTAGATCACTGCATGTGAGTGGAAGGATGTCTCCCTCTCCAATATCTAGTCCTCATACTGCATCTGGCTCGTCTACACCGCTCACTGGTGGTAGTGGTGCAATCCCATTTCATCAAACAAAGCTGCCAACATTCTCATATGAAGGTTGGGTGTGATCCAAAGGCCTCAAAATGGTCTTTATTCAAATGGAAACACTGCCTATGAGGAGCCAAAGCATGACCCATTTTGGGGGAATCTGCAAACCACTTATGCTTGCCAGGGTATAACTTCATCTAATAATGATGCTCTTGGAAACCATAATAGAAGGGCTGTCCAGGGAGACCCAAGAGAATTTTATGATGGGAAGTCATATTTAGCCGATTGTGTGTCGCAGCAGCTGTTAAGGGATAATGTGAGGCTAAATTTCATCCCTAGATCTTAACCCCAGTGCCGCAATGCTTGGCCGCATAAATTGTTTATGATCCCCACTTGTGGATTACCTTTCAAATTCTTGAAGGATGGCATGCTTATGGGGTGCAATAACATGTGTACTCAGTTGAATGACTTTGAAGCATCAAACTAATTTTGGATACTATAGCAGCCGAAAGATGGTGCAAAATCCTCAATTTTACAGAGTGGATGCCCTAGGATATGCAACGTTAGCCTCAGTCTTAAGAAAAACAATTTTTTTAGCACTGTAAGGAAATGTACATTACTATGGTGCTGTCACTATGTTGTATTTAATCATCCTAGCTGAAAATGGTGTTGGCGCCAAAAGCAAAGGTATTAAAACAAAGATATCTATTGTACAAATGGTTAGGAACTAAATAGAAGTTTAATTTAAGCAATATTTTCCTCCAGTATGTACTTGGTTTGTTCCTCTAATCCTTTGTCATTCGCTTTTAATGTTGTAACTAGTAATGACTTTAACACCAACATGATGCACCATTTTGAAGAAACAGCCAATTCTTAACTTTCTTTGGCTGTTTCATGGAGAATTATATTTATTTTAAGTTTTATGTAATATCATACTATATATAAAAGAGATTATTCATATTTGATTGAATTCATATTAATTTTGTAAAATATTTAGAAAGAAAAAGTGAGACGGGCGTGAAATATACAAAACAAGCGTGCGAGTGAGGAAAAGAGAAAAATTAGGGAGTGAAAGGAAAAATAAATAAATATTTAAAAAAAAAATTGATGCCATATGCAACTTGCAAGCGTAATATATAGTGTGCTATTCACATAAATTATGTTACGTAGATTAGTACAAATACATAGCGTGAGAGAAAGAAAAGAATTAAATGGCAAATGAATTTAATAATGGATATGATAATTATTTTAAATATTATATTTTTAAATATTATTAAAAAATTACATTTTTAGGATGGTATGAAAAGAATCGTCTGATATTGACATTGGAGGTTTAATCGAAAAGGGTAACAAGAAGACTACGCCCCCTCTGGAGTCTGGACAACGGGAGCCTAGGAGGATGGTCAAAAGTTTGTTATTATTTACACATTTTCTAGTCCTCAATATTATTAATAGTGTGCTATTGGGAAATAAGGAAAAAATCATAAACACGAGGCATAAATCCAGCATGAAAGTATTCTCCATCCAAACCAAAGTCACAAAAACAAGAGGTAGTACTAGTAACCAAGTCATAATTTACACACATAAGATGGATTAAAAAAAACAAATAGATGATATTCCGCATGAATGGGCCAAATGGACAAGAAGACGCCATGTAGATAATTCAAAACGAGCACACATGGATGATAGATGGAGTAAGATTAACCCCTTGTCTTGAAAGGAATTGCTCGGATCACTATCTGGTGATATACAGCAGCAAGGGCAGCTCCAATGAAAGGTCCAACCCAGAAAATCCACTGTAACCCATAAAAAATTAAACTATTAACTAAGTCATTCTATTTAAATTTTAAGCAAATGGAAGCCACAGAATGGGAAAGGAGGACATACGTGGTCATCCCATGCAAAGTCTCTGTTGAAGATGATGGCAGCACCGAGACTCCTAGCTGGGTTAATGCCAGTTCCTGTGATGGGAATGGTTGCCAAGTGGACCAAGAACACAGCAAACCCGATGGGAAGAGGGGCCAAAATCTACAATTCTATCATACCAAGAGCACATTTGAATAGGTGGCTTTATTAACCAAACATTATTTATTGCATAGATAAGATAGTCCACAAAAAGCATTCGCAGTATATAAATAGAAAGCACTAGAGCAGAAAAATAAAAGCATACATACAGGAACGTGAGAGTCTCTAGCGTTTCTCTTGGCATCAGTGGCGAGAAGACACTGTACACAAGAACAAAGGTGCCAACAATCTCAGCTCCAAGGCCATCACCCTTGGTGTATCCATGATTGACATAATTTACTCCACCTTTGTACAATTCATACCGAGTATTACCCTCAAAACCCTTCACCACACCAGCACCGCAGATAGCTCCAAGACACTGCATTATAATGTAGAATAGTGCTCTTGTGAGGGATAGCTTCCTAGCCAAAAACAGACCAAAGGTCACAGCTGGATTTATGTGTCCACCTGTGCCAACCAACACCAACATGATCTAGGTAGGTTAGTTAGTTAATTCAAGGGATCGAAAGGAAATGTCTTTAATTAATTTGAAATATGAAGCCAACCAATGAAAATTGAAAACTTGAAAGGGAAAGGAAGAGTGTAGTGTGCCTGATATTCCAGGTGTGCAGTAGACAAGGGCAAAGATCATACCACCGAAAGCCCAAGCAATGCCTTGAATGCCAACAGAGGAACACTTGGAGGGTGACCTGTTCACACCCATCACAGTCAAGACGGTGATGTAGAGGAACAAGAATGTGGCCACGAACTCAGCAATCCCAGCTCTGTAAAATGACCATGATTTGAGCTCCCCTGGTTCAAACAAGGGTGCTGGGGGTGCCTCCTTATAGTCCTTGTCAACGATTTCTTTGTGCCCAACGCGCCTTGCCTTTCTGTGAATTTGTTTGCTCCAACCTTCACATCTTCCTCCTTCTCCATCCCTTTCTTTCTTTTCTAGTTTCAGGCAGCTAACTCTATACAGGTCATGTAGTACTACTAGGGAAACTGAGGTCAATAGTAGTCATTATATAGTGCAAATTGGAAAAAGGTCAAGTCTATTATTTGCTTTGCTGGCAAATAAAAACAAATAAATCAGAATTTGATTCCCCTTTCTTTATTGCTTTTCAAGATTTTAAAGTGTGGAAAGAAAAATCTAAACCACTAACTCAAGTGGAGGGGGTATGAAATTACATATTACCAATCAACAACTTTGGAGAATGAAAGTTATAGAATCCTACAAGTGCTCCTGCTGCACTTTGTTTTGGAACCGAACTGATTCACATAGACGATCAAGGTACAAAATACTGATTAAACTTAATGGCATTATTATATAATTAGTGATTATGTGGTGCGGATGAAGATATTGTGGAGTAAATCAAAAGATTCATCTAAATAATTGAGCATTGAAGCTATAAAATTGCCATAAAGCACCTGCTTTAGAGTGCAAGATACCTTTAAAATTGAAGAATAGAACAGTTACATATAAAAACCATTCATGTGCTTACTCTTAACATTTTAAGTTTTTGGAAGAATTGATTTATGATATAATATTAGAGCCTTTATAATTAAATCGTCTAAAACTCTATCCTTACCACCCCATAGTTCACGTTTCAAGTCCAGAAAACACTTCTTAATTAACACATTAACACTTCTTAATTAACACATTAACTCTTTAATTAAGGGATTCTACACTCTAATTAAGCAATGTTAACATTAACTCAGTATGAATTATGTTAGTCTGGACTATGTATCTTACACAACACCCACCTCACAAAGACCTCCAACAATCAGTATCCTTTATGGATTTTCAATCTCCAAATCAAGTTCAAGTGTGTCCTAAACGGGTGGGATTGAGTGTCTGCTCTAGCCGTCCATGGTGAGCTGCTAAATGACGTGCTGACTTAATTGTAAAATCACCACTTATGTTGAAATGTCACACCAATCTATAGTTTTCCATTTCTCTTCCAATAGCAGTAAATCTTAGGACAGGAATCCGGTTCCCTGGTTATGTTGAAATGTCATTAACACTTTAACACTTCTTAATTAACACATTAGCACTTCTTAATTAACACATTAACTCTTTAATTAAGGGATTCTACACTCTAATTAAGCAATGTTAATCATTAATCAAGGTGAAGAAGAGCAGAAATTCTTCCTATCAAACTACTGCAGGAAGAAAATGAAAAGCTGAAATGGTGACTGAAACCTAAAGCGCAGAGACATTCGTAAAACCCTAGCTAGCTTACGGAGCACCAGTGTAAAAGACGAAGGCTGATTTCTCCAAAGATTATGCAGAACGGGGAACACTTCTCTAATCAATCGCAAGAAAAATTCGAAAAGCTTACCGTTTGAAGCTACGAACACGTCGAAACTCCACTGCAAGCCGTCGTTCGAAGCTCCACCGCTCGGCTAACCGTTCGAACCTCGCTCTTCCGCTTGCTTTGGATTGGTAATCTCCGTTCGAAGCTCACTGCAAACGTTGAACAAACAGGGGTTAAAGGTTCTTTCATTTTGGGGTTTAGGGTTCGGACACCCGAAACACTCACCAGTTTGGGGGGACACTCACCTTCCACGACGAAATACGGGTTTTAGGGGAGGAACGGGTTCGCTGTTCTTCTTCCACGACCGAGAGATGGAGGCTTCGCCCGACCGTCAAAGGTGGCCTCCGGTGGCTCACCGTGTGGGTGATGGGGATGGGGATTTTAGGGTTCTTTGGATATTTGGTGGAATGAGTGCACGATGGGATTCGGGGGATTGAATCCACCATCGTTTTGCAAATATGCAAAACGAACCTTGCATAATACAAATTTGCAAAACGAACCCTGTGACATGGATTCAATATTTTGACCACCTTTTGACCACCTGCTTACTTGTCAATTTCTCATTGGACACTTGGGTGAAGCCACCGGTGGCAATACATTTTGTGAAGCACCGGAGCAGCCACCTTTTGTCTTTTAGATTTCGCGTAGTTTTCCAGTTATATTATGCTATTTTAAATTTGTCTTGTCTTTTAAAAAATTCTCAAATCTCAACCAATATTATCTAAAAATATTTGAATTCTTTGTAATTTTTTTAGTTTTCAAACTTGAAGACTAATGTGTTGGAAATTCTATTGAAGATTTGTTATTGATAGTTTTTTATTATATTGAAAGATATGTAAAGATATGTGAAGATATGTAAAAGATTTGATCGATATGTGAGAGATTTGAAAGATAAGTTAAAGATATATGAGATATGCATTAGATTTGTGAGAGATCTGCTTATAATAAGAAATTAGGAAGGATGAATTATAAATACTTATATTGCATAATTGTAAAGGTTATGAGAGTAAGAATGAGAGTCTGAGAGAGATTGTCTTGTAAGACCTGTAAGCTAGATTTGTTTGATAGTACATTTGATGTTGGGCCAAAACTACGTTAAAACCTTTGTGCGTGATTTGTTTGTAGTAGAAGGGGATGTAATATTCTGCAAAGAGATTGATCGGGTAAAGTATTACCCGACAAGATTGAAGGTGAGGCATGTGGTATTCCCACTCAACAAGTCGTATTAGAGTCGATAGTTTGAGGATCTAGGCGATGATATGATTCCTTTGGGCCTTTGCATTGAAATTCTTCCTAGCAATAGAGATCAAGTAGCGTGTCTCGTTATGAAGGCAGTAAATGTGACAGATATGTCAAAAGTCTTCTTGACATGAAGGTTAAGCGACGTGTTTCATATAACGACAGTACAAACATAAATATTTGATTTAAAAATTTAAAAGATTAAACGTTATGAATGGCAACATATGTGTCAAAAATCTTTTAAACATAAAGGTCAAGTGACATATTCCATTGTTAACGGTAAATTTAAAAATCTAATAGATTTAAAGATTTGTTTTGAAGATTTGTTTGATAATAAATTTTACTTGTTTGATAGTATATTTGACTCTTCTCATTCATAAATATAAACATGTTAAGTCAAACCACATTGAATATTTATGCGTAATTTATTTGTAGTCCTAATTACTTGTATTTATATGCATGTTTATGTAGAAGATGTAATATTTCCTTCGAAGAGATTGACGGAGATATATATTCTCCAATAAGATTGAAAATGAAGATGTGGCATTCTCTCAAAAAATGTTTATTTTGGGGTTTATTTAACCATCCCACTCGCGCGTGTATATATATATATATATATATAATCTGACGAGATAAAATTTGGTTTCTGGGTGGGTTTCAGTGGTGCAAATTGCAAAACTACTATCATAAATCTTAGAAGGGAATGATAGTTGATAAAAACATAAAATGCCGGAATGTTGTCTGGTTGAAATTCAGTTATAATGACAAGTTAAATTTTTAACTGACAACCAAAACGCCGATTTGCATTCTACTCACGCACAACACACAGCACCAACAATATTTGACTATCCAATCTTCATTCACAGAGAAAGTCTGACGCGTTTGAAGTTTGAACTTTGAAGTATGTACTAAAGAAGGGCATTACTCTATACCCATCCAAGACAAAGAAGAGAATTCATAATTTCACCTCTCTCCAGACAAGAAAATTAACATGACATGTTTCAGCAAAATGACTGGTACCCATGATGATGGAAATCTTGTATTCAGGTCACACTGTCTCTCTCTCATCATTCAATAACATAACATGTACATAATTAAGTATGCAATAAGAGTTTTACGAGTTATCCGTATCGGACCAATATCGATTAGTCTTATTGAGATGTGATTAAATTTGGGATGCAAGCAAAGAGACCAGAAAATAGATAAGAAAAAGATTTGAGTTCTGAGGTTGTGCATAACTGGCATCTAGCTATGCTTTGCTGGAGTATTAGCAAACTTCCATGAGCATTTAATAAAAGCATCAGTACTCCGATTCCCTGCCACCTCAGATATTGGTATAGCATCTGTAATCTCCCTCAAATCATCTTTGCTGAGCTTCACTTCAAATGAACCGATATTAATGTCAAGATTTTTTATCTTGGTTGTTCCTACAATACATGAGAGGTTCAATAAATATGTTATTACTGGCAAAAAAAATTTTAAAAAATAAAATCATAGATTGAAAGGTCTCAAAATGTTTTAGATAATATGGTATGGTATGAGCTCATGATGAAGGGGGTTCATATATATGTTCAGAGAAAACATGACTTTTTGACCGATGTAAAAAACAGAAAAGAAATTCCGAATTCAAAGCAACACAAGGAAATGACCAGAACACATTATACTGCCTGCTTAAACATGTAACAAGAGGTGAAAGCAGGTAGGAAATTCAAATTCCCCAGATGGCAAAAATGGGTGACGACAACATTGATATGGAGGCAAAATGGAAGAAGAGGAAGAAATGGAAAGGAGAAGAGAACTGGTGAGAGAGGTGGTTTCTGGCTTCTGAAGAGAAATGGTTGTTTGTGTCTTTTGAAGTGGAGCTGTGTTAAATACACAGAAAGAAGGTTTACAGGAACCTCACAGACCAACAATCTCTACCCTTCTTTTTTCTTTTTCTTTCTCTCTCTTTCTTTTTTTCCTTCCCATCAATGGCCCCTATCCACCGTGTCATTTCTGTTTTTAAAATGTCTGTGAGAGTATCTTTTCCGTTTGAGATGTCAAGGATTCAAGGGACAATTTTGTTCAAGGAAAAGAGTCAGGTGCTTCCTAGCCAACTTCTCTCTCATTTACCGCAGGATTTTTTTTAGAAAAAAGTCAGAAAATGTAGCTTCTTCTAAATGTATGTGTGTGTGTTTGTTCCCTTCAATTTATTTTTTTTTCAAAAGCTAATCCAAGAACTCATTTTCTCTTAAGTGCTTTTTTAACCAAAAAAGAAAAGGTAGTTATTTTCCGAAAAGACCCATCCAAGCGATAACAGATTAATGCTAGCAGATAAAATTACCTCCCTCTCTGTTCATTCAAATTATATTCATGAGTAAGCTTCACACATACCTAATTTCATCCAGGTGGCAAAATTGAAAATCACTCACCAGGGATGGGCACCACATTGTCCCCTTGATGAAGAATCCATGCAAGAGCAAGTTGTGAAGGTTTACATCCATGCTTCTCTGCCAACTTTTCTATCCTATAATATAAGATCTTGTTCTTGTCAAAGTTCTCCCCTCGTAACCTTGGCTGGAATGCCTGATGAAAAGAGATGTTGGTGAAGTGAACAATGAACACCAATTGTCATCAGAAACAAAGGATTAAAGTCCATGCCAGAAAATTCACCAAAAAAAAAAATTGAAGTCCATACCAGAAAACTTTCTGCAGGAATACTTTCAATGACTGCCTTGCCACCAAAAAATCCACGGCCAAGGGGACAGTATGGTACTATTCCAATTCCAAGTTCCCTGTGAGTGTTGTCACCAAAGTCATTTAATGAAGATTCATGAAGGATATGGAAAAGCACTAAGTCAAGAAAAGAAAGAAACAACTTAGTCGGGTACACATTCCATACAGAAATCCCAAGGTTTCAATTCAAGCAAGTCAAAGTAAAACAATTTGATCAAAAGTATATCTAAAGAAATTAAACAACTTTCTTTGCTTGAAAGATATGACAAAAAAATTGGGTATGTTGCAGCCATTTCTGAAACCATTAAAGATGTATAAACCCAATGATTCAAGGAATCATTTTTAGTTGTCTAAACAACTATATGAGAATGAAAAATATAAATAGATTCTAAAGGAGACAGACCAAAAAGAAGGGTGTAGAAACCACTCAATAAATACCTTAGAAGTTTGTTTTTCCTTTAAGTGATTTGAGATTTATCCAACTTGAGTTATGAAATTGTGAATAAGAGATGTTTTTCTTTGGATGAAAGGAAATGGCTTCACTCTTTGCTGAAGAAATGCTCATGATCTTAATCCACAAGTTCCATTTAGAAACCAATAAGGTAAAGCTTTTAAGCAATCCAAACTCAATAGTGACCAGGAAGTAGGAAACTAATCATGTAGGATAACAAATTCTCTAATCAATCAACATTTCAGATGCCAACATCCTGGACATTTACTTACCTGCAAAGTGGAACGATATCAACCTCAATATCACGAGTCCAAAGGGACCACTCCATTTGCACAGCAGTAATGGGATGAACAGCGTGTGCCCTCCTAATTGTGTCAGGACTGGCTTCAGATAATCCTATGTACCTTATTTTTCCCTCTTGGACCAGCTTTTTAAGCTCTCCCATCTATCATGAATAGCAAATCAAAGACATAGCTACAGCCTACAGAACTACCCCAAATAAAAAAAAGAAGTAAAAAGTTTATTGGCACTTACAGTGTCCTCAATGGGTACTGTGGTGTCAATACGGTGCTGATAATAGAGATCAATGTAGTGGACACCAAGGCGCTGAAGACTAGCCTCACAACAGGATCGAACATATTCAGGGGTACCGTTTACTATGACATTATTAGGTTCCATTTTGACAATCCCAAATTTTGTGGCAATCTGAATTTTATCTCGTGGTAAATCCTTGAGCGCCTGAGAGTTAAAATGTTGCTAAAGTCATTGCTCCAAAAAAAAACACCAGAAACAATTCAAATTGTTATAGGTAGGGTAGCTAAGCCTAAGCTAACCTTTCCGACCAGAACTTCGTTGGCATGGGCTCCATAAAAATCTGCAGTATCAAAGAAGGTCATTCCTTTGCTGAATGCATACTTGATCACAGAGATGCCAACCTCTTCTGGAACAGGAGCGTTGTACACTCCAGTCAGCCCCATACACCCAAATCCCAACTTGGAAACCTATAAGTATAACCAAGAACTCCAAAAATGATTCAGTCCACACAAGGAGGAAAGTCAAATCAAAGTGGAATTACTAGCGAAATCAAATGAATCCAACATAACATACTTACCTCGAGGCCTTGGGTTCCAAGCTTCACTCGAGGAATAGGAACGTCTACCATTTTTGTGTTTCTCTCTACCTACTACCACTTCCCTCTATTCCTCCCCTCTTCAAATTTTCCACCTATCTATCTCTCTTTTGTTATGTTATGACAATTATAAGCCTAAACAATCACATCATTTAATTAATTAAAAACATTTTCTAATAATTATTACACTATCAGCTGGACAAAGTTGGTGTATCGTTGTTGCTGCGTTCTGCCACGTGCAATTTGGTAGGTGAACCTAACTAGAGAAATTGTTAGGTAATATAATTTATCACATTATTATTTAAATATTTAAATTATTATTTAATATGTATAAAATTATTATTAATAATTAATATAATTTATAATAATTTTTATTATTTTGTATATATTAAATAATAATTTAAATATTTATAATAAATTATATTGACTTAAAAATTATTCACTTAATTAATATTTTTTAAAACAAAACTTAATTTTACTTTTTTTACTTGCATTATATTTATTTATTAATTAAATTATAATATATATTTATTAATATATTATGACATATATTTATTTTTTTATTTTTTAATATATATATAATTTAATTAATATAATAAATATAAAAAATAACTAAATTTTATCCTATTTCTTATAATATTTGAGCATGACCGCAGTGTCCGCACCATCGGGTCAATTACACTATCCTACCCAAATTTATTAATAATAATTTGATTTTTTTTTTTGGACTTATTTGACTATTAACTTATACAATGATTACCTCACTTTTAAATGAAAAAGTATCATTTTACTGTAAATAGTATCATATTATTTTTAATATTATGTATTTTTATAAGTAAAATTCGTAGAATAAATAGATTAAATTATGTTTATTTTATCTTTTTTTAGTATATATCTATTAATTAACTTATCTACGTCGTTAACTATTTTTTTATTCTTTGTTAATCAACTTTTTTTACGAGTATATAAATTATATGATAAAATATTGTGTCATTAACCAATTTTTGTAGGTTATTAACCATATTTTTGTTATTCATTAACCAACTTTATTTCTATGCTCGTGAAAAAAATTAATTAATGAAGAACAAAAAAGTGGTTAATTATGTATAGAAGTCGTTTAATGAACATATACTAAAAAAAATAGAAACATGATTTGAGATGCTCACACGCGTGTGAGTCCCATGAACAACAATAGGTGTGGAAATAGGTGTGGGTATTGTTAGATGTAGGAATATCATTGTTGCCTTCAAATCAACCTCCTTTCACGGGGTTGGGCTCGCTTTTTATAGCAACAGTCCTGGGGTTACTTTCTTACGTAGTTAATGTTATTTATTTTCTCTCTATGAAACACGGACACACCGATTATGAGGCGTATCCGCGTGTCAGACACTAGTCCATGTCAGACACATGAAGACACCCGTACGACACGTGTTTTGTGTATCCGATTAAAAAAATTATTTTTTTCAGTTTGGACACGTCTCGGACATGCTCAAACACTTCTCCAACACGCTCAGACACTTCTCAAACACGCTTGGACACGATTAGGACACGACTTGAATATGACCCATTAATATTTAAATAAAATAATTAGTTTTCATGACTAACGTTTAATTGGTAAGTCCGTAACCCACTCTAAGCCAATCACAAGACTGACGTCCTAAGCTATTATTTTCACATACCAATATTTTAAGTTTTATCTCTTTGCACGCAATTATTAGACTTTTAAGTTTTATCTTTTCACACACCACTATTTTCATCACTTCTTTCTCTCTCTTTCGTGTCAGATCGTCCACTTCGTTGTCAATTGAAGCTTGCCTCACATTAATATTCCATCTAGTAATTTTTTTATGCTTGCGTGTCTTTATCGTGATTAGTTAGTTATTAGGAGAAGTTGGTTTAAAAGATTTTTTAAAATATGTCAATAAAAATTATATTTTATATTTTTTAAGAGGAAGCTTACGAGGTAATAAATATTGACACATATGACATATATTAAAATATTATAAATCTTCAAACTTATAAAAATAATATTAATAAATTATAATTTTTTTCTTAAATTTTAAAATATATATATATATATATATATATCTAGTATCTATATCTTATAATTTTTTAATTTAATATATCTTTATATTATATTTATATCATATTAAGTATTCATATCAGTATATCGTATCTGTACTTCATAACTTTCTCACCATTATACTAAGAGGATAAAAAAATGCAGACGAGGTTTGGTCTAAGTGGATTACCACATGATCTCAGAATAAAAGAGAACGAATTCGAATCCAATGGAATACCAGCGCACCCCCTCCCCCAGACCCCAAAAAAATAAATAAATAAAAAATTAACCTCCCTCATATACCGTTAAAAAAAAACAATCACGCCTTCTCAGTACAGCTACAGTCACACACACAATTTAACTAACAACGATAGATCTACGGAAGTTGATATGGTAGCCAGATGAATATTCTATTTAAAATGATTTGTCTAATACTAGCGTTTTTGTTTTGTTTTGTTTTTTGGTTTAATACTAGTTTCACTCATTGTTTGCATATTTATATTTTGATCATCATATCTCAAATAGAAAGTGATGTATTTGATATTACCTGCATCAAGCACTATTCAAATAAGTATGCAACAAAAAAGTATGAGTTATCTCTATCTAATACGGATAACAATTAATCTTACTGAGATGTGATTAAATTTGGGACGCATGCAAAGAGACCGGAGTATTTTACTATCCAATTAGTATAACATATTTGGCTATATTTTTATATTATTAAATTTAAATTTTTAATTTTATTAATATTATTTTAATTATTTATTTATTTATTAAATTTCTCATGTTAACCTGTGTCGCTTTTTTAGCATTGTGTAACATTTTACTCACAGCACATCATACAGCACCAATAATATTTTACTATCCAATCTTCATTGATCATAGACAATGTCTGACATGTTTAAAGTTTGAACTTTGAAAAATGTGCTAAAGAATAACATTACTCCGATAGTCCGATATCCATCTTAGACAAAAAAGAGAGGATTTCACCTCTCTCCATACAAGAAAAATGATCTGTGAAACATTAATTGAACCATGTTCCAACAAAATGACTGATACCCATGATGATGGAAATCTTGGATTCAAATCAAACTGTCTGTCTCACCAATTTTTTTTTTTTATTGCACTCTTGTCTCATCAATTAATAATATAACATGTACATAATTAAGAAAAATGCTATCCACATATACTTATATACATTATCTTACATCATTTACATAGTTTTTTTACCATCTATTTATAACTAATCTCATCTTATTTTTTGTATACACATGTTTTGATTATGCTACTTTGCACAAATGTAAAGTAATATATTTGGTGCATATATATGTCTAGCAAGCATTGTTCAATTAATAAGTGTGCAACAAAAGTTTTATACGTTATGCGCATGGGACCATAAGTTTTATTGAGATGGGATTAAATTTGGGACGCATGCAAACAGACCGGAAAATAGATTAAAAAAAAGATCCGAGTTATGAGGTTGTGCTTGTTCGTAACTGGTATCTAGCCATGCTTTTCTGTAGTATTAGCAAACTTCCACGAGCATTTAAATAAAGCATCAGTAGTCCGATCCCCTGCCACCTCAGATATTGGTATAGCATCTGTAATCTCCCTCAAATCATCTTTGCTGACCTTCACTTCAAATGAACCGATATTACAGTCAAGATTTTTTATCCTAGTTGTTCCTACAATACAAGAGAGGTTCAATAAAGATGTTATTTCTCGGTTTTTTTTAAAAAAAAAAAAAGAAAAAGAAGAAGAAGAAGGAGATTGAAATTATGATAAAGATTCATAGGTCTCAAAACGTTTTTTAGATAATATGAGCCCAAGATGAAGGTGTTCCGTGTTCATATCATATATATGTTCAGAGAAGTGAGAACACATGACTTGTTGACCGAAGTAACCAACAGAAAATAAATTCCCAATTCAAAGCAATAAAATAAAGGAAATGACCAGAATTTCTTTTTTTTTTTTGGGGATAAAACCAGAACACATTATACAGCCTGTTCAAACATGTAAAAAGAGGAGAAAGCAGGTAAGGAATTAAAACTCCCCTAGATGGCAAGGCGATGGGTGACGACATTTACGGGGAGGCAAAATGGAAGAAAGGGAAAAGAGAAGAGAACGCGTCAGAGAGGCGATTTCTAGCTTTTGAAGAGAAATGGAAGTTTGTGTCATTTGAAATGTCAAGAATTCAAGGGATAATTTTGTTCAAGAAAGAGAGTCAGGTACTTCCTAGTGAACTTCTCTCTCATTTACTGCAGGATATTTTTTTTTTAAAAAAAAGAGAAAAAATCGCAAGATGTACCTTCTTCTAAATGTGTGTGTTTTTTCCTTCAATTTTTTTTTTTCAAAAGCTAATCCAAGTTGCACCAGAAACGGAAATGCTAATTCAAGTAGGGAGTGTAATGGGTCGGTCTGGTTCAAGTTTAGGCAAGAAAAAAATTTAAATCGATCAAAATTAATTGATTTGTTTTTTATATTTTTTTCATGACTAAATCTGAATTAAACCGAATACCAACAAGTTGGTTTGATTTGGATGGTCGGGTTCTATTTTTTTCTTGTGTTAAAATGCCCTCCTAATACATATATCAAAGTGGATAGAAGAGAGATCACTGATCTAACAAATTTCGACAATAGAGAGATCACGTATTATACTTACCTTTGTAGTCACTGAAGAAAGCCTCCGTCGTTGGTGAACTCACGTCATGAAGTCAAGAACGTCGCCAGTGGACTTGTGTCGCCGGTTTTGGGGTTCGCCTTGAGCTTGAGCTGTTGGAAAGTCGCCAATAAGGAAGAAGAATGCTTGTTGTGGTGGCTTGTTATTGGAGTTGCAACGTTGTACGTTGGTGGAGGAACGATTGTGAAGGCGTGAACAGAGAAAGGGTGAGAGTGAGGGTGAGGTGCATGAGGTCGTGAGGGTGAGAGTGAGGGTGAGGTGCATGAGGTCGTGAGGGTGAGAGTGAGGTTGGAGGAGCATCGTCATAGTGAGGGTGAACAACGACTAGGGCACTGGGCGCGACAGTAACGACGATGCTAGAGTTTAGAAAGTGGGATTGAAGATGAAAAAATAATGAGAAAAAGGAATTGTGTAAATGTGTTATCTGTTGTGTACAAGGGCAAACACCAATACAATGTACACATGACAACAACATTTAAAAAAAAAAATAGTTCGGGCCAGTTTGGTTTGATTCAGTTTCCAAATCATATAAACTAAAAACTAAATCAATCTTGATTGGCTTTACCCGAACTAAATTAATTGGTTTGATTTGATTTTTTCAGATTCATCGGGTGGTCTAAATCAATTTACACTCCTAAATCCAAGCACACATTTTCTCTTAAGTGCTTTTTCAATAATAAAAAAAAGGTAGTCATTTTCCGAAAAGACCCATCCAAGCTAGCCTAATGTGAAGAATTTTCCATAAATAATATTCTCTGAGATAATTTCATGTAGTATTCGTCATAACAGATTGATGCTAGCAAATAATATTACCTCCTTCTCTGTACATGCAAATTATATTCGTGTGAAAGCTTCAATTCAAAGAGACCTAATTTCATGGAGCTAGCAAATTGAAAAATCACTCACCAGGGATGGGTACCACATCGTCCCCTTGATAAATAATTCATGCAAGAGCAAGTTGTGAAGGTTTACATCCATGCTTCTATGCCAACTTTTCTATCCTATAATATAAGATCTTGTTCTTGTCAAAGTTCTCCCCTCGTAACCTTGGTTGGAATGCCTGACGAAAAAAGATGTTGGTGAACAATGAACAAGGCCAATTGTCATCAGAAACAAATGATTAAATTTATACCAGAAGCAGATATACTTTCTTTGACGGCCTTGCCACCAAAAAATCCATGGCCTATGGGACTGTATGGTACTATTCCAATTCCAAGTTGCCAGTAAGTTTCGTCACTAAAATCATTTAATGAAGATTTATGAAGAATATCGAAAAACAATAAGTCAGAAAATGAATGAAACAACTCGATCAGGTATACATTTCATACAGAAATCCAAAGGTTCCGATTCAATAGAGTAAAAGTAAAATTATTTTATCAAAAGTATATCTACACTTTATAGAAATTAAGCCACTATTATTGTGCTAGTCACAAGGGACTTGAATAATTTGCATGAGATCATAAATACAAATCTCATTACCACCATTGTAACAAAAAATACTCTAAAAATCAAACAACGTTTCTTTGCTTGAAAATATATCACTAAAAAGAAATTATTGATCAACCAAAATGGATGACTATCTAATTTAGGATAATTTATGTTATTTTTATTTGTAATAATTTAGAGATTTTATGATAATTATATTATTTAAGAATTTTACTTTATTTTAAGAATCTTACCTGGACTGTCCAAGTCCAATAAACTCAAGTAAGCTTGGTTGTTGTCCTTCATATATATGTTATTTGGAGCCACATTGTTGAATGAAAATCTTTGGTTCGTTTTTTGAGGTCTTGTCCTTCATTTGTTGAACTTTCTGCACTCGTGAGTCTTTTTGTTGCATAGTGATATTTTAAGCATTCAATAGAAAAGCTTATTTCTCTTCCTTTTTACTTTCTACTCTCTTTTTTTATGGTATATGAAGCCTTTGTTTATTGATATGTTTTCATTTTATGGATCAATAAAGACACATCTGTTGTTCCTGGTTTTTGACATCAAATCAATTCTAAGGTTTCTTATACTTGAGTTTTCTATTTCTCTATCTCATATATCAGCATATTATGAATATTTGTGGCCAAAACTATGTGTTACTTTGATATGCTGACACACTGCAACAGATGTATTCATCTATATCAACAAGTTCCCCATCCTCTTTTAATTTAATGGAAATGTATTGAGCTTACGAACTGCACATTGGAAGTACCTTTTATTTTTAAACCTTTGATTTTGGTGAAGATGGGAACAAATATGTACATTTGGTAGTCTAGTACGCATTGCTATTTTTGCTTACGGGCACACCGTGCTGCATTGTGCATAACCATGTCTCTTTTCTCATTGTGCTCTCCCTAATTTTGGTCAAATTTGGTCTTATTTATTTTCATTATATTATTGTTATTAATTAGGATTTTATTGGCTTTCTTCCTTTATAACACCAATAATAGTTTTTATATGACAATACATTTATAAGTATTTACTTCATTTAATTAAGAAATTTTATACTAGTCACTATTAATTTTATATCTTTTTCATAACTTCATCGTGATGGATGAGAATTTGGAATTATTTTACTTACTTTTATATTACATGTAATATTTGACGATTTTTTTTGAAGAAATTATTAGTAGTAATTATATATTTGCGGTTTCCTCATCAAGCCTTCTCTTGTGATAATTTAGCTTAACAACTTGCATTGACAATTTGGCGCAAATTTTGCATGGAGTTCAATTTATAAATTAAGATGATTTACAACCATATATTCCTCCCTTCTGCTTTGGCGACCAATATATATATCGGGTCATATATGTGCCTTGATAAATGCTTACACCTCCATGCGTACTTTTATGTACTATTAATTGCTTTGATTGACATGTCTCATTGCTTTAATTCTTAAGTGGCTGTAGCATTATTTGTTTATGTAATTTAATTTAATTTATTCTTTTTTTTTTCAAATGCTAATTGTTATTATTTGTCATTATTATATTAATTGTTGTTATATTATTATATCAATTGTTTTTATTATCATTAATGGATTGATCTCCATTATTATGGAATTAAATGGCTATTGATGCCTTAGTTTAATGCATTCATTATTTTGATTATCAAAATTTTGAATTATATATGTTATAATTGTATGTAATTCATGGCTTGGCAATATCCTATACAATAAATGTCAATTCATCGCATTCTTCTATTGTTGACCGTGGATGAATGGGGATGGGCGACATTAACTTAGAGCAGGACAATATAACATTGCTAATGAATTATCTGTTTAGGAAAATCTTGTAGTATAACCTCAAAAATTTGAGATGAAAACTAAGTCTTGGTGGTGAAGGCCCCTAAAACTCGGATAATAAAAATCTTAGAAAAGTTCAGACAAAGGCCCCGAAAATTCATAATGATAAAAATTTCTAGAAAATTTTGAGTGAAGGCCTAAAAAACTTGGGATGATAAAAACTCTTGAAAAAGTCCAGATGAAGGCCTCAAAAACTTAGAATGATAAAAGACCCAGCTCAATAAATACCTGAGGTTATGGTCAAGGCATAATGCCCAAAATATATACTCGGCCCAGCTTAGTAATTCCAAGGTCATGGTAATTTCATGATGCCCATGATGAAATTGGCCAAAGCTCAATAATTCTGAGGTTATGGAAATTCCACGATGCCTATAGACATGATCGGCCAAAGGTCAATAATTCTGATGTCATAGTAATTCCATGATACCTATATACATGATCAGCTAAAGCTCAGTAATTCTGAAGTCATGGTAATTTCATGATGCCCAATTCAAGACTGACCCCGCTTAAAAAATTCTGAGGTCATGATAATTCCATGATGTTCAATACAAGACCAGCCCAACTCGAAAAACTCTGAGGTCATAGTCAATCAATAATGCCCATACAAAACTGCCCCAGATTGGAAGACCTCCAATTAGAGGCAAAAGAAAAAAAGATCTTAGATTAGAGGTAAAGAATACCTCAGATTAGAGGCATATAAGACCTCGAATTAAAGGAACAAAAGACTTCGGATTAGAGGCAGAAAAACATCCGATTAGAGGCAAAGAATATCTTGGATTATAGGCACAAAAGACCTCATATTAGAGGTAAAAAACCTCGGATTACAAGTCAATATAACCTCAGGTTGGAAGGGAAAATCTCGGATTAGAAGGTAATGACCTAAGTCCTGGGAAACACAAGTATGAAAAACCTCGATTTCTTAGGGAAATTATCTAAGTCCAAGAAAAATACATGCATTAAAGACCTCAGTTTCTGAGAGAAATTGCCTAAGTCTTAGGAAGTATTGGCATGAAGAATTTAGAAAAATATAAGACTAAAATAATTCCTGAAAAAATCTAGGAAACTGGAACTTGATATGATAGACCTTGGAAAAACTCGATAAAACTCAATATTTCCTTATATTGACATAGTTAATATTTTTGAGCTATACTCTAAAAATATTTTTGAGTTGTACTTCAAAATACCATGAAAAAAAAATCAAGTATTGACAAAAGAACAAATAGAATTTTGGATCCTCCAGGCCCAATAAACTTGGATAAATCTAATTATTGCTAATATAAATTCGAGCTATCATCATTGATTGTCCAAGTTAGGGGATTGTGGATCGTCCAAGCCTAATAAACTCGAGTAAGCTTGATTGGTCTCGTCCCAACTTATTAGCTTATATAGGCCCAATAAACTTCGTGAACACAACTAGTACCTGAGACTCCTATTTAAGCACCCCTAATAGTAGAAGCTAAGCATTTCACATTTCGTTACCTTTACCTTCATCATGGTCTTCACTAGGAGATTGATTGATCAGAGTATCTTAGCAGGTGCTCTACCACATCTCTAATTAATGGACCGCGACCGCCAGACAATCGATGTAGAGCTCTCCGACGACCACCCCTAAAGTAGAGGATGAAACATTACCTATGTTTTTTTTAAAAAAAAATTTACCTTTAATAAGTTATTTATAAGGACTTCTTGTTTGATTTGATTAGGATTTTGATTACCTTCACGCTATAATATCCTTTAGGTGCTTATCTTATTAAGACTTTGATATTTGACAATAAAATTGTTGTATTTTGAATCTCAAGAATTTTTTAGAACTCTGAGAGTTCTTGGTGCAAAGTTCTGCTTCCATTTACCTAAATCCATTACTTTTTTAATTTTGCAAATTCCTTACCATCGCATGTTATTCATATTGAAATTTAGGTTTATATTTGTACATTTAAAATAGTTTATAATTTTTGTTACTTTGCATCTAGTCAGAAAACATTTCTTCTATTTTTTATTCTTCTTTCATGTCTGATATTTCCTCGTTCTAAAGTATGAACAATCTTAAGCCAATTTACATTAATATCAATAAATGCATTACTTTTCCATACCGTTTCAACTTAATCTCTACTTTTTCGGTGGGATAATAGTTAAAATCTTTATACATGTTTATACATAATCATGGATGATCGGCAAGTTCCACTTTGAAACCTGTAAGATAAGTTAGAGCTTTTAAGCAATCCAAACTCAATAATGAACTAGGAAGTAGGAAATTTATCAGCCAAGATAGCAAATTCTCCAATCAAACAACATTTCACATACATTTACCTGTAAAATGGGTCGATCTGTTAGACTCGACTTATTTTAACACACCTAACAATAACTAGCAACATACAAGCTTAGATGTAAACGATAGATAAGACAAGTAACACGAAAATTCAGACAATTCAAAGCTCAGTAGATATATAAATATAAAACTGGTTATCTTACCCAATGTGTTGCACGAGCTTTTTAAATTCAAAAGATATATAACTATGAATTTTTTCATTTAAAAGACAAATATCTAATTTCTGTTTAAATTAACTTATTTTACTTTAAAAAAGTATATAATCAAAATATTTCAAAAAAAAAACATATGGCTAAATTTTTTAATGCAAAATAAATCAATATAAATATAATTATAATCTTATAAAGAATAATAAGTAGACTTATATTTAAATGATAATTATATATATCAATTTTATTTGTTGATGTGTAACAATATTTAGATGCGTTTTTTATTTTATATACATAATTTAAAGACAAAAAGAGGTTATTATATTTATTTAAACGTGTAAAGTAATTTTTTTTAATATGAAAAATCTTTATAATTTTCTTTTTACAATGAAGACAATAAAATTTAAACCTATAACTTTATATAAATTACCAAAATGTCTCGACACTAGCCCTATGGCTTATCTCTATGTATTATTATTCATAGTTTCTGTCACATCACAAACTTGTAATGTAGTTTAAAACATAATTGTACAGATCTAAGAAACTCGTGACTTAGACTCTAAGCCGGTCTGATCAACCTATTGAACTATTTTTTTGATTGACCTAAATTGACTCAAGTGACACTATGGTCAACTCGGACGAATTAACCCGAGTTGACCAATTTTTTTTTTTTACAAAAGTTAAACAAAAATACAATTTTTAAAATTTAAATACCATACTTGAAAGTCTTTATATATTCTACCACTAGATCATATATGCTTTTGTTGAATATTATTATCAATTTCTTAATTTATTATACAACCAATATATTATTAACACTGATTGTTTAGAAATATTTTTTACATGTACTATTTTGTTTAATATTTTTTAATATATTATATTTTATATCAAGTAAATTTTTATATAATATTTTTTAAAAAATATTTACTTCTTTGTCTAAGTTTTCTGATTAGACCAATTAACTCAGTCAAACTGTTGACCAAGTTGCCCAACCTTCTGACTTAGTTGACTTCCGATCTGGATTATACAACTATGATTTAAAGTTTAAACTAAAAACAACAAAAAACCAAATATCTACCCAGCCAACCATCAAGAGTTGATGACTCGGGCTATTATTATGCATATTTTGACTCACATTCAAGTTTTTATTCTACATCTGGAGCATGCATTGGTAGCTTACAACCTTACTGGTATTTGCCTTTGTCAACCGAGTTGCCCTCAATTCATGAATGAGTGCAATGTCCAACTGAAAAGGATTTCGAGGGCTTGCTTCAATTTCAGACCCTCGAATCTTTTGGAGGTGTGTTAGCAAACTTCCAGGAAATTTTAGCGGCCGCTCCATTGTAGTGTCGAATACCTGCTACATCATCAATGGGAACTGTTTCAGAGATTTCTCCCAGGTCCTTTTCTGCAAGTTTCACTGATAAGGCACCGAGATTTTGATCCAGGTTCTTAATCTTAGTTGTTCCTGTAAAGGTCCAAACAAATTGTGGCAAGTAATTATACATTCATGAATTATGACAATTAAGTAACAGACATTGATAAAAGACGAAAGATAGAAGGGAAAATTATTTTCAACCAAAAGAGAAACTGAAGTACATTTTATTTTTCACCTTCAATGTTTTTGCTGTACCAAGCAAGTGTAAAGAGGTTTTCATTTCAAATTTTCCACATTCCTACTTTCTAACTATTCAACCAAGCATACCCAAAGTTAAGTACACTCACTCAAAAAATAATAACTTGCTATAATATAAGAGCAAATTATGTACATATGGTTGTAGTCTTCTAGATAATGGTGGTAGTTGGTGGAGTCCTAGGTTAGACAATAGGTGACCCACAAATTCAGACAATTCAAACTTCAGTAGATGTAATATCAAATTCAAGGCAACATGTAGAGATGCAGCACTTCAATACCCAAATAAATTTTTGGAACATTTTCTTAATGCAAAGTTAAGAACATACTAAAATATTCACAACTCAGTTCTAAATCAATAAATTTTGTAAAAATGATTGGGATAAACAGAACGGGAACAAACAATATGTTGCGGCAATGACATTTGGTATTCGAAAAACACTTTTTGACCCATTAAAAACGATATTATGAAATATTACATAATCTCACATACTTCAAGTGTGCACAGAGAACTTGGTGCAATTATGCATTCTATATCTTTTCCTTACTATTGAAGAATTATGGCCCTTTTTAATACAATTACAATGTACCTACCATTCAATCATGCAGTGTCCTTCTCTACCTTTTTTTTAATATAATAAAAAATGCCCTTGCTTGGAGCAAAGACATCTTGAAGAATTCTGAATTCTGTTTTTTTAGTTATGCAGTTTATTCTGTTGGCTGGTTATAAGACTCAATGTGACTTAGTCAAATTAGTTAGTTTTGTTACTTTGATAAATCTGTTTTTGTAACAACTTAACTTGAGCTCTTAATCCTCATTCTATATAAAGAGGATATAGCTCATCTTCATATTCAGATTCCGATTCAATTCATTCAGTAAAATCAAGCATTATTCAGTATACAAATTTTACATGGTATCCAGAGCCAGCAAGCTTGAAGAAGAATAAAGTTTTCTGATCTTGCAATCATGGAAGCCGAAAAGGATCTCTCCAAAAAGGATCCCTCCAACGATGGTTCATCAACTTCTGAGACAGAGAAGATCAAAGTTGAGAAAAGCACAGAAAACAGCATTAATGTCATGTCGCCATACTATCTTCATGCATCTGATCATCCAGGTCAGATCTTTGTGAGCGAATTACTCAATGATGGGAACTACACAGAATGGGTGGCAGACATGGCAAATGCACTTTATGCAAAGAACAAGATTGGTTTCGTGGATGGGTCCATTCCCATGCCAAATCTTGATTCACCTAACTTGGGACATTGGATGAGATGCAATGCAATGGTCAAAGGATGGATCAAGAATAGCATGGACAAAGAAATTCGAGGTAGTGTCAGATATGCAAGCACTGCTAGGGAGATTTGGCTTGATCTTGAACAAAGACTTGCCAAAGGAAGTGCTCCCAGAGCATATGAATTGAGGCGTGCTATAGCACATCTCAGGCAAGAAAAGCTTTCTGTGACTTCATATTTTACAAAACTGAAGGGTTTATGGGATGAAGTTCAATCAATCATTCCATGGCCCAAATGTGTTTGTGAAGGCTGCACATGTAATGTGCAGAAACAGTTAAAAGAAATGCAAGAAAGGGAGCAGTTATATGATTTTCTTATGGGATTGGATGATGTTTTCAGCACAGTAAAGACACAGATCCTTAGCATGGCTCCAAAACTGACTTTAGGTCATGCATATCACTTAGTGGCAGAAGATGAGCAACAAAGACTCATCTCGGCTATGCACAAATCAGGAGCAGATGCTTCAGCCTTTCAAGCACAGGGAAGCAAGAATATAAGGAAGGAAAGGCCAAAGTGTGAGCACTGTCAGAAGATTGGCCACACCCAAAGTGAGTGTTGGGAGATTGTTGGCTATCCAACAGATTGGAAGAAGCCATACAAAGAAAAGAATGCAAAGGCAGGTTCTTGGAACAACAAGAAATCTGGTTCAAAAGTTGCACAAGTCAGCACTGAGGAAGAAGGTTTCCCAGGTCTGTCAACACAGCAGTATGAGAAATTGCTGCATCAATTGAGATCAGACTTTGAATCAGCTGCAGGAACATCTAAACCTATGGTAAATATGGCAGGTAACCTTTCTTTTGATAAATCTTGGGTTATTGATTCGGGTGCAACTGAACATATAACTTGCAATATAGATTTGTTGAAAGATAGGATTATCTCAAATCATCAATCTGTGAGAATACCTAATGGTACAAATGTACCAGTGAAAGGATCAGGAAAATTACAACTTCCTAATGGTTTAAATGTTGAACATGCTTTATACATTCCTGACTTTAACTGCAATTTGTTATTTGTGAGTAGGTTGACCAAAGAATATAATTGTGCAGTGATGTTTTTGCCTGACTCATGCATTATACAGGACTTACCCTCGAAGACTCTGATTGGAAAGGGTAGGAATCATGATGGGTTGTATCTGCTTGAGCCAATTAAGGAAAGAGGGATGGTTATGAAGGTAGACAAACCAGAAAATACATCTTTGTGGCACTTGAGACTAGGACATACTTCAGACTCTAAACTTTTAGGTATTGATTCTGTGAGTAGTATAGATGTTAGCCAAAATAAGGCAGCTTGTGACTCTTGTATAAGGGCCAAACAGACAAGATTGCCCTTTCATTCTAGTTCAATAAAAACAAATGCTTGTTTTGATCTTATACACTGTGATATTTGGGGAAGATATGTCACTCCATCTACCATAGGTGCCCACTATTTTCTCACTATAGTAGATGACTTTAGTAGGAGTGTGTGGGTGTATCTAATGAAATACAAGTCAGAAGTTGAACACTACTTACAGTTATTCATATGTATGATAGAAAATCAGTTTGGAAAAAGAATCAAAAGGATTAGGTCTGATAATGGTCTTGAGTTTACTTCTAGCACTATGCAGAAATTCTATGAAGAAAAGGGCATAGTGATGGAATGAACTTGCACCTATACACCTCAACAAAATGGTGTGGTGGAAAGGAAACATAAACATGTTTTAGAAATGGCAAGAGCCTTAAGGTTTCATTCCAATCTCCCCATTCAATTTTGGGGTGAATGTGTTCTCACAGCTGTGCACATTATCAATAGATTACCTTCTAAAGTGATAAATAATAAAACCCCTTATGAAGTTATGTTTGGAAAGAAACCAAATTATGAACATTTAAGGGTTTTTGGTTGTTTAGTTTATGCTTTAAAAACCAGAAGAAATGGTAAGTTTGATGAAAGGGGGAGAGCATGTGTTTTCATAGGCTATCCTTCTTCTCAAAAGGGTTATAAAGTGTATGATACAACTAATAATGAGATATTTGTCACAAGAGATGTTGTGTTTTTTGAAAAGGAATTTCCTTTTAGAGAAAATAAGTTGCAGGAAAAGAGACAAGAACAACAAACAACAGTATGGGAAGATGAGGTTGATCATCATGATCAGATTCATGCCTCATCATCTGACAATGTAATAGAAACTCAAAATGAGAATCTTGCATTGGAAGAGGCTGCAGCAGAACAGATAACTAATGAAAATGAAGACAGAACAAGGCATAGTGACAGAGTCAGACAACTACCAAGGCACCTGAAAGACTATGAAGTGGATCTGTCATCATCAATTTCAGTTCCAGTAAGTGAACCTTCTTCATCAATTCCTATCAATAAGACTCCTCCATCAGGTAACAAGGTGAATTATCCTATCTCTAGTTATGTTTCATACGATAAGTTTTCAAAGTCACATAAAGCCTTCCTAGCAGCCATCTCTTCTAGAGATGAGCCAAAATATTTTAAACAGGCGGTGAAGGATGAACATTGGAGACAAGCAATGAAGAAGGAGATAGAAGCCTTGGAAGCAAATCAGACATGGACACTAACAGACCTTCCACCAAACAGAAATGTGATAGATTCAAAATGGATCTACAAATCAAGTATAAACCCAACGGCGACATTGAGAGATACAAAGCCAGATTGGTTGCAAGGGGTTTCACTCAAATTGAAGGGGAGGACTTTCATGAAACTTTTGCACCAGTGGCAAAATTGGTTACCATGAGATGCCTATTGACTGTGGCAACAAAGAAAGGTTGGATTATTCAACAATTGGATGTGAATAATGCCTTCCTTCATGGGGACTTGACAGAGGAAATTTACATGAGCATTCCAGAAGGGTTTGCTAGGGAGAACGACACTCGAGTTTGCAGATTACATAAGTCTATATATGGTCTTCGACAAGCCTCTAGAAATTGGTATCAAAAGTTCACAAGTGCACTCAACAATATTGGCTTCAAACAATCCAAGGCAGACCATTCATTATTCATATATCAGTCCAAAGAAGTCTATCTTGCAGCATTGATATATGTTGATGATGTGGTTTTGACAGGAAACAGCTCAGATGACATTGAAAGAGTGAAGAAATACTTGGACAAAGCCTTCAGCATAAAGGACTTGGGAACTCTAAAGTACTTTCTAGGTGTAGAGGTAGCTAGATCACCTCAAGGCATTGTTCTTAGCCAAAGAAAGTATACATTGGATATTCTCAAGGAGACAAAGATGCAAAACAGCAGGCCTAGCCAGTTTCCAATGGAGCAAAACTGCAACCTTAGATCAGACAAGGATGATCCAGCTGTTGATGCAACATTGTATAGAAAACTTCTAGGGAGATTATTGTATTTAACAGTGACTAGATCAGATATTACTTATGCTGTTAATACATTGTGCCAATACATGTCTGAACCAAAATAGATCCATATGGATTCTGTTGAAAGGGTTCTAAGATACTTGAAAACCACTCCTGGATAAGGCATTTTGCTTCCCAACAAAGGAGGATACAAATTGGAAGATTTTTGCGATGCCGACTGGGGAGGGTGCCCACTCACTAGAAGATCATGCACCGGATACCTGCTGATGTTGGGAGGTGCGCCTGTTTCTTGGAGAACAAAGAGGCAGACTGTTGTAGCCAAGTCCTCAGCAGAAGCAGAATACAGGTCCATGGCTGCAACAGTTAGTGAAGTTATATGGTTAAGAAGGCTCTTAGAAGAGTTAACAATGACTCAACAGGAAGCAACACACTTGTACTGTGATAACCAGGCTGCCTTGTACATTGCTTCAAATCCAGTTTTCCACGAAAGAACTAATCATGTGGAAATGGATTGTCACTTTATCAGGGAAAGGATTCAGTCTGAAGAAATTCATCCAATGAAAATTGACACCAAGGAACAAGTAGCTGACATTTTTACTAAGCCTTTGGGTTGAGACAGGTTTCAGTTTCTACTTGGCAAGTTAGGCATTATCAACCTACATGCTCCAACTTGAGGGGGAGTAAAGAATTCTGAATTCTGTTTTTTTAGTTATGCAGTTTATTCTGTTAACTGGTTATAAGACTCAATGTGACTTAGTCAAATTAGTTAGTTTTGTTACTTTGATAAATCTGTTTTTGTAACAACTTAACTTGAGCTCTTAATCCTCATTCTATATAAAGAGGATATAGCTCATCTTCATATTCAGATTCCGATTCAATTCATTCAGTAAAATCAAGCATTATTCAGTATACAAATTTTACACATCTTTTTGTTTTGGGTACATCACTACATCGAGCAAAGACATCTTTACTATCAAGAAGAAAGGAATAAGAAGCATGGAAAGGTTAAGTTGACACTGAGGACAACACATCAAGATTCGCCTGAGACTTAGAAATTGTGTATATAACACATAACACTGACAACCAAACGGCATTTATGCCCTTTACTTCAGGTGTGCAAGAAGAAACTACTCTCTTAACCCTTAAAACATCCTTTAACACTTTATAATTTATACTCCTTAATATTTACCAATGACATGACAAAAGATAAAGCCCTGACTTTGAAAGAATTAAGGAAGATTGGATATAGAACAAGAGAGATTTTTACATAAACTTGAAACACCCAGTTGGATGTACCAAATCAATCAGCACTTAACATTTTCATAGATCTTTGTGCCACACAATTAAAAAAAAACAAAGACATCTTTGTTTTGGGTACATCACTACATCGAGCAAAGACATCTTTACTATCAAGAAGAAAGGAATAAGAAGCATGGAAAGGTTAAGTTGACACTGAGGACAACACATAAATATTCGCCTGAGACTTAGAAATTGTGTATATAACACATAACACTGACAACCAAACGACATTTATGCCCTTTACTTCAGGTGCGCAAGAAGAAACTACTCTCTTAACCCTTAAAACGTCCTTTAACACTTTATAATTTATACTCCTTAATATTTACCAACGACATGGCAAAAGATAAAGCCCTGACTTTGAAAGAATTAAGGAAGATTGGATATAGAACAAGAGAGATTCTTACATAAACCTGGAACACCCAGTTGGATGCACCAAGTCAATCAGCACTTAACATTTTCATAGATCTTTGTGCCACACAATTAAAAAAAACAAAGACATCTTTGTTTTGGGTACATCACTACATCGAGCAAAGACATCTTTACTATCAAGAAGAAAGGAATAAGAAGCATGGAAAGGTTAAGTTGACACTGAGGACAACACATAAATATTCGCCTGAGACTTAGAAATTGTGTATATAACACAAAAGAAAACAAATTTGACACCCAATTTGGGTGCTCTAGTAGGTTTAGGCAAAAATTTCTCATAAAACAAAAGGAATCCCCAATATTTTCAATAAAAACTCCTGAGTGAACTCTATGAATATGAACACTTGAGAAGGCAACCAAAGCAGAGATGTGTCACGATTCACGAATGACCTACGAGTTCATTCTCAGCACTTAATTGAGAAGAACCTTCAGCCAATAACTGTATTACATGAGATCATTTATCATATTGCCATATTTGGCTAGTAGATCAGTTAATTCTAGTGAAATGGCTAACTTTTCCCAATCATCTACAGAATATAAGACCTTTTAGCAGGGGAAAACCAATATTAAAATACTGAGTTTTCTCATGTCGTCAAACACATATTAATACACCACAACAGAAAACATATTAATTGCACGACTACATTGCCCATATACCGTAGAAGATAAGTGTATAGTTCTCCACTTATTTGACTATGGCACAAGTTCAGTTACAAAAATATACATTGCATCATAGTTTGTTCAGACTGAAAAAAATAAAGAAAAAAATACCATAATCCTAAATCCTAATACTCTTAGGATACTACTTTTGGAGTAGTGATTATTTTAAGATATTTTGCCACATGCTATAATAAAAAAGGAAAAAGATATTTTGTCACTCACCAGGGATGGGCACAACATCGATGCCTTGTTGGAGTACCCATGCTAATGCCAACTGGGGTGTAGTGCACTGGTGCTTCTTTGCAATGCTTTCTATTTGGTCATATATATTCTTATTCTTGTCCAAGCTCTCTGCTTGGAAGCGGGGATGACCAGTCTGATAAGTGAAATAACCAGTTATCAAACAACCAGATCTCTTCTTTTACAATTTATTTTAAATCAAGTCTAATTTTTAAGTCTTTTGACTAGCTTTGATGTGGAAAAATAATCTGGATGGTACTCCCCAACATCATTACTCTCGTTTAAACACACTAGTATTTGCAATTTAATGAACACATACATATTGTATAAAAGAAGGAAAGTCCTTAATACTTTACCAGCATGCTACTTGCAGGCAGGTTTTCCACAACTCCTTTGCCACCAAAAAAGCCACGACCAAGAGGGCTATATGGTACAATTCCAATACCAAGCTCCCTGCATCAATAAAAGCATTAAGAAAGTGAAGTCACGTTAAGACAAACATGCATCCAGCAGCAACTAAAGAGGTTGTTCAAATTATTTTTTAATGAACAACAGTCGTGAGAGCTGTATTTCTATGAAATTGGACATGAACTGAAACTAACCTGCAAAGAGGAACTATCTCCTCCTCAATGTCACGAGTCCAAAGGGACCACTCTATTTGTACGGCTGTGATGGGATGAACTGCATGTGCTCTTCTTATTGTATCTGAGCTGGCTTCAGATAACCCAATATACCTGACTTTGCCCTCTTCCACCAGTTTCTTAAGTTCACCTACCTATAATAGAACAAACTTATTAATAATGTATCAACTATCAAGTGAGATAAGCCAGACAAGGCCAAACTATTACTAAAAAGTTACAAGTAATGTGTACTATGCTCCAAGTCATTTATAGGTCTATTAGAGTAAGAAATTCTTAACTGTTTCCTCTATAGGTACTGTTGTGTCCACTCTATGCTGATAATAAAGATCAATGTATTCAACGTCAAGACGTTTCAAGCTAGCTTCACAACATGAGCGCACATAGTCAAAGAATGAAACAGAGTAAGTGATTCCACTAGGCCATTGACATAAAGCATATTAGAAAATTGGGATAAGTTTACCATTCTATTTTAAAATTTTATTTGTTTTTGCAATCCCAAATTTTGTCGCTAGCTGGATCTTTTCCCTGGGTAGCTGCTTTAAAGCCTAGTCAACAGAATCAAAGAATGAAACAGAGTAAGTGATTCCACTAGGCCATTAGAAAACATAAAGATCGAAATACCATCTTTTTTGAAATAGAAACATTATTATAATAGTTTACCATTCTAGTTTTTAAAAATTTTATAGAGAGGAAGAAAAAATAAAACATTTTAGTTAGTTTTACATTGAAGAGGATGGATAATGGAAAATGTTTCAGAAGTGCCAGGAGATAAAAAGGTTTTTTTTTGGGTGCTTTCCAAATTTTCTTTGTCCCTCATTGCAGAGAGTATTTCCTCATAGAGGATTAGTTATTTTTATTTTTCAAATTTGTAGCCAGTTACATAGGCGGAGCCAAACTTGTTTTATACGATGATCTATTTTTCTAGTTTCTTGAAATTACAACATATACTTATCTAAAACGGATCATGTAATGAAATAACATCTTATTTAGGAAACCAGTAGATACATGATTGAAGGATGGATGCAGGATGTCTTCGAGAGTTATTTGGATGAAATGCCTCTCAATAGTAGTAATACTATATATATTTATAGAAATAATGACTAGTTATGTAGAGGTGTCAAAGCTGATCAGGATGTTGCGTTGGACCATCTTAGACGAGATAGGATAACACTATGTGGAAAAGATGGGAGAACAAAATAAGGAGAAGACCCTTAGAAGCACTGTAAGAAGAGTAGATCGGATTGAATTAATAAAATAAAAAAGTCGACTTCGATTCACGATAATGAAGCGTATACATGGCGAATGCCGAAGTGGGAAAAGAACTTGTTGTTGTTGTTGTTGTTGTTTCCAAATTTTCTTTGTCCCTCATTGCAGAGAGTATTTCCTCATAGAGGATTAGTTATTTTTATTTTTCAAATTTGTAGCCAGTTACATAGGCGGAGCCAAACTTGTTTTATACGATGATCTATTTTTCTAGTTTCTTGAAATTACAACATATACTTATCTAAAACGGATCATGTAATGAAATAACATCTTATTTAGGAAACCAGTAGATACAATAGTAATACTATATATATTTATAGAAATAATGACTAGTTATGTAGAGGTGCAAAACGTCAGCGGGTTGAATTAATAAAATGGCATTCGTGGTAGAATGAAATTAGTCGATCCCGAATGGATGGAAATGGCCCGTTTTGATACTCCTATAGTTATCCACCAATAACCTATTCTGAATTGTGCCGACTAAAAGGAAATCGGGATTCAATCAAGGGTGCAAAGAAATCGTTTGTACCTTTCCGACCAAAACTTCGTTAGCATTGGCTCCATAAACATCAGCAGTATCAAAAAATGTGATTCCTTTACTGAATGCATACTTAATAATTGATATGCCATCTTCTTCCGGAAGAGGATCATTGTAGGCTCCAGTAAGACCCATACAGCCAAATCCCAACTTTGAAACCTAAAAAAAAAGAAAAAAGAAAAAAAGAAAGTGCATATGAAGAAAAGAGAGTGATAGCATTTCGAAATAATGAAGTGGAATCAGAAAAATGAGAGAAATTGAAGTGGGCATGGGATAGGATAGGATAGAGTTAATAGTACCTCAAGGCCTTGGGTTCCAAGTTTCACTCGAGGAATCTGCACACTCTGAGCTTCCGCCATTTTGGTTCGTCCCTATCCCCTGATGCTGCTGGATTACGTGTATGTATTCCCGTTTCCAACTATATTTGTAATGATATATGGACACATATTTTTCATTTATCACTAAAATAATTTCAGCCATTCATTTTATATTTGTAAGGCTTTGGGAGCTAAAATGTCTGTCCATATATTGACGGGTGATTTTGGGTGATTGTTTTGAAAATTTGATTATTTTAATAATTAATAATTATATAAAAAATTATTATAATTAATTTTAATTAATTAATTTATATATTTAAATATATTAATTAAATAATAATTTTATGTTAATTTATTTTATTTAAATAATATAAAAAAATTATTTTTATATATTAAATTATTAAAATAAATATAAAATAATTAAAAAATTTATTTAATTAAAAATAAAATAATATTTATATATTAAAATATAAAAAATAATTTATAAGTTAAAATTATAAATTTAAATTTTTAATATTATAAAAAAATTATAATATATTAAATTTTATGTAAAAATTAAAATTAATTTTATTAAATATGTTATAATATTATTAAAATATTTTTTAAAAAAATAAATTATTTCAAGTTGAGAAAAGTGTTATCAGTCATGTATTTTATGTTATTTTTTTATATAATTAAATTAAAAAAAAAATAAATATAAATAATTTAATTTTTTATAAATTATGATTAAATTTTATTAATAAATATTTTTATATTTATTTTTCTCTTTTATTTAATTTAATTACATAAAAAAAATGACATGAAAATACCTCTTTCATTTCATGAACAGATCTGCACGTATTATCGTCACTGATTATGTCACTGAGTGAGTATAATGGGCTTTGCTTTCATCACTTTTTATGTCACCCAGCACTCGTGTAAAGTAAAACATGAACCCATCAGTGGCGTGGCAGACTGGTTGTGTACTTTTCCTTCTCCTTTTTTTATTTTTAATTTAGTTAATTGGTAAACTTGACTACGTTTCTTGGATGAACGTGTCATGCATTCAGTCAACTAAAATACTAGTCTAGCGAAAATTTATTATATGTTTTTAAAATGTTATGTAAAATTATATTTATATTATTCAAATCTTGAAATTTTATTTTTTATTAATAATAAAGTTTATCATTAAATTTTATATTTATTAATTCATAAATATAAAATTTAATGATAAACTTTATTATTAATAAAGATTAAAATGTCACTTAAACATAAAATAATTTCTCCTAATCTTGGTTACTAGTAAAAGTCAGAGAAACCGAGAGTCCTAATCCTTCCAACTCAAGAAATGTCTCAATTTGTCCATATATTTTAAATTTAAATTTAATTTATTATCATTGATAGAATTCACAAAAAATCTAAGAAAGACTTTTATATCAGAAGAAGAGAAAATGAGAAAAATATAGATGTTCTGTTATTGAGTAATATGAATTCGATGCATTTACATTTATTGTTACTACTGATATTTATAGATACTCAATGTTGAGCTTAATGATAGCTCATCATATCTAACAAACTAACAAACTCTAACTGAAGCTAACTGAAAACTAACTACCACAACTAACTTATTCTCTATTATACTCTATTATTCTCCCTTCAAACTCAGGGTGGATAAAAACTGAATGGATCAGTAACTCTAAGTTTGTGTCTTATCATACTGAAACGAGTAAATGAAAGTGGTTTGGTAAGAGCATTAGCTATTTGATCGTTTGAAGGAATGTGAGTAATAGAAAGCTTGCCTTGGACAACCTTTTCTCGCACAAAGAACAGATCAAGCTCCATATGTTTGGTCCGAGTACGCATAACTGGATTATGTGTCAATATTACAGTACTCAAGTTATCACAAAATATGGTTGGAGTAGAGATAGGAACATGTAATTCCTTTAACAAAGATTGAATCCACATGACTTCAGTAGCTGTACTTGCCAAGCTTCTGAATTCAGCTTCAGTGCTTGATCGGGTAACCACCTGTTGCTTCTTAGACCACCAAGATATAATATTGGAACTAAGAAAAATACAAGAACCAGAAGTGGATCTGCGATCATCCAAATTAGGGGCCCAATCAACATCACAAAAGGCAGATAAAGAAAAAGGAGGCTTCGAAATAGACTGGATAGTCAGACCAAAGGTAAGAGTGCCCTTAAGATATCTTAAAATCCTTTTTACTACCTTCCAATGATCATCATACAGATTTTGCATGAATTGGCAGACTTTGTTAACTGCATAGGATAATTCTGGTCTTGTGATTGTCATATACTGAAGAGCTCTAACAGTAGAACAATAAAGGTGAGGGTCCTCCATCAGGGAATGACCAGATTTGCTGAGTCTAGAACCAGAAATCATAGGGGTACTGATGCCTTTCGAATGTAACATATGGACCTTAGTCAACAAATCCTTAATATATTTCGATTGAGTGAGATGGAGACTCCTATCCTTAAGTTCAGTGACTTCAATTCCCAAAAAGTAACTCAACTTACCAAGATCCTTTAGAGCAAATTTTGTGTTAAGGTTGGAAATCAAATTCTGAATTACAATAGATGAGCTGCCAGTGACTATAATATCATCTACATAAACAAGAATGTAGGTAGTAGCAAGAGAATCTGAGTGAATGAAAAGAGAAGGATCACATTTGCTATTGACAAAGCCAAATTTGTGCAAGGTAAGTGTAAGTTTCTCAAACCAAACTCTAGGAACTTGTTTGAGTCCATATAGAGCCTTATGTAGTCTGCAAACCAGAGATTTTTTAGTGGAAACAAATCCTTGTGGTTGGACCATATAAACTTCTTCTTGAAGGATACCATTAAGAAAGGCATTATTAATATCTAGTTGCCTAATTGACCAGCCATTCGTGAGTGCCAAGGTAAGGAGAATTCAGACTGTGATAGGTTTAATTACTGGAGAAAAGGTTTCTTGAAAGTCAAAACCATGTTGTTGATGAAACCCTTTAGCCACTAACCTAGCTTTATACTTATGCACTGAGCCATCTGGGTTTTGTTTGACTTTGAAAACTCATTTACAACCTATGGAAGTTCTGTTAGAAGGTAATGAGACTAAGGACTAGGTTTTATTTTTCATCAATGCATCATATTCCTCTTGCATTGCTTTTCTCCAGAGAGGATTAGACAAGGCTTCACTAACAGAAGAAGGCTTCTCAGGACAAGGATTGATAATAGTAGATAACAGAGCCCTAGGTTTGAAAATTCTAGATTTAGACCTGGTTTACACAGGATGAGTGGAGGAAATATTATTTGGAACCAAGGTTGATGAACCTGTGTTAGCAGGAATAGACTGAGAAACAGTAAAGTTAGGACCACTACTAAAGATTGGAGCAGACTGAGTATCAGAAGGAGATCTATAGGAACTACTGGAGACACATCAGAAGTACAATTAGAGTGAGGAACAGATTGAGCAATAGGAACAACATTACTGGTATTAGGAACAGCTGAACAAATAGCAGTAAAATGGAGAGGAAGAGAAACAGAACGAGGATTAGTAGTAGAATTGAGAGGAACAGAAGCAAATGAAGTTAAAGGAGGAGTAGTAGAAAGGAAAAACACAGAAGAACAAGGAGGAGGAACAGGCATGGAGACAGAAAAAGGAAATTTGAATTCATTAAAAAGAACATCTTTGGAAATGTACATCCTACCAGAAGGATCAAGACATTTATATCCTTTATGATTGAGATTATAACCCAAGAAAGTACACTCAACAGATCTATACTGAAGTTTGTGACTATTGTATGGTCTAATCAGTGGAAAGCAAGAGCAGCCAAAAACCTTGAGAAAAGAGTAGTCAGGTAAGGTATGAAACAAATTTGTGTATGGAACAGTGTAAGATACAGAAGAAGAGGGTAGCCTATTAATAAGATATACAACAACAATAAATGCTTCATCCCAAAATTTGAGAGGTATAGAGGCTTGAGCAAGTAAGGTTAGGCCAAGTTCAGTAATATGACGATGTCTTCTTTCAACAACACCATTTTGATGATGAGTATGAGGGCAAATGAGTCTATGAGTAATGCCATGAGACTTAAGAAAATCAGTGAAAGAACGAAATTCTCCACCCCAATCAGACTGGACACATTTGATTTTCCTGTCTAATTGAAGTCTATCATCTTTTTGAATGCAACATATATGGACATGGTCTCTGATTTTCTTTTTAATAAATATGTCCAAGTGTATCTTGTGCAAGCATCCACAAAACTAATGTAATAAGAGAAACCACCAGAAGAAATAAAAGGAGTTGGTCCCCACAAATCAGTATAGATGAGATCTAAATGAGCATTATATGAGGTGATAGAAGCAGATGAATGCAACCTATGTGCTTTGCCAAGACAACAAGCATAACAGAAATCAAATGCATTTTTATTTGAAACTAGGAGATTACATAAGGACAACACTTGTTTAACCACTGCAGCAACAGGGTGTCCTAGCCTACAATGCCATAGAGAAAATGAAGATACATTTGTAGGTGCTGAAATCGAGGAAGGTAAAGAAACATGATATGACTGTAATGAGTTTATATTGAAGTTGGATGACAAAATAGGAAAAGCATTATTTGTATACTAGTTTTGGAACTGGTTGAACAGGAGATGAGATGCTGAGGCTGGAACGAATGGAAGCAGTACAGGCCATCAGATCTAATTGTACCTCTCAAAAGCACTTCATTGGTTGCCTTGATTTAATAAAACAATAGTAAAGATGAAATTCAAAGAAAACTGAATTATCCTTGGTAAACTTACTGACACTAACTAAATTTTTAGTTATTTGAGGGACATGTAGGTGATCATTTAACTTAAAATTAACAGAAGCATTATAAGGAGAAATGACTTTAGAGTAACCAAGATGTTTAATTGGCATACCTGTACCATCTCCAGTATGGAGTTGTTCCTTTCCTTCAAATGGAATCTTGTACAAAAAATTATGGTCATCATGAGTGACATGAGTAGTTACTCCTGAATCAGGGAACCATGCTTGATTAGTCAAGATTTCAGGAGTAGCAAACATAGTAGAAAGATGTGCACTTTGAGGATAATTGGAGAGTCTAGATTGAGATGAATAGGTATGTGATGGCATAGACTGAGAAGGAACATGTAAAAATGAAGGATAAGGATTAGAATAAGGTATTCTAGGAGATGATGAAGAATGATTTTGTTGAGAAAATCCAGGAGGTTGTGATAGTGAAGGAAACTGTGAAATTGAAGGATATTGAGAAGGATACATTGAAGATAGAAAAGAGGCTGGGTGTTGAGAGGAAGAAAAATTTTGAGAAGGAAACTATAACTGAGAAGAATTAAACTGAGAGGAATTTTCATATCTATAGTAACAGTTAGTGGCTGAATGACCATGCCTATCACATAGTTGACAGACAATAGATGTAGATCTTCCTCCAAATCTTCCAATCCTGCCTCTACCTCAGCCATAGGAGAATCTACCACCACCACGATTATATGTATTAAAACCATGAAATCCATTCTGATTGGAATCAAAACTTCCATGATATCCTCCTGTATTGTGATAGCCATGTTGCCTTGTCAAAATTATTTTGAAATGTAGATTGATTAACAGTATAAGCACCATAACTACCACCAGGATTCTGTTCATAAGAACTGTGTGGTGGAGCAACATATCTTGAACCCGGTGAAGGAGCAGCTGTATTAGGACTAGGTTGAAGATTGAAATTAGACTTAGAAACATCCAAGTGAGCTACATTTGCAGTCAAATTTTCACCAAGAACCACTTTAGAATATGCTCTTTCAATTCGAGCTTCTTGTGCCAATAATAAGGACTCTATTTCACCTACTGTATAAGGATCTAAGCGAGAGTCAATAGAGGTGACAAAGGCATCATACTCATCTGGAAGGCCATCAAGGATGATTTCAATGTGATCTTCAACATTGATCTGACTACCAATGGAGGTGAGAGCATCAATCAAAGCTTTGATACGTAAAAGGTATTCAGTGATAGTTTTTGAATCTTTCTTCGTATTTCTCAATTCTGACCTGTATTGTTTAATCTTGGCATGAGTTTGTGAGGCAAAAAATACTTGGATCTGCTTCCAGAGTTGCCATGAGAAGTCATAACCTACCATTCTTGTTAACATACTTTCATTCAGAGATGATAACAACCATAACAGAAGAAGTTGATCTTGTTGTTCCCAGGCAAGATACGTAGGGTTTACATTTCCATTCACTTCATGATCAGTAGAAAGATACTGAGGTGGAATTGAAGATCCAGTTAGGAAATCTTGAAGACGGTGACCGCGAATGGCTACAACAATTTGTTGTTTCCATACTAAGAAGTCCTTTTCATCTAGTTTTACAGAGATAGAATGTGTAAATGTAACCAGAGACGATGATGTAATAGAACTGAGCGGTGAAACATTAGCAACGTGAGGAGGAGAAGATGGATTTGCCATGACCCTAAGAAATCAAGCTCTTGATACCATGATAGAATTCACAGAGAATCTAAGAAAGGCGTTCATATCAAAAGAAGAGAAAATGAGAAAATTGTAGATGCTTTGTTATTGAGTAATATGAATTCGATGCATTTACATTTACTACTACTACTAATATTTATAGATACTCAATGTTGAGCTTAATGATAGCTCATCATATCTAACAGACTAACAAACTCTAACTAAAGCTAACTGAAAACTAACTACCACAATTAACTTATTCTCTATTATACTCTATTAATCATTACCATTTAATTATGTATTTTTACACTATTTAAAATTTAATTATAATAATAATAAATGGAAACATCAAATTCTTTTAATAATTAATGAGATGAAATATAATAAAATAATAATATAAAAAGTTTACCCTAACTTTTTAACAGTTCAACATATTTAATTAAAAACAAAATGTGTAAGTTGAGTATCTCATGTCTGATTGAAGTTTCTATTTTATCTTCTCTTTCAAATCTTGTAATCATAAGCCAGCGTATCGGATATGCCAATTGGTTCCTCTTGGGTTTGGACTTTGGAGTTACCAACTCTCAAAGCTACGGTGTTCTGCTCCAATGGATTGAAACTGAGCAGACCAACAGAGCTGAGAAACTGGCCCAATGGGCTCCTCTCTGTATCAACTTGGAAGTGGAACCCACTTGGCTTAGTAGTTAGTACACCTGCACCATACTGTCCGTGGTCTATTCTATTGGCACTGGAGCACATGCTCATCTTAGTCTCGATTCAAACACTAGTCTCCTCCTTATCGCCACAATCGCAATTAAAAGTAAAAATAAGTCAAGTTAGGAAAAGTTTTTTCTTAAATTAGTTTAGTTTGTATTTCAATTATAAAATTTGAATTTAGTTATAATAAGTCAGTTTTTAAAATGTAACATAACCTGACTTTTTTTAGTAGTCTAACTTAGTTTAAAAATTTATTTAAATGTCTATTTTGTAATGAGACTTTTAAATAAGTTAACAGATTTATCTTTTAATATGTCAATAGGCCTTTACATAAGTTAACAGACTTACTTTTAAATATATCAGCATACCTTTACATAGGTTAAGAAACTTACCTTTAAATAAGTCAATATGCATTTACATAAACAAATAGACCTAAGCCTTGAAATAGGTCAATGGACCTACTTAAGACTAATAAGTCTTTATTATAACTTAACACTCACATTCTAATTTTATAAATACTTATAACTTTCTTACTCTAGTCTTTGGTCGATGTGAGACTTTGAGATATATCAAGTTGTAAAATTGTTAAAGGCATATAGTTGCAAAATATGAAGATCGAACCTACGCTCCTCTAATTACAACATGAATACAAGAAAGACTAAAGTTATAATGAATTAACATCATGATAATAATTGTATATTTTATAATAAATTGACAAGAAAGATAATATCAATAATTGGTGAGGTTAGCATACTACTCCAAGAAATTACAAACAACTAAATAAGTTAGACATGAAATATAGTCCAGTAATTTTGGTAACTTTTTGTCAGGTTCCTGCAACTAGAGACAAAATAATTACACGATTTAACCATAAGAAAAATAAAATAATAACCTTACATATATTATTAACAAATATATAAACAAGAAATTAAGAAATAACATAGGTTATATCTTCATATTTTACAATTATATACCTCCAATAATTTTGTAACTTGGTATATCTCAAGTGCTTACATTGACTAAAAGACCAAAAAAAGAAAGTAGTGAATATTTATAAAAATAGGAGATGAATGTTAACTTATTATTTTCATTCTAATAAATATATTAATAAATGTATTATTTCTATTCTAACTTACTAACTTAGATTTTAGTTATTGACTTTTATTAAAATCTAATTAAAAAATATATTAATATATTATAATAAATTAATAATTATAATTATAGTTTATAATTATTATAATAATATATATTATATTATATATACTTAAACAGTCATGTCAGTTCTATCATACTTAAAAGGCCTATTAAATGGTCTGAAGCCTAGCCTTTTTAATTAAACAAATTTTTAAAAAAGTTTTGACATAACTTATTTAGTAAACAAGTCAGATCAAGCTAAGTCAGACTTCAAGCAAGTCAGGCCATAGATTTCTGACGGACAACTTAATCTATTTTCACTCCTAATCGCAATGCATTGTTGGGTTTAGAGTGATCAAAAACCTTTTTTTAAGCCTCTTTTTTAATTAATTAATCACGCACCTTTAACTATGGCATCTTTTTTAAAACATTTATTCTAAAACATCATTTTTTTAGCAGGGACATTTCGTGTTTAATTAAGGACCAAAACAACACAGCATCGTTGCTAATTCTAAATTTCTAACAACCTGTGGAACGTTGAGTAAGATTGGATGAAGTCCAATCAATCACTTTTTGGTTATCAATTTATATAAACCCTGTTTACGAGGAGCAAAAAGGGATTTTTTACTGAAAAATATATTTTTTGTGGTTAATAGTAGAATAGATAAGAAGTGGTGATATCCTAAGGCTTAACCCATTGGAAGATTATGACTTTCAAATTAATATTCAAATTAATAGAATGCAAAATATTTTGAAGCATGTTGAGATAATTGAGTTAGGTATAGGAAAGTTATAGGCTAAAGCTATCATGTTCTATCTTGTAAAAGAGAAAGGCGCCAATACAATTGCAAGGAAGTTGCAATTATGTACATATCGCTTGCAAAACATCAATTTTTTGAAGAATTGTATTGATGCACTTTCTTCTTCTTCTTCTTCTTTTTTTAGAAAGGGAAACGGTGTAATATCATTTAGGGAACTAAAGGCTATTAATTAATTAATAACAATGAGTTTAATGATGTATAGCACTTTATCCCTTGCAGAGAGAGAAATGAGTTTTGATATGGCTTGTTACCTTATTTTCCCTTTTGTGTGAACCGTATGCAACGCGATTAGATCGGACCCGTGCAAATCTGCAAATTGCAAAATGGTCCCCTACATACTCATTGATAACATACTCTCGATCTGTTCATTCCAATTGATGCCTACCTTACATGCAACACTGACAATATAAGAAAAGAGAGAAAGAAAGTAAAAGCATGAAAGGATCATCCAACTAAAGTTTCAAAAGCTCCTTGGGATATATAGAAACTCTCACTGGAGTGCTGCATGTGGTGGCGTGAGCGTGATATTATTAAATTCGTTTCAACTATAGGACCACATGCATGCATCTTTCTCCTTGTTTTACATTTCAACTTCTAAAGCTTTATATACGGTTTCCCAATTCATTGTGAAGTTACCAAAATGACCAATAATAAGAACCACAGCCCGTGATTAATGGTCACTTTTTTCCAAATTTCCCCGACGAAACTTAATAAGTGCTATCTCTTTCATGCAATTTTTTTCCACAACATTCCAAAGGGGGCAAAAACAGAGAATAAGGACTGCAAGAATTTTATGTCTTTGAAAGGACGAACATTATGATATTATGTACATACCAAAATAGCTAATTGTTGTTTCTTAATCTTTTTGACCTAGATAAATTAACCATCTCTTCTTGGAGTTTTAACATTAATTTGAAAAATGATATTCGTACATATGTGGGGCTTAGGCAGTAAATATATATCAATATAAGTAGATGCTATTACAAAAAAAAAAAATATGAAGAAAGAGAGAGACAGTGATCTTTCTTCATCATATGAGACAAAAGAGATGACACTGGAAAAAGCAAAACTAACTGCTTAGAATCAGAGATGGTTCAAATCTAGCCTAATAATAATATCAATAATAAAATAAAAGTACAAAAAAAGGGACAAAAAACAAGGAACCATATATACTTCTATTATTCCCTTGCTAGGTATAATCTAGAATCCTCCCATCTCTCTTTCTGTACGCAGTCCTCAAGTTTGAAAAGAGAAAGAACGAGATCGAGAAGATGTGTATATATATAGATAGCCGCAGAATTAAAGTATAGATGAGGATTATAAGCTACTATGGATGGAAGGCGCATGTATATAATATCTCCATCGTGCACCTGCAGCAGTTGAAGCTGCCAGCATGATCTGAGCTTACCTTTTTGTTATATATGTGGCAGGAAGCCAAGAACAGATCATGTGGGAGCTTCACCTGTTGAATGGAAGCATACAAACCCTAATTCGCTTTTTGATCCACAAGTACGGATTTCATTCGGTATGGCAACATAACCCTAAAAAAAGGTTTCGTTTGATTCTTCCCTTTTCTACTTTTGTTTTTATATATATGATGATTTTCTATATATGGGTATTATTTCATTATTGCCTTTTCTCTCAGCTTTTTTTTTTTTAACATATGCATGTTTTCTGAATGGCTCAATTGCTGTATTCTTCTGTCCTCTCTAAATCTGGTGATTATATTTTGATCGGCAATCATCTTAATATGGAAAAATAAAGAATGGGGGAGAGGGTTTAGAAACAGATGGGGGCAGATATTCCGGATTAAAGTAACAGTAACGCCGATTAACTGCTTGTTTTTTTTATTATTATTATTTTCCTTCGTCACATACTGTTAATTTTTGCATTTATTCTGAAGCGTGTGCATCAGTTTTAATTTTTACTACTACTCCTCTATATCTTCTGATCTATATATTTACATTCGTCCATTCCTTTTGTTCTACTTATCCAATGAATCATAAACTTCCAGATCTACAGAAACTGAATATAGATATGAACAATTTTAAATTGGAGCGCCCCCCCCCCCCCCCACACACACACACACACTCTTTTTTTCCCCCCATTTCTATATTCCTCCTATAGCTACCTCTCCCACTTTCAATCCATCAATCGGTAATTAATATAGATCCTCGTCTAAGAGATGCTTGGAGTGACAAATTGATGAAAGTAAACTGGCTTTCACAATTGTATTAACGGCACTAAATTATTGTGGTTCTTTCTATAGAATTGATTATAGATATTTTGCAATTCATTACTTCAGCATCCCATAGCAAAATGCATGTGTATTCGCATATGAGCAGAGCAGACCATCAATTACTGATGTCCTAAACAATGCATAAGTGTCATTAATTTGGGCCACTTAGACATGAATAAGAGGGTTAGTTTCTTGGACAATGGTTTTTTAACAACTTCAAATTTTGGAAATTACAGACCTTATTTTGCTAATTAATTTTGATGAAAATTATCTCAAACTTTCTGGAATGACTCGACTTTTTTGGGGGAAATGAAATGAGGAGAGAAAGAAAATGGGAAGAATGAAAGAACAGTAATGCATGTATCATGCGTGTCATTTCTTTCTCAGGTTTTTTTCCCTCTCTCCTCAATGTTTTTTTTCCGAACAAACGATATCTGAAACTACACTTATTTGAAAAATTTGAAATCACGAAGAATGAAAGAAAGGCACTTGAATCTAATTTATCTAGGCAAGTAGTATAAGGGACAACTTTAAAACCTATTAGGAAGAACAGTAGCATAGTAGACCTTGGCTAACTAGCGGCTTATTTTTATGGTTTCTCATTATATAGTCTCACAGATGCATTCTCTCTATCTTTATTATATTAAATTTACTATTTTCAAACAATAATATCTTATTGACCAACTTCTTTATCTTGTAGATGTATGGAAAAAAAATCCTCTCTTTCTCAACCTCTCTCACCCCGCCCGTCCCATTCCTGGTTTGTCTTGCTAATTTTCTTATACCAATTGGTGTAAAATATGATGCAAAAGTGCCAAAATGGATTTTGGAGAAAGCATGTAGATATATTGGGCATGTCATGAAATTGCCTCTATTTCCTACTTATCTTCCAAATTCCATTTGACCAGGGCAACAAGGAGCGTTGTTAACATTAATATACATTATGAATATTAAGTCGCTGCCCAAATTTCTTCGGCCTAGCTTGTTCAAGAAACTTGACTCTATCCATCTCTGGTAATCCACGCGCGATCTCCAAATAGATAATGTTAAACATATGATATGCGGAGGATTTTTGTCAAAGATTGATTTGGGAGACGTTAAGAAAATGGTTGTGTTTCTTGCAGTGTGTTATTACATGCTAGCATTAAAGCAACTTCCGCCCACGGGGAAGCAACCCTATAGATGAGCTATTTTTTTAAGTTTTGCGTTTTGGATAGTCGGGTCTACGTTTGCCTTAGGAATTTGAAGTCGCAGCACATAATTAAATGGAAAGATAGACATTTTTTCATGAGTTGAATTGATTTTTTTAAACTTACTTCCTTTGATTGAATTCTTGGATGAAAAATCATTGAGAAATTTACTTCCATCACTCAAGAATTTGACCTCTATGTCATTTTTTATTGAACACCTCTTGTCAATTAATCACTTTAGAGATATGCAATAAAATATTATATAAATAGACATGCCATCAAGTATATAAGAAAATAGATCAAATTAAGGGACAAAGCAAACAAGCAACAGAACAAACAAACACAGAAACGAAAAGAAGAAATCCAACCAAACAAATTAACTTCAAATGGAGGATCAATTGAGAGCATATAAGAATATAATGAGTTGTTAGAGCAAAATACTACACCATTAAATACATGATAAATAAACCATAACATTAAAAATGTAATTAAAATTGAAGACAATATGACACACATTTAATAATACAGAATAAGAGAAATCTCTTGCTATGTGAGAATTTAAAAATTTATCTTTATAATTAAATGCAAAATAAGCATAACGTACCGTTTTGTCTTGAACTTTGAGATAGTTGTGAGTACCTTGTTGGAGTTGAACTTCACTCCAACAACTCCCTTGAGTGTTGAAACAGGAGGATTGGATATTTGTAAAGATATTTTAACACTCAAGTAAGTTAGAACTTTTTTGGGTGAAGTATATGACAAAGATCCTTATCATGAAGCTACAATGTCCTATTTATATGAGGGGAAGTTAAGTAGGTACCATCTAATGGAAAGGGGTAGGAAGGTCATTTCAGTAAAGAAAGAAAACTTCTCAGCACCTTCTTTACCTAGAGTTGACCTTCCTTATATCCCTTAATGGGGGACATTCATTTTGTCCCTTGTGTAAGGTCGTTATCCCCATTAAGAGTGGGTTTGGTCCAAATCCTATTATGGAACATTACCCTCAGGTTGGTGCTTTGATGAGCATCAAAGTGTCAAGCTCCGATCTTGAGCGTTTGGTGTCGAGGCTGTCATGCTTTCCATCATCCGTCTTGCCCCCATGACCAGGCATTTTGCTCTTGGTCATGGGAAATGGGTGCCATGTGCCTGCTTTCCATTGGGGTCTGGCAACTAGGCTCTTGACTACGGGGACGTGAAGCGAGGTGAACAAGTTGGTGGATGCTTCGGCATGGTCCAAGATCGTGATCATGATGACCCATCGTTGCATCATGCGATGGTCTGCAATAGAACTGTATCCGAGATAAGTGAATGAGTGTCATTTGGCTTGGCTGAACATTCCACTTATTGAGCAACTGTCCTTTCATTTGCGCAATAGTAGCTTTTGGCCACGTGGCGTCCTAGGAGTGGAGAGCGTGCAGCAAGCGTTCAGTTTCCACGCCTTGTCATGATTTCAAATTAATGCACCATTCCAAAAATGCCTTTCACTTGGGTGGCAGTTATGCTTAGGTGTTTCCCTATAAATATGAGGTGAGAGGAATCAATTTTCACTTTCTGCTCCCCTCACTTTCTTGCTTTCTAGAAAAGCTTTGCCCTATTTCTCTCTCTGGCAAGTGAACCTTGCTGTTCCAGGGCTACTGTGTAGTGACGCTACTGTGTAGAGCTCTCATAAACACCACCTTCTTCCCTCTTTTTTCAAAATATTCTCCTTTTCCTTTTTTCTTTCCATTTTTTTTTGTTATTATGAGGGAAATAAAGAGCGAAGGAGACTTTGGAGCTTCTTTGGAGATTTTGGAGTAACCCCTACCTCTGTCGCATTGTGTGCGATGGGGAAAGGCCCCCAACGGTGTTTATGTTTTTGGGGGGCAGAGGCAGTCTTCCACTACCGAGTTCCGAGTTTGTGATAAGGGGTGGTTAGATAACATGCACAAAGAGATCGTTCTTAGGTATCTTCATATTTTTAAAATTGAAAAAGATCTTAAAAGATACCTAGGGCTTATCAATAGCGATTCTGATGAGTCTTCTGCCTCTGTAGGTCTTGTTCTTCAGTCGTCATATGAGATAATGGTTAGACAAAGGCTTAATTAGTGTTGCGGACCATCTAAAGAAGTATGCTTCACTTCTCAATGCAACACTTTATAATTGGGTGCACTATGAACCCTTAGGGACTCGTTCCATAGTGAACTCGCTAGAAACATTGACCAAGCTCCAAAGTTATTTGAACATGACGGAGTACGAAATTCCAAATGAGAACTGCCTTGTTGTCTATTGCAAAGAGAACGAAAGGATCTGTTTGGAGCGACCATCGAGATCCCACTTCTTATATATGTACAGAACATTGTTTACAAGACTTGGGATTTGATTTCTGTTCACCTGCTTCCAGATGGTCGTCCTCAATACCATTCAAGCAGCTTTATCTCAACTAAATCCCAATACTTAGGCGTTTATACGCTCTTTTGAGATCATCTGCAACCACTACAAGCATACACTCTCCACAAAAGTCTTCTTCTACATGTTCTTTGTCCTCTCCAAGATGGATATTAACAAGCCGTCTTGGATCACTATCAGTAGTCACCTAGGGCGCAAGTGCTTTGAACTTTTCGATGAGTCCTACAAGGACTTCAAGGAGACCTACTTTAAGGTGAAGCACTACAAGGCCCTCTCATTCTACCTCAAACAGCAACTAGGAGCTCAACTTCAACTTATACTAGAACCAGAACTTTTGTAGTCGGAAGGATATTAATGTGAAATGGAAGTGGTTTTTGCAGGAGGATCGATTGACATTCAAAATTCTAAGTAAACCGAGGAAAAGAACTTTGAATGCAACCAGTTGATTTGTTGCGATCCGAAGGAGGTTAAGGTCATTCTGGGTGTGCACCGTTCTTATGGGACTTAGTCATTTTTACTTTGTCTTGCTTTTTTCCTTCTTCCTTATTGGCTTAGTATGTTTTTTATGTCAATTTTTCTTCTATTTTGCATATAGCATGGCTCCTCCAGGCAGCATGTCGAGGTTGAGGAGGTTATTGAAGGAAATTGGGACGAACTCGGAGGCAACGAGGATGGACTCCGAGATCTGACCTACTAGCATCCAGTAAGGGACCCAAGATGCCATTTTTTCGGATGCCCCATCTATTGTCGTTGCTCCATCAACTCTGGCCGTCCCTACTACTCCCCCGACCTCTTCCCACAAAAGAAAGAGTTTTAAACAAGCGGGGGAAGGTTGATCGAAAAAGAAGGTCATTGTGACCACCTCCGCTTACTGTGCTTTAAACTTTTGCTGGGGAGACTATGGTTCTCGATTTGAGCATGAGGGAGGAGAACCAACACTCCACTATCTGAGATAATCTCTTCGACGTTCAGGGTCATATAGATGCTCACTTAAGGACGTAGTGGGATATTGCCACCCTGAAAGACTTTTCTCCCATCGATCTTTTCCTAAAGGTGGAGAGGTTGGCTCTTCAACTAGCCAACATTCTTCGTCATTTGGAAATGTTGACGACTGACACCAAAAGGATCACCATTCTTGAAGTCGACCTTTATACTTCAACAAATCGAATCAAGGGTCTGGAGGCGGAGAAGGAGAAACTGGTGAAAGATTTGACCAATACCCAGAATAACTTGATGGTGGTAGATCAAAAGGTGGTGACCGAGGGGATCCAGGCTAAGGGTGAGGCCAAGACCTTTGAGGCCAAGGCGAAAAAGTTCGAGGAAAAGGCTAAGGAGGTCGATGAGCTGCGACCAAAGCTAGAAGCCGCCGAGAAGGAGGTTGTCGAGCTTAAAAAGAAAGTTGCCGAGTTCGAGGCGACTAAGCTGGCCTGGGCATAAGAAAAAAAAGGAACTTGTCGAGGATTACAACAACTCTGCGAAGGAGACTTTTGATAATGCCCTTGCTCAGGTATCTGTTCCCTACCTGTCAATTACCAACTTCACCAAAACCCATTATTTGATAGAGGTGGTTGACGAGAACATTATGGATCCTGAGGTGACCGAGAACAACAGTGGGGATGTTAATGCCAATGCTGCCCAAGCCGATGCTAAGGTCTCCAATGCGAAATCTTAAGCCCTTGTCCCATTTTCCCTTTTATTTTCTGTTGATGGTTATGGCTCCTTTATGGGGCCTTTTTGGATTTGTAAGAACAAACTGACCTTCATGGCCCTTAATTTATTTTATGTTTCTCTGATTTAGTGGTCGTTTTTTGTTTTGTTGCCATGTTGGAAGGTCCAACGCTTCTCTGTGACTTTAGTATTTCTCTATTTGATTGCTTCTCAAATTACTTAGGGACCCAATGCCCTTTTACCTCAATAGCTTAAGTTGGGATCCGAAATCCTTTAACTTAGTTTTTTCGTAACATTGCTTTAAAGATCCAATGTCCCTTTAGCAAAGAGCTTAAGTGGAGTTCCAAGGTTAGCTCACTTAGCTTTATAACTTAAGTTAGGATCTAAGATCCTCCAACTTAGTTTTTCCATAAGATTGCTTTAGGGTTTAGGGTTTTGTTTTTTCATAAGATTACTTAGTTTTTTTCATAAGATTGCTTTAGAGATCCAATGTCTCTTTAGCAAAGAGCTTAAGTGGGGATTCGAAGTCCACTCTCTTAGCGTTATAGCTTAAGTTGGGACTCGAGATCCTCTAACTTAGTTTTTTCATAGGATTACTTTAAGGATCTAACACCCATTTAGCAAAGAGCTTAAGTGGGGATCCGAGGTCCACTCACTTAGTTTTATAACTTAAGTTGGGACCTGAGATCTTTTAACTTAGTTTTTTCGTAGGATTACTTTAGGAATCCAACGTTCCTTTAGCAAATTGCTTAAGTAGGGATCCAATGTCCTCTCACTTAGCTTTATAGCTTAAGTTAATATCCAAGATCCTATAATTTAACTTTTTCGTAGGATTGCTTTAGGGATTTAATGTTCCTTTAGCAAAGAACTTAAGTGGTCACGTGTTCAATCCATACTCAACACACTAGTGTTCCATACTAGGATTTGGTTCTTATTGGGCCAAGCCCACTCTTAATGGGGATAATGACATTACACGAGGGACATAAGGAAGGTGAACTCCAGGCAATTAAGGTACTGGGAAGTTTCCTCCCTTGTTAAAATGACCTTCCTACTCATCTCCATCAGATAGTACTTACGTAACTCTCCCTCATATAAATAAGACATTATAGTTTCATAGTAAGGATCTTCTCCATATACTTCACCAAAAAAAAAATCCTAATTTATTTAAGCATTAGAATATCTTTGTAGATACTCAATTCCTCTATTTTAACACTCAAGTGAACTGTTGAAGTGAAGTTCGACCCCGACAAGATACTCACAAGTAACTCAAAGTTCAAGACATAACACGTATCATCTCCATCTTTGTCAAAAAGACAGACGGCTTCCAGAAACTCACCAATCTGCTCTTCCCTCGGGACGTCGTTCATGCTTTCGTTTATCTAATAAAAAATATATTTGCTAATTAACTGGCAGCTCAACTTTTAAGCACACTGTACACACAAAATTAAGAGAAAGGGAAGGGAGAGCACTGATGTCAGTTTGGTGCTTCGAATTATAATTATATGAGGACTGGTTGCTTAGACCAATTTCAGCCCACAGGTTTGTACCTACTAATGAATTAGGCAAAAGTGTAGAAAGCAGGTACGAATTTAGGTTTGAAAAAGGCCCCTTTGACGAATAACATGGACTATAGAATGAGATAGAAGTAATAATAGTAGAAATAACATTTATGTACAGCTTCAATGGTAGAAATAATCAGAAGCGGAACTAGAAGATTTCTCATGGAGGTGCAGGTGTAATAAATATTTAATATTATTTTAATTGTTTTATTGTAGCTCTAATGTAATTTGTTAAGGAATTTCTTATTTGAGGGGATGCAGCAGCCCACCTCATTTATAATGTAGTTCTGCCCCTGGAAATAATGGATATAAATCCCATGCAATTTTCTTTTTAATCGCAGGGTGTGTAGTTCTTAATCCTCTCAAATACAATTTTAACTTGTATTTGTGTTTTGACTTTACTTAACCTAGAAGCAAGTTAGACTAAAATTTGCACACCAATTTTTTTTTAGGGTGTGTAAATTAAGTTTCATCTATAAATAATACTTGAAAAAATTATAGTTAGGTTACGTTTTAATATGATTTTGTGTCTTAAACCATAATTTGAGTGAAAATTGTGGGGGGGGGGGGGGAATCCGTTGAATCAAACCTTGTTTACTATGAATAAGTTTGCTCACACTTGTAGAGACCTTTCATTGATGGGCTAGTGGGATTATTTTCTTCTTCTACTACACATTAATTGGTCAAAACTCGTGGTCGTTGTAATGCTTTTCGACCTCCATTTGGTATACAATCTATATGTCGGAGAAAGGGTTAATTTTATATTAAGCAACATGTATATATTTATACCTTTACGTGTTAAAAAAATGTATTTTTATTAATATTCTTTTTTCGGTGCTCAGTAGATAAGAGAAAAAGAGAAACTAACTACGAAGGAAGCTCAATCCCATGGCATCTGCAAGAAGCTGTTAACTCAGCTCAGGAAGAGGCACGTATATACGCTTGGCACTAGGACAATCTCTAAGACAAAGCATGATATCCTCATTAGCAACATGATATCGATTATGCTGATCATATGCTGCACTTGGGATGGAATATGATGTGTAATGGTGACCAAGCTGCCAACCTCAGTGCTCCACACATCTTTAACTCGAAGATCAGAGTCAGAAATATTTTAATAACCTCCACCTGATTGCACAAAGGCCCTCCTTCCATCCACTTGTCTAACCAGAAAGAGATCTCACCAATCACCATTATCTACTCTGAACTGAAAGCCATCCCGAAGCCATGAAAAAGCTTTCATAATGGAACGCCAAACAAAATGAGGTAAAATACAATACAATACAACTGGGTACATCATACATAGATAAAAATTTCTCATCAATTATATTATATTAGTACGATACAATTCATGTGAATTACATTAACTAATAAAATTTACGTGCACGTAAGAATTAATATAATATTAATAATCTATATATTCAAAATTATATTTTTATAGTAAAAATCATTTTATTAAAAATTAACATTAATTATCCAGAAAAGGACCAAAAGGGCTCAAGGTGATATCGTAAAACAAAATAATAATAATAATAATAATAATAATAATAATAATAATAATAATAATAATAATAATAATAATAATAATAATTTGCAGTGTTAAATTTGATCTATAACATATTGATATCTTGTTCGACGATGACAAAAATAATTTGAACTTGATTTATTATGTCAAACACATATGGTAAAAGTTTATCCCAATTTTTTTTCAAAAAAAAGGAAAACATAGAAATAAACTTAGAACCTTAGACGAGTAAAGTGTGAGTTATATAAAAGCTTAAAATTAGTGAGTTTCGTTATTTCAACACTTAAAATATAATATTTAAATGATATTTCACTCACATTTATATATAGTATATTTATTTTAATTTAATATACAATATATAAGAACAATAAATTACATTTACATATGATACAATGTCATAAGTGAATGTCATATTCTACGTGTAAAAAAAAACATTTTTGAAACTAATGTGCATCCCAATTTATGTATACTGTATAGCGCAATATTATCGTCATTCTGACATTGCCAATGGTTGTGAACTTCGGTAGGAGTTTAGGGAGTTAAATGGTCATTATCAGTACGGACTACAGACTCCAAAAAATACTACAAATTGTGGCCTGCAAAGTGTCGTTGATTTTGGTTCGCAAACGATACTAAGTTATATTAAATACTAAATTCAAAACAAAAGACAAAAATAAAATGCGTTACTTGTTTTCAATTTTTCTTTTATTGTTAATACTTAACAGCACTACCTACTTCAAAATAGGTAATAAAAAATGCTAATGTAGGTTTGTTGTACTCTTTTATATTTAGGAAATGGAATCACAGTATGTATAACAAAAAAGTGGTTTATCTGAATTATTATAACTAACAAAACAAAACAACGATTAAGCATTTTTTTCACTGATTAGAATCAACTATATGGGTCAAATTCAACAATTAACAAAATAAATGTGTATCTCCTGATCAGCTAATAAAAATCACTTGAAATTTGTATGGCTTCACAATATGAAGCCTACTTCTATTATGTTATATAATTTATAGGGAATAGATGAAGCAAAAACAAAAGGTGCGTTTAATTGAATAGAGTTCATGAAAATAAAACACTTCTCAAATGTGCTTTACAATATAAGGGTCTTAATTAAAGTTCTTGATCGTACTTATACCATGATATACGTAATCAACGATGAATGTAGAAAGCTCAGATCGACCTCATCATCGGCCAACATAGCCGGCCTTCGTGTCCCATACAAGAAAATAGAAACGACAAATTGGATGTAGTCTACCAAAACCATACCCCAAAAATGATCGATTAATATAACGCATGAAGGCTCATCAATTCTCACTTGTCCATTTGAAAATATAACGCATGAAGGCTCATCAATTCTCACTTGTCCATTTGAAACCTGCAAATAGCTTGAGTGTTAGAAACCCTTGAACTTGAACAGCCCCACCCCAAGTTGAAGCGAAATCTATACTGAAACAGAAGCACTACTCAGCCAACAAGTAAACATCAGTCAAAACTAAACATATATATGTATGATGGAGCTTCCTTCGAACCTGTTGCCGGACGAGGCGAGCCCGGAGTGGATGAACAAGGGGGACAACGCGTGGCAGCTAACAGCAGCCACGGTGGTGGGGCTCCAAAGCATTCCAGGGCTTGTCATCCTCTACGGAAGCCTGGTGAAGAAGACTTGGGCCATTAACTCTGCCTTTATGGCCTTTTATGCCTTTGCAGCCGTTCTCTTATGCTGGGTTGCATGGGGTTTCCGCATGTCATTTGGAGACAAATTGGTTTTCTTCTTGGGGAAACCAGGGGTGGCATTGGATGACAAGTTCCTTTTAGGGAAAGCATTTGTGGGGTACTTTCCTACCGCTACCATGGTCTTTTTCCAGGGTGTGTTTGCAGCAATTACTTTGATCTTGATAGCCGGTGCCTTACTGGGGAGGATGAACTTTCTTGCGTGGATGCTGTTTGTGCCACTTTGGCTTACTTTTTCATACACTGTCACTGCCTTCAGCATTTGGTGCCCCGATGGCTGGTTGGCAAAGCTTGGGGTTATTGACTTTTCTGGGGGATATGTTATTCACCTCTCTGCAGGAGTTGCTGGTTTTACCGCAGCTTATTGGGTATATCTCATCTCATATGTGCCATTCAACACGCATTCTTCATTTTGCTTTATTTCTTCTTTCAATTTGATACATAGGTCTTGTTAACTATATGCACTATAAATAAATATCTTAATGAGAGACAAATTGTTTGATAAACATGGATTATATGAGTAGAAGATATTTGGATCTATTAATACCAATATTAAGATTTATTTATATAAAAATAAAAATAATAGAAAAATTATCACTTAAATATTTAATTATATTTAACAAATTAATTTCTCACGTATTAAATAAAATAAAAAAAAAAAAAAGATGAATTTTCAAATAAAAATGAATTGGTAATATTTTTAAAAAAAATATTTTATGTACATCAAAATATATATGTTATATTTATATTTAATGTTAACGTAAGAAGTATATTAAATCATTATGTATGTGATTATAATATTTTTGTAACATATAAAATGATTATATGAATAAATTAAATTAAATTAAATATATTTTAATTAGATAAATAAGAAATTATATTTTTTTAGTGAATATTTTTGAACAAAAAAAAAAAAAAAACTGACGTTTGCATGTGATGATGTTTGAATAGGTGGGTCCACGATCAGAGGGGGACAGAGAGAAGTTTCCGTCAAACAACATGATTGTGGTGCTAGCAGGCGCAGGCCTGCTTTGGATGGGTTGGAGTGGGTTCAACGGTGGAGGTCCGTTCGCGGTCAGCACGGTGGCATCTCTGGCCGTGCTTAACACACACGTGTGTGCTGCCACTAGCATCATCGTCTGGGTCCTACTCGATACTTTCTACTTCGGCAAGCCCACTGTGTTTGGCGCCGTTCAGGGCATGATCACTGGCCTCGTTTGCATTACACCTGCCGCAGGTACAACATCTCATACAATTAAATTAAATAATGTCACATGCTTTATTAATCAATCAAATTAATACATGTTTAGTTTTGATTAATTTTGATAGACAATTTATTCAATAAGATTTTGATCATAATTTAATCTATTTTAAATACAAAATAAACTAATTTAAATAAAAGTATTAAGCCAAAAAAAATAAAATCAAATTTGACATGCAATTAACATTTGTGAACTGAATAGGAGTTGTGCAGGGGTGGGCAGCCATCTTGATGGGAATGATCTCAGGAAGCGTTCCCTGGTACACAATGATGGTACTCCACAACAAGGTCCCCTTCTTAAAGCAAATCGACGACCCCATGGCGATGTTCCACACCCACGCCATCGCCGGTGCTCTTGGTGGCATTCTCACCGGCTTCTTTGCCGTGCCTAAACTGTGCCGTCTCTTCTACATGGTGCCTGATTGGGAAAATTACATTGGCCTCGCCTATGGCCTCCAAAACGGTGCAACTCAATTGGGTTTAAGACAGATGGCGATCCAACTAGGAGCTATTGTTTTCGTGGTTTGCTTCAACTTTGTTACGACAAGCTTGATTTGCTTGCTTGTGGGGGTCATAGTACCACTTAGGCTTGATACCGATGCATTGCAAATGGGTGACAAGGCAGTACATGGAGAGGAGGCTTTCGCCTTGAATGGTGAGGCTGCAAAATTTGAGAAGTTGAAGCGCAATAAAATTTATGATACTCAAGATTTCTCATCCATTAACGAGTCAACGTCATTTGGCGACATTCAAATGGTATGAGTAACACCTCGTTGTAGCTGAATTCCGAATTTTTCTTGACGCTCAATCCGCTAATTAAATCAGTCACCAAAAATGTTAACTGATGTATTGATTTAATAAATGTATAAATGTGAACAGTAATGGGATGTTTTATATAAGATTTGGATCCTCAACTTTTGAGATGTTTATTATACCGCCGCAAAATTGAGTCAAGTTCGACGGGATAATTTAAATAATTTGATAAAAAAAATGGATTGAATTATTAAAATATTAGTTTAAAATTAAAAATAATTAAAATAGATGGACTCAAATGGATCAACCCGTAACGGATCAGGTATATATATATATATATATATATATATATATATAGCTTGCTATAAAGAGCGACTTTTTTTTAATATTTTATTTTTTTACTAAATTGTTATTTATGAAAAAATTATTTATTAAATTATCACTTTTTTAATTATTTATCAAAATATTATTATTTTAAAATTATTTATCAAACTATTAACTTTTTGTTCAATGTGACTTTTTTAATTAATTTTTGAGTACATAAGATGCATCAAAGAAGGTGATATCCATGTGGATTATGTCAAGCTTGTTGGCGTAATCCACGTATCCTACGTGGAAACGTCACATAGGATAAAGTTTTTACAAGGGTTACGCCACCCTTGTTGGCACAAACAGAGTGATTACGCCACTCTTATTGGCGTAACTAGGCTCATTCACCATCCATGACATTCCCATCATTTTCTTAATTGTCGTTCTCTCTCTACAAATTTTCTCTCTCTAAACTCTCTCAACTCTCTCAACTCTCTATCACCTAATTCATTTGGCAATTGCTATTAGAAGAGGTGTTTGGATCTTCTATTGAATCATATTCAGATATTAATCCTTATATGTAAGTATTTATTATTATAATATTTGAATTTTTTTGTATATGATTTATTGACTGTTTTTTTATTATATTAATGTTAATTATATATTTACATTATTTTATACGTATTTAGAGATTTTACAATTTTATTTTGCCTGATTAATTAATATTGTGATTAATAAGATACGTAGTGTGAATTGTATGAGTTATTTGAATGTGTGCTAATAGTATTAAATTTATTTTCTTGAGTACTTAACTTGTTTAATTCAAATTAGTAGAACTTGTGAAATTATATGTATGTAACATAATAGTATGAATTCATTGTTATTGTTCAGACTCTTGTATTTGTAACATCCTGAAAATTTATAATTTAGTGATAAATAGTCGTTTTATAATATTTGTGATTTTTGTGAATTTTTTTAAATTTTTCTGAGAAAGCATTATTTTTTAATATTATTTTTTGTTTTACGTGCGCACTGAGCGGAGTTTGGCAAATGAGATATTTTTTTCGAAAACCTTGAACTGTGAAAACGTCGACGGGGGATCTTACTAAACCCGAGATCAGATACGGTTTACGATATTTTACGTTTTTCGAGATTTTTATCTGATAAATAAAAATCACAGAATAATTTTATTATCTGTTGGACAATAAATATCAATTTTTATTAACTGTAATTTCTGTCCACTGATAATAAATCTGATACAGTGTTAGTCATATTGTAGAGAACACTTTAATAACATCACAATAGTGACATCATCACCACAACATCATTCTGACTTTTCAAAATGTAGAAGCTTAGCATGTTGGAGAAGCTTAGAGGAAGCTTCCTTGCACCTTCCTATTGGCTTGTTGGAGAAGTCAATTCCTCTCTCCTCCTCTCCACCACACAATTTTGAGGCTCTTTGTGGCCACTCATTTTATTCAATGCATTTACATAAAATACACCTAATTACACATTTCATTTCATTTCATTTCACTTTACTATCACTTTCTCTCTCTACTTTCCATCTTCATCTTTTTTTCTCAACCATTTTCTCCTCATCCTCTCTAACTCCACGGTTTTAGCCACCATGGGAGGCCATCTTCATTAGCGTGCTAAACTCATCTTGATCCTTGAATCTATATAATACTTGAAGGTTTTCCTCTCTCTCACTTTTCCCTCATTTTTATCTTCTTCCTTCCCTCTCCATGCTCCACGGTCATCACACCATTTGCCACCTCCACCATTGCAAAATCTTCATCCAATCCCAATTCTTTAACCTCTATTACATTCTAAACATGTTTCTAGTTGGAGTTATCTCCAAAAGCTCACATCTTCATCATCCTTCTTCAAGCCATAAAGCTTGAAGCTTTGAGGTAAAGCTCTCAACTTTCCTTTCTTTTTCTTCTCATTTTTATTTTTTTTGGTTACCTATGTGACCAAGGACTCATCTTTCTATGATTTGAGTGAATATTTTGAAATTGCTCACCCTAGTGTTTCATTGAAGGTGGAAAACGAAAATCAAGAACCAAGAAAACCGAAGCATCAAAACTATCTCATTTTTCTCTCCTAAGCTAGTTTCGACCAAGCACCCAAAATACACTATCCAACTTTGTTTAATTCAAACCAACCCTTGATCTTGAATCTAGACATCATTCTAAGAAACTTTCATGTTGAGACCATCTTCAAATTCATTCATCTTCAAGTACTTCTCTAAATTCAAGATTTGAAGACCTAGAGGTGAAGTTTTGGATCTTCATTTCTAATCTTATTTTCAAAGTGTTAAACCATGATTTTAATCCATGGTAGTCTTCTATCAAACTTAGATTTAATGTTTATTTGCTTGATGACTTAGGGTTTTATGTTGGTATTGGAAGAAGTCTTCAAGAAAAACATCAAGGAGCTCTCTTTTGATCTTCTCTTGAGGTAAGAGGGAGATTTACTCACTTCAACCATTATTGGTGGTGAGAGAACTTTTGAGTGATTGTTGTTGAAGGAATCCATAAAGGATTGCTCTCTTTGTATGTTTATTTTCATGTTTGTGTGTTCTTGATTGAAATTAATAATGTTGGTTGTTTTGAATGCATCATTGATATTGGGATGCTTGAATTTGATGAATAGAAATTTTGAGGGTTTACTATCCTATTGAGAGGCCACGGTTTTGGCCAAGAATTCTAAGAATTTTGAATTGATTTTGTGAGAAATGAAACCTATGTGATTAGACATTAAATGATTGATGCATGAAATGGAAGAAATTGATTTAATAATGGTCCTTGAGAGACTATGGTTTTGAAGGGTTTTCTTGACCCAAAATTTGTGAAATAAATCAAGACTTAAGAAATTAGGAATGTTGAATTCATAATATGGAATTATGGTATGTGTTGAACTATATATATGAAATGTTGATATTGAGAATGGATTTTATGATATTGTGAGTCCATGTGTGGGACTAAGTACTTGTTGATGATTAATTAATGAAATTGTGGCATGATGTTGTTGAGAATTGACTATATTGCCATTGTGGTGTGTTCTATGAGAAATATATTGTTGATAAATATGCATGATATGCATTGTTTTATGAGGAACATATCATTGATTAACATACATGATGTAAATTGAGTCATCATGCATTGTGATGTTCGTTGGACTTTGTTAGAAAGACGATGTATGCCTAGGAGATTGAATTACACCTTAGTGCGGGTGCGAATAGACTAAACATAGGTCATAGTGGTTGACCTTAGGGGTGTCGGGGTGCGGGTGTTCCACATGGACAATTATGAGCTCCTCTATGCCGTGGGATAAACCGATGCAAACACACCGACGATCCAAACTGAGACGTTGTCCTATATCGCGATCAACTGTTGAGGTGTCATATATAAATCATGTTGTGCAAATATTATTTTTGAGATGAAACACTTTATTTTTAAGGCTAACGAGATATTGACATGACTCCTTGATCATTTTCTCTAAATGTTGATGTTTAGCTCCATGGAGTAGGATTTTGGTACCATGTGCATGTGCATAGTGAATCAACATATCATCTGGCATTTGTATATTTATCCATTTTCATAATGATGTAACTGTTATTCATTTATATGATGACTGGACTATTGCTTTAAATGAAGTTATGATCATTTGAACTACCTTATTATTTATTATCTGAGACATTGTCGTTGTTCCTCTTTTATTGCTTATTTTTATTATCGATTATTGTTGTTTCTCTCTTATTGCTTATTTTATTATTACAGTTGATAAATATATGTGTTGTGATGTTATATGGGCGTTCTGCGCCGTTCTATTTTCTTACTGCCATATTGGTATTGAATGTTGGGTGTCTCACCTCTTTCTTATATCCTTGTATTTTGTTTTACATTTATATTTGATAAAAGATCGTGAGGAAGAAGAAGAGAGACCACACCCTCACTGATTGGATTGGGCTTATTCATTACTTACGGTATGGTGTCTGGACGAGATTTCTTCGGTTACGTATGGGTGCAACTTCATGGAGGTATTGATGCCTGACTTGTCGATTGAGACACCGAGCGTCATACATATACAGAGTTGCGGCTTTGTCTGCTAGTAGTACTTATCCCAGGATTACTACTTTCCCTTTTGGTGCTTTTGTACTCATTACCTTTTATTTGAATATGTAAGTACTATGTTTTGGTGATATCAGTACTATATGTTAAGGACGAATATATTATATATGAAATATGTTTTTCCTCCAATGGTTGTATTTAATGGTTGGGTACTAAATATGTTTCAGTCAGGGCTCCTATTTTCTATCTACGCATAATGAAAGTATAAAATTTTGAAAAGATTGTTGTTTGAAACTGTGACATGTCTGGATTTAATGACTGTGGTATAATGATGATTGTACCGTAGTTATTAGATCTAGGGGTGTTACAGTATTAGCCAACCATCAATGTTTATTTTGGAACCATAGTAATATATTGATTATCAGTGTACATTTCATTACTACCATATAATTTGATTCTTATATTGCTTTAAATTGAGCCTTCTTTTCTACAATCAATAACAAGTATTATATATTATTTTTCATATTGCTGCACTAATTGTTGTTATTGTTTGCCATACAACGTTACAGATGGCATACCGTGTAAACCCTGGCTCAGAGGACGACTCAGTTTTGGAGTTGCAGGAGTATCATGTTTCTCAGCATGTATGACAGGGACATGCAGACAGGCACTTGCGTGTTAGACGCCACCAGGTTACCAACTATACCCATCACAACCAAGTCCTTCCGATCACTTTCACAGACCACTGCATTCTGATATTAGCTTATCTCATTGACGTGTAACTATATGTCATTAGTGTATCTGAGAATGTTATAATTAGTGGTTTTGGTTAAATTACTATTGATAATTTTCTATTGTTATTTTGGTGCCCTTGTTGGATTAAACATGTTTGTCATTTTGTTTCTATTGATAATCTTAGTACTATGGTTAAATTCTTGCATAACCATAATTTTTTTTATCATAAACTTAATTTCATTAAAAAAAACCTGATGACACTTACAATTTCAACGTCAATAAATCTATGAAAATATAAAAATAGATACAATTTTCACCTAAAATCAACACATGATATGTAGCGTTACTCCTCGCCTGTTGACTATCAATGACGACAGATTTTTCATTATGGGAATGCCACAAATGGACGATGAGAGATTCAATACATAACCTAGTTACGCCAACAAGGGTAATGTAATCACCCTGCTTGCACCAACAAGGGTGGCATAACCCTTGTAAAAGCTTCATCCTATGTGGCGCATCCTACGTGACTCATAAATTAATAAAAAAAAGTCGCGTTGGACAAAATAATAACAGTTTGATAAATAATTTCAAAATAGAGACATTTTGATAAATAATTAAAAAAATAGTAATTTGGTAAGTAATTTTCCCACAAATGGCAATTTGATAAAAAAAGTTCTTAATATTCTGTTGGATAATAGAAGTAATTTAAGTGTGAGATACAGTCTTTAAGATTCAATCTATCTTATTAACTTAGCCCCGTTTAAAGTTAATTTGGACGGTTTGGATCATAGAAATTAGACTTAATGTGTTTTTAGATCGAATTCAGATTCTACTTTAAATTATCCCAACTTGGCACGATATTTCAATTTATTTTAAAATTTATATTTTTTTTAAATTAGTTATAAATAATAAGATTTCTTAATTTAAATCAATAAATTTTAAATCACATGATAATATATTTATATTGATATTATTTATTTTGAAATATATATTATAAAATATACCTTAGTTTTTTATAATTTTATTACTTAATTATGTATAATATTTAAATTTATACATTATGTATACATATCAAGTTAGTTCAGTTTGAACCCGATCATTATTAGATCATGGTTGAGATCATGGTTGAGTCAAGTTTGAATTCAAGAAAACGACTTGATCAAAATATCGGATCGTGTTTCAATCAAGTCAAATTTGTTCCATGTATACTCCTAATGTGAGATATCAGAGACTATTTATATTTGCTTAAGATACTCCTAATAATTAAAATAAAGATATCTTTTATAAAGATACTTTTTAAAAAAAAAAAAAAATTTGTTAACATATGTGCTAAAAATACATATTAAAAATAATAAAAAAAAATATAAGTATTTATTATATTAAAAATTTTAAAATATTTAATACTATTTTTAAAATACTATTTTTAATACTTAATATGTGCTATTAATTAATACACTCGTTGCAAAAGTGGGGTTGCAAGACAATTGTTTTAGGCAACAAGAAGCTTACAGTGCGGGTTGCACTAGTCTACCCAAGGAGTTGAGGTGCATTACATTTTTAGTGGAATAATAATGATTTTATATTTTTTTAGAAATATAAGTATTGTATATATATTTTTTAAAAGTGTATGATTAAAAAAAAAAAAAATAAAAAAAATAAATATAATAAATAATATTATATTAAATATAAAAAAATATACATATTATTTGTAACAAGAATATCAAAATTATTTTTAGTCATACATCAAACTAAATAAATTAACACCTGGGTTAAATATATGCTTGGGGTATGATAATTTCTTCACTTGCAAATGTATTTGTAATTTTATTTTAATTTTGGATTTGGATGTAGAGAAGTTATAAAGAGTTGACTTAAAAAACAATTCTTATGTCACTACTTGATTAAAACTAGGTGTGTTGTCATATTTGCGTTCAGGTAATACAAGTGACAAAAAACTAGTGGAACGGAAATTCATAACCAGTTATCTTTTTCATACACCATTTCATGAACTACTCCTTCCTTTCGTTTTTTTTATTTATCTTTTTAAACAATTTATTTTATTTAAATTTATTTATCATTTTAAAAATATGTTAATTTTTTTTTTAATTTTATCTCCTCATTTATTATTTCTATTAAATTTAATAATTACATATATTAATTAATTTTTACAATTTTTTACACAATTTAATGAAATAAAAAATAACTAAATTATATCAATTTATATTTCATTTAATTTAAATTTATTTAATAATATCATTAATTTCTGTATAAAAATCTTTAAAAATAAATAAAAAATGGAAACAATATATTTACAGTGATTATCGATATACAAATAATAAATAAACAGTATATAGTATATAATTACTAGTTTAAAATAATGTATATAAAATGATGTACAACTATATTTTTGATTCACAATACGGAAACTAATGAATTATTAATTATTTAAGTACTGAAATGATCCTTGTCCATTAAGTTTAGTGGAAAAATGGGTGTAGTTTGTTTGATTCAATTTCAGACAAACACGCAGACGCGTACCATTTTTTTCCATTTCCATCAGTTCCAACTTTCTTGATAAGTCTTCTCTTCCCACCTAAGCTTGAGTCCAAAGTCTCTCTTTCTCAACCAAAATGTCAGACGGAGGATTGCAGGTTCTCGACGGAACTCACCTAAGAACCCTCGATCTCTCCCTTCCGCTGCCGGAGCACGATGCCCAACTCACCGGAGCTCACATACTCGACATTGCCCATTTCAGAGCCTCTTCTTCCCTCTTTGGTCTCCTATTACCCGAAAATCTCACCGCCTCTGCTCTCACGCGCCTCCGAACCACTGACGTCGACGCTTTCCGGTCCACGGAGTTCAACAGGGAAAAGGCCTCCCAGATTCTCAGAGACTACATAAGCGCGATCGCCGATGAACTCAAAGGTTTATTATGATATCTTCTTGTGCTCATGCGTTCTAGGTAAAGTTGTGCGTGCGTTCATCCTCATCAAACCGAAAGCCAGAAAAGTTAAATAAAATCAAATATTAAGGCCCCTCTAGTTGTTAATTTTCTCTCAAAAAGATTTAGGCAAGTTTTATATAGTCCTATTTGTCCCTAGATGGATATGGTCGATTAAGCTCATCATTTTGATTTTGAGTATTAAGACATGCGTTCTCTATCCATAACTTTGATCTAAGTCTGATTTTTATATTTTCTTGAATTCAAATTGCAACATGTTTTCTTATGTTCTTCACTAATTTTCATCAATGAATTTGTAGATCCCCACTTTGTTATTATTATTATTATTTTTTTTTTTGAGTTTCCGTTTACTGAAAAAAAGAAGTAGAAAGTAGAAAACTAGGACAATTGCAGAGAAAATATTACTAGAAAGCAGAATATTCTTGTGCTTCCTGTTTGATCAAATTTGACAGAAATGTGATGTGGATAATTTAAGCTGGTGGACTTGGATTCTAGCTTCTTAGGAATAAAAACTACTGGAAATTTTATTCTCTTCTTTTTCATATGGAATATTGTAACTTAGTAGATTCTAGAACCTGTGGATAAGTTTTCATATATATCGGTGAAATGCTTCTATTTATGCATGTTATGCTTTTACGAACAAATAATTAGTTCTTAATATTTTGACACAAGAAAAAAAAATAGTTCTTACATTCAAATTCTATATGTATAGATAATCCTCTTGTTGTATCGGTCTTGGATGGAAGTTCTCTCCATTTGTTATTAGAGGACGAGGATGATTTTGCCATGTTAGCAGAAAATCTTTTCACTGATTTAGATGTTGAAGATAAGGGGAAAATCAGCAAGGCTGAAATTCGAAATGCTCTTGTCCAGATGGGAGTCGACATGGGCGTTCCTCCTTTCTCAGGTTCACTTTATTTTTCAGTTTGGAGATTATGTTTGTTTTTTCTCTTTTTTCGGTTCTTGTCTCCAGGTGAAACGCCTGTAGATACCTTATCATTATTTTTCAGGAGGCCCTAGCAATTTTGTGTGTTCATCTTATTATTATTGATAATGTGTTTCAATGACCCTCAAGAGTAAGATGTAAAGCATGACAGTTCACTCATTCTTATTCCAGATTGATTAATATGTACTTTAGGCCTTGTCCTTTTCTGTGGAGTGAAAACATAATCATAAATCTGATGGATGTAATTTAGAAATATCAAAGATATAATTTGTTTTGTTCATGGACCTTTTTCCTGTCATGAGCAATAGGCTTCTGCTCTATCTATTAGACTGTATATGAGTAAAAAATCATCTTGTAGATTCATTAACTTTGCTGAAGTAGTTATACATGAAGAGTTTACTCTGTTCTTACATGTATGTGATTATTTCTCTGCTAACTAACATGCTACCACCAACTAACTAATTTGTTAACTAACTATCTAATAGAAACTAACTGAGATAAATACAGTGATACTATCCTCACTTTTTCTTTTGCTCCTGTGAATTATTATGGTCAAGTCTATGTTAGATTAATAGAGGCAAGTAATATAATAATATAATCTGTAATAGACAATTACATTCTTGTTTTAAGGTTTCTTTGGTGGATTTGTAGTATCAGAATGGTTTTCCCAATGGAGTTGTAGATGCAGTTTTAAGATGAAAATGCACTAATTGGCAGATGGTTCCAAAAGTATTCTATCTAGGAAAAGATGAAATTTTTTTGCTTGCCTTGATTAATCCCCTAAGGCATATATGATTTTGCATTTCTACTTAGAACTGGTTAAATTCGTTGGTTCCAGAGTTGATTTAAGTTCTGAAATGCACAAGAGTTTGCATCACAATACCAGAGACTTTTGAAGAGACTTAATGTAATGAATCCTCAAAATGAATTAAAATTATGCTAGAACTTACTATAACTACCAAATAATGGGTGTTTTGATCTCTCATTTCATTCCTATCACATTGTGGATAAGGCAACTGCCAAAGTGTACAGCTGAATAGGACCCCAATTTTTTTTTTATAAAAAAAAAAGGGCTGATCCTTTGGATTGCCTTGAGGATATTTATAATTGGGCACTGGCTTCTACACTTCTACATCCCCCTCAAAATTTATGAGACTTTCGCATCCTCAGAAGCCATATGTTATGCATCATGGCTGTGATTTTATGTACTTGTGCTGATTGTTCATCATCTGTGATAGTGTCTTATTTGCCAATGTTGCACTTGGTTTGATTAACAGTGCGTATATCTTTCTATACTGGTAGCATTTATGGCCTATGTTCTTTCGCTATGGAATTTTGCTGTTAGATTAGGATTGTATCCATCATAGATACATCTATTGGAGATGCACAAATTTATATCCATATAAAGGAAGTTATGAACTATTTATTACTTTCCATTATTTGAAACTGATCACAATCAGTGCTGTATTATAATATGTGGGATTGATTGATTTATTTATTTGTCGGCTCCATACATGGCAATTTTCTCGGTCTGACATAACTGACTTTTTAGCATAAATGAGCAGAATTTCCTCAGCTAAATGACTTGTTGAGAAAACATGGAGCGGATGGAGAAGAAGAATTGGGCCAGGCACAATTTGCTCAGCTTCTCCAGTCTGTACTGCAAGATCTAGAACAGGAACTTTCCAAAAAGAATATTGTTTTCATCGAGAATATTCAAATCATAAATGGCTCTAAGCTAAGACAGGTATATTCCATAGATTATTTAAAAAATATGATGTTTTTCAATCTTATATCTTTTTTTATAGTTCTATACCATGGTATCAACATTTTGCAAAATTGTTGACTGGTCATCTTTCTAGTTTATGACAAAGCAAATATATCATCATAATTGAAAAACATAAAACACCTATGAAAGTGTGTACCTGTTCCCATTTCCCAACAATTGTTTGAGATGATTTTACTCCCTCGGTTCCTTTTTATCTGTTTTTTTAAAAAAAACTTGTTTTGTCTCAATTTATCTGTCATTTGAGAATCTAAAAAATTCATTAATTATTTTTTTCTAATTTTACCCCACCCTTTATTGTCTCCACTAAACTTAATAATTACAAATATTAATTAACTTCTTCAATTTTCTACACATATTTAATGGAGTGAGAAAGGGTAATTTAGTCATGTCGACTTATAATATTTCACTTAATTTGAGATTATTTAATAGTGTCTTTAATTCTTGTGCAAAAACCTTAAAAGACATAAAAAAGATCGGAAGGAGTAGAAGTTAAGATAATAATTTCATGAAAAATGTTTTATCCTCTTACCCAATCTTCCTATTAATCCTTCTAATTACTAAATGAAGAAAGTATTGAATGTTTTTTTATGTTCTCAAGACATTAGATGAATTTATTTTTTCATTCAATATTTTCTTCATTTATTATGAAAAAAATTATTAGGAAGAACTTGTAAGAGAATATAACATTACTCTAATGTCATTTATTAGTTGTGATTTCTCCGACATCTTGAGTCCTTCAGTCCTGCCAACTCTTATTTATCAACTTATGTTGTGGACAATGCTGCAGCTATTGGCAAATGAAAAGGAATTAAACAGCATTGTGGAGAAGGCATTGCAGGAAAAACCAGAGGCAAAGGATGGTTTAGGGAGCACAGAAATAATAAGGAGCTTCCTAGAGAGAAACGCTAGGGAGTTGGGTTTACCACTATCTGAAGCTGACGAGGCAGTTGCTCTTCTTTATGATGATGTTTTTGCTGATGTAGCAGAAGAAAAAGACGGTGCGAAATTAGATAAAGACGAGCTGGTAAAACTTCTGAAGGATATCCTAGAGAAATTCGCAGAGCAGCTTGAGTCTAATCCTGTATATCAGGACTTCGCTTGAGGGAGATGAATTTTTGGGTCACATTTCAGATTTTTCTTAAAAGTATTTTATGTCTGAAACATTGAATCATTACAGAGCATTTGGATTCGCATGCCCCCCCCCCCCCTTGCAGCGAAAATGTTCACTCATTAGAATTATATTGTATAATGAATTTTACATATGTGGAGATACCTTAATTGCATGCCCATGATATTGTGACTTTAAATTGCTACTTGATTATATACCAAATCATACCATACATAAAACTCGACTCTGTTCTAGGACTCAACAACAAGATACAGGGGCTATCGGGGAAAGTCCACTATCATTATAATCCGGCATGATGAGTAATGTCATACAGTCACACTTCTTACAGTCGCGTGGAGTGAATGACTAGATAATACCTGAATTTTTTTAAAAAATAACTATAATTCTGCTTAATTTTCTCATATTGTGTAACAATCATTTTCCAAATAGGATTAATAGAGGAATCAAAGGAAGAACGTTGGTGGTGGATGTTATCAGATTCGAATAGAACGCTATTATTTGTACTAAAAAAAAAAAGAAGAACCCTCTCTAACGATAAAATACTGCTGGCTAGTAGCAAACACAACAACCAGGCCATGACCATGAGGGAAGCATCAATTTGAATAGATGCTGTTTACTAAGGATCCAGTGAGTTTGGGTCAATCGATACACCATTTGGTGTGAGTCGTTGGATATTGAAAAAATCAGATGGATGGTTGCAATTGAAGATTGACTACCTATATAAACAAAAAAAAAGGGGAAATATGTGTTTTGCATATGAGTCCTTTTTTAGTCGTTTGGCTACTTGACATGGTTTGGAACGCGACGCAAATCGAGTCTCGTTCTAGTTCAGCTCCGACGTAGTGTGGCATGATGGTGGCTCGAAGGACGATGGGGGCTCCGGGCAATAGTTTGTAGATGTTGGTTTGTGGGCAATTGGAGTGGAAACATGTCATGTCATCCGTCAAGGACTTATGATCTAGTTTGTTTAAAACTTGACTTGTTTATTAAATAAGTTTAGTCAAGACTTTTTTAAAAGTTCGTTCATTTAAAAAAGTTAGGTCTTAAAATATCTAATAAGTCTTTTAATATAATATAATATAATATTATTATAATAATTATAATTATTAATTTATTATAATATATTGATATATTTTTAAATTAAATTTTAATAAAAGTCTTAATAAGTTAAATGAAAATAGTATATTAGAATTATGTTATAATTTAACATTTACCATATACTTTTATAGATGTTCACCACTTTCTTGCTCTAATTTTTGGTCGATATGAGATTTTAGAGAAGACGAGTTTTTAATCTTGAAGCTTCTAGAGCAACTTAAAGGCGCGCATCAAGAGACATCTATACTGAGGAGAGGACTCACTAACATTAACGCTCCTTCTATCTTCCATCGATCTTCACGACACTTTATTTGATTTAGGTTTGCAGGAATTTAACGAAGACTAACAATTTTATACAAAAAAAAAATGGATAGAGTGATCCAAGGGTACAATTTTTGCTCTTTTTTTTTTGTTTCTTTTTGTGGCTCTCTAGTGTTTTGCAATTGCCAACTGTAATTCTTGGTGTAGTTACCAAAGTCATTTATTTATATGAAGAAGCCAGTGGCAGATGAGGTAGGCTACACCACTAGGCTAACTCAATCTGTGAAATTTAGTTTTGGATGAGAAAGAAGGAGGGGGAGAGAGCAACAGCAACATCAACTACTCCCATGCACAACTTAAGCATCTCCCATCAAATGATAAACAATCTAATCAGGTTAGGTGTTGTAAAATTATGCACAACTCCAACTCTGCATTAGGATATATTTGATTAGTCCACGTTATAGGCCTTTTGAGGGAATCCAACCCTCCTTTCTTACCTACCCAGAATGCATCCTTATTGACCTTGGTAGGGACACGGTGTATGCTTTTCTTTGTGGGGATGCAATGGAGTGTGAACTTTGCATATCAATTTTTACATTGGCCAAGGCAATTGTTGCATACTGGTGGTTGGTCTACAAGTCTTATATAAACCAAAGACTAGAACAAAAAAGTGGTGAACTCTATAAAAGTAAGGAGTGAGTGTTAAGTTATAACAAAAGTATATACTGTCTTGTTAGAGTTATGTTATTGAATTAGAATGTTAGATTTTTAATGTAATATTTTGAAAATTATACACTTATTGGCCTATTTAAAGGCATAGGTCCGTTGACCTATTTCAAGACTTAGACCTATTAATCTATGTAAAAACATGTTGACTTATTTAAAGGTAGATATGTTAGCTTATCATCTAAAGGCTTGTTGGCCTATTTAAAGATAAGTCTGTTAACCTATTTAAATATTTTTATTGCAAAATAGGCTTTTAAATAAGCTTTCAAGTCATGTCAGATTTTTAAAAAGGTCAAATCAGACATTAAAAATTGGCCTATTTTAGGCTCACATGTCCGATTCAGGCCTGTTAATTGGAATTTAGATCAGACTTATTTAAAACAAAGTTTGGCCACCCCTAGTGGGCAGATTTGGATGCATGAACAAAGGTGGTTTGAGTTTATAGATGGGTCGTGAGTGGCTTTTGGGCTCAGTTTTTTGGTGGCTCTTGATGGTTGAGGTAGATATGGGTGGCTGAGATGGTAGTGGACGGAAAGTTCATTTGAGGTTTAGGAGTGATGTTGCCATGGAAGGTCTGATGTGTTGGGACTGGCAATGATTGGTGCCGCTGATCTGTTTTGGGATTTTGCTATGATTTATGATAAAAGTTAAAGTTGTATGGAAGCAAATTGGTTTTTGATTTGTTGATGGTGGAATTTCTAAATTGGGCTTGTGTTTTGTACATTTGGAATTTGAAGGATGGTGGTAGGAATTAATGGTGCAAGGAGATCAAGGTGAGAGATTTGGTGCACAACTGCCACCGGAGCCACCGTCAAGGTAGATCAGTGCACGACCAGACCTGTTGGTAGTGATGGGTGGCACTGGCGGAGGTGGAGGTTGGTGTTCGATGGTGGTGGGTTTTCTAGTGGCTGGAGTGCTAGGCGAGGTGAAGAGTCTGCAATGATGGTGGTGGATTTTTTGGTGGCTGGAGTGGTGGGCAAAGCAGAGACTCGCGTGAGTTGCAACGGTAGTGCCAATACTGTAAGGGGTGATGAAAGGAGGCTCCTGGTGACAAATCTGATGGCGCATGAAGGCAAGGAGGCTCTTAGTGGCCGCTCCAGCTGGAGTTCTCACTGGCGAGATGGCATTGGAGAGGACATAGAAGAAGTGAAAATAATAAAAATTGTAAGATTAAAATAAAATAATTAAATAGATCATTTTATATATATAAAAAAAAACCCTACTATAGTATGTATTTTTGAACGACGATGAATGAATCCAAACTCATTGAGTCGATAGTAAACAGCACCATTTGAATGGCATCATGTACAAGTAGCTGTAAATTTTGTCAGATCAATTGTCGTTGGCAAAGTCATTTTGATGAGAGAAGGACGTGAAAAACATGCGGTTAGCGCTTTACGTAGATTTTAGTCTAGTTGTGTCTCCACGTTACAAGACGGTATCCCAATGTCTCCAGCTAAATTTCGCCCTCACAAATCATCCACGTCGGATAACGACATCCACAAATATGGACCACTTCTGTTCTCATCCCATTCCCAAGTTCCGTAGTTTAGTCGAAAAGAAAGACAAGTGACAAAACCAAGGGACCAAACCAAGCCCATTGCCCTATTGCTATCAGCTCTCCTCTCAACATCAAAGAATTAGCCTCCTTCATAAAATGGCCTTTTTTCTGGCCCTACTCGTTTTGTCTGTCGATGACCCAAGCCTTCCATTTCCTCTTTCTTTTCAAGAAAAAGAAGACAACGATAACATAGACATCACTTGGATTGAAAAACATATGGAAGAAAACACTTCTATAATCAATTATTTAGACTTAAAAGACATAATTTAGAATTCCTAATGCAGTAACACCACCTTATGCACCAGCAAGTACTGCCATAAACAGGCTACATAAAATACAATAGGAGCATCACAGATTCCGTTCTACACATGAACAAACTCCAAAAATAACTTAACAGCTAATTAACTATAACCAAAGATCTCTAAAAAATAGCAATATAAAAGCTGACCCTTCACTTGAAACATTAGGCGATTTCAAGAGCTATGCATTAGTCACTTTATTCTTTGCCATCTGCCGCCCGAAGTGAGCCTAGTTGAACTGGAGCTTGAGTCTGTACTACTTTGGATGACCCATAGACTGATACATCAATACCTTGAGTCTTCTCTTTCTCAAGCTGCTCCTTAATCCAGAAGTATGTAATTCTCAGCCCATCCTACAATATCAGAATCGAGATACTATGAGTAAAACACACAATCCTGTTGATTGAGACAAGATAAAAATTGAGACTGGAGAGACAGAAGAACCTGCATAAAAGATAAGATCAACTACAAAGTTGGACATTAAATGGATGAACTAAAAATGGAATACTTTGAGAATGTGAGATAGGATTTAAAAAATTTATGTAGGTGAGTATAACTCATTCCATTACTCTTTTCTTGAAGAAGTTGAAGGATCAAAATTGGCAGTAAAAAGTTTTAAAGACTGAACAAAAGGAGAATTGATTTTACACGACCACATTAAAATGAAGTTCGCGATGGTCATGGACTTATGACTGTTAAGCATACCTCAATATGAAGTCAAAACTAGAAATGAATTATATAAAGTGGAAATAGAAAGGTAATTTTCACCCCATAAATAACATTAATACCTTCAACTTCATAGTTGGAGCCCAGCCAAGTTTCTCTTTAATTAGTGTATTGTCTGAGTTACGACCACGAACACCCTCTGGGCCAGGAATGTGGTGTATAGGAATTTTCTTGTTCTCAAAGCTAAGAACAATCTCAGCCATCTCATTCATGCTAACCATCTCATCACTTCCAATATTTACTGGCTCCCGGAAATCTGATTTAGTCAATCTAAACACAAAAGTCGAACATGCTGATAAGAACTAACCGAAGAAAGACATGAAACATGCTGATATATGCTTGACTTGATAAACCCTACACTTTGTTTTCCTATGCAACCAAATAATGCAAATCCTAAGTTTTGTAAAGGCAGAGAAATCCCTATTGCTTCCATTTATTTCAATAGACGTAGATTGAGCTAATAATGTCTCTTTTTGAAAACCCCAATTTTAAATAACTGGATTTCGCAAAGAAACCTACTTACGAAATTTGGAAATTGAAAATTCTTAGATTAACTTAACACGAACATCTTCAGACTTAGCAATTTCAGAATAAATATAGAGATTTTAAAATTATTTACATTTGCGATTAACTGTAAACAGAAATTATTAATGGCAAATCTACTCCACTGGCTCCATTTTCATCATTCATAAAAACACAAATCCAAAGTTTAACTTTGCAAATGAACAACCCTAAAAAGAAATCATTAATTTAGCTGCAAGAGCCACAAAATCAACAAGGGCATACCTAAGAACGCCTTCAACACACTCATCAATGAAGGTGAAGGATCGTGTTTGTAATCCATCTCCCCACATCTCAAATCTATCTGTGGAAGTAATCGCCTTTCGACAAAAAGCAGCAGGAGCCTTCTCCCTTCCACCTGCATGACGAACAACAAAGCGACAAACTTATTAAATTCAAAAGGTTACAAAATAAAAAATATCTATTAATTTATTGATTTAGATAAGACAAAACTGCAAAACATGCAATTTAGTTAAGAGCATACCTTTCCATGTCCCATAAGGGCCATATATGTTATGGAACCTCCCAATGCGGCACTCAATACCAAAATCCTTGTTATAGTGCTTGCATAACTCTTCTGTTGCAAGCTTCTCTAACCCATATGCATCTTGTGGCTAGAAAGAGTCAAAAAATTAAACACATTCATCCTAAGCCTAATGTGCAAATGAAGAACCAGCAGAGTTGAATTGAACAATTAAAAAGATCACTAACAAACCTCAGCAGGCCAGGCATCAGACTCCTTCAAGCTCACATTAGTTTCCAACTGTTTAAATTCCGGGTAGATACAAGCACTAGAGGCATAAAAAAACCTGGAAAAAAAAAGTTCGTGACATGGATAAAGTATATCATACAATTGAAACTGACACCACAGCATATATGTTTGCTCAATGATCAGTCTAAAAACAGAAACTCATATGCTATATTTGAGATTGCTAACCTCTTAACACTGTTAATCCTGGAAGCCTCGATCATGTTGAAGCTAATCATTGTGTTGTTATACATAATGACCGAGTGGTTGGACTGGATAAAACCCATCCCACCCATATCAGCAGCAAGATTGAAGACATGGTCCACTCCCTTTGTAACTGTTAGGCAGTTATCCATGACCCTGAGATCAACAAGATGGAACTCATGGCAGAACATGTCTTCAGTCATGTGCTCGTTTTTCTTCCAGTCAGAAGCAATAATGTAATGGCCCTCAGTCTTGAGGCGGCGCGCAATGTGTGAGGCAATAAAACCACCAGCACCAGTGATGGAAATTCTGAGCTTTTCTGACGGCCAGTAAGGTTCTCGCTCAAGGTTCTGATAAGTGTATGCACCATAGTTGGTTGTTCCAGAACTTCCCATTCTAATAGCACATGAATTAGTCCAAAAAAGCACAAAAAAATGTTAAGAATTAAGTACAAAACATGCGCAGAAACAAAACAATTTCATCATGAAACCCGCAATTCATGAAAGTTGCTGCTTTTAAGGAAGAATCGGGCTGAGAAACAGAGCGAGAGTCGTGGCAGAAGAACGCCAGCCAACGGATACAAATTAGAAGAAACACATGCGGGGACATGGAATGGAACAAGATTATAAAAATGCAATAAAATAAGGGAAACATATGAAAATGATTAACTCGCTCTAATGGCCATTTAAAAAATAATAATAATAATAATTTTTACAAAAATATGGAAATAAAAAAATCCATCATATATATAGCATTAAAAATTGAAGCAGAGCAGAAAAGAGACGATCTATATCGGAGAGTCAGTAACTAAGGCTAATAATACAATTACGATTTAAAGGTTGAATTACAGGAAAGATAAAGAGAAGAGAAGAGGGAAATGAGAGAGTGTACCTTAATCTGAGATTGGAAGACGAAAAGGTTTGGAGAAGAGAAGATAATAGATGCGAGTCGGTTTAGAAGATAAGTATGTGTATTGCTGCCATTGCTATGCCTATATATAGTCTATAGATTAGAGAGTGTGAACTGTGAACTGTGAACTGTGAACTGTGAAGGCAGGGCCACTCATTTATTCCTTCTTCCCAGTCCCAGCTATTGGATCCATTAGAGGCACGTATCACAGCCAACTATATTTCCTTTCACATTCCTCTTCCTTCCATAAACAAAATTATTCACTTTTTTAAGTTTTTTCCTTTATTAGTGCAAAAAATTATTCTCATCATTTTGAATGACGATTAAGTAAAATCTTTTTAATAAATCATACACCCCTTCCATATACAATATTGCTTTGCTAGTATAAATTATACATTTATTTTTTAAAATATTATTTGTACAGTGGAAAAACATTAAACATTAAACATTAAACATTAAACATTAAACAAAGTTTTATTTAATATATAATGGTATAGAAAAGCGAAAAGTTACCGCTCGGACCTGTTGGCTTGCATAGGTTCAATACTAGGTTAAAAAAATAAAATTAAATGAAATAGCAAGCCACATTCTTAAAGATAACCAAAATTCAAACCCTAAATAAATCAATTGTTGAGACGGCGGCCTCTTACTCACGATAGTAAAACAAGCCATCGTAATTCGGGTTGGAAAGATTTTAATCTATTTTTTATTTTCAACCCGCATAAATGCAGGTCAAACGGCGCCAGCAGGTTGAATTTTTAAAAAAAAAATAAATTAGTTTTATTATTTGTGTTTATGATATTTTTATGAGTATAATACTAAATTTATTTTATTTATTTTATTTTTTTAACCTCTATAAATTATAATTTTTTTATTTTTTAATTTTTATGATTTTTTTTTATTTTTTATACATTTTATTTTATTTTTTAGTGATCAACTCACTTATTTTTTATTTTTTTTTTTTTTACGCGGCCAACTCAACCGCACTAAAGGAGAGATTTTTCTAACCATTTTTTAAATTTAACCCTTACTCACGACATTTTTATGGTTGAAACATCAATTAATTTGCATTTGCCATCTCTACTCACGACAACATCAATTATTTTTTAAACTTTGTTATTGTTTTTTGATATCTTCATTTATTAATAGAATGATAACATTTAAGAATCACAACATATGGTAATTTAATGATATAGTATAATAGGACTAATAAATTTCTTAATTTTTGTGTAATAATCTTATACCACATCTATTTTAAAATGAAGAGAGTAAGGTAGATAAATTTTATGAGTTAAATTATGATTTAACTACTCGTGTTATGCACGTGTTATTTCATATTTTATATTTATAATTTGTATTAAAAAATTATTTTGTTTAGTTATTATTTAAAATAAATTAAGTTCTCAAAATATATTTTTAAACTAAAATTTTCAAATATAGATAAATCCAATGTCAAATAATAAATTTTAATAAATGCAATGTTAAATAATAAATTTTAATTTTGTTAGATGTTATCACTTTTATTTAGTAATATCTTTCTTATTAACACATTCACTTTATGCAATTAATATTTTTTCATAGGAATTTAATAATATTTTCAATTACTATATTTAATAATAATAAATATACTATGCAGATAAAAAATAATAATAGATATACTATGATTAACTCTATTCATTTAATGATAGTAAATGCTTCTCATAATAATATTATCAATTACTGTTATAATAATAATAATAATATCAATTAATATTATTATTATTAATAATCTTTATATTTAACGATAGTAATAAATGATTTTCAAGTCAAATTTAATTTTATATATATATTATTAATCTTTATATTTAACGATAGTAACTTTTTTAAATGACTTTTTCTTTTAATCTTGTCAAAAATCCTTACTTTATATATTATATATATATATATATATATATATATGTTAGTGTATAGTTTTTAATGTATAATTTTTTTTTCTTTGTTTTCTCAAGATATCTTTGCATCTTTTTTTGTGTAAAACTAATTTTTTTAGACACTGAGTAATATGGTTAACCTTTCCTACAAGTTGCGTCTCTAAGGCTTAAACTTTTGTCATTCTTTAGAAGTGTAATTTGTTTATCACTGTACACACTTTTGTAAAAAGTAAATAAGTTTTGTATTTATATCTATTGATATGTTATAGTATTATTTAATAAATTTGACATCTTATATAATTATTAATCTAATTAAATTATTAAATAATGTACTAATATGCTATTAAATGATATTATAAAAATAATTATATTAATAATGTATTAAAATTAAACTCAATATTTATATGTATAATATTCATTTTAACACACGTAGATGTGCAATATTCTTTGGTACAACATGTAGATGTATAATATTTGATATGATATTTTAAATTATTTCAAACGTGTCATGTCTTATTTGATTGCAATGTTTAATTTAAAATTTAAAATTGTTTTTAAACTTTTTATATATATAATTAATAATTAATAAATAACTGCATCATTATTATAATTTATATTATATCAGATGTTGAACTTTGGAGTAAGTAATTGTAGGAAGAAATTCTTAATTAATAACTAGTGACGACCATAATCGCATGATGAAATATTAGATGTTGAAGTCATATATACTTATGTATCAAAGAGCTTGCTAATATGGATTCAATAAATTTGAGATTTATTAATGGATTATTATTTTTTTAAATTTGATAGTATCTATATGTAAATTTAAATGTATAAAAAAAATTTAGTTAAAATTTATAAGTTATTTGTATGTATAATTATTTATAAAAAAAATTGATCTAATTAAATTTTTTATGTAAATATAAGTATTACTAGTTAAAATATGTCTTTTAATCTGAGCCATTGATTTATTTTAATAATAAATTAATGATTCAAAAGCCATAATCCATCCATGGACCACTTTACAAGTGTCCTATATTAGAATTCTCTATGTATCAAATGTTTACTTAGTGCATGTTTGGTAATATTTTGATTAGCTTTTTTTTTGGGAAAAAATTGTTGTAACATTGTTTAATCATGTTTGACAAAATCAACTTCAGTTTTTGTTCAAAATTCAATGCAAAATAATTTTTTTTTCATAATGCTGAAGATTGAAGCTTATAATTCTAACTTATAGATTATTCTTTACATTTTGATATATAAATATCATTTTACCATCAATTAAATAATTTTTTTAATTATTTTATACATATTTTAATAATTTAATACATAAAAATAATTTTTTTATATCAATCAATGAAATAAATTAATTTAAAATTATCTTTTAGTTGATATATCTAAATATAAAAATAAATTTATTATAATTAATTATAATAAAAAAATTATACAATAATTAATTATTAAAAAATTAAAACTTTCACAATCGAACTAAATACACACTTAATCATTTGTAACAAAAATGTTATGAATAATGTTATATAAACATCTGACATATCTATTTGATTTTGATGTCTTGGAGTGAGTTGAAGGTTGCAGTATTACTTAAAGCACACGTCCAAGAGTGAAGTGTACCATTGTTAGGGATTAGAAGTGAGTCAAATTAACTCATAAGTCTATTGTAATTTATTTTGTTAATAATTTAATGAAGTTTTTTTTTTTATATAAATAAATTGAGTTTTAAATTTTATATGATCGATTGATTAGTTTATGAATTAATTTGACATATATATATATATTAAGAATAATAATAATATAATTTAATATATATTAACATTTAATTTTATCATTTATTTGACTAAATTATTTTTAATTAAATATATGTAAAAATATATAAATTTTATTAAGATATAAATTCGAGCATAACTTATAAAGTAAAGTTTGATATTAGTTTATTAATTTCAAGTAACTATAAAATTAAAGTGAATTGAGTTTGAGTTAAAAAAAATTAACTCATTTATAAATGAATCAAATTTAAATTAAGCCTAACTAGACTCACTTTCATCCATAGCTAGTTGCTACGGGGTATGCTGGTACTTGGAAGTTCGAACTAAAACTATCAAGTGTCTGTCAACATAAACAGCATTAATATTCATACTCAATCAAGACATGGGACATGGCCCTGGGAATGGGACGAATGAGTAAATTGAAAGTAAACAGAGCGCGAAGACGGAGAGAAAGCCGCTTTGGGATTGTGCTTCCGTAACCATTCATTCTCCAGCTTCTCATTTTTGGACTTGTGTCGATGCATTGCTGGGTAGGGTGGGAGTGACAATAATAAATAAATAAATGCACGTCCCTTTTGGTTCGTTTTTTGGCCACAGTCACATATAATTGGAGAATCAACATCTTACCAATTGGATTTGGATGGATGTATCAGGCTTCTTCCTTTTCCCTTTCTTAACTTGTCTTTTTATTTTATTTTTTCATTTCCTTATCAAAAAGATATAGAGAGCTTCCATCCGTAATTCCGGATCCCACGCTTACGCTTACCTAAATGGACGCATCTGCGGTAATGGCGATGAACATTCAACACCAATAACCAATAAGTCATTTGTCCTCCTTTTCTCTTTTATGAAGATTATCAACGTATGGGGAGAGAGAGAGATGCACTCTATCGTCAGTCGTCAAATTGGCCTCTTGTATTTTGGATCACATGTCAATTTCTATTTTTGGTCGTAAATCTTGAATTACGGCAAACGTTTGGACCGGGGCCGAAACCACCTCCCTGTTTTGGTTTGAGAAAATAAAAATAATGAAACCAAAATATTGCTTTAGGTCTCTCATATGATCAGACGTCCTTTAGTATATCTAGGCTAAGGCCTAAATAACGACCCTGCTCTAACTATCTGGCCCAATGGAGTCCATAGCCTAACCTTCGGATGTTTAAACATTTAATATATATTATTAATACAAGATATTAAATACTTATTAACTATTCCTTTACACTCTTTATCAGCACCCAAAAAACTATTGGCATTATATTATGGCCTTTACTAATGAGTGTTTTTAGAATTTGATTAAAGAATTTAAAAGATAAAGTATTAAATTAAAAGTAAATCATTTCATACATTGAAAATTCAAAATAGTTTATTACTTTATTCTTTAAGTAATTATAACATTTAATAGAGGATATTAAAAAAATAATCATAACAACTTAACCAATGACTTGTGGCAATGGTTAGACAAATCCTTATATTATTATGTCAAAAGTTTATCACTTGAGGAGACAGTGAGAAGATTTGTTTGTTTTTTGTTGTTCCAACATGATTGTCAAATTTGAAGTTGATTTAGTCTCAAACTACTACTGGGAGACACCTTTCGGTTTATACCAAAAAAATTTAAAGTTGATTTGCCTTGACTCGTGTTAATGGTTGTAGATATACCTTTTAGAAATATTGAGGCTACTTACAATAATAACAATTAAGCTTTTTTTCATTAAGTGAGGTCGGTTACATAGATCAAATGACGTAATTGTATCTTATCATAAATCAAGTTTTTAGAAAAGTCATTCAAATATAAATATTTTTTAATAGTTTCACCTATAGTCTTTCTTGGTCTCCTTCTATCTCTAACTATTGGATTATCCTCCACCTAATCTACTCTTCTTACCGGGACTTCTAAGAGTCTTCTCCTTACATGTCCAAATCACTTAAAGCGAGATTCTACCATCTTTTCCACAATAGGTGCTACCCATACTTTATCTCTAATGCATTCATTCTTAATCTTATCTTGTCTTGTATGGCCACACATCCAGCGTAACATCTTCATCTCCGTGACACTGATCTTATGTTTTTGCTGGCTTTTTATTATCCAACATTCAGTACTATACAACATCGTATGCATTATAACTGTGCGGTAAAATTTATCTTTAAGCTTGAGAAGTACTTTTCTATCACAAATCACTCCTGAAGCACTCCTCCATTTCATCTATCCAGCTTGAATCCAATGATTTACATCTCCCTCTATCTCTCCGTCATTTTGTATGATAGATCTAAAATACCTAAATCGTGTGACTTGTGGTATGGTGTAGTTCTCAATTTTTACCGTTAAGCTAATATTAGTACGCTTCTTACTGAACTTACATTCCATATACTCCATCTTACTCCTGCTTATACGAAAGTCATGTTCTTCCAAAGCTCGTCTTCATAGCTCTAACTTTCCATTTGTTTCCTCTCTCGACTCTCCAACTAAGACTATATCATCTGCAAAAAACATGCATTATGGCACCAGCTCTTGGATATGCGCAGTAAGCACATCCAAGACCAAGCTAAAAAGATATGGACTCAAAGTTGACCCTTGATGTAGTCTTATAATTATAGAAAAATCTTCTGTAACCCCTCATTGTGTTCTCACACAAGTTTTAGCCTCATCATACATATCTTGGATTGCTCGAATATAAGTGATACAAACTCCTTTCTTCTTCATAGCTTTCCATAAGACCTCTCTCGGTACCATATCGTTGGCTTTTTCCAGATCAATGAAAACCATGTATAGGTCTTTTTGCTTCCTCCGATACCTCTCTATCAATTTTCGTAGAAAATAGATTGCTTCCATGGTTGACCTCCTAGGCATAAAACCAAATTGATTCTCTGAAATATGAGTCTCTTGTCTTAATCTCCGTTCAATTACTCTTTCTCATAACTTCATGGTATGACTCATGAGCTTAAACCCTATGTAATTTGCACAGTTTTGTATATCTCCATTGTTCTTATAAATAGGAATTAAAGTGCTTATCATCCATTCATTTGACATGTTCTTAGATCTCATTATCTCATTAAATAGGTTTGTGGGCCAGCTTATACATTTCTCTCATAGGCACTTCCACACCTCGATAGGTATATTATATAGTTCGACCGCTTTTCTATTTTCCATCCTCTTCAAAGTTTCTTTTATCTCGAACTCCCGAATTTTATGATAAAAGGTTTTATTTTAATCCTGCTCTCTAGTATTTAGAATGTCTGAGTTCCCTAACGTCTCATATCTCTCATTAAATAACTTGTGAAAATAACTCTTCCATCGATCCTTGATGTCTTGTTCCGTAATCAAGACTTTACCCTTTTCATCCTTAATGTATTTCACTTAATTCAAGTCTTTTGTCTTCCCTACTTTTAGCAAGTCTGTAAATATTTCTTTCTCCGTCTTTGGTGCCCAAAGATTGATACAACCCATTGAATGCTTTAGCTTTCGCCTTGTTCACCGCCTTCTTAGTATCTTTTTCAGCTGCCTTATATTTTTCCCAATTTTCAATGTTTTTACACGTGCCAAGCTTTATAACATTCATTTTTAACCTTAACCTTATCTTGTACACTTGCATCCCACTACTAAGATTCTTTATCCTTGGGTCCAAAACCTCTTGATTCACCGAGTGACTTTTTTGCTACCTTCTTAATCCCTTTAGCCACTTCGTCTCACATATCATTTGCACTTCCTTGTACCTTCCAAATCTCTTCTTCCATAATCCTCCTCGGAAAGAGCATTTGTTTTCCTCCCTTTAGTTGCCATTATTTGATCCTTGGGACTCTGTCTCGACAATTTCCCCTTACTCTCATATTAACTTGTACATCCATAACTAAAACCCTGTGTTAGGTAGTCAAGTTCTCTCCATGGATGACTTTCTATCCTATTTTCTTATAAGAAAATAATCAATTTGAGAGCAAGAACTCCTATTTTGTACGTGATAAGATGTTCTTCCTGCTTCCTAAAACAAGTGTTAGCTATTGTAAAATCAAAAGCTACCAAAAAATCTAGAATCGTTTTGCCCTCTGCATTAACTACTCCTAGACCATACCCTCAATGCAAACCCTCAAACCCCCTAGATTCACTCCCCACGTGACCATTTAGATCCCCTCCTAGAACAATCTTCTCTCCTAAAGGTATTCATTGAATTAAACCTTCTAAAACCTCTCAAAATTTTATCTTGTAGTTCTCGTCTAAACCTACTTGGGGTGCATACGCACTGATAACATTAAAAATCTCTTGTTCCACAACAAACTTCAAAGCTATGATCCTATCTCCGAGCCTTCTCACATTCACAACATTTTTCTTCCAATTCTTATCTACTATTATGCCTACTCCATTTCTAAATTTTACCTTACCTGTGTACCAAAGCTTAAAACCTGAAGTGTTGAGTTCCTTTGCCTTTTCTCCCACCCACTTAGTTTTTTGTAAGCACATAAAATTAATCATCATCCTAATCATGATATCAACTATTTTTATAGATTTATCTATAAGAGTGCCTATATTCTAAGTACCAAAACGTATCCTACTTTTGTGAACTAGCTTCTTTACCCCCACCCGTTCACGAAAATGTGGGAACCCTTACTTATTTTTCACTGCACCCAGGCGGCGATGCAGCGGCTCTAGCTCATTTGACACTGTACTTGAGTCATACAACGCGTTGCTTAGGGGCAACGACCTAACATTAACATAACCACATCTTTGATCCATGTTATAAAGATTCGACAACGTTTTACGTTGGCTGTCGACTGCCTAACACAACCCTCCTCTTTTTTCCGAGCTTGGGACCGGCTATGTAAAGAGATTTGTAACAAAGCTTACACATAGGCAGAGTTAAACATCGAGGCTACTTATTTGCTTTAAATTATTCACGTTTTGTTAACGTATTTTCTTAAAATATATGTTAAGAAATTAAAAATATAAATTATTATTAAATAAAAGTAAAGACATGTATTGTATTAAAAATTTAAAAAGCATTTATTATTTTTTGTTTAAAATTTGATAAAGAGTAATAAATATTATTATGATTCCCTAACATGTTAATTCGTATTTGCTATTTTTTATTCATATAATTATTTATACTTAAAAGGAAGGTGATTTAGGAAATAGAGCAAGATTTTTAAAATGGAATATACATTTTAGAAAAGAAGAAATAGAGAGAAATGTTAAAACTGAACAAATATGGAGAACAAAAGAAAGGCGGCTGTAGTAAGTTGTAACTTGCCAAATCAGTGTGGTGTAGGTTATCTTTTGTTATAATGGCATTTTGGCAAAAGATGAATTGTGACTAAAGCAATATTTTTAAAATTGGACTAATTATTTAACTAATAAAAATACTGATTTATAGTTTACTAATTCAACTGTGGATGAATTGATAATAAGTAAATATATATTTTTTAATTATATGATATTAATTTAAGTTGCCATATGTCACAAATCAGTTCCTAAGAAGCAAAATTGTCTCTTTTACTATTCCAAAGTTTATCAAAAAAATGTAAAAGTTTAAGTTTATAATCAACTTATAAAAAAAGTCTTTTTTGATTTATATTTATTTTTAAAGTACTTTCATTTAAGCACTTTTTTCTTCATTAGATGAAAGTGGATAATATATATAAATATATATATATATATATATATATGTAAACTTTTATCCTCTTAGTATTCCAGGTTCTAACTTTTACAGCAACCAACGGGCACAAGCCCAAAGCCCAATACTTATTTATGTAAGCATTTATATGAAAATTGAAAGGAAAGATGGTGCAATGACCAAAAGAAAAAAAAGATGGTGCATCAGATTCAAAGAAGGCATGTGAAAAGAGATTAAGTGTATGTTTGATTGTGATTATTTTTTAATTAAATAATTTTTTAAAAAAAATTATTGTTTGTCTTTTAATATGTTTGATAAAATTAATTTTAATTTTTGTATAAAATTTAATGTATTATAATTTTTTTATAATATTAAATATTGAAATTTATAATTTTAAATTATATATTATTTATTACACTTTGAGATGTAAATATTATTTTATTCTTAATTAAATAATTTTTTTAATTATTTTATACCTATTTTGATAATTTAATACATAAAACTGATTTTTTTATACCATAAAAAAGAAACAGATTAATTTAAAATTACTTTTCAACTAACATATCTAAACATAAAACTGATTCATATTATAATTGATTATAACAATAAACTTTTATACAATAATTAATTATTAAAATAATTAAATTTTTATAACTAAACCAAACACTCACTTAAAGGTATAAACGAGATAAGGAAGTTGAAGTGAGAATTGAGAAAACATTTGAATCGGGTTGGCCTTGCAACTTGCTGGTGATGGTGGTCTACATGTGAGGTTGTGGTTAGGTTGAGACCAATAGCTTGTGACGATGGAGCTCGTGCAAAGAACAATCAACAGCTCCTGCTAATGACGTCGGGAGTGTTTGGTTTAACTATAAAAATTTGATTATTTCAATAATTGATTATTGTATAAAAACTTATTGTTATAATCGATTTAATAGAATCAGTTTTATGTTTAGATATGTTAGCTAAAATATGATTTTAAGCTAATTTTTTTCGTTTGAATGATATAAAAAAGAATCATTTTTATGTTTTAAATTACCAAAAGGGATATATAATGATTAAAAGAGTTATATGATTGAGGACAAAATGATATTTATATCTCAAAGTGAATGGAATAAGTTATAAGTTATAATCATAAGTTTCAAGTTTCAGCATTATAAAAAAAAATTTATAATGCATTAAATTTCGTGTAAAAGTTGAAATTAATTTTGTCAAACATGTTATAACATTGTTAAAACATTTTTTTTTTCAGAAAAAAACTGTTTGGGAACGATTTTTATCATTCCCAAACACACACTTCGTCTATAGCTTGCCTCTTGCTAAGGATAGTGCTCTACATGCGAGATGACAACATCAATAGTAATTGGTGATTAAGCTTGTGGCTGAGAACAACCGGCAACAGCTCCAACAAGGTTTTGGATCTTAAAAAAAGAGTTGACGAATGGTGTAAACCAGTGAGGTTTTCACAAATTTTTTTGATTTTTTTATCGGTTCATCTAGTTTGATATCGATTTTTTGACTGTCGATTTTGAAATTCAAATGAACCAAACACTTGATCAGTTCACCAACTTTTTTATTAAATCGACTAGTATGGTACGATTTTTTTAACACTAGACCAAAGTGACTAATTCCCTTTATATAGTAGTTTTATGTTATAATTTTTAATCAATACTCCAAAATATATTAATTAAGAAATTAAAATTAAAAAATATTAAATATTAAATATTTTAAAAATTAAAATATATTTAATCTTCTTCTTAATAATTAACAAAATTGAATACAAACAAATATTTCTTAATTAATATACTAGTTAGCAACACCCTTGTTATTAAGATAGTTAAACCATATATATATATATATATATATATATATATATATATATATATATATATATATATAAAAGTTTGGAGTATAGATGCTCCAAGTAATTGTAATCATTGATTTTGTAGACTAATGCTCAAGGGCTAAAATTCACTTGTAACCTGAAAATAGATATTTATATGAAAGTTAAAATTTATAAAATTGGTCCTAAAAGAAGGGCAAATTGCGTGGAATTGCTTAGGAAGAAAATTGAGCCATCGTCACATTTGTTGCTAGTGGTTTGACCGGTAGTAATGTTTGGTCGAGTCTAATTGGTTTATCATCTTTCAACACCAACCTCAGAGACCCCCCCAAAGGTAAATCAATATGGCTTATTTGCAATGCAAAACGTGAAAGAGTAAGAGGAGCGATGACAATGCTAGCTATAGGGGACTCGATGGTTCGTAGTTCACGTGGGGGAGGCAATCGAGGGATGATTATGGGTTTTAATGGTTGCTCGCTGGCAATGAGATCGAGGTTGTTGGGTTGAGCATCTCTAGTTTGGCAGAGAGTGGAGCGATGGTTGAGGTTGGTGGGTGAAGCAATGGGATGGGGAGATTAAGTGATGATGGTGCTTTGTGAAACAAATAACCTAACCTTAGTTGTGTTCTCATTTAACAGAGATATATTTCAACTTGAAGATTTATTTTCTGAATGACCATTTTGTTGGTTCACATTATTAAGTGCATATAGTTTTATTCGCTACACAACAGGTCAGAAAGGTTGAAAAACACATTAGCATCAAATACCTATGTCTGCTATGAATTTTTAGGTTGCGAAGAAAAGATGTTGTGAAAAAGGGATTTAGGGAAGAAGAAGAAGAGGATTAAAAGGTAATAAACCAAAATATAAGGTTAAAAAATAAATGACCAAATTACAAAAAAAAAATTCTATAATAATAGGTAATATGCATGTAGCATCCATAATCTTAGGGGTGTCTATTCGGTAAGTTTGGTGGGTTCAGCAGTGTTTTTGGACTCGACCCGCTCACCAGAACAGTGGATTGGATTAGGTTGGGTAGAGGAGATTTTTTCACTTAACTCAACCTAACCCGACCAACTCAAGAGTGAGTTGGATTGGGTCGAACCCGTTGGTCCAATATATATATTTTTAAAAAAAATCTAAAAACAAGTTAAAATACAAAATCTAACAAATTAACATCATAAGTCTTAATCTCAAACAAAATATGACTCAATCGAATAAATTAACATCATAAATCTCAATAGACCTTACTTAAACATAATATGTTTCAATCTCAAATAAACTAAATATCACAAGTTAATAAGTGCATAATAAATTAACAACTAATAAGTCTTACTAAGTCTGTAATAAACTAAACAAAGCTAGTCAGAACTCAAATAACAAATTAGTTTATTTAATCGAAACCAGTGTCATCACACATGTCATATGTATTGACATATTATTGACTTCACTCTCTATTTTTTTCATATACTCTTTATCATCTAAATGAGCTTTTACTATATAAAAAAAAAACATGTGTGAGTGGGTTTGTGCGGGTTGGGCGTGTTTCAACCCATTACCCGACTCACACTCAAAAAATTGAAACATTTTTCAACCCAGCCCAGCCCACAAACTCAACCCAACCTAAGTCAACTCATATTTTATGAATTAGATTAGGTTAAAACTCGCGAGTTTGTAGATTGACCTAATCCACTAAACACCATTATATACTTTGTTTAGGAGAATTGTAAATATATCCTATTTAATTCTCAGTCTGACGCTATGAAGCACATACACGTATTTGTGTTAGACACATGGAGACACTCATACGACACACGTGTCCAGCGTGTCTGAATGTGCTCGATTAAAAAGATTATTATTTTTTAGTTTGGACACGTCTTAGATATGCTTTGACACGTCTCAGACACGTTTGAACACATTTAGGACACGATTTGGAAACGACCCAGTAATATTTAAAAAAATATAGTTTTCATAACTAACATTCAATTAATAAGTTCGTAATCAATTTAAGCCTAATCACTTGATTGACATCCCTAACCACTATTTTTACATACCAGTATTTTAAGTTTTATCTTTTTACACGTCATTATTAAATTTTTAAATTTTATCTCTTCATACACCACTATTTTCATCTGTTTCTTCTACCTCTACTCATAACAAGTCGTCCACTTCGTCATCACCAAAGTTACCTCACACCAATATAATTCCCTCTAGTTAATTTTATTTTGAATGCATATCTACTTGTACATTGTTAGTTTTATTAGAAGAAGTTAATTTAGGATATTTTTTAGAATATGTCAATAAAAATTTTGCTCCATATATTTTTAGAAGGAACTTATTAAGATAATAAATATTAACATATATAATATATATTAAGATATTATAAATTTTTAAGCTAATAAAATGATATTAATAAATTATATTTTTTTTAAATTGTACTATTATATATATATAAACAAAATTTTTTAATTTATTTTAATATTAATATATATATACCATATCCTATAATTTTTAAAATTTAATGTATCTTTATATTTAAATTGTATTTTGTGTCCGTACTTCATAGGTATAATGCAATCGAAAAACAAAGAAGCACTGAAGCCCCACTAAAGGTGCGATGTCACCAACCCAAATAAAAGCATTATGTCCGACAAGAAATACTAATCAAATGTAAATTATGTATTTATGTTATTTATTAAATCATCAGAATGCATCCTGCTAGGTGCAGTATTTATTTCCTAATCCAAACAGATGTGTTTTCCTTTACAAATCCAACGAGTTGATTGCTAACAGTTCAGTATTATGTATGAAGTGAAGTTGAAGTCGAGGTCGTCAATTATTTTATTTCCTAATCCAAACAGAAGTGTATGCTTTTATAATCGGGAGTATCAATAATAATACCTTACTATCGTTACTACCATCATTGTATTCGAAAAGAGAAAAAAAGTTTAAATTTTTTTTTGAATTTATGTTTCGCAAATTTAAGAAAATAATAAAAATGGATAGTAATTAACCTCGTAATATTAAATATAAGAATTAATTAATTAATTGATTAGTTAATTAATTTAGATCTTATTCTTAATTCTCAAAATTTATACTAAATTAAAAAGTGATGATATTGACAGTCCTACTTGTTTAACTACTCTCTTCATTAGTTATTCATGATATTTTTTAAAAATAAAAATAAAGTTTTTGATTTGTTAATAAGAGTGTAAATAACATTTAAAAGTGTTAATAGCGCCACCCATATTAGTAATGATGTTTAAATCTATAACGTTGTACAAATTATTCAAATCATATTTAAACTTACATCTAATTAAATGTACAACGAAATTCAAATAGGCGTAAAATTTAGATTTGAAAAATATTATTGTTTTTACATAATAGATTTTCCTGTCAATAAAAAATAATTCTGAGTTCTTTATAACATGTTTGAGAAAAATTGTCATAATTAATTATAATTAATGGATTATTTTTTTAACATTAGAAAACAGCTTGCTTGAAAAACATTATTTTTAGCATTGTTTTTAACATTATGATTATAATATAAAGTTTTTGGAGTTGTAACATTTTTACAAATTAACTCCTAAATATTATATAATTAATTTTTTTAAACCAATTATTTTATGCCCTTTTAGTAATTTACTGTGTAAAAATAATTTTTTTATATAATCTAAAAAAATATATTTTTTAAAATTATTTTTTAATTATCATATTCAAATATAAAATTATTTATATCATAATCAATTATTAATTTTTTTTTCACAATTAATCCAAACACATCCTTAAATGGAATGACAACGGGGCTGGGCGGGGGCAATTAGTGCCTTCACCCACCCTCACCTCTGTCCTCATCCTTGTACATATCGTGAGTACCAATTTATAATTCTCACGGGAAAGACTGGTATCCACAATTAATCCAAACACATCCTTAAATGGAATGACAATGGGGTTGGGTGGGGGCAATTAATGTCTTCCCCCACTCCTGCCCTGTCCTTATCCTTATCCATGTCGTGAGTATCCATTTATGATTCTCATAGAAGATGTTGATATACATGAATATCTAAAATATCAAATAAGTCAAAATGAAATTAAAAAAAAAAATATAAATAAAATAAATTTTAACATTATATATAACAATATCTTTCAATAATTTAAAATTATTACAAAATTAAAAAATGTCACAAACAACATATCAAGTTTAATTATATTTTATAATAATTAATTTATATAAATATTTATTACAAAAATAAAATATATTTATTAAAAAATTATTATAAAATAATAAAAAATATAATTTTTTATTTTATCTCAAAAAAAAAAATATATATATATATAATACTAAATAAAAAATATATATTTAACGAATTTATAAATACTTGAAAAATAGATAGTATGTCTCACTCTCACCATTATTTATTAAACTGACATTCATCCCTCTCCTCGTCCCATGTAATCCTCATACATACTCATAGATACATATTTTTGCCATTATTCCTCCTAAAGCACTAAGCACTAGCAGCAGCCATAAAAAATACACAAATAAAGATTAAAAAAGAGAGATTTTGCTAGGAAATTGAGGTTGAAGTGTAATGAAAAGGGAAAGTTAGAGCCCAAGAGTGGTAAGGCCCACCAATAGGGCAGGGTGGCCGAAGCAGACACAAACTTAATATATTTAATTTGGACACACTAAATTAGTTATATTCTTAATTATTATTAATTATAATAATTAATTAATAATTAAAAATATAATTAATTTAATACGTTCAACTTAAATATACTATATTTATTTATGTAAGAAAATATCTCCTCGTTCGTGCGTGTCTATTCATCCGCATTCCTCACTCACTAGTCGCCACACAAGCAACCGCCCCGCCGAATCGCGCGCAAAGCAAAGCAAAACCATCCTCCCTACCCTTTCTTCCTTCAAAAGTCGTTCCTAACCTTCCCTTCCACATGAATCAAATCTTCTTCCAAATTTGCAAATTGATGGACATGGGGCACATCCAAACATTTCTCAATTTCCTATGCCATATATTTCCTTTTCTTCTCTTTGCCAGGCTCATTTTTTAATTATTTATCGGTTATTATTAGTATATATTTGTTTATCTAAGCTTGTTTATTCAAACAATATCACAGAACTATTTATTTCTTTGTCCATTGGTCTAAACATACTTGACGTATACTCTATGACTATGCTGTTAGTTAATTACTTTCATTACATAAAATAATATCAAACAGAAAAAATCAGCAAGAATATAAGATGAGATGAGTTGGTAATATTGATATTAAAATATAATTAATGGATTAATATTCTTTTTTGTTAGCAAAAAATAGAAGAAGATTATATCTTTCACAGAAGTTGAATTAAGAAAGTTAAAAAAGAGAAGCAAATGAAAAGATAAAAGGTAAAATAAAACTTCTCTTATTTTTTGACAACAAGAGAGAATCTTGATGCATAATTAACAATGTAGATCATTGGAAATTAGAGGCCAGAACATTCACTATTGATATTGAAAACATGATCCATTCCATGTAGATTGATTCCAAGAATACAAACTAGCAACAAATTGGTTGAAGAAAGCGACAGATAGTGTCTGTGTGTCGACTTTGAATTGAAAAGGTGGGAGATATAGATATGGATTAGGATTAGGATTAGGATTAGGATGTAAGAGAAGACCAGCCAAAACGGATGAGCCTGCCATGCCATATCACAATTTCATCTTAAACTTTACAATTTTAAAGGTAGTGGTAGTACCAAATATTAACAATAAAAAACGTGATGGTGTTTGGGTTGTAAAGATATGATACGAGCACGACACGCTTTTACAGCAGATAAAACTCGTCAAAATTGATTATTATTATTATTATTATTATTATTATTATTATTATTGTTGTTGTTGTTTTGATTGAAACATATTTTATATTTTTTATTTCTCCTTAATGTAGCAATGTTTTTAGTGAATGAGTAAGAATAGTTAAAATTATAAATGTAATGTCTTATATCTGTATAATTAAGAAGAGATAGTGAAAAGTGACAGTTTTAAAATAGTAAAAAATAGATAATTATTTAGTATTTTTTATTATTTTATTTATATATTTATTTTCTATATAAAACATATAAAAATGAAATATAATCGCAAAATAGGAAACACAAGTTTAAAACAAAAAATGTAAATATTTTTATTAAATATTATAGATTATTATTTTTGACGTAAAAATTGACCCTTATTAATGTTAGTATATAGTATATTACTCTTAGTTTTTATTTATATAAATAAATAAATAAAGAGTTATTATGTTAACAAATATCGTTATTTTTAAGGATAAATTTTTTTTATTTTGATATAAATTATTACCATATATACGTATTGAGTTTGTTGTCTTGTTAGTGGAGCACGCAGTTTCTTAGTTGTTACAATACATAACATTTCCATTGATATGCATATGCCCAGATATTGCGTAGGTAGCATAGCAGTTGGAGAAAGAGAATGGAAAGGGTGTTCTCGGTGGATGAAATAGCGGAGCAGCTTTGGCCGCCGGCGACGGCGACGGCAACGGCAACGGATGAGTTGTCGAAGTCAAAGTCAACGATGAACAGGAGCGCTTCGGAGTGGGCATTCCAGTGTTTCCTCCAGGAAGCTACTGCTGTAGCGTCAAGCACCTCCTCGCCATCTTCATCTTCGTCCGTGGTTGAGATCAAACCCAAACAGCATCCCTCCATTCCCAATCTCAACACTAACAGTGCAACCGTGTTGCCCAATGGTTCTGTTGATTCCGAAGACTACCAGGCTATCCTCAAGACCAAGCTCAATCTCGCCTGCGCCGCCGTCGCTTTGACTCGGGTAATTCTATTGCTGATTTTACTCTTTTTTTCCTTCCCTTTTTGTCCCTGCCTGGGGTGGCTGTGGCTGCTGACAAAATTCCAAAATTTGATGAAATTTTGACCTTTCTTACTTGTTTTGTTTGGCCACTAGCTTTGTCTTTGCCTTGCCCACATGGTATCAAATCATTGTTTTTTGCTTTCTGGGTTCGGAGTATCCAAATGTTTTAGATTCCGACTGCTGTCTGTGTTTTCTTTCTTTAAACCGAGTTTTTATTTATTTATTTATTTTTTAGCCGGCCCGTTGGCGTTTCATTTTAGATTTTAGAATCAATAAATACTGCAGAGCTTGGAAAATAAGGGAAAATGCGTTCAGCTATTCAACTTTACCTTCGAGCCCCCATGCATTTATGGATATGGTTGTCATGCCATGCTTTCGACCTAAATCAATTAAATGATACCTTTTCTTTCTATGGAAGGCGAGGCGAGCTAGTTTAGTTCCATTTGAAGCAAAACACGACTCTTACACCTTGGCCTTGGGTAGGCAGTAGCTATTTTTGAAATAAAAAACTTTGCTGAAAATGGCCAAACAAGTCTGATTTTGCTCTTTAAAGTTAGTTGCCCCTTGGACCTCCAAAAGCAAAAAAGTTCATTGACACGCAACTGTGACATAAGTCAGGCAAATTTTTCATTTTAATTTTTTATGTATACAATTTCCCTTATTAAACAACTTTTTAAAATGAGAGGAATTGTAGGACAGATTATTCTTCCCCTCCCTTTTTCTCCAAACTCCTCAATCCAAACATACACTAAGAGTTTCTACCTCTCATTTTATTCTTCATCAACATTCTTATGTAAACAGAAGTAGAGCTCATATGTTCCTTCCTGTACCTTAGGACAGTGTTATACATTTTAGTTTCTTGATTTTGTCCTTAAGCTCCTTGCAAGGCTTAGTATTAGTAGAATTATACACCATATTATGGCATGATTCATGCATAGAACATCACTTATATTATGTTTCCACTACACCATGACATGTAATCTTCATGACAAAAAAAAAAAAAAGAAAAGAAAAAAGAAAGACACATAAGCTACTAATTCAACTTGACTTGTCCAATTTTTCCCCAAATCTATTCAGCTATTGTATTGCAATAAATTTTAATAATGTCCTTGTTACTCTGATCAAGTGTGATTTAGGCAGTATTCTAATATTTTAAATCTCTATGTTAATACATTAATCTCAGACTCATGTTAAAAATTTGAGATAAATATTTATTTCATATAGGTTTGTAGGCTTTCACTTGTTAGAGTCCTAAACAATGGCCAAAGTACTCGGATAGAACAATATCCTGGAGTTACTTATGCATCACTTAACATCTGTCTGGTGTAGCCTGACATTGATTTTCTGCAACTTATAGTGTTAACTACTGAATTTGAAATCTGGTTAATGGAAGGCCAAGAACCTATTATTTTCTTATGTGCCAGTGATGTCTGTTATAGTAAGTGGTTGATTTTCAACTACGTATAGTAACTTGCTGATTGCACCAAACATTTTCTCAGGCCTGGCTTATTGCATCTAATGTCAATTCTGTTAAGAGGTTCTGATATCACAAGCCATATCCGAATTATTTATCAGGATAGATTTGTTCCTCTCAATACCAATTTCTGGTATTGCTAGATGATTTGACTTTCTTGGATCTGATACTTAAATTGAACTTGCTTCATAACATTCAAGTTTTGTAAACGTAAAACTTTGGTCATTGAGACCCAGTTAAACTTGATGGTTCTGATAACTCCTTTAATTCACCTTCTAGCAGTGGTTCTTATGGAAATCTTTCTCATTCTGTTTCCTATACAGGTATTTTCATTAATTCCATTCTTTCCATATGCTGTGAAATATCCAACTATACTTTCATTTATGTGATGCCTGCACTCCACCTACCTTGCATTTTATTTTTGGCTTTCTGTCTTTCAATCCTATTCTTTAAAGTTGCATTTACTATGCATGAACTGTAACTTATACTTGGTTTAAAAATTAGGTTACCATTTCCCCCATTTCACTCGCCTTTTTTCCCACTGGGGACTGAACCGGTATCTAATATTTTCTTCTACTCATGGCAATAGGGATCTTTGGTCAAATCTCAAGATCCAGCCATTTTTCCTGACAGTGGATCACAGGCGTCTAATCCTTCTCAGGTTGGATCTCAGGCTACTTTAAAAGGTTTGAATCAGTATATACATTTGGATGTGTTTATGAAAGTTTATGCTTATATGTATGAAAACATAGAAGATCCATTGAAGGAAGTAGATCACATTTGTAAGAGAAACTTAATGATAGTACAAGTTGTGGGTGAATTCGGGATGTAAAATAGATTATTGGCTATTAGAAGCTGCATGAGTAGGGTGAATGAAAAATCTAGGTCGACAGTTTTGTTTTAATCAGAATGCTTTAGAGGTTGAGTTTTTTCTCTCCTAATATGGATAACACCTACTGAATTATGAAAGTTATATCTGTCTTTGTATTTTCTATGTAGGATCTGGCCCTTCTGGAAGTGATCCATCTAAATTACAAAATAAAGATGCCAAATTACCAGTTGGGGTTCCTTCGTTACCTGCCATGCAAAAGAAACCTGCTGTTGCAATCAGGCCAACAACAAGTGGATCATCAAGAGAACAGTCAGATGACGAGGAAGCTGAGGGAGAGATGGCTATGACTGAAAACATGGACCCTGCTGATGCAAAACGAGTAAGGAGGTAACAATAGTCTAGGAATTGACTGTGTTTGGCATAGAAAACGTTAATGCTTCTGGTGTATACACTCAGGAGTTGAATATCATGTCCTGATAAGTAAACCGAGTGTTTGGCCTGCCAGACAAACTGCTTCCAGTATCATATGAGATCTTTGAAGTGAAAGTAATGTGACTTACACTATTATTTTCACAGATTGTGTACAAACTTTTGATGTTGCATTGTCGCTGCATGAACTTTCAATTCAAGCAGACCTACTTGAACTTTTTTCAGTCAAACTCATGAGAATTATTGTGAAGCAAGGTTGCATAAGTATATAATTACTCTTAAAGTGATTATGCCCCTCACAATTTATCCAATAATTTGACTAAATAACTTTTTGTATTAGTGGTCGAGCTTAATGAATCTGGATTTTTTTTTTCTTCATAAAAAGATTCTTTCTTTACTTTCCTTTATTGTAAAACATTAATTTTGTTAAATTCAGGGACAAATTCTGCCTTGTTTATTTCAATGCCTAATGACTTTGTCTTTCAGGATGCTTTCTAATAGGGAGTCTGCCAGACGCTCAAGAAGAAGAAAGCAGGCTCATTTAACTGAGCTTGAGACACAGGTGTGTGTATGTTTCTTTTATATACGACTTCTTCTGCCCCCTCTTCTCTCTCTGTCTCTCTGTGTTAGTCCTCCCAAAGAATTATGTATATTTTCTGACCTAATATTCTATCTTAGGTCTCTCAATTAAGAGGTGAAAATTCTTCTTTGGTAAAGCGCCTTGCAGATGTGAGCCAGAAATACAATGATGCTGCTGTTGACAACAGAGTATTAAAAGCTGATGTTGAAACATTAAGAGCAAAGGTAAAGCCTTGCTTTAAGTATTCACTAGGCATTAATTAAAACCTGTTATGAAAAACCTACTGGCTCTTGCTAATTAGTTCCCTAGGTCAGGTTTGGCTGGCGAGCTGAGGATTGGAGCCCAACCAGGGTCTCATCCATTTCAAAGTGGAGAGAAACTAAGTTAAAAGAAAATAATATTGGTTCATGTGTATTGACAATGATCTGACATGTTTATCATTTCCTTCCATGATGTTCTCATTTTTAGGTGACGATGGCTGAAGAGACTGTCAAAAGAATTACTGGGTTGAACCCATTGTTGCATGCCATGTCTGAGATATCATCAATGGGAATGCCATCATTTGATGGAAGCCCTTCTGACGCATCAGCTGATGCTGCTGTTCCTGTGCAAGAAGATCCAAATCATCACTTTTATCAACCCACTTCTAATAATCCTATGTCCAGTCATGATCTGAGAGTCAACGATGGGTTGGGAGACATTTCTTCAATTGAAAGTGTGCAGCAGAACACTGCAGCAGTGGTAGGTGGGAGCAAGATGGGGCGAACAACTTCCCTGCAGCGGGTGGCTAGCTTGGAACATCTTCAGAAGCGGATTCGTGGTGGTGTGGATTCATGTGGACCTCCTTCTAATAGAAAGCAGTAATAGAATAGCTATACTATATGATGCTTTAATCAAGAAATTATTCTAAAACTCTTATTTCTGTTATTTGTAAGTAAGGGCCTATTCTTCTTGACTACATTGTAAATCAATTTGATGTTTATTAATCTTGATTGAGCATGTGACGCCGGATCAGTCAGTGTACCCCCAAATGTTTTAATCCATGGTTGATGTGTAATCTAAATTTAGTTTCATATGATGGTGGCAAAAGAATGTCGGTAGAGTTAGCTTTATCAGACTGATGCCATTTAAATCCCGTGTTAGTGGATAACCTTCTCTAGGGAGATAGAATATTATGAGGATTACCCCAAGGGCTAGTTGAGTAATCTTGTGTGGGAAAGCAACTTGCTGTAAGTATCTTGGGGAAATCTTCTACGTTGAGCCTCTGCTTGTCCTTTGGGATTTCAGGCATGCCAATGATGTCTTACCTAAAAGTATTGGGATACCTCTCCTTTGTGAGAAGATTTCTAAAATAGCAAATTAAGACACAATCAAGTAAAATTATGAAATGGTGTGTCTATTCATGAAGAGATAAATTTATATGTGTATGTTGTTATTCATGGTGACTGGTCATGAAAAGTTGTTATACATGAAGAGTTGTGTCTCTTCTCAAGAGAGAGTTGTGACCCTTCTCTAGAGGGAGTTGTGTCTCTTCTCAAGGAATCTCTTAATGTCTATATAAAGACATTCTCCATTAAGTCTCAAATGTATGATTGAATTCATTCTTTCTTTCAAATTATCTCTGCATTTCTTCTATGCTCAAGAAGCATAGTAGAGAATTACTATTTTGTAAAACATCTTTGTTGTCATTGACTTGGTTGTATTAATGCAAGACAAATCAAGTATTCTTCATTGTATCTTGCAAGAAATTTGTTGTCATTTTACATCTAATATTTCGGAATTGGTGGCGTGAATTAAGCCTAAAGAAAAATGTTACAACACGTATTAAAGAGTTGCACATATTCTCCATTAAAGTTGTTGATTTTTGCAAGTTTGAAGTGTTATACCAAGACTTCATCTTTGTGTCATTCCAAGACTTCACAAGACATCATCTCCAACAATCTTTAGGCTTAATTTATTCTATAGTTATGCAAAAAATGGATTATTATTGGAAAAGATTTCAGATTTTGTGAAGTTAGAATGGTTTGATGGAGGAAACTTTCTAAGATGACAAAAGAAAATGCATTTCCTTCTTACCACTTTGAAAGTGGTGTACGTTTTGACTACTCCAAGATCAGAAGAAAGTGAAGAAAAAACAATGGAAGAGATGCGTGAAAGGCTCAAATGAGATAATGATAATTACATATGCATTGGTCACATTCTCAACGACATGTCTGATGTGTTGTTCAATGCTAACCAAAACATAGGGAGTGCAAAAGAACTTTAGGAGAAGTTGGAAGCAAGATACATGACAGAAAATGCAACAAGCAAGAAATTTCTGGTTATTTGTTTTAATAATTATAAAATGATTGATAGTAGATTTGTCATGGAACAAATGCACGAAATAGAAAGAATTTTGAATAACTTCAAACAACATAACATGCATATAGATGAAGCCATTATTGTCTCTTCAATTATAGACAAACTTCCTCCTTCATGGAAAGACTTTAAGAGAAGTCTTGAACATAAAAAGGATGACATCTCACTTGAGCAATTGGGTAATCACCTTCGTTTAAAAGAAAAATATCGTAGACAAGATGACAATAAAGAACAATTTGTTCATGAGAAAGTTCATATGATGGAGGAAGAAAAGTCCAACAAGAACTCAAAGAAAAGGCCTTGAGATACATAATAAGTTTAGGTTTAAGTCTCTATTTGAGGAAGACAATTTTATTCTGTTTAAGGGTGACATGTTTGTAGGAATGAGTTATCTTTGTGCGAACATGTTTATCTTTGAATACTAATAATAATAATAATGTTGTTTCTATTTATATTGCTAAGTCTTTTGATTTATGACATAATCATTTAGGACATGTTAATTTTTAAAAAATAGATGATATGATGAAATCCAATTTGATTCCGAAAAGCAAGTAGAAACTTAGAAACATGTGTAGCTTGTATACTAATAAAGATAACTAGGCTTCCATTTTCAAGAGTAAAAAGAAGTTCTAAGGTGTTAGACTTAATATATTATGATGTATGTGACTTACATGGTTGGCCTACTATTGATAACAAGAAATATTTTGTAACCTTCATAGATGATTATACTAAGTTCTATTATATATATTTAATGCATTTAAAAGATGAAGTGTTAGAAAAATTTAAGATTTTAAAGGTGAAGTAGACCTTCAACATGAGACTTTCGTTAAGTGTGCAAGGTGATGCCAATTGGGTAAGTTATATAGAAGATCATGCTTCAACAAGCGGTTGGGTCTTCATTCTTAGTGGGGGTGTTGTTTCTTGGGGATCTAAGAAATAAACATGCATTGCACAAATTCCACCATGGCTATAGAGTTTATAGTTCTAGCCGTGACAGGCAAGGAAGCTAAGTGGCTTAGAAATGTGATTCATGAAATACCAATATGGCCAAAATCAATAGCACTAATCACACTGCATTGTGATAGCCAATGAACACTTGTAAAGACATATAGCCAAGTGTATAATGAAAAGTATAGACACATTGGACTAAGACATAACTATATGAAAGATTTGATTACAAATGGAATAATTTCTATTATTTATATCAAGACAACACAAAATTAATCTTGCAGATCCTTTGACGAAAGGATTGACAAGGGATTTAGTGTGAAAAACATTAATAGGGATGAGACTTAAGCCCATATCACAAATGATCATTAATGGTGGAACCTCAACTCACACTTGAGTAACATCAAGTCTTGAGTTCAATTAGTAAAAGTACATCATTAGAGTGGTTGCAAGTGTAACATCCAGAGAAACATGTTAGGTTTGTAAATGGTTACAAAGATACTATTATACTTGTTTAACATGTCAGTTCAGTTTTATAACAAACTGAGTCAGTTTAGGAACTTTGCTGCAACACAAAAGTTGAAAAGTAGCTTAAAATGACTCAAATAGTAACATAAATTGCTAAGTTGAGGGAAACATATATAAATAACTTGTTTCTAAGTCACAAATGAGTTAAATAAGATGCAGTTAAAATTTGAGAATAATTGAGTTAGTTTGATATTTTTAAGCATATTAGTTGTGTTTTTAATGTCAGATTAACCCCCAACATATATGGAAAAATAGAATAAAGGTGAAAAAATAATTTAGATGAATCCTAATATTTATTCTAAAATTGTTGGAAGCTGAAAACTTGGATTATCATAATTCAAGTGTCCTTAGCAGATATAAGTTTTAGTATAAAAACTTAAGTCATTTTCTCTTATTTTCTCTTTTGTCCCCAAGCCCTAGCAGAAAAGAGGAAAAGGAAGAAACGAAAGGGAAAAAAAAGAAAAAGAAAAGAAAGAAATAAAGGGAAGAGGAAGAAAGGAAGAAAGACCCAAGCAAGAGGATCCAAGGTAAGATCAAGGCCAATGCTTCAAGATCAAGAGTCTTCAAGAGGTAAGGGCTATTTCCTTTAAACTTTCATCTCCTTCCTTTTTACCTCATGCTTGCTTGAGCATGTTTAGGTAAAGAATGTGTATTTTGAGTTGAGTTCTTGAAACTCAAGTTCATGTTTTGATAAGGCAAAAGAGAGTTAAGAGTTCAAGCATGATTGAGGTGCATGAGCTAAGTTGAAAAACCATGTAAGTTTGGTTTTAGAGGTGTGAAATTGGTTTAAGAATCCAATGGCACGGTGGAAGGCTATTGCACATTCCATTCTGTTTTAAAACAACTCACATAACTGGTTAGGAGAGTTCTTTAATCGGTTATGTGTTGGAGCAGGACATATTAGTTTGTTTATTAATTGGTTAGAAATAGAGCATAACTGATTATGCAAAGATGGAAGTGGTTTTGACTTGTTACAATAACAAGTTAGGAGAATAACCTAACCTGTTATTCATAGTTCCAGGATGCTTCAATAAAAGGTTGTAACTGATTATTGAGTTAAGCTAATCAATTATAAACATTAGAAAACACATTGAAACAGAAAAATTAAGAGGGCTAACCGATTATAGAGATTATGTAATCGGTTAAAGGCCTAACAAAACAGAGTTTTGGCTTCTTTAAGGTTAAAAGTAATCTTTAATCAAGCTATATAATAATTGTTAGTGATCCAATCAAGATAAATGATGATAGAAATCATCTAGGAATTGACCTTAGGTGAAAACTTGATTGGTTATGGAGTTGAAACGTGAAAATGGTGTTTTTATGCAGAAAAACACCAGATAACCAATTACCATGAGTTAATAATCGGTTATTGAGCTTGTTCAAGTAGTATTTTCGGTTCTGAGAATCAGCATAATCGATTATGAAGGGCTTATAATCGGTTATGCTATTTCAAAGAATCAGAAACAAAATATGGTATCTTAACAGCCTATGATGTTTGTTGTATAACTTGAGCTACAGACATTGTATAGACCTAATTTTAGTGTCATTTGAAAGTTAAGACATAAGGCTTCATGTGGCAAGAATTTTAGAATTTTCCACCAAGCCAATTAGTACCAGTTTCTGTTTGAATCTGAGGCAGACTCTGCAGAAAATGCATTCTAGCAGCTAGTAAATCAGATTGCATAATTTCTTACTCCGATGTCGTATGGACATGAAACTAATGCCATTTTGAAGCTAACATGTAAGGCTTCTTGCCTGTAAAATTTTAGAATTTTTCCTTTGTAGTTTGTTCCCAATTTCAGTTTAAAGTCAGGTCAGAATCGGGTAAATCAGGGAATGCCCTGTTTTGACCTCTGCAAATGTTGCATAACTTTGTCTTCACTTAGCCAAATGAAACAAGGTTTATGGCATTAGAAAGATATGAGAGAAACCTATATGCTCATAAAATTTTAGAATTTCTAAAGTTATAATGCACACTTGGTGCAATATTGAAAATTAGCCTTTTTAGGTAAAATTTGAGGTGTTTTAGGTATGATTTAAGCCCTATGAACACTAGTAACTCTTTTAATAGTTAGAGTTGAACGTTATAGGGCCTATTTGGCAAGAGTTGAGTGTCATAAGACCTAATTGACAAGAGTTGAGCACCATAGGGCCTAGTTGGTAAGATTTAAGTGTCATAGGACCTAGTTAGCACGAGATGGTTCCCTTAGGGTTGAACCTAGCAAGTGACTTCCCTATGGGTTGAACCTAGTAAGTGGCTCCCCTATGGGTTGAACTTAGCAAGTGGCTCCCTTATGGGTTGAACCTAGTAAGTGGCTCCCCTATGGGTTGAACCCTAGTAAGATGGAATCCTTATGCAATGAGGTTGATCCATAAGAGATTGAACCCTTATGCAATGAGGTTGATCCATAAGAAATAGAACCCTTATGCAATGAGGTTGATCCATAAGAGATATCCTATGCTAGATTAAGGATGCGTTATATCCTAAGCCGAGTTATGGATAAGTTAAGAAATAAACTAGTTGAGACAAGTTGTGAAAGTAGTACATTCATTATTGTGTGGTGGAACAATCCACTTAGTACCAGAAAGTCTAAAGGCTATTTAACCTATTCTACGCATATAAGTACAAGGGAATGTAGTTCTTGAGAATAATTAAGTTATAAGTATAAGTTTAAGATTGGATTATGAAGTGACTAGATGAATGTTCACATACAGCCGCAATGTGAATGTTCTAATGCTAGTAGTGTTATTCACCGTGAAATGATATATGTTCAGTACTTATATCATATTGATGAATAACTAGACTAGAGAAGTTAGTATAGTATGCCTACTTTAATAAGTGAAGTTGAGGCATAAAGAGACTTTTGATATTTTACATTTATGTAGACATTTGTTTAATATCAATAGTATATTCAGTTTTAAATTTCATTTATTCAGTATAAATGTTTAAATGTTGGTATTGGTTACTCATACTGAGAATTTTATTTCTCACCCCGCTATATTTCCATGTAAATCCAGGTTAGAGGGTAAGAAGACAAAGAAAACAAAAGAACTAGAAGAATTTAGTTTATGTTTTTAGTTCAAAACTTATGTAATTATTTATATTTGCTTTGAGATGTAAAAGTTGTATATTTGTCTATGACTTTTAGTTATGACTCTCCATAATGATTTGTTTAAATATTATGAATTAGTTGATGTTTAGTTAAAAGTAGTAGAACTGATACTGTTTATTCAAGTATATGTCAGATATAATAGGGTATAGATATTAGGTTGTTACATTATGGTATCAGAGCAGTTCATCCTGTGAGCAGGGATATGGACTGACTAGGCTTAAGCCAGTTTAGTATTTTTCCGCTAAGTGTTATGCATTTCTTGTCACATATGTGAGATGTGTTGATAGGATTGCATGACAAGCCTTAAGTTGGATTATTAATTGTTACCGTTATACATAGTGTGTTTGGGAAACCATTAGTTCACTAAGGCGAGCTAGAAGCAGAAGAACTCTTCTAGTGAAGGATCAGTTATTATAGTTGAAGTGTTTTAAGAGATGGCAACTGTTAGGAGGAAATAGATTGCTATCACAAGCAGAGTTTTAGAAATGATGGAAGTAATTTCATCTCAACATCTAGTACCACTAATACAGTCAGTGTATGCAGTAATGGTGATATGCGAAATCTGCAAGTGTACGGTTTCGTCATTAAGTAATAAAAAGATCGAATCCACAGGAACTATGTCTATGAATACCAATTAATTAATTAATTCAATTAAATTAAACAAAGGGAATATAATTGTTGAGTGATAAGAATGTAGTAACCAAACAAATAAATAAATATTAAAATACAAAGTTGAGAACAAAAATAGTAAGTTGTTAAGAAAGATTTTCAAATTCAAGAAAACTTTCAGGATTGAGGGTAACCACAATGATACAAGACAAATCCTAATTGATAACTCTTTTTATTAAAATTGAAATTCAATTAAATGTGAATTCCCTTAAATTAGTTAATGTTCTTTTTCAAGAGACAAGAATCGTGCCTAATCAAACCAATTCCTACTCTCGTGGTAATTGAATTTAAATTGAACCATTTACTCTTTGTGGTAATTCATTAAGTCCTTGAAAGGCTAAACCTACTCTCGTGATTTAAACCTTAAGTTCAATTCTTATGATTCAAACACTTAGGTTCACCTCTCAGTACGTCCCTAAATATCTAAGAGATGCAAATATGTGACCAACAAATTCACATGAATAAGCGCGATAAGAATTGAATCAAAGAACATTCAAAATTAATAAAAAAGAGTAAACCAAGTCAATTAATCATCATCAATGTATCAAAGGACATTGTCCAAACCTAGAAACGAAGGGAATTACTCAGACATGGAGAAGAAGAAACAAAAAAACATAATAAAGAACATCCAAACTCATCGCGAAGGGAGAAGAGAGGAGGAAAATCAAGATCTAGAGCCTCCAAACGTGCCTCATTCAAAACAAAATTCCCTTACTGTCTCTGTATATTTTGGTTTGAGGGTTTGCTTCTATTTATACAAATTTGAGGGGGGGATCCTATTTTTTCACGTCTGGAAGGCACACACGGTCGTGTTTCATTGAGACACGATCGTATCTCAAAGTCAGAAGCTTCATGAGGTTAAGACAAGGCCGTGTTTGGTGTCAGAATTGCGTAACTTCAACGTTGGGAGGAGACACGGTCATGTAACCAAGAGACACGACCATAGATGCTTCTTGAATGATCCTTTTGTCCCAATTTGCTATCCTTTAAGCTCCAACTTCAATCATGCAAGCTTTCCACCTATTTCTAAGCCAATTTAGCACCAATCCTGCACAACAACACCACAAACACCGTAATTATCCGAATTAAATTAAAAATAAAAAAAAACTAAAATGCTTAAAAATGCATGCAAAACAAGAACAAAATATGGTGTTGTTTCACACACGTCAAGTGGTAGTAAAAGACCGAAACTCCCCAAATCTCTCAAGGTTTAGAAAGGCCAATCCTACATCTTGTAAGGGAAGTAAGATTCGTTTGGAGTAGGTGAAGTGGCTTAAAAAAATGGAGGAAATATCTACAGTTGAGGTTTGTTAAGATAATATGAGAGTTTTGGTTATCTCCTATATGTTAGAAAGGAGGTAGAGTTTTGGTGAATAGAATGTCAATGAGATAGAGTTCTCCAAACCTAAATAAGGTAGCATGTTAGTGCGCTAGTAAATGGCTAAGTTCAAATAAGTATGCGATAAGTACAGAGCAAGTTACAGAATCGAACTTCAACCCATAAAACTCTGAGTTAAGGGATTATGGTGTTCGTTTTTCTGTATTCACCATTCTTTGTTTGTGAAGGCTAACGAAGGATGAATAATATTAAGTTCTTCATGATACTCAAAGTAAAATCATGAATAAGTGAAGTTAAGTTTCTAATCTTTTTCTACGTGAGTTATGGCATCATTAGATACTTATAGAATAAAGAGAATAGTGTTGTTAGTGTTATTCAAGAGAACAGTTGAGGGTCCCTATAGTTAGCCTCTAGTGGAGCAATAGTTACAAGGTTTTCACAAGAGAAAGAGAAGGGATGATAGGCATATGAAGTATGCTTTTAAACCTAGTTATCCTTAAGATAAAAGCAAGCAAGCTTAAGCAAGAGTAAAGGGACCAAAGTGTGTTAGACATGGGAGACATCATAGGGCAGACCAAGTTTTGGTTGGCCAAATAGTATGTTATACCTGTGGCTGACCAGAACACTTTTAAATAAGTGTATGTAGAAGTTAAGAGCAATGTTTAACCTCAAAGTTCAAGTTAAAGTAAGAGTTTATACTCTGAGTAGTAAGGAGGTGGCTCAGACTCCCGATTTCATGAGATAATGATATAGTTATGATCTCTAAGTTGTAATGTATGATTTAGGAGTATCCACTCCTTAATTTTATACGAGTATATAAAGAGACCAGATTTACCTATGTTGAGTTTCCCCATGTTTTATCCTTGTTTACACCAACAAGAAAGCTAGTCACAACTTCCTTAGTATGTTTGAATTGTTGTGTAAATATAGAAGGTAAGATTTCCTTTATAAATCTTATCAGTTTATCTCTTCTTAACGTGGACGTTAGATTAGACATGGTTTTGAATTTATTAGATAAAACATGATTCTTCTATGCCTATTTCTTTAGAGTCTATGTTTTAAGAGCTAAACAAGTGAATAACTTCTAAGTAGATGAGATTTAAGGATATATTTTCCTTTTCTTCTAGTATGTGGAAGTTGAACAAGTCTTAGGGAATATATCTATGATAAGAAGACATCCAAAAGTATTTCCTAGGAAGATAAATGAGTTACCACCTAAGAGAGAAACAGAACTCTTTACAAGTATGGTACGAGTTAAGCTAGTAGATGATTTAAGATGTTCGGTGATCTTATAAGTTAGCAACACTTGTTAGTATCATCCGGGTAAAGCCACTACAAGGGTTGATGCACTAGGTAGGAAAGTCTTACATGTGTTCCAGATGATGGTCTAAGATAAAGTGAACTTCTCAAAAATTTTAGGAATTTGAGTCTAGCAGTGTTTATAGTGCCACGTAGTCTCATAGTGAGTAAAATGGGCATAATAAATGACTTCAGGACTCAAATTTTTAAAACTCAAGAAGAGAATGAAATTCTAAGGGACATGAATAAACAAATCATCTAAGAAACTAGAAAGGATTTTGTTATGACTGAGAATGAAACGACAGAGTTTAGAGACAAACTTTGTGTTCTAAGAGAGTCAAGGATCAAATGAATGGATTCTAGAGGAAGCTCACAAAAGGAAGTATATCATCCATCTAGAGGCTACTAAATGTGGTAAGATCTTCAGATAATGTTTAGTAGCCTAGAAGGAAAAGGAATATAGCAGAATAGGTGTCTAGGTGCCTTTTTGTCAGAAGATAGTAAAGGGTGAAGTTAACACCGAATGATTCTTTTTGAGAGTTAGAGTCCCATATAAAGTAAGATTGCCCAAAGTTGTGGCAAGAGAAAAGTAATTTTGAGGACAAAATTTTAAAAAGATGGAAGAAATGTAACATCCCGAGAAACATATGAGACTTGTAAATGGTCACAAAGGTACTATTATACTTGCTTAACATGTCAATTCACTTTTGTGACAAATTGAGTCAGTTTAGACATTTTGCTGCAATACAAAAGTTGAAAAGTAGTTTAAAATGACTCAAATAGTAACATAAATTGCTAAATTGAGGGAAACATGTATGGATAACTTGTTTCTAAGTCACAAATGAGTTAAATAAGGTATAATTAAAATTTAAGAACAATCAGAGTTAGTTTGGTATTTTTAAGCATATTGGTTGTGCTTTTAATGTCATATTGACCCCCCAGTAAATATAGAAAATAGAATAAAGGTATTTAGAAAATAGTATTTATAAAGTTGTTGGAAGTCGAAAAACTTGAATTATCATAACAACAATTTAGATGAATCTTAGTATTTATTCTAAAGGGAAGAGGAAGAAAGGAAGAAGGACCCAAGCAAGAGGATCCAAGGTAAGATCAAAAACTTCAAGATCAAGAGTCTTCAAGATTATCATTTCCTTTAAAATCTCTTTCCTTTTTAAGCTTGCTTGCACATGTTTAGGTAAAGAATGTGTATTTTGAGTTGATATCAAAGTTTTGATAAGGCAAAAGAGATAGAAACTTAAGTTCCATGTAAGTTTGGTTTTAGAGATTTGAAATTGGTTTTCCAATGGCACGGTGGAAGGTTTTATCCCCAAGCTCACCCTGGTTAGAGAAAAGTTCTTTAAGAAAAGAAGAAATTAAAAGGTAAAAAATGGAAGTTACAAAAAGAAAAGAAAGAAAGAAAGAAAGAAAGGGAAGAGGAAGGAAGGAAGAAAGACCTAAGCAAGAGGATCCAAGGTAAGATCAAGGCCAATACTTCAAGATCAAGAGTCTTTAAGAGGTATGAACTATTTCCTTTAAACTCTCATCTCTTTCCTTTTTACCTAAAGCTTGTTAGTGATCCAATCAAGCATGTTTATGGAGTAAAGAAAATGGTGTATTGATTTGAGTTAATAATCGGAGTTCTTGTAAACTCAGCATAACCGATTATGAAGAGTTCATGTTATTTCAAAGAATCAATTAAATAGAAAGGCATAATTTCATTGTTTTAAACGTATGGACTTGATTCTCATAATGGTAAAAAATTCTTTTCCACCAAGCCAATTAGTACCGTTTTATTTGAATCGAGGCAGATTCTATAGAAAACATGTCCAATGTCGTAAGGCATTTTGAAGTTCATTGCTTGTAAAATTTCATAATTTTTCCCTTTGTAGTTTGTTCCCAGTTTCAGTTTAAAGTCAGGTCAAAATCGGGTAAATCAGGGAATGTCCTATTTTGGCCTCTGCAAAATATCGCATAACTTTGGCTACACTTAGCCAAATGAAGCAAGGTTTATGGCATTAGAAAGATATGAGAGAAACCTATATGCTCATAAAATTTCAGAATTTTTGAAGTTACGATGCACATTTGGTGCAATCTTAACAATCAGTCTTTTTAGGCAAAATTTGAGGTGTTTTTGGTATGGTTTGAACCCTATGAACACTAGTAACTCTTTTAATAGTTAGAGTTGAGCGCCATAAGGCCTAGTTGGCAAGAGTTGAGTGTCATAGGGCCTAATTGGCAATAGTTCAGCGTCATAGGACCTAGTTGGTAAGATTTGAGTGTCATAGGACATAGTTAGCACGAGATGGTTCTCTATGGGTTGAACCTAGCAAGTGGCTCCCCTATGGGTTGAACCTAGCAAGTGGCTTCCCTATGGGTTGAACCCTAGTAAGATAGAACCCTTATGCAATGAGGTTGATCCATAAAAGATGGAACCCTTATGCAATGAGGTTAATTCATAAGAAATGGAACTCTTATGCAATGAAGTTGTTCCATAAGAGATATCCTATGCTAGACTAAGGATGAGTTATATCATAAGCCAAGTTATGGATAAGTTAAAAAATAAACTATTTGAGACAAGTTGTAGAAGTAGTACACTCACTATTATGTGGTGGAACAATCCACTTAGTACCTGATAGTCTAAAGACTATTTAGCCTATTCTACACATATAAGTACAAAGGAATGTAGTTCCTGAAAATAGTTAAGTTATAAGTATAAGTTTAAGATTGGATTAGGAAGTGACTAGATGAATGTTCACATAAAGCCTCAATGTGAATGTTCTAATGCTAGTAGTGTTATTCACTGTGAAATGATATTTGTTCAGTACTTATATCATGTTAATGAATAACTAGACTGGAGAAGTTAGATAGTATGCCCACTTTAATGAGTAAAGTTGAGGTATAAGGAGACTTTTGATATTTTACATTTATGTAGACATTTGTTTAATATCAATAGATTTCATTTATTCATTATAAATGTTTAAATACCGGTATTGGTTACTCATACTGAGAATTTTATTTCTCACCCTATTGTATTTTTATGTAAATCTAGGTTAGAGGGTAAGAAGACAAAGAAAACAAAAGAATTAGAATAATTTAGTTTATGTTTTTAGTTCAAAACTTATGTAATTATTTATATTTGCTTTGAGATGTAAAAGTTGTATATTTGTGTATGACTTTTAGTTATGACTCTCCATAATGATTTGTTTAAATATTATGGATTAGTTGATGTTTAGTTAAAAGTAGCAGAACTGATACTGTTTATCTAGGTATATGTCAGATATATTAGGGTACAGATATTAGACTGTTACAATAAGTACTTACAAGTTATATACATCCCAAGGTTAAAAGTACTTGGTCCTATAAGTAAAATATAAAAGGTTGAGTTTTGCTCTTAAGAGACCTATAACAAGTATATTTGTTGAAGTGTTTATTATCGGGACACTGCTAATAGAGTCTACCTATAGAAGTGTGAAGTGGGATTGATTCTTGGAGTTAAGGGCTTGACTCTTAAAGCACTCATAAAAATGATACAAGACACATTGCCATGATAAATGTGTCATATTAAATATGATAATTAATGGTGTTGAGATCTAATGTGTAAGTTATGCACGCTAGTTCATATGTATTAAATGGTTCAAAGCTTATCTACCATTCTACTTCGGATTAGTGAAACTCATGACTTACTAAGCAAATGTTCAAATCGCGAAGTACTTTTATCTAAAGCATGAGATTTCTAGGATGATAAGGATTTGGATTTATTTTGAAAATGGTGGGAGATTGTGAGAGGATTTCCAAAATAACAAATCAAGATACAACCAAGTAAAATTATAAAATAATGTGTCTATTCATAAAGAGATGTGTCTATATGTGCATATTGCTATTCATAGTGGCTGGTCATGGAAAGTTGTTTTACAGGAAGAGTTGTGTCTCTTCATAGAAAGTTGTTATATATGAAAAACTGTGTCTCTTCCTAAAACAGAATTGTGATCCTTCTCTAGACGGAGTTGTGTCTCTTCTTAAGGGGTCTCTCAATGTCTATATAAAAACATTCTCCATCAAGTCTCATATGTATGATTGAATTTATTCTTTCTTCCAAATTATCTATGTCTTTCTTCTATGCGCAAGAAGCATAGTAGAGAACTATTATTTTGTAAAACATCGTTGTTATCATTGACTTGGTTGTGTTAGTGCAAGACAAACCAAGTGTTCTTCATTGTATTCTGTAAGAAATTTGTTGTTGTCCTTTCACATTCAATATTTCAGAATTGGTTGGGTGAATTAAGCTTAAAGAAAAGTATTACAACACGTCTTGAAGAGTTGCACTTATTCTCCATCAATGTTGCTAATTTTTGTAAGTTTAAAGTGTTATACCAAGACTTCATCTTTGTATCATTTCAAGACTCCACAAGACATCATCTCCAACATCCTCACTATCAAATTTAATCACAAAAAAAAAAGACTTTATCAAAAGCACGAAATTTCATATAATGGTTGCTTCATTTACTTAAAGAGTTCTTGTCACGCTTAGTGGCAGTATGCATAAAGCATGGGATGCTCTCGGTGATTAGTGTGCTGACATTCTCTTAATCTGAGAGCATCTAAAAATTCCAATAGAATCATCTACAACTCCAAGGGAACACATCAGTTATATATCCCGTATTGTGATGCTACTGCGCAGCACATTTTATGTCATTAAAGTTTCCAATATGTTATACTCATTCAACAATGCAGCCTTAATGTTGCATCTACACCGAGGGGAGGTTGTCACCCCTAGCGCACACACCACAACGTAACGTAAGGAAAAGGATAAGAGAAGCTTGGTCATCACCAAAACCTTAATAAATGTTTTAAACCAATTTATATGGATCTTTTAGGGAACTGAGAGAGCTAACTATGCTCCCCAAAATTTTGAAAATCCCATGAAAACACTTGAAAAAATTACACATACTTCTCCTATAAATGTTATCAAATAATAATAATGAACATCCCAAAAATTTTAGTTGAGATTTGTCACTGAATTTATATGTTTTTCAAAAACCTTATAAATATTTTAAACAAGTTTATAAAAATTTGTATTTTATATTTTATTTTATTTTATAATATTTTCTAATCTAATAAATAAGAAATTAATCTTTTAAATTAAGTTAATTGTCAAAATAAGAGATATATTAGTTGCTTAAATGAACAGAATGTTCATAATTGAACACTCACATATTTAAGAAACCCAAGTTAAAATTTTTGTCTTTTTACATGTGACTTCATAAAAAAAAAATTACATGTGACTAATGACTAATCAAATTCTGAATACAGAAAATAACGAACGAGTTTTATTGTGTGTTTCTACAGAAAGGCCCACGGTCAATGTTATTGGTCTGGTCGTGTAAGGTTATATATTTTTTAAAATAATAATAATAAAAAGAGTCGTGTTAGGTTATCTAATAAAAAAAAAAAAATCTTATCAGAATCCGCACAGGCAACGAAAGGCAAACATGGAGATGAGTACGGGTGTTTGGTTTTCGTGTGCAATCCCAAGAGGAAGAGGCGCAGTTAACCTTGCTTTGTCTTCTTCATCATCTTTGTGTTGCAGCCCCAGTTTGAGGTTGTTGAAGAAATCTAGGATAGGTGTGAGCAGTGGAAGTAAGCAATCCAGAGCCAGAAACAAGGGTCTCACCTGCAACGCCTTGTTCGGACTGGGTGTGCCCGAGCTCGTGGTTATTGCCGGAGTGGCTGCCCTCGTTTTCGGACCCAAGAAGTTGCCTGAAGTCGGTCGGAGCATCGGCAAAACCGTTAAGAGCTTCCAACAGGTTCCCTACTCACTACTCACTCAATCTTTTTTATTTTCTTTGATCCTTTGAATTACACACACACATTTGCAAGTTAGGGCTCTCTAAAATTATACATCTTTGGTAGTTACACCAGATCAATGGATGCCATTTGGATCGAATATTTCCTACTGATATGAATATGAGCTATTGATAGATATCTAAAAATGTTTTCTGGATCAAATTCAGAGTGGGAAGGTAGTGTGTGTTCTGTATTTACATTGGTATACTTAGTCTATCTGCCTCTCTGGATCCTTGGAAACTGATCCAACTATAAAAATGTGACCATAAATCAATTAAAGGGTTATGACTGAGTCATTTCAGCTTGTTCTGCTTATATTATTAGTTTTGGTTTGTGTGCAGTATGTAATCACTGATAAATTTCTGTTGCAGTTTAATAGTAATAGCATTTTGTTCGACAATACCTGTAAACTAGTAACTCTGCCACTCTCAATTCTCCGTCCCAGTAACACTGTCTATTTAGTACATAGTTGCTAAAGGTGCTGCCTTTGCAACTTCATATGATTGACACTCGCTCACACCTTACACACACTTAGGGTTCTCTTTATTGTTGCTATCTCATTCAATCAGCACCAGATAGTTGAAGAGATCTTGGAAGAAGGCAGCAGCCCCTAAAAATCATAGCTCTTTCGGTTGCAAGTAGGACATTCATCTTTTTGCTTGTTTCTGTTTCTCTTCATAAGAGGGCAATTCAAGCATAGAGAACATATAATCCAATAATTGAAAGTCTGTAATGAATGTTTATACTGAACCTGTTTATATTTTGACCGTCCAATCGGACCCTATTATTTTTTTCTGCCTACTGCTTTAACCAGCTTCCTATCAATGGTTCAAAGTGAGATTTAGATTGAGGGTTTATGCCTCCGTTTCACATGAACTTTATTGAGGAAAACCATAGAAAGATTAGCAGGATTCAGGCCCCCAGCACATGCCTAGTGGTTCAAATTTAACTGAAAAGACCAAACTGTTTGTTGCAGTCACGTTGTAGGGTTATATACCTCTCATTGGACCTTTTGCAGGCATGCTGTTCAGCTGTTGCCCCCAGCAAGTCTTCTGGGGAGTTGGGTTGAAGGCCCTTAATTTAAAATTGAAGGTAAAAGCCTAATAAAAGAATATAAATACAACAAAAATGGGAGGAAGAAATGAAAGAAGTTTATTCAAGAAACTAAAGAGGTTCTAAAATAGGGAAAGGGCCTTTATAGGAGGAAAATGTTGTATGGCGCTGTTCAGCTGTTGTATTCTGTAGCTTTCATGTTAACTTGTATTGATATCCCCTAATAACCATAATTGGCTCCACATATGGGTTTAGATAAATTGATTACACGGAATGCATTCGTCATGCACTTAAGCGGCCAAATTCTTTGGAGTCTGGTATTGACATAAATGGGAATGCCATATTATGATTATTATCATCTATTAACTGTTAAATATTTTTCCTCATTGCCTATAATTAAGGTTATTTATTATATTTTGTAAATCTTGTAGGCAGCAAAGGAGTTTGAGTCCGAGCTTAAAAAGGAACCTGATTCCACAGGAGGGGCCCCATCTGAGAAATCTATTGCTGTGAGTGAACAGGAGAAGCAAGACATTGAGGTGTCTAGTTCTAAGGAGAGTGTATGAGAATTGTAGAAGATATGATAAGTATGTATCAAATTTTCACCGTGGCATTATGCATTTAAAAGAAAGTTAAGAAACTATTCTTCTCAATTACTATTCTTCTCTAATTGAGATATCTTACTATTTTTGTCTTTCATGAGTGAAATCATGACGGAGCTTTAAAAGACTAACACATTGGCTGGTAGACGTTGATGATTGCCCATAGGAGAAAATAAGGGAAGGGGTACTAGTGAGGGCTGAACCATTGAAGAAATTGATAATTTTTCTTCGCCATGGCCACCGGGTGATCTATGTCATTAACACTTGACAGCAAATAGGACCAAGCATGGTTGACACCGCGCAGCAATAGTATTTAAAATTGTCTTTGACGGCTTGGTTAGATGTGTATGAAAGGTGTAGAAAAGAAAATAAATTAAGGAATGAAAGAAAGTGGACGGATAGGGGAAGAAGTGAGAAAAAAAGATTTAATAAAGTTTTATGAACTTTTAATTTTATCCAATAATGATTAGAAGTTTTTTTTTTTATGGAAGATTAGAAGAAAAAGTTTAAAAACTGATTAGTAGTAAAATTGTATAAAAGTTCTTTCACTTGCTTTCTATATCTTTATATATCATAGTTCACCAACAAGTCAACAGCCATGGTTATTGCCATTGGTGAACTTTTACAAGCGCATGCAAATGGAAAGATTATTTCTTGGCAACACGTCTCCAATCCAAATATTATCCAAAGTACCTTGAGGGTTGAAGCATTTGTTACAGAGTTTTATTATTTAAACACTTAGAATTTGATATTTAGTTAATATTTTTTTTATATCAACATACGATATATTCATTTCATTTCGGGATATCATATAACTTAGTACCTAACCATATTGACATTGGTGTACGGTGTATATATAAGGTATTGAATAGTACGTGTTCAAAAAATAATTTCCTTTGCTATAGGTAAGCAACTTCTAATAAAGGTAATTCAATGGCAATACCAAATATTATTATGGGAAAGACGCCAAGATTTGAAGATGTTTGTTTTACATCTTAAAGAAAAGGGAAAAATCATTCTTTTCAGAAGTAAATTGTTCTTACTTTAGTCAAAAGACCTTTTGCATGATGCAAAATGTAAAACAAGCAAGTCTGAAATTGTTGACAATGCAGTTAACGAAAGGAACTAGGTTGTGTACATCCTTTATGTTTGGTCTTTGTAGCAATTTTCTTGTAGGTGTGTTTTTAAATTAAAATTTTTGTTTGAAATAAGTTAATTTGAAGTCGTCAAATAAATTATTTGAGACAAAAAAAAAAATTGGGTGCAGTAGAGGAATAAGTGTTTGTATTATCTCCAAAAGTGACGAAAGCTATCAGAATAAGTTATGGTTTTGATACATGGTACTATTCGACTGTAAATTGAGAATGTATCTCACAAATAATTGAACCACTCTAAGGTTTTCACCAATAAAATGAAAGGAAAAAAAGAGAAAGAAAGAAGACGATTTAACTTTTAAGATTTCAGACATTAGATGTTTTTTAAAAGGCTGAAATCCAAATGCATTGCTTTTGATTGGTTGGTCGCGGGTCTTCTCCACTATTTCAACTTCAACCCGTGCACTGTGTAAGTGGACCAAAAGAAGGAAATTGGGGAGTGACAAAGTCAAAACCAAACTAATCCAAAGATTGATTTTAGCAGACAATTGTATATGCTGAGCAGGGTTGAGAAATTATTAGGTGTTTTTGAAGGAAGAAATTTTTTTGTTGGATATTATTAAATATATATTGATTTATTTATATAATTAAAAATGTAGTTAAAATAAAATATAGTAATAGCTTATATAATTAAAATGATACATGCAAAGAAAAAAAAAAAAAAAACATAACACAACATGATTGTCTATTTGGAGTAGTAATTATAGGATAAAATTATTTTAAAGTGAGATTATTTTTAAAGTAATTAAATAAGAGAATATTTATTTTAAAATTTTAGTTTCAGTTCAATATCTTTAAATTTAATGAGTTAAAATTATGATTTATTTTAGATTAAATCAAATATAGGTACATTTTTACTTGATGATTTTAAAGATAAAAGAGATGAGATTTTTGTCTATCTGCCAACCAAATATATTAGATCACAATCATAACATAGCATGACTCACATTTTAGTGGGATGTGAAACACATTTCAACTATCTGATGACTAATTAAAAAAATATATACATATATACGCGTCTATCGCCTTCGCTTTTGCTATGGCTTTAGTCATTGAATTAAGAAATTTGTAATTAAATTTTCTAGTGTGCAGACTGTGTTAAAAAATAAAAATTAATTGATAAAAATTAATGAAAAAATTAAGCGAACAAATTTTCACGTACCCACAATTTATTATTTACGAACTTATATTTTATAAAAATTTAAATTAATTTCTCATTAACAATTATCAAATCTGTACTTTAAAATATATTTATACCTTAAAATAGCCAAATTTAATCATGTTTAGACTGCCAATAAGTGAATATTTATGAAAAAGGGTGGATGTTTGTAAATTGTAATAGTTGATAACCCAAACATACATATGAATAATGGCCACGTGCATGGTGCATTGGTGCAGCACAAAACAGATCATTGGACTGGAATTATAAAAATAAACGGTTGTGATTGAAGTTGAAGTTATAGCATAACAAAGATTTAGTGCTCCCTTCCTCATCTTCCAATTGCACAACAAGGGGACGATTCTAATATCCTCATAAAAAATATTGGAGCATGTGTACTCCATAAAAATCACCGGTGATTGTAAGTTATTTTAGTCACCAAAAAGTAATTTCATTTTTCATCCTTATCTCATATTTGTTGTCGTTTAGTCCCCTCACAATTACTTTTTAGTTCCCACCGGCTGAGCTCTATAACTTCCACCGACGCACTATTTTTTTGGGTGTCCAAATCATTGGCGACTCTGGCTGCGACACTTCAGCTTCATCACCAACCAAAGCCCCTTCCAAACTAAAACACCAACTCTCAATGGTTCCACAGATCTTAATTGTGAGCGCGCCTATGTTTGGTACTCAGGTGTGGATTCAAGAAAGACCATCCACCTTTATGACATACATGAACTCAATGACTGTTGTATCCTACAGACATGGACTTTTCCATAAGAAAAACTGAAAAACAAGAAAGTGACCAGACCAACAAGACTCAGAAAGAGAAACTATAATAAATGACAATAAAATATAGAAAGAAAGAAAATAATAGAAAAAACGAAGACCCTTCTGAAGAGAAAAGCACCTTGAGTGTGATGAGTTATTCTTTAATCTTGGTTATCCATCCCAAAGAGACTAAGGCAGTGAATCCTAGCTGGGTCTAAGAACTCTTGTCAATGGTTTAAGAGAACTCTACAACGATGACGACGGTGCCGATGCATTTTGCTTCTTACCCTTCTCCCAATTATTCTTTGGCTTGCTTGGAGCCAGAGCTACCTTAATGGTGGTCGGTGCCACCATAGGTGAGGACAGTTGTCGGCGAAATGCCAAGAGATGAGAAATGGAGATAGATGTTTTTACAAAATACTTAAAAGTTAGGGATTAATTTTGTAATTTAAAAATATTGTTATCACTACTTCATCAATTTTCTAATAATTCATCCAAATCATCCATTTTTTTTAATTAATTAATCAACAATTCTATACGTGTAATCATCCATACACACATTATTATTATTATTATGAGTATTTAAGACAAGCCCCTCCCAACAAGGGTTTGTTATGTTAAGAAAATAAAATCTAAGTACTTTATAGTCATTTATATGTTTTTTTGTTTTTTTTTGCCAGCTGATTACAATTGAGATAATACAATATGGACTTGTCCTAAATTTTATATGTTCCTAAAAAAGAAAGAGTGCGTACGTGTACGTAACAAAGACTAAGCAAAGCACCAAAAGACAAAGTAGAGTAAACAACGATTAACTTTGCCCAACTTTCTCATTGATCTCCGTTTGCGAGTCTTTTATGTCTCTTTTTGTTGTTTTGGTCTTTAAAGGGAGAGTACACTTGGGACTCTCTACATTCACTCTGCAGTCAGAAGCAGCAAAAGCTGAAAAGCCAACACTGGGAAATAGAAAGAGTGACACTTATCAAATCCCCAACACCACCACACCAACCGCTCTTTCATTCTTACTTTCTTTCTTTGTCTTCTTTTTTCTTTTTTTTTCTCAAATCATCATAAGTCGTGGTCGTAAATTAAATAGAAAAGAAAATTCAAGACGGCAAAATTAACATTATTGGGAAGTGGAAGTGTAGAAGTAGAAGCCTCAACTCCATTCCCGGGTTATCGGGGGTGGGTTCCGGAACATCCAATCATTTTCACTTCACACTTCAGAGAGCAGCAAACTCTCCTTTAATTTTCTTGCTTTTCTTTCAAACTTTTCAAATTTAAAAATGTGGCCATAAACATAAAAAAAAAAAGGTTACTACTTTAATTACTTTGCTCATTCAATTAAAGTTGAAAGCTTTGCAATTGCATAGAATAGAAGAATTCTATGGCGGGTAATTGCACGGACGGGTTGGGCGACGATTTCTTGGAGCAGATCTTGGCAGTGCCTTCAACAGGGCATGGAAGGAGCGTGGGAGATGTGGAATCCATGGCAATGGTGTTGCAGTTGGGATCCACAAGTGGGGGTGGTAGTGGTGATACTGATGGGTTGAGATTGAGAGAGTCCTTGGGACTGGGGATAGGGATAGGGATGGGTATGCCTTTGGTGCCAGGCACAGGCTTTGTGAGACACCAAGATAATAGTAATCACCACCATAATAATACTAAGAACAGCACTATGTCATCATCCTCTTCTACTTCAGGAATCTTCGTAAGTATCATCCTCTTTCTCACAAACAAGCTCTAGTTGACTTGATGTTTTAGTTGTTTTCTTGTACTTTTACCTACCAATACCATATTCCTGCTCATGAGGATGCATAGCTGGAAACCATAGAGTTCCTCCTTTGTGTGTAGCTAGCTAGAGGATCATAAGATTTTGATTTGGATTTTTGTTTTGTAGTTTTTGATGTTATATATTTGTCACGTGGTTTTATTTTTATTATATTTATGTGTGTGACAGGAGAGGGATTCGATGCATAATAATATGAGGGGGATGTATACAAATACAGCGTTGGAACAACTGCAAAGTCATGCTCATGCTCACTCTGTCCGCCCCATGGTGCCATCTCCTGCTCCATCCCTACTCCACCCGCATCACCACCAGGTAAACTAATAAATTATTTATAATTATTAAGCATTTTAATCATAATTGCGAACCACAATTTTGTCCCTCACCTTTCATTCAACCTTCAATTATATATCTTAATAATAATATATCTATCAACCAAAATAATTGCCTAAATCTAATGTAAAGACAGTTTAATATAATATATTGCATATCAACTTTAAAGTTGGATCCCAGTAAATAAATAAAAAACATAAAGTTGGATCACTTTGCAATGCATGATATGATAATATTATAAAGAAGTAAAGAAGAGTTGCCTCTGGATAATCATGAACTGTTTTCAGCTATTGCCATTCATTTATTTACTATTATTATAAATAAATTCCATAATTAATTAAGTTACTGTCATTATTGCCTTTCCCTTTCTTCTTTTCTCAATTCAATTCTCTATGCTCAGTATTGGGTTTGGAGGCTTCTTTTACGTACGATTTCAACTTTCTGGTTGGGTTCGTTTTTCAGCCATTCACGGGCTATATTCGCATTCGCAGAATCAGTGGCTTTCTTCCTTTCTTTGTTTCATTTCATGGTTAAAAAAATAAAATAAAAATAACACATTTTGTACTAGTTTTATATTAATGTATTTTTGCCGGTATAAGTAGTTTATTTGGTGGCTGGCTGTGTTGTTGTTTTATATTAATGAACTGTCTTATTTTTTTTTAACTAAATAATAGTTGAAAACATTTATAAAAAAAAAGGCAAATATTTGTAGTTATTAAATAATATAAGAATTGCACAAGATTTTTTAGTGTAATGTTAGACTTAGACATATTCAGAGATAAATTTAATAGTACAAGTGATTATGCTTTTTTATATGTGAAGTATTATTTATATAACATTGTTTTTTTATTTGCAGAATACTACTAATAACTTTTTCCATTATTTTTTCAAAAAGTATCTACATAATAATATTAACATTTTCACTGAACTAATTTTAAAATTAAACATAGATATGCTACTTTAAACTATATGGTGGTATTTGACAACATTCAAAAATGAGATATGTAAATTCAATGGACCTAGTTTTTAGGTGAATGTTATTTAGTTATTATTAAAAATTTTAAAAACTTGTTCATAATTAAATTGAATTTTAGATAAAATTAGTTCTTAAAAAATCAACTCAAAGTTGATTTTTACCAACTCAAAGTTAGTTTTTTATTTTAATTTAAATTTTAATAGACTCTTTTTCCTCCTTTTTTATTCTTTTTTTTTCATATTCTGTATCTATCTCACTATTTAAATTTTAAATTTGGTTGCGGACCAAAAAAATAAAAAAAAATTGCATGACTGCAAAACCCTTCAATCTGGTTTACATTTGAGTTGTTCGGGAGTTGTAGATGTAGACATGTAGTAGCTTCTGGGCATGCACGGTCGTTACTCGATAGAATTATTGAGGACCAACTTCTCTAGTTAAGTTTTGACTTTTAAAGGAGCTGATTCCTTGACAAGAATAAATGCATAAAAGCAACAGCTGGCACATGCAAGATTCTGAGAAAAACAGTTTTTTCATTTTATGCCCTTCCCATTTCTATTGAAAAATTGTTATTCTCCTTTTGTTTTGAAATAACTTATGTATGGAATGCAAGGTAATTATGTCTGCATTAATTGTATCAAAGAAAGTATTGCTTACTATCTCAAAAAATGCTGGTCGATGATTTTAATTAATATAATTTGGTCATGTATCAATTTGTGATTGTGATGTTATATACATACTTATGATGCCAATTAATGCAGCCCTTTCATAGCCAGCCACCAAGGCCAGTATCTGTGGCTGCTGTTCCACAACCACCTGGCATCCGCCCTCGAGTGCGAGCAAGAAGAGGGCAAGCCACAGACCCCCACAGTATTGCTGAGCGAGTAAGGCACACATTTTTAATTGCATCAAAACTTCACCATTTGTTGCATGCTTTTCTCTTTAATCAAATATTCCATTTGTTCTAGCTTTTATATTCTTTTTCTTCTCCATCTATATATATTAATATTGCTTATTTGCTTCTCATTCTTTTGTACTCGATTTAGTTACGTCGTGAAAGAATCGCTGAAAGAATAAAGGCATTGCAGGAATTAGTTCCCAGCACCAATAAGGTTGGTGTCTTTTGCAATGGACTTATAATATTTAATATCTTTGGCTCGATCGGATAGACTCGCTTGCCCAAATTTTTAGTAACTATAAAATTTGTGTTTTCTATGAGCTTTAGAAATTATGATCATTGCTTCATGATTGAAATGAAAAAAAATCATTGTCCGTTAATTGCTAGATACTTTCTTTTATATACAACCATTAAGGTAAAACTTTCTAAGAACTTACATGAATGTTTATTTATCATTATAGTTTAATTAAATACCAATAGGCATTTGTCCACTTCAATTTTAAATAATCAAAATAACGGATAACATGCGTAGAGAAAGTAAAAAGTAGTTATTTGAGATAATACTGTGTTTTCTACTGTCATAATGTGATTCCATTTTTGCTTGTATATCATGAAACTGGTTGTAGACGGACAGAGCAGTGATGCTTGACGAAATTGTGGATTATGTAAAGTTCTTAAGGCTCCAGGTTAAGGTACGGATGCTCCTAATATATCCACAATCATCGAATACTCACTTCAATTCCTGATTCCATATTTAACACGTCTTCCTATAGAAGTTATTAATTTCATGGATGTCTTTGAAGTTAGTCTAATGCAAATATGTTAGAACACTTACTGAATCCATCATTATTTTGAGAAACTAGTTCCAAATTATTAAGCCTAAAGTCTTTAGACTGTTAATTAGTAGATAGTAGGGCCCAGTAATGTGGAATATTACACATTATCTATGACCTTTATTAATACTTTATGAATGTAGTAGTTACAAGGTCATTCCTGGATTGACATTGTGTCATGTCATTGGTGTGAATCTTCAATTTGTAATGAGTCTCAATTGAATAAGAGATGTCTACCACATCTTTTTCAATCTCCTGCTTTTCTTTGTACCAAGTATCTGAAGTAAGCTTATTTCTCGCTGTCCTTTACATGTCATTTAATTTCATTTAGATATTCAAACAGGTGCTGAGCATGAGTAGATTGGGTGGAGCTGGTGCAGTTGCTCAGCTTGTGGCTGAGGTTCCCCTATCTGCATTGGAGGTAGTCAATTTGGCAAAGATAAAGTTCAGAACAAGTGCTAGTTTTTTTACTTCATATTCTTCTCATTATTTCCATCACCATGTTAATTTTATTTTATTTGTATCAAGCACTGCACCACACATTCCATTGGTTTTATTGATTTTATCTGTAGGGTGAGGACATTGAAGGTGGAGCCAATCAGCAAGCCTGGGACAGGTGGTCCAATGATGGCACAGAACAAGAAGTTGCTAAACTTATGGAAGAAGATGTTGGAGCTGCTATGCAATTTCTTCAGTCCAAGGCACTTTGCATCATGCCAATATCTCTAGCCTCAGCCATTTTTTGTACGCCCCAATCAGAAGCACCAACACTCATCAAGCCTGAATCAAACAGCCTTTCATAGAACCGAAAATATCATGACACAGACAGCACAAAGGTTTGTTTAGCCCAATTCTGGGCCCCAAATTTGGTCCCATTCTCCCTTCCTTATGACAAGAGTATTATACTTTCTCGTATACTTTCTAATTCCTTATTGGATGGAAAAGGATCGAGCCCGTGCTGCTGTTCATTCTTTTCAAGTTTTGTCAAACAAGGAGTAATTGTCATTCCTAATAAGTAAAACCGGAGGAGCTCCAGCATGTTCTTGTCATGGTTTTCAAGGTCCTATTGATGATTTTCTCTTAAATATCGGTGGTGGGTTTGGTGGTGGATGACCCAATCAAAAGCAAGGTATGTCACCACCCGTACTCGGATCCATGATCGACATGTAATAAAGGCAAATCATAAGTTAGCTCATGTCACACAAGCTTCCAATCCTGTAATGCATGCAAACATTCTAGAATAACAATAATTTAAGATAACCAAAATACTGTCAAAATCAATAGTGAGTTTTTTAAAAATTTTGTTTGTCCTAAGAGTTTATTACATTTAAAAATTCAAAAACAAAATAAATTTGAAATTGATAAATTCAAATAAATACAGTAGGTAAGAACTATTTATAATACATGTCGATTTTCAATTAGGTCTTTCACCAAAAATTCGCATTCTATGTATCGTTCTATAAATAGAAATGTCAACAATACATAAATTAATTACATATCATAATTTGTCTAATTTACTTTCTTAAATCTTAAATATATCGTAATTGACATCGTCTTAAATTCACTATCCTACCTAATCACTATAAAATTATACTAATAAAATTAATTACTTGAGTTTTGAATTATGAGTTTACCTCAAAGAGTCAAAGAAAAGAATTTTAACGAATAAGTAACTATCACTCTTCTCAAACTGTAATCATTAACCCAAAAAAATTACTCTAAGAATAAATGTAAGAGAAAGAAAAAATAAAATAACACTCTAAAATTTCAACAAAATCTCAAAAAAGAATAAAAAAATAAATAAAAATTTCTCAATTGAGAGAGGATGAAGTAAGAATTGAAAGCAAAGAAACAAAAAAAATAGCACGGAAGATGACGAGAATGAGGAGCAGAACGGCTTATCCATCTAATAAAAGAAGGGATTTTGTTATAAAGAATGATGAATTTACGAAATTGGCATTAGGAATAAAAAAAAAGGCATTAGTTTTTTTTTTCTGTTTCTTTTAATGAAACTTACCATTATATTCTTTTCCCCTTTAACAAAATTCATCTTTGAATTTTTAAATTACTATTAACTTTATGCATCGAGCAAATGTGGATACTTCTCTCACACAGTTACTTCAAGTTTCTAAATTATTCCATATAACTAAGACATTCATCAAGTTGAACTGTGCAATGTTGTATGACATGAGAAGAGTCATGAATATATTTTCAAAGCATGAAAATATAAAAAATTGGATAAATTGTTGAAAGATTAGGTGGAAGGGTTAAGCGATAAGTTACTTACTCAACTCCTTGAAAAACTTCAAATGGTTCTATGAACCTTGAACTTAACTTATCCTTCTTGCCAAACTTTAAGATACCCTTCATTAGGAAAATTTAGAAGAATACATGGTCTCTCACATCAAATCCCAAGGAATGACTTCTACAGTATGAATAAGATTTCTGTCTACTCTAACTTATCACTAATCGATCACGAATCAATCGTACTTTCTCATTGGCTTCTTGAATTAAATTTGGTTCCAAAAAGTTTAGACTTGTTAATATCAAACCAACAAATCAGTCTCTGGAGGCTAGACAAGTAACTACTATTACAGGAAAACTCCAAGGTAAGTGCTAGTCCCAACTATCTCCAAAGTCCAGAACAGAAGCACGAAGCATGTCCTTTAACATTTGAAGAGTTTTCTCTAACTGAACATTAGTCTAAGAATGAAAAGCTATAGTCAAATCCCATCAGGTTCCAAAGCTATCTCGAAAGCTCCAAAATTTAGCGTATTTAATTGAGGTCCTCAATTATAGATGACAAAAATGACAACTTTGCAAAGATACTATATCATCCAAATTACTAAGCCACTTTGTGATTTGTCATCACAAAAAAAATATATATATACTAATGCCCTTTTTTAATCCTAATGGCAATTTCATAAATCCCAAAGTTCTATTGAAATGTTGTTGTTTTGGAATGTCTGCATAATTTGCAGGATTGGAGACTTGTGTGGTCTGAGCTAACCTATGATTTGTCTTTATTATACTTCGATCATGGACCCTGAGTACGGATTGTGACAAAGTTTGATGACGAATTTTTTTTAATGATGAAAAATGTGACACGTTGTTTTATTAAAAAAAGGAGGTTAATTTTTCATCTTTAATATACAAAGTTTGGCTATGTACGATGTGTGTGAAGAAAAATTTTATGCAAGTTGAATTAGACAATTTTGTGAAAATTTTATTAAAAAAGCAGTTTGGAGGCATTTGACTATTGGAAAAGCTAATTAGTATTTTCTTTACCAAAAAATAGTTGGTATTTTCAAATAAATAACTATACAGGGTGAGTTTTGTTTGCTTCTTTAAAAAGTGAATTGCCCCTTAAAATTAGCTGAAAGATTACTGAACCTAGTGATAGCAGAGAAAGTGGAAAATGACATTTTGTTAATTTACTGGACTAAATTAAACTATGGCTTCTTATTTTCCCATTAATATTCATATAAATTTATGTTTAGAGATAGAAGAGAATCTCTATTTATTAATGTAGTCTGCACTCATGGCCAGAAGACTGAATTTCATTGCTTCCCCCAATAACATAGTAGGGAAACACTACCCTCGCACTTAATAATGGTGCTAAATGGCATTGGAGGTTGGATGAATTAAAACCATCAGTTTCTTAGTCATATTAGTGCAGATTTTCTTGTAGATAAAACAAAATGGTTGAATGAATGCTAGTGGGGTTTGATCAGATTTTCATAGTGAATCTCATAGTAGTACCGGCCTAGTTGTTGATGCATGCAGTATGATTTATCAAACCATGGACTGGCAATGCATGACTTGCAATGTATTTTATTTTTTAACCCGTCGGCTAAATTAAACATAGCATTACATCATATTAGTGTGAGATTCTGAATGATCATCTGAACGCCTTGCATTGCATTGCATTATCATTGGAACTTGCATGGCCTTATTTTGTAAAGGATGCCATATGAATGGGTATGCTGTAATGTGTATCTTTGAATGGCTTTCAGTTCTGACTATCTTTCATGTTTGGCATTCATTAGGTCCACATAATTATCAACTCTCATAATTTCCGTCACCTTCTAAAAATTTGTTTCTCTAGCACTAGCAGGGGATGAAGCCAATAAGAACGCCAAATGTATATGCTTAAAATTTCCATAAAAATTTATCATCTATAAAAGAAAAATAAAAGATTAATAGAGAATGACTATACATCAAAGAAGATATAGAGGGAATCTTAATAAAAAATTTCATAATACGTATTAAGCCATTACTCTGTCTCATTGATTGTCAATATGACTTTCATTTCATAATAATTATCCAATAATTAGAAGAAAAAAAAGTATAGCATATACAAAGTTATTAGTTTATCATACATAATTTCAAAGTTGAATTTTCGCACAAGATAAAATATAAATAGGAAAATTTACATTGATCTTTTTGTTGAAATTTGATAAAATTATATTAACCTCCCTTTTAATTTTAGAATTTCTAATTACCCATTATATGCTTATTTTCTACCTGTACAACAAGCTGTATTTAATTGTTTATTTATTGGTACAACAAGCTGTATTTGTTTATTAAAGATTTTAAAGTATGGAAGCTACTGTAATTTTTTTTTAATGAGACCAATATTGAGAGGCCAATATAATTTTATCAAACTTTAAAGTTCAACATAATGCTTTTAAACTATAAAATAATATAGAAGAGTATTCAGAGTTCATACATTGTGTTTCTGTCTTTACCAGCACTAGCATAATTTTTTTTATCCAAATCTGATTCGGTAATTTAATAAAAAAATATAGATTTTTATTCAAAAAATACTAATGATGCCGTGCTTTATATAGATATTATTTCCAGAAAAAAAGAAAAACAATTAGAAATTTTGTGCTGTCTAAATGAGTTAAGCCCAAACATCCTATATATTCAAATATGGTTCACCGCAGCTGTTTCAATGGTTCTATACACAAAAAAGATGGCAGATTAGACCCTAAAAAAAAAACACAATAAAGATGGCAGATTATCTTAATTTACATTAACGCAAAGGGGTCAAGAAAGTGAGAGCGTCGCTAAGGGCAAGAAAAATATAAAATTAAATACACGGCAAAAAATTTCAATAGCTTGCAAAAGCCTTGATTGGTGTATAGAATTCGAGCATAACAAATTTGATTTACTAATCTATTCATTTGATGTGTCATCTGTACAAGAAAAGCCACCACCCAAGAAGTCATACCATAATACTACACTATCAGCATGATATTGTACAACCTAATTCGAATCTTAATGATCTGAGAAACGTCAAATTCTCTATGAATCTTGGTTAGTAATCTAAAATTAGTGCCCGCAAATCTCAGCTTGACTGTCAAATGTCAATCTCCTTAAAGATTTTTATCAAAATCATCTGTTATCACCTATGAGCATAAGAGACGAGCTAGGATGAGGCCATGATTAACTCAGCATGGCACATTTTCAGATCAAAGAAAACTAATATGCAATATTGACAGCACTAACCCAACATATATATAATCACTGCTGCTAGTAACAAAACAAATCACGTAGCTCCAGAGCTGGCTGTAACCACACTTCCATCTCTTAGCCCTTGAATGCACATATGCAGAGTTCTTTGCACACTGTCTGCAACTAATTTCAACCTACCTTGACTTGTATCTGCTGCTGAGCTCCCATTAACCTCCACAGTTCGTGCCACCCTCTGTTTGCATTTCTCCCAATCATCAACATGCAACCAACAGGCCCTACCTCCATGGCTACCATCCATGCCAAGAAAGGATACATTAGGACTTTCGCCAAATGAATATCTCAACCTTACCGAAACACAGTATGGCAACCAAGCAGCACCACCAGCAGCGTTGACGTAAGGGATGTGAGCAGAATCAAGAACAACAGTAAGCGCGAAATCAACAGAGTTATGCAGGCGATCATAATGGATGTTACTTTTGAATGCAGATGAGCTCTCTGAGTTCTCATCCACATTCAACCCAGCATGATTTTCAAGACATAATTCAATCCGTGGTTTTTGAGCTGAAATCACATCTCCAACTTGTGCCTGGGATAATCCCTTTTTCCAAGCTATTAATTTCAAGAATTCTCTCAGAACCGATACAGGTAAGGTGAGCATAGTTATGAATGATGCAACACGAGAAGCATCATAAGGCTCTGAGGCAACCCGACGGCTGAAGTAGTCACATATTTCACTTATTTCAGATTGACTTAATTCCTCTTGTGCAGGATTTGAGTTTTGCTGCTGCTGCTGCTGTTGATGATGAAAGCGTTTTACACTTAACACCTGAAGAAGAAGCTGAACTCTGTGGACACTAACAGCAAATACATAGCCCCTACAAAAGGATGAAGAGAAATGCTGTTTATTGTCCCTAATAACTGGAATAAGAATAGCAAGTATTTACGAAAAAGAGCCTCAGACGATGCTAGCTATTAAGTTTTTTTTTTCTTTTTTGCTTAATTACAATTTTAGTTCTAATTGCAACATTATCCCATAGTTTCCGTATATAAGCAATTAAGTCCCCCTGTCGCACTGCTTTTGCAGATGGGGCAATGCCTTTTTTTAGCTCATGTGCCTTTAAATTTGATGACATGTCTCTCTTTTTGGTAGTTTTGATGGAGAAAACTTACATGCTCTAAGAGCAAAAGATTTCTCTTGTTCTGTACCATTCAATGTGTACCACCTCAACTATGTGGGAGAAATCACTATCCCTCACTTCAACTACATTTTTTAATAGTACACATTCAACGATACAAAACAACATATATCCACCCAGAGCACCTAAGAATTTCTCATTTTAATGATACAGAGATAGTGTGCCAAAATGCCCCATCAGCAAAAAAAATGCCACTTTAGCAGCTGATTGGCAAGGGGACATAAATAATTTTGCATCAACTTAAAAACTGGAGATATTGTTACAATTGAAACTGAGGGGACTAAAATTGAACTTTCATAAAACTAGAGGGATCAAAATTTAATTAAGATTTTTTGGCCAACTAAAGCTAATAAGTCATAAAGTATCGATATGCATCATATTCATTAACATCGAAAATTAATTTGATGTATCATGTTGAAAGTAAGAAGCCTAAATAAGTAAATTTGATAAAAAGGCATTTTACATCCTTATTCATAATTCAACAATTGAAAATTCTTGTCACAAGAACTCACCAGGCTAAAGATTCACACGTGAATAAGGCAATGAAACAAACAATAACGTTAGAAACATTTTGAAAAAGTAGAGTAGATGAAAAAGAAAATAAAGGCTGACGATCCAGTACGAATACCACAACTGTAATTGGTCATGTTTTATTTTCTTTATATTTCCCCTTTTTTTAAGTAGAGTAGGGGAAAGAGATAGTAAAAGTCCTTGTATTAAGAAGGAATACAAAAAATTATAGCTGAAGTTAAAAAAAACAAAAATGCACATAAGTTTCTAGAAACTAAAAAAGTGGGGTAGAACAGCTGGAGGGAAAAAAAACTTACCCAACAAAAAAACGCAATGCAGGCTGCTCAGGGTCCAAGTTCAGAAGTGCACCTTCATTTTCCTTCAAAATGGATCCTAGGATCTCTTTCAAAAGATCTGGTAACTGGGCAAATAGCCATAGCACTCCAAGATACTTGAGAATACCTCTAAGAACCTTCTTAAGAGCAACGAGAGGAACCCAACCACCTCCATATCCTCCATCATCACCAAGGCCAATAATGGCTGTGTTCAGCTCACCTCTGACATGTGCAGGGACAATTGTTCCAGGTGGCCTACGTAGAGAGACTGCTGATGTCATCAAAGCTAAATTTGAAGATCCAGCTAAAGCATTTCCCACACGATTTAAACTAGCTCCTTGATTTCCTGTCCTAGACATTGCAGCAGAAGTTGGCAGGTTTATTCTATTTCCATTTGCAACCATTAACTGGGACGCTGAACTAGGGTTTGGATTATTTGAATTTGCCAGCCCACCCGCCTGTTGTCCAGTGAAACTAGGATCTAATCCATTCAATTCCTGGGCAACATGTTCCATGATGAAAGGCCGAAACTGGGGGCACGGTAATGACCCTCCCGAAGGACGACCCTCTTTAGGTGGTGTTGCAGGCTGCAACCACACCTGATCTCCAGCAAAGCAACGCATATCAACTGCAAACTGTTTCCTGTACATGATTCGTATCCAATAGGGACCACGGAGCACAACAGAGACATCGATGGGCAAAAGTGAACTTGGAACAATGCCGGGGCCACCACGCCCAGCAGCAGCTAACATTGAAAGGGTTTGATTAGTGAGACCACTAGCAGTAGACATGACAGTGTTTCCCCCAGGACCAGAAGGAGGCTGACCAACATTTGTGGTTGAACTACCAACCAGAAGTCCTTGCGATGATATATAACCAGTCTGTTTAGGAAAAGAAGATAGAGCAGCTGCAACACCTGGAACAGGACCAGCTCGTGCTGGCCTGGTTGCAGCTGCCAGAGCATGCAAGGGCCCCGCAGTCAGCCGAATGCAGTCCAAAAGCGATGAAACTTCTGCTCCATTTATGAAATCTTCTAGAAACTGTACAGAATACAAGCATCAAATATTGTAAATATATAGGCCCAGAATTTTTTCTTGGGAATGGGGTCGGGAAAGAACCAGGACAATATTTGATATATCTATTATACAAAAGACAACTTCACAATAAGAAAACTGGTTTCTTATCACCACTGAAATATCAGAGAAAAAAAAATGGCATCAAGCACTAGCTGTCATACATCAGCAGAAATAACCATAACAATTAAACTATTTTAATGCATTTTCTAGTCTATATTGCGTAATCAGCTGGCAAAGCAAAAGAAAGGTGTTCTACAGTAATTTCACCCAAAAGGTAGTATGAATAATCAGAGTAAATTAGAAATGGACCAGCTACAGTCAAAGGAGAATAATACCTTTGCAGAATCATGTGTATTAATCCTCATGAAAAGGGGAAAAAATCCAAGAATAATGGGGGGAAATAAAAAACACAGTGAACCAAGAAAACAGATTGAAGCCAACAATCACGACTGGTAACGTAGCATTCATATATTGTTCTAATTTCATATAATTATCAATATTCCAAAGAATGAGAGAGGAGTATGCTTTATTACTGACACCAAAATAAACAGAATGGGGAAAAAAAAACAAGATATGGGGGGGGGGGGGGGAAAAAAGAAAAGAAACAAATAGCAATCAGTGGAAGAGAAATAAACCAACCTTGGTATGAGGCCAAAGTTGGTCAGGAGATACATGCATTGTGCAACCCTCTTTGCCAGATTCCCACTCAACAACAAAACGAGCAAGGACACTTGAACCAAAGCTAAACCACAAGCTCATTAGTCCAACTGCCTCAATTCTAAATGCCCTTCTCATCTGTTCCGATAGTTTGTCTGCAGTCTCTGAAGCAACCTTGGTACCAGATACTTTGACATCAGAACTAGAAATGAGCTCTTCTGCCTTCTCATCTGCTCTTATACCAAGCAATTTCCGCATGCCAAGGGCAAACGTTCTTGCATTGGCAAGCCTTTGGATATCAGCCACTAATTTCTTTATACTATCTACCTCAACAGATTGATAACTCAGAACAACACCATCTGGATCATAATGTATATGTGAATCTATGTCAGATGTATTAGCAATTCGAACACCTGAACCCCATGGCGTATTACTGCTTCCTTTCTGAAGTTCCCATAAATCCCTGAAGTGCTGGTCACTTATTTTAACATCCCAATACATGCAACCAGGTCTGCCAAGTCGCAAGCATATATGTTGCCATGAATCACCTCTAGCAACTGGAAGTCGGAACCAAATGTTAGAGGATGCACTTCTTAAACCCACTTCTTCAACATATGAGATGTCTAATGCATCCATCTGGCTGGTTAGTCTAGCATGCTTAATGCAAAGTGAACAGTGCCTGACAACATGAAGAAGGGCCGCTACATAAATGCTAGATGGAACATTCCCTTTATTTGCTTCTGCAATTAAACTTCCATAACTGTATCCTTCAGCTTTAGGTATCATTTCAGTGGATATAACGCCTTGTGGCAAAGACAGTTGAGAGCCAGATGAATCTGAAATCTTTCTTCTCTTGCAGATTCCTGAATTGTTTTCAAGACCTTGAAGAGATGGGATCAAATTCAACATATCTGAAGCTGTTCGTTTTCGAGATTTTTTATCATGTTTGGAGACAACATCTTCACTAGTGCTATAATTAACTGTGGATTCCACTGCCTGGGCTGTAAAGATTCATTTTGCTAGTCATGTATGGCTTAATGAAAGATAAAAGTAAAAGATATAACAGCATGCATATACTCCACATGATAAAGATGGAGACACAAAGAAAGTATCTTACATACGGGAGTTGTAGCACATGAACTAGATCCAGCAGCCTTGAACGATTCAACTTGAGGTCCATTAGGTCTGGAATTAGGGACGGACATTCGAGAGCCAGTCGGTCGGGGAGGAGATAATAATCGAGATGACCGACTTCCGCCATCATTAGAAGTATCACCCAACACTCTTAGCTGATCTTCATCCATTGCAGTAGAGGAACCAACATCAACTGAATGCGGAGATTTTAGAGAAGCCAAATCCTGTTCAGACTTTGAAGCAGATAGCTTTTTCCCAGCTGTGCTCCTTCCTTGTCCAGTGGAAATTGAGCCAACAGAACTGGATTGGACGGGGCCCTTCACACTGCCTGATGAGAACAAGGAACCACTATAGTGGGTAGTAACACCAGAAACTTTTGTTACATTATTAACCTGTGATATCTGCATGCCTCCTTCCCACTTTGGAGACGGAGTTCCAGCTTTTAAACTATGGAGATTCATTGGGACAGAGCCATAATGAGAAGGAAGGGATGTATTCATGGATGAAGGGAGATTTTGAACAGAGAATGGAGGCGCAGAAGACCCTTTCTCATGTCCAAACACTTCATCAACAAGTGATGAAAAACCTGATGTATGACCTCTTGCAATCTGCATGGAACTCTCAAGCCGAATATCAGAAAGAAACTCATGCCCAGATGTTTGATTTGGACAAGCAGCATTGGGCAAAAGGGAGCGTAATTTTCCCCAGTCAACCAGGCTTAAATTCATTTCATCTTCAAGCACCTGCATCTGTCCTACATCAACTTTCTTGATCCGCAGCACCTGATTAAGGTCGCCAAATAAATTATCTTTTCCAGATGGGTCTGGCTGAGTCTCTAACAACTTAAACAAGGGTTTGAAATCCTTATCAAGTTGCATCACGAGGAAGTAAGAGCTTCCACAGTCTGGAAATCCCATCATGAGCATAGCTGAACCATTTGAAATGTTCTTGGGTATTTTAACTGTACTGAATCCATGCTCATATACCTGCAAGAGTGCCCCATAAGCCATAGGTCCAAGGCAAACAAGTATTCTTAATAATCAACTCAATCTCAAAGACAGTCCAAACTGAGTTAGGATTTTATCTTTTAACGATACAAGAAGAGGAAACTGATAAATATACCTCAAGGCCTAAAACCCTTCCAATAGAAGCAAATAAGTGCAATATACTTTTGCTTCTCAAGCTTATGAAGACCTCAGCTGCAGTCATAGATCCCTGATTTAAAGCTTCTTCACATTCTAACAGAGCTGAAGAAGCAACTATGTTTTGTGATGATTGAAGAAGGAAACGGCCATTTCTGAATAACAAAACAGGGGAATAGATTTGAGAAACTCCAAATTAAAATGCAAGAGATTAGGAAAAAGCAAGTGAGTAAAGTAAGGTACCTGATATTAATTCCAAGAGTAAAAGAAGATGAGCCATAGGCACGCACACGCAATACCTCGTGCCCCTCAGAGTCCTTGATGCAGCATTTATCATCCTTCTACAGACAGAAGCAGATCTAAATTTTAAAACCCCATGCAAGATTGAATGGAAGAAGGTAGAGTATAAAATTACACACAGAAGATCAAAAAAGGTATCATGAATGAAACCATAAAATTGCTACTGCAGTTTGCATGATGCAAAGGTCAACAGTACTTTACTGAAAAAACATTCATATCAACATAGGAAACCCCAAATCTTTGGCAGATAATGCAGAGAGGAGATGAATATAATTTTGGCCAGAACTAATAAAACCCCTTTACCTTAACTTAAGGAAAGCATTATTAGCCAAAATTGATATGTCCAGTAACAAAGGTTTGTCGAGAATAGGAACTTTCACATATACATACTTAAAAGGTAGCAGATTTCATAGTCTAACTACAAATGTTCCCTGTGTGAACAATTACGAAGCAACGTAATTGCAGTACCACAATAAGAAAACAATTAAATATCCAGGATTGAGACTCTAGTTCTCTGAAACGAAAAGAATGTTAACAAAGTAAAACCCCCGAGGGAGTGACACCAAACAAGAAGCACATAAACCAAAACCCCAAAAGAGTCATGTAAAAAAAATGCCCAATGCAGTATACCAATTTGACACTCCAAACTCCCAAGAAGAGAAAATTTTCCCCAATAAATGAGAACCAACCTGTTTATATTCAATATCAGGTTCACCCACACGAGACTGGAGCACAACATCATCTGCTGTTCGGCAGACCTGAATATTTTTTCCCAGTTCTCTTTTAATTTCCAGCAGACGAGTATATCTGTTGCAACAAATAGCTCTTAACAGCAACCTCTCAACATCAATACAACTCTGGTCCAAAGAAAACTCTGCCTCCTTGCCCGTTAACGGATCTATGACAAAGTTGCTGTGGTGACACGTTATCTGAAGATCTGGTCCAGGTTCAATTTTTATAAATGGGCACACACCTGAGTCAGACATACCAGCATTTTTATCAAAATCTAACCAGTATATAATTTTTAACCCTGGAGTCCGTAGACCAGATGAATCAGATTCCCCATCAGGGTTCTGCACAGAACCAGAACTTGCTCCATGACCAATGCCACCCTCAGTTATGAGCTCAAACCGAATTGCGTCTTTCCATCTTCCCTGTCGAAGAACTTGCACTTGCCTTATAACAGTGTCCATGACAAGTGCAACACATAGCTCATGAAGAACTGAGTACAATATTGAAAACGGGTTTTCTGCAGCTGCCATTCGTCTCTCTAGATCGTCTCCAAGTGCATGACGCCGCAGTTCTTCCAATTTCACAGGTCTATTTTTTTCTCCAACAAGCAGCTCCAAATGTAATATCCTCCACATGGATAGGTGTCCTCTGTAACCAAGAGTTACTAAAACCTTAAACTCTCCATCCACCCTAACCAATGCAGTACCATCAGAAACTTTTATCTCGGAAATTTCTTTTAGAAGGGAAACTTCAAGCAATTTCGATCGTACAAGTGTGTCCAGCTTCTTCAAAGCAGGCTTTTGCTGATCTTCGGACAAGGTATGCTGAGTGCCCACATCTTCTATGCATTTTGGTAAACGGTGGTAACTTCCAGTCAGAAGAATTTCAATCGCTGATGGAACATCATAAACCGGAGCACGAGCTTGCTGAAGCCCCTCATGCATGAAAAACAATGAATCCGCAGCTTGAGTAAAACACATATCATGATTCGAAACAGTAGAAGCCAGTTGCTGACAGTGCTGTATCAAAGGAACCTGCAAGGTAACAAATTATTAGGAAATCCAATAAAGAAAGTTTCTTTTTTTATTCCTGCTTTAACACTCGTTATCTTATCCAACACATTCAAGGTACACCAAATTTCAATTAAATAATATGAAATCGCACAAGAAAGATGATTGCATTCATCTGATTAATTTTATTTTGTTTTATCATTTTTGTTGCCGCAAAGAGGGAGTGAGAGCAAGAAACCACGGTAATCAATGGAAGTTAAAAGAAATTCCCAAGTTTTCAATTTTCTGTAGAGAAATGAATTAAAAATATAGAAATAAAATTACCATGAATCCATTCGCTTTTCCAATAAATGCAAATTGAAATTGAGAAATGGATGGGAAAGGGAAGGAGAACCTGTCGGCACCACTTGGAGAGGACATTGAGGCGGATCATGCGCTGCTGAGTCTTGCTGAGGAACTTGAGGATGCTAATCTTCTTATCGGTATCGGATAATTCGGTGGACCTGCATTTCTCCACCAGTTCTTTCAGGGAGCTGTACGATTCCTGTGCAGCTCGACTCACCAGGGTGGATAGTTCCACCGTCTGTTGCCCTAATTCGGCAGCCATTGATTCTAATTCTGGTGGTCTAGGGTTCTTGACTGCCGATCTATTCTATTCTATGTTTAGCATCGAAGCTAGGGTTTTAGGTCAAAGGAGCACACCGCCAATTTACAAATTTTTACGTATGCCACTTCCAATTTGAGAAAGAGAAATAGAGAGATATGAAGAAAAAGAAGAACAACTTCGAAGTACGAAGAAGAAGAAGAAGATAATGAGGGCTTTTCCTGTTTCCTCACTCTCTCTAACTTTGAGCCCTCAGGTTTCGGTTTCGTCTCTCTCTCTCTCTTCTAAACGCGTTGTTGAAATCCCAATCATAGTCACTCATACGATGGGTCACCCTTCTACACTGACTATTGGGTTTGGGTATGCGTACGCTATGCCCTCACAATATACCTTGATTATGCGCCAAAAGCCTCGTTGACTCAATGCCCCAGCACACCAAGTTATTTTGAAAAAAGTTATTATGGACTCATTTTATGTTAATTTATAAATAAATTATTTTTTTTTATTTGATAGTATTTATATATATATTTAAATATATATATAAATTATTAATTAAATTTTATAAATTATATATATATATATAATTATTTATAAAAATAATAATTTTATTATATTTTTGTATGAATTTAAATATTATTAATTAAATTTATTTTTTAATCTCAAATTAATTTATTTTATAATAAATTAATAATTAATTTATAAATAAATCAATAGTTAATTTTTGCTTAGTCCATCAATAAATCACCTTAAAAGTGATCCAATTCTCCAGTTCTTTTTGGGAGTGCTTCATCACAAGTATTGTTTTGTCTTCACCTTAATATATGTTCTTCTCTTTTCTCAACCCAAAGTGTTAGACTTTCTTTGTCATCCCAAACGAAAAAAAAAATTAGAGTGAAAAATTCATGCATCAATTTTTTATATAATTTTATTAATAAAGTTGATCAATGAATTTTTCATCTCCATTTTTATTCCTACACCAAATTGAACTTTTGGTTAATAAACTTCAGTAAAATGCAGAAAAAAGAAATCCTAAACATGCTTCTCTGTTTTACATTTGCAAAACAGAGCAATAAATATTAGCGCTACCGCTAACAAACATTAGCAATTTACGATAAAAGAGGATACAAATATGATAAATTAGCTTTTTAAATGAATATAATATGTAGAATTGAGACACAAACGTTTAATATAAAAATCTAGGGTGTTTGTTTCAAGCTTTGTGTTTACATTCTTATATATGTCATTCATTCATAGAATTAATATGTCTGAGAATGTTATTCTTAGGTATTTTAAAAATTTTGTTTGGCTAGCATTTAAAATTCCTGAGAGTTTTTTTTTTTAAGAATTCTTAAAAGAAATTTAGAAATTTGTTTGATTCACAATGCAAATTTTCTGGAATATATTTGTTGATTTTTAAAATGCCCCTTTTAAAACACTAACAACCCACTTTCAAAAGTTGCCCATTTAAGAGGAGGACAAATTAGGAGTGTATAGCGAGAATGTACAAGCGAAAAATTGCAGGTTTTATGCTATGAGAAAATAGCATTTCCAAACCTTATGAGCTAATTTGGATGTGCTATTTTACATTAAAAAAAATTTTAAATGAGTATTTTTATTTATTTTTAATATATTTAGATGATTTTTTTTATAAAAAATACAAATTGTGTTTCTTTTTAAAAGTTATATTTTAGTATTTTTTAAAAAAGACATTTTTTATAATATAAAAAAACTGATTGAATATTAAAAAAATTACTTTTCTAATATTATATCTAAACATAAAATAATATTTACTTTTTAAAAAAATCACATAAAAAAATATCTTATTTTAAAAATTCATATAAATGAATCTTATATTAGAAACGAAATTTAAGCAAAACAGAAGAATATGACCTTCATAAAATTATAATATCCACGAATAATGTTTAAAAGCTTATATCGAATATAAGAATATCTTATTTCCAAGTACAAATCTTTACAATCCCTAAACAAATGTCTATTGTAATATCTTATTTTTTATAAAATATTTTGTAAAGAATAAAATTTTAATTTTTTAATTCAAACATTTTATTTAATTTTATTTTATAATAATTATTAGTAATAAAAGGAAATTAAATAAAATTTATAAGAATTTAATTTATAAAAATTAACTTTTTAGATAAAAAAATATTTATAAAAAATACTTATAAATTAATTATTATTTTAATATAAAAATTTATTCTAAAACATCTTCTATAATCGTTACTTAAAGAAAATATCAACTTTTGTAATCATTATTAAAAAAAAAAAAAAAAAAGGTGCAACGTTACACTTGAAAATGAGGTGCAACCTACACCTTATAATCATTGCTTGAGTGGCTATAAATAAGGGTGATTCGGCGGTATGAAGCAAAGTGAGAAGAAAAAAATAGTAGTGAAAGTTTGGAATTGAAAAATTGAGAGAAAGAAACAGCAAGGTAAGAAAACGTAAAAAAGAAAGAGAGAAAAAAAAAAAACAAAAAGAAACACCGAAGTGAGAAAGAGTGAGGAGGTGAGAACCGTAGAAAAGAGAGAAAAAGAGAAGAAAAGAATAAGGAAGAAGTAAGGAAAGGAAAAAAGAAAATATAGGTATGAATTAAACTTTTTTTGCAAAAAATTAAAAATATGATTTTGAGTATATTTATATGTTTTATTAATTAATTTATTCTTGTTAAATTTAGTATGTATATGTAATATTATGAAAATTTGATATTTGTATTAGTTGGTAAAAGAGAATTTGTTAGTTCTATTAAGTTGGTTATAGGTAATTAATGAGGTAGTTATTTTCTGTTATGTAACAATCCTCTATATAAGACATTTGTATCATTCAGAAAGTAATTCAATGAATTCATTTAATCAATTTTCTCTCTTTACATCATAATATGGTATCAGATTTATCTTTGATTTTTTAAGCTTTCGCATTCATCTTCTTCTCAGCCATGGCTGATTCATCCTCAACCTGTGGCCCTGAAAATGACAACACAAATTGGAATGGTTCAACTCTTCCCCCTGATCCATCCCAAAACCCAAACAGCCCATATTACCTTCACTCTGGAGAAAACTCAGGATGTGTTCTTGTATCACTCTCTCTTAATGGTGACAATTATTACAATTGGAGCAGGGTTATGAAGCACGCTCTATCCTCCAGGAACAAGCTGTTAAGTTCACAATTATAACATAATCTGTTAGTTCTGTTAAGTTAGTTATAAGTAATTAATGAGGTAGTTATTTTCTGTTTATGTAACCATCCTCTATATAAGACATTTGTATCATTCAGAAAGTAATTCAATGAATTCATTCAATCAGTTTTCTCTCTTTACATCATAATAATTTGCTTGACTTTAAAATATTTATCATATTTGACAAAATTTAAAATTACTATAATTTGAATATTAATTTTTTCATAGGACTAATATAATAAATTATAAAAAGATTAAAATATTACTCAAGACTTAAGTTAAATAAATATTTTTAATTATATTGTGCAATAAATACATGTGCATGATTTACATAAACTTTCTTATATTTACCTTAACTTTGGAGTAATTTTAAAACTTTTATTTTGGACATTTGCAATAAAAAGACTTTGTACAATGAATGTACTGTCAGGACTAGGATAAACAATGAATCGTGATGAGAACCTGACAAACTATAGAATATGATAAGGACTAAATAACTATGAACTATGATGTAAACTTTTAAAAGAACTATTAAATTAATTTTCAATCATAGATAGTTCCTTGAAGAATTGACATTTACATTTAATGATTATAAGTTTTGTGAATTTTATTTAATTGTCATGATTTATTTATAGGCTTGTATATGATGAATTTATTTGTGATATATTGGTGGTTTGTATTGCTTATGTTTATGTGAGATGCAAGCAAGTGATTCATGAAAAAATTTGCACATAACCATTGAGAAGTAGATGAATGAATTTCCTTTTATGTTACATGTCTAATTAGTATGAGTATGTCTGACTTTGTTATCACGATATTAAAGTAACACAAAAAATATGGTGAATTCCATATTGAAGTGAATGTCTTCGAGTAAAATGTGAGACAAACAGATATGGAAAGAAAAAGAAAAGTAAAAGGTGGATTTCCTATGATAAGGAACTTGCTTGCTGATGTTTGTAGATACTTGCTGATAATTGGTACTTGTTTACTAATATTTGATAAACTTGTTGATGTTAATATATAAGGTTGTATTGCGTGATTTATTTAGCATTCGTTTTGTTATACTAGAATTGTGTTATTCTTGTCATACTTTAGTTGTCATGTGATTTTTTGTGTATTTTACACAGTTAAAATTTACCATGTGTTTTAAAAAAAATTATAATTGTTCAATTTTTATTGAGAATTTTTAATTCTCACTCTATTTATAGTATTTTCGGACTAACACAAGATGTATTATGGTCATAATTATTCAGATCGACTAATCATAGATTATTGTTTCAAATGAGGATAATATAATTATTAAAAATATGTGCATATCTATTTTTGAATAAACATTATGATTGGTGTGAGATTTTAATTTAAAAAATTATAAATGTGAATTATTATTTTGTATTGTCATGTATTGATACTTATTTTTTTTATATTTTATATTTTATTTTTAATTTCTATCTGTGAATATTTATGGAGTAAATTTACTTATAGTATTATTATAGCTATGTTTAAAGCTATTAATTTTGTAAAGGGGTTACATCCCTAAGCATTTATATATTATTTTAACAATGTTTGTCAAGCATATATATAATTCTTATACATTATTTTAACAATGTTTGTCAAGTAGATATATAATTTAATGGTTGTGGAACCAAAAATTAAGTGAAAGATTATGAAGAATTCTTTACTCTTTAAGATTAGTTTGCTATGGAAATAAAAATTAAAGTAAAATTGATCCATAAATTATTCACTTATATTTTTACGTTGATATTAATTGACCCAAAGGTTAATAAACTCCAGTAAATTTGGGTGGGTAGGGGGGGGGGCGTAAAACATGTAAACAAAGCAACAAATATTAACACTACTACTAATAGACATGAGCTTTTTTACAATAAAGGAGGATGCAAATAAAGTAAATTAACTTTATGAATCAATCTCGTATGTTGGATCAGTACACAAACATTCAATAGAAAATCTTATTCGTTTAAGGGGATGTTTGTTTCTAGATATATGCTTACATTCTCATGAATGTCATTCATTCATAGAAATAATATATATAGAAATGTTATTATTTTGTATTGTAAAAAAATTGTTAGGTTAACATTTAACGTTATCAGGAGTTTTTTTTAAAAAAAATATCTTAAAAGTAATTCAAAAGCTTGTTTGTTTCATACTGTAAATTTCAATGAATACGTGATAATTCTTAAAATATCCCTTTTAAATAACTAACTGCCCATCTTTAAAGTTTCCATTTGAGAGGAGGAAAAATTGGGAGAGTAACTTAGGAATGTATGAGTGGATATTTTAATTTTTTTGACAAAATAAACTTTACACCTATGTCACGCGAACATAACATTCCAAACCTCCTATTAGGAATGAATTTTAAGCAAAACGAGAGATTATGACTTTCATGAGAATCGTAATACCTGCAAATAAATTTTTTAAAGCTTGTATTAAATGTAGCAACATCTCCTTTTTAAATTTAGATTCCTGATAATTACTTTACAATCCCTAAAACCAATGTCTCTGATGTATTTATATTTATACATAAGTTTAACACAAATTTTTAAAATAATAATTAAAAAAAGTTATCAATCATATAACGAATGAGGATTAAGCAAGGCTGAGATTCACCTGTAAAGAAAATTAATAAAACATATTCTAAGATAAGTCAATGCTATTAAACTAAAGAATCTTTAATAATTCTTTGGTTAAATTTCATTAATATAGTAGTCAAAACTCCATTCATACTAGTGAGCCAACTTAGATGTTAGGAAATTGATATTACTCGAAGACGCCTAATTGCAAGGTCTAAGCTAAGGGTGTTAAAAATTCAACCTCATTCAATAACATATCTTAACCTCGAGTTAATTGAAACAAGTTTGATTTTTATGACTTAGATTAGATGTATTTTTCAATCAAGTTCAAATCACAATTCAAATCATCATAATTTAACATGATATCACGTAATATTTAAAAATGTATAATTCTTTTAATAATTAGTGATGAACAATTAAATTTCTTAATCAAAATTATAACTTAAATTAATATATTTTGCTTAACAGTTAACACAATAATATACTTATGTTGAAATAATTTGTTCAAAATATATATTATGAAATATTCTTTAATTTTTGTTTTTTACTTTTAAAATTTTATAATTCAACTATACATAATATCTAAATTTATATAATTTATCTAAATATAGTTAATTCGGTTTTCGTATAATTATTAATCTGGTCATTATTGAATCAAGTTGGGTACAAAAATTAAGTCAAACAAAATATCAAAGCAAATTAAACCTGACTTAACCTATCCTATGAAGAATCCTATTGTAAGCTCTTAATGGGCTTAGCTTTAAAGTAGACCTTTCTTTGCCTAGTTCATCCCAATCTATCTCCCTGTGCATGAAGCAATTCAGTCAAGGTATTTTCCTACCTGGTTTAGTAAAGAGCAATAAGCTAAGCACCTATGGAATTTTATCTTCATTTTACTAGTCGCAGTCTACTCTAAGACGCTGAAAAGTAAGTATTGTCAATAATTTATAGAGAAGTGCTATACGTCACGAAGTTAATTTTGTGAATGGGTTCACCAATGACGTGGTCAGCATCCAGGCCATTGCATGTTGTAACAACTTGAAATTTAAAAAATAAAAAAACAAATAGTGTTGTGGCTAACAAAATGCAAGTGCAACAGCACTATTTTTAATATTTCGTGGGTTGTTTCTACGAATACACCTTCACAGGACGTAGCATTTTCCAAATTTATAATGATTTAACTTTAAATAATAGTTAATTTTCACATAAAATGAGAAGATTGTAATAATAGATAATGTTACGTTAGTGTGCAATTAATATTCTCAATTACATAGATCGACAATTTGTATTTTTTTTTACCTCTTTAACTAAAATATCTATACATGTATTAATGTGATATTAACATTCGAATCAAAGATATTAGTTAAGTAAAATACTAAATCTTTTACATTATACGTAAGATTCATCTGAAATTACAATTTATTTTCATTATGATTAATTATTTTGAGTTGATCAACAATTTGTACTTGACCTCTACAATTTTAATCTTTTTAACATATAAAGAACATTTCTTTTTTGCTAATTATAGGACTGCAATTTGCAGCATTGGCAAGGTTCTTATATATCACCTCCTTTTTTTTTTCCTCTCAACTTTTATCATTGAAATGTTCACTCAAAACAATCACTTGTGATAAAAAAATAAATAAATTGTTTGTGTATTATAGGACATTCTTCTATGATAGGGATATATGGCAATTCTATAATACATTAAATGCATCTAGAAAAATAATTTAAATTTTGGATCGTATTAGATTTGTAGGTCACAAACTCCTAAAAGTTTACACACTCTTCTGAACTCCAAGTCTGGAGGCTGTGGATCGTATCGAGATTGGGATGTCTACACACTTCATGACCAGTGTAAGTCGGGGATCAAAGCATTCCATCAAAATGAGAGAATGACATCCAGGCTTGAATGCTCTCTTCAACTTGTAGGCACCATCGCCGAGTTTAAAGGAACATGGGTGTCGCGACCGAAATCACGACGAAATAGCAAACTCGCGTGATTTTTAAAAATGATTAAAAATATGTAGTCGCCACCAATTTTATTTAAATTTAGGAAAAATTAGAAAACCTTTTTTAAAAAAATGGTCTTTGGAACCAGATCGGATTCGGGAGTCGATTATGGATAGAGAAGGGTGGAAACTTAATCCCACATGCACTATCACCCGTCTTGAGACAGTATCTTAAATCAGTTGTGCAAAAACTTGATAATCTCAAATTTATTTATTTTACCCTTATTAAAAAGATTTTGCGAGTTTATTATATTTTTATTTTTATTTTTTTATTTTTTATTTTTTAAAAGAAAAGAAGAACCAAATTGTGAAAATTTAATTTTTGACTTGACAGAATGAAAATTCTGCTCCTACGTACTTGAGAGTGCAATGATGAGAACTCAAAGTCACGTAGTTCTGTAGAAAATGATTGTGAGTTGAATGATTTTAATTAAAGAAAAGATTTTTGAAAAAAGAAAATTTTATTGTTTAGAAAAAAAAAATTCTTGCACAGGGTTTAAGTTAGCACTAGGCTATTCAATAAACCCTTATGATCCGAACGACATTGAAGATAGCATCCATTATTCAATCATCATCACCTGGTCATTACTTTTATTTAAAGATTTTTTTAAATTTTTTTGTTTTTATTTTATATTTTTTTTTATTTTTATTCTCTCCTTTTTTAAAAAAAAGTAAAACATAAAATTTCTATAAGTCAAATAAATAAAACAAGATTAAATATAAGCATAGATCAAATAATCCAAAACAACCTTATTTTTTTACTTTTCTAACAAATTTCAGATTTTTCTCAACTTCTTTTTATTTTTACTTTCTTTCATTTTTTTTCTATTTTTACTTATTCAAAAGACATGACGTAAAGCATTCTATCTAATAAAACTAAATACTGCCTAAAAGATAAATCTTAAAACAAACTAAAATCAAAATATCTAGTTTTTATTAAAAAAAAAATTTACGAAACAAACCAACCCACCTATGAGGTGGGTTGGCTGCCAAGCCCAACACATTCTTTATACTTTTTATTTAACATTTGAAATGTTATTTTGAGAAAACATGAAACAGAAAAGCTCCAGAGGATTGAGGGTAACAATACATCAACATATATTGAGAAGAACAAAGAGGTTCAAATGTAATGGTCTGGTTCGGTGGTGGCTTCGTTTTCTGGCGCAACAGCTTGCTAGTTCGAAAGTGCGAAGCGGTTCGGATGGGTTCCGAGTGCGCGCGGATGGGTGCGGTGGGCGGGTGCGGCGAGGTTAGCTCTAAACGATTCTTGGTATCGCATGGACCCCTTGACGGGCGATGGCGAGGGCGGCTTAAGCCGGTGCGCGCGCGCGGCAGCGGTTCGGGCTGTGTGCGGTGGTGCTTGGTGGCTGTTATGGAGGTGGAGGTGGTGGCTTGTGTGAGGGAGCTTGGAGATAAAGATGGAAGAAGGTGAATGTGCGGATGGAAGAGGTGGGTTATGGAAGAAGATGGTGATGGTTATGGTGAGGGTAGACGTTGGGTTAGGAGATGGGTGAAGGATCAAGAATGGTGGACGGGTGAGACGTGGTGGTGAAGATGAAAAACAAAATGATGGGGTTTGGGGTGGTTTCCCATAGTGGCGAGTGTTGTTGGCTTGAAGGGTGGGGTGGTTGGTTTGTAAGGTGGTTGGTTATGGTGAGGGTGAGTCAACTCGGTGGTCTTGGGTGGTGGAGGTGATTCAAAGGAGAAGGTGGGGATGATGAAGAAGAAAATGAATAGTGAGCAGGAGAAGTTGCTGGGTGAAGATGGAGGAAAAAAAATGGTGAATACCTCCCCAGAAGAGAGAAAAAAAAAAGATCCCCCCTGTTATCTGTGTGTGTCGTGGAGGAGCTGCTAAAAAATGAAAATCAGCCCCCTCCTCCTTTTCGTGAATGAGCTTCCCCCTCTGCCCTCTTTTTTTTGGTTGCCTCTGTAGAAAAGATATGCCTCTGTAGAAGGTTGTGTATGCAGTGTGGGTAGCGTAGCGTGTGCGCAGTGATTGAGTGTGCAGATGGGTAGCGTGAATGCGAGAGAAAAAGTTGCGTGGAGTGTGAATGAGAGTGCAGAGTGAGTGAAACTTTTTTTTTTTTCTTTTTTTCTTTCTTTCATTTTATTTTATTTTATTTTTTCTAGTTTTTTTTAGTTTTTTGTTGTTGTTTTTTCTTTCTTTTTATTTTATTTTTTTTATTTTATTATCATTATCATTATTATTTTTTTTAGTCGGTCAAAATTGGATGTTCATAATGGGTACCCACTTGGCCCTCAAACCTAACCCAAGGACTCGCAACCTGCATTTCAGAATACTCTCCTCAATAGAACAAGACATGTGGCAACACATCCTAGATAACAAAATTTTCCTCCAAAATTTATCTTTTCAACATGGCAAACGCAAGGTAGGGGTGCACTTCACACCTCATGAGGAATCGACCCCACCCCTTATAAGTAATGATGATCTCAACATTCTAAAGTGAGTTCTTCCTTTAGCCTAAATACTGATACCCCTTACTCTTAACTCTGCTTGGGCCTTGGGGCGTTCTACCTAGGCATTATGGGTAGAAATAGATCAGACTTTGTCTTAAACATGTTTGGTCCTGAGTCTAGCCTGTAAGCCTGAAATAAATCAACTTTTAAGGTCTAACTTGACCTTTTTAAAAGTCTGGCTTGACCTGAACGCCTATTTAAAGGTATACTTTGTAATAAGGTCTTTAAATAGACTAACATGTTTACTTTTAAATTAGTAAACAAACCTTTAAATAGGCTAACAAACTTATCTTTAAATAGGTCAACAATCCTTTATATATATATGCTAATAAGTCTAAGCCTTTAAGTAGGCCAACGAGTCTAGACCTTTAACACTCACCTCTTACTTTTATAGATGCACATTACTTTCTTCATCTAATCTTTGGTCAATATGAGACTTAGATATATAACAAGTTACTATCAAAATACAACAAAAAAAAAAAGCAGAGCACAACAGTTACTAACTTTCACAGCAATAATGACCAAACAAATAAGAAGGCTCAGCTAATGTGGAAAATAGACTAGCTACTTGTAAAAATGCCTTCTGCCAATTGGTCCCACTTATAAGACAATAGTTTGAAAATGAGTCTTTTACTCCTGAGAGTGGGACAAACACTTTCCATTCAGCATATTTTGTGCAAAACAAGCATTCAAGTCCACCCATTTCTGAATTGAATTAATAATCGCTTGAAGATGAATCAAGTTGAGAGTCAATAATACTCAAACATTTTAATAACATAATTTATAAGTGAAAATGATTATGTAAAATAGAATATCCACAAAAGAAAAAAACATTAAAAAATACAAGTAAAAATTGAAGATATCACTGTCCAAGGCAGAATTTAGATCAGAGGTTGTCCAGAATCTCTGCATACTCCATTGGAATTGCCTTATTACAGAACACTTCATCTTAGATCTTGCGTAAGTATGCACAAAATGTAACCAATTCAATCCAATTAGATCAACAACTCTGGAAAAATATTTCATTAGCATTAAATAGCACCACCACCATAAAGAAGCTCTTCATTTTGTTTGTAAATAAATCAGCAACTACGCAAGAGATATACTAATAAAAGAAAAAGTAACACTTTATTTGAGCTTCACATAACAAAATTCATTATGATCCAGAAGATAAACCTACAAGATCATTATTTCGGATATCAAAAGGAAGCTATCACACCAGTCTAATGTTAAATGATGCAATTGCATAAGGTTAAAACGTTCTACCATATTGCAAGCATATGACTGCTATTTTACTTTAAAACTTTGATAGCTACTCAAGAAATGTTTTGGTTATCCACGTATATTCACAAACAGTTTGGCTCATTCTAGTCATAAACTATCATAAGTTGTCTAATTGAAATTATAGAATTTTCTGCTGCAAATGTGTAGAAGGCAAAAACAATCTTGTGACATGGTGATCAAAGGTTTTAGTTGCAAAAACAATCTTTCCGCCCACGGATAAAGGATGGATACATCTAACCCTCCCCAAACATCACAATGGTGGTAGCGCCATGCATCAGGCTGACCTTTGGTAATTTGATATATCTCTAAGTCTTATATCGATCGAAGAATAGAATAAAAAAGTGATGAACATCTATAAAAGTAAGAAATAAGTATTAAGTTATAAAATAATTATAATATGTTATTTATATTCTAACTTTCTAATTTAGATTTAGTTATTGACATTTTATTAAAATTTAATTAAAAATATATTAAAATATTATAATAAATTAATAATTATAATTATTATAATAATATATATTATATCATATATAGTTAAGCATGTGGCCAAATTTGAAAAAGGGCTATTAGATAACTTAAGACATGATTTTTTTTATTAAACGAACTTTTAAAAAATTCTTAATCCAATTTGTTTTGTAAACAAGTCAAGTTAAACCATAGACCTTTGACGGATAATCTGACCTATTTCTATTCCTATTGGCACTGCCACCATCACTTCTAACTGTGCCACCCTAGCTTTGTCGCGCACAGGTTAACTGCATACCACCCAAGTTATGACTAACAAGAACAACTTTCATTCATAAAATTTGCCGTGACAACTAAAATTTAAAGTCCAAATGTAAAAATGTTGTTAATGAACATATCTTGGAAAGTAAGATACTAGAAATTAAGGTAACAAAATTTTTCTAGTCGTTTACTTTCCATCTTATTAGCATAAAAGATAATGTTGTGATTGTGTCCCTTGCAATAAATGTGACAAAATACATCTGGACATCATTTATATTTTGAAAAAAAAATTCATTCTCAATCAGATGTATTTTTTTACATTATTGATGGTCAATTCACATTTGGATGTCTCTTTATAGCTATTTTTGCTGGCTTCAAAATAAGAATAAAAGTTATTCCACAAAGAATTATGATTGATTTACATTAAATATGATCAAATAAAATGATTTTGAAACGAAATTAAATGAATTTTAATTATTATTCGATAATAATTTAAGTAAAGAGAATGAAATTTGTTTAGAATGCAAGGATGTTAAAATATTATCTATCAATACTCTTTTTTTTTCTGCCAATAATTTGCTTTCCGATCTATGGTACAAGCCTGTCAAGGCATGATAATGTATTTTCCATTAACGTTTTTTTTTTTTTGGGTGTATTTGTATTAACGATTTAGTAATTTTATTTATATATTCTTTTTCTGTTTTTTTTTTGGTATATAAACAGGGCCAAAGCCCAAAAAAGCATATTCTTTTTCTTCAAGGTCAGACGTTTAAGCCCACTACACAAGGGATTCCTTGGACTGGCTTGCTTATCAATAATTGACTGCATCTCTCATCGCTGGGCGGCTGCGCAAACCCAATAACACAGCGCGATATATATTGATGCTCACGGACAATGATTTTCTTTTACTAAAAATCGTTCGATTACAAGGACCATCTCAAGCATATCTATCCAGCTTTTTATTTTTTTGATAAAATATTTCCTTTTTCTTTATTGTTTTTATCCCATCCAGTACAGATGTACAGAGCCAGCCTATTAAATGTCCGAGAGATCAGAGATGGCGTATCAAAAGTGAAAAGGGGAAAAAAAATCTTTTTTTTTTAATCTTTTAACAGATTTTTTTTAAAATAAATATTCACACATTTTTTCTTTCTATACTTTTATATCAGTGATCAATATGCAATTATAGATACAATCTTGATCAATAGATAATATAGGTCAGTTACTAATTATTTGCATATTGATTATCTGTGTAAAAGTAATGTGTGAATAGTGTAACTATTTTTTTTTTATTGTTTGAACCAAAAGCTTTGATATGTTTGTATCTGTGTCTATGAAATTATATAGAAAGAGAAATTGTGGGCACATTTGCATAAAAGTTTAAATTAAGTAATGGTATTTATACATTAAATTTGTTATATTATTTTTATATTTTATTTTATTGAGAAAATAAATATAGAGATAATGTGTTGAAATGTATGTTTTTTTATTTTATTATTTAAAAAAAATGATGTTGAAATAGTATAAGTTTTTTTTATTGTGTAATATATATTTTTATTTAAATTCGACCATTTTTAATCTAAAATTTTGTAAAACAAGGAGGAGGAAGCTAATGAACACTTGAGTGCTAAAACGCTCGAACTAGTATCCTTTAAACGAAACAATTAATTTCGAGATATGTGATTATATTAAATAAAAAACGAAAAAAATTGTTGAAACTCGACTGCTCATGCGGTCGAGTGTTTCATAGCTTTTACACTGATAATAAGTTGGCAGGCATTTATTATTATTATTTTTAACAATAAAGGTATCATCGGGGAGTCTTTTAATTATACTAGATGCTAACCCTGAATTTGAACCTGAACCATCAATGCAAAAATACAATTTCTTAACCACTAGGCCAATTATTGAACACGAAGCTGTCGATTTCCATAGTTCAGCCCAAATCGTAAAACCATTAGCCCATCTATCTCAATCATGTGCCGATTATGCGGGTAATTAAGTTTCAAAGGTTAAGTAAAAGACAAATTAAGGTATCAACAATTCAACATTGTATTGTATATAAAAAGAAAAAAGAAAAAAAATCAACATCAGCACATAAATGTCACACGTGTGGGGTCTTAAAGAGTTTGTATGGATTTTGGATGGGAAGAGATGCCAGTCAGGGTGAGACTGCACACGTGTGGGACATGGGACATCGACAGGAGAGACAGGGAAAGCAGTAGATGGGGCCACAATCACACGAGGGGTTGTGACTTTGTGTGTATGTATTAGTTGGCATGGCCCATTGGGTTTGAGCTTCCCTCTCCTACTGCTTTAATTTGGAGAAAGTCATTATCATTGTCAGTGGCTGTTGATCTGTCCTACTAATTTGATCCGATCTAAAGATAATTAAGATAAGTTTAAATTTTAAAAATTATACTTGATGTATTTTTAAGTTAGGTTGAAATTATATTTTAAATAGTTTTAATTTGGCGTAATATAATAAATTAGTTTAAAATTTATACTTTTGTTTGTATTTAATTATAAATAATAAAATTTCTTAATTTAAATTAATAACTTTTACATAACATACTAATATATTAATATTGATATTATTTATTTAAAAATATTTTTATAAAATATATCTTAATTTTAATTTATCACTTTTATATTTTTATGATTTAATTATATATAATATTAAAATTTGTATATTATTATACTTACATATCAAATTAGTTCAATTTAAATTTAATCATTATCAAATTATGATTTAATCGAGTTTAAGACTAAAAAAAATGACCCGATGAAAATATAAGTTCAGGTTCGGGTTAAGTCAATGGCGTCTCATGTACAACTTTAATTATCACATAGACACTCTCTCTCCCCCTCTCTCTCTTCACTTACGCTTTTTGACAGGTATATTAATTTCTCATTTGGTTGCTTGTTGGCTTGCACCCTTCCATGGAGGTGGTTAAGACCTAGTCTGTTTTACCAATTTTTTTCGACTTAAAGCTAATTAAGATGTGTTTAAATTTTAAAAATTAGAGTAAATGTATTTTTGAGTTAAGTTTAAGTTATATTTTAGACTGTATTAACTCAGTTTGGTATCTTATATTTTTTAAAAAATTATATATTTTTTACAATTAATTATAAATAATAAGATTTTTTTTACTTAGATTAATAATTTATTTCATAACATAATAATATATCTATATTGATATTATATGTTTTGAAATATACATTATAAAATATATATTAATTTTAATTTTATAATTTTATAATTTTATAATTTAATTATGTATAATATTTAAATTTATACATTACATTTATACATTTAATTGACTCAGTTTCAACTAGTCATTATCAAGCTATAATCAAGTTGAGTTCAAATCTAAAAAATAATTCAATTAAAATATTGAAGTTGGTTCAAGTTAAATTAAACTCGTCTTATATATACCATACTTTGCAATCTCTACCATACATGCATTAGTCATCTGGTATTGCATTTGCAATGCCCACGAGGGTCTTGGCCATCGCCTAGTAAAGAAAAACTCTCTGATGCCTTAAGATATGTTCATTATTACCCAAATTAATCGTTTTTATAGTTGAGAAGATTTTTTAGTCATAATAGTATTTGAAAATTAATCTCACAATAATATTTATAAAAATATTTAGTCAAAGAAAAAAAAATCACCATCAAGCTAAGCTAATTATGTGTATTTATTAACCAATAACAATTCTGAAGAACGTGGCATGTAATTAAATTAACTTCCACTCCCCCTCCCCCCCCCCCAAAAAAAAGCAAACAAAAGACATCATAGCATGAAAAAAATGAAAACATTTGTCTGGATATTTTAATTTTTTTATTGAGTAAATTATATTTTAATAAAATACAGAATTTAAGTTGTGTTAATAATTTATTAACATAATTGAAAAAAAAAACACATTTATTCAGGTCTATTCTTATTGTTTCAAAATTTGCATTAGTCCTTCCTGATTTGAATTTTCATATAACCAATTATTAAAATTGTTTTCAAACATATGTTCTTATTTCATATGTCTTCGGTATGAGTCAATTTTTTTTTTTAAAAAAATACTAATTAGTATAATTTCTGAAGAGATATATAATATAATCTAAACAACTTTTAGAAAAACGAATATAGATTAACCTACAGTTATCGTGTGTTCACGAAATGATATTCATATTATTGTTATTTGTGGGAACTTTATTTGTCAAACGACAGTAGCAGTCTAGAAGAAACATTTACATTTCATTGCAACGAAGACTGAAGAGAAGGCCTAAAAAATAAAAAAGAATGTGTTCCAACCACGGTAGGCAACAGCCACAAGATAACATTAGTATACGGAGATTGAAAAACATAACAGAGGTAGTTACTTTCTAAAAAGTCGTTCAGAAATCTTATTTATTTTTTGGTGGATCAGAAATTTTATTTATAGTAAAGCAATACTACTTACACAATGATATGAACTCGCACTATCATTAGTGCCAAACTCTTACTGTATGCAATTATTACCACACAATTGTATGCAAATCAAAACTTTAACACCTTAGTAGATGTGAACTCGCACTGTATGTGAAGTATAGTTAGTCATGATAATAAAATGTTATTGATCGAAGTTATATATGTACAGTAATGTTTTAAGGCTGGCAACAGTGAAACTTTTAACCCAGAACAGTGGGTTGGACCCTCCCTAGGGGGCCACTTTATATGGCCGCCACGCAAAGTGGACAAAGGATAAGTACATGAAAATTGAAAAAGATTTAATGCCAAACATAATAATATTAAACCTTATCTCTCTCTCTCTTTTTTCTGCATAATCCTCAATTACAATTTTTATCCTTTTTTGACATGGTAGTGATTTTCATAATGATGTTTCGAGGACCAAACAAAACAGACTTACTCAAGGGGAATTTTCTTGCGAAAAGCTTTCTTCACGGACGATGTTTCCCGCTGCAGTTAAATTAATTTATGCTGCAAATTAACATTCTAAACTCTTACAAAGTAAAGCAGTTAAATAATCAGAGACACCTGATAATAACTGCTTTGTCTATTAAGCTTTGTTTTAATGAGAAATTCTTGCCGTATATGTCTGTTATATATTATTTTATTTTATAGTCTCGTTTAATTTTTACATGTATAATTTTTTTAATTTATTCATAAATTTATTATATATTTTACAAAAATATTATAATTATATATAAAATAATTTAATATTTTTTGTATATTAATATATGATATAAATGCAATATGTATAAAAATTAAACACAAAATATTTTCGATTATTTTATCCTTTGATCTAAATGAATTTCCACTTCTAACCTGTTTATCAAACAAATATAGTAATTGCAACTAATAATTCAAGCAAACAAACAAAAGGGAGGCAGATCAGAACCAAACTAGGATGTCCGCCCACCAGGCACACGGCACACCATAATGAATTATTATGAGATCAGCCGTGACATCATTCTCCCGACAAGCAGCGGATGATCAATCCAACGGTGGAACTCTCTTATACGTGGGGACATGTTCACCGCCCGATGTTCCCGCGACACACCCCCACTCTCAATCCATCCATATATTACCAAAACCTCAAACCAAACGCAGCCTCTTTCTCATTCTCACATCTCAATCTAAATTCCAAAAAATACGTAGTTTCGGTTTATGAACTCAAATCAGAAAACCAAGCACAGGAGCATAGCGTACCAGGTGACATCAACTGATTCTGAAGGTTGCTTGCTGCTGCTAGCTAGCTATTTGGTTAATTTTGAATGACAAGTAGTGTTATGGAGGCAGAGCGAGACAAGTACAGTACGATTAATTTTGAAGAAACTGAGTTGCGACTGGGGCTGCCTCTGAGTGGAAATGAAGGTGAGTCCACGCTCAAGAACACCTTTACCGGAAAGAGAGGATTTTTGGAGACCAGCAGTACTAGTACTGTGGATTTGAAGCTTAATCTTTCCTCAAATAATGTCCTGCCCTCATCTGTGGCTACCGACAAGGCCAAAGAAAAGACCATTGCCACTTCTACTTCTACTGCACCTTCTCCTGCTCGCGCTAATGACCCATCAAAGCCACCTGCAAAGTTTGTTCTTTTCCTCCTTCCTTTCTTTATATCATTCTCTTCTACTGCCTCTGCCTCTGTTTCTTGATGCTTTTATTCTTTGCTTTAATGTTTATTGCATGTGCATCGTGATTTTATAGGTTTACTTCTCAAAATTAGGTGGTCTTGTGTGAATTTTTCATCTAACGAAAACAAAAAAAAACTAGGAATCCATTGTCTGCTCTGTAACCCGTTCCGTACAATAATCTAGACTAGATTTTCTCTGAGACTGATGACGGTAATAATTGAACAGATAATAAAGGGTATTGTCCTTGTTTTAATAGTACCAAAAATTTAACGGAATTCGTTCAATTCGTAACACTACGGAAACTTGACCTTGTTTACAGAGTTTAGAGATTTCAAAAGTTCTCTAGGAAAGGGGAGGATTACTTTTGGTCTAACATCTTTTAGATCCTTTGACCCTTGAACTTTTCAATTGAACAGGATAACACAAGCTATTTTCAAGTGTGCTAGTGGTCAATTATTGACTAAATTCATTCTCAGATCAGAACTTGATTTTTGAATTAGGCATTCTAAAGTGATGTAATTATCACTTGCAAACGCATGATGTGTAATAGATAACGAGGATTGTGTTTCTAGTTTTTTTTTTGGCTTAATTAAGTAATAACTTTGCAACCAAAAAAAAAAGTAAAAGAAGGATATGTAATTATATATATAGAATAGAATAATGTTTGATGCACATCACCATGTGTCATCCTTCTCAATAGAGTGCGGTGGTATAATTAAAGTATAAAATGTAAATTTGTTAAAAATAAAGTGTAATTAATCGTAATCAAATAATAAAAATTGTATAAATATATGATAAAATTAATGTGTGTAGCATTAATCAACTATGTAGCAGTCATCCGTAATTGAGGGGAAAAAGAAAATGTCATCTAGATTTTGAGCAAGAAAAAGTATTGAGTGAACCATGATGAGGACCAGGAATAGGACGGTAAACAAGTTTGGTTGGATTTTTTTGCGGATCGCATGGTTCATTGTCGGGTAGACAGTGGAAAAGGACAAGACACATGGAATCTTGTTTTTTCTCAACCAACCAGCAATTTCTCAGACTCAAACCAACCAAGGAAAAATGGGAAAAAGGAAAAGGATTATCCACGCCCATCCTGTCACCTAACACAATACACAACACATCCCTCTCTCCCTCTAACAATAATATTATTATAATAATTCCAAAGTCATGCATGTAGCGAATCTAATTGTGTAGTGAATAATATATACCCAAGGTAACCATATTCTATTTTTTTTAAAAATAAAAACTAGAGTGAATTCAAACCATACAAACTCTTAACAATTATCTTCGTGCCTAGACCGTCAAATTGCTTGTTCCGTGTATTCCATTTCACACCAATTGAATAATAATAAAATAAAGGTACTTATTTAGTTTGAAGGAGGATGATAATTTATTGATGTAATTAATCCATGTTGAATTTGCAGGGCACAGGTGGTGGGTTGGCCACCAGTCCGATCATTCAGAAGGAACATCGTTAACGTTCAAAGAAGCAACAACGATAAAGTGGAGAAAACAAGCAGCAGCAGCAACGGCAACATCGCAGCAGCTTTCGTGAAGGTGAGCATGGATGGTGCACCCTATCTACGCAAGGTGGACTTGAAGTTGTACAAGAGCTACCAAGAGCTGTCGGTTGCGCTGGCTAAAATGTTCAGTTCCTTCACCATTGGCAAATGTGGATCCCAAGGCATGAAGGACTTCATGAATGAGAGCAAGCTGATAGATCTTTTGAATGGCTCTGATTATGTACCAACGTATGAAGACAAAGATGGAGACTGGATGCTTGTGGGTGACGTACCGTGGAAGTGAGTCTTCTTCTCTTCTTCCTTATTAATAATAATATCATTTGCTTTTCTCTAACCACAATCATATCATATTCATTAATTAATTAATGGTTACTAATTAAGATAATTTCACAGAATGTTCGTGGAATCATGCAAGCGCCTGCGCATAATGAAAGGATCTGAGGCAATCGGCCTAGGTTAGTGATCCAAATTAAGCTGCAAACTACAAAAGATCTTATATATCTTTATTAATTAATTAATGTGTATTGACCGTAAATGTTAATTCCTGATTTACAGCACCAAGAGCAGTGGAAAAGTGCAAGAACAGAGGCTGAAGTCCAATTTTCACATTTTACCTTGAACAGCAATCTGCTCGATCGGTTGCTCGTCGGCGTCCAAGGAAGCAATCTAATATAGGAGGAGCCTAGTTATATAATGTGTATGTAGCAACTTTTTTATTTTATAGATAATTTTCTTGTATATGTATAATATATATATGAGAAAATAGTTGGAGATTTGTTAGGGACAAGAAATAATATAGAGTATGTTTATATGAGCCCGTTATTGTTTCTAAGAAGAAAAAAAATATGTGACATGTCTATCTTCGCTGGTGTACTTGTCTAATAAGAAGGTCAACGTTTATAGTTGTACGTAATTACGTATATACCGTATACGTATTAATTTTATTGTGTTTGGATTAGAGCAAGATCTTGCTATCAGATCAACAAATAATTTATCGTAAACAATATATGATTCTTAAGCACTAAACAACGTGCCCTTAGCTGTCAAATTATTAGGGAGTAGGATATGGTTGGTTGAGGAAGCAAATACTAAAGATCCATGAACATGGTGATAAGGTGGGGGGCTAGACATGACCATGTGCTTCATGCAACAGCCTTTCATTGAGGGTTCTACCAATTTTATTTCATATGTTCCCTCTTTCTTTCCTTAGGCCTTCCTTTCCTATATATATATATATTACCAAAATAAACTTGTAATAATTGAAATAGTTGTATGTTTCATCTTTTAATATGTTAATTTCTCGTGTAGAATTTAATTGAATCATGAAAATTTCTTCAATATGAAATTATAATACTATTACAAGATGAAAATTTAAGATCAACGCGACTTAAAATATATATATATATATATAAAAAATAATTTCACAAAGTAAACATTTGGATAAGGATAATTGCTTAACCTTTTGAGACCACTTTTTAGATATTGCAGTGCAATCTAATGTCACAGGATTTGGATAGAGCCTAGATAAGGGTCTCGTTAGACTTTAGATATTTTAACACACTTCCTACTGTTTCTATATTCTAATATAAGAGATTTTATTTTATTTAAGGATTGAGTTATAGATATCATATAGTTTTTATATTTTTCCCCTTTCTGGCTGCAAATGAAATAAAGGCTAAAATATATTTTACCTCTTAAACTTTATCTCACATGTATTTTACTCCATAAATATAAAGATTGTGCAATTTATCCCCTAAATTTTATTAATGGAGCTTAAAACCCCCTTTTGAACAAACATTCTCGATAAAGTTAACGTTGTTTTCATTCCACTCAAAACATCTATCCTTTCATACAATCTTCCAAAAATTGAAAAACACAAACTCTTTTGAGAAGTTGGAATCAGCATGAAGGCCGAGGATTGGGTAGACGTTAAAGAGGAGCATCATTTTTGTTAAGAAACTTGATTATGGATATCATTTCATCATGAATATAAGTTTTGAAGTTTTCCCCTGATGGAAGATCATTATCACTCCAGTAGACATGCGAGTTTAGAGGAGTAGTCACCTTCACTTGCTTGCTAAAGCCAGCTGTTACAAGGGCCGTCTGAATGTTTTGTATGGTTGAAAATGTAGACTAAACATAATGGGGTGCAATTGAGGTTGTGATTTTCGTGTTAGTTCAGGTCATGGTCGAGCACAATGAAAGTTGTAATGTAGTGCTCTAATTACTGCACAATTTATGGGAGGAAATAGAGAAGGAGTTCATGAATTATGCAATTCAGGAAAAGAGGATTTTAGTGGTTTGCAGCAAATTATCATTAACTCATTGTTTGGAACAAGAGAAAATGAGAAGAGACAAGAGGAGAGGAGAGAAAATAAGCTGAAAATGAGATTTTCTCTTGTTTGGATGTGCAAAGAAAATACAGAAGAGAGAAAACTTTAGGCGTGGAATCCATCAAAAAATTTTCTTCCCACTTGTGCAAAGAAAACTCAAAAATCGAGGCCGATATGCATAATTTACATTTATGCTAATTCTCTAGAGTTTAACAACAGTTATCACTCACAAGCCACACACTATTAATAGCCACACACTATCAACCAGAGTTTATTACAATAATAAAATCTAAAGAAAGAAGGTAAGGTCAAGGGAATAACAGAGGATGAGAAAGGGGTGGAGGAGGGGGTGAAGCGATGAGGCAGGGGGAGGGGTGGAGGTGGGGGTAGGGGTTGAAGGCAAGAACACCAGGGCTTATTACAACAATAACTTGGGAACCTCACTGAACCAGACCAAAATCTGGCGAAAAAGCACTGATTCCAACAACGAACTGCCGATTCTAGCAACGAACCACTAATCAGAGGAGGAGTTGTGGCAGATCTGGAGGTACGAGTGGCATGGGGTGAGCTGCAAGTGCGAGTTGCGAATGGCAAACGACGAGATTTGGAGGTGCAAGCAGAGTGCGGTGAATGGCGAACGACAAGCACAAGCAGCGAACGACGAGCGTGAGATGCAAAGGACGAGCACGCAACTGTGAACAACGAGCACGAGCGACGGATGAGGTGGGGATGAGAGTGTTTTTTATTTAAAATATATTATTTTATTTGATTTTTAATTAAAATATTATAAAATTATCAAATAAAAATATAATTTTGTAATAAAAAAGAAATTTATTTTAGTTATAATATAATTGAAAATCAAATTTTATTATTTTACTGTAAATACTAAATAATATAAATTTAAAATTAATATTTATTAAATTTTCAAATTTATGAAATGTGATTAAGAAATATATAGAATAAAAATAACTATATTAATATATCATTACATATATCAAAGGATATATATGTTATTGTAAAGGAATTCATATTTTATACAGGAATATTTTGTTCTTTCTCTTAAATATTAAAATGAAGTGACTTTTGCATGAAATGCACTAGTGAATTTTGATTTGATGTTGTTTGCAATTAATATAATTTTTAAAATATCATCTCAAATTCATTTGAACTCTTATTTCTCATAATATAAACTTTATAGTTATTGAAATGTGGAGATGCTAAAATACAAATAATATGAAAGGGATGAATAGATTGCACTATGATTAAAATGGAGCATGCAGACCTTCGTCACTAAGTTGGAGAATTTTTCTTTTTGTGTTTACGTACTTTAAAAAAAAAAACAATGTTGTAATTAGAAAGTGATTTTAAAAATAAATTAATAAAGATAACAAAAAAAATTAAAATTTGATTAGGTATACGAATTAGTTTAACTTAACTATTTATTAAAGGTTATTTTGACAATATGAAAAAAATAATTGAGAGGAGTGACAATCCAGTTAATAGACAAATGACAATAACAATATACAATCCTTAATATTTATTATAAAATGTTTATTTTATTTTATTTTTAAGAAGTGGATCATAGATATAAAATAAAAAAAATTACATTTACATTATAATAAGGATATAAAAATCATTTAACATAATTTCATTTTTTTCTTTTCCATTTTCTTCCCAACCAACCATGTGAAAGAAAAATTTTTTATTTTCTTTCTTTTTTTTTCTCTTCATTCAAATAATAGCAGAGAAAAAATAAATTTTTCTTCATTTTCTTTCTTTCTATTTTCTCTCCTCTCATTTTCTCTCCCCAACCAAAGGATAAATATTTGGATGATGTTAGAAGAAAATGGGTTTTAAGCTCCATTAACAAATTTTAAAAAGTAAATTGCACATTTTAGAAGTTCAGGAATAAAGTGTACGAGCTAAAGTTTAAGACAGTAAAGTATATTTTAACCTAAAATAAATATATAGTTGGATGATTTAATTATTGAGTTTTTTTTTAAGTCAATTTTTTTTTAAAAAACTTTTATCTTATTATTATTAGGTTCAGCTCTAAAGATGTTCCGAGTTTGAAAATACTTGATGAGCTCATTTGTTTTTAATTGGACAATAATTTTATTTTGAGGCTCTGGACCTATATTTTCTCTCCGCAAGTAACATTTTAAAAAGAACTTGTTCTATCTTCTACTCGATGGGTGATGGTTGGAGAGACTTAAATCAGTCGTTCAGCAGATCGTTAGTTGGAAACATGATAAAATACTCGTAAAGACACTCCAATCAATGAATCTTGAAGTTAACATAGTAATAAAAATAAAAGTAGAGAAAAGTGAATCTATATGATTTAAATTGTCAAATTGATTTATATAAAAAATTAAAAAATTGACTTTTCAGATACATTTTCTTTATCTCATTTAGAATTCTTAATATTATGTCTAATTATTATAATGTAAAAACATTAACAACTATTGATAAATCATATTAAATACGTATTTATCAAATCATTACTTATTCGAGTATAAAGTCAATTAGATCTTACAGATAAGATATCCGTTTAAACTTTCATGATCCATGACGGTCCCGTTAGTTGAGGTTCTGAGCAATTGGGCTCAGTTTACTTCCTTGCAATTCGACTCCGATAATATATGCCCAAAAACAAACCTGAATCTATTGTATATTTGTATTCCGAACATTTGTCGCATGAAACCTTTCTTACAAAGAAAATATCACTTTCCTATTGTTATTAAAAAATAAAATGTTTTGAAAAGTTATAACTAAATTGCAAATCTAATAAATTAAATTTATAATAAAATTTAATATAACTCTTCAAAAAAATTTAAGTAAATTACTTATGTAAAAAATACATTTTTATGCATGTAAAGAATTATTAAAATCATCTCTCGTGGTTCGAACAACGTTGACAGTAAATGTTGAGTTTAATTTGAGTCACGTATTTTTTTTATTCATTAAACTAAAGATAATGGCAGTACGTACAAAATAAGGATTATTTACGTGGTTTTAATAGCAGTTTTCCACTTTATACAACACACATACATCCGAAAAAGAAATATTTGGACTACAATTACATACCGTCTGAAACTTTGAATGAAGTGATTGCGTTTTTAATTCCCTATGAGGTTATAAAATAGAAGATAATATACTTCTTTAGAGTGAGTGTATGTTTGGATTGCAATTGGTAAATTTAAGTTTAGTTGAAAGTATATTTGCAAACTTAAGTTTGGTTGAAAGTAAGTTTGCAGTAACTAATTTATGTTTAGGAACTTTTGTTTCAAAAGTGAGTTTGAAAAATTATTTTTTTTAGAACAATCAACACAAAAAAAAAATGTTCTTTGGTCTCAACTTATTTTTGGAAGGAAAAGTATATTGTACTAATAATTGAAAAAAATAACCCAAATAACATTACACTACGTTCGAGACATCCTAACTCACTTTTGAAAATCCTAACTACAATCCAAACACACACTAAAACATTCAACATTTCAACGTAAAAATAAAAAAATAATAATGCTACACAACTAATAACATTGTTCCAATCTGCTCGCACGAGCATTGTGTAGGCATGTTCGATGAGCGGGTGCTTGTGACATTTTTTGGACTTTTCTACTCATTATATTAGTGTGTTGAGTTGGGTTCTACTCATGAATTTGACATATATTAAAAAAAATTATTCTATTTCAATAATTATTGAAATACGAAATTAAAAATTTATTATAAATTACATATATTAATAAAAAATTACATAAGTCTTAAATAAACTAAAAAGTCACATAATTAATTTTACATAAACATAATAAATCTTAAATAAGATAAATAAACATAACAAATCTTTAAGTTAACGTAACTATGAAATAAATTAAAATAAGCAAACAAGTCCCAAAAGTAATAAACAACAAACTACATTAGTCAACTGAAGTCGATGTCATCACATATAATATATAGATTGATATAGTCATTTATTTTATTTTTAATTTTTTTTATATTAAATTTTTATCGCAATTATTTGTTAAATACTTCATAAGTTTTTCATTAATATTTTCTTTGACACACTCTCAATGTAACCTTAATAGCTTCATCAAAATTTAATTAGCACTATAGAAAAGTCAGAGAAAAATAATTTAAAATGTCACAATGACTAAATGGCTTGTATATAACAACAAAAAAGTTACTTGAGTATGTTAGATTTGTGAGAATTGACACTTTCTAAACCTACTATCTAACTTGTATATTGTGAGTTGAAGTATTTTTAAATTCGATCCAACTCGTAACTCAATCTAACTCACATTTTGTGAGTTGAGTTAGATCAAAACTTATAGGCGCATGAGTTGACCTAAATCGTTTTACACTTCTAAAATTGTAGTTGATGATATTAAATAGTTTAGACGGTCCTTTGATTTTTTAATTTTAAATTTTTTAAATATGTACTTTAAAGGCTTGAGCATTCAAACGCTTCATAGCACTTCCTAATTTTTTTAAAAAATTTAATTGAGATTTTTCAAAATTTAATGATAATTATTGAATAAATTAAATTAATAAGAATCACTTATTTATCTAAAATCAATAATAATACTGATTCATATTGTTGGCATTCATTGTTGGTCAATCGTTGGGTGTTGTAATTCTTTGTTTTTTGTCACCACTTCCTTGTATCTTTTAGGTCCTACACAACGATTTGGCTGGTATTGTTTAAAAGCGTGGCATCATGGCATATTCCTGGTATCTTTTAGGCCACTGGCATGATATATGCGTGTGTTTGTATTAAAATTTATAAATTTAATTTGGTATAAAATTAATCCTACACCCATAATGTGATTTTATTCGACGGCGAAAAAACAACTATATGTTGCTTCTTCCAAAACCTTATTTTGTACTCTAAAATCACGTTTGCATTTGTTTTTCCAGACATGATAACATGATAATTGTAGCACGTTAGCCTCTTCAACGTGATTTTGATTGTCTCTAACGCAAATCCAAACGCACTAGTCTTTTGCTTCTTTTGCTTTGGGTGGCTTGACCATCCATATTTAAGGGTGAGAACATGTAAGACGATTTATAGTGTTTTTAGTCTAATTTATTTTTATCTACATAAATTTAGTCTATTTAGTAAATAAGTTAAATTTAAATTTTTTGAAAGATATTTTTAACTATATAAGTTAAAATTTAAACTTCTGAAAAAGTTTATTTAAACTACTAAGCCAACCTATTTATTTAAAATTTATATATAAAATTAAAAATGTATAATACTTATATAATTTATTAATTATATGTTAGTATAATACATTTATTTAATACATAATATAATAATTTTGTTAAAGATTATACTTATTTAAATATTAAAAAGTTTAAATTTATTGACATATATATTATATTAATTATGTGTTAGGATAATATATTTATTTTATATAGAATATAATAATTTTGTTAAATATTATATCTATTTAAATATAAAAAAATTAGTTTCTTGGTTTATATATAACAAATAATAGGTCAGACTCAGCTGGATACATTTTGAAACAAACCAAGATTTATTTAAGCAAAATATAACCCAATTCAGTCCAGCTGAGCTTATTTTCACTTTTGCTTGTGTCCCACCAAATAATAATAATAATAATAATAACAATAATAATAATAATAACAAATAATAGATCCTCTTATGTTAAACTTTTCACATGATTTTGACATGTAAAAAAAATATAAATATAAAGAATTTAAATAATGAAACTCTCTTAAAATATATGAGACTTTATGTTAATTTTTTTTTTCATCTCTTTTCATATGACAAAATCATATGAAAATTAATATGAGAGAATATATTCTCATAATAATACCAATTCATTGTAACAAATTTTTTTTTTAAAGAAAACTATAAAATATTTTCTAAAAATTGAAACGAAAACTTCTGCAACACCGACATAACCCAATTTATCCATGCCATAGCAGGCAACACAACTGTGCCCGACATCTTTGGACCTTCGTCCCTCCCATTTCAACCAGTTGGCAATTTGGCAGTAGGCTGCTAATTAATTTAAAGCAGGTTGGTGAGAGCAGATAAGTCACACATACATTTCTATCAAGGCAGCGGCAATTTATTCTTTTCACTATCTTTCGCATATACACTTATTTTCATGTCTGTTTTTCATAAGTTTTTATATAATATTTAATTGATCTATTTACATTAAAATTGTCTTTCATTAGAGTAATATATAAAACCCAATTTTAGTGCATATTTAGGAAAGATTATTTAAAAAATAATAATCACTTATTTTTAAAAGTTTTTTCTAGAAATTTTTTATTATAAATTATTTTATATATACAATAAATTAATCCAAATACACATTTAGTGTATGTTTAGTTAGGATTATTTTCCAAATTAACAACTTTTTTTGCTAAAAAACTTTTTTATTGTTCTCGGTATGTTTAGGTATAATAGTTTTTCACGAAATTCAATATATTATATCGATTTGTTTCATAATTTTGAAGTTTAAAATTTGTGATTTTAAATTATAAATTATTACAAAACTTTGAGATATAAATATCATTTTGTTTTCAATTAAATAATTTTTTAATCGTTTTATATCTCTTTTATTAATATAAAGCAAAAAAAAAAATTTATATCATCTAAACGAAATAAATTATTTTAAAATTATTTTTTAACTAATATTTCTAAACATAAAGCTGATTCTATTGAAATATAGTATATAATAATCAGTTATTGAAATAATTAAAATTTTACACTAAATTAAACACACCCTTAGTCTCTCAGATATACTTTAGATTCATTTTCATCCTTCATTTTTATTTTGATCTAACATCCTTCATTTTTTAAAAATAATATATAAATACTTAATTTAGTAACAAAAATTTAAGAAGAACGAGGATAATTTTGTCACTAAAATAAATAGTTAAATATTATTGTAAAAAAATTAAGGGAATAAAAAAATGTACATTTTTTTAAATATCTTACTTCACAAAAAAATTGTCCATAATTTAAAACAAGTATTATTTTGAGAAAATATAAGAGAAAACCATAAAATTGAGTAATTCAAAATGCTAGGCCAATTTATTATGAATTGTTTTTTACCAGATCGGGAAAGTAGATTAATCGAGGTGCACAAAAACTGGTATAAACACCACCTAATCGCAATTATAAAAAAACTTCAAAAGGGTAAGCTTAATGGTTATACTTGAATATACTCTATATAAATTAATAATTACTCTATGTACTCTAACAAATAATACAAAATAAAAAAAACTAAAGTTTAATGAGAAATAAGAAGTATATATATGATAAGCTTATATTTTATAGTCATTAAATGGATGAATTATGATGATTTGATTGTGATTATTGATGAATTTTAGATAGATTCTTATCAATTATCTTCGTTTGCGCATAATAAGAAATATTTAAAACATTTGAAGTGAAAGCAAGTAAAAATATCTCATTTTCAGAGTAAAAGAGGACAATTTTGGCTTAGATAGGGTCCTGTGTCAACTCATAAGCGATTTAAGAGTTAGACATAGCACTGTCTAATTTGAAGAAAGCTTCTGACTTGGAAATATGACCATGTCTCTTGGTCACATGGTCGTGTCTCCCCCCAACATTGAAGTTACGCAATTCTGACACCAGATACGACCCTGTCATAACCTCATGAAACTTCTGACTTTGAGACACGATAGTGTCTCAATGTCACATGGTCGTGTCTCATTTAAAATCTTGAAATGATGTTTTCAAGGAGACACGGCCGTGTGAGTTTCTCTGACGTGAAAAAGGAAAATTTTACCCCTAAATTATTATAAATTAGGCAAAAACACCAAACCTAGAGAGACTTTTGGCTAGAGATTTGTGTGACAATAGATTTTGAGAGAAGAGACGCAAGGATTAAAGGCAAAGGCTTTGAAAGCAAGAGTAAGACTCTTTGAAGATCAACCATTGAAGTTCTTTTCTCCATCTCCATCTCCATCTCAATCTTCCCATCTTTTCTCATTGTTTATCAATCATGGTTGTTTCTTTAATCATTGTTCTTGTTTGTGTTATGATGGTCATGAGCGACTAAACCCTTTTTTTAGAATTATGATGAAACTCTCTATTTTCTTATTATGAATTGTTAATATGATTCTTTGTTAATTAAATTATTGTTCTTGATTCATTATTGGTATGCTTAATATTTGTGGTATGTTGCGCGTCATATTTACATGATCTTAGATTTTAGGTGAAAGATCAAAAGATGAAATCTAATTGCTTGATAATCCAAGAATTGAACTGAAGAATTGAGACCTAAACATAAGCTTAAATTCTTCGAGGGTTATACGATTGTGATGAATCTTAATGGGTTGAAACTTAAATTAATTGTCATGAGAATATGATTAGTGAAGTTTTAGTATGTTTTTAATGCCAAGAAATTGAGTTTTAAATAATTTAGGACAAATCACCTTCAAGAACATAATTGAACATTAACAAAGATAGGATTACAATTTATCGTAAGGGGTAGTATAGTGGATTCCGAGTCCTAGGCCTTTAAATCTTTGTTAAATCTCATCTTTTCTAATTTCAATTGTTTACTTTATTGCTTTGCTTTTTATCTTAATTTTAATATAGCTTTCACTATTATTTTTATTCGCTTAAACAATTAAAAATTATTGTAAGAGTTAGTAGTCAACCGATTTTTGTGAAAACGATCTTATTTTACTACTTATTCGATCCGTGTGCTTATGAAAAATTCACAACAATGTATAAAGAGACTAATCAATGATAGTTAACTCAATTAGTATGATTGAGTAACGTCAACTAAAAAGTTTTAAATTTAATTTTTGTTTATAATCTTTTATTGATAGGTCATATGAATCTTTATCAAAGCTTATGGCATGTTTGATCTTGAAATGATACCATCTTCTCTTCTTAATTTTCTCTTAAACTTTTCATTAAAGAAATTGTAGTTTAAAAACTATTTTGAATGATATAAATATCAGACCAAAATTTTAATTAAAAAGTCATTGCATATACATGAAAAAGGGGTAATTATAAGAGTTTGTCTAACAAGTACTCTAAGAATATTTATTAAAAATTTAAAAGATAAAATATATTAAATAAAAAGTCAAAAAATTAATATATTAAGAACTTAAAAAGTTTTATTTTTTATTTAATATTTTTTAATTTTTATTCCTTAACTTTTTGCAATTATTAGCAAAACTTTTTTTTTTAAATATATTTCTTGTTATAAAAGAAGAAGATAAATAGAGATCAAGACAAAGAAATATGGATTCAAAATTTTAATTTTATCTCTTCATAGGGGTCATGCCCTTATATAGAAAAATTCACCAATAGCTTCTTCAAGAAGCCTCTCATTAACTTCTTTAAGAAACATCTCATTAGTTTCTTCAAGAAGCATCCCATTAGCTTCTTCAAGATGCATCTCATTAGCTTCTTCAAGAAGTTTTACACACCAAATATTATAACTATCAACCCTTATTAATTGTATTCTTTAAATCAAGGTAGTCATCCACCACTTGCAAAATATACATGTTTTATAACACTTCTCCTTGGATGACTATACACTATGAATATGCCTCATTAAAACATTGCTAAGAAAAACCTAGTAGGATAAAAACTTAGCGAAGAAAAAAGAGTACAGTATTCATAGGTAACTTCTCTTCAAAATACAACTAATCATAAAATATCTTTAAGTCGGCGCATTGTAACTCTTGTGACTCTCAGACATCCATCTTTTATATTATTCATACCACTTCTCCTTAAGAATCTTGGAGAAATATACTCTGCTCTGTCACCTTTGATATATCTTCATTTCAGTTGAACTTTGTAAGCAATATTATTTTTAGTTAGAATTTTCTTTTCATAAGATGATCCACAAGATTCTTGAATATGATGAATCATAGCTGTCAACTAGAAACATTCACGACTTCCTTCATGAATTACTGTAATTTCTGCATGATATAAAGAAATAGCAACTATATATTACTTTGCAGATCACTATAATATAACAATACCATCACATGGAAATAATAGTCTATTTGGGATCTCACTTTATTTGGATCAGATAAATATCCTGCATTTGCATAATCAATTAGCTTGACATAGATTCGTGTGAATAAAATAATATCTTCACTTGTGCCTCGAAGATATAAAAATAATATACTTAATTTCGTTCCAATATCTTTTGGTTGGTGATGAACTATATGTTGCTATAAGTTCATAAAATTATATCAAGTCATGTACTATTTAGCAATATGCATATGTGCTTCTATAACACTAAGGTATGGTACTTTAGGACGAAGATCTTTGTTATCTTCTTTAAATCTAACGATCTTATAAGCATTAGTGTACTCAATATATCTAATTTATATGTATAAATCACTTAAGAACATGTTCTCTATAACTTGATAGACAAAATTTAATTTGCTAAATGCTCGATCTGCAGGCCGAGACAAAATTTTATTATTCAAAGATTTTTCACTTCAAATTCTTTAAATAGACACATAAGCAAATAAAGTACTTTAAGAAATTTTGAAATAAATATATAATGCATATCAACAAGTACTAATACTCAATAAGAAAGTCAATATGATGAACAAAAGAACACAAATTGTTATGTAAATTAAGTTCATTGGATGTTGATATTTTAAATCCTTCGGGGATTTTCATATAGATAAACTGTAACAACAATATGTAAAAATATCCATTTGTATCAATAGATTTTGCATCTTTTGGGATTTACACTTTAGGTCTATTAAAACATCTTCTAGAGTTTTAGCTACAAATTCAATAACCTCACGTTTTACAAGTGAGTTCAATTTTGCCTACAAGACATTCTTCTATTTTGGCTAATTATTTCTTCGTTGATATTCTTCAACGATTCTAATTTCAGGATCCTCATTATTATTCATAATATTACACGTTATGAAAATATGTTGTCGACAACTATTTCTTTTTTATTATATCATTTTGCTCGTAGAGACATAATTTATTAAGATATTATTATTTTCACCATTTTCAGGTATTTTAACTTCGTCTGGAGTTTGAACTACTTCAAGAGTCCCACTTATGTCTCTAATTTATTTTTCAAGAGTATCCTTTTTAGGATTATTTGCCTTCTTAGCAATATTATTTGCTCCTTCTCTTTTCTGGGCTTTGTCTTTGAAATCGATTGGTCTACCATACTTCTTGTATGTTTCTGACTCATTTGATATCAATTCTAAATGGAGCATTTATAGCTAGTATAAGATTTATTTATCCTTTTGCAATAGAAAATGCTTCTGGCAATTCATTAATTTGCTCATATTCACAAATGTATTATCATTTGAACTTCAAGTTCAAATTTCTTTGTATCTCACAATTTAACTCATTTCTTTTACATACATAGACCTTTTTATACCCAACGAGTTTGACATCTTCTAGTGTCTGGACTACTGGTCCAAATACATTACGTTTTGCTAAATAATCTAACTCAGCTTGTATTGCTTCTTTCCCTTTTGGGCAATCATTTCGATGTCGATATTTTTCTATACTTTGAGGTTCAATCTCATTATCATTAATAATTTCAGAAGCAACTGCATATGCAAAAACATTATCAACAACAACTTCATCTCTTCCCCTCATATTTCTAGATTTTAATGAGATCTCATAATTTCCTGGTAACAGAACCATTTCTGGGATTACTTCCAGGGAAATATAGGGTTGTTGATCTATATTGTTTTTTATCTCTTCAATTGTGTCAATAACCTCTTCTAGAGTGTCATTTTGAAGTTTTTCCATTTCCTTCTTTTTTCGAGGAACAATGTCATTTGCACCAATAGGTCATCATGCTTCTGGCGTGTTTTAGATTCATTGACTGTCATACCCACAAGATGTCCTGCAAGGACAACGAATCATGCATGAATGACTATATCACACATAGGAAAAAATTTTATATGATAAATATTTGGCTTCAGGCCAAAATCCAATTGCATAAGTGAAAACTTATAATTATTTGTTGGTCTTATACTAACAAGTACTACAACATGTAAAAGACATAATCCAAGCAAAAACTTTGGATATTATTCTCACAATATGTTATTTAGCTATCAATTAAAGACATTTGAACATAAGCAACAAGATGTTCAATATTTTACCAATTGTCATATAATAATCATTAAAAGATTGAGAAGTAAGAGTGTGTTTGGAATGTAATAAAATAGGAAATGATTTGATTTGTAAATCAAATTTAATTAAATTTTATGTTTGGAATGTTAAAAAATAAGAAATGATTTGATTTCTAAAATCATATGGATTTCATTCCTTTTGTTTTAGAAATTCCATCAATTTTGATAGAATTTGTTAGGATTTGATTTGATTTGAAATGAATAGACTATTTTACCCTTAATAACTACCTCTAACCACCTCTCATAAGGGTTAAAATGTAAAATAATAAAATCAAATCAAATCAATTCTTATTTTAATGAATTTCAAACATAAAATTTGATTTATAAATCAATTCAAATCTTTTTTTTTTAAAGTTCTAAACACAAAATTTGATTTTTAAATCAAATCAAATCAATTCAAATTAAATCAAATCAAATCATTTCCTATTTTTATTCATTCCAAAACACACTCTAAAATCACTAGCATTATCAAGACAAATTGTTTTTATCTGAAAATTAGTGCTTTTAATCAAATAACTTTCATAATCTCACAAACATCAGGTTGCGAGTTGATAATAACTACACATGTAACCAACTGGCTTCTGGCCATAAAATATCTAAATGATTCACATGATTGATGATATAATCCACAAATATCATCTTAAATTCGTTCTATAAATTCAACAAATTCAACTTTATTTTTAACTATTGATAGCCTTATAATCAATTTGTATTGAGAACATCCTGCACGTAAAACCTCATTATATTGAAGAATCTTCTGGTCCTTTCATGATATCATATAAATTATCAATATTGACTCAGGATAGCCTTACCGGTCATATGCCAAATAACAAAATTATTTGGACTAGTAAAACTTCTGGTTTACAATAATGTAGTAAACTTCTAGTTTACAAGAGCACAGTAAACTTATGGGTTACACTAAAATGTGTTTCAATTGCACTGATTATATTTATTTGACTTGATAATGAATAAAACATAATGTATAAAATTATGTTCATTGAGGTATCAAAATATAATAACTATTCTGGAGATTTGAATTACTTTTGTACTACTAGATATCAAAACTTACCATTGATCTATATATAAAGAATTAGGAACATACATTTTTTTTTCTAATTAATAAAAATTCTAAGAAATCATACCATACATATTTTATTTAAAATATTAAAAACAATCAAAATAAGAGAAAATGTGTACGTGATGATTTTAAATCACATTAAAAATATACATATGAAATGACAAATATGAATTCCAAGAAAATAATTCAACCACTCAAATCATCAATCAAGCGATAAAACTTTTCTCCATAATATTTAACGAAAATAGACAAATCCGAAAGCATATTATTTGTAGGACCATGGTCAAATGAATAATTCTCATTAATATCTCCCTACTTCATTTGATATGCATTCTTGGAAGTGTTAAAACCATCATGATAATGATCATTTTTCAAATATTTGTCACATCAATGGTCATAACTACGACCTCTGCCATACCCAAAATTATAATACGAATCATTCATTTCAGGGAATGAAGTTCAACTCATTTGATGGCCTTTATGGTTTTTCATTGATAACTTATTTTTGTGTTTTAATCACAAGAAAACACAAACTTGATTCAAAATATTTCTTGAAACAATTTTCTCATTTTGCTACTACAGGAGCACATTTAAGAGACATAAAAAGATTGATGATGTTCTCTCTCACATTTCTTTGTTCAAATTATACTAAGATTAAATGAATCTTTTTAGATTCAATCACGATCTAAATGTGTAGTTCTTTAGGAACTATACCATAAATCTTTATATAAAATATGACCATGAAAAATCATTAGTTTTGTGCACTCTTTCAGGGATCAGGGATGCTTGAGTAGTAAAATCTTCCAGAATTTATCAAGAATAACAAATTTAATATAATACAAATATGATAATTATGTTAGTCAAACAAAATTGACAATAAAATTTCTATGGATGAAATACAAAAATATTTCATAGTAAGACTAATATGAAGGATGTCATAAGAAAGAACAAAGAAGTGAATTATAACAATTCAAAGAGAGTGATAAGAAAATAAACTCTTTCAGTAGAACTTTCCAAATTGTTCGTTATATATCATATCATATGGTAGAATCCGTCTTGATAACGTGTTATAAAAGAAGAAGATAAATAGACAGATCAAGATAAAGAAATATGAATTCAAAATTTTATCATTCTCATTCATCTCTTCATAGGGGGTCATGTACTTATATAAAAAAATTCACCAATAACTTCTTCAAGAAGTCTCTTATTAACTTCTTCAAAAAGCATCTCATTAGATTCTTCAAAAGTATCCCATTAACTTCTTCAAGAAGCATTTCATTAACTTCTTCAAAAAATTTTACACACTAAATATTATAACTATTAATTTTTATTAATTGTATTCTTTAAATCAAATAATCATCTACCACAAGTAAAATATAATGTTTTACAACATTACTTTTTTTGTTTCCAATAATATCTTTCTTTTTTACTTTGGCTGTTTGCTCATGAGTAAGCTTAATTGATGCCCACTAGTCCTTACCCGATTGTTCACCTTTAGCCGTGATTGTTGACCAATTATATATCCAACCATTAGCCGCCCCCTTTCATCACCTTATTTTCGTGTGCCTTCGTTCTCTACCATTGAATGTGCTGACTTATCCCTCACACACCTCTTTGTATATACATCCCACGGTCGACCCCACAAACAACGATATATCTAAAAGCACACCAGCATTGCCCCCCATTCTTATCATCTAGCCGACACATGTGGGTATGTGTCATATAATAAATCATAATGCAAGGAAGGGCCAATGGAAAATGATGGTTTGGTATTATCTATATAAATGTTGAACCGTATCATGGCAAAAGTGTCAAGGTTGGAAAACATGGCAAAAGTCGGGGTAGTAGGCTTTATGATATTCCTGTGCTTGATTGTCACCGCGATGGCTGAACAATGCGGTAGGCAAGCTGGTGGGAAGAAATGCCCAAACAATCTGTGCTGCAGCCAATATGGCTACTGTGGTAACTCCGATGATTACTGCTCCCCCTCTAAGAACTGCCAAAGCAACTGCTGGGGTGGCGGTGAAAGTGCATCTAATGTACGCGCCACATATCATTACTATCAACCAGAGCAACACGGATGGGACTTGAACGCGGTCAGTGCTTACTGCTCTACTTGGGACGCTGGGAAACCTTACTCATGGCGCAGCAAATATGGGTGGACAGCTTTCTGTGGCCCCGTTGGCCCTCAGGGTCAAGCTGCTTGTGGAAAGTGCCTCAGGGTAAGAATAATCAAATTTATATCAATAAATCTTACTTTTACACTTAAATCTTTACACATTTACTATTTTTAAAAAGAAAGAGAGAAAAGAATGAGGGGAAATGATATTAGTTTGAATTTTCTTTAAAAAATAATAATAATAAAGTAGTGTAAGGGGTAAATGTAAAGTTTTTAGTATAGAAATAAATAACATTATTAATGATTTTATATATATGTTTCATATGTGTCATCATGTAATGCATGTTTTGCAATAGACAATATATATAATAGAATTCGAGTTTTTGCGGAAGGAAGGTGATGATGGATGAATGATGATAGGCAAATAAATGATGCAGGTGACAAATACAGGGACGGGAGCGCAGGAAACTGTGAGAATTGTGGATCAATGCAGCAACGGAGGGTTAGATTTGGACGTAGGAGTGTTCAATCGACTGGACACAGATGGTAAAGGATACCAACAGGGACATCTCATTGTCAACTATCAGTTTGTGGAATGTGGGAATGAGCTGGAGGAGATGACCAAACCTTTACTCTCCATCCTCGATGCTTACCAATAAACTACTCAAATGATCTTCTGCTTTCTGCCTCTGTAATAATAATCAATAAGTGGCCGTGTGAGTAACAGAGTCCGAGACTATAGTTTTTCCGTTTGGAAACAAAATCATACCCCACGTGCCCAGAATAATAATTTAGTTATGGATTTTGTTATCCATAATGAGATGAAATTTTCATATCATCATCAGCTTATAATTTCTCTATCTCTCTCTGGTTTTTAGAATCAAAATTTATGAATTTCGACTGTGGTGCAAATTGCAAACTGATTTTGTGTTGAAAAATACCCACTCAAGGTTGAAGATTACTCTGATCGATCATTTTTGTTGATTTAAGTTTTAAAGTTGAAATATGATGACGAATATAACCAGTGGTTAACGCAGACTACATAAATTTTATACAGGAATTCGACGCTTCTTATACGACTGCCATCTAAAATTAGCACGTTATTGCAGCACCATTTAACGTTTTTGACCGCCAAACCTTGCCTTTTTTTCTAATATATTTCTTTTTAAAAAAAAAAAATTAAATTTCTGATCTCCACTCTATTAATGATAATGTTCGAATATGCCATCTATCGTATATTTGTTTTCCAAGAGATAGATAATCATTAATTAAAATAGGGAAATAAAGACGCAAAGATACAAAGAAGAGTAGCTGTTCAAATTCACTCACAAAAGAGGATCAACAAACCACAAGGAACTAAGCATAAAGACTATTATACTCTGCCGCCTTTTTGTCACCACAGAGAAATAAAGAAGAAGTAATACAAGAAAACTATCTATCATAATTCCTATTAAATATTAATAAAGAAACTAAAGGGGAGTTAAAAAAAAAAGAAATAAAAAGTTATATCCATCTTTTTTGTTGAACTTTGCTTTTAAAAGGTTTATATCCATCTTTTTTGTTGAACTTTGCTTAGAAATCAAACCAAAATAATTAGAAAAACAAGATCTCCCATAGCCCTAGCTATGGGTTTAGCTACTTATGTTCAATACAAACACACTCATATCAAGATACAAATCCATGGAAAGAAGCCCAAAGAAAGGAGAAAATTGTATGGAAAGAGAAATCAAAACCCTTTTTACAGTGATTATGATCTTCAAGCTTCAAGAATGTCATCATCTCTTCGTAGTCGTCTTCCAATAATTTGTGACAATGCTCTCTTCTAAGTTACCTCTCAAAGTCTGTCATCGAAAAGATGTATCTCAAGTGTGAGGGTTTGCCCCTATTTATAATGTTTGATGTGAAAAACTGTTGTTTTTAGGTTCAAGAGACCTCACACGGTCGTGTCTAAGCTCGATATGGCCGTGTCTCCCACACAAAAACTTCATTGAAGTTAGATAGGGTCGTGTAAGCTTGATAGAAGCATTTTTTAAGTTAGACACGGTCGTGTCTCATCAAAATTTCACATAGAAGCCTTTATGAAAGTTGTAACTCTTTTTCTTAGCTTCTCAATGTCACTGGAATCACCTCGTTCCGACCTCCATAACTCAAGTTATGCTCATTTTATCGCTTAAATGTCAAAAACTCCACGAATCTTGACCATATAAATTCCGAGCTCAACTCCATTACAATGAATCCATCCAAAGTTTCATATAATCATGTCAAAAAACCTCTTTTGGACCTAAAAACATAGAGAAAGATCAATCATAAGATATCGAGAATAATTAGATTAAATGTGGCATAAATTCCAACATAAATCCATTGAAGCACACCTAAATCCATCTCAAATCAAGCACAAGATATGTGTATTTTATCCATACATCATATGTATATGTACAAATGTTTATGTTATACATCTTATAGGTACTCTGTTGAATTGGAAACTAAAATATATATGAATATGTTTCATTACACAAGGTGAAGTACTTTTGAGAATGTCCAATTTTTAGCGGATATTCTGTCGAATTTTCCATAGAATTGGTCATGTCGTTAAGGGTGTGATCAACTTCGATTTTCAGAATCAACTTTAAGTATAAAAATTGATTGCAATACTTTAGGGGTGCTCATGGCTAGATTTGGTAAGGTTTAACTTGATAATTTCATAGTCCCAATTTTCTAAACCTAGACTCGGCCTTAGATTTAATTGGGTCGAGACTTGACCTAATTGAGATTTAGATAAAATGTATCAATTTTAATATTATATATAGTTAAATTATAAAATTTTACAAAATAAAAAAATATTAAAAGCTTTTTTTATATAATGATTAAGTGATAATGTCTATAATAGTTCATATAATACCAATTTTGGCAACTTATTGGTCCCAAAATTAAAATGTTACATTCTTTTTTACATTATGTCAGATATTGGTTAATGAAATAGAGATTTGTGGTTAATTACGTGTAACTAAAATAGGACTTTCTACGTGTAACTATACTCCTTTTGCTTGCAAGGCTGCTAACTGGGATACGTCAACATGTTTGGCGCATCACACGTGGATGCGCCAACACGCGTGACGTTTTCCACTTGTAAATGCCATCAAGTGTGGCGTTATCATGTGAAAAATGTCACACGCGTTAGTGTATCCACGTGAGATGCACCAAACGTGTTGGCATATCCACGTGGGATGCGCCAAACATGTTAGCGTATCTTAGTTGGAAGTTTCATCTCCTCTGGCGTATCCTACATGGAACAAAAAATAATAAAAAATTTCAGTGTGGCCAAAATTGTGGCAGTTTGATAAATAGTTTGAAAATGATGACAATTTGATAAATAGTTTTGCCACCGAGGGCATATTGGTCAAAAAGCCAACAAAATAAAGTACTCTTAAGCACTGTTATTAAATTCGAATCGGATCGACCGGATGGACTGGTGAATAGGTGAACCGACCAGTCAGCTGGTCCGAGTTGGCCATCAGATCAGTTATGCTATTGACCCGGTAAGAACCGGGTTGAACCGGTCGAGTATCTTAAACCTCAGTGACTTGGCCGCTCTAAACCACTGCCGTCATGTTCATCATTCTGCACCTCTACTAGATCATTATGACGTACTTGCATTCGCTGGTCTGCATTCTTAAGTGGCTCTCACCTTGCAGTCGCACACCTCACAGTTGCAGAGCATCTCGCATTCCCAGGTCAGGTGGATCGCTGCTTCCCGCCTCTGCTCCACCTCACCAATGCCATGTTCGTTGCTCTGTGTTCTCTTCCATCTTGCTTGAACCATGCACCATCTTCACCACCCGTTGTCATGCTCTCTCTCCCTCCTCATTGTGTTATAATGTTATGCGACACAAAAGGAACTAGGATGGAGAATAGATAAAAAAGAGGTTTTGGAATACTAGGATTTCATATGAATTAGTTTTAGGCTAATAGGCCTCAAGCCCAATAATGATAAGAAAGTTCTTATTAGAGTATTTGGGTCAAGTTTAGGCTGATGAGTTTCATTCTTATGAAAACCAGAACCTATTATTAATTTAGATTGGGTTTTAAGTCCTAAAGTGAAACATGTATATAATGTTTATTTAATTTTTTTATTTATATTAAATATTTGTATATTTATTTTATTTTATCTTGTTCAATTAGTGATTTACTGGTTGAACTATTGACCCATTGACTTAGTATCTCGACCGAGTCAATAACTTGGTCGAGTTTAATAACTATGCTATCAAAAGAGGGTAAGATAATCTCTTTTCTTGACCAAGTCAATAACTAGGCCGAGTTTGATAACTATGCTATCAAAAGAGAGTAAGATAATCTCTTTGGATATTCTCTTCCTCCTTACCAACAAGATTCTTGCTTCTTATTTCTTCTCTTTATTTTCTTCCTCTTATAAATTATTATCAGTTACAAATATAATCTCTTTAATCAATTCTCATTCCCAAATCCGCCTAATCAATTGTCTACTAATTTCAATTTTATTTGCTTAATCAAATTAGAAAGGAAGTGATGCAATTCCATGTTATAATCTGTTTCATGCTTAATTTGTTGCTAGCTAAATTTAGTTAGTTTTCATTGTCTTTTGAAATTTCATGGACATAGAATGATACCATATTTATATTAAGTTCATCTCAATATCCAAAATGACGGAACTTCATAATTAATATATAAGTATAACTATTCAATTTTATTTTTCTATATATAAGAAAAATTTGACATTTATGCTTCACATAAACAGAAAAAAAAAGTCACTAGCTAGCATCTTTCATTCTTTCTTATGTGACTATGAATAGAGGAAGCATATATAGAATGAAAAATGATATTTACACATCATTTTTTCTACATCTTGTTTACAACTTTGTTTGATTGGGAAATAAAAATTAGAGAGAAGATGTTGGGATGTGTGTTTTTATTGTTTTATAATTTATTATATTTTGTACTCGTGCGATGCATAGGATGTATAATAAATTAAATAAAAGATTAAATATAATTACAAATAAAAAAGTAATAAAATTAAATAAAATATATGCATTATAATTAGATAAAACTATAAATATAATTATTACTACAATAGAAACGCAGCACCATACAACTATACTTTGTATTGTTGTATAATTCTATAGATAATAGACAATATGAGAAAATTAATATGTAATGAAATGAGGACAGGAGACAATTTACGCAATGAAGCAATTACTTTTATATATTAAAATAAATAATAGATAAAATAAAAAGAAAGCAAAAAAGGAAAACAAAGATCATATAAGAAGCCTTAATCAAAACAATTCCAATCACTTAGATCATATAAAAAACCTTTGTCAAAATTGTTTGTAGATATATTGACGTGCAATATAACTACATATATATAGATAGATGGTATAATATGTGTCCAAAATATGAGAGTTACTGTGATTTGGAAATAACACTGTCAACATAATTAGATATAAGAATTACATAATAACTTTTCATGTTTGAAACCAATGAAAATCAATTCAAAATAATTTAAATTGAATATTGAAGATAGTCATCATATGTATCAATTATCAAATATCAAGTATAACACATAATATATATATATATATATATAATATATAATATATATATTATATATATATATATATATATATATAATTTAAAGTTGATATTCATATTTGAAAATTTTATATTCGACAAAATTAGCTATAAGAAACACACATTAACTTTCTATGTTTGAAACAAATGGAAAATGCTTCAAATTTATTTAAATTGAAGATATTCAACATAGGTATCAATTATAAAAAATTATATTGATTATAGCGAAAAAATTAAAATAAATTATATTGAAAATAACATAATCGATATAATTAAATATGAGAATCACATAAAAACTTATCATATTTGAAATAAATAAAAATCAATTCAAATTTGTTTAGATTGATAGCAATCAGCAACTTATAATCAATCAATCAATTACAAAACAAATCAATTATTAAAACACAAACCATAAAACATTTCACCTAATACATTTCTATTTTCATATTTGACAATAATTTTAATTTAAACAAAAAAAAGAAATCAATATGATTTAATTATTATTTTAAATTTTATTATTTTACAATTATTCTTCACCATTTTATTATTGGACATGGATTCATTTTATTATTAAAATAATAAAATGGATTCACCATTTTATTATTAAATCCATTTTATTATTTGATAATAATTGTCAAATAATAGAATGCATTCATTTTTTTTTTGGAAATGAATTAAAAATCAATCAAAAATTTTTAAGACATTTGGATATGATATTTCCATCCATAAATAAAGGAAAAACCATCGTCATGTAGACATAAAGGGTACCTAGTTATCGTAACTCCATCGACATTGATCTAAAAATGCAGTATGGAACACCACTGCTGCATCCAAAATGTTACTGAAACTTGATTAGTTCCAAAGCATAGCCACCAAAACATGATCGCTCGAACAAAGCATTTGGTGAAAAAGGACCAAGCATGGCTATTGAAACATCGACAAAAACACGGCCTCAATTTTAGTTACAATAAAATCTTCAATTTGAGTTACATCGACAATGACCTTGACTTAATTTGAGTTAACATGAAGCTTTTGAAGAGTTGAACGTGAAAGAAATAAAAAATGGACGCTTAGTAATAATTGTCTGGTTAGGTTTTTACATGCAAGCAGCTCTGACGGGTAAAGGTACTATGTAAAATCTTCTTGAGCACATATTTGATCATATCCACAATAACATGCTAAGCTCACTCAACTTAATGGACGTAAAAGAAAGTGCAGATCAACTACAATTTAGAAATATAAGGTTGGGGATGAACAAAATGTTTGTAAATGATTAAAATCATTTAGTTTTATTTTTTATTTAATTTAGCTTTATTTTTTGTTTGATTTATTATTTTTTATTAATTTATTACATATTTTTTTGTGTACATGTGACAGTTGCCACATTATTTTATACGTAGAAAAAAATACTACATCAGATAGCATATGACAAAATTTTAACTATTATACTTATCATATGTTAATAAACTAAAATATTTAGTTGTTGACTTAGAAGACATGTTATAACTTTTTAAGCTATATATCTTATTTTTTATATTATATTTATTGATTGATGGTTGATTGATTACTTAAAAAAGAAATAAAAAAATAACGTGCAAATATCATTGCTCTATTTACAACAATTCCTACTCTACTCTACTTTACTGTAGATAGCACAACACAAACTTGCGACAAAATTAGAAGCTAGTGTGAGTTATGTATGGTGAGAATGGGTAGAAAGGTGAGGAGCTTAAGCTTATTGCCGCTGGTGTGGTGTACGTGGCCTGATAGCAGCAATGTTAGCGTGCGGTCAGAGTTGGATTGGCATGACGGCTGCATACCATGTATACAACCCTGAGCGGAATGGTTTCAACTTGAATGTTGTGAGTGCCTTATGCTCTACCTAGGATGCTAACAAACCCTCAGCATGGCGTCGCAAATTCGACTGGACCGCTTTCTATTGACCCGTTGGGCTAGTTGGTCGAGATGCATGCTTGCGGCAAGTGCCTGAGTGAATGTCCTCTCCCAACTCATTATATATATATGAGCATTTGGAAGAGAATTCTCATTTTTGTAAATTGTTGAATGCAAAAACTATTCTGAATAAGAGGCAAGTTGCCTTATATACAAGAGTGAGATAAAGAGAAAAATAACTAACTTCTAACTACCCTGTAACAAACTAATCAACTAACCGCCAATAATAAATATTAGTAGGTAATACCTCCCCTCAAGTGGCACTGTGAATATCACAAAGTCCCAACTTGGACAGAATCGAATGGAAAGAAGTAGAGTGTAGAGGTTTGGTAAAAACATCTGCAAGCTGAGAGGTAGAAGGCACAGGTAACAAGTGTATGGGCTTGGATTGAATCTTTTCCCGCAACACATGACAATCTAGTTCAATGTGTTTTCTACGTTCATGGAAAGTTGGATTGTGAGCAAGATAAATGGCGGACTTATTGTCGCAATAAACAGAAGCTGATTAGGAAAATTGAATGTGGAGATCATTGAACAGGTACTGGAGCCACTGGAGTTCACAGGTCAAGTTGGCTAAGGCGCGGTATTCCACCTCAGAGGATGGCCGAGAAATTGTACCTTGCTTCTTAGACTTCTAAGAAATCAGTGAGGAACCTAGGAAAACACAGTAGCCTGTGACTGATCTTCTTATTTCAGGGCAGCAGGCCCAATCAGAGTCCGTGAATACAGACAGCTTAAGGGAATTGGATGCAGGAAAAAAAGGCCTTTGGCAGGAGAAGCTTTCAAGTACTTAAGAACCCGAATGGCAGTTTGGTAGTGTGTGTCCAGTGGTTTGGAAAAGAATTGACTAAGGTGCCAGACAACAAAAGATATATCTGGTCTTGTAGTGGTAAGATATAAGAGTCTTCCAATAAGCCTTCTATAAGAGGACTCATCCGAGAGAGGTTGCCCTCGATCTGCGAAGAGCTTGGTTGTTGGATTGAAAAGCATAGTAGATGGTTTGTTATTTCAAGGCTAAGGAAGAATCTCAGTTGTCCAAGATCTTTTATTTTAAATTGGCTATCAAGATACTGCTTAACAGATTGGATTTCAGCAATATAATTGCCTGCCAAAACAATGTCATCAACGTATACCAATAGAGCAGTGAAATGAGGGCCATTAGATTTTACAAATAAGGAGTGATCTGCTTGAGACTGCACATAGCCAAGAGAAATCAACGCATTGGATAGTTTGGAATACCACTGTCTGCTTGCTTGTTTGAGCCTGTATAAGGACTTATGTAGTTTGCACACTTGGGATGGATTGGCAGCAGGAAACCCTAGGGGAAGAGTCATGTAGACTTCCTCATGTAAATCTCCATGTAGAAAGACGTTGTTGACATCTAATTGCTCAAAATGCCAACCTTTCATTGTTGCCAAAGATAGAAGAACTCGAATGGTTGTAAGTTTTGCTACTAGGGAAAATGTATCAAAATAGCCTATACCTTCCATTTGTGTGTAGCCCTTGGCTACTAGGCGAGCTTTATATCGCTCAATGGATCCATTGGCATGGTATTTGACTTTATAAACCCATTTGCAGCCAATAGGGGTCTTACCATGAGGCAAATCAATAATAGACCAGGTGTGGTTTTGAGCTAAAGCTTGTATTTCAGCATCCATTGCTTCCTTCCAACAATTAAATTTTAAGGCTTGGGCAAAAGTTCTTGGTTCAGGGTTAGTAAAAACAGCACAATAGAAATGTTTGTAAGTAGGGGAACAATTTTTATAAGAAAGAAAAGAAGAAATGAGGTTCTGCACTTTACCTGAAGAATGAGTGGGACAACTTGTGGATAAGCTATAGTGATAATCTTATAGGTAGCTCGGTTGAGATCTGATTCTGGATGAATGTCTAGTGGGGGCAGGGAGTAAGGTGGTGGGGTGCTGTGATGTGTGAGGTTCAGGATGAAGTGGTGGATTGGGTAGGGACAACAAGATTATCATCAAAGAGTATATGAGTGGAAGTGGGAGGAGTAGGTTATTTAGTGGAATTATGAGGATTAGGAGAAGAAGAAGATGATAACTGAAATGGGAAATGATTTTCTATAAAAGATCACATTTCTTGAAATGAAGAGATTATTTAAGGCAAGATCATAAAGGATGTATCCTTTGGTTCCTTCTTTGAATCCAAGGAAGATAACCTTTTGGGCTCTAGGGCTAAATTTTGTTCTATGGGCTTGTAGTGTGGTAGCATAGCTTAGGCAACTAAAAACCTTTAGATGAATCAATGTGGGAGATTTGTTATGCAGAAGTTCATAAGGACACTTGGATAGAAGAAGGGGACTAGGAATCCGATTGAGTATATGTACAGCATGCTGAATAGTGAAGTTCCACATATTTAAAGAAACATAGGAATGGAAAAGAAGGGATCTAGCCACATTTAAAATGTGTTGGTGTTTCCTTTCGACCACCCGATTTTGTTGGGGGGTTTCAACACAAGACTTTTGATGAGTAATGCCCTTTGAAAGATAGAAATCACGCATAACAAATTCAGGTCCATTATCAGACCTTAGGCATTTTAGTGTGGTGTTAAACTGATTTTCAATGTATGTTACAAACTGAATAAGGTGACTTCGAGTTTCTTTTTTGTTTTCATGCAAATGACCTAAGTATATTTACTAAAGTCATCTACCAAAGTAAGAAAATATATATGTCCTAGAGAAGAAGCAGTAGAATAAGGGCCCCAAATGTCAGCATGCAACAACTCAAAGGGTGAAACAAACTTTGTATTACTATTAGGAAATGGTAACTTTCTTTGCTTAGCATAGTGGCAAGCATCACATAGATTGACATTGTTCTTATTCTGAGTAGGAATAAAAGAGAATTGTTTGGAAATTAAATACAAGCTAGAACCAGATACATGGCCTAATCGCATGTGCCAAATTTGAAAAGAATCATTAATAACAGAATTACAGGTAACACCAGTAGACTTATTTGATGTAGTGTTTATCACATACAACCCTCCTTGAAGATTAGCTGAACCAATCATCTCCTTGGTATGGTTCTGCAAAATTTGGCAAGAGTTAGTATTAAAGACAATGTGGTAATTTTCAAAATGGATTAATTGGGCAACAGAAATCAAATTGATAGTGAAATTAGGGATGTATAAGACATTTTGCAAGGTTAAAGTTTCAGATAGAGTCACTGTCCCAGAGATGGAAGCAGAGACCCGAGTACCATCTGGTAAGGTGAGAGGGATGGGTTTGATGTATCAGTGATTGGTAAATGAATGAAAATCAAAAGTTATATGATCAGTGGCACCTATGTCAATGATCCATAGGTGCTGATTCTTACCAAAATTGCTAACAGAATTGTAAGTAAGAGGTGTGGATATAACAGAATTGGTTATATGAGGCTGTGAATTGATCTTTGATTGTTGAAGCAACTCAAGGATGCCTTGATACTGCTCTGGTGTAAAACCAAGTGTGTGAGTACTCGACTCTTGATCATTGCAAGGTTTGGACTCATTTGCAGCAAGATTCGCTTGAGATTTTCCTTTGGATTGGTAACTCGGTGGAAAACCATGCTTAAAATAGCATGTCTCTACTGTGCGATTGAATTTGCCACAGTGAGAACAAATTCTAGTTAGTCCAAAATTGTGCCCCCTACCATAAGTATTTCTTCCTCTTCCTCTACCAGCAAAACCACCTCGCTTACCAGAATTATACCCTTGCTGCGAATTTACCATGAGAGCCAATGAATTGTCAACAACTTCATTGCTGATAGGATCAATCATTTCTCTTTCTTGCTGAATAACAAGGGAAAATGCCTTGCTGATATCAGGGAGATGATCCATTAACATGATTTGCGATTTCACATGTTAAAAACATTCACCGAGTCCCTTCAAAAAATCTGATTATGTAATCTTGCTGTCTGTAAGCTTTCACAGATGCGATTGCACCACAAGAACATGAAATAGCACATGTGCATGTAGGTATGGGTCGGTAGTTCTCCAATTCATCCCATAACTCTTTTAATTGAGTGAAATAAGATGAGACATCAAGATTTCCGTGTTGTAACTTATAAAAATCTTCTGGAATATCAGAGATACGAAAGATATCACCTTGAGAAAACCTATTTCGCAAGTCTTTCCACACATCTGCTGCCGTATATATCCATAGAATGGATTTGACTATGGATTCTGATATTGATCTTCGAAGCCAAGAAAGCACCATTATATTGCAACGAGTCCAAGCTGAAAATAACGGATATGAAATAGTAGGTTTAGGAATGCTACCATCAATGAACTTCTCCTTATTCTTTGAAATCAATGCTAAGTGCATTGAATAAGCCCAAGCGTGATAGTTTTTATTGTCGAGAGGAGGAGAAACAACAACGATCGAAGGACTCTCGTTCGGATGTAGGTAATATGGATTTGCTGCATTGGTCAAGAAATCAGCATAATTCTGGTTTGCCATTGCTGTTTCTGCTGAAGAATCAAGAACAGAGAAGAACAACAAGAATCGAAAAAATGGCAACCGGAGCTCTAGATTAGAGCTCTGATACCATATTGAGGTTGAACAAGAGAAAGGGAATTTGGAAGAGAATTCTCATTTCTGTAAATTGTTGAATATAAAAACTACTCTGAATAAGAGGCAAGTTGCCTTATATACAACAGTGAGATAAAGAGTAAAATAACTAACTTCTAACTATCCTATACCAAACTAATCAACTAACTGCCAATAATAAATATTAGTAGGTAATATATATATATATATATATATATATATATATATATATATATATAATTGACTTAAATATATTTTTAGTCACTTTGAATATATCAATTTTTGATTTTGATCCTTTGAAAATTTTGTTATAGTTTATGTTCTTGTAATTTTAAAAGTGAATGAAATTGATTTATGTCTGCAATTCAAAAGTAAATGAAATTGACTCAATTCAACTATCTCAATTTTTTTAGATGCAACTATTATCTCAATTTAAAGAAATTGAATTGAGTCAATTTTACTCAAATTTAAAATGAGGACACAGACTAATTCCACCCACTTTTGAAATTACAAGGAAACAAATCATAACAAAATTTTTTGAAAGACTAAAACTAAAATCTAATATATTTAAAGAGACTAAAAACAAATTTAAACATGTATGTTTCCTACTCGTTTTAATCCACAATGCTTATTCTTCATTATTAATTACACAAAGAGAATGATTGATTTTGGTTATTGCTTAAATATGTACATATAGAGTTTTTTTTAATTTATTTTCTGTTTTCTTTTTTAATTGATTTATTTTCACTAATAATTATAAAAATATCATCTTATTTTTATTTTGTTATTTGTTTTCAGATTTTTGTGAAAAAATTGGTAAAAATAAGACAAAAATATTTTTACTATTTCCTTAACAAAAATCTGAAACATAAAATAAATTAAAAATAAAATGATATTTTTGTAATTAATAGTGAAAATATATCACTTGAAAATAAAAATATAAAACAAACTAAATACTTCATAATAAAGTCATTCATTTGCCTTTACCTAATAGTTTAAAGCCTTAAACTTTTTAGAAAACTTGGTTAATAACATATATGTAATTAATAATAATAATAATAATCACTCCTTTATTATTAATATGCATGTATATATATACATATATGTGTGTGTGCAAGTGATGAATATTGCAACAGGAGTTCAAGAAACAGTGAGAATCGTGGACCAGTGTGCCAATGGAGAGCTGGACTTGGATGTGAATGTGTTCCGAAGGCTGGACGGTGGACACGGATGGGCGTGGCAACGTGCAGGGTAACCTTAAAGTCAATTACCGCTTTGTAAATTGTGGTGATTGAGTTAATTAATTTGAACTACTTTCTGTACTAGATGCGCTGGCTAGTTTCTACTTCCATTTGGATGATGCATTTCAAATAAAGCTAGCTAGCAATTACCTAATAACAGCATAAATAAAACAAGCAGTGCTACTTGGAAACACTTGTTCTTCCATCATCTACAATATATATATAACCTGCTATTTGGATTTCATGACTGCCTCTATCTTTCTTTTTGTTCTGGTATTATCACTACTTTTCTTTCCGGAACAAAATTAATACGCATATATAGCAGCACAGAACTTTCAAATAATGGTCCTCACTCTTCACTCCAGAACAACTAACTAGTTTGGCTGCTAGTTAGAGATAAATTATAGTTGATTTGATGCTTACTTAATTTGTCGAAAGTAATAATTACCTTCGAATGTGTGCGGATGATCTTGCATTTTAACCTGGACCTTTTCTTTTTTCTAAATTCATATTATACTATTTATGCAGTCATGCACAATTGTAAATCTTATAATCCGTGTTATTAAGTTGCATTAAGTACTCATACATTAATTTTTTTTGGGTACAATAGTAGTAATGAGATTTGATCTTATAAACTGTTTAAATTATTTAAATCCCTCACCACCAATTCAATCCTAATAGCTTACTCCCACTTTAACTCAAAACTAAAAGTGAATTTGCTTTACTGATTTGATGGCACATATATATAATCACCAGATCATCAGAGGTACTGTTATCGTTTCTTTGCCATCTTATTTATACATTTTTTTTTTAAAAAAAATTATATGTGAAAGAGAGAATTTAACCCATTGTAATAGTAGATTCCAGTGCCTCTGAACTTACGTTTTCTATTTTTAAACGAGGATTAATGCTGAATAAAAAGTAAATTATATCTAGCACCTTTGAAATTCTACTAGATCACAAATAACTCTTCAAAATAGAATTAATTACAAAAAACCTTGATAAAACAGGTTTTATTTATATATATATATATATATATATATATATATATATATGTATAACTGAAATAAGATAATTAAAAAAATTATCCCATTTTAAAAACTTACTTGTAATATTTCGGAAGGCGGGTCTTATTATGCACCTTATCAAGTTAAGGTGTATAATATACTTTTCATTTTATCTGTTACAACAAGTTTATTTTTTTGTTGATTTTTTTTATTTTATATATTTTTTTTAGAACATTATTATTGTTGTCGGTGATTGGTCCCGTCTTTTGCTGTCGTCGTCCGCCAGAGTTGGTGGCCAGTTGGAGGTTGTTATCGGCCGAAGGTGGTGGCTGGCGGAAGTGGTGACTTGCCAGAGGAGGTGGCTGGCAGGAAGTGGTTGCCAGCGGTCGGAGATGGTGGTCGGATGCTAAAGGTGGTGACCTGAAAAAACTTAGAAGTAAAAAAAAATAAGAAATCAACAGATTACATATTATTTATCATAACTATTGATATATTTTTTAACATAATTAAAAATTAAAATAATAAAAATACATCATACACCTTCTAAAAAAAATGTATATTAGAATTGACCTATTTCAGAATTATAAGCAAAATCCAAACTAGTGTGGGCTTGAGGTTGAGTTTCTGTTGGCAAGTGGAGCTAAAGGATGAATGCCCATCAAGGCCCATTACACGATTGAGTTTCACGTTTATTTGATTTTGAGTCTTAAATGGTTGAGGAATCCGTACACGTGGCGGTGGACAAATCACTGGGAAGGCGTGGTTGCCGTGAAGAGCTAGTTTATTGACCTTTTGCGCCACCCTACTCCATTAAGGCATCAGTACTCCATTCAGAATTTAGAATGTCCAGAAAGTACAAAGTGAAAGAGGTCAATGAAATCCATAACATGTTAGAGGGGGCTCCTGCAACTTTGTCCAAAAGCCGCATCTGGTTGCGAAATTTACGGGGACAAACAAACCCATAATACTTTTCCATCTTAACAAGCGCAGTGTTACTATACATCTTGTTGAATTTAAATGTATGGTGTACTTTTGATTTTACCTATTATAGTAATTTTTTTTTTGTTTCAAGTTTTTTTTTGTACTATCATCGTTGTCTACCGTCATTACCAATTGTTGGTCGACCACTGTCATCGACCGGTGGCCACTTTCAGTGGGCCATAAGCTACCACCTATGGCAAGTCATTGGCGATTACCTTCGACCGGCCACCCCTCGACTGACCACCCCCAACAAGTCACCGTCTTTTTTTAAGATTATATTATTTATTTTTTTTAATTATACAATTGTAAAAAATAATATCAGTTAAAATAATATTAATTAAAATAATATTATTTTTTATATTTATTTATAAATAATGTATATATTGAAAATTTTACAAATTTAATTATGTATATTAAAAACTCTATAGATTTTAATTATGTATATTAAAAATTTTATATATTTTAACTAGTAATATTTATATACAATAATATTTTTTAAAAAAAAAAACTCCTTACAGTTTTTACGTGTAAGTGTGTATGGAGTCTTAAAAAAATATATAGAAGGTGGTGGCTGACGAATGTAATGTGGTGACAACTTTTGAGTTAGGTTCATGTTATATTTTATGTTGTCCTAATTCGATCTGATGTCTTAAATTATTTTAAAATTTATTTATTTTTATAATTAATTATAAATAATAATATTTATTGACTTAAATTAATAATTTTTACATAATATGATAATATATTGTTGATACTCAATTTTGTTCATAAAATTTTTGTCACTTAATCGAGAGTTAAAGCTTAATTGCAATGTTGTGAGCGCTTTATTTTCCTGATTACTTGCTTTAGTTGAATAAGAATTTTTTTTTCATTTGTGCAAACAAATAAACAAATAAATAAAAAATAAATAATAAAAATAAAAATATGCAATTTCCTTCTATTGTTACAAAAATGGCAAAGAAGAGACGAAGAAACCTTCTAGTTAGCAGAAAAGAAAAAAAAACAGTTATAATTTCTAACCATTAGTTGGAATGAAATCATCTGCCAAAATTTTTGCAACCAAGACTCAATGAAGAAGCAATGCACAAAAATGGTAAGAGTGCAAAATTGGAGAAGGTGGCAATCACAGAAAATACATGAGAATGGAAAGGGCTACACCTGCAAGGAGCCACCCTATCTGCCACACTGATCTGATTGGGTTTGCAGATTTGATTTTCTGCTTACAAGAGAGGAAAACGTGAAGCATTAGGGGGATTCTTTGGCATTTTGAGAGAAGGGGCTGAGAAGGTTGAGATTTTTCAGTTTTCCATAGAGCATTCTGTAATCACCAATCTTCAAACCATCATCTTCCTCACTTCACCAAAATCACCATCACCACCAAGTCACCATCTCCATCCATAACCATATTGAATCTTCCAACTTCACCATTAACAAACCCAGCACACAACCTCCATCCCTTTTTCAACCTCCATCTTCAATCTTATCTTCATCTACACATAACCTTCACTCACATTCACCACCTCCATTATAACCCACACCATCTCCATCTTCAACCTCCATCCTCAAATAACCATTAAGCACCACCTTTAACTCACCCACAACCACCAACAACCATCAAAACCAATAATACCCTCAACCAAAAATCACTTACCCAAACAGTGAAGCAGCCTCCGACCGGCACTGCACCAGAACCGTGACCACCGCCACCAGATCCGACTAGCAGCGGCACGCCCGAACCCGTGGAGACCTGAGCTCGCCGTCAGCCGCGCCATTCCGTTCTACGCCGTCTGCCTGCACCAGAACCGTGACCACCGCCACCAGATCCGACTAGCAGCGGCACGCCCGAACCCGTGGAGACCTGAGCTCGCCGTCAGCCGCGCCATTCCGTTCTACGCCGTCTGCCTGCACCAGTCGCGCCGGTCAGCCGCGACCAACGCTTCTCGCGTCTCGCCCACACCGGCACCACTCGAAGCTCGCCACCGGCCGTGACCCGTTCCAGCCAGCCTGCTCCAGATCCGCGCACCTCGCACACCGCTTGAGTCGATCCGCTCCGCCCCGCCGCACCAAGCCGGGCTGCCATTCCGATCTGTCGCACGACCCGTAGCAGCACCGTTCAACCTGATCCGTCGCTGCTGACGACCCGCCCCGCACGCATTGAACACGGTCCAAATCCGAGCCTTGCGGCACCAGCTGCGACCCGTGAAGACCAGCACGGCACCAGACCCAGCGTCGCGACACCAAGCTGCCGCCTCTGCCTCATCCCTCTGGCGCCGTCGTGTCCTATACCGCTCTGCCACTGTCCGTTCAGCTGGTAGGGAGGGAGTTGTTTCTTCTTTCTTTCGTTTCACTTTTCCAAAATTAGCATCTTCCTTCTTTTCTTTTATTTGCTTTTACTCAGTTTTTAAAAATGGAATTCTGAATTTGTTCCTTTGTTATTCTGGTAAAAGGAAAGCATGCTTAAATGGGCTTAAAATATGGTAGGCTTTGAGAGATACTAAGATAAAAAAATTGTATCTTGGATTCGGGCCAATGTATTATTTCTGAATCGAGTTTTGACTAAAAAAGGGATCCAAGATGATAAAAATACAAAAAATGAAAATAAAAATGATAAAATGAAAAACACAAAAATAAAATAATTAAACTGTGTTAGGAAAAATAAAATAGAATTAGCTAAGTTGCGACAGCTTGTTAATTCCGTAACTTTTATAATCATCTGAATTATGATAACTTAATGATTCAAATATTTAAACAAAAAATCAATAAAATGGGATTAGCTAAGTTGCGACAGCTTGTTAATCCTATAACTTTTAGCATTATCTGAGTTATGACAACTTGATGATTCAAGTTTTAAAATAAAAAATTTAATAAAATAGAACAATTAAACCCCTCAGAGGAAAATTAAATGAGATTAATTTAGCTGCGACAGCTTGTTAATTTTATAACTTTTTAGAATCATCTGAGTTGTGATAGCTTGATGATTTGTCTCTCTAAAATAAAATAAAATAGTTTTTTATATAAAAATTAAAAATAAAAATAATAACCAACCCACAATAATTTTTTACAGAACTACGTGACTTTGAGTTCCTCATTGCACCCGAGGATACGTAGGAGCAGAATCCTTACTCTGTCAAGCCAAAAAAATAAATTTTCATGATTTAGTTGTTTCTTTTTAGTTTTATTTTTTAAAATGGGTAAAATAAATACATTTGATATTATTAAGATTTGCACAACTAACTTACAGATCGTTTTGGAATCCAAGCAGCGAGTGTAAGCTAATACCTTCCCTACCTGTAATCGACTCCCGAACCCGAACTCATTTTCTAAAAAGACTAGTTTTGCATACCTTAAGGGTTTTTTCTAATGTTTTCTCAAATTAAATAAATATTGGTGATGACTCCATTGATTTTCGAATTCCAATCTTTTTCGGTCGTCTCATCGCGATTTCGGTTGCGACATATATTTATATTGATATTATTTGTTTTAAAATATTTATTATAAAATATACTTTATTTTTAGTTTTTCGCTTCTATAATTTTATGATTTAACTATGCATAATATTTAAATTTATACATTAAGCTTATATGTTGAGTTGGCCTGGTTTGGGCCCAATCATTATTGGACTCATGGTCTGATCGAGTTCAGGTCTAAAAAAATGACTTGATCAAAATGTCAGATCAGATTTTGATCAAACCAAACTCATTTGTATACCAAAAAAAAAAAACCAAACTCATTTCATTTACACTCTTACATACGATCATGAGTCATGTGGTGAAATCAGAAAATTTGGATTAAAAAATATTTTTTTAAAAAAATATTATATATAAAAAATATTTCATATAAAAATATTGTTATATTAAAAATATTACTAATAATAATAATTTATTGATTAGATAATAATATAAATTAAAGAACAAAAAATATTATTTAACAACAACATGTACTTTAATCCAGATAATAAAAAAAACCTAATAATAGATAAATCATTATGAACATGAATTGCCAGTCCAGTTCATACAAGGCTCAATAAAAATTTAATTCTCATCATTTATTTATATTCTTCTTTCTTTCTTCTTTTGTTCTCACATCCATCACTTTCCCGTCACATTTGTGTGGTCTCTGTGTAAAAATGGAATTTGTGCAAGAATTATTTCTGTAATGGTGATAGGCATTGACAGACATGCATCATGTGCATATTAATGGCCATTGAATGGAAAATAAACCATATTCGCCGCGTACAATAAGAGAAGGGAAAATGAGGACGAACTCCATAAGTCACATCCTTTGACTTAGGACTTGAGAAATTTCAAAGGAGTTTAACTTCTTATGGTGATCGTGCTAGTTTATAAGTTGGAAAATAATGTTATCATATTATTTTTTAGATCATATCACTATTCACATTATTTGTTAATGATTGTGATTAAATGAAAAAATGATGTAATTAATAATATAAAAAGTAGTATAAATAATGATGTGAAAAAAAAGTAGTATGAGAAAATCACTGTTGTTATAAGTTTTTAAAGAATTTTATTATAGAAAATTATCATTAAACATAAAGATGTTAGAATTCATGATTCTCACAAAAAAGATTATAAGAAGAAGACACTAACTTTTGTTCATGAATAGTTGATAGACTGTATTTCAAAAACGTTAGAGAAATCTTAAAACTCACTTTTTATTTTTTTGTCTTTTCTTTATATTTCTTCTATTTTAATGATGGTGAGAGAAGAAGAAACCCTGACGATCAGGAATAGACCTCGAGTTTTAATTGTTCCTTAAATACTGCTAACTTCTATCAAGTTGACAGTTACTATAATTACAAAATTATCCTTTTTCTTTTACCTAATAAGAGTTTAATCTATTAACTTATTAAACTAATAAGATAAGTCACAAGCTCATCACATGAGACATTTAATATAACATTCTCTCACTTGACTCATATGACATTACTTTCTTTATAGTTTAATAAGTCTGTCAAAATATAATATAATATATATATATATATATATATATATATATATATATATATATATATATATATATATATATATATATATATATATATACAAATTCTTCTTTACATTGGATACATAATTCATCATGACAAAAAATAAACTAACATGAGTCATGACAGTCGTATATCATTTAATCGACATAATCCCTTCTATGTATCACAGAATTAGTCCTCTCATTAACATAACCTATAAATAGGAAGCACATAATTGGTCTAACAATAATGTCTTTATTAAAGACAGAACCTGTTATCATCATTCTTACTCAATCATGTATACAAACTAGGAAAATAGGTAAGACAAAAACATATTCATTCATGAGTTCATAGTGTCAAAGTACATAAAAACACAATCATTAACATAATATATAATAATGTCCATACTTTCAACATGTCTACTAAATGTTTTTGGCGGAAACCCTTTCGCCAAAGGGTCAGCAATCATAAAGTTTGTGCGAATGTGCTTTATTAACACTCTATATTTCTTAATTTCTTCTTTAATGACAAAGTATTTCAATTTCATATGTTTAGCACATTTAGAATACTTGTCATTTTTAGAAAAGAAAATTGTTGCAGATAATAAACTTTAGCTACTTGACAATATTGTCGACAATTTTAAGTCCAAAATAAAATTCTGCAACCATAATTCATTAATAATGGCCTCAAAGTATGCCATATCATTAAATTTCTCTATTTTTTTTATGTGGAACCATACTTGCTGACTATTTATCCGTGTTCTATATCTTTATTGATATAGACTTTCTAAGACAAAATTAACAATCCTTGTGATCTGCAACAGAATATTTCTATTACAATCACATAACTTACCTCTCCTATATATTTCATTTCAAAGTTATTGGAGAGAAACTTCTTAGTCTCACTTAATAAACCAAGATCATTAGTTACAAGTAAGATGTCATCAACATACAGAATCAGAAAGATAAACTTACTCTCACTAACCTTCGAATATATACATTAATCAACAATGTTTTCCTTAAATTCGAAAGATACAATAGTATCATTGAACTTGAGATACCATTACTGGGAATCTTGCTTAAGTTCGTATATTGATTTTTTAAGTTTACACACCATGTGTTCTTTCCCCTCAACCGAAAACCCCATTAGTTGATCCATATAAACATTTTTATCTAAATTCTCATTTAGAAAGACGATTTTCACATCCATTTGATGCAACTCTAGATCATAATGAGCTACTAATGTCATGATAATTCTGAAAGTATCTTTTTTGGAAACTGGTGAAAATGTTTCCTTATAGTCAATGTCATTCTTTTGAGTAAAACATTTGACAACAAGACAGACCTTGTAGCTTTCAAGGTTGTCATGAGAGTCACGTTTCGTCTTAAAGACCCATTTACACACAACTCTCTTGCACCCTTCAGGTAATTCCACAAGGTTTTATACACCATTATGTTCTATTGATTTAAGCTTATCTTTCATGACATCTAACCATTTATCAATATTATCACTATTAATGACTTGCGAAAATAAAACTGGATCATTGTCATTAATTTTTAAGTCGATTTCTAACTCTTATAGATACACCACATAGTTATTCGAAATAGCAGGTCTCATTTCTCTTTAGAATCTTCTTAATGTTATTTCTTGTGGTCGTTTTACTATAAGTTCATTGTTAACATTAAGATCATTAATTTGTTATTCTTCTTGATTGTTATTCGGCTCAACAACATAAGGAACAACAATTCCATAAGTAGGAGCACCAGTTAAAGGAACTTGTACTCTAACTTCCTTAATCTCCACATTTCGTGAAGCTTCATTCCCACTGGTTTCACCATTCTCAATGAATCAGACATTTCCAGTTTCATCAAATCTTCTATAATACTCTTCACCTCTATCTGACCTTATGATCTTCATATTTCTGTCCATTTGCCTTTCAACTTCATTTATATAAATTTCCAAGGTATTCACTGCTTGTGATTTCTCATACAGTACATAGACATATTCATAACGTGAATAATTGTCAATAAAAGTGATAAAGTACTTTTCTTTATCGAAAGAATTGACACCAAAGGGTTCCCATATATCAGTGTGTACAATTTCAAGAAGCTGAGTGCTTTTCATGGCACCTTTCTTTGTGTGTTTTGTTTGTTTTCCCTTAATACAATCTATACAAATATTAAAGTCAGTGAAATCTAAATATAGAATAATGTTATTCTTTACCAACCTTTCCATTCTTTCTTTGGAAATGTGACCCAAACGTTTATGCCACAAGTAAGCAGAACATTCATTCACTAAACTGCGTTTAGTGCCAACATTATGATGCAATGTCATAAGAGTTTCAACATATAAATTATTAAAATTCAATTTATATAACCCATCATAAAGTATATCAGAACCAATCATATATGTATGCTTATATAAATTAAAACATCCATTACCAAACTTAAAAGAATATCCAACAACATCAAGTTTAGACAGAGAAACTAAATTCCGAGAAATACTAAGTACATAAAAAGTTTCAAATAAATATAAATGATATCGAGTGTCTAGGATTAAATGGTAAATCCCGACACATTCCATTGGAACCTTTACTCTATTTTCCATGAAGACAAACTTATCATTCGAGCTTATGATTTTGGATTGTAAAAGATCATTGCATCGTATTAGAAATATAAGTTGTACATTCAGAATCAATCCACCAAGTATTATAGGGAACATCAGTTAAATTTGATTCGAAACATACAGAAGCTTTCTTTTAAGCTCTTTGATGATTCATATAATATATAAAGTGATTTCTTTAATTCTTAAGTCCGGTTTTCTCCCAAACTAATATATTGCGCAATTCATGCACATTCTATTTGTCTTTTATAATATTATAGTTTATTTGGAATGGACCATACTCAAGCGGTAATAAGTTCAAAATGAACTGCACAAGGAAATTCTCATCTACTTTCATTCCCAATGACTTAAGTCTTGCTGCAATGCTTGTCATTTCAATGACGTGCTTATGCATAGTACGAGAATCATCAAATTTCATGGTGGTTAAAAGACTCATTAATGTCCTGGCAAGAGACTTGTCAACAATTTAGGAGCGCTCTTCCATAAACTTCATCATTTTATTAGCATTCTCAGTTTTAAGAAGAGTTGACTTAATATTGTTACCTATACTAATCCGCATGTTCATCAGACTCAATCTGTTTGATCTTTTCCAATTTTTATAATAATCTTTTTCTTCATCAGTGCTTAAAACAATAATAGCTCCTGGTTTCTCTACTTGAAGAGGCAAATCCAAATTCATTATCCCAAGGTAAAATTGGATTTACTCACACCATTAAGAGAAATTAACTCCATTAAAAATTGGAACAGATAAGATATGCGAATACATAACAATAAGTACTATAATGATCACATGTCAAACATTAATAATTTGAGTCATAAATTAACATACTATATAGATTCAGACAACAAATTACTTAAGCATTCAATGTATATTAATGTTTTCTTTTGGGTGATCCATTAATATATTAACATTATTTGACAATGATATATGCACTAACTAAAAATATTTATTATCTTTGTATATATAAATAAAACTAATAGTGCACTTACACTATCAACAATCATGTCCATTTATTATAAGGATAACTAATCAATCTTTAGGCGATCCATAAATGCCTTATAACAATGAATTTTAATTTACTTATATACAAATCGTCATTATCTCATTTATAACATTCATTTTATGTGTAATTGAAAAATAACTTTTATACAATTTAAAATTAAATCAACTTAAAGATTTGATCACTTTAGTGATTAATAAATCTATCATATATTAGTTTAAAATTGATAGTATTATACATAAAAATTAATATTGCATATTCTTTAAAATAATTTTCATATAATTTAAATTTAAATCAACTTAAAAATTTGATTACTTTAGTAATTAACAAATCTCATATAATATTATCTCAAATTAATAACATTAAGCATAAAAATCAAGGTACTATTAAAATAATATTCGTTGATTTATTGCAAATATCACATTCGTTGATAGCATACCGAGAGATCACGTTTCTAGTTTATTATTATTATTATTTTTATTATTATATTTTATTATGAAAACATAATATCATAATAATATTAAGAAAACATAATATCTTCTCACGTTTCCGTGACGTTGCAATCATATCATATAATATTAATATAATTACTTTCATTACAGTATCAATTTGCAGACAATTATTTAAACAATACTAATTACAATGACGTGGTATTGAAATCACGAATACTTTATCCACGATTCATAATTCACATTAATAAACCTATCATTATATTATAATCGCTATATTCACGATTCACCACTTGCTACGATATTATAATATCCAATTACTATATAATTAGGTTGAACAATTCATAATTAGAGTTAATAATAAATAATAAAATTAACTCATACAATGTAGCAGAATAATATAATAAAAATTCCTAATTTTTACAATTAAGATTCATAAAAATTAAGAAAAATAATTATCATTGATGAAAAATCATAAATTCTATAACTATTATTTGATACCACATGTTAATTTATAAGTTTTTTAAGAATCTTAATATAAAAAACTATTATTAACTATAAGTATTTTAAAATTCACGATTCTTACAAATAAGAGTGTAAGAAGAAGATTATAATCTTTGTACATAAATAGTTAGTAGACTGTATTCTAAGAGCGTTAGAGAAATTTCAAAATTCACTTTCTATTTCTTTGTTTTTTCTTTATACTTCTTCAATTTTAGTGATGATGAGGAAAAAAAAGTCATGACGGCCAAGAACAAACTTTAAATTTTACACAGATATTATTTCTTAAATACTGATAACTTCTATTATGTTAGCAGTTACTACTAATTATAAAATTGTCATTTCTCTTTTATCCAATAAAAATTTAATCCCTTAACTTAATTTAATTATATAAAATAAGTCACAAATTCATCACATAAGACGTTAATCTAACATACCATCATCAATCAATTGATAAATTCGGGGGATTTCGTGACAAACAGTTTTTGACTATTTGTCATCAACGTTGCGTCTAGAAGATTAATTAGATTTTCATTAATTTTTTGCAATACCACACACAGCATACCTCTTCCACCAAGTCAATTCCTTAAAGTGGGTAACAAAGAAAAGCACAATAACTAAATGAATTCACTTAAGGAGCCAAAGAATATAATCATATCACATTTTATAAAGTAAATAATCACTTGATAAATAACGTTCAAAATATTGTCATGAACTTGTATCTAATTAGTTAGAATTGCACGTCTTTCTTTTTTATTCTTCTTCTTATCTATCATATAGAATGTTCAATACTGCATTCATTTTCTTCTAGACTTTGAATTTTTCCTTCTAAAGACAATGTCAGCATTAGCCAAGTGCCCCTGCGTGTCAAGCCGCCCTCGCTCACTGGATAAACTCCTCCTCATATAATTTCTCTTTGGATGATCTTGTAGCCGAGGGAATAGAAAAAAATCTGTCATACTTTTCAAACAAACAAAGGGTATTTCCATAATTTTACGATCCTAGATAAGGCTTATAAATGCAAGCACCTCTAGCGCTCAAATAAAGTGCAGTGGAAACAACTACGATAATGGCAAAGGTTTCTTTGTTGGTGGTGTGTGTAGTTTGTGTTCTGGCTTTGGCCTCTGCTCAGAGTGCTACCAATGTGAGGGCTACGTATCACTTATACGAACCTGAGAAGCATAACTGGGACTTAGGCGCCGTGAGTGCGTATTGCGCTACTTGGGATGCTGACAAGCCCTTGTCATGGCGCAGCAAATATGGTTGGACAGCTTTCTGTGGACCATCTGGACCTCAGGGCCAAGAAGCTTGTGGCAAGTGCTTGAAGGTGCGATTCCTTTCTAATTATACACTGACTCATATATGTACCTGCACGACTTGCATATACATATTCTAAATTTATTATTGTAATTAATTTATACTTTTGCTTGATGGGGGGGGTTTTGCAGGTGACAAACACTAGAACAAACACTCAAATAATCGTGAGAATTGTTGATAAGTGCAGCAACGGGGGCCTGGACTTGGATATCAGTGTGTTCCAAAAGCTGGACACGGATGGGAATGGGAATGCTCAAGGCCATCTTATCGTTAACTATGACTTTGTGGACTGCGGTGACTAAATTTACTGTCTTTGTAATTCTGCTTCTGTATGTAATAAGGGCTGGCTAGCTGGATTGATTCCAGCTAGTTATACTTTTATAGACCCTACTAAATAACACAAGGAATAAAAATCAATAGATATAGCATCATACAATTGCTATTTTACTGAATGATCTATATCTAAAGCAATACATAATGGGCATTCCTTAATTTGGTGTCTAATTTTTGTTTTACTAAAAATATTATTATTAATTATTAATTTTAAAATTCAAAAACTGTCATTATTAATTATTAATATTTTTTTATACATGTGAGAATAAAAAACAAAAAAGAGAATTATCCTCTAATAAAAGTAATACTAGCTGTATCACCGTCCATAATAAGGTCATTAAAAATAAAATTACATCTTACTAATTACTAATTTTAAAACTCAAAGATAAATATAAACAAATAGAATTATAATTACATCTTATTACTAATTTAAAGATTTAAAAATAAATTTAACAAAGTTAAGATAATAAATACATTTATCTATTTTTAAATTTTAAAAATAAATAAATAAAATTTAAATAATTTTTATCATTGTTTATTTTTTATCTTAACAAAAATAAAAATACGAATAATGCTTCTCAATTAGCTAGTAATAAAATAAAGCGCTACTAATTTTAGTAAATTATTTTGGAACTGGAAGGGATACTTAATAATATCGTACTTCATTTTATTTTATACAAAATTTTATAGATCACACGTCATGACTGAAATGGCTGTTTTTCTTTTATGTCTTTTTGCGTACCTAAAGCTGTCACTCTAATGTGTTTGAGTACCACATATAAAAGGAATCAATAGTCTTGGAAGTAGGCAAGTAGCTCAAGGATTGCTTGTCTAGTAAATAAAACTGATTTTGAGTTTTATACCAAAAAAAAAAAACTGATTATGAGTTGGGAATTAAAAGATTTTAAATAAATTCCTATAATCAATACTATAAAATAAATTTTAACAAATAGGACCCAACATATTTTGAAAAAATTCCCATAATTATAATTTTAAAATAAATCTAATTTATAATGAAAATTAAGCTTTTAATATTGTTTATGTTATAATTAGTTATTCTATAATCTAGTCCAAACGGTCACAAAAAACAATTGTTATTTCAAGGCCAGTGGGCTTATTATGTTAGACTTGTTAGCAACATGGGCTTGGTTCATTTCATGGTACAGGGCCCAACCTTTTACATTGTCCTGAATATAGAGTAGCCGACCTTAACTATAACCCGGTGTAGTGTAGCAGCATGATTATTATCATTATCATCATGCTTATTTGTTGGTAATTAATTTCTTGCTGTTGCCACAAATAATTTATAATCAGTGAAAAATAAGATCATATTGAACACCAAAGCAAACCGGATAAAATTAACATGACTAAAGTGCCCTTTTCAAAGCTTTCTAAGTATTTGCTGTACTGCAAAAATGGAATTCTAGTATTGATTAGGTTTGTTAAGTTAACAAACAGAACGTGCTTTTTATATATTGTCACATTCATATTTTCAAGTTGCTAACTGCTACGGTCCCTACGGAGCATGGTTAATTAACAATCGTCGTAGTGTCATACTTGATAAGTAGATTGCGTCCCCTGTAATTACATTAGCTCCATGGATATGGCATTATTTGCAGAAAGATATTTTATAACTTTTTGTTTCTTGTTATGATTGATGATAGGTTAAATGGACCAAGTGAGAGAATAATGAAATTTTCCATTTTTAGTTTGGGAACAGATTTGCTCTGTTTTAGATTTAGATTAGAATTAAATCTGTTTGCTAGTTTATCGGGAAGTTGGTTTCAAAACGTGATCCATTTTTCAGCTTGTATTCAAACCCATTATCACATTAACGTTGAGAAATGGTTTCTTGAGAAAAACTTACACTCCCACTCATCCACGCCCTGCTCCACGTTGTTGAACTCTGTGATGGGCAGAGTTCTATAAATTCAACGCATTGCTCCATGTTTTGGGTCACTGAACATGTTCATCTCTTCAGTATACAAGTACCATTAAGTTTGAGTGAGTAAGGATTTGGAAAGCAAACACAGAATACGGGTTACGACGACGACGTGTCGATAACGGTGACAAGTCAATAAGCTTGGAAGAACATAACAACAATCGAGTTAGAGGTGTTCGAGAAAGATCTAGATGCAAGTAGGAACTTGATTGAAGAAGAAGAGTGAATCAAATAACAATGGCGGGAGGTTAGTTTTCTTGATCCGTTTTGCTTCCGCTGTGTTGATCAGAACATGTTGCTTGAATTGTTTGACATGTGTAGATTGTTTTTAGTCTTACATTTGGTATCAGAGCAAGGTTATATGCCTCTGCCTTGCTTGCTCTTCGTATCTGTTATGGAGTTTGATTTTTTCAGAATATGGGTGTTCTGTTTTAGACGTTTTAATTCGAACTAAAACCATAAATCTGATTGAAATTGATTTTCTAAGTTTTCTGTGATTTGAAACATTGTTTTTGATGTCAAAAATGGCTGAAAACCGTCGGGTTTTTCATTCGGGTTTGCGGGTCGCAACTGGGTCAGAATGATCCAGTTCAAGGTTGAAGATGAATGAAACACAGGCATTTTGTGTCGTTTGACTGCTGAAATTTAATGGACTCGTATATTGTTATATATTTGACGACGTCAACCTAAGTTACACAATACTGAAGTGGTGCAGCGGTAGGCTACTTTTCTTGAAATGCATGTGCGACGTTCAGGGTTTGATTCTCATAATTTCCCTTTTTTTGAATCCTTTTGAAATTTATATTTTGTTCAGTTTTTGTTTGATTAAAAAAAAATGGTATGCTGTGTCTGAACGAGATAGAACTTGTGACTTCGTGCTTGGAGATTAAAGGGACTACCATGCTATTAACAATTTCTTAATAGTTATCAACAATATATATATATATATATATATATATATATATATATATATATATATATATATGATTAGTTTACATGCTGAATTGAAAATTATGTATATTTTTGCAATTGTATTATTTTAGCACATGAATTATTTAATAAATTTTAATGTGTATATATTGTTTGTTGAATTGTATGTTTAATTTTGGTACTTACTTAAGCATGCAATATTAAGTTAAATAATTTATGCACATTAAAATTAATTATTAAAGAGCTTATATAGTTTCTTTTATTGAATAATTATATGCATATATTATTTATTTCTTGAAATTTGTATGTATGAATTTATGATTATTGTACATGCAATATTATGCTAAATAATATTTATGCATTGTTATTCAATTTATTTGTATTATGTTATGCAAATATTTAGCTTTTTATTAAGAATTAATTAATGTTAAGTGATTGATATAATTTTAATTAATTAGGGAATAACCACAACATCTTTAATTAATTAGAATTATATATTAAGTTTTAGAATCACATTAAAACATTACTTGTAATTAATCATATGTGATGTAATAAGATCTATCTACAAGAATTTTGTTATATTTGTATGATTAATTAGGATGAAATATCGGATTATATTTCTTGATCTGCTCACAAAAATTAAGAAAAGGAACATGATTTGATAGTTTTGTCATAAGGTTACATGATGAGTCTAATTGAGTAGGACTTTAGTCCACAAGCAAGTTTTATGTCGCTAGATTCATAGATTAAGATATGATTTACATTGGTAAAACATGACATATATTTTGTGTCAAATTATGAATGATAAAGCATGTATGTTTGAACTTTGTAGTTATTCAACCTGTGAACATTTTTTATATTAAGTGTGATATTCCCGAATAAGAGGTGACAACTATAAAGTTTGGAAGGAGAGAGTTCTTCTCTATTTGGGCTGGATGGACATTGACTATGCTATTAGGAAGAATGAACCACCGAGTATTAATGAAACCAGTCTTCCAAATATCGTTGATCTTTATGAAAAATAAGAGAGATCTAACCGTCTCTCCGTAATGTTCATAAAGATCAAAATATCTACGAGTATCCGTAGTTCTGTTGATCAGCATACTAAAGTTAAAAATCTTTTGAAAGCTATTGATGAGCAATTTGCTACATCTGACAACGCCCTTGCCAGCACTCTTATAATACAGTTCTCATCCATGAAACTCATTGGGATAAGAGGTGTGCGTGATTACATCATGCGCATAAGAGATATAACGGCTCAGCTGAAAGCCTTGGAGGTAACCATGTCAGATTCTTTCCTGATTCACTACGTTCTGTGCATTCTACCTCATCAATATGGTCCTTTCAAAATCTCTTATAACACACATAAGGATAAGTGGTTAATTAATGAGTTATTGACTATGTGTGTCTAGGAAGAGGAAAGGTTGATGATGGAAGAGGGCGAAAATGTGAACTTGACTGTTCATGGAAAGAAAAACAAGGATCATGCCAAAAATAAGGGCAACATTCCTCCTCAACCAGTCATAAAGAAAGAGTCAAAGTGTTTCTTCTGTAAGAAAAAAAGGGCACATGAAGAAAAACTGCATAAAGTTTAAGAACTGACTCGACAAGAAAGGTACTCCATTTGCATTTGTCTGTTATGAATCTAATATGGTTAGTGTTAATCATAACACATGGTGGATTGATTCTGGTTCTATAATTCATGTTTCTAATACCTTGTAGGATATGGAAAACCTAAGGAGGCCAGTGGGAAGTGAGCAATACATCTATTCGGGCAGGAAGATAAGTTCACATGTGGAAGCCATTGGGACTTGCAGTTTGGTTTTAAGCAGCAACTTTAGTTTACGTTTAGAAAAGACCTTTTATGTTCCAAGTTTTTCTAAGAATTTGATTTCTGTTTCAAGACTTATACCTCTGGGATTATCTTTTAATTTTTCGGATTCTGGTTTTACTTTGTTAAATAAATCTGAAATTGTTGGTTTTGGTGAATTACTTGATGGTCTTTATTGTATTAAATTGAAAAATGATGCTGCTTATAATTCTATCTATGTTACTTCTAGATTAAAACTATGTGTTGGGAATTAAAAATCCTCTATGTTATGGCACCGGAGATTAGGACACATCTCTATTAATAGAATTAAGCAATTAGTGAATGAAGGAGTACTTAGTACTTTGGATTTTGCTGATTTTGAGACTTGTGTGGATTGTATTAAAGGTAAGCAAACTAACAAGTCTAAAAAGGGTGCAAAGAGGAGCTCAAACCTATTGGAAATCATACATACAGATATTTGTTGTCCAGACATGGATGCAAATAGTCTAAAATACTTTATCACTTTTATAGATGATTATTCACGATATATGCATATCTATTTACTTCGTCCTAAGGATGAAGCTTTGGACACCTTTAATGTTTTTAAGGCTAAAGTGGATAAGTAATGTGAAAATCCAATTAAGATCGTGAGATTCGATAGAAGTGGAGAGTACTATGGTAAATACACAGAGAATGGACAAGCATTTAGTCTATTTGTAAAGTTTCTTCAAGAACATGAGATTGTTGCTCAGTACACTAGGCCTGGTTCTTCGGATCAGAATGGTGTGGCAAAAAGAAGAAACCGAACTTTGATGGACATGGAAAAAAGTATGAGGAGTAACACAAAATTTTCTCAATTCTTATGGATTGAAGCACTAAAGACAACATCAAATATATTAAACCGAGGTCCGACCAAGGCTGTCTCAAAGACACCTTTTGAGTTATTCAAAGGTTGGAAACTAAGTTTGCGATATATACGCGTTTGAGGATACCCGTTTGAAGTGAGAATTTATAACCCACAAGAGAAGAAACTAGACCCAAGGACTATTAGTAGGTATTTCATTGGATATGCTGAAAAGTTCAAAGGGTATAGATTCTATTGTCCATCACACAATACTAGGATTGTGGAACCAAGAAATGCCAAATTTCTTGAGAATGACTTGATCAGTGGGAGCGATCAGTTTCAGGACATTGCTTTTGACAAAGATCACTATAGAGGTCAAACCTCTGGATCAAGTGATAGATTGATTGTCGTTCTCGCCCCTCAAGTATAAATGGGTGTTAGACAACTGATAATTCAAGTTCCACAAGCTGTTGAAAACGATACTGTAGATCAAATTGTTGATGAAGAACAACCTGTTGAACAGCCGGTTGAACAATAAGTTACTCAAGAAAATAATGAGGCAATATTAAGAAGATCTACTAGAGTCAAAAAGTCAACAATTTCTAGTGATTTTGTAGTGTATCTACAAGAGTCAGACTATAACATTGGAACCAAAAATGATCCTGAAATGTTTTCACAGGCCATGAGTTCTAAGAAATCGAATTTGTGGTACAATGCCATGAAAGATAAAATGGGTTCTATGGCATCTAACCAAGTTTGGGATCTCGTTGAGTTGCCTAATGGTGTAAAAGTCATTGGATGTAAATTGGTCTTTAAAACAAAGAAAGACTCACAAGGCAACGTTGAGAGACATAAGGCAAAACTTGTCGCCAAAGAATTCACTCAAAGAGAAGGAATCAACTACACAGAGACATTTTCTCCTATAGCCAAGAAAGATTCCCTCGGAGTAATTATGGCATTAGTAGCTTATTTTGACTTTGAGTTACATCAAATGGATGTGAAAATGGCATTCCTTAATGGTAATATTGAGGAAGAGGTCTAATGTTTCTTGTTATGATTGATGATGGGTTAAATGGACCAAGTGGGAGATTGATGAAATTTCTCGTTTTTAGTTTGGGAACAGATTTGTTCTGTTTTAGATTTGGATTAGAATTAAATCTGTTTGCTAGTTTATCGGGAAGTTGGTTTCAGAATGTGGTCCATTTTCCAGCTTGTGTTCAAACCCATTATCAAATTAACATTGAGAAACAATTTCTTGAGAAAAACTTGCACTCCCACTCACCCACGCCCTACTCCACGTTGTTGAACTATGTGATGGGCAGAGTTATATAAATTCAACACATTGCTCCATGTTTTGAATCACTGAACCTGGTCATTTCTTCAGTATACAAACACCCTCGAGTTTGAGTGAGTAAGAGTTTGGAAAGCCAAGGTAGAATATGGGTTACGAGGGTGACGTGTCGATAACAGTGACAAGTCGTTAAGCTTGGAAGAACAGAACAACAATCGGGTTAAAGGTGTTCGGGAAAGATCTGGATGCAAGTAGGAACCTGATTGAAGAAGAAGAGTGAATCAAATAGCAATGGTAAGAGATTAGTTTTCTTGATCCGTTTTGCTTCAGCTGTGTTGATCAGAACATTTTACTTGAATTGTTTGACATGTGTAGATTGTTTTTAGTCTTACATTTGGTATCAGAGCAAGGTTATATGCCTCTGCCTTGCTTGCTCTTCTTATCTGTTATGGAGTTTGATTTTTTCAGAATATGGATGTTTTGTTTTAGACGTTTTAATTCGAACTAAAACCATAAATCTAATTGAAATTAATTTTCTAAGATTTCTATGATTTGAAACATTGTTTTTGTCGTAAAAAATGGCCGAAAACCGTCAGGTTTTTCATTTGGGTTCGCGGGTCACAACCAGGTCAAAATGACCCGGTTCTAGGTTGAATACGAACGAAACACATGCATTTTGTGTTGTTTGACTGCTGAAATTTAATGAACTCGTATATTGTTATATATTTGACGACGTCAACCTAAGTCACACAATACAGAAGTGGTGCAGCGGTAGGCTACTTTTCTTGAAATGCATGTGCGATGTTCCATGTTTGATTATCAGAATTTCCCCTTTATTGAATCCTTTTGAAATTTATGTTTTGTTCAATTTTTGTTTGATTTTAAAAAAAATGGTATGCTACGTCTGAACGTTATAGAACCTATGACTTCGTGCTTGGAGATTAAAGGGACTACCACCATGCTATCAATAATTTCTTAATAGTTGAAGTGCTACAAGTTATATATATATGATTAGTTTACGTGCTGAATTGAAAATTATGTATGTTTTTGCAATTGTATTATTTTAGGACATGAATTATTTAATAAATTTTAATATGTATAGATTGTCTGTTGAATTGTATGTTTAATTTTGGTACTTACTTAAGCATGCAATATTAAATTAAATAATTTATGCACATTAAAATTAATTATTAAAAGGTTATATAGTTTCTTTTATTGAATAATTATATGCATATATTATTTATTTCTTGAAATTTGTATGTATGAATTTATGATTATTGTACATGCAATATTATGCTAAATAATATTTATGCATTGTTATTCAATTTATTTGTATTATGTTATGCAAATATTTAGCTCTTTATTAAGAATTAATTAATGTTAAGTGATTGATATAATTTTAATTAATTAGGGAATAGCCACAACATCTTTAATTAGTTAGAATTATATATTAAGTTTTAGAATCACATTAAAACATTACTTGTAATTAATCATATATGATGTAAGAAGATCTACTCACAAGAATTTTGTTATATTTGTATGATTAATTAGGATGAAATATCAGATTATATTTCTTGATCTGCCCACAGGAATTAAGAAAAGGAACATGATTTGATAGTTTTGTTATAAGGTTACATGATACGTCTAATTGAGTAGGACTTTAGGCCACAGGCAAGTTTTATGTCGCTAGATTCATAGATTAAGATATGATTAACATTGGTAAAACATGACATTAATTTTGTCTCAAATTATGAATAATGAGCATGTATGTTTGAACTTTGCAGTTATTCAACCTGCGAACATTTTTTATATTAAGTGTGATATTCCCAAATTAAGAGGTGACAACTATAAAATTTGGAAGGAGAGAGTTCTTCTTCATTTGGGCTGGATGGACATTAATTATGCTATTAGGAAGGATGAACCACCGGGTATTACTAAAACCAGTCTTCCAGATGTCGTTGATCTTTATGAAAAATGGGAGAGATCTAGTCATCTCTGTGTAATGTTCATAAAGACTAAAATATCTACTAGTATCCGTGGTTTTGTCGATCAGCATACTAAAGTTAAGGATCTTGTGAAAGCTATTGATGAGCAATTTGCTACATCAGACAAAGCCCTTGCCAGCACTCTTATAATACAGTTCTCATCTATGAAGCCCACTGGGATAAGAGGTGTGCTTGATCACATCATACGCATGAGAGATATAGCGGCTCAGCTGAAAGCCTTGGAGGTAACCATGTCGGATTCTTTCCTAGTTCACTACGTTTTGTGCACTCAACCTCATCAATATGGCCCTTTCAAAATCTCTTATAGCACACATAAGGATAGGTGGTCAATTAATGAGTTATTGACTATGTGTGTTCAGGAAGAAGAAATGTTGATGATGGAAGAGGGCAAAAAGGTGAACTTGACTGTTTATGGAAAGAAAAAGAAGGATTATGCTAAAAATAAAGGCAATATTCCACCTCAGCCAGTCTTAAAGAAAGAGTCAAAGTGTTTCTTCTGCAACAAGAAAGGGCACATGAAGAAAAACTGCATAAAGTTTAAGAACTGGCTCGACAAGAAAGGTACTCCATCTGCATTTATCTGTTATGAATCTAGTATGGTTAGTGTTAATCATAACACATGGTGGATTGATTCCGGTTCTACAATCCATGTTTCTAATACCTTGCAGGGTATGGAAAACCTAAGGAGGCCAGTGGGAAATGAACAATACATTTATTCGGGGCGGGAAGATGAGTTCACATATGGAAGCCATTGGGACTTGCAGTTTGGTTTTAAATAGCAACTTTATTTTACATTTAGAAAATATCTTTTATGTTCCAAGTTTTTCTCAGTATTTGATTTCTATTTCAAGACTTGTACCTTTGGGATTATCCTTTAATTTTTCTGATTCTGGTTTTACTTTATTAAATAAATTTAAAATTATTGGTTTTGGTGAATTACTTGATGGTCTTTATTATATTAAATTACAAAATGATGTTGCTTATAATTCTATGCATGTTACTTTTGGATTAAAACGATGTGTTGGGAATTAGGAATCCTCTATGTTATGGCATAGGAGATTGAGACATATCTCCATTGATAGAATTAAGCGATTAGTGAATGAAGGAGTACTTAGTACTTTGGATTTTACTGATTTTGAGACTTGTGTGGATTGTATTAAGGGTAAGCAAACTAACAAGTCTAAAAAAGGTGCAAAGAGGAGCTCGAACCTATTAGAAATCATATATACAGATATTTGTTGTCCAGACATGGATACAAATAGTCTGAAATACTTTATCACTTTTATAGACGATTATTCATGATATATGCATATTTATTTACTTCGTCCTAAGGATGAAGCTTTGGACGCCTTTAAAGTTTTTAAGGCTAAAGTGGAGAAGCAATGTGAAAATCAAATTAAGATTATGAGATTCGATAGAGGTGAAAAGTACTATGGTAGATACATGGAGAATGGACAAGCACTTAGTCCATGTGCGAAGTTTCTTCAAGAACATGAGATTGTTGCCCAGTACACTATACCTAGTTCATCGGATCAGAATGGTGTGGCAGAAAGAAGAAATCGAACATTGATGGACATCGAAAGAAGTATGAGGAGTAACACAAAACTTCCTCAATTCTTATGGTTTGAAGCACTAAAGACAATAGCATATATATTAAACCGAGTTCCGACCAAGGTTGTCTTAAAGACACCTTTTGAGTTATTCAAAGGTTGGAAACCAAGTTTGAGACATATACGCATTTGGAGGTACCCGTCTGAAGTGAGAATTTATAACCCATAAGAGAAGAAACTAGATCGAAGGACTATTAGCGGGTATTTCATTATATATGCTGAAAAGTCCAAAGGGTATAGATTCTATTGTCCAACACACAACACTAGGATTATGGAATCAAGAAATGCTAAATTTCTTGAGAATGACTTGATCAGTGGGAGCGATCAGTTTCAGGACATTGCTTCTGAGAAAGATCACTATGAAGGTCAAACCTCTGGATCAAGTGACAGATTGATTATCGTTCACGCCCCTCAAGTATAAACGAGTGTTAGACTACCGATAATTGAAGTTCCACAAGCTGTTGAAAATGATACTTTAGATCAAATTATTGATGAAGAACAACTTGTTGAACAGTCAATTGAACAACAAGTTCCTTAAGAAGATAATGAGGCAATATTAAAAAGATCTACTAGAGTCAGAAAGTCAGCAATTCCTAGTGATTTTGTAGTGTATCTACAAAATTCAAACTATAATATTGGAGTCGAAAATGATCCTGAAATGTTTTCACAGGCCATGAGTTTTAAGAAATCGAATTTGTGGTACAATGCCATGAAAGATGAGATGGGTTCTATGGCATCTTACCAAGTCTGGGATTTCATTGAGTTACCTAACAGTGTAAAAGCCATTGGATGTAAATGGGTCTTTAAAACAAAGAAAGACTCACAAGGTAACATTGAGAGACATCAGGCAAGAATTGTCGCCAAAGGATTCACTCAAAGAGAAGGAATCGACTACACAAAGACATTTTCTCATGCATCCAAGAAAGATTCCCTCGGAGTAATTATGGCATTAGTAGCTCATTTTGACTTTGAGTTACATCAAGTGGATGAGGAAACAACGTTCCTCAATGGTAATGTAGAGGAAGAGGTCTACATGAAACAACTTGAAGGATTCTCCTCTAGTGATGGTGAGCACTTAGTCTGTAAGCTTAATAAATCCATCTATGGATTAAAACAAGCCTCTCGCCAAAGGTATTTAAAATTTCATGAGGTCATCACTTTATTCAGTTTTGAAGAGAACATCGTGGATCAATGTATATACCAGAAGGTCAGTGAGAGTAAGATTTGTTTTCTTGTGCTATATGTGGATGATATTTTGCTCGCGGTTAATGATAAGGGTTTGTTATATGAGGTGAAACAATTTCTCTCGAAGAACTTTGATATGAAGGATATAGGAGAGGCATCTTATGTCATTGACATTAAGATCCATAGGGACAGATCTTGAGGCATTTTGAGTTTGTCTCAAGAAGCCTATATTAACAATATTTTAGAGAAATTTAACATGAAGGACTGTTCACCGAGTGTAGCTCCCATTGTGAAGGGTGACAAACTGGATTTGAGTCAGTGCCCCAAAAATGAGTTAGAGCGGGAACACATAAAAAATATTCCATTTGCTTCAGCTGTTGGAAGCCTTATGTATGCTCAAGTTTGTACCAGACCTGACATTGCATATGCTGTTGGAGTTTTGGGAAGATATCAGAGTAATCTAGGTGTTGACCATTGGAAAGATGCAAAGAATGTGATGAGATATCTTCAAGGGACAAAGAACTACATGCTTATGTACAGACGGATTGATGTTCTGGAAGTGATTGACTACTCCGATTCAGACTATGTTGGCTACATTGGTACCAGGAAATCAACATTTGGTTATGTTTTTATGCTAGCTGGTGGAGCTGTATCTTGGAGAAGTGCAAAGCAAACCTTGACTGCTACTTCCACTATGTAGCCCGAGTTCGTTTCTTGTTTTGAGGCTACCTCGAATGATGTATGGTTGAAGAGTTTCATATCTGGGCTTTGAGTTGTGGACTATATTTCTAGGCCATTGAAGTTGTGCTGTGACAAGTCTGTTGCAGTATTTATGGCTAAGAACAATAAGAGTGGAAGTCGAAGTAAGCACATTGACATTAAATATTTAGCCATAAGAGAACGTGTTACGAAAAAGAAAGTGGTCATTGAACATGTCAACACTGAGTTGATGATTGCCGATCATTTAACTAAAGGTATGCCACCAAAGAATTTTAAGGATCATTTAGTACGAATGAGACTTGGTTCCACGATGTGATTTTCATTGTACGTACATTTATTATTTTTGATGAAACTAGTATTTAGTTTGATGTTTTCTCATATATTTTGTTCATATAATTGTTTATTTTGAGTAATATCAATTGATTTTGACCTATAATAAACATATGGTTTATTCATTAAGTTAAGGGCTGGTAATGAGAGACTTGATATATTGTGATACATGGAAGATAATACTTGTTATTAGAGAACCTATCATCATGATTCATATATTTTGTTTCTTGTTATGATTGATGATGGGTTAAATGGACCAAGTCGGAGAATGATGAAATTTCCCGTTTTTAGTTTGGGAACAGATTTGCTTTGTTTTAGATTTGGATTTGAATTAAATCTATTTGCTGGTTTATCGGGAAGTTGGTTTCAAAACGTGGTCTATTTTCCAGCTTGTATTCAAACCCATTATCAAATTAACGTTGAGAAATAATTTCTTGAGAAAAACTTGCATTCCCACTCACCCACGCCCTACTCCACGTTGTTGAACTCTGTGATGGGCAGAGTTCTATAAATTCAACGCATTACTTTCTGTTTTGGGTCACTAAACCTGCTCATTTCTTCAGTATACACCCTCGAGTTTGAGTGAGTAAGAGTTTGGAAAACCAAGGCAGAATAAGGGTTACGAGGGTGACGTGTCGATAACGGCGACAAGTCGTTAGGCTTGGAAGAACAGAACAACAATCGGGTTAAAGGTGTTCGGGAAAGATCTGGACGCAAGTAGGAACCTGATTGAAGAAGAAGAGTGAATCAAATAGCAATGGTGGGAGGTTAGTTTTCTTGATGCGTTTTGCTTCTGTTGTGTTGATCAGAACATGTTGCTTGAAATGTTTGACATGTGTAGATTATTTTTAGTCTTATATTTGGTATCAGAGCAAGGTTATATGCCTCTGCCTTGCTTGCTCTTCTTATCTGTTATGGAGTTTGATTTTTTCAGAATATGGATATTCTGTTTTAGATGTTTTAATTTGAACTAAAACCATGAATCTGATTGAAATTGATTTTCTAAGCTTTCTATGATTTGAAACATTGTTTTTGACGTAAAAAATGGCCGAAAACCATCAGGTTTTTCATTTGGGTTCGTGGGTCGCAACCGGGTCAGAATGACCCGGTTTAAGGTTAAAGACGAACGAAACGTAGGCATTTTTTGTCGTTTGACTGCTGAAATTTAATGGACTCATATATTGTTATAAATTTGACGGCATTAACCTAAGTCACACAATACAGAAGTGGTGCAGTGGTAGGCTGTTTTTCTTGAAATGCATATGCGACGTTCCGTGTTTGATTCTCAGAATTTCCCCTTTTTTGAATCCTTTTGAAATTTATGTTTTGTTCAGTTTTTGTTTGATTTTAAAAAAAATGGTATGCGACGTCTGAACGGGATAGAACCCGTGACTTCATGCTTGGAGATTAAAGGGACTACCACCATGCTATCAACAATTTCTTAATAGTTGAGGTGCTACAAGTTATATATATATGATTAGTTTACGTGCTGAATTGAAAATTATGTATGTTTTTGCAATTATATTATTTTAGCACATGAATTATTTAATAAATTTTAATGTGTATAGATTGTTTGTTGAATTGTATGTTTAATTTTGGTACTTACTTAAGCATGCAATATTAAGTTAAATAATTTATGCACATTAAAATTAATTATTAAAGAGCTTATATAGTTTCTTTTATTGAACTATTATATGCATATATTATTTATTTCTTAAAATTTGTATGTATGAATTTATGATTATTGTACATGCAATATTATGCTAAATAATATTTATGCATTGTTATTTAATTTATTTGTATTATCTTATGCAAATATTTAGCTCTTTATTAAGAATTAATTAATGTTAAGTGATTGATATAATTTTAATTAATTAGGGAATAGCCACAACATCTTTAATTAATGAGAATTATATATTAAGTTTTAGAATCACGTTAAAACATTACTTGTAATTAATCATATGTGATGTGACAAGATCCATCCACGAGAATTTTGTTATATTTTTATGATTAATTAGGATGAAATATTGGATTATATTTCTTGATCTGCCCACAAGAATTAAGAAAAAGAACATGATTTGATAGTTTTGTCATAAGGTTACATGATGAGTCTAATTGAGTAGGACTTTAGCCCACAGGCAAGTTTTATGTCACTAGATTCATAGATTAAGATATTATTTACGTTGGTAAAACATGACATTTATTTTGTCTCAAATTATGAATAATGAGCATGTATGTTTGAACTTTGCAGTTATTCAACCTGCGAACATTTTTTATATTAAGTGTGATATTCCTAAATTAAGAGGTGACAACTATAAAGTTTGGAAGGAGAAAGTTCTTCTCCATTTGGGCTGGATGGACATTGATTATGCTATTAGGAAGGATGAACCACCGAGTATTACTAAATCTAGTCTTCCAGATGTCGTTGATCTTTATGAAAAATGGGAGAGATCTAACCGTCTTTCTGTAATGTTCATAAAGACCAAAATATCTACTGATATTTGTGGTTCTGTCGATCGGCATACTAAAGTTAAGGATCTTTTGAAAGCTATTGATGAGCAATTTGCTACATCTGACAAAGTCCTTGCCAGCACTCTTATAATACAGTTCTCATCTATGAAGCTCACCGGGATAAGAGATGTGCGTGATCACATCATGCGTATGAGAGATATAACGGCTCAGCTGAAAGCCTTGGAGGTAACCATATCAGATTCTTTCTTAGTTCACTACGTTTTGTGCATTCTGCCTCATCAATATGGCTCTTTCAAAATCTCTTATAACACACATAAGGATAAATGGTCAATTAATGAGTTATTGACTATGTGTGTCTAGGAAGAGAAAAGGTTGATGATGGAAAAGGGCGAAAAGGTGAACTTGACTGTTCATGGAAAGAAAAAGAATGATCATGCCAAAAATAAGGGTAACATTCCTCCTCAACCAGTTATAAAGAAAGAGTCAAAGTGTTTCATCTGTAAGAAGAAATGGCACATGAAGAAAAACAGCATAAAGTTTAAGAATTGACTCGACAAGAAAGGTACTCCATTTGTATTTGTCTATTATGAATCTAATATGGTTAGTGTTAATCATAACACATGATGGATTGATTCTGGTTCTACAATCCATATTTCTAATACCTTGCAGGGTATGGAAAACCTAAAGAGGCCAGTGGGAAGTGAACAATACATCTATTCGGGCGGGAAGATGAGTTCACATATGGAAGCCTTTGGGACTTGCAGTTTGGTTTTAAGCAGCAACTTTATTTTACGTTTAGAAAAGACCTTTTATGTTCCAAGTTTTTCTAAGAATTTGATTTCTGTTTCAAGACTTGTACCTTTGGGATTATCCTTTAATTTTTTGGATTCTGGTTTTACTTTGTTAAATAAATCTAAAATTGTTGGTTTTGGTGAATTACTTGATGGTCTTTATTCTATTAAATTGTAAAATGATGCTGCTTATAATTCTATGCATGTTACTTCTGAATTAAAACGATGTGTTGTGAATGAAGAATCCTCTATGTTATGGCACCGGAGATTGGGACACATCTCCATTGATAGAATTAAGCGATTAGTGAATGAAGGAGTACTTAGTACTTTGGATTTTGCTGATTTTGAGACTTGTGTGGATTGCATTAAGGGTAAGCAAACTAACAAGGCTAAAAAGGGTGTAAAGAGGAGCTCGAACTTATTGAAAATCATACATACATATATTTGTTGTCCAGACATGGACGCAAATAGTCTGAAATACTTTATTACTTTTATTGACGATTATTCACGATATATGCATCTCTATTTACTTCGTTCTAAGGATGAAACTTTGGACGCCTTTAAAGTTTTTAAGGCTGAAGTGTAGAAGCAATGTGAAAAACAACTTAAGATCGTGGGATTCGATAGAGGTGGAGAGTACTATGGTAGATACACGGAGAATGGACAAGCACCTAGTTCATTTGTGAAGTTTTTTCAAGAACATGAGATTGTTGCCCAATACACTATGCCTAGTTCTCCGGATCAAAATGATGTGGCAGAAAGAAGAAATTGAACTTTGATGGACATAGTAAGAAGTATGAGGAGTAACACAAAACTTCCTCAATTCTTATGGATTGAAGCACTAAAGACGACAACGTATATATTAAACCGAGTTCTGACCAAGGCTGTCTCAAAGACACCTTTTGAGTTATTCAATGGTTGGAAACCAAGTTTGCGACATATACGCATTTGGGGATGTCCGTCTGAAGTGAGAATTTATAACCCACAAGAGAAGAAACTAGATCCAAGGACTATTAGCGGGTATTTCATTGGATATGCTGAAAAGTTCAAAGGGTATAGATTCTATTGTCCATCACACAACACTAGGATTGTGGAATCAAGAAATGCCAAATTTCTTGAGAATGACTTGATCAGTGGGAGCGATCAGTTTCAGGACATTGCTTCTGACAAGGATCACTATGAAGGTCAAACCTCTGGATCAAGTGACAGATTGATTGTCATTCACGCCTCTCAAGTACAAACGGGTGTTAAACAACCGATAATTGAAGTTCCATAAACTGTTAAAAATGATACTGTAGATCAAATTGTTGATGAAGAACAACCTATTGAACAGTCGGTTGAACAACAAGTTCCTCAAGAAGATAATGAGGTAATATTAAAAAGATCTACTAAAGTCAGAAAGTTAGCAATTCCTAATGATTATGTAGTGTATCTGCAAAAGTCAGACTATAACATTGGAGCCGAAAATGATCCTGAAACGTTTTCACAGGTCATGAGTTCTAAGAAATCGAATTTGTGGTACAATGCCATGAAAGATAAGATAGGTTCTATGGCATCTAACCAAGTTTGGGATCTCGTTGAGTTACCTAATAGTGTAAAAGCCATTAGATGTAAATAGGTATTTAAAACAAAGAAAGACTCACAAGGCATCATTGAGAGACATAAGGCAAGACTTGTTGCCAAAGGATTCACTCAAAGAGAATGAATCGGCTACATAGAGACATTTTCTTTTGTATCCAAGAAAGATTCCCTCGGAGTAATTATGACATTAGTAGCTCATTTTGACTTTGAGTTACATCAAATGGATGTGAAAATGACGTTCCTCAATGGTAATCTAGAGGAAGACGTCTATATGAAACAACCTGAAGGATTCTCCTCTAGTGATGGTGAACACTTAGTCTGCAAGCTTAATAAATCCATCTATGGATTAAAACAAGTCTCTCGCCAATGGTATTTAAAATTTCATAAGGTCATCGCTTCATTCAGTTTTGAAGAGAACGTCGTGGATCAATGTATATACCAGAAGGTCAGTGGGAGTAAGATTTGTTTTCTTGTGCTATATGTGGATGATATTTTACTTGCGACTAATGATAAGGGTATGCTATATGAGATGAAACAATTTTTCTCGAAGAACTTTGATATGAAGGATATGAGGGAGGCATCTTATGTCATTGACATTAAGATCCATAGGAACAGATCTCGAGACATTTTGAGTTTGTCTCAAGAAACCTATATTAACAATATTTTAGAGAGATTTAACATGAAGGATTGTTCACCGAGTGTAGCTCCCATTGTGAAGGGTGACAAACTGGATTTGAGTCAGTGCCCCAAAAATGAGTTAGAGCGGGAACACATAAAAAATATTCCATATGCTTCAGTTGTTTAAAGCCTTATATATGCTCAGGTTTGTACCAGACCTGACATTGCATATGTTGTTGGAGTTTTGGGAAGATATCAAAGTAATCCAGGTATTGACCATTGGAAAGATGCAAAGAAGGTGATGAGATATCTTCAAGGGACAAAGAACTACATGCTTATGTACAGACGGATTGATGTTCTGGAAGTGATTGGCTACTCCAATTCAGACTATGCTGGCTACATTGATACCAGGAAATCAACATTTGGTTATGTTTTTATGCTAGCTGGTGGAGCTATATCTTAGAGAAGTGCAAAGCAGACCTTGACTGCTACTTCCACTATGGAGGTCGAGTTCGTTTCTTGTTTTGAGGCTACCTCGAATGGTGTATGGTTGAAGAGTTTCATATCTAGGCTTAGAGTTGCCGACTGTATTTTTAGGCCATTAAAGTTGTGCTGTGACAACTCTACTGTGGTATTTATGGCTAAGAACAATAAGAGTGGAAGTCGAAGTAAGCACATCGACATTAAATATTTAGCCATAAGAGAGCGTGTTAAGGAAAAGAAAGTGGTCATTGAACACGTCAGCACTGAGTTGATGATTGCCGATCCTTTAACTAAAGGCATGCCACCAAAGAATTTTAAGGATCATGTAGTACGAATGGGACTTGGTTCCATGATATGATTTTCATTGTACGTACATTTATTATTTTTGATGAAACTCTTATTCAGTTTGATGTTTTCTCATATATTTTGTGCACATAATTGTTTATTTTGGGAAATATCAATTGGTTTTGACCTAGAATAAACATATGGTTTATTCATTAAGTTAAGGGTTGATATTGAGAGACTTGATATATTGTGATATATGAAAGATAATACTCGTTATTAGAGAACCTATCGCCATGATTCATATATTTTGTTTCTTGTTATGGTTGATGATGGGTTAAATGGACCAAGTGGGAGAATGCTAAAATTTCCCATTTTTAGTTTGGGAACAGATTTGCTCTATTTTAGATTTGGATTAGAATTAAATTTGTTTGCTGGTTTATCGGGAAGTTGGTTTCAGAACGTGTCCTTTTTTCAGCTTGTATTCAAACCCATTATCAAATTAACGTTGAGAAACAGTTTCTTGAGAAAAACTTGCGCTCCCACTCACCCACGCCCTGCTCCTTGTTGTTAAACTCTGTGATGGGTAGAGTTCTATAAATTCAACGCATTGCTCTATGTTTTGGGTCACTGAACCTGCTCCTCTCTTCAGTATATAAACACCATCGAGTTTGAGTGAGTAAGGGTTTGAAAAGCCAAGGCAAAATACGGGTTACGAGGGCGATATGTCGACAATGGCGACAAGTCGACAAGCTTGGAAGAACAGAACAACAATCGGGTTAGAGGTGTTCGGGAAAGATCTGGACGCAAGTAGGAACCTGATTAAAGAAGAGTGAATCAAATAGCAATAGCGGGATGTTAGTTTTCTTGATCTGTTTTGCTTCTGCTGTGTTGATTAGAACATGTTGTTTGAATTGTTTGACATGTGTAGATTATTTTTTGTCTTACACAATCGTCATAGTGTCATACTTGATAAGTAGATTGCGTCCCCTGTAATTACATTAGCTCCATGGATATGGCATTAATTGCAGAAAGAGAGAGCAGCCAAATCTCCTATATGCATGTGTGTATGCTTTGATCTCAAGCTAAACAATTTTCTTGAAATCACTATTCCATGCAAGGTGGGATTCGCGGGGTCCTAAAAAGTACATAAATATGAGGGGACTTAATAAATTGTAATTCATCTGTGATATTCTAATACGAACCCTTTAAGTAAACGAGACGTGTCCGAATGAAATGAATAATCCTTCAAAGAACATATAGTGCGAGAAGAAGCAGCCGCCCTGCATACATAATTATACATTGATCCAATAATAGATAAAACAATAAAGAAATAAATGGATTTTACTCCTTCCTAAATTAATTAAGCCTAGTAAGTAGCAACATTACACGCATTTGGCAATCAAGTTCTGCCGTAGCTCTGTATCTTCTGCCTTATATGGCTGAGTTCTTCGTATTGGGGAGGATATATAGGACGATGACTCATTACTTGGCGTCCACATACCTATCATCTATTGATGCATAAATTTATTCATAAGTCGAGTACCGTACGTGTAAGAGATTTTTAGGCATTTCTATCTACATCCATATATATAGCCACATCATGCAAGATAACTGTAAGTCGTTATTAAATGGCACGTCTTTAAGGAGTCCGAGTAAAACTTTTTTTTTTTTTGGAAAATAACAAAACTCCACCCATAAAAAAAGGGTTTGTGAAGGTTTTTTATTTGTGCATGCAAGTAACATTTGTTACATTTCCTCCACCAATATTATCAAGCCAGTAATTGAACATTGTTTTAACTGAACAAGTTGTGGAACCATATTTTCATTTTTCTAGGAAAGCAATGTCGCCAACAATGTTTGCCACTTTAATTTCATATATTACCTAGTACCTACATAAATATTTTTTACATACTTCAATGACCTGAATGAACTTTCAAAAATTTAAGATTGGGGATTGTCATACGAGTCATGGCGTCGTTGTTTTCCTATGTTATGGGTAAAAAAAAGAGAAGAGAAAGGGGGTGAAAGTGCAATGGTAATAAGAAGGAGTGTGAAGTGATGAGTAGAGTGAAAACGTGAGGGATTAGCAGAACAGTTGTCCAAGGCCAAGACCAATAGCCGCACACGCAGACGCAGTTGGTGCAAAGTCAGTTCAGTGAAATAGTAACAAACAATCGAACTCATTCTCTAACCTCAACTCAGCTCAACTCAACTCAGCGTTGTTGTTGTTGTTGTGGATATAGCTATACATACATATATACACACACATGACACAGCACGGCACAAAAAGCGTTGGTTTTCTTAGGACTAGTGTTATGCTTTTCCTCTCTTCTCTTCTCTTCATGCTCTTTCTCTCTTCGCCTTCGTCCAATAACACCCAAAACCCAACAAACAACAACATCATTCAAGTTCATCAGTAAGGAGACGCCATCATATATTCTCCAAAATTTAACGTAATTTTAGTGCTAACAATCCAAACCCACCTCAGGATTTGCTCAGATCCGTACCTCTTGTACGTCCATTTTCCAAAACGAATGTGATTTTTTTATTTATTTGACTCTGGTGTGGATTGGAAGGATAGGTTGAGGACTGGAGGGAGATGGTGGCGAACCAAGTGGTGAAAGTGAAGAGGCAGACGCTGGAAGCATGCATGACATGCCCTCTTTGCCATAAGCTCTTGAAAGATGCTACCACCATATCTCTCTGCCTTCATACGTGTTCGTTTCTCAACTCTTTTCTGCCTTTTTTATTCTCCAAGTTTTACTCTTTCGATCTGGGTTTCTTCATCTCATGCTTTGCATATTACAATCCCGATTCCTTCTGTCTGCCAATTTCATTGGATTTCTGGCCTGATTGGTGTTGGGTGTTTTTGTATTGTGCGTTTTCTCTTTCAGATTTTGGACGTCAACGCATTCTTTCTTAACCCTTCTTCCTTATCTTTCCTTAATTTTTTATGTTCAATTAGAAGGATTTTCATCATTTGGGTTAACATTCATTCAGTCTATTATTCATCTATCATCCTGGGATCCTACTCTTAATTATATTTATATCTCACAAGGATTTAGTCTTTATTATTTACTTATATAATAACAGGACTATAACGTTAAACATTAGTTTTGTTAGTGTTGTGATGGAGCACGATACATCATTTTTTTTTAAAAAAAAAATTCATGTGCTTTATTGGATTTCTATGATTTGACTGATCAGGAATGGAATCGTCTTAATTGTGTCAGTTCAGTCTTCTTTCAATTTCTCAGCTATTTTCTTTTTTTAAAGTCTAGATATGAAGCCTAGGTGATATTATTCTTGTCACCCCCTATACTCTTTTATGAAATTATGCTCAAATGCCAGCACTACAAAACCCTCTTTCTGGGACATTGTTAAGTACATTTAGATAATCTTGTTGATACTAGAGAACTAGGACAACTAATTTTGATCACCGTAATAATGTCAAACTTAGGAGACTCAATGCTTTCTTATTTTGCTCGCCTCTTAAATATCTGTGCATTGAATAATCTTATAGGAGTTTTTATGCAGCTTCTTGAGGAAGTGTAAATACAATGGAATTTCATAATATGTTGATTTTACAATTCCAACAGCACATTATATTTATGAAATTATTGAACTGTACACATACAACTTCAGGACATCTTCTGAGATCATTTTTTGACCACTTCAAGTATCTTTTTGTGCAATACATTGAACCTTGAACCCTGCACCAGTTTGCAGGAAGTGCATATATGAGAAACTTTCAGATGAGGAGATGGATTGCTGTCCAGTATGCAACATTGATCTGGGCTGCCTTCCAGTGGAAAAACTCAGGTTGGTTGTTGTCTGTGATTGCTAATTTAGTGTTTCAATTTGTGTGACTTGTGACTTCTTTGAATTGAACTAAACAAACATGCTGCTGGAAAGCCTGGCTGTAGACATGTTAATATCTGTTTGTTCAGTTATGCTGCTTCTTCTTCTGCATCGTTCTCTCTTAGCATTCATCTTTTGTTTGTACAATTCACATGATCAACCTCTACCTTTTTTTCTTATTCTGGAACTTATTAATCTTGTTGTGCAATCTACTCTAGTAAGATGACGTAAAACTTTAATGCCTTAAATTTCTTTCATTTATTTTTTGTACTACGTATTTCTGAAATTTCTTAGTTATATTCCTTCTCTTTCTTTTATTAGGATATCTACCTTTTCCCCTAGTTTTAGAAATGTTATTAGCTGGTACTTTCTCTTAAATCATAACATATTATTTGTTGCATCTGTCTTAAACATTGTAACAGATAACTGTAACTGTTGACCTAACACAATCATTTGGACACAGAATTTCGTTTAGCAAAATGTTGTCTGCTTTATTTTATCAGGCATCCTTCTGCCTAAATTGTAAAAACTGCCCATAGCTTAGCATTGCATTGAAATTGCATCTTACATGTGCATTTCATCTGGTTCTGGTATATCTTCATTAAGCAATAAATGGAACATTTCATCTGCAGCATCTGATTTTTGGTGAGGACTGATGTTTATACAGTAGTCAATGTGAAAATCCCACTCAGAGTGATGTCTTCCTCATCTCCAAGCATAGTAGACCCCCTATTTAGTTGAATCTGTCTTTTAATCTTGAATGACTTATTCTTAAAGGATTGCATGCATAAATTGTTTTATAGAACTTAAAAATCAGATACCTAATAAATCTTAATGAATATCTGTTCATAAATAATCATGTTCATGTGTGCGTATTAATTATTTGCAGGCCAGACCACAATTTGCAAGATATTAGGGCCAAAATATTTCCTTTTAAACGAAGAAAGATCAAAGCCCCGGAAGTTGTTCCTTCAATATCCCTGCCAGCAAAAAGGAAGGAAAGATCACTTTCATCATTGGTGGTTAGTGCTCCCAAAGTTTCAACGCAGACTGGCTTTACAGGAAAGAGAACAAAAACTGGTACAAGAAAGGCTGCTGCTTTACGTGGATGCAATTTTATTCTTGAAGAATCCATAAAGACAGAAGAAACATATGGTGAAGATAATCTGGTAAGCACAGTCTCTCTTTCATCCAATACAATTGCACAAAATGAAAGTCAGGTGTGGGATATGGGACACTAGGACTTACTTTACTTTTCTATTTGTGGTTGGGCTTTTACTTGTTGCTTCATGGAATTCTAGGTAATTATGCCTCTTTTTTATGTGATAATGGCCATGCATGATTATTATATTGTTGTAGGATTCTTCCATAGCTGAGCCTTCCAAGAAGCATAGGCCCAATGAAGATACAGAGAACAGTATGGAACTTACAGAAGGGAAGGTTGATCTTTGGACGCCCCTGAACTGTCTTGTTGAAGCTGCCAATAGAACAAAGTCCTCCAGGTCAAATTCACAAGGGACTCCTCTTGCCAAATTAGAGTCTCCAACTGCTCCTCATGGTGGACTGGATATGTCGGATATTACGACCAAATCAGAGCCCCCTGCTTCTGTCCAGAGTGAATTACACATGCCTAAAACCAAAAACAAGGATAATGGACATAAAACAAAGTTTGGAGATGACAAGGATGGAAACACCTTGCCTTCAGGACCAGTGAAGCGAAGAAGGCTGCGTCCTGCTAATCAGAAAAGAGCAGCAGCATCTGACATGTCTGCCTCAGCCCAAGTCATGTTAGATGCATCAGGGAGCAAGTCCAACAGAAAAAACAGTCCTATTTGGTTTTCATTAGTTGCCTCAGAAGACCAGTAATTTACTTTTTTTATATACAGAGATCTTATAAATCATAAAGTATTTATCTTCTGTGGACCCTAAAGCATTGGATTGATGTTATTATTCAGGAAAGGAGATGTTCCCTTGCCACAGATCTCAGCATGTTATTTAAGAATAAAGTAATTCTTTCAACTCCCATTATCTTTCTGCTTGTCTGATTTTTTTTTTCTCCGCCATGTTTTTTGCTTGACTTTGCAATTCAGTGAGTATAACTTTGGCCTGTGAATTGACATGATGATTTTTTTTTCTTTTAATTTTTTGGTGTGAAAATTGTACTAAATGTCAATAAAAAGATACAAAAATGTGGTCTTGTATGTTGATTCACAATTTCATAAAAAGAATTTTGAAGCTGTAGGTCTAGTTGAAATCCAGTTTCACTTTAGCTAGGCAAAAGTCTAAATTGCAGAGGATTAAACAGAAACCCGGGAGAGAAAACAAAAAGACTGCATTTACATATGAAAGATATGTGTCTCTCAGATAAGAGATTCACCATTTAAAATATTATGGTCTTTTCCCTCTCATCCTGAATTTAAGTTTGCTTGTGCTTCTTGAGCTTGTAATTTTAGACACCTAGAAGACTTTCAGTTCTCTGTAGCATTTGACGTGATGTTAACTTCATGTGCAACATTACTACTTACTAGGCTTATGTTTATAGAAGTTGGATAATTATGCACTCTGCCTCCTTGATCATAATATATATGTTGGTTTCCCCATAATTTATGCTATCACAAACAAATCACTACTCTGTATAGAGTGATTCCCCACCCTCTCTGATGTAGATGGCCACAATAATAGTGGCAAACACTTCCATACTGCATTGTAAGAAAGTCTAATGTTCTGGCAGCAAATGGGGCAAAATTAATCTCACTTACTTGAAACTTAATTTTGGAACAATTTGCAGAGAAGAGCCATAAGTTAAGAGAACATCAGTTTACGTTTCCTTCATATTTATAGTTCAGTGGATGTGAAGGAAATATAAACTTTTTAAACAACTTGATTTTATATATGGTTTCCTATTATTTTTCTTTAAACAGACATGCCATAGAAACTACAATGACTGACTCATCTTGTTTCCTTTTCTCATTAATTTTATTATCTCTCTTATAAGGATTTTTCTTTTCTTTTTCGTTGTTCTTCATCACTGTACTCGTTTCTGTTTTAGGTTATTATTTCACTGTGTGATTTATGCAGTAGGAAGTCACTAAATGGTTCAAAAACCTTTAAATGCTTAATTTGTGTTAAATGAATGAGACTTTTTTATATTATGTTTCTTTTTCTCCTTATTTAAAAAAGTCAGCTTAGAGGTAAACCTTAAAGATTACGTGATAGGGGCTTATTTTTGGGTTATACTTAAGGAGGGTTTGGAGCCTTTGTGTCATACTTTAATCTTTTGAAATGTTTTACATGAATGGTCTCTGATAAGTTCATCATATCTGTGTACTTGTGGGATTATCTTGAAATATGTCTTTGAAGATTGTATGTTATCTTTGACATGTTTAAGCTTTTTACTGCTTTTTATCCTACAGTTACCTTAAAATATCTGTAGTTCAAATTATTTACAGTTAAGAACTTGAGGCTATCACATCACTAAGGGTGAAATATGTTTTTCACTTAATATAGTTTTAATTTGTGATATATTTGATAAGCACACAGTATTTTTCTCTTTTCTGGGCCTTCCTTATAGATGGTATTTTAGTAGTCATTCCTTGATTTGGTTTTGATGTGTTATTCTATATGGGCAGATTCGTGCCATATTGAATTATTTGAAATGTGTTGCTGTTTCCTGCCTGTTTCTTTTCTTTTTCGTTTCTCACCTAAACTTCTTGAATATGTTCCCTTTTGCATGATAAGGTTATGATTGATTAATTGAGATACTACCTAGGTCATAAGCATGTAATTCTTTGTTTCCGTTCTCATCACAGGGATGGTACTGTGCCTGTCTCGTTTATTCAAAAGTACCTGGTGAAGAAACTTAATCTTGCCAGCGAAACAGAGGTGAGCTCCTTCTAACAAATAAGATGGTTTCCATTCTCTCTCTCTCTCACCCCACCTTTTTTTTTCCCCATGTTTTCTACTTTCTTTCTTTATCTCTCTACATTTTTTTGGTTGAAGGTTGTAACTATAGTAGGAGTGCTTGGTTCTAATTTGCTATATGAATATAAGGTGTGTCTTCTTTGTTGTTATCTGTGAAACATTGCTCCAGAACTCCAAGCAGCCTAGTTCCAGTCTTTTGACATTGTCTGAGGCTGTTATTAGCAATTAGTGCAACTATGAAAGGTAGAATTTAGGGCCTGTTTGGGAATTGAAAAATTATGTATTTTCTTCATAATAGAAACAGCAAATAGTACAAATGCTCAATGATGCAGTACAGAAATTGAGTGCCCCCCACAAAGATGGGGAGTACAGCAATTGAGTGCCCCTCAACCATCATCTAGCTGTTGGTTGGTGGCCTAATTGCCAGTTCAAGTATGCTATGTGAGCCACAATTGCCTTACGATTTGCAGGCTTGTGATTTGAACTTTTTTGGTTTAAAAAAAAAAAGTCTGCGAACCACAATGTTTCATACCAAATGAAACAACAATTATTTAAATTATACATAAACAAGAATTTGATGGTTCATTATTGGTGGCATGGTTTGGTTGTTTTCTACAGGTGGAAATAATGTGCCGGGGTCAGCCCGTGCTCCCATCTTTGCAACTGCATAACTTAGTAGATCTGTGGTTTCGCACAGCTTCAGCCTCCAAAAAGATACCGGCATCTGTGGGCTCCTCGGCTAAGGACTTTGTGATGGTTTTATCATATTGTCGAAAGGCCTTACCTCATTGAGATAGTCCCCTACCCTACTTATATTATGTTGCCCCCATTACTTTACATAGATATTCAACTACTTGACAAAATTCTCTCAGATATTCCTGCTTAGGAATTTGTTCATTTAATTTCTGCCATGCTATGAATCTTTTTTATTTGTTTTCCTCATAACCTGAAAATGTGTACCCTCCAATTTTGCACCATATGCTTTATCTGCTGTTATTCTTAGGATTATGTATTTAATATTACCTGTTGACCTAATGATGTCTTCCCCTTCTTAAGAATCAAAATGAGAGTGGTTATAAATCAGAAAAATTGTGGGTGCACATGTGCGTGCTAGTGAAGTTACCTATTCAATAAGATTTGTAGGGTACCCTTCCTCCCCCAACCCAAAAACAGATTTATGAGACACCTTTAAGGCTTTCACTGTGCTTCTTACATTTGCAATGCTTTGTATGGGAACTTTCATGATGCAATTGGCAACACAAGCAAACCACCTTTGACATGTTTACGTGCGTTCATCATACTGTTTGACATGTTTTTGCGGTTTCATTATACTGTCGCTGTAAAAGTTATTCAGTTATACTTGTCCTCAATTGTTGAATGTGGAGAAGGCTATCATAGACTCTTTTTGTTTGGGTTCATGGATGAATCATTTTTTTTAATCAGTATTTATATGGAGATCTGAATATATATAAAAATTATCAGTTGAAATCTGTAAATTCTTTGTATATATAATTATTTATAAAAAAAATAATTTGATTAAATTTTTGTTACAATCTGAATATTATTAGTTGAATTTAATATTTTAATATCAATTATTGATTTATTGTTAATTGTGCTTGGTCCCTCCAATTAGAATTCTCTGTTGAATGTTGATTGCTTTTCTTTCCCAATGCTTTTCCTTTTGAGTCCTGCGTATTTCGAATTCCATCACAAAGTTGTCTTCAAAATCTTTCCGGTCCATGATTCAATTATCGGAAGAAATTTTGCTGTTTTTTTTACATATATAATGAAGTGCTGTATACAATTTAATAAAAATAACATTTTATAAGATTATTTTGAAAATGTTTCAGATCAAAATGTATATTCTGATTAAAATAAGGAAAATTGAAGTTCTGTAACTCTAATAGTGTTTGAAATATTACATCTCTCTAAAATTTGTCACAATATGATAAATAGCCAGAGTACGCTATAAATAAAAAGGAGCTTACAAATGAGTCAGACGCTAAAAAAACCTTTAATTTTCAAAATGTAAAAAAATCAAATATAAAAAACATGAGTAAATTATTTCATTTTAGTTCCTGGGATTACCATTCGGCCTTCTAGCATTTCCAGTTTCATCACAAATAAGAAAAAAACAAATCAAATAGATAATAATAGTTTCTACTTTCTCTTTTATTTGGTTTCCATTTAAATAGTGAAAATAAAAATGAAATTATGATTATCCAATATCCAATTGTTATTGAGTTGATACTTGATACTTTAAGAACATAAATTTGTTTTCTTTATGTTTAGAGAGATTGATTTTAAAGAAATTAACATTATGTTATAACAAAAAAAGAAAAAAAGAAAAAATATATTAGCATTAAATATTCTGCTTACTTTTTTTAAAAAAAAATATCTCTAAACAAAGTAATTATTTTAAAAATAATGTTAGTAAGAGAAGGTTAACGGTCATTAGTCGCATTAGAAATTGGCACATTTTAATTGATTTTGGTATAGACGTGTCACATTTTTTCATTGGTACCTTAAATGCATTTGAGAGTGTCAAACTAAAAAAGAAAGATTTAAAAATAAGCTCGTATTAAACATATTAAGATTTGTTAATAATAAATGAATATATTATTTTTAAAAGTATATATACACATCAAATCATTTATATTTTTAATAACGATATACAATTTATGAAAATTAAAATACATGATTTGTCCAGATTTTAAATTCAAAATTTGAATTCTAATTTTACCGCTTGTATTACTTTAAAAAAAATTATATATATATATATATATATATATATATATATAAATAAATATATAATATTAAATATATTAAGTAATATATAATATATATAAAAAAATGTATTAAATTGTATACATTATAATTAAATTATATTACACGTGGCACAATAAACATGTCAAGTGATATGTTTTAATTGGTTCTGGTATTGACGTGTCACGTTTTCATTGGTGTTGATATTCAAATTTGCCTAAGTAATATTTTGGATTTTGTACTATTATTTTTTTGGATTAGTTAAATCTAAGTTCAATGGGTAAAAAAAATAAAAAGAGAGAGAAAGAGAAGCCCAAGACCAATGCTGAAAAAATAAAAATAAAAAATAAAATATTTAAACATAATTTTTTATGAAAAAAATCTTGATTAAATCTCAATATTAATTGAAAAATATTTAGTATGAGATTTTAACAATTGAAAAGATTAACAAGAATGATTAACAATTTTTAGATCAAATACATGCTAAATTTTTAATAGTATCATGTCTGTAAATTATTGATTTATTCTTGATTTAATTAGTATAAAATCTCCTCTCAGATAAAGGTAAATGAAAAAGGGGTGTGGGAGTAGAGTGAAGAGTGAAGGTATCCCTGTTGTAGCTACGTCAAAAGCCCTAATTGAACCAAAAGCATGCATCAGGTAATGAAAAACCCTCATTGAATGGATGTTTGTTGTGAAATCTCATTCTCATTCTGATTCTTATCTGAAAAGAGTGGAGGATCTGATACGGAAGTGACGTGGGAGGACCAGCAGAGATCATACCTAGTAAATGGCTTACATCAAATGTTCATGATAAATGATAAATTTTTTTACTTAAAACCTGAAAGCTCAATATCCACCATTGCGAAATAACTCAATAACTCATGCATGTCATCTGAGAGAGTAATGCACATACATTAAAGCTGCAAACATGCCATGCAAAGCTCATCGGGAAAGTTTAACATGACTTTGTAATTTAGGGTTCATCTATAGTTCTTGTTTTATCATTTGTTAGATGCATCAAAATTGAAATAGATGGCCAAGAACAATGACGGATCTATGAATTTTAATAAGTAAGGGCAGAGTATATATATTAAAAAAAATCTCTAAAAGTTTATATTTAATATCACATATTATTATTGAAAATACAAATAATAAATTTTCTATATATTATATATATGATTTTTTATGATATTTATAGTATATAAAATTATTTAAACCATAAATTTAAAATCTTCAAAAATAACATTTAATATATATTCTATAAGCCTATTTCTTTTTGTTTTCAAATTTTAAAAAATTAAATCAAATCAAAATAATAAAATAATGTTAACTTGTAATTATCAAAAATTTAGAGTTATTATAAGAAGAAAATTGATTTGATGAATTGAGTTATTATTTTTTAGAGCTACTTATATGGACAATAAACAAGCAATACAATATAATAAGAAGAATATATTAGTGTATATATACATATAACACAAATTTAATTAAAATTTCAATGGGGGCATATGCCCCCATATCTTATAAGGTGGATCCGTCCTGGCCAAGAGTCAATACTAGTTACCTTGCAATGAGGTAAAAAAGAAAAGTTTAATATTTTCATAATGATCCTTGATAGAAAAGAAATTCTTGTAAGAAACTTTTGCTAAGAACACCCATTTTTCTGTATCCACTACCTATACCCGTGATTTTAACTTGTGAGTGAACAAGAAGAACACGAACAGCTTATCAGTCGACGTGAAAATTTGGTGCTTGTTGAAGAGAAATTCTACCCCAAAAGGATAATTCAATAATTTTTTATTCACTTTTATGTATGTTCATTGGCCCACTATATTATCAGTGTCAGATATTATTCAATTTGTTCTTGGTCCCTCCATCCCCTCCACCCTCGTCTTTACCTGGAAAGTAGAAACAAACCGTGCTTTAATATGTATATATATTCGGTGCTTGCCTTTGGAATTAATAGCTTATGGAGAAAAATAATATCTGGAAGAGAAACATCATATGGAGGTGTCTTCCTTCAGTGCTCCACCTAGACTGTAGAGTTTCAGGGTGTCTTCCTTTCTGGGCACTGTAAAGTATTCTAAATATCAAGCATCTAAAGGAAGTTTTCAGGAGGTAAGGGAGGAAATAGTGTTGAAAAGTCAAGGGTGAATGTTGAAGTCTAATATTAATAAAGCATAAGTTAAGTAAAGAATAAATAAGCAAGAGTACTCATATACTCATTGTCTTAAGATTTTAAATCAAAATATAATGTCAAACTCATTGTTGTAATTTTTTGTTTTGTCCATTGATGAAAATTTTCCCTGCTTTTGAGTTCCTCCACTAGCCCAACTAACAAAAACTTGAGGAAATAAAAAAAAATTAAAGGTTTAGAAGAAATACATAATTTTTCCTTTGCTGCAAATTTTAAAAATCTATTATCTTAGATAAAGTCAAAGGTACATCAATGCAAGGGTCTAGCATGTAGGATCTATCCTACGCAAATGTATGTAAAATATATACATATTTATGCAAAAAATTTCCCCATCCAAAACAACCAAATATCAAGCATAATGATTTCATGGTCCTTCCAATAATTATTATAATTTCAATATCCACAGTTTACAGCATTATAAAAATCATATCTGAAGATCACAAAATAAGTGAAGGGACCTATTATCTTACCGTAACGCACCCATTACTTGCATGTTTGGATTTGCTTAACTTTTAAGGAAAAATAATTTTTTTAATTCAATTTTGATTATAACATAAAATAAGTTAATTCAAATAACCCCTCACAACAAAGAAAAACGGACAGTAATAAATTAAAATTTGCACAACTGAAAGCAAGGAAGCTTGAGCAGCAGTTTCCTGGTAAAGAAACAAATCCTCGGTAACCCGAAAAGCAGCATGCAACCATAAAAGCAACACTACTCCCACAATCAAAGACACCAACACGTACAACCCAACATGAGTGGACACAAGCCCAACAACACAAAGCACCGTTCGGTTTGGTTGAACACCACAACGGGGCCGTCGTGAAAGAAGTAGAGAGGGACAACCACGCCATGAAAACCATCAAGAAGACGATCATTGAAATGGGATGCCACAAGAGGCTAAGGAAGAGGATTACGAGGGATATTGTGACAGAATGGGTGTTGCTGGATTGCGGTTGTGCGGGGATAATGGTGGCGGCGGTGCCGTACCCGCCAGGGCTATCCTCTCCTCTCCACTCTCCATTCCTCGTTTTCCTTTTGATGCTGCTGCTTGTTATTTGTTTGATTGTTTCCTTTCCTGGGAAAATAATACTTAATTACAGATATATTATTACTCTATTGGGAGTGTCTTGACCTGTGAACTGTTTTTTTTTTTTTTTAACAGCTCAACAAGTTTTCTCCTTTTTTACACCAACAAACAAAAATAATTTCTTCCTCTTTTTTCAATTAAAAGATAGTAATTTCATTAAGAAAAATACTTTTCTGATAGAAAAATGAAAATATTGTAATTTATGTTAAATTATCAATAAAGCATATAACTTTTTTTTTTTTGCAAATAATGGACACAGGCAATGATAGCCCACGCTTAAGAAATTTCAACAAATTATACATTTTTATTATACAAACCTTTTAGTGTTAGTAGAAAGCTTGAAACACTTTAACAGGATCTTCTAAACAAAGATTTGATTCTAGATCTTTACATTTATGTAAGGGGAGCTCTCACCTTAAGCACTTATTAAATGTACATATTAAGATTAATATAAACTAAGGTCTCATGGTGTTGTCAAATGAAATAAATATGATAAATTAAAAAAATAAAATTTATATCATACAATATTTATTTCATCTTAACACAATAATTGGAGTTGTCACTATATAAGTTTATAAGTTAGAAGTCACGTGTTTAAGTTGAGGAATCAGCCTCATACAAATGTAAGGAAAATATTCAACTAAAATTGTCTTCTATAGACGCACGTGGTGAATCCAACTCTTTCCAGAACCACAATCATAACATAAACTTTATAGCACCAAATTGCCTATTATTTTTTTAAAAAAAAATAATACTCATCCTTAATTTTAAAAAGATACCAAACATACTACAAAAGTAATTAAGGTTTAATAAGACTTAATTCAACAAATGTGTCATTAACCGAATTAGTTAAAAAAAATTAGAACTACATATGTTTATCGTCTTTAGTTACATTTTTTTAAAACACTTGAATCTATTTTTTAAATTAGCTAACAGTTGCAGAACTAACATTTAGTCCCTAGTCCCTATAATAACAACTATCTCGTAGCAGAGAAATTTGATAAATTCTTTGTTAGGCATTGTCTAACACGTTATTTTTTAAGTACTTAAATTATTATTTAATATATAAAAATAATTTTAGATATTAATATATTTTTAACATAATTCCCACAATTTTTTATCTATCAAATAATAATTTATGTACTTATTAAAGTGTGCCGAACTAAGAATTACTCAAGCAGCAATACTTATGAAATCATTCATACGGAATCACCAAAAATTACACTGGCGATAGAAATTTGACAACATGCAATTGCCCGCATTGCCATTTTAACTAAATGCACGAATGCTGTATGCTGCAACAATTTCCGAAGATGTCAAATAAGCATTATCTTTCTAATTACTAATATTTTAATGAAATAGATAACTAGCTGACTGTATGACTGTACCTCATTAAAGGAAAAGAAAAAAAAAAAAGGCCATTTTATCGGGAAAAAAGGATTACATGAGTAAGGCTGCACCATCCGCAATGTTCTAGCCTCTTCTCTATGCTACAGGGCATTGGCAAAGGCCTAACTATGAAATATTCTCAGCTGTGCCATGAAATTTCCTCCCAGCTTCAACAGCTTCCCTGTAAAAGATGACACAAAATGAGACGCAGAGAAATGACTTTCAAGAACTGACTAGAAGATTAAAGGCTTCTATGTGCTAGGTTGACAATGAAATAGATAGCATGATCTATAAATCACTTGAAACTTGAGTCATCATCACATCTGTTGAACGAGGATGCAGTAGTTTCTATTATTATTTCACAAGTTAAACGGCCCTTTCGTTTGTTCCAATTTTATTTGAAAGACAGTAACTTGCGGTGTCTATTCAATCCTCATCTGGTGATTTTAACAAGCTCTGCTTACTGTCATAAGTCATAACATATCAGCGCTCTCCTATGCAATGCTCCACTAGTTTATGATGCGTGTTTCAGAAATTTGTTTCAAGTTTGCCTAAAAAATCATGCCACAGAGAAAGGTCACAGCAAGTCTCCTAAAACTGGGTGATCATATTCATATTAATTCCTTGTGCATAGTGTAGTGTCTATATGCCAACAGGTGTCAATATATAAAATAGTAGAATGACCTGAACGCATTTACAAGCTCCTTATTTTCAGGATCAAGCTTTACTCCCTCATAAAAAGCATTTGCAGCTTCATCAAACTTCTGCAACAAGGATAGCCAAGTAAAATTTTAGAAATGTCAATCACATACCGTGCTGCTAATATCAAAGGCAAATGGTTTCAGGATAGCTTGCCTGCAACACACGCAAAGCTGCCCCTTCCCTATAACAAGCTTTTGGCCAATCTGGTCTTAATGCTCTGCAGGCCTTTGCATCAGCTAAAGCATTCTCAGCTTGACCCAACCTAATCCAACAAAGACTTCTATTGGATAGAAAAGTAGCATCATTGGGGTCCAGATCAATTGCCTGTAAAACACATTGCAAAAGAACAAAAGAAAAGAAAACATTTCAGAAATTGATCATCATATAAAGTGAGGATACATGCAGTTAATTTTCTCAAACTACATTAGATAAGCATGCTCATGTCCAGTAGACACTGCACAAAAACATGACCAAGACATAATTAACAGGAGGCATGATATGAACTTGAGGAAGAAACGTTCTCAAATTTAAGTTACAGAACAGGAATAAATTCAAGCGTCAAATAAGAGATCAGGAGACTTTACTTGTGTATAAGAATCTACAGCCATATTATAGTCTTTCCTTTTAAAGGCGTCATCCCCTCTTGATTTTGCTTCTGCTGCTCTCTTTTTGACTTCAGGTGCCACCTAGATAAGTTGACAAACAATTGACAGATACAAAGATGAACTTTATACACATTAGCTGAAAGTTCAAAAATATGTCCTTTTTATTATACGGATGGACAATTTATCACTGATTGCCAACTTGACAATTTATTAAAAGCTCAAATTTCTTTTAAGAAAGTTTAACCAAGTACACATACTTGATATGGTATAATCAACCAGAAGAGTGATAAACAGAATCCAAAGAGGAGCCCAGTAAATTCTTTTTTATAAAAAAAAAATACCAGCCTTGTTGGTTATATTGTTTCAGTCAACAAGCAATAAGCAACTCCTGGTTGGAAAATCGTTATTTTGACAGCTGGCATCATAACCGTTTATTAGTGATTGGTTAACGGTTAGTTTATTGGTAGTTGGTTTATATATAGTTGATGCTGTATAACTTTCTGTTCTCTCCTCCAGAAATTCTTTGAAAAATTCTTCTTGTATCAGGTTAAAAAATCTGTAACTGTGAGACAAAGACTGTACTTCACAAAAAAGAATTTGATATATCAATATTAGTGGCTGCCGTGGATGTAGATTAGAGTACACTGCTCTAATTGAACCACGTTAAATCTTGGTGTTCTTTCTGGTTCTTTTCTTGCTTATCTGCAAATCAAATTTTCTGTTCTTGTTACTTTTATCACATAGAGCTGTTCTCCGTTCTCTGTTCTCTGTTCTGGTGTTATTTCTGGTTCTTTGTTCCTACAAACTGGTGCGGTGAGCGTGGATCGAAACGACTCAGTCATGGCTTCAGCCAAGTATGAGGTTGAGAAATTCACTGGACAAAACGATTTTGGGTTATGGCGGATGAAGATGAGAGCACTTCTGGTTCAGCAGGGTCTGTTAGAGGCACTTGAAGGGGAGGCAAAACTGGACATCTCCATGGCTGAAAAAGATAAGAAGGCATTGTTGGAGAAAGCCCACAGTGCAATCATCTTGAGTCTCGGTGACAAAGTGCTCAGACAAATCTCAAAAGAGAAGACTGCTGCAGGGGTTTGGACAAAACTTGAAGGGTTGTACATGACCAAATCTCTGGTAAACCGTCTCTACCTTAAACAAGCTTTGTATTCTTTTAAGATGCATGAAGATAAGTCTATACAAGAACAATTAGATATGTTCAATAAATTGATTCTTGATTTGGAAAATATTGATGTCACTATTGATGATGAAGATCAAGCTTTATTACTGTTATGCTCTTTACCAAAGACTTATGTTCATTTCAAAGAAACTCTATTGTTTGGAAGAGATTCTTTATCTCTTGATGAAGTGCAAGCTGCATTAAATTCAAAAGAGTTGAATGAAAGGAAGGAGCCGAAGTCCTCAGTAACTGGTGAAGGTTTGACAGTAAGGGGAAGAACATCTAAGAAAGATAGTAAGCATGACAAGAAAAGATCTAAGTCACAGCAAAGAAATGGTGGAGGTAATTTTCCTAACATTAGATGTTATCATTGCAAAAAGGAAGGACATACTAGGAGAGTTTGCCCTGAAAGAAAGAAAGGCAATGCAAATGATGAAAAATTCAAGGACTCAGGAAATGCAGCCATTGTTCAAGATGGTTATGAATCATCAGAGGCTTTAGTGGTGTCAAGTAATAATCCAGAAACTGAGTGGATAATGGATTCTGGCTGCACTTTTCATATGACTCCTAACAGATTTTGGTTTGAGGAATTCTGTGACCAATTAGGGGGAACAGTACTTCTTGGAAATAATAAGCCTTGTAAAATTGCAGGAATTGGATCTATAAGGTTCAGATTTCATGATGGGATTGAAAGGCTTCTTACTGATGTAAGATACGTACCTGACCTTAAGAGAAATCTGATTTCTCTTGGTGAACTAGACAAGAAAGGGTATGTGTTCAAAGGTGAAAAAGGAGTGCTGAAAGTTGTAAAGGGTTCCATGGTTGTCATGAAAGGAATTAAGAAAAATGGCCTGTATTCAGTGGAATGTGACATAGTAATTGGTTCAGCAGCTGCTATAACAGAGAAAGTGTTGTCCAAAACTGAGCTATGGCACATGAGGTTGGGCCATGTGAGTGAAAGGGGACTGATTGAATTGGGAAAACAGGAATTACTATGTGGAGACAAAGTGGAAAAACTCAGATTTTGTGAACACTGTGTTTATGGTAAAGCTTGTAGAGTCAAATTCAATGTTGGCCAGCAAAGAACAAAAGGAACACTAGATTATGTTCATGCTGATCTTTGGGGACCATCCAGGATCCCCTCTCACTCTGGTGCAAGATACTTCATGACCATTGTGGATGATTATTCACGGAAATTGTGGATCTATATTCAGAAAACCAAAGATGAAGCTTTTGAAAATTTCAAGAATTGGAAAACTCTTGCTGAAAACCAAACAGAAAGGAAAGTTAAGAGATTTCGTACAGACAATGGTCTTGAATTCTGTTCTGATTTTTTCAATGATTTTTGCAGCAAAAATGGCATAGCAAGACACGAATCATTCTTTGGTACTCCTCAGCAAAACGGTTTGAAAGATTCAATAGAACCATTTTGGAAAGAGTGAGGTGTATGCTATTGAGTGCTGGTTTGCCTAAGATTTTTTGGGCTGAAGCAGTTATGACTGCTGGTTTTCTGATAAATAGATGTCCCTCAACAGCCCTTAACATGAAGACTCCTGAAGAATTGTGGTCAGGTCATCCTCCAAACTTGGAGAGACTTAAAGTGTTTGGCTGTGTTGCCTATGCTCATATTAGGCAAGACAAATTGGAACCTAGAGCAATTAAGTGCATGTTTCTAGGGTATCCAGAGGGAATTAAAGCTTATAGACTCTGGTGTTTAGAACCTGGTCATAGAAAGTGTATCATTAGTCGTGATGTTGTTTTCAATGAAACTGAAATGGCTTATAAAACTAAGGCTAGTGTGACAAAATCTAGTCCTGATCAGAGTGAAGACTTTGATCTTCAGAAAGTCAATTTTGAGGTGGAGTCTCAAGACAAGCCTGAAGAAATTCAAACTGGAAATTGGTTACTTGAGGAAGAAGAGCATGAGGAAGAGCAACAAGGAGAAGACAACTATATGTTAACACGTGATAGAACCAGAAGGGAGATTAAACCCCCAGAAAGATATGGATATGCAGATTTGATTGCATTTTCTCTGATAGCTGCAAGTGAAGTCTTGGAAGATGAACCTAAGAGCTTTAAAGCTGCTTTAGCTAGTAAAGAGAAGGACAAATGGCTTAAAGCTATGAATGAAGAGATTAAGTCTCTTTATGACAACAATACATGGGATTTGGTCAAAAGGCCTGCTGGTTCAAGAGTGGTCAGCTGTAAATGGATTTTCAAAAGAAAAGAAGGCATTCCAGGAGTTGAACCAGGCAGATTTAAAGCCAGACTTGTTGCTAGAGGTTTTACACAGAGAGAGGGAATTGACTTTAATGATGTGTTCTCACCGGTAGTCAAACACAGATCCATAAGAATTCTCTTGGCAATGGTAGCTGAATTTGACCTTGAATTGGAACAGATGGATGTGAAAACAGCATTCTTATATGGAGAACTTGATGAAACAATTATGATGAAACAACCTGAGGGGTTTGAAATCAGAGGTAAAGAAGATTATGTTTGTAAGCTGAAAAAATCTCTTTACGGTTTGAAACAATCTCCTAGACAATGGAATAGAAGATTTGATGAATTCATGACTCAAATTAAGTTCCAAAGAAGCAAGTATGATAACTGTGTTTATTTCAAATTTCTCTCTGACAGTATGTTTGTATTTTTACTACTATATGTTGATGACATTCTGATAACAAGCAACAGTAAGAGTGAAATTAAAAGAGTTAAAGCTGAGTTGAATAAAGAATTCGAAATGAAAGATCTAGGTGCAGCCAGAAGAATTTTGGGAATAGAAATCTATAGAGACAGAAAGAAAAAGCTTCTGTATTTGTCTCAAGAGGTATATCTCAAGAAGGTTCTTGACAGGTTTGGTATGTCAAATTCAAAACCTGTTGTAACCCCTTTATCTCAGCAATTCAAGTTGAGTGTAAATCAAGCACCCAAGACAGATGAAGATCAGATATATATGGAAGGTATTCCATATGCTAATGCTGTAGGGTCCCTAATGTATGCTATGGTGTGTACCCGTCCTGATATAGCTCATGCAGTGAGTTTGGTAAGCAGATTTATGGCTAATCCTGGGAAAGCACATTGGCAGGCTCTGAAGTGGATCCTAAAATACATTAAAGGGTCTCTTGGTAGAGTTCTGGTTTATGGTGGAGCTAGAAATGAAAGAAGAACAGCTGCTATTGAAGGTTTCGTAGATTCTGATTATGCAGGCTGTCTAGATACAAGGAAGTCTCTCACAGGTTATGTCTTTACTGTTTTTGGTACTGCTATTAGCTGGAAAGCTAGTTTACAAAAGGTTGTAGCCCTGTCAACCACTGAAGCAGAATACATTGCTTTAACCGAAGCTGTAAAAGAAGCTCTATGGCTTGAGGGTATTGCTCGAGAATTGAAGCTGCAAGATCAAGTTATCACAGTACATTGTGATAACCAAAGTGCAATTCACTTATCAAAGAACCAAGTATATCATGAGAGGACAAAGCATGTTGACATTAAAATGCATTTTGTTAGAGAAGTGATTGCTCAAGGATCAGTTATAATCAAGAAGATTTCAACTGATCATAATCCTTCTGACATGATAACTAAGGTGCTTCCAAGCAGTAAATTCTTTCACTGCTTGGATCTGATTCAGCTGAAAGGAGACTGAGCCCCTCGGGGCAGTAATTGCAGCCTCTGATTTGAAATTGTTACTGAACCAAGGTGGAGAATTGTTGGTTATATTGTTTCAGTCAACAAGCAATAAGCAACTCCTGGTTGGAAAATCGTTATTTTTGACAGCTGGCATCATAACCGTTTATTAGTGATTGGTTAACGGTTAGTTTATTGGTAGTTGGTTTATATATAGTTGATGCTGTATAACTTTCTGTTCTCTCCTCCAGAAATTCTTTGAAAAATTCTTCTTGTATCAGGTTAAAAAAAAAAAAATCTATAACTGTGAGACAAAGACTGTACTTCACAAAAGAGAATTTGATATATCAATATTAGTGGCTGCCGTGGATGTAGATTAGAGTACACTGCTCTAATTGAACCACGTTAAATCTTGGTGTTCTTTCTGGTTCTTTTCTTGCTTATCTGCAAATCAAATTTTCTGTTCTTGTTACTTTTATCACATAGAGCTGTTCTCCGTTCTCTGTTCTCTGTTCTGGTGATATTTCTGGTTTTTTTGTTCCTACAAGCCTAAAACTTAAGATGAATGCAATGGCAAACAACAATGACAATGCAGAATCTCAGAAGTAATACAAAATTAACAAATGAGAGAGAGAAAGACCAGGAGAGAAAATCCTTTTGAATGAATATACATAACTGAATTGGACTTACATATTTCTTCTATATTTATACTATGTGTGCAGCCATTTACATTCAATAATGAAGGTGTAATACACTTTATTAAAGAAAGGTACAGCTAATATACAGCTGATATACAGTAAATAAAAGAAAAGCACACCTCAGGGACATTTTTCTCCTGAACAACAGTATCTTTGGGCCGATTAGTTTCTCTAGCATTTATCGTATCATCCTGCAAATTTTGCCCTTAATACTTAGTATCAACAAGATGCAAACTAGTATCAGAAAGCACTAGCGTCCGATTTTTGAAACTTGAGATTGAGTAGAATATGATTGAGACTATATACTGGTAAAAATTGTAAACAAAACCAGTGAAAGAATTGAGAATTTTAGTAGTGGCAGAAGTATATAGAACCCATTCTTTGTTGGAGGACAGATTATTTGCTGGTTGGCTTGTGCAGAGGGTATGCACTGTTCCTTGGCATTAAAAATTGTAAAGTTACAGTAAAATTCTAGAGGTTGCCCTTTTCTTTGTAACAAAATAAATGTAGAACATAATTACTTCTGGACAACCTACAAATCTACAAAGCAAATACTGGTATTTCAAGAGAATGCTGTAATTATTGCAAGCTTGGTTTCATACTACCTCATTCAAAAGAAAGCATAGTTATTTGACGTTTATGCAGCAGTGATATGGCTTAGCTCAGTCCCATTGGAATTAAAAACGAAAAATTTAGGATTTCAGTACCTGTTGCTTTTTAGTTTCAAATTGCATATACTCAAGTATCCCGTCAATAGTCCAAGTAGGAACAGTATCAATTTTGGAAGTCAAGGGGAACAATATCTCAACAGCTCCACGATTGCCCCTTGCAGCTACAACCTGGATTGGCTTGACACCATCCTGTAATGCAAACAGATGTCAAATTTAATTCCAAATATTAAGGGAATCACATTGTTTACCACAACCATAAGCCCTGCATGTGACAAGCAAAGAGACATGAATGATAATGAAAGTTTGGAAGGATCGTGGAAACACAAATAAAACTGAGTACTGTTTTGGTATTCTTAGAACAATCGGGTTCCTAGAATCAGTGGACTCTAAGCACTATTTTGTTGGTAATTGATTCCTACAGTCTTAATAGTAGAAGGGGATGAGCCAAAAAGATATAGTAAAGGACTTAATATCTGTCTCACCTCGTCGGAGACATTAGGGTTAGCTCCAGCTTTCAATAAGCAATTTATAAGTTCTATACTTCCATTATCAGCTGCAATGTGCAAAGGAGTTGCTCCACCAGCACTAACATTTACTTTAGCACCTGCCTGTATACAATAAAATTCAAATATAAGGATATGGACGGAGGACAAGGAGAAAAACATGTAGGAAGAAAGTAACATCTTACCAACAAAAATGCCCACAAACTAACACGCATCTACAGAAAACCACTCAAAAATTGTTCAAAACCAGATGTGCTGGAAAAGTCTTGGAACATATTTTACCTATATGACTCCCCCTTCTCTGTCTCATTACCTAGATTCTCTCACTAGCTCTCTTTCCCAGTACATTTTTGTAATACTAGGCATACTAATGCCTACAAATATAGAACATGGAAATAGAAGTTTAAATTAAGCATTTACATTCCATTAATATACTAGAAGTTTAAGAAAGATGTGGAACCTGAATTAATAGCTCTAAGCATGCCAGAGAACCAGCTGCCACAGATGAAAGGAGTGGGGTAATACCATCATCAGTTTCAGCATTAGGCTGCAAAATAACATCAACAAGATGAAAAGGAAAATACTATAGCTGTTATACTATTAGGATAGTGATATAAATCGAAAAACAAAAATTACAATCTCATTTGAACACAGCATACTTACGAAAGATCATTTGTTTAACCATACCATGTTACAAGCATATTACACACACACAAAAACTGCACTTATAGTAGAAATGTGTTCTAGAGGGAAAAATAAACAAGCTCTAAGGCATTGTCTTATTAGGTAGTTATGAATCAAGCAAGAAGAATAAATTAATCTAGGGTCATTAATCCTAGTGAACTATTTAAGCAAGCAGATCTCAATAACAAGGCAAATTGCTAAAGCTTATGCTGATTGCACTAATCAATGCATAGAATTATTGACGCAGAAATAAGAAAAAATTCTGCAACTATAGCATATTGATCATTGACATGTGGTTGAATGACTATTTCTTCTTAAGTCCACAGATCCTGAAGTTAAAAAAAGAGAGTAATTTTTGTAAAAAGAAAACGAACAGAATATGCTAACAGTAAGTGATACTGCACATATCCAATTAAATGGTTATACAATTCTCTTAGAAACAAGAAAGGTACTTATAAATAAAAATCCTGAAGACATAGTAGTTGGGAGTACCTTAGAACATTATTTAGCATCAAATCATCCAACCAACTATATTATTAAAAAGCAACACAAAGTAACAAAATAAATGTGAACATACATTTGCACCTTGTTCTAATAGAACACTGACAGCATCTTGTTGGCCATGACCAGCAGCCCAAACCAAAGGCGTCCCTGCATCACTTTCTAAATCAGGATTAATTCCTCTGGAAAGCAAATGCTTGAGCAGCTCAGTATCTCCTGCAACAAAGCACAGATTAAAACAAAATCAGAAAATGAAACAGAACAAGAAATCACGAAAGCAAATTTAAAGCTAATTTATTTTCTTACAAAAGCATGAAGAAAGCTAAATAGATAAGAAAAAGGGAAACAATCAGAAGTCAGAAGAGACCTATCCCTGCAGAATGGTGCAAGGCCGTAGCCCCTAAATTGCTAGCTATAGTGGGATTGGCACCGCGGTCAATGAGATATTTAGCGGTAGCAGTATGTCCCTGACGAGCAGCATGAATGAGAGCTGTCTCGCCTGAAGTCCAATAGCAAATTGGAAAAGTTAGCAACTTGGTAATAAGAAAAGTAACAGATAAAAATAAGCAGAGAAGGGGTAGTTAAATAAATATATTAATTGTAATTGTAAATATAAATAAATAATAAATAATGCATATCACATACGAGAAGCAGAGGAATACCATCGTCATCAGTTGAATCGACATGGAGCTTCAATTCCTCTAACAAGTAGTTGCAAACGTCAGTCTGGCCTTCTCGGGCAGCAAAATGCAGTGCTCCTCGCTTGTTTGCATCCTTAATTGACTCCACTGTTTTAGGTAAATCCTTGCTCTCATCGAGCTGCCCCGCCAACTCTAGCATTAGCAAAGCAACATAGATGAGATGAAAGAGTTTGAAGGGTAAAAGCAAAGAGTGAATGAAATAAACAATATAATAATAAGGAGCAAGTGAAAGGCAAGGTTACTCTTTAAGAGATCAAGATTGCCAGTACGAGCGGCGTTGAGAAATAGTTGAACTTTCTGCCTCACTGCATCCAGTCCATCCACACACATACATACAGAGAGAGAGAGAGAAGACAACCTTGTAATTGTAATTGTAAACATAGAAAGAAAGAAAGAAAGAAAGAGCAGCAATAAATAGATACATAGAGAGAGTGAGAGAGATGGGACCTGCAAGTGCGTCGGAAGCATCGGGGGCCATAGCAGTAGCAGCGTAAAGAGAGGGATCACTATTCCAAGTCGCTGGCTTTCTCTATCTAGGTTTTGGTTTGGATTCAATAGTGCGTGTGCGTGTGAGTGTGTGTGTGAGTGTGAAGTGTGAAGAAAGAAGTTTGTGGGGTTTATGTGCTATCATAAACCAAAACCTTGGAACAAAAAAGCTGGAAAGAATTACACTTGTATACGGTACATGTAGTCCTAGTCGTAGACGATGAACTCTGAACGAATATATTTTTCAATGATATTATCTTTGCTTTTTTATTTCATATTATATTTTACCTTATTTTTATATGATTAATTATATTATTTTTCATTATTAATTTATCTCGTTTAATTATAATTATAAAAATAATATAAATAATAGTGTAAAAAAATAATGCGATATAATATTTTTTAATATTTTTTACACCATCTTACCTCTTTTCAGTTTTGAAGTTATGTTTTATTATTGATTTTAAAATTCAATCTTATTATTTATTTAATTAAAATATATGTAACTTTATTTAAATTATTTTATATATCATAAAAATATTATTATTATTATATATAATATAATTTAATATCTCTTATATTAATATACGATATAAATATAAATATAAATATGTATGTATATTATGATATATATAAAACATTTCCGTTCGACATTCACTTTATATCTTTTTCATATAGAAACACAAGTACAAGTGAACTCAAACAGACAACTGACTGATTCCCGTTGTCTACTAGGATTTCACTTTTATTACCACGAATTTGTGTCCTTCCCCAATACCAGGTTTGACTTCCGCCTCTTTTTTTTTCTTGTTAGTCTAGAGATGCAGATTTTATGTTATGTTAGGTCTATGTTTTTGTTTTTGTTTCAGTCTCAAGCCAGGCCTGAATGAAATTTCAAGAGTCCAAAGCCCAAATCGATGCATAAACCAACTTCATCTTATTGACTACAATATTAATATTTTTAAAGTTTCATGAACCTTTCTGTTACCATGACTGCAATATTTAGTTGATCTGCCACATATTATGATGAGTCAAATTCTTAATTTAAATATTATTCGTTGAAAGATATAATTTGGATTAAAGTAAAAATTGTTGGGCTTGATCTAATTTTTTAGTTGATAATTATTGTTAGTTTTTTTATTTAAAGTTTTAAAATTTGAATTGTAAGTAATATCAAAATAAGTGAGGTATTTGTTTTTCAATAGAAAATTAATAAGATGATAATCCTTATATTGATAAGAATAGATTGAAGGAGTGGTTAATTGTTAAGTAAATTTTTATGAGTTATAAATAAGTAGAAAATTGGTAAAGTTATAAAAATGTGTACACGATTGAAAATTTGATAAAGTTATTATAGCTATAAAGGAGATTGAGAGTAACATAGTAAATTTGATGTTTTTCATAAAATGTAAGCATATTACTCTAAATTGCGTATGACCTCAACATTTTGCTATCAAGAAAGCAATAATAAAAAAGAAGGTAATTAATTCTTTCTTGAATTAAGAAAGTAGATTAATAAAGATGCATGCGAGTTAATCTACACACACTTGACCACAATTTTCTTTTTGAAAAAAGGTAATTGATTTTTTTTTTTTTTTTTTTTGGAACGCATATAGGGTTTTGGGAGAAAAGAGAATTAGACTGAATCAGCGCAATGAGCAATATACGTTTCTTGCAATTAGACTTTCTTTATAACTTTGTTTTTACAATCACATCCCAGTCAAAGCATAAATGAGAGCAATTTTTTTTTTTTTTCCAAAAGAGAGAGAGAGAAGGAGAGCTAAATAGCTAATAAGCTTACCATGTACAAAGCCAGAGATGGGTATAACTTAATTATTCATAATAATATGGCGTCCATCCATTTCATCATACTTAACTATATAGCATTAAAAAAGACAAAACTGTAAACGAATTTGTAGCTGGGTATGCATGCTCCAAGATTTTTATCATTAATTTTAAATTAATGACTTAAAATTTATATAAATTTATTTAAAATTAATAGTAAAAATCCTTCCATGTATTTATTACGCTCAATCATGCTTGAATTTGAATTGCTCCTGAATTGACAGATACTAACATCGGACGTTCAATTATTGTCTCCAATCCTTCATTTTATATCAATATATTACAAGTACGTGATATGTAAGTAGATATACAGTCAAAAGTTTAAATTTTAGTTATGTCAAATATTTGGTATCACCCTCTAATAAATTAATATTTTTGTAAATCTTTTAATATTAATGTAGATAACATGTCTTTGACTGTATTAAAAAAATAATATAATTAAAATGTGTAACATTCCGAATTTTGTTTTTTTCTGTATAAATATGAATTTTATAATTTTTATGATTTTTGAGAATTTTTGTGAGACTATGAATATTTTAGTATTATTTTGGGCCGTCTGTGGGCTCGGGGTGAGCTCGGAAATATTAAAAAATTTTATGAGCCAAAAAAATTTATACTGTTAATGCGGATCCGAGAAATCTTACTAAACCCGAAACTGGATACAGTTACTAAATTTTCTTATACTGTGATTTTATTATTACTGTACAATAATTACTAGTTTGTGAGCAGTAATTTTTATTCTGTGAGTAATAAATTCTTGTAACTTTAGCCATGTGATGGTCATGTGCCACTAGTTATAAGAAGTCAAAATTAGTGGCTAGTTATGATAATTAACCAATAGTAATAAGTTAACAAAAAGGATTTGCTTAATTAGTTCCTAAGCTAGATGAATTAGTAAGTTAACTTAAACTTAAATGGTCACAAATTGAAACAAATTTTGGTTAGTAATAGGCAATGAACTCCACAGCCATGAAGGAGTTTCTAGGAGCTTCAAGAATTAGTAATTCATCAAAGGATGACCAAAGCATGACCATGTGATGACTTGAACCATGTGCTTGATTTGCACCTTGATTGACCATGCATTAACTCCCCCACATGCAAGCACTCTACGGCTATCACACTTTTGTCAGGGCTATCTGTCACATTTCTATCACCTTTAGTCACTTAAGCTATTCTCTTCATTTCTACACTTAACCAAAACTTCATTTCTCTCCTCCAAAGCACCATTTGGCCATCACCATAACACCAACCATTCAAGCTTCTAAAATCTTATCTAACTTTATTTTCTAAGCCTAAACATCATTCTAAGACTCTTCTATGTTAAAGACTTAAGCAAAATCCTTCATCTTCTACCTTTACTACAAGTTAGGGTTTTTTAAATTTCAAGGTAAAAATCATTCTTCTTTGTTTCTAAGTTGATTCTTGAGTTTTTGAATCATGGTTGTTCCATGGTTTATTTTCTTCAAGTTTAGTTTGTAACTTTATGTTAGTTTAAGCTTGTTAGGGTTTCCTTTGGAGCTTCACGAAATTCTTGAAGCAAGGCAACCAAATAGATTTTGTCTTCCTTGAGGTAATAGGGAGATAAACCTCATCAACCATATGTTGGTGGTGAGGAGATGACTTTGTTTGTGGTGAAAAATCTATAAGAATTTATTCACTTGTATGGTTTAAAGCTTGCTTTGTTTGTGGTGATAGTTGTTTGGTTTGTTTTATAGCCTTGATTTTATGATTGTTTATTGATTATATGTTTGTTTATATGCTTATGGAAGCATGATGATTATATGCTTGTTTATATGCTTATGGAAGCATGAAGATTATTGTGTAAAGTATATTGTGATTAATGTGATGAGGAAATTGTATGAAGGTTCCAAAGAACTTAGGGGAGGCTCACGGTTTTGAACATCACCAAGAGAATAAGATATTTCAAATTATTTTTTAAGTTATGAATTAATGAATTTAGGGATAAGAAATTGGATTAAAGGTTTTGTAAAGGATTTTGGTGATGAAAAATGATTAAGTATGTATATGAAATCTAAACCTAATTTTCGACCCACACACTCAAGTGTGGTATTTTAAATCCTAGATTATTTTAGTAAGTGTGGATTTTGGTAATTAGTTATCAAGAATTTAATTTAATGCATATTTTATATATAGAAAATAATACGTAAAGAATTTTTAGGAAGAAAATATTTTCAAGAAGGCCAAAATGCATATTTTATATATAAAAAATAATACGTAAAGGATTTTTAGAAAGATAATATTTTTAGGAAGGCCAAAATGCATATATTATTTAGAGGATTTTATAAAATAAATTTAAAAAGTTGAGAAAATATTTTACATAAGTGAAAAATGTTAGAAATTACTATTTTTAAGCTACGCAATTGATTTTTACACTACGTGATTGAGAAAATAATTGTTTACATGAATAGATCGTCAGAGAGACAGCTGCACATCCAAATATATATATATATATAAACACAAAAAGGTGAAGGAAAATGGGGTGATTGGTTAGACCGTAATCTTCTATCCAATATTTGAATTAGAGCAAACTTTTGAGTTTGTTTAGCTCCAACAAAAAACCCCCCCAAGGAAAGCTGCACGGATTTTTTTTTTTTGGTGTTTTTTGGTCTTTTGATATTTTTTTAGCTGCCCGGAAAAGAGAAAATCGAATTAAACTTGAAGCGACTCCTCTTCTTTCTCTAGTTTCTGGTTTGTTTTGCTCTTTCTATATGTGCATCTCTAGAATCTGCCTCTGTACAAAACATCCCACACTTCAATGGGACTGCATTACAGAACAAGCAACGGCTTGAGCCCAGTGCCTTAACTTGGTCTTTACATGTTCAGGGTCATCCCCTGCACATATAGCAAGAGCCTCATCAGCAAATTACAAAACAAACACTTAGACCAAAACCATGAAATTTTAAGCATATTCATGGCAAATACCAATGAATTAATTGTGGCTAAAATGAATAAAATGCACCAGTGACAAAATCAATAATTATCGTGGGTGCATGCGCATGCATGCATGGGGTATTAACATTTCTATAAATTGAAAAATGCTTGGTGTACAAACTTACGCGCACATCCGCTCATATCCATGCCTCGGTTGGAGAATCAAAATGTATGTGTATAGAAATTTAGGTGGAATTAATTATAATTATATGAAAAAAATTGTGAATATAAACTGATTGTGTGTAGAGAAATGTTATTTGCGCATTAAAATTATTAGATCACTATTTACATCTTATTTGTTTGAAAAATAAAAGATAGAGAGAATGTGTGCGTTGAAATGTGTTTTTCTTTATTTTATTACTTAAAGTAAATAAATTAATTACATCATTTCTTACATCCTATTTGTTTGAGAAATAAAAGATAAAAAGAACGAGAGGTTCTTATATAAATTTGGACCATTTAGTTAGGTACGTCAAACTAATGAATACTTAACATTTTTATAGAATTTTATGTCATATAATTAAAAATAAAAAATTTTATGAAAATATTAAATGTTAATTGATTTAATACATCTAACTTAAATATTTCAAGTTTAAGCAAAAATTTCTCCCAAAAGAATATATTGCAATATGTTTTTACTTGTTTTATTACTTAAATAGAAAGTAATGTAAGAATTATATAAAAAAATAATGTACAAATATCATTTTTTCTTTGCGTGTAGATGTGTGTAGATATATTTACTCTTATAAATAAATTATATATATATAAGAAACAAATTAAAGGGTACGATGATCCAATAATAATAACCTGGGCTACATATCTTCCAAGAATCAGAGTCACCACTCCTTGGGCTGCCAAAGGATGAAGAGCGTGTACCAAGGGTAGAGGCATGGCTATGAGGAGTAGAGACAGGACTGGGCGATAACTGACGGTTGACGGCGAAATAAAGGTCAAGAGCGGGCAAGGTGTTGCACAGTGTTTGACCATCTTCCTCATTGAATCCAAAACCCAATTGTATGCAGCCTTTGAGTTCGTTGAGGTCTTCATCCGTCAGGTCATCGCAATCATGAATGCTATTCCTCCTCCCGCGCTCTTGCCTTCGCCTTCTCTCCCATGCAATGTCTCCAGGCGTTTCACTCATGCTCATCGTCGACATCGATAGCTGCTTTGACAGACGCTTCCTTTTCTTCAACTCCGGTAGTGTCAATGCCATATGCTGCAACTCCTCCTCTGACTCCAACGATGATGAAGATGATGATGACTCCATATGGGGCCGTTGCTCTTCTGCGCTCATACCTATATAATATATATGCTATATATAAGACAGCACAACACTATATATTTTTGTGTGTATATATATACATATATATGGTGGTGTGGTGATGATGGCCGAGGCAGCAAGGAAGAGCCGCCTCGCCTGGTGGTCGTGCAGGGTTGATTAGTGTGGGAAGGGGAGGAGAGTGGGTTTGAAATGAATGAATGGTGAAGTGGAAAATGGAGAAGGAGCTAAATAGGAGCTATTAATGGGGGGTTTGAGTTTGGTGTTTGATATTCCACCATTCATTTGTAACTGTCAGCAGCATTAATTATAGAAGGAAGGTGAGTAATATTTAGTAGGGTATGTTATATATGTTGTGCTTGATTGGAGGGTGCAGCTACATTCGGGTAAAATATTCGTCATAAAGTAGGATATGCTTACTTAAAACCATGCCCTAAATTAAGACGCTCTTTGCTTCATTCCACTAATAGCATTGCAACTGATCATTCAGTTGTCCATGATGTGTCATTGCCTGTCTTCGTGTTGAGAAATTTCTAATTGCTCCCGGAACAAGAGAATTTACTTATTCTATATTATTCAATTTGTGTCATGTTAACTTTTTTATTATTATTATCTCTTATTTTTAATATTATATCTAATGTAACACACATTAAATAACATAGAACAAGATAATTTTCTTCTTCCTAAAACACTAAAAAATCTCTGTTTGTGTTTTTGCGTTGCCGCTGTCACTGTGCATTTCGTGCACGATTTGTCAGTCACTATTTGCATCCGCAATTGCAATAAGACTAATCCCATTAATTAATACATACATAACTAAACAAATAAACGAAAAGAAAGTTTAATTTCATCTAACTGGAAGAGCTTAAAGTTATGTTACAATGTAAACTTGTATCTTACTTATGTATTTGAATTAACTTATTTTATTTTTAAAACAATTTATAATAAAAATTCTTCATTTTTTTTAAAAAAGTAAGCGATTGCTTTTTTAAAATTAATTAATTCAAACAACATGAATTATTTTATATTTATTATTTATTATTTTTATTAAAAATGATTTTTTTTTTACTTTCAAAAGTGATTTTTATTATATGTTATTATCAATACTTGATTAATTTTTTTTATCAATATTACACTTTGACATTATTATCATTTTAAAAATAATTTTACTATATATTATATCATTAATATTTGATTTATTTATTTTTTCTTACCAAGACTTACAACCTAATATTATTGTCTTTTTCAGATTTATTATTCAGTTTTTTCTTTTAAGAATCAACATAATTTTTAGTTAATATTTAATATTAATATTTCTATTAAAAATAATTTTTACTTCTTAAGAAGTTTAGGATATACTATCATTATTTCGTGATTAATTTTTCTTACCAACACACACATTATAATTAATATGGTTGTCTTTTTATAATTTCACTATTCTATTATACTTTTTTAAAATAATATATTGTTTATTTCATATTTAATATTTTTAATTAAAAAATATAATTCTCAATGTGATTTTACTATATGCTATCATTATTACATGCATGATTAAAATTTTTTTCTTATCCACACACTTTATCTTTTTTAATTGTACTATTCGATTCTTTACTTTTAAAATTAATATATATTTAATGATTATGAAATTCCTCTCAATGCAATTTTATTATATAAATAAAAAATAAATATATAATATTGATATAGATAATAAAAATAATAATAGTATTAGTTTCCTAAGAACACGCTTGTTCTATGATTTATGTCCGTGATTATGCAACATTTTAGCAGTTACGACGAAACTTGAACAGCTTCTGTTGCATATGCTTGTATCATATCTGTGTGCCTTTCAAGTATGATGAGAGCCAAAGTGTACTAGTTTTGAGGTTGTTTGAATCATCCCGAGAATATTAATGCCATCTTCTTCTTTCTTTTCTACCTGGTTTCAGTGTGTGTAATGACAGACTGTGAACAAACAAGTAGTCCACAAATTATAGGGGAATCGAATGCTAAATATAGCTTTAGGCTAATCACCTGTTTCATTTCAAACCATGTTGTAAGTTATAACCAATCCAATTCATTCAATTACGATTCTTGCTCCCCACCTCCCATTCTTAAGTATGCAAAAGAAAAAGATTAAAAAAAAAAATATCCCAAAATTGGAATTCAGAACAAAAGAGCAAATCATAGTCCTCATAATACAAAAAAGAATAGAAACTCCATCTCTGCCTTCTTGCCTGGTTTGGTACCTCCAACCCAGGTAGGTCTTTAGATGCTTGAATCTCCATGGATGATTGATTACAATGGCTTAAACTAGCACCCCACCATCAGCGCACAAACAAAAACCAAGAAGCCATTCTCTTCTTTCTGGCGTACGGGAAACCCTTCTTGTCTTGTAAGTTGTAACTTTGTCATCCATCTCTTTTTCCTGTACGCCAAAACCTGTGCACCCTTTCCCTTCAATCATGCAAACCAGTGCAAGTCTCTTGTTCCTTTCTCTTGTTTGTGTCTCTATTTTGTTGAATGCCATTCATGCATCGAGCCAGGACGTATCAGGGTCATTGATCTTGGGTTGTGGGTTGGAGAAAGGTGGTGCCAAAGATGCTGATGGAAGGCAATGGGGTCCTGATGACAAGTTCCTACAACCAGGAGGTAATTCCATCACATCCAAAGCCTCCTTCCAAGACCCTTCTCTTTTGTCTGAGGTTCCCTACATGTCAGCTCGAGTTTTCACATCCGAGGCAACATACAAATTCCCTGTCCAACCTGATAAGCGTTATTGGCTCAGGCTCCATTTTTATCCCTCTCTTTATGGCACTTTCAACCCCTCAGATTCATATTTCTCTGTCACTGCAAATGGGGTTACCCTCCTCACCAACTTCAGCGCCTCCATCACTTGTCAGGCCCTCTCACAAGCTTACCTTGACAGAGAGTATTCCCTTGCACCTTTGAATTCAGATACTTTGACTCTCACCTTCAAGCCTTCTGACAAGTACAATGGGGCTTTCGCTTTTGTCAATGGCATTCAGCTGATCGAAATGCCTGAGTTGTTTGATTCTGCTGCATTGGTTGGGTACACTGACCAAGCTGTGGATGTCAGAAGTTTGCATTTGCAAACCATGTTCAGACTAAATGTTGGTGGACAATACATATCTCCAACACAAGACTCTGGCCTTACAAGGATGTGGTACGATGACACACCTTACCTGTATGGTGCAGCCACTGGTGTCACCAACCAAGCTGACAAGGACGTCAAAATCAACTACCAAACCATGCCGCAGTACATTGCTCCTACTAATGTCTACGCCACATCAAGATCAATGGGTAACGAGAAGGAAGTCAATATGGGATACAATCTCACGTGGATTTTCCAAGTTGATCCAAATTCCATGTACCTTACGAGGTTGCATTTTTGTGATTACTATTATTCCAAAGTCAATGAGATTGTTTTCAATATCTTTGTCAACAACCAAACGGCACAAGCTCAAGCTGATGTGATAGGGTGGACAGGAGGTAAAGGGGTGCCAACTTACAAGGACTATGTGATATATGTCCAAGATGGGGAGGGGGATGAGCAACTTTGGCTTGCTTTGCATCCAGCACCTGATACAAAGCCAGAGTTTTATGATGCCATACTCAATGGGGTGGAGATATTCAAGCTCAATGACACAAACTTGTCTGGCCCCAATCCTCAGCCTTCAGACATGCTCATCAAGCATGAAGAAGAGGAGAGAAAATTCCAAAACCACAAAGGGTATGATAGGACCGTTGTTATTGGTGGAGCTGCTGGAGGTGCTGCGGGTTTTGCCCTAGTGGCTGCAATATTATGCGTTGCTGTGTACCACAGGAAGAAGAGAGTTCCAGGATCAGACACTCACACAAGCTGGCTGCCAATCTATGGGAACTCAAACACAACCGGCAGCAAATCCACCATGTCTGGGAAGAGCATTGCTAGTGCCAACCTATCTGCCATGACTCAAGGTCTTTGCCGCTACTTCTCCTTACAAGAGATAAAGCATGCAACCAAGAATTTTGATGAGTCCAATGTTATTGGGGTTGGAGGATTTGGAAAGGTTTACAAGGGTGTTATTGATAATGGGATCAAAGTGGCAATTAAAAGGTCGAATCCACAATCAGAACAAGGAGTTAATGAATTCCAGACTGAGATTGAGATGCTTTCCAAGCTGAGACACAAGCATTTGGTGTCCTTGATTGGATTTTGTGAGGAAGATGAAGAGATGTGCCTGGTTTATGACTACATGGCACGTGGCACCTTTAGGGAACATCTGTACAAGGGAAACAAACCTGTGTCTACTCTATCATGGAAGCAAAGGTTGGAGATATGCATTGGAGCTGCAAGGGGGCTTCACTACCTTCACACAGGGGCTAAGTACACCATCATTCATAGAGACGTCAAAACAACAAACATTCTCCTGGATGAAAACTGGGCTGCCAAGGTTTCAGATTTCGGGCTCTCAAAAACGGGCCCAAACATGAACCAGGGCCATGTTAGTACTGTGGTGAAGGGTAGTTTTGGCTACTTGGATCCTGAATATTTCAGGAGGCAACAGTTGACTGAAAAGTCTGATGTTTACTCATTTGGGGTGGTCTTGTTTGAAGCACTGTGTGCCAGGCCTGCTCTGAATCCTAGCCTTTCAAAGGAACAGGTTAGTCTTGCGGAATGGGCATTGCTCTGCAAACGCAAAGGAACCTTGGAGGATATTATTGACCCCCACATCAAGGGAAAGATCAATCCAGAAAGCTTGAAGAAATTTGCAGACACTGCTGAAAAGTGCTTGTCTGATCATGGAGGTGATCGTCCCTCCATGAATGATCTGTTGTGGAATCTCGAGTTTGCTCTCAACCTGCAAGAGAACCCTGATGGTTCAACACATTCTGCACGTGTTGACGATAGCGAGTTTGAAGAAGTAAGCTTGGGAAACAACGACTTGGCAAGCCATTATAAAAACCTGAGCCTTGGAAGTGAGCATGAGCTTAGCAGCCAGGATTCAAGTGAGAATTCCACTGCCATATTCTCACAATTTGTCAATCCGACAGGGCGATGAAGATAAATGCTTTGGATGATTGTTTTGCAATAGGGGAAAGAGCTTCGTGCTTTTAAGGAAGCCATGGAATTCAAGCAGATAAAACCAGCTTTTGCGTTGCTTCAAAGTATATACTGCTTTGATTGTTCCTTTCATTTGTTGGGTTTCTATCCTTTCCTCCTCGTAAATTTTATCATGTTGGACAGCCTATTATGGCACCTTTGCCTCTTATATATAATATAGATATATATTTTTATTTATGTTATTTATAGTCTCAGTTTTGTTTCTGCAAAATCAGAACCTCATTCATGCCATGTATCTATAGCTCTGTATAGAAAGCACTCGGACTACTTGCCTATCTATTATTAGAGACTACGATTCTTACTAGAATTATAGAAAACCTCACCTATCCTTTTCATGTGTGCTTTTATTTGCTTCTCTAAGTTCGTGTTGATTCATATTATGTACAAAAAATGCTGTGTAAAACTAGAAAGAACTTGAGTTCTTGGTTAACCCATCATACCCAGAGCAAGAGCAATTTTAAAGTAAAAGCTGTATCTTGCAAAAACTACTCAAGTCTCAACACACAATAAATAAAATAGGCTAACAAAATAAATAGTTTACAAAAGCTCTTTAAATAAAACAAACATTAAACAAATCAATCATTTATGTTTATGTTTCAGATTCAGCATACATAAGTTGGTAGGATTCAGGAAGGCATTCCCCTGTAAATTTGTTTGGTAGAAATGTAAGGAGTATTGTTTCTTCTTTCTTTTTTTTCAAAGGAAAAAATTGCAATCTGCATGAATAATTGTAATCAATGAGGAATAGGATTTTAAAGTACAATTATCTGCATTGTCATGTAGCTGCTGAGAATTTCTTCTTCAATCTTCCATTAAGGCTCAGTGACGTTACTTTCAGGGGGATTTCCTTTGCATGGTCATGAAATCTCCATGAATTTTCTGTTACCAGAGAAGAGACCTTCATGAGCACCATGGCCTGATATGAGATCCTACTTGCCAAGTTCGTATACTTGGGCTTCATTCATCTTTTCTTCTGACCCCAAAGCTGGGAATTGTCCAATATCATGGCCTTCCAGTGGTTGAAACTCTTGATTCAAACCAACAGCAAACTCTCCAGGGTCAGTTCCGGGGCTTTGGAAATAGTCTGCAATCTGTGTCAAAAATGACCAACCCAATTTTAAACAAGAAAGGATATTTTGAAAGCACTTCACAATAGAGTAAAACTGAATTACTTACGGTGAAGATATCCAATCAGCATATTATGATTTAATATCTGATATTAAAAAATTTTGTGGCAAGCAACTAACAGAAATTGACAGGTCAAAGTGACATACATGGTTGGCTAGAGCGATTCCACTTAAGACTGCTGCCTCTATATTTGAACCTAGAAGCCAATCACCACATATCCCAGCCCTTCCAAAGGGATCAAAGATGCAAGGAATTCCAGGTGTATTAGTTGGAAGAGCTGCACCCCTGCAAATCTCAGAATAACATATATATAATTTTCAATGAATTAAAGTTTACATACAATGTTCTAGAGCTACCAATATGATATTTTAGATACTCCGAAATAATAAAATATTCTCCCATCTGGTTTGTTGAGGATTGAGCTGTGGCTGAGAACAATCACACAACAAATGCTACTGAGGGAGCACGTGTAATTAACATTTTGATTGTCAAGTAATTGCATCATTTGAGAAGTCACATTATGGACAAATGAGTTTATAATTTTTCTGTACCCCTTCCCATATGGAGGCTCCACCCTAGTAAAAATAAATATTAATATTCATGTCCTTATCCTCCAGCTCGAGTATATCCCTTATCATTTAAGGTCCTTTCTTCAAACTTGATCTGATCCAAGTAAGCTGATTCAAGTAAATTGCTAATTCTTTTAATTCTATTAAACCATACTTGTTTGTTGTTCCCTTTTTCTCCTTAATATTAATCCAATTACTTCATTCATAGACTACATATGCGAAATTCGCAGCTTGAACTTCCTAGTTCCTAGTTACCTTACAACTTACAAGCACAAACAAGAAAAAAGCTCCCAAACCCCAATTTGGCAAAAATTATGGCAGTACATTTCAAAGCAACTAACACCAATATTTTAAGATCTGATTCTCACCATAATTGGAGCCTGGTATAAAAGGGTTTTGGTAGTGACCCTTTTGATAATCCAAGGGCAGACTCAACACCCTCTAGCATGCCTGCCTTTACGTTTGCTGCTGTAGCAGTAGGGATGTTTTCCTGATAAACAAAAGTTGGCTCAATTTTTAGTTATTGAACACGGGAGGACAAAGAGAAAAAGGATGCATGCAATACATGTTAATAAAAAGTCCTAGTCAATGCACGACAATACAAAAGTTATAAGTAAATTAATCAAGTCCCCTTCAAGCGTAATTCTTGGTAAGATAATGATATATCATCATTAATATTCCTCCTCCATTCCCCTAAAATAATATTGAATGTGAGCCTAAAGCCAATCTCAAAATGAAAAAGGCAATCTAACACTTGTGAAACAAATTCATATATCATAGTATCATATTGAATTGAAAATTCAACCACAAACCTGTGGAACCTTGTTCTGTTTTCCATAAGCAGCAGTGCTTAGAAAGGTCCAACAGTGAGGACCACCACTCTGGGAACTCAGTAGTTTCTTGGTATTATTGGCCATCCATGACACTGAATCAACTCCTCGCACAAAAGCTCCTTCAAAAGGAACTTCTCTGCTGCCTGGAAGAGGAAGAGGGTCCTCAAATGCTGCTAGAAGGGCCCATATTGAACTCAACTCCAACCTCTAACACAATGGACAATACAACAGAAACAAGAAACAGTATGAGATGAATATAACTGTGCCTTAACAGTAAATGAAACTGAAAAGAGTACTAGTTTATCAAATCAAATGAACTGAACAGGGGATGTCCTGGATTAACCTTCATTTGTTTTGCGATTAAAGGTAATCCTGATGTCATAAGCAAGCGATTTGCACATTTTCCTGTTGGAAAACAGAGCAGTAGTTACTAGAATATGACTCAAGCCACATATCAAAATCTCACCACAACAAAAATCCAAGAATGATGTTAAAATTGGATGATTGTTTACATAGGATACTCCAGGCTCATAACAGGGTAGAAGAAGCCAAAAGTTGTACAAAGTTTCAGAATAATATACAATGTCAGAATAGCAATCCAAATTGGTTTTTTTTTTTTTTTTTTTCCCCAAAGGAAAAAATTGAAGTCGATATTGAAATCATTTCAAGGAAGCATAGCTATGCAATGATATGCTTAAGACAGACATAGTAAGTTACCATTGTGTGCAATAACAATTGCATCGAACTTCCCACAAAGTTTCCCATTTTCACTCAAGTGCCACATCCCATTGAATGGCTCGAGTTTACTGATCCAGCATGGTCTCACCACATTAACCATGCGAGTCTGCACTGAAAGTTAGATTCTTATCATCAGGCATGACATGGGAACAGCAGCAAAAAACAAAAATCCTGAAATAATAACGACAAAAAAAGGGGGGGTTTAAAACAGATAAAGTTTACCACTATTTTTAGAATGCAACAGAATATTTTATTTGGTACTAGTCAAGTTTTTTCCTTTTTAGTCACGCTAAATTAACAACTACTCAGTATCTCAGCACTGCATTTTACTTCTTAGTTGTGAGTGCGACATTTGTTTTCCCTCTTAGTTGTGACTCTTTAATTGTTGAAGAACATTGAATGAATGAATATTCAATCACCTCAGAGAGTAATGAATCAGCAAGGAAGCGCATTCCATCTGTGGCTATATATCTTGGAGGAGATGGCAGAAATGGAACAAAGTTACCACCATCGTGAAGCTCTCCTATGGTACCCTGCCACTCTCGGACCATACCCTTGTCCATCCAAGCATTAACCAGCTCGGCAAACCGAGAATCGTTTACAGTAAAGAATTGAGCCGCATGGTCAAATATCAAGGGATGAGGATCAATAACCCTGGTTCCCATTCTCCCTCCAAGACCATGAATACCCTATAGTATAAAGTATAAACAATACAATATGCACAAACAAAAAGTCAATCCCTTGAAGTTGAATTTAAATTTAAAGGTGGTGTTGCTAAAGCAGTGGTTATGTTCCAGTTCCAAGCTGAAGCTGTAACCTTTAGTGGTCATAGAAGAATGGGTATGAAAAAAGGAAGGAAAAAAGAGGACTGACTGTATCGAAAACAGTGGAGCGAACACCAAGTTTATCCAAGAAGATGGCGCAAATGAGACCGGAGATGCCTCCACCGATAATGGCAACAAGTGGGTCATGGGAGAATGGAGCAGTGAAGGTGACTTGCTCTTGGTTGAAGGTTTTCTTGAGGATTGATCTTCTGGAGGTGCCATATGATGATTTTCTGCGGTTTTTGGAGGTGGATTTTTGGGCATTCATGACCATGACTGTGGGGAATCTTCTGGATGAACAGCTACAGCTAGTCAGAGTAGGGATTGTGAAGGCAAAGGGTAATACTTTCGAGGTTTTGAGGTTGAGGTTGAGGTTGAGAGGTTGGAGAGCAACCATGGTTTTCGATCCAATGATACCAACCTGTATGGTTTCCACAAGATTGGAATTGCCGACTGCAAAACAGACGCCACTTTTTTCCATCAGCCGCTAAACCCTTTATTTAACTACTAGGAAAATAAATTCATTTTTTAATAACTAATTTTTTAAATGATTTTTTTAATAATTTTTTTTATTAGTATCCTCCTTTCTTTTTTTTTTTTTCTCTTTTTTTTTCCTCATTTTTTAAAATACATTACACTAAAGAAATGGACCTAAGTTTTGTCCTTTTTAAAATACATTACACATGAATACAAGAGAGGAATATCTGAAAATCAAACCTAAAACTACTTCCTCACTCCCCTTCTTTTGTTCATGATAGTTTTATTTTTCTCTCCCATTGGAATTGGCATGTCCATCTAACCTTTTGAGATATTTTTAAAAGAAAAAATTTAAATTTATTTTTTTATTTCTATTACATCCATTCTACTAATCAAATTATGACAAATGTATAATTTTTTAAAAAAGAGAGTACGAGCGAGAATATTAATGAACATATGTCATAATTTGATTAGTAGAATGAATGTAATTGATATAAAGAAATGAACTTAAATTTTATCTATTTTTAAATATATACTACCTATTACATTATTTTTTTAAGTGATTTATAATCTCACTATAAATTCGCATTGAAATTAATGATTTGTTCTGACTTTAAAATAAAGAAAACTTTTTTTAACATAAACTTTTATTCACAAAAAAAAATTCTTAAATACTTCATTCAATAGTTAACATGTATAAATATATTTTTTAAAAATTGATACATTCTTAGACGTAACCTTACAGATGTTAAATATTTAGTAGGGTTACTAAAACACTGCCTACCCAATAACTGAACCTTCGTTCTATTTTCTTCCCCCTTGTTTTTGGTAAAACTCATATTCATCCGATAATCTACAATTTTAGACAAACACTTATTTTGATATTGGATTTTTTTTTCAATGTCCTAGTTTCCTTTTTCGACAATACAAAACATTATACCGTTCACAATGACAGTAATTAACATCAACAAATCCAAGCTCAATTCTGGAACAAACAAATCGCATGAATATCCATTGTTTTAACAAGTATCACGTGATCATGATGTGTTCTCCTATAAACAACATCCAATCCAGCTCCTTTTTCCACCTACTACTACTAAAAACAGACACTCAGAGCACAAGATATAGCACTCAAAATAAGTTATAGCATCCTACAAAAAGGAATATATTTCATATATTACCAAGTTCCGGAGCAATCCGAGGAATATCAAAGTGGGTACATACATATTACATCAATAACTATTTATATATAACATGATGTGTGCCAATATAACTTACAAAACATATACACTTCAAGTGAAAAACAAACATCTTAAAAATGTCAGTCCGGATGAAAAGAAAATAAGGCCATCTCTTCTGCAGATATCCCATCTGGTGCGACCAAGGAAAGTGAAGGCTATCTTCCTCTCAACTGGAGGTCAGTAAAATCTTGGGAAGCTCATGATTGGACTGATATGTCTGCCTTTGTCTGCTCGGTGATTTTAGGGGGAGCTGTTTTTGTTTCCTTATCCAGTTTTGATCGTTCTTTGGTTTTGCAAGTGCCATTGCTGTTACGTCCAGTGACCAGGTCCTTTCTTTTTTGAGTGACAGGGCTACCAGATCCGTGTTTGAGGTTACTACCAATGCTGTGACGTGCTCGAGTACAAACTTCGGGAGATGAGAGGACAGCATCACCACAGCTCTTTCTCCGGGATAGTTTTGGTGACTTGGGGCGAGTCAGTGGCAGCTGCCATCAAAGGAAAGCAAATGAACAGTTTTTCTAACTGAAGGCTGTTGACAAATTTAAGATTCTATCTCTTCCATTTGGAAAGAACTAAAAATGACATGATACATATCAATGCAATAATGTGAGGTATTTCATGAATGCACATACACATTAATGAGGAGGACACATTACTAAACTCAGACAAGGATTAGTACCACAGCCATCAGTTTATTCTACTATCAAATTTGCAATCCTGATATTGTCATACTTTTTAACATTCCTATTGTATTGCATTCCTTCAGTCTGTTCATGCAAGTTCTGAAATTCTCAATGGCAGTTTCATATTCATCCTGAGACTTGGAAAAGACAGATGGGAAAGAGGAAAGAGTACCTTCTTGAGTTCAGCCTTAGGGGGAGGCCCCTCATAGTAGAAGCTTGGTACTGGTTTTGCTTTAATTACCAAGTTCTTTCTCAACTGCTTGATGGCTGCTTCTTCCTCTTCCTATGAAGGTTATTATTAAATAAACAGCGAAGAAGTTATTTAATCAATTCATTTTTCAAAAGGTAACATGGGAATATAAAGTATAAACAGAAAACAAGTTACCCATGACATGGGCATAAACCTAGGCTTCGGCTTAAGTGATGAGATGTTTCTAGCACGAGGGGGAGACAAAAAGAAAAGCAAAAAGTGAAAATTAGAAAACAGCACATGGGTGTGCAGCAGGCAATAACAAGAGAAAGATCACTGTACCTTTTGCCTAGCCTCATACTGGGTCTTTTCTTCTTCAAGAGCTCGATGTTTCTCCTCTAACTTCAGATAAAACTGAATAGATAAATCAAAGTGATGATAAGAACCAAAACCACCAATTAGATTCAACTGAGAGCATCAACTAGGACTACAATCAGGCTCAGAATATACATTAGAATTAATTGTTCAGTAAAACAATACCTCCCTCCGTTTCTCTGCACGTTCCGAGCATTTAAATGTAGGGGCTGAACCTACAGTTACCTTAGATCTTGCAGTGCGCGCAGATGCAACGCTACTATTTATGGTTAAAGAACACATGAGAGAATAATAGCCATATTATATTTAAATATAAGTAAAATGTAGCTCTATTTGGAGGGTTCCAACTAGTTTTTGATTAAAATTCGTAAAAGAACCGTTTGATATTTGGTAGCATTCAGTATGGCAGATTAGGTTTTTCCAATATACCTAAAACTTGCTCTGTTCAGAACAAACCATCAAAATGTTCAAGTTTTGAGGATACGAGGAAGCAACAGACCAATTATCTTCATCATCATGGTGCTTCTTATCATCATGTTGCAAGGGCTTCCTTGATGAAAAAGGTGAGTTTGGCTGGGAAAAAAAAGAGATTTTGCATATCAGTAATATCATAAAACAAACTCATTCACTCTATCTCACACACAAATAGCAATACATGCAATTGCAAAGCATCCCTACAAACCATAAGACACATAAGCAGTTAAGTTTTTTACCATAGAATTTCTAGCAAATTAGCAACATTACCAAACAAAATATTTTTAATTGGTAGCCAGTTTTGCATGGTTGTCGTTTGAAGGACTCAATTTTAAGACATTCAATCTGAATTATTTGGTATGGTATTTTGAGCTACCCAAGATTTTTTAGAAACTGATTGAATTTGAAATTGACCCAGTGCAACCCGTTAAACCTAATCTCTCCTTAGCAGTTAGCAGCTACGCGTGACTCTAATAATTTAAACCATGGCTTATATATAATCTCAATTTTGTGCTATAAAAGTAGTCTCATAGCATAATTACCTGTTTAAATGGTGGCAGGAGGGAAAACAAATCCTCAGTCAGAACATATATCATGCAAACAAACAAGCATTAAAAACAAAAAGTAGATCCTAGTTCTGTTACTCTCTAAAAACTTCACTTTCTCATTTCCTAAACTGTTATTAGAAACAACTGAATATAAACTCTTATGCACAACATATGCTAGGTCCATTTTGCATAATTGGCTCAGTTCTCAAAACACACATGAATTTAAGTAGTTCATACTTAAGTTTCAAAATGTGACGACACAATACCTGTGAATTCTTTGAGGAATTAGGTGAGTGCATATTGTTAGCTTTTGGTGACAAGTTCAGCCCAGTTGCAACAGCTTCAGTATCAACAGTCTGTGCGTAGGTGACATGCTTTTCAGTAGCCTCATCAGATGGCTGTGGAACAGAGGGGCTTGTATGCTCTTTTTCGACAGAAATTGATATTGCAGTAGGTGAGCTTAATTTTTCATCGTCACCCGTCTTCTGTACTTCAGATTTCTCATTCTTATTCTCAGGCAAGTCAGCATTTAAGTTCGTGCTTTTGGCATTCAAAATATCCTTCTTCTCATGAAATTTCTCAGCAAAAGAATTAGCTTCAGTAGATTCCTTTATATCATGGTCCATTGCTTGAACCATAGCTGCAATTTTGGGAGAAACACGCACTCTATCACTAAAATTACCATTTGAAGCCGCTATGACACCATTTGGCTTCTTGTCCACAATATGTATGCCTGTAACTTCCCTCCCCATGACACTGCATGGTATAAGTTACAGGGTAAGTAACACTCTTGGAACAAGAATATGTGAAGAATATTAATATAGAAGCATTCTCCAACTATGGGAATAGACGTCTTCTATCAGCCTAAAATATGATATACAGTATTGTACACAAAAGCAGACAGATAAATCAGTGAGATTCCAACCTAAAACCAATTGGCATTAAGTAGAGTAACCCAACAGATATATAAACCGCACTCGAAAAATTGAGGCAGACGATGTGGGACTCTTAACACTCCCCTCCACAGATGCCTAGATAGAACAGGCAAGCCTAGTGGAATAGGCAATGGAGAAGCCTAGCGGAATAGGCGACGGAGATGAGATCTTGACTCTGATACCATGTAAGATTCCAACTTAAAACCAATTGGTATAAAGTAGAGTGACTCAACAGATATATAAACCGCACCTGGAAGATTGAAGCAGGCGATGTGGGACTCTTAACAAAATCAAACAACATGAGGTAGTGAAGAGATGATATATAACCCAAAGCTTAAGAGGCAAGACAAACTATCAAATCAATTTCTTCCTTTTGGTATATATATCTACACACACCTATATCTGAATCTCTACAATTGAAATAGAAACTGAGAACAATTAATATTATACATTAAAAAAAAATTAGATATTGATTTCTGGACATTCTCCATATGAAAGCTAGAACTCATTCAACCCCAAAAAATTAAAGAAATGATGCACAATCAGATGGATGACAATTTGCTAGAATAAAGTAAACAAAGGTTACTTCTTCCAAGTGAGTTTTGAAGTTTGAACAGATACAGGAGACAATGGAAGCATCTTAAGGCCAAGCCGACGGCTGAAAGGGGATTAGTCTTACACTCAAAAGGGGGTGGGGAAACCTCTTGGTCTTACTGAAAAAAGATCCTGGAGACTACCCAACTTGAAAAGAAAATGCTATTCTAGCAGAGTCTCTGTTCATATGAATAGATTTTTTTATGTGATTTTGGCCATTTTACCAACCATTCTGAAACCTTTCAATAATAATAAGAGGAAAAAAAAAAAAACGAGTTGCTTTCAACGTGTTTTTACGTGGAAAGGGAGAAAAGGGTAAGAGGGGCATTTCAAGGTATGATACTAGGAATAACTGCAGAATCAGTGGGATTCCATGCAAATTTCAATGGAGCCCAAGAAAATTAAAACGTGATCTAAGGATGAAGGGTGAAAAATGTAAAGAGAATCTATTTACATCCTAGACAAGAATAATAATAAAGTCAATTAATACAATTGGTTCGATTAATGGAAAAAAAGGGACATAAACATTCAAACAACAAAAATTCACCATATATTTATTAGATTAGATTAACTAGAAGCGACCCTTCCCTTGAGCTCCGGAAGAAACCGAGTGAGTAGAGAAAGCTCTCAAAATCGAAGATGAAAACCTTAACCCGAACCCAGCACATGAAGAAGAAATCAAGTAACGAAATAAAAACATGAAAATCCTTATCCCTGGAGCAACCACTGCTATCATATCATATCATCAGCAACAGTGAACTAGAAAAGCTAAAAATTAATAATAATAACAACAACAACAATATAATAAAAGAGGAAATAGCCTCCTTCTGACAGTGTTGTGTGCCAAAAAAATCCATACCCAAAATTACAGAAACAAACATAGGATTAGAGAGAAAGATTTCCAACCAAAAGGCAAGGCAACAAAGCTTAAATCAAAGCAGCAACATAAAAAATCAAAGATCGAGGAGACCCACATTGCAGAGATTGAGAAAAACAGAGACACAATAGGTAAGAAACGCACCAGAATCTCGCTTGCAGTTGCGCTCCGACCTGACAAGATCTCGAGTTGAGGCCTTCCTTCCTTCCTTCCTTCCTCTCTCTCTCTCTCTCTCTCTCTCTCTCTCTCTCTGTGTTGGTGTGCTTTGTTTTGTTTTGTGTAGCTACGTGCGAAATGGAAACAAATCGAAAATTTATGTTGGATATATTCCTTTTCTTTCGGCAGGTTTTTATGTTCTTTCTTTTTTAAATTTATTTCTGTTCCTTCGTTGGTTTATGGATATATATAGAACCAGCCATTTCATTTTTGTGGTTTTTATTTTAACCGTGATTTTTCTCGTTTTTGTTTTTCACTTTTCTCTTTTCGAATTGGCGGTTGTGAAAGTGAAACTCTTTCCTCCGTTTGTTTGTGATTTTCGTGAATTAACGGTGTTAATATGACAGTGAGATTTGAACAGAGTGTGACGTTAAAGTCAAATGGAAAGGAACTCATCTACCCCAATTCCAATCCAATCCGTCAGATGAAGGAAATGAGAGAAACAAGGGACAAAATGCTGACAGATAACGTGTGGTGTGGGAGGTTGAATGGTCGGATGCATATCACTATATTTGGCATAACCCATTCTTAAGGTCAATACCTATTCCGAACTTGCAAACAACTCTTCTTTTGGACAAAAAAAAAATCACTTCCTTCTAGCAATTGTTATGGATTAGTTTAAATGAAAGTCACTTTATAATGTGCATGTATACCAGTATATTATAAGTAATTTACATAACTATACATTTTTCAAATAATAATCAAATAAATTCAGAACCATTATACCGCAGAAAAAGTTAGCAATAAAATATTATTAAAATTTAAATTATTATTTAAGAACAATATGTTTAATTCAGAACTTTCTTCTTATTATTGTAATATATATAAGATTTAATTTTAATACATTGTCAATATAAATTTTTTTATAATATCATTAAATTATATATTGTCTTATTAAAAATATTTAACTTTTATAATAATTATTTAAAAAATTACACATGTAGTAATGTGTAATTAATTAATGTGTAAAAAAATTTATATTAACAATATATTAAAATTAAATTCATATATGTATTTAAAAAAGTTAATTAGTGAATAAAACAAAAATCTGACATACATATATATATATATATAAACTTAATTCTTACATACTTACAACACATAAAATTTCTCATTAATGTACCTTAATTTTTAGTTAATCATTCAAGTATCAACATCTTAATCTTAGACGATTCATACATGGCCTAATTTATCTGCAATTTTAAGAGAATTTTTTTTACCAATTTTAAAAGAGTTTTGTTTCAATTAAATTTAAGAAAAAATTATCAAAAATATAAATATGTTTAGATTAATTTATTTCGTACTTAAAAAAAACTTTTTATATTAAAAGTTTTACTTAGAATATTCAAATTATAAAGTTTTTAAAAATAAAAATGATTTAATTCAAACATGCATTAAATATTTCTCTATTAAACTTAAAACTCAGCTTGATATTCAAAATTTTAAACAACCCACACAGGATAAAATAACTTATTTAACCTAAAAATAAAGGTATTGTATATAGAATGCTTTAATGACTATTTTACTAAGCATATTTATAATTATTATAGTCTTAAGTGATTATATTTTATAATACAAAAATAATATGTGAATAATCTTATTTAATTTAATATTTAATTTGAATGTATTATTAATGTAAAAGTTTTTTATATTATAATTTAATTATATATCATTATGTCATTAAAAATGTTAAATTCTCTTAATAATTATATTAAAAATTACACATATAATAATATATGATTAGTTAATGTATAAAAAATTTTATACTAATACTACATAAAAATCAAACTCATTAATTTAACGAGACAGTTGTTAGGAAAACAACAATCTTAACTTAATAAACTCCATCTTTGAAACAAGTCAACTTTTTTGAGATTGAAGCAATGTTTTGTTATGAAGCGTGCCCAATCCCATTGACCCTTTGGTTACAATACAACCACACTGCTATACGGAATTGACTGTGAACCAATGTGGGTTTGGGTGGCGAGAATTTCAGTTCCTAACGCCGTTACTCCACGGCAACTTCTAATTTTTATTTTTGTATTTTTACAATATGTCTTCAAAAAAAATAAATCAGTCACGTAAGGTCAAAGTCAAGGACGTGGTGAGTGCCGTTGGTTCTGCGCCAAAACAAAAGTTTCTAGTTCTTTCTACTATCAGAATCTTTTTGGAAAAGATTTTTCATTTTTTTTAATCTAATGACTAATTATATATTTTTTAAACTATTTAAATTTAATTTAATAATATAAAAATAATTTTTAATGAAAATAAGATAAGATATTATTCAATTTATATTTTGCATATTCTGTAGCGTGCGTCTCAGACGCGTCACGGTGACCTCGTCTTATTTGTCGGAGATTCGGCAAAAGCGACAAGTTTTGCCCATTGACGTATTTGCCCTTCCTCACGTGACTCCTCTTTTCTTTTTCTAATTTAAATTCCTTAATTAGTATACCCGAATCCACAAACGACCTGAAACTACCTTTTTTATCCCTCGCCTCACATATATTGAACTTTTTTTTTTCACGGGATTGAGTTTTTTTTTTTTTAAATCAAGGGATTGAGCTTTATTCTCCTCCTTAAAAAATTGTCAAATATATTATTTAAACTAAAGCAGTTGGAATCTATTCCATACAGTCAGAAATATAAACGTGATTTCATTCAAAGTAATATTATCTTTATTAATAATAGATGTATTTACATGTAAAATAGCATATCAGCGATAATAATACATAAATTCTTCAAAGTAAAGCGAGAATTTGGATGGTACGATTTTCATTAATGATTAAAAGGTATGTCGTCTAAGGAACAGATTTAAGAATCAATCTCTCTCACTTTGTTGTCTAACGTAACAAGGATCTAGAAGAGATGAAAAAGAGCAGAGCGAACTCTCTGTCTCTCCATTATTTTTTTCTCTTTAAAATTAAAATAATTGCCAACTAGTTTACTCTTTTGACCAAACATTAAAGGTAGACTTATGTTTTTAAAATTGATTAAATTGTTAAACTAATAAAGTGAGTGATTTATAATTTAATTGATTTAACTAGTTTAATCAAGGATTAAATTATTAATATTATAGTCATATAAAGTTACTTTTTTCAAAAAAATCAATTAAAAATTTTAAATTAAAAATTAGCCAAATCACTAATTTTTACTTATTTTTTAAAGTTTTTATTAATTTTTAGTGATTTAATCGTTCATTTGATTTTTTAGGTGAATTGAAATTGGTAGAATGATCAGTTCACAGTTCAATCAGTCTAATCGGTTGATTGAACTAATTTAAGAATATTGTGTTAGATTAGGTGTATTTATGGACCAAATTTAACATGATTTGAATTCGGTCCAATATTTTATTAAGAATTAAACTTTTATATCTAGACCGACCTAATTATATCCCGATTAGTGATTGGGCTAGGATCGACTAACTAATTTGATATTTAGATAAATTTTATAAATTTAAATATTATATATAATCAAGTTATATAATTTTAAAAATATAAAATAAAATTTATGAGATTTTTATAATATATATTTTGAAACAAAATATATTAATAAAAAAAATATTAATTTAAGTCAAAAAATTTTATAATTTATTATTATTTTTTATAAAATTATAAATTTTAATATATTATATAATATCATATTAACTTAGATCGACTTAAAATGTGACTCGAATTTAATTCAAAAATAACATTTAATTTAATTTAAAAACTCAACCCGATCAAATTAACCTCAAAACATGTCGAGTTATCTGTCCCAATTGTGCCATGAAGACCCATAGGTTGGGCAATATGAAGTGGGAAGGATGCTTACACATCAGGTCAAATGCATTGTCATGCATGCTTATTGAATTTAAACTTCTGTATTTGTCCTTGCTGCTGCCATAAAACCACACCATAAAATCACGTGACAGATTAAATGTAAACTTTATGCAAGTCTCATGAATATTATGATGAACATGAATTCTGTTTCTCTCTCGTATTCTCTCCCTATCATTCTGAGCGTGGACAGCGTTCAAGCTTGAAAATTTTGTGAGATATATACTGCTTAAGCATCGCACTCAAGATATAGCCTTGCCACTAAGCTGAAGATTTGATGTCATTACCATAAACATTCAAGTGTTATAATTGAAAGAAGCATGCGTATCTGCATTAGAAGCTATCTAGACTATATTGTAACATGGATATATGAAAGTGTTAGTCTTGATAGAAAAGTGCGCATTAACCTTAATTACATGAATATGTGCAAGTTTTATTGACTGAAAGATCTGCATTACATGTGCTTGTAGTTCTCCCGTTCTCATCATAAATCCCAAGCTTCATTCTTAAGATAAAAAATAACATCTTGAAAATGTATTTATTGGTGTCAGATATATATATATATCATCAATCAATGGAAAGCACAGCAATTTTTTTTTCCCCTTATTCCGGTTGAGTAAATAGTTACGCTTACTTTATAAAGTAATGAAAATAAGTGTAATTTTTTCCTGTATAAGAATTGTTATAGAGGTTACTTTCAAACAAAGAACCAAAAAAAATAAAAAATACATGTAGAACAATTTCCCTCAACTTTGGGTTTTTAAAAATGAGTACTGCTTCCACTTTCAAATTTTGGCAATTAATTAACTAACATGAATTTTTCTCAATTTTTATTTTCCCAGTTAGTTGATTTGTTTTGCTACAACCTATACGCTTGAGTTTGATAGAACAAGAGGATAAGAGCTTATCTTATCTAAGATTTAGTTTAAAATTAGTTTTGTTATCTATCGTCAGTTATGTTTATTTTATTTAGTTTTTGTCTTATCTCTTGTTATTTTCGCTGTAACTATTTTTATTATATACTAAATTATTTTGTAAATAAATAAATAAATAAATAAACTATTTGACCTGATTCATATTTGAATTTAACCAGCCTTTATTTAAAACGTTTTCAGATTTTTTCACACCATGTAACATTTCACTAAAAATTGAAATCTATATAAATCAGCATATTAAGATTTTTTTTCAAATTGTGACTCTAATCAAAACTACATTGAGTAAGTTAAAGGGTGTGTGTATGTTTATTCCCAAAACAAAGTCCAATCGAACAGACCTTGTGCAAGTATATTTCACCTTTGTTTTTTCTTTTGCAAAAGGAATTAAGTAGTTGACAGACATATTTTCAACCATCTATTTTATAAGCTTGAAAGAGATACGGTAGAGTATAAAGAGCAGCAAAATATCGAAGAAAGAGGAAATTGGGAGCTTGAGCTATATATAGCTAGGTTGGCGACTTCTACTTAGATGCGTTTTTCAATTTGCCCAGTATATAATGACAAAAACCTAGAGCTAAAATGAGATCAGTTCCTAATTTCCTATTGCTAGCTATATGCTCAATTTTTGAATAAGGGCTGACTTGGTACTCTAGTACCTTTTCATTATAACTTGGTGTTTCCACACCTTATTGGTTATGGCACAGGGGCAGAGCCCACTTTTTCTCTTTTTCCTGGTTTTGCTCCTATTCTAAAGCGCCCTTATTTTTTTGAATTTGAAGCAGTAAAGGAGGTAAAAATATGTATCTTGTTTGGTAATCTTGTTATTTAATGCGAAAGTTCAAATAGTCCACGGTAGAGAATTTAATCAACTCTGGACTACCCATTGTACTGGTCTAAATTAATTAACTAAATCATTTATCACCTATATTCTTATAGCTTTTACTTCATCTCCATAGTGTTTTGGTACATAAATTAAAGTTTTAAACCAATATCATGCCTGCGGCTGCCATAAAGAATAATAGAGTCAAACTTACTGGTCAAGACCGAAGAACTTTCTCAGTCTGCCTGAAATGGCTGTAATAAGTGGCAAGGTGACACTCCAAGAAGACATGCTATTTTGGTGTATGTGATAGTGTACCAGTATGTTCTGCCATCTCTATATGCAGTTGTGGTTTGTGGAAAATGAAGGCATACACTCCAATTGCAGGCTTCAGTCTCACTCTATAGCTAGTTGTGTTGTGGATTTGTTAAGATTTGGGACTTGTGTTTTGTCCAGCTGTCTAGAAGTTACAAGAATCTATTCTCCTTCCTAGTTCCTACGGAACATTGTTACTTGAAGGTATAGTATAACTCTGACTTGCAAAGATTCGTTTTCTCATGCTGCTTCTTCACTGGTTTCACACTGATGAGGAAAATGAAGGCTTAAAAGATGCTTTGTTAATTTGTCCTATTACTTTGCCATTTTACAGGCACTATATGCTAGTTTCTCCAATCTAATTGATTTAAGATAACTCACAAACTTACTTAGCTAGAGAAAGTCATTAATCCCGGCCAAGCCTATCTTTTCAAATGTAACCTACTTTTTTGGCCCTCACTTTTAATTTGGATGTCCAAATTTCTCCCTCCTTTCAAGACTTTTACAAAGTCAAAAAGATTGCACCATTCGTTTTAAAAATTTTAGCCTTCGCACTTAATTAATTATCCCCTCTAACACGCCTGCTCTGTGATATACAGTCATTAAAATATAATTTTAATTTCTTATAATCACTACATAGGTGCAATGAAAAAGAAACATATCACGTTTTAAGATATATCATGCTGTCATTGATTACATCCTAGCGCATATTAAACTGACTATTAAATAAATGTAAGATATATCATGCTGTCATCTCATTAAGAAGTGTTAAAGCATATTTTGTTGGGATTATTTTTAGTTAAATAAATTTTTTAAAAAAATTGTTGCAATTGTATTTTAATATTTAACAAAATTAACTTAAGTTTTGTATGAAATTTAATATATTATAATTTTTTTATAATGTTAAAAATTAAAGTTTATGATTATAGATTATTCATTATAATTTGATATATAAATATTATTTTGTTCTCAATTAAATAATTTTTTTAATTATTTTATATCTATTTTGATAATTTAATGCATAAAAATAATTTTTTTATATCATCTAAACAAAATAAATTAGCTTAAAATTATTTTTCAACTAACATACCTAAACATAAAATTGATTTTATTATAATCGATTATAACAATAAGCTTTTATACAATAATCGATTATTGAAATAATCAAATTTTTACAGTTAAACTAAACACCTATTTAATCTGTTAAGTGGATTAATTTATTGTTTTAAGATATGGACCATACCAGGTCCTCTATATAATCGACCTACTGTCAAGCTTGGCCAACCACACTTTGGCTACCTAAGTTGGGGGCTATGGACTATACCATCCTTTTTTAACTTGGTCCACTTATAAGCTTGGTCAAGCATGATTTGGCTGACTATGTTCTTGGCTGGACTGACTTTTCTCGATCCATTAACAAGCCCATCTAATCACGATATGGCCACTAAAGATAAGGAATAACGAACCTTGTTAGGTTGACCAACTAATCACTAGTTCTAGACCTTGGCCCAACCTATTTTGATAATTCGGACTAAACCGACCTGAGCTAATCCGGGTCAACCTGACCGAGATCATATCATGAGGACCTGGCCTACCTAGACTTAAACGGATAGCTCAATTGAGAATTTGAATGTGCTCAACTAAGGATGACAGGTCAGTGCCTTGATGACCAGGTGTAACGCACGCTTAACGTCTGAATTTCCTAATTGCCTCACGACAGTCAAGCGCCAAGGAAGTAGCCTCGAGAGCCCTTTTATACTAGTATGACATCCTAAGTCAAGCATGTTCCACATTTTACCTAGACACTACACCAACTAACCTACCAGTCTGACCAAGCATTTTTGTCTTGCTATCCAAGGTTCAAGGTAGTCCATGTCACCGCCTTCTTTATAGGCCTCCAGCAAGTCTTTCTTGATCCTCTGACCTAGGTCTCAGAGTCAAGACGGAACATCTAGCGTCCACTGTAACACCCTCCGTAGGGTGTCACATTTTAAATAAAACATAAAACCAAATGAAATCATTTTATAAAAGCTTTGAGTTTTAAAAGATAAATTTTAAAATATCTTCTTTTTTTTCGGAAATATAAACTTACCCAAATCGGGTTGAATTAATTAATACACATATTATATATGTTACAAAATATCCAATAACAATTTAAAATATAACATTTAACTCGGAGAAACAATAGCAAACCAAAGAAACCTAATAGCACGGTAACAAAAACTCAACCTACATGTTCCAACCGCATCCGTCGAAACTTGGAAGATTGCACCTTGACACCATCACCATCTTCGAGAACATAGCCTCCAAAGAGGTCTAAGAAACTTCCTTTGTCTACTATACGAATTTAACAATCAAACACAACCAATTGAAAGAGGTGAGACCCTTTCACCGTCAAGATCTGATAGCAAAGAATAATACGAATGACAAGGTCATTCCATAAAATACAATAATCAATATATTCATGTTATCAATTTACAATTAATTTAAATAAGTATATATCATAATAAAATAAACTACAATAACATTGATAGATGTAACAATTCATACAATATAAAAGAGAAATCATAACAACATAAAAGGAAGATTAAAGATACCAACAACATATAATATCACAAATAAAAGATAACCATGTACGAGACAAAATTACAACATATAAACATATAATATCACGGATAAAAGATCCAGATAAAAATATAATCAATAACAAAATACATGTGCAATATGACACAATCCTACTCCATGGAGCTAAAAACAAGCAGACATCGAGAGCGAATGATCCTCAAAATCTATTAGTACTGCAGTGCCCAACCAAACTATCATTGTCACCCGTTTTCCAAGCCTATAGCCCCGTCACATGGAATCCACCATCCAAGGCGTGGTGTAGTTCACGGTCTCACCACTTCGAGCGAATCTTATTAGACTTTACAAGATCTCGATTAAACATAGTGTGTGTCGAGTCCACTAGTGTGTTGTCATTTACCACGGCCCAGAAGAACAACCAACTGTCCACATATGGATTTATGCACACTAATGCCTCCAAGTCCATTCAAAATCGAACCACACTACGCTTATCGCATCGACAACACGATGTGATTAAAATGTTTCCACCAATCCACCAAAAATTTGGCATAAACTCAACACATAATTCTAAAATTATGAAATTACGAAGATACCCTCAAGATAATAATATGCCCTCAATGGCGAAAAATAGAAAGCAGACGGGTTCACATTTTTCCGACAAATGACCGAAAAAATCCTCAAAAAGCACATGCGGGTTCACATTTTCCCGACAAATGACGAAAAATCCTCAAAAGCCTGTATGGGTTCTCATACTCGACCAATGACAATGAAAAAATATCTGAATATATAGTTTTAGTCAATCACGTAGAAATTTTATCGCGTTTTCACAATCTCGTCGTTTTTATAAACATTTTTAAATCGCGTAAATATATTTTTCTGTTTTTAGAATCGCGTAGAGTTTTTAACACGTTTTCTCAATCGCGTAAGATTTTTAAATCACGAATTCCTTAAAAACTTGTTGTTTAAAACAAATGAAATAATATTTAATACATTTAAACTACGTAGAATATTTTTCAAACAAATCTTGTCTTTTGACATCTTTTCTATCTTATTTGTCCGTTTTTAATATAAATTCAAGTATTATGTTTAGAAAAATTATAATAATGATTTTCTAGGTTCAATGAAAAAATCCTTTTTATTTTTATTACAACCAATAAATTACACTTTTGAAAATTACTAACGTGCTTCAAAACACAAGGTGAGCTATACATTAGAAATTTTACAAAACTATCGTATTTCTTCTAACAAAAAAATCATTAGCTTAAACTTCTTAAACTTAATTTTAATCAATTTATTTCTTCAAAACTCATTGTAATAAAATCCTTTTGGCATTTATTACTTAAACTTAGTTGAAAACAATTCTATAAATCAAAAACGACGAAAATCATTTTATGCTTTATAATTCATTCCTAATTATTTCCATACATTTAATCTCTTATAAAACTCTTGATCTAATTTATTTTTATTAAATTATCTAGTCCATAATTAGAAAATAAATTTGGATTAAAAGTATGAGCATGTTGGCCAATTTTAACAAAGTCCTTGCATTTGATTTTTAAATTATTTTTCATCTTTTAAATCAATGTCCAATTCATTGTATTACCTAAATTCATTAAATCATTGTTTTAGAAAATGGTTTTAGAAATCAAAACATTTAACTTAGGCATGTTGGCGAAATACCTAATTTCATTCTTGGATCCATAAATTCATTTTTCTTACTTTAAATCAATTTGTAACTTGTCAATTTTCTTAGGTTAATTAAATCACACTTTTAGAAAATTGATGAGAACATTTTGGTCCTCCTTTTATATTAAGGTCGTAAGCTTTGGTGTTGTGTTCTTTGGAACACTCATGCAATTTTTCACATGCTATTTACATTCTAGAATAATTACTATACTTCTATAAACACATGCAATATATTAACACATGTAATATATCAAAGCAATCCTAAACACATACCAAAAATTATTAAAGCTATAAACATACTTACACACATAATCAATCACAATTAGGAAAAACTATAAACAATCAAGTGAATGAATCCTTATGGATTCTTCACCACAAACACAAACATTCCTCACCACCAACACATGGTTGATGAGGGTAATCTCCTCTTACTCTTGAAGACAAGTATGCTTTCACTCCTTCTAGGGTCTTCGGTTTTCTCCACCAAAATTACCTAACAAGTTTAAACAAAATTTCTACAAATTACTAATATTAAAGAGAGCTTAAATCATGGATAAATCATGGCTTAGAACTTTGAAAAAGAATTTAGAAATAGAAAACAAGAAATTTCACCTTCTAGGTAAAATCTCCCAAGTAGGTTTCCAAGCTTCAAATGAAGAATTTTGCAAGAACTCTCAACTAGAGATGTTCTTAGAATTGTGTTTAGGTTTAGAAAACTTGGTTGGATAAATTTTTGAGTGGTTGGATGGTCTTGAAGTGTGTTTGGCGAATCCATGGGGAAGAGAAAAAGGAGAGAAATTTGGTTGCTTGATCTTGGTTCTTTGGAGAAAAGGATATAGAAGAGAACAAGTGAGATAAATGGGTGAAGTTTGCCCTCTTCTTGGAAGCTATGGCCATGAAACACAAGGAAGGAAAAAGGGATGAGAGCTTTTGCTATTTGGAGAATTTTGGAGTAAGAGGAAGGCTTTGATATTTGGTGGCCGTGAATGACCTTGAGAGAAAGTGAGAAATATTGGTTGTTTTGTTTCTTTGAATGATAGCAAATTGAAGAATTCACCAAGGTGAATTGCAGAGAGCATGAAGAAAGCCACCAATGTTGACTTGTCTTTATTTGGTTAATTAATTGAAAGATAGTAAGAATTGAATTTGTAATATTTGCTTCACAAAAGCTTTGCTTTGTCGTAGAAAGCAACAAAGAGAAGCCATCAATATTGATTATTCTTCATTTGTTTAATTTGGCTTTCTAAATGAATTTCCTAAAGCTTTCTACGTGAATTCACTTTAGTGAATTTGGCTATGTAAGCAAATTGCTCTCTTCCTAAGTAGAACACCAAACTTCAAGAAGCCTAAATTTATTTGATAGCTTGTTTTCTATTGTTCTTAAAAATTCAAGCCATTAATCTTGACCAAGTTTATTGGTTAAATATTTACTAACTTGATTCTTATTGGTTGTTATTTTTGTTGACCAATTCGTGCACATTGTATATTTTCTAACATACTTTAACCAATAAACAATAATTATACAATAATTATTGTTTATAAAGTCGATTTTTATTGTCTAATGGGTAATAAAATATACATAGATTTTTATTTTAGACTAATGAGTAACAATTATTATTAATCATTTTTTTTTTTCATCGATTACCCTTGATGAGTGGTAAAGCGAGTCATCAAAGAGAAATTTCTAGAATATGTGACTCACTACGATGAGTCAAGATGATGAGTCATCGTGGAACTTTCTAACGAGTGAGTCAACATAGATATTTTTAGAGCAGGTGAGTTAATGACGAGTTGAGTCATTATGCATTTATGGGCGTGTCGACATGGCGAGTCAAAGCACATCCAAATGTTTCGAATAGTCAGTGGTGAGTCAAAAAGTCACCACTTACGGAATTTTAAATTTCTGGCGAGTCATGATTGAGGTGTCACGCCATGTCATCGTCCTATTGGCCCATTGCGAAGTCATAGCCACCAATTTTGACCACTCCTCATTGGTCCACGTGTATAAAATTATTTTATTTTTGATTAAATCCTAAAAATTAAAAGATTAATTTTAGGCATTCAAGTCCAAAGTAAGATCCCCAACGCCTCGAATAATTAAAAGCAGATTTTCTCGGTCCGAAAAAATATTATTTTCCTACCCCAGGAGAAAATCATACTCATATAAAATCACAGAGGAAGAAGCGAGAAAACCATTAGATTCGGGACGTAATGGTTATTTTCTCATTTTTTCCCACAAAGCTAATCATCCAGAACGTTCAAATAAAATATAGTATTATATTTGTAGAAGTAATTTGATAAAATTTTTATTTTCTTGTATCGAAACAAATTATGTAAAAGACCAAATAAAATAACAAACAGTATTATTTTTCTGTATTTTATACAGAAAAACAAGAAACAGTAAAACAGGGACACAACGATCTTTTACCCAAAAGTTGGGGTGTTACATCCACCGTGGGACGAGGTAAAACTTTCTTACCCCACAACCTGCAGAAAACAACCAACCCAACCAACCATAGTGACAACCAAGAGCAATGTCAACAATGAGACAATAAACCTCAAAAACCCCCAACCTACCAACAACAACAATCCAACCATTGAAACCCTTCCTCAAGATTTGAGATATCCAAAATCAAAATTAGCGTATGAAGACCAGAATAGAACAAATGGCGAACAGAGAGACCCACTGTGTTGAAAAAAATGAAGTTGAAAGTAACCGTCAAAATATGAAGGAGCCTATTCAAAATGCCCTTCGTCAGGCCGACCATCTACCACCAGCAATTGACCACTTATTTTCCAAGTTTATCATGATGATTCCATTCTTTGTAGGCTTTCGACTTCTGACCATGGAGCTGTACGACGAAACGACTGATCCCCAAGAGCACGTAACCATGTTTAACCCAGTGATACAATTGAATGGGGGAACAGATCCAATAAAATGTAGAGCTTTTCTGACCATCCTGAAGAAATCAGCCCTGTTGTGGTTCTCAACTCTAGAGCCACGATCAATAAATGATTTCTCAGAGTTATCTAATTGATTTCTCACCTATTTTGTGGCTAGCTGAGTACATCAAAAGACCTCGGCCAACTTGATTAATCTAAAGCAGGGAGTAAACAAATCTTTGAAGGAATTCATGAGGTGGTTCAATGACAAGGTGATAAAAATCCGGGACCTCAACCCTGTTGTGTCATTACATGCCATCATGGCCTAGCTGAGGCCGAGTCCCTTCGCTGACTTGTTGGCCAAACGACCACCCAAGGATCTCGACGAGCTAAGAACAAGGTCAACTGGAGACATAAACATTGAGGAAGTCGCATAGCAAGGCAATAGATGAACCTGACAAAACAAAAATTGGAGCTTCATGAACCCTGAGATTAAGCAGGAAGGGACAATATATCTCCCTAATTGATCATGTAGCCAATATATCTCGCCAATTAATCCTGCAGCCAATATATCTCGCCAATTGATCCTGCAGCCAATATTTGATACCTATACACCATTGAACACTCACAAAAGGCAGATCTTCAGGGAGGTATTTAACTTTAGGATCACCAAAATTTCTCAAAATGTAGGACAACAAAAGGTCGAGTCAGATGTAGAAGTTAACAAAAAGTGTGATTACCACAAGACGTATGGTCACACGTGCATAATACTCAAGGATAAGATTGAACGACTAATCAGGCAAGGTCACCTTAGAAAATATGTCTACAGAAGAAAGAGCAGGAGCAGGGAGCCTCAGAAAAATGAGGGTGGATGGAAAAGAAGTTCCAAACCAAATCTCAAGGGAACAACTATTGCCTGAACAACCTAGAGAGGGTAAGTAAGCAACTATAAGTCCTACCCAGAATATATAATGCATCCACCTTTCGAAAGTACTACAGTTAAGCTTTGTCTCTTCATTCTATTTTGATTTCGTTTTAGTTTTTTCGTTGTATTTTGAAATTTTAATTGTATCAACAGGAGGATGGTGTACTCTTTTTCCTTCACTAGGATTTATCCCATTGGGTTTTACTTGGTATGGTTTTAACGAGGCACATCCAAATGTCCCAATAAATTACCAATAAATTCTAATTATTTACATGTTACATTTGTCGAAGACCTCATATTAGAGGCAGAAAGTCTCAAATTAAAGGCAGCAGGCCTTAGATTAGAGGAAAAAAAGACCTCATATTAGAGGAAGAATGCCTCAGATTAGAGGCAAAAGACCTCATATTAGAGGTAAAAAGGTTTTAGATTATAGGAAAAAAGACCTCGGATTAGAGGTAAAAGACCTCAGATTAGAGGCAGAAGACTTTAGATTAGAGGAAGAAGGCCTTGAATTAAGGCAAAAGACCTTGGATTAGAGGCAGAATACCTTGGATTAGAGGCGGAAAACCTTAAATTAGAGGAAGAAGGCCTCATATTAAAGGCAAAAGACCTTATATTAGAGGAAGAAGAATTCAGATTATGGGTAAAGGACCTCATATTAAAGGTAGAAGACCACGTATTATATGCAAAAGACCTCAAATTAGAAGCATAAGACCTCAGATTAGAGGAAGAAGGCTTCAGGTTAGAGGCAGAAGACCTCGAATTGGAGGAAAAAGACATCAGATTAGAGGAAAAATACCTCAAATTAAAGGCAAAAAACCTCAAATTAGAGGCAAAAGACCTCAGATTAGAAGAATAAGGCCTCATATTAGAGGTAGAAGACCTTTAATTAGAGGAAAAAAGACCTTGGATTAAAGGTAAAAGACATCGAATTAGAGGAAAATGACTTCAAATTATAGTTAGAAGACCTCATATTAGAGGGGAATAACCTCATATTATAGGGGAGTAACCTCAGATTACCAGCAAACATAACCCCTAATTAAAGAGGGAATAACCTCAGATTAGAGGGACCACCCTATGTCATGGGAAACATAGGTATGAAAGACCTTTGTTTCTGAGGGGGAAATACAAGCACAAATACCTCGATTTTCTAAGAGAAATTGCCTAAGTCCTGAGAAGTGCAGGCATGAAGAACTCAAAAAAATTTGAGATTCAAACAAGCTTTGAAAAAGTCCAAGAAACTGGAACTCGATATGATAAAAAGCTTTGAAAAACTTGATATTTTTGAGTTGTACTCTAAAATATCTTGAAAACAAAAAAACCAAGTATTAACTAAAGAGCGAATAAAAACTCGAATTACTGAGATCAAAATCGAATTACTTCACCACTTAACTCTGGAGGTTACTTAGGAATGAAGCCAGAAAATTACAACGAATTCGAAAAAGCTTATTCATTCACATTGTGATTACCTAAGCTGGGGGACTATGAATTGTCCAAGCCCAATAAGCTCAGATAAGTCTAATCATCGCTAATATAAGCTCAGTTTATCATAATTGATCGCTTAAGATGAGGGGCTGTGGACCGCATCAATTTGGTCACCCCAGTGCAACCTAAGAAACTTAAACATAGTTCAGCCCATTGCAAGCAAAGATACAAGTTAGGGAGCTGTGGATCGTATGAAACCAATTAGCTCGATAAGTCCATCCAGGTCGGCTCAACTAGTTCGGTCCAAACCAGGTCGACCTAAACCAACTTGACCTATCCATGTTTATCCAACTAACTCGGCTTAAACCAAGTCAGCCCAATCAACCTAGGATTATGACCACAACGGTCTCATGCCTTATTAAAGTAAAGAATCCGACCAGAATCAATGACAATCATTGCCAGCACCTATCAACACCTGCCGTATGGCGAGAGTGCACTTTTTTTAACAAATGAAGTACACGTAAATTGAAAATCACACTGAACAAAATTAGGCTTATTCCCCAGATATTCAACCCACTATCAAGCTTGGCCAACCACATATTGGCTGCCTAAGCTGGGGGATTATGGACCATACCAGGTCCTCTATATAATATGCCCACTGTCAAGCTTGGCTAGCCATACTTTGGCTGCCTAAGCTAGGGGACTATGGACCATACCAACCTTTTTGGACTTGGTCCACTTATAAGCTTAATCAAGCATGATCTGGCTGACCATGTTCCTGGATGGACTGACATTTCTTGATCCATTAACAAGCCTTGTTAATCGCGATATAACCGCTAAAGATGAGGAATAACGAACCTTACTAGGCCAACTAATCAATCATTGGTTCTTAACCTTAGCCCAACCTATTTCGATAATTCGAACTAAACTAACCTGAGCCAATCTAGGTCAACCGACCAAGGTCACATTAGGCGGACTTGGCCTACACAGACTTAAACGGATAGCTCAACTGGGAATTTCCATGTGCTTAACCAAGGATGGTAGGTCATTGACAGGTCAGTGTCTTGATGATCAGGTGTAAGGCACGCTCAACGTTCGAATTTCTTAATTATCTCACGACAGACAGGTGCCGAAGAAGTAGCCTCAAGAGCTTTTTTTATAATAGTTTGGTCTCATAAGCCAAGCATGTTTCACTTTTTACCTAGACACTACACCCAACAACCCTAGCAGTCTGACCAATCATTTTTGCCTTGTCGATCTAGGTCCTAGATAATCCACACTGCCCCCTTCCTCATAAGCCTCCGACAAACCTTTCTTGGTCCTGGCCTAGGTCTCAAAGTCAGGACAAAACAAGATATATTATGTTGTCATCTTTATAATTTAGATGGAGAGAAGAAGGAGACTCCAAAATAAATCAGTCTAAGAGCTTGTTTGAATGTGTTTTTTTAGATGAAAAAAGATCTTTAAAAAAAATACTTTTGTTCATTTTTAACATTATTGGATGAACATTTTTTAAAAAAACAAAAAGTATAAATTGTGTTTTTTTAAGAAGTTAAATTTTGGTTCTTAAAAAAGACCTTTTTTATAACATAAAAAAAATGTTCAAATATTTTAAAAAAAATATTTCTTTAATATTACATCTAAACTTAAAATAACATTTACTTTGTTAAAAAAATTTAAAAAAAAGATTACATAAAAAATCTTATTTTAAAAAATTATCTAATCAAACCCTAAATCATACAGGAAAATAAGATCGGTGCGATTTACTTAATTTATCATATTATAGACCTCCTATAACCTGTAAGGCTATAACCTAAATTGATTCTGTTATTCACTTTAGGAAATTCCTTTTTTTCTTCTTTTAATCTCCAGCACGAAAAGACAATGGTGTAGCAACGAGCTTATGGGCTATGGTGGTAAAAGAGTGGACGACGAGAAAGGAGGGTATGGGATCAAGCAGCCATGGGTGGAGTTTGGATTGCACTGAACTTGTCAAACATTTTTAATTATCTTGTTTTATAAGTTTATGGTGGACGTGTGTCCCCAATCCACTAAACCATGTATGGTCCATCAATCGTACAAGCCAATACGCATCATTTGGTATTATTTATTTATTTATTTATTTATTTATTTGGATGTGGATTTTATGTTTCTTGTTAATTACGTGAAAGAATGAAACTGTGGTTTTTAATTATTCTCATGTAAACACTTTAATTAATACATAAAAATACTAACAACACTTAACTTACAAATGAATTTCCTACCTCAACCGACACTTTTTTTTTTTTTCTCTCCTAGTAGTTTTACATAGGTGAAAAAAATTAAAGATGAGTTAACTAATTTTCTAAAATTTTTTACCCAGTGTTTTTTGGGTAAGATTTTACCCTCATTTTGGAAAAGCGTGTTAAACTGACTATTATATAAATTAATTGATACATATGAACTTTTTAAAAATATGTTTTAATAAAAGTATAAATTGTGTTTTTTTAAGTTAAATTTTGGTTCTAAAAAAAAGGACCTTTTTTATAACATAAAAAAAATGTTCAAATATTTGAAAAAAAAAATATTTTTTTAAAATATTACTATTAAACTTAAAATAACATTTACTTTTTTTAAAATTTTTTTATTTTATTTATTAATTTATTAATTTTATTTATAATTTATTTTTAAGACCGTTAGTTTAATAACGGATACCCGCATGAGATATAGTGACGGGACGGAGGCGGATATTTGTAGGCTTGTAGCTTATCCCCCTCACCCTACGACAGTTTCGGATTGGAGATTTAATTTGCATAATATTTAATTTGTTTATTTAATTAATCGGTGCACGATTGGGTTTTTCTTTAGACCACCCAATCTATATATAATAATAATAATAATAATAATAATAATAATAATAATAATAATAATAATAATAATAATAATAATATATAAAGAGATAGTCCATCTATAAAATCCAAAAAAGATAAGTTGCCATGAGACAAGCTCAAATACTAACATTCGTGACTTTTTATTGTTATAGGTGAATGTTAAGTAAGTCTAAAATACATCTTTAATTTTTCACAAAATAATAAATATAAATAAAAAATTTTAAAACCTCAATATGATTGGCTCTAATATATATCTCAAACTAAACTCATCCTAATTAAGTCTGACATTCTTGCTTTGGTTTACTTATATCTTTCAAATACTAAAAATTTTAATATGGACCTTTAAGAAGAAATTTATAGATGGATCATTTAAAAAGAGATTCATAGATAAACTACTGATTTATTATTAAAATTAATTAATGGTTTATATTAAAAATTAAATTTTTACATATTTTAATTAGTAGTATTTAGATATGCACAAAAATTTAGTTAGATCACTGTTTTTTTTTTACGAATAGCTGCAAATATAAGAAATTTATAGATTTCAACTGATAATTTATTTATATACTCTAAATCTACCTATAGATACTGTCAGATTAAAAAAAGAAGTGGTCCATCGATCCATGGATCCAAACATGTTGAGTTCATGATAGAAACCTCCTTCAAATGCATATATCTTTCAAATTGATTATTGGCTTGCTATCCTTATATTCAAAACTTTCTATCATCTTAGTTTAATCATGGACCAGATTTTTAAAAAAATTATATCTCTCAAATACACATACCTCTCAAACTGATTCTTGCAACAAAATAAAGAATGGAGGTTTAAGGTTATGATTCTTTGTTTATTATGGGACCAAAACCAATTTGGAGTGCAAACAAAGGAAATGGTTTTGATAGATGAAAGGGTAAACATTTTGCTAATCAGTTTGTTGTTTGCTTTGAGATTTCATTTTTTTTCATTCTTATTCTAATGGTAAAATGTAATTAACCTTTTTTATTCATTTATAAGGTGTTAAGTTTCAAGTTTCAATGAAAAGTTCATTATTTTATTGGCATGATTATCAATAAAAGCCAAGAGTAAACTCTTTCTCGTGTGAGTTTATATCTCCTAAGACGAGTGTTTAATCATGGTCAACTTTATGTAGTTGTTTGAGAGACAACTAATGAATATAAGTCATTGGCTATCACCAAAACTTCCTTATATTTTGATTGCTGAAGATGAGAGACAATCATCTAATAGTACCATCAATGTTATGCACAAAGAAAATTTTCATAAGTTATTATAGGTAAGCAATTTAAAAACTTCCAATTTAGAATTTTTTTAGATTATGTACCATTACAAGTTACTCTGCTATCCAATGAACATTTCAGATTATTTCAACAAAAGTTGGACTAACACATATAAGGAGACCATTTTAGTTTGCATAGACAATTTATTTTTTTAGATTATGTACCATTACAAGTTACTCTACTATCCAATGAATATTTCAGATTATTTCAACAAAAGTTGGACTAACACATAAGGAGACCATTTTGGTTTACTTTCTTTATCACCTTTTGTTATCATCCTTGTGATGATATGTATGGTTTTGGTTTGCATTACTGCTTGGCAACTTGGTTATATGTATGAATATAGTTTTCTATATTAATTAATGAGCATTTTTTTCCTTTACTTTACCCCAAGTTACCTTCTACTGTTGTGACTTGTCTATAATCTTTGCATAAGTATAAAGACAAATGGTTGAATCTAATTAATGGAACTTATAGTAAATAATACCAAAAACATGCTACATGCATATATAAACATCCATCAGCTAGCTAATCAAATGATGAGTGTTTTATGATATAATACAAAAAATATTATTTATATACTTTTATTTATTATATTATCTTTCATATTTTCTTCGTGTGTTGATATACTAGTTAGATTATTATATTAAACTCCAAAGAGTTGGTTTTATGATAAACAAGCATATGATGTATGAGTAAGCACAAGTCACATGTTGTAAAAAATATCTTTATATATTTTTTAGTCTCAGATGAATTAATCGAGATGCACATACAAATTAATCCGAACACCACTTAATCATAATTAAAAAAATTATAAAATATAAATATATATATATATATATATATATCATTTATGGAAAACTCATATCATTTAGGGAAAACTCCAAAAAAAAAAATCTTGTACTATATGTCATGTACTTTGGTCTTGTTATTTTAAAAATGTGCAAAAAGGGCATGTTACTTTACGTTTTGTGTAAAGAAATACAAAATGCTAACAGACGTTACATTTTGGATGAAAACGTGCACGTGCACATCTGCATTTTGGACTTCTTCTTCTTCTTTTTCGTCTAAAAACCCTAGAGCTCCATAGCTCAAAGCCAATGAAACTTGAAACCCCAGAGTAGAGACCCATATGGGCGGATCTGCGACGAGGCAATTAGATAATGGGTCGTATGGATAGTAGAGACCCATGGGTGCATCACGGTTAGAGAATCAATGGCGGATTTGGGTGACGCGACGGGGCTCATGGGTTGCAGATCTGGAACAGTGGTGCGCGGTGGTGGCTTGGAACGGTGGAACGCGGTGGCTCGCAGGTGGTGATCGGTGGTGGAACACGCGAGGTGGATTTGAGTTTTTGGGGGTCCTGTTTTGGATCTGGATTACTGAGATTAGACAACAAAAATTTAAATATCAAAATTTTGAAATCCTAAATCCTGAGATTCGGGTGCGAAAATTGAAACCCTCAATTTTTCACCCCTAATTTTGCAGGTTTTCACTCCCAATTTTGTAGGTTTTCAGTTTGGTAAGAAGTTGAAAAAAGCACCGTGTTGACGTGCACGTTTTCATCTAAAGTATAACATCAATTATCAAAATATAACGTTCAGATTACTTTTTGTTTCTTTTGCACAAAATGCAAAATAATAAATTCTTTTTATACATTTTTAAAGTATCAAGATCAAAATGCACATGATGTATAATATAATAGAATTTTTTAGAGTTTGTCATATTATTTATTAATATCATAAGGTCATCTTGTAATAATGATATATATTATAATTATTATTGTATCTTTCTCTTTTTTATAATATGACCTCTATATTAATAAAAAATAATCAATGTAAAAATAATAATAAAAAATAAACGACCCTTAAATACTGGTGAGTAACATAAAAAATTCACCCATTACGTAGTGGTTGACCTATATATTCCTAACAATTTGTTTTTATAATTCGGCGGGAGGATCATCATAGGCCATAGCACTTTGGTAACGCCAGAATAAACTTTTTGTACTGATTTAGGTAATATCCATAACAAGACAACGGAATTACCAGATTAAAATTTAATTTGTCATTACATTTAGAGCGAGGTATAGCTAGCATAAAGGGATTGAATTGTACATGTGTGTCTTTAATTAAGTGTTATTAATGCAAATGAGTTGTGTCATTATAAACTTGGATTTATGGTGATTTTTATGCATGATAATATCTAAACAATTACAAATTATAGGTATATACATATTATAAAAGTTAATCTTTTTACATTTGTTGGTCCGTGAAGAATTCACTATTAACCCAAGTTCATAAATAACACAATTCTCATCTCATATATATCTTTATTTGCTCAGTTCACTTTTATCTTATAATTTTGCACCGACTATAATATGAATCAATCCATGGTCCCCATTAAGTACTCATCCGTCCAATTTGTCCTCATGATATATAAGTTCGACTATTTTTTTTATTTTTTATGGGACACACATATATACTCTATATTTATAAACATTCATTTTTTTATATAAAAATATGTACAATCGATCATCATCAAAACGAGACGTGGAAGCTTAACCGATGAAACGATTAGTCAATTGTCTCAGGAAAATGATAAATTTTACAACCAATCCTAAAGATGGAGACCGGACTACCAATTCTGATTTCACTCATTGTCAACTCTCATCAACTTGGTGTCCCACGCTGATGCCCAACCAATCACACGGTCGATCGCTCAAGTGAAAGAGATTTAGATGTTAAAGGGCATCATACAATCAAAACAACAAATCAAATATTAATGCCTACAATATTAGGCATTGGAATTTTCTCAAAATCTAAAGGTACTGGATCCCACAATCATTCTTCCTTTAATTAATCAATCATATATAGTCAAAATTGGGAGTTTATATTCGAACAATTAAATTGGATAAATTGTCAGAAATAATCATTATTTTTTTTGTGTGGATTCTGTTAGGAATAATTTGTCTGTCTTAGATATAATTTATTATGTAATTTTTAGAATATATTGTAATTATTTTATTTTAATAAATAATATGACATTTAGTTTATGTTAGTTTTATTTGTTATTATTTAATTATTTATTTAATATGACAAAATTTTTGATTAAATTCAGACATTTGTCATCATGATAGAGATCATAATAATAAGAGACAAGTTTTTATAATTTAATCTAAAGTATTCTTGATCGTAGGATTATTGAGAATATGACATTAGTAATTCAGATAGATCAATATATGTGTGATTGTCTCTATTTGATAGAGATTAATAAATCTTATTTATTAATTCACATATATAGATGATGCGTATGGAGATATAATCATCGAATCGACTCAATTTAGAATTTTAATGGTTTATATTACCATTAATCTGTCGATATGATCTACTCATGAAGGGCGTGATGTAAACTTTTCCTTTCGACCGAGATTATCATAGTAATTAACAAGTTGCTTATTATACTTTGATTCCGAAAGACCTAATACCCTAGGGCGCTAGTTGAATGGATATTGGGTATGACTAAATATTTGTAGGATTAATGATATATCAAGAAGGAATCCATAAACTCTTGGTAATGAGTTTGAGCTCTATGATTATAACAACAAAATTAAGACTTTGGCCAAGACAATTGAATGAATGAAGAAATGAGTTTCTTAAGTCATTCACTAGTTGGTTATTCTTCTAAGGTTAACTTAGAGCTGGAACGATGGAAGAAAATATTGCATTATTCTTCTAAAGGTTCTTGAAATGTAAAAGATATTACTTCATGCTATCCAGTCGTTAAGGAGTGTTATTAAATGCCAATCTTGATTAGTAATTTGGTTCGACTAATTTACTACTGACTTAGTATTGAACCTATGGGGTCACACATTAACTAGTGTTTTAATTTTTGCTAAATGATTATTTAATTTATTATTTGATAAATTAAATTAGAGAATTTAATTTAATCAAATAAATAAATTTTAATCCAAATGAAATATTATTATATTTTTTACTAGCACTTAGAATATAATTAATATGTGATACAATTATCTGAAAAATTCTATTTAGAATAGAAAAATCAAAGTTTTTTTTCAAAGTGCTACAACGTGCAAATAGTAATAGTGCTATAATTACTAGGCAACGTGCAATTAGTAATAGTGCTATTGGAAAGGTTAACAAGCAACTAAAATCTTATTAGATAAGAATCTTGCACCAGATTGCATGTTGGACTTTTGTTACTCCAAGTAGCAAATTTCTCTTAAGTTGGACTTTGTGTTACATCAAGTAGCAAAAATTTCTACAAGTTGAATTTTTTGTTATTCTAAGTAGCAAAATTGCTACTACACGTATTGACTTATTTCAAGCACTTTTTAGAAGTGCAGCAGAAAACGTGTTGCAGTTGAACTTTATTCTTATTTATTGCTCCAAGCAATTACTACATGTTCTAAGCATTTCATGCAGAAGTTCTCCAGTACGTGCTACACAAAAACGTATGGCTATTCAATGAGATGTGCATCAAAGGTTTATTTTGGGAGTGAACAAGAGAGATATATATATTGATATATACAAAACAGAAAATTATTTTTCTGCTTTGATTATTTCTTCTCAGATTTTTGTATAAGTTCCATCTTTCAAAGAGTTGATAGTAAGACTTGGTCTCGGAGTGGATACACATAGAGTCTCTGTGCAATCGAAGAAAACTTCTAAAGCATCAAAGATCTTCAACTAGGTAATTATGAATTTATCTTCATAGTGCTAGAATAAATGTAAACACAAAATGATCATGTTTGGATTGCTATTATGTTATTCAGCTGCGTGATTTGATCATTATGCAATTTTACAGATTCCATACTTCTATCAACAATAAACCTAGATATAAGATGCTTACTCGAGAAGTTATATATATATTTTTAAAAAATCATACATAACTTTAATTTGATGTAAGAAAGTACTAGTTAACTTAATTGATAAAGTCCTTTATAATTAATTATGATGACTTAAGATTAAATTTCACTTTCACTAATTTGCGCTATATAAGCAAAATTTAAAGTGACTTACACTATGTTTGGATGACAGATAATAGAGGGAAAGGAAAGGAAATGAGGGGAATGAAAATAATTTTATGTGTTTGAGAGTTTTAAAATGTATAGCAATAGAACGGAACACATGGGGAATCATTCCCCTATCTTCCCCTTAAATGCCCAATTTTTGTTCCCCCCAAAATTAAGGTGGAATGGGAGAAACACATGTTTCGTTCCATCCCGTTAATAAATCTTCAAAACAAAGATGGATGAAACTATGTTCCATTCATTCCCTTTCCTTTCCGATCTATCCTTACTTATTCTGTTCCGTTCCATTAATAAAAAAATATCCAAACACAGAGTTACTCTTCTCCAAATATGTAGCGTATGCGTGTGAGTTTGGGTATATGTGAATCATTTCCAAGTTAAAATTTATTGGTTTTTTAGTGATCCAATTATCTACTGGAGAAAAAAAAATTCATTGCAATTTGCTAGCCACAGTTAAGCTACACAGTTTTAATTTGTTTATTAAACCGATATGGGAAAGTGGGCCATTGCTATAGTGCACCAGGTCAAGTTATGGTGCACCATACATCATTGACATTACCTGCTATTGCATGTTATTTTTTTTTCTTTTGCAAGTTGCATTTTTTTGGCTATCACTGTTCATCGTCGACAGGCTGACCGGTATTACTGTTCACTGCCGGCAGATTGGTCGGAATTACTGTTCACACACCGTTCATCATCAATTTACTGTTCATCGACCACCGAATCACTGTTCACCCCACCGAAATCAATGTTCACCCACCAGAATCACTGTTCACTATTGGCTTGTGCTGTTATTTTTTAAAGTTGCATAATTATGTAGATACTACCAGTTAAAAGTGTATTAATCATTATATTTTTTCATAAATAATCAGCAGATATCGAAAATATTACAAGTATGTGTAAATATTATTAAAATTTATAAAGTTTTCAAGATACACAGTTGTTTATAAAAAAAATAAAAGATTGATACTGATTTTTACTAGTATTATTTTAATTGGTATTATTTATACAAATTGTGAACTTAAAAAAATAAACAATATAACCTTAAAAAAAAGTGGTGGCAATCATGCGATGGTCGGCAAGTGGCGGCGGGTAGTGGACGGTCAAGCAGCGAGCAATGGCCTAGGAAAAACAAAAAAAAAATAAAACTAAAAAAATATAAAACCAAAATATATATATATATATATATATATATAAAAAAAAAAAACTACTTAGTAGGTTTTTATACTTAATCTAAGTCATTGATTATTTTTATAATTAAATCAATGACTTAGATCAAGTGTTGTAAAGTATACCCTCCTTTAGAGGGTGCACCTTGGAATTGGCTTGGGAAAGTGTCTTACATTGGCTAACTTAATATTTAATATATGTTTAAATTATATTATTTTATGTTTAAAATAATTTATAATTAATTTTTTTATTTTTTTTAAATAAGTAATTATTTATTCTAAAATATGTTGAACCAAACATATCTATATATCAATATTATATAGTACTAGTTCTCAAATGATCATACCCTTTGTTTTGATTTTTGCTCTGTCGTTTTTTTGGGTCAATTCTTCATTTAGGGAAGGTTGCGGGTATGAATGCTCTTCCAGTATGATTCGTTATGGATTATCACAAAGAAAAGGACTAATCATTCAAAAAGGCTGTACGGGTTCATTTGTATGGCTCGATGGAATTAAACTTTACATGAATCAAATTTATTTGGGCCTACAACTTCCCCACGTGTAGAAATAAACCCTACATGACATATATGTTGAAGGGATCATCAAAGAGAAGCAAAGTTAATTAAGGTAGGGAATGCAACTTCTCTTTGGGATAGAGATACTGCGATTGATTTTAATTTGTCTGGACCACCACAACAATGTTGCCCACCTAGCTACATGCATGTACAACCAAACAAAGTTGTCAAAAAGATTATCACAACAATGTTGGGACCTTGCCCTATACTGTTGCATATATGCTGGTTTTGCAAATTAAGTCCGTGTGAATATATCAAGAAAAGCAGCATAAGGGGCCAATTGATTCAGTACCCTTCTTTTCATTGTTAGGTTCTTTAATTTCGGGATATAAAGTGTAATATATATGTTGTTGTGGTGGTTGTATTAATGGTCCTTTTTAGCTGCGACCATGCACACATGCATGCTTCAGAATCAGAATTAAAGGAAAAATAACAAAACAATTTGTAACACGTACATTATTTGTACATCAATCATTCATAATAGATATGCGATACCATCTTTTTCTTTTGAAAGATTCCAAATAATATTTCTAATCATAAGCACCTTTTTCTTTTTGTAATTTTGTTTGCTCCAATTAGATATCTTTTGGTATCCATAATCACTTTTTTTTTATATACGATAACATTGAGAAAACTTAAAAACTGTATAACACGTTTTTGCATAAAGGTTAAAAAAATAAAATCTTAATAGAAGTGATGTTGTAAAGTTTAAGATAAACTAAATACATGAAAAAAAAATGTTCATGAACATTGGTTGGTTGAGATGGTGAGAGTGTTTGTTAGTCACTAACTTGTCTATAATTCATTCAAATGTGTTAGGAGATTAGAAATAGTTAAATTATCATAAATCGGTCAGACTTAACATATAAAAGTTTTTATGAAGCACTCTGAAAAAAAAAACTAGAAAAAAGTAAAGTATTTAACACAATACTCATGACTTTGTTATTAATTTTGGATCTACATTAAAATCCAAAAAACTCAACATAAGAGTGATGTTGTGTAATGGACCAAAATATGACAAAAGATAAGGATCGAACAACAAGGCCTTTATGGTATGTTTTTTTAAATATTGGGCTAAACCATGAGTTGGCCCAGGTAAGCATAGAATGGGTGTTGTGTAGGGACATATCCCATAAAGAGTTTGAGTAGGAGAGGAGGGACATATCCGGCAATCAGGTAAAAAAAATAATGACCATGAAGAGTTTCTCTCTCCTCCTAACTGAATCCCAACTGCTTAACATTAATCAACGAACAAATTTTACAGTTTACCTCGTCCACATCCCATAAGACAACGCCACGTGTTCTCTTCTTCCCAAGAGTGATGCCCTATATCATTATTCATATTCATTCATTATCAACATTCCACCTTGCTCTAACCAATTCTGCTACTTCACCTACATAGATAGAGCATAGAGGACAACCATAATAACAATGACCACGGTTGCTGTAGCTCCAAACACTAACACTGAATCCCAGAAGAAGAACAGAATTCAGGTTTCCAACACTAAGAAACCCCTTTTCTTTTACGTCAATCTCGCCAAGGTATGATAATACTTCTTAATCTTACCTTATTTTTTTCTCCTCTCTCTGTCTCTTTTCATTTATTGGTTATTGCATATTAGTTAATTCCTAATCCATTGAAATTTCTTTCATTTGTTTTATTTAATTTTGATCTGAAAGTATATATGAATATGTATGATGATCAAGCGAGTCACATTTCCTTGTATCATATGGATGATTAATTAATGACTTAACTGACAATGTTGAAGACAAGAGATTCGCATTGCTTTTCTTGATTAATTGATTGATCTATTATTTTTTTCTTTGACATGAATTAGTTTTGTTAGATGTTCTCATTGCTTAGCTCTGCAAGTGAGATTCTGATGAGATTAATGGAAACGTTCATATATATGGTTAAAAGAGATATATTTTGAAAGTAACACTATTCTTTATGGAGTCACTGAATTTGTTGCTTGGATCTCACTCACATATTTCTCCAAGGCTTTGTCATTTTTGTCTTCTTTTTTTATACTAAAAAAATTTGCATATTCGATAAGAAGGAAGAAAGCCAGCATGGCAACATCAACATGGTTGAAAGATTAAAATTTCCTGGCCTGTCTACGTGCATAATGCTGAAATGGTGTCTCCTTTTGTTGCAGAGGTACATACAGCAACACAATGAGGTTGAGCTTTCTGCTCTTGGAATGGGTACTTCTTTCTGAAGCTTGTATCTTCCTTCATTTTGTCTTTGAACAAAAGATCCTTCTTGTTTCCGTGTATGAATTGTTGCAAAAATATAAGGGTTATAAAAGCTGAGTGGAACCTTCGGTTTCAATATGCTCAAAAAGAAAGGAATTATTCTTTTGCACACCCAATTTTTTTTTTCTTATTTGATTCGTACATTACTACATTCTTTCAGCAATTTTAACGTTGGCTATTTTGGGTATCTCCTGTGCACATTAATTAGTGTGATATTCTTTTGACCAGTTGTATATCTCTGTACAAAGGGAACTTGTTTCTTTTGAGGGGACATTCACTGTGTGATTAGCAAACACGCCAGTTTTCTGTACACATTATGATGCAAATATGGTTTTGTTTTTAATGTTTACACATTCAAGGAGTTATATTTACACCCTCTCATTTGAATTGTTCCTGAGTCACAAAATTATGGCATATGGCTGGTACAGCATCCAAAAATTAACTGAAAAATTGTATGTTTGATGCTGAACATTGAAAAAACGAGTTTGCACACATATTGTCCAACTGATATAATATTCTCATCAAGTAAACAAATTTTCAATGTTTTGAATGCATTTGTATATTCATGCTCATTAAATTGGCGTGTTTCTCTACAGCTATAACTACAGTTGTTACAATTGCCGAGATTTTGAAGAACAATGGACTTGCTACTGAGAAAAGTAAGACTTCTTATCCTTGCTTGTTTATTATTAATGTCTCATTTTCATGATGGTTGTAGTTATCCTGATCAATTAATTGTGGGATGGAACAGAAGTTTTGACATCTACAGTTGGCATGAAGGATGAGAACAAAGGTCGTCTGGTGCAGAAGGCTAAGGTGGGTTCCAAATGGATTTTAGTTTCTAACAGGCTTAGCTGGTCCTTTTTTTTTATAATAATAATAATTAAAAAAACTATTTATGGTAATTGATAACTTTTCATGATTTTCTAGATTGAAATTGTTCTGGGGAAATCTGAGAAGTTTGACAATCTGATGGCTCCTGCCACCACTGAATCAGAACCAGCTGCTGATGACAAGAAATGACAAATGTAATGTCAACTACAACTGTTGTAGTTAACATCCTGATTCTTTTGTGCTGTTTGCATTCATAGACGTAAATAGGGGAGCAGTAGATAGATAATTGTTTCATTGATTACCCATGAGAAAAAGAGTTATGAAGTTACAATGATAAGGCACCACTGAGTGGTCAAAGTTCCAATATAATGATAATTGCATAATCCTTAAATTGATTGATTATTTTTCTAGCTCGTCCTACTTGCGTTGACTCTAAGGTGGAGTTCGTATGTGTAGTTACAGATTTGATTATTGATTGAACTTCTTTAGGACTTGTCTTTCTTGCTGGTTATCAACAGTATTAGAGTATCAACTTTTTAGTAAGAGCTATTCCACTTTATTTTCTTGTGTTTGTCTTCCACTTGAACACGTTAATTAATGACATTTACTTCATCAATAAATAGTAATATTATATAACATTCGACACGGTTTTTTTTTTTTTTGGGGGGGGGGGGGGGGGAGGGAGGGATATATGCAAACTGCCAAGGATAATGCTTTTTTCTTTTTATGAAAAAGGATAATGCTATTTGAATGGATTTGGATTAATGTCATTTTTTTTTTCATGTGATCAAGTTGAAGAGAAAAAAAAATATAAAGATTATAAATTTTTTTACAAATAATATAAAAAAAATAATAATATGAAATGATTCAAATCCAATCATAATACAGATCTAAAGATAAACTTAATACAACAAAAAGTAAATCTCTACCAATTTTCAAGTCATAATTACATTTGTCGATGTCCATGTATGTATAACTTTCACATCTTCATGTGAAGATGAATGTCATGTTAGCAATAGCATTATCCACATTTTGTTTTGGACAAAAATGTCTATAAATTTCTTTTAAGAGCAACTTAAACTTATTGTCATTTTATCAATCATACTTTCACTCATTTAATGAAGAAAAATAATAGAAGAGTAAAATTTTAATGAAGAAAAAGAATACTTATTTTTGTTGTAATGAAGAGAGAATATGACTTTATTATTAACTCTACCCATTATTATTAATTTTTATTTTTTTCAATTTACAATAATATATGATAATATTTAATATATATGATATATTCATTATATACAAAATAATAAAAATTTAAAAAATACAACATATAAAAAAAAATATAATTCTGATTTTAAAATAATCAATATGTAATAATTTATAAATTTATAAATTCCGTACCAATCAATTGAAAGAATTGAAAGTGTTATATGTTTTTATTACTTATTAATATGTGACTTAATCAATTTGTTACTATAATCAACAACGAATCAATTTGTTAATTGAAAATTATAATTTTTATTATTTTAAATGGAATATTGTTGTACTTTTTATTTTTTATTTATTGAATAAAGTTATATACATTAAATAAGGAAAGTGATCCACTTACACCTTAGTGTAAATAAAAAAGACTTACACCCAATCTTACACTCTTTATTTATTGTGATCTTATGGTTACGATAGGAGATAAATGGTAGTCATATGATCACAATAAAATAAAGGATACAAGATTAAGTGTAAGTTTCTTTTTTTACTTACTTACATGTAAGTGTATCCCCTCTTATTAAATAATATTGCATGTTTTTAATACAAATGTAATAATTAAAAACTAAATAATAAAGAATAGAATTAGTTTTCTCTCTTCATTAAAACATAATATAAGTATTATATTTCTTTATTAAATTTTGACTCTTTTATTTTCTTTTTTCATAAAATAATAAGTAAAAGTATAAATTATTAAAATGTCAATAAATTTAAATTGCTTTAAAAAAAATTATGAGTATTTTTGTCCAAAATAAAATATAGAAATTACTAATATTTATACAAAGATGTGAAAATTAACAATTTCTTATATAAATATGGAGAATGATCAAATTACATCTACAGAAATCAAAGTAACTCTTAATTCATTAAATAATTTTTTATTAAATAATTTCTCACTAAATCTACCATTAAATTAAAAAATTCCTATCATATAGATCATATTTATAAAATTTTACATTAATTCAAAATCATTTAATACTTTAACGTAATATATACTTTTAAAATATATGAAAATAAAAGTCACTTGATTACATTCTTATTGATATTTATTTTTTCAAAATTTAACATAAATGATCAAAGTATTAAATTGTTATAATTTAACATTTAGATCAATAAAAATTATATTCTATAAAAATTATTAAATAATATAGATATACTAAGTCTTACTCCAACGTAATTTGATCTCTCATAATATATATATATATATATATATATATATATATATATATATATATATATATATATATATATATATATATATATATATATATATAGTGAAGTAGTATATATATAGTGGATCGGTTTATATCATATGTGTAAGTTTTTTTGACTTATACTCATTTTCAACCGTTAGATTTACTTTTATCTAATGGTTAAGATTATTTCATTAAAAGAACTATTAGATGAAATGAATCTAACAAATTAAAACGAATGTAAGTAAAAAAAACTTACACTGCAGTAAGTTGATCCTCATATATATATATATATATATATATATATATATATATAGATCATAGTGGTATGAGAAGTGTTTATTGTGAGAAATGAGAGAAATGAAATAATAACCATTGGATCTTATATGAATACAAGATTAAAATATAAACGATATGACTTTTTAAATTGGTCATCATATATGACCTTTAAAACTTTTAATTCGACCATTCATGTATTTATCAGATAAATAATTACTCCTCTCACACTCTCATAATAATCACTCTTCTCACTAGATATGTCTATATATATATATATATATATATGAAAGGTACACTATTGGCAAATTAAATTTAAAAGTCATTGAGTTGATATCAATATCATCGTAATCATCGCAAGTCTCCATTTAAGAACTTTGTCATTTTGGATTGGTTGTTTTGGAATTAGACCAATGCCTACCCTTCCTCAGCCAATCTACTTGCTGAATCTGATGTCTTTCGTAGACTAGGTATGGGAATCCCACAACTTCTCTTCCCTCGTGTAAGTTTAATATTCAATTAAGATTAGAATATTCAGGAAATTAAAAATACATAAAAATATAAAAGGACTTAAAAATTAAATAAATATAATATAATTAAAATTAAAATTAAGAAATAAATAAAATAAATAAAATACAAATCTGAAAATATTATTAAAAAAATTTGTATAAATTTAGAATTAAATTATTTTAAAAATAAAAAACATAAAATGAATTAATGAAATAATAAAATACATATTCAAGGACAATATTAACAAAAATATAATTAGTTTTAAGAACTTAAATATAATAAAAAATAAAGTGGAATAATACTACTAGAAGGATACATATAAATTTATGATTGATTAGAAATCATATACTACATATGCATAAATTATAAATATATATTTATATAAATTTACATTTAATTTAATTTAATACAATATATTTTACTATATAAATTTACATTTAATTTAATTTAATACAATATAATTTACATTATGTTTGATGAAGAAATGAAAAGAAATAGAGAGAATTAAAATAATTTTTTATATTTAAAAATTTTAAAATATATACGAACTAACAACACATGAAATTTTTATTTTTTTAAAATATTTAATTTTTATTCTTTTTAAAAAAGTGAAATGGAACAAATATTTCGGCCTAATTAATGAATCTTTTAAATAAAGAGTGAAGAACTATAGTATTCTTTTTCGATCTTTTTTAATCTATTTTATTTTATTTTATTAATAAACAAATATCCAAAAACATGATTAAGCTATTCTCTAGAAAAAGTAGAACACACATGCAATGCAAAGTTGGTTTGGTTGGAGTTGAGTAGAAAGTTGATAGTAGATACAAACACCCAACGCTATCTCGCATGTGGTCCATCATATATATATATATACCACGCACCATTCCTTTTCCCTTAACTTTGCTTTCCTCCTTCTCTTTCCTAAACCTCGAACCCTAGATTTCACGATTCAAACTCAAATTTCTTTCACCCTGTAATTGTAGCTCTGCCTCCTAATCAAGGTAAGTTTAACGATAAACTTTTCTACTATACAGTGACTTGTTCAATAATTGATTTGGTCGTTTGTCATGGCCATGGGATTAGTGGCTCTCCCTGCAAAGCAATTTAGATCCTGTTAATGATCTAAATTTTCTTTTCCTTGATGCCAATACTACTGCTTTTCTATTATCGCAAAATTCCTAGGTCTAGCTGGTTAGTTCAGTTCAGCTATCTATCCATCCTTCGAGATTGCATGTGATTATTCATTTTTTTTTTTTGTGCTTTCTAGTAGAATCAGTGAAACCGCTATGGCTGACGTTGATCAAAGCATAGGTGAACATGAGGCCGAGCAAATAATTGAGAACTCAGAGCCCGAACAAAATGAAGGGCACGTTGAGGAGCCGGTTGCCAGAGGTGCTGAGAAGAAATGGCCCGGGTGGCCCGGGGAGAGTGTGTTCCGGATGCTAGTTCCTGCCCAGAAAGTTGGGGGTATAATTGGACGCAAAGGAGAGTTTATTAAAAAAATTGTAGAGGAGACACGAGCTCGCATTAAAATTCTTGATGGTCCTCCTGGAACCGCTGAAAGGGCTGTAAGTGTGTTTATATTCTTTTCTCATAATTTGTGACTCTCATGGTAACTTTGTCAATTGAGCTTCTATGAATGTTGTTGACTAGTTAAATGCAAATTTTTTTTTTTTTAGAAAAATATATATATAATTCATCTGATAATCCGTTTTCTTTTGTTTGGGGGAATGGGGTTGTTGTTGCTTCAGCTGATTGCTATTAGAGTATTAATCTGGAATCTTCTACATGCTCTTTTGTGTCCTTTTTATTCATTTGGCTTAGATTATAATTTAGAAGCGTTTGGTCAAGTTTCTTAGTGATTGGAGTAGTTGAATAATGCTATGATTTTTTATGTAGTTTCTTAATGATTGTAGACTTGTAGTTATTACTTACAAGTTGCAATTATAGAATTCAGGTATATCTTTTATTACTGTTATAAAGAAAGTACATCATAAATAGGCAGAAAACAAAAGGTGTATGAACTGATGTGTGTCTCCTTTTCAAAGATAAAGGCTAATGTGGTAAACATTACATATGTGTTGAGGTATTTTCCTATTTAGTCTGTGGTCCAAACTGCTTACAAGTATTTAGATTAGAAAATATTGGCAGAAAGTCAAAGTTCCTGTACATATTGGAGGCTTAATTCCTTTTGAAGAACTGGAATTTACGTTTTAGGCATCACTTTAGAGTAATTTATGCCAGTTTTAATTATCCAATGTAATTGTGTGCTTGTCAAACATGTTACAAAGGAGAATAGATTGTGGCTGTCTTTCCTTCAGCAATCTTTAATGACAATTTTTAGTATCCTTTTGTAGTAGTTAGAAATTTACATTAAAGTATTAAAACAATCAAGAAAAAGAAAAATCACCTGTAGCTTGTTCATGGTCTAAAGCGTGACCTTACTCATGCTACTATGAAAAAACTAAGACGAAGCAGATGAAGCAAATTCAAAAAAGAAGAATGATGGAAAGAATCCATAAAATATGAATATAATTCTAACAGAAAATGAATCTGTGCAGGTTCAATGTTCCAATTTTAAAGGCAACGACTCAATCATCAATTATATCCCAATCTTGAAGAACCAAAGATCCAGATGCAAGGATCAGCACTGAGCATGTGCTGAAAAGTTTATTAACATGTAGATATTTTGTACCAAAGTACCACGGAGCTCTGCATTTCATCTGGTAAATTCAGAACCTGGATGATTGATGTCTTGCCACAGATTTCAACCAATGAAAAGAAGCTTATAACCAGCTCTAAATACAACACTGAAACCATCAATTATCAAAACTAAAGTGCTTTTGATTGTCATACATGTTATTAAAAGAAAAGGATTAAAAAACTACCTAAGTTAAGTCTATCAATCAATTTTCTTTTTGACACATGGAGCTTCTCTATGTGTTGATGACTGTTTCATAGTAGTTCTTCAATAGAAAATATTGGCTATGCTATTGCTATAATTAGCTAAAATGCACTATTGTGAACCAAGACTCAATCATGAAAGAAATAGAAGACACTTCCACTGTGACATGAGTCTTACATCTTGTGTCATGTTACAAATTATTGGCCAATTAGAAAGATTATGTTCCAGTGTGAGACTTCCATTTTTTTGAAGCTGTAGATTTGGGAAATTTTTAGCCTGTTTGGTTGATTGAATAAAAGTAGTAAGGAACATATCTCGTGGTATATGGAACATTTGGAGTTATTGCATATATTGGTAGAGGTAAGGGACAGGACATGTAAGGTGTGCCATGTTGGCTTTTGATATGCTTATGGTTCACTTCTCAAGTAAGAAAAAAGGTAGAGGGCTGGGAAAGGATACACAAGGAGTGGTGGAATTTTTCCATATATTGGTAGAGGGCTGATGAAGGATACATAAGGTCTGTCCCACTGGCTTTTGATATACTTAAGAATTTGCTTTGCAAGTAAAGAAAAAGGGGGGGAGGGGGGTCTTGGTCAGATGAAGAGATCAGGCTGTGCAATCTTTAAATTATACATTAGATTTCTTCATGTTTCATTTATTCTTTATAGAAGATGCTCATTAAGATTTCATTCAATTCACCCTCCAGTTATCCATCTGGAATCCAAACTTTGCATTATGGTTGGTACTTAAACCAAAAGTAGTTCGACATTGAAATTTTCTGATACTGCTATCAGATGAGGTTGGTTAACCTAGATTAGTTAGGTGGAAGAATTGTCCAATTAAGGTCTTGAATATAATTAGCTATAGGACTGTTATAAAGCTGGTCTGATGGTAAAGGATTCCTTTTGGCATTTTGCTGATAGGTGAGGATATTATTATAGGGATTAAATTGGGGAAAATCCTCTAAATTATTAAATTTTTTATTATTCAAAATTGCTTGCTTGTATGATTTCTTGCTGATATTGTAGGTGGCATGTAATGTGCTTGGTAATTTAGTGCTTTTGTTGGCATGATATTGTTGGTTAAAGATGAATGTTTTGTTTGCCGCCCTGCATTCTGTATTCTTGTTATATATAGGCACCTGTAAACGCTGGAGAGAATGTTTAGGACAAGGATAGGCTGATGGTGTTATTTGTTCATCTTGATTAGGTAATGGTATCAGCTAAGGAGGAGCCTGATTCTTCTCTTCCTCCTGCTGTGGATGGCTTATTGAGGGTCCATAAACGGATTATTGATGGTTTAGAGAGTGATTTTTCCCATGCTCCTTCAGGTGTGGCTGGGAAGGTTTCTACAAAACTACTAGTGGCAGCCTCACAAGCAGGAAGTTTAATTGGGAAACAAGGAGGAACTGTAAAATCTATCCAAGAAGCATCAAATTGTATAGTTAGAGTTCTTGGAGCAGGTTCTTGCTAATATTTCTTCTTATATATATATTTTTTATCTGGTTGCTGCATTATTATCTTTCTTTGTTGTTTTTTAATTCTGTAATTCCGCAGACTTCATGGTGGTTTTTGTTACAAATGCTAACCATGATTTTCAACAAAGGTAGGACTGAGCCTTGTGCTCTGGTACTAGAGCTGTTATAGAGCAATTGTCAGCAAAAAGGCCATTCACTGAGATGCGCCAAGTTTGTGACCCTCCACAAATTATATAACACACTGCTGACTTGGCTCTTTCTTTTCATCACAAGTGTCATAACATTGTTGCCACTGTTTCATTTACAATTTTGGTATTATTGATATCATGAAAGCTGTCTGATATGTATCAATAACTCCTATCAGTACCACTTAAATGAATTGTTAGAAAAATATTCATTTACTAATTTAGTTGTCAGGAAAATAATCATGATCTCACTTTTGATATCTTAATCTAGGTCACTACAATCTAATTAGTTTTAATCTTGGGCATTCTGGAGTCTTCCTTCTCCATCCTTTTTTGACTGAATTTATTTCTAGGATACAATTTAAGGAAGTAGCTATTACTTCTAATGTTCTGAACTCTATTCTTTTTAAATAAAGTATTACTGGAAATTTGAAGCTTTTTCCAATCGTTGCATTTTGGTGCTTGGGTGGACTGTTTGACATTCTCTAGTTGCTAAGCATCTATACGTCTTACTCTTCTGCAGAAGACCTGCCTATTTTTGCTCTTCAAGATGATAGAGTGGTTGAAGTAGTAGGGGATCCCACTGGGGTGCATAAGGCAATAGAGCTAATTGCATCCCACCTAAGGAAGTTTTTAGTTGATCGCAGTGTAATTCCAATTTTTGAAATGAATGTAAGTGTGTGATTTCATCTTACACTTGTGAAGAATCTATCTTCATAATAAGCAGAGAAATGCAACTAAATTATTCTTTCTCCAGATGCAAATGGCAAATCCCCATCATGTGGAGCACATGCCACCTCACCAATCATGGGGTCCACCTCAGGGTCTTCCTCCAAATGCTGGTGGAGGTCCTGGTTTTGGGCCTACTCCTCAATACATGCCACCTCCACGACAACTTGATAATTACTATCCACCGGCTGAAATGCCTCCTTCAGTGGACAAACAGCCCCATCATGGTATATCTGCCTATGGAAGAGATGCTTCAATAGGTGTTCATGCATCTTCAAATACGCAATCTGCACCTTCCATAGTCACACAGGTTCTTGTTCTTATTGCAAATCTTTTTCTTGTAATCCTCAAAAAGGAAGCAGTATGTTGTCTGAAAAGATATCTTTCTAAAAGTTATTACATTTTTATCAGTAAAAATTGATTGTCCTGCTATTTTGGCAGATCACACAGCAAATGCAAATTCCTCTGTCTTATGCCGATGCTGTTATTGGAACAGCTGGAACAAGTATAAGTTACATCAGACGAGCTAGTGGGGCTACTGTTACTATACAAGAAACAAGAGGTGTCCCTGGGGAGATGACAGTTGAAATTAGTGGAACTGCTTCTCAAGTCCAAACAGCACAGCAACTGATACAGGTAAATAAGGCTCCTCTAAAGTGATATTGTTTTTAAAGTGAGCAAGTAAGGGTGTATCCACCATTAAACTTTAGTGGGTTAAGATCCCAATGCACTTTAGAGTAAATTAAGGGTGAATACGCCCTTGCTTGTTCATTTTGAAGACAAATTTACTTTAGATGAGCTTTTTCCGGTAATTCTGATCTTGGCCTTTTAATTTTTGATTAAAATTTGTTCAATCCTTGTCATGCTTCATGCCTTGTAAATATTTTTTAGCTGTACTGCAACTTTTTTCTCTTATTAGTATGAAATTATTCAGTGAAAAGCTGTTGGCAGTGTTTATTGGGGACCTAAAAGATCCATTTTGCACTAGAATTTCATCAAAATTAATCTTTTATCTAAAAATGGAGAGAAAGTGAAGAGGAAACTACATGCTTGTTGAATTTCTATATTACACAATTATCCTTCCCAAAGCATCATCTCAATAAAAAGTTTGAGTAAATTTGTAATTTTATAATTTTCTCTTTATTTTCACCCCCTCATTTGTATGGCGTGAGAAAATTTTCTTATACTTTCTCTCTTTTATTTCATTTCATTTCATGCATTTTCTTTCTTTTCTCATTTTGTTTCCAAAGAAAGGCTGAAGGTTTTCTGAGCTTAATGCTAATCTTGCTGGTTGTTGTCATTGTTTGAACTGATTTACTTCACATAATTAGTTTGCATGGTAATCAAGCAATATGAACATGTGGTGCAGAATTTTATGGCTGAAGCTGCAGCACCAGCACAGCCACAAACAGGTGGGCCTGCTGCAGATCAAGGATACAATTCTTATCCGGCTCATAGTTCTGTCTATTCGTCTCCACCATCCAACCCTGGACATGCTGGAGGCTATGGCTCAGTTTATGGTTCCAACTATGGGTACTAAGCTGGGCAGTGCAACTAAATCTGCCCATTATTGAACTGTAGAATGCTGGGAACAGATTTAATGTAATAATTGAAAAATATTAGGACATTGCGCTAAATGCTTCGTTTCTAAATTATATACAAATTGTGATTTTTGTCTAACAGTAGTGTTCTGTTTGTATTGGTAGTCATTTGGAAAGGTTAAACAGACTATATGTGGCCTTCTGATGTGTGTTGTTTACTTTTTCTATGAATCTATCTAGTAGGTGCACCTATGCCTCTTCCTAGTTGTGCATAAATTACATGCTACTTAAATACTAGGGGAAATGCCAAGGAGCTTGTAGCTCAATTGGCACTGCCCTAAGTCTTTAAGACTTATGTTTGACGAGGATGTCAAAGTTTAATCCTCTTTCTGGCCATCTATGCCCCTTTTTACTCGGGTGTTTGCACTTTTAATTTAACCAAAATAAATATTAAAAAAAATCTAGGGGAACATGTGATGTTTATCAGTTGTGTTTGTAATTACATTTTTGCAATTATTTTCTATGGTTGTAACACTATTTTGTAATAGTTTCTTATCAGATTACACAGCTGGTCTTTATAAGAATTCCTAAATGCTATTTTTGTAGCAATTCTGGAAGCTTAAGTAAAATGAAAAAAAAAACGGTGTTTATTCTTTTTGCTTTTGAATTGAACATGGGATGGATCTTAATTGTTTCTTGACCACATTTTTTCAACAGAAGACAATCCAATAATAATCAACTTAAAGGAATGCGACAAATCTTATTGTCTTTTTCCCTTTCTGTTTTTGCACAGAACCCAGAGGCTCAACGAACTAAGACCTTATACTCCAATAGGGAAGCGAGCAAATTCGGAGGTTCTTACTGAGATTTCCGAGAATTTTTAGCTAGGAAGTAAGACTCTATTGAGCTATTAAATGCGTTATTAAACAATGCTAATTATTTGAGTATATATACATAGAGCAGCTGCAACAAATTAATTCACATTAATGTCAAGGAAATCAAATACATAATTTGCTCGACGGTCTAAGCTATAAAGCCTAAATAAGTCATCATAAAAGAGGAACCCTTTTGAAGAGAGGGAACATGAGACTCAGATGGGAGCTGCACATGTGGTTCTAAAGTGGCCTGTTTGATTGCAACGACTACAATGCACCACCCGTTTTACACGGCCACGGTCTTCTGCACGAACTCGTTTCTTTCTAGGTCGTCCAGGTGGCCTGAGTGATTTAGGTGGGTTAATAATAACTTCATCAGCTTTGCTAGCATTCACATCCCCCTCACACAACTCCTTCCAGAGAGATTTATCAGGAATTGGATGTATGGTTTGTGAGTACGTCTTTCGATAAGTTGCAACCGTAAAACAGCTTTCTGTGAATCTATGGACATTCTGCCTACAGGAGAGAAGTGCAGCCACAGCATGTGCACAGGGCAAACCATAGAGCTGCCAGCCACGACAAAGACAGCAACGGTTCCTGATATCAACAATATTTGTTCCTTCATGAGATATAACTTCAAATTCAGCTTCATTGGCACGAAGTACCTGATATGTGCGTGCACGTTCAAGAGCCTCTGCAACATGTCTCTCAGCAGAAGGTACAAGTATTGATGTCCACTGCATACTGGTCTCTCGGCGCTCATTAAACCAAGTCATTAGCTGCCTTCTAATGCATTCCATCATTTGAATTATCGGAAGCCCAGATGCATCCAATATCCAAGTATTTAAAGATTCAACTATGCTAGCTGTCAAATGACCAAACCTTTGCCCCTCAAAATATGCAGTAGCCCACAAACGAGGTGGAATTCTTCGAATCCAATATGCAGCATCTTGTGATATCTCTTCAATCTCTAAAATTTTTGCTTCAAATTCAATTACAGTAAGAGTATGAGCTGCTTCCCATAGAAGATTAACAAGCATCGTGTTATTAAACTCCTTACGAAAGCTGTCACTCAAGTGACGCATACAAAATCCGTGGAAAGCAGTAGGAAAATTTGCTTCCACTCCGTCCACAATTCCCTTCTGCCTGTCAGACAAAATTGTAAGTCTTGGCATGTTTTCAGTGTTAATCTCTAGCAGGTTATGAAGTTCAGACAGAAACCACATCCAATTATCATCATTCTCCTCATCAACAACACCAAATGCCAGAGGAAAGAGAGCCCCATCACCATCAAATCCAGTAGCAAGAAGTAAGGTACCAAGATACTTGCTCTTTAAATATGTTCTATCCAGCCCCAAGAGTGGCCGACAAGCATTTAAAAAGCCATATATCGATGCTTGAAAGGATATGAAGAGGCGTTGGAAGCAATTATCAGTTGGGTTTCCATAAACAGATGCAATGCTGCCTGGGTTTGTGCGTTTCACCTGTTCACAGTATTGTGGTAGCAAACGGTACCCTTCTTCAAAAGATCCACGCATTGCAGCCATGATACGCTCCTTGCCTCTCCATGCTTGCTTGTATGATAAAGTGATACCATGAACCCTATGAATCTCTTCCAATATCTCCTTTGGCTTGCAATTAGGGTTCTCCCTCAGCCTTTGCTCCACAGAGCTAGCGACCCACTGAACCGAGGCTTGCTGATGGCCAAGATGCGAAATTCCTCCACATGTATGATTCTCATGGATTGTCCTTATAGTAAAAGTTGGAACCCCTGGCAGTTTTGCTGCATGAATGCGCCAGGGACATCCTTCACTTGCACATTTAGCAGTAAATCGGGTCTTGTCAGATTTTATAGTCTGCATCTCAAAGTGCAGAGCGATTGCCGTATCCCTCAATGCCCTCCGGCAACTCTTGACATCAGGGAACTCTTGTCCCACTGACAATTCATAATTAGGACTTACAGGTACTGTACGAGCCTGAATCACATGGGTTGTGGAAGAAACCATAATCTGGGACTCTTGAACACCCATATCTTGGGCAGAATCAATGCCCATTTCTGGGTTCTGAACCACAGTTAGGGCCATGTTCTCATCGAGTTCTTGGTTTTCTGAAACAGTCAAATCATTGTTCTCTGATAGAGCCAAATCATGATTTTGTGCAGGAAGGGGCAAATCGTGGTCATCATGCTCAGGTTTTCGATCCATGGCTAACTCATTCTCATGCCCAAAAGTGTGAACATCATCACCTTCATGATCATGGTTCTGTCCTAAACCCAATTCATGGTCATGGGCATGTCCCAAGCCCAGTTCGTGATCATGGGTTTGTCCCAAACCCAAATGATGCTCATGAGTTTGTCCCAATTCCAAATCATGGTTCTGGCTGAGGCCCAAATTATGATTATGGCCCAGCACCAATTGCCGGTCATGGCCAAGTGCTAAATTGTGACTTTGACCAAGTATCAAATCATGGTTAGCCATTGAAGATATAAATCACTATATATAACAACAACAACAATTTATGGATAGAACACCTGCTGCAAGGACCCACAGATAACAATAGACAAGTCAGATAAAATCATACAAAACGTAAAGTTTGATGGTTAAATACAACTAGATCATGTCAGGCCTTTAGCTGAAACTGCAGCAAATAAATAGTTCAGAAGAGACAAGGGGGTGAAGATATACCGCTATCACCAACTCCCACAAAAATATAAAATGCATACAAAATTAGAGGCAGCTACAAAGATGGGATGCATATAAACATACACAATAAACTATCCACCCTTTAAGGACCTAGCACTGTCACATTACAAAACTGCAAATCCATGGTTGTATATTATACTATCAATAACCACAAATATTCCATTCGAACTTCTATTAATTTATAACCGTCCCAGAAACAAATTCAAATCACGTGAACCAAATTCCTGGGCAGCCACAAAATGAAAACCACCACCTTTTAATTGCAGAGAATGTGTAACAGTCATGAGAAACTGGAATAACATTTGCAATCCAATTTGAAAAACAAATGCATTGAGCTTAACTTAAGACTCTAGTAAACTCCAGTCGGACTATGTGTAATTGTAACCCATCAAAGAACAGGACTTCAACATGACCCCAACAGTGAATATTATCACGCACAGCTTTACAGGTGTAGCAGCTACCAAAAAAGGACAAACTTTGATGAAAATATAAAAAACATAGAATTGACAAACTATATTCTCAAGAATTAATAATAACAAGACCAAAATATTCTAAATAACGAGAATCACACTAAAATTACCTTAAAGCTTTCAACTTGTAAAAGAGGAAGCGCAAATCCAAACTAAATCCCCAAGGGGTATGGTAGCATCGTCTAAAGGTCTGAAAAAAGAGATAAACGGGAACTGGGTAATGCTGAAAAGCCAGTATTCAGAGCATTACGATGCAGATCGAAGAAAGAAGAAGGAGTTCTATGATTGACGGAGAAGAGAGGGGAATTTGAAAAGAGGTTGAGAAAAATTGGCGGGGAGGTGGAGAAAATCGGAATTAGGGGAAGAAGGGTAAGGAGAAGAGAGGAAGATTGGGAATTAGAGGGGCACAAGAGGCACCGCATGTGAGGGTTGAGAAGGGAAATACAGGTTTCAGGATCACAAGAAAAAGAGGGTATTTAGGTCAAAGGAAATCAGGCTCTTCTTTTTTGGGCTTTCGGGAATTACTGTTTTGCCCCATTTGGAATTTAATTTAATTTAAGGTTTCAATTGGGAGAAAATCATGAATACATAGACTATAGACAGAGTGAAGGACAGGAGTCCAATTGCAATTATAAAATATATTGATTTTTTCTTTTTTGCTAATTAATAGGATAAATTTATTTAAACTACGAAATAAATGTTCATCAATTATTTTTCGCCCTTTTACCAAAAAAAAATGTTCATCAATTATAGAAAGCAAACATAGGGAATAAAATTATGTGAAGCAATGTATTACTTTTTCTGAAATTTGTAAAATTATATAAATATGCTATAATCTAACATCTCTTGATAAGGTTGTTTTACTTGTGTTTTTTTTTTTAAAAAAATATTTTGATAAACTGGTTGTTTTACTTGTATATACTTATATGAAAATTTATACTGATATAATGTTATTTGAGAGGCTTATCATGTATAGGTTTTGCAAACTTCAATAGAGTTTAAGTCTAGTTTATTATTAGTGCATTATTATTAAGTTATGTGTTGACACATTATTAAAACAGTTAACCTTTCTAAATAGTTATTGTCATAGTTAAATTCGTCCAATGATGTAATAACCCAACATTTTTTTTTAACTGAAATTGAATTTTTATTAATCACCAGAAGCATCCAATTTCAGGATAAGAACTAGAAAATCAGGTGGGGAGTCCACCCAAGTAACTAAGTTATAGTCCCTAGCATAGTTGCCTAATACATCAGCCTCCCTATTACATAATCTTGGTGTCTACCAACTATCAAAACAATCAAACCCCGAAACATACATGAAGATATGTTGGAGAATGTTCCCATTATAGGATCTGTCGACCCGTCCTTCTGTGATACTTTTGTAGAGACGTTCACAGCAACACCTTTTAAGATTATTTTCCTAAGTCTGTAGTCCCAAGCGACCTGCCCTTGCTGCCATTTACTCTCCAGTATACGGATTAGGGGAGCCATGAAATCTCTACCCTCTTGCTGCTAGTAAGTGTCCTACCCTGTTTCGATTTGCCACTCCTATGCCACATGAACCTATAGATGGAAACATGGTAAAATCAACATTAACTTCTACAAAACCATTTGGAGGCCTCAACCACCTGCTCTGTTGATTGTCTGCCTGAGATTGCATAAAGTTGTGATCCAAAGCATCATGGTACGAAGTCAGGTTAATTCTACTAGACCAACCTGTTTGCTAGGCATTCTTATGCGACTTACCTTGCCAAGCCATGTTTCTCTCACACCATATGCTATGCCACACCATAATCATCAGTTCCACATCTTCTGTTGTAGATTGGGAGAAAATTTCTTGAATACTCTCTCTCCATTGTCTACCCGGTTGGTTAGTTGGGTGAGATAATAGACCAGCTGCATAGGTAGCCTGTGTCATGTACGGGCATTCCATCAGTAAATGAGTTACACTCTCCTCCGCATTCTGACATAGATAGTATCTTGCTCCCACCACCACACCTTTGGATGCAAGTCTATGTGTAGTGGGAAGAACATCACGACATGTCGGCTATGCAAACACCTTATTTTTGGTGGAATCTTCATCTTCTATATGTTCCTCCATAACCTAGAGAGTTGTTGTAATTCATTGTATTTGTGGTAACCCCTTTCATTCTTTTCTATCTTCTTTTAGATGGTAATCTGCCAAGCCTTTTTGTATGCTAATTTTACCGAGAAAATACCTTTGGGATCTGGGGGCCTGAAAAAGCTATCCTCACGGTGACCCATGCTCATTGGTATTTACGATATGGCTTCAGCCTTCTCATTATTAAACACCAATCTAATGATAGTCTCGTCCCATGAGTGATCTTGTGGGTGAATCAATTGTGACACACGTTGTAATGTTAAGTCCATTACTTGTGGAGCTCTGGTTTTGTAATATGGAAGTATTGGTACCCATGGGTCAAACCAAATATCTATAGTTTCATCATTAGCCACCCTCCATACAATACCCACTTGAAGCATACTCCTATCAGCCATGATGCTCCTCCATATATATGAGGGGTTGGCCCCATTACCTGCTGTTAAATACTTACCAGTTGGGAAATATTTGGCTTCGAGGATTCTAGATACAAGAGCATCGGACCTGCACATAATTCTTCAGCCTTGCTTTGCAAGCATGGCTAAATTAAACATGTGTAAGACTCGAAAACCCATTCCACCTGCTATCTTGGGCCAACATAGTTTTTCCCAATCAATCCAATGAATCTTCTTGGCATTTGTTTGGCAACCCTACCAAAATTTGCACATCATATTACTGAGTTCCTGGCATAAGGAAATCGGAATTTGAAAGCACGACATAGTGTATTTGGGAATGGCTCGAGCAACTGCTTTGATAAACACTTCTTTCCTTCCTTTGGATAAAGTCTTCTCCTTCCACCATTTTATTCGTTTCCAAACTCTATCCTTCAAAGATTGGAAAGTGTGATTTTTTTCTCTACTCACCAATGTGGGTAATCCCAGATATTTTTATGGAGAAATTTTTGTCCAAACTTAAAGCACCCAAGTTAAGTGTACTAAGTTAATTAACACTTAATATTTTCATAGAATTTTATATTTTTAATTTTGTAATACAAAATTTTATAAAAATATTAAGTATTGATTGAACTGATACACTTAACTGAGTGTTATCTCTCATTTTTATGATAATGCCACCGTATTCACATTACACACCTGAAGGAGCTCTTGTTTCAAATTCTGATGAAATAACACAACATTGAATAATAACGTAAAGAAATTTTATATTAACAATGAATCAAAATTAAATTCATGTTGTAATTCTATTTATTAGTTCATATAGAAGTCGACACAAGGCACAAGGAACTGACAAATATATAGATTGCCAAAGGTTTTTAGTTTTAACTAATTTGGTGCAATATTAAACAACATGGTGAAAGGATTATTCATTTTAAGGCCAAAATTGAGCGGGCATAGATGAATGATGCATAAGGCCAAGGCCAAAGCAATTTCCATAAATGATTTATGTTGCCTTTCTACAAAACCGTTGTGATTAAGGGTGTGTGAGGGAGTAGTTAAATGAGTGATTCCATGTGACAATGAGCCTCAACTCAAATGGCCCCTGTGGTTGCCTAGTGTGCAGGTGGAGGGGACGTGTTCAATTTTCCAATAGCCACTTCCCTCTCTTCTCCCCTGGATTTTCTTGTGGCGCATCCCTAAGCCCCACCCCATTGGTGAGACTTCCTGGCCCCTGTGGCGTAATAAAAAAAAATAATGATTTCATGCTGATTAAGAAGTAACTTTAATTCAACAAATTTTCCACAAATATTATAGTAGAAGGTTTGATAGTACTGCAGAATTGGTTTGCAACTCTATACGTCCTAAATTTTGAACAAAGAACATTATATTTTCTCATTAGATAGAGAGAGTCATGCATAATGTGAAAATTATCAAAAATAATAACATAAGAAAACTACATTCGTGGAAACAATTGGAGCTGGTCCCCGGACCTCACCATACACAAGATCAAGGGGTTGAGTGCTAGTGAGTGTGGAGGTATATAACGGTAGCTTGTGAGCGTAGCAGTGGTGGGAAACACGAGATTTCCAGAGAAGCAGTTGACGGAAATTGAAGCTTGTGATGACGATGAACTTAGATAATAGGATTTGGATTTTCTCTTGTAACAGGAAAATAGGCACAAGAGGATGCAGGAGAGATGCATGACCATCATCTTGTGCGTATCTCTCCTGTAAGAAGACCATCCTGTTACAAGAGAGGATCCAAATTTTAGATAATGCTTTATACACAATACATAATTGCATTACTTTATGTGTGTGAGAGAATTGCATTATTTTATATTTGTGAGAGATGACAGAACTATAATATGATTATGTAAAAAATAAAGTAAATTTAATTATAATTAAATGATAAAATTTTATGTAGATATGAAATGATATATGCATAGGTGTGTGTTTAATACTTAACGAAGAATGTATTATGAGGGGTGAACAAGTCTGAGAGACACTCCTTAAAAAAGGAACAATCCTTAAACTAGATTAATTAGTGAAGGAGGCAGAGTTTGCACAAGACATTTAAGTGACATTTTTTGAGGCAACAACATAGGTAAGATAAGGTTATGATTATAAATTTGAAAGGGAATGGATGAGAATAATTCATAATGAAATAAAATAAAAAAGTAAAGAATAAATTGAAAAAGAATATATCATTCAATTATTTAAATGTTTAATAAATTTTAAAAAAAATTATTTAAATCATTTTTTCTTTGATTCTTAAATTAAAAAGATAAAAAATTAAAATTTTAAGTAACAATTTTTTTTTCTTTTAAAATAACTTAAAAAAACACTTTCATTTAAGTTTTTCTATTCATATCATTCATTTCGTTATCATCTTCCTAAATATAGCAGACGGGTCATGTGAAGCCATAAATAATAGCATGAAACAGAAGCTGATGTTGACGTACCCAATGAACAAATGCTAACATCATTCTCTTGGCAAACAGTGGGAGCAGAGACGTCTTTGTCCCAGTGACATACATATCCCCCATGGTATCGTATCCAATGAGAAACGGCACTGAACTAAATTCTCCAAGAAGCATAATTACCCTTGGACCCTTGGTGACCTTGATGGGCAATTTTGCATAAGCATCGTTAGACACAACAAGGTTATGTCTTCGGTGGGCATTAGGAACAATGTTATCGGCCACATAGGAATAAACAACAAAAAAAGGGCAAAAAATAAAAAAGACCCGGAGTGCGGTTAACTGGTTAGGCAATGGGCTGTGATATTCACTGCTTAAGATCCTATTTGTCCTATTAAATTCATTCAGTTCTAAAGTTAATTGAGACTGAATTGAGTTCTAATTCTAACAAGGGGACGTTTAATATATCGTATATCTTGAAAGTTAAATTATTAATTTAATATTATATTAATTTAAAAATAAAAATTAATTATATAAAATTTGATAAATCGATTAATATTAAATAAATTATTTATAAAAAAAATTAAATCGTTGATTTAATATTATATTAATTTAAAAATAAAGATTAATTATATAAAATTTGATAAATCGATTAACATTAAATAAATTATTTATAAAAAAACTTATTATGTTTATATATCTCTTTTCTCATGTAAAGGCGGCTAATGTCGGACAAGAATTTTTTAATTTAATTTTATTATTTTTAATAATAATGTAATAATTTTTACATATTATAAAAAAATGTAACATCATCTTTTTATTTATATTTAAATGTTATATAAAAACATATTTTTTTAATAAAAACAACAAGAAATTTTTTTTATGGCATAACTAATTTCTTAAAAATTAAATTTTTAATGTTCATTTTTTTTATCTTAATTAATTTTGTCTACTCTTAAATATTATAATATTATATATTGATTCAACATTCATCAAAGAATGTCGAGAACAATGCTCCCAAGATTGTTCACGCTTAACAAGATTCGTGATGATGCCGCGACACCTTTTTTTTTAAAAAAAATTGTTTTTAAATTTTTTTTTAAACTTGAAAAAATTTGAATTAGAAAATATTGTTCACACAACACTTATAACCTCATCTTTTTATTTATATTTAGAATCTTATATAAAAATATATTTTTTATTAAAAAAATAAATTCTTTTTATGGCTAATTTTTTAAAAATTAAATTTTTAATGTTAATTTTTTTTTTATCTTAATTTATCTTTGTCTACTCTTTAATACTATACAAAATATATTGATTAGTGAAAAGAAGTGTTGCCACAGACCTGAACGCTTAAGGTCACGCAACATCCGACTTCTTTTTTAATTTTTTTTAATTTTTTTAAAAAAATTTAAATTTTTTTAACTCTCTTTAAAAAAAAAATTCAAAAAAACTTTTTTTTTATTTTTAAACCCAATTTAAAAAAATTAAATTTAGAATTACTGTTCACACGACACTTTATTTTATCAAATTTTGACCGTCACTCGTTACAAAAAAAATTACCTCTACTAAAAGGTAAAGTCAATATGACACCATAACATCAACTACATATACAATAACATCCGCCTTCTAACAATTAGATTAATTATGTTTTTAAGTTAGGTTTAAATTTTACTTTAGGTTATTCTAATCTAGTTGGTATCACATATTATTTTATAATTTATTTTTTATAATTAATTATAAATAATAAATTTTTTAACTTAAATTAATAATTTTTATATATCATGATAATATATTTATATTGATATTATTTATTTTAAAATATATATTATAAAATATATCTTAATTTTAATTTTTTATTTCTATGATTTTATGAATTAGTTATGCATCATGCTCAAATTTATACATTATGCATATATATCGAATTGACACGTTTTAACTCAGTTATTATTAGACTTGATCAGGTCGAATTCGAATCTAAGAAATGACTCAATTAAAATATCAGATCTAATTCAAGTCAAGTTAAACTCGTCTCAACACGTCTCATATATACTATTACTACCCACCAAACAATATTTAAAATGAAACACGTTTAAAATTAAATTTAAATAAATTTAAAAATATCTAAAATCAGTTTAATTTGTATTCTCTATATCAAAAATTCACATTTATATATGGAGTTAGTTTAAATTTAAAGTCTAAACCGTTGGAATAATTTTTTTACTTTTGTCAAACTGCCCTTAAATTTTAAAACTTTCCAAAGTAAAAATGGCAAGACTCTAGGAGCCATCACAACAATAATGGAAAACAAAAAAGGAAAAAAAAAAAACCACAGAACCAGTCATCACAATATGTAAATTTTCTCGGGGACATTTCTTTTTTTGTTTATTTTTGTATTAAAAGGGATAAAAATGAAAGGGAGGTGAAGATAACATATTGTCTTGCCGTACAAGCATATGAGATAATGAGATGTTGGTGTAGTAAGTAATATTTTGGTAAAATCTGTTTAAAGAATAACATTATTGAAAAAAAGCTGCCGGCGGAAGGTGGCAAGAAGGAAGCAAAAGTTACTTTAAAGCATGGAGGTTCAACCAAAACCAAATCAAGCTCTCCAACATTAACAACAACGAGGAGAACAAGAACAAAGGATATCATTGTGAATAGCTAAGTCAACAAGAACAAAAGTATTGATTAGAAGGATTAGCCACAGACCTCGCTTAAGGTCACGCCGACCATACCACATTAGCCGACATAAACCTCTATATACTAAATAACACTCCAATTATAAAATATACACATGACATATATATATAAATTAATATTAAAATAAATTAAATAATTTAGTTTATATATATATATAATTATAAAATTTAAAAAAATCATAATTTATTAATATTATTTTTATAAATTTAAAAATTTATAATATCTTAATATATGTATATGTATCAATATTTATTATTTAATAAATTTTTTATAAAAAATATAAAATATAATTTCTATTGACATATTCTAAAATATCTTTCAAATTAACTTTTTAATAAAACTAACTATGTACAAATACATGTGCATTAAAAAAATTAACTAGAAGGAATATTAGTATGAGGTAAACTTCAATAACAACGAAATAAACGACTTGAGGAGCATATGAAAATAGTAGTGTGTGAAAAGATAAAACTTAAAAGTCTAATAGTGACATGTAAAAATATAAAACTAAAACTATTGATATGTAAAAATAGTAGCGTAGGACGTCAGTCATTTAATTAGATTTGAGTTGATTACAGACTTACTAATTAAATGTTAATCATAAAAATTAATTTTTTTTAAAAAAAATATTAACATGTCATATTCAAGCCTATGTCTTAAACGTATCTAAGAGTATTCAAAATGTGTCTAAATATATCTGAAATATGTTTAAATTAAAAAAAATCTTTTAATAAGATACACTCAAATATACAAGATATATATATCATATAAATATCTTCATATATTTAATATAAATACATATTTAATATATAAATACAACTTAAAAATAATGTGTTCATATATTCTGTTTCTTTACATGGTGAATGACATTATAAAATAACATCACCCACCCCATGTTAAAGCCTTATTTATTAATTTTTTAACCTTTGAATTAAGAAAAATGATGGCTTTATACTTTTTTAAAGTGTAGATATTATATATACTTTTTTTTAAAAATATGTGATTAAAAAAAAAGATAATAAAAAAATAAATATAATAAATAATATTAAATTAAATATAAAAAAATATATATATATTATTTACGATAAAAATATCGAAATTATTAAATTAATATTGACATGTCATAGCCTAATTCTAATCTTTAACTCCCACAATATATACACAACGTAAATATTGTAACTTTCATCTTTTTTTCTTCCCCTCTTCTCTTCCCTGAATATTGAAAGGGGAGAGAGAAAAGGAAAGACTAACTGCAACTGTACTGATTTTCTCGGGAATGTTATCTGTTCATTGAACAGCTCTAGCCTCTAGCCTAGGTTCCTTGCTTTCTTTCTAATCTTCCGATGCTGCTGCTTTAGTGCAGTTTCATTTTTACCTTGATATTTCCTTTCGTGGGGTATTTTCGGTATTTAAATATTTCTCTCTCTCTCATCAGTCGCCAACCCTTTTTGTCCTTGTCGGCTTGTTTTCCTGTTTTTTTTTTTACACGGAAAAGTTAATGTGAAAGTGAAGAGTGCGTGGATTTCCGTTGGAAAGCTTCCACCTTTCGGTTGGTCTTTTGGTTTACTTTGTGTTGGATCACTCATCTACACCATCTGCTAATAGCTGATATTGTTCTCTCTTTATGCCTCTGAATCTGATTTGACTCTCTTTCTCTCAACATTCACATGATATAATTATAAGGTACTCCTATTTCAGTTCAGTTCATTTTCTACTTCTGCATGTATTATTATTGATATTTTCTATTGCTTTCAGTTCCTGTTCCTGTGATAAGTAATAACTCCTTTTTCTATCTGATTATCTAATATCTAGTGCCTTATTTAATTCTATATCTTATACATAGAAGGTTTCGATTACGTTTCTACTGCTTAAGTTATATGAAGCTAATGATATTGGTAGGATTTATGGTTTCAGTTTATTTTTCTTACTTTTACCTGATTTTTTTTAGCACATCAGGATTTTCTGGGTATTGATTCATTAGTTTCTAAATTAGTATCTCACTAAGAGTATACATCTCAATCACAATAATTGTTCTGACTTCGTGGTTTTGTTTTCAATGTTTGATCTTGTTTTAAGATATTTGTTTATGGACTGCCACCCTCTCTCTCTCTCTCCCCAACACTGTCAATATTGTTTTTGATAAATTTCAGATTATTGGTTGGGATAGGATAGTAAACAATCCTTCTAATTTTCATTTTTTTTTTTGGCCCCTTCCTAAATGTATTCAGTTTTGCCTTTTGCATTGAATTATTGAGAAGGTCAAAGTTTGATCTGTTTCAACTTTCAAACAATCGGTTTCTCCCTTTGAAAGTCACTTGAGTTGGCTGGACAATGGCTACCACAGGAGTCTCATCTTCTGAGAGGCATAAACTCTCCACAAGTATTACCACAGCCTTGGCTTCAGCTTTGCTGGAATGGTTGCTGATCTTTTTCCTGTTTATTGATGCCATATTTTCTTATGCCATTACAAAGTTTGCTGGTTACTGCAAATTACAAACACCATGCCTGTTCTGCTCGAGGCTTGATCATCTGTTAGGCAAGGATAAAAAAGGATACTATTGGGACTTTATTTGCAGCGGTCATAAGTCAGCAATTTCTTCTTTAGTTCTTTGTCGTGCACATGATAAGCTTGTAAATGTTCAAGGAATGTGTGAAAGTTGCCTCTTCTCTTTTGCAACCATCAATAAATCCAATGCCGAAACTTACCGATTATTGGTGGGTAAATTGGGGGAGGAATCTGACTCCAGATTTGACCAGGATCCATTACTTGGTGAACATACCATTGCAAGACGCTGTTCTTGTTGTGATGAGCAATGGGTTTTAAAAGGTTATGATCAAAGATTAGTATTCACCAATTCAATTGGGTCTGGAGATGCTGATTTTGATGTATCAGATGCTGATGCAAACAATTTTCATGTGAAAAAAAGAAGAGCAAAACCATCTGTATCAGTCAGAGCTGCACACCTGAGAAATACTCAGCTTGATCCTTTGTCTCATGTAGGTTACACAGAACTCAAGATTACTTCTGATACTGAGTCTGAATCTGAAGTTCCCTTATCTGATAATGATGGTACAAGCATACCAGTTCATGGAACAGATCATACCAATGAAGATATCAAAGTTACACATGAACATGTGGAGCCTTGCATCATTGATTTAAATGAGAATTTGGCTTCAGGGAAGTCCAGGAGTTCAGCTTCTCCACTTGAGCCGTCACTATCAGAGTCAGGAATGCAATTAGAAAATGCAGATATTCATGGTAATAAATCTGCAGCAGCAACAACGGAAAATGGGAATGGTTTGGAGGAACTTTACTGGCAGCAGTTTGAAGGAAATGCTGTTTGTCCTTCCCCAAGTGAGCCTATTTCCTTTAATGATGTCCCTACATTAACAAATAAAATGGGAGTCCCTGTTGAAGTATCAAACGAAAACTGTAAGTTATTTTTAGCAGTTGCTTTTCTGTACCACATAACACAGATTTGAAGGATGGAGGAGTATGTTATAATTCTTTGCTGAAAGTTGATAATAAGGAATAACCTAGTTTAATATCCAAATCATTTTTATAAATGAAGAAAATAGTCAGTATACCTTTTTTATAACTGAAAACCTAGTTTTTAATGATTTTAAATCCATAAGTACATGAGTTTTTGTATTGATTGAGAATAAACCTTTTGTTCATTATTTTTATGAAAAAAATCATAACACATTTTTTTAATAGATGATTTGACAACTGATGAAGTGGGGCTAACATCTGAGAAAAGATCCACCATGGACTGTGAGGAAATCATTAAGTCAGGCGATAAGCTGACAACATCTGAAGCAAGTTTAGAACCAAACCCTACTTCTAGTGACATTGGTCAGTAAAATCCCAGTTTACTGGATCTTGGTGATGCTTATAAGCTAGTTGTCAGTAACAGAGGAAGACAGTTGTCTGGCATGCTTGCAGAAAATTGGCTTGGGAAAGATTCTACAAGAATTAGTGAAGATTTGAAGATGTTGCTGTCACAATTTTCTTCTCGAGGGACTGATCTTTCTGTTAATGATGTCAGTCCTAGATTGTCTATAAATGGTGATGAAGTGAAGACTTCTGATGTTTCTAACTCTGCTGGAATGCAGATACTTCAAAAAATGATTTCGCTTGAGCGAAATGAGTCTGGTTTGTCTCTGGATGGAAGCATTGTCAGTGAAATTGAAGGTGAAAGCCTGGTTGACAGACTAAAAAGACAAGTTGATCATGACAGGAAACTTATGAGTGCTTTGTATAAAGAGCTGGAGGAAGAAAGAAATGCTTCTGCAGTTGCTGCGAATCAAGCATTAGCCATGATCACTAGGCTGCAGGAAGAAAAGGCAACATTACATATGGAAGCCTTGCAATACTTAAGAATGATGGATGAGCAGTCAGAGTATGATACGGAAGCTATGCAAAAAGCTGTTGACCTTCTTGCTGAGAAGGAGAAAGAGATAGAATACTTGGAAGCAAAGCTTGAATTTTATAGGAAGAAATTCCCTGATGAATCAGTGCTGGAAAACATGGTGGAGACATACTCTGAAATGAGGGTGAAAGATATTGGATTGGATCATTCACAATGTACTTTTATTGAAAATGATGAGAGTGTTCTTGGAAAGTCAGTTACTGAAAATCCTAATATCTCTGACAAAGCTGGAAGACTACTCACGTCTTTGGAGGAAAAGAATGTTCAATCTGTGAGAAGTTCACCATTGGAGTTTCAAGATGAAAGGCTATATATTTCCCAACGTTTGAAGAAGTTGGAGAAGCAAGTTTACTTTTTCCTGAATATTCATCAACCTCAGGACAGTTGCCTAAGTTCTGAAAATGCTGAACAGGAATCCCCAGAAAACTCTGAAACGTTAGACAACAATCTTCTAATGCAAGATTCTGTTTCTTCACATAAATTAAATTCAGATGCCATGGGTGAAGTTCCCTCATCCAAAAAACCTCCAGTTTGCAAGGAAAATGGTGAGCTTGGTTATGATGGACATAGCTCCCCTGTGCTCTGTGGAAATAATGATTTAGCTTCTGCTGGAAGTCTGGTTTCGAGTTTTATTGGAAGGTTGCAAGATCTCGAGGCAGACCTGAGTTTCCTTCAGCATACTATCAACTTACTGAGCAATGGAGACGAAGGACTTAAATTATTACATGAAATAGCTGATCACCTGCAACAATTACGTAGGATTGGGATAAGAGAAATAGATCAACCTCTTGCTTGAGGCTGTATATAAGGTCAGTAGTAACTGCTGAACCATTAGGCAATAAACCAAGCATCTTTTTTTTTTTTCCCCTTTCTTTTTTAAAAGTATATTGCTCCTTTTTGCCTTTTCTGTTTTGTTTGTTTGGACTAATTTTTAAAGAAATTTGTGCCTGATAAGTATGTAGTTTTAGCATATTAAGTATGGAGGAAAACGTGTGGATAAGTTTGATAAATGTTAAGAGACCTAAGTTTCGAAAGGGCAAATTTTATTGACTTGAGAAAGTCACAAATAAAAGAAGATTATTTTCTAATTGGGCATTAGCTAGGTGATTTTTTTATGTTGTCTTATTTATAACACTACTAGATAGTTTATGCAATTTAAGAAATATTAAATAGCTGATTTTAAATTGGCCTCCTTGTATTGTTATATTAATTTATTTTTTGGTTTTTTGGGGGGAAGGGGTGTCAATGTCAAGATAGCATGCATTTGGATAATAAAGTGAATCAAGTCAAGCTGGTAGTTGGAAAGTCGCTGCAGTTCTGTTCTATAGCAGAAAGGATTCCTGATGAAAGTATGATTCAATGCTGAAAGTTATGAATCTTAATATGCAGTCTAGATTTAGAGGAAGTGAAAGTCTTGTTTGAGGAATAAATTATTGCTTTAGTTGGTAGATTTTACTATGGATAAATCACGTAAGCACGTATATGGATAGAGACTAACAATAGTTAACAACTGTGAAATTATAGGATAATGTGGAAAAAAATTTATTTAGCAGATTCTAACCCATTTAGAAAGAAATAAGCCATAAAAGTGTTCCAATTCTATCATGCGCTGGGGATTGTTTGTTGGCTGAGAGGCAACAAATGAATGGGAAGATCATTAATCAATATATGAGAGGTCATACATATCAATGTAGATGCCATGCAGAACTTCATAATTATGATTCTAAGCTGTTTACCTCATGATTGATATGTCCCTCATGTTTGTTTGGAGACTTAGAAAGCTGATACATATATGAAGAATGGATGGTTTGCAATTTTGCATCGGATTTTAGTATACTCCTTAACAAAAATTTTTACCTATTGGTTGTTTGTATTTTACAGATTCATACACCAATGCTCAGCAACCAGGAGGCAGGTACATTGTGCAATAGTGAACCAGGTTACCAAGATTGGTTGCAACTGTACAGTAACAATAGCTTGCTTTCATCCAGGATAAAAGAAAATAGGATTTCAAATTATATGGAGAGCTTTTTTCCTCCTTTTCCCCCTGCCTTTTTATTTGGGGTCAGTTTCATTGGACATTTTGCTGCATTGAGTTGGCAAGGTTTTCATCTACCCATTTGAATTGTCTGTTTTCAATAAAAAATTTCTTTCGCCGTTTTTGCATAGTAAAAGACTAAAAGGAATGAGTGATTGCTTGTGTAATTGGTGTCTTCTGGTATTGAAGTGAGTATTTTGGAAACAGAGTGAACTAGCATTAGTATGCTATACTGATTCTGTGAGAATTTTTATCCATGGATGCTATTTGCTTTAGTAGTTTGTATAAATATTGCGCCAATTGCATGCATGATAAGTGAGGCTTCGTTAATAAAATTCTTCGTTGGGGTTTTTTATTCGGAAAATAATTTTTGTCCAACATTTATACCTCCACCGTATGTCCAACTTTTATATACTTGAGATAGATGTCAAATCATGTTGTATGTAACTAAAGCATTCTGACGGAATATAAAATAAATTTGTGAATGAGTTAGAAAAAGTTAAACGAATAACGGGACTATTTTTATTCCCATTGCTTCCCTGGGTTTGAGAGTGATGAATTTGCATAGAGAGATTAGAAGGAAAATGAAATGGAGTGTGAAAAACAGTGTTGATAGTGTTTTTGATTCTCATATTACGAGCTTTAGGGCACGTTTGACATGACATATAAAGTTTGATAGGATAAACTTATACAATACATTATAACTTTAACAGTTGTTTGGTGCGATCACAGTATTATATAAATTTATTCAGCATATCCTTTTTATACATAAAAATAACGTATAATTTAATCAAACATTGAATGTGAGATTAGACCTGATTAAGTTTTGATAAATAAACCCATCTAAAAATATTTCCTTTATAACCCTATCACTTAAACACCAAGTCACTGCACCATCTGCGACTCCCTCACTGCCTAACCACTATTGTCACCCCTGACCATCCCAAAATCATTGCACGTCGTTGCCTATTTCGCCCAAACTACAATTGTTCCTAGCTGCACAACCTCCGCCACCCAAGTCTCCCCTGCACAACCATCACACCGTGGCACCGTACAACCACACTTCTAGCAAGTCGCGCCACTTCATGTCGTTGTTCACGGTCTCCATTGAACCCAACGCTACCATCATATAATCCAGTCAAGAGTTCTCTGTGTTGTTTTCCTATGCTCAGACGATGCAAGCTGGATAGTATTATACAACATCTTATACAGTGCAATACTGGATAATATTAAAATTTTATTAAGTCTTATACTATTAGACATAATATAATCAGGTCTTATCCTATCTTGCGCACCAAACAGACCCTTAAGTAAGACAACTTCATTCTTCTGTGGTTTGCTGGTAGGTGGTGTGTACTAAAATTATCTTCCATTTTTTTTTAAAAAAAATTATGATTAGGTGTTCAGACCAGTTTTCAATTCAATTGAGACCAAATTCTTTAACGGGCGATCTTAAGGACATACCCCTTACATGGGGCATTTAAGAAATACATTTTCCTGAGCTAAGGTTCAAGCATAAATACTTGAGATAGGGAACATCTCCTTAATTACATAAGTAATCTTGTACATAAATTTTTGTTTTTGTTTTTGTTTTTTACTGTTTATACATAATTACATATTAATTGAGGTATATGCCAAACATATCTGAAGTTATTTTTTTTTTTACAGTAGCAAAATCAGATCCTTTCCATTTCAATAATGTGATCAATACAATGAGGAACTACATGAAAAACAGAATCATGGAGGAAATCAATAGAGTTTCTAGCTAAAACATGAGCCACTCTATTAGCTTCTCTCCTAACAAAGTGAATAGAAAAAGTAGAATAAATCCTAAGCAAGTTTCTGATTTGATTTAACATAATCCCACATTCTGATATGTCATCTTCCTCATTCTGAAGCCGGTCGGTTACTAACTTGCAATCAGTTTCAATGATGACTGAAAACAAATTAAGATTTATAAGCCATAACAAAGCTTGCAAAATTGCATAAGCTTCACCCTCCAACACTGACAGCGAATAAGGTATAAAACCAGTTATAGCAACTACAAAATGCCCTGAGCTATCTCTAACACAAACACCAAAACCCAAATTAGTATTATTGTGGAAAAAAGCTGCATCCGTATTGCACTTCAGCACACCCAAAGGTGGCTTTAGCCAAGTATCAGTATACGTCTGCATTGAATGCTGGTGTGTTTCTGTGAGAACAGCCGCAGCAGACTTCCAATCCGCAAGTGTGATACTTGCTCGAACCAACACAACCTCTGCCTTGTCTTCCACTGATTTCCATAACCAATTATTTCTTCTTGTCCATAAACTCCACAAGATCATAACAAATAATGCCGCTTTGTCCTGCTGTAAAGTTTCCAGCACTTTGAACACAAGATCCGTGAAGTTATCTACCTGATGCATAATTGGTTGAATACTACTCCACAAATCACTTTGCTGCCAGACATTAATACTTGTTGGACACATAAGAAAAATGTGCCATCCATTCTCAATAGCAGTCGTGCAAAAAACACAAGATGCAGGGCAAGATATACCTTTTGTTTGCAGTCTAATACGAGTTGGGAGACAATCACAGCAAACCTTCCAAGTGAACACTCGAATTTTGGCTGGAACTTTAAGATCCCACAACAACCTCCAAGCACCCTCTACTTTATAATCATTAAAATCAGTGATTGAATCCATTAACAGTCTATATGCTGACTTCACCGTATAAAATCCCCTATTGTCACAACTCCATATCCTCCTGTTTTCCCCATTATCCTCGGGGATATACATTTGATTAATAATAGCAGCAATATGATTAGGAAACAGTGAGTGTAACAAAACTGTATCCCACTCCTTTCGATCCTGGATCATGAGATCCTTCACTGTTAATGAAGACACACTAGGATGAGGGGGTTGACCAATATAGCTGTTTGCAATTCCCCTAACCCAAGGCTGACCCCATATATTAATTCCTTCTCCATCCCCAATTCTCCATCTCAAGCCAAGTTTTAGCACATCTCGGGAACTCCAAATGCTTCTCCAAATAAAACTAGGATTATGACCAATATTGGAATCCAAAAAATCCCCTATAGGGAAGTATTTAGCTTTGAAGAGTCTTGAAACCAAAGCATTGGGGTTAGAAATAAATTTCCACCCTTGTTTCCCAAGCATAACCAAGTTGAAGCCATGAAGATTTCGAAAATTCATACCATCATCCTCCTTCCTCACACACAATTTCTCCTAAGACTTCCACTTTATCCCTCTTCTGTTTGCACCCCACCAATAGGAATTTAGCATGCGTTGAATTTCATCACAAGTAGATTTTGGAAAGAGATATACACTCATCACATATGTAGGAATAGACTGAAGAACAACTTTAATCATCACTTCACACCCAGCTTTAGATAGAAATTTACCACTCATAGAATTTATCTTCTTCCAAATTTTATCTTTAACAAACTTGAAGGTTGCGTTCCTATTGCGACCAATCATAGATGGCATCCCCAAATATTTTCCACCACCAATCATTATCTGTACCCCCAACATACCTGAGAGAGTAGCCCTTTTAGACTCTAAAGTATTGGAACTAAAGAGGACTTCAGATTTATTCATGTTAATAGCTTGACCAAAAGTTGTCTCATACAATTGAAGAATGCTTTGAAGAGCTTGCACCTCATTTTCAGTTGCCCTACAGAACATAAAATAGTCATCTACGAACAAAAGGTATGAAATGGATGGAGCCCCTCCACAAATAGATATGCCATGTAATCTGCCATCAGCTTCTGCTTTATGAAGCAAAGCACTTAGCCCTTCTGAACATAATAGAAATAAATAAGGGGAAAGAGGATCCCCTTGTCTAATTCCTCTTCTAGGCAAAACAGGACCAATCAACTTATTATTAACCTTCACTGAGAAATTAACTGAGCTAACATATTGCATATCTGAAGTTATTAGGAAAGGAAAATTCTCATAATTAAAGCTAACTTATAAATTATCAATACAAGATGATCAAGCTTTGGTGTATTCGACCGCCAATCACTTCCAAGCATGCACGCCTTACTTGAAAGAAATATAGCTAATTTAGATAGATTAAAACTCTTATGACACACTTTTAAATAATTTTTTTAAGAGAAAATTTTCTTTGAAATAATTATTTTTGAGAAACTTAACTTTTTAATAATTATTTTGTAAATTATTTTTTATGCCTAAAATTATTAGTCAAATATTCACATTATACAATACAATAATAATTATTATAACAAAATATGATTATTTATTCTGCAAAGTGTAATCATTTTTTTAGAAAATGTTTTATAACTGAATAATTATTTTTCTTATTTAAAAAATGTTTATTTGAAGGACAAACCCTAAACAGCTGAAGAGGAGCAAAGAGGAGTGATGGAAGGAATCCTACAAAGTTGAACCGAACTGCAGTAATGACATCCTAAAATTATATTATAATTTTGACAAAACAACATAAATTCTTGCAAAAGAACAATTCTTGGTTGTTTTGTGTCTGTTAAAGGGCAACGTTTTCAATGCTCCTAATGGAGTTTAGAGCATGAATACTCCATGTATTTCCATTGTTGATATTGTGTACAATTTAATCAATGACTCATATTTTTTTTTCTGGAAACTTATATTACAGGTATCACCTGAATTTCTCGTTCTCTTTCATAACTTTTTTTTTCTCACTGCTTCCCAAGTCAACACCCCCACCCTCCGCTCCATCTGCCACACTGGAAGCGCCCCTTCATCACCACCATCTTCATTGTCCTCTTCGCTTCTCCCTCGAGCCCCTCATTTTGTTATCCTATCTGCATCCACCAGGTCTAGGTTCCTGGTCATGGTGATTGAGTCGGGTCTAGAGGTGTACCATATGGCGGTGCTGAGCATGGGCCTCGTGGTCTCCGTCGCGGAGGCCATCAATAATTTTTGCACTTTCAATTTCTCAACACAAACCAAAACCACCATCCACCTCTATAAAAAACCAACAACCACAACAAAACCCATAAAATCCCTTGACCTAAAAATATAAGCTGTGAGGAGATTTGTGTTGGTGAGTTTGGTGGTTGCGCGACTCACGTGCCGACAATAACAGGGAGCTCGGTGGCTTAGTGGTGCTGGTGGCGACAGTGATGCTGGTTTGGGTTGCGTGGTGCACGACGATGGTGGCTCAAGATTTGGTTTGGTGGTTGGCCTCTATTCTATATCTGTATGATTTATGATGTGTAGGGGATGTGAGTTTTGGGGTTGAGCTAGGAATTGAAGGTTATGGTTTAGTGATTTTATGTTTTGGCTTTGAATTTGGGTCGTTGGCTGGTTTTCCAATGGTATTACTCTTCAGTACTACAAGCTCTCGTGCATTGGCATCATTCTACAAATAAATGAGAATGTAAAATATGACACATTATAAGCAATACAAAATAAGAAAAACTCAGAATGAAGATAATCACTCAATTTGAACTTCAATCAATCGAAAAGCATACCTTTGCTCTAGCAACATTACTCATATGTCTAGTCCTTACTTGTGAATTTCTCCTTTGGTTCTTGAGGTATACCTTCAAAAAGGACACATGGGCAAAGCTTTTTTGAAGTTGGAAGACATGAATAAAATGTACAGTAGTGATTTGTTTCCCATTGTTGATTAATGATTCTACAACACAACTCCGACAGAGAAGAAGGAAGGTGAGAAAGTGAAGGGGAAAGTAGGAAAATTGGAAAGAGAAAATAAAAATCGTAGGACCCACATCAAATTTTAAAAAGAAAATAAAACCTGAAATGAGAGAAGAAGTAGGATTCACATCAAATTAAAAAGAAAATTTTTTTGAAGTAACGGGCTCTTACCTATTATCATAGGTAAATTACTTGGAGCATTGATGCTCAATTTCTTGTTAGATGTATTGTAAATGTCTCCGTTAAGGACACTTCGTTTCTTCATCAATGTAACTGTAAGACGAGGCACGTTACACATACACATACATGGACGAATCCATGTGTATTATAGTGGAGACACATTTCCACACTCATCTTAGAAAATTTTTTATTATCCATAATAATTATTTGATATTTTTACTCCTTCATATTTTTAACTTTATTTTTATATAATGTGCAAGTAAGTAAATTTGTTATAAAAAAGGTTAAAATCCTTATATCATTTTTTTCAAGTTGTATTCCACATAATTAAATGTTAACATAATTCATACATACATAAATAAAAAAATATTTGATAATATTAATAATAAAAAAATTATTTATACTGTAAAAAATATAATTATAAAATAATTTTTAATTATTGTGTATTAATATATTTTTTTATTTGAATTTTTTTGATGCTTGTATATTATTTTTGTTCTCTGACTAAATTTTCCGGGTTCGTCACTGTGCACATACATAGGATTAGGAACTGATGTTTGAGTATGCTTCAATTCAAATTCAAAGTATGCGCGCAGTGACGTCAGGGCACACCACCGTTTCGGGTTTGGTTCTACTTTGAGACCTAAAACACCTTCACCTATTACACTCCGCTTCTACATGTTCAAGGACCAACCTCCTCCTTTCTCTTCTTTAATGCTAAAGCAGCGTCACCAGCCCCACCTAGCTTGTCAACCTCAATCATCACTCCACGCACTTTCTCCAAGGTTTCTGAGATTAAATTTTGCATTTTTAATTCTTTCTCCTTTTCCATTCATTCATTCATAAATTTCACTATCTTCAGAATTCTAAGGACTGACAATAACCCTCTTCACTTTTCTCCCAATTAACACAGAAAAAAATATGATTTTTTCTACTCTAAAGTTTCTGAAACTTAAAATTCGAGCAAGAATGAAGAAAAAGATGGTGTTGTGTATGTAGGAATGATGAATTACCTGTCCATGGATTATCTGAAGTGATTGTTGGGGTTCTGGGGGGAGGTCAACTGGATCGCATGCTTTGTCAAGCTGCTTCTGAAATGGCAATTTAAGTCATGGTTTTGGATCCACAGCAGAACTGCCCAGCCAGTTCACTGTCTTATCATCATATGGTTGGAAGCTTTGATGACAGTGCTAAAGTCGAGGAATTTGCCAAGAGGTTCGAGTTTTTTATGCAATTGATGTTATTTTGAATTTGTCTTTTTCTTTTCCATACTGAAAATTATGTGTTCATACCCGTTTGATACGGTGTTTAGATGTGGAGTATTGACAGTTGAAAACTTGAAATTGAACATGTTGACGTTGCTGCATTGGAAAAGCTTGAGAAACAAGGAGTTGACTGCCAACCTAAGGCCTCTACTATACGAATCATTCAGGTATTATCTGGCATATTTGTGGGATTTTTTCAGTTTTCACTTTTGGGGTTCATTCTGCTTGACAAATTGGACAACTTAATATTTCCAATTCATACATATAATATTGCCTTTGTATATCTAACATCACTCCTGTTTCATCCTGAACTGGACTGTATGCTTTTGTTTTGGTATTTGTTATTTCTATGACTTTTCCTTTGAAATAGCTGAGGTAATTTTAACTTGGTGTTTGAGAAGTCAATTTCCTTGTATGTGCACTCTATTCAGTATTTATTAGCTATTTTATCGTTTCTGCTTATAAAATTGCTAAGGAAGAGGATGTGGGAAATTGAATGAGTGAAATGGAGCATAAGAAAAGTAGTGCCATTAGCATTAGGGAAGACAAAAAATCAATTTCTCTCCACTTGTTTTTTCTTTAGCGATTCATATATAAAAGAAATATTCTTGTCATTATACTGAATCATTCTAATATCTAGGTTTGGGATTTGGGAAGGTTGAACTTTAAAAAGTAATTTACAATAACTTGTCTTGTGTCTTTTTCATTTTCTAGTTGAGAATTTTGCAAAGAAGACACTTACTGTGCATATTCTCCGTACCATATCTTTCTGTGCATGCATTTGTGGAGAAATGCGTGACATTCAAGTGAGTGTCCCTATATATTTATGCACATGCATGTGCAAGCATTACATTTATGATTCTCGGGGAGTGCTTCTATCAATTAAAAGTTAAGGTTGGATTCAGTAGATTCTATTCTTATTTGATGTTCTTGGTCTCAGTATCTGTTGATATTTTTTTCAGCCCATTTTATTGACTTGTTAATATGAATGTTTTTAAAGCTAAGAAGACTATTGCTTTGTTAATGATTTCCTTTATATGGGCTTCTTCAACGTATTGCAGGATATATATCTCCAAAAGGTTCACTTTTCTCAGTATGGCATTCCCCTTCCTGAATTTATGCGGGTTTGTACTACTTATTTTAATTATAATAGTACTTGAAGATTCATCTTTAGTATGATACTTGAAGATACTTGAATGATATATTGAACAGATAGATCATAGATGATCTCGAAGGCGCTAAGAAAGTAGTGGAACTCTTTGGCTATCCTCTGATGATTAAGAGTCGGAGATTAGCTTATGATGGACGAGGAAATGCTGTTGCTAAAAGTGAAGAGGAACTTCCTTCTGCTGTAGATGGTAATTATTTTTTTCTAACAGGTGTGTCTTTTTCTTTTCTTCCTTTGAGGAGAGAGAGAGAACATGGAAAAATTATATTTGAGTTAATACTACTTGCCCAAAGAGGGGGAAAAAAACCCTTCTGCCTATTTGATATTACTTCTCCTCTGACTTTTTTCTCCTTACTTTGCAGCTTTTGGAGGGTTTGATCATGGCTTATATGCTGAAAAATGGGCACCTTTTGTCAAAGTCAATATCTAAAATATTTAATTGACTGCTGATGATCTTTTCCTTTTGCAGTTTTCCAATCTATGATTCACTAACTGTAGGACGAAAAATGATATTGCTTGCGTTAACAACTTGAATTTAAGGATATTGTGATCATTTTATTGAGTTCTGTAGAATGATTGTTTCTGCTGTTAACTATGGTTTTCAATCACATAGTAGTGCTTTTATTGTTTTATCCGGTTGTTTTTACAGAATTACACTTCCTAGTTCTTTCATGCAATTTATTTAATTTTTTTAATTATATACTTAATTATCTTGTGTAAGTAAAGAATTTAAAGCATCTATTTTATGTTAATATTAAAAACCCTTAATTTTGTCAGGTTGTTTTGAGTTTATCAATTTTCTTAATTTTTTTCCTAAAAAATTGGCAGGAGCTAGCTATCATTGTGGTGATAGGAAGAGACAATTCTATTTCATGCTGTCCTGTTGTTGAAACTGTTCACAAGTAACATGCAGAACAAGTACATGCTAATAATGTGAAAAATTTTAAATGCAAGATTTACCACGGAACAAATTCAAAATCTAGCTTATGGTGGATAATAAAATAATGCAGCAATGTACCATTTCAGCTTCCTAATATATCTGTTTAAGGCTTTATGTTTTGTTCTTGGGACAACATATGTCACATAGTTAAGGCTCCAGCTAATGTGAAATGGAAGATTAGGGAGTGTGCCACTGAAGTTACTTGCAAGGCTGTTAACTCCCTTGAAAGAGCTGGTGTGTTTACAGTTGAATTATTTATGACTAGAGATGGACAGGTTATATCTTTTTTTCATCAATCCTGGACATACCTCAATGTTTTTTTCTTCTCGAATGTTAGTATGCTATATGGCTTGTTTTTCATTTTTACCAAGTAAATTTTCTGCTGTTTAATCCCCTGATGGTGACTGCATCTATGTTTCTTGACAGATTTTATTAAACGAAGTAGCACCTAGACCTCACAATAGTGGGCATCACACAATTTAGTCTTGCTATACCTTGAGCAACGTTTGAGGGCTATTGTTGGTCTTCCTCTTGGAGATCCATCAATGAAAACTCCAGCTTCTGTCATGTATAATATAATAGGTGAGGAATAGGTATTAGCCTTTCATTTCTCTGCATTTGTCTTTCCTTTTACCTTCTCTATCTATTGGAAATTTAAACAAGAGATCTGGTTTTCTCCTATCTCTGTAGGAGTGATGCTAACTGCTAAGATTTGCTAGGGTTTAATTGTTTTCTTATTATTTTTAGTTGGGTAGGGTTAGGGAGTGAGTTTTTACTACTGAAATGCCAGTTTCTAATCTTGAGTTAATTTAGTTGATAATCAACCAATGAAATAGGGTTATTTTTTCTAATGAACCAAATTTTCTCATTATCCATATGTAGAAAATGAGAAAATGTAAAAGATGAACAGGAGCTTAGTTAAATTCTATTTTATTCATTTGTAGGGGAGAAACCAATCAGAAATTAAAAGCTTGTAAGAATGTATGAAAGTCAAATTAAATGTAAAATCTTCTCTGTTGTAATGAACCTGAACAAAGATGGTTGACTTTTTTCCTGTTCTAATTTCGGTTCGTAGTCAGATAATAGTATACACTTAAAGTATTGAGTGCCCCCTTTAGTTCATTGACTTATTTTAAGAAGATAATTCTTTTCAGTTACCATTGTCTCAGACATCAGTGCATGAAATCTGCTTAATGATTTAAGGGGGAGCTTGGATTCTGTTTATCTCATCAATTGGTCAAAAGGGCATTGACCATCCCTGGGATACTGTTCATTGGTATGATAAGCCAGGTGAACTTCTGGTTAAGAAGCTATTTTAGGTTGATCACTTTCCCTCTTATTTATTGCTGTTTGATCACTTGTATGACTTAACAATTAGCAGTATTGTCATGACTATTTGTCAGAAATGAGAATGAATGGAAGATGGGCCACATCACCATCGTTGGGCCTTCCCTAGGTAATGTTGAAAGCAATCTTGCAATAATGGTGGAAGGGAACAGATTAGGTGACAAGTCTGCAGGTTAGTAACACAAATTTCTCTTCACTTATACTTTATCTTTGTACTTATTGATCTTATGTTGCTAGGCCAACGAAGAAAGGTGACTTTTCATCTAATGTAATACTTTGTTAGGTACAATGAGTAGTTTGTGCATGTATAACCAATTTAATTGGACTAGGGATATATGTAATGTAAAATCTTTTTTGACATTGCCTCTATTATCTTTTTTTTTAATCCCTCAAAATTGGCATTTAATTTATTGATGTACTTCCCCCGCCCCTCACCATTTTCTCTTATTGAAAGGAAATAAGATATTTTACTCAACCTTTCAAGTTTTCTTTTCACGTGTTTAAGTCATTTGGTATTGTGATATTTTCATTTTTAGTTTCCCTAATCTATTGGGAAAACTCTGCAATTTAGTCTGTGTTCCAGTATCTTAATGAGGTGACATTTACGGTGCTCCTGAAATGTTTTGGAGCACTGTTGCTCCAAGGGTTTTTACCCATTATAGCCGGTTAATTAGCTTTTGTTTTTGTTTGTTTTTTCAAAATTTTATTACTGTGTATGTAAATATCACTAGTTGAAGTCTACAAGGTTTTCTGTATGTAGAGTTATCTACGGTAAAAAAAAAGGATTGATCCAAGTTCCCTGTGTGTGAGTCTGCATGTGTGTAAATATTAACAGTTGAAATCTGTAATGTTTCCTATATGTATAATATGGACCATACCTATTACCTGTTAACTAGGTAATAGGTAATTAATCACATCTATTCATTTATTTTAATATTATATCTATAGTATAAGATCATGGAGCATTGGTGCTCTATAAATTTTTTGGAGCACCGTAAATGTTTCTGAAGAAATCTAAAATCTGAGAAATACTTTCATATTTTCGAGTAGGAGGGAATACAAGACTTTTATAGAGAAATTAGGCAACAAGTCTGCTAATGATTCTCCACAAAGTCAGCAACAAACATTCCTAAAATTAAGGAAATAAAAAAGGAAGAAAACAGAAATAGAGAGATAAGGAAACAAATGATCTTATCTCTTTAAATAGAATAAAACAGAAAGAGAAATAAAATCCCTACAAACAGGGACAATAAAAGACGGAAGAACAGAATAGTCAACATTCGCCCTCAAGCTGGGTTTCCAAGGTTGAACATGCCCAGCTTGTCAACTTGTTTTTCAAACACCCTTCTTGCTAAAGCCTTTGTTAGAACATCAGCAACTTGATCATTTGTAGACATATAAGTTATGCATAGAATTTCAGCCTCAATTTTTTCTTTGATGAAATGTCTATCCACTTCCACATGCTTTGTGCGGTCATGGTGGACAGAGTTGTGAGATATATTTATGGTAGCCTTGTTGTCACAGCAAATCTTTAGAGGAGGGATAGTTTTCATCTCTAATTCTTCAAGGAGAAGTTTCAGCCATAACATCTCACAAATTCCATGAGCAACAGCTCGAAATTCAGCTTCAACACTACTTCTTGCCACCACATTTTGTTTCTTGCTTCGCCAGGTGACCAAGTTACCCCATACAAAGGTACAGTACCCTGAGGTAGACCTCCTGTCGTCAACAGAACCAGCCCAATCTGCATCAGTGAATCCTTCTATGCTTTTGGACTCATTTTTGCTAAAATATAGGCCTTTACCAAGTGACCCTTTGAGATATTTAAGAATTCGAAGCACAGCCTCCATGTGCTCTTCAGAGGGAGCATGCATGTACTGACTAACCACACTTACAGCAAAGGCTATGTCAGGTCTGGTATGGGAAAGATAGATAAGCTTCCCTACTAGACGTTGATATCTTCCAGTGTCAACTGGAGTTGCACCCTTCTGGCTGCCAATCTTAATTATAGAATCCATTGGTGTGTCCACTGGTTTACACCCAAGCATCCATGTTTCCTTTAACAGATCCAGCACATATTTTCTTTGAGTGACAAAAATTCGTTTCTTGTTTCTAGCAATCTCCATTCCAAGAAAGTAGCGAAGAGATCCTAGATCTTTTATTTCAAATTCTGTTGCCAGCCTATTTTCAATCTTGTCATCTCCATTACATCATCTCCTGTCAAAATTATGTCATCCACATAGACAATAAGAATAGCAATCTTACCATCTTTGTGTCGATAAAAGAGGGTGTGATCAGATTGAGCTTGCTTATACCCTTGTTGAAGAATTGCTTTAGTGAATCTACCAAACCAAGCTCTCGGGGACTGCTTTAACCCATAAAGGACCTTTCTTAGTCTGTAAACATTGCCATTTCTGCCTTCATTATCAAATCCAGGTGGAAGATCCATGTATATTTCCTCTTCCAAGTCTCCATTGAGAAAAGTATTCTTTACATCAAGTTGCTGTAGGTCCCAATCTAAGTTGGCAACAATAGATAAAAGGACACAGACAGTGTTGAGTTTGGCAACTGGAGCAAAAGTCTTGTTGTGATCTATGCCATAAGTTTGAGTAAATCCTTTTGCAACCAGCCTCGCTTTGTGCCTTTCAATAGTACCATCAAACCTGTACTTTACTGTAAATACCCATTTACAGCCGACCGGAACCTTCCCTTCGGGTTTCTGTACAAGATCCCATGTTTGGTTCTTCTTAAGAGCATGGATTTCCTCAATTACAGCCTTTCTCCATTCAGGATCCCTTAAAGCCTCTTGTACATCTTTTGGAATTTTTTCTTCTAACAGGTTAGTGACAAAAGCTTGTAGAAAAGGTGAGAAATTACTGTAGGAAACATAATTAGAGATGGGATGCTGAGTACATGAGCGACTTTCTTTCCTTAATGCAATAGGTAGATCAAGATCACTAACCTTAGGAGATGAAATCAGTTCTGATTCATGGCAAGGCATCAGGTCCACAACAGTTTCAGTTCTGCGAGAAGCATTTCTTTTGGAATAAACGTGTAACTCAGGCTGCTGTTGAGGATCTCCCCTTGTCTCAGAATTGGTAATATTTATGGCAAACTCTAGGTCATTTGTTTCAGGTGTAGGCTCTTTTATTTGTTCAGTTGGTGTGGGTGGATCATCCTAAATGTATAATATAGGGCTTGGTGAAGGTTCCCAAGAAAGAACTTCTTTCCCATTCTCCCCCTGAAGTGAATTCTTGGGGTAAAAAGGCTGATTTTCAAAAAAGGTCACATCCATAGTGGAAAAATATTTTTGTTTATCAAGTTAGTAGCAGCGATACCCCTTTTGAGTGGCTGAGTAACTAAGAAAAATACAAGGTATAGCACGAGGGTCAAACTTACTTCGATTATGGTCATGAACATGGACAAAAGACTTACAGCCAAACACTTTGAGAGGTAAGGAACTTACAAGGTGAGTTTGAGGGTAGTACTGGAGAAAGAGCTGATAAGGAACCTGATGTTGAGAACATGAGAAGGAAGTCGATTGATAAGATAGCAGGCTGTCAAAATAGAATCACCCCAAAAAAATTGAGGAACATTGTTAGCAAACATAATGGAGTGAGCAACTTCTAAGAGGTGTCTATTTTTACGTTCAGCTACCCCATTTTGTTGAGGGGTATCAACACAAGAACTTTGGTGAATAATACCGTTTTCTAAAAAATACACCTCAAGAATGGAATTGAAGTACTCTCTCCCATTATCAGTATGGACAATTTGAATTTTTTTATTGTATTGATTCTGTACCATCAAGTGAAATTGTTTAAAAATTTGGGCAGCCTCACTCTTTTATTTCAAAAGGTAAACCCAGGTGATCCGTGTATAGTCATCAATAAATGTGATGAACCACCGTTTGCCAGTTGGATTTGGAACCCGAGAAGGACCCCATATATCACTATGAATTAAAGTAAATGGTCTGGTTGATTTATATGGTTGAGAAGGAAACACAGCTCTTTGGTGTTTGGCAACTTGACAAACATCACACTGAAATATATCTTTATTCTCAAAAAGTGAAGGAAACAACTGTTTAAGGTAAGGAAAACTAGGATGGCCTAACCTAGAGTGCCATAACATTATTTGTTCTTTTCGAGACAGAGAAGTGGAGCAGCTGCCAGTGGTCAAGGCGTGTTGATTGCTGGGAATGACTCCTTCAAAGTAATAGAGACCATTGTGTTCCTTAGCACTGCCAATCCTCATGCTCGAAATCATATCCTGAAAAATACAACGAGAATGTGAGAACTCAGCAGTACAATTTAGATCTCTGGTTATTTTACTAACAGAAAGAGATTGCAAGATAATTTAGGAACATGGAGAACATCTTTGAGGGATATGTGAGGGCTAATATTAATGGTACCAGTTCCAGTAACTATTGCAAACGATCCATCAACAATCTTAATTTTCAGGTTTTCTGGACTAGGTTTATAAGAACAGAACAAACTTGCACAACTTGTCATATGATCTGTGGCGCCAGAATCTATCACCTAAGGTTCAATAATTTCGGATTTACCACTTAAAGCAGTAAGAAAAGTACCTTTTTGAGCCAAAAGGGAAGTACTAGAGGCTAGTTCCTGTCCCTGAGTGGGGAAATGATTCTGGTTTGTCAGTTGGGTGTTAAGGATTTGTTGCAACAACTCAAGTTGTTCACTGCTGAGAGAAAGATTGAGGTTGTTACCATTTTTTGATGTTGACTCAGTGGTAACTTGCATGCCCTTGGAATCCTTCTTATTATTACGAGAGTCTGGTTTCCCAAACGAATTCCAACATTTATCACGGCTGTGATTTGTTTTCTGACAGAAATCACACCAAAGGTTCCCATTCTTTTTCTGACTCCAAGATTCTCCTCTAAAATTCTCCGATCCGCGGACTAAGAAGGCATAGTTCTCTGCTGCTGGTGTTTGAGGTACCAAGCATAATGCGCTTGCGAGTTTCTTCTCGGCGAACCTCAGCAAAGATATCATCAATACTTGGTAGGGGTGTAGAGGCAAGTAGGCGTCTTCTGACCTCATCTAGATCCTTGTTAAGACCTGATAAAAAATCATAAATTTTGTCCTTGTTCACAACTTTTTGATAGTGCTCAATGCAGCCAGAACACAACCAATGACCATTATTAAATAGATCTACTTCCTGCCATAATTTTGTAAGGGCATTGAAGTAGGTTGTAACATCCTTGTCACCTTGCGTGAGGTTTCGAGCCTTATTTCTCAGTTCAAACAGTTGGGCTGAGTTTTCCAGATCAAAATATTGCCTCTTGGCAGCTTCCCATATCTGCTTAGCAGTCTGGTAGTACATGAAGTTCTCACTAATCTTCGCATCTATGGAATTGATCAACCAAGCCATCACCATTGAATTCTGGGCATCCCATGTTTCGAAGGCTGGGTCTGATTCTACCGGCTTCGTGGCAGTCCCATCAAGATACTTATACCTACCTTTCCCTAGGATCACCATCTCAACAGAACATGACCATGGCAGATAATTTTTTCCGTTGAGTTTATGAGTGGTAATTTGAAGGGAAGAAGTATCGGAGTAAGGAACCTGAACAGTACCTACGTTAACTGCTTTTGAAGATCCATTTGGAGGTTTTGTGTAGATTCTAAAGTTTCGGAAGTCTCATCCCCTGTGGTGCCAGTCATGGCTCTCCCCGTGGAAACGATGGAGGTTTGCTAGCCATAGAAAAAAAAAAGGGCAGCAAGGGAACAAGATAAAAGAGAGAAATCTCGAGAAAATGAGAGGATGGGTAATAGCGGAATTAAGCGAGGGCATAGAGATCAGAACCCTGCTCATGATACCATGAAGAAATCTAAAATCTGAGAAGTACTTTCATATTTTCGAGTAGGAGGGAATACATAAGCAACAAGTTTGCTAATGATTCTCCACAAAGTCAGCAACAAACAATCCTAAAATTAAGGAAATAAAAAAGGAAGAAAACAGAAATAGAGAGACAAGGACAAATGATCTTTTCTCTTTAAATAGAATAAAACAGAAAGAGAAAGAAAATCCCTATAAACAGGGACAATAAAAGAAGGAAGAACAAAATAGTCAACAGTTTCTAATAGATACCCAAGTATAGGGATGAAGGAATAATTGTTATTAATAACTGTCTAGGACAGCTAACAGAATGCTAACTGTAAATGAGTAAAGTAGTTGAATATAAATAGGGAGGGTCAGTTTTTGGAAGTAAGGAAAGTTAAGGAGAGCCACAGGACTCTCGAATATCCTGAGAGAGGGAGATACAGCAGAGTCTCTGTAATTTCCATTCTTGTAATTCTTGTACTCTTCCTCTGGGTTATGTAACATTCTGATCAGATGCAGAGAAGAGGATTCTATCAATAAACTTCATCTTTTTCTTTCAGTCTTTTCTGGTCCAGTTCTATTAGTTTCCTCTTAACGAAGCTTTCCCAAGGAAATGTGATAGTTTGAAAATTACTTGCATTTTATTATGACTCTGGTGAAACAGTATTCTTGTTTTTTCACCTTATTTTTATAGAAAAGTTGTTAGTGGCTAATGAGTAAATTATAGAATGGAAAGAAAATGGAAAGGACACAAATTTACTTATCTTCCTCAGCCTTATATTCTTTTTGTCCTCCTTTATTTTGCATTCAGCTATGTGGCAAAGATTGAAAACTACCTTCTAAATAAGGTAAAAGGAGAGGAGCACTGTATTTGAAGCAAAATTTGTTATTCTTGTACTTATGTAAGCTTTGTTTTGTTTGTGAAATGTAGTTGCTCCTAGTGTGGGGATCATTATGGGCTCTGATTCAGATCTGCCTGTTGTTAGATTAGGAAATTATATTAGTACGTGTTTATATTAGCTGTCAATCTATTAACTATAGTTTAGGAAATTAATATCCTGTAATTTCTCTTTATTTATTGTAATCAGTGTATATATATCAATGATCATCTGTGTAGCATAACACACACAATTCTCCAACCACTTCTTCATGGTATCTAGAGCCTAAAAGAGAGGCAACCCTAGAACCCTACATACCCAGTGGACCCACTGTCCTCTGGTTACAAATTTTTCCGGCCAATCGTGTCTTCACTATGGTTTGCTGTGCCTCGTTCGCTTGTCACCACCATTGGAAGCCACGCCTCCTCTTACTCGGCCTACCCTCAAAAGCCCAGGCCTAGAGCTTCTCACTCGCGCTGGCAATGTGTTCTGCCCAGATCCACACACGCCACCTTCCCAACGCACGTGCTGGCACGTCTGAGCCTCTTTCCTGCAATCGCTTCCATTGCCGGTCTCGTCTCTTTGTCTTTGATCTTCCCCTGCCATCACTGCCCCCTCTTTGTCATGTTTTCGCCCCCAAGCCAGCATCTCCACCTCTGGCCATCCCTCAGACGTGTCCTTAGCTGTCAGTTTCACCTCTGTTCCACTCATTCCTTGCGAAAAATTGGTGGGCTCTGCCAACTACAACTCCTGGTCTGCGGTTGTGGAGTTATGGTTCGAAGGGCAAGGCTGCCATGATCATTTAGTCACGCAAGCCAAGGATATCCCCACCAAAGGCCAAGCCAAATGGAAACAAGTGGACGCTTCCCTCTGTAGTGTGTTGTGGTACTCCCTAGATTCCAAACTCCAGTCGCAATACCACTCTTACCGCACGTGCTACGATGTTTGGATCAAGGCCAAAAAAGTTTACTCCAACGATGTCAACCGCTTGTACGACATTGTTTCGAACTTGATGACCGTTAAGAAACAAGACATGGATATGCAAACGTATCTGGGTAAGCTTGATCATCTTGTTGCTTAATTTGATGCTCTCATGCCCTTTACTGACAATGCAGACAAACATGCAGAACGTGGAAAATTCTCATGGTCCTTGCACTTGCTGGTCTTCCACCTGAACTTGACTCAGTCTGCAATCAGATTCTCTCAAGCTCTTAGGTTCCAAGCTATAATGCTGTCTCCAAACAATTGTTGCGTATCTCCACTCTTTCGGTCTTTGCCCCACCCTCTGCTCCTGGTGATTCTTCTGCGTTGGTCTCCTAATCCAGCAACCGGGGTGGTCATGGATGAGGTCGAGGTGGTAACTGTTCCTATCCTCGTTGCACTTATTGCAAACACTTTGGTCACATTGAGGAACAGTGCAGAACTAAAGCCAACCAGCAGTTTAGAAGTGTGAATGTTGCTCAGGTTGTTCCATCTGAGTCATCTGAAGATGTTTCCCTATCTGCCGCTGAGTATAATGAGTATATCCAGCTCAAAGCAGCCCATCAGTTCACTATGCATGTCGCTTTTGTTGCTCAGACCGGTAATCCTGTTGCCTTTATCTCACAATCCTCTTCCTTCGTACCTTGGATTCTCGATTCGGGTGCTTCTGATCATATGTCTGGTAACAAATCTCTTTTTTCCTCCCTCACCTATCCAGATACACTCTCTAGTGTCACTTTGGCCGATGGTTCCCTTCCTCTCTCAAAGGAATTGGTCAAGCCAATCCCCTTCCTGTGCTCTCCTTAAACTCTGTGCTTTTTGTGCTTGATTGTCCCTTTAATTTGATTTATATAAGCAAACTAACCTGCACCTTGCCTTGCTATGTTATTTTTGCTAATGATTCGGTTTTTTGTGGAGGATCAGGGTACTGAACAGACGATTGGAGTAGGACGTGAGTCTCGAGGATTGTATCACCTCATCATACCTACTTCTCCTGTCGCTTATTCTGTTGTTGAGTCACCAGTCGTTATCCATCAACGTTTGAGACATCCTAGCCTACAAAAGTTGCATCTCATGGTTCCTGGTCTTTCTAAAGTGTCTACACTAAAATGTGAGTCTTGTCAATTGGGAAAACATGTTCGTAGTTCTTTTCCCGATCAAGTCAATAAACGAGCAACATCTCCTTTTGCTTTAGTTCATTATGATATTTGGTTCCTAGTCGTGTCACTTATACTTTGGGATATCAATACTTTGTTACTTTTATTGACAATTTTTCATGTTGTACTTAGTTATTTTAAATGAAAAGTCGTTTCGAATTGTTTTCAATATTCCAAGGTTTTTTTTCAGAGATTCGAACCCAATTTGATACTCCTATTCAAACTTTGCGAAGTGACAATGCATGTGAATATTTCTCTACCTCTTTTCAATCTTTTTTGACTTCACAGGGTATTTTACACCAATCATCTTGTGCTCACACCCTACAGCAGAATGGCATAGCCGAAAGGAAAAATAGACACCTGGTTGAAACAATTCGTACTTTACTCCTCCACTTCCATGTACCACTCCGTTTTTGGGGGGATGCTTTCCTTACCGCATGCTATTTAATTAACCGCATGCCTTCTTCCGCCCTCTAAAATCAGGTTCCTCATTCTATCCTTTTTCCTAAACAGCACCTTTACTCTCTTCTACTTCGTGTCTTTGGTTGTACTTGCTTTGTCCATGACCTTACTCCAAGAAAAGATAAATTGGTCGCCAAATCCCTAAAGTGTCTTTTCCTTAGTTACTCCCAGTTGCAAAAGGGCTATCGGTGTTACTCTCACGATCTCAAGAGATATATTGTTTCGGGTGATGTCAGTTTCTTTGAGACTCGTCCTTTCTTTTCATTCGATTCAGATGTGCATTATGACAATGACAGTATGCTTCCCATTGGTCACTCTCTCCTTCTGGTCCATCCACCACTAGCCTCAGCTCCTCCGTTGCTTACGTATCAACAGAGACTGCGCTTAGAGATGATTAATACACCAGTCGACCCTGTTGATCCTCCAGTCGACCCTGTTGATCCTCCAGTCAGTCCTGCCGTTGCCCACAGTCCTTCACGACTCACTGCCTACTCCATCAGACTCTCTTGCTCCGCTTCCTACATTAGAACTGCCCATAACATTACGCAAAGGTATCAAATCTACTTGTAATCTTAACCCTCTTTATGCTTGTCATTTGAGCTATCATCGTTTATCTCCTTCCTATTATGCCTGTGTCTTCTTTGTCTTTTGTTTCTATACCCAAAACTACAGGTGAAGCCCTCTCTCACCCAGGATGGCGACTGACAATGGTTGATGAAATGACTGCTTTACACTCCAGTGGTACGTGGGACCTTATCCTTTTACCTTCTGGCAAGACGACTATTGGTTGTCGATGGGTCTACACGGTCAAAATTGGCCCTGATGGGAACGTTGATCGTTTGAAAGCTCGCTTAGTTGCCAAGGGCTACACACAGATTTTCGGTCTCGACTATGGAGATACCTTCTCCCCTATGGCTAAGATTGCTTCTGTTCGCCTTTTTCTTGCCATGGCCATGATTCACCACTGGCCCCTTCACCAGCTTGACATTAAAATGCCTTCTTACATGGTGAATTACAAGAAGAGGTCTATATGCAGCAGCCTCTTGGTTTTATTGCTCTCAACACACTTAACTTCGTATGTCGATTGCATTGCTCACTATATGACCTGAAACAATCTCCTCGTACCTGGTTTGGGAGATTTACCTCTATTGTCCAGCACTATGGCATGACTCGGTGTGAGGTTGATCACTTTGTCTTCTTTCGACACTCCTCATCTGGCCTTTGCATTTATCTTGTGGTTTATGTCAACGACATTGTCATCACAGGCAATGATTAGGTTGGCATTCAGTAGCTTAAGCAGCATCTGTCACACCACTTCCAGACCAAAGATTTGGGGTCCTCTCAAATACTTTCTGGAGATTGAAGTGGCTTAATCTAAAGCAGGTGTTGCCTTCACTCAGCGCAAATATGCCTTAGACATCCTTGAAGAAACAGGTATGTTGGATTGTCGACCTAGCGATATGCACATGGATCCTAACGTCAAACTACTACCGAGTCAGGGGGAGCCTCTAACAGACCCTGGTAGATATAGACATCTTGTTGGTAAGCTTAACTATTTTACAGTAACTCGACCCGACATCACCTTTGCTGTAAGTGTGGTGAGCCAATTTCTGAATTCTCCTTGTGGTAGTCATTGGGACACTGTGGTTCGCATTCTTAGATACATCAAGAGTGCATCAGGTAAAGCCTTACTTTATGAAGGCAAAAGCAATGCTAAAGTTATTGGTTATTCTGATGCTGACTGGGCAGGTTCACCGTCTAATAGGCGCTCAACTTTAGGATATTGTGTCTTTATTAGAGGTAACCTAATCTCATGGAAGAGCAAAAAACAAAACATTGTGGCTAGATCCAATGCAGAGGCTGAGTATCATGCTATGGTAGCAGCAACCTGTGAGCTCACATGGCTGAAGCAATTGCTTCAACAACTTAAATTGGGAGAGGTCAAGGACATGAAACTAATATGTGACAACCAGGCTGCTTTGCATATTGCCTTTAACCCAATTTTTCATGAAAGAACCAAACACATAGAGATTGACTGTTATTTTGTAAGAGAAAAGGTTCTTTTAGGCGAGATTACTACTGGCTTTGTCAACTCCAAAGACTGGCTAGCTGATGTTTTCACTAAGTCCCTTAGAAGACCTCGGGTTGATTTTATTTATAACAAGCTTGATGCATACGACATTTAATGTTTCAGCTTGAGGGGGAGTGTTAGATTTGGAAATTATATTAGCACATGTTTATATTAGTTGTCAATCTATTAGTTATAGTTTAGGAAATTAATATCCCTATAATTTCTCTCTTTATTTATTGTAATCAGTGTATATATATCAATGATCATGTGTGTAGCATAACACACACAATTCTCCAAACACTTCTTCACCTGTTATGAAAAGTGCTGCTGAAGTCTTGGAGATGTTTGACGTACCTCATGAGGTCAAATTGATTTATTTTCCTTGGGGGAGGGGATTGTCCTGCATTAAGTTGTTTATCCTTACCTATGCATGTATCATTTTTTAGGTAAGAATAGTTTTAGCACATCGAACTCCTGAAATGATGTTTTCTTATGCCTCTTCTGCTCATGACCGAGGCATACAAGTTATTATTGCTGGTGCTGGTGGTGCAGCTCACTTGCCTGGTAAATTACAAAAATTATGCTATGTATAAATTTCTTAAGGGTCAATTGTCTTGCTGGCATTAATTAAGCTTTCGTATTTCAGGTATGATAGCTGCTCTACTCCATTGCCAGTTATTGGTGTTCCTGTGCGTGCTTCTTCCCTGGATGGGATTGATTCACTCTTGTCAATTGTCCAGGTATATTTTTAAATGATGTTTAAAGATTCAATATCTTGCCAATTTTCTGTGCCTCCATAATTGCTTTTACTGTTTTTTAGAATTATTACCTTTCAAATGATGTTTTGTTTTTCAAAAGCTTGAGATCAAGGTTGGAATTCTTGTGATCAATGTAGTTCGCAAAAGGACTATTGATAAGTTTAGTGTTATTGCTTGGTTGTCTGTAAAAGATGCTTTATTTAAAAGTTGACCAATTTTAAGCCTTGTTACTAGTATCATTTCTTTTTATATTAGTATTCTGTGTGGACTATCTAGGATCTTTGTTGCCCTATGTCTAATAGCTTCTTACCAATGTATATATATGTTTGACTGTGAAGATGCCAAAAGGTGTCCCTGCTGCCATGGTTGCAATTAATAATGCGACTAATACTGGATTGCTGGCTGTGAGGATGTTAGGTGTTGCCAATGATGACCTTCTTGCAAGGTTGTCCCCTCCCCCCTCTCTTCCTCTCTCTGAAGATGTATGTGTATGTGAAACTTCTTTGTTGAAGTAAAACATACCAATTTTTTTTGTTGATTTGACATTTATAATTCTGTGCAGGATGAGCCAATATCAAGAGGACAAAAAAGAAACCGTCTTGAGGAAAGGAGATAAATTAGAAAAACGAGGTTGGGAATCCTACTTAAATAGTACTTAGTTGAACCCATTAATTTGGTGATTCTTTTTTTGGTCTATTTTCATTTTTGTATAACTACTAAGTTCTTATAGACAAAAACAAGATTTCATATGGAGGGTATTTTTAGACTCGAGGGTATCAACAAGTAGATTGAGATACATTGGAGCAACAGCAAGAAAATGTTTTGAAAGCATATGCTTTGTTAACTAAATCATATATTTTGTGATCTTGTTGCAGATCCTCAGAGTACGGTTAGTAGCATTTAGCCTGAAAACCTCATTCTCTTTTATTCTAGTGACAGAATTAGATGAGCCATGTTCTTGGCCCAGTTATTCCCAACAGTCAGTCATGTTCTTGGCCCAATTCACTAAACTCGGCAAGGAGAAAATCAATAATTAATATCATAGTTGATGAGGCAACTACATGTTGCTGCATAAAAAAGCAATTTTAATTTCTCATGTTTCCACAAAACTGGGGCTAATCCTTGGGCACCCACCCACTTCACTTATAGTTTATACAATCCAGTGCCACCCTAAACAGCTGATAAGACCAGATAATAACTATTGGCTTTTGTAAAAAGAAATGTAACCAAAGATTGAAAATTACAGTTTTGAACAAAATTAAACCCAAGCTCATTCAACCCTTCAAGCTTGGAAATATAACATTACTAGTGTTGACCCTAAAATAAAAATAAAAATAAAGAAGTACCATGACTAGAAAAATAATAAAAGGACGGAAAGTAGAAATGTATAGCATTTTCCGAAGCATAAATAATAAAATTGATTAGAGGACTTCTTCAAGTGTCAACTAAGACTTAATTTAAATAAAATGTGAATGCTTGCCATTTGAAAGGAAAATTCGGGGTGTTTGATTTAGACTATCTGCACCGTTCTTGAAAACTTCAAACCGCGGATTTCAGTCAACACAAATTAACATTCAACAAATCTCAGCTCACCTTATATAAACATCTTTAAATTTCATTAAACATACTACATTCCACAGTCATTATCATCCCTAATCTTCAAAGTTTCTCTTCTTTTGAAAATTCTTTCAAAGTTTCTCAACCAATCACATCGATCAGAAGTGTTTCCTGAAGTTTGATTTTCTCATCACAAAATGGGTTGCCACATGAAGGTCATGTGTGTGTTGACAACAATTCTGGTATTGGGTTTACAGAAAACATGGGCAGGAAGGACATTAGAGGGAGAGCAATGGATGCAGCAGAAGAATCTAGTAATCCAGTCACTGCAAAGAGGCCCCGTAAAGCCTTCTCAAAGAAACCCATGCTCCACCGTACCTGGACGCGGTCGAGGGCATTGCACTTTGAGTGAAATGAACGTCGCCGGCCATGTTGCTCATGCACTCAACTTTGGAGCAGCTTCCATCAACGCTAATGATACCTCAAAAAAAGGGCTCCACATCTTGACCGGACTAGAGAAGCACCTACACTTTCAAAATTTACTGTAATATCGGTTGGTGTCAGATCTTATTTGTGTCCAATGCTCTTAGCACATATACAACTAACTGTATCATGTAATTTTTTTTGTACTACCAATACCTATATTTATCTTTTATATTCTCTCATATATATTTTTTTATAAAAAATTTACTATATTCTTATATACATAGCATATCATGTATCTCGTATCATATCTGTAATTCAGTTAATTAGGTTAAGTCTCAAGGATGTATATGTTAAATAATCATTGACAATGTCAACCTATATATATATATATATATAATGATCCATCTAGCTCACTGCGATAGTTTTTTACAAGAAGGGGCAAAAAAAAAAAATTATATAATGTGATTTCGTTTTTCTCGTGGATCTGATTTGTAGGCAATAATTTTTCTGTTTAAATGAAACAATCAATTTCTCTCTTTTTATTTTTATTTTTTTGCTTTCTCTTTTTGAATATATTTTTTTTCTTAAGTTTTTTTTATGGAGTTATATTAATTGAATATTCAAAATACGATACTTAGACAATATTCTATTCATATCTATATATGATACATTTATTTTAACTTATCATATAATATACAAAAATAATAAATCAAACTTACATACACACGATGTCTCAACCATGTGTTAAAACAAACATTTTTGTTTATGATATATATTCGAATCTCTACGTACACGGTGAAATAGTGTTTGTATCGTAGTCATTACATCTTTCCTCTACTTCATCAAGCATCTTGCCGTCAAATTTGCGGGCTGGCATGCATGCATGGAATGCTTAATTATAATATAATTCATGCCAGATGTTCGAGGGTAGGTTTTGACATTCACTATCGCTAATTTATGCAGGAAGTGTTGACTTCCACGTGGTAAACGAACGTCGATTCAACTTTCCCATATTTGAATTATCTGGGGTACTTGTTTTGGAAATTAACCATGGGACCATTTGTATGTAATTTATGTCAAGGTTTTTTCAGTGTCATACTGTTGAAAATTAATTTCTCAAGATATAAGTGTAATTGCTTCTATACCTTAAATATATATGTTCAAGCCTCTTTCTAAAACTTTACTCAATCTCCGCCATTTGTTATTGCGGCTCATCACCACCATCTAATATTGCTGGTTGCAAATTTATTGAGAGTAATTTTGGGACAATAAGCAGCTATAATGTTGTAAATTCATAACATAATAATTTGACCTAGAGATGAGAAGCTGTGTTTGAATTCTTAGGGTATCATTTGAGTTTGTCATTTTTTTTTTATGAGAAACAAGTTTAGGGTGAGGAAAAATCTTCCCCGTTCCAAGGCTAATAAACTATCAATTTTAACGATAATTTATAATAAAATTATATATCGCTTTCTGTAAGAAATTTCTAAATTTAAACCTCATTCATGTTATAATTATGAACAAAAAATTTAATTGAATTTATCGTTTAACTGACCTATATATTCCTTTGACTGAGTCACCAACAACTACAGTACTCTACTGTTATTCATTTGTACTCTTTCGAACCAATTTCCGCTACATAAATTAAAACCTCAAAATTTGTTCTCATTGTGACAAGGGAGAAAAAAGAAAAAGGATAGAATATTTAGAATATATTTTAAAATTAAATTAAATTGAATTTTATATTATTTTAAGAATTTATTTTTATATAATTAAATATATTATTTTGATTATATTTAATTATATTATTTTTAATTTAGAGATAATTTTAAAATTTAAAATAATTTAAAATATACAGATTTTTTTTTAAATTTTTTTATTTCCTTGTTTTTCAATTTTCTAACGGAAACAAGGGGCTCAAATTTTAATTTTATTATTTATTTACTCGATCATCTTTCAGTCTTTATTTTGTTCTTGTTTTTGTTGGTGAGTTCTTTCTAGTAGCTAGTTAGCTCATCATTCAATGTTTCTCAGGCATGGAATTGTGCATCGGCGGAAAGTGTCAAAGCTATGTGGGGGCATTCCCCCCAACAAGTCACATGGTGAAGCAGAGAAGTAAGCCAAAAAACTATAGTACCGCACATAATTGCAAAGTCATTTAAGGCAAGGCAAAGGGCTGTGGCCTCAGACGTGTGGACTCTGGTGGAAGATGCAAGTAACTAATGCAAAGGGCAATGTGGTGTTGACATTGCAATTTGCAAACAACACGAGACGCGTGAAAGCGTGGCCATCAACACACTCCACTCGTTCCATTTGCCTTATCATAGCTGTCATTCTCTTATACTCTACTCTTACGTGTTCTTATAGTTTTCACTTTTCATTACGCTTTGATTTTTGCTAATCTAACTTATTGACATACTTTTCCTGTTCCAGAATTCTTCCTGTAATTTTCTGTCGGCACTCTTCCCAATGATCTTTGACATTGGACTTTGGAGTTTTCCCCTCTATCAGTCTTGTCTATCTCTTTCTCCGTATAACTAAGGCTGGCTGCATTTATTCAATTATTTTCTCTTTTTGATAAACTTCCTACCAATTTGTAGTTCAAGTGAAATACTAGCTATTTAATACTGTTAGATGTCACGGGGTTTAAATTTTTGGGAGTGGGAGTTGGTGTTTATCCAGATTTTGTAAAAAATTATGACTTTTTTATATTATTTTATATTATTTTTATATTATTTTTATATTATTTTTTTTCATTTAATCATAATTATTTAAAAATATAATAAAAAATAATATAAATTAAAAAATAATATAATAACATTAATTTTTTTATTTTTTTAAACAAGAATTTTTGAAAATATTGTTGTGTTATTGTCTAATAATTCTTATATTTTTTATATTAAACATTATATATATTTATTTTTATATTCTATTTATTATTATTTTTTTTATATATATTTTTTATCATTTTCTCTACTCACATTTTTTAAAAAGATGTTAATAGTAATACATTCCTAAAAAAAAATGTAAGAGTAACATTTTCGATTGACTAATTGTTTCACAAAAGTAAGAGCGATTCTCTCACACACACATATATATATGTGTGTGTATGAGAGAAGATTAACTTATATAAGCGTAAGTCTTTTTTTATATTTATTTTTAACTGTTAGATTCACTTTCATTTCATGGTTGAGATTATTTCATTCAAAATAACCATTAGATGAAAGTGGATCTAACAGCTGAAAATAAATGTAAAAGAAAAAAAATTACACTGATATAAGTTGATCCTCTCTCTCTATATATATACTAATATGTGTTGGTAAGGATATAAATTTGTTTGGATAATCTGACCAATCAAATCAATTTGAATCAAACTAATTAATTGGTTCGATTCGATTCGAATATATTGATTGGTTCGGACAAAATTCAAACTGAATAAAGCTTAATTAACTTGATTCTCAGATTTAAAATTTCAAATTCAAGAGTTGAATTGAACTGAACCATATATATATGTATATATATGTATATATATGTATATATATATATATATGTATAACATATTTAGTGAGAAGAGTTTTTATTGTGAGATGATGAGATGAATAAATCTTGACCATACAACTATACATAGATGATCAAGATTAAAATTTACTTAAAGGTTATGTGGCCACTTAAAAAATTCACATACATTTATGTTTCTAATATTGATCATTCATGTAAGATTCAATTGTCAATATTTACTCCTCTCACCTCTTACAATAAACACTCCTCTCACTAGAAAGAAGATTATATATATATATATATATATATATATATATATATATATATATATATATATATATATATATATATATATTATGTTTAGATTGAGTTTGAATTGAATTTGTGTGTTGTCTATTATTATGTTGTGTACTTTTGTTTCTTTTTAATTATGTTTAGATTAAGTGTGAGTGTTATTGTATATTTATTTTTATACCGATATCTATCATATGTATCTTTTAATTATGTTTATTTATTTATGTTTTGTCAATTTGTTATACTTTTGTAATGTGATTATTGAGATAAATAAGTTTGATTCTATTTCTAAAATTTTTTTATAGGTTTATTATGTATTTTTTTTCTATGAAAAATTAATTATTTAATTAATTTTTTGTGTAAAAAAATAGTCAACCCAATCACTTAAACCAAACCAATCGTAAATATTTGATTCCGTTTATTCAGATTTAATTATCAAAAAACACAAAAATTGAATCAAATTAAACTAATTAATTTTAATTAGTTTAAATTTATTTTTACTTAAAAATGAAGCAAACCAACCCAATTATACCAATACATATTAGTTCAAATAATTTTTTTTAAATATATAATTTTAAATTCGATTTTTAAATTTATGTATATAAAAATAATTTATACTTTAACAAAAAATAAAAAATAAAAATATATATATGTCACTCGAACTTGCCATTACTGCCGTCAAAAACTGAAGCCATTAATCAAGTTTTATTTGGACTGGTTACCCCAAAATTAAGTTGAATTGATGTCAAATAAATAAAATAAAACATAACCTTACACGTATACATTTTTTTTAAATTTGCAATTCTATTTTATAATTTACGTCTAGATCTTTATGATTTTGTATATAGAACATAACTTTTTATTTTTATTAAACGATTGTGTCTCAAGTTTTTTTTTTTTTTTGGCTTCATTTATTAAAAAATGGTGTATTCTTATTAAATATGTTCCAAATTTTGAATATTTACTACAAACCATATATAAAATTTCTTTTTATAAATAATTTAAATATTTAATACAAAATCATAAGTTTTTGTATTTACATTTAACGGATAAAGTTACTTTTTTTTTTATAACAAATAGTTAATAAAATTATAAGAACTCATATAAAATAATTAATATTTTGTTTTTTTAATAACTATTATAAAATACTTATTGATGCTTTTTTTTTCTTCTTTATGAGTTTTTGTATTAAAAAAATCCTCAGCCACATTGAGAAGGAAATATGGCATATCGATCATTGATTGATAAAAGCACGTTTGGTTTAACTTATTTTAGAAAATATAATCATTTATTTTTTTAATTTTTTAAATCTTTTAATTATAAATTAGGTTAAATTAAAATTTTAATTTTCATAATTTTTATTTATTTTTAATTTAATTCTTATTTTTTAAATCAGTTTTTATAATTATAAATATTTTTAAAATAATTATTATCATTAATTTTTATTATAACATTGTCATAATACTGCTAATTAATTAATATAAAAATATTTTTTTATTTAATAAGTACTTTTTATATACTCATCTTTTTATAAAATATTTAATAAGTGCTCTGCATTTATATTAGTATTCTTATATATGTTCATTTATTTTGAATTGATGCTTATTTGTTAAGTAAGTATTTTTTAAATATTTTTTATTTTTATAAAATATTTAATAGTAATTAAATTAATAGTGTTATAACATATATTAACAATTGAGATTATTTTAAAAATATTTATAAATATAATGATTATTTTGATAAAAAAATTATAAAATTAAATTGAAAAAAAAAAAATATAGGAATTAAAATTTTAGTTTAGCCTTTAAACTATTTTAAACCTAAAATAAGTTAATCCAAAAACAAACTACATGTGTGTCCGAATGCAAAGTGAAACAAAAGCATTTTCCAGCAAGCACATAGAGAAAGCGCGTCATTGATCTCTGTTTGCTTGAAGGAGCAAAGGGTGAGGACCTACAAAGCAGGGCAGCATGGGGCTCAGGAAAAGAAAAGCAAGGATGGAAAAGACAGGATTGAAATTTAAGCACACAAACCAATTGATACACCCTAACCACCCATCATGTTTGAGGAACTGAGACAGAAACCAATTGCTCTTATGATTTGACTCCCATGATGATCAACAGTATTGCATTTCTATTAAAAATAATTGATATATATTTTTTATATTTCCTTACGTAAGATATTATGATTTGGGAATCTTACAAAGAGGGCCTTCCCCTTAAAAGGCAAAACAGAAGAGAGCCAAAAACCCACAAGGGGAAAGACAGGTTATTGTTGTATCTGTGTATAAGAGAGCAAGGAGACCCTGCCATTGCCTGTTCCATGTGACCCACATAGGTTACCATCGGAGTGTATGTGGGGTAAAGCGATAAGTTTGAGTTCAGTTTGACCTTTGTTTTTGTTCATGAAATCATGAGGATCATATTCTTATTACAGTTGGAAATGGACTGGACAACACTCTCAAATAGAAAGGGCATGTGAACCTTTGGGACCCAAATCCCAACCCTCTCTCTTTTCTATTCTAATCAATTGAATTGAATGATACAAAAAGGAGATGTAATTTTCGGGGTTACTTATCCAATGTCTTTTGTGGCTACGAAACCAAGACTCAGGCAACTCTACTATTTTCAATGCTACTTAACGGGCCACTGTTTCGATATCCCGTATACATTGGACGAGGAATTGTTAGTTAGTACTGCTTACTTGAGACTAGGGCTAGTAATAAGTTTGTTCATGACTAAATTTTATGTTTCATTTATAAAATGAGTGGAATTTGAATTTTTATATATTTAATTCATTAGTCATAAGTCGGCTTGATATATATATATATATATATATATATATATATATATATATTATATATATATATAATATTTTAATAATATTTTAATTTAATGTGTGTTAGTATTAGATTTTATTTATTGTTTGATTAAATTATTTTATAACTAAATATATGTATAAAATATTTTATTGAGGTATAAATTTAAATCTAATTTATCGAATTTAAAATGCTCTATTTTTTAAAATAAGCTAAGCAAAAAAATAAACTCTGTTTTTTAGCAAGCTGATGTGAGTCTGGTCAAATTCCGCTCACCTTATTTTAGACACTTTATTAATACATTTATGTATATGTAATATTCTATTCTAATTTAAAATTTTTACGTGAATGTCAATACTCTAATATTTATTATTCCAATTTGAAATTTTTAAACGTTACATAGTGGCCGGGTACTAAAATTCCACATCTTTGGTAACAGAGAGGAGAATGTATTATTCTTTACGTTTCTTTTCATTTTTCTATTAATATTATATTGAGGCAAGTTTTTCAAAAAAATATATTCTAAATGTTGGTTTATATAATTCAATTTATAGAATTTTGGTTTTCTTTTGTGTTATCTACTTTCGTTTGGTGTAAAATTTATCTTTATCTAATATACTGAAGTTATTTCTCCGCTTAAACATTTTCCTTGGCTCAAATTATAAAATTATTAGAAAAATTAGACTTAATTTCACTTTAAAAGTTAATTTTGATGAGGAAGATGGTCTAAATTATTATAAATAATTTTTTATTTATATATTTAACTAATGTAGGATTTAATATAGCCCTATACATTCAGGATTGAATATTTAAAAAGTAAAATTTATAAGATTAAACATTTATGGGTAACTCAACAATGATAGATTTTGATATCATATTAAAATAATTAGATCTAATTTCATTCTAAAAATTAATTATAAGAGAAAGAATTACTCAAATCATTATAAATCATTTTTTACTAATATATTCAACTAATATAAAACTTAATAAATATTAGAGAGATTTTCAACTACCAAATTTAAATTTGTTTATCATTTGAATTATTATGTACATAATAGTGCAAATTGACCCCTCATATGTATATGTATAAAAAAACCTTTTACAAAGAGTTTATATGTTCAATTTGGTGGATTTAGACAATTGTAATGGTGAGTTTTAAAGTTCATATAAATTTTATATATATGACTCATAATAAGAAAGAATTTCTTAAATTTTAGCCAAAAGTTAAGTACAAAAGAGATAAATTTTTTTTTATGTAAATAACTTTTAAATGATGCAAATAATAATGGAAATTTCTTAAAAAATATTCTAAGAACATTGGCTAAAGAATTAAAATAGAAATTATTAAATGTAAAATAAATTAATATCCTTAAAATAAATATTTAATACTTTTTATTTAAATAATTGAGACAATTTTACATATTTTTATAAAAATTTAAATATAATTTAATAAAAAATATTAAATATTTCTTAGGCGATAATAATAATAGAAAAATGACAACATGAATTAGAAATAGAAAAGCAAATGCATCGGATAAAAAGAAAATAGAAAAAAGAGTAGCACAAAGATTTGCACGAACGTCATGGTTAATTAGCGGAGATCACAACAAGAGTCGGGAAGCGCGTTATAGAGAGCGCGTGATACAATAAATGGAAACATCGGAATCTCTTACATAAGTCCAACGTCATCAACATTAATAGTAGTGAGACCAACACCCTCCGGACATGGTCATGTTTAATGCGAGAGACAGCAATATACTCTTTTTGGTGAAAAAGAAAATTTAAGATTATTAAGAGTGATGAGTGTTTCATTTCAATTGATGTAACGTCAATGAACACATGTTTTTATAAATAATTTATTAACAATAAATCAAGACAAATTAAAATAAAATCTGACCAACTTAATTAATCCGGTCCATTTATTAATTATATCAACCGTTGATGGGAGAGACAGTAAGATGCTCAAACAACTATTGTATCTCTTCTCTTTTACTACTTCCAAATTCCTGTTTCCTATGTGCTGCTATTCTTTTTCACTATTTTAATAATGTATTTATTTTTCTCCTTCTCTCTCATCTGTCACGTGACCTACTTTGTAGAGAGAGGGACACACAGTTCCAGAGAAGAGAGGAGACCCCATTGCATTGCACAGAGAAGAAACAGCCAAAACCAACAAAAGGCTCCCCAACCCCAATGCACCCTCTTCTCTCTCTATTCACGTTTTCTAATATCTTCTTCCGTGTGATAGCATCATTACATTTACAATAGCCAAGAGAAGCGAAAAGTGGGAACACAGAGAAAGCCAGAGGGTTTTGTTTCTCTTTGCAGTTGCACTCTTGCAGGGGTTGTGTTTCCTGCTCTGCCCTCTGCCCTTCAGCTTCAGCTTTGTTTAGAGAGAGAGAGAGAGAGAAAGAAAGAAGGGAGACAAGAGTGAGCAGGTGAGTGACTGAGATATAGATATATAAAGAGATACTTATAACTGCGTGTAAAATATGCAGCAGCACCTGATGCAGATGCAGCCCATGATGGCATCCTACTACCCCAACAACGTCACCACTGATCACATTCAACAGGTTCTCTCTTCATCTCCTTCTCCAACTCAAGTCAATCCTTTTAATTTGCTTGCTTGGTCTACCATTCCTAGAGTCTGTATCTGTATACTATTTTCCAAATATATTCCTTCGTTTTATCCCTTTTGTGTTGGGCTGGTTTGGATATATATACTTGTATTGTATGTATTCAAGTCCACTGCACTGGCATCCCTCTCTGCTCAGGGGCCTTTTGTCTCAGCACTGCTTGTGGGTCTTCTATGCCACTTTTAGTACCGCTTGTGGTGCTTCTTTAATGATGTTTCTGCTCATGCATGCTTACTCTCTCTTTATTCTACTTCTTCTTTGTCAGCTTCTGCCTTCTATTTGGGTGGTGTTTGGGAAATATTCTCATCAATTGCTTTCTGTTCTTTGCGCCCCCCCCCCCCCCGACCCAGCCCATTGTTGGGTTCTTTGCTTTTAGGAAATATATTATATAGGCTGCTGCCTTGAGCCTCAGAGCTTATAACGTGTGCTTTTCTCAGTGCTCATATTAGATTATGTGAATTTGAATATGCATGCTATACTCCGCAGATGATAATCCTTGTCTTTTATCAAAACCAAGACTTGGGGCTCTTTTTGATTTTTTTTTTATCATTGTTTAGTATCATTTAACTCACTCTTATGTTTCTTGGTGTAGCTTTAATTACAAGGTCTGAGACTGTTTAACACCTGTTCTAGTTGCATCCCACTTTGAGACTTGGTATTAAAATGCTCTAAATTATATATAGAATAATGTGTTGAACATGAAGTTATATGTTTCGCTCTGAATCTTTCAAGTATTTTCCTCTCAGTTTAGTAGATTTTGATAACATCCACGCGCTTTTGTATTAAACTGCGAGTCCTCATACTTCCTTGTTTGCTATAGGCTTAGAGCTGACAACTTTTAATTTTGGGATTTTAATTAAGTAACAACTCTTTGCTGCTGCATCATATGGAACGTCTATTAAATTAGGAAATATAATATTATTCGAAATCGCAAGCAATGGTTGGGCCGGACGTGGTGTGGTTTGATTAGTTAGCTGCAGTTCTGATTCCTTGCACGAATCGTAGGACATTTAAGAAAGAATTTGAGATGAAATTGGAAATAGTATAAATACAGATACATACCTTAAAAGGCTTAATATTTACTATATGATATCTAGTCAAATAGAATAAACTCTCTTCATAAGTTCTGAAACCTTTTAAAATCTACATGCATCATAGTATTTTTTAAGGGTAGACATTTGACGTTTAGTTGCTCCCCCTCCCATTTACTGCGTCATTTTTCCCTGCATTTATATTATATATTCATATCCTCCTTTTAATTTTTTGCCCCTTTCTTTCAAGCAGTACCTGGATGAGAACAAGTCCTTGATTCTGAAGATTGTTGAAAGCCAGAATTCTGGCAAGCTGAGCGAATGTGCCGAGTAAGAATGATCAGTCTAATTCTCCCGTCAGTTGGATAGAATTTAGTGTTTCTCATTTCTTAATTTCCTATCAAGCATGCCCCCATCTGGGTGCCTAGTTCGCAGGGTCATTTACTGTTAGATTCTAGTTGCATAGAAAAACTAGGTTGAATCTAACAATAAATAACCTTGCCAACTAGATAGAGTGCAACACTGGAGAATTTCCCACCCCCATCAACATGTGTATGGTACATTTCAAGCATGTCAGCAACCGAATAGAATTTGAAATTGTACTGCTCCATTATGTCTGGATTTCAACTTTATTATATGATAGCGTGAGAAGAATAAGTATGGCTGATTCAGTGTCATATATAATCGTCTTTAAATGACTTTGAAACTAACAAAAATATTTACATTCATTCTATACTGAGCTTCTCTATTGTTAGTATCTAGTCAGGATCTCTGTTACATTTGCAGGCGTAGGAAGTAGCTCCTATGTGGTTAGCTTTTGGATATGAACATAGTTGCAACTTGCAAGATTTAGCTATGAAAATAAATAAAAATAGTTTATAACACTGATTTTGAGAATTTGTAAACGTCCTTCACCATTAGACATTTTACATACAACTACAGTAGATTGCAGGAGCCTCATACAAAATTTGTTATTCTCTAATCTCTGGTATTATTTGGGTGGTGAATATTTGGAAAGTTACCATTCATTAATTGGAACAAATACTACACCAAAGCTACAAGAAATTTTGAATCTATATTTAAGTTTAAAAGGAATCTGCAGTGGTTTTTGGCTTTCTTGCAGGCTTTGTCTAAGATGCCGGCAGGCTTTTGTCTAAGATGCTGAGATCTACCATCGCCATTAAATTTTAATCCAACAGTCAGTATTAATTTAATATTAAAAAATATTTTTAATATTAAAAAATAAAAATAAAAATATTGATCGTTAGGTGAAAAATCAATGGCTCAGAGAGAATCCAAATTCTTACTACTTAAGCTCTAAGTTATCTTGTTAGATTATCGTGTAGCATCTTTTTTGTACGTTAACACATAGTTCAATGATAAGAGAACAAACTTGAGATTATCATATTTTTACTTGCCATCAGAGATTGCAAACCTCGAGGTATTCTCAGATTATTATTATTTTGGATTTTCCTCAAACATCTTGATTTATCATGGTTGTCTAATTTTATATTCTTGTTCCTATTCTTGGGATGCTAAAGAGTAATAATCCTTTTGCCATTATTTCAGGAACCAAGCAAGGCTACAGAGAAATCTCATGTATCTCGCTGCAATAGCTGATTCTCAACCCCAACCACCTACCATGCCTGGACAGGTACATACCTTATTTTCAGATGAATCATCAATGTCGATCAGTATATGTGATCACTTCGGTATCAATTATTTTCAGAACATGGTGGTTATATTCTGATCTCTGAAATATTGCAATGGTCCTTATTGATATCCAGCTCTTCCTAGACAATATATGCTTATTTCATCTGTTTATCACTACTAATGCACAACTATTATTTGGGTTTGATGCAGCAGTACCCTCCTAGTGGGATAATGCAGCAGGGAACACACTACATGCAGGCTCCACAGGCACAGCAGATGACACAGCAACAACTAATGGCTGCACGCTCCTCCCTTTTGTATGCCCAACAGCCTTACTCAGCACTTCAACAGCAGCAAGCCATGCACAGCCAACTTGGTATGAGTTCAGGTGGTGGAAGTTCAGGACTTCACATGTTGCAAAGTGAAGCCAGTAATGTGGGAGGCAGTGCAACCATAGGGTTTCCTGATTTTATCCGAAGCTCCACAGGGGAGGGTTTGCAATTGCATGGTGCTGGTGGTAGGGGTATTATTGGAAGTAGCAAGCAAGATATTGGGAGTTCAGTTGAAGGGAGAGGGGGAAGCTCTGGTGAAGGGGGTGAAACCCTCTACCTCAAATCTGCTGATGATGGAAACTAGCCGGCTAGAATGGCAAAATTCCTGCCATATGCATTTTAGCTTATTAATTTGTTAGGAGTAAGTAGCTAGGGGAAAAACTTGCTGCTTAAGAATGTTTGTTTATCTTGTGCTAAATTAGTCAAACAATCAAACCGTAGCAACATAAATTAATGCTTCTTCTAGTTCTTGTGTAACTTTGTGGTCATGGAACGAGATTGTTCCGTGTCAAGGTTAAAAGTTTGTTTCCCAACTAGAGCCAGCACTGCCGTTGTCTGATAGGGTTGTAGTGGTAAGAGGATGGAATTTTTATGCTTTTGTTTTGGGGTCCCATTTTTTTTTTTTTTTGGTTTTAATTTCGTCCGTCATTCGTTAAGTAAATTCTACTTCAGTAAAAGTTAAACGATGCTGTTTTAAATTATTATTCTCCTAAATCTACAGAAAGATATATGTGTCTAAATGACACTTAAGATGTTTCTTTGTTTTATCTGACACTAGGATGTTTTAGAAACAGTTCTATTTTGAAATTGAATTCTATTAAAGCCACTTTACTTTCAGTTGAATGATGCCTTGAAGGTGTTTGTTTTTTGTTATTTTGAAAGCATAAGTCTAATTATTTTTTGTTTTGTAACATTTTAGGGCGTCAACAAAAGGCTTTGGGCTAAGTTGGATGTGGGATAATTGTTGAGCGAAGGTGCTTTGAAAGCTTAATCGATTGTGAAGACATCATCATTTATATCCCAAAAAAGATAAAATGTTAAAATGTTATATTTAATATTTATAAGGTGCTAAATTAATTAAATTTTATATTTAAAATGTTAAAATGAAAGAAATAATTTAATTTTTAAAATTTTATAAATTTTATTTTTTTGTAAATTTTTTATTAAATTTGATAGAAATTTGATTTGATTTGAAATGAATAAATTATTTTATTTTTAATAATTATTTTTAATCACTTCTCATAAAGTAAAAATATAAAATAATAAAATCAAATCAAATTAATTTTATCTTAACAAGTTTTAAACATATAATTTAATTTTTAAATCAATTTAAATTTTATTTTTTATTAAGTTTTAAATACAATTTGATTTATAAATCAAATTAATTTAAATCAAATTATTTTTAATAGGTTTGAAGTATTTAAATTGAAAATATTAAATTAATCAATATAATAATTTATTATTATTTGATGATATATTAATAGTTTATTGACTTAATATATTTTATAATTTAAATATATTAAGTTTATGTAAGAAATTTTTTCTTTCAAAAAAATACCGATCGTTGGATGTATATAGGTTTTATCGATGGAACTCACAATTAGTGAGACTCAGGTACATTCAATTAGGGGTGTCAAAGCGGACGATCTATTCGGCCACGTGTAAGTTTGAGTTAATATTTTATTAATCCATTTCAATATTTTGTTAAGTCAGTCAGGTCATTTAAATTTTTACGTAGTAGTAATAAAAAAGGATTGATTCTACCATTCGAATTCAACTCATTCGAGTCATGTAAATCTCAGACTGACATTTTGTTAATTTAATCTGTTTATTTTGTCAAGTTATTCAGGCTGGACTATCGAGCTTGACTCATTTTAACACTCCTACATTCAACGGTCAGCATCCTCTTTGAGCAAGAAGGACAGTAGAAATTTTCCATTGGAAAATGGATCTTATGCACTTCTAAAAAGATCAACATGAAGTGTAGTTCTTGATCCAACCATTCATACTTATTGAATTATGTTTAACATTAATATTTTATCATACAAAAATAATTTTTAAGAACTGAGATCTTTTGTAGTTTTAAAAAACCTACACATGATCCCGATCTTCTCCTACTTTACACACATTACAAAAATGGTCACTTATTCATGGCTCTACTTGAGCTTTGAGTACAATTTTTTTTTAAAATCTATGCATTTGTCTTTTCTCTATCCGAGTATGTTGATGATGTGTTACCTTAAAGGCTGATAGATAGGAATTACTTGACAAAAGAAAGAGAAATTATTAAATATTTCTAGAGTTGAAAAAAAGTTTTTATTATTTAATGTATACTATCTTATCTATAAATGTGAATTATCATTATCTTTTATTTTAATATTTTAAGTGGGATAGTACATAATGAATGATAAAGAACAAGAATTTTTTCTTGCACAAAAAAGTTCTAAAAAGAAATTTATCAGACTGAGTGACAAACAAGTATATACAACCAAGAGTTTAAGTGTGGAGAAATTTTTGTCTAAATTTAGAGTACTCAAGTTAGGTATATCAGATTAATTATTACTTAATATTTTTATAAAATTTTGTACTTTTAATTATGTGACGAAAAAATTTATGAAATGTTAAATTTTGATTGATCTGATTCAATTAGATATTTTAAATTTATGCAAGAATCTTTCACAAATTGTACATGTGTTTGGTATTGGGAGATCAAGGTGAAGCACAACCGTCTTGTATTTATTTTGTTACAACAAAAATATAGGATAATTGAAAGTAAAGTGCATTTGTCTTTAACTCTTAAAAATAACAAAATTTTGGTCATTCATGAAACATGAAATCGATATGAAAGTCCACCTTTTTTAAGTAATAATGAGTGAAAACTTAAAAACTTTTCCATCCCATTATTATTATTATTATTATTATTATTATTATTATTATCATTATTATTATTATTATTGTCACTCTTAATCTTTTATCTTCTTATTTTCTATCTCTTTAATAAAACAAACATCGGGAAACTCCGCTATTAAACTTGTCCACTTCTCTTCCTCTGAAAATTTCAAAAGTGACAAGTGGAATCAAGAAGCCAGTCTTGCGAGGTGCAGACCAAACCGGGAAACTCTCCAATTATGAGATCGAGGGTAAAACCAAGACAAAAAATAAAAAAAAAAAGTAATGCATGAAGATGAAGGCGTATAAGGATGACAAAAATGAAAATATAGAAGGTGTAAAAATGAAAAAAAAATTCATAAGCAGTCAAAAAGTAATATGCTCAACGACCTAGATTCAATTACAAATATAAACCATACATATTCAATTTCACTACCACCGTTTTATGTCTTATAATTGAATTCTATTGGCAAAATGAGAGAGGACACAAGTAAGAAATAGAATGAAGTTCAATTATAAGGAGGAGAAAAAAAATAGAGTATCATTATCCGTCTAATTTTTATATATTTAATTTTTTTAATTTATTTACAAACTTGATTTATATTTTGTAAAAATATTATAATAATATACAAAATAGTTTAACATTTTTTTTACGTTAATATACGATATAAATATAATATATGTATAAAAATTGTACACAATATTTTTCGAAAAAACAGGGGTTCCTGTGGGACTCCATTGAGCAATCATTGCTTTATTATATTCATACAAGTACACACCTGGGTGACTGCAAAACAGAGCGAGCAGCTTCTTTCCAGAAGTAATCTTCATCGAACTCGAGAGAATCCATTGATATGTTGTAATAATAAGATGAGCCGTTCCCATCTTCTTCAGTAGCCGTAGTTGCACGTAGATCTTCTTCACCTTCACCTTGCATGACCCTGCAGATTGGTGGGTCTTGATTGCTCAAAGTAGGATCCTTGTGACTTTCACTGATCAAATCATTGGAGTCCTTGCCCGTGAGTTGTTGAACAACTGATCTGAACTCAGAAGCATCGCACGCCCTCACCAACAATGGACTGGATATGTAGGTTATCTTAACGGATTTCTTGTGACTTTTATTGATCATGACCTTTTGGGTCTTGGAGTACTGGTGGTGAGGGTGATCATATCTCAGCTTTCCCATTTGCATGTACAATCTAAAGACGTATACAAACTATAACACTTTACAAGCTACTATTCTTCTTCTCTCAAAATGATCGTTTCCTGAGTTTATGTTTTGACAAGTGTAGTGATGCGTTATGCTGGCTTTTTATAAGCTTCCAACTTGGTGATAATATATAAGACCTGAAAAAAGAGGGAAAGAGGCTTCCGAGAAAGAAGATTGCTTCGGAAAAAGACAAATTTGGAAAATTTGAGGAATTGACTTGAAAAAAATTGTTGCGTGGGGGAAACTCACGAGATACTACTACTAGCTACTATATGTATGTGCCACTTTGATTTGGTGGCTGCCTCCTTCGTTCTAAAATGACTGCGTCCTTGTAGTCGCTCTCGTTTCTTTTTTTACATTGCAGTCGTTTTAGAAATAGTCCTGACTCAGACTCCATTTCCTTCCAGATTATTTTATCCCCACCTTTTAGAGTGAGACTAGAGTAAAGTTTTTTAATTAGGTCTTCTTTCAACTAATCTCATGTGCATGCATGGTTGCGGTTGTTTGATTGATTGCATAAAGCAGATGGATTTTGTGCCTTTCTTTTTTTTATTAATTCTCTGTATGTTTCCAAAATTTGTATTTATAGTAGTAATTTTAGATCAAGATAGTAATTAGATAAAATCTTTTTTAAAATAACAGTTTTAGGATTTGAATTTTAACATTACAAGTAAAATTTATCTAAAATCATAATTTATTTTTACTACAATAAACTATTATTGAATTATTTGACTTTGTAGTATATTAAATATTAATAAGATTGTTTTCTATAATTAGGGTTATTCAAGTTTACATACTGACGTAAGAAAATTTAGATAGAAAAAGAGAGGATTCAATGAGTGGGTATTAAATAAGCATTTCTTAAAATAAATAAAAAACATACCTATAAGTGTATTTTTATATGAATTAAGAAATTTCTAATTTGTTGAGGCTAGAAGACTAGCCTGTGCCACTAACTTGTTCTAGTCAAAGTTTATTATGATGGGTTTGTATTTTAAAAATTAAACTTAATATGTTTTTGGTCGAGTCTCTTAATCTGGTTTGATATTACGTATTATTTTAAAATTTATTTTTTTTTATTAACTATAAATAATAAATTTTTTGATATAAATTAATAATTTTTGTACAATATGTAATATATTTATATTGATAATTTATTTTAAAATATATATTATATAATATACTTTAATTTTAATTATTTTTTTTTGTAATTTTATAATTTAATTATACATAATATTTATATTTATACATTATATTTACTATCGAATCAACCTAATTTTAATATAATCATTATCTAACCATAATTGAGACAAGGTCAAATCATCAAACCCGTCCGGATGCATCCCAATACCCATCCGGATGCATCCCAATAAGACTCCTAGTTGAGGCATAGTAGCAGTCTAGAAGGATATTGTTTATGTATATGCTGAGTGATTTGGCCTAGTCGGATTATTATCTAATCAATTTTTTTAAAAAAAAATTTCACGCAAATATGATTGGAAAAAATTCTTAAGTAAGTACAGTTTATTACATTATTATTTAAAAATTTAAATTATTATTTAATATATATATAAATATTATTAATAATTGATATAATTTTATTATAATTTCTACTATATTATATATATTAAATAATAATTTAAATATTAATAATAAATCGTAACTGCCTAAAATTACTCATATAGTTGAACTATAGATGTTTTATCTCATCAATATGTATATAATCAAACATGTTGGTTGCAAGTTGCATAACCATAATTCCATAAAGTCTAACAAAGGCAGAATATATAATTATTAAATTTTAAACTTAGCTTCATAAATTTCTTTTTTCTTAGGAGTGTAAAACAGTAAAACACATTCAGTTAATTAATCACTGTTCAAAAAAGGAACATATTCACTTAACCAAAAACATTGACAGTTACCTTTAATGTTTGTCAATTCTTTTAAGAGTTATTATTTGATATACAGACAACAGAAAATAAAATCTTCATAATCAAATCAAATATTCAATTTTATTATTAGTAAATTAAAATTTCATAATCAATTTTTATAATAACATATTTTAGATTTTCGTAATATATTATTTGAAAATTATTATTTAATTTAAAATATAATAACCTTATAAATCAGAATAAAAGTTAAATGAAATGATTACTGATGATTGTAAATAATATTTTAAGTCCATTAATTTTTATATTATTATTTTACAAAGTAAAAAATAAAAAATAATATTTAATATAACTAGATTTTGCATCAAAATAAAATTTGTGGAGCTAGTATTATTTAATTTATGAGTAGTAAAAATATATATAAAAAAAGAAGTGCTCATATACGGCCTTTATCAATAGGAAAATGATGTTATTATATTATTTTATTTTATATTATATTTTTAATGATTGTGATTAAATAAAAAAATAATAAGAAAAAATAATGTAATAAATAATATAAAAATATGTAAAAAAATTGTAGTTGTTATCAATATCTTCAAATATTCATAGGCTGACTAGAACAATAATTTTCAGGTTGTGCTCATTGTTATACGTACATGGCGGCGTTTACTGTACTTCATGCACCGATGCATCCTTGACCTAACCTACAGTTACCAGTTGCACACGGTTTTCAAGGTAAGATATTTTATAGTCCTTCAAGTTTGCTGTATTTATAGATCAGTCCTTTTTGCTTAATATGATGGTTTGGTTGATGATTGCTGAATATTTAATGAAGTGCTTATGGTATTGTTAATTCATATGTTAGTACTTATGGTTAATCAAGTACTTCATCGATTCAATGCTCTGGAGGCCTTGGGGTCCATCTACCAAACTTGAATGGTTACTGCAAACAAAATCGATTTCCTGAGCCTACTGAATTCGTGATGGAGGAGATTAGCACCTTAGGTCTTCAGTTCGAGGTGGAAACCTTTGATGATTTGATACAAGAAACCGTGTCCACCCATGGTTTTCAGTAACCCTTTTCCCTCTTCAGGGACATGACACACGCAACTATTCCTCAGTATCCATCTCTCTGCAACGTTTTCTTATATCCATGCTGCAACTAACTCAAAACATTGTCTAGAACCAACATCTCAGTCCAACACACTTCAATTTCATGCTTTATTTATCTATTTTTTATTTATCACCGTCAAGCTAATCAATCCAATCTTAAATCTAGTTTTATATGCAGCTAGTTCAACTATAAGCCTCAAAACTGGTATCTGATACTTGATCCTGAATTGGGAAGTTCAACTATAATTAATTCGTATCTCATAACAACTAATCAGCAGCATTGGATAAATTCAGTTCTACTTTATAATCACTAACAAATAATTGAAACCTTATAGTTCAACACCGTATTGGACTTTTATTGCAAAATCAAACTTTCAGTGTCTTAATCTACAACACAACAACTTCCACATTTTTACCTGACCAACAGGTAGCCTGCGTTGAATGTCATCCATAGATTGCAGAAACCTTAAATCGGACGGTTTCCAAGTTGGGGGAGCACCGGAGGGGTGCACAGTAAACGTGCCTACTACATAATGCATTCATATGAACAAAAGTAACTTGTTGCTGCTACAAAAATTTAACGAAGCTTTCCAAAGTCTGTTTCAAAATAAGTTTGCTGCTCGAAAAGCCACTATCATGTGTCGTCATGAGCAACAAACTTATCTGATTGTGGATGTGAAGTAGTAGTTTCATGCCTAGAAACCTGAACCTTGCCTTCTTTACGAGTTGTGCAGATCATACCACTGGCACCAGAGTCCTTGCCCGTGAGATTTTGAACCATGGCGCGGAACTTAGAAGCATCTCTTGCTTTAACAGTTACAGGGCTGGAAATTGCATTGATTTTGATGGGTTTTCTATTGGCTCGGATGGGTATGGGTCTGATGGGTTGGTGCTTGTATGCTTGATCACTAGAACTGTCCATCCCCATTTTTCACGATTGAGATGATCTGTTATGTGAAATGGAATGGAAAGAGTTCATAGAGAGAAATTGCATTGGCTTAATTACATCTATCTAACTAGTGCTAATAGCTCTCATTTAACAGATATCTAGGGAAGGGAAGGGCATATAATATGTACTTGTAACTATACAAATTACATATATTTTCAATATGTTCTGATATATTATTGTTTACTTTGAAGAGTTTTTATTTTTTATTTATAAACGATGTTTTTTTGCATTGGAGATGGGGATCGAACTTGTACGTCAAGTTTGAGTGAGTTTATTTTGTGATTTTAATTTTAATGTATTGTCAATATAAAATTTTGTATACTATCAATCAGTTAAAAATTGTAGAAACATAGATGAAAAAATGTTTGTATATTTTCTGAGTATCAATGTATAATGAGGTGCTCCTATTTATTGATTACAAGATAATAACAAATAAGTAACAAATCATTTACAATTGTAGCAAATCAATCATTATCGTAACATCCCCTTAAACTCAAGTAGGTGTAACGGTAACCAACTTGAGTTTGGACAGTAAAGTGCAGAAGCGATTAAGAGAATGAGGTTTGGTGAACAAATCAGCTGGCTGATCAAGAATGACAATCAAGACAAGACGAAGAGCACCACGTAGAAGATTTTAACGAATGAAGTGACAATCAATCTCAATATGTTTGGTATGCTCATGGAAAACATTGTTGTGTGAAATTTGGATGGCACTACGATTGTCACAATGAAGATCAGTGAAGGAAGACTGAGTTATCTCTAAATCAGCAAGAAGCCAACAGAGCCACAATATTTCAAAAGTAGTATCAGCAAGGGCACGATATTCTGCTTCAGTACTAGAGCAAGTTGTCAAAGTTTGTTTCTTACTCTGCCAAGAAATAAGAGAATCTTCAAGAAAAATGCAAAAGTCAGTGGTGGAGCGACGGTCACTAGGATCACCAGCCCAATCGGCATCAGAGTAAGCTCGAAGAGTCAAAGGGGATGCAACAGAATAATGAAGACCATAAAATAAGGTACCCTTGATATACCAAATAATGCGGAGGACAACAACATAATGGGTGGTACGAGGGGCAGTCATGAACTGACTAACCAGATGAACAACATAGGAGATATCCAGTCGAGTAACTACAAGATAGATCAGGCTACCTACTAGCTGATGATAGAGAGTGGCATTATCCAACAAGGTACCATTCTGAGGAGTAAACTGAACGTTGGGTTCAAGAGGAGTGTGTTCGATTTTGCAATTAGTGAGGCCTGCTCGAGAGACAAGATCATAAGCATACTTAGCCTGTGAGAGAAATAAACCATCGCTGGAAGATAGAACTTCAAGCCCCAGAAAGTAACTTAAAGGTCCAAGATCTTTTATCTCAAAATGTTGACATAAGAACTGTTTGAGCTCAGTAATGGCAGTGGAATCATTGCCAGTAATGATCATATCATTGACATAAAAAAGCAAGATAATAGTACCATTTTCTATTTTTCGAGTAAAAAGAGCAGAATCATGAGCACTGGAAGAGAACCCTAACTGACTGATAGTGCTGTGAAATTTAGCAAACCAGGCTCGAGGTGCTTGTTTGAGACTATAGAGAACCTTATGAAGACAACAAACCTTGTTGGTCGAACAAATGTATCTCGGAGGAGGACACATATAAACTTCTTCTTCTAAGTCACCATTAAGGAAGACATTTTTAACATCTATTTGTGTAAGTGGCCATTGTCGAGTGGCTACAATAGTAAGAAGAGTTCGAACAGAGGTGATGCGTTCAACAGGGGTAAAAGTTTCTTCATAATTAATACCATACTCCTGAGTGAACCCTTTGCCACTAGACGAGCTTTGTACCGCTTAATAGAACTATCAGAAAGAGTTTTGATTTTATAAACCTACTTGCATCCTACAAGAGGCTTACCAGAATGAGGATCAACAAGGTCCTAAGTGTGAGTATTCTCCAATGCTTGTAATTCCTCCTGCATAGCTTGCTACTAATGAGGGTTGGTAGAGGCTTCCTTATAGAACTATGGTTCATGAAGGTGAAGCATAGTAGAAAAACAATAGTAATCACGAAGATAGGTAGGTGGAGTTCTTACGCTATGAGGACGCTCAATGGTGAGAGGTGCAGGATCAATGGTCGGAACAACATCATCGGAAGCAGAGAGAACATTGGAAAAGGCTGGGAGCTCACTGGAGGTACCTGCATCTGTGTCACTAAGGAAGTAATCAACATCGGGGTTAGTAAAAAGAGGAGTAAAAGTGGACGAAATTGACATAAACTTGGATAATGAAGAGAACATAATATGTTCCCAGAAGACAACATGATGGGAGATACAGATACGCTGAGATATCGGATCCCAACAACGGTAACCTTTGTGTTTTGTGCCATACCCAAGAAAACAACAAAGATAAACGCGAGGCTCAAGTTTAATATATTCATGAGGTTGGAGGAGGACAAAACAAGAACAACAAAACACCTTAAGTGAGTTATAATCTGGTGTAGTGTGATAAAGACGCTTAAAAGGAGAGACATTACCAAGGATAGAAGAAGGGAGATGATTAATAACATGGACAGCAGTAAGGGTAGCTTCACCCCAGACACGTTCGGGACAAGAGGCTGAGAGAAGCATGGCACGGACTGAGTCAAGAATGTGACAGTGCTTTCTCTCAGCACCATTCTATTGAAAGGTATATGGACATGAGAACTCAGACAAGGTACCCTGTGCACCAAGAAAAGATAAGAGTTTAGAATCATGGTATTCCATGGCATTATATCGGCAAAAAAACTTTAATGACTTTAGAGAATTATGTTTGAATCTTATTGGTAAAGTTAGTGAAAATTTGAGGAAGTTTATGATGATTTTTCATCAAATATATCTAAGTAAAGCGAGAATAATCATCAATAAATAACACAAAATATCGAAAACTTCCCATAGTAGGTGTGGGAGCAGGGTCCCAAATATCAAAATGCACAAGATCAAATGGTGAAGCAGAAATAAAAGTACTTTTATGAAATGATAAAGCTGGTTCTTTAGCAATTTGGCAAGCAGTACAATCAAGAGACTCATTAGTAATAGATCCTAAAAAACCCTGAGACACAAGAGGATGCAGTTTGCCAAGAGAACTATGAGCAAGACGTTGATGTCAAATCTGAATGGAAAAAGTGGTGAAAGTAGCACAAATGTTAGACATTTGGGGAACATGCAGTTGAGTAAGCTCAAATAGCCTTCCAATCTTACATTCAGTCTCTATGAGTTGTCCCATCCGTGGGTTCTCACACGACACCCAGAGGAAGAAAAAGTAAGTTCATAACTAAGATCACATAATTGACTAACAAAATAAAGGTTAAAATTTAGTTTATGAATGAGATAGGTGTCAGGTAAACTTAGATTGGACAGAGAGATAAAACCCTTATGATTGACATGCATAAGAGATCCACCAATAGTATAGATAGAACGAGCAGTGTCATTTTTAGATAAGGATGAAAAAAATAAGATGTAGAGGTCATATGGTTACAATAGGTAGAATCTAAATACCATTTAGGATTACCTGGTGTGGTGGAAAGGGTTGCAGCAGTATTACTATTACCATTATCGGAAGAAGAAAGAAGTTGTTTAAGGAAAAACTCAAGATCACTGGTGAAGAAGGCAGACCAATAAGATTCAGGAGATTCATTGGCAGCAGTAGTGGTGGCAAATACAAGCCTAGAAGAATTGGGACGAGATTAATTCCTGTTTTGGTCTCGTGGAGGAGGACGAGTGGGACAATTCTGAATTAAATGTCCTAGTTTCTTGCAATATCAATAACAATTTGAAGCAATATGACCCCTTTGCTTGTAATTATGACATTTAATAGTGGGGCAATCAGAGTAGGAATGCCCTGACTTTCGACAGTGACAACAAAATTTGGCTACTTTATCCGTAACGACAAAGACAAGATCAACTTTGGGACGAATAAGACCCAATCTAGTTTCTTCAAACTTGAGACGTGGAAGGGCATCCTCAAGTGTGGGCAAAGGATTCTGATGTAGTAAGGATGAGCGAACATGTTTATAATCATCAGTAAGAGCTATCAAAAACTAGATAAGACAAGTACGATTTTGATGAGTCTCATACGTTTTTAAATCAGTTGCATCTTTCAGAGAAGGCTTACATGAGGTCAACTGATCCCATTTGTGCTAAAAACTCATAAACAGGTTGACCAGGTTGTTGTTTCAAAGTATTAAGTTCTTTCAACAGTTGATACCATGATGTGATACATCAGAGATAGTGTAGCGTTGCTTTAAATGATCTCATACCTCTTTGGCATTCTCATAATGCCCAAACTGTAGATGAATACCAGGAGTAAATGTATTGCGAAACCAGGTAATGATCTGATGGTTCTTGTTATCCCATTCCTCTAATTTATCAGCATAGGTTTCAGCAGTATCAATTGCGTTTTTGGTGGGGCTCTTTATATCACATGTCAGATATCGCCAGAGTCTGTGGTCTTTCAAAAAATCGTGCATTGCTTCGACCCAATGGGACTAATCTGAGCCATTAAGAACAGCTGGAATAGGAAGTGAGGCATCGAACTTTTCCATTATAGCACAATAAATTCAAAAACAGCACTATCGGAGCAGAATTGACAAAAACAGAGTGCAAAAATGGAAAAATCTCACTGAAATACTTAAGGAAGGTTCCACAAGGGATAGTTAACACGCGTTCAATAGAGTCAAATACACAGTCAACACTTTGGTCAATGGTCAACATATAGGTAGCATAGGCGCAAGTCGGGGGCACACTTCTGGACCAGGGGCTCGTGGATCACACGTGCAGACGGGAGAAGAGGTGTGTGGGAGCGCGTCCGGTGGCGGTTGGCAGTGAAATTTCACCGATGATCAGATCGGCAGACAGAGGTTGCAGCGGTCAGGGAGATGAGACTTGGAGACAGCTGGAAGGATCAGAACAGAAGAGGGCCGACGGTGGACCTTGGGCACCAACCAAAAAAAAAACACCAAAAAATTCACCAGAAGAGAGACAGAGACTTAAGCTCTAATACCATGTAAAAACACAAGAAGATGAGAAAATGTTTGTATATTTTCTGAGTGTTAATGTACAATGAGATGCTCCTATTTATAGGGTAGGAGAGAATAAAACAAAAATCGAAACCAATCCTATACATAAAGTCTAATTAATCCTAATCTGATTACATGATAATAACAAATAAGTAACAAATCATTTACAATCATAACAAATCATTCATTATCGTAACAAATATTATCATATCATATGTGTGATTTTTAAGATAGTGTTTGTAAAAATTAAATATTTTTAATAATATGATAATATATGATTGATTAATAATGTAAAAAAAAAATAACAACACATATAAATTAAATTCTTTTTTGTTGAGTTGTTTTGACAGGCGCAGCTACAAACATGAAGATTAATTATTAAGATTTATTCTTCTATGTTCTTATAAAGAAAGTATTTCTGTTTTGAACTTATTATTGACAACAAATAGTTCTTTCTTGATTAATTTTTAAATATCACCAAGAACCAGGACCTATATAGTATATATATGGTTATAAAGATTATAATTTGATAGGTTTTATAATTGTAGATTATAAATGCCGTTGGTCATCAATGACGGACCCATGAATTTTAAGTAGTATGGGTAAATGTTTCTATGATCGAAATAGATGTGAGTGAGTCTGAACGAATAATATTCTTCATCACTACTAGTTTGCAGAGATAAAAAATAGTGAGAGAAGAAGAATTTTATACGTTGAGTATATTGATACTAAATTCACGTGAATATTATTAAAAAATAAAAAATAATATTATATGAATATACTCAAATATCAAATCAAGTGAGTACTTACTAAATATAAAAAATAATATTATATGAGTTTTATATTTTATCACTATAAATTTATTAATTTATTTACATATAAGAACAAAAATTACACATATAAAAAAAAAGAAAACATATACATACATACCTATATAAGATAAAAAAAAAAATTTAAGGTGGAGTAGGGGTATGTGTCCCTACACCTAAACAAGTAAATCTGTCCCTGTTGGTCATCAACTTACATTATGATCATCTTGTGTATTTTTTTTTTTAATTCAGCCGAAAACAAAATTGGAGTCTTTGGATAATGTTTATAGTTTATACTTTCTTTATAAGTTTAGGACTCTAGATGACTTGTGTGAGCACACATATATCTTGTAAATTTGTAAACAAAATAAAAAATATAAACAATATGGTCACTTTATTAGTTAATTTGAAAGAACTTAAATTACTCAACAATATGGGTCATTGTAGTTGGTTTGTATGATAATGTTTATTTATTTTTATTGTCATTAGGTGGTGTCCCAATCAACTTTGTACTTATCAATTAATTCATCTCTTTAGTCTGGTCAAAGACAAATTATCTATATCAAAATTAAGAAATTTACAAAAATATTTTTTACAATTAACATGATTAGATGATTCATAAAAATATTCTTTATAACATTATTTCAAGAAATTAGCATAATTGAGTTGTGTGTCTATCCACACATCACATGATAATGTTATCTATTTCTTAGCAAAATTTTAAAATTTTTATATTTAATGTTAGAGCATATAGTTATATATGCTGACTTGTCACCGGTGGTTAAAGTTAGATGATGGATTAATTGAGTTGTTAAGATTCAGTCAATATATATGTAGTTAAAGAACAGTCTAATATACAGTGTGCATCACTCTGTATCAATTCAATTTAGACAGTACAATTTATTTTTTCAATTTTCCTTCATCCTTCCTTTCTCCTTATCTCTCTCATTTCTTTGTCTATTGCACAGTGATCCACTTTTATAATAGTATTCAAATCCTTCATCAATGAAGAACACCATCAGCGCTGCACCACGCTCACTTACCTCACCAAATTTGATCAATTTCAACCACTCAATATCGTGAAATTTGATGAGAAGAACTTCTTATTTTGGAAGCAGCAAATTGAAGCTACAATTCAGGGCCACAACTTATAGAGAGATACATTGCTGGGTGTCACTGAGAATTCCACCCAAATTTTCTACCTCTGCATGCAGATGAAGAAATTGGCCGAAAATGGTGACTATCTCAAATGGGAGCAACAAGATCAGCTGCTGATTTCGTGGATGCTTTCATCCATGTCGGAAAACATGTTGAGTCGAGTTGTAGGCTGTTAAAACTCTCGGCAACTTTGGGAACAAATTCAGGTTTTCTTCAATTCTCAAACACGAGCAACGATCAGGCAACTTAAGTCTGAGCTTAGGAACACCAAGAAATGTTCTCGACCAATCAGTGAGTACTTATTATGCATTAAAGGGAGCAGTTAATTCCTTGATCTTTATTGGCAATCCAATTTCTCTTTAAGAACACATTCAAGTAATTCTTGAACGATTACCTGGTGAAGAATATGAATACGATGCCTTTGTCACATCAATTAACATTTGTAAGAGTTACATATCATTACATTTAATCTTCTAAAAAAATACTTGAATTCACATACACAATAATTTATATAAAATGGAATTGAGTTTAATTTTGATTTGTAATTTATTTTTAATTAAATTAAAATTTTAGTCTTTATCACTTTATTTCATTTTCAATTTAATCTTTATATATATTTTTTCAAATTAGTTTTTATACTTACAAATATAGTTGTATAACTCAAACAGAAAGTTGACCTCATCAGAAGGTCGAGTAAGTGGTTCGACTACGAGTCAATCGATAGAGAATTAGAAAACTCAAGCAAAAAATTTTTAAAAAATATTATATATAAAAAATACTTCACATAAAAAATATTATATGAAACAATAATATAATAAAATATACTATATAAAAAATAATTTATATGAAAAAATATTATATGGTATAACCAAACTAACAATGATAATAATCTAGTATCATGTTTGAAAATTAAATTGATTAAATAATAATATAAATTAAGAAACTTAGAACATAAGTAAATAATAAAAAAAGCATGGTCTAATGGCATAATGCACTTAATTACAAGGGTCTTTCATGTACTAAGTTCAAATCCTACAAATATCTATTTTAAAATTTTATATATTTAAAAACTAGGGTTAACACGATTCGAGCAGGTTACCTAGGTCACCAAATTTGATTGGTTCACTATGATAACCTGTCACGCATAAGAACCAGATCAACCTAGAGACCGACTCACTCATTTCCTGATCCAAGTCATACAACTATGCTTACGAATATCTTCAAAATAATTTATACTATCAATTTTCATTATAACATAATTAATTTATTCCCTATTAGATATTTTACAAAAAAAAAAGAACATCTACTAAGAAATATTGATTAAGTTAGCCAATTAATACTGTTATAATAGCATTATAACAAAAGTTGATGGTAGAAACTATTTTGAAAATGTTAAAAAATGTGAAGACTAATTTAAAAAAAAAAAATTATCTAGACTAAATTAAAAATGAGTTAAAAGTATATGGATCAAAACTTTAATTTAATTATTTTTTTACACTTACCCAATCTTGTGTTAACAACTAATTTAATGAGTTTGAATTTATTAATAATTATATGATTTGTCAAAAATGATATGATAATATATCATTAAAAACAAGTTTAAACTTATTAAATACAAGAACATAAGAGATATGATAATATTGTGTTAAATGAGTGAGCATATAAGAAAATATAAAATTATAAATGAATATACTAGATGATGGGTAGGAGTGGCATATTAAGAAAAATATAGTAGAATTACGCTTAAAATAATTTAGACATATGAGAAAAAAATTAATATAAATCTCAATTAGAAGAGTGGATCATATAAGATATCTTAATAATTAGAAGAAGAGAAAGACTTAAGAAACTTTTGAATGAAATCATTAGAAAAAAATTAGTTTTGAATGACCTTTCAAAAGATTTAATTTATGATAGAACGTATTGACGTCGTTTGATTTATATAGTTAACTTTACCTAGTGAAAAAAGATTTTAGTTATTGTTGTAATACACTAACATTATAAAAATTAAATTAAATATAATTTTATGTGAATAATATAATTCATATTTAAAGACAAACCATATATAAATATATTAAAATATTGTGTGTCTTGTGTGCGTAAGTCCAACCGAAGACAGAGACCGAAGTCCGTTAAAAAGAAAAGGGAAAGAGGTGATTAGTAGCCACGAGTTGGCGCGAAAGCAGAGGGAAGAAGAAGAAGCTGGCGAAGTTAGAGGGCGTGTTGAAGAATGTCGCTTCCAGGAGCCACTCGATCCACATACACATACACCGTCTCTTCTTCCTTTCTTCCCTTTTCCTTTTCCATTCCCTTCTCTTCTCTTCTTTCTTTCCTTCCATTTTCTCTCTCCCTCTCCCTCTCCCTTTTCTTCACATCATCTCTTTGATTCCCTTCCTTCCTTCCTTCATTCAACCATGCCATCCAATTAAATTACTTGCCTTTATGAACAAGATACTGCTTAAGGCCTCCATAACTTTCCATTTTACAGCTCAATAATGGTACGTCTCAAACTTTTTAATATAGTGATCATCCTATTCCTCCCTCATTAATGTATCATATCATAATATTTGGAAAGAGTATGGTGAAAGGGGATACAGTAACTTCATTCTTAAAATCTAAAACCATATGATCAATCCAGGAAATGTTGTATTTAGAACAAGTTGGGCAGCTTAGGTAGCAGTGGCTGAAGAAAAATGAGAAAACAAAAACGTGATAAATCATTCACTGTAAAATAGAACAATCACATTTGAAAATGTTATCATTCTCTGTTCTCTGCTAGGGTAAGATTATTTAAATATATGTGTTTACAACCTTTATGAGATTTTTTATGGTACAAGAACCTTTCTGAGATTTTTTTTTTAATCTTTTTGTAGTAAAAAAAAAAAATGACAATTCCTTGTCTCCATCTGCAGGGGACTCCAGTGAATATTATTGTGGGTTCTCATGTCTGGGCTGAAGATCCAGATGTATCTTGGATTGATGGACAGGTATCAAAAATCAATGGACAGGATGCTGAAATTGAAACTACCAATGGAAAGAAGGTTTGTACTTTGTAGGCTGCCAATAACATTCTTCCTTATGTCATAGACTCATAGTGTTTAATTTTTTATATCCTAAGTATTTTAAGAAGATTGATGGGTTTGTGGTCAGTTTTAGTTATTGACAGGTTGGCCCCCACCTTGATAAATCACACTTGCATTCTGGAATAAATGCCATACTGTAATGAATAGCTAAACAATTGACATTGGTTTATTCCATTACACCAGTTAATAGAAAAGAAAGAGCAAATAATAATGACAGGAATGATTTACCACTCCTTTGTGATCATTCTATGTTTATAATTAGTAACTGCCTTCCCAGGTGATCAGCCAAGCAAAATGTTGCACTGCCAGTCAGTAGTTGTATCTGAACTTCAATTACATGATAGAAAGAAAAAAGAAGGGGAAAAACACTAAAAAGTAACAAGAGAAGAGATCCACAAATGATCATTCTTCCTTCACCCTTGACCTTCCCAGCTTGGGCTTGAGCTTTAAATCATCATTAGGAGCTGTGGAAAATTGTTAATGTTTAACTTCCTGAAAATCTCCTGTCAAAAGCATTGGACTTTTAAGCTAATTTATCTCTATTTCTGTCTCTGTTGTTTTCCTGACTTTTTTCTACACTAATTGAATTATTGTCACTGGTCATTCTGTTCTGCTGTTAGAAAATAATAAATACTTTTATACTTTTGGAGGATTTGTAATGCATTCCTTTGTGGAGAAATTGTTTTTTCTCAGGCTTGTATTGCCGACTGGAAAAGGTGCAAAATATTGTAGTAAGGCAAAGATTACTTCTGAATTATTAATTGTGCTTCTATTTTACCTATTTCAAGGTTGTCGCAAAGTTATCAAAAATATTTCCCAAAGATATGGAAGCTCCTGCTGGTGGAGTGGATGATATGACTAAGCTGTCCTATTTGCATGAGCCTGGAGTCCTGCAGAACTTAAAAATTAGATATGAATTAAATGAAATATATGTAAGCCTTTCTTCCCCTCAATATGATATGATCGAGCAAAGTTTATCAGGCCAAAAGTTGTTACCTATTTTATTAATTGCCATGGCAGACTTATACTGGAAATATTCTGATTGCAATAAACCCATTCCAAAGACTACCTCATATTTATGATGCGCACATGATGCAACAATACAAGGGAGCACCATTTGGAGAATTAAGCCCTCATGTATTTGCAGTTGCTGATGTTGCATATAGGTAATCCTAAATTTCTTCTAATGATCCAAATTCCATTTCTATCATTGAACCAAATTTTAAATTGATGATTTCATTAATATCAGGGCAATGATTAACGAAGGAAAAAGCAATTCAATTCTGGTCAGTGGGGAAAGTGGAGCTGGTAAAACTGAAACAACAAAAATGCTTATGCAATACCTTGCTTTCTTAGGTGGTAGGGCTGCCACTGAAGGACGAACAGTTGAACAACAAGTTCTTGAAGTATGATTCCATAAATTACTCAGTTTTGAACTCAAACAAAATTTCCATTTTTTCCCCCCTACCAATGACATTCCATTTTTTTTTCTCTTGAATTTTGACTCATTTGAGACTTCTGTATTAACTGATCTGAGTGCAGTCAAATCCAGTTCTGGAAGCATTTGGCAATGCTAAAACTGTCAGGAATAACAACTCCAGGTGAGTCTTTACATGTGGGTAGTAAAGAATCCCTTGTGTTTTCTTGTCTATGACACTCTGATATATATATATTAACTTTGTTGTGAATCTTTCTTACATATGGGCAATAAAGGATTCCTAGTTTTTCATTATCCCTGATAGCCTGATATAAAAAATTAACTTTCTCTCCAGTTTGTCTCATTGCATTCTCCCAATTCTCTATCATACTGCCAAATGTCCATGTGTTAATGACAACAGTTAAATTGATTGCCATTTATCAATTTTGCTTTCCAGAAATGGAACGTAAACTGCTACATGATACATACTCAATGTTTAATATATTACGAAAAAATTAGTTTCAAATTCTCCTTGTCTTAATGCTGCAGTCGCTTTGGTAAATTTGTTGAGATCCAATTTGATAAGAGTGGAAGAATCTCAGGAGCAGCCATTCGAACATACCTTCTAGAGAGATCTCGGGTTTGCCAAATTAATGATCCTGAGCGCAACTACCACTGCTTTTATCTTCTTTGTGCTGCACCACAGGAGGTAGCTTGCTACACAATCTACTTATTGTTGATTCTTTTAATTATATACTCATTGCAATTTCTGCTAACAGGAAATTGAGAAATACAAATTAGGACATCCTAAAACATTTCACTACCTTAACCAGTCAAAATGCTATGAACTGACTGATGTAAGTGACTCTCGTGAGTATCTTGCCACCAGGAGAGCTATGGATATTGTTGGAATAAGCCAAAAAGAGCAGGTATTTCTTCTCATGAGTATGAATTTTGCTTCTTTCTTGCTAGAATATAGAATGATTAGCTTCTTACCTCTCTACTTTCCCCTGCTGTCTTTTTGTCAGGAAGCAATTTTCAGAGTTGTTGCTGCAATTCTTCATATTGGAAATATTGATTTTGCTAAAGGAAAGGAAATTGATTCATCAATTCCAAAAGATGACAAAGCCAAATTCCACTTGAAAACAACTGCTGAGCTTCTCATGTATGGATGCCGGTGTATTATTACTCCCTATGTCCATATGATTTTCAATTGCCCTTAAGATGATTGCCATTATTGGATTTCACACTTTATCAGGTGTGATGCTGATGCCTTGGAAGATGCATTATGTAAACGTGTCATGATCACCCCTGAGGAAGTTATAAAACGGAGCCTTGATCCCCAAAGTGCAGCAGTCAGCAGAGATGGCTTGGCAAAAACAATTTACTCTAGGCTATTTGACTGGTAAGATGCTGAAAATTGAAACAAATCCATAGTTTCTGTCCTTTATAATTCTAGTTAGTACCACAAATACTGAAGGTAAGGATCTAGGATTCTGGTTTTGATGCCTGGTGCATTAATGTGGTTGTTAACAGGTTGGTGGACAAGATTAATAATTCAATTGGACAAGACTCGAACTCTAAATCTTTGATTGGGGTCCTTGATATCTATGGTTTTGAAAGCTTTAAAACTAACAGGTAATATGTAGTTTAGAAGAATAAACATACCTATCCATACAAGTACTTCCAAGAGATTGCAATACTGAAGATATTGAAAGCAACCACCTGTGTGTGTTTTCAATCCTTTGTAACTTATTTTCAGCCTATCATGCTCTGCAGTTTTGAGCAGTTTTGCATTAATTTCACAAATGAGAAGTTGCAGCAACATTTCAATCAGGCAAAGTCTCAGACCACAATAAGCACTTGAAGTTTGCTCATGACCTTTATTTCCCTGTTTAATTTGTTTTTGATGATGAATTTCAGCACGTGTTTAAAATGGAACAAGAAGAATATACAAAGGAGCAGATTGATTGGAGCTACATTGAATTTGTTGACAACCAAGATGTTTTGGACCTTATTGAAAAGGTTTTCTTTCTCTTTTTTTCACTTTCCTTGAGGGCATGAGGATGCTTTGAGTTTGAAAGCAGTCAACTTAGTTGTTCAGAAACTTAATGAAACGGAAAGCTAGTGCTAGTATGCTTTTGATATGCTTATTGATGATCTTTATAATGATGTCTTCTCTAATTATCCTATTATTTAAATTTCATCCCACAATCTATTTTTTGTGACTACACATTCCTTATAAATAATGAAAATTCTGTTGATCCCTATCTGCAAAGATCAACTAAAGAATTACAAAACAACTGCATACATTTAGAAAGGAAGAGAAGCAGGAGAAGGGATGGGGGATGAGGGTGAAAATGAACTTGGTTAATTGGTTTTGTTGTTGCTTCTTTGGAACTGAACCACAAGAGCCCTATTGAGTGTATCACACAATCTTTTATCTTTGGGTTTCAGACGAACATAATTTACAATTAAGGAAGTGCTATTTCTCAGTGACCTGTCACTAGGTTGTAATTTTGGTTTTTACTGTCTGTCAAAATTCAATCCCTTTTTTTGGCTTTTCCTTCCCTTTTGTCCTCCCCTTCTATTTGAACTAGTCTTTAACATTGTTTTTGCTTTTGCAGAAACCTGGAGGAATCATTGCTCTCCTTGATGAGGCTTGGTAAAATATTGTTTTCTCTCCTGAGTTTCTTCCTTTAAAGGATGGAAGTTCATAGCTTGCTAGATGATTTTTAACTTTCTTCTTTTGGTTGGGAAAATTGGACATGATCCAGTTTTTGTCTTATTTTATTTTGAGTCTAAAGCTCATTGTTATACCATATCGAGCTTACTCCTTCATTTTCACTTTTCCCCCTCCTTTGGTCTTTCAGCATGTTTCCAAAGTCAACACATGAAACATTTGCAAACAAGCTTTATCAAACATTTAAGAATCACAAGCGCTTTATTAAGCCAAAATTGTCTCGAACAGATTTCACTATTTCTCATTATGCTGGCGAGGTATGACTTATTATCAGAGCATCAGCTTCAGCAAAAATGAGATACCTTTGCTTATTCATTTTTACTATCATAAATGTGCAGGTGCTGTACCAGTCTGACCAATTTTTAGACAAAAACAAGGATTATGTGGTTCCTGAACATCAAGATTTATTAAGTGCTTCCAAATGTCCTTTTGTAGCAGGCCTTTTTCCTCCACTTCCAGAAGAGACATCAAAATCTTCCAAATTTTCTTCAATTGGTTCTCGTTTTAAGGTATCATTCATTTTTCTAGTCTTCAATGTTAAACTTTTGGACTTTGTCACAAATAACAATAAACTTCTTGCATCAACATGTACAAACCCATGCCACTTCCTACAAAAATTGAACTGCATTCTTACTATCAGGAAGCTAACAAATCATGTTTTCATATCCTGAATGGTGCAGCTGCAACTACAGCAACTAATGGAAACACTAAACTCTACAGAGCCTCATTACATTAGATGCGTGAAACCAAACAACCTCCTCAAGCCTGCAATTTTTGAGAATGTCAACATTATGCAACAACTTCGCTGTGGTGTGAGTATACTTTGATGTTCCTCCTTTATTTCACCCTTTCGATGATGGTTTGTCCAAAAGTATATCCATAGTTTCTTCACGCTTTCAACCTTTCTTCAGCTGTCTCTAATGCTTGCCCCTACAGGGTGTTTTAGAGGCAATCAGAATCAGTTGTGCTGGCTACCCTACCCGTAAGCCGTTCTTTGAATTCATAAACCGATTTTCCCTCCTTGCCCCCGAGGTCACAGAAGCACAGTAAGAACTCTTCTAGTATATCTTTTATGCTCAAGATGAAGGAAGTTTTGGCTTGATGTTTCAAACATTTTGTACCAAACTTTGACAGTGCTAATCTGCTAAGTTTTTTCACCTATGGGCAGCAATGATGAGAAGACTGTTTGCCAAAAGATACTGGAAAAGATGGGGCTTAAAGGATATCAGGTATTATGAAATGTTTCACCCGAATAATTATTTCACTCTGGTGTTCTTGTTTGTAAATAAATATCTTTAAAGCTCTTAAGGCCTTAGCAACAACTACAATTCATGGATATTGCATCATTAATTTATAATACCTCTTTCAGCTATAATTAATTAATGTCAACAAGGGTATTGTACGATCATATGACATGCATATATTTATAATATTATGCTTCGCTCACATTCATGGCTACAAAGTTCATTTGATTGGCTGTCAATTGTTGTAGATTGGAAAAACAAAGGTATTCCTAAGAGCAGGTCAGATGGCCGAACTAGATGCAAGGAGAGCTCAAGTACTCAGTAATGCAGCAAAATCTATCCAACGGCGTATACGAACCCATCAAGCTCGTAAACATTATCTTGCATTGCGAAAGAAGACCATATACGTGCAGTCTCTGTGGAGAGGTGAAATATTTTAAAAGTGAAATAACCTAAATCATTTGTTAGGATAGGTGCAATATTGTATGGACTTACCTAAATAGAACGGTGTATTCCATGCTGTAGGACATCTCACTGCTTAATCAATCTCCTTTCTTTACATATTTTTAACATGCATAGTATATTCTGTAGGAAGACTTGCATGCAAACTTTATGAGAACATTAGAAGAGAGGCTGCTGCTATGAAAATCCAGAAGAACATACGCAGATATGAAGCTAGGAAAGCCTATACTAAACTCCAAACATCAGTACTTACATTGCAAACAGCTTTAAGGGCAATCACTTCCCTTAAGGAGTTCAGTTTTAGGAAACAGACTAAAGCTTCCATCATTATTCAGGTTATAGTTGACTACTATATGATTAGGATCATCCACAAGGGTGATCAGTATTCAATACTTAATTTCTCTGTCAAAAATTTGCAGGCTCAGTGGCGGTGCCACAAAGCTGCTTCATATTATAAGAGGCTCAAGAAAGGTTCAATAGTCACACAATGCCGATGGAGGGGGCGTGTGGCCAGGAAAGAACTTAGGAAACTGAAAATGGCAAGTTTCTGTTTTTCATGATTGTTAAATAATCTGTTTAAGTATCCTGTCATTAAGTAGAACCCTCAGAAATAGATTAGTAAAGTTGCAATACATTCAACCTACGTAACTTAAGTCACACAAGGCAAAAGATACTGTCTGATTTTTTTATTTCAAAAGTGAGCTTCATATCATAAAGGTTTATACAAACAATGTACTTATTTTTTTTTATCATCACCGTTGTTATCTTTATAAAGAGAAAACAATAAAAGAAAACAAAAGTTGTCTTCTGATTTACAAAATTGAAATTGGATTTAACTTTTCACTTCTGATTATAGGAGCCAAAAGTTTCCTTACTATTATCATATCTTCAATGTAAAACATGTGAAGTAGATACAAAATAAATCTTCTACTGAACAACAGAAAAGAATATCCCTCCCACATGGACCTGAACTGAAAGTCATGCACTATTTCTCTTTCCACGATCTTTCTTTTTTCTTTTTGGTGGTTTTATGAATGATCAAAATCGAACCAATTAAGCTGCTCCTACATGACTCATTGTGTAATATTTAAGTAGAACAAACCTCACTTTATTTATTTATTCCTGATTTTTTTTTTAATATCTTTCTCTTTCTCTCTACTCTAAGTTGACACTTGTTTCCATTTGCTTTAGGCTGCAAGAGAAACTGGCGCGCTTAAAGAAGCAAAGGACAAGCTTGAAAAACGAGTGGAGGAACTCACTTGGCGTCTCCAACTAGAAAAAAGTTTAAGGGTGAGATATATGTTTTGCAGTTAGATATAATTTGGCAGATGTTATTGTTCTGATATCTTTAACAATCATGCATTTTGTAAAACAATTTGTACAAATGGGAATAAAAAGAGAGGGGGGGGGGTAAAAGACCAATCTTTGCAAGTAACCAAGTATCCTCTGAATTTGTAAGCCCTAAAGAAAACTATGTCGAATCCTGCAGACCAACCTAGAAGAATCCAAAACACAAGAGATAGCAAAACTGCAGAATTCACTGCAGGAGATGCAGAGCAAAGCTGATGAAACCAATGCTATTCTTGTCAAGGAGCGAGAGAATGCAAAGAAACTTATTGAAGTAACGCCTCCTGTCATTAAAGAAACCCAGGTTATTGTTGAAGACACTCAGAAGATTGAATCACTAACAGTGGAAGTTGAGAGCCTAAAGGTAAGAAAGTTCAGTCTTACGACACCTAATCTCTTCTGTTAGGTGACCTTTATTTCAATCATGCATCTATTTCTGCATTTAAAGCTTCTTAATATTGAAATCTTGTATGACAATATATACTTCAATTACATACAACTTATATCATTCTTAGAGTGGTTCATAAATTCTTAAGCCCTTTTACTACTTTTCATTGGTTGTTGGAACAAAATTTGATGACATATTTAGAATACGGTATATCAGAGTGAGGGCCAGAAAAGAATTTCAATGTGAAGATGCTATTTAAACTAATTTTTTGTTCTGAACATTATATATCCAATGATATAACCTAGCTTGTAAACGGAACTAACTTATGCACCTCATTAAAGATGCTTTCAGAACTGAGTGAAACCTTTGCACTACACTTCAGAGTTCAGAGTATTCATGAGAATGAGAAACAGTCCCAATGGATCCTCAATATAAAAGGATGTAACAAGATTTGTTTCCCACCTTTTAATCTGAGAAACAGTAAAGTAAATTCACATCATTGTGCATTTTCTTCAAATTAATACTTGACAATCAAATCAAGGTATTCATAATTGATGAAAATAAGATAGTTAATGACTTAATGCCAGCTGATGTTCAGTGACAGCTCGTCTCAGGAACCAGTCATCTTAAAAGCTTAAGCTGTTAGGTGGAGGAACATGAATGGTTTTATATCTCTAGCACGTTCCTTTATGCAAGAGCCCTTTGGACTTAAAGTGTGGACAATGCAGAGGCCCTCTTCACCTTGTGCTGAAATTTAATTAAGAATGCAGGTGGAAAGGAACAAACTCATGACCACTTGATACCATATTAAAAACCAATCATCCTAAAAGCTTAAGTTGTTAGGTAGAGGCACGATAATGGTTTTATTGGACAGATCACGGTACCAAGGAATGCAAGAATGATTATCTTCTTATGTTCTTGTTAGTTGTATCATGATTATCTCATCTAAATGATGTTGCCTTGGCTTTATCTTCGCACAGACTTCCCTTGAGTCAGAGAAACAGAAAGCTGATGACTTTGAAAGGAAATACAATGAAGCCCAAGCTTGTAGTGAAGAAAGGAGTACAAAATTAGAAGACACAGAGAAGAAGGTCCGTCAGCTCCAAGAATCATTGACCAGGTAATATAAATAATGAACAATAAACTCGATGTCACAGTTTTCCCATGCTAATCAACTATGATCAACAATGAAAATATTGGATTAGAGTGTAGCTGATTCATGATTTGAGACCTTACAAACTTCTAGAGTACCTAATTTCTTGTTGCAGACATTTGCTTTCTCATGCGGAGTATGATAATATTATTGGCTAACTGATCAAACACTATTCTTTCTTTATTTCTCTTCTTCCCTAAGTAGTAGTAGTAATAATAATAATAATAATAATAATAATAATAATAATAATATAATAATAATAATTGTGAGATTCCAACTTAAAACCAATTGACATTAAGTGCAGTGACCCAACAAATATATAAACCGCACCCAAAATATTGAGGCAGATGATGTGGGACTCTTAACACCCCCTTCCACAGGTGCTTGGAAGGAACAGGCGAGCCTAGGCGACGAAAATAGGATCTTAGTTCTAATACCATGTAAGATTCCAACCTAAAATCAATTGGCCTCAAGTGGAGTGATCTAACAGATATATAAACCATGCCCAAAAGATTGAGGCAAGCAATGTGGGACTCTAACACTCCCCTCCACAGAAGCCTGAACGAAACAGGCGAGCCTAGCGAAATAGGTAACAAAGATGAGATCTTGGCTTGGCTTTGATACCATGTGAGATTCCAACTTAAAACCAATTGGCATTAAGTGGAGTAACAAGATTTGTTAAGTGGATACCATGTATATATAAACCGTCTAAAATATTTCATAGCTCGATACCATGTAAGATCCAATAAACAAAACGTTCCGAAAGATTGAGGCAGGCGATGTGAGACTCTAACACCCCCCTCCACAAAAGCCTGGACGAAACAGGCGAGCCTAGCGGAATAGGCAACAGAGATGGGATCTTGGTTTTGATACCATATGAGATTCCAACTTAAAACTAATTGACATTAAGTGGAGTAACAAGATTTGTTAAGTGGAGTGACTCAACAGATATATAAACCGCACCCGAAATATTCCATAGCTCTGATACCATGTAAGATTCCAACCTAAAACCAAACTGCACCCGAAAGATTGAGGCAAGCTATGTGAGACTCTAACACCCCCCTCCACAAAAGCCTGGACAAAACAGGCGAGCCTAACGCAATAGGCAACGGAGATGGGATCTTGGCTTTGATACCATGTGAGATTCCACCTTAAAACCAATTGACATTAAGTGGAGGAACAAGATTTGTTAAGTGGAGTGACCCAACAGATATATAAACCGCACCCGAAATATTTCATAGCTCTGATACCATGTAAGATTCCAACCTAAAACCAAACTGCACTCGAAAGATTGAGGCAGACGATGTGAGACTCTAACACCCCCCTCCACAAAAGCCTGGACAAAACAGGCGAGCCTAGCGGAATAGGCAACGGAGATGGGATCTTGGTTTTGATACCATGTGAGATTCTAACTTAAAACTAATTGACATTAAGTGGAGTAACAAGATTTGTTAAGTGGAGTGACTCCACAGATATATAAATCGCACCCAAAATATTCCATAGCTCTGATACCATGTAAGATTCCAACTTAAAACCAAACTGCACCCAAAAGATTGAGGCAGGCGATGTGAGACTCTAGCACCCCTTCCCAGAAGCTGAACAAAACACGAGCCTAACGGTATTCTGGATGAAATGTAAGATTCCAACCTAAAAGCAAAGCCTAACGGAATAGGCAACGGAAATGGGATCTTGGCTTTGATACCATGTGAAATTCTACCTTAAAACCAATTGACATTAAGTGGAGGAACAAGATTTGTTAAGTGGAGTGACCAAACAGATATATAAACCGCACCCAAAATATTTCATAGCTCTGATACCATGTAAGATTCCAACCTAAAACCAAACTGCACTCGAAAGATTGAGGCAGACGATGTGAAACTCTAACACCCCCCTCCACAAAAGCCTGGACAAAACAGGCGAGCCTAGCGGAATAGGCAACGGAGATGGGATCTTGGTTTTGATACCATGTAAAATTCCAACTTAAAACTAATTGACATTAGGTGGAGTAACAAGATTTGTTAAGTGGAGTGACCCAACAGATATATAAACCGCACCCGAAATATTCCGTAGCTCTGATACCATGTAAGATTCCAACCTAAAACCAAACTACACCCAAAAGATTGAGGCAGGCGATGTGAGACTCTAACACCCCCCTCCACAGAAGCCTGGACGAAACAAGCGAGCCTAACGGTATTCCATAGCTCTGATACCATGTAAGATTCCAACTTAAAACCAAACTGCACCCAAAAGATTTTTGCAGGCAATGTGAGACTCTAACACCCCCCTCCACAGAAGCCTGGACGAAACAGGCGAGCCTAACGGAATAGGCAACGGAGATGGGATCTTGGCTTTGATACCATGTGAGATTCCAACTTAAAACCAATTGACATTAAGTGGAGTGACCTAACAGATATATAAACCAAACTTGAAATATTGAAGCAGGTAATGTGGAACTTTTAACAATAATAATAATAATAATAATAATAATAATAATAATATGCTGGAAGAATTTATATCTAATTCTCAAAATTTCATCGTAAAAAATAATGTCATCTGACTCATATCCACTCTTAATTTGCTGAGATGAATAACCCAAATCTCATAATTCTTTGATTAGGTTAGAAGAGAAGATTACTAATTTAGAATCAGAGAATCAGGTTCTACGTCAACAAGCTGTGTCCATGGCACCTAATAAATTCCTCTCAGGACGCTCCAGATCAATTATGCAGGTACTCCTTGAATGAATCTTACATACATGATAGTAATATGAATCATAAAGATGGTTTAAAATATTTTCTTATCTCCGTTGATAGAGAGCTGATAGTGGACATATTGGAGTGGAAGCAAAGATACCTTCGGTAACTAAATTTATTTTAAATCGTTGTTACTTGTCTTGGGTATGCATATGTGGATTTGACTTGTTTTCTTGTTTCACCTGATAAACTAATCAGGATATGCATAGTGCATCAATGAACCACAGGGAATCCTCTGAAGTGGAGGATAAACCACAGAAGTCACTAAATGAGAAACAACAAGAGAACCAAGAGTTGCTCATTAGATGTATAGCACAACATCTAGGCTTTGCTGGGAATAGACCAATTGCTGCCTGTATCATATACAAATGCCTCTTGCATTGGAGATCATTTGAAGTTGAGCGTACTAGCGTTTTTGATCGTATAATCCAAACTATTGGCCATGCAATTGAGGTGTAAAATGCTCAACTTTCACGAGCTAGTTCTCTCTTTTTCTTAGCATATTTCTTTTCACTAAAAGATTTTTGTTTGGACTTCAGACCCAGGATAACAATGATGTCTTGGCTTATTGGTTATCCAATGCCTCTACACTTCTCTTGTTACTCCAGCGAACACTTAAGGCAAGTGGTGCTGCTGGAATGGCTCCTCAACGTCGTCGTTCTTCATCAGCAACCCTGTTTGGGAGGATGACACAAGTATATATAACTTCTTATTTGAACAGATTAATTCCCATTGAGAAACTTTCCTTCTTCAGATAAGCATAGTCTTTCCTATACCGTTGTTTCAGAGTTTCCGTGGAAGTCCAGCGGGAGTCAATCTTTCCCTAATCAATGGTAGCATGAGCGGTGGAGTAGATACACTAAGACAAGTTGAAGCCAAATACCCAGCTCTGCTTTTCAAACAGCAGCTTACAGCTTATGTGGAAAAGATATATGGAATGATTCGAGATAACTTGAAGAAAGAAATTTCTCCCTTGCTTGGATTATGCATCCAGGTATGACAATTTCAAATTCATAAACTTATCAAGCCTTTCCATTTACTACATTTCATTTCAAATTCATTGATTCAAAGCGTAACTGTTTGTATGTGATGAGATAGGCACCCAGGACATCCAGAGCGAGCTTGGTTAAGGGAGCATCACGTTCAGTTGCAAACAATGAAGCCCAGAAAGCTTTGATTGCTCACTGGCAGGGGATAGTTAAGAGCCTTGGGAACTTCTTAGATACTTTGAAAGCAAATCATGTTAGTAGAACCTCTTTTGACATTATCATTTTCTCTCTCTCTCTCTCTCTCTCTCTTTTCTTTTGCAATTTTTGCCGGCCATGCTTCTGGCTCTTCACGAAAATATTTGAATCTCTCATATTAAATACACGATTATAATAAAATCGCAGGCTTCTCTTGAAGTTCACTAAAATTACATGACATCCTTTTTTGTCTCTAAATTAGACATAATTTATTTCTAATTTCAAATATAACATAAAAAAGGGTGATTTATGTTAATAATTAAAATAAGGAGGCTTATGTAAATTTGAGAACAAGAAGGGAGGTCTAAATAATTTTGATTAACCTCAGGGAGGTTTATATTTTATCTTCTTTCCTTGTTTTGTTTGCATTTTTTTTTTTGGTGAGTTGTTATGTTTGCATTTATTTAGAGTTGTTTGAGTAAAATATGTTTGTTCTGGTTGTACCCATTTCTGCTTCATTTGGCAGGTTCCCCCATTTTTGGTTCGTAAGGTGTTCACACAAATTTTTTCTTTCATCAATGTCCAACTTTTCAATAGGTTAGTTTGTTCTGCTTTCCATTGTTTTGGGGTTGTTTTCTGTTCTGCAAATCAGAATTTTCATTTTTATCGACTCATATTCATTTTTTCTTACAGTCTTCTTTTAAGACGGGAGTGCTGCTCATTTAGTAATGGAGAATTTGTGAAAGCTGGTTTGGCTGAATTAGAGAATTGGTGTTATAAGGCAACAGATGAGGTCCATTACTTCACACTGCTTGTTATACTTTGCAGTTCTTTCAATATGGTATGAACACTAACCCCACCCCTCTCCCTTCTCTCTCGGGAAAAATAAATGCAGTATGCAGGTTCAGCCTGGGATGAGCTCAAACACATAAGACAGGCTATTGGATTTCTGGTATCTATCTATCTTTGCTATATAACATCTGCATGGTACTTGTTCTAATGGTCAGCTCAGATAGTAAAATATTAAAAAACTGTTCTTTCCTGCGTTAATTTAGGTCATACATCAGAAACCAAAGAAAACGCTGGATGAAATAAGTCATGACCTGTGCCCAGTAAGTGAAAGCGATTCCACTTTCTACTTAAAAATTCACTTTCCTGAATACCTACCAATACATTGTCAGTTCCCTATTTACAGGTCCTCAGTATACAGCAGCTATATCGGATTAGCACGATGTACTGGGATGACAAGTATGGCACACATAGCGTGTCCCCTGATGTAAGTTTTTACACTAAACCATTACTCAAACTACGTTTAAAGTCATCTATGCCAGAAACCAGTATGATAACTTCATATCGAAGACGTGCAGAAAAACTATGTTGAGCTTTGCCGTATCAATGTTTTCATCTAGGTTATATCCAATATGAGAGTGTTGATGACTGAAGATTCAAATAATGCAGTTAGTAATTCTTTCCTGTTGGACGATGATTCAAGGTAAGCCAGATATTGTTCGACCATGTGATAATAATTGTTCAGGTTTTCATCTTTTTTTTTAAAAAAAAAATCCTCACTAATATTTGATTTGACTCACATTTTATTAGTTCATAGACCAAATAATTCTTAATAATTAGTTGAAACTTTAAAGCTATGACCAAATACAAAATAAATATAAAAACTGAAATAATCTTGTGGCACCTCCAACTCCAAGGCTTGGGGCTATTGGCAAGAGCAATGCAGTGTGCTCCCTGACTTCAATTCTACTCAAATATCAACTGCTTGGCCGTTGTTAGTAATTATTACTTTTGCAACTAGTGGATTAAAACCTGCACATATTGGCAGGGCAACAACTGGGTGAGTTGGGTTGGGTTTCATCGTCATGTCCCTTTCCCAGAATAAAAGACACACACACATACAGTAGAGAATAAATTACCATGCTCCTATATTAACTACTAAGCTTATATAACTACACATTGATTGGACTGAAATCATAGGTGTGTTCCCAGCCAAAGAAAATTCTGATTTGAGTGATATGGTAGAAGAAGACCATTACACTTATTTACAGGCTTCTAGATACTTCTGACCTTGTATTTGTCATTAATCTACTTTTGCAGCATTCCATTTTCTGTTGATGACATATCAAAGTCAATGGAACAAATAGATATCGCTGATATTGAGCCCCCACCTCTAATTCGTGACAACTCTGGCTTTAGTTTCTTGTTGCCATGCTCAGACTGACAGCTTCCATTGCAGAATTGATCCACTGCTACTCTTACCGACTTTTGTTGACATATCAAGCCACATTCAGTTAGTTAATTAGATGTTATCATGGGATGCTGAATTATTTGCTTTGGTTACGTCAGGAAGAAGATTGTATTTAGCATACGATTTTATTTTTTATTTTTTGGGGTACACCGAAATTTATTTCTTAGTAGTTTGAAAAAGGAAAGACATAGTGCAGATCTTACGTTGTACAACTAGCTTTTTGGGATGGGGGTTGGGGAAAAGAGCAAATAGCCTTTTTCTAAGAAATTTTCAGAATGCCCTTTTTGCTTTGGCCTGTCACTCGTCAGCATATATAGAATAAGATTTTGTACCTAGAAAAGTATAGGAATTTCATCAAAATACAATAATGATTAATGAGTGATGACTGACCATGGCCCACAATGTGTGGCAACAAAATACGTTATTTATCGGGACTTCTTAGTTCTACTTATTTACATTTTCATTTCTTCCATTCCTTTCGAGTTGGCTATTTTAATTTTTAACTATGAATATGAAATTGCCGAATATTTAATAATCGGCTCTGATTTTCTGCCACTCCCGTGATATTTTGCTCGTCCCTTCATGGAATTAGGCTTCTTACATAACACAATACGCGTGCTATCTGTGAGTTCGATGCTTCCGCTGGTTGATCAATTACATGCAGATTCTGTATTTGTTAATTGGATATCAAATCACACTGAATCAAGATATTGAGTTCTCCTTTTATAGAAAATGCATAATGTATCCGAAAACTAGCGTTTAAAGCCTTCTACTGGTAGTAGAAATGAAACTGCCACCTTAAGCACAATGAACATGTTCAATGTAAGTAAAGAATATCAAACAAAACCAGATTCAATATTACTTTAAATAGAACCTAACATGCAGGTTGTAATGACTGTTCCATTCTGCAATTCTTCTATGCAGAGTACTAAAGAGAATGATGATCAGAAATGCGTTTTGGTTAACCAGCAGCCTATACTCCCACCAAAACTTACAGCATGCACTGAATCTATAAGAAAAATGAAGGTCGTACTATGGTTAGACTTCAAAACAGAACAAAGAAGCTAAAAACCTTTAATTTAATTTTTTATATCCAGATTAAAAACAATTTAAAAAAAAAAAAACTCAATTGCATCTAGATATCTTAAAGACAAGTTTTCCACTTGACAGAAATCATATTCCATGTTGTCATGACACGGAGAAAGATACTGGCCAGGCTGGTAGAAAGTAAGGAACCACTTTGCTAGATTCCCATGAAATGGAGGCTCCACGACCCTGATAATGAACTATTTCCACCGTTTTGGTCTCCAAATCACACAGAAAAATGTTCCACCCTGATCTAATGAAGATAGATGTAGAATTCTGAGGAAGAAATGATAATATCTGGGTTTCTTTAGAATGCATGCTTAAAGATGGGTTCTGCTTCCATATTGCTTTAAAATTTAATCTCCACCTTAGAATCCACTTGTACTTCAAATGAGTACAGTTGCAGTAAATGGGTGGGTTGGCTCCTGCTTCCTTCTCAAGTATCCATATCTCCATACCCAAGTTATTGCTCTGACCATACTGCAAAAGCCCATCAGATGACTCCCCAAGAATAGATTCCTCATGTTCATGTGATAACACACCTGCCGGTAGTTTAACTAAAGCTATATGCCTGTCTCCAAGACGTGGATCATAAATGGCAAGTTTTCCCCACATTGCAAACCAGTGTACAACCCCCCCAACCACCATAGCTACTGTCCTCGGGCATAATGCAAAAGATGTAGAGCACATCAAAGTGGATTGCTTCCATTTTCCAGTTTTTGACGAGAAAGTCTCAATGGAGACAGTGTTGCGTACCTTAAGTTTGCATTCACATTTAGCACGGATCACCTTGTAGCAAATGTCATCAAGATATTCCTCAACAATCAACGCCATGCACAAAGTTTTATAGAACTGCTGAGGTTCTGGGAGTTGATATTGTTGCTTGTTCACGGTATTGTACACAAAATATGTTTTGGGATGGCGACCAGAAAGAATAATACCATTGGAACAATCAATGAAGTAGCCAAGTTGTTTGAGGATTCCAGAAAGCTTCAAATCATCACCCTCTTTACAAGTGGACAAGAATGGAAGGGCAGGCTCCCAAGGAGGGCGACGGTAGCCATCCCGAGGTCTTCCAAGATATAAAAAGTTGCATACAAAAAAACCCAAAAGTTGAAAATTTTGTCCCCACTGACTCAAGTAGCAACGACGAAATGAAGGACTGCATATTACACGCAGCCATCTTTTTGATACAATAATTAATTTGGAGATAGTTGATGGTGGTAGTCGAAGTAGGATCTCATGCAGAATGTCATCACAGTTAAGTACAGCATAAACACTATTACGACTCATCCTCTGAAACTTTCGTCCAGGCAAGTTATATCCTGCTAAGCATATGCTAACTGCATCTTTATAAGAGCTGAAAAGAAGTACAGAAATATCTTAATTTATAATGGAGTACTTAAGCTCATTCATTGATAAAAAAGAAACGTAACCCCATGGCTCACCACTGGTCTATATTCTAAACTAGGAGGATAATTTGAAAGCAACTATAACGTCAAAGTCAAACCCATTTATTCAGACATTTGAGGAAAAACTTTAATACGATTTACATGCATTACTTGGTCAAGTCTATAAGATGGTCATTGCACAAGATGGTGTTCATTAACTGATAAATTAATTTCATTATTTTTGGATTCATGAAGACAGACCTGAATATGGCTTTAAATCAGTTTAAAGTGTGAAGTGGGTTCAGTGTTTCATCATGAATGAACTAGAAACTTTATCAATATGGGCTTAACACAAATGAAGAGATCAATTATATCCTAAAGACAACCAGGATAGCAGATCAAGAAACCTATTTATGCAATACTTTATTCTCCTCCTAGCTTTCGGAGGTTACTAAGTAGTTACTAGCACAATTTGCAGGAAATCCAATCCCTAATCATCAAATAAGCAACTAATCAGATTCAGAGGTTGTAGTAGCTTTGTTTATGAAGCCCACAACTTTTACACAAACCTGAAACCTCCGATTGGAAATTAGTGAATTAAATAAAGCATTAGGTTCAAAGATTTGAATACTAATTTGATTATCCCTTTCGGGAAAGAAATCTAATACTGAAACTGAAACTGAACAGGAATATTGATGGCATGCAAAATCATCAGACAGAAACCCTAACTTCGAAATCTACCGCAGATTAAATTACAAAGTCAGAAAACCAATCAAATTAAGGTAAAGACCTGACTCATTCTCCAAATTCGGTGCTTCAAATTGGGTACAGCAGCCATCATTGCTTCAAGGCTTAGACTTAGTGTGTGCGGTGCCGCTGCATGTTTGTCGTTTTGACCAAAGCAAAGAAACAGTTTTGATATTAGAATCACACTTTTGGAACCTGTATTGTTCTGTATCTGTATCTGTATCTGTATCTGTATGTGTTGAATCAATCAGATACGTAATTTTTTGTTGGGCTTTCATTTACTGACAGGACTGTGAGTCTGTGACTGATCTGTCCTTGAAGCCTTCAAACACTTTGGGTTTGGGCCACACTTCAAATTAATAATTATATTATTTGATTTCACTTCATAGATACTCATTTACATTTTTTTATAGTATAAAAAATATTTTATTTTTCTATTATATCAATGGAAAAATTAGATAGACTTGAAGGGGGAAAAAAAAATCTTCTTCCATATTAGCATTCTGATGCTTTTCTTTTTTATTTTTCTCACCAATATACTATCAAGATCGTGGATCCTCTCAATTTTTTCTTCTCTCACATACCAATCGATTAGAAAAGGACAAAAAAAATCGAAAAAAATGAGTGTGTAGAACTTAATTGAAACGTGTGAAATTTATTTTATAATTTTGTATCTTTCTTTCTCTTACAATTAACTACTTGAGAGAAAAATTTCACGTTTGGGTAATGAGCTGCGTGAATAGGAGAGTGGACTCATCCCTAATCGAGTTTGATGATTTGAATGTGCTCAGTGTATGATTTATTGTTTGCGATATTGAGTTACACTATTAGCCATACATAGTCTGAATTCACCAAATGTGTATAGTCTCTAATGACTTGGACTTGATTTTTATGTAATGTGGTGTAGGGGAAAAAAAATCACGAACTAAAAATTAAGTCCAAAGAAACATATAAATAAAATGTAGTTTAGTTAATTTGACATAGGTTCACATCCACAAAAAATCTATAATTAATTATTAACAAATACGATAACTAAAAATATCTCACAGAATTCATACTCCAAAAACACTCAAATCTCTTTCCAATAAAACTTTTCACTTCAAGTAATCTTTATTAATTTGACTCAAATATCTTTCAAAAAAAAACTTTTCAGTCAAAATATTTTTTTTATCAATTTGACTGGAATAGTATAATATTTTTTTAGTATACAAAAATCTCCCCTCTTCTGGGGTATAAAACTCATTCATCTCACTGCTTCAGATCTGCACTATACAAAAGTATTTGTTAGTTTCAAATCTGAAAATTCTTTGGCAAACACTGTCTTGTATATTATTCTTTAAGCAATTTTTTATTTATGTAAAAGTTTTGTTCCACATAGGGATGTTCAAAACCTAATCCATTTTAATAATCCATCTCAGCCCAAAACTAATTGAGAATGAGTTGGGTTTTAAAAATTATATCCAGTGTATTTTTTAGTTAAGTTTAAGTAACGTTTCAGATTGTCTCAATCCGATCTGATATTGTATAATACTTTAAAGCTTATAGTTTTTTTTTTATGAGAAGTGTTAAATAATAAAATTTTTAAATTTAAATTATCACATTTTGCATAACATCATAATATATTTATGTTGATATAATTTGTTTTAAAATATGTTATGTAAAATATCTCTTACTTTTAGTTTCATATTTTTATAATTTTATGAATTAATTATATATAATATTTAAATTTATATAATTTATATAATTTATTTAATTATCAGATTGATTCGATCATTTATTAGACTATAATCAAGTTAAGTCAAAATCTTAAAAATTGGACCCGATCAAAATATTGGATTAGGTAGGTTAAGATAAACTAGTCTCGTAGACACCTCTCGCTCCCAAGGCAACATGGAAAGAAAATGTAGACACACAGTAGTGCTTCTTCAACAAGCGATCTTCACCGTCTAATGCGCTTTGTTGCTTGTTTGATTTAGGAGTAAAAGCATGCACTACACAGTACACTGTATTGGGTTTTGAAGTTTATTGGATATAGAATGAGAATTCTTTAGCAATGAATTGTACGTGTAATGTTGGTGGTTGGTGTAGCAGTTTGATGTTAACTACCGAATGATTGATTATATGTTAATCAGTTAATGGTGGGAATGGAAGCTCATTGGTAACAGGAGGTAGGTTTAAGAGGGTACTTGGACTAAGAAATGCTGCCTCCAAACCAACACCTCTTCCTAATGGAGCAGATGGCAGTGGATTAATTATGTAGCCTAGGCAATGTAGGTGAAAGTAATGATTTTAGGTCCAATGATGAGTTAAAGAGGAAGATGAACGGTATGGTTGAAGATGGCATGAACTCAAAAGCTAGGAAACAAAAAGGTTAATTAAGAAGACAGGTGAAGCGGAATGCGGTTGCAACAAAGGTCACTATGCAAATTAGATAAACCGGATGCAGCCACACCTACCAACCTTATTGTGGGCAGTCAAACCGAATACATTGAGAAATTCTTGCATAATCCAGTTAAGTCTGGTGTAATCAAATTAATCATATTATTAATTATAATAATTAATTAATTAATTATATGATTGACTTAATACATTTAACTTAAGTATTAAAAATTTATGTAAGATTTTTTTCCTTAATTATGCAGCATATTCTTTAGTGCAAGTATGATTATAGTTTGCATTTAATTTGCAAGGTAAGGAGCGGAAGAATTGTATTAGAACTACAAGAAAAATGATCATCTTACATTTCTTTTAAGGATGTAAGAATTATTAACACTCTTTTTAAGAGTGTTTTAAGTGAGAAAAAGCATTAATTAAGTAAAAATAAAAAAATAAAAAAAAAATATGCATGATGTAACTTGTAACCACAAGAAAATGTTGTTGCCATGTCTTATCTCACAACATGGTTGGTTGTCCGTACAGGGATCGTTGCTACTAAGTTGTCGTCTCAAAATTTACGACTTTTTGATCATTCAGTCTTTAATAACAAATTATTTTTTAAATTATTATATTTTTAAAATTATATATTAAAATGTCACATTTTTATTTAACGTAATAATTTTTATATTTTTTTATCAAAGTAAAAAATATTATCTATATTAACACTTTTAAGTAAATAATTCTAAAGTGTTTGACGTTATCTAATAGATAACTTTAAATGTTTTGACGTTATTTATGTTGAAATCTTAATGGATATGGCGTTTTCTAATGAATAACTCCAAATATTTTTATATTATCTATGTAGAAGATCAACGTAAATGATATTATCTATGTGACAAAAAAAAATAAAAAATATCATGTTGAATAAAAAAATAATATTTTATATTAATTGTAATGACATATTTTATATTTATTTCTTAGTCAAATATTACAAAATGATAATTTAATTAAACTACTGATGCTACATCATATTTTAGTATGGCTAATTATTCAATACTAAAAAAACTATTATATTAATTTATGTCATGTTACATGTTCCAATAATTTATAATCAAGGGGAACCCGACTTTTATAATTGTAGTATTTATGTTTTTTTAATTTAAATAAAACAAAAACTATAACAAAATAATGTTAAAATACATTGTCCATGATACTTGGGCTTTTTAAAGGCCCGAGACGTATAACATTTTCCTATTAATTTAGTCTATGAATGAAATGTTTTTAATATTTAAAGAGTTAAAATTTATTATTTATTTAGATAAAATTAACGTTATACAATGATAAAATATTTATTATTTGATGTTAGTACTAAAAAACTATTATATTAATTTAGCCTTTGAATGGAAGGTTTTTAATACTTAAAGAGTTAAAAATTATTAAAATAAAATTAACGTTATACAATGATAACAAGTTTATTATTTAATAACTAATTTTTTGACATGGAATATTTGGTTACTGATTTAATCTAATATTTTTTAAGAATTAAATTACTAATTTTTAAAAATTTGATAAAAATTAAAAAAAATTGGACCAAATTAAGTTTATTATATAAATCTATCTTTTTATAAAATCTACTTAAATTCTCGAAAGATCGTCATACTAAAACTTGATATAATGTTAGTAATCTAATCAAATTGTCATTTTGCAATGTTTGACTAAGAAACATATATAATATATATCATTACAATTAATATAAAATGTCACTTTATTGTTTAATGTGATATTTTTTTTTCTGTCTACGTAGATAGTGTCATTCACGTTAACGTTTCCACGTAGATAACGCTAAAACATTTGAAGTTATCCACTAAATAACGTCATCTGCGTTGACGCTTCTACATATATAACGCCAAAGCGTTTAGAATTATCCAATAGATAACACCAAATGCTTTAAAGTTATCTACGTAAGAAAGCTTAACATTCGATAATACTATTTACGTAAATAAAAAAAATATAAAAAATATTACGTTAGATAAAATAATAATATTTTAACATATGATTTTAAAAATATAATATTTTAATAAATAATTTCGTCATATTTGGTCTAAAAATCCAAAATTTACAGCAGAAGCAGCACTAGCGTTGAAACGTGCAACATGTTATTGGGAGATTGGTTTTGAAGTGAGTAATTTAATATTTATAGATAATGGGGGCGTGCCTATATAAATCATCAATTATGATTTTTTTATATTATTTTGTATACTATTTTTTATATTATTAATTATATCACTTTCTCTCTTATCATTTTTTTATTTAATCATAATTATTAAAAAATATGATAAAAAATAATATAAAATAAAAAATATGTAACAACATCATTTTCCATAAATCACAGTTGGATCAGCACTTGGATTAGAATAATTGTTCCTGATAATGAAAAGGTCTGCACTCTGCACTACTTGCTTTGAGAGCCTTTTCAGGTGCTGTAATTCATATATTATATTAAAACAGGGTTTGTGATTATTCTTTTTCTTGTCTAAAGGCAGTGACCAATCAAATTTGGGTCTACCTGTCTAGTGTCTTTGGCCTCACCAATGGTTGGGTGACGAAAAGTGTTTCCATAATTGTTTGTATCTTCAATTCAATAAATAGCAATTAGCGAAGAATGCAAAGAAAATAAAAGTTCAAACCCTATTTTGGTTTCTTTTGGGAAAGAAGAGGGGGACATGGAGTGCTCTTGCTTTCTTTTCAAACAACATGCAAAAATGCTTAATGCCTTTTTGGTTGCAAAGTTTGGCTGGTGAATTACTGAACTGGGAAGACTCAGTGTATCCCAACCACCAAGATATATGGTTGAGTTAGTATGAATATGATAGAAGAAACTGGAAAGCATCCGCCAAATTAAATCATGGGCACTTTCTTCTGCAACAACTTTATGTATCAGCCTTAACAATCCGCGATTCATACTTCAATTTATTTAAAAACAAAATTTGCCTCAAAACTTTAAAAAGAGAGACTCCTTATAACTTCATTTAATATAAAAAATATTTTATCTTTCTACTCAATTAATTATAAAAAAATTTTATTAATCTTCTTAATTATTAAATGAAAAATATATTAAATATTTTTTATATTTCTAAAGTATTAGATAGATTTATTTTTTTTTTTAAGACATTAAATAGATTTATTTTTTATTTAATATTTAAAACTATTAAGAGAAACTTGTAAGAAAATATAACATTATTATTTAATATATTGTTATGTGTTATTTTCAACCTCATATAATTGAATTAATAAACACATGATAATAGATTAAATGAAGTTAGAGGGAGTTCTCTTTTCTCAAAATTGAAGCCAAGTTTTATTCTTTATCTAAAGAGATTTACTTTTCATTAGAGAGAAAACCACTCACTTGCCCCACTTGCAAAGGAAGGATTAAATGCGAGGTTGAACAAATCATTCTTTAGTTTGGACTCTTTTACTTTACAACTATGAAGCAGACACAGATACAGACACGAGATAGAGATACAGACACAAAACACATTAAATTAAAAAATTATAAGATACTGACATATATATATATATATATATATATATATATATATATATATATATATATATATATATATATATATACACAAAATTTAAGAAAAAAAATTCATAATTTATTAATATCATTTCTATAAACTTAAAGATTTACAATTATAATATCTTAATATATATCATATGTGTCAATATTTGTTAGTTGTTACCTACTAAGCTCTTCCAAAAAATATGTAACACAATTTTTATTGACATTTTCTAAAAATTCTCATAAATCAACTTCTCTTAGTAGAATTAATCATGTACAAGTATACGTGCATTAAAAAAATTAACTAAAAAGAATATCTAAAGATTAACTTCATTTTACTCTCCACCATCGATGAATAGGACATTCTCCAACTCCGGTTCATCAAGAGAAAAATTGGCAACTTCAAGGATTTCTTGATCTTCATCAATTGGTGAAAATTCATCTCCCACAATATCTCACATCATTGTTTCCCCTTTCTTGTATTGTAGAATTTTCCTTGAAAGGAGATGAAGATTAGTATGAACATATATACTAAATCCTCATAACGCTTGGGTTTCATATTGTTCCTTTTAAGGGAATAAATAAAAGAGTAAGTGCTCCAATTTATTTCATAACATGAAGATGAAGATGACTATCCAAGTAGTTTTAAAGCAATCTTTTGAATGGTTAAAGTATGAACACCATGTACTAACCACTAAGATTTTGCATTAACGACACCTCTATCCTTTAAAGAGTCACAATCATCAAACTCTTTTTTGCCATCCGAAAAATTAGCAAACTCAACATTCACTTGAAAACTTTTTTTTAAAAAAAATATTAATGAAATGTGTTTAAGTGTGTTCGAGTCAGAAAAAATAATTTTTAAAATTAGACACATTCGGACACGTAAAATATGTATATCGTACATGTGTCTTCGTATGTGTCCATATCAGACACATGTCCAATATGCGAACACGTCTCACAGACGATATATCTGTACTTCATAATTTTATAATTACTTCACATTAATTTATCGTGATTCCAAAAAGTTTTTTGAAAACTCAAAAAGAGAACTCTCGGATATATACTTCCTCACATGAATTAATGCCCAGATGAAATCTATGTTGAGAAAAATCCCCTACCCACAAGAAAACAAGCAAATAGACAAGCACAACAACACAAGAAATTTAACGTGGTTCGACTTTCATTTCCTACACGACTTCACAAATCAATCCACTAGATTAAAACAATAATTACAATCACCAATATTGAAATATCACTCACAAATTCTAAAACTCCAATACACCAAATCTCATAAATAATATTTTTCACTTAAACAAAATACTCAAATAAAAAAAATTTATCACTCACAAAAATTTCTTCACCTTACACAATACATGAATGATGGCTTCCTTCCTCAAATCAACCAAAAAATCATCCCACACTTCTTTTCTTTTCTTCACCGCCGCACACCACACACACACGAACAAAGCCAACCTTTTGTTTCTTTTAAAAACCCCTACCTACTGTCACGTTGCATACACACACATTCCTCTCTTTTTTTCAACTTTTCAAATGGGCTTAGCCCAAACCCAACACAAAGGCACAACCCAATAAATCTCCACCTTGCCTTGTGATTGGAACGAATTACAAATGTCAATAGCAAGTGTCAGTAGACTTTATCAAAATATCTGCAAATGTTACTTTCTTCTTTGGCATATACACACGCTCCATTTTCTTCACATTACTGCATGCTCTACCATGACCTTTTCTTATCAAAGTATCTCCCATTAATTTGTACAAATTATTATCAATCTTCTTACCTTTTAGTAGGGAATATCCATATCCCAATGCATCAAGTCTACCCAAAGAAATTAAATTTCTTCCAAGTGTAGGCACATGTCTCACATCACCAAGTATTTTAACAAGACCATAATGCATCTTAATTTTTATAATACCTTTTCTAGCAATATTCAACATGAAGATGAAGCCAATTTCACTACTTCATCACCACAAGCATTATATGTGTTAAACCAATTCTTTTGATATGATTAAAGCAGAATCTAAAACCCAACAATTACCATAAGCACAATTGTCTTCTGCAACCATCAATAATTCATTTTCATAATCCAAAGGTTCTTGCACAACAGCTGTAACATTTTTATACTTCCCTTTTCCTTTAGTCTTTTCAAATTCTTCCATGTCTGCTTTCAGTTTCCTGTAATAAAATTTAATATGACCCATCTCATGACAATAATAACACTATTTTTCTGTATAATCCGGCCTTGGCATAGAACTTGATCTTGAATTATCCCTACTAGAAAAATTGTTACGAGATACACTCCTACCACGATCAGATCTAGTAACCAAAATATCTCCTTCAGATTGAACACTTGACTTTTTTAATTTTTATTATTCAATAATACGACAATCACATCATCTACCTTCAATGTCTCTTTTTCAACTAGTAATGAAGTGACTAAACACTCATAAGTGTTTGGAAGAGACGACAACAACAACAAAGAAAATCAACTTTCACATCAATGCTGGATAATTATGTAATCAACTTTGTAAAATAACTCAAATGATCTCTATTGTCTACACCACCATCCATCTTCAATTGATATAATTCTTTCTTTAAAAACAAATGGTTTGTGAGAGACTTATATGTATACATGTTTTTTAATTTCTTCCATAAATCAATAGTAGATGTTTCATTCAAAATATTATATTTTACCTCAGGTGCCAGACATAGCTGAATCGTACTAACTACCTTCATCCCCAGCTCTTCCCATTCTTCATCTATCATCTTTTCAGGTTTCTTTTCCTTTCCATTTAGAGCTTTAATCAGTCACTGCTGCACTAAAATATCCTTTACAGTGCTTTGCCACAAGCTAAAATTTCGCTTGCCATCAAAGAGCTCCACCTCAAATTTGCTGCTTCCTAAACCTTACATCTTCGCCATAAAAAAATAGAAACACCAGAAGCGGGATCGGAATCTGCTCTGATACCAGTTGTTGGGAAAAATCTCCCACCCACAAAAAAACAAGCAAATAAACAAGCACAACAACACAAGAAATTTAAATTTTATAATCAACTTATATTCATTAATTTATCAATATTGAAATATTCAAAATTTTAAAACTCAATACATCAAATCTCATAAATAATATTTTTCACTTAAACAAAATACTCAAATAAATTTATCACTCACAAAAATTTCTTCACCTTACACAATACATGAATGATGGCTTCCTTCCTCAAATCAACAAAAAATCATCCCACAATGCCGCACAGATGAACAAAAATCTATTCATTCCTTCTTTTTTTTTTCATCTTTTTGATAATCTATTCATTTCTTTCATCTTTGATGAATTAGCTAGCTAAAGGAAATGAATTACTAGGTGATTCAAGTCATGATTGAAATTTTGAATGCAACGATAAGCGTAACATAAAGAGTTTCTTTGTTCAGTGGAACTTCATGAACAGTATGAAAACTTGCATTAACTTCATTCTATATTAGGTGTGTGTAAGTGACTTCATGCTGAAATTAGAAGGGCGATATATAATTATGAATCTGTTTGTGCACCAATCGTAGGTAACTTCTTAAACATACATAATAATGAAATGAAATTATTGCTCTATATATGCTTTGCTTTAGTCATCAACCTGGCTACTGACAAAAGAGTTGGTCAGGTCCACCATGAATGTTGACAGACAAAAACCCTGCCACTTGTCCATCCAACGTCAATGCTCTTAGCAAATACTACAAAATTATCCTTCGGTACATTACTCCTTTTTTTATGTTTTTCTTTGTGTTTGTTTTCTCTTAATGGGGCCCAATACCTCTGATTCCCACTCTAATTTTAGTAGAATCTTGCCTAATTGGCTAAAAGAATAATCCTCTCTATTAATATCAATTAATTAATATTATATGTAATACACAAACATGAATGAAGTAGGCAGACCCGCCCTTATACATGGTCTTCGTGTCCCTTTCCTCCTTCATAGGTATAACCTTTGTTTCATCCGTCTCTGCCCTACAAGACTAAGAAATCTATGCCCCATTATAAATATAACCCACAATTTCCGGATCCCCAACAAATCTAATCCCTTCTTTCTCATCATCATCTCCTAACTTTCTTCTTCTTCTAATTAGTGCTGGAGAAGAGAAGATCATGAAGCTCTTAAGGTTGAAAACATCATCGCTTTGGTGCAAGATCAAGTATTTGCTTCTGGGGTTCACGCTGTTGTTGGAGCCATGGCCAAATATAATACCACAAGACAAGAAATGAGGTAGAAACCTGAGGAAATGTGCCCTCTAGGCAAGTCTGATGCTTGGCTTTTCATCTATCTTCTAAAATAAGGATCGAGGATGATTTTCTGTTTTATTATATATGTCTTTTAATTCGGGTAACCAAAATAACCCCTCCCCTCTCCTTTCCCACCTGGGACGATGATATGTTATGTTACCTTCTCTGTCTGCTTTGCAGCTGCATTTATATATGTTACTTACTTACTGGTATCGTATGAAAGTCTTGTGTGCTTCAGTTATTTCTGTTCTTACTTCTGTTCAATTGTATTCTTAAGTACAAACTGGTCCGGTAAGAAATAGAACAACAAAAGCTTTCTGTAAATTAAGATACAATTAACCTTAAAACAAACATGCTGGATTCATCATAGGCTCATAGCTGTGCCTGTGAGAATTGAGAATATAAGCACGTGATCCACTCTGGCTTTCAGATATACATGTACATAAAACAATTTTACCATGATTCATGATAACCATCCACTCCCTGATAATATATATATATATAGTCGCAGATATATGTAGTACTAGTATAGTATATACTAATCGCGAGGCAGTAGTCCATAAATAATAAATTGTGCACGAATGATTATTGAACCAAGTAATAAATTTGAGGATATATATATAGACACGCATAAATGTGTCGGTGATTCCATATGTGTTTCAATTTATATTGTGGTTGAATGCCGGCATGCAATTCCAGTGGCAGAGTGTTGACCACATGCCAATTATAAATATCAATTTTAAATATATATGTCTTGTTTCTTATGCTTCAAAGTTCAAAGGCGATCAAGATTTAAAACTCTAATAAATATATATGCTTTGTTTCTCATGCTTCAAAGTTCAAAGGGGCTTGCTTCAATTACTTACAGGAAAAAGTAAGTGTTGGATACTTAATGGATAAAATGTATTAAATAGGTAGATATTGAGGCAACCAATTAACATTCACCAACCTGAACTACGTAAATAAGAACGGAGTCATTCGTGGCATGATTATTTTGGAACAATCAGTTTAATCTACTAGTATACAACTAAAGAAGCTAGCTGCGATTCTGCAATTAATATACGCACGAGTATGATTGATCCTATTGGGTCTTTTGTCGCAGTTTGGAATTTCCAATGTGTATTTCCCATTTGCTAGTAGTACTATATAGGTTTTTACGGTTGAGAGTGTTCCTGGGTTTCACATTTTTTTCAAGCAACCATAGCGTGCATGAATGGATTTTTGTTTCTTAAGATACTGATACTAATGAACCTTCCATGAAATGAAATTGTCTTTACTCTTATTATTAATTATATTCAAAATGTTAATTAGCCAAATTAAGACAGTACTTTCAGTGTAATGCCAATGTAAAGGGCATAGATTTGTAGTTTTCTACAATATCATTATGTATAAAGTTAATAGATCTGATTTGCCACACTTTATTACTTTAGGATAAGGATATAATCTCGTCAGGTCTACCCACCATTAGTCCATTATATATCTGCTTCATTTTAAATTGTTAATTATGAGTTAGTCATCCTTGTGTCCACCTGGAGGAAAGTGATGCGCACCAACAACAGAAAGTGGTAAACCGGACGATCAATTAACAATTTTCTATTGGCTTGTGAGTCATCAATGGCAAAAACGACAAGCCAAATATGATGCCTAACTTTGATAATTTCAATGACAGTTCAATTAAGCTGAACAAAATTCAGAATCCAAGATCAGCTAGCATGCATGGCTTTTCGGATATGATTGCTGTTCTTATGCCAGGTATGGATGCGTATTTAGTATATATGGATACATATTACGTATACTTAAGTATCTTTATAAAAAAAATTAATTAATTTGGGTACGGCTTGATTATGCATCAAGTACAATCAGTCCATGGAAAAGTGAACGTTTTGCTTCTTTTTTTTTTTTTTGGTTTGATACTAAATAAAACCTAGTGCTATTTCACCTCTTCAAATTTAAATGTTTACTTCAGAAATTGTGTCTTCTTTAAGTATCTTTCGCTTATATGATGTACCTAAGAGAGTTTTATTGAAAGGAGATACTACATAATGCACAAGTGTTTGTACAGTTGTTTTAATCTTACGATTTGATCAATTTTGTCGAGATTCATTTTTTTTAATTAACAAAGTGAAAAAAAAAATTATCAGTGCGTACAACTTCTAACGTATTAATGCTCGAACTTTTTGTAGCACATCCTTTATAAAAACCTTAAAATTATAATGATATGAAAATAATATTTTTTTTGGGTATATTTTAATTTAATTACTTGATTGTTTATATATATTTCATATTTTTAATTATGTAATATACCTGTCATAATTGTCATACTCCACACTTGTATCTGTACCGATACGAATACAAGCATCCATGCAACCTAAAAGATAAGAGAAGCAACAGCTTCCAACATCGATGAATGATTGTTTTTTCCGCCTTTTTGTTATTTTCTAATAATTGTTTTCACTTCAAGTGGCAGTAATGTCTCTTGTGAATTATTTCTGAATGACAGTGCTGAACCACTAGAGAAGCCATGCTTGTACGATTTTCAACTTGTTAATTTCAACAATTAGGGTAGTTGAAAAGATATTCAGTAGTAATGAATAAATAAAAAGTCTCTTTACAAGTGCTTGTTACACTAAAATTGAAGGATATATATAAATTTTCTATGAATTAGGTCATTATAAAGTATTCTTGTGCGAGATAGGAAGTTAGCTTAGTTGGTCTTGAGTTGGCTTTGTTTTTTTTTCTTTTTATATATATAATAAAATAAAAATTTATTAAAATAAAAGTCTAACGATACTTATAATTTTAATAAAAAATAATAAATGTATTAAGAGAATAAAATAGATATAATCACTATTCAAAAAATTTATGATATGTAGTTTTATACATCTATTTTCATTATGAATACCGATATATAATGAGTTGTTGTTTGAAAAGAATATTACATTTTTTATTTCAATAAATTTAAAACTTTTATTACTCCGTAAGATTAAGATATGCAAATGATCTGAAATAATCAAAATTAAAAATTCTAGATCTACCATAACAATAGACAAATATGAAAAACTTAAACTCACTAAATCTATCAAAAAGATTAAAGATCTAAAATATTTGGATAAATTTATTCCAAAAAAATAGAAAATACAGAAAAGCAAGAAAGAAAACGGATAAAATTACCGTCGAATGATACGGCCAGTAATCTTCCAAATCACCAAAAAGAGAAAATCATAAGTTCCATAAAAGAGAGAAAGAACACCACATAAGGGAAAGAAAACTAGGGCCAGCTCCTTTAGAGCATGCCTTTCTTTGTTAAGCCATTTTAGTTCAATTTGAGTTGGCTTTGTTTGGTTAGAGTGAAACTGGATATGTACAAAATGTGACTATAAAAAATGAGTATTTAAACTTGGTATAAAATATGTTATTATTTTTCTCATTCTCATTTGTAGTATCGACCATTGCCTTGTGCCCAATAAATACCACTTTCATAAGTAGATTTTGAATCTAAAATGGAAGTGGAACCCATAACACCACCGAAAACACGGACACAAAAAGTATACGAAAAGAAACAAATTGACCCTCTTTTTTTTCAGAAAAGCATAGATAAAAAAAGAAGGGGAAAAAACAAACGATCAACTTTTTTTTTCTTTTGGCTTGAGACAAACGTTGAACTTTATATCTCTTCCTTTTTTTATTGTCAGCAGAATATTAGTTAGGTACATTTTTTTTTATAGATACTTAAATTATTATTTTTATATATATATATATATATATATATATATAAATCATCATAAAATTATATTAAGTTTTTAAATATATTTTTTATATATTATAATATTAAATACTTGAAATGACATGATAAATTGTCCATACTTAAATCTTTCTCTTGTCGGTAGATAACTAGATATAAAGAAGGTTTGAGTTGTAGCCAACTCGTACCACTCATTGCCTGGTCATGGCTTAAGCATTGCCATCATACAAAGTCATTGGTAGAGAAAATTTCTTACATAAATTTAGAATATTTAAATTAAGTATATTAAATTAATTATATTATTAAATAATAAATAAATAATTATTATAATCTATTATAATTAATTATATGATGAAATACACTCAACTTGAATACTCTTTTATTAGATAACACCGTGGCAATTCGTGCGGCGAGCTGATTTCATTCTAAGCAAAATTACTTGCACATCACTGGATGGGTTGGACTTACAACAGACTTCTCAACCGGTACGTTCTTTTTAACCCATGAAAGGAGAAACCAAAACGAATTAATTCTAAAAAATATGCTACTTATACATCATATGTCACAACCCCTGATATAACATATAAGTGCATTTACTTGAGTTTAAGTCAGAACAGCCATTGGTAAGTGAAATTACTCAAATGCAACAAATTCAATTGTGCACCATTTACGCTATAAAACACACTCAACAATTTAAAAAATCTAAATCCTATTTCATGAATCATATTTGTGCCTGTTTGGGCCCACAACCATGTCAAACCAATGAACTAAGCAAGCTCACATTAAATGAAATTTAACCAAGTACAGCTGTTTTGAGACTCAATTATGTGTAGTTTCAATAGAACAACGTCATCATTTGAAAGAATAATAATAATAATAATAATAATAATAATATTACAACAGAACCTCTGCAAAATACAACGCTTGATTGACAAAATTTTCTTAATTACATTTTCCACTAGAACCCCACTACATATGTTAGCTGAATAAAGGAAGGAAATATCAACCATAGTTTACATCACCACTTCCTATAATTACAATCAACATAAGAAATACTAGCTCCTACTTCGAGCAATATCCCACTCTTCAAGGCCTTTCAGAAATGATCGGATAGCAAGATGTTCGGAAGCATATGTCATGAAAGATGCCAATATTATGCCCCCAACAACCATCAAACCTAACCTGTTAAAAATAGGAGTAAAAATATAAGTGTAACTTTAAAGAGAAAGATTTTAGAACAACGCTGATTTTTTCATAAGAAAACTAGTTAGAATTACAGGACAGAAATATGGTTAAATCCGCTTCAAAATTAGGGAAGGCTCTTTAGCAGGTTTCGTTGACTTTCAACTTCCGTAGATAAGTGCTGGTATTCTATGTGGTGTGAGTACAAGCAAGTTACCAATCAAAAGAAATAACAGAAGTTTAGCAGAGATTGGACATTGCGGGTTCTTTTAAAGTTGAATTTTGACATTTAAAAATTGACTAATAGTAAATGATAACAAAGACATGCTACTGGGAACAAACAGCTACTTTTTGAACCACAAAGATGCAAGTTTCACGGAAAAAAAAGGTCGAAAGTATTTTAACTAGACCTGTCATGATGGCAACTATGCATGCTGCAATAAGAGCTCTTTCCTAGTATATTAGAATGCAAATTACCGTAAAAACAAGGCAGTTACTCCAAAAAGACAAGGCAAAGATGGAGCAACAATGGCCAACAAGGCCATCCCTAAACCATAGTACCATGTAGCAACATCAAAAGATGACATCTGCCGCTGATGACCTGTAAATACGGATAACATATAAAATTAATGACGCCAATAAAAAATAAAAATCAATAAGGATCTCAAGGTAACAATTAAATGAAAGACGAAACCACAAAATAAGCTTTACTCATGAGAACATACGTTTTCCTGAATCATAATCAGAAGATCCAGGAAGTGACAAGGAGGATGCTGCTCGTAATGCCACAATCTTTCCCCACTGATAAATCAAATGGAGATAACCTCCAAATAATATAAAGAAAATTGTGAATGTCCATTCATACATCAAAAGCAAACCAGTCCATGGCATCACTTGCCGAGGAACAATCAAGAGAGCTAGTCCCAGAGACACCACTGCAGCCATAAAACAGACAGTGACAGAAATGCCACCCAAATAAGCAGGAACCTTGTACTGAGCACCATTTAAGAGCTGCTTAACACCATAAAAAACAAATTTTAGTATGTTGAAAATACAAAAATCTAAGCAGTACGCATATTCAACCAGAGGATATGCATCCTCTCATTTGAAGCCATAACATGACCAGATCATTTGATGATAGAGATAGACAATGTCCTGTGCAGGAAAAGAATGTGGGGCACTTCTACCCAACAAAAAAAAAACGTGGGGACCTGTGCAAGGATTTTGGGAGGCCCTAAACAGGGGCATTGTGTCTGTCTCTCATCAAATGACTTGGTCATGTGAGGGCCTCACATGAGAGGATCCAAATCCTCAACTAGAAGACAGAGAAGAGAAAACTGACCTGATGGGTTGAATTGATCGTGGATGTTGAAGTACTAGTATATGCAATTGGTCCACTTGATTTAATCCTATAATAAAGGTGTCTGACATGATCCCTTAGTGAGCTTCTACAAAATGAACCAAAGTACCCTTGATTCTGCACAAAATACAATATTCTGAGACTTACGTGAAGCCCTATTTGCTTAATGCTTGGACATTGGAAAATAATTTCAAACCATGATAGCTGACCTTTAGAAATGAAGGATAGCAGCAGAAGAGTAAAGCACAGAATGGTAGCAGAAAGAGAAATTTCACAAGAAAATTGTCTTTAGGATTTTGGCCCCCTCCCGTTCCAGGAAGGGATTCCTCGAGCTGTTCCCTTACATCCTGAAGCACCCCACCAAGGTAAGAACAAATAAGTTAGCATACTTTTGTGACGAACTTCAACTGGGCAGACATGATTACTTAAGCAATTTGGCCTTTATAAATTTGAGGAAGACAACAACTTTTGCAATATTATTAACAGACCAAAAGAGGATAATGACTTGCACAAATACCTGCCAGACATCAACAGGTTTCAAAAGCCAAGATGTCCACCAGTCCCAAGGCTTAAGAGGGCCCAGTGTATAGTGGATCACACGGAGTTCATTCTCATCTACCATCCACTGGATAGATCAGCATGAATAGTTAGACAACTGAATTGAAAGATGCAATACAAAGGAATGCTCAGAGACAAATACATATATTATGTATGTGTGTGGGTGTGCATAAAATCTTCTACATAATACTCATTATTCAAAATTAATAAGTAATCCTGCATGAGGAGGTTTCAGCAGCTAGACAGCCAATTCAGGCAAGGTGTCCTAAAACAATAAGTAATAAAACAAAACCTATCTGAGCTACTCAATTCTTAATGAAATCATGTTAACACATCTACCACCAATTTAAAAAAGTCAGCAATAACATTTCAGAATTGATTGAAAACAAAGGTTCCGACAGACCACACATGCCCAAAAACCCAGCTTCTAGCACGAAGTAAAGCAAGATGAAAATGCTAAGATAATGAAGAATCTGAAGCTTTCTTGCATCATCACCTTGACCCATTAATATACCCAGATTAACAAGCGCTGATTCTAACTGCTATAATTGCTACGTTGCCTACAATGAAATTTGAACCCAATAGCAGCACTAAATAACTCCTTTGTCAATATTAATATAGGTCACTTGAATGTCATATTTTATTCCACTGATCACAAAGAATATATGTTGAAAAGATGACATGTAAAACAAATCACATCATCTGTATTGAACGATAAATTAAACATCAGATACATGAAAGTGTTAAGACTCTTCCAGACAAGTTAGGCATTAATCAAATAAAGCAACTGAACCTAGTATGCTTTCCATCTTAACTCAACTCAAATAAGCAGATCAAGCCTAATTAAGTTTAAAAGGGGCATATATTTCTCATGCCTCACTGGCTCTAATTACTTAAAAGGACAGAACCATCCTCTCATTACCTATATTCTAGTACCTTATTAGCAAGCATGTAAAGACCAACATCAGCATTATACAGTGTCGACAATCGCTCCATTTCAGGAATGGGTCTGGAATTTAACACCTCCGGAGTCAAATTTGGCTCAAAAACATGTGCATTGGGAAATCCAGAGTAATATGAATTGAGAAATCCCTGATCTCCTGTCAGAGTGGGAAAGACAGATAAAGACAATTGTTGAAAGGCTATTAGGTTTAAATTGTCATATGGCATATATGGTGCTTAAAACAAGGAAACTCAATGGAACAAAACAAAGTAATAGAATTTAAAATTAGCGCCAATAAATTGTTTTACCTCCAGTGTAAGATTCAAGAGTTTTTACTTTGCTCATCATGTCATTAAAAACGGTTTCAGATGGCTCCACCACCATGACTCCAGAATTCAACTTCTCAGAATGCTTTAAATTAGCACAGAATTTTCCACATTTGAAAAGATCATCAATATTTTTAACCACAACAGTGTCCGCATCGAGGTAAACAACTGCACATTCATATTCAAGACATAAACAACCAATAAACCAACTATAAGAGAGGAAGCTTAAGACCCAAAGCTTAAATTGTCACCTCCAGATTGACTTGATTTAAAAGCAGCTAACAACAAATTATAATTGGGGAATAAAAGGAAAAGTTTTAGGATAACTAAACTGCTTAGTAAAAATACTTTCATTTCAAACCTAAATGGAAATTTTAAAGTTCCCTCCTTATTTCTATGACCAGATATACAAAAGGCCAAAATTTGTTACCTTTCTTGTAGTTAGTCATGTTAAATATTTTAAGCTTGGTGTAGACACCCCAAAATCTCTTTGGACGTACTCGATTAGGATTAGCCAGTAAAGTAATCTTCTCCACTATCCACCCGTCAGCCTATACAAAAATCAAACATAAACCCACCAAACACAGAGTTTAAGTTAGAAACTATTTGGGGATTCATGTCAACAGAAAGATACAGTTCAGAATTTTAATGTGTTTCTCTCTCTCTATACACGTAATTGCAATGTCAAAAATCCAAAGTTTGAGGAATTCCAATTATTTATAGAGTGAAAAAAAAAAAAGGAGATTGATTACCCGGAGAAGGTTTTTGGCATAATCAGAGACCCCATCTGAGACCAAGACGACCATATCCTTGTTGGATCGAGAGCCAGTGTTCCGTATGGATTTTCCCAGAACTCGAACGCCCAACAGAAATTCATCTCCATAAAGAAGAGTGACATATGCCTCATCCGTCCTCTGACTCTCAGATCCCACACAAACTTCAAATTCAACACAAACTACACAAATTATCAAACATAACCATATACAACTATTCCATTTCATTATTACTACTGTTTTCTGATTCTCCAAAAATAATTGCCCTTTTTTCCCTTGGACTCCAAATTGAATTGAATTGAATTGTATTGTATATAAATAAATAAATAAAGGTTGAAACTTGAATTGAAAGGGTTCGAATTGAATTTTCTTTCTAGCTTTTGTTTTCTTTGTCGTCTCTGACCTTCTCTCTGCTGGTCTTCTCTGTCTGCGTGCTTAGTATTCATGATCCTGTGCATCGCGTTCCACAGGAAAACGCTACCTCCTCCACTATGATTTTCGGGATCCAAAGTTAATTCATTCACTATACAATTTACAAAAACTTAAATTTTTTCTAGAGAACCCTCGATTCCTAGCCGTTGGATGCGATGGTTGGAATGCCTTTTAAACAAGCCTGCATTTAGTAACAGCTGCAAATACTCATGCGCTCGAACTTACAGCGCTCAAGTCCTTTTTCTATTACTCTCTAATTTTATTAAATATTTAATATTTAAATAATTTTTTGTGTAATTTCAAAAATTTTAATAAGATCTTTTATACTTTTTAATGAATTTTTAATGTCATGTCCAGCCTGTTTTTTTTATCTTTTGACAGACATGTTCAAAGTTGTTTGAGATTTTATAGACTTATTTATAAAATTTTATAATTAGTAGAGACTTCATTAAAAATATAATTAAATTATAACAATTTGTTTAAAAATATTTAGAAATATAAGAATTAATTATAAGGATTTATTTAAAAATTTATTGAATTTTAATTTTTTAAAAAAAACTGCAAAAATACGTTATATAAGGTTTGATCTCAATAGTTATAAAAATTTATAATATACGAGCTAAAAGTTTTCCGCTCTTTAACTTATGTTATTGGGCAACGTTTAATATATTTTTTAAAAAATAGGAAATATGATACATCAATGATTCACAAATTATTGATTTATCATTATAAAAAATCAAAAGCAATGATTAAAACTGAAAACTTGCTAAAGAGGTAAAAAACCTCTACAGGTTCAGTGACAGAAACTACCACCACCACCGTGAACAACCCATCACCTCCTTCAACCCACCATCACCTTCATCCTTGAACCTTCATTCACCACCCACTATTAACAACCCACCATCTTCATCTTCACCACCTCCATTAACCACCAACCATCTTCACCTAAACCCACCATCAACCTCCATTAACCACTCCCCATAACCACCATCTTCCTCACCAAAACCACTTCAACCGCACTGCCCAACAAGCACCGAACCGCCATGACCCACGCCAGATCCAGCCAGCACCGCACTGCCCAGCAAGCACCGCCCAAGACTTGCTACTCGCCGTGACCAGTCACCAGTCGGGCACCTCTCTGTCCACGACTCGCCGATGCCGTGTCGCACCAAATCCGAGACGTTCCTCGTCACAACCGCGCCACATTCCGACCCGACGCAGTCTCAGATCCGTCGCAACCGGCCAGATCTGGTGTCGTTCCGCACCTCCGAGCCACTGCAGGCCACCAGATCCGATACCGTTCCGCACCTCTGAGGCCACCAGACCCGTTGCCAGCAATCTCACTCAGTCGCTTCGTCGCAGTCCCGTCAAGCCAAACCGCCTCACGGACCCACGTCGCTCGACCCGACCGCCCAGATCCATCCGAGCTCCACTGCAGACCACCAACCGGCAGCATCCAGTTCCGGGATGCGATTGATATTCGCGCGACGGAGCCATTGACAGTGACAACAAGGTCGAGTAGGGTCTAATTGTGGTGGTGCAGTGGCTGCTCGTGGGGGTTGACGAGATGTGGTGACGCAGGGGCTAAGGCGTCTTCCACCGCCAGCAACAGGAGCCACCATGCGCGACCAAGCCACAAACATCGTTCACCTCTGTCGTGCACCAACCACCCAGAAGGGGAGGAGGTGGTAGAGGGGAGGGTGGGTGGGTAGTAGAGAAGATGAATATGTAAAAAATAAAATAAAAAAAATGTGATAACCGATGATTATATGTAAAAATCTTGGTGTATGATGCACTATAACCTATAGTAACACTCACCTATGTTATTGTCATGTTGAAGTTCACGGCAGGCATTGCCACCTTGTTGTCTAGTTCATGCCTGATAAATTAGTATTCATGTAACCAAAAAAAAATAAATAAATAGTATTCAGCAAAGCAGTTCATTATCATTTGACTTACGAGAAAAAGAAAAGTGATACATTATACAAAGTACTATAAAACAGAAGATTGCAATCCAGAGGACATTGCTAGTCTTAGCCATGGATATACCATATGAGGAACACTTGTTTAGTAATCTTAATTTGTAATAAGAATTACCAATACTTTTTTCTTTTGGTTAAAATCGCCAAAAATACTTTTTAGAAGTGGATTAAAATTATCTAATAATGATTCTACATTTTAGGTTGAGGCAAGCACGGAGTTATTGTCTTTTGCTGTGAAGGGAAGAACCGAAGAAGCACAGGCTTCCCCACCCCACATAGGCACATAGGCACATTGGCACATACTCAGTATGTAGTCACAAATGGGCCTATGTTTGATACCGTGTTGTTAATTCATTGGACTTGGTCAGAAATTTCAGGCTTAATGGGCCTTCAACGAAGATGATAGAGTTTAGATGGCCTTTTTCCCTATTGATTACAATTTTTGTCATTTTGCTGAACCACAATAAGAAGGTATTTTTCATTATATATTCTCTTTCTACGTTCTTTTATTTCCCTTTTCAAAAAAAGATATTGGTTAGTCCTTGTCGCCAGTTGTGAAACTTTTGGATTGTGAATCAAATATAAAATTCACAGGATTTTGACATTTTGAAAAGGAAAAAACGAAATCGATTTTGTGATTGAGAAAAATAAGCACTTCATGAGATAATCAAAGAGTTGGACTTGGTTGGCCTCCTCAACTTGAAGAGTGCCAAAGGTTATTATATGATTAAAATATAATTTTTCTCCAATTTAGTTTCCTAAAGAGTATATATTCTTAAAAATAAACAAATTACCATGCCTTTTCAAGCTACAGGAGATCTGCCGGTGACCTCTCTTCTTTCCATTGAAGAACTTCAAAGGTCCTTTGAAACTAAGAAGTTTCAACTGCCTATGAACTCTACATATAAGCCAAACGCATATTCTTAGCTTTCTTATTTTAAGAAATAAAAGCATATAGACGTGGCCCTCATATACAGTATGTGTATATATTATTATATGTATTACTTAATAAAAAATATATTGGTTATGCACAGCTCAGTATCGTAGGAAGAATATTATACTTTTGGTTGATGTATGGTGAAAAACCATCCATTTTTTTAGTAATAGAGAATTTAAATTTAACTCATTGTTATTGCAAAAATTTACACTACAATAAATAATTTGTTAACGTAATTAAAATATATAATATTTCACTTAACACTAGCTAAAAAATTTAAAATTTTAAACTACATAATGTTACATAATAATATAAATTATTTAATTTTAATGTAATATCAGTATAAAAAATTTTACATCATTAATCAATCATACATTACTATATTGTAACTTTGATATAGTTATTGTAAAAGTTAAACATTTTTAATAACATGAGAATGCATGATTAAATAATAAAGTAAAAAAAAAAAATATATAACAATATATACAAAATAAATCTTAATACAAAACTCTTTATACTATTAAATTTTTATATAATATTTTTTAAAAAAAAATTTAAATTTGTAACTACATAATTTTAAATTTTTATTTATATTATAAGAGGTTCGAATCTTAAAATTATCATTTTGTGATAATTTTACCAAATTATCATTCATTACTCAAAAGTTAATTTTACAGTACTGTTGTGGGAAAATCTTGGGCAATGACCAAAAACTCTTGATACTATTATTAATATTCAATAAAAATACCTAATACGCATGCATGGGATTGGATTTAGGTGAGGTTCACCAAAGATTATCTCTTCAAACTCAACAGAAAAGTTCACAATTACGGATATTTCCAATTAAGAAAGTAGGGAAGGCCCTCTTCTTTCCTTAACGGTTACACCCATTATCCATTATTAAGTCAAGCCCAAGACAATAAAGAAATGGGAAATATAATCCCATCCTTCATTTCCTTGTCTATAAATAGACCTTATTATTGTAGCGTTTTCTTCCTCTCCTCTCCTCTTCTCTCCTCTTTCTAATTCCATTTCCTTTTTTTTTTTTATCTAAATTTTATATTTCGGATATATTACTATGTGGAACGTTGTTAGAAGTTAGAACTTAATTTAACAAAATATGAATAGGAAGGAGAGCAGTTGAGTTCTGAGGTTGATTAGAGACATCTTTCAATGATTCTCAATTAAAGTTAAAGGAGAACCAACATTCCTTGTTAATGCTTGTCTTTCACTGAATGCTTGCTATTTATGGCCATAGCTTCTGAAATGGCGATCGAAGGTAAGCAAAATGAAATGACAAAGTCTACGTACGGCAAGTCTGGTGCTTGGCTCATTTTTTGTTTTTTTAAATTCATGTCCATTTGGCTGAACGTTTTGAGAAAGAGACAATATGTAGAACTATCCTTAGCAAAACTATGTAAGATACCCAACTTCTGAATAAATATAAGTTCTGAGGCCTTTTTGTGATTATGTTAATTTCTGCGTCTTTGTTAGGCTAAGTTGGATTCGTTTCTATAATTCTTTTCTGGCCATTACTTTCATTACAGTCGCACCCTTCATGAAAAAAACTTTCAGCATCCAGTGAAGTAAGAGAATACACTAGTCCTTAAACGAAAAGGAATGAACTTCCTTCTTGTGAATGTGAGTAGATTTAGTTTCATTAAGTAATTAGGTTGGTCCAATTCAGAAAGAATTAAGTTATTTTGCCAAAGACTCATTCCTATTTGGAATACTTGTAGATATGCGCCAACTGATTGCATAGTACGTACAGAGTGTATTGGGGTGAGAATTTCTAAAATATTCCTCGAGTATTGTTTTGGAAATGTTATTTTTTAATTTAATAATATTATATTTTTGGATCTCCCAATGTGTATAGTTTTATAAGTGTCATGTGTTATCATTTTGAGTGAAGTAGTATAATATTGCTGGAGTACGTAAGTAATATATAGTAATATTTAATCTCCGTCATAATACATTATAACTTCTGCATTTGCATGACACTTGACACACATAGCAAAATAAATAATAGATAGACATTTTTTTTCCAAAATGACTTAGGCATTGTTATAGACTTTGAAATGGATGAACAATTCTTACTATTTTAACTTATCTAATACCTTAATTTTGAGTTTTTGACAATTTAGACCGAATTGTGGTAATTTTTTTCTTGGCTGTCTAACATTACTGATTACCTACTGTCTATCAAATTTAAGATATGATTTTGTATTCTTGTATACTTTCTCACCTCTATCCAAAGCTAGGATTTAAATTAGTATGGACATTAACATAGATGTCACCTCGTTTGGCATATGAACAAAAATGCCATTCCCTTTTCCCTATATATATATATATATATATTTATTTTTGGTAGGGTAGAAAAAGAGAAAAAAGAACAAAAAGGAAGACAAGAAACACTACTGGCTGGGGAAAGCTACACCCGAGGCATCAGCTAACAGCAGCAAATGAAGATCATCTGGGGGAGAGTTCCAGCACTTGAAGGATGCAAGCTTAGGTGATTAGGAGCAGATACAAGTGATGTAATGACGTCATTCCTACTGTCCATGGTCCTGAGCTGTTTCTGGATCAAATCTGCTTATCATTCCTGAAAACTCTAATCACGTTAGTGGCATTCTTAATAGGGATTGGCAAGTGGAGATGATACATGTTTACAGGTAGTCGAATAGGGCAACTGATGCCCTTGCAAAGCTGGGTCATTCTCAGAAGTTTGGTCTTATTCAGTACCACGACCCTCCTCCTAATGTTGCTCCTATGCTCTGTGCTCTCAGGGAAGGGAAGACATCTCTGGTGTTGCTTTTCAGCGTTTCTTTGTTTAGTCTTCTTTTTTATGTTTGGGCGGCGTTTTTTAGCCCCGTTACGTTACCAAAAAAATAAGATAAAAAGAGACGTAGTAGTAATCACTAAACAGCTGCCTTCCTTTTGGATTTGGTGAAATGAAATCAAGCGTAGATATTATGGATAATTAAATCATGAAATTATATAAAAGTTAAAAATTAAAATTAAGTTATATTTTATAATATATATTTTGAAATAAATAATATTAATATAAATATATTATTATATTATATAAAAATTATTAATTTAAATAAAAAAATCTTATTATTTAAAATTATACAAAAAAATTAATTTTTAAAATAATATGTAATATTAAATTGAATTAGGACAACTCAAAGAATAATTTGAACTCACTAAAAAATACACTATATTTAATTCTTAAAATTCAAATCCATCTTAATTAACTTTGAGTCAAGATAAGTAGAATCTTCATCACTCTACTTCTAAGTTCTAATAATGAGCGATCTTCTACCTCTACCATTTGCTCCTCAAGAACCTGGCCCTTTCACATGGTTCCAGCTTTCCTCCTTTCGTTGGTCGAATTATTAACTATCGATTGGGGGAAAAAATGCATTATACATTTATACTATCTCTTTTTAGTTTTTATTGGCATGCATAGATTTTTTTTCACCAAAATATTATCTATTCAATAAGTGAGAAATTAATCTTTTAAAATATGGTCAGATGTTTAAATAGAGATATCTTTTAATAATGTTATTTTCTATATACATAAATCTTTAAATACATAGATTTATTTTTTCAAAATATTATCTATCTAATAAGTAAGAAACTAATTTTAAAATATAGTCGGATGTCTAGCAGAGATATCTTTTAATAATGTTATTTTCATATACATAAATCCTTAAATACATAGATTTGTTTTTTTCAAAATATTATTTATCTAATAAGTGAGAAATTAATTTTTTAAAATATGATCGATCGATGTCTAAACACTTAAACATCTTCTAATAATATTATTTCTATATACATAAATATTTAAATCAAACACAAAATTGTATACTTAAAAGACTAAAACTCTTCATACTTAAACTAATACACGTTAGTTAAGTATATATAAATTTTGTACACATTAATTAAGTATATATAAATTTAATGTATGTGTGTGCACGTGCGTGCATGTGTGTGTGCGCTAGCGTGTGTCACATATTCATACCTTTCTTACACACAGATTCATACCCTTTTTTTTTCTAATTGAAGAATGCACAATCGATTGCTTTTCATATTATACCTTCGTAAGTTTTAAAACTATAATAATTACGTAAAGCCAGATGTGCCCATGTGTTGGCCAGAAAATGGGACACAAATGCTTTTTGACAAGGATTGGGGACTTATAAAAAATACATTCCCTTAAAATATACCATCTCACTCTCACTCACAATTTCAAACTATCTGTTGTTGTTTCCAATTTATGTGACAGCATTTCTTGAGGAGATAACATATAACTTTGTACTTGCGCTAGTTTAAATGAGTCGAATATAAGGAATATTTCGAATTCAGAGAGAGAAAAAAAATCAAAATCTACTTTAGCAGAAATATTTTAAAGAATAAATTAGGACAACGTACTAATATTTGGTTTATCATCTTTCTTTTTGAGGAGAGATAGCATAATTACATAAAGGGTTTAAACAGATTATTGTGGTGATTACTGAATGTTTTGACTGGTAGCACCTTATAGAAGGGGGAAAAAATTATGTAGATGAATAACTTTTTACTTATTTTTTTCTTCTCTCTCGGATGATATGATTGTTTCAATGTAACAGAATATGCAAGGTTGTTCTACATAACTTCCACTAGAATGCCTAAATAAAATGGACAAGAATTAAGCATTATGACCTGTTAATTTACTCAATTGGGTTGACCTTATTATAAGGACACAAGTAGTTATGGAACACATTCTCTCCATGCTATGAAGTACGGATACTTCATAATGTCTGTCGTACCTTTGTCGGATACGTATTCATATTCGTACCAGATACTCGAATACTTGATAAATGTTAGGTTAATTTTTTAACAAAAATCATATTTTCGTACCATACACGTATTGTATCCGATACATGTACCCGTATCCGTACATTATAGTCTCCATGTTATAATGTCTAGGAGATATCAAATGAGTCCAAAGATTGACAGTGATAAGTTGCACATGAATACCTAGTTCAGATCCCAAGTACCCACGTATATCCAATAAACTAATCCTTTTTTTGCTTTATCAGTTATCTATCATGAACTTAACTATAAACTAATTTGTCCTGTTAGAATTTGATATAACTTTCCCTGACCTCGCCCTTAATTCTTTTATTCCCTCCTTTGAAAACTCAAAATGTAGACCTGCTTGCTGTTCTTCTACTGCTACATTGGTCTCTCTTTTGTTTTTGCTGATGGAGCTCAACCTGCAGCAGATGATGAATTGTCAACTCTGCTCTCAATCAAATCCAGTCTCATTGATCCAATGAATTATCTGAAGGATTGGAAAGTACCAAGCAATATGACACAACAAGGTTCACCTCATTGTAACTGGACTGGAGTTTGGTGCAACTCTAAAGGCTTCATAGAGACTAGAGAGGCTTGACCTCTCCAACATGAACCTTAGTGGCCGTGTTTCAGACCATATAGATTCCCTTTCAAGTCTGTCTTCTTTTAACAAGTTGTAACAATTATGCTTCATCATTGCTTAAATCACTATCCAACCTCACCTCCCTGATAAGCATTGATGTGAGTCAGAACTACTTCACTAGCAGCTTTCCCATTGGTCCTGGAAGAGCAGCAGGATTAAGATCAGTTAATGCGTCAAGCAATGATTTCTCAGGTTTTCTTACTGAGGAACTTGGAAATGCAACATTACTTGAGAGCCTCGATTTTAGAGGGAGCTACTTTGAAGGTTAAATCCCAAGGAGTTTCAAGAATTTGCAAAAGCTCACGTTTCTTGGCCTTTCAGGCAATAACTTTACAAGGAGGATTCCAAGAGACCTTGGGGAACTTATTTCTCTGGAGACATTAATTGTAGGATACAATGAGTTTGTAGGTGAGATCCCTGCAGAGTTTGGCAACTTCACCAATCTTCAGTACCTTGACTTGGCTGTGGGCAGTTTCAGTGGACAAATTCCACCTGAATTGGGTAAGCTGAAAAGGCTAACTACAGTTTACTTACACCAGAACAACTTCACAGGAAAAATCCCACCTCAACTTGGCAACATTACCTCACTAGCATTTTTGGACCTCTGAAAATTATATCTCAGGAGAGATTCCACAAGAACTTGCCAAATTGAAAAACCTGCAGCTCTTGAATTTGATGAGCAACAAACTAACTGGTCCTGTACCAGAGAAGCTTGGTGAGTTGAAATATTTACAGGTGCTTGAGCTGTGGAAAAATTATTTAGAAGGTGCTTTGCCAATAAACCTTGGGCAGAACTGTCCTTTGAAGTGGTTGGATGTGTCCTCTAACTCATTATCTGGTGAGATCCCTCCAGGTTTGTGTACTTCAGGCAATCTCACTAAAGTAATCCTCTTCAACAATTCCTTCTCCGGTTCCATTCCAAGTGGACTTTCAAATTGTTTGTCCTTGGTACGTGTTTGGATTTAGAACAATCTTATCTCTGGGACTATTCCAGTTGGCTTTGGAAACCTCCCTGACCTTCAAAGGCTGGAGTTGGCAAAGAACAACCTTACTGGGTAAATTCCAATTGATATTACTTCATCCACATCACTCTCTTTCATTGATGTAACGTGGAACCACCTTGAGTCATCTCTCCCTTCTGTAATTCTTTCCATTCTAACCCTTCAAACCTTCATTGCCTCCAACAACAACTTTGGAGGCAATATTCCAGATGAGTTCCAAGACTCTCCATCTATGTCTGTGTTGGATCTTTCAAACAACCATTTCTCTGGCAAAATACCAGACAATATTGCCTCTTGTAAAAAATTAGTCAACCTGAACCTTAGAAACAACCAGTTAGCAGCAGGAATCCTAGAATCAATCATAAACATGCCCACCTTAGCCGTTCTTGATCTGTTCAACAATTCACTGACTGGTCGGACACCTGAAAACTTTGGCAGCTCCCCAGCTCTGGAATTGCTGAATTTGTCCTATAATAAGCTTGAGGGCCCAGTACCCTTGAATGGGATTCTGATGACCATAAATATTAATGATCTTGTTGGCAATGCGGGCCTTTGTGGAGGCACTCTTCCTCCATGTTCTCAGAATTCTACTGTGACAAGCCAGCAAAGGAGTTCACACATCAAGCACATCGTTATTGGTTTTATGACTGGCATTGCAGTGATTTTATCTCTTGGTGTAGCATACTTTGTTGGTAGATGGTTATACAAGAGATGGTACTTGTATAACAGCTTCATCCATGATTGGTTCAAAAGGAGAAATGAAGATTGGCACTGGAGGTTTGTAGAATTCCAAAGGATCAGTTTCATTAATAGTGATATCTTAACTTGCATAAAAGAAAAAATGTTATAGCCATGGGTGGCACTGGTATTGTTTACAAAGCAGAAATCCATAGGCCTCATGTTACCGTAGCAGTGAAGAAACTGTGGAGGTCAGGAAGCAACCGAGAAAATGGCAATGATGTGTTAACAGAAGTGAATCTGCTAGGGAGACTTAAGCATAGGAATATTGTAAGGCTATTGGGGTATGTTCAATGAAGGGGATGTGATGATGGTGTATAAGTACATGCCTAATGGGAATTTTGGGACAGCATTGCACCGTGAGCAAGCTGGAAGGTTGCTTGTGGACTGGATCTCAAGGTACAACATAGATCTTAAGGTACAACATAGCTCCACCATGATTGTCACCCACCAGTTATTCACAGGGATATCAAGTCTCACAACATACTCCTTGATGCAAATCTGGAGGCAAAGATAGCAGATTTCGGGTTGGCATGGATGATGATCCAAAAGAATGAGACAGTTTCAATGGTGGCTGGATCTTATGGATATATTGCACCAGGTTAGCACTTAATCTTCAGTTGTTTCTTTATGCATTCGCCATAGTATACAAGTGCAAACACCTCCATAATAATATTATCAAAAGTAAAATCATCTGCTCTTGCTTGGCAGTTAGAAGCCTATTAGTCGTACAATCTATTCTTTATTTTAGGTTTCGTGACTTTCTAGCTCAAACAAGTGAAAGTGGAGGGACTCAAATGATTGACATTGTGCTAATGTACTTTTTGGTTTTAGAATATGGATACACTCTGAAGATTAATGAGAAGATTGACATCATGGTGTGGTACTTTTAGAACTCCTCACTGGCAAAATGCCTTTAGACCCTGCATTTGAAGAATCTGTGGACATAGTGGAATGGATAACAAAGAAGAGACGCAGCAGAGCCTTGGAGGAAGCACTAGACCCCACCATCGCTGGTCAGTGCAAACATGTCAAAGAAGAGATGCTTCTTGTACTCCGGATTGCAATTCTATGTACTGCAAAGCTTCCAAAGGAAAGACCATCCATGAGGGACATCATCACAATGCTTGGTGAGGCCAAGCCGAGAAGGAAAAGCTTTTGCCATAATGTGGGGCACGACGGTAGCAAGGAAAAGCCAATCTTTACCACCACCCCAATAGTAAGGCTTTTTGTAGTGACAGGTTTTTTGGGTTAGTATTTTGAATTTCCCATGAGTACAGGACCCTGAATACTGATGTAAGCTGTGCCTGCCTCGACCAAATTTTCAGCAGACACATGTATCTTTGTAAGCTTTTTCTTTATTTTTTATTTTTTTTTCCAATTGAAGAAAACCGAACCCGGGTTTCCAGAACCACAATCAATCCTTACATATCAATAATAAAAGTAGCTAAAATGTGCATAAAAGTGTATATTGATCATGAGGATACGTCATGTTGATTACGGTTTCCTCATGTCAACAAAATCTTCTTTAGCAGTTATCAATCAACACAGATTTCTTTCTTCAACAACCGATCACTCTGGTTGGTTTTGCAACTTGGAATTCGATCTTTAATAGTTCTTTCTAGTTAAGCCTTCTTCCTTTATTAGTTTCACTGTCCCACAGTAAATAGACGGGGGAAAGGGCTTTGATGCCTCCAATGTCAATGCAATGTCAAAACATGATTGTTTTGGTACTTCTCATATTGAAGTGTATACAGCTCTTTAGCTATGGACTTCTCATATTGATGCCTCATTGAACGATGATGATATCACTAGCAAGCCCAAAGAGGCGCACGTGGATGGTCATGATCTTCTTTTTTCTTGTTGGGCCTTCAGAGTAATAATGATCCTTGAAAGATACAAAGACTTCCGGAGGAGCAAAAAAAAAAAAAATCCTTAGAAAAGTTCATGCTACAGATCTGGAGGTGGACCATTCTACAGATTTTTCCGCCCTAATTGCCAAGTTAACTGATCAGCAGCTGCCATAGCACGAGATGCCGGACCAATGGAACCTTCATACCTGTGGAACTAAAAGATAAGTATGCAAAGAAAAAGAGACAGGAAAAGAGGGAGTAAAGTGCATTTGTAGTCCATGATAAACATGCTGAAGTAGAATTATATGCTTACAGAGCAACCAAGATATATGCTGCTGTTTGCATAACAATTGCACCTTCACCAGCTGGCTTTGATGTGTTTATGCACCTTGCACTAAACCAATTCTCGTGAATTGACGTGACCAAGTCTGCCATCCAAATTTCCATTAGTAAAGTATGAGAAGAGAACTACAATGCACCATAGGAATGAGTAAAGTTATATATAATGCACAGAAAGTCTAATGACATGCATTACCATCACGTCTAGCATAACATGCATCTCCCTACCTATCTAAAATCCAGAACATCATAAATTTTCAAACTTGATGCTAAATTCACCACACAAATAATTAAGCAGCCCGCTAAAAAGTAGAGGCCACAGAGAAAGTTACACGTATAAGCTAGCTGCATATGCACATACGTGCGCTCTCGCACACACACTTGTGTGCTGTGATTCTCCTAAATTAGCTGAACATTCTAGTGAAAACTTCCAACAATTACGTGTTTTATTCACAGATTGCCAGATATACTTGAGCAAAAAGTGTAATTCCCTTTTTACCTCTCCTCAATTAACCTCTTAAACCACTATATGATTGCAGCTTACAGTTCATAACTGCATATAGAACACAGTTTATTAACCCTCACCAGTGCACAACCAGAAACAAGCATCAAGGCCCCATATGCTCCACTACTTATTGAACCCTAGCCCAACTCTCCTAGAGTCCTAAACTCCAAATTACCTAGATACGTGGGAGAATCCTGAAGAGTATATTCTTCAATATTCAGCAATTTCAAAACGTCCAGGAGAGGGCATAAAAAAAGGAGTCAAATAACAGAAATACCACAACACCCTCTTCCCCAAAAACTAAGCGATCATTAATTATTTAGGCAAACTAATTGCAGCTAACTTTAAGCTTACACTGATTGGACCCAATAATGAAGCTCTCTGTCTGGAGTTTATTGCGTTTGATGAAGTCCACAAAGTGATTCAATTCAATGGGATTGGCTTGTATTCCTTCTTGTTCAGCACTGCCAGCATCCAATAGCCCAATTGATAAATCCAATATTTCTTGAAATAATGAAAAGAAAAATAGAAGTGCTTCAAGAAGCCAGCTAGAAGTTTACCAGGCAAAATGTGAAACTTTTCGAAAACAAGTACTTGAACTTATTCACCATTGATAGTATTGAAAAGAGATTTTCAAACAAAATCACAGAACAGCTTATAGACAATGTTACAACTATTTTTTCGTTCAGACAAAAACACAATGTAGCAACAATTTGGCTGCTGATACAATAGCCAGAACAGCTTCTTCATAACAGCTACTAACCAGGAGATTGCATTTGATCCTAAGTAATGAAGTGTGATATAAACTGCTGAACAAGAATGAGAAGCAAGAAGATACTATGTAGCTTTGGGAACTTGATGGAGAAGTCAGTCAAGCATATTTCAAACAACAATTGTAGTCGTCGTTTGCTTATTTTAAGTTACAAGAAGTTATGGAGTGTCCATAGAGAATAATTAGAAAGTCTAATACTCCATTCAGAAAGAGCTAAATTTGAACTAGTATCAATGAAAAATTGATTATCATCATAAATTGGTATTATACTGGAAACATAGGACATGATAATTGATAAAGAACTAGCAGATGTTCCATATGAAGAAAAGTTCATAAAAAATGAAAGATAAAACTTTCAATTATACAGACTTTAGACAATAGGCAACACTTATATTGCTTATTCATCTTAATCTATTTCTCACAAAAAAAAAAAAATCACCACATCAGATAACAATAGTATAAAATGCATATCAAGGATAAATCATAATCCTTCTTACATGGTAGATAACAAGCGAGATGGTCCAGTTGGGTCATAATTAATCAGCAAAGCAGCTTTTAAAGGATGATCTAGAAGACAAAAGGATGAGATAAATGTCACAAATCTACAATATTTATAAATTAATTAAAAAAAAACAATGATATTAACATCTTAACATATTTATGCATATCTGCATCACTTCAAAGCTAAAAATTGCTCACCAGAATAACCAATGTTAGTAGAAGCCCACTTATCCCATGTTTTATGCACAAAAGCCCAATCCATTGCACCTAATAAGAAATTAAAAAGAAAAAAGAAAGAAAGAAAGAAAGAAATATTTTAGTCTAAACTTGTTTGCAATAACTGGAATTAATCCCGATGCAGAGCGTGAGTTTAGGCCAGGCTCGGGCTTTTTTATTTTTGGAAAAGAGGAGGCAAAGCCTGGCAAATAGAATAACACAAATCTAACATGTATCGAACAATACAGTACCATCCATGAAAATGTTGATTAGCCTAGCCTACCAATTTACAGGCCTTAATCGTAATAAAGGAATTGACTCATGCATTTCTAGTTAGCTAGCAAGTGAATGTTGTGCAGAAATCACTTCATAACCTAAAATCACTCATACATCTTCTTAAATAAATAGGTTTAAGATAGCATTTTATTTTATTTTTATAAAAAAAAAAAAGAAAGCATTTGATCAAAAGCAGAAAAGGAAGAAAAGAGCCAATGATGGAGGTGCTGCTCAAAAACGGCATACCTTAGATGTCTGTCGCGAATAATGGAGGGACTGCGCAGTAACTTTTGATGATTTTAAACTCTGGATATCAGGGTCTCAAGTGTGCTGTCTGTTTGGTTGAGGGGATTATGAGTGGAAAGAAAATGAGCAGGGGAAAACACCATTTTCCCTTATTTGGTGCTGAGAAGAAATTTGGAAAGAGAGGAAATAGAAATAGGAGATAAAAGTAGGGTTAAGATTAACCAAAAAAAAATAAAATAGAATCAACCCTACTATGTGAGGAGAAAACAGAGAAAAGGGTTCGGGAGCTCAGCTGCTCAAGAAATAACGTAAACTGTTATTTTTATTATTTTTAAGAATATCTTTATTTAATATGTGAGAAACTAATTTCTTAAAATATTATCAGATGTCAAAATAAGAATACATAAATTATAAGATCGAACTCAATATCACATATTTAAAGGATCTAAATCCTTCTACTCAGACTAACACATATTATTATTTAAAAAAAAATAATTATTATGCACAGATCGTAATGTAGGGATGTCATCCGCATGAGACAGGGGTAATATGGGTGTTCAAATCTAATCCAAACTGAAAACAAACTAAAAACTAAACTGAAAAATCAAAATCCAATTAAAATAGAATAAATTTAGTTCTTTTTTTATTGAATTTTTGAAAATCGATTGGATTAAATCGGATTTTGGAGAGTTTCAAAATTGATACAATCTAATTTAAACTGATTAATATTATATAATATATTTGTTTATTATAGAATTTATATTTTTACTTATAATAACTCTAATTTTTCACACATTTCTTTTATTTTATGTGATCAAATATTATGTTAGGTATGTGAAATAAGCTATTATTACTTTCTAGTTTCTCTTCCTTTTTATTTTTTTAATAGGTTAAATTACTTTTAACTCAAAAAAAATTTACTTAAAAAAATTGTATGTCAAAAAAAGATTAATCCAATTCAATCAAAATCGATTTACATCGAGTTAAATTTGTTCGATTTTCAAAATGTAACAAGTCAACCTAATTCAAATCGATATAAATAATATTATTTGGATCAATTAGTATTTTTGACTCAAAACTAATCCAAACCAAACTGCGAACGTCCCCTGCTCCCCATTCTCGCCACCCCAATTTCTCCTGATCCCTGTCTCGAGAGAAACATTTCCCCAGTCCCCGTTCCCCTTGGGGCCTTAAAATTATATTTAAAAAACTAGAAAAAAATTTAAAAAATATAGAAAGTTATAAATAGTTTTAATTTAAGTTTAAAATATTAAAAAATTAAAATAAATAATTACTCTTTAGAGATACCTTTCATTTTTTTATTTTTAAATAAATATAAAAATAATATAGATATAAATTATTAAATGAAACAAAGTTTTAATATATATATATAATCATTAAAAATAATTTAATAATTTCTTATGAACGAGACCTTATTGGACTAGGATACGATTCTCCTCCCCCTCTCCACATCTACTTCAAGAAAATTTTTATCATCATCCTCATTCTCAATTTTAAGAAAAATAATTTCAAAATTCGAATCACAAAATAAAATAATTCTTGCAGACGTCTTTCCTTAAATACTGAAAAATTTTGCCATCCATATCTCAGTTTTTTTTTTATATTTTTCCATCTAAATGGGTGAGGGCTGTTGAGCTAAGAATAACAAATTTTAAAAAGTTTTGTTAATAAGTACTTTAAAAACATTTATTAAATAAGTAAAAATAGAAAAATTAAACTAAAAGTAATTTTTTAAAATTTTTAATATATTAAATACTTTGTTTATATTTAAAACTTTTAATTTGAAATTCTTAACAAATATGACTATATCAAAACTCATGAAAAAACGTTGTATCTTTCCCACTCACAAATATCATAAGGTGATTTATTATATTATTCATTATTTAAGGACAAATTTATTATTTTACCCTTTATTTTTTTCTCTCACTTTTTTTATGAAACTACGCAAGAAAAATTGAATTATGGCTTTGAAAAAACTGAATTCAGCATAATTCATATTATTTGGTTACCAAATACATAATTCCGCATAATTCGACATAAGTGAACGTTCTTTTGCTGCCTCCATAATCAATTCTTCCTGCAGTAATTTTTCGTTGCTTCTCCGTTGGTTATTTTTTCAACATCAATGGACAATTACATAACTATCCTTATTAATTTTTTCACTAGATGAGCTTTTGAAAATTACTTTTTTATAATTTTTTTTTAAAAATAATTATATTCTATACTATCCAAACAAAATTAACTTTTAAAATATTATTCTTAAACATAAATTAATTATTTTAATATTAATTCTTTCAATATCAATTCTTTTAATTAACATCATTTAAAAAAAGTTATTTCTTTTAAAATCTAAACTAAACGTGACTTTAATTCTTGTTGGTGTCCTCATTTAGTTTATAATTATTCTTTTAAATGCTTATTATTTTCAAAATTGATGTCCTAAATAAATGATATCTTGATAAAACAAAGTAACGCATCTTACGGTAAATAAAAACTGAGAAAATGCTGATTTCCATTAAGTATTTTTCGCAAAACATTCACGAAAAGAAATATGAAAATTTGTATTTTGTGAAATATTTTTTTTAATTTTAAACTGTATTCGTCTAAGTAATCATTTTCACGAACAATGGAATATGCTCTAAAAATCGTTGTTAAACACAAGTAATGTACACAAGGAATATGTTAGTCCTGCTTGGGTTAGTACATCAAAATTACTTTAAACCATTGTTTTTCACACCACTAAGAATAATATTATTACTTGCAACCATCTGAGCTATGCCTCCTTTACAATCGATTCATGATATCTTGGTCCATTTCAAATAATATTATTACATGGAATATTGATCAGGTTATAGACATAACAGTAATGTATAGACAGCCGCTTTTATCACATTAATTTAAAACAGATCCTACAAATATTTTGTCAATTGTCTGTTCACTTATAGCATATTTCATCTCCTACCCAATTGGCCTTCCCCTTTGGACCGATTGGCCCCTCCTCACCATAAAGCTCTGTTGGAAGCAATTCAAATAAGTTCTCCACCGACAATCTAACAAACCCCGGAAGCAGATCTATTAACTTGTCTATTTCAGAAAGTGAATCATACACGATGGTAGGACCCCACTCTCTCATATACTGCAACCAACATGGTTCTGTAATAGCTCCATCACCAAGATACTCGGCTGCAACAATCTGATATCTGATGCTGGAATCCACAATAAATTTACTTTTAGCTGCATCATTCCTTACTCCTATTCCAAGTTTGGATGGTCCCTGAAGGTAAGTCCCAGGATGAGGGAAGCTTGCATGGCCATGTTTTGATGAATAAACAATTGGTTTATTCCCCTTAATAAACTCCAGATTGAATGCATTTACCCATTCGCCTCCACTATGCTGAGAGAAGAACACAGACCATAGCTCTCCAGTGAAGTTACTTACACGAAGGGTGAAGTGCTCCCAGTCACCCACATGTTCCCCTATCTTACTCATCTCAATGTTCAATAGTCCCACTTTAAGGGTGGCGGGTCCATTGAAGGGACAAAAAACCCACATGGCAATATCAGTAAATGTTCCTCCCAACGCTGGTTTTACATGAACATAGAGTTCTGCACTCTCTATGTTTCCCTTCTTTACATTATTTCTGGCATCATCATCAGTAGGCAAATCTATCCAAAAACCACCATCATTTGTTCCTCCACTAGGTAGGTTTGAACCTTGGTAATCTATAGCTTTACCCTTCTCATTGCCTTTTTTATACACAAGTGCTCCATTTTTGAAAAACCATTGCACCGATGATGGCAAGTATATCTCATTAGGATGGAAGTATACAGTGGGCCCATAATGCTGGATAAGTGCATGAATCTGGTTTATATTTGGCATTGCATGTAAGGTGGAATCAAGATTCTTCAAGCAAGCAATGTCCACCACTTGTTCAGAATCAAAATAAGTGCTGCAGAAGAATGTCCCAACAGATACACCTTTACCCAACATCCCTCTTTCACAAGGTCGTGTGTTCCAAACCCGAAATGGATTTTTTGAAAACTTTGAGTTCATGGTTAGTAATAGATCACAAGTCTCACAAGTTTCTGTCAAATCTGCTCGCACGCATCTAACTTCTTCTAAACCAGGTTCATCTGGTTTGCTAGTAACTACTATGCCCATGGCTTTATAGCCCACTGGAGGGTTTGGCAACCAAAAGTAACCACATCCATCATGTGGTGAATCAGCGCTCCATATTAAAGAGTAATTAATTGGCTTTTTAAGAGCTGGAGATTCTAACATGGAGCCATGGGAAGAATAATCAGCTTCAGGTTCAGAAGAAGTTTCACGGGCCACAAGAACATGTCCTCTCAATGGCTGGTCACTGGACTGGCAATAGTGACCAAGACAGAAAAAGCCATCTGGAATCTCCAAAGGTCTGTAAAATATGAAACCCTTTGGTTTACCACGCAAACTTGTGCAGCTCCAAACTCTCTCAAACGTTGTTACTTTTAGAGCTTCTATTTTTCCAAGGCTTATTCTTCCACTAGCAAAGCCACCACCTGACATCAGATAATTCGCTAGTTTAGATAAATAAAGTCAATTAGGAGCCGACAGAACTAAAGAAATTATTGATATCAAGAATTCAACTTCAGTGTCTGTAATAACTAATAAGACCTTCGTTAAGCATTATACCACTAGACAATTTTGCAACAAAGATGTGTTACTTGATGCATTAATTAATATTGCTCAACTTTTAAAAGGCAAACAAACACATCCATCAGAGGCATCAAAGCACAAGTTGCACAAAAATAAGAAGTCTCAGATATACAATACAAGACATTCATCATGTGCAATCAAGATAAGAAATTCCAGTTGGACTGTTGGAGTATAACAATAAAATATGTCATGAAGTGTTTTGTTTTCTGCAACAAAAACAAGTTTTTTCAACCATCCGTTGAAGCAAAGCAGTATGTAATGATGGATGGTAAAAGAGAGAGCCATACGATAATTCATGGAAGAGCATTGACTAATGCTATTGCCACAACTTCACATCCTAGAAACAGAAAAAACCTTTGCATTTCTGCAATAAATTTGTGAGACAATATGTGAAATCAATGACAATTACACAAAACAAGAACTGTGTTTATTTTTTTTTTTTGGCAGCCAGAGAGTAGTAGCGCTAGCTTTTCTCAATAGTATCAGTCCAATTCCAATCAGTATCAGTATCAACCTACCCTCAAGGGCTTAGTAAGTACTTCCTCTATTTTTTTTTATCTGTTTTTAAGATTTTTCACAAGAATTAAAGGTATTATTAAATAATTTTAAATTAAATAAAATATAATTTGACATGATTAAATTATTCTTTTTCACTCTTTTAAAAAATTATAGAAGTTAATTAATATTTATAATTATTAAATTTAGTAAAGACAATAAAAAATGTGATAAAATAAAAAAATTTAATTAATACATCTTTAAAATTATCAAATTATAAATAAATTGAAACAAAATAAGTTCTCTTAAATGACAAATAACAGTGGGAGTGTTTACTAGTTAGTATCATAACGAATACACCATGTCCATTGGCATCAGGGAAATAACTGAAGACCAAGCAATTAAATTAATTAATCATGTATAACCAGAAAGTGTAGAAAATCACTACCATTTATTTGCAAAGAAATAATTGTTTCTTGAAACATAACACAAGATGACAAAGAAAATAGACGGGCACATAGTAATAAATAATAATTCTGATCTAATTAGTATTATCTATGCAGTCAATTAAGATTATGCACCTTCAGGAAACTGTGGCTCATGAATAACTCTACAGTTACAAGATTATTAATATTACAACAAAAACGATTATCAAAGATGATCAATCAAGAAATATAAAAGTCAGTTGGTTCTGTCATTTGTTTGGATCAACAAATTTGCATACATGTGAGAGAAAGAGAGTTTGATAGCTGTTCCAAAACGTATGAAGTAGCTGTTGTATGTCAACCGAATAGATTTACATAGAAGCCAATTCTAAGAAAAAGCAAAGAACACCTACTAATTAAGGTAATACACAAAAAGCATACCTTGAGGCCATTCTGGAAGAGGTGCAGGCAGAGAGAAGGGCTCTGGCTCAGAAGAGTAGAATTCAGGGACACTATTCCAGTAAAAACACTCGCACCCAAGCATCTCTCTCTACCAGCAGGGAAAGAGGCAGAGATGGTTTATTCTTCAGAGTCTCTGTCTTTTATACTCCTACTCCTACCTACCTACATGATAGACTGAAACGTTCCTCTACTCTCCAAAACTCTCGATCAACAAGCAATGAATGGGAGAGAGAGAGAGAGAGATTGGTCTTCCTTGCCTTCAAAATTCAAATGATATATAGTTTATAGTTTCTAGTAAAGAAACAGCCTTGTACTCTCTCTCTCTCTCTCTCTCTCTCTCTGGGCGTAGACAACAAAGAATATGTAATGTAAATGGAATAAACGCAAAGCCAAGAGAAGGTGGTGCCCTTAGTATGTTTCTAGTCTTTTCTTTTGTTTTGATGTAACCTTTCAACTCCGTGGTTTCAGCCTTTCAGCTACTATATTAATTAATTTTCATAACACATAAGAGTATGTTCACTCGCCATCAATCCTTCAATTATTGGCTTTTTATTTAAAAAGTCAATTTTTTTAAGTTTTAATTAACAAGTATCTTAAAAAAAATTAAAATAAAAAATTAAAATAAAAATTAACATTTAATATATTAAAAATTAAAAAACTCTTGTTTTAATCTTTCATCTAAAATTTTTTATTTTAATATCTTTAAAATTTTATTTTAATAATATAGCAACACATAAATAATAATTAATATATAACGACTAATGTATGACCCAGATTACTGATTTTCAAGTAAATAAGAAATTTTTACGGATCTCCGACTCCCATAAATATACTAGTATATTTTACATCTTTTTGCATCCATTACGCTTGTGAATCATAAGTCATAGCGTCTTAAACATAATTTTAAAAAAGAAAAATATAGTGATATTTTGTAGTTTAACATTGTTAACATAGATATAGAAAATCAGTTTGTTTAAAAAAAAAAGAAAAAGATATAGAAAATCACAAATTAAAAAGATTAAAAGAAACGTGTGCAGTAAACTGGAGTAAAATTGAACAGAGTGAACCAACTTGTACCAAAATGAAGTGGAAGCCGAAAGTGAAAGCAACAAAAAGGCTATTTATGTGTTGTGGACTGTGCTTGTTGAAATGATCGTCGATGTCACCATCCATTTGAATAGATGTCATCGCACCATCAATATGCTAATGTCACGTGGAACAAAGGAAAAAAAAATTATCAAAGCCAACAGCCGCCCTACTAGACTTTGAAATGTCAAATTATATTCTACCCATTCCATTTCACGTCAAAACAAATGGCTCAAAACAACTGATAAAAAAAAATGGCTCAAAACAAATGGCCATGGGCGAGAAATTTTCGCATAAAGATTAAATGTCTAAGTTAAGTATATTAGATTAATTATAATATTAATTGATATAATTAATTAAAATTATATATTAATTAATTATAATAATTATTTATTAATTAATATTGTGATTGATTTAATTTATATATTTTAAATTTATGTAAGAATTTCTTAGGTCATCTAAAAAAAAGTATCACTATATTTAAATAAGAAAATGAAGGGATCTAAAAGTGGCTTGTTGCGGTAAAGATGGACTCCGACTGGAGACAAACTTCGGTTGTAATATTTAGGATTCGAATCCTAAAATTTTCATTTTAGGAAAAGGTATATCTAACCACCATCCTTATTCCAGTTGTGTGAGTAATTACTATATAAAAAAAAATGAATGTACAATCATGAGTTATATATATCAACTTTTATTTTATTATTACTTTTTTAAGTTTTTGATCAATTATTTATATAATTTTGGGTCAAAATACTGGTTAGGTAAAATATTTTTTAAAATAATAATTTTAAAATTTGAATTTCTAATATTATAAATAAAATTTATCTGAAATCACAATTTAATTATATTACAATTAACTAATGTTGAGTCTATATTATTAGGAAAAACTAACTTTAAAATGATATTATATATAAAGTAAACTACTAAATATGTATTTACTTTTAATTTAATGTAAAGTATATTAAAATTTTAATCTACTAAAAATTCAAGAGTATATATATATATATATATATATATATATATATATATATATATATATATATATATATATATACTTATTCATTTAATCACAAATTTACTTTAAAAGAATCTTATCCCATATTGTTATTATTATTTGAATCATGCTAATTTAAATTTATTTCCTTCCGTTTTTACTAAGTAAGGAGGATATTAATTTGGTTGGAGCGGTTCTACAATACTACAGGCATAAACGTGGAACGTATATAATGAAAACATAATTTAAAGCAAATCTGTGTTGGTTCAAATAGTTAAAAAGATTCAATTATAGTTTTTCATATTTTATGTGTAAGGCTTGAATCTCTTATAACTAATAGAAACTAAGTTAAGTAATCTTCTTTTAAAAGGAAATTAAATTCAGAATTAATCATGATTAGTGTAAAATACATTCATTTTTTAGGTTTATTTATTATAATTTTTAATTAATTTTTATTTAGTTTTTATTTTTAAATTTATTTTTACATAATTATCTCTTCACCTAGTCATATTTAAATTTTTAAGATAAATTATCAGATTTTGTAAAAAAATAAAAAATTTCTAATGATAAATATTTGAAGGATTCTTATTCTATTTTTATATGTTAATTAAAGTTCTACTTAAAGTTCTAATTAAAAGCTAAATCTTATATAAGAGATTGAATAAAAATTATCAAAAAGATTAGATTTAGAGCAAAATTTAGATTTCAACAATATCCTGATCATTTCTCATTAATGAAATTATATCTTGAGTTATAGAGATCAGATCGATACGTCGTTTGCGGCATTGAAAAACTAAAAAAAAATTCTACAACTTCTCTTCTGAGCTCGAGGACAAATCCAGTCATCTGGATGACAAGAAAAATTGTGTAAGTTAAATACGAAAAGTTATCAGTTTTTTCATAAAAGGGGAAAAACTAGTTTAGCAAATGAGGTCTCTTTTGATTTAAAAAATACACAAAAAATATAGAATTTTGGAGGCTCAAGAGGATGAAGAGCGTCATTGAGCTCTCATGGAGTTGGAAATCAAATCACCATTAAAGGCGCTTTGATTTCTTTTTTATGGTTCTATCATGATGAATTTTCTTTCTTTTTCCTATCTCTTCTTTTTTTTTGTCATGAGTAACTAAGTTTGTTTGTTTTTAGGGTGAAGATATAACTTGATTCAATCAACATGCATTAAAATTGAATTTTTAATTAATTTATTTTCTATTCAATTTAATTGTTTATTATAGTTCTTAATGTTTTTATGAATTAGTCACTCATAAATTGATTTAGTGAGATATGTGTAAAATTAGAAGGTTTGCATATAACTTAAATTATAAATAATAAGTCATAATTTATAATCATCTAGGAATAGAGATTATAGGTTGTATAGAAGAATTGTGGTATTTTCTATGAGAATCCATAGAGTGGAGGTCATGCCTTTAAAAGTTAGGGTTTAGATAAAGGAATTGACTAAGTTTTGATAACTAAAGAGAATCAATTCGTCAAGGAATTGAGTTTTAATTAATTAAAGAATTTTTCTCATTAATTGAATGACTATAAATGAATTAGAATGAATGTCCCAAAATTACTCTATTGCTTATGATAGATTGTTGAATTAAATGAAATCAGATTCCTAATATTTAAATTTTGTGTATTTACATCATTAATGTATTTTATATTCGTGTATTTTGTTCTTTATTTTCTATCTTAATTTCGTGTATTCTTAGATATTTTTATCTTTTATAATTTTATATTTTAAATTATTTTGAATCAATCTTAATTATTAATTTCTTAAATAATATTAATATTAAAAAAATACTTAATAAACTAATTCTTCATAAAAATAATATTTTATTTATTTTTTATTACTTATTCGATTTATACACTTATAATAATATTACCTAAAATTAATACATAACCAACGATCAAATCCCACCTCTTGTTGAAAGATTGAATAACCGTCCAAAACAAGCCTTCATGATGGACTTGCTAAACCATACATTCGGTGTCCACTGCCCAGTATTTATATTGCTTATGGAGTTATGGTGATGTCTTGGGTGAATATTGCATCTTTCAGAATTATGAAATTTATTATTATATATTAGGGTTTAGGAGTAAGGCTCCTGTTAATCCAACCCCATATGATGGATGTGATTGATAAGGTGAGCGGTGTCTAATATACACCCTCCTAGAGAGGGTGTATCGCACACTCTAACGGGATTTCCGTTGATTTAGTATTATATTAATTTAACGATAGAGATGAATTATATGAAACTTGACAAACCGGTTAATATTAAATCAGGTAATTATGAAAGGTCCTTCCTTTGTTCCTTCCTGTCTCCCCCTTTCTCTCAGTGCTTGGTCCTTCCTCTGCTCCTTCCCGTGTCCCCCTTTCTCTCAGAACATGCAAATCAATGGTATTACTTTGCTCCTTCCTATCTCCCCCTTTCTCTCAGAGCTTGGTCCTTCCTCTGCTCCTTCCTGTGTCCCCCTTTCTCTCAGAACCTGCAAATCGATGAGATTCCTCTACTCCTTCCTGTCTCCCCCTTTCTTTCAGAACTTGCAGATCAGTGAGAAAAAAAGGCAATATCATATTATATATCCCAAAAAATGTATTTCCTAAAATCTTCACATAAATAATTTTACAATGTGATTGCATCTGAGTGTACGCAATATTACTTTTTCCCTGCACCTGCATTAACAAAAACGACCATTGTTGTGTGTGTCAGACATCTTACGTTGCTGAAGTGAGCAGCTTTGAGTGGACATTGACAAACCTAAGGGATTGAAAGGAAAGAAAGCAATACATTGAAAAGTATTTTTTTTCAATTTCAAGATTACGCTAACCAAGAAGCACACACCAGTAATTTAAATCAAAAATCACATTGGGAACAAAGCTATTCTGCACAACGTGTCACTTTCAATTCATGATCGAATCACTAAAAAAAAGTATGATGAAGAAAAGGATTAAAGTAACCTGATGAATTCCCAACACCTGGCCACTTTGAAGATTGTACAAAATTGGAAATGATCCGTTGGGCCTTCATGCACCCACGTGCTATTTCCATGTGTTTCTTCCTATACATATATAACGTTAACACAGCACATAAACGAGCCAAAAACCGTTTTCACAATTATCTTCCACTATCAACGTCCATGGGTGGTTCAAGGCAGAAGTGGTATATTGTGTTTGTGGGTAATCAACCTAGTGTTTATTCAGATTGGCTTCAATGTAGTGCTCAAGTAACTAGATACAGTGGAAGTGTATTTAAATCATACACATCCAGAGCTTTGGCAGATGAGGCATAGGAAAAGTATTGTGATGTCCATACTGGTAAACATTCTGCACCTAATATGTTTAACGTGCAAGGTGGTGTGCCAGTTGGAGTAGTTCTTAGAAATGTTGGTGCACTCGTTGTGGATGGTAATCTACAGGTTCCCCCGGTGGGAGATAGGCCAAACATACTTGACGTTCGTGACAACAGGGGAAACATGTATGTTGAAGGCACTGTAGTTGGTTTTTGTCTCAGATTCATCGTCTTGCTCGTGAACAAGTTGCTATTCTGGCGTGATTAGGATATGAGGCATACAATATTGAGTGGTATGTCCAACACGATTGGCATGGATAATGATTGAATGGTGAATTATTCAGTTATGTTTATATGTTAGTTTTTTTACAAGTCAAACTAGGTACACTGTGTTTTTTGTAAAAGATGGATGTTGTGTGGTCATTTGTAATATGTCTCTCGTTCGCAAATATTATTGTGCATCCTGGCTATGTTTGACTTTACTTATAATAGTATGTTTCGTGGATATATTTGGATATATTGTTGGCTTTAATTTTTTTTTTGATCCACCACTTTCCACCTCCTATTCTTCAACCATCGACGTTTGTTGGAACCTTCATTCAACTCTTACGTTAAACACAGACAAAAATGTGTCCATGATTGTATACAAAATTATCACCACGTGAAAGAAAATAACAGTGCGCACTTATTAAATAGCATTGCCTTATTCCTCTTCCATTATGCATATGTTCGCACAATATGACAGGATTGTATGTAGTGTCATATTTTTGGAGAACAAATTATACGTAAATCACAGCTTTAAAAGGAGTTGGGATTTGTCCATGGTTTATTTTGCTACTTTTTGTATGGCCCGTGAATAGGGCATCCAAATTTGAGTTACAGGTCTTTCCCTAGAGCCAACTAAAATCATTTATCCTGTCAACCAAGTGGGACCATCAACTTTTTTTTATCCACTGTAGCAGCGGATACTGCAACAGGGTGGCATTTATTGTGACCAGTCACAATAACCATTTCAACACTTGGACACCACTAGCATTGCCAATGAAAAGCTCCACATAGAAGTGGTATGTGGTGGTTGTAGGTTACCAACTTGGTGTTTATTTAGATTGCTAATGAGTAAGTTACTATTTTTGGCGTAATTATGATATGAGGCATGTAAGGGTGAGAGCATTTAACTTATGGTTCTCGTGTGTAATAATTTTGAATGGTGTAATATTCACTTATCTTTCTATGTCAATTTTTTTTCAAGTAAAATTAAGTACATAATGTATTTTGTATAATAAGGAAGCGGGGTTCCCAGTTTAACATGTAGCATCAGCTTGAATATTATTTCACACCCTGCTATATACATTTGTTCATGGGTATATTTCACTATAGCGGGTGGATGGCCACTGACCATGAACAAAAGCCCACAAAATGAACTAATTTATTCATTGGCATATTTGCTGCTTGCAAATTAAACGTAAATTAAAGTCTTTAAATGGAGGTCGGCCCTGACACGGATTTTTTTGCTACTTTTTTAAAAATGGTCCATCAGAAGGATTGGTTTTGACTTATGGGGCTTTCCCTGTGGACCATTAAAGTAACTTGTCCAGCCAACCAAGTGGGACCGTTATCTGTTTTCAACCACTGTAACAATATGTGCACAACTAAGTGACATTTATTGTCACAAGTGGACCAAAGACCAATTACAATGTTATAATATTATATATTATTAAAAAGTATACACATGGACTGCCTTCCTCTATACCGTCTTCCATTTGTAAAATAGCTGAGCTTGCTCTCCCATTTTTATACTAGTGAATGTGCATCCCTAATATCATTTAATGGAGAACACTGAGGTTGACGGGATGAACACGACGAAATCACAACGTGAAGGACCTGAGTAAGTTAATGTTGTACTGGCTTTTGTCCTAACCCCCAGCTACCCCTCCACATATGATAGTATGCAATAAATGTTGTCTTTATGGTGAACAGGCATTCGACGAAAGATAAGCAACAATTGTTGGTCAAAATCTCGCCACCCATCAATGAAGATTTAAACCAACTGGTAGGAACGAATTCGTCGAAAGGTTAAACATTCTGTATTGTTATTCATTATGTAATGTCCATTTTTTTTTCAAATTTTGTAGCATTCAAGCATGGTCCAGGAGGAGTCCATGCATTCAGCTACAGGTGGGAAGTCAACCCGCGATGATACCTTGGAGGTAATACCTTGAGATATTGGACTTAGGATTCACGAGGCTAGATCAACCAATCCATATACCTACGTATAAATGTATGATAGTATAACAGTTAGTAAGGGCTTTCAAATATGTAACATTGCTTGGTCATGTTGGTTTATTCAGAGGATCGATAAACGATTGCAGCACATCGAATGCACATTGAATGACATTAAGTCAATCATGAAGATCACTCAAACAGCCATATACAACCAAGGACACAGTTTGGATGCCCCCTGTCCCGGTTTGACCCCAACAACTAAGGCTATGGACATGGACGTCGATGTGGGTAACTTAAGTGGACCATCAAAGCTATCTTCAGTGCCAACTGTTGACACATATAGAGGCAAGAAAAAATGGGACGCACATGAACCCGCAAAGAATGGATGCATTGTATTTAACCTGTCTGATAACGAGGACGACTTGGATGACTTGCATACCCGAAGGCCCACCATAGCGGGTGGACGTTCATGCAACAACGATTTTCTGACTCCAGTTTGTCATTTGAATATGGGTATATCCAAGTCAGATAAATACTACAGTAAGGACATAAATGCTCCTATGAAAGTCAAAGCCAAAATGTCTATCAATTACGGTGGCAAGACTAGTCAAGCAAAGGTTGGCTTACTAAGTTAATTAATTTCACGTGTCTCTTGAATTTATTAATCTGCATTCATAAATACGTATACATTGTATAATATTTGGTCGATGACGGTTTGCTGTAATTGATTTTGGCTAGCTTGGCCTTGGTGCCTCCACCCTTGGAGGGAGTAACATCACGAAAAAGTTGTTTTTCACTCCATCTCTACCTCCATCTCAATTGTCAAGGCCAGCTAAGAAACTGAGGGGAGACAACTCACATCACCACAACTTCGAAGGGGATCAATCAGGAGCATCTATTAGCACTGCCAGCCAACCGAAGGTCCCTCGAATCAGTACAGGACACAACAAGAAAAGTCAGATCTCTGACCCTATACCAAAGGTGATTATGTATGGGCTATTTTATTATTGAAATTTAAATATCCAACTAATATTTCGTATCTAACGTCATACCCAAGCCTTGTGGATGTTATTGTGCTCTTGTTGTTTACATCTATATGGTCACTGGACATCTTTGTTTGATTTATGTTGGACCCATTGTTGGTTGGACCTAATGCAGTCCCCCTTGTAGTATACATTATGTTTGTCACTGACAATGTCTAATAAAATAAAAAATACCAAGATTTCATCACAGAGAGTAAACATATTTGTTGATCCCTTAAATGCACAACTACTTATGTATTTTTTTCAAACACTAGCATATTCGCTTGAAATTTAGGCCGACAGTCAACATGAAGCTGTCTGCTTTGGAGTTGCGTGCATCTGCACTTGTCTTTATGATGGAACAGGATGAAAGGTTTTCCATTCCTATCTCCATATAAATTGGAATTCATTTCAAATCCTAATTATGTATTTTTTCGTATATTACTGTCATAATCATAGAGTCAAAATAATTTTGCAGTGAGGTACTAGTAAAGTGCATGGAGATAGAGGGTACTAGGAAAGAACTTCAGTGTATTTGCCCTGGAAGACAAATTGATATTAACACATTTTCTGATTTTCATGAAATGTAGATTGTCGCTTTCATGCCGATGAAGATGACATGGAACCAACGAGTTGCAGATACTATGACAACATGGGCTTTTCCACCATCATTTGTTGTGAGTCACCTGCTTCTACACGAACTTTCCTTGTCAATATGTTTTGGCTTCAGTTTTTTGTTGTGCTTTCAAGTTAAGATTTGTCAATTGGTTTTTCAAATGTGAGAGTATAGACAGATCTTTTACTGGTTCCAATGACAGGAACATGTTCTTGAAGGCATGAGCACTGAGGACCTATTGGCAGCCTATGCTACTGACTGGATGCCACGAACTGAACACCTTGAATACGTTATTTCCTATTCATTGCATCTATATTACAGTTCGTAGTTAATCAACACTCAATTTGCACGAAAGTTTACTAACAACCATCTTCTGTCATGGTTGCAGATATACGTTCCCACGCTTGAACGTGGTGTACATTGGTATTTAATGTTAATATCATTCTTTGATAGAAAAATGTATTAGAATGACATATTTAAAGACCCAGGCCAATTGTCTTCGCGGATTGATACCATTCGTTTTGTGGTACTTACTTTAGACTATGCAGTATGTTTTTTATATTTCGTAAGCCAGTGTCATTGCATTATTCATAACATCAACATGTATTCCTTATGGCAGACTATAAAAATTAGCAAAATGTTGCCTAGGCAATTTAATACTTACGATGGCAAAGACATTACCCCGGATCTAGGGCTGTGGCCATTGGACATCGTCGATGGAATACTAAATTGCAAAAATAAGTACAATCCTTTCAAGTTTTACTTCAAACAAAAAAAAATAGTTGCAAGTTATTACATTAGTGAACCCATACTACTTGCATTATACCCCTGTTGATAAAAAAAAAAAAAAACATTACTGGACTGGTGAGGACCACACAATATTTTGGAGTTATGCTCAATTCAATAGACCATAATGAATTTGGCAATGCCAATTGGTTGGAGTCTGTACTCTGTGACATGAATGCTTGAGTGGTTAGAGATGGAGCATTGCTTTCAACCAAATATTCTCGAATTGGTAAAGTCATTTCACCCACATTATGATTTTGTTGATTAAGCCATTACATATATGTCTGTCACTCAGCTGTAAATGTAATATATATACTACAGATGAATGATAATGCTGTAAGGATGAGAACTGCAGTGCGCTTAGTACTATCTCTGTTCAACGAACTCCAGAAAAAATGTGAGGCAAGTGCAAATCGCATATGGAGGACTCTGGTTGCTCCACCAACATAATCATACATGGTATGACGACACTGTTTTTTGCAGGCCATGACAACATCCAATACACCATGAACTCGATGGTGATTTTGTGAACTACCAAAAATATCATTTACTACTGTGAAGGTTGTATTTTATGAATAGTTGGTATTGTTTAAGTTTTAGTAGTTTATGGTAGTTACCATTATTTCTTTGGTCTACAAAGAATATTGATTTTTTTGACTAGTAAACAGACCAGAGAAATAAGGAGTAACTGCAACACGATGGTCTTATGTAATGTGTATATTTGTATTGGTGTGAAATGAACCGAGACGATTCCACCATCCCCATATTGAACACGCATATATTTATGATACGTTTATATTGGATCTCAAGACCAATATATTTGTTTCTCTGCTTATTGGACTCGCTGATTGGGTGTATGGTGATATTGACATTAATTTAGTTGTTTCCTATTTTTTGGTTATCTTAGGGTGGACATTATAATGCTATAAAGCTTAGGGTGATAACGGACCTTTGTTTATTAAAAAAAAAACTCTTTTATCTGGCGACCATCCTATTTGTTTATCAGCATGTGGAATTTCTAATATATACGAATTTGGTGATACTAATATTAAGTTTAGTACATGCAAAATTTGGGTTGTCTTACAAGGTCCTTGTAATTCCACTTACATTTGAATGTTAATGCAGACTTATATATACCACTGCTGAGTATTGGTCATCGGAACCATTTCTATATTTTTTCCTGTTCATTGCCCCACACACACAATTGTAATGTATCACATTTGGCCAGTAGGCAATGCTTCTGTGTGGGAATTAGTCATCTCCAAACTTGATAATAATTCACTTTCTAAGTTACCTCAGGAAATAATCAATTGTGTACAACTATTTTGCAACCGAAACAACGACCCAGGCCTTTGTTAATTTATGGATACTTGCAAAATGTAGTCACCTATATTGGGAAAGCACGTAAACCACCTAACACAACACCATGAATAATAAAATTTAAGCACCACAGCATTATGTCTGGAAAACACATTACCAAATTTATAAAATATCACTTATACAATGGCAACAAGACCTCAGACTGCTTCAGAAATGGTGCAGGGGCCTTATTTTTTAGTGACATGAATGCTAGTAGAGTCAAGAATTTTATACGTTATATAATAACAGGATCAACCACGGCTCAGTACCATAACCAAACAATTTGGAAAATGGCTTCAACGCATACATTCATCTAAGGAGTTTTATATCATCATTCAATCTCATAATATACGAAGCCTTTATAATAAATTACATTATGCATATCAAATTCACATCACAGAATAGATGCAAAGTTCAAAATACATGAACCATACGTTTGTCACCTAAACGAAAATGCTTGTCCCAGCTGCTAACACAAACCAGCCTAATGCATGAGTGGTCTTCCACATCTACAACCCATCAAACAAACCAAAATAGGTCAATTCCACGTCCAAACCTATGTCATATACTAGCTACAGGCAAGCATCATGCCTCAAATTTAATAACATGACTGGCTTGTAAATATTCCAATAACAAATACATATCCACACATAGTGTATGAGACAACGATTGACTAAATCTGTAGCACAAATCCAACATATTAATTAGTTGCTCATTAAGTTATTACCATAGCTTTACACCTCGTGGCTCCGAGTAGGAATCAAACGGCCACTGAAATGAAAGTCAAGGGTCAGACCTGCATATATTCATGCCAAAATAAGTGCATAATGATGGACTTACATTAAGAATATGTACATAACAGTGATTAGTCTAGTGTAAATAGTCAGGTATTCCTTACCACGCCCATATTGACAAGATAACTATTTAGCTGCCCTTGGTCATCCTCGTTGTCTGCGTCGACGTCATTGTCCTCTTCGTGGTCCTCGGCATCTAGACCCACATCCTTCATGGGATACATGTCCTCCTCGTCTTCCTCTTCCTTTCCCTGCTCCTCCTCCTACTTTCATTAGGATCAAAACCCCCAATACCATAGGCCAAAACACTTTCACGTTCTGCAGAAAATGGGTACTTCCGCCGATTGTGACCTCCACTCTTACAAGTACTACACCGCTGAGGTCTCTTACTTCTCTGTTACATGGATTAAGAGGACACGTGTGGTCACTTTGCTCTACATCCTTTGCTTCTAACTGATGCAGGATCCCTGACATTAGCCACAGAAGACTGAGTACCACCATCAAAATTACATTCGTTAGCTTCATTCCTAATTTCAAGATTAGATGTCTCAATTGCAACCTTTTCCCTTAATTCATTAAAATCCTCAATCCTCCAACAGGCAAGGTTGCACATTCTCCTACAACTATGCAGTAAAGCTTTATAGCGGGTCAGGTAAGTGGTGTCACCCGTTGAACACCCAGGGTGTTCAATTTCAATACATTGCTTGGCATGCTTAGTCCATCTATCTCTTACAACAGTATTCGACAACTGCTCTATGTCTAGATATACTATGACAACAATTATATGGACATAAGACATCCCAAATGATTCTATACGCCTACAAGAATATCTAAATTCATCCTCGTTTGGGTAGTGGGATATATGTCATTTGCTAATAGCCTTACAGTACTTGTTAACAATAAATATCTCACTTGTGGGTGTTTGTTTGAACCCAATAACCTTCACAGTTGCTGCCTTGAACAAAAGAGAACAGAATAGATAAAAGGCCTCTCCTCTATACCTTAGCCGCAGACCTCTTCAAACCAACTAATTGTGTTTGCATCACAGGTTCTCCGTTCAAAGAATTGAAATGAGCTTAAATTTCGTTGTTGCATATATAATCGAGGCAACGTTGAAAATGTGGTAAGAATTCACTCAACCTATAACGAGCTCCAACATATTTGCCAAGTTGTGAATGCAATGCTTCACACCTCGATGTTGTTCTTAAACCAGCAAAGAAATTTCCCCTCATATGTGCAGTTGACCACATTAACTTCTTTTCTATTAGATCTTGAACCCAACTGTTTCCACTGACCCGAAATTCGTCCACAATTGACTGCCACTTGCATTCAAATTCATGTGCTTTATAATCACCTACATACATGTCTTAAAGCTTTGAGTGAACTTCGGCTTGCAAACGTTGGCAATCGCATTGCGTAGAAGGTGCCACGCACATAATCTATGATGTGCCTCTGGAAAAACTCTCGTAATCGCATTCCTCATCGCCATGTCCCCATCACTGATAACTAATCTAAGACATTTCTCGTTCATTACTTCTAGAAATTGCTGTAGAATCCAGATGTACGTTTCCTCTGTTTTATTGAACACAATTGCACAGCAAAAAACAATTGTCTAAAGGTGATGGTTCACTCCTGACAAGACAACCACTGGACACTTGTACTTGTTCCTGTAGTAAGTTGCATCAAATGCCAGCACATCTCTAAATATTTTATAATCTAGTTATGACGTCCCATCACACCAAATTAAATGCCTTAACTGCCCCAACTCATCAATTGTATGCCTCCAATACATTAAAAGATTTGTGTTTTCCAAACTAGAAAGGGAACTTAGCGCTGCTATGGCATCCCCACATTGTATTCTCCTTTGCTTGTCAATTTGATTGTACATTTCTTTGCGCCGAAATCCCACCATATGAAATCCACCACATTGCCTAGCAAAAGAACCATAAATTTTGGGTGTACTTATGCCAACATTTCCCATGCTATTCATCTGACCAATATCATCTTCTGTCATCCTCTTATGTGACCTTAACAAACCAGCAAACTTTGGACTCATCAGTTTATGGTTATGTTCATCATCGAATAAATGTACCATTGATCACTTGATCCGTCCACATGAACATGTATCTCAACTTTAGATCCACACCTTGTCGTTGGTCTTGGCTCCCGCTAACAGATTTCTTTGTTCAAATGTTTTTTGTGTCTCATACCATGCTTTGAGCAAACAAAACTCTGCCAAGTCAAATCCATATTTTTATTTCGTCTAATCTTATGCTTCCTCACACTAAATCTGTTGCATATGTCGTACTCATTGTAGAATTCATAAGCTACTTCCAAATTCTAAAAATGAAAAGCCCTCACCACATCCGAGTTTAACCCATTGAAGTCAACTTTCCCGAAATGTTTAACCCCGTCAATGGCCATAACGTCTTCCCCAACATTGACATCATTGTTTGGTAGCTCTGACCCATTAACTCTCTACAAAAACATGCAACTTATTTATACCAAATACTACATATAAAAGTATTCTCGCAGTGAGCCTTCAAAAATCCACTTACTTAACAAAAATAAAATACATATTCATACATCAGTCCATCAATTCATATACCTCATAACCATCATTGCCTAGGTAGTTTGAACATGAGCTTTCCACTCTATCCGCCATCTCAGAAATTCTTCTCCAATGCCTATACAAATTTTAATAAATACGAAGCATATGAAACTACAAACCAAAAAAACTAGGATCAACAGGATTCTAGCATATGACTACGCATTTTACAATTTCCTTAACAACCCTTAACCTAGACAATTGCAGTACGAATAAGAACGGGAGCGATCGTCAAGTCAAGCTTCGAGCAAATAAACTTATGTGAAATGAGAGCGTCCCCTTCCCATGGTTAAAGCTCTATGGGACGCAGGTGGAAGACTTGGCCACTAGAAGTCTTACTCATAGCCTGTACAATAATTTTTTATAATTGCTGTCTGTAAGTAATTAAAGTCTAACTATGATTAATAATCTTTCACCTCATGCCACTACAACAAATAATATACTTAATCGAATCTTATGATGGCGGAACCAAAACTAGTTGCTCATCTTTAAGCATGTCTTAATCCAAGTACATAGTTGCTGCAAACTGACCCGGGAGTTTCTTTCTATATTTCTTACCTAGAAGACCATTATAGGGCTCTTATACAACATGATTTTGCAGTTAGGTCAGCCTAGTTTATTGCATACAAACAGTGGATTGTTGCTGGAGTAGATGATATGTTTGTTCATGTATATAATTACAACACAATGGATAAAATTAAAGTATTTGAGGCATATACAGATTACATTAGATGTGTGGCAGTTCATCCTACCCTTCCATATGTGCATTTCTTGATCGCACTATAAAGGTATACGCCTGTTTTTATAATTAACTTATGAAGCAGTGCAATGAATGAGAATGAAACTAATCTTAGCTAAAGAAGACTGTTGATGAATCAAGACTCAGGCACAAAGGTTGCACTTGCACGTCTCTGCCTTTACCAAGTTTAAATAGTAGAAAGAACAAGAAAGGCAACAAGAACCTGCGCTCAGAGCATACAATCAAATGACGTTTTACATATCCGCCTCTTTCAAATCAGGTTCTAAGTTATAATCTAAATAAGAGCATTCCAACAAGGAACTCACATCTAAACCACAATAAAAGAACAAAGATCATAGCACCTCGGCAAGTACCACATTTATAAGTTCACAACGCATTGAGGACCATATAAAAGTCGATCTAATCATTTTATCAATTGATTTTATTCCTATTCCAAGACAAACAAGGCCATCAAATTGGATGTGTTCCAGTGCACAACTTTCTATAGTTTAGGGCGAAAACAAATAATTTTCAAAAGAACTTAGTATAACTTGCTGAAAAGATTTCACGAGCCCATGCAAATTAATTAAAGAATTAAGATATTTAAACACTCATACTACAATAATTAAATGACACTCCAATCTCATTTATATACAGTCTATTCACTCTAATTTTGTATATAGTAATATTTAATCACACTCACAACCTGTCCATCGCAGTGGGATCATGGCTGTGTAAATTTCATTTTCCCAAATTAAAAGAGCAATCTCCACTCTCTATCACATGCTTAGAAATGATTTAAAAAATTTTATCTTCAAATAAACAGTGCTAATGTTTAGCCTAGTGCCAAACATTCCCCAGAAGAACCTGTGAGTCATAATAGAAGAATCTTAATTTGATACCAAGTACGGAACTAAAAGCAAATTGTATTAACTAACTTTGCACCTTAATAATTAATTAATAATCACCAAGTTGTTTTATAGATGAACTCAAAATATGTCAATTATTATTGAAAAAACATATAGTTTAGTTTAAAATGAGAGGCTGCCACAACCTATGCAAAAACTAGCACCAAAACTAAATTTGAACCATGTATAAACCAAACAACAAAATAAAATCATGTACAAATAAAAGATGAAACATAGTTGGTGCTAAGCGAGGAGGGTTTCACGTATATGTCTGAGAAAGAAACTGGGAGAGAATCAGGTGGCTGCTATAGAAACTGAGAGTGAGAAGTGAAATTGTAGAGAAAAAATTTTTTGAGTGAAAAAAAACTCTTTAAGTATTTTTTCTAAAAGTTGGAGGTATATTCAATCTGTCTTCTATTATGCAATCGTTTATTTTGGTTATTGTTGTTTGCTCTCAATTGTTGTTTGCTCTCAATCTACATGCTGGTCGCGTGAGGAAGCAGAAGCACCTTGATGAGCTGTGGTCAAAGGTGGTTTGGCTTATGAGTGAGAATCACCAGCTAATAGATTAGTTGAACCATGTGTCAGAGTGCCATGATAAAGTCCTTCAAGAGAATGTTCAGTTGAGAAAGTAAGCTTCAGAACGTCGCCAAATGCTATGTGACATGCAGCTACACAGTCCATGCCCTCCCTTGAGCCCCCTTGAACATGTATTCTGCACCTCTCCCTATCTCAAATCTGATTCCTCAGACCAATTCATCACAAGTTCTATGGACCTGCTTAGCTAAATTTGAAAGACAAGGCCAAGTTTTTTTATCTCTTCAATTTTTCATCTTTTAGTTTTTCTGTTCTATGGACCATTCCAGAGCATGCTACATTTACGTTTTGACAAAGCATGTGAGCTTTACTGGTTTAAACCATGCCTAATTGATTGATTGTTGGCTAGAGGTATAAGATAAAAACAAATAGGAAACTGATTGATTGCTTTGGCTAAGTAAACAATTCAGAATAAGATTGGGAAATGTGCTGAAGAGTCAAGCGCAAATTGGTACATTCCTCTCCATTATAGTTGCTTGGTGTTAAACAAATCACATACAAATTACTAAATTATAGAGACCTTGACTCAATATAACTATGGTGATTTCTGGACCTGCCACCATATGTTGGAATGACAAATGACAACATAAATAAAAAAGAAATGTATATTACAGCAGAGAAACTCGAGTAGATGAGTATAGAAACATCCCTGCACATTAGACATGTACAAATATAGAAAACAAAACACATATACATTCACAAAATCAGATCTTTCGAGTCATAATTGATTGATTATATGCACCTTAAAACCAACTACCGCTTACAAACCCTACCAAATATCCCAAATAATCTTTCCCCTAACCATTTTCAGTTCCCCTTTTCCGCAAACCTTAAATCCATCTTACACACGCATAATAAAAATAAACATATATCAAACTCACCGTCAAGCACAATGACGCACAGCAAAAGCCTCTTCACACTCGTCTCGGCAATACAACTACACTCCAGACCACCACCGCTTCCTGTCAATGCGAGCTCCATTCCAATGCTGACAACATACCCATCGTCTCTGCTATTATCTATTTCATTGCAAATGGCGAAGCTTTCACCTCCATGACTCACCCACAGCTTCTTCAGTTCGTTCGAGCTTCGAAATAGCAACACAGCTGGAGTATTCTTCAATTGATTCTGGGATTGGGTTTTCCTCGTACGACTGGCCAAGCTTGTATCTGATGGTTTTTTCCTTCAATTGCAGATGGGGTTCTCCTTCACAGTAACTATAGTTACTCAATAAAACAATGACCGACTAGCAAACAAAATTACCTTCAATAATAAATAAATTCAAAAGTGTATAAAATACTAAAAACATTACCGGGTGCACCATACCATCCACCAGGTGAGGTGTAGGATGAAACCCAAACCGTGCGAAAATACAGGGCAATGCACATGTGAACCTTATTAATGGTTGGGCTTACTTTGAGAATTGCTTCGACTCAAGTGTCGAGCTACCCACATGCATTTATGCTATTACGAGGTGGGTCAGATCAGATTTGTTTGTCATTCTTTCTAAGTAACAATTATAAAATTGTAAAATAATACTTAACCAATAACCACATAGATTATAGAAAAGAAATATGAATGACACGTCAAAATGAAAATGATTTCAATAAATAATTAAAAAATTATCATTTTAATAAATAATTTAAAAAATTACATTGAATGTCAATACATTTTCTTTAGATAGAAGTTAAGAAAAAGAGGAGGAAAAAATGATGAAGTGGAGGAGATAGGAGCTGGGTCTACTCTCATTACTCAGTGGCAAAACCCCTAGCATCCTGATATTCTCTAATGGAGCAACTTCTCTCCTTGTGCTTCTACATGCAACCAAATTGTAAAAGGTCCTTACCATCCCAATTTATAGCATCTCCAATATTCCACGAGTGACCACATCACTTCTAATTCATTCGACGTACGCATTGGGCCTGTGAATTAAGTTCCTGTTTCTTGTTCCTTAACTTAACTTGTCAAATGTAAGATTCATCATAAGTGAGCTCAGATGCACTAGTAGTGAGATGAGCCTTGCCAGTGCCATACCTCTTCTTGCGGTTACCCCCACCACAAGTAATCGAAAACTCACATCCAAATGCAGTGCCAAAACACGAAAACAACCCGCTGCGACGGCGCGTTTGACCATTACGCTTTGGGGTTTGCTTGAGCTTCTTTAGGTCATTGTCATGCTCATCGTACACCGGGGTAAGCTCATTCCTCCATCTCTCTATCTTAGTCTTAATCCCTTCCGTGCTGTTATTCTCCGACCACTCATCAATAGCGGAGCTTTCGGCCGTGCGTGGTGGAGCCGGCACCGGATACAACCCCTTGGCTATTGCCGCTGCCACCACGGATGGTGACGGCCCTACGTCTGAGCAGAGTGACCCGTTTGCGTTCACAAGTCCTCCTCCTTTTCGCGGTACACCAACTTCGGAGCCCTGGCCATCAAAAATATAACCATTGCCTTGTTTTCCATTTCCAGCACCATGGTAACTATAATCATTGATGGTGGAGTCGTTTTTCTCGCTTTGGCAGCGTTGCAGCGTCAAGAGCTGTGAATCCAAAGGTGAATTTTCATTGGCATTATGTTTCTTCTTCTTATTGTTGTTGTCGTTTGAGTCCATCAGGTCCCAATATCCAACAGCGGAGGTGCTGTTCATGAGGTCCGAATAGATTGGCATGCTCCTCATGGTGCTGTCGAGGAGGGTAACACCGATGTTAAGAATCCCTTGTGGGCGACCTGAGGGTTTGCGAATCTGTAGAGCAACGAAACGCAGCTTCGGTTTACGGTTTCCTGAGCGTGCAGATGGTGGTAAGAGGTTGCTGATGAGCACGCCTACGGTGCCAATGAGAACATCCCGGAGCCATGCAGACGTATAGATCTCGATCATGATGACGGCGTTTTCAGAATTGAGGAACTCGTCATCCACGCGGAACACAAACTTCTCGTTCCACGTGGGGCTGGTGTGCCCAACTTGGTCTATTTGGGTGCTCAGTTTGCGTTCTGGATGCAACCATGCCACTGCATACGCCCTAACTGATTTACAAACTTGGGCAAGATCTTGGGCAGATATGATGTTGATTTCTAGCAGCTGAAATGGAGATGCAACCGCCGACATAATTTTAGGGTTTTAAATTTGATGAATGTTGGTGAATGGTGATGCTAATGTGTACGTGGTGGTCGGAACCACTCACCCACGGTAAGCGCTAATTAAATTAATGAAAGTTCAGGCAAACGATTTGATTCATTATATTGGATAGTATGTTACCCTTTTGTTTTTGGGGTCATATCACGATCGAAGACAGAACGAAAAGAGGTTATTACGTTTCTAAATAATATGCGTTGGGAAAAACAAACAAGGCAAATCTATAAGTTATGATAACTATGTTGCGATGTACAGTCTTGACTATGTGTCTTAACTGCATCTTGAGAATGCAGCTGCGGCTGATATGCATTTACAACGGCGCCAAGGAAGCTTCTAAATGGCCTGCAAAACAATTTGGTTAGTGCACAGCACACCTATATTAAAGACACGCGTTTGTTAAGACACAGCCAATCCCGTTAGGTGACATTTGGCCCATGAAATTATGCTTGGAATTGGACAGGGCAGAGCGTCCTTAAGTTTGAGGGGAGTTTTTTTTTTTTTAAATAATTTTACAATGTAATCTTTTAAAAAATAATAGAAAATTCTTAAACTTCTCTAACCAATTTTATTTACTTAAACTTCTGGTCAAAAATTTTAAAAAAAAAAGTATACTTAACCCTGCCCCTAAATTGGACCTCCCATTTTCCATTCAATAATTATGTTTGGTGTGTACAATAAGTTTAAATTCTAATTATGTATTCAATTTTAATGAATTAAAAATAATTAATTTTATGCTATTTTTTATTCTTAACTTCGACCCTAAAAATTGTAATTTCAAGTATCAAAAGACAAAAGTTTAAAACAATATTTCATAATTTATTGTTTAATATCTTTGTAGCCATCATATTCCAATAGTCATGGCTGCAGGTAAACTAGAGCAACCGTTGTCTGGTCAACAATCATGATTATATTCGACATCATCTGATCACCATTCACGTTAATGTATTGTTATGACTATTAATGCCCAATGTTTTCATTATCGAACCAGTGGTAAATAGTGAGTTTCAAGGTGTTTAGGTTGAATCGGGGTGAAATTAGGGTTATATAATATATAAGAAAAATGTAATATATATATATATATATTAATTGTATATATAATATTAAATAAAATTTTATTATATTATAAATTCTTATTTATTTTATATGGACAAATTAAGAAGACAAATGCACATTTTTAATTATAAATTTAAAACTAAATAATCATTGCTTTTAAAAAGTTTTAAATATGTTTAAAAAAATTAGATATTTGAAATTATAATTTTTTTCTAGAACAGGATCTCGGCACCCCTGGTCCATTGAGGCGAGCCGCAACCTCAGTCTTAGCATCCACAAAGGCTCATAGCGGACCAAAAAAGTTAATCACAATAAAATTTATTATTTAATAAGGATAAATAGAATCAAATTCCTTCATAATTGTCATGATTTCTAACTATAAGGATATCGAATCTTCAAGATTGTTTCCCAAACAATTAATACCTTAATATAAATAAAGAGTTTAGTCATTTAAGTATGTATCAAATCCATACGCACTATTCTTTCCAAAACTCTTATAAACTCTTAATGCAAATCCTAATCCCTTCTTTATCACTGCCACACAAATGAAGAGCTACCTTTAACTGCCCTGAACTTGACCAGGTACGTCTTCTCCAGTAGGTACAGTGATGATTCTTATTTATCTTAAATTACCATAAAATTAATATTCTTAATCGATTCTGTTTCTATCATTGGTTTAAAACCAATCAAACCATCGTTTTATTTTTCATTCCTCATAAGGAGTTTTTTCTCTTCTTTTTTTTTTTGAATTGAAAGGTAGATAGTGCTAGTTAATAAGCTAGAGTGTAATATTTTAAATTTAATCTTATGAGATGTATAACTATGTTGTATTATGTGTTATGTTTTAAATCGATTGGTGTAATACTTTAGGGGATGTTTAGATGGAGAGATTAATTTGGAAAGAAAGAGAGTGAGTTAATTTTTTATTTTTAAATCGAGAGTTATAACATATGGGTATAAATGTATTTCAAGTGATTATTTTTTATTTATTGAATGAGGAGATATTTTGAAAAAAAATTCAAAATACACAAAGACTTATAATATTAATGAAAAAATTAAGAGAGTATATTTTAAACAACTCAATAATTTGTTATATACGTCTAATATCAAAAGTTGATTTTATTCATTAATGACAGAGATGTTTTACTTTTTTTTATAATAATTTTTATATTCTTATATTAAATAATATATATATATATATATATATATATATATATATATTATTTAATATTATTTAGTATATATTTTTTTATTTAATTATATTTTTTTAAAAAATGTAAATAATACGTATATTATTCTCTTATTAAAAATAATGTATGCGATTCTTATAAAGTGAGGGTTCGCTATAGGAGACCCAAATCTTTTTTTTTTTATTTTCAAAAATAGAATACCGTGAGATAAGACCGTTTTGGATATTATATATCCATATTCAACTACAAATAGGGAGAGTATTGCACCGATGCAAAACATACGTCATCAAAACAAGTACAGAGTCTCCGTTAATCAATAGGAAAAGCGAAAGCAATGAATGACATATCACCCCTGGCGCATGATATTTCTTTATACCCCACCGTATTTGATGGCCTCTTGTGAAACAAACTAGCCCAATCGTATCGACGATTCCGATTCCGATTCCGCTTCCGCTTCCGCTACATATATGGCACTAGTACGTAACCTCTCTCTCTTTCAGTTTCTTGTGCCGTCTCTCTTTTTCCAAGATATTTTCCTACCAGCCAAACACGCATTCCTACGCAGTCCTCAACCTCCTGACTAAGTAAGCAGGGGTTAACACTCAGGCTGTGAGTCTCTGCTCCGCGCTCTTCCTTGCATCACCAGAACTCTTAATCTTTTTTCTCTGGAAAATAACGTACGTGTTAACTTTCCGTGGAGTTCAAGGGAAGGGATTTAACCAGCTATAGATCATATTTAGCACTCCACGTCTCTTGTTTGAAGCTTTTAAGTGGAATGTGTCTTCTTCTAAAAGATTCTTGACTCTTATCTACCTGCCTGCCTTCTCCTTTCCCTTGACTCAAAGTGCACGTAAATCTCCTTATTCTTTTATTTTAATTTTTATTGCGCGTTTGAATATTTTTTTCATTATTGAAATTTATTATTACCTTATCTAAAGAGATTAAACTCTGCCAATGGTGGCTCAAACTAAATTCGTTTATTCAATTTTTAGTTGTTAGATCTGTTTGTGCAACATTTTTTGTTTTGAAGGAAAATTATATCTAGACTCACTTGATCTGCTGGTAACTGATAGGTGAAGATGAAGGGTGAATGGAATTTTTCACTGTGAATTTATATATAAATTTTTATATACTATCATTTAATCTAATACTATGTTGGCACCTTAGTTCTTAAATAATGATTGTAATATAGTTAAACCTCTTTAATAATTTTGCAATACATCTGAGATCAGATGGTAAATCAAGATTAAGATTTTGTTTGAATATTTAGTAGTGAGTGAAATAGAACGAGATGAAAACGATATGGAATAGATGTTTGGAATGGTAATAGAATAAAACCAAATGATAAGAATTAATAAAGTAAAAATTTCATTCCATCTCATACTTCCTAATTTGATGGAGAAGAAAAAGTCGGATATCGAGTGTAATATGATGGAATAAGTTCTATCCAATACAATTTCATTTTATCCTTAATTTTAAAACTCAAACAATAGAATTATGTACTATTTCATTTCATCACATTCCATCTTTTACCACTAATCCAAACAAAGCTTAAGGTTATGTTTAGATATTTAGTAATTGATAGAATATAATAGAATGAGATGAGATGATATGAGATAAAATAGAATGAAGTAAAGTTACCATTACATTATGTAGGAAGTGAATAAAATGGTAAGAGTTATAACTTTATTTTTAGTGGAGAAGAAAGTTACTATTTCATTCTATCCCATGTTCCCCAAATTGGTGGGAAAGAAAATTAATTGTTTTTGGTGGGATGGATTCCATCCAATCCTACTCACTTTCATCTCATCTTATTATTTTTTAACATAACCAAACAGTGAAATCTATCTTTATTTCATTTCATTCTTCTTCATTCCACTCAATCTCACTAATTCAAACATAACATAAGCGTGTGTGTTGGATTAGCTTATTTTATGTTCAAAATAGTTTATAATAAAAAACTCTTAAAGAAAATAAGTGATTATTTTCCTAAAATTAATCTAAACCAAACATATTGTAAGTCCTAAAGATAAAGTATATCAATTAAATATAAATATCACAGGTGTCGGAATTTGCTTCTCTAACTTGAAAAAATATTTTATAGATTAGTTAAGCATAATTTAGTATAGATACTCAAATCATTATTTGATATATATAAAATTGTGAAGTTACTTAAGAAATGATGTGATAAATTGTGTCTAGCTAATAATTTCACTTCAATTTATAAGTTGAAGATATGAAAAAGCTATCGTGGAGTCGTCTCATTGCGTGCTTCAGCATCTATTGCTAGAGCTTACACTTTCACATTTCATAATTTCATGGCCCCTTCTAACTTTGTTTTTAATTCGTTGAACCTGTGTAGGAAGATTAATTTCTGGGCATATAAAGTTCGAGTTGATAGTGAACTTCGGTAGAAGGCCACTGGAGGAGCACGAAGTCTTTTGTACAAGTGACTCCTGTGATAGTGTTGATTCGGGAAACAGTTATCTTTTTGGAACTATCATGGCTTCCAATCCAAGAGCTGTTAAGGCCTTTAGCGCTATGAGGGCCTTAGGAATTTGTAATGAAGAGGTGAAGCCGGTGTTGATAGAGTTGTTAAGAGTGTATGATGGAAACTGGGAACTTATTGAATATGACAATTATCGGACACTTGTAGATGCATACTTTGAGTTTAAGGAAGATAAGGTTGCTCTAATTACCTTTTGTTTTTTTCATATGTTTAAATGTTTAAATATATATTATAAAATGGCCTTGTAAGTGTTCTATTCATATTGACCTATTATTCCTTTTAGAAGATTTTTAAGTGCTACTAGATCAAGAAAAATATCTTGCTTTATATTATTTAATGTATACTGCTTCAGTTATGTGTGTTATTACTATCTCTCACTTTAACTAATTATATTTTTAATACTCTAACTAAAGTAATACACATTAAATCTTTTATGCCTATCTACCTACTGGGAAGATGTATTAGATCTAAATGGTCTTGGAAGATGTATTAGATCTAAATGGTCTTTTTAAAAATATTATTTATGACATAACATAATAGTATTATTTAATCTATGTAGTTGACTCTATCTAACAAGAAAGACTTTTTGTTGTTGTTGCGAATTGAAAAGATAAGAATTGACAAGTAAATTGAGTGTTATTAATTTTTCAATATTTGTGGTTGCTTCATAGGAATCTACATCAAGCAGCTTCTTTCCCTTTTGCTTTTTTATTGCCTTTTCAGTGTATTTTTATAGTTAATACCTTGTTATATTCTTCAATTAGGGAGCAGAAGGTAAGGGAAAAGCTCCTTTCAGTTGTCATGATGGTGAAAAACCAATACAGAAACTGTACTTGCTAGGTGAAAGTGAACAGGTTTTGTCAACCATGGACAACTCAAGCCAAATGTTATCTGCAAAAGACAAAAAAGATATCAAGTCCAGAACCAGTTCACAAGCATCACATACAAGGTTGAGTGAGGTGGAAAAGATCTCAAATTCACCTTGCAAGGCACCTAAAGATAGAAAATCATATCTTGAAAAAGCATCATCTGCAGGGCATTGTGATCACAATGAGAAAGAGCTTGTGAAGCCAAGAACTAAGAAACCTAAGTTACAATTTGGACCTCTTTCAACAAATTATAATGGTAATCATGCTAAGTTTTCCGACTACGAATGATTTTTTTTTTATTGTTTCTGTTTTTTCCTTTTTTTTATAATCAATTTTCTAAAGTTATAATTTTGACCTTGTGGAGAGAACATTCTGAACTTGAGTTCTGTAGAAACTTTGGAATCAAAGGGTTTTCATTTAAGTAGAGTAGTGTATGAAATAGAAGTTTAGCAAGATGCGAGTTGGCAATAGTTTGGAGGTGGAAGTTGGAGATGACAGCAGGGTTTTGGTAACTTGGATCCATCTTACAAAGTGATAGGGAGATTGATGAGTATTTCACACAGAAGATTCAACCTAGGTGAATGAAACGGTGAGATGCTTTAGGTAATTTGTGATCACAAAGTGTCTACATATTCAAAGGAAAATTCTAAGTTGCAGCTAAAGACCAATGATACTCTATAGTGGTGAATGTTGGATAGTAAAGTTTCAATAAGTGCAAAAAGAATAAATGTAGCTGCTGAGAATGTTGAGGTGGATGAATAGACATAAAAAAAAATGATAAAATTGAGAATAAATGTATTTGAGAGAAAAGATGACGAAAACAGCTGAACTGTTTTGGTCATGTGAGAAAAAGGCTAGCAGAGATTCCACTAAACAAAGTAAATTAAATTGAAGATAGTCTAATTAAAAGTGATAAAGGAAGACTCAAGAAATCTTTAGGATAAACTATTAAATAAGATCTTATTCTAAACAATTTTATTAAAATTTTAGTTTTAATAGAGCGCAATGACATTGTTGTTGCACTTGTTGAACTTGGTTTATAATTTTTTGACAAAAACTGATGTGAAGTTAATTTCCTGCTGATTTTCTCCAGGCTTATCTGAGGCTTCAAATGGAAATCATTGTGTCAAATCTCTGTCAACTCAGTATCAGGATATGCAAAGTAAAGATGCTAGATCAGCAAGCAATAATAACACCACAACTTGTAAGGGAAATATTAATATTGCTTCTTCAGCTCTGGGAGAAGTTAAAATATATTTAAACTGTGACTCTGCCTTGGTACCACCAAACTTCTGTATTCCTAATTTGGATGCTGTTTTGAAGTTCATGGAGGAGAAGTACCTTACTTCTTGCAAGACTGTTGGGCCCCAATTTTCTATGGTGAAGTTATTAGATGATTTATGCAGCAGTTATCTGAAGTTGGGAATGAATTTAAATCGAAAGGGATCAAATTCCAAGTATGCCAATTCAAACAACTTGGCATGCTTACCACAGCTAGCTGTTACTCAAGATGAAAGGAATTCCTATCATTTTATCAGTGACATAACAAAAGGTTCAGAAAAGGTGAAAATATCATTAATTGATGAAATTGGGGGCGAGGACTTACCAAAGTTTAATTACATACCATATAATGTAATATATCAAAGTGCTAATGTAAATATTTCATTGGCTCGGATTTCGGATGGGGGTTGCTGTTCTGATTGTTCAGGCGACTGTCTTTCCTTATCATTGCCTTGTGCATGTGCTCAGGAAACTGGTGGAGAGTTTGCTTACACTCCACAAGGTTTGTTGAAAGAAGAATTTCTAACAGCTTGCATGTCTACGGTGAATGAACCTCGAGATCATCATTTTGTGTACTGTAAAGAGTGCCCATTGGAGAAGTCTAAGAATGAGTACATGCCCGAACGATGCAAGGGGCATCTGGTTAGGAAGTTTATAAAGGAATGTTGGAGGAAATGTGGATGTGACATGCTGTGCGGAAATCGGGTAGTGCAACAAGGTTTAAGATGCAAATTGCAGGTAAGCTATTCTCTGAATACTCCTAACAATTTATTTGATGACAAATTGATATCCCTTCATTTTTATTTATTTATTTTTGTTATGGAAATTATACGAAGTTCTGGACTTCTGGTAATTGAGAATCGCAGTATGTTTAGGGGAGGAAGTCTTAATGTCATGTTATTTGTGACTTCTAACTTTCTTTGATAACTTGGTATCTTAATCAATACTTTTCTCTTGGGAAAATGCTGATTTGTACGAAGAGATTTTCATAAAAGTTTCGCGGATGTGAGATGGCATGTCGATGATCACTGCTATTTGTAACGAAAAGAATCACACGAATTTAACTATAAGGAAATGCATGTCTCCTTAGACTAAAAAATGGGTTTGAAAATTGGTAGAATGTTGGAAATAAACAATAAGAATTAATTAGGTTTATGTATCAATAGCCAAGATAGTGTCATACGAAATAACTTAAATTTATTATTATTGTCTTGTAAATAGGTAATATTTTTATTCTCTTGATACATATAAATATCATATGTGCTGAGTGTCATTCACTTAAGCAAATTCAGAAATTTTTCCTTTAAATTTCTTCGAGTCATTCTCTAAATTCAAGTTGGTATCAGAGTAGGTTTCGACCTGGCTTTGTTTAGCTATCCTAAATCATTGTTCAGTGAAAAAATTTCTTAGTCGCGCGTATTACTGGTTGTCCCAATTTCTGCCATGCATCCTACTGGCACCTTTTTCGGTGATTGTTCAACTTCTGGCGACTATTCAACACCCTAGTTGGTGTCACAACTACCAAAATTAGGTCCAACATATCTAGATCGCCCAACCCCGAAGCCACGTCGCCAATGGAAACCCCATGCACCGCCATGCGTGCAAACCATCCATCAGCCCAGCTCACCACCGCCGACGCATGAGGGTGCGTTTGGCCTCAACTCTAACTGTCGTTGACCCCATTTGGTTCGCCTTGACGTTTCCCGTCTAATTTTATTCTTATTTCTCACATTGTAGTCTTTTCATACTGTGAGTCTCTTCCTCAGGTGCTCCAGGTATTTTGTTATCTAACAATGAGTTTTTCTAACTCTGAGGTCACATCTGATCCAAAGGAGCAATTTACTCTCTCCAACTTGTTTGTTCCATCCATCACAAGTAAAGAGATTGACAAGTTTTGCCACTTACAAGTCATAGGCGTCTTATGTGAAAAATTGGTTTACTCGTCAAGGCAAGTCAGAACACCTTACAACTAAATCAGAGGATGTCCCCCTAAATCAATCGGCTAAATGGAAACAAATTGACTTGTAACTGTTCATTGTCCTTCTTCTTTCCATTGACCTATTGATTGTGGACCTTTTTCAACCATTTAAAACATGTTATGAAGTGTGGCAAGAAGCTTCTAATTGTTATGTCAATGATATCTAGCACCTTTATTCCATTATTTCTGACATAATAACTTTGCGACAACAAATTACCAAGATAGAAACTTTTCTTGGTAAGGCTCGATCTTTGATGCATGAATTTTCAGTAATGATGCCCTATTGCTAAAGATCAGGAAACACACGAGAAGCAACAAGAAACGTTTTTTATGGTTCTTGTTTTGTCTTCTCTTCCAACCAACCTGGAGAATGTTCGGCAATAGATTCTGACTAGTGTTGATACTCATACATTATCACAGACCTTTCGTCGATTAGTGAATATTTCTAATATGGCATCACCTCTTGTTTCTGCTTCCTCGACTATCTCATCAGAATGTTCAGCCCTTGTCTCTCATGTTGATAATTCTGGTAGCCGTGGTAGTGGTTGTGGAAAAGGACGTGGTAGTAACATGCCTCGATGTACCTTTTGCAATAGGCCGGGACACTTGGAAGAATGTTGTTGGGCAAAACATGGTAAACCTTCTTTTGTTAACTTTGCTCATACTGTGCTAGTTTCGACACCTCCTGTTATGACCCTCACTATAGCACACTATGAGGTCTTCATTTGCTTTAAGGCCACCTCACACAGCCTTCGATATCTACTGCAATGGTTGAATAAACTGGTAATCCCACTGCTTATATCTCTCAGTCATCTCTTAGACCCTAGGTAATTGATTTTGGTGCTTCAGATCATCTCGGTGGTAATAAAGATCTTCTTACCTCTCTTTCTTTTTCCAATTCCTTACCTTGTGTCACACTTGCCAATGGGACTAAAGCTCCTGTCCTTGGCATTGGTCAAGCCTAACCATGTCCTCAACCTTTAACTTCTGTTCTTTATGCCCTTGGTTGTCCTTTTAATTTGATATCTGGTAGCCAATTAATTCGATCTCTTAATTGTTCTATTATGTTTACTAAAAACTCTATTGTTGTGCAGGATCCGAATATGAGGAGGACGATTGGAGTCGGTCGTGAGTTTAAAAGGCTTTACCATCTTGTTGTGTCAAATTCTCTAGTAACATGTACCTTAACAAACTCTTTAGCTGTTATTCATAGTCGTCTTGGACATCCTAGTCTTTCCAAACACTAGAAGATGATTCCACATCTCTCTAATTTAAAGTCCTTAGAGTGTAAGTCTTGTCAAAAAGGGAAACATATTCATACTTCCTTTTCTAATAGTTTCAATAAAAAAATATGAGTCTCCTTTTTCATTTATCCATTTGGATATCTGTGGACCAAGTCGTGTCAATTCTAATCTTGGCTTTTAGTATTTTGTTATGTTTATTGACGATTACTTGCGTTGTACTTGGGTCTTTTTAATGAAAAATTGTGTTGAGTTGTTTTCCATTTTTCAAAAAATTCGTGCTGAGATAAATACTCAATTTGGTCAAACTATTCATGTCTTACGTAGTGATAATGCACGCGAGTATTTGTTTAATCAATTTCAATATTTCTTTGCAAAACAAGATACTTTACATTTAACAAGTCGTCCTCATACTCCATAATAGAACGGAGTGGCTGAACATAAAAATCGTCATTTGATTGAAATAATTAGGATTTTACTCATTCATATGAATGTTCCTCTTCGTTTTTGAGGAGACGTTGTTCTTGTGACTTGTTATTTAATTAATTCCATGCCCTCCTATGTGTTACATGATAAAATTCCTCACATTATATTGTTTCCTGATACTCCTGCTTACCTTGTTTCTCCACATGTTTTTTGGTTGTACTTATATTTTGTTCATGATCTTACTCTAGGAAAAGACAAACACAATGCTAAAGCTTTCAAATGTCTCTATCTTGGTTATTCTCATCTTCAGAAAGGGTACTACTGTTATTCACCTGATCTGGGTTGTTATATTGTCTCTGCTTATGTCACCTTTTTTTAGCAACAACCTTTCTTCACTTCGTCTGCAGATATCTCTCAAGTGAACGTTGTACTTCATATTCATATCTATGATCCTTCTCCTGTTATCATATCACCTAGTCCTAGTCCCTCTGTTGGTCCTCCACGTTCTCCTATTGTCTATCTCTGTCCCGCTCTCGTTCGTCTACTAGTACAATGCCTACTGTGGAAGATGTTCCTAATAACTCACTACCTTCACCAGTTGTTTCTCCTAATTTGGATCCTACATCAAATAGTCCTCCCATTGCTCTTTGAAAATATACACGTTCTAATTGCATTTCTTATCCTCTGTATGTATTCCTGAGTTATAATCATATTTCTTCTCAATACTACACTTCTGTTTAGAGTTTGTCCTTTGTTTCTATTCCTAAAACCATATGTGAAGCATTGTCTCATCCAGGTTGACAACAAGCTATGATTGATGAGATGTCTGCCCTGCATTCTAATGACACATGAGATCTAGTTTCTCGACCACCTAATAAGTTTGTTGTTGGTTGTCGTTGGGTGTTTACAGTAAAGGTTGGCCTTGATAGCTCTATCAATCGGTTGAAAGCTCGTTTGGTAGCTAAATGTTACACTCCGATTTATGGTATTGATTATAGTGACACTTTTTCTCCAGTGACCAAGATTGTTTTTGTTCGTTTATTTTTTTACCTTGGCTGCAATTCGTCATTGGCCTCTTTATCACCTCGATATAAAGAATGTTTTTCTTCATGAAGATTTATAAGAGGAAGTGTACATGAAGCAACCACCTAATTTTGTTGCTCAGGGGGAGTCTGGACTAGTCTGTATGCAACACCCTACTGGGGATGTCACATTTCCAAACAATAATAATAACCTCTACCCAAGTTATAAATTATTACGTAATATATAATAATATAGGTTGTAAAAATATTTTTTTTAACATTATATTATAAAATAAAAAAACTATTACATACACACCACAATTATACATATGATTTTGTTTTTAATAGGTACAAATAATTTACATATTATAAACTATTTAATAAAACAATAAACCGACTAGTTTAAAAGAAACCATAAACTAAATTTCAAGATAACACTAAAAGTTCTGATCCTCCAAAGAATGCTCCTCGGGAAGATCATCGGAAGACGTAAATACTCGATAACACCATACCATGTTGCAATCAATCCATATGATATGGATGATCTCGAGGTTCGCCTTCCTCGAATCCCGGTCACTCATTACCGCTGCTCCTCGTTATATTGACAATCCAGCACTGCTCCTCTTCTACTTCCTCAACGACTTTACGGAACATAAATAATAATACAGAAAAAATATATATACAAAGAGGTGAGACAATCTACATCATTACCAGATAGCAAAGAAGAAAACGACAAAACATACAGATATAGCAGTTAAAACAACAAAATCATATTAGCACAACATATATCATATCTCAACCAAGTATAAATGTCACAGATGCATAATATCATAAATCAAATTATAATTATTCACACAGTGATGCAGATTAAATATGTCATGTACTCAGACTCATTCCTACTCCATGTAGCCTAAACACAAACATCGAGAGAATGATCCCAGTAGACATGTCCGCACATCAGGCTGCCTCAACCAACTATTACATAGTCCAATACGTCGTGTAAATAGTACACAGTCAAATACGTCGTGTGAATGGTACACAGTCAAATACGTCGTGTACGCCTGCAAGCATAGTACTGCATACCCCCAATAGATCCCGATTAAGAATAGTATTTGTCGAGATTGCTAGTGTGTATTTTTTCGATTACTGCGCGCCCCGATGAAGCTACCAACCGTCCACACGTGGAATCCATCGCACACTAACGCTCTAAGTTCTCCACATGAACACACTACGCCTATCACACCCGCAACACCAGAAGCTTGTCGTTCACCGTCGATCAATCAATTTCAACCAAATTGACATACCACTCTATGTATGTAATGATTCAAAATTACAAAAATACCCTCAAGATCACCATGAATCATAAATATCCTCATTGTCACCATAATTACAAAAATACCCTTAGTATTAATAATTCCAAAATAGTATGTCTCCACTACAATATTATTTCCCAACATGTCCGGGTCCACCACTTTGGCCCGACAGTAAAAACTTACTGTTTTCATAAGTCGCGTAAATATTTTATCGCATTTTCACAAATACGTCACATTTTACAAACGTTTTTCAACCGCATAAATATTTTTCAACGTTTTCTCAATCGCGTAATAAAAAAAATCATTATTTTAAATACGCGTAAGCTATTTCTACTATTTTTCACTGTATAAAATATTTCTTGACGCTCCAAATTAAATTTTTAAACTTTCCAAAACTAAAAATATTATTTAGACATTATTTTCCATTTTTCTTTACAAAAATTACTCTAAGTCATAATTTCTGATGTTTTTCTCAAAAATTCAATTTTAGTAAATTCTTCTACAGTTAATTTTATTCTTTAACTACGTAAAATATTTCCTTGCTTTCTAAATGCCTTTTTGAAACGTTCTTCAATACTTACTCATTTTTAATCAATTTTGACAACATTTTGTTTAGAAAATCCACTAAGTGATATTTTCTACGTTTTCCTTTTAAAAATTCTTTTATTTAATTATAACCATAAAATACACTTTAAAAATTACTAACATACTTTAAAAACTCAAAGATAAGTATTTTTCAAGTGTTAAAATTTATTTCTTTACCATACTAGACTTCTAGTAAAAATTCATTTACTTATTTGACTCTTGAAAATCCATCGTAATTGAATTCGTTTTAGGTTAATAAACTAGTTTACACTTAGAAAATAAATTTTGGATCAATTAAACATTAAAAATATATTTAGGCCGAAAATCACCATTTTTACACAAACCATGTTTAAAATTATTTTTTTTCATCCATTAAATCATTGAAAAATCCTTTAACTTAATTAGACCAATTAGGTGATCCTTTTAGAAAATGGTTGAGAACATATTAGTTCTCTTTTCATAGTAAAAACCATAAGCTCTTCATCTTGTGTTCTTTGGAACACTTTTGCAAATCTCAACATATTTGCACATCCAACAATAATTATCATAGATCCATGAACATATACATATATTTATGAACACATATCATATATTAAAGCAATAATAAAACATATACCAAATATCAAAGCTATAAACATGCTTGTATGCATAATAAACCACAAATAGAAAAGAAAATAACATGCACACATAAACAATCACAAATAGAGAAGACAATAAACAATCAAGTGAATGAATCCTTATGGATTCTTCACCACAAATACATCCATTTTCTCACCACCACACATGGTTGATGAGATTAAATCTCCCTCTTACCTGTAAGGAAGACAAGATCTCCTTGGACTCCTCCTTAGAAAATTTGTGTAGCTTCAACAAAAATCCTAACAAGCTTAAACAAATTATAAAGTCATAAACTATGGATGAAAAAGATAAACCATGGATCAATCATGGCTTAGGACATCAAAAATCAAATTAGAAACAAGAAAGAAGAATTTTCGCCTTATAGGAAAGAAACTTCAAAGTGATTTTCCAAGCTCCAAATGGATGATTTTGTGAAAACTCACAACTAGAGATGTTCTTAGAATATGGTTTAGATTTAGGAAATGAAGTTGGATGAAATTTTTGATGGATGGAAGTAGGTGAAGTGGTGTTGGCCGAATGGTAGGAAAATGAGGACTTAGGAGTTTCTTTGAGTTCTTGAAAGGAAGAGATAGGAGAGAATGATTTAGAATAATTGAAATGGAGATGATAAAGTGAATAATTGCCTTAAGACATTATGCATGGCCGTAGACTTCCAAGACAAATGCAGCCCTCTTTTTTGACAATTTTGCTAACATAATTGCCTTTGATGATTTGGATGATGGATGACTAAGCATCTAGATCTCCATGATTGCATTTGAGTGCATAATTGAATGCATAATGCATGCATAAATCCAAAAATAGTTATAGAAAATTCTAATCAAAATTTGATTGATTTTTAATAACTTATTTATGCTTAAGTCCTCCTAATTAGGTTTAATTAAAAGTTAGTTAGATTCCTTTGTATTTTAGTTAATCATTAATTTACTTAGAATCCTTAATCTTCTACTTAATTATACTAATACATTTGTCTAACTAAAATTTGATAAAAACTAATTAGGTTTTATTCCATTTAATTACCACTCAAACCCTTTAGATTAACTTAATTAAGTTTTTGACTAATTATGCTATTAACTTAGATTTTAAACTAACTAATCTACTAAATCTAACCATTTTTATGGATTTTCAACCTTTTGGTTTAGAATTTTACAAGCCATTTACGTTAATACATTTTTTCTAAAAGTGGGTCCCACAAAACAAAAGTGGGTCCCACAAACCAAACGTGGGTCCCACAAAATAAATGTGGGTCCCACAAGCTAAACGTGGGTCCCACAGACTTTTCTGCATGATAAATATTTTTATTATACAGAAAAATCCTAAAAATTAAATGATTGATATATGTATTACTCGGATTGGGTTTAAAAGATCGCCCAGCTTCAAATAATCAAACAAGATTTTCCCTAACTTAAAAATTATTATTTTCTTGACTCGGAGTAAATCACACAAAACAATCAAATACAGTTACAAAACAGTCAAATTAATTTTATAACACACAGAAAATAAAAAACAGTACAATAAGGGCAAAAATATAATTAACTAAAAATTGGGGTATTACAACTCTCCCCCACTAGTAGAAATTTCGTCCTCAAAATTTTATCGTACCTTAGAAAAGATGTGGGTATTGCTCCCTCGTTTTGTCTTCTAGCTCCCAAGTAGCATCTCCCGTTACCTCATTCCATATTACCTTTACCAATACAATCATCTTCCCTCGAAGCTGCTTCACTCTCCTGTCCTCAATCTTAACAGGAAGTGTCTCATACGTCAAATTATCTTTCAATTGTATTCATCGGGTTGAATGACATGTGTTGGATCAGGAATATATTTTCTCAACTGAGACACATGGAATACATTATGGAGATTGGATAGAAAAGGTGGTAAAGCTATCTGGTAGGCTACAGGACCTATCCGACGAATGATTTGATAAGGTCTAATGAATTTAGGAGTGAGTTTTCTAGATTTGATAACCCTTCCGACACCAGTCGTAGGTGTTACTCGCAAAAACACATGCTCACCTTCTTCAAATTCAAGAGGTCGCCTCCGCTTATCAGCATAGCTTTTCTGTCGGCTCTAAGTTGTCCTCATTTTCTCCTGAATCATCTTCACCTTCTCTGTAGTTTGTTGCACAAGATCAGGTCCAATGGTCATACTTTCTCCATCTTGATACCAACACAAAGGTGTTCGGCATCGTCGCCCATAAAGTGCTTCATAGGGTGCCATCCCTATACTTGAGTGAAAACTATTGTTGTAGGTGAATTTTATCAAAGATAGAAATTCGTCCCAACTCCCTTGTTGTTCCAACACACAAGCACACAATAGATCTTTCAGTGATTGAATAGTTCTCTCCGTTTGACCATCAGTCTGCGGATGATAAGTAGAACTCAGACGTAACTTAGTCCCCATGACTTCTTGTAAGCTTCGACAAAACCTTGACGTAAACTTCAGGTCTCTATCAGAAACTATACTTGAGAGTACACCGTGAAGTCTAACAATTTCACTAATGTACACCTGAGTTAATCGTTCCAACGAAAACTTGATATTGATCGGCAAGAAGTGCGCTGACTTCGTAAGCCTATCAACTATAACCCATATAGAATCATGACCTTTCTTCGTTCTTGGCAATCCGGTAACAAAATCCATCGAGATACTATCCCATTTCCACTCAGGAATAGTTAAAGGTTGTAACATACCAGCTGGTCTTTGATGTTCCACTTTTGCTTTTTGACAAACCAGACAAGATGCCACACGTTCCGCAACATCTCTCTTCATTCTTGGCCACCAAAACATATGCTTTAAATCTTGATACATCTTTGTTATTCCCGGATGTATACTCAACTTACTAGTATAAGCTTCGTCCAAAATCGCTAGCTTCAGATCGGGATCATTAGGTATACAAATCCTTCCTTTAAATCTTAAGATTCCATCAGATCCTTCCTCAACCGTTGCCTTATGACCTTGCTTCAAAAATTCTTTCTCATTCAGTAAATATGAATCCTTATCCTGTTTTTCCTTGATTTCTTCCAGCAAGTCATTCAAGATAATAACTTTACTTAGACGAATCCTTCTTGTGCCAATCCTGTATTTGTATTTCATACAGAAATTGAGAAACAGTAAAATAGGGACACAACGGTCATTCACACGAAAGCTTGAAAAACAGCAAACAGTACATTCGGTACATTTTCCAAAAATTGGGGTGTTACAACTCTCCCCAACAAATAAAAATTTCGTCCTTGAAATTCGCTGCTTCTCAAAACAAATGAGGATATTGATCCCTCATTTTATCTTCCAGCTCCCAGGTAGCATCACCCGTCACGTCATTCCATATAACCTTCACTAGCTTGATCATCTTCCCTCGAAGCTGCTTTACCTTTCTGTCCTCGATTCTAACAGGTAAAGTCTCGTAAGTCAAATTCTCCTTCAACTGTACTTTATCTGGTTGTATAACATGCGTCAGATCTGGTATATACTTTCGTAACTGAGACACATGAAACACGTCATGCAGATTCGACAGAAACGGCGGCATAGCGATCTGATACGCTACAGGACCTATACGTCGGATAATCTGATACGGTCCAATGAACTTAGGAGTAAGTTTCTTAGACTTAATAACTCTTCCGACACCAGTCGTAGGAGTAACTCTTAGAAACACATGCTCACCCTCCTCAAATTCAAGAGGTCGTCTTCGTTTATCCGCATAACTCTTCTGTCTGCTTTGTGTCATTCTCATCTTCTCTTGTATCATCTTTACTTTCTCTGTAGTCTGTTGTACAAGATCGGGTCCAATAGTCATACTTTCCCTATCTTGATACCAACACAACGATGTTCGACATCGTCTTCCATACAATGCTTTATAAGGTGCCATTCCGATGCTTGAGTGAAAACTATTGTTGTAGGTGAATTCTATCAAAGATAAAAATTCATCCCAACTTCCTCGTTGTTCTAAAACACAAGTACGCAACAGATCTTCCAAAGACTGTATAGTTCTCTCTGTCTGACCATCTGTCTGTGGATGATACGCTGAACTCAGTCGCAACTTGGTTCCCATAGCTTCTTGCAGACTTCGCCAAAACCTTGACGTAAACCTCGGATCTCGATCAGAAACTATACATGTAGGTACACGATGTAATCTGACAATTTCACTGATGTACAACTGGGTTAATCTTTCCAATGAATACTTAATATTAATTGGTAAGAAATGAGCCGATTTCGTAAGCCTATTGACTATAACCCATATCGAATCATGACCTTTCCTCGTCTTTGGCAAACCAGTAACGAAATCCATCGATATACTATCCCATTTCTATTCTGGAATAGATAACGGTTGTAACATTCCAATTTGGTCTTTGATGTTCCACTTTGGCCTTTGACAGACTAGACAAGTTGACACGCACCTAATAACATCACTCTTCAATCCATGCCACCAGAATAACTTCTTCAAGTCTTGGTACATCTTTGTTATGCCCGGATGCATACTCAATAGACTAGTATGGGCATGTTCCACAATATATCGCCTCGCCTCCGGCCACGAGGAACACAGACTCTACCCGAAACCTCGTAATTCCATCAGCTCCTTCTTTGAACTCTATTGTCTCGTCTTGCTTTATTTGTTCTCTTATTCCTTGCAAAAATTCATCGGCATTCTATTTTTCCCTTATGTCTTCCATCAGCTCGCTCGAGATAGTAACCATGTTAATACAGATCTTCCCCGGTTTCAACTCAACAAATGACCACACATCTCTAAATTGTTCAATGAGCTCCTTTTCCTTGATCATCAGAGCAGAAGCACTGATAATCTTTCTACTTAAGGCGTCAGCCACGACATTCGTCTTGCCAGGGTGGTACAACAGTTGAAAATCATAATCTTTTAGGAATTCTAACCATCTCCGCTGCCTCATGTTCAGCTCCTTCTGATCATACAAGTATTTCAAGCTCTTGCGATCACTGAAGATGTTGAACGTTGCTCCATAGAGAAAATGTCTCCATATCTTTAGAGCAAAAACCACAGCGGCCAATTCCAAATCGTGCGTTGGATAATTCCTCTCATGAACCTTCAATTGTCGAGAAGCATATGCCACAACGTTCCGATCTTGCATCAATACGCATCCTAGCCCTTGATAAGAAGCGTCGCAATACACATCAAAAGATCTCTTCGAATCCGGTAAGATCAACACAGGTGCAGTCGTTAACCTCTTCTTCAACTCTTGAAATCTGGCATCACGTTCTTCCGTCCATTCAAAAGCTTGATTTTTCCTCGTAAGGCGCGCAAAGTGGTCCATGGTCCAATCTTGGAAAAACCCTCGATAAACCTCCGATAATAACCAGCAAGTCCAACAAAACTTCGAACTTCTGTTACCGTCTTAGGTTTTTCCCATTGTAAAACATTCTCCACTTTTGATGGGTCCACCGCAATACCTTCTTTAGAAATTACGTGACTTAGAAATTTGACTTCTTCCAACCAGAACTCACATTTAGCCAACTTCGCATACAGCTGCTTCACTCTCAAAATCTGAAGAACAATACCAAGATGTTCAGCATGCTCTTCCTTAGATTGAGAATAGATCAGAATGCCATCGATAAAGACAACAACAAATCTGTCTAAATAAGGACGAAAAATCCTGTTCATATAATCCATAAATATGGCAGGAGCATTCGTCACTCCGAATGGCATTACCTGATACTCATAATGTCCATAACGAGTTCGAAAAGCAGTTTTCGGCACATCTTCCCCTTTTACACGAATCTGGTGATAACCAGATCTCAGATCTATCTTGGAAAATACCACAGCTCCTTTCAACTGATCCATCAAGTTGTCAATTCTTGGAAGCGGATATTTATTCTTGATAGTCACCTTGTTCAGCTGACGATAATCCACACAAAGCCGAGACGTTCCGTCCTTCTTCTTGACCAAAAGCACTGGCGCACCCCATGGCGAAACACTTGGTCGCACAAACTGCTTCTCCAACAATTCCACCAATTGCTTCTTCAGCTCCTCCAACTCTGTTGGCGACATACGATACGGTGCAATTGAGATAGGACCTGCTCCTGGTACTAAATCAATTGAAAACTCGATCTCCCTCTCAGGTGGTAAACCAGGTACGTCATCAGGAAAAACCTCGGGAAACTCGTTGACAACAGGAATAGTATTCACATCCTTCTCATTCTTAACATCTAGAGAAGACAATACCACATATCCCTGTGCTCCCTCTCTTAACAAAGACTTGACCTTAACAGTAGTTAAGAATCCAGACTTTTCTTCCTTAAGAAAAACTATGGTTTTACTGGCACAATCTATAAGGATATGGTTAGAACATAACCAGTCCATCCCTAATATCACATCTATCTCAATAAGAGGCAAACAAATCAAGTTGACTATAAACAGACGGCCCTTCACAACAACAGGACAATCCAAACACATCTTAGATGTAATAACAGGTTTAGCAGTTGGCGTAGATATACTCAATTTAACATTCAGAGAAGACACAGGCAACTTCAGTCTTTCCACACAATCATAGGCAATAAACGAGTGTGTAGCACCAGAATCATACAACACAGTCAGAAGATTACCTCCAATGTCTCCTTCTCCCTGAATAAGATCATCAGACTTAGAAACCTCAGATCCCATCATTGTATATACTCGTCCTCCTGACCTTGGTTGAGTACTTCCAGATTTTTGCTGATTAGCTCTAACATACCGAACAACAGGTTTCTTCTCTGGCCGAGTACAATCTTTCGACATATGTCCAGGCTGTCCACAGTTAAAACAGACCGTCCCCTTGATTGTACAATCTAGAGATATATGGCCCTTCTTACCGCACTTAAAACACGTTGGCGTGAACGCCACTCTCTGTCCAGCTCCACTACCACTTGCACCTCCACTAACCGATGGTCATTGAGATTGAGTCCCTGTTGGTCTGGAATACGGCTTACGCTGGAACCGATTCGTATTACTACCTCCACCTCTCTGAAACCTTGTCGGCCCAAAGTTCCGATTCCTCTGATCTCTAGATGGTTCCAACTCCTCAAGTCGAGCACAAGCGTCCACCAAAGCATAAAACTGAGTCATTCTCAAGGATACTACTCCTCGTTTTAGTTCCACCCTTAACCCTGATTCAAACTTCCGACATCTCCACACATCGTCTTGTCGTGTCTGAGCATAATCTGAGAATTGAGACAAATTCTCAAACTTTGTGGCATACTCATTCACCGTCATATTCCCCTGTCGCAAACCAAGAAATTCCATTTCTTTGGCATGCCTAGCACTCGCAGGAAAATATTTCTCCAGAAAAACATTAGAAAACACTTCCCATGTGATTTCTGTTCCTTCAGCTTGCAAAACTCGGCGGGTTCCTCTCCACCAATGTTCTCCATCTCCTCTTAGCATAAAGACGGCATAAGTTACCTTCTTGTCATCTGTGCATCTCATCCCTTCAAAAATCCTTTCCAAGTCTTGTATCAATTGACTTGCCTTCTCTAGATCAACCTCGCCTCTAAACTGTGGCGGATTGTGGCGCCTAAATTCAGATAAATTTAGGGCATCACGATAAGCATCTTCTTTGTTGAGTCGCTTCTCACATTCTCGTCGCATCATTACTTCACCATCCGCCGCATAGCCTCAAGCCAGCTCGCAATCATAGGGTCCACATCACGATTCATGTTCGTACGTCCTCTACCTCGTCCAGACATCTTCAAACAGAACAAAACAAAATTAGATACATTCTTTCGGAAGTAAATCACAGAGAATCACACAGCACAAACAAAAACAGACTCCAACCACAACCCCAAAAGACTCTAACTCAAGCTCGATACTAACTAATGTAACACCCTTTGGAGGATGTCACATATATAAAGAAAATAAATAAAATCTACCCAAGTTGTAAAACATTTATTACATAATAATATGGATCGTAAAATAATTCCTGTTAAACAGATTATTAAAAAAAATAAAATAATGCGGAAAACATAAAATAAACAGTAACAACATCACTCATAATATATATATGTTCCAAGTTATAAGTTATACAAATAATTTACAACTACAACTACAAATATTTAAACAGAAACAGAAATCAAAACAGTAAAGAGTCAATATATACATACGTAGACGCGCCCAAAAATACACATCATAAATATTTATTTCCCTGATGGATCACTCTCAGGAAACTCATCAGAAGATAAATACCCAGGATGCCTCGACACTCGTCGGACATGAGACCGCGCAGTCGATACGAGTGTCATCTCACTAGGCTCAGTGGAAACACCACCCCAATGACGCCTAATGGATAAAGGTAACTCTAAATGCAGAAACACCGTCGTCGTCATCACTGGCTCGTCATCAAACCTATGGCGTAGGGTCACTGTCATCCGTCCCGCATACGTCACGGAGTCTCTATCTCCTCTCATGTGCCATTTAACGATCCACCGTGAAACTCGAGAGTCACGAACCCCAAAAATCCAGGCACCGCCATACCAAAACTAATCAATCCAATGGATATGGATGATCAGATGGTTCTTGATCGTCAAACTGGTCGTCGGCTAGCTGATCTTCCTCCTCCTCGGGGTACAGAACCTCAAGAGGCTGTTCCTCTTCCTCTTCCTCAAACTCTTTACCGCGTAAAATAAATATACAGGAAATATACAGGAAATATACACAATACAGAAAAGAGGTAAGACAATCTAAAATCATCACAAACATGATAAATAAGAAAACGTCAAACAACAGTTATACAATTCATGCAATATGAAAAGCTATAAAGTAAATCAAGAATGAGAATAAAGAAAATGATTTAATTATCATAACGACACATAATATCACAGATAAAATAAAATATCACAGATAAAATAATAGAAACAGATAAATAATCCTCATAATACTAACCAGATAAAAACAGACGAGATAAAATAAAATAAGATTCCGGATATACTCATATGAAATATGACACGTTCCTACTCCATGGAGCTAAACAACACAGATACCACACGAGATATCGAGAGGAATGACTCGCAAAAATCTATTATTACCACCGCTTGCCCGACCAACTATTCCGCGGTCACACGTTGCGTCTATAGCTCCACATCACCGGGAATTTACCATCCAGGCGTGGTGTGGTTCACCTTTGTCTCACGTCGTGACAATACGGGCAAATGTACTACTAGACTTTACAAATCTCGATTAAATATAGTGCGTGTCGAGTCCATTAGTGTGCTATCGGTTACCACACGGCCCAGCGGAGCTACCAACTATCCATATATGGAATCCCGTACACTAATGTCTCCAAATTCATTAGAACAATGAAGCACACCACGTTTATCGCATCGACAACACGATGTGATTCACCTCATCAACCAAAATTCACCAAAAATTGGTAAATTATCGAATACCCTCAAGGTATAAAAATATATGCCCTCAATGGCAAAAATATACAATAAGTCCCCCTTGGACAACATCGTCTCAAAGCCTGTAGGGTTCACCTCATAGCCCGACAAATGAAAAATACGTAAATCCAGAAAAATACTTGTTTGGCCAATCGCGTAGAAATTTTATCGCGTTTTCACAATCTCGTCGCTTTTATAAACGTTTTGAAATCGCGTAAATATATTTTTCTCGTTTTCAAAATCGCGTAGGATTTTTAATACGTTTTCTCAATCGCGTAAGATTTTTAAATTATTTTCTTGACCGAATTCCTTAAAAATTACTTGTTTAAATAAACAGTAAATAATAAATAATACTTTTAAGTTACGTATAATATTTTCCATACCGTATACTATCTTTTGGACATCTTTTCTATCTTATTTGTCCGTTTTTACTAAAATTTGACAAAGATTTTGCTTAGAAAATTATATTAATGGTTTCCTAATTTTACCGTAAAAATTTGCAATTTTATTAAATTTTTAAACCATAAAATTAATCCCTTTGAAAACTACTAACATGCTTCAAAATACAAAGCATGAGCTATATGTTAGAAATTTTTGAACGTTATCGTATTTCATTTCTAATAACAAAATCATTAGTTCTAAGTTCTCAAACTTATTTCTAATTGATTCTTTTCCTTAAAACTCATTTTAGAAAAATTCTTTTTAACACATATTGCATTCTTATACTTAGAAAAGGTTTGGATTTAATTTTAGAAACCATGGATACTTGGTTTGGCATGTTGGCCGAAACTTAGAAATTTATGCTATTTGATTTCTAAATTCATTTTCCCTAATCTAAACAATGTAATAACTTGTTAATTCTCCTAGATTAATTAAATCTCAATTTAGGAAAAATATGAGAACATTTTGGTTCTCCCTTTGTGTCCATGGCCGTGAGCCTTAGGATTGTGTTCTTTGGAACACTCATGCAATCCTTAACATGTTATTCACATCCTATACATTATCATGCAATTCTAACACATGCAATATATTTCTAACACATATAACCTAAATCAAAGCTTGTAGACATGCAAATTATTACAAACAACAAATAGGAAAGCTATTAACAAATACACAACCATATTAACAAGCTACTAACAACCACACAAATGAATCCTTATGGATTCTACAATCACAAAACCACACTCCATCTTGTTACCACCATCCATAGATGATAAGATTTGTCTTCCTCTTACCTTAAATGAAGATAAATGAATTCTTTCACTCCTCCTAGGGTCACGATTTTCCTCCTTCAAGAACCTAACAAACTTAAACAAAAACTACAAGTTACTAACCATTGAAAAAGAACCTAAACCATGGATAAATCATGGCTTAGAACTTTGAAAAAGAATTTAGAAAAGAAAAACAAGAGATTTCACCTCCTTGGTACAAACTTCCAAGTAGGTTTTCAAGCTTCAAATGTAATATTTTGAAAGAACTCTCAACTAGAGATGTTCTGAGGATTGTGTTTAGGTTTAGAAAACTTGGTTAGAAGAAATTTTGGGTGATTGAATGGTGCAGTATCAAGCTTGGCCGAATAGGTGAGAAAGGAAGTAACAATGGTGTTTAGGGTTCTTGGATGAGAGAGAAGAGAGAATTTGCATGAAAGAGAAGAGATTTTTGGTCCTCCCAAAGCCATGGTCGTAGACTTCAAGCCATGCAAGGTGGACATTTGCTTGGCTTCATCCAAGCCCTTGGATGCATCAAAGGTCAAGATTAAGCCTTGATTAGCAAGCTTGTTTCCTATTGGTTGCTCCTAACCTAGTCATTAGCCTTAGTCACCATGTTCAAGAATATTCCTCCACTAATCATGTTTAATTAAGCTACTAAGTTAATTGGTTTAGCTAAACGTGGGTCCCGCAAAACATTTCCGGGTCCACTGTCACTAAATTATACTGACTAATAAAATAATATTATAATAATACAAAATTATTTTATTTGTGCTTAAATCCTAAAAATTAAAAGATTAATTTTAGGCTCATTCAGAATTGGGTTTAGTAAAATCCCCCGCCTTTGAATAATTAAAAATAGATTTTACCGGTCTGGAAAAATATTATTTTCCTATCCCGTAGCAAATCACACAAAAAGTCCATATAAAATCACAGACAGTAATATTGGACACTAAATCAAGTAGAAAACAATTAAAAACAGCACAAACAGCACATTCGGGACGTAATGGTCATTTTTCTATTTTTCCCCACGACGCAGCTAATCATCCAAAAAGTTCAAATAAAATTACAGACAGTATTAATTGTCTGTATATCGATCAGAAAAATTAAAACAGTAGCTCAGAAAAACTTTTATTTTACCGTCTCGAAACAAATTACGTAAAAAGATCAAATAAAATTTGAAACAGTATAAACGTATTTGTATTTCATACGTAAATCGAGAAACAAGAAAATAGGGACACAACGGTCATTCACACGAAAGCTTGAAAAACAAAGAAACAAGACATCATTGGTACATTTTCCAAAAATTGGGGTGTTACACATCCCATTCCTTCAAATATCTTTTCGAGATCTTGGATCCAAAGACTCGCCTTCTTTAGATTAAATTCACCTCTAAACTGCGGCGGGTTATTACGCCTAAACTCAGACAAGTTTAGAGCATCAGCAGTCGCATCTTGCTGTTGAGCTGCTCATTCATTTTGTTGCGTAATCACCTCTGCCATACGCTGCATAGCCTCAACCGCTGCAGTCATTGGGTCAACATTACGGTTCACGTTTGCACGCGTTCCTTTTCCGCCAGACATCTTCTTCTTTAATCAAATTAAACAAAACAAAGTCAGATGTACCCTTTCGGATACCAATCACAGAGAATCACATAACACAAGCAAAAACAGACCCAACCACAACCCCAAAAGACTCTAACTTGGGCTCTGATACCAACTAAAATGCAACACCCTACTGGGGATGTCACATTTCCAAACAATAATAATAACCTCTACCCAAGTTATAAATTATTACGTAATATATAATAATATAGGTTGTAAAAATATATATATTTTTTAACATTATATTATAAAATAAAATAAACAGAACATAAAATAAAACAAACTATTACATACACACCATAATTATAAATATGATTTTATTTTTAATAGGTACAAATAATTTACATATTATAAACTATTTAATAAAACAAGAACCGACATGGTTTAAAGCAAACCATAAACTAGCTCAAGCATAACACTAAAAGTTCTGATCCTTCGAAGAATCCTCCTCGGGAAGATCATCTGAAGACAGAAATACTCTGATAACACCATACCATGCTGTAATCAATCCATATGATATGAATGATCTCGAGGTTCGCCTTTCTCAACCGGGGTCACTCTAAGTACAATGCCCTCGTTATATTGACAATCCAATTGCTCCTCCTCTTCTACTTCCTCAACGACTTTACTGAACATAAATAATAATACGTAAAAAATATATATACAAAGAGGTGAGACAATCTACATCATTACTAGCATAACAGTAAGAAAACGACAAAACATACAGATATAGCAGTTAAAACAACAAAATCATATTAGCACAACATATATCATATCTCAACCAATTATAAATGTCACAGATGTATAATATCATAAATCAAATTATAATTATTCACACAGTGATGCAGATTAAATATGCCATGTACTCAGACTCGTTCCTACTCCTTGGAGCTAAACACAAACATCAGAGAGAATGATCCGGTAGACATGTCCGCACATCAGGCTACCTCAACCAACTATTACACAGTCAAATACATTGTGTAAATAGCACACAATCAAATACGTCGTGTGAATGGTACACAGTCAAATACGTTGTGTACATCCGAAAGATAGTACCTGCACGACCCCAATAGATCCTGATTAAGAATAGTATTTGTCGAGATCGCTAGTGTGTGTTTTTCAGTTACCACGGCCCAGAGGAGCTACCAACTATCCACATGTGGAATCTACTACACACTAACGCCTCCAAGTTCTCCACATGAACACACTACGCCTATCACACCTGCAACACGGTGTAATTCATCTCGTCAGTCAATTGTCAATTTCAACCAAATTGACATACCACTCTATGTATGTAATGATTCAAAATTATAAAAATACCCTCAGTATCACCATGAATCATAAATATCCTCATTGTCATCATAATTACAAAAATACCCTTAGTATTAATAATTCCAAAATAGTATGTCTCCACTTGACAGTACTATTTTCCAATATGTCCGGGTCCACCACTTTGGTCCGACAGTAAAAACTTACTGTTTTCATAAGTCGCGTAAATATTTTATCGCATTTTCATAAATACGTCACATTTTACAAACGTTTTTCAATCGCATAAATATTTTTCAACGTTTTCTCATTCGCGTAATAAAAAAAATCATTATTTTAAATACGCGTAAGCTATTTCTACTATTTTTCACTGTATACAATATTTCTTGACGCTCCAAATTAAATTTTTAAACTTTCTAAAACTAAAAATATTATTTAAACATTATTTTCCATTTTTCTTTACAAAAATTACTCTACGTCATAATTTCTGACGTTTTTCTCAAAAATTTGATTTTAATAAATTCTTCTACAGTTAATTTTATTCTTTAACTACGTAAAATATTTCCTTGCTTTCTAAATGCCATTTTGAAACGTTCTTCAATACTTACTCATTTTTAATCAATTTTGACAGCATTTTGTTTAGAAAATCCACTAAGTGATATTTTCTACGTTTTCCTTTTAAAAATCCCTTTATTTAATTATAACCATAAATTACACTTTAAAAATTACTAACATACTTTAAAAACTCAAAGATAAGTATTTTTCAAGTGTTAAAATTTATTTCTTTACCATACTAGACTTCTAGTAAAAATTCATTTACTTATTTGACTCTTGAAAATCCATCGTAATTGAATTCGTTTTAGGTTAATAAACTAGTTTACACTTAGAAAATAAATTTTGGATCAATTAAACATTAAAAATATATTTAGGCCGAAAATCACCATTTTTACACAAACCATGTTTAAAATTATTTTTTTTCATCCATTAAATCATTGAAAAATCCTTTAACTTAATTAGACCAATTAGGTGATCCTTTTAGAAAATGGTTGAGAACATATTGGTTCTCTTTTCATAGTAAAAACCATAAGCTCTTCATCTTGTGTTCTTTGGAACACTTTTGTAAGTCTCAACATATTTGCACATCCAACAATAATTATCATAGATCCATGAACATATACATATATTTATGAACACATACCATATATTAAAGCAATAATAAAACACATACCAAATATCAAAGCTATAAACATGCTTGTATGCATACATAAACAATCACAAATAGAGAAGACAATAAACAATCAAGTGAATGAATCCTTATGGATTCTTCACCACAAATACATCCATTTTCTCACCACCGCATTACATGGTTGATGAGATTAAATCTCTCTTACCTATAAGGAAGACAAGATCTCCTTGACTCCTCCTTAGAAAATTTTTGTGTAGCTTCAACAAAAATCCTAACAAGCTTAAACAAATTATAAAGTCATAAACTATGGATGAAAAAGATAAACCATGGATCAATCATGGCTTAGGACATCAAAAATCAAATTAGAAAGAAGAAAGAAGAATTTTCGCCTTATAGGAAAGAAACTTCAAAGTGATTTTCCGAGCTCCAAATGGATGATTTTGTGAAAACTCACAACTAGAGATGTTCTTAAAATATGGTTTAGATTTAGGAAATGAAGTTGGATGAAATTTTTGATGGATGGAAGTAGGTGAAGTGGTGTTGGCCGAATGGTAGGAAAATGAGGACTTAGGAGTTTCTTTGAGTTCTTGAAAGGAAGAGATAGGAGAGAATGATTTAGAATAATTGAAATGAAGATGATAAAATGAATAATTGCCTTAAGACATTATGCATGGCCGTAGACTTCCAAGACAAATGCAGCCCCCTTTTTTGACAATTTTGCTAACATAATTACCTTTGATGATTTGGATGGTGGATGACTAAGCATCTAGATCTCCATGATTGCATTTGAGTGCATAATTGAATGCATAATGCATGCATAAATCCAAAAATAGCTATAGGAAATTCTAATCAAAATTTGATTGATTTTTAATAACTTATTTATGCTTAAGTCCTCCTAATTAGGTTTAATTAAAAGTTAGTTAGATTCCTTTGTATTTTAGTTAATCATTAATTTACTTAGAATCCTTAATCTTCTACTTAATTATACTAATACATTTGTCTAACTAAAATTTGATAAAAACTAATTAGGTTTTATTCCATTTAATTACCACTCAAACCCTTTAGATTAACTTAATTAAGTTTTTGACTAATTATGCCATTAACTTAGATTTTAAACTAACTAATCTACTAAATCTAACCATTTTTATGGATTTTCAACCTTTTGGTTTAGAATTTTACAAGCCATTTACGTTGGTAAATTTTTCCTAAAAGTGGGTCCCATAAACCCAAAGGTGGGTCCCACAAAACAAGAGTGGGTCCCACAAAATAAAAGCGAGCCCCACAAACCAAATGTGGGTCCCACAAACCAAACGTGGGTCCCACAGCCTTTTCTGCATGATAAATATTTTTATTATACAGAAAAATCCTAAAAATTAAATGATTGATATATGTATTATTCGGATTAGGTTTAGTAAGATCATTTCATTTCTAAATAATCAAACAAGATTTTTAAAATACCGAAAATTATTATTTTCGACTTCCTGAAAGTAAATCACACAAAAAAATCAAATATAGTTACAAAACAGTCAAATTAATTTTATAACACACAGAAAACAGTACAATAAGGGCAAAAACATAATTAACTAAAAATTGGGGTGTTACACTGTAAGCTCTGTAAATCTCTATATGGAAATCAATCACCCCACGCTTAGTTTAGATGTTTCAGTACTGTTGTACAAGCCTTTGGCATGACCAGAAGTGAAGCCGATCATTTTGTTTTCTACCAGTGTCATTTTCCTAATCAATGCATCTATCATGTTGTTTATGTGGATGATATTGTTATTACCGGTAATGATTGCGCTGGTATTGAACAGTTGAAGCAATATTTGTTCAAGCACTTTCAGACTAAAGATCTTAGCAAGCTTCGATATTTTCTAGGTATAGAAATTTCCCAGAGGAAATATGCCTTAGATATTCTAGAAGAGGCTAGCATGATAGGGTGTAAGCCTATCAATATACCCATGAATCCCAATGTCAACTTTTTTCAGGATAATGGGAGCCATTATCAGACCTTAGACAGTATTGAAGAATGATTGGGAAGCTGAACTATCTCACAGTAACTAGGCCAGATATTTCTTTTGATGTAGCAGTATTGAGTCAATTCCTTAATTTCCCATGTGACTCCCACTGTGATGCTATTGTTCGAATGCTTAAATATATCTAGGAGCTCTAGGAAGAGGGTTGCTCTATGAGGATAAAGGCCATATGGAAATATGTGGTTATACAGATACTAATTGGGTAGGTTCTCCCTCAAACAGACGTTCTACCTCAGGATATTGTGTTTTTTTTTTTGCGGTAATCTGATATCTTGAAAAAGTAAAAAGCAAACTGTGATTGCTAGATCAAGTGCCGAAGCTGAGTATTGAGCAATGACAGTTTCAACATGTGAACTTATATGGCTAAAACAATTGCTAAATTAGTTAGGTGTTTGTAAAGAGCAATCTATGAAGCTTGTGTGTGATAATCAGCGAGAACTGCGATATACCAAATCTAGTATTTCATAAAAGAACAAAGTACATTGAGATTAATTGTCACTTTGTGAGGGAGAAGATTCAGTTCCGAGAAATTGCTATTGCTTTTGTTAATTCTAATGAGCAACTGACGATGTTTTCACTAAATCTTTTCGAGATCCTCGAGTTAATTATATATGTAACAAACTTGATGCATATGATATATATGCATCGGCTTGATGGAGAGTGTTAGAATGTTATAAATAAGCAATAAGAATTAATTAGGTTTATATATCAAAAGTCAAGATAGTGTCATAGGAAATAGTTTAAATTCATTTGTCTTGTAAATAGGTGATATATTTATTTTCTTGATACATATAAATATCAGTGTGTTGCAAATTCAAAAACTTTTCTTCTAAATTTCTCTTACTCATTCTCTAAATTTAAGTAAATTCGTGTGATTCTTTGCGTGACAAATGGCAGTGGATGAACCCTTCGTCTATTATCGATACATGCATTTCCTCTTCTATAGTTAAATTCGTGTGATTCCTTTCGTGACAAATAGCAGCGCTCTCACCTTTGATGCGCTATTGCTACATTTATTGAATTTGATATGTGATGGGTATATTGTTATCCTTTTTTCTTCAGGTGTTCTTGACTCGTGAAGGAAAGGGTTGGGGCCTTAGAACACTAGAAGATTTGCCGAAGGGAACTTTCGTATCTGAATATGCTGGGGAAATATTAACCAATACAGAGTTATACGAAAGGATTGTGCATAATAGTGGCAATGACAGACATACATATCCTGTAACTCTTGATGCAGACTGGGGCTCAGAAGGGGTGCTAAAGGATGAGGAGGCACTATGTTTAGATGCAACATATAATGGAAATGTTGGAAGGTTTATCAATCATAGGTAAAGTTCATGTGTGTAAAATGCTTCCATGTACAAAAAATAATACCTTTGAAATTCAATAACCTCGTTTTCCAATTAAAATTTGCATGACCAAACAGCTATAATTTGGCATCTTTGATGGGGCAAACATGTTCAGTTCTATGTGTCATCGTGTACTGTCTGCTTTCTTTCGTTTTAAATGATCTAGCCAGAGAGGATGGAACCATTATTGATAATTTCATGCTCAATATATGGTGAAATTGAAGAGGATCATCGGAGAGCGAATTATGAAATTTCTTTGAAGTCTTTGTCCTCGGGATAGATTTGTGTTGTAGCTTTTTTGTCAGAGTCCATCATAGTGCAGCGTTATTATTATTATTTTTTATGGGTGTTGTTTTTGGCACATCAATATGATTTATACATCATTTTTACATCTTCCTGTATTGGGAAAACAAAGAAGGAAAGAGAGTAGGTTAGAATGTGTGTTTTTCTTGTTTTATTACTCAAAAAGGAAGTGATGTAAAAATGATGCAATGAAAATTTTGTACAAATAACATTATTGTTTTTTTGTCTAATTTTTTTTAATACAATTTCAGTGTTCATTCCAGATGCTTTTTTCTTTTCTCCTTTTCATCTAACTTTTTCTCATATAATTTCTGTGTTCATTCCAGATGCTCTGGTGCAAATCTCATAGACATTCCTGTTGAAGTGGAAACTCCTGATCGCCACTATTATCATGTAATGATTACTTAATTTTATATCCATATTCCCTTTTACCAGATTAATTTACTTAAATTGGTGGAAGACGTTAAAAATTAACTTATGGGCGTATAATTAGAGTTTGTGTTTTGTTCCTTGTCTACAGCTTGCCTTCTTTACCAACAGGAAAGTGAGTGCATATGAGGAGTTGACGTGGGTAAGTTGGACCAATATAAGACATGTGCTTCTTAGATATTTTTTTCTGAAAACATTACTTCTAATAAATGGCTACTTTCAATTGGTGACAACTAAAGCATGCTTTTGTTTGTGCATTTTTGCAAGCAACATTGTTTTCTAGTGTTGAGTCCTTAATATTCTGCCATAAAAACTCTCAATGGAGGTATTTGGTACACGGGTACCTTTCATTCTCGAGTATCTTGGACTAAAAGAAAAAAGAATACATGGGGCGATTCCCATGTTTGATATATGGAGAAGACTACAATACTCACATTTGAGTGTGAGTATCTATACTCACTTAATTTTGACCTATTATAGCAGGTTTTTTTTTTTAGAATTTTATTATTGTGTGTGTAACTATTACCAGTTGAAATTTGTAGAGTTTTCTGAATGTTCATGTGGATTATATCTGTTACCTGCTCAACAAGTTGCAAGTTATAAATCCCACCCATTCATTTTTTTTATTATTATATCAACAGTGATCAACCAATCTAAAGTTTTGTGAGTATCGATACTCACTCAAAAGTGAGTATGGAATACGTCCCCTTGATATATAAAGTAAAAATTATCAAAGAAATGACGTATCTGGTAATTTATGAATTTTGCTGCTAAAGCCTTTTACTTGGGGTTGTCAGATTCTCACATCTTTTGGGAGATATATGAAATGCCCCCTTTTTTCCGGGGTGGTGTGGTATCATATGCCATTATGCCTGTAGGCATTTTAGATGCTACTGTTGTAATCCTATGCTTATGTACAAAATACAAGTATCTAAGATACTCGAATCCTAGATGCCTTTATGAAGATGATGGATGGTGTACCAAACACCTAAGTTGAACTTTATATAAAGTTGTTTGAGATTCCTCATGTATGTGTGAGAAATTATTTGCAGGATTATGGTATTGACTTTGATGATCATGACCACCCTATTAAAGCATTTCAATGTTGTTGTGGAAGCGCCTTTTGCTGTGATAAGAAACAAAAAGGTCAGTTAGATAATTAGATCTTATGCTATCGCATGCCAGAATTTAAGTTTCTTCCTTGACCTTCTTTATCTAATGCTTTTTCTCATTATTCTCCTTCCCAGGAGAGTTTAGTTGGTATGGTTTTAAAATTATAATTGAGACAGATCAAAATCTTCTCATGATCCATTTTAGTTGTTTTAAGATTTTAGCCCCTCGGATAATAAAATTTCATATTGTTGGATATAGATGCAAGTTCAATATTTATTGTCCATTACTCCATTCCTAATCAAACTTACATGATGAACGAAAACTTGCATATGATAAATCTAAAAATTATAAATAATTTCTTTCTGCTTGTGAGATTGCTAGGCATTTGTGGGGTAGGTTACTTGGGATATTTCATGAGCAGTGGATTTGTCTGCCATTCTCAAGATTTTCTTCCCGGTCTATTTTTGAGACTTTGGGAGAGGGAAGGAGACTAATCTGTTTCAGAGTTGTGCTTTTGTGCTGACTTGTTGGTGCATTTGGTTAGGCTGAAATTTTTAGGTAGTGGTTTCTACAAGTAAACCTTCCTTTGGATATCAGTTTCCCTCTATGTGGTTTTATTGTCATCTTTTCTTTAAGGGGGATTATTTGTCAAATTTTCAAAGGGGTTAGCGAGCTCGTTTGATCTTATTTTTCTTTCATTTTTTTTTAATTTCTCTATTATTATCCTTGATGCTGTAGAATTCCTGATCCTCCTGGTCTGCATTCTGCTTTCTTAATAATTTCCTCTTTTATAAAAAAATGTTACACTTTTGTTTATTGCTCCTGCAGCAATATCGTAGTGTTCTACTGTAGGAGGCTTGTCAATGAAACTCGTAAACTATTCCCAAAACTTAAATGGGTGGCTAGGTAGTTAACACTTAAAGAGGTAATGTTCTATGAACAGATATGATTTTGAAAATAGGAAATGATATGTGAACAACTTTTAGGGAAACAGAGAGAGAATCATTATGTAGAGCCTTCAGATTGCTTATGGATTTGTATATAAAAGTATTGATGCGACTCTATTCACCATATACAAATACAAAGGTGATCTAATAATGCAAAAACTGGTGTGAGTTTTGTTTGTATAAATAGTTGTATATGATCTTTAGTCGTGAAAATAGATGGAGTCTGCTTTGAGTCGTTTGGCAGGCTTCTCCGCACTTCTCGTATTTTGTTTATATCTTGCTTATTACATGCTAATGTAATGTTCAAGAGGCCTTTGTTTGACAAAACTGTTGTTCGAATCAATATAAGAAGACTGAAGGTTCTTCTTGCATTTATGATGGTTCAACTTGCAGGGAAAAGAAAAATAGAAAATCAGGTTAACAAGAGAAATGTCTGAACTCTGAACCAATTGAAGTAAGTGAAGCAAATCCCTGCGACCAGTAGAGCAGGTGAAGCCAAACAATTTTCTTGAGGTATTCCCTGTACGCTGTATATATATATATACATGTATATATTTTAATGTTTTCCCGCGTTTTATTTCCATAATTTCTCTACTGTCTAGTTCCACCTCGAATTGGTTCAAGCAATGAGGCATCATCTTATACATTTTGTTAGTACAAATTATAAAAAATAATTAGATGATAGTCCTGATATCTTTTGTGAAGCAGTCTCTGATATTCTTGGTGCCTCTACTCAAGATTCTGTTGCTTACATACTATTCATTTTTAGGAACTAAATTATTGGAAACTAAAAAACTCAGGTGTCTAGATGTACGGATGGAGTGGCTGAAACTTTTGTCGTTAATTTTGTCAGCATTTATTTGGCAGAAAGTTGACAGTAAATAATTTTCAAGTGGTTCATTATTCATGTTGTTGCTGGATCAAATATGGCAGTCATAGATGATTTTCTTTTTTCGACAAATTTATGATAGGAAGATGGATTATTCTCGCTATGTAAATTATTTTAACCTTCATATATTTTATAGCTCTGATTAAATGCAGTTACTTGCTTTATCAATTCAATGATATACTGAAGAATTATCATATAATGGTGTTCCAAACTAGTTTGTGCTGGATCAAGTAAACGATGTATACATTGTGCAAAGGTAATGAGTAATAAGATATATGACCACTGGAAGGAAATGGATTTTGCTAATTTTATTTGCTCTTTTCAACTGGTCAAGCTGTCAGAGCTGGAAGCACACTCATTTTGGTGAACTTGAAGTGCAGCAAAGCAGTACTAAGTTACGAACAATAATGCACACCTTTTTTGGCACACATTCTTATACTAACATTGACATGCGTCCCATTTGGTTTAGATTTTAATAATATTGATTATAAAAGAATTAATATTAAAAGAATTGATGGTAAAATAATTGATTTGTGTTAGGAAAAGGTTTCAAAAGTTAATTTAAAAGAATTGATTTTATTTAGATAATAAAGTAGGATCACTTTTGTGATATAATTATAGATATATATTTTTTAATTGTATAGGTCTCGTTGTGTCGACAATGATACTCATATCACTTTTATTATACTATTTTTACATTATTTTTTTTAGTAATAAAATAAAGTAGGATCAGTTTTGTGATATAATTATAGATTTGCTTTTAAAATTGTATGAGTCTCCTTCCATGGTATCAACAATGATATTTTCACACTATTTTTATTATATTATTTTTATATTATTTTTTTAATAATAAAATAAAATAAATACATTTCTCAATATACATTATCTTCTTTTTTTTTCTAAACAGGGAAAGTGTAACACAAGGCTAAAGGAAATCACGTGCAACATTCATTTTCCTTTACTTTATGTAAAATAGTAACCGAACACACTTGTTACTGTTCAACGTCCTTATTTTGAAGGCAAACTTGCGTTCAGGTGTCAGCCAAACAAACAGGTACATGGACGTCTACTAAAGAAGCTGTCAATCCATCTTCCCAGTGGTGCCCTTACGCACTTTAGCACAGTACTCAAATAAGCTCCCATCAAAACAACGCCTAACAGCTTCTTTTGACAGAAAACCTTCTTCGTCTCTTGCTAGAACATACAAAAGTCCCCACTCTCCTTTAGTGGCAAACCTGCAATTGGTTTAAATAGATTCACCTACTTTTAATTTATGATCCTCTACATGTGGGGTAATTGTGTATGCAACATGTAGAGAGAGAGAGAGAGAGGACCAGCCAAAGAAGTCATATGCAACACTGTTTGCTGAAGTCATGTGCCAGAGCTCCCTTAAAGTCAATTTATCAGGCACTTTGCGAGCATACTTGCTGAACATGATTTCTAAATTTGCTGGGCTGAACCTGCAATATTGTTTTAGCCAGAGTACTTGATGTCACCAGGCACCAAAGCAGGCATCAATAGGTCAATCTTCTTAACTTTACTTACCTTCCCTCTGTGTCATAGCTCCCTGTGTCACTTCCATGCTTTCCCTTGTGTATGTTTTGTATGTAAATTGGGAACAACGGTGAAGGTAGCCATGTCTGTGTTAGAAGTCAGAACATGTACAAGTAAGTGGGAGTAAGGTGTATTGAGTACATATAGGCTAGTTTCATGTTAAAAGTGCCTCACAGGAAGAGTAGGATAACTGAGAGCTGCATGAATAGCAATCATTACTATGAAGGAAGAAATCAAGTTGAAACCGATTGTGCGGAGTCCTGCAATTATGAAAGTAATAATCAAAGAAATTTTCTTCACATTAAATAACCGTACAAAATGATCAACTTAATCTGTAAACTTTGACTCATCAAGCGTACCCAAAAGTAATAATAGGTAACTCTGAAAAAAAAAATGAAGAGTAACATACACAGAAAAAGATTAAATTGGCCTTACATTCTCTGTCTGCGTGAGCTATCATTAATCCTTCATCGTTAACAAATACATACAATACACAAGATTCAGTGTACCTCTATATGTCTCCCATGGGTAGATGATTCCATCATTGTCAAGGTCGAAGAAGGCTGCATGCTGCTGAAGCACGGTCATGTTATTATGTTTGTGGCCCCATGTGCCATTCACATTCTCTGTATCAGCGGCAACCAAGGCTCGAGGCATATCTAAACAAAAAATACCCAACCCAGAAGTGCAAACATCAAATTTGATCAAACCCCATTAAAGTTTCCTCTTATGGGGTCCTTAATTAGATGACATCTTAGCTAGATTGTCCAAAATATCAATTTCTTTAATCTCTTTTCACTAATAGGAAAAAAATGAAATTGAAAGCAAACAAAAAAGAGAATTGATAAGAAAATAGATTACAGGGTTTGGGGAGCTTGGTCTCCAAGTCCATAGGAACCGTCCTCTCAGCAGTTATTGGTGCTTTCTCGGCCACCGTTGTCAGGGCTTCATTGGATACTTCCACTGTTGCTGTTGCCATGACTGTTACTGGTATCAGCGAACTTGGATGAAGTAATTTGTTTTGCGTTGGCTTTTTTTCTTGGCTGAGTTTTGCAGAGGTTACTTTCTTGGGGCCTGCTAGATGCTCAATAATAGGGAAGAAGAAGCCTTGCCAAGAGAAGAGTATATAAATATAACGGGCAGCGAGACGCTAATAGTAACAGATTCCTAGTGACTCGCTTGGTTGGTCCTTCCATACCCTATTGTTCTGATTTTGACACGTATCCGTTAATGGCAATGGATTGATGCAAGTAAATAGGCTTTTAAATGGAACAAGACCCACCTTTGTGGCATGGTAGGAGGACGTTAATATAGATTCAACAAGTTTAAGTTTATTAATAAATTTTATTTAATATTATTTATTTATAGATATAAATGTATATAAAAATTATTAGTTAAAATTTGTAAATTTTTTATATTTATAATTATTTATAAAAAATAGTGATTTGATTAAATTTTTGTGTGAATTTAAATATTATTAATTAAAATCTATAAAAATTTAATTTTTAATCTGAACTATTAATTTATTTTAATAATAAATCAATAACTCATAATCAATAATCTTTTTATAAATTTCTTCTTAAGATGTCTATATTAGAATTGTCCTTATTACTTTTCATAAAATTTGCTCCGTATAAAATATATGGTGTTTGATACGTTTATGATTATTACCACTATCTTGAACCTTTTTTGTGTTATTTTTGTTTATACTTGTTTCTTATAAAATATATTGTATAATTATTATTATCTTGAACCTTCTTGTGTTATTTTTGTTTAAATGTGTTTTTTTTTATAAAATGTATATTGTGTTTGATATGTTTATGATAATTTTAAGATCTTGAATTTTTTTATGTTTTTTTTTTTTTGTTTTAAAACTTGTGTCTTATAAAATTTATTGTGTTTGATATGTTTATGATAATTACCAATATTTTGAACCTTGTTTTGTTATTTTTGCTTAAATTTGCATTTTATAAAATATTTTGTGTTTGATATGTCTATGATGATTATCAATATCTTGAACCTTCTTGTGTTTTTTTAGCTTAAATTTTCTTTTTATAAAATATATTATGTTTGATATGTTTGATGATAATAATAATAATAATAATAATTGTCAATATCTTGAACCTTCTTTTGTATTTTTTTTTTTTGGTAGAAACTGAGAGCAGAAGCCCTAGAAAGAAAATAAATCTAGTTGAGGTGAACTACTCGAGGCATGGAGGCCCAGACAAATCTGCAAAAATATGGCTAACTAAGCTACGAGTAGGGATGGCAATAGGCCGCCCCGCCTCCGCATGGGTACCCGTTTATTAATCTCTTTCGGATAAATGGAGGCCCAGATCTAATAAATTTGAAAAAAATAAAATTAAAAAAATTAAAAAAATAATATTTTAGTAATATTTAAATAATAATAAGGTTGTTTTAGTAATTTTATATAGGGATATTTTGATAATTTTGGCTACCACGAGTGCGGAGAAACCACTTGTCCTCGCCCGTTTATTAAACGGGGGATAATATAAATGGATATTTATCCACTGCGGAAAAAATTAGACGGATATTAACTAAGCTACGACCTACAAGGTAAAATTGCCATCCTTAGCTACGAGGAGGCTCCAACAACTATTGGAACTCAAAATCACAGCCTAGACTCCAATTAGCGAGCCAACCCACACATGCATTAGCTTCCCTCAAAGTATAGTAGTTGTAAATAATATGCCCATCTTTTTCCTTTAAGAGAAATTGTTATTATAACCATTCTTAACATATCATCTTTTAGGTACTCCATTTAATTGTTTAACATATGTTTAATTTCTCTAATAGCTTTAGCTTCTTAAATCCCAGTCCCCCCCTACCCCCATCCTTTTCACCAAGCACAATGTCTCCCAATTGGTAAGGTGTGTCCCCCCATCTCTTGTGTTATTTTCGGCAAGTACTTCATTAGTCATCTAAATTAAATTTGACAAAGGACTAATTGCATGAATTAGTATAATTTGAGAACTAAATTAAAAAATTTAAAGGTTTAGGATGATTATTTACAATTGAACAAAAGTTTAACTATATGCTATTTTTTAATATAAAATTATATTTTGATTCAACTACAATTCAATTACGGTTGAATCATTGAACTGTGAATTAATTTTTTTACGAGGTTAATGATTGTTTTGATTTTCAAAACCTTAGGAATAGTTATATACAAAGTTTTGGTGGCGTCCCATAGTTAGCTTCTAGTTTTGTTAACTCTACTTACAAGGGTGAGCATAATACTCTCTAAGTTTAGTGGTCAATGTTTTTATAGTTATTTTGTTTTCATAATTGCATAAATAAAGAATATTTCCTCAAAGTTGTTTACATCCTCATGCCTATTTTAAATATGGATTATGTATGAGAATATCCTAACTATTTAATATAAAATGGCATGAAATTTTTAGAAACTCCACAAGTAATTAAACAGTTTTGTTATTCATTGCATAATTTCTTACAATCGTTTTTTCACTGGTCTATAGTGGTAATCAACTCTGAAGCATGGGGGTACCCGGTATGTACCCAATTTTTTTAAAAAAAATTCGGTACGGTTCTTAGGCGGCTGGGTACGGCTCAGTGCAGCTCGGTTCTGCTCCGACAACTGCTGGTACGGCTTGGCCAAATTTTCTCCCAAAGCACAATCGTTTGACAAGGTTCAAAGGGGTATTTTGCTTCAATTTTGAGAACCCCTTTCAGAACCCCTAACACGTTCTTTTCGAATTCGATACTCGACCTTCAGCAGCTTTTCATTCTCCTTCTACCCGTTTATAATTCCGACGACTGCAACTCCGACAGCTCCACCATTTTTTGGACAAAACACAGTCATTTCAGTCTTCCCTCCCTCATTTGAAGTGTAGCCCTAAACCTTCAATTCTTCATCAGTTCTCTGTTTGTTCCAGCCGTCGAAGCTACGCGAGAATCATTCGACCAGAGCAGCACAACTAGAGCAGCACGTCTGCAACTCCGGTGACCTTCACCCCCATTAGACTGCTTCTCCTCTCTGTGCTCGTACGTACCAGCCAGTAGCCACGATCTTCACCCCCTACTGGAGCGGCGCATTCTTTGTTTTTGTTTCAGTACCAGCCAGTCTGTTCTTTGTTTTTGTCTTCAGTTCGTTCTCTGTTTCAGTCTTCAGTCCGTTCCGTGTTTCAGTATTCAGTCGATTCTTTGTTTCAGTCTTCAGTCCATTCTCTGTTTTAGCCTTCAGTCCGTTCTGTGCCCTCTATTCTAGAGATGTTTTCACAAGGTTCTGCTAGTGTTGGTGGTGTTGGGTCTGGCAGTGGGTCTGGTAGTGACACATGGAGTTCTACTTCTTTGACTAGCAAATATGCAACTAACATAGTTGAAAATGGTTGTCCTCTTTGGGCTTATGTGACTATATTGCAAAGTAAAAAAACTGGAGGAGGGAATGCAAGTTGGAAATGTAATTTTTGTAATGGAACTTACAAGGGATCTTATTTTAGAGTGATATCTCATCTATTGAGGGAAAAAAGACATGAGATTAGCATATGTAATGTTGTGCTAAATGACTATCTTCAAGAAATGAAGCAAATAGAAAGAGAGACTGTTGAGAAGAATGCAAAGCCAGTGCAAATTCCTTTACCCTCTGGCTCTACAAGTTTGAACCCTCTTAGAGTTGATATGCCTTTTGATAGGAGCAAGAGAAGAAAAGGCACTGAGAGTGCAATAGGAAGGACATTTAATAATGAGACAAGAGATCATTTGTCATGTGAAATAGTCAAACTATTCTACTCTGCTAGTTTGTTATTCAATATGGCTAGAAATCCCTATTTTGTTAGCTCATTGACATATGCTACAAACATTATCCTCTCTGGTTTTCTTCCACCTAGCTACAATGCTATAAGAACTTCAATGTTGCAAAGAGAAAAAGTCCACATATTGAAATTACTTCAACCCATCAAAGACACTTGGCCAGAAAAAGGTGTGAGTATAGTGAGTGATGGTTGAACTGATGCACAGAGAAGACCATTGATTAACTTCATGGCTGCATCAGATTCGGGACCTATGTTCTTGAAGGTGGTTGATGACTTTGGTGAGTTTAAGGATAAACATTATATTACTAATTTGATTTTATCGACCATTGATGAGGTTGGATCACAAAATGTGGTGCAAATCATTATTGATAATGCACTTATTTGCAAGACTGTTTGAGCAATTGTTGAATCCATTCATCCTCATATCTTTTGGTCACCGTGTGTGGTGCACACCTTGAACCTTACTTTGAAAAATATTTGTGCTCCTAAAAATAATCCAAATAATGAGAGTGTTTATGCTGAGTGTCATTGGATTACTGTTGTTGCTAATGATGCCTTTTTCATTAAGGATTTTATCATGAATCATTCCATGTATAATCAATTTATACATCTAAAACTACTTTCTATTGCTGAGACTAGATTTATCTCTGTCATTGTAATGCTTAAAAGGTTTAGAACTATTAAGCATAGTCTCCAATCTATGGTCATTAGTGAAGAATGGTCTCACTATAGAGAAGATGATGTTCAAAAGGCTGCCTCTGTGAAAGAAACAATTTTGAATGACCTTTAGTGGGATAAAGTTGATTATATTCTAAGTTTTACAAAGCATGTCTATGAAATGCTTCGTTCTTGTGACACCGATAAACCAAACCTTCATTTGATTTATGAGAAATGAGATTCTATGATTGAGCAAGTGAAGCTAGCCATTTATCAACATGAGGAAAATGAGTTGAATCAACATTCATCCTTCTATGGAGTGGTGTATGGCATCCTAATTTCTAGATGGAATAAAAGTTGCACACCTCTTCATTGCTTGACTCATTCACTTAATCCTAGGTAAATTTAATTAACTTTCAAATTTCAAATTCTTTTACTTTATCTTAGATGTACTTTGGTTTTTGTATTATAGTAATCACAATTTATATTTTGTATAATAGGTATTATTGTAGACAATGACTTGAGGAAGCTCCAAAACTAGTCCCCGCACATAAGGATAATGAGATTTGTATGGGGAGAAACAAATGTCTGAAGGATTACTTTCTAGATTCTCAAGAAAGGTGAGAGGTCACTTCAGAGTTTGTGAAATTCTCAAGTGATGAAGAAGAACTTGACTAATTTGATTGCTTGCAAGATAGGTGGAACTTCACACCAAAGGAATGGTGGGTCATGTGTAACACCCTTATGGGGATGTCACATCTATGAAATAAAATAAAATAAAGATAAATAAAATTTACCCAAGTTGTAAAACATTTGTTACATAGTAGTACAGGTTGTAAAATTTTTTCGGTTAAACAGAATATTACGAAATAAAATAACACGGAACATAAAATAAACAAACTATCATCACACATAATTTACATATGGTTTTGTTTTAAGTAGGACAAATAATTTACAACTATAAATATTTAAACCAAAACAGTAAACAAAGCAGTAAAAAGTCCATATATACAAACGCAGACGCGCCCAAGTACACATCATAAATATCTAACCCTATGAAGGATCACTCTCAGATGAAACTTCAGGTGATAAGTATCCAGGATGTCTCGACCCTCTACGGACTCTAGTCCGTGCTGTCGACACGCTGCTGATCTCACTAGGCGCATCAAACATACCACCCCAATGACGCCTAAGAGATAGCGGTAACTCCATATGTAAATATAATACAGTAGAAAAGATAGACACTCTATCAAACTCTGTACGTATGGTCACAGTCAGACGCCCTACGTACGTAACCGAATCTTTGTCCTCTCGTAGTCTCCAGGCTTCAGAGCCTCCATGAAAATCCAACCTCACGAAACCAAAGAATCCTGGTAGCGTCATACTCATACAATCAATCCAATGGGTATGGATGATCGGATGGTTCTTGATCGTCAACCGACTCCTGGCTTGCCGCGCTCCTCGTCCTCGGGATATACACACTCAAGAAGTTGTTCATCTTCCTCAAACTCTTCTTTTAAAGACATAATTTAAAATACAGGAACACATACAATAAAGAGGTAAGACAATCTATATCACCACAGATATGGGAAATAAGAAAACGATAATACAACAGATATAGCAATTCATACAATATAACATACCATAACAGCATAAATAATAATATAAAGTAACACAAAAATTAAGTGTAACAGCATCACATAATGTCATATATAAAATGGTACAGATAAAATGGTACAGATAAACTAGTACAGATAAAATAGTACAGATAATAATATTATAATGCACAACACATAAATCATATGTAATGCGACTCAACCCTACTCCATGGAGCTACAACCACAGACATCAGAGAGAATGATCCGTAAAATCTATTAGTACCTCAGGCTGCCCAACCAAATTAGTCCGCTGTCTCACGTTGCGTCTATAGCCCACTGTCAAATGTCGTGTAGTAGCATACAGTCTCACGTCGTATACTACAGGCATTGCACTATCATAGATCTTACAATATCTCGATTAAGTATAGTGTGTGTCGAGAACATTAGTGTGTTATCGATTCTGACACGACCTGTAGAAGAAATTAACCCTTGTCCACAAATGGAATAATTCGCACACTAATGCCTCCAAGTCCATACAAAAATGAACCACACTATGCTTATCACACTGACAACACGATGTTATTCAACTCGTCAATTAAATCACCAATTATCAACCAAATTGACACAACTCAAAAGTATGAACCAAAGTAATTACTAAAATACCCTCAATGGTATCAGTATCCATTTTTATGGAAATGTCCTCAATGGTAAAATCACAGATATACAGTATGTCCCACTTGATAGTATCTGTATCTCAACATGTTCGGGTCCACCACTTTGACCCGACAGTAAAACTCACTGTTTTCGTCAATCGCGTAGAAATTTTATCGCGTTTTCACAATTTTGTCGTTTTTACAAACGTTTTTAAATCGCGTAAATATATTTTACTGTTTTTAAAATCGCGTACTATTTTTAAATCGTTTTCTCAATTGCGTAAGATTTTTAAATCATTTTCTTATCCGATTTCCTTAAAAATCACTATTTTAAGTAAATATAAATAATATTCAATACATTTGAATTACGTAGAATATTTTTCATACCGTATATAATATATTGGATATCTTTCCTATCTTATTTGTCTATTTTTAACAAAAGTTGACAGTATTTTGCCTTGAAAATCTATAATAATGATTTTCTAAATTTCTCTGTTAAAATTTCAGTTAATTATATTACAACCATCTAATTACACTTTTGAAAACTACTAACGGGCTTCAAAACATAAAGTGAGCTCTACGTTAGAAATTTTACAAAAGTTACTGTATTTTCTTAAAAACATTAAAATCATTAGTTTTAACTTCTTTAACTTAATCTAATCATTTATTTTGTTCCTCAAAACTCATTGTAATAGAATTCCTTTTGGCATTATTCCTTAACCTTGAATGAAATTAATTTTAGAAATCAAAACATTCAATTTAGGCATGTTGGCCGAAATAAACAAAATTGCCATTTGATCTTCAAATTCATTTTTCTTATTCTAAATCATGTTGTCTCTTGTCATTTTACCTAAGTCAATTAAATCACTCTTTTAGAAAATTGTTGATAACATTTTGATTCCCATTTTGTGTTGAGGCCGTGAGCTTTCATTTGTGTTCTTTGGAACACTCATGCAAACCTTAACATGTTATTCACATCCTACTAATTATTCATGCATTTTCTAACACATACAATATATTCAAAACTTGTAGACATACATATTAATACAAATCACAAATAAGAAAACTATAACAACAAGCACACAAATGAATCCTTATGGATTCTACAATCACAAACAACTCCATTTTCTTATCACCATCCAAGGATGATAAGATTCAAGTCTTCCTCTTACCTTAAGTGAAGACAAAATCTCTTTCACTCCTTTCTAATGGTTTCGGTTTCACCCTCCAAAGACACCTATCAAGCTTAAACAATTTCTACAAATTACTAACATGAAAGAAAGCTTAAACCATGGATCAATCATGGCTTAGAACCTTGAAAAAGAGTTTAGAAATAAAAAACAAGAAGTTTCACCTTCAAGGTAGAATCTCCAAAGTGGTTTTTCAAGCTTTAGATGATGGATTTTACAAGAACTCTCAACTAGAGATGTTCTTAGAATTGTGTTTAGGTTTAGAAAAGTAGGTTAGAAGAAATTTTGGGTGAATGGATGGCAATCTAGGGTTGTTGGCCGAATAGCTTCTTCAAAGAGCTTCAATGGTATTTGATATTTTTGGAAGAGAAAAGCTTAAGGTAAATGATAGAAAATGAAACAAAGAAAAGTCTCCTAAAGCAATATGGCCGTGGAGCTCATTAAGGTTAGGTGTATCCTTGGTTGGCTCCATCCAAGCCTTAGGAATAATCAAAGGTCAAGATGAACCCTTGGCCTCCAAGCTTAGTTCCTATTGGCTAATTCAAGCCTTGTCATTAAGCCTAGTCATTAAGCCTAGTCTTTAAGTCTTGTCATAAGTTCTTAAATATCTCACCACTAATGATGTTTAATTAAACTACTAATCCTATTAAGTTTCTAAGCATACTTAATTTAATTAAATTTTAATCCATCTTAATTAAGTCATCAAATCCTAAACTAATTAGTCTAACCACTTTTTATTCACCATTTCTTATTGGTTTAGAAATTATTTTAGCCTAAAAACGTTAACTATTTCACTAAACGTAGGTCCCACAAGACATTTTCGAGTCCATTGTCATTTATTTATACTGACTAATAAAATAATATTATAATAATATAAAATTATTTTATTTTATAGTTAAATTCTAAAAATTAAAAGATTAACAACAACATCATTCAGAATTGGGTTTAGTAAGATCCCCCAGCTCCGAACAATTAAAATAAGATTTCCCCAGCCCGAAAAATATTATTTTCTTGACCCGGAGCAAATCACACAAAAAGTTCAAATAAAATCACAAACAGTAAAATAAAATTGTATTTCATACAGAAAAATAACAAACAGTACAAAAAGGACATAACGATCATTTATCCTAAAGTTTGGGGTGTTACATCATGTATGGAGCTTCAATCCCCAAACTTCAAACCATTGCCTTAAAGCTCCTTTCACAACATTCTTCTTCCTCTTGTTGTAAAAGAAATTGGAGCACATATTCCTTTATCCACTCCATGAAAAGGAATAGGCTAAATCCCAAGAGAGTTGAAGATTTAGTTTTTGTCAACACAAATCTTCGTCTCCTCTCAAGGAAGAATAAGAACTATAATGAGGGTGAGACTAAAATGCTGGACATTGGTGGAGATGAATGAGATCCATTTGAAGGGGTTGAGATTTTTGAAGTTGTTAGTCTCTCTCTTGATGAATCAGATTTGAAGGTTGTTTTTTTCACTGATAATGGGCAAGGAAATGATAAAATTGAGACTGTTAGAGTTTGATTTTTGTAATTATCTTTAAAAGTTATCATGTTGAACAACTTAAGTATTACAATTTCTTATTTAGGATGTTGTCTTGGTTGAACAATTTAAGTTCTTTTCAATGTTTTATGTTGAAATTTGTATGTTATGTTGTCATATTTTATTGTGTGAGATTTTAGTTTATTATTATTATTATTATTATATGTCGTACATGTACCTTAATTTTTTGAAAATTTTCGTACCACGTACTCGTATCCATATCAGATACCAATACTGTACCCGTGCAACGTAGGTAATCAACTATAATGAAATAAATTTTGGTTAACATTTTATTGTGATTGTATGCTTATTTATCTTGGGATAAGTCATTTTTTTTGTGTAAGTAATTGTTTATATAATTTCCATTCAGAAGTAATAGTTAAGGAATTTTTTTTTAAAAAAAAATAGTAATTCTAATATTCGAACTCTTAACCAATTATAATAAAATGTTATTTTAGTGATAGGCAAATAGATAAAGGAAATTCTCCATTTCAGTATCTATTTTTTTCATTTAACTCAATAATTAATAACAATAGTTTTAAAATTTAAAAAATAATGATAATTTTAATCGAATAAGAATTTGAAACCAAATTAAGAAATTTACATTTTTATAATAGTAGATTGACTGAATATGGGCTAGTAGTGATGAATAAAACTGTATATGATGTTTTTTAAAAAAAAATTATATTGTAGCAAAATAGAATTTTTCGTTGAAATAAATTTTATTGGGACTTGTTAATTTCAATGAAATTTGAATGTATAAACTTTTAAATATGAGATAAGATTTTTCTAAAGTAAATATATTTGTAAAAATAAGTAAAGTAAATACGTATTTATTATTGATTTAATAAAATATATAAAGTTCAAAATCTATTAAATAATTTAAGATTATATATACTTGTACCTATTCATTTTAGAAGTAAATTCTCATAGTCAAATATGATTTTCCATTGACAAAGCCTTTTTTTCCGCAAAGTAGGGATAGCTTGAAAAGAAGTAGGAATTGAGAATATAAGGATCTGGGAACAGATGGGAACTTTCTAAGGCAATAATAATAGTAAATATGTAGGAAGGTGGAAAAGGAGTGTTGTTACACTGAATAGAGCATAGCTTCCATTCATTTTCCACAAAATGGACACAGCGGAGCAAGTAGCAAGCAAGGAAGTGGCACCATGAACTTCCCAAAAGAAATTAGATAGTGACAATGATTGGACCATTTTTGGACCTGTGTCAAGTTACACTTCATACTTTATAGTATTAATTAGCAGCCTTTCGTTCTCATCAGCAGCCAACATCCACTTTACTTATATTTTTTTAAAAAAACAATTTCCATCTCATTATTTCGTTTCCTACTCAAAGTCAACAACTTGCAAATGCCAACAATGAACGATCACCTCGAAACACCATCACATCACACAACATGGATCCAAATCGGACGGCCCAGAATGAACAACACCCACACGTGTGAGCCGCAGGATAGCATTTTTTCCTTAACGTGTCCAATGACAAGAGAGAGAGAGATTGGCAATAATCATAAGAATGAATGAAAAACAAAAAAGGTTGGGAGCGACGGATTTTGGGTTCCAAGGTTGTTTGTTTGAGTTAAACACGACAAACCCAAAGACGTGTGCATTACAAGAACTGCTCTTCCTGATCCTCTTCTCTTCTGTTTTCTATATAGCCTTCATTTTTAGGTCAGATTCCCCAGCTTTTCAGATTCCGTTACTAGTCTCGTTTTTCCCAATCCCGTAATAATCATTTTATAGGTATGTTCTGTTCCCCATAATCTCTGTAGTATACAACCACTTTCATACTTTTTATTTTCAGATGACAGCTTGGCTTTATTTTGAGATAACATAATTAATTTGAACTTTCATCTCTTAAACTTCTCTATTCCATGTTAAATTTTGTAAATTTCAATTTATTTATTTTTTTAATAATTATGGAAGTGTGCTTTGATCTGTTGTGGTCTGAATTGAGTGGCCTCAATAAACGATTATGGGTCTAAGCGAAAGAGGCATCTTGCGAGGTGGTGGGTTCCTTTTCTTTAATTCGTGGTTGAAAAGAGTATGATGTGCCGGTTCTGATGTTTTTGTGACACTTGTCAATGCTTTTTAACGGTGAATTCCAATTTGATGGCACCAGCGAAATTGGTCAGCGTACCCCCTCTTCTGCCCCAACCCTCCCTTCTGTTCTGTGCCATCTTGGTAAAAGCTGATGCTTGAAGTGGACTTTTTCTTTTCTTTTATAAAAAAAAAAAAATTGAACTTATTTCAAATTTATCATTCATATGGAAGAACTGTTGATAACTGATGATAATCTACGGGAGTTATTGGTATTTTCTATATTGGTCTTTGAGTAGCTTAGTTTTCAATAGCAGCTCATAATTGCCAACCGTTTTCCTTCTTGTTATTTTTCAGAATTTTTTTTTGGGGATGGATATCTTCAGTTTCACCCATACTGTCTGATTACTAGTAAATTTGATTTCTGTTGTATCAGAGTTATAGACTGACTTGCGCTGTATCTAATTTCTTATTTCATTTTATTTACCTTGGCGATTTTAACCTGTAATTTAGTCTCAAGAATGAGCTTCAAGGCTTAACTGTTGTACATATTGTGTAAAGGTGCCGGGAATTTTCTTTTGTGCTCCACGTAAGTTGTAGACATTGTGATTCCAAGTACATTTCTTCTGAGCTGTATTGGTTAGCTTATTTTTTAAACCGTTATTTTTTTTTAACTTTTGCCATTCTTTCAATGATATCTATTAAAATTGTGATGCATTCGGGTATTGGATAACCGTGTGGCATTACTTCTATGTCTATCTGTTTTCTGGTGCTTTTATAACCTAAACTATTTTCTTCTCAGAGGAATCACAAGCTTATGTTCATGAATCATGACTAGTGAGATATGGGGAAAAATATTAGCTTACTGAATTGCTGTATATTTTACTCAATTATGTTGGTCGTAAAGATAATTTGTCATTAGTGGTTGATTAGATGACACACAACCTGCTTTTCATATTGAAATCAGGACAAACAAAGCTGATTCACTTGGGAGCCTTGAGACCTATGTCTTCATCTTTTCCTGTTCTTCGCACTCCCTTGGAAAACAAGTATATGAAACCGCCAGATTCTTTTCAGCTTTCGCCCGTCAGACATCTGACTGCAAATCCTGCCTCATTGCAAGCTACATCATCAAATTCCAACAGCAGAAGTGTAGGACACATGTTTTCATCCCCTGCTGAATGTCCTGATGACATCCCGTTTTCCTCTGGTTCACAGCATGATAGGCAGTATCGAAATCCTCCCTTTGTTTCTCAGACATTAGGTGACAATGTGTCTTCTGAAATGCATTCAACAACATTCATTTCTCACCCTCAAGAAAGTGATGATATTTCCTGGGGACCTGATCCATTTCAGGATATTCTTAGTTTTCCTGAAAATGTTTCCGTCCAGCATGATCAGGTGGAAAACAGTGCTTGTTACATGAATGATGACAATGTCAAAAAATCTGATTTTGGGGAATGGGTTGATCAGTTAATGTCAATTGATGAGTCTCTCCACCCAAATTGGAGTCAGCTTCTTGGTGATGATAATGTAGCAGAACCAAAACCAAAGGTTTGTTTCTCAAGCTGATTTTGATATAGTACTGCAGGATCTTATAATGCTTGTTCTTACTTGTTAAGTTACTAGAACATGCAGGTGGCATATCATGCCCAGATGCCTCTTTGTGGTCCAAGGACTGTGGTTTTCATACATGAACTAGTTACTGATGCAGATGAAAATTATGTCAATTTTGATCCGTTTATCTTGCAAATGATAAGCGACTAAGAGATATGTGTATAAACTCTACATAATTATGGACATATAATCATGAAGAATTCCATGCAGTTCTCTTCATCTAATTTCCCTGTTTCATCCACCTTTTTGCATGGAGAGAAGGCTATGATTTATTTTGTTGCATTTAGGTGCTTGGTTCCTTTTTCAATTTATTTCGTCACCTTATTCATGTGAATTTGTGCATATAGTTCGTTCCCTCTTCCCTTTTCTGCCATATATGTGGTTCTTAACAGTTTGAAATCTTTTTTAAAAAAAAAAAAATCATGTACCTTAACTTTTTGTCAGTGGTTTCTTTTATTTATTATTGTACAAGTTGTAGATACATATCCTTCTCTTTTGATGCAGGCGACCCAGGTTTCCCAACAGCAGCATATACCATCTGGAGAAGTTAATGGTCTTCCTAATTCAGCATCGACTGCACCACAAACTAAGCCTAGAATGCGTTGGACTCCAGAACTTCACGAGGCCTTTGTGGTAGCAGTCAATCAGCTTGGTGGTAGTGAGAGTATGTTTTCTTCTCTGTAATCTCTTACTTCTTGACCTTCTCACTGGAACATTTTCTTATGATGTTAACATGCAGAGGCTACTCCAAAGGGAGTCTTGAATCTGATGAAAGTTGAGGGCCTTACCATCTATCATGTAAAAAGCCACCTACAGGTACATTTATGATTTTTCTTCTTCTTAAATAGCTTGTGGGCGTGTGTGTGAATTTATTTAATATAGTGTTTTTCATAAATTATTTGTTCTTTTAATTTCAGAAATACAGAACTGCCAGATACAAACCTGAGTCATCAGAAGGTATGTGAAAGTTTACGTATCAGTTCTATTGTTCATATAACCAGGTTTTCTTCTCAAGTATATTTCTGATTTTTGGGGCTTCCTCACCCCCTGAAGTTTCAAGAAAGATGTTCTATTTGCAATATGAAATGCATTTTTTTTTTTGTATGCAATGCTCTTCATCATACTTCCTTAAGTGTTCAATTTTTTTCCTCATGTTCTCGATACATTTCAATAATACCATTTCTCTAGGGTTCCAATACACATAAAAAGCACACAGAAATTCCTTTTCTTTTTTTGTCAAAATATGAGAGTAAGAGTATGAATGAGATCCTCTTCTCTACCTGCAGGAACTTCTGAGAAAAAGCTGACTTCAATCGAAGAAATGAAATCTCTAGACTTGAAAACGTGAGTTCTCTTTCTCTCTCTCTCTCTCTCTCTCTCTCTCTCTCTCTCTCTCTCTATATATATATATATATATATATATATATATATTATTTTCTTCTGGTGTGGATGATTTTCTCTTTTTGCATGCATCAAGCCGAGTGCATTGTTCAATCAATGTAACTTTCCTCTAATTATTATATATTTGAATTTAAGACATAATCTAACACTGATTGGTACTAAAAAGATGGTCCAGACAGGTTTGATTTTCACTATTGCTATGATACTTATTGTTCTCATTTCGAATATTAACAGTTGTTATGTATGATTTATTTTGCATTGAAATGAATAATAATGCTCAGAAACATACTTTGGATTTTGGTTGCAGGAGTAAGGGTATCACTGAAGCATTGCGGTTGCAGATGGAACTCCAGAAGCGGCTTCATGAACAACTTGAGGTACTTTATTAGTACGTGAGATTCACTGTGTTTGTACCATGTAATCCAGAGGGGGAGTTTTGTTTGCTTTCCCTATCTTTCTTGTTGGGAAGAGAGGAACTTCAAGTTTTAGCATGTTCTGATATTATAACTGTTATGCAGATTCAAAGAAAGTTGCAGATTCAAATTGAAAACCAAGGGAAGCATCTTCAGATGATGTTTGAGAAACAGAGAGAGATGGGTGACAGCAAGGTTAAGGGCTCTTCCTCCCCTTTGGACGAGCCTTCTGCTAACACGGTGTTACCTTCTCCTCTAGTAGACAATTTAGAAATCTCAAATGAGGAACATGACAAATTTGGAAGCAACGGTAGCATTCCAAAAGCCATGCCTGAAGAGAGTTCTCAGTATGCAAGCACAAAGCAAATCGTAGATGAAGCTGAAGTTACCAATGAACATGGGGCAGTAGATGTTCAGTTTGCTGTACCACCCACAAAACGGGTGAAGAGCTGATGATAACAGAATTATTCTGTGACTTTTAATGGTCGATAGTGTTGCTACTTCTAGACATAATATGCTGGAATTGCCCTTTCTGCTTATCATGATGATACACTCAATTTGCACAGCTGCTTTGACTCTGGCTTCATTATTTGGGGTAAATTTTACTCCAGGGATTTGTTGTATATTCTTGGACATGTATAGGATTAGAAACTGTGGAACATTTTAGAAATATTATTGGATCCTGGGATGTTTCAACTAGGTGGTTATAACGTTTTTTTATAAGGTTATCTGACAGCCGCATGAATCAGTTTGTCTGGTGTTCTTAAGGGTTTTTTTTCTTTTGGTTTTTTTGCCTATTGCTGGAGTACTTGAGTTTGATTTGATGTCAAAAACAGAGTTGATAATGTCGTATTTGGATCCTCTTGTTTTCTTTGAAAATATGACAGTGTCAGAGAAACACACCGGTGGACTACTGCACAGGTAATGTGGCACGGGAATTTTTGTGATGTCCTCATAGTTGACCTTGGTTTAGGTACTTATTGAATTTTTTTTTTCTTGTAAATTGAGGAGTTGAATTGGACATGAGGGTCATTCTGGCGCAGACACAGGAAGGTTCCAGCATGAGCAGAAGGTTAACAGAAAATGACGCTGCCAACAATCATAATGCAGAAGTTTGCCTTTATGGGCGTGACAAATTTGTGTTACAAAACCTTTGTTACGTTGGCAAGGGGGTGTTGTGTGTATGTATGCAATAACCTGAAATTTTCATTTGAATATAACTCTTGCAAACTGATAGGGGATAGGGATAAGAATAATCTCCTTAGTGGAGACTCCCCCCCCCCCCCGTGGCTTTGGAGGGTTGCTGCTTGATAATCTTGCTGGCGTTTTTTTCTTGGATAAGGTTTTTTTAAAGTAAGTAAATAAGTTGTATTTATTATTAAATTTCAATAGATTAACATTTCAATATATTTTAAATTAAATTAAGGGTGAATATACTGTTATTTATTCATTTTTTTTAAAAAAAATCTTCTTTCCTTGAGAGTGTAGTTGTTTTTTAGGAGCTTTGTCCCTCTGTTCACAATAATAATAATAATTTCCCTAGTTCAAGGCAAGGAGAACCTCCAAGAAAAAAAAAACAAAACAAAGAAGATAGACTAAATTGATCCGTTGCTTGCCTTTTTCATTATGGACTGCTTACATATATAGTTGGTTAAGAGGATGGTGATATGGATTTAATAAGTTTGAGTTTATTAATGGAGAATTTTTTTTTAATTTGATAATATTTATATATAAATTTAAATAAATAAAAAATATAAGTTAAAATTTATGATTTATTTTGTTATAAATTTATATTTAAAAAAAATTTAATCTAATTAAATTTATGTATCTAATTTAAATATTACTAATTAAAATTTATTTTTAATTTAAATTATTAATTTATTTTAACAATAAATTAATGACTCAAAAATCATGGTTATGCATGGACCACTTATAAAGTGAGTAGTCCATATTAGACATTTTCATTTAGTTAGACACTTAATTCTAGAGTATTCTCTACCTAAAAGTGTGGAGATCTAACCACCTTCCATACTCATACTCATGCATGTAATTGAACGGAATTCAGACAAACACACACATGCAAACAGAATCCCTTCAAGTGCACAGTGGTCGTTCCACCAAACGGTCTCCCAGGCCTTGGATTTCCTTCTGCTATTGGGCCCATACCTATGGGTTCAGCATTACTATCACAAACTTCTATTAATATTAAGAAGGCACGTTGCGAAAATTGATGCCAATATCGCTGAAAAAGATTTTGCTCTAGATTCATGTAAACTTCTTTTAATTTCGACGAACTACTAGACAGAAACAAAGCCAGGAGCAGAGCTAGACTCGTGAAATAATAGCTTGAGGGGTTTATTTTTAAGAAAACAATTTTTTTTAAAAAAAGAAGCAAACTCCTTGAAAAATTTAGGAGGGAGGTGCTTTCCTAATGACACACAACGCGCCACCCTGAACATAGCCATTTTTGTTTTCTTATAAAAAGGTAATTACTAGTTGAAATCTTGCATAAAGTATGTGCTTACAGGTAGTAACATGTCAATCTGGTCTGCACCGGTTCGGTCTACGGTGGGTTACTTATGAAATGGGTCAAATTAGGTTCGATCGCATTTTAAACAGATCAATAACAATGTTAATTTGGGTCTGACTCGTGTTAGCTCATGGACCTATCACTTACTTTTTTTTTCTTTTTTTAATAATTATTTAGAATTTTTGATCCTATTTAGACATTTGGATCATTGAAGCTATTTTGACTTAAGAGGTTTCTTTTTTATTATTAAGAGAACTAATTGAGAAAAAAAAAAGTGAAAAAAAATACTTAGTGAGTTAACAAGATGACTTGCGGGTTAACAAGCCACAACATATTTAACCTACGAATTGGACTCGTAAACCAACATTAAAATAAGCTTACAAAATATTTAATCTTAACTCGTGCAAATTACAAATTAAACGCAAGTCCTTAAGTCGTAACTTGTTTATCTAACTCTGTGTAACACTGAAAAGGTCACAAAGTTGAGAGTGAAGAATTTTTTTTTAAAAAATTGAACACAAGTATAAAATGGGACAGCCATACGTGATATTAGGATGCATGAAAATAATTAAGGTTACTACTTATGCTTAGGACATTATTATTATTAATATTATTCTAATGGGAAATGCTTAAGCCATTACTAATATTGAATGTTCTAAAAATCGAATTAGAGATATTAATAATGGTTAACAGAATTGATAAGGGTAGACTATATTAGTTAAGTTGGTAAGGGTTCAATTTCTATTAGGGTCCATTATTGATAAGTTATTTATAAGTATTTTTATAAATATTTGTTTAGCTTAGAAGCATATCCTGATCTTAGGATAAAATAACTGCTTTTTATTTTAAATTTTTATTTATAAAAAAATAAAATAAAAAATTCAATTAATGAAACATCTTGATCATGATTTAAATAATTCAATTAATTAAATTTATAATATTTAAAAATATAATTAATTCACATTTCAATAAGTCGTTGGTCTTTTTAATGTTTTTAAGACATTGATGATACTAATGAAATTATATGTTTATATATCATTTTTTTAGTTTTTTAAAATTAAAAAAAAATTTGAAGATAAAGAAAATTTTAGAAAATAATAATGCAAAATAAGATTAAAATTTAACTATAAATTTATTTTATTTCAATATAAATTTGAGTTTTGTTAAAAAAATATTCTAAAAACATTTATTAAAAAATTCAAAATATGAAATTTTCATGAAAATAAGAGTTTTTTTTTTAAATTTTAATATATTAAATACTCTCACTTTAATAAAAAAAATTATCATAAAATTTTAACAAGTGTGTTTAGAAAAGAAAAAAAAAATTAATCTAATTCTTTTTTCACTATAGTAATTATAATTTTTGGGGAATGGTGAATGAGAAATGATAAATAGATATATAAAAGGGACGGGGGTTGTTGAAACTGCACTTAGCTGGAAATGCTCAGGTGTGGAAAAAATAAAATTGAAGGGGAGAGATGCTGTTGCAGGTGGGAGGACAAGGGAGTCGTCCCACCTTCTTCGAGATGGCGGCGGCTCAACAGCTTCCCGGCAGCCTCCGCGCTGCTCTAACCTACTCCATTGGTGTGTTGGCCTTACGAAGACCCTTCCTTCACCGTTTCTTGGATTTCGAAGATGAATCTTTTGCCCTCCTCATGCTTGTCCTTGAAACTCACAGCTTGCGAACTACAGGTTTCAATTCAATCTTTCCTTTATTATTTACATTTACACAACACAATCAATCATCAAACAAAACCTTAATTGCTATCGTTATTTTATTTTATTTTTTATTGTTTTGTTTCCATAGATGCTTCTTTTTCTGAATCTCTATATGGACTCCGAAGAAGGCCTGTGAATATCAGAGTCAAGAGTGATGTTGCCAACCCCAACTCAGATACTGCCACTCCTCATTCCTCCTTACAGTTACACAGGCGCCAAAAAATTCTTTCTGTTGTTTTTTTGGTACTCTTTTCTCCTTCCTTCCTTTTTCCTTTACTATCTTATGTTATGTGCAACTGCAACCCTAATTTGTTTCTTCATAAATAATAAACTCCTCCGATAGATTGCTCTTAGTAGTTATCTGTCTGTTGGATGAGAATTATTTTATTCTGGACCACTGACAATTCATTTAACTATTTTATTTACTCTCTATCTATAATGTATAATTTATATGATCCATATGAATATATAAAACGAGTTTGTATATCTTTTCAGGTTGTGTTGCCATATTTGAAATCTAAATTGCATTCAATCTACAACAAAGAAAGGGAAGCTAGGCTTCAAGCCAGTCTATGGGGAGATGAAAGTGAAGTATATGATGGGAGCAGAAGTTTTGAAGAAGATTCTCTAGTGTCAAGGGGAACAACCTTGGATGACGATGCCTCCATTAGAACACGCATCAGAAAGAGAGTTCAGAAAATTGTAGGATTTTGCTACCCATGGTTACATGCTACTAGTGAGGGTATGTTCCACTCTCATGTTGTACGTCTTTATCTGAAATAGAAGTTGCCCAGACTTAGGATTAACAATATCCTGATTTCTTAACAATGTCACCGCATGCAATTTATCATTGTTTTAATTACGTGTTCTTTTTCACATAAACATAAAACCTACTTTGAAATCAATTTAATTTTATCAATTCAATGTTTTCTTTGAGTTCATGCAGTTTATCTGACCCAATTAATCCTCTAAAGTCTGCATATCCATAAACATCTTACTTAAGATATTTACACTGCAGGCTTGCAATTTGCTTACCAGCTGTTATACCTGTTGGATGCTACTGGATACTACTCACTTGCACTGCATGCACTTGGGATTCATGTCTGCCGAGCTACAGGGCAAGAGCTGGTAGAGATTTAGTATATTGCATTTAGAAATATCTTCATTATTTTGTATATTATATGAAAAATGTAGTCAGTCAAGCATTTTTATCTGCGACACATGAATAAATTTTTTTTTTTACTCTGCTTTTTTGTAATTGAGTGGATTTTGCCTTCTCTTGTTGTTGTTTGACATGAACACTATCAATAGTTCCCTGGCTTGCCATATATTGACAGCCTCATTGTCAACCTTTAGAGTTTCAGTACCAAATGTAGTTAAAAAATAGCATTTTTCCACCATGCCACCGTGGTCGACATCTGAAAATACTCTTACTATCTGGTGGTATCTTGAGTGCTGTTGTGTTAAGGGCGAATGAGACTGAATCTGTTTGTTTGTATGTTTGTTTGTGTGTGGGTGTGTGTTAAAGTGGTTAATGAGTGCAGCTATAGAGGAAAATCTATTGGCATATTAGACTATATTTGCAGTCGTTGCTAATTTAATGCATGGTCCTTTCAAGAATACCAAATATTGTTTCAGATGCAATGAGTATACTAATCCATGAGTGACTTCATCAATCTATCATGTAACTATGTTCTGTTGTACTTCACATCCATCAAATATGTACAATTATGCTTGACAAAATATGTACTATATAGTGTTATTTGCCTTATTCGATATGTGAGATTCATATAAATAATTGAAAAAAATTTGCAAGCTTTGTTTTGCAGTTTAATAACTTTCTGATTGATCAGCAAATACCACAAAGAAATTTCTCATTTCTTGTTATATGATTGATTTTGCACTTCACTCCTTTCATGTCAAGATAGATGGATACCTCTTCTAGGATTTCAAAGATACGTAGCCGTGAACGTGAGAGACTTCGTGGCCCTCAATGGTTGAAGGTATGTGGTTTTTTTTATCAGCACAATGATTTTATCTTTCCCTCACTTTCCATGACTTGAGAAGAAACTGAAGTAGTTCATTCATATTCCATTGATTTTATCCATATGTTTTCTGCTTGTCACATGTAAACAAGCATCTAAGGTAGTGTTTGGTTTGTTTTCTGTTTTCATTTTCAGTTGGTATGTTTTCACTAATAATTACAAAAACGCCACCTTGTTTTCACTTTGTTTCTTGTTTTCAAACTTTTATGTAGGAAATGATGAAAACAAGAAAATGTTGTTTTCACCATTTCCTTCACAAAAGTTTGAAAACAAGAAACAAAGTGAAAACAAGGTGGCATCTTTATAATTATAAGTGAAAATATATCAATTGAAAATGAAAACAGAAAACAAACCAAACACCCACCCTAATATTTTCATTTTTTAAAAAAAATTTTTTGGGGGAAGGCTTACATCTTGACAGAGTTTAATTTTTAAATCATTAAATAAGGTTTTATTTGTATATTTTTGGATAATAATATTGACTTTTTCTTTGGCTCATATAATACTAATAGATTGTGTGTATACCTGGTGCCCTTTGCATATTTAGCTTTCAAGTGCATGAATCTAATTGCACCTGCATTGTGAGAAGCTTGTTTTCTGTGTAATTTAACCTTTTATGTCAGGTTATACGGGATAAAATGGTGAAACTTTCCTTTTGTATAAGCATATGCAGTCTTTTACTGTGCGTGATAATGCTGACTGTATGAATAAATGTTCTGTTTATTCCATGTTATCCACATGAACCACATTATGATTATATGATGTATTTCATAATGCAGACATTGCAAGGAGCACTGCTCAGCTGTACGTACACTGTACTTGACTATGCACAAACTGGTTTGATTGCAGCAGTGTTCTTCTTTAAAGTGAGACGGCTTGTCCTCTTGATAATTTTTCTTCCTTCTTCAAGTATTAACAATATGCCAAAAATAATACAAAATTTTCATAAACCTAAGCATATTTTATCTTGGTATATATTGTTGGCTTAGTTTTCTTCAAGTTTAGAAACTGAGTATCTACCATGGTATCAAAAATTGCTGCCAATGGAGTCATGGTTGGCTCAAGCCTATTATTCCATTGCATGGGTGGTTCGGTTGATCTTAAGTTTGACTTCTTGTTCTGTCTAGGGATCCTTAAGTATGCCTGCTGGTGATGTGCTGTTAAATACGTTAACTTGATGTACAAATTATTAAGGAGCATAATCATTAACACGTCATTTATGTGAAACATATGTAGATGATGGAATGGTGGTACCAGTCTGCTGAGGAGAGAATGTCAGCTCCAACAGTATATCCTCCTCCCCCTCCTCCTCCTCCACCAAAGGTGAAGAAACAAATTTTAAGCATTTCTCCCCCCTCTCTTTCTCCATCCATACTTGCTTAGACTAGTTCTGTACATCACATGTATCTGAAGTATGAATCATTCTGGTCAAATAGATTAGAACTATGTGATAATACCAATTTAGTAAGGGGTTCAACTTTCATTGTGAAAGCTTACTTGTCGTTATAAATGTTGCTCAACTTGCATCCTCTATGATATAGTGTAAATGTGTCAGTAATTAGAATTTCGAAGTAATTCAAAAAATTGTGTTGATCCATTGCCTCTAAAGGTTCTGCACTTCTAATACATTAATATAAACAGGTAGCAAAAGAGGGGATCCCACTACCACCAGACAGAACAATTTGCCCCTTGTGCTCGCAGAAGCGTGCAAATCCATCTGTAGTTACAGTTTCGGGCTTTGTCTTCTGCTATGCTTGCATATTTAAGTATATTTCTCAGGTGAGAGCTCTAGACACCCTATGATGTTAAGAGGAGGTAGCCTAAATATAATTTAGCAAATAGGTTTACTTTTCATGATCCCATATCTTATTTGATGGTTAAACTTAAGCTATTGGAATTCAAATCACTCTTCCTGTTTTACGAGCTACAGTGGAAACCTCTGGGAAGTTAAATGAGATATACTGTTACAATTAATATTTTGTGGATACATGCACCTTTTTTTTAGAGAGAAAAAATTTGACTGAATTTAGCCAGAATTTACATAGATTCAAATGTGGTTGTTGTATATGACAAAGTGATAGTGATCACTCTTTTATCTATAGAGTCAGTAACAATATCAACTATTCTGGCTCACATTCTGTCATTTTAATTCTGGATATTTAGCATTATCCTTATTCTTGAGACGACCTAGATATGAGGTGAAGGTAATCAGCATATATTAACTCATCAGTTGTCATTTCTACTCCCTTTTTTTCCCCGTCTAATGCTCTTTTGTGTGTGTTTCCTCATTACAGTATAAGCGCTGCCCAATTACGTTGATGCCTGCAACAGTTGACCAGATAAGGAGACTATTTCATGATGTCTAGGCCCCAGGTGGACCGGGCTGGCTAGAACTACAATTGTCATGAGTAAATGGTTAATAGATTCTCAATTGTTGTTGTGCTAATGTATATCTTTCTTTTTATAGGGTTAGAGGCTAGGGGTGTCCAAACAAAAAAGGTTTAGAGGCTAGGTTAGAGGAATCATTTTTGTTATCTTCCTTGGTTCATTCATCGTACGAAGTTCAAACTATATAAGAACACGATTCTATGTTATCTTACCATCGGTGTATCTTTTTTCAATCATATATATATATATATATATATATATATATATATATATATATATATATATATATATATATGTATCATTATCATTGCTGCCATGAACGATTGCAAATACTAAAACAAAATAATACAAATTGAGAAAGTAATACTAATGTATATATCTCTTTCTTACCATGGTACATTGTTTTTATTTTAAAAAAGCATCTATTTCGACCTTAATTACTTGAGCTCACTATTTGCACAAAATAGCTGTGAAAGTAAGAATTTTGACGCTTCAAATGATCAAAGAACTGAATAACATACTAAAAAAAAAAATGAATAATTTATGCCTTGCCAACAATATTCTTCCAGAGCTAACGCGCTTCATGAATGTATGCCAACAATATTCTTCCAGAGCTAACGCGCTTCATGAATGTATGTAGACAATATAGGAAAGATTGAACACGAGCTCAAACTTCAGCTTCGAACGCTCCTTCTAGTCTGGTCTTTACCTTTGCACTTGTGTTCAAATCCGAATCCGTGCTGTGCCCTGTATGACTCCAGTAGCTCCCAACAGTACCTATAATGGGTGTCTCATCTGGACTACGGCTTCTAGACCTTCTTGAAGATGTAGACAAGGAATATTTCCTGATCTCTTCAATGGTCAATGCTCCTAGAATTGGCCTATCCTCATGACTCAATAGCGAACCTCTTCCTCCTTTTGGTGTATGTTCTCCCACAGAATTGGTACTGGGTGTGGTTTCTGGTTCAACCAACCAGCTAGAGAGGCTGGTGTCCACCCCAATTTCTTGCTTTTTATCATTGAACTTCTTGTGCCTTGTCTTGCGGTTTGACTGCTTCAAATTAGGCTCTGGACTAATGGGTATATCAACATCCTGCTGCACTTCTAAGTTGATGTTTTCTTTATCGTTCTTCAGTGACATTCTGCACACTGTTGCTTTGACCACCCTCCCTTGAGTAACATTCTCAATTGGATTCAGCACCCTTCCTTGAGTTTCTTCTTCTGTAACACGAGCTGGCATTATTAGACTGTCAACTTCGTTCTCTTCATTTTCAGCTGATGAAATTCGTTTTCTAGTGTCAGCGGATAGAGAAAACAATGATTCTGAAGACTCTTGTTGAACCCATGTTCCATTATTAACATCTTCACCACCTTCTTCCCCTTCCCCTCTCTTCTCATTCTCAGGATCATCATCTTCAAAATCATCTACATTAATATCATCGTATCCCTCATCACAGCAATCTCGGTATCTATACTCAGGGTGATTACACGGTCTTGCTTTCCCTTTTTCTTCTTTGTTTTCTTCCAACTTCTTGATTAGTTCCTTGGCAGAAGATTCTTCATTGGGGTTCACCTTCCTTATGGCAATGCAACTTGGTTGCTCTTCAGGTTTTTCCTTCTTGGATGACTCAACTCCAGTAGCTTTGGATGGTTTCCCTTGAGCAAGATTTCCATGTGGTTTCAGAACTGATGAAACATGTTGAACCCTCTCTGCAACACTTGGACTTGACCCAAATGCTTCAGATTCCTCTTTTTTGGAGCAGACTGCACTAGGGTGTTGCATTGGACTGTTAACTTCAATCTCGGCTTTTTCAGCTGCTGAAACTTGTTTTTTAGAATCAATGGACAGAGAGAACAGTGACTCTGAAGACTCTTCTTGAAGCATTTTTTTATTAACCTCATCACCTTCTTCATGGTTATCTTTCTTCTCACCTATCTGAGGTGTTTCTTCCTCCCTTGCTGCTTTTTCTTGCTGCTCCCTCCTTCTCTCAAAGCTTTTTATCAGTTCCTTGGTAGATGTCACTTCAGCACTTATATTTGATTGCTCCTCAATTTTTATTCTGAATTAAATTACGTAGCATAAATGAAGTGATAACCTCGCAGGCATAGCTAATCAAAATAAATAAGCAGCAGAACAAAGTAAAGGGTAGCTTACTTTGATTCTGCAATGCAATCAATGGGTTCTTCAAAAGTATTTTGCTGTGTGAGTTGAATAGCAGGTTCAAGAGTTCCTTCAGCGACATGGGTCTGTAACAAATTCTGAGAAAAATGAAGCTTTGAAAGAGAGAGAGAAAGAGATGCAGTGAAATATGTAGGAAGTGAGCTTACTTGGCCTCCTCCGGTGGGAGTTGCATTTGCAGACCTCAAGTATTTTGTGCGTTTGGAAGCACCAAAACAAGGTAGAAAGCACCTCATCATTAGCCACTACTAATTTTGTATAAAGTGACTTTTTGCTTCTAAAGACGAAAGAAGACTGTTTTAGAACTCATGAGGACTGGGAAGAGAGAGAAAAATGAGGAAGATTAGATTTGAGGCGCAGAGAAGGGATGTGAAGGAAGGATAAACACGAGAACCAAACGGTCATGAAAAGCTCCTGAATCTCAGAGCTTTTGAAATTTGACCGTTGAGATTCTTTGATAGTACCATCATGGATGCATAGTTGGGCCCATGCACGGGCTTCATTTAAGTTAACAGAGGAAAACGTAATTGAACTCTTTAAATTGGATTTTAGTAAGTTCCATAAAAGTTGACCAGTTGACTTTAATGAAGGAGAGAAAATTAAGGCTAGATATTTAATAATTGATAGGATAAGATAAGATGAGATAGGATGGAACGAGAAAAAAATATTATTATATTATTTGGATATTTTAAGATGAAATAGAATAAAATTATTATTTTATTGTTTGAGAAGTGTATGATTTTTTATAGGATGAGATGATATTCATACTAAAAAAAATGAGTCTATCTTATACCTCTCAAATTGGGAAAAAAAAATTGATAATTTCTGTTGAGATGTGATGGAATTCATCCTACTTATCTCATCTCATTCTATCTTTTTTTAACATAACCAAATAATAAAACATATATCTATTTCATTTTATTCCTTTTCATTTCATTCAATCTCATCAACCCAAACGAATCCTAAAAGATTAATTCTAACCACAAACTTCTACTCATATAATTTTATATCAACACAATTTTTATTATTTGATTACATTTTATTTTATTTTATTTTTATATATTTTCATTCTAATTTTATCACATAAACTTAGTGATGTATGTCTAATTTTTTCAAAGAGAAAATAATATTCATATATACTATTCTCATAAATAAAATGAATTAAAATTAAAGGTGATTACATTTCTTTGAAATTAAATTGGAGTAACATAACCTACCCAGAAAAAAAAAAATTGGAGCAACAAAAACTCCAAATGAAACTTTAGTAGCACCGGATTTTTGGGACTAATTTTTTGAGTGAGGTTTTAAGATTTGACTTTGAAAAAGACTCTTGAATAAATTTAATGTATTTAACTTGGGTATATTAAGTTAAAAAGTATTATCACATTATTAATTATAAAATAAAAATATTATGTTCACTAATGTATTAATAATATTTAATATTTTACTTGCTTAATGTACCTAAATTAGAAAAATTTGTTTGCATAAATTTTTTTTATAATATTAAGAGCTGAATCCTAGACTTACTACTTTAAATTTTTATTACTTAATTACAACATTTAACTCGAAATTGTGTAAGTGGTCAAAGACCAGATTTCCGTAAGAATTTATACAGGATGGATGGTTGCACTTGACATGGGGCATGTAGTTAGGTTAAACGCTTGTAATTAATCTTCACAATCCTCTTTGCCTTCCTCCATCCAACCAAAAATAGTAAAGATTGTATTTGAAATTTAAAAATATAAGAAATGATTTGATTTATTAATTAAATTTTATGTTTAAAATTTTAAAAAAATAAAAAGTAAATTATTTTCTAAAATTCATAAATTTTATTTCTTTTAATTTAAAAGTTTTATGAGATTTAATAAGATTTATTATGATTAAATTTGATTTTATATAAAAAAATTATTTTATTTTTATTAACTATCTCTCATGTAAAAATATAAAATTATAAAATAAAATCAAATTAAAATTCTTATTTTAATAATTTTTAAATATAATAAAATAATTTTTAAATCAATTCAAATTTATTTTTAATAAATTGTAATTATAAAATTTAATTTATAAATCAAATCAAATTAATTTAAATTAAATCAAATTTATGTTTAATTTTAATTGATTCAAAAATAGTTTAAAAAAAAGTTCAAGTTGGCGTGTTGAGAGAATCTATGTCGAGTTAACAGTTTAAATAAGTAACACATCACTCTTGTTTTATAACTTCAAATGCAAAATACAATCTATCACACAAATAGGGAGAAGGTTGATATCGACCAACCTAAGTTTTGGTGCATCAATGCACCAATTCTTTTACCTACAATAATCAATCAGATTTTTTTTCTATCACACAAATATTCCCCACCATTTCTGTCGTCCACCCTTACCCCACTGCCACCCCAATTGATGTTGGACCAGAGATCTCACTCGACAGCTCCAAAGCCATCACCCTAAATTCGTACACACAAGTGATCTGAAAACTTCGGTGCCATGACGAAGATTCTAGAGCTCTTGATTTGTTGTGGATGAAACCTGAATCCAAACTTGAGAAATTGTGGATGTTTGTCGTAGGCGAGATTGGCGACCAAGGGATGGAGAAAGGCGGCAGATCTGCGACCACTACAGTGGCACATGACCTTCTACTCAAATTTGATACTCAAGTTTGTATTTTCTGTTCTGATTTTTCTTCTGTTCTCTTACTATCCATGTACTCTCTATTTAAGAGCTTTTGCGGCTATGTCTATGGTGACACGGTGGCGCGATGGCTAGTGGAGTAGCAGGGGGAGATGGCGGAGATAATGATGGTGAAGGCGGTGATTGTGGTGCTGGGGGTTTCTAGCGGCGAATGGATGCAATAGCAAAATTGGATGGGGGCTAGGTGTCTCAGGAGAGGCAGAGGTTTGACGTGGCTACAGTAGCAGAAAGAGATAACGACGAGACTTGTCAATGGTGACAGGGTTGGGTTCGAGGCTGGCAATGGTGGTTGCAAGTTCTACTGGGTGGTAGGTTGATCTCTGCTCTAGCACCTTCGTGCGACGGGTGACGGCGGAGGTCTGGTGGTCAAGGTGGTGTGGCTGGGTGGTACGAACTACGGCTGAAGGTTGAAGGTTATGGATGGTGGTGGTGGTTCTGACGATGGTGGGTGGTTTTGACTTTGAAGCTCAAATTTTGGGTGGTTGTGACTTGTGGAATAGGTTGTCAATTTCTTATCTTCACCGTTGATTTTTTTATTAATAAATCAATGGATTAAACTTAATGGTGCATTGATGCATCACAAGTTTAAAGGTCCATATTAGGCTTCCCCTTCTGCGGATAAGATGAACCCTTCCACTTTGGGTCCATCAATGGACCTTTCACTCCTAGCGGTTAGATGAGTAGCTAAACAGATGAATGATTGGGATCTCTTCTATGCCACTTGATTAGAAGGTAAGAAATTGAAAATAATGTTTGCTGATCAATTCTTCTTTAACTTGCTGGGTAATTTCTTTTTAAATGTTAACCTTCTCCCACTGTTGTAGGCCTAGATTTTACCAGCGGCAAGATTTTTTTTTGCCCCTGGAAGGGGTGACTACAAGACGATACTCGCGTGGGAACAAGCCAAGAGGTGGAGTGCCTAAGTCAGCAGTTTCTTCAACCCCCAATCTCCGCACACCCCATGGGCAGGGAAAATTGAGGTGCTGTCGGCTAAGCTTGCCCCTGAACAAGGGTGGCATGAACCCAATGCCTAAGTCACCACAATTGCTCTATCTCTTTTTTAGCTTGTTTTTTTTTTAATATTTTAGGGCTTGAAGCCCAAAACAAAGAAAAATTACTAAGTCTCATGCCTGGGGTTAGAATCCACATGGCACCACGCATCCTCAGACCTCATCTTTCGGGGGGTTTCCTCCAACAACCAGCATCTAGCTTCAAACGAGAGGATACTATTCTCACTACGATTTTTTATAATAATAATTAATAAAAAGTAAAAAAAATATTGATAACTACATAGAACTCTGCAACGATGCAACAAGAACCACGACAGCAGCAAATCCAGCGACGGTAAATCTGTTCAAAGTGGCGCCATTTTCGGCCAGTGTTGGAGTTGAGTAGAGATCGATGAGGGACAGATGGAAGTAGCAGTAGCCAACGACACGAAAGTAGCTGAAGGAGAGTTGACGGCAGCCGACGAAGGAGAAAGGCTGCTCTCTACCAAAGTAGAGGAGATGACGCTAATATCTAAATGGACAGAGAAATCGCCAATGACGGAGATGATGACGACACTCCGTGGATGGAGAAAATGTGTTCTGGTCAATGGGTTTAGTTCATTTTGTCATTGTCTCCGGTAGATCTGGTTGTTAAAATTTTCTTAAGTTTGATATTTTATTGATTGGTGTATTTTATTTTATTAAAAATTGATTAAATGAATAGTCTTGTATTTTATCGGAAAGTTTATATTAATTATGTAATCTATTATAAGTTTAAGAATCATCATGATTATTGTCATTGGACTTGAGTCCAATGATGACTGAGTAGAACCTAACAACGGTTTTCTTTCCATGGTTGAGATGGTGCTTTTTGAGCTTGGGTTGTCCGCCATTAATGGTGGGCTGAGCTCAGTTGGCCCGTTAGAATTGGCGAAAAAAAGAAAGTTTTTTCCTTCTATGGTGCACCGATCTATTAGAGGCTTGGTTCCCTTCATGATTTGTATTGAAACCTAACGTTGAGATGGTTGTTTTGTGTCATCTTGGATGAAACCAAAAAGGGTCTTCCATGATAGTTGTGTGACTACCGGTGTGAGGAAGAAGGAGATGGGTTGTTAACTTATTTCTTCTACCCATGCATTGACATTTTTTTTTGGAATCTTTTTGCTTTTGGTTTGGGTCAATGGTAGTTTGCCTTGTTATATTTTTATCTTTTTTTTTTAAGTCATTCTTTAATGAACTTGGTGCTACAATAAAAGGGTCTTCGCTTGGTGGGTTGGGTTGGGTCAACCTTGTTTTTGGACTTAACCCGCTCACCAGAACAATGAGTTGGGTTGGGTTGAGTCAAGAAGATTTTTTTGTTCAACCAAACCCAACCCGACCCACTCAAGAGTGAGTAGGATTGAGTCGAACTAGTGGGTCTGACATTTAAAAAAAATCTTTAAAAAAAAGTCAAAATACAAAATCTAACAAATTAACACCACAAGTCTCAATCTCAAACACAATAAGTCTCAATCTAACAAATTAATATCATATGTCTCAATCGACCTTACTCAAACATAATAAGTTTTAATCTCAAATAAATTAAACACCATAAGTCAATAAGTACATAACAAAATAATAAATAACAAGTCTTACTAAGTCTGAAATAAACTAAATAAATAATTCAAACAACAAATTAATCTAACTAATTAAAGTCAGTGTCATCACGCATGTCATATGTATTGACATAATCATTTACTTCACTATCTATTTTTTTCCATATACTTCTTATCATCTAAACTATTTATTAGTTTTTCAACACAACTATCATTTAGATGCGTCGATAGTCTTTTGAACTTATTTTTTTGATTCACTAAGAATGACACCACAATACATACACTTAACCTTGATTGGAACAACAGAAAAATCATGAGAAAGCATCCTAAAATGCCACCATGGATATTCAGGACCTATGGACATCTCATAGAACTCGGCTCGACGACATGCCCTCCTTTCCTCTTTGGTCTGCACAATCAATAAAACAATTGTCAAATTACATACAAATTTAAACTTAACAATAAAATAATAAGTTTATAAGAATTAGAAAGCTAGTCATTAAACTGCAAACAGTTAAAAGAATCAATGTTTAAAACCCATAATTTTTTCTCTAATAGTTGACATATCTAACATACTAAAAAAATATTAACAATTAGTAAAATAATAGACAATTAGTAATTTATTAAACAAATTGAATGAGTTCTATATAACACACTACCAGCTTCAAGCTTCTCAATCTTATCCATCTGAGCTCGTAAACCACTGGTTTCTTAAGAGTCCTTAACCAATTTTGAGCACAAATTAATTCCTCAAGAGTGGTGGGTTGCAAAGAACTATGAAAAGGGTCAAGAACTCGCTCTCCAGTATTAAATCCTGACTCAGATGAAACTGTAAAAACATGAATTACTAAGATATCATTAGCAATAAATGAAAGAACATGATACTTTTTTGTCTTTTCTCTCCACCATGTCAGAATATCAAAACCATCAACATCATCCTTCACATCATCCTCCTTTTATCTCTCAAGCTCATTCTTTTTTATCGCTTGTTGTTTTTTCTCACTTTTAATCTAAACTCGGATTTATAACTATCATTATCATCATCAATGTCATCATCAAGTATAGAGGAAGGAACATCAAATGACATGCAACTAGAATCATTAGCATCAAGAGGAATAGGATGTATATGTTGATAATGTTCAAACAATGTCATCATAATATCGTCCAACCTCTTCATAATTTTCACACTCAATTCCAAGTCATACATCTTTTCCAAGCAAAACTCAACATAATTCATTTTATACCTTGAATCAAGGACAATAGCCATAAGCAATAAGTAATTTAGAGGACCATCAACGTCACCCCAATATTTATCTAACTTCATTTTCATGGAAATAGTCATCTCCTTCAAAATTGGATCATTCTCTCCAATCCACTTCTTTATAAACTTATTAATGTCACATAATTTATGGAAGAAAGTATTTGAAGTAACATGCAATGATCTAGAAAAAGTAAGAGTAGCATCATAAAAAAACCTTCAAAAACTTAATAAATATACGAGCATGCAACCAGTCATATGATGATGGAGTTCCTCCTTCAATGACCTCAAAAAAAGGCTTTCCATATTCATAGCGAGCAAATGTTTTCTTATACTTCTCAGTAACATCTAACATTAAATAGGTTGAGTTTCACCTAGTTGGCACATCAAGATACAACCCTTGCTGATACTCTAGTTTGACATCTACCACAAACCTTAGGAAAAAGGCTTTTCTTGAGGGAGAAGATTTCACAAATTTGCATTCATTTCTAATCTTAAGGATTGAAGAATCTATTTCCTTAAATCCTTCATTGACAATCAAATTAAGAATATGAGTACAACATCTTAAATGCATGAACCCTCCCATCAATATGGTTGTACCATTCCAATCACTTAATCTATTTTTCAAATAAGCTATAGTCACATTATTAGGACTAGCATTATCAACCGTGACCATGCAAAACTTTTCAATCCCCCAATTTCTAATGCATTTTTCTAAAGCCTTTCCTATGGTTTCACCCTTGTGATCACTTACAATATAAAAAAAAAAACCTCTATATCTTCTTATTCAAATGTCATCCATTATCAATATAATGAGCAGTCACACACATGTAATTCAAGTTTTGGATTGATGTCCAAGTGTCAGTAGTGAGTGAAGTTATTTGAGAATTAGATGATAAAATAGACTTCAACTTTGCTTTCTCAAACACATACAATTGCATAATATGTCTGCCAACAATTTGTCTAAAAGAAACTTGGAATTGAGGTTGTATAACTTGAGCAAAACTTCTAAAGCCTTCATTTTTAACAAATTTAAATGGAAGTTCGTCAATGATAATCATTTTAGCAAGTACAATCCTATACTCTTCTTGATTAAAAGACAACACCTTCAATTTTGCATTACCATCATTTTCTTTTTTACATTTCTTTAGAAATCCCAGAGTTTTTTGTCCCTTGTCAACATGTATATTAGGGTTTTTCTTTCACATTGGCAAGTGCCTAGACAAATTAGATGTGTCATGATTTTTAGAATCACATGCATATATTTTTTCACAATAAATACATTCAGCTTTTTCACTGTTATCTTTTTTGGTAAAATGTTCCCACATATATGAACTTGACCTTAAAGACTTTTTCGGAAGTATGAATACATCTTTATTAGCAGATGATCCTCCTCCTTGTTCAATAGCTAAACATTCAACATGTTAGGAACATTACACACAACTTAGAGGTGTAGGAGTACTTCTAATTTGCTCTCCACCAATTAGTGATTGATCAAGATTTAGTTGTCATTCATCAGCCATTTTTTGTATTCAATAAGTAAATAAATATCAACCCAACAATGTAATAACTATACTATTATTTTTAGGTTAAAATTGTCCCTAACTATTCTTAGTAACAAAATTATGAAAATGTAAAATTTCTAAAAAAATCTTGATTTACATCACAATTTGAGCATTCTTAGTAATAAAATCTTACTTTTATTCACATCATTCTTCTTCCTAACATTATCTTCTGTAATTCTTCTACTTGAATATCTCAACCTTTGGCAGTTAGCACTACATTATACATTGCCTCAGTCCACAATAATAAATGTTGTTTCATAGAACAATGAAGCATGTACTACATTACGCTTATCAATGACAACTTGCATAAAACTTTTATATATATATATATATATATATATATACTTCTCAATCTGTGTAATCTATTTTTGGGTACAGTGATATTTACCATTGGTGTTGTTATGGGTCAAGTGCTGCTTGTCGTAGGTGTTGCCATGTTGCTAGTGCATCATGCGTGCTGCTATGAGTCAAGTGTGTTGTGGGTGCTGCTGTGGGTCAAATGTGTCGTGGGTGCTGCTGTGGGTCAGGTGTGTTATGGGTGCTACAGTGGGTCAGGTGTGTCGTGCGTGCTGGTGCATCGTGCGTCATGGGTGCTATTGTGGGTCAAGTGTGTCGTGGGTGCTAGTGTGTCGTGTGTAGTGAGTGCTGCCAGCTGTCGTGCTGCTCAAATTTTGTCAATGGTGCATTGCCGTGTTGTGTAGAAGGAACAATGTGGAAGGAATAATGTGTTTTGTAGTTGCGCCCCTGTTTTTGTTGGAGAAGGAGATTGGATATTAGGGTTAAATGTGGAATGACAACGTTCAACATTTCACACATTTAATTTTTTTTATTTATAAAAATGACTTCTTATTAAAAACAATGTGGGTTGGGTTGGGTTGTGTTGGGTTTGTGCAGGAACCCGTTATTCGACCCACACACTGCGAGTTGAAGTATTTTTTAACTCAACCCAACCCGCGAACTTAACCCAACCTAACCCACGAACTTAACCCAACATAACCTGTATTTTATGAGTTGGGTTGGGTTGAGTCCAAACTCGCGAGTTCACGAGTTGACTCGTCCTGCTGAACACCTCCAATAAGCACGAAGATGAGCAAGAAGATATGCTGACCCATTTTCTCAAACTTCTCGTTTTGGGTTACTATTAAATAATTAAAAAAATAGAAAGGGAGAAGGAAAATAAAATAAAATAATTTAAATTTCTATTTTTTTATATGACACTAATTATTGCAAAATTATTATAAAATGAGGATTTTCCTGTTTATGGTTGTTAAATCTCATTAGTACTCTTGTGGATGTGTTCGGAAATTGTGATGCATGAGAAAATGGTTTTGAGAAATTGTTTATCTCTATGTAGGGAGGCTTTGTTGATTGAGTAAATGTTTACCATCCTAGTGAGTTATTTATATAATTAATAGAGTTATTTGTTAAATATTTTGGAATATAGTGTTATTTGAATTGATTTATGTTTTGACCCACCTACAAGTGATTAATTCATATATTAATTTATTGTGGCATATTTGAGATGACTTTGATAAGAAAAACTTTTTTACCCATAGATGTTGGATTTTTTGAACTGTTGTTATTGTATGGAATATTCTCCACCCGCAGGTGAATTTATTTCCATATGATCCCTGTTTTGGCAATTATTAGTGCTATTTATTGCCCATGTTATCATTTTTTTGTCTATAATTTCTGTTTAAAAAGTTCTTTTTCTTTAGTAACATAATTAATAATGTTAATTTTCTATTTGACATGAAAATTTATTTTCTTGATCATAAGACTTGTTTTGAAAATATAAATCTTGCATTTATATAATTAAAATTTAACCTTTTATGTAAGCATAAGAGGGAATAAGTTATTAACTACTTGGGTAGTTAGGCCATATTTATATGGTAGTATACTTGTATTAATATTTCGTTAAAGGATGTTAAATCTTTCTAAACTAAATAATGTTATATCAATCTCTTATGTGATAAGTGTAAGGTTTATGATGGTCATGTTTGTAACACCCCAAACTTCCTATGTATTAAACAATAATCTTGACAGTTAACAAAATTCTATGTTTAGTGATTTACGTGTCTTGTAAAAAGTTATTTTGAATATTACAATGCATATTTGATCGTTTTGAGTAATTTTTCCGTGTCGGGAAAATAATAATTTTGGTAGGAAAAATCTACGTAAATTAATTTTTCTTGTTTAGTCTTAATTAATTTACGTAATCGATTGATATTTGTGAGTTTTGTAATTTTTATGATTTTATGTGTGATTTTAGAATTTTCTTGTTTGTGGGCCCCACGAGGTGTATGTGGGCCCAGGTGGCCATACATGGGCCCAGGTGGGTCATAAAATGAAAAAATTTTTACGTATAGAAAAATTTGTACTTGTTTAGACGGAGGCAGGGGATCTTACTAAACGAATCCAGGAAACGCTTTTAAAATTTCTTTTCTTGTATTTTCAGATCTTGTATTTAATTAGACGATAAAAATACAAAGTAATTATATTTTTGTGAGGTTATAATGGATAAAAATAAAATTCTATATTATTAAAATATTATTAAGATAACATTAGTGGTTTAGATATCCATTTATTAATTTAATTACTGATTAGACATTCAATCTTGATTTAATTAACGGTTGAGATTTGATCTTAAAAGTAAATAGGATCAATTATAACCGTTGGATTGAAATTAAATCAAGGGTAGGGATTTAATCTTCTAAATGGCTATGACCATTATCAACCCTTGGATGTAAAATTAATCAATGGTGGAGATGGATCATTAATGACCATTGGATTTGGATTTAGATCAATGGTGGAGAATTGGTCATCAAAAATGATTACAACCATTTTGGACCCTTGGATGAAAAGTTTGAAGGTGTAATCTTGACCATTCATTTTTGGAGACACATCTAAGGGATGGGGTTTAAAGAGAGAAGATCCGATGGTCATAATAAGTCTTCTACCTATAATGCTTTTAATTAATACCTATTTTACCTATAATGTTTTAAATTAATATCTAAAATGACTAAAAACAAAATGACTATCAAATTGTCATATTTTTCCATGCATGAAGAAGGGGGACGGTTGAAGAAGCAAGGAAGGAAGGAGACCAAGATAGAATAGGCTTTTTAGGCCAAAGAAAAAGGATAGAAAAGGTTAAGGAAAATTCACAAGTGTTAAGACAATTTCTATTGATCATCAATGCATATGTTTTTCAAACTTCACTTTTTCTTCTCCCTAATAGCATGCTACGGCAATGCTCTTCTTTGAAGACTAAAAACACTCATTTCTATATTTCCTAATACCATTTCTTCATTCTTCCACTTAAGTTTCAAGACCAAACCAAAGCAAACTCCATTTCTCTCCCAAAAACACACCATTCGGCCAAGTCTCCAATTCTCTCTTCCATCACTTTTTAATTTCACACAACCTAGTTTCTTGAATCCTTTCATCATTCTAAGAACCTTCTTAGTTCACACCAAGTTCTAATTCTTCCATCTTGAAGGACTTTTACTAAGATCAAGTTCTAGAGCTTTTGTTGGTGAAGTGTAAGAAAACTTCATCTATTCTTTTCTTTTTCATGTTCTAAACCATGTTTGATCCATGGTTCTTCTTGTTCAAGCTTGATATACTAATTTTCTTGTATTTGTTTCATGTTTAAGAACTTGTATTGGTGGAGATCTTGCTCCAAAGACAAAGCAACAAGCTCTTTGGTGGTTCTTCAAGAGGTAAGAGGGAGATTCATCTCACCAACCAAGCATGGTGGTGGGGGATGGTTTTATATTTGATGGATGGTGAATCCATGTGAGGATTCTATCCATGGTCATGTAATAATTTGTGTGTGTGCTTATGTGCTTTAATTATTTTTGCTTATGCTTGATATGATTTGCATGATTTACTTGTGTATGCATGCTTAGTATAATTTTTAATTGCTTATATGGTAAGCTTATGATATGCATGATGATATATGTTGAATATATTATGATGGATGTATGTTGAAATAAGCAAAATTTTGGCTCCAAAGGCCATGGAGGAGGTCACGGTTTTGAGCTTCCAAGTTTAGGGTTTTTATTGAAATTTTTCAAGAACAATGAAGTTGATTTTTAGTCCTTGAACTAAAATAAATTTCAGCCAAGACACTAATTTAATTGGTGTTCACAAAAATGATATTTTCATAAATGATAAAATTGAATGATTTGAGAAGTAAAGAAATTAAACAAGAGGGTTTGTCTTATAAAAAGAATGTATACGATTTTTAAATAGTAGTTTCATGAATTTATTTTGTGTAGAAACAAAAATGAAGTTTACTTAAGTTAGAAGAAAAATATTTCATGGTTCCAATGACCATCTATAAGGTTTTGATAATTTAGAAAAAATGTTTTGATGCAATAAAATATAAGAATTTTCAAATAAGGATTTTGGAAAGGAATTTAAGTGTTGAACTTTAAATTATTTTAAGAAGAATTAATTTTTAGAAGTGATTTAGAAATATAAAAGAAAACGTTTGTAACTTAAACGTAGAATTTGATTTAATGTTTAGAAATGATTTAGAAATATAAAAGGAAACATTTGTAACTTAAAATTTCTAACGTAGAATTCAAGTATTGGGTTTTGGAAAATGTTAAGAAATTTAAATTTTTAAATAGTAATTAAATCAATTAAATATGATTTAGTAAGATTAAATCAATAAAAAGTGATTTTGAAAAAATATAGTACGGAAGGGATTTTTGATTGAGAATAGAAAGAGAATAATGTAAGAAATTATATTTTTATAAGAAATGTTCAAAATAATATTTTTAAAGTTAAGAAATATTTTGTGAAGGGTAAAAACAGTGAAAAACGATTTACGTAATTCAAAAACGTAATTTTTAAGTTACGCGATTTGAAAAACGTTAAAATATTTCTACGCGATTTATAACGTGTTTAAATATTTTACACGATTAAAATATTGTAGAAAATTTACTATGCGATTTAAAAATAAAAGCTTATTTTTACGCAATACAGTAGAAAATAGTTTTGCAATTTTTAAACGTAACAGAAAATGTTAAAAATTATTAACGTAACAAAAATATTTTGCGAATGAGAAAAATACGGTAATGTGATTTAAGCTGTTTATTATACAAAACCTTACTGATAAAAAAAATAATATATGAATCTTTTGTATAAGAAATTGAGAAGTTTACTGTAATTGGCATTAATCCATTTTACGAACGAAAACAAGATATTTGAATCTGGAATGAGAAATTATGTGATTTACCTTTGGTTGATAATTGGTGCATTACACATGCATTGAAAATGGTCCAACTGATTTGAATATAGCTAATCGCTGCAGGAGAAACGTCACCTCTTGAGTGGGTGCGATATGCGTAGTGTAGGTCACTTTGGTTGACCTTGGGGGCATCGGGGTGCGGGTTGCTCGCAATGGGGCGGTTGGTAGCTCTTCCGCACCGTGAGTTAGGCCGTCAACACACCGATGATCCGGACCGAGACATTATTCTTAATCGAGATTTGTCGTGTATGTGTTAGATGTGCAAGATATAATTATAGCACTTGGTCTGAGGCACGAGATACCGACAGATCTTTTCGATCAATTTCTCCGACTTGAGTATTAGCTCCATGGAGTAGGACATTGAGTCTATGTTCACATGCATGAATTTAACATATACATATATGGTAGCATTACTGTAATTAATTGTGGTTTGAACAGTGATGATGGCATGATGGTAATTATTTTTACACTATGATGATGCTATAATTATGATCATGATATGATATTTTTGCATAATATGTTGTCTCGTATTATCTACTCTATCATCGTCTTTGGTATTAGCGTAGGTGATCTTACCTCTTTGTATGTATATATCTGTTTATTGTATTTATATTGGGTGAAGACGTTGAGAAAGATATGGTACTAGAAGGAGAAGAGGAATTACTTCTCACATCGTCGAATCGCAGAGTTCGACAACATGTCATCAGAGCTAGTTTCTTCGGATATGTACGTTTACGATTTCATGGAGGAGCTAGAGAGTGGAGGACAAGTCCGAATGAGCGAGGACTTATTTATGAGACTGATTTGTTAGTATTAGTAGAATTTGTATCGTGGGGATCCGTTTTTTACGTGTGACTATCTTTGTTCATGTTGAATTTCCGTTGCATATCAGGCGACATTGGGATACTAGAAATTATGTCCCAACGGAAATCAGCATAGTGTTGTAACACCCCAAAATTTCCAATCTCTTAAGCGAGTAATTTTGTGAGTTAATGTAATTTTCTTGTTTAGTAATTTAATGCACCTTTGTAAAATTATTTTGTTTATTCCGTCACTTATTTGATCGTTTTGAGTGATTTACTCGTGTCGGGAAAATAAAAATTTTCGGTAGGGAAAACTTTACGTAATTTAATTTTTACCGTTAGGTAATTATTTTACGTAATCTGATTTGATATTTATGCATTTTATAATTTTTGTGATTTTTGTGGATAATTATGAATTTTTTGACTGTATGTGGGCCCAGGTGGTCCTATGTGGGCCCAGGTGACCATACGTGGACCCAGGTGGGTCCCAGAAAGCAAAATTTTTCTACGCATAGAAAAATTTGTCTTGTTTAGACGGAGACAGGGGGATCTTACTAAACCTGAATCCAGGAAACGCTTTTTAAAATTTTATCAGATCTTGTGTTTTGATCTTGTATTTATTTATCTAGGCGATAAAAATACAAGAAATATATTTTCTTTCGTGGGGTTTTAGCAGATAAAAATATAAATTAAATTGCTTAAGTCAACCTTGGTGGTTTGGATATCCACCATTGATTTAATTAATGATGGAGACTTGATCTTGATTTAATCAAAGGTTAAGAAACAAACTTAATAAAGCTTTAGATAATAACCATTGATTTAATCAATGGTGTGAGAATAAGCTTAGATAGGAAGGCTTTGATATCAACCATAGATGTAATCAAAGGTGTAGAATTGGTCTTGAAAAGTGACAAAGACCATTTATAACCATTGGATTTAGATTAAATCAAGGGTGGAGATTTAATCTTAAAAAGTAACAAAGACCATTTATGACCATTGGATGGAGAATTAATCAATGGTGGAAATTTGGTCTTCTAAAGTAGCAAAGACTAATTAGAACCCTTGGATTAAAAGTTAGAAAAAGCAATCTTGACCCTTAATTTTGGAGACACATCTAAGGGCTAGAATTTAAAGGAGAAAAATCCAATGGCCTAGATTTAGTCTTCTAAAATTAAAAATCTACCTAAATCCTAACCATTGAATTAATCAATGGCTAGAAATGCTTCAAATGGTGGCAAATAATGAAGACAACTTTATTGAATGCATTATGAAGAGAAGGTGATGGTTTTGGAGTGTTTAGAAGACAAAGAGACAAGCTTTATGTCATTTTGCGCATGTCTTGGTCAAGTTAGACATCATAATGGCTTACTTTTGATTTTTGCACTCAAGAAGAATGCAAGAAGGGGGCACGGTTTTGGTCTGATTTTGAGAGCTTTGAAGACCATTATTAGCTATCTTGGTCATTATTGATCATTCTTGATCATCTTTGTCTCCTCCAAAAGCAAAAACTCATCAAACTTTTCTCTCCACCTCTCCTCCAAGCAAGTTTTGGCCATGACCATCAAGAACACCCTCCATCACTCAAAAATTTCATCCAACTTGATTTTCTAAACCTAAACACCATTCTAAGAACATCTCTAGTTATGAGTTTTTCCAAAATCATTCATCTTGATCTTCAAATTCAAGCTTCAAGTTTCTATCAAAAATCAAAAATTTCATCTTTGTGCTTCAAGAGAAACCATTCGGTCATACTACCTAAAATCACCATCCAAGCTCTTTTAATTTCATCCAACTTTAGATCTTGAATCTCCATGATATTCTAAGCAACTTTCATGTTGGAGATTTTCTCTAAATCATTCATCTTCAACCTTGTTCTTCAAGCTAAAGATTGAAGCTTTAATGGTGAAATTTGGTACTCTTCACTTTTCTTTTGATTTTCAAGGTTCTAACCATGATTCTAATCCATGGTTTTCTTATTCAAGTCTTGTATATTAATTATTTGTGTGTTTTATTTTGTATTTGAGAAGCCCTTGGTGGTGAAGGACTTGGAAAAAGAAGCAAATCAAGAACCTTTGGAGGATCTTCAAGAGGTAAGAGGAGATCCATCTCACCAACCAAGCATGGTGGTGAGAGATGGTATTTTATTTGATGGATGTGGAATCCATGTGAGGATTCATATCCATGGTCATGTAATTAATTTGTGGGTGTTTATGAGCTTTGATTAATTTTCTATGCTTGATATGTTTTGCATGATTTTATAGCTTTGATGATATGCTTGATATGCTATATATGCTTTTATGACTTTCATGGTATGCTTATATTATTTATGATGAAATATATATGTATATGTCATGACTTGATGGTGGAAAGGAAATTAATTTTTGGCTCCAATAGCCAAGGAAGAGCTACGGTTTTGATGCCCTTGATTAGGGTTTATGTTGAAAAATTTCAAGAACAAAAGAATTGATTTTTGAGTACTTAGAACATGGTGGATTTCAAACAAGACACCTCAAAATAGGTGTTTACAAATTAATATTTTCATGAAAGAATAAAATTGGATTGATTTGAAGAATATGAAAAATAAACAAAGGGTTTGTTTTTCAAGAGAACATGAACACAATTTTAGAAGGATTTTTATTGATTTATTTTGTGTACAAAGTTCTTAAGTATTTTTCTAAACATGAGTTCTAAATGAAAATAACAATGTTGATTTTGAGGATTTGCAAAGAAAGTGAAAAAGGATTTGCAAAGAAAGTGAAAAAGGATTTGTAAAGAAAGAAAAAGCGAATTTGAACAAATGGGTTTGGTTTTTATGACCATAAGACTTACGGTTTTGAAAACAAAATTTTAATGGTTTTGTTTGTGTAAAATCCTATCAACTTAGAAAGAAAGAATGTTTTCATGATTTCAATAGTAAATGCTTACGTTTTTGAAGGTTTGTAATGTCTTGATTTTATGAACAAGTTTCCAAAATGAAACAAAGAGAATTTCAAAGTAATTTGATACAACAAATTTGGAAAGGAATCAAAGCGTTTATCACTTGAGAAAATCAAGTTTTTGTAAACAAAAATGTTTTGAACTTCAATTTATTTTGAAGAAGGTTGTGTTTAGAATTGATTTGGAAAAAAATGAAAAAAATATAATAATTTAACGTCTTCTAACATATGAATCATTCTTTGGGATTTTGGAGAGTGATTTTGTGAAATATATTTTGGAAAGGTTTTCTTAAAAGAGAAAATGTGAAAAATGACATTGGAAAGCGATATTGAGTTTTTGAAAGTCCAAAATAATATTTGGAATATTGAGGTATATTTTACGTAGTTTTCAAAATGATGTTTGGAATATTAAAGAATGTTTTGCGTATTGGAAAAATAATGAAATTATGGTGAAAAAGCGTTTACGTATCTTAAAACGTGATTTTAAGCTACGCAATTTGAAAAATGTTTAAGTATTCCTACGTGACTTGAAAAATATTTTAATATTTCTACGTGATTTGGTGTATATTTAAATATTTTACGTGATTTGAAATACCATTGAAAATCACAACGTGATTGAACAACAATAGAATATTTTTACGTGATTGTGAAAATAACGAAAAATCATTATGTGATTTGAAAAGTGTTTTAAATATTTTGAAAATGAAAGAAAATGATTTACGTGACACGTGACGTAAAAGAAAGATTTTTAAGTTACGTAATTTTGAAACAGTGGAAAAATATTATGGGATTTGATAAACGTATATTTTTACGTGTTTAAGAAAAACGTTGAAAAATTAGTACGTGATTTAAAAGTCTGTGAAGAGTCATAAAGATTTTGAAAACGTAATGAAGTGTTACGGTATTGTGAAAATATAACACAAACGTTTTAGAATTTTGAAAACGTAACAGAAGTGTTACGATATTTGAAGACGTAACAAAAACATTTTTGGAATTGTGAAAACGTAACGGAAATGTTGCGCAATTTTGTAAAAAAAAACATGGCGAAAGTGTTTTATAACTATGAAAATGTGATAACATGATTTCACTGTTGAAAATACAGTATGATTACTGTTGAAGCTTGTGATTGGTATTATACCTGTGATTGGTAATTGGTGCATTACACATGCATTGGAATGGTCCGATGAGGACTGGATATGGCTGATTGCCTAGGAGAAACACACCTCTTGAGTGGGTGCGATATGCGTAGTGTAGGTCACTGGTTGACCTTGGGGGCATCGGGGTGCGGGTTGCCTACAATGGACAGTGAGTCGCTCTCATCAGAATCGTAGGTTAGGACCGACGCGACACACCGATGATCTGGACCGAGACACTATTCTTAATCAAGATCGATAAAAAGCTGTCGTGTATATGCTAGATGTGCAAAAATCAAAATGAGGATTATAGCACGTGGTTCGAGGCATGTGTACCGAAGCTGATTCTTTTCGATCATTTCTCCGACCACGAGTTTTAGCTCCATGGAGTAGGAAATCGAGTCTTATGAACATGCATAAACCGAACATTTATATCGTGTGATATATATTAATTGAGGAATATTGGCTATGACAATTGTTTTGAATACTTGGATGATGATGATGATAATTTGAAGGCATTATCATAATTGTTGTTTATGATAATTGAATTAATATATGATTGGATGATGATAGTTGATTAATGTTGATAGCATGATTTTAATATTGTATCTGTGTGATAACCATAATGATGATGGCATGATTGTAATTATGATATTGTTGTTTGTGTTATCTCTGTGCTGCCATGTTGGTACTGGTGTAGGTGATCTCACCTCTTTGTTATGTTGTTTTTGCTACGTCTGTATTATTAAAATTATACAGTAGAAGGAACGAGTTGTCTTAGACATAGCGGGTGACAAATACCTCTACGTTTGGAGACAACACCAGAGAATGACCTTGCAGACAGTGTTGAAATGGAAAAGATGTTTGAGGACAAGGAACAGACATAGAACAAATGTCTGATGCTTCAAGATGGACATTCCGATGGACACTTTGAGATTGCGGACAACAATAAGGAGTGGACATTCACGACTCGATGGGGAGCAGTGTTGATAAGGAGTAGAGTTCTGATGCAACAAGCTGGATACAAGATAAGGAATGAGTATGTTAAGTTTTCATCGTTAGTGTTACACCGTGCTATTAAGTAGGAACCGTAATGGGTTTGCTACTGTGGAAAAAAAAAAAAGAACAAAAGAGTCTGTCAATTTATATTTCTCTTTAAATTGTGTGTCAATATTGAATAATGAGTAATTGAAATATGATTACCTAATATTTTCAGTAAATTTACGTGTCAGTAAAGAAAGAAATTTTTTTTAAAACAATATTTTTATAATTCAAACTTGTGTGAACTTCTTTTCAGATTATGAGTTGGGAGTCGGAAAATGTGATGCCCTAGAGAGGGTGTTACAAGTGTCGTCAGCCCGGACACCTGTTCGTAGGGCTACTCGTCATAACGGATTCCTACCTGCTGAGGAACCCGAGGAGGACCCATCTGAGGGGTCTTCTGCTTAGTTAAACTTGGGCATATTTGAACTCTAATATAAATAATGTATGTAATTATTTAAGTGTGTTTGTTGTTTCAAGAAAACGGTCGTAATATAAATAATCACGACGATGACGTGTGTAATGTGTAATGATGTAAATTATAAGTGATGGTGTTATGTATAATGATGTACTTTATGTGTGAGATTGTTGTATCATAGTTTTATTTTCCGCTAAGTTTATTTTATTGTTATTGTCATCAAAGAAGAAAAAAAAAATTTTACAACTCGTATTTTTATTATAACATCATACTTTATAACTTGGGGTAATTTGGTGATAGAGTAACACAAATGTAATATCCTACGGTGGGTGTTACAATGTTAATTTGGCATGTTGATTTGAGTTATATATACAATAATTATGTTTAAAGCACTATTAAAAATTTTATTGCTCTATATCTTTATGTATGAAATTTTATAAAAGGTAAATTCATGGTGCCTTTTGAGGTATGTATATATATAGAGAAAAGTTTTTGAGATAAAATATTCTGGTATTTTCAATTCATGATAGATATGTATATTTATTCATGGAAATATGCTTAAGTTTATACTTAAGTGAATTTTCTTCCTCAAAAGAAAGTGTTAATTATTTTGATAAGTGGGAGCTATAGTATATGTTGTACATTCTACCAACAAGTGATTGCACAATCATATGTTCAAACTTCTGTAAAGAATATGATTGTACCCAATTAAATGTTGTTAGATCATATTCTTGTAATTACTTATATATATTGTGCAAGAAATACAATTACATGTAAAATTGGGTATGAGCCAATTTTTTTGGCTTTGACATTTTCTTTTTCTTTAAATAGCTATTTTTTATATATCTGACTAGGATATATTGCTCTTCTGTAGTACATGAATTTTTATACTAGTTAACAATTCTGAAATTTAGAAATAGTTTTTGTATGTGATTAATGTTTTTTTTTTAATTAAAGTGCCTTGTGAAAATATCACTATGAATTTATTTACGATAAAATAAAATTTATTTATTTGTGAACAAGTAAAGCAATATGAGACATGTTATTTCTTGGATTTCTAAAGAAATATGGGAGCATGACTTATTTATTTATTGTAAATATATGCTTATGAATTAATCACATGTTGATTTATGTCCTGCTTTTAAAGGATTTAAACAATTTTTTTTGGGTATTAAATTATACTATAGATATAAGCTTGTACTTATATTGTTAAAGTTTTTCCTTAATCCTAGAAGAGATTGGAGTATATGTTATACTCATAGAAATAATTTTGTTTTTGTTTTTGGGCAAATTTGTGGCTTAATGAAAAAGTATTAGTTACTTAGGACTAGTTGTCCATGTTTGTCTTTAATTTTGCATATGTTTCATTTGATGAGAATGTTATTTAATAACATGTTCATTGCATTAAAATGCATGGTCCCTCAGGATGTATAAAAGTTTATGTTTGTTATTGATCTCATCTGTGCATTTACTACTCAGTCTATATTTTAAACAACTAGTTGATGCTTATATGTTATATATACGATTTTAAACAACAAGTTCAAAGATTCAAATTCATAAGTCTAATTATACATAGAGAAAAGTGAAGACTTAACTCCACAGCACCCCTAATACATTCATCCTAAGACGATTATCCTAAATCAATTGTGTAAAATTTTTATAACTCTTAAAAATACTTATTTTACCCATTTATTAAAAAATGAACTAAACTGAGATAAATTATGAAATTTTAATTTTAATTTGATAGAATAGAAATTCTGCACCTACGTATCCTTAGATGCAATGAAGAATTCAAAGTCATGTCGTTCTTTAGAAAATAATCTTTGGGTTGGTTGTTTTTAATTTTGAAAATATTTTTATTTTGAAAACTCATTTGATTTTTTTTATGTCTAGAAAAAGATTCGAATCATCAAGTTGTCACAACTTAGATGATTCTAAAAGTTATATGATTAACAAGTTGTCACAACTCAGCTAATCCTAATTTATTCTTGAATTAATTTTAAAATAAAAAAGTTTACAAAAAAATAAATAAATAAATAAATAAACCAAACTAATAAATGAATAATACGTGTATATAATGAAAAATAATAATACAAGGAAAAAGTAAACTTACCTCCAAGACGTATAAAAATGATATGTTCAAAGAAGTTGGTGTACAAGGCCCCACGCATTCTCTTCAAATCAAACCTTGAAAAGCAACTCACTTGCAAGAAATTTTTTTTACTAAAGTCCTCGAGTTCTTGTACTTAGTATTAAGCTCAATGGTGTAATTTTCTCGAGCTATTATACTTAGTATTAAGTTCAAGGGTAAAATTTTTTAGATGACAAAACCATTGAGAACCATCCCTTTATATAGGAGGAGGGAAGAGAGAAGGAATATGACTTCTCCAATGTGAGACTTAGTGATCTAGACACCTTAGTTTTTCAAATTTTTTCGTTTTTTTTTTAAATTTCTTTGAAGACCTGGACAAAATCGGGTGTTCACAGTTGCCCCTCTTTACTTGTTGCTTACAAGAGAATACGTATAACGATACTTTTCGAATTATCGTTGTAAGAAACGAGTAAAGACATGAACTCAAATTTTGTCCTAGAATGCATAAGACAATGTAAATTCACAAAGCAAATATGCTAATTGCAAATCAATGAGGTCAAATGCAGATCTACTAGTTATCGCAGCGTCGCTAATTCTACCAAGGTGAAGCTCAGCGTAAATCCAGAGAAGTCATCGCATTGTCAATAAGCTGTCGCAACTCAATTGACGTTTATTGACTAAAAAGAGTTTTTTTTTTTTAATTCAAATGATGTTGGGTGACCTTGTGACCTGAAATTGTAAAAGACAATGGGCTTGACCCGAAAATTAAAAGGTAATGGGGTTGACCTGAAATTTAAATGACATTAGGTATCTAGTGTCCCGAAATTTAAAAGATAGTGAGCTTGGCCCGGAATTTAAAAGAGATCGGGTATCTGGTGTGCCAAAATTTAAAAAACAATGGGCTTGACCCAAAATTCAAAAGACATTGGGTATTTGGTGTCTTGAAATTTAAAAGGCATTGGGCTTGACCCGAAATTTAAAATGCATTGGGTATCTAGTATCCCGAAATTTAAAAGACAGTGGACTTGGCCTGAAATTTAAAAAGCATTGGGTATCTGGTGTTTTGAAATTTAAAAAGACAGTAAGCTTGGCCCAAAATTTAAAAAGCATTGGGTATTTAGTGTCCCGAAATTTAAAATACAGTGGGTTTGACCCAAAATTTAAAAAGCATTGGGTATCTGTTGTCCCAAAATTTAAAAAGACAGTGGGCTTGACCCAAAATTTAAAAAGCATTGGGTATCTAGTGTCCCGAAATTTAAAAGACAGTGGACTTGGCCCAAAATTTAAAAAACATTGGGTATCTGGTGTCCTGAAATTTAAAAAGACTGTGGGCTTAGCTTGAAATTTAAAAAGCATTGGGTATCTGCTGTCTCGAAATTTAAAAAGCAATGGGCAAAAACATTAGATATCTGGTGTCCTGAAATTTAAAAGGCAATGGGCTTGGCTCGAAATTTAAAAGGCATTGGGTATCTGGTGTCTTGAAATTTAAAAAGACAGTGGGCTTGGCCCAAAATTTAAAAAGTATTGGGTATCTGGTATCCTGAAATTTAAAAGACAGTGGACTTGGCCCATAATTTAAAAGGCAGTGGGTTTGATCCGAAATTTAAAAGACAGTGGGTTTGGCTCAGAATTTAAAAAACATTGCGTATCTGATGTCCTGAAATTTAAAAGACAGTGGGCTTGACCCAGAACTTAAAAGGCAGTGGGCTTGACCTAAAAGATTTTTTCTTCTTCTTCTTCTTCTTCTTCTTCTTCTTCTTTTTTTTGTTTTTTTTAGGAAAGATCATTATGTTATAGACCTAAATTTTGTAAAAACATGGTCATTAAGTCAATGACTTGATATTATCATTTTTGGATTTTTTTTAAAAAAAGAGATATCATTAAGCCATGAACCTTTTTTTTTGTGAAAGCCACCAAACCAATGACTTGGAAATTTTTTTTTCTTGACACTTCATCATGTCATGGACCTGGAATTTATTTATTTATTTTTTTAAGGCTTTTGTTTGCTCTTCTATAGTGAAGCTTCGTGTGAAAGCTGTAACATCCCGAAAAATATCTGTGTAAGTATAAATGATCATTTTATATTATTCTTGATTTTTAGGAATTTTTCTGGAATTTTTCGGAAACGACGAATGTTTTAATATATTTTTTGTTTTGCGTGCACACCTTGAAATTTTGAGAATTGCTTGAGGTCGACATGACGCTCCGGAAATTAATTATTTCACCACCAATAGTCATTTTTTAATATTTGTGATTTATGTGAATTTTTCTAGAATTTTTCGGAAATGAGGAATATTTTAATATATTCTTCGTTTTGCGCAAAACTTGAACAGAGTCGGGAAAATGACTGTAATGCTTCAAAAATTGGAAAATTATATGAAGAATAGTCGTTTTATAATATTTGCAATTTTTGAGAATTTTCTGAGAATTTTTCGGAAACGTCGAATATTTTAGTATATTCTTCGTTTTGCGTCTTGCGAAACAGAGAGCAGGAGAAACGCGATGTTCCTCCGCTTGAACCTTGGACTATGGACATGTCGAGAGTTCTTACTAAACCCGAGACTTGACACAATTTACGAGGTTTCATAATTTTCGAGAAATCTTAACAGATAAAATAAATCAATAATGCGAAAAATTTATCTGTCAGATTGATAAAACACTGACTTCTATCAACTGTAACTATTATCCATTGGATAATAGAATGTAATAAAAATCCTATCACATTATCCAAATGAAATCCACTTTATGTCTAATCAATCCACTTTAATTCAAATTTAATGTTAAATAATCAAAGCTTCTTTGAGAAGCTTTGACCAAACAATGACCCAAATGCCCTTGGCTTCCCTTGGAAGCCAACTCTCCCCCTCTCTCTTCTCTCTCTTCACGGCTGGAAGCAGCCCATGGAGTGGGGAAATTGTTTCATTTCATTTATTCTTTTATCACATAATTTCCATAATTATCAAAACACTTTCTCTCTCTTCCTTCTTCTTCTTCTTCACTTTGGTTTTCTCTCCTTCTCTCTACCCATCTCCACGGCCAGCCCCTCTCTTCTCCCTCAACCATCACAAAAAAATACATCTAAATACATTTCCTTAATCCTCTCACCATTCTAAGCATCTTTTCTTCTTGGAGTTTCTTGAAATTCCTCCATCTTCACCATTTTCTCCAAGCTCCAAGCTTTGAGCTTTTTGGGTAAGTTTCATGACCATTCTTCCTTTCCTTTCATTTTTGTGGTTATGGTCTTCATGTTGGTTATCCATGCTTCATTTTTCAAGCATTGATATTGATTTAACAAAGTCACCATTTTTAGGGTTCTTGGTAGGTGCAAATCCGAAAATTCAAAGAAGATTCTTGGTGTTCTTCTTGTCCTCTTCACTTAGGTAAGAGGAAGACACTCCTCCTCAACCTCTATTAGCATCTAGGAACCTTGGTTGTATGATTTGTGGAAAAACCATAATGAGGGCTATTCTTTAAATTGATTGATTATTATGTTTATGTGATAAATTTGTGATGATTGTGATATTGGATTGATGGATTGTAATTGGAAATATATTGGATTGGATTTTGTGATGAAAAATGGGAGAAAAATATTGAAGAAGCCTTCTTGGAGGCTCACGGTTTTAGGCTAGGATTTTAGGTGAATTGGTGATTAAATTGTAACTTGCATAAGACTTAAATTAATCAATGGATAACATAGAATTTAGTGGAAGAAAAATTTGGAATGGAAACTCCTATGAGGGCTACGGTTTTGGGGCCAAGAAATGAGGGTTTTTGGTGAACTAATTTAACAAGTGAACAATTTAAAGAACTAAGAGAATGGCATGCAAGATGATGACTTGAAAGGATTTGAAATTGGAGCCATTGTGAGGCCACGGCCTCTAGGGCATTTTTAGGTGTAAGTAGGTGATTTTGGTAAGTTGGGAGCATAAGCAATTATGTGATTAAAAACCTATGTAATGGGATAGTTAATTGATGAATTGGAAGAATTTAATAAAATCAAGACTTCATAAATCTTAAAGGACTAAGAGTAAAAGTATCATAAGATTTAAGGTAATTCTAAGTGAGTGAAGAACATGAGAGTGTGAGGCCTAAGAGCTTAAACAAATTGCAAGTTATGGGAAATTGAATCGCCTTGGAATATTAAATTGATTACAAGAATTGATTTTGAACATGAACCTTGAAAAGGGAAACAAATTCTAAGTTAGGATTCATAATAAACCTAATGACGCATCAATTGACTTGATCTTTATATTATGATGTTATGGGTCCATGTGAGTGACCATTTTGTATATTGATGCTTATATTGGCCTAATATGGCATGTTATGGAATTGTATGAGATTGTGGATCATACATGTTCATGCATAGTATCTTATACATTGTGAATGTCCTTGTGGACTGTTGTAAGGCCAAGTTGCCTAGGAGATTGAACACACCTTAGTGCGGGTGCGAGTAGACAAGTGTGGGTTATGTTATGACCTCGGGGGCGTCGGGGTGCGGGTCCTTCACAAGGGGTAGTTGGTAGCTCCTCTGCCTGTGGGGCAAACCGATGCAAATGCACCGACGATCCGGACTTGACATTGTCCTATATCATGATCTAGTGTAGAATGTCTGTACAATGCCATGATTGTGCACGAGAAAATTTATTGATAGCACTGGCCTCGGCAGCCGAGTTACAGACATGTCTCCTGATCTTTCTCTCCCACTGTTTGGGTTTAGCTCCATGGAGTAAGAATTTGGGAAAGCATGCATGTGAGTCATGGTATACATTGTCATTGTTAATATTTATTTTTCCATATCTATGACTGATTTGGTTATTACTGTGATGACTATCTGCCTAGAACTATTTATTAGCTTACCGTTGGAATTACTGCTTATTAGTTGAATATGATATTCTGAATTGCTATTTGGGCGCGTGGTGCCGTGCTGTTTCTAGCTGCTACAATTGGTAATGATGGTAGGATGTCTTACCTCTTTTTTGTATCTCTATTACTTGTTGTATGTGTGTATACTGTATTGATCGAAGACGACGGTAAGAAGGCGGAAGATCCCGATTTTCCCGGCTTCTGGCCGGAACAAGATTAACTTCTACTGAGACGATGGCGGCACGTATGCACGGATTTCTAGGTGATGTGTGTCTGACCTTCCTCGGAGGGCCAGAGTGCTGGCATATCAACTTGAATTCCGATCACTACGTCTACTTGGGAGATGTGTCGATTGCCCTAGCCTGGAGACGTCATGAGGCACCTGTCCTCACCTGCCACATCAGCCTGCGATTGGAGTTTTACTTGCCCATCCGTGAGATGTGGGGCGATCGTTACTATACCCCACGGGAGGACTCCTTTGATTCCACTGCTCGGGCTCCATCCCGTGCTTCTGTGGTTCCCATGGAGGTTTCCTCGGAAGAGGAGGATCCTGCCGAGGATCCTAATACGATTCCTCCTCCTCTCGAGGGATTGATTTTGCTAGTAGCTACCTTGATGGTGCCGAGTGGTTTTTATTTTGGGGCCGATGTATTACTTTTTGGTGGGCTGTATATTTTGTTATTTCTGGGGGATGTATATGCATGATTCTTTGGGGCAGGTATGGTTTTACTTTTTGGAGATGTCCAGGCTTGTATTTAAAATATAGTTGTATTAATATATATATATATATATATATATATATATAAGTGTATGTTATCAAAGCGAATTCCGTATCTTGTTTTATTCCTTCTTGTTATCCATATTCTGCGCTATTAAATTAACAAAACAAAAAAAATATACTGCCATTTTCCTACGTATTAAAGTATCAAGCAAGTTAACGTTTAATTAATTGAACCGGGTCTTAATTGTCGTTTGAAAGTTTAATTTCCGTATTTTCTTTTATTTGACAATGTGACGTTTCCTCCCAAAAAGGGGCGTTACAAAAGCCAAAGACGTCACGTTTAAAGCTATTGCAGCTCATTGTCTTTTGATCACAAAAAGATGTTGCAATGTTCACTGCTACAACTCAAAATCTAAAGATTATATAAATAGATTGAAAACATCATATCAAAATCTTTCACTTGCATTCTCGATGCTAATTGCTTCCTCCAAAAATTTTGATCCATCAAACCTGGGCGTAGGCTCTCGCAAATTAGGGCTTATCAACTTGTTTCAAATTCCTTAGGAATCTTCAAACATTGCATATCTTTCCTTTTAAGTTTGATAATCAGGCACACAGTCTCTCTCTTCTTCCTAGCTCTCTTTAAAATCTTCACTTCCATTTTTTTTATTTTTGGGTACCTCTTGTTTCTGGGTCATCCCTTGAGATAACATTTCCCCTTCAATTGGAACTTACAAATTCTTTTTAGTCTGAATTGTTCATCATAGAGTTATCATTAGATGGTCAAATCATAGTGTTATACTCATATTCACCTTAACTGAAGCATTACGTAATAAACAGATATGAATTTAAAAGTACAACAAGAAAGAAGTGAACAACTTCCAGATTGGACTCAGAAGTTTCACTACACGAACAATGGTATGAGATTTAAAGAGGTGTTGCCCCAGTATGGATTGGTTCGACCTTTATAAAAATGATCTTTAGTTGCCTACAAGATATTATGGCCAACGATTTCCTTCTACTAAGCATCTACTTCAAGCCAAGTTGAACCAAAGAGAATTTTGGCCCAATCTAGGACTGAATTGAATAGGGCAAAATTCACCGTAGTGACTAAAAGATCTGCTCGAGTGTAGGTCAAAATGAATTAAGGTAAAGAGGAATTGCCTTAATTTAGAGTCGAATCGAGCATGGTAGAAACGTGTCTAGAGGTGGCAAAACAGGTTCAACCCGTCGGGTTGGCCCGCCAACCCGCAATTTTTTTGCGGGTTGGGTTCAAGATTTCAACCCATTTTTGATTTCCGCCCCGCATAACCCGCGGGTTAAGCGGAAGCGGCAGTCTTGAATTGGCTCGGCGGGTTGAGTTTTTTAAAAAAAGTGTTACAAATTAGTCTTATTATTTGTGTTTATGATATTTTTATGAGTATGATACTAAATTTATTTTATTTATTTTATTTTTTTAACCTCTATAAATTATAATTTTTCTATTTTTTAATTTTTATGATTTTTTTTTATTTTTTATACATTTTATTTTGTTTTTTATGATCAACTCACTTACTTTTTTTTTCATTTTTTTTTTTCTTTATGCGGTCAACCCGTAACCCGCCAACCCGCACTAAAGCGGGGTGGGTTAGCTCTTCCAACCCATTTTTTAAAACGGGCTAACCCGCCCCGCCCCACATTTTTGCGGGTTGAATGCGGGGTGGGGCGGGTTGGCCCATTTTGTCACCTCTAAACGTGTCCTAGTGTAAGGCCAAATTGAACCAAAGAGAAATTTGTCCCAGTCTAAGACTGAATTGAATAAGGCAAAAACTCGCCCTAGTGATTAAAAGATTTGTCTCAGTGTAAGTCCAACTGAGCTAGGAAAAAAATTTACCCCAGTGTAGGGCCAAATTGAACCAAAAGTTTTGCCCCAGTATAGGCTAAACCGAATAAGAGAAAAAAAAATTGTCCCAGTGTAAGGCCAAATCGAGATAGAGAAAAAAAATTGCCCCATTGTAGGTCTCTCTTTTTTTTTAATTCCTTTTTACTTTTTTTTTAAAAAAAACAATGAGCTAGATACTTGGATGAGCATAGCATTTTGCCTCAAAATTAAAACTTATGAAAACAAAAGTAATCATTCATTGATCAGAATGGACTTTTTAAGGATTGTAACTTGACCAAGGTTAGTAATTTTGAAATGAAAGATATAATGCTCAAACAAGTATTTAAGGGTTGAATGAGACCAATGATCCTTATTCAAAGTTGAACTTTGTCAACTACTTTTGCACTTTCAAGCATATTTTTCTCTTATTGTTCTCCATTTCTTTCCTTTTTCTTTTCACTTCAATCATTCACCTTTGTCATGACTCATTTCATTTCATTTTCTTTCTTCTTTCTTTTCCTTCTCTCTTTTTACTTTTTCTTTAGTTTTTCTTCATTTTTTTTTATTTTCTACCATTTTCACCTTTTTTTCTTATTATTTTTTTCATTATGCTTCAAAATAATCACCATGTCAGTCAATCTTTGTTTTGTGTTATCTCCTAGCATAGGAGTTCATCCTTGTCTAGAGTTTATTGAAGAAAACTTTTAAGCTCAAAAGGGGACAACAAGAGATAATGGAAGGATGAATTTTTGTGAAGGAGAGTAAAAGATGGTTAATCTTCATTTCAAATCTTGATTGCTCATTTTTAAAAAAATTAATTTAGAGACAAAATGATAATGTCACCAAGTGATTACTTAATTGCTCCCTTTATGAATGCACACCAATTCTTTTTTTTCTTTTTTTTTCTTTTTACAAAAGACACCTATACATGTGGACTTGATGACTACTAACATCTATCAAACTGAGAATTTGCCAAGAATTGGAGTATATTAGGGTCTATATATAAGGAAGACACTTTGAATAAACGAAAGAAATAAATAAATGATAGGAAAGACAATATGATGAAGATGAAAGGAAACAATATATGCTAAAATTCACGCAAATTCATTACATTAATGTTTCATGAAAGTTAACATAAATTCAGCATCACAAAAGTCTAAGATGCAATCACATCAATTAACGCCTCAAATTGCCAATTGTTCGTAGATTTTGAGTTGCTGGAGGGCAATTGGTACAGACAGGACGAGTTAGGACATATGAATGCGGCGATGGAATATTAGTGACTTGGTATGAGTTTTGGTAAGCACTGACTTCTAGCTTTTCCTTCCTTGTCGGTGCCATTGTCTTAGGAAAATTACTCTCTACATGTCCAGTAGGTAACTTACCTGATCTTGCAAAGTTCTCAATCCTTTCTCTAGCCGAAATTAAGTCAGAAAAATCTCCATAGGTAGCCCCTGCCATCAACCCAATAAAAGGTGCTCCTAAAGTCCCCATAAAGTACGAGCTCATCTCTGACAAAGTTAATGGTGGTTGAACCTGAGCTGCCAACATTCTCCATCTTTGAGCATATTGCTTGAAAGTCTCATCACTCTTCTTTTACATTGCTCCTAACTATTCTCGGGTAAGTGCAGTGTTGATGTTGAATCTATATTGCCCCAAGAATAGATTTGTTAAATCATCCCAGCAAGAAACCTTTGAATGATCAAGTTGCATATACCATTCCAAACTCTGCCAAGTCAAACTTCAATGAAATAAATTGATTACGAATTTTTGATCTCGTGTTCAAATGGTCATTTTAGTGATGTAAGTCTTCAGATGAAACTTTGGATTGGTGCTTCTATCGTACTTTGAGAAATCTGAAATTTTAAAGTGCTTAGGGATATTGACTTAGTCTTCGGGCACAGTTCATCAATTCCTACCGAATCATATAGGTTAGGGCCTTAAATGACTTTAATTTGTGTTTACATCTTTTCAATCAATTCATCTCTCAATTTTTCTTTTTCTGTGTTACTATTCAAGAATATCTTCACTGACTGCTCATGAGTGGCTTTTGCATTGTTATTCTCCCCTTCAGGACTTCTGTTCATGGAACTATCCCCTTCATTTGCATCCATTCCAGTGTCTGCAGGGATTTCATTTGTTGTTCTAAGGGTCTCGATTAACTGTCTCAGTAAATTCTCAACCCTTGATTGTCCTTCTGTCATTGCATCAATTCTTTCCCTCATTTCATCCATCTCTTGACCCAAATTTCTTTCTGAGTTTGACATCTTTTGCAGCTTAGTTTGCGACCTCATCTCGTAGGTCCAAGTTTGTGCGATCTGTGTTTTCTGAGGACGAGCAATGGTTCAAGTTTTATTTTATTTTATTTTTTAAAAAAAGAACATTAAATGGAATTTAAAAAAAAACTTTTTTTACAAAAAAAACATTGAACATATACAAGGATGCATGATAAAAATTTATTTTTTCTTTTATTTCAAAATATAGGATGAATGCAATAGTTGATTCTTTAATAGTGACTTGCCTACCTCCTTTTTTTGTAAAGAAATTTTTTTTAGCAAAAAAAACCTTTTTTTAGGGGTATGACTGTGGCTTATCACATTAATAGACCACACTACTTATGATGTATATGTACAATAGAAATTATGACAGGTATAAATTTAAAGATAATGAAAATGTACGCTCCCTTTGTGCCCTAAAAGATTGCCTTAGATTTGAAGAATTTTATCCTAAGGATCTATGAGTCTTTTTGATTCGTGAGAACTTTCATTGGGATGCTCTACTATTCTAAAGGCCTCTAGAGCTAAGTCCCATTTCAGAATGTTGATCACAACAATGGGTAAACCACTAGGTGCGAGACATTCATGAAAAAAGCACATTCTACATGAGGTTTTCGCGATAACCAAATAGGAAGTACATCTAAAATGGCTACCACTATGAAATCTCTACCTAACTTAGGCTTCACTCAGACCCGGGTATAGGCCCCCACTCGAATGTGTGTGATAAACGTGTAGGTGTAGTGGGTATATGAAGCATACAAACCTTTATAATCCTAAGAATTACCCATATCTTGCAAAACAAAAAAAAAACACAAAAAAAAATTCCAAAAGGAATTCTCTATCCTAAGGTTTACATAACAAAATCAAAACATAGTTAAATTAAACAATAAACAATTTAAACAAAATATAAAAAAAAAAACAAAAAGGGTAAAACAAACATTTAAATGTCACAAAATTTGCATAACTAACTTACAAAGGCTTGACTCTCAAGGGTCCTCAGTGGAGTTGCTATCTGTCGTGACCGGGATCGCGGCGGGAGATGCGAATTTAAATAATTAGTTAAAACAATAGAGCCACCACTAATTTTATTTTTTATTAGAAAAAATTAAAAAACCTAAGAAAAATAATACGCGTTCAAATATTTAGATTCAGGAGTCTAATTATGCATAGAGAATGGTGAAGACTTAACCCCACAACACCCCTAATACATTCGCCCTAAGACGGTTACCCTAAATCAATTGTGCAAAATTTTTATAACTCTTAAAAATACTTGTTTTACCCCTTTATTAAAAGATGTACTAAACTGATAAATAAATTATGAAAATTTAATTTTAATTTGACAGAATAGAAATTCTGCTCCTACGTATCCTCAGATGAAATGAGGAATTCAAAGTCACGTCGTTCTTTAAAAAATAAAGGTGGGTTGGTTGTTTTTAATTTTGAAAAGATTTTTATTTTGAAAACTCATTTGATTTTTTTTATATTTAGAAAAAAGTTTGAATCATCAAACTATCACAACTTAGATGATTCTAAAAGTTATAGGATTAACAAGCTGTCACAACTCAGTTAATCTCAATTTATTCTTGAATTAATTTTAAAATAAAAAAGTTTTCAAAAAAATTAATAAATAAATAAATAAATAAACCAAATTAATAAATGAATAAACTAAAATAAATAACATGTGTATATAATAAAAAATAATTATACAAAAAAAGCAAACTTACCTACAAGGCATATATAAAAATGATATGTCCAAAGAAATTGGTGCACAGGGCCCCACGTGTTTTCTTCAAATTAAACTTTAAAAAACAACTCACTTGCAAGAAATTTTTTTTACTAAAGTCATCGAGCTTTTATACTTAGTATTAAGCTCAATTGTGTAATTTTTTCGAACTCTTATACTTATTATTAAGCCCAATGATGAAATTTTTTGGATGACAAAACCATTGAGAACCATCCCTTTATATAGGAGGAGGAGAGGGAGAAAGAACATGACTTCTCTAATGTGGAACTTAGTGATCTAGACACCCTTTTTCAATTTTTTTCTTTTTTTTTTCTTTTTTTGAATTTCTTTGAAGACTCGGACAAAATCGGGTGTTCACAACGACTTTATCATGTTATATTATTATTTTGGTACCGTTGATATATCTCAAGATGTGGATGTTTTCTTGTAAAAACTTTGATCTTTCATGAGAAAGATGTTTTGTTCCCTTTGGGGAATGATGTTTCATGTGAAACATATTATAATCTCCTTGGGGAGATTGATTGTGTTTTCTTGGAAAGACACAATGAGAATCCATACACGGGAGCATGAAAGAGATCACATACTATACTATGGACATGTACTACACATGCACACTTGTTTGTGATCATGTTAATGATGTTATTAGTTACATGATCATGTGTGAATTGGACCCTAAATAATTTATCGTCACCTATGACTCTTAGCTTATAGTTTTGTTGGTGGATATAATCATGTTTTGTGATTATTATTACGCAGTTATGTTAGTAGCCACAAAGTTATTCAACTTGAGAGTCATTTTCAAAATAGTTTTAAAATAATTAAAACTCAATCAATATTACACAAATGAGAGAATGTTAGAATTTTCTGAGTTTGAGCTTCTATTGATTTGTGCATTTTGTTTTATTAAAAGCGGGTTGAATGGATAACCTGATATTTTCTCTAGAAGCTCATATTAATTATGTGATCTATTATGGGTTTAAGAGTTATCATGTTTATTGTCATTGAGATATGTATTAGATTGCGGTGTAGGTCAGGTAGCCGATCTGTGATGAATATATTAGGTCACTAATATATTATATAAAGGATATGATCTCAACTTTACTCTTAATACATCTTAACTACACACGACTCTATCAAAATGACAGTTAAAAAGATAAATAATTAGAGTGATAGACTATTCTGACGTATCCAAGTATGTACGTATTTCTATTAAAACAAATCGATAATATTACTTCTTATCAATATGTCTTCAAGAAGTACGCGATTTATCAATATTAACAGAATTTGTTATAAGTATGATGTTCTAAATTTTTAGTATAAATCCTATAAAATCTAACACTGATAACTTAAGGTTTGATTTGGAATGAAGGACTTGGATTCAATATTAAAAACTAATGAGGCAAATTGGATAAACATTAAGTGAATCCGTTAATAAATATCAAAAACCGGTTATGACCCATTATTTTTTGGGTCTAGCGATGAATCCAAACATAATGGTTCATCATAAAACTCAACCAATTTGTATTAATAGAAGTGGCTAAGAACCAAGATCCAACTTCAAGGACAGAGTTAACACAGTGAAGAAGCCAACAAGGTGTTCAATTCAACTCCGCAAGGAGGGCCCTTTCCTTTTGCTTATTGATGGACTCAGCTAAAGCCAAAAGGAGAGGAATTAGAATAAAACTTTTGCATCTCCAACTTCATGTAGATTCTTCACTTTTTTTTTTGGTGCTTAGATTCTCCACTTTCTCTCATCCATTCACTCATTCCCATCTCATTTATCAATAATAATTAAAAAGGAAAAACAAGCCTCCAATAACAATTAATACTTTAATTAACTGTGCTCCCTAAAGATCACACCTAACTCAACCCTCCCCGCTTGAGTTATACGTGCTCTGTCGTTGGTTTACGTGTCAACGATATGTATGCCCTATTGTTTGATATCAGTCTCTCTCACTGCGCGTGCACGTATCAATGGATCAGTACCCAGAATACGCTTGAGACACCAAAGTCAAAAGAGAATGAATGAATGAAGAAAGAAACAGTACTCCACAAGAAAAGAAAGGTGTCATACTCAACCCACCCAACGCGTCACCATATTTATTTTCTCCCAAGAAAACCTCTATATTCGTTTTCTCTTAGCTAATCACAATTTATTTTATTAAGCAAACATTGAATGGAAAGTTTCTCAGCTACGCTCTTGCCATTTATAATCCATGATTAATATATACATGTCACAAAACAAGCAGACTAATTCTTTGGCTTTTAGTTTCACTTCCCTGGATGCCAGTGATTGCACGGCTCTTGGGCAGAGCATGAAATATTGAACTCTGTTCTGTTCTGTTCCTCAACTCAAAGGTACTGATTACTGAACCTGTTCATTCACCTTCCCAACATTTTCCTCTTTCTACCTCTTCTTTTAACTTTTTTTTTTAAAAAAATATTAATAATTTCAATATCAATATTAAAAAAAAAGGTCAGGTAAAAATCAGCCTTACTTTTTCTGGTAAAGCTGTCTCGCAGATTCTTATCTTGTTCACGGATTTTGTATGTGTTGTCTTTTCATGGAATGTGTCTTCCTTACCCTATCTCATGCTCAATAATGGCTTACCACCCCTTTCCTTTCCTAGTTATTATGGCTATATAAAAATTTTCAAAATTTCCGATTTTACTATAACTTATTTTCTTTATTGGTCGATTTTTTTTTTTTTTTTTATCTTGAAGACTGTTAAATTGTCAAGAAAATATGTGAATCCCCGTTTGGTTGTCTGTTTCCTTCTTACCTTTATCCAACTTTGATCACGATTTTCTTGCTCAATGAACATGTCTGTATGGATGTTCTTGTCATGAGCCCTCTGTCCCTCTCTCACTCTCTATACGAATATGGCTTTGATAAACTCTGATGGCAACTTCACAGTTCACACATTTATTTTGCAGTTGGAATGATGACAGGGATGGTCCACAAAATTTTTTTGAGGTGGCAAGATCCCGTAATCATAATTGTGTGATTTTTGAGGTTTTCTGTCCTTGGAGTAGCTGGAACAAGGTACAAGCTTGAAGCTTTGTGGATCATGAAAAGCTGAGGAAAGTTTCTTGTGAACGAGCTAGCGTGTATGCAGTCCTAGTGAGTCCATGAAGTTTTCTAGAAATTTTTTTTGAATAAGTTCATAGGTGAAATGGAGCCATTGAATCAAAGGTCTCTTGAGAGAGTGATTTCGCAGAGAGCTCTGCAAATGGGTAGCTCATTCCCATGTCAGATTTGTGTTGTGGGATTTCTTTGTGGAGTCTGCCTTGCCTCTTTGATTTTGGCAGCTCTTACTTCCTTTGCCACCTTTCAGTTTGGTCGTTTTTCATTTTCAACCATGTCAATGCTTAATTTATCATGGAATTCAAGTCCCCATAACGACATCAGTAAGTGAATTTCCTTCTGCTTTTCATACCATTATTGTTTAATTATTTTTAATTTTATGTCTATGACGAATTCAATAAACTTCAACTTTATAACTGGTTTATGAAAAAGTAACGTATTTTAGCCCAAAAATTTGCAAAAGAAAAAAACAAGGGTAAAACAATTTCCTCTTTGCATTTTTCTTCTTTTGTTGAAACAGAACCGACTTTATTATGAATTCTAACTGTTTTTCTAAATTTGCTGCAAGTAATTGTTGGATTCAGTTGAAACATTAAGGACGTTTATCCGTGAAGCAAACTTGATGAGTTTGAATTTTAAGGCTTGTACATTAAGCAACTTATACTAATGCTTGCTTTACGTTAAGCATACCCTAATAACCATTCTTTTTTCCTTCTTTGGCGTACACCATTCTTTTTAACTTTAACCGCATTTGCTGAAGGATAGTATTTAATTATGGATTTTACTAAAAAAAATTCAGAATAGGAAAATTTGTATGAAAATTAGAATATTCAATACATTTGGGATTGAAAAATTCAATTTTTCATACAAAATTTTTAATTTTGAATTCCTTGAAAGATACTCATTAGAAAAACCTTTAATTATTTATAACAAGATTTTTAGATGCTTTTAAATTAAGAAAAATCTCTTACTCCGCACTAATACCATTAAATATGTACTTACTACTCAGTTACAGGAGCTATTTATGTTTCTCACTTTAAACTATATATTTTAATATTATAGCTAATGCGATACACATTTAATGGTACAATATTGATCTCTTGATATATGAGAGTGAGATTAAATATGTACACTATCCACATTTTTTTTGCTTTGGATAATCAATATTACATTTAGAACATTCTTGCAGTTACCAACTGTTTATAATACGATGAAGCACATAGAACTATAGAAGTATAGAACTGATCACTGTAATGTGTAGTAGCCCCGTAATTAATTTGATTATTATTATTATCGGTATATTAAATTAAACTAACGGCGAATTTATTTTATTTTTTCCCCCTATGGTGACAAGAACAGACTGCAATTTTGAACCTAAGCAAACAGAGAGGTTAACGGATATGAAGAGCAGAAGAGAGAGAGTCTCTTTGCTTTATTCAGGTTGGAGTTGTGTGTTAACTCAATCTGCAAATGGGGGAAATGAGTGTTCTAAGTCTAAGCTGAAACTTGGAATCAGTGGATCCAGTTTGCCTAATGCCCCCCATTTGGAAAACTGCAAGGTGAAAACGCAGCTATATGACCGTCTTGATAAGCGTACAGGAAATGAGAGCTTCCCGCCATGGACAAGTTGGAAAGGATTTTTGGACACCTTCCCTCTTGCTGCAACCAGTGAGCACATTGAAAACTTCAGGCATCAGGCTGTAACTGAGGGTGCTTTTCCACCCTGGGTATGTTTCTTAATTATTTGAATTTGTAATGTATTTTGTACTCACTAACTATAAATTCAAACATTACCTACTTGTTGGTACCAATATTTTTTTTATCACTACCTCCAAATATGCTAATGAAGTCAATTCACATTAGTTTCCTTAACAATCGCCTTTCTCAACCATTGCATAAGCATCATTCTAGCCCATTGTTTGTGTTCTATATGCTTCTTAAATGCTTACCTTTTTCTGATCATAGAACTGATTACAGAAAGCATATTCTTCATTAAATATTGGCTGGTTCAAAATTAAATCCTTTTCTTAATACAGAATTCCAACATTTAGGATATAATTATTATCATAACAACAACATGTAGATACTTGAGGAAGATTTATGAACTGCATTTGAGCATAAAAATGACAATTACTATGTTCATGACTTAAAAATAAAGATGGAATGTTGTAATTACTCGCCAGTTTGTTTATTATATAGAACTGCTTTTGCAGATTGCAGGATCTGATGAAGAAAACTATCCCTTGACTAGAAAAGTACAACGTGACATATGGATCCATCAGCATCCATTAAACTGTAGCAACCTGGATGTCAAGTTCCTGCTAGCTGACTGGGAGAGATTACCTGGATTTGGTATTGGGGCTCAGATTGCTGGCATGGGTGGACTTCTTGCTATTGCAATCAATGAACGAAGAGTTCTTGTCACTAACTATTATAATAGAGCTGACCATGATGGCTGTAAAGGTATATTTTTTGTGAGCAATACCGTGGCTGCATCTCTTGTGGTTTATGTTGAATTCATTTTTAACAACTTACCTACAATGTGAACATCCGCTATGAACAGGAATCTTAAAAATAATATGAATTTCCTGAACAAAAAATGAACATGAATTTGATGATACTGTAAGTGGACACTCTTGTAAATGCAGGGTCTTCTAGGTCTAGTTGGGATTGTTACTTCTTTCCAGAAACTTCCCTAGAATGCCGTCAACGTGCATTGGAACTCATTAAAAGTGAAGATGCATGGAGTAAAGGAATTTTGACCACAAAGGAAAATTATACAACGAAGCATATATGGGCAGGACCAACTCCTAGGCAAGCTCTCACAACTGCAATCATAGATATATTTATGATTGCTTCCTTACTGAGATCCTGAACGTATAGAGTTTTTACTTTCTATTATTCCTATTTCAATGTATATGTATGGTGCAGGATATGGGGCGACCCATGGAATTTTTTGCAACCGACAACCTATATAAATGGTAGTCTGGTGGTTTCTCATAGAAAAATGGGTATACGGTGGTGGAGAGCACAGGTACTCATTATGTGCTCTTTTTCTTTTCTTTACTTTTTTTTTTCTTTTTTATTTTTAGCAATTTACTTTAATAACCACCTTCATTCTTAAGACTATCTTCTCTTCTCTATAAGACATTTTGTATACTAAGATAAAATATGATGTTGAAGAGGTTAGAAAATAATTACTTCTGGTGCTGTGATCTTCTAAATTTAACATTCATCAACAGGTCTTTACTGATGTTTATTTCGAGTTGTACTAACTTCAATCCATGAATAGTTCATGATCTAATGTTGTTGCCATAAAAATTATTTTCAGGCTGTACGCTACTTAATGAGGTTCCCAACTGAGTACACATGCAATTTATTGAATGAGGCCCGCCATGCTGCCTTTGGAAAAATAGCTGCAAAAATGGTTCTTGGAAGTCTTGCTGGAGACTGGCCAAAGGTTAACTTTGCACTATTTTTCTTAATGGATATAAAAAGACTAAAATGGAGAAGAATATACGTGACTATACTCTACATCTGCATACCCAGGGGAACAATGCCTAAAACCCATGCACATCATATGTTCTGTTTACCCTGTGTGTTTTCAGTTCTTCATGCTTTGATATTGTCATAAGTTGACTTCTGATGATGCCTCAGGAAAATAGTAAAAAGGCAAGGTCTGATATCAATGAATATGTGTGGTCCAATCACAAGCCATGGGTCCCTAGGCCTCTTCTAAGCATGCATGTAAGGATGGGAGACAAAGCATGTGAAATGAAAGTGGCTGAATTTGAAGAATACATGCAGCTTGCTGATCGGATTAGGAGGCACTTCCCAAACCTTAATAGCATTTGGCTCTCTACTGAGATACAGGTACTGCAGTTGTTGTGGATTTTCAGCTTTCTTATTCTTCTTGTTAACATACATTATCAAAGAATCCAATTTGATTGCAGGAAGTCATCGACAAAACCCAAGAATATTCTCATTGGAACTTTCACTATACAAAGATAAGACGCCAAGATGGGATTAATGTGTCAATGGCCAAGTATGAAGCCAGCCTGGGCAGGGAGACCAGCACTAATTACCCAATGGTTAATTTCCTGATGGCTGCTGATTCTGATTTTTTCGTTGGAGCATTGGGTTCTACTTGGTGCTTCCTTATAGATGGAATGAGAAATACTGGGGGAAAGGTAATGGCTGGCTACTTGAGCGTCAACAAGGACAGATTTTGGTAGCATATCTATCTCTGTAAATTAGATTATTTTTGTCAACGGATACGTTGTCTATATGATAATGATATAGTTTTTTTTTTTTGTATAACGATATAGATTCTTTATATGTATAATTGTTATTGTACATGCCAAAAATAGTACGGGGTGATAACTAATTACTAATCTAAAGAAAGTGACGACAGAATCAAAATATTTGGACCTTGTTCATTATCTTTTTCTTTGTCCCGTGTATTGCGTGCTAGTTCATGGGGGATTGATATTCAATTCGACAAGGGACTAGTGCATTAATAACTCGCTAATCAGAGCAATTTGTCTATATGAATAATGCTACTTACTCATCTTCAACCAAGAGAAAAGCTAGACTCTGCAACTTTCCTTTTGACGCTAAGAAATAAACAAAAACCCTTTGAACTCCGGAAGTGAAACATATCTTGTAATTCAACCATTAGATACAACGTCTGAACAAACTTCACTAGGGTAATAAAGTCCTTTTAAAAAAACATCCAAAATCTTGTTGAACGAACAGTGAAGATTGAAGAGAATACCACTCACGAAAATGTAAAATCGATGATCATCGACATAGGTGTAGATACAAATATTGGTATCTAAGGAAAATTAGAATGAAGCCAAGCAATTGAAGGAGCATAGACTCTTGCTCTTCAATTTCTTCACATGACAATACAACAATTTCTAGAAGATAAAGCTTTCTTCACGAAACGGGAGAAAAAATAAAGGCACCTTTTTCTTAACTAGCAACAATTGGTTACCCAAGAAATTTCTAGTGAGTTCTTGGAGACACCATCCAATGTGAAATGTAAAGTCAGCTGTGGCTGTGCACAAAGAAAGAGTCGTTCTCACTGCAACAATTATCAAAGCTGCAATTTGCCCAGAGATACCAAACCATGTTGTTACTATTATTCTTCTACGTCCTCGGTCCCCTGATGCACTCCATCTACGCCTTTTGCCGCTGTCTGCTTCTTATGTTTCTTACTTTTGGCTTTCTTTGCCTTCATTCGGCGTTTCTTCTCATTGGCGTCCACCCATTTGTAGTCTGAAGGTATGTTGAAAGGGTCAATTTCATCCTTATATCTGTGACTATCAGAGTCACTGGACTGCCCCCCACGACTTCCTTTCATCCATGAAATCCACGACGTAGACCCCTCTGATTCCTTGGATTTGGCATCCTGGAAATGTGCTGGGCTGGAGAGAGGAGTTGAAAACTCCTCTGCTGGCTGAAGCTCCTCAAACTTTGTAAAAGTGACAAGCACCCGAATAGTAGGGACTATTGGAATAGCAACCTGAGTAGCACCAGAGATTATTATCATTAAAAACAGAAGCCTATAAAGAACAAGACAGACAGTGAAACAACAGTCTGACAGTGACACAATAGCCATTTATAAATAATAGCCATTAGCAACCTGAGTAGCACCCAAATTGTAGGTTTCGCATTGCTCAGACAGTGACACAGAAAATTAAATGCACCCGTGCGGGTCTCCTACTCGTAACATACAATTACATGTACAAAACATTATACATCCATCTCCATTAGCAACAATTAACCATCAACATTTAGACACAGACAGGTAGAAATCAGGCAAAATGTTATTGCGCCACCACTCAAAACACTATTCGATTTCTTTATATATCAAGATAAGCTAACATGACTGACGGTCTAACTCAGTCAACTAAGCCATATAACTAATCCGTGATGAGACAAATCTATGTGTGATCCAATGTTGTCTGCTAACTGGCCAAAACTCCTCATTAAGCAAAACAAAACAAAACAAAACAAAAAAATGAAAACTGGACAAAACCCCTCAAGTTTATTTTGTTATTCAAACAATAGTAGCAAATCTTGGCTTTGCACATGAAACAGTCTTACATCATTTCGCAGTAGCTTGACGTATTTAAAATAAATTGACAGTAACAGAAATATCATGTGATGATTATCAGTTATATTCGTTCAATGAGACACTTATGATCTAGTCATGCACAAATATCAGTACAAGAATGACCAGATATTAGAAACAGAGTCATGTCAGTCAGAATCTCATCAAAGTTGTGAAACCTTAAGTAACTCGCAAACTTCAGAGAAAATTAAAATATTCATCAGGGATATATATATACTAAGAAATGAAGACTTAGCTCACTCTCTGCCCACAAAAAGCAGCTACAGGTAATATGAGCATGTTGTAAAGCAAGAATACAGAGCAACAGTGCATAAAAAGTTAAGAACTGAAGCTTATGTATTTGAATTACCTTGACAGGAAAAGTTCCATGAGGAAGCTTAGTTGTCAAAAGCTCTCTGAGTCTTCTAACAGCCTTAACCTTATTCGCTAAGATGTCAAGTAGAGGCAGAAGCTCATCTGTTTTCAAAGGGAAGTCTGGTGTTAACCACAAGACAGGTCTTAAACCCTTTTTATACTCACTCTCATTCTTAGACTCACTGATTGCTCCTTTCTTCTTCTTCTTTTTATTATTTTTATCTTTGCCCTTCTTAGTGTCTCCACTATCCTCCTTCAGAAACTCAGATGCTGACTTTTGCTGATCAACTGGTCTCTGGTTGCTACCTTCTGGGCCAAACTTTGAAATTTTCTTCGAAGTTTTGGAATCCTCAGGGTCATCACTGCTGCTCTTCAAGTTTTTCTTGTTCCAACCAAACCAGCTCTTCTTCTCTTTAACCACACCATTGGCTTCAGAATTCTCATAGGAAGCTGCTGAACCATTTTCTTGAGCATCAAAGCCCCCATGTTCCTCATCCTCACAAATACCATCATTATTTCCCATACGTAGTGCAGAATCCAATTGCATTCTTTCCTCAGCAGTCAATACATCATCATACTGATCATTGTTTTCCCCATTTATCATACTTTCTCCATCCTCCACAGCAAAAAGCTCTTCATCTGTCATAGCACCTGGAACCCGCCTTGACTTCACACTCACCATCACATGAAGCATGTCATAAACTTTTGCCTTCCAATTCCCAACCATCTCAGTCTTCTCTTGGCGCCTCCAATTTAAATGGGGAACAAGCTCCGCCTGAGTAACATCAATACCTGGTCTATACATATTTGTCTGAGACATCAAGGAAACTTCATGAGCAACTTCAGCTTCTGTTGGTTGTGTACCAGCTCCTTCCAAAGCATTCGTGATTTCCTTCTCCTTATGAGAAAGAGCAATCAAAGAACCAGGTGGCAGATTTAAATTACCATCCTCTGAAGCATAGCCCTCTCCAAGGAACAAAAATGTTTGGTCTGATCGTTGGATGCGTAAACCATCAAAACCGGCAAGGGTCATATCAGCACGGAGATTAGAACCACGCTTCCAAATGCGGTAAGTATCTGAAGGGGCAATGCGCCCAATAAAAGGAATGACAGAGCTCTCAAAATGGAAAGTTATCTCCATATAAAAATCACGAATACGAGTTGCTGAAGCAACAATGCGGGGAAGTCTACGACACCATTTAGCCCAAGCCAAAGGTTGATAGTGCCGTGCAATAATCATGGCAATCGCTTCCTCTCTAGTGCACACCGCTTCTTGGAGAGCACTCCAACCATGCTCATTCTGAAGACTCCAATCAGCACCAGCAGCCATCAAAATCTCAGCAGAGACTGGATCCCTGAGACGTACTGCAAGGTGAAGAGGGGTCTCCCTACCAGGAACATCACGACGATCAATAACAGCTGAGACCTGATCCGCTTGAAGTTCAGCAGCAAGAGATTCAGCTTCTGTATTGACCTCGCCAGCCTTAGCAAGCCGAGGCAGGGTGGAAACAATGCGCCGTAAGGCAGCATGGTCACGCCTGGCAACAGCCAAGTGAGCAGGACTGTGTGCATATTTAGTTAAATCTTCCATTGATTTGTCTCCTACCTCTCTCTTTTCCCTTCTCGCAGCTGCTAGGCTATTATCATGAATGATTCCATTTGCTTCCATGGTAGGTCAACCTTGAGTTATAAAGCAGAAATAGTGCGGGCTTCGCTCATACCTTTGGTTTGCTTTGCTTTTACGTTTCAAGTACTGCAAGCAATTTCCATGGTTTGAATGACGAGGGAAGACCACCAAAATGGGTAATTTATGTTTATCTGCTGTTCAATTTTTAGCTCTCCCGTGCCACAATGAACCTCCACTATTAAATTGCCAGAGATTACTTCAACTGGAAAAAACGATTTAGAAACAAGAACAAAAAAAAAAAAAGATTTTGGGAACTGTTTTTGCTTGAAATTCTTTCACCATTCCGGGTTCTCCCCCCATATTTTGAGCTTGAACTCCCAAGTCCAAATATGTAAGCTGATGTTGAGGTCCATGGGAGCTCCAATCAAATCAAATCTGCAAACAAAACAAGCCTGAGTCTAAACCACCGCATAGAAGCAGTACCAAACAAAGATTTACGCAGAGAGCACTCAGACTTATTATCAGACCCAGTATGCGATTGTGAGCACGTCTGGCATTGTAACCGCTCAGAGAGGAAAAAATTTAATTGAAATTGAAATGATAGAGGAGTTGATTGATGAAGTAGGATAAAAAGAAAGCAAAATTTGAGAAATTGACGAGACCAAAGCAAGAGTAAGCAAGAAATTTTGCATAGGGTAAAGTTAATGTGTCGCATCGAAGGAAAACAATAGAAGATCCGTGATGATTAGTGTCTTTTAGTTAGCATCAATTTCCGAAGAGACCAAACAAGAATCCAAGAAAGTACCTGAGGGCTGAGAAAGCAACGCCAGATGAGACAATCCCGAAAATTGAGTTCGATCCACTCCACAACGATTCTAGCTCCCGCTCCCCCTGCTGATGCTTAGGGTTAGTTGTTCAACTTCAAAGTCCCAAATTGAAATTGTGCTACAGCCTACAGGTACATACCCACAAAAAAAAAAAATTGAAAAAGAGGGAAGGTAATCGGACGGTGGGAGTGGAATGGGAAAGATGGGATCTAAGGGTGAGGATGGTAGTATGGCCCTCTGGGATGGACCATTAATGCTGACAAGTGACAACACAACTCAAAAGGAAACAAAGCGGAATCGGCCTAGACTCGGTCCTGGACTCACACTCACACTCGGAGATGGCAACGTCGCGCGCTGTACTTACCTATTTTCCCTTTCTGATTCTGAAGGTGTGTGTGTGTGACCATGGTCACTTTTGCTTTTGGATTTGGTTGGTGGTTATATATAATATAAAGTTATATATAATAAAATAAAAATGAAATAATTAATATTAATGAGCAAGTTATAATTTAGTATAGGATATTTACGCTACGAGTGAGGAACTGAATCAAATTTAGAATTAGCAATTAAAAGTGCCGGCAGACATACTTATTTGAGTAATTGAGTTACTTCCCACTTGCTGGGTTGGACTGGATTGTTGATTGTTTTAGTGAGTACTACTTACTTAGCAACCTTTTCTCTTTTTTCATAGTTAATAATTCTGTTATTTTAATATTTACCCTCACCATTACCATTACCATTACCATTCACCGCCTCTCATAAATTTTCAGCCAGTCTCCGTTTCTACCTGGCATTGGCAGTTCCCTTTTTAAATAACTGCTATACTTTCAAATGCCATTTTCTTATGCCGTTTGTTTTAGGTCAATCATTGTTGCTTTGGGTAAATGCCACCAACAAATAGGTCTAAATAGTTAATTTACCCTTCCATTTCCTTTTTTTTTTTTGAGGGGTGTTTTTCTTTATTTACTATTTTTCTTAAGATATAAAATCGATTTTAATTTTAATTTATATCTGAATAAAAACTTAATATTCTGATTTAATTGTGTATTGCAATGTTACTAAAAGAATTTAACTTTTTAAGTAATTATTATCATAACTCTTTTAAATGTGATAATACATTATTTAGTGATAGTATCACAAAATTTTATAATGACAATAGATCAAATTCTATAAACTTAACTAAGACAATATATGTAACCAAATTAACGTATATTAATCTGCATTTAAAACAAACATTTATAAACTGAGTTAAAGAGAATTAAACAGATTTGTTAAAAAGTAAAAATAAATATCAAACAGCTTAATAAAAAAATTATATTTATTGCTATAGTATTAAAAATACGTATTCATTTTATTCACTTCTTCATAAATAAATAAAAAAAATGAATATCTACTATCTGACCTAAATTTAGAATTGACTTACGTATAACAACTGAATATAATGAATGAACGAGCAAATTTAAGACCACATAAATTAATTTACTAATTCTGTAACTGAAACCTTTAAAGAGAATTACAGCAATTTGAGTATAGAAGTTCGTCATTTCATTTATGATGACATTCATTCCTAGTTACTGGCTTTACAAGAGTCCATCATGACAACCATCATTGTTAATGTATGCGTACGCTGTAATACTTGTAAGGAAACTTGAGACAGGTTTATTTGCAAGAATTTCTCTTGAGAATAGCTAGTATTGTTGTTGAGTTTATTTGGCTAGCGTCTCATTAAGATTTGATGAACTTAATATTTTTTGTTTATGATATTGTAATGGCTGCAATATCTCAAATTAGATATGGTTATGAGAAATCTTAAAGAAATAAAGTTGTATATTTGTGATCAGTTATAAATATGTTTGGATTATATTATTTTTAGGGAAATAATTACTTATTTTTAAAAATTTTGATTATAAATTATTTTGAACACAAAAAACTAATTCAAACACACATTATAATTTTTGACTTAATGATAAATACTTTATCTAAAAAGTTGTATTAAAGCGAAATCATGAGTCACTGGCAGTAGATTGTTGGCTTTATTTGGTAAACATCTTCCTTAGTATTTGATAAGCTTAACATCTTGGCTCATGGTGCCTATAACAGGTGCAACCACTCAAACTAAATGCAGTTTTGATAAACTTTAAGGAAATAAAGTGGTACCCTTGCCATCAATTATAATTTTTAGCTTAGTAATAAGCGTTTGATCCAACAATTTCAATTACTATTTTAAAAATCGGACCGAACCGGTTGATTGAACCGGTTAGACCATGAACTTGTCATATTTTCAATTTGAGTATTTTTTTATTCAACCACGATTCAATTATGGTTTAACCACAAATTTAAATGATTGAATCAATCAAATCATGATGCTTTACTGGTTTAATTCACAATTCTATTTTTAAAACATTGATTGATTCTAATGTATATTTTTGGATTATTTAATTAAACTTTACTAGTTTACATTATCATTAAATTTTGTATTTTTAACTAATTTTTTTCATTTTTAAATAATTAAAGATTTTTTATTATCATAATTATTATTTGAAAAGTCTAAATATTTTAATAATATGTCAATATATATCATTATATGATAGTGTGAAAAACATTACAATAGTATACCAAATTTAAACTTATTTTTCAACTCTTGACATCAAGATTTTTCTTTTTTTTTCTTTTTTCTCTTTCTCACAGTATCATTATATTTTTTTGTGTAGGATTAATTTCGCTCTAAAGTTTGATGACGTGGATTTGATTATAAGGTGCTCAAATGAGATTCGATATTTATATTATAACTCTGATTTTTTCACATTATTTTATTTTTATATCACTTTTTATATTATTTTTTTTTATTAATTATATTACTTTTTTTATTATTTTTTCTTACTTAATCATAACTATTAAAAAATAATATAAATAGTAATGTAATGAGAAAAATTATGTGAATCTCTATATTGTAAGTAAAGTTCAACTATAATGATCTCAAGTTGCTAATTTAGCCACAGCTCATAGTTATTCCTATTTGAGTTTATGGCTCAAATTTTTGTTTTGGCAATAATATTTATGTAAAATTTATAAAAACAAATTATGTAAAAAAACAAATTAATTGATTTATAATTAATGAAATACTTGGTAATAAGTATAATGATTTGAGGTTGAGCTTTGTCACCCAAAAACATTTAGTAATTTTTTTTATTTTTTGTATACAAGGGGAAAAGTTTTTGAATTTAATTGGTTTACACTATCAATATAAAATAATTTTACACTAACATCTATATTTTGACAAATCAATATTTATTATTATTTATTTCTCTTATTAATTAAAACAAAAGGAAGATATCAAAATATTAGTGAATGTTAATGTAAAACTCTTTACACTAATAGTACATAGTATTTTAATTAAAAAAATTATTATTGTATAATTCACTAAGAGAATATAATATATTAATAATCTTATAGTCTAGTAACAAGCAAAAAAAAAAAAAAAACCAAAACACTTAAGCTTGAATTTGATTTTTAATAGTCTCAATATATATATATATATTAATAATTGTTAATTACTTATTTAATGATTTAAAAAAATATAAATAAAATAAAATTGTACATGTATCTTATCATTCATTTAAAGATTTTTAAAATAAACATAAAAATAATAAAAATATAAATATTTTTACTTTCTAATTATAATTATCTTCAAACACTTCTTAACTTTTTACAATCCAGTTATAATTCACTTCAAAATGTATTTTATTATTATTTTTTCTTAAAAATAAAAATGATAAGAAGGATAAACATTGAAGTTTTCCTATGACTTTCATTTAATATACTAGTGTGCTATTCTCATCATATTCTATATACATTGACATTATATATTTTAAACTTAAATTTACCTTTCTTTGAAAATGCTTTGTATAATCAATCCCTTTCCTTTTACTTCTAAATAATTACACTGACTAACTTTTTTTTTTCCTGGGTGGAACGAATCTTCTAGTTATTTTTCTCAAATAAAACTATCATTTTTAATATTATCCATCGCTTTATTGTTATTACTATTTTTAGCAATGGTACCGTGGTACTGGTGTACTAAAAAAATAGTTTTATTTTAATTAATAATCGAATTATCACATATATTTAAATTTAAATCTGAATAAAAATTGATTAAAATTAATACAAAATAGAAAATGAGCAAAAAACAATGAAGGAGTTAAGAGAATAGAGTTATTTTAGTTGTGGTGGTAACTTAATGATTTTTATTTAATTTTTATTTGAGTGAGATCAAAGAAAATATACTACGCACATGGTTTAATGTCACCCACAAAGTAAATTACTAAAAATTTGATATCCCCTGTTTCAGTTGGTAAATTATAGTTGTTCTTTGCCAACAATACAAAAAAAATGCATAATAAATGTTTGTTTTTCTTTTAAAAAAATTAGTTTTATGTATTAGCATAGATTTTAAAATTTTAACTAATGAGGTCACTTTGTGTGGGAAGGAGAATGGTGGAGTGGAGTCTAGTGGAAATCAAGCAACTTCAATATAATTCAATTTCAAGATCATGCAACATAAGAAAATATATATTATTAGAGAAAACATAACGATATTTTTTGAAATCTGTATTGAGTAATTGGAATAGTTAGAGTTTGATGGAGTGTATATTATCACTTCTTTATGTCTATTATCATTTTTATTTAATTAAATTTTTATTAAATAAGTTATTTTGAGTCATTCATTTAAACAAAATCAAAAGTTATTTAATAAAAAATTAATAAAATAAGAGTGATAATAAATATAAAAGAATGATAATAGACACTCATAGAATTCGAACCTATGATAGTGTATATATTCATATATCATTTACTCATTCACAATTAAGAGGTAAAATGGATTAGGTCAGGTTAAGTTTTGCTTTAAACGAGTCTGATCTGTTTTTCATATGTATAGCCTATTTTGCAATAAAGTTTTTTTTTTACAATACGACATTTAAATAGTTTAATATGCATACATTTAAATAGGCCAATAAAATAGTTAATGAGTTTAGGCTTTTTAAAAAATATTATATTATTTATAAAATTAATTATATTTATATAAATATTAAAATATCATAATATATATAAAGTAATAACATAAATAATTAAATAGACTAACTAGCCTAAAAGACTTTCTCAAAGACTTGAAGTCTAAGTCATTTAACTAATTAGATTTTTTAAAAAAACATTAGTTTAACCTATTTATTGATCTGTAAGAGGCCAAGTCATAGACTCTTGAGTCTTAACTAGCCACCTATCCTAATTTCATACCTATTCACAACTAAATTAGTGCACTACTAATATAACAAATGTGCAGACTAGCTAGCTAAGTGGATGCTTACTAAAGAATTTGGTCTTCATGAATTGAGCTCCCCCCTAAAGGTTTAATTACTTTGCTTCATGCTAATTATTATCGGATCACCTTACCTTGGCTACGGCTAGTGGTGAATCTATAATCATTTCCCCCTTTTTTGGGCTCTGGCCCTATTTGTGAAAAAAAAAAAGTGTTAGATACATTTCTAAAGTTTGTATGTTATATATATGGCGAGTGTTAATATGCACCGTATCAAGTTATAGTGTATCATATACTAAGACTTGTATTTATGATTATCAGTTACTAGTTTTTTTTTTTTTACATATTCATCTTCTCCACCACCCACCTACCTTCCCCTCCACCACCTCCTCCCCTTCTGCCTCTCTCACGACTATCATCCACTATCGACGAGATCAGGGATGGTGGCAAGGGCTGGTGGCCAGTTTGGGTGGCCAGATCTAGGCTCCATTCGGCCAGATCAGGAGTAGAGTGGTGATGAATGGTAGCTCGCGGTTGTTGAGGACAATGGAGGAAGTCCTATGGGTTCCAGCATGGGTGGTTCGCGCGGTGTCCCTGTTTCCCGTCAGCTGTTCCATGACCCCAAATGAACGGATCTGGGACTGCAGTACTGGTGGTGGTTTGATAGCGATGTGGAGTTGGTGGTAGATCTGGCTATGGTGGCTCACAGATCTGGCAGTGTGACTCATGGGCGGCGAATCTGGTAGTTCATGAGTTTCGGCACTACAAGAAAAATGCGTTTTTGTGGCGAATTTTTTGCGACGAATTCGAATCCACCGCAAATGAAGGCATATTTTGCGACAGATTATAATCCGTCTCAATTTTGCGGTGGATCCGTTTGCGGCGAATTTTGTGGTGGATTTTTCCCCCCAAGTTATCCGCCGTAAATTATTAAATAAAATAGAAATTTATTTTGAATTTTAAAAAATAAAAAAATTTTGCGACGGATTTTTCTTCACAAAAAAAAATAAAAAATAAAAAAATATTGCGGCGAAAATATCCGCAGCAAATTCCGCCACAAAATTTTTTTAAAAAAGTGATTGCGTGTTATTTGTACTTTTTTAAAATTGCAAAATCCACCTCAAATTCAAATTAAAGTATCGATCTTAAATAGTCACCATTTATTTCTTCTCCCACCATTTCTTTCCTCTCTCACTATTTCTTCCATCTCCTACCATTTCACCCCTCTCTCACCATTTTGGCCATGTCGCTCACCATATCGCCCCTGTCGCTCACTATGTCGCCTCTGCCGCCGCACCGCGTTGCAGCTGTTGCACCGCATTGCATCGCTCCTTCAGAACCGCACCACTCTAATTCTTTCCCCTCTCTCCCTTCCCTTTTCAAGATAGAAGCTTCCATGAGCAACCTTCGTCATCTTTAAGACCTTGAGGTAGGGGGAAAACCTTGTTCTTGACTCACTTTCCTATTCCTTTCATCTTGTTCTTGAGTTGTGACTTGATGTGAGAATTGAGGTTTTGAGTTGTTTTTGCTTGTTTTGACTTGAATCTTGTTAGAAAACTTGAGAATAACATTATTTGGTTTGCTAAAGGCATGAGAATAGTTTTTCATTACTTGAATACCTTGATTTTCCATTTGAAATGAGAATTTGGATTTTTAGGTTTTGAATAACCAATGATGAGATTTGTAGTGTTTTGATCCATTTTTGGCGAAATCTTTTGGTGTTTTATGTTCCCTTTATGTTTGCGATCTTGTTTGAGACTTAAACTCACCTAGAAACTGGATTGGAGTGGTCAAAATCCAAGATTTTGGCCAATGAAACCGTAACCATAGTTCTACAAAACTTCTGTCCCAAGAACACGGCCCGTGTGCAAAAACATGGGTAGACCCGTGTCCCTCTCTGCCAGTTCAAATATAGTGGAAACATGCAAACAGAGAAGGACACGGGGGAGGGGGGCGTATAAAACAACATAGCCCGTGTAGAAAGATATAATGAGAATTAGCTTTTGTGCTCTTCATAAAAGTTGTAGCTCTTTCTCTTAGCTTTCCAAGGACATCTAATTCACCTCGCTTCGACATACGTAACTCAAGTTATGCTCATTTTACTGAGCAAAGGTCAAGGGGTAAAATTGAAAAAAATGCCAAATGTTGTTTTGGGAAAAACTAGCTTTCCTAAGTGTTGGGACCTTTTTTTGTATGCCTTTATAAGTGTGATGAGACCTTAGTAAGGGTGTTTAATAAAGTGTATTCATAATGCATGTAAATCAATTATTATCCTAATAGATAAGTGTATTAAACTTTGTATTTGAACAAACTTTGTTATGTTGAATTTGAACAATGAGTTATGTTGTATGCAATTTGTTATGTTTGTTTTATGGATTTGTTAAATGTATTGACAGGTCGAAATTGATGTATGAGTAGATTTTGTTATATTGTATATTTTGAATATTTAATTTATTTTTTTATATTCAAAAAAAGTGAGAATTTTCAAAGAAAATATCTACGCACATAGATTTTTGCGGCGGATAATCTGCCGCAAAATCCTCCACAAATTGAAAAATCCACCATAAAATCCATCATAAATTAGCAGGAGAAAAATTTACCGCAAAGTTGGAAAAATTATAATTGTTCATTTTAAAGAACGAACATATTAGGAGAGTTTTAAAAAAAAATCATTTTGCAAATTTGAGGCGAAAATTAAAATCCGCCACAAACTATATTGCATCCATCGTATTTGCAGCGGTCGCAAATCCGCTGTAAATTCACCGTAAATTGTTAATTTGCGGTGGATTTATCCTTCGCAAATCTCGTTTTTTCTTGTAGTGTGGGTGGCTAGGAGCTGTGGTTTTCGGTTGGAGCTTTAGGTGATTGGGTTTTCTAATGGCTGGGTTTTTGGGTGAGGGGAGAAGATGACGGCGTATCAGTGGATCTAGGTTGTTGGTGCACGGTAGAGACGAACGACATCTGTGGCTTTGGTCACGCATGGTGGCTCTTGTCGCCAGCGATGGAAGACGCCTTCGCCCTTGCGTCACCAGATCTCATCAACCCCCACGAGCAGCTACTGCACCACCGCGACTAGACCCTAGTCGACCTCGTTGGCATCGTCGATGGCTCTACCGCGCGAATCCCAGTCGCCATCCCAGAACTGAACTTCCATTGTTCGTGTTCACTCATCATGTTCTTGACCTCGACCACTTTTTGTTTGTCTTTGTATGTGTTCGTTATTACCTGGTTCTTGATTTATTCATCTCTATGCAAATTGAATCTTGATATGGTTTTCTTCATCTTTGTGAGTGTTAGATCTAGATCTGATGAATTTTATCTTCATATTGATCGTTGATGTTTGTGGAAGCTACAATGGCAAATCTTATTAGTGATTCCGGTGGGGTGGTTTGGTAGTTTTCGCCACTGAACCTGCAAATGTTTTTTACCTTTTTAGTAGGTTTTCAATTTCTAATCCCTGCACTTACTTTTTTTTAATGATAAATAAATGATTTATCAACAATTAGTGTATCATACACCCTATTTTTAAGGGTGTATTATATAAATATATATGAGAAATGATTCACTTACACCAAGTGTAAGTCTTAAGACTTACACCAAATCTCTTACCATTAAATTTAGGAAAAACTTCAAAAAAAACCCTAAACTATGAGTCATGTGCACTTTAGTCCTGTTACTTCAAAAATGTACAAAAAGGACCTGTTACTTTGCGATTTATGCAAACTAATACAAAATGGTAACAGACATTAAAATTTGGATGGAAACGCACACGTGCATTGCACGTGCACGTCTCATGTGCAGATTGCCAAACGCTGTGCAATAGGTGATAGGGGTAATTTGGGTAGGGTAATTGCACATGACGTGCACGTGGAGGAAAAAGTGTGCTTCTTTCTGATTTTTCTAATTACGAACCCTAAAAATCCATTACTGCTCTGCAACAATTGACCCAAAGTGAGGGAGCAGCTATTGAGCTCGAACCTGGTGGAGAAAATGACACAGACCCAGTCTTCAGAGAGTTCAACATGCATTGATGGTCATACTCAAAGTTGCAATTGTGGCCTTCCTTTTGCTGCAAACGTCGTGGTGAAAGGAATGACGGAGGTTCTTTTTTAGGTATGGTACCAAAGATGACTATCATTTATTTGCTTGGTACGATCCACCTACAGAGAGAAGAGTTGAAAAAATCTTCAACACTTTGCTCAAAAGGAACAATGAATTAATGTGGAACTAGAAGTAAAGAAGGCTCAGTTGTGTGTATTAAATGCTAAGGTTGAATCACAAAAGGCTAAGCTGAAGTCACAGAAGTATCAGCTGTATATGATGCATTGGATGATGCTTGCTATAGTCATTTTGTGTGTTGGTTTATTGGTCTCTGGCAAAGGAAAATTTTGATGAATGCTACAATGTATTTTGGAATGTTTAGTGTAGGATTGCAGAGATGTTTAATGTAAGTAAAATGGAGTTAGCAGAGGTTATATGTTATGAATTTGAATGTAAAGAGTCAATGTAATTTACCTTGTTCAATGAAATTATTGCAGCATTTCTCAATTGACAATGAATTTGTGCAATTGATATGAACAATCACTGTAATTGACCACCAATCACCGTAACAGTACAATAACACAATCTCAATCAGTTCAATTGACCACCAAATTTTCATTACAACAGAATAAACCTGTGGGAAACTAATGGAAGCACAATTTCATTATAACTAAGTAATTAGAACTAATGGAAGCACACTTTCATTATAACTAAGTAATTAGAACTAATGGAAGCCTGTGGGGAACATTCATTATATCGGAATAAACCTGTGGGGAACATTCAACATTTAACAATATACCACTGCCACTATCACAATACCACTGCCATAGTCACAATCACTGCCACTATCACAATCACAATATCACAATATTTAACATTCAACATTTCAATATACCACTGTCACTATCACAATCACAATAACAAATATTCATCATTTAACAATATACTAATGCCACTATCACAATACCACTAACTGCCACTATCACAATCACTATCATTTAACATTTAACAATAATTAATGAATCGAGAAAAAGATCATGTAATCGGTAATAAGATCATGTGAGGAATATATAAACTTATATTAATCAGTAAATTCTTTCTGAGTACAAAATAAGATTTTAGTCAACATTCACAAAATAAGATTTTAGTATAAATTTTTACCAACAGGGTCCATACAACCCATTGACCCTGATATATCCAAAAAAAATGGCATGTGACAAGGCATAATTGTCATGACCAATACCGGCCCCAATACCGATACGAGAAAAAAAAACCAAAGGCCCCATGTAGAAAGTTACCGTGTAAGTCGTGCCCCACTCCTCTTTGTTTTCATTCTTGATGCTAATTCCCTTGATGTTGATGTCCCTTCACTAGGCTAAGTTAGGGTGCACATTCTTGTCAAAGCACATGTGTGTCTCTTAAATGAGGAGATTGAGCTTTGGGAGCCAGGTTGGTTAGGACCACAACTCCCATGTGCCCTTGGGTCACTCACAGTAGGTATAGGACCACTTTGACAAGTAGCACTCGGACCAATTAATGCATCTACACTTGGAGCCTTAGATGGAGCAAATGGAACAGACCCACTGCCTGCACTTGTTTTTTTTTCTTTTTTCTATGTATCTTTCTATTTAGATTTAATGGTTTTGGGCACCCACGAACATTGTGACCCCACATGCCACAATTCCCACATTGGTATTGATTTCCTTCCCTAGATACCCTGTTTAAGTTTTGAGGTTGCTCATCAGTGGCCCTCTTCCTAGCCTTCTTTGGTCTGCCAATAGAAGTCCTAACCGAAGGAGGGAGTATTGGATCATAGTCAAGACGTGGCCACTCTTCCTATGAAGGTACAGGGTTGATCATCACTTCATAGCATTTCAAGAAAGTTTCCTTCTTGTAACAATCATCAATGTAGTTCTCAAGTTGATCCCTTTGTGCATAAATGGCACTCACAGCATGTGCACATGGGATACCTGCAGGAGAAACAAAAAAACCAGTCAAATTTCACTTCAGAAGATACCAATAACATATCTCTCAAATCAGTCTTATACCTGTTATGTCCCAGTTTCTACAAGAACAAGTCTTGCTCACCAAATCCACTACCTTCTTGCTTCCTTGCCATGTGTCAATTTCAAATTTTCCATTGCCATTCATATGGGCAATGCATAACACAGCTTCTTCCTTTGACCTTTCAAGCTTCTGTTGAATGCGTGGGCAGATTTGCCCTTGGTACTTGAGCATCCCATCTCTCTTTGCAGTAAACATCTTCATTAACATCCTCCTTATAGTTTCCATCATTGTGATTATGGGCTTGTCTCTAGCAGGTAGTATTGCAGAGTTGAATGACTCTGCAATGTTGTTCAATAGACTACTTGATTTAGCTCGTGCAGTGAATGAATGCCTTGACCATGTGCTAGCATCTCTCGGACTAACTAGGTTGCTCCTCTCTCCAAACTTTCTTATTTCTTGCATGTGAAAGTCAAACTCAGGCTTGGTAGTGGTCCTTGTAGCATTCCATAGAAGATCTTTCAGCACTTGTCCTTTATATGTGAGGTTGAAGTTGGCATATAGATGCCTAACACACAATCTGTGTTCAACCCCCATGTCCTCAAGTATAGAGTTCAAACCCTACAAGTACATGAAATAAGAAATCAGAAAATATGGAGTTCAAACTTGTGCAACACAAAATCACATAAAGTAAGATGTCTAGTTTTAGTTACCTTTTGCTTATCTGACATGAACACCTAGCCATTCTCCTCAATTGAGCCAATATCCTCAAGCAACCTCTCTAAAAACCACATCCAGCTATTTCTCAACTTAGCCTCAACTGCAGCATAGGCAATAGGGAACATGTTATCATTAGCATCCCTTGCCACTGCCACTAGCAAATGACCCCCAAAGCCACTCTTCAAGAAGCACCCATCCAATGAGATTATACTTCTACAATACTTCAGACCTCTTTTGGCAGCATCCAAACATACATAGAGTCTCTGAAAATAGCCATTGTTGTCCTTCATGATCAGTATTGTTGAACTAGGGTTGTATTGCAAGACTGCAGCAGCATAATTCCATAGTAAAGAATATTGAGTTGCTGCACTGCCTTGAAGCTTCTTCATGGCCATCTTACAAGCCCTATGCACTTGGAACCTTGTCACAAAAATCTTATGTTGTCTGGCCACTTGATTAATGAAAACTTCATTTTCCTATCTCCCCTTGTGGTCTCGGATGTGGTCTTTGTACTTTGCAGTTAACCATCTTGCATTGGCCTTGGTATTTTTATTACTCCATCCACAGCTTGCATGCTCCTGGTTATACCATTACTTAATTTGGAAAGCATCTCCTTGATGAGTCTTGGAGGCGTACATTTTCCATCCACAATCCCTTTTGCACTGTATTGATATTTGAGTGCTCTCATTCCTCAAGAATTCAAAATTAATCCCATTCTCAATACAAAACTGTCTTATAGCCTCCCTAAAAACTTTATGACTTGTAAATTTCATTCCCAGTTGCAACTTTATATTCCTTCTCATGTCAGTGTATTGGTTGAACTCTGGAAACCTCCTCTTCCTCATTACCTCTGGTTCTTCTACATCAGAACCAATAGGAGTAATTAGAGTATCACTATCCTCATACTCAGACTAATACTCCCCATCCCAATGAGGTCCAGTATCAGGACTTGCAACATTATTGTCCTTGTTGGCCTGTCCTGCCTCACCATTATCTTCATGTCCCTGACCCTCACCATTATCGTCATTTTCATCATTCACTTCATCATTAACACCCATACAATCTCTCATTTCTTCCTCTTCCTCAACTTTCCTTGCATAGTCCTCAAAAAATAGGTCAGGAATCTCCTCATCACTGTCCTCAAAATCACAACCAGTTAAGTCAATATCACCATCTTGTTCAAGGTTTACAGGTCTGATTTTTCTTTTAGGGGTTAGTTTTTGCTTCTTTTTTCCCTTTTGTACTTGCTTCCCTTTTCCTTTCTCCTTTTCTTTCCTTTTTTTTCCTAACAGGATGGCCATCATGGTGTGGTTCACTCTTATTTGGAGGATCAGACATAATTGCAATTGGGTTAGGTTCTAACTCACATTCATGTTTGGGGTTAGGTTCTAAGTGGGTTGGGTCTGTTTTATGGTCACTCTCATGCTCAACATATACTTGAAGGGTTTGGTTCGGTCTTTTCTCCAAAATATTACATATCTTTCTAATATCATCGTCATCAAATATTTTTGTTAGTCCATAGGTAAAAGTTTACCAAGAAACTTATACCACAGACATTTAGGTTCTCCCATCCCAATCCTATTGTTTCTTACATAGGTAGACAAGTGTGTGCTAGATAGCAGGTCACTATCAAAGTTGTAAACCCTATGACACACACCCCCTACATACCCCATAGGTGAGCTAAATTGCAATTTCCTTCTATAATGTAACAAAATTATTATCAAAGTCATCTATAAAGTGTAAAGAAACATGTTATTATTATAAGCATGTTTTCCTACTCATTCATAAAGCTTACAAATATTATAAAGCATGTTATACAAAGTGCAGATCACATGTATATTTCAGGGTTTTTTTTAAGTTCTCACATAAAAAAAATTAGACATTTAGGACCACACACAGTAACACTTACAAGTTCACACACAAATGGGACAACAATTGGGACCACATACAGTAACAAAGAACCATGATAACGACAACATTTACGGACCATAGACCACATGCATCCCCTACCAACCGAACAAACCCAAAATCACCAATAAACAGGCACTAATAACCCTAACCTAAAAAATAATTTCAACATAATGTCGCTCAAGTCTGACTAATACTTACCCCAGTTAGACTCATTATACAAAGCCTTTACTCCACGATTTGGACGCACGAACAAGGGCGTTCCTTCAAGCTTTGGTGGTACGAACAGAGGTGCTCCTCCACAGTTCGATGGCACGAGCAATGGCGTTCCTTCAAGCTTTGGTTTGGGGGCCAAATTAGGGTGGAGGGAATAGGGAAAATAAGGTAGGTTTAGGGAAGAAATTAGGGATTCATATTTGAGAAATTCAGAAACCAAGTTTCCTACCTAAATTACCCTACTCAAATTACCCCCATCACCTATTGCACAACGTTTGGCAATCTGCACATGAGACGTGCACGTGCAACGTGCGTGTGTATCCAAATTTTAAACATTACCTTTTTGTATTAGTTTGACAAATCGCAAATAATGCGTCCTTTTGCACATTTTTGAGAATACTTGTGACTAAAGTGTACATGACCCATAGTTTAGGAGGGTTTTTTTGAAGTTTTCCTATAAATTTATTTTAATCTAATAGTTCTAAATCATTTAATTAAATGATGAGAGAAAATAATAAACACTGACATTAAATAAGGAAAGAAAATAATGAAATGTGATATACTAATAAAGAAAAAAAATTAATTGTCAAGTCCATTTATTAATTTAAAAAATATTTTTTATTAAAAATATATGAAAATTGTACCATAATATCATATAAAAAAATAATATTTTCAAGCATGTTTATATTACCACGTTACATACAAACTTTAAAAAAATATTTATATTATTATAATTGTTTATCAAATAGCCAAAAAAAAAAATGGAGATAAAAACGTGAAAAATTATTTATATTATTACATATATTTTAAACAAAACAACCACATGTATTAATATACAACTTTTTTTTAATTTTTTTGGGGTAAAATTCAGCTAGGCCTTAATTCGCCATAAATCCGCACACGTAGTAAAATTATTTTTTTGCTAATTAAAATGAAAACTTTTAAAAACATTTTAGTTTACCCTTTAAAGTGATAAAATCGTTATCATAATTTTACTTAAGTATTTTATTCTTTTATGTCAAAAATATAAATGTTTTACATTTCTGCTAATTTTAGACTTTTTATTGGATTTATTATTATATTTATACATGGTTAGAAATCCAACCAACAATAAGCTCAAGTTCCACAAAAATAAAAGAGTTTTTATGGTTTCAGTTTTCTTTTTTCAGCAATATGTGAGTTACATATCTTTAACTTTTTTATATATATCATGTTTATTTTATTTTTTAAATCTAATTTATACTCATACATATATTTTAAACAAAATAACCACATGTATTAATATACAACTTTTATAATTTTATTTCAGCTCTAAATAAAACTTTTATATTTTTAATTTGTTATTAAATAGTTGGATAAGTGATTAAGAATAAAACAAATGGGTTAGTTATTAAATATGTTTTCAGAGAAAACAAAAGCGCTAGGTAAGAGATATACGAATTAATAATACTCTTTTTTTATATATTTTAACTACTAAAAAAATTATTTATCTTCATCATTTTTTTGTTGTTGCTATCTTTAATTGTAATAATATAGAATTTATTTTTTTATTAATATATTACATTTTATTATTCTCTTTTTTATTTAATGTCAATATTTATTATTTCTTCATCATTTAATTAGATGATTTAGAATTATTAAATTAAAATAAATTTAATAATAAAAAATTAAGTGTAAGTTTTAATATTTATATTAAATATAAATTGATCTCCCTTTTATATATATATATATATATATATATATATATATATATATATATATATATATAATATAAAAGGTAAATAATATAATTCTTGTAATAGTTGAATTAAGAATAAACTTTTATTGTTGTTTTAATTGAAAACTTTGGTGTTTGTCTTAAAAAATTTATTTTATTTTAAAAAATTTATCTCTACAAGCATATCTTATTAAAAAATTATAATTAATATTATATTGCTACATTAGTTGATCTAAATAATTATAATTATAGCACTTTAAAATTTTAATAAAATTATATTATACAAGTTAAAATTTTAAATATCAATAAACTTAAGTCATGAAAAAAATAACTGAATGGACTAAAGTCATACAAAGAAATCAAACATCAACTATAAACTTTTAAATATCAATCCCATAAAGGAAATTATAGAAAGAAAAGTAAAGAATTAAAAAAAATGAATATGTTACTTAAAGTAGAGAAAAATAATAAAGACAAAATAAAAAGAATAATAATTACACAATAAATAAAAAAGTCTTACCATTTTCTTACAGTAAAAATAAAAATTTCATACTTAAAAAATTTTAAAGTAAAAATAAAAAAATTAATGAATACTTATGATTAAGGAGAAGGACAATTTTAATCCATTGAAAAATAAAAAATATTTTTACTCTTAATCTTTTGTTAAATTCATAAATTAGTGTCTTGCCAATTTGCTTAAGAAGATTATGAATTAAAAAAAATATTCTTCAATCTATTGCGATTAAACAACAGGACATAAGGAGTAATATTTTTCTTTAGATGCGCTAAATAATTTTAATTTTTTCTATACTTATTATTTTTCTTTTTTATAAATTTCAGGCTCTCCCTCAAAATAACGTGGCTCTGCCTCCATTTATAATATATATAAGGTGGGGTTTCATTTACATTTATAAATAAAAGAGATTTAAATTTAATTTTATATTTTATATATTTTGTGATTATTATTTATTTTTTATTATAATTATAAAATTACAATAAATAAAAAATATAAAATTAAATATAAATGATTTTTTATATATATATATATATATAGTATATACTTTCGTGGAAAAGCTACAGATCAAAAGACAGAGCTTTTTTTTTCCCCTCCAAAACAGCTCTTTCTTTTATTAACTCCTTGAGGTTTTTTTGTTTTTTTTGGGTACAAGTTAACTCCTTGAGTTTTATTAAGGCCTTTGTGGACCATAGTTGGAGGCCCATATGATTTAAATTAGTGACCACAGGATCAATTTACAATATATTGTCCTGTTTTTTGCTTCCGACTACTACAACTCTCAACTCTGGGTGTCCTATTTTTGCTTCAGATTCACATGCATTGCTTCGTAAGCTGTTCTTGCCTTCTTGGTCCCCTCTGCCCACGTGGGCTATAGCTCACAAAAGTTACACTACACCCTCATAAGTTGTTGTTAACTTCATTTTTTTTTTTTTTGCCCTTTTATCATACTGTAAGTCTGGAAGCCCTCACTCTAGTAACTCCTCATTAGCACTGCTTTCTATCACTAGTCCCTACCTCTCTTTGTCCACAATATTCTTCGTGATTTCTTATAGTACAAGGTCAGCATCAGACTGTATGACCCATCAGACAAGTAACAACTGTGTTAAGGTACATACAAAGCAAAACAACTGTTACTCACAAAAGCTGAGTTTAGTATAGAGCGATAGAAACAGCTATCTGATTTTGAGCATCAGAGCCAGCCAACGCAATCCTGTGATTAAGATTCTATATTTGGTAACACAAGCCCCTTGGCTTTGAAATACAGAAAATGAGGAGCGGTTCTTCTCTTTCAGCCTTCAAAATGATTATTGGATTACATTTCATAGGGCCTAAGATTTTTCGTTAAAAGTTTTGGGTGGGCTAAACCATAGGCCTACTAATTATATTTGATGGAAGTCGAATCCCCCTACAGCCCTACTAACCAGTTTTTATTTTGTTTGCAATCATCAAACACCAAGTTTCGTGTTCTCCAAAAAAAAGAAGAAAAAAAAAACACAAGTTTCGTGCATGGAGTTAAATTGTGCAGAGAATTAATAATTGATATGTTACAGCTAAACGATATTTTATATTTTATTATTTAGTTATATTTATGATGATAATTATTTTTATTTGGCTTAATTGATTCTTTGGTTCTTATTTTTTCTGTGTTCGTTTTCTTTGGTTATATTTATCCTTGTGTTTTAGTTTCTTAATTTCTGATTATACTAGAACATTGATTGGCATTATAGTTTTTGTATGTCAGTCAATTCGTATTTTTTAATTTTTTATTAAAATAAAAATAAATAATAATAAAGTATGCTCGAAATAAATTATAATTATTAGTGTATTGACAAACACCGTTATCCATTTTTTTTAAAAAAATTATGTCTTTGAAAGAAAGTGCTTAACTCGAGCTATATTGTTTAATTATTCATAAAGTTATATTTAATTATCTAAATAGTTAATAAATCAAAATTAGACATAAATAAATTATTTCACAAATAATAAAATATAAGATATTATCAAATTGAACGCTTACCAATATTTCACAAATAAAAAGATTTGGATCTTGAAATCATATTGGATCAACATATTTTCTTTAGATTTTTTTTTTTGGTCTTTGACTAATTTTTGATATAATTTTAAATTGAGACTGTTAGCTAAATAAAATCTTCTTTACAATAATAATTTTAAGATTTAAATATTTGATATTATAAATAAAATTCATCTGATATCACAATTTATTTTTATTGTGACTAACTATTGTGAGTAACATATATCCTTTATTTACTTTTATTTATTTTTGTTTCTTATTTAGGAAACATATTTTCTCTTTTTGGGGGGGGTTAATGATACTCAATAAATCACAATATGTGTTTACTTTTTTCAATATGAAAAGAATATCAGAGTTACTTCGCGGTGATAATAACGGGTTAATGATACTCAATTTAAAGAAAAGAAAACAGAATCGAATATAAAAAAGCAATACAATCTGTATGAAATCTGAATAATGTTTTGATTTTCCCTTGCTGACAATAAAAACCCAAACGACAACACTCTTTTTTTTTTGGGGGGGTTTTAACCCAAACGACAACTTTATTATGGTCGGATGTGGTGCACGCAGCGTATCGTGGTCTGACGTAATCTTTAGACCTCAGTCTATTTCGCTTCCGTATTTAATTTATAGATTTATTTTCTTTTACTAGAAAGATATTTTGCTTCAGGTTCACGCAACAAATAAATAGCATAAATTAATTAGAGTTGGTGACGGTGCACTCGTGCAAGTAGCCATTGTGATTTCTGCTATTAACATAAACAGGCACTAGCAGTGTAAGTGTCTCTCTGTATGCACTTTACACCGTATGAGTACTACAAAAAATACAATGGGCAAAAATAGAGGAAAGGGTAAAAGAAAGATTTGGCACCAACAAGAACCCGAGGACTGGTGTTTTGAATGCAAGAATGGTGGACAACTGGTTATTTGCGAACACGGGTGAGTCTTTTTCTTCTTTCTTTTTGTGTGTGTGTTTTTTTTTTTTTTGCACTAAAACAGACACAGGTTACTTTCTTGATAGTCTCTACTTTGCATGGTATCAGTATCACTGTGACTGTTTATTTCAGGAATTGCGGAAAGGTTTATCACCCGGACTGTGTTGGCAAGGACGATTCTTTTTTGAGTAGTGAAAATTCTTGGATTTGTGGTAAGCCATTGAATTTATTGATATTATCTTACTTCATACTTTCTTGATAGCTGCATGCAATGTATCACTTGCAACCACAACATTTCTGTTTAACAACATGGTACAATATTGGCATCTGTCTTCAACTGTATTATTATTATTATTATTATTATTATTATTATTATTATTATTATTATTATTTTTCTCCAGATTCTATATAAATATGCAAATGCTATCCCATACCTGAGGTCAAGTGATAAAAAAACAAAAAGTAATAACTTTTTGCATTCATTGGAACTTATATTTTTGCTCCATCATATGAGGAGAGGATAAGTTTTTCCACACTTGGTCTCCCACTGAATATTTTGTAACTTTATAGTCTATATTCTTTTCTGGGGAGTGGTTAACTGTAGTTGGAATGTTTATGCGAATGAAGTTGCAAATATAATGATGTGCTTTATATATATTTTTTCAGGTTGGCATTTTTGCTTCAACTGCAATAAATCCCCAAAGTTTTATTGCCTTGGCTGTCCAAATGCTGTATGCAAAAAGTGCTTTGCTGCCTCAGAACTTACTATTGTTAGAGGGGAAAAAGGATTATGCAGCGACTGTTTGGAGCTAGTAGTGATTATAGAACAAAATTTGGAGCATGACTCGGAGGGGGTAGGTGTGATAACGTGGACTGTAGAATATTTATCAAATTTACTTCCGATGATGTTGAATCCATAATTGCTTTATAAATTTTTATAACTTAGCTGCACTTTAAAGGGAACACTCCAACAAAGAACATGTAATAGTACCAATTTATTTAACGGGTTATACCATTATAGATTGGAAGAAAAAAGAAAAAAGAAAAGACAAACAGCAATGGTAACAAAGAGAGAAAATTGGGTGGAGTTATCATTATTAATTTTTCTCATTTTTGTGGAAGCTTTCTAAGTGTAAAAATAATGTACAACGTTAACATTTTGAATTGTGATATAGTGAAGCATAGACTGTTCAATGCTTGTAGTTAAAAGAAATGTCTGGTCAGGTCTTTGTGCTACATATGTGAGTATAGAGCCAAAATTGTAGAGTTCATTTTGGTTTTTTGGTTGAAACAACTCAACTGATATAATCAGATTTGTGGTAGGCGTCATGTTAGACGTATAATGCTTACATCTGTTCTTTTTATATTCGACTTATATTTAAGGAGAGATAATCTCTATATTGACCTTTAAAACTTGTTTGTTCTTTGCAGAACAAAATAAGCTTGAATGACAGAGAAACATATGAAGGTCTATTCAAGGAATATTGGGAAATTCTTAAGGTAAAAGAAGGATTGACTAGTGATGATGTCTCTGCTGCACAACACAAGTATAAAAGGGGTAAAAAATTTCTGCTTCAAAGAAATTCTAGTGAAGGTGAAGAAGAAAAACAAAATGACTTGATGCCATGTGATAGTGATGAAGATTTTACAGGTAAGCATAAGCCAACCAAAAGGAAGTGGTCCAATTCACAGGAGTTCGTGGGATGGGGATCAAAACCTCTCTTAAGCTTCCTTGCATCCGTTGGGAAATATGAAATTGAACCGCTGACACAATGGGGTGTAAGTTCTCTCATATGTGAATACATTAAGGAGAAAAACCTTCATCACCCCAAAGACAAGAGCAAGTTCGTCCCTGATGAAAAGTTGTTTCCTATATTTAGAAAGAAAGTTATGTCAAAAAAGCAGATATATCCTCTATTGGAGTTGCACTTTGCCAATAAATTGGATGATACAGCGGGGGAGAAAAATGATGATCAAAACAAAAACAGTTCTGCAGACAAGCATCTCAATGATCAGACAACATGTATGGAAAGCAGATTGTCAACCTTAAAAGGAAAACCTCTATTGAAAAAAGGAGATTTTTTTATCAAACCTAGCTGTTTTGCATCCATTAATGCCAATAATATAAGCCTTATCTACCTAAAACGAAGTTTGGTGCTAGAGTTATCAAAACAGCCTGAAAGTTTTATGGGTAAGGTTGTTGGAACCTTTGTCAGGGTCAAAATGGATTCCAATGATTATATGCAAAGGAAGTCTCACCATCTCGTGAGAGTTATAGGTAACAAATTACATATAGATCTGATACTCTGCCCTCCTCCTTTATTTGCTAGTTTTGTTAAGTGACTTTATATTTCTTAGGAAATGTTGCTCTATGTATCTTAAATGATTGATCATTTCTCTTGTTTAACTTTTAGGTGTCATATATGATAAAATGTTTAATGGAATTCTCTTGCAAGTTTCCTTCATGCCTAAAGCCATTCCCATTTCTGAGCTCTCTGATGATGACTTCACAGAGGTAAATGACTTGCAACGAACCTATTATTTCCCTAGAATCAACTATGAACATCTACTTGGAAAAGACTTTATCCTTCTAAGTGTTTCTAATGCATAATTATATTGGAAACTATATGATTATTAAGTTAAAATGCATTCTATTAAGTCGTTCATTCTCCTAGAATAAGTATTGATTGGGTTGTTTTGCTTACAGCAAGAATGTGAGGATTTGCGGCAAAAAGTGAAAGCTAGCTTGTTCCAAAGATTAACTGTTGTAAGTTGTTTGATACATAAAGATCAGGTGTTTTATTTTTTGAAGGAAGATTATCTAAAATAGAAACTAAAAATCAGTGAAAATTAGTGTAATAGGAAATCATATTTCTACTACTTGTTCTTGTACCAATTTGACTGTTAAAATTGTCTCGGTGTAGTTTACACTTTTCATTCAGTTCTTGACTATATCTTGACATGGCTTAGAAAATGTGAATTGCTTTTGCTTAAATATCACAGAAAATTTTGATTACTTTGCTTTTCCTCATTGGCGTTTGACAGGTGGAGCTTCAAGAAAAGGCTAAAAGTCTTCACGAGGATATAACAAAGCATGTATGCATCCTTGACTCTATGCTAGTTAACATCTACCTTTTTTCCACTACTGGTTCAAATATTTGAGATCTATAATTATCTTAGATGTATTTTCTGGATTCTAGCAATTACTCAGATTTCATTGCACGAAATACAGAACCCAATCCTTTTATTAGAATAATCATAATCATTTCAGCATTGTCCATTGGTCTTCTGCAAGAGTTATGAGCTCAAACCTTGACTGTTTGGTGAGTAAAACACACACAATTGATAGATTATGAGAGAGAACTGAGGTACTTTTCGAAGTTGTCTTGATTGATTATGACATTGACATTTTGTGCATGTCATTGGCTCTTACTTTCTTTTTCTGCTATGCCTGGAAGAGTGAAGTGAGTTAGAGTGTTATGGTTCATAAAGGAGTGGAGTGGGAAGTATTTTTTATGAGAAATGTTTTATACTTCTACCCAATCCTCCTATTAATTCTCTTAATTATTAAATAAAGAAAGTATTAAATATTTTTTATGTTATCAAAATATTAGATGCATTTATTTTTTCATTTAATACTTTCTTCATTTAGTATTAAGAAGATTATTAGGAGGAACTTGTAGGAGGATATAACATTACTCATTTTTGATTGTTTTGATGTTGACTAAAAGATAGAGACATGGAGTTGTTATAATTTTTTAAATGTCAAATTAGCCCTGATATAGGAAAGATATATAAAGAATAGATAAGGGTAAATATATATTTTATAGTACTTGCTCCCCACTCCATTGCAAACCCCTTAGTAATTCAGGGTTGTGAAAAAATGGCTTCCGTACTGCATGGAGTGGTTTGGGCCCCCCTACCCATTTTACATCGCTAAAAAATGTTCTAAACCATGGGTTTCCATTTCTACCCATCTCACTTTACTAACTATTCCACCTTGCTCCCAAACATAGGCATTTAAGAAAATTCATTAAATAACTATTTCTGTCGAACATCGGCTCTACCTACCAAAATCTTAATTGTGTGGTACGCATTCTTCTGCTTAGTTTTAATCTATAATTATTTTGGTTTTGGTATTTGTTACATTTGTCACAATTTGTAAATGTCTCTCATTTTTCTGATCCTTCCTCACTTTATATGTTCTTGCTAGAGGATTGCAACACGCCTAGTCTATTTGCAAAATCAAATTGACCGCGCAAATCTCAGAGGACGAAACAGAGAATATCCTTTACGTGCTACATATATAGAAATAATTATATATTGAAATCTTAGTAGTAGCTCATGACTACAGAGTACTGATTGTGATTGGTATAGTATAGTAGACACGTGCCACGATACATTGTGCTCATAAGTAGGAAGAGTATGTGTACATGTGCATAAACATGTACGCATAGACCTATATCTGCTTGTGTAGCTTTAGAAGAAGAATGATAGTGCCTCCTTGACCATTTGTGCTTATACAAAAATTGCATTACTAGATGAAAGGGAACAACTTGAACTAACATGGAAACAAGAACAACTGTTAAGGCACGTGCCATCAGTTTCCCCAGAGCTTATTGAGGCAGAATATGACCCTGAAGAAGACAAACTGGAAACATAGACAGCAGGGACAGATCCAGAAAAAATCTTATGGAGAGGTAAAAGTCAAAATTTGCATTATCAAATATATATCATAGTATATACCAATAAATGACTTTGAGGTAGTGACATTTATTTATTTTATTCTAACCTTAACCATCTTGTTCTTTTTTTAATGCGTAGCAAATTTTTTTCCTTCTTTTAATGAGGGATTCTTAATCTTAACAAGTGTATTACACTTAATAAGTAAAATTTTATTTTAAAACTAACCTAATTATATAAATTTAATTTATTTAGTCGACATTATATTTGCATCTTGTATTTATTAAAATAGTTACGACGTGAAAAATAAACTATTTAATTTCATTATAAAAACCTTTATGAAAAGAGTGAAGAAAGAATATAGAAACAAATATTAGATTTTAATTGCATCACATTAGTGGTATCCTCTACTTCATGACTAGCTTATTGGCAAAATAAGAATTTTTTACATATAGATTTTAAAAAGAAGAAGAGAATGAAATTGAAAATAGAAGGAGTTAATGGATGCATTATGTAGAGATTAAAAAATGGTAGAAAAAAGAACTAAAATTATGAAATTAATATGTATATCAAGTCATTAATTATTAAATATATATCAAGTATAATTTTTTCACCTTCATCATTTTTTATCTTTAAATAAAATAAAAAAAATGATATTGGGGGGGCCTTAGCCCATGCTTGCCCCCCTTTAAATCCGTCCCTGATAGACAGGGCCAATGATTCCTCTTCTTGCTGTAGTCATTTCTTCAGTTGGACACAAAATCTCGGTGATGATGATGCAGTACTTTGTGGTGGTTTAGGTTGAAGTTTTGAACTTTTGGAAGCACTAATTTCTTACTGTTGTTCGAAGCATTTATAGGTTACAGCATTTTTTGCATAATTAATCATCTAGTTTATGTTGTTTGGTCATTTTTGTGACACTTGGAATTAATATATATAGTACCTACGTATGTGGATTGTGGAGCTCAACTAAAAAAAGTGTAGTTGGTGGTTTTATATTCATGATTTCTGTATGCCAAAATTATTTAAGAGTCCCATCATTTTCCTTTTCTAACTTTCACTAAGTTTTGTTTCTAAGAAGTTTCCCATACCTTTGTGTCAAAATTAGCCCTAATACTATACTTTCATTCAGGTGCAAACTTTTTCCTGATTAATGAATGTGATTATCTGAGTTTTGCAATTGTGGTCAAGTTCAATGTTTTGGGAATTGTGATATGCATATAATTTGTTTTTCGTTCACTAATTAATTATACTCTTTGAAGGCATAATCATCAAAATAAAGAAGAGGATCTTTTTGTACACCAGATTCAACCTTGGTTATGATGGTTTGACCTAGGATGCAATTAGCACAAAGAGATACGGAGAGAGATTATTGTAAAAAAATCTTGCAGTGCCTTTATTATTCCAGGCAGCATTCCGCTCCTTAAAACCACTTCCTTTCACTTTCATTAGTTTGACATGCCGACACTCTCTTAAAAGAAATTGTCACACTGTTCAACTGTTCAACCGCATGGGTTGGAAAAATACACATCATTCATGTGCTTCTCTACTCCTTCTTTTTCTTTTTTACAAAAAATTTAGTTTTAGGACGGTTATCCCATCCTACAACTAGTTCAAAACCCAGGCCTACATGATAATTATAAATAACTCACCGATAATGAACCTTAAAAAGATTCAACCTCAATCAACTTAGTTAATTTGGTCTATCTTGATAAGTTGTGCCACCTGTTGTCATCCATCTTCTTTGTCATACTGCTCATCTACCACAAGTATTTTGTTGGAGTTTTATTTTATTTTTTTTTAAAAATATTTCCTCACTGTTCTATTTTTGAGGTTTAGGCCCTGGTTTCTTCGTTCATCAACTTTTGCGACAAGAACATGCTAATTTGTTGTCTGGAGTTTTTAAGATATGTAATACTAACAAAGATCAAAGACATGCTTTCTTCTGCTTGAAAACTGTAGACTGTAGCTTTTCATGTTCTTTACTTCTTTCTCAATCAAATTCATACCAACACAAACAAACGTTTATCACAAGTGAGTGAGTACATATGAAATCACTAAAACCAAAGGAAATATGACATAATTTAATAGCTAAGCACCTTGTCAATAGAGGCGTGACAATTTTTTTTTTTCAAATTAGTTAACTGATAATTGAAAGTTGAAACCATAAAAAATAATTAGTATACGGTTAGCCGAAAACCATTAAAGATTGAACATGGCAGCACGTCACGAGGATAATGGAAAGAGGCGGCACAAGAGTGGAAAACACGACTCCATTTTGTTCTGGCGCATACTACTTTTGACCTCTGTACCCAAAAAATGATTACTTTAGGCTTCACACGAAGCCCTAGTTTTGAAGAGAAGCAACCAAGAAGGTGAGTTGGAGCCTACAAGGCAATGGTACTTTGTGACAAAACGATTAAAAGTCATTATTGTTGCACATAAAATTATGGGTGAGCAGTTCTTCAGGTGGCCCATCTCTCTATTATGAATTTGTGATCAGATCACCATATATGTTGAATAAGAATTTCAAGAAGAAAAACGGGGAATTAGAAAACCCACAAAAAGGAATGGTATCACTATCATTATCAAGTACTTTTGTTTTGAAAACCATGCTGTTTATATATTGGGATCGCATCTATATTTACACCTTTATAGTAATAGAGGAGCAGAAGCTACCTTGAAAGAGCTTCTTGTGCCACCAAGTTACTACAGACTACAGAGAAATAGAGACACATTGTTGTGTTGTGCAGTGCAGGAGCAGCAGTGAACATGACGAGCACTCCTTGTTGTGAGAAGATGGGATTGAAGAAGGGACCGTGGACTGCTGAAGAAGATCAGATATTGATTTCTCATATTCAAATATACGGCCATGGAAACTGGCGTGCGCTTCCTAAACAAGCTGGTGAGTGCAAATTACATTCCTTTTCCCAAATCATTAATTAAGTCTAGCTAAGATTAATTAAACAAGCTAATAAGTAACATTTTTCTGTATAAACCAACCTAGACTGAACAAATGTTAATTTTTTTTTCTTAGAAAGATGAATTCTTTAATATATGATAATATGATATGATTGTTTAGGTTTGTTAAGGTGTGGCAAGAGTTGTAGGCTTCGTTGGATAAATTACTTGAGGCCAGATATTAAGCGAGGGAAATTCAGCAAGGAAGAAGAAGATACCATCCTCAAGCTGCATAAAATTCTTGGAAATAGGTGGGTTTTACTGTATTCTGGCTCTATCTCTTGTCTCAACGTGCATGAGTTCTAGCTTGTAAGAGATTTTTTACGGGAAAATGCAGCATCTCGTGTGTACTGATTTATAAAGATGCCATATAACTCCTGACTCCTAGCATACATTTTTCAGAAGAGATATCATATATAGTATATTATAAAGTGTGATTGAATTTGGTTATGTAATAAAAGATGAAAATTAATTTCTTAGTGAACATTTGATGCTCAGATGGTCTGCTATTGCGGCAAGATTACCAGGACGAACAGATAACGAAATAAAGAATTTTTGGCACACCCATTTGAAGAAGAGGATTGGTAAAAGTGAAGTGCACAATGCCAATGCCTCCTCATATGGTTCGGGGGCTCTAATGACCATACCAACAGTAGCAGCGGATGCATCAAGCGCTGCTTCTAGTATTGCCAATGATGATTTGCCCTCAAGGAGAAATCAGCCTCTTGTAGGTCCAGGATTTTACAGTGCAGTCTCGTCTGATACTTCAGCAGAAATTATGGGCAATCATGGTTCCAGTCAGATCAGCGAAGAAATGGAATTTTGGTACAATATATTCATCAAATCAGGGTAGCCATGGCCCATCATAAAGGGCATCGAAGGAAATCTAGGATAGATTGCATGATATGTATCTGCCTCACTCCTACTTTATTTTTTTTAAGATGACAATCTTTGGTTTCAGCTTTGTGTTTGTGTACAAAAATTAAATCCACTTTGGTGGTGCAAATTGGCTGAGGCCAAAAAAAAAAAAAAAAGATGAATGGAAAAAATTGTAATAAAGGCTTTAGATGCTTAGGCAGTTTAGACGCATAAAGATAAAGGCACTAATTACGTTGACTGTCATCTGAAGCGAGATAGATTGGGAGTGCAATAGCCTTACCTATGTATATATTTCCCTGGTCAAATAATATAATTGTATTTAGAATGAATAAAAAAAAATTAATTTTATTTTATTTAAATTGATTTAATTTAATTTAATTTAAAAATTAAATTTTGTATTTAGAATTTATTAAAATGATAATTAATTTAATTTAATTTATTATTTTATATTTTAATTTTTATAAGAGGTAGTTAGAGTAATTATTAAGAGTGTGTTTGAAATGTAAAAAAAAAAAAAAAATGATTTGATTTGTAAATCAAATTTAATTAAATTTTGTATTTAGAATGTTAAAAAATAGGAAATGATTTGATTTTTAAAATCTCATGGATTTAATTGTTTCTGTTTTATAAATTTTATCAATTTTGATAGGATTTGGTAAAATTTGATTTTATTTGAAATAAAAAGATTATTTTACTCTTAATAACTACCTCTAACAACATCTCATAAGGATTAAAATATAAAATAATAAAATCAAATCAAATCAATTCCCATTTTAATGAATTTCAAACACAAAATTTTTGGATATTTTAGGATAGAATGAAGTAAATTTACCATTCCATTGTTTGGGAAGTGAATGAAATGATAAGAGTTATAATTTTATTTTTCTTAAATTACCCTTATTGCAAACACACCAATCTTAGTGTATGATGTTAATGTAATAAAAAATAATAATAATAATAATAATAATAATAATAAATAATAATAATAATAATAATAATAATAATAATAATAATAATAATAATAATAAAGATGATTCTATCTCATACCTCCCAAATTGGAAGAGGAAGAAGAAAATTGATAGTTTTTTGTGGGATGAGATGTAATCTACCCCACCCACTTCTATCCTATTCCATCATTTTTTTTAACATAACCAAAAAATAAAACTTATCTCTATTTCATTTCATTCTCCTCCACGCCATTCAATCTCACCAATCCAAACATAGTCTAAATTCCATCAAATTTGATAGGATTTGTTAGGATTTGATTTAAAATAAATAAACTATTTTACCCTTTAGTAACTATCTCTAATTACTTCTCATAAAGATTAAAATATAAAATAATAAAATCAAATTAAATTAATTCTCATTTTAATGAATTCTATATACAAAATTTAATTTCTAAATCAATTCAAATCTTTTTTTTTAAATTTCAAATACAAAATTTGATTTTTAAATCAAATCAAATCATTTCCTATTTTTATTCATTCCAAACACAACTAAAAAAATAGAATCCATAATATTTTAAAAATCAAATCATTTTATATTTTTTAACATTCCAAATACAAGATTTAATTATATTTAATTTATAAATCAAATCATTTTTATTTTTTACATTTCAAATACAATTTTATTTTGCAAAGGTTTTTTTTTTTCTTCTTTATGGTCATAATCTTATTTTGCAAAGTGTACAAATAAAAAATAAATTTCGTTCACGGTGGGACTCGAACCCACAATCTCCCGCTCCGGAGGCGAGCGCCTTATCCATTAGGCCACGCGAACCAATTGATAACTGCACAAATATTATATATATATATATACAATATTTTCCCTTTTCGACTTTTTATACATTGCTTTTTTCGCGTCTTGCTCTTTGCCTTGAAAGATCGCGTGTTTATTTGGGCTTGGAAAGCTTCCCGTGGCCGTGATTGCCTAACGGTGTCTTGTGTACCCTGGATCATATGGAGCCCTTCTGTTCTGGTCTCCCCCAGGCCTCAAATGATCAGTTTACGGGTTCCACATTTCCATCAATTTTGCAATAACAATAATTGTTGAAAATGTTGTAACCGTTAAGCCTGGGTGAAATCAAGTTGAATTTTATTTCAGTTAATATTTGACTGACCCAGTCCATATATTTTATGAGACTATCCATTTAAGCAACCCTATTATGCGGACAAGGCCTGGCCTCGGTGATACACCGCAGTGTTGCCTCATAATAACATGGAACGAGTTCGATTCATCATGTGGCACCCGCATGCCGCATCTCCTAACGAAAAGTAACGCATATATATTTATATTTATATTATTATTATTATTATTCTGTACATAACAAAATAAAATCAGGTAAAGGAGCGATTATAATATTCCTACAATCGAACCTGATTGGTTAATAATGTTTATTGTGTAGGTAACGAATTGATAATATTTTTTTAGCAATAAACTATTGAGTAATGTTATTCCCATAACTTTCACTTATATCACTTGAAATTTTTATAATTTTATTATTTAATTATAACTGGATTTACATATCTTTTATATACTTTATATGTTACATAGTTAAATGTGTGATATATATATGTAATATTATTTGTGAGTAACATTTTTTAAACTATAAACGTTAAGTAAATAATAATTTTTTTTACATAAAGTAAGTTGAAATAATAAGTAATCTTAATTTAATATAATGAAGACGTTAGTTTAAATTTAAAAAATAATAATTTTTATAAAAAATTACATCATTTTTATACTTTTATGATCAAACGAGACTTAGTCTCATGAGATATTGAAATAAGACGAAGATGTAAGAATACGTTGGTAAAAAAAAAAAGTAAACAATAAATTTTGGTAACTAATAATTAGGCAGGATTCGAGGTATTGAACAAACATTTCCCATCTTATATAAAGGCCCAGTTGGAACTAACGTGACAAGGTGAACTCAAAACTCATTCGGTGGCAAGTTATTTGTAAAGATGATAAAATTAAAACCTTACAAAACTCTTGAACTCAAAATTCAGAAACCCATCTCTCACAGTCACAGTGGTAGCATAGGAGCACCGGCGCGCCCAATGGCATCGGCAATCTCAAATATACTGCACTGCCCTAAATTGAGTTTCTCCCACAACAATTTCCGTCCCAAAGTTTCAACCTCGCTCAGGTTATTCTTCTCTCTTTCTTTTTTTCTTGCTCCTTAGTACAATTCATAAGCCAAATTAAATTCTCGCTGCAAATTCTTTTGTTTTCTTATCGTTATGGAGCTTATCTTTGTGGTCCTTTCGCAAGTTTATTGCTGTTAATAAAGTGCAATATGGTTTGAATTTTCAGGTTCCCCAAGACAACAGCATGGAGTGATAGAAAGATTATCTGTGCTGCTGCATCTGCAGCTGGAAGCTCTAATCCTGACGGTGACTTCAATCCTTATGAGGTAAAATAAATATTACTCTGTATTTTGTTCATAATCTTAAATTTGAAGTCGCTTGAGTTCAATTGCCTATTCCTCCTGTATCTTAGCTGTTACCATATCGTCTTATAGGTTCTAGGTGTAAGCCCTATCGAGAGATTTGACATGATCAAGGCAGCGTATACGAAAAAAAGGAAGGAGGCTGAGATGAACGGCGATGAAGCAACTGCCTCCAGAGTAGGTTTCCTTATCTCTCCTTTTTTAGGAAAAAGGTTTTGTTAACTACCAACAATATTTTATTATGGAACAATCTTATGATAATATGTTTCCAGTCATTACTGATATGCTATGTTGCACGGTACGGGTACGAATATCTGATATGATATCGATACGCAAATACGATGATTTTAAAAAAAATCAAGTTACAAGTACAATAATATATATTAAATAAAATATTTATATTAAATATTACATATGTAAAAAAGATAAAATTAAATTTATTCACTTGTGATCACTCTAACCCCAGACCCATGCGTTCTCTAACTCATTTGGTGAGGATGAAAGTCTACTATTCTATGCGATGGTTTTGAGAAGAGTGGGAATATGCTTTACAACAACATCAACCAAACCTTTTCCCACTAGGTTTGGTTACGGGACTTGAAACGGGAAATTAGTGAGAAACGGGACTTGAATCTATGTTGTGAATTTTTTGAGTAGCAGTACTTTGAGGGTGGTGCGAATCCAAAAAAAATAAAAGTAGGGATACATCAAAAATACGGATGCAGCACTATTATGAGCACACCAATTTTGAAGTATGTGTGTAGCTCATACGGCAGCCAGTTTTCCAAGCTTCAATTGGGTGAGGTTAATTAATTGCATTCATGCTTGGAAAGTAAAAATATGAGTTGAACAATATGTGTAGTTAAGGTCTCTACTTAGAACCCCTGCCCTCCAACTTAAAGCTCAAACATGCTTACCACCTGGACCAAAAAATCAAAATCTAGATTCCCTAAGGGTATGAACTAGGAAATGGCTCTCTACCATGTAACGCTTTTGATTATTCCTTTACTTGTGAGGTTGTTAATAATCTATATTGATATATGTTTTTCCTCAAAATTTAATGCACTAACATGTGGGATCTTGTGCATTGTAAATGTATAATCCAGCTGGAAAAGGCGTATGACAAAGTCATGATGGCTCAATTGACTAATCGGAAAAAGGGTGTGACTTTTGGATCATTTAAGGTAAAGTAAGGGAATCTTTCTTTTCTTGGACTCTCAAAATTGCACACATAACTTGAAGACATGACAACACAGAGATACTTATTGTTTAACTCGTGTTTGAGATTGAAGCTACTTCATTAATTTAGTTCTGGATGTATATTCGCTGGACTTCCTTTGATGAAGTAGCTATAGTTTTATTGAACATATTGTTTGACTTTTTGGTCCTGCTCAAAATGAAGATAAGCTGCCTATAATTATGGCAACGAAGAATTTGGGAGGAATTAGTGCATTATCATCTTGAATTCTTGATATTTTTCATTATTTTCTTTGGGCTGCGTTGGATGGGTGGGTGGGGTTAGGTTGGATATGATGAAGTAACTGCCAAGATTATGATTTATCAATTCCCGTCTTAGAATCATTAATGATTCTATGCCACATTCTACATACACAATCATGATTTTTGCTTCAGCTCTGCAATTCTTTTATGTTTGGCATGGGTAGTAGATATTGACAAATATACAACTATCTCCATAGGAGATAATTTTATGGAAAAAATTAGTTCATCCACTTCATCTTATTTATATTTGACCCTAATTTGTTTTCGTTCGTTTGCATAAAAAAATCTTATAAACTAAATGCAGGTTTCAAAGGACATCAAGTATGCTGACAAGCAGCCAATTATACCTTGGGGGCCAAGGTTTGATATTGCTTCTTATGATTCATGACTTGGTAGTTTTGTTGCTGTATATTGTTGTTTCTACCATTAGCTTACTAAAACAACTACCAGCAGTGCAATCCTTACTTTAATGGACTATTCAATGTTTAACTTCTCTTGGTTGACATGTATCCTGTCTAGTAATCTGGCTGGATGATGTGGTAGGTCATGGCTGGGATCACTGTAGGGCTGCTTTGCGGCAATGTGGTTGAGAGTTGTCTCCATGATACTCCTGTGCCCCCCCCCCCAACCCCCCGGAAAAAAAGAAGTTCCATCCAATTCATGGTTGAATTGTGTTGAACTACTAAATCAAATTCAGTTATTCAAACCATCAAATAAATAGTATTAATTAGGATGTCCTTTATACTTGATGTGATCCAATTACTCTTATATTACTGCTTAGAGAAGATGATGGTGTCTTTGCCTTGTGAAAGTAGAGATGTCAGGAATCATTTGTATGTAGATTAGTTCCTTTTTCTCCCATTCGAATACAATAGCTTGGAAGGAGAGTCTCATTTTGCCTGCTTGCATCGACAAATGACATTTCTTTCTGGTGTTTATTTTCTGGTGTTCTACATTTTCTTTGAATTATTGTTTTTTTTTCCCTTACAATGTCACTCTACTCTATTAACAGCCACTTGTATTCTTTGATGTTATTTTGTCCTTCAATGCAATTTCAGGTTTTCTAAATCAAGTAAAAATGATATACGCATCAACTTGGCCATATCCGCTGTTTTTGTGAGTAGTAAATGAAGGGTTGATTTTATTTTATTTTTGGGAAAATAGCAATGCTCAGAAACCATATTGGTCTTGTGTCTTATGTTGTAGTATTTAATCAGAATTGCTTTCCATCTGTCTGCAGACAGCTTGGATCCTTATCAAGCGCAGTGCTGAATATAAACCTTTGCAGTTTTTAGCCTTCGCTTTTGTTTATAGGCTTTTTGAGAAGTTAAAATCCTCTGAATCTCCTGTAACCCCAACATATAATGTGAGTTTCATATTCTATGACAGCATATTCAGTGAAATTTTAAAATCTTTTTCTCTTTGAACCATGTTGAATTATCAATAGAATTGTATAGTTCAAGTTGCTGTTGGCTACAGGAAGATGGTGAAGATACAGGAGAAGGACTGCGCATGGGAAAACGACTGCTGCGATCACTGGCCTTGGTTTTTGGATGTGTAGCTGTTTCATCTTTGGTATGACGAATCGTCAGATCTTGTGTGACAGAGAGTTAATTTTCACCACTTCAATATCCCTATTTTTGGGCATCTGTAACAAGTAAAAAGGAAGCTGATATAATATAATATCTATATGATTTTTCTTTTTCTGAAACAAAAGAAAAAGAAAAGGAGGAAGGATAAAGAGAGGAATCAGTTCACCTTATCATCTTCTTCTTTTGTCGTTTCACTTTAGTTGGAATCAAATTGTTTTTCATCAATGTATTATGAAAAGGTGCATGATTTTATTTTATTTTTCTTTTAATCTTAGTTGAACCGCTTATTTGAAGACTATTTTTAAAGAAGAAATTTGTGGTAGCTGATTTGCAGAAATTTGGTTTTTGTACTGTGTTGGACTTCCGCTAGGACCAAGCTTGGCAAGTAATTGCTTTTGGGAGAGATCGGAGATTGAGATCAACGATGCCCAAACTTATTTATATTGTCTATTTTTAGTTTTTGATGGAAAATTCTATTTTCTCTAGATTATTCAATTATTTTATTTGTTGCTCAATTTTCATCTTAGTCAAATACGCCTTAAGTTTTCTATTTTCTTCTTATCATTATTATATGCCTCAAAATTATTTAGTTTTCCCAATAAAGATTAATGCTTTCTGGTGCATTTCTTGCAGGCATACACTTTCTTTTTGAACGTAATTGAGTTTGCCGGTGGTTATATTCCTGTTCTTCTTTACAACAGTCAGGTATAAATAAATGAGCAGTCTTTCTTGGCTTAAAATATGTAACATAGAGCTGCCCAGAATCCTTGTAAATAATATGGTGCATGTCCTGCAGTTTATTTACCTTTGGAACTCTGGAAGTTTCTTCTGAATTCTTCTTGTGGGTTTTCTTGTCAAATGCATTTTATTCCTGATTTTCCCATGCAGCAAAGAGATGAATGATTATGATCATGATTTGAAACTATATCTTGGTTACATGAGTATTATTTTTTAATACACGTGAAGTTGTTGGTTGCCATTTAAGTATGATATACTTATGTGCTAGGATAGCTGGTTCATTGGCTAAATGCCTATGTTAATGTGAATATGAATTTGGGATGTATATTGTTTAATAAGATCACTTTACAAAGCACAGGTGCAAACTTGGGGACTTTTTCCCTTGAAAAACTGAAGGTGCCAACTTATGTTTTCTTGAATCTTTCTGATTGATTGCAATTCTCCTATTGTGTACTTTTCTATATAAAATTTCCATGTATGTTATGAATTTCTTAACTATAGAGTAAACATCCATTTTGGTCCTCCAAAGATATATGTGACATCACATTGGTCCTCCATTTATTAGCGACATCAAATTGGTCCTTCAATAATAAGTGACATTAATTTTGTCCTTCAAAGATCAATTTGATGTCATTTTCAGGACCAATTTGATGGCAAAAATGTGAAATTGAAGAACCAATTTGATGTCACGTATATCTTTAGAGTATATCTTTAGAGAACTAATTTGATGTATTTATATATGGAGGACCAATGTGATGATGCGAATATCTTTGGAAGACCATAATTGACATTTACTCTAACTTTATATGTATCATGCAACTGACTTAGTTTCCAGGTATTTTGGGAGGGGAAAAAATGAAAGCTAGCTTGTTTTTCTTGTTTACCACCCAAAAAAATAATAATAATAAAATAAAATAAAATCTGCGGTAGCCTTAAGAAGCTGTTTCTTTTTTGCTGGGATTTAGAAGCTGTTTCTTGAATGACACGGTTGCTCATGCATTGGGGTTATTTCTCTTGGAAATAACGATCATGCACCACTCTTATTACTAGTCTTAAATTTTTTGTTTGGTTGACTAAAACAACATAGTTAATTACTTTGTCTGGCTAAAACAGTTTGATCTTTGCCATTGTTATCTATTATCCCATTGGTCAGTGTATGGTGGTGGTAAGTTGGACATTATGACGACCTATATGGTATCTGCAGGAGTTGATAATCACCACTTCAGCGGCAGTCATGCTTTATATTTTGGCATCTTATTATAGATAGTGGATCTCTCTTGAAGTCGAAGAAACCATGCTTCTAGTCATCATCGGAATACTGTAACCTTTTTTTCTTTTCTTCTCTTGTTTTTGTTTTCTTTCTATTTGTGAACTGAATTCTTTCGATGTTTCTCGCTCTCAAATTTTGTCAAAAGAGAAATGTATTTTCCTTGTTTTAATAAACTAGGAATAGTGTTAATTTCAAATTTTGTTATGTTTGAATATGGTATTTTGACTATTCATATCATGGTAAAGTCTTGCCCATTTTTCTCTTTTATCTATTCTATTCAGATTATTTTTTTAAAAAAAGGTTGTTTGGGGGTTCGACTTCTATTATGTAGATAATTAAGATAATTTTACACTTATTTAGTACAATAAAAATGTGAAAAGATTGAAAATAAAGTACAATTAATTTATATTCAATTTCATAACATGAGTGAAGAATAATTTTTGTTTATCTTATTGCATTTTTTTTGTATGCAAGAAAGTTAAGAGGGTGACAGATTATCTCATTTCAAAGTCATGACATATCATGAGTTTCAATAAAGATTTAGTATGATACTTATAAATTAATTTACTAATGAAGAACCATTAATAGGAATTAAACCCAAGATATTTTTTGTTATTATTTAATGAATAAAACTTAGCTTCAACTTTTGATTTTAACCTTTGTTTTTAATTTTATTTAATCTCTTTCTATTTATTATTTTTAATTCTATTTATTTGAATTAATAGATACATAAAAAGAGATTAAATGAGATTGTTGGCAAATGTTAGAGTCAAAAGTTAAATTCAAGTTTTATTCTTATTTAATTTTATCAGTTGATTCAACCTTTATTGACAACTTATTGCATTTTCACTTCTTGTTTTTCAGTTATCATGTGTTGACTATTATCCACTTATGTATTTTGTTCTCCACTTAATTGGTGATGGCTAAGTTATTCCTCCATTTTATTATTTTAAATATCGAAGCAGTGCAAAAAGGACATGACTAAGCGTGCAAATTCCCATCTCATCCCTTCATAATGCTTCAAACAAATGAATGACGTCAATGTTTTTTGCGCTACTTATATGCATAATTTAATAATCTAATTTTGATCTTCTTTAGTGGAAAACATCTTTAGACTATCATTTATTCAAGTATTAGGAAAAAACTATTTTTTTTTAAACTAAGATAACAACTCTATCAAAGGTCAAACTCTTTTAATGATGTGTTTTATGTTGATAATGTATCAAAATTAAAATATTATTTTATTAACAATAAATAAATAAATCGCTTAAGTTCATAGGAAAAAAAATTGATAGTATCAGAAATTTAGGTCGATTTTTCATTTGAGATTAAGGCTAAACTCTGCTTGTGGGGGTCGTGGAAGTGGGCAAGTGTGGACAAGGCCGCAAATAACGGGCTGACGTTGATCTGGGCCCAGATAATTGGGCCCAGACAATGGCGCGGACACTTGGATTATTTGTACAACTTTGCTATGAGTATTTCCCTCAATTTTCCTTTGCAAGTTTGAAAGGGAAGGTAAAAAAAGGTTTTTGCATTTCTTTCATGTCAATTTTCCTTTGCAAGTTTGAAGGGAAGGGAAAAAAGGTTTTTGCATTTCTTTCATGTTGAGGAGCAGAGTGAGGGACTGACGGGGAGCCAAAGGGGTTGCACTTGGCAGTTGCACCGACATACGCATACAAGCCTGAATTCATTTGTAGTATTTGTATTTGTGGTGCTTTGTGGTGTTTGAGGCTGGATTAGAAAACCCTAGAATCGGCGAGTAGAGCAATAAAAAAAGGGGAGCGAAGATGAGGATTATGATAAAGGGCGGTGTTTGGAAAAACACCGAGGATGAAATCCTAAAAGCCGCTGTTATGAAATATGGCAAAAATCAGTGGGCTCGAATCTCTTCCCTCCTCGTCCGCAAATCTGCTAAGCAATGTAAGGCTCGTTGGTATGAGTGGCTCGATCCTTCCATTAAAAAGGTATCCAATCTCTCTTTTCTCTTCTTATTATTTCTTCTTCTCTTGTTGCTGATGCTAAATTTTTTAGATTTGCCTATTTATTCCTTTTCCTGCTTCTTTATTCTTTTGCTTCTCATATCTATTCTTTTTTTTTTTAAAAAAAATTACACCATGATTTTTACATTGTTTCTATACACTATTATATTATAATTTATGTTATGTATGTTGAACTCACATGTTATCCCAAGCTTTTCTGCTCATATGGAGTGGTCCCTTAATGTTATGCTTTATGTAGACTGAGTGGACAAGAGAAGAGGATGAGAAACTACTTCATCTTGCTAAGCTTATGCCCACCCAGTGGAGAACTATTGCTCCCATTGTTGGCCGTACCCCTTCCCAGTGCCTTGAGCGCTATGAGAAACTCCTAGATGCAGCCTGTGTAAAGGATGAGAACTATGAACCTGGTGATGACCCTCGGAAATTGCGTCCCGGGGAGATTGATCCAAACCCTGAGTCAAAGCCTGCACGGCCAGATCCTGTTGATATGGATGAGGATGAGAAGGAGATGCTTTCTGAAGCACGAGCTCGGTTAGCCAACACAAAAGGCAAGAAGGCAAAAAGGAAAGCCAGGGAGAAACAGCTTGAGGAAGCCAGGAGGCTTGCTTCTTTACAAAAAAAGAGAGAATTGAAGGCTGCGGGAATTGATATCAGGCAGCGAAGGAGGAAAAGGAAAGGAATAGACTATAATGCAGAAATTCCCTTTGAGAAGAGGCCTCCTCCAGGTTTTTTTGATGTTATTGATGAGGATAGACCTGTGGAACAGCCCAAGTTCCCTACTACAATTGAAGAACTTGAGGGAAAAAGAAGGGTTGATATTGAAGCACAGTTAAGAAAGCAAGACATTGCAAAGAATAAAATTGCACAAAGGCAAGATGCCCCATCTGCTATTCTGCATGCCAACAAGCTGAATGACCCAGAAACGGTTAGAAAGAGATCAAAACTGATGCTTCCGCCACCCCAGATTTCTGACCATGAATTGGATGAAATTGCAAAGTTGGGTTATGCCAGTGACCTTGCAGGGAGTGAGGAACTAGCAGAAGGTAGTAGTGCTACACGTGCTCTTCTAGCTAATTATGCTCAGACACCCAGCCAAGCAATGACTCCTTTAAGAACTCCTCAGAGAACACCAGCTGGTAAAGGAGATGCTATCATGATGGAAGCTGAGAATCTGGCCAGGTTGAGGGAGTCTCAGACACCATTGTTAGGAGGAGAAAACCCAGAGTTGCATCCTTCAGATTTTTCTGGGGTGACTCCTAAAAAAAATGAAATTCAGACTCCAAACCCAATGCTGACTCCCTCGGCAACTCCTGGAGGTGCAGGCCTTACTCCCAGAAGTGGTATGACGCCAGCAAGGGATGGTTTATCTTTTGGCATGACTCCAAAAGGAACTCCTCTCAGGGATGAGCTACATATTAATGAGGACATAGATATGCATGACAGTGCTAAATTTGAGCTACGGAGACAAGCTGATCTGAGAAGAAGTTTGCGCTCTGGTTTAAGCAGCCTTCCACAGCCCAGAAATGAGTACCAGATAGTGATGCAACCAGTTCTAGAAGATGCTGAAGAACCTGAAGAGAAGATTGAAGAGGATATGTCTGATAGAATAGCTAGAGAAAAGGCAGAAGAAGATGCACGACAGCAGGCATTACTCAGAAAACGATCTAAAGTCCTTCAAAGGGGACTTCCTAGGCCTCCTGCGGCATCTTTGGAGCTTATTAGAAATTCCTTGATGAGAGCTGATGGGGACAAGAGTTCCTTTGTTCCTCCAACCTCTATTGAGCAAGCTGATGAGATGATAAGAAAGGAGTTTCTAACCTTATTGGAGCATGACAATGCTAAGTATCCGCTTGATGAGAATAAGGAGAAAAGGAAAGGAGCCAAGCGTGCAACAAACGGGCCTGCTGTCCCTGTTATAGAAGATTTTCAGGAAGATGAGATGAAAGATGTACGTGCTTACTAATGTATCTGCTCACCTAGTTAGCTTGGTCATCTTTCACCCTTTGGTACATAAGCAACTTGATTTCTCATGTAGAGGATATACTTCCTTTTTTTTTTCTGATGGCCTTAAAACTATAACTACATTATCCATTTATTACTCAGCATTCTCATTTTTATATTATACTCCCCTTCCACCCCCTAATAACCACTTTAAGAAGCATCTTATGTAATAGTTAAACGGAAAGAATTTGGACATCTTTTTAATTTAAATTTTGATCAATGCATTTGTTTTAATATTTTTTACTTTTTTTTTTTTACACCATGCTGATCTGGTATTTACAAAATTGTATGAACTTTGCCATTCCTTATTTTGAAGGTTGTTGATACCTTTTGGGCTTCTGGTTGTTTATGATGTACCATCTCCTTTATGAATTGATCGAGTGTCGTGGTGGTATGGATAGTATTGTGCATACACTTTTCAGTTATAACCCTTTGATTAATTAGGTTGAATTGGTTGTTCTTTTCTCTGAATTTTTTTGGTGTTCATGTTTTTCTATGGAGTCAGATTCATCCTGATTCAGATGTAATTCCCCATGTTCTACCTTCCTTTTTCATTTTTTTAACTAGTGATTCTTCAATTACAGATTATAATATATACTCTGTTTTTATGTCCATTTGTCAAACGATAATACAAACTTTTAAAACTAGCTGTTAATTATCATGTTATTCTTCTTTAATCTTGACTATGGTATCACTGGAATGACCTCGTAAGCAGAGTCGATAATATCTATTTTGCATGCTATTTATTTATATGTTGTTCTTGATAGGCTGATCAGTTGATAAAGGAGGAAGCCCAGTATCTTCGTGTGTCCATGGGGCATGAAAGTGAATCTGTTGATGAATTTGTTGAAGCACATACAACTTGCATTAATGATCTTATGTACTTTGCCACCCGTAATGCCTATGGTCTATCAAGTGTTGCTGGAAACATGGAGAAGCTAGCAGCTTTGCAGAATGAATTTGAGAATGTGAGAAGCAAGTTGGATGATGGTAAGGAGAAGATAGTACGCCTTGAGAAGAAGGTGATAGTACTCACGCAAGGCTATGAGGTATGTTATTGCTATCCTGTATGCAAAATGCTATGTTTCTGTTTCTTGCAGTGTCGCCTCCAATTATTGCTAGTGTCACTATTTTTAGGTGTCTAGTTCCTTGGATGCCAGCTGGTGGTCTCCTTCATTTTCCTGTTTCAGAGTTGGCTTGCAGTAATTTTATCGAGATTCTAGAGTCTTTATGTTATCTGAATGCCTCTTTAAAGTTGGTTTTGTAATTGAAAATGCTATAAACCGAACTTGAAAATGTTACAACTAAAAAGTTGTGGGAACTCAACTCATGGGTGGGGAAAGCGATGGCACTCATTTTTCGTCAGTGTTGGGAAATGCACTGCATCATTGTGGGTGAAATAGGTATTTTCTTTGTAATTATAGGTATTTGCACAAAATACAATTTTACTTTTTTTATGAAGGGATCGATGTTGGCATTGTAATTTCTATAGGCTATGTGATGCTGGATAAAAGTGTTAGGACAAAAGAAAGTTGTTTTATAACTTTGTAACACTTAGAATCTCTAAAAAATTTCACATTTTGAGAAATCCTGTGGGTGCCGCCAAAAAGAAAGGAAAGATAAACTTGTGCAAGTGCATGCAAACTCATTCATTTATAAATGTGCAAGCTATGGAATGTTTTTTTGTCTAGAAGATATTTTATTTTTAGGTGGCATGATCTTCAATTTTATTTCACACCTTTTTGTTAGATATTTTTTGGTACATACCTACAGGTACAGTTTATTTTAGGGAAAACTTCAAAAAAACCCCTTGTACTATACGTCATGTGCACTTTGATCTTGTTATTTCAAAAATGTGCAAAAAGGACCTGTTACTTTGCGTTTTGTGCAAAGAAGTAAAAAATGATAACGGAAACGCGCATGTGCAACGCACGTGCACGTTTGAAAACTTGGCCCCCAAATGCGGTCTTCTTCTTCCTCCAGCCCAAACCCCAAATCTCCAGAACCCACACCCTTGTTCCCAAACATGGTCTTCTTCTTCCTCCCACCCACAAGCCCAGCACCGTGCAGCCGCTGTCAACACCATAGCCACCCAAACTTTGGATTGTCAGCCACCATCATTGCCGCTTTGCCTTCACCACGGACCTCCAAAAACCCAGATCCACCTCATGCGAACCACCACCGCGCACCCCCTGCGAGCCACCACACTCTACCATTCCTAGCCAGTCGTGACCTATACTTCCAGATCTGCAACCTACGAGCTCTGCCGTGTCATCCAGATCTGTCATCGACTCCTCTACTGTGATACTCCAGCTCGCGCGAACCACCACCACGCGAAACCCGCAAGCCCAGATCTGCCATTTACTATGTTGCACCCATTGTTGAGCTAAACTCAGTCGTTTGAGTCTCAGTCGTGTGGTGCGCAGATCTGACTTGGGTGGCTGAGCATCGAGATTCGTTACCATGGTGGGGCAAAGGTGTGGGTTTCTGGAGATATAGGATTTGGGCTGGAGGAAGAAGAAGACCGCGTTTGGGGGCCAAGTTTTTAGACGTGCACATGCACGTTTCCATCCAAAATGTAATGTCTGTTACCATTTTGTACTTCTTTGCACAAAACGCAAAATAACATGTCATTTTTGCACATTTTTGAAGTAACAGGACCAAAGTGCACATCGCATATAATACAAGGAGGGTTTTTTGAAGTTTTTCCTTTATTTTATTATATGCAATTGGAAGTACATTTTGTGTCCTCACACATTCTTTTCATTGAAGTTTCTCTTTTTCCCCATATGGGTTTAGCATATTGGAAAGTAGAATAATTTATCTTTTCTTTATTTTACTTGACTGCTTGTCCATACTTAATCTTGAATATTATACTTTGGCTATTGCATTTTCAGATGAGGGCAAAAAAAGGTCTCTGGCCGCAAATTGAGGCCATTTTCAAGCAGATCGACGTAGCTGCAACAGAATTGGAGTGCTTCCAAGCTTTACAAAAGCAGGAGCAATTAGCAGCATCACACAGGATAAACAATCTATGGGCTGAAGTACAGAAGCAAAAGGAACATGAGAAAACTTTACAAAAGAGGTATGGGGAGCTCATGGCAGAGCTGGAAAGGATACAAAATGTCATGGACCAGTACAGGGTACAAGCACAACAGCAAGAAGAAATTGAAGCTAAGAATCGTGCGCATGAGTTTATTGAGGCCACAGCTGATGGAATTGATGTGCAGGGTACAGAGAATTGTAAAGCTGTACCCCTCTCAAGTGCTATATCAGTTGGTCCATCTCATGATGGAACTGCTGACCAGCAAGTAGACATTGTGCAAGACCAGGCCACTTCTAGCTCCCGAAATGATATGGATGTGGATTCTTGTAAACAGCAAATGACACACGACACTGATGTTAAATTGCCAGATGCACCTGCTGCAGAGGATGACAGTGCAAAAGTGGTAGAAGGTAATAACACTGACAGTTATATCGACAACAGAGAGACCACACTAGATATGAGTGCTGCAGTGGAAGTTAGTACTGAGGGAAATAGGGAGGATCGAGATGTTGAGAATCCAGATGAGGCTGTGGAAGCTGTAAACTAATGTGATAAATAGCATTAGAAGACCTCCTTGCTTGATGAGGGGTGTAAGATGCAAGTTGCTGATGGCAAAGGAGAGGATGTAAATTAGGCTGGAGAATGCATCGGCAAGTTCTGATATTAAAGTTTTGGGGCATTAGATTGGGAAGTTGTTGCTCAACCCAGATTTCAATGAATTGCATGGAGAATGAGTTCTTGTTTATTAGACAGTCATCAGCAGAAGTTGGTAACATTTATGATCAGCCGATAAATTGTACGAGCATGTTGAGATGGTTACACCTGTATTATGGCCAATTTTTGTCCTCGTTACTTCCACACTAAGGGGATGTTGGTATTGTGCTCTTCTACACGTTTGATAAAGAGTATAGGATTTTGTGAATCAATTAAGATTTTAATCCACCATGCCCTCTATAAACTTTTTTAGATAGGGTAAACTACCAAGTTGTTTCTTTTTCCAACGACTAAGTTTCCTTTAGTATTTGGTCCTTTGCCATGAGTTGAGCCATTTTCAGCTTAAAGTACGAAAGTTTTGTAAAAGTGGTCTGTCTTGCAAAAGTTTTACCCGAGTGTGAGATGGTCCTTAAGATTGTTTGCCATTTGAGCATAAGGAATTTTAATGAAGATGCAGTGGTCGGTCTACTGTAAGGCGCTTCCAAGTTCTAAGGGATCATTTTAACTTGCCTACAACACAATAAATCTGGATGAGCGTAGAGGCTAAAAGGAATCTTGCGACTTCAATTACTCAAATTGACCAACGTAAGTTCAGAGACATCCAGGGACGCTGTCGACGGAATGTCGTATGGATCAGAATAGGGCAACACCCACACTCAGCAAGGCATTTATAATTTTTATACCGAAGAAAAAAGGCATATATAAATTTAGATGAACCAATTAGAAATTTGCCTTGAAATAATCTTTGAACAAGATCTGAATGGGGTACTTGGACGCCGCAATTTCGTCGTGGAGGAAGGCACCGAAGACAGCAACGTCTTGAGACAACCTTCCATTTACTTTCCATTTCCAATCGAACGATTTATGTTAATGTTGCGTTGGTGAATAGGTGTGCATACTTACCCATATTAACCGTAGTGTTTAGACAATGTAAAAGGAAGAGATTCTTAATTGTTCTTATTCTATACCATTAATACACGAATAATATTGGGATTAAAATTATGTTACATTATTACTATGAGTAAATTAGTAACTTAGTTCTTGAAATTATTCTTTATTTACAGTTTAGTTTTTCAATTTCATTATGTGTATAAATTAGTTTTTATATTTAAAAACTCATCAACTAACTTCTTTTAGGAAGTAAAGTGAGAAACAAAAAGAACTTATTTGATATGAATTTTATAATATAAGGAGTAATTCATCTACATAATTAAATTTAAAGACTAAATTGTAAGTGAAAATTAATTTTAGGGATTAAGTTGTTAATTTACTTTTATAATTATATATTAACATCATTTTGAATAGAAATATGTTGAAATCGCCTAAAAACGAAACACTAAACCAGACTTAGTACTAACTTGATAGGTTTCCCAAAGAAATAAACATGGTTAATCTAAAAAATAATAATAATAAAAAATAATTCTAATTTTTTCACATCATTTTTTACACTATTTTTTACATTAGTTAATGAAGTACAAATTCGCAGTTAATCATGTATATAAGTTAGTTAATGAGTATCCTGTTAACTAATCAATACACATGATTCTCATTAACTAACTAGTACACGTGATTAACTACGAATTTGTACTTCATTAACCAATGTAAAAAGTAGTGTAGAAAAAAAGTGGAGATATGATTATTTTTGAAAAAAAAAGGAAAGATTGACGGCGTTGTCTCTTTCCACTGTATTTGATCATTGAGTTGTGTCAAGCTTTAGCAAAATCGTCTTCACACTACTATATAAACATTGTTGAACCATTATTTACTAGCCGATATATGCAGATCCTGTGAGATCATATTTATCACTCTTGACCTGTGCTCGGTGTCTCGGCGGCCATAATTTTTTTCGTTCCCACCACAGGTAAATGGAAAACCAAAAAAACCAAGATAAATCATCTATTATACAATATAAAACTAAACAAGTAGACTATTATTATTATTATTATTTGTTTAGAATTAGATTCTAATGGTTACCTGAGAAAGTAATAGATGGTGGATTCCTCCATGACGCAGCAACAACAGCAGTGGAGCGAAGGAGTGGGTATCTGCAAAAGACACTTTGACGCTCAAGTCAATATGTGCTCAAGGAGGATAGTGTGTGTATAGGGTATTAGGTCGTACCTCTTCACCTTGATAAGTGTATATATATGAGCGTTTTAGTGTGTGAGGAATCTGAGCATTCAATATGCACTAAATGTTGTTACCTGGAATTGTGGAGACTGTTATTTCTTGTCATAATTCCTCTGTTTATGCAGGGCATAATTATAATTAATTTCTGTTGAGAAAGTTATGCTTAGTAAATAGTCTGCTTCATGTACGCAGTAAAGTCTGGGTTTTATTCTGGCGGGTCGAGTTCAAACCCGTGGACGAAGAACCCGGTCCAGAATAGTTGCCCTCAGCTTAACGTTTAGATGAGATAACTAAATGTCAAGATATTCAACTGAAGCACATGGCACGCGATGGACAAAGGGATCCAAGTTATAACGTCAGCGTCAGATGTCGTGATGTTTTTCCGAAATAGTCAAGGTCCGTAATGTATCATGGTAAGCTCCCCAGGTCAATGAGTAAAGTCGAGATTCGTGATGGATCACTCTGCTTATACTGCGATAGGTAGTAAATTGCCCCATGTGTAATTTGTGGGGTGTTATGCATGCACCTCAGATTTGGATTGAAATTCGTGGTGTTGTTATACTGCGGTATCTCGTTGCGGGTTCGTGATCCGAGTTCATCCAACACTTTTCTCTGTAGTCTCTTTGTTGATTGCTACTTGAAGAAAAGTTAGAATTTCATTACTCTTGGGCATCTAATGTCTTTTAGCAGCCTTTACTCTGCGATTTACAACAATATGTGCTTGCTTAGGAATCGTTGCTTTGAATTTATTGAGAATTAAAGTCGTTTGAAAGACAACGATAATTTTTTGCTCCGTTTCTCAACTGCTCGCTGCTCTTGTGGCCAATCACAGGGGAGGAACAATTAAATGTGGCTTCGAATATGCAGTTGGTTCACCTTTTTGTGGAACCAATCAGGGCGCATTACTCCTTTTATAAATAGGGAATGTTTGTAGTGGGGTTGTCACCTGTTCCTTTCTTACGCTTTCTGGCTTTATTTAAAGCAGGGTCTTTTTTAGAAGAAGGCCCTTTTTGCTTCTTATGAGTATGTTGAAGACCATGTCCCTTTCTAAAATAATCTTTTGTTTCTTTCACAAATTCTTAAAGGTGTTCCTTTTCCCCTTGCATATTTTTTTAGTAGAGGCATTTCTTTCCAAGCGTAATGAATCAGTGAAAGGCAAGTAACTGCTATGTATAGCTTGATTAACACATCTCCAGGTAGCAGAAGTCTTCCTTTCCAGGTGTATATTAGAAAAAGATATTGCTCGTGCTAGAAGGGTCCATGTCTTAAGTCCTAGTTCCCATGAGGCGTGGAAGGGCTTTATCTCTCTCACTATGCCTTGGGTGTGCATGAGTGTTTTGGAGTCGTGGGATTGTGAAGCCTTCTCCTTATGTTAATCAAGAGGGAGGAGAAGGGTGTGCGCATCTTGAAGAACCGCCGAGGTGGCTGTGGTTAGTGCTTGATCATCATCACCATCTTACCAAGCTACCTTATTGGTTTCTTCCAAGTGGACACTCTTGCAAGTGAGTAGCTTCTAGGTCCTTCTTGTAAAGCTGATGATGTTTGGAATGTGAACGATAATAAATTTGCTTTTTTGAACGTTCTATTTTTCATTATCTTACGCACTTGGCTTGTTATTCAATGTCTTGTTCGATCTTGGTGGCACTTTTATATTGTGTAGTTTCGTTTTTTTAATTTCGAGATGGGTCCAATATCAGATCTCAGTGTTCGCTTTGTACTTAGTGTTTTGCTTATACAATTTATCGAGATGGGTCCAATGCTCAATCTCGGTACTCGTTTTGTTTGACGAACGCTCGTTTTACCTAACCAAGATGAGTCCAAAGCTCGATCTCAGTGGTTGGATTCATTTAGTTTAACGAACACTCATTTTGCTCGTATAAGAATATTTGACCGCGCTAAACCTTTGAGGTTTATAGGTCAATTTGAAATAGTAAAGGCGACGCGATAGCCTTGTGGTGTAGGGTCCATTATCCCGGGCTACGGTCAATTACGCTCAATCACTATAAACATGGTCAGTTTATGGGTCAAGGTGAGACTCAAATGGGTATAGGTGAAAACTCTTGAATGCATTGCTTAACCCAAAAGGGTGTTTAAGTGGATTCCCCAGTTTGGTCGTCATGTAAAAATGTTAGAATAACTGATCTTTTTCAGACCTTATATTCCTCAGATCTCGCCAAGGCGTGGTAACCTTGGGGATTGGGTCTAACTGGAGCACTCGTGGTCTTAAAGTCACAGTCGAGGTACTAGCTTAAGTGACGTCGGGCCGAAGTACTAATGGACTCAAGGTCGCGGCTGAAGTACCGACTTTTGATAAGAATAGGCCATAAATGAGTAGAGCGAGCAAATGTTGAATGATTAATTCATTGATATCATATGATGTCTCATACATAGTACAAGTAGCTTACATAAAAGTAACTTAAAGACATTCAGCTATAATATTTCCTCAATTTGTATGCATTCCAAAAGTTCTTGATTACCTTACCCGAGATGGTTTATAGGGTGTAGGCTCATGTATTGGTCTTGGATGCAATTCTGTATGGTTTTTTCTCAATTAGGAGCTAGTTTCCCATATTTTACATTTTTCCCTTCGATGTTCGCCATGCACAACACGAGGTCGCCGGGGTTGAACTAACGTGAGATCACTTTGGAGTTGTATCGCGCGGTGATCTTCTGCTTGAGGGTTGCTTCCCGAATGTTGGTAATACGGTAGTTGTTTCTCAAGCAAATCAAGTTCATGGCGGATGAGGTCTGGGTTGGTTTCCTCAGAGAAGTTTTGCTTCCTCCAACTCGGCTCTCCTATTTCTACCGGTATCATGGCTTCACAACTGTAGATTAACTTAAAGGGGGTTTCTCCCATAGAGGAATGTGGTGTGGTCTGATATGCCCATAGAACATGATCGAGTTGTTCAGTCCAATTTCCTTTAGCATCATCGAGTATCTTTTTTATCCTCCTAAGTATAACCTACTTGGCGGCCTCAAGTTGTTCTTTAGTTTTTTTATGCTCTATCAAGGTGAAATGATGTTTAATCGTAAGCTCGGTCAGGAGATCTTTGAATTTCTTATCGGTGAAGTGGGTACTGTTGTTAATAACAATTGACTTCGGGATTCCAAATCTACTAATAATATTATTATAGGTGAATTTTTGGATTCGCACGAAGGTGATCGTGGCCAATGGTTCTGCCTTAATCCACTTTATGAAATAATCAGTGGTTATTACCAAGTACTTGATCTACCGTAGTGCTTGGGAAAAGGGGCCTAGGATGTCCATTCATCATTAGTAGAATGGTTAGGGGATGGACATTGTGTGAATGCATGTGTCTCGAAGCATGTCAAATGGTTTTTGATGATAACAAAGTCAAAGATGAAGACCAAAGAGAAAATGAGAAAGCCAAGTATCAAAGGAAGAAATCAAGAGGCTTAGATATAGGCATAAGTACATCAATGTTAAATGCTCCAAAGATATCTCAAATGGTTTTTCAAAAATAATTTGAATCAATATGGCTTTCAAAAGATCAATTCCTAAAAGAGAACTTCTTTTACCATGGATCATGCCAAAAAAATGTTCTATACTTGTTTAATCCATGTTTTCTAAAAGTTAGGAATGATTTAAATCTGTTTTAAGGCTTGAAAAATGAGTTTAAGGTATAGTGTAATCGATTACCAGAGTTTAGTAATCGATTACAAGCTAAACAGAAGCCTTTGTAATCGATTACACCATTTATGTAATCGACACGTAAAGTCGAGAACGTGTAATCGATTACACCAAGTCATGTAATCGATTACCATGTTCCCAGAAAGCCAAGAACACGACCAAAAGGGCCATGTAATCGATTACACCATTTATGTAATCGATTACCAGAAAGTCAGAGAACGTGTAATCGATTACACCAAGTCATGTAATCGATTACCATGTTCCCAGAAAGCCAAGAACATGTCCAAGAGGGCCATGTAATCGATTACATCATTATTGTAATCGATTACCATGAAGTCAGAGGGCGTGTAATCGATTACACAGGTCATGTAATCGATTACCACAAGCCCAGAAAGCTAAGAACACGTTGTATTTTCCATGTAATCGATTACCAAAGGCTTGTAATCGATTACCAAGGTTCTGACATGCCCAACGGCTATATTGAATGCATTTAATGCTGGGCTTTAACCACCCCCAACGGCTCTTTTAATGAATGGGCTTTAAATACATTGGTTGGGACATCATTAAGGGTTGTTCTTGAACCTAAAAACATCATAGCTATACATCATACGAGAATCAAACTCTGAAATCTCTCTTGCTCTATTTTTGTCCATTCTTTGAGATATCTTTGTGAGCATTATTAGAACTTCAATTTGTATCATCTACTCTAGTGAGAGCTTCTCAAATTCAATGTAAATTGCTGTATAAGATAGAGGGTGAGGCATCCCTCAATTTGTAAAGGGTGAGGCATCTCTTTGGTTGAAGAGACTCAAGCTCAAGGGTGAGGCATCCCAAGGAGTTGAGGGCTCAAGTTTGTAAAAGTATTCAAGCACCTATTGAAGCTTGAGGATATAGTAGAAAATCTCAAGTTGTTGCTTGGGGACTGGACGTAGATCACAAGTGGATTGGTGATCGAACCAGGATAAACGATTGAGTTTGTTTTCTCTAAACCCTTCTCTTTATACTTGTGCATTGCTTATACTCTTACTTGATTACTTCTCTCTTGGTTGGTTATTAAGCAATATACGTTGTTCTTATCAATTCATTCATTTCAATTAGTCAATAGCTTCAACGAAAATCAATAATCAAGTGTTTTGCGAAAGAATTGCGAACTTGTTTTACAAACTCAATTCACCCCCCCTCTTGAGTATTGAAGCCACTTGGTAACAAGTGGTATCAGAGCTAGACTCTTGTATAAAGAGCTTAGCCGCTTCAAGAGTAAAGATGGCTTCAAATGGTTTTTCTAATGAAAGTTCTTCTATAAATAGGCCTCCCTTTTTCAATGGGGATGGTTATGCATATTGGAAAGAAAGAATGAAGATTTTTATTGAAGCTATTGATATTGATGTGTGGGATACTGTTGAAAATGGTCCTTTTATCCCCACACGTCTAGTTGATGGTGTTAGAACAAATACACCAAGAAATGAATGGACCGATGATGACAAGAAAAAGGTTCAATACAACTTGAGAGCCAAGAATATCATTACTACCTCTTTAGGATATGATGAGTTCTTTAGGGTGTCAAATTGTAAGACCGCTCAAGAAATGTGGGATACATTGCAAGTAACTCATGAAGGTACAAGTGAGGTAAAAAGATCTAGAATTAACACACTCACTCACGAATATGAATTGTTTAGAATGAACCAAGGGAAAGCATTCAAGAAATGCAAAAACGTTTTACTCATATAATTAATCATCTTGCTTCATTGGGAAAAACTTTTGCCAATGAAGATCTTATTAACAAAGTTTTGAGATGTTTGAGCAGAAATTGGCAACCCAAGGTGACGGCAATATCAGAATCAAGAAATCTTGCCGCAATGACTTTGGCCACTCTCTTTGGAAAGCTTCAAGAGCATGAGTTGGAACTAAACCGATTAAGTCAAAATGAAGAGCAAGATAAGAAGAAGAAGGGAATTGCACTCAAAGCCACCTCTTCCATACTTGAAAATGATGATGAAGATGGTGAAGAGGATGCTGAAAATATTGAACTAAGTGAGGAGAATCTTAGTCTCCTTGTGAGAAAATTTGGAAGATTTCTAAAGAAAAAGGGACTTCAAAGAAGACCACCATTTCCTCAAAAGAAAGCGTATCACAAAGGAGAAGGATCCTCTACTCTTCCAAAATGCTACGAATGCGGAAAACCGGGACATATGAAAATGGAGTGTCCTACATATCTCAAGAAGACGGAGAAGTTTGAGAAAAGACCCTCCAAGGAAAAGAAAGGAAGAAGAGCATACATAGCTTGGGAGGACAATGACTTAAGCTCTTCCGACGATTCCGAAGATGAAGAAACCCATCTTTGCCTCATGGCTCAAGGAGAAGAAGGTGGAGAAAGCGACACCGAGGTAACCTCTTCTAACCTAGAACCTCCACCTACTTATGATGAATTGCAAGATGCCTTTCAAGAATTGCATGATGAATCCTTGAGACTCACTAAAATGATTTTATCTTCAAATAAAACAATCTCCCTATTGACAAATAAAGTTTCTACTTTAACTAAGGAGATAAATGAACTTAAAATTGAAAATGAGACCTTAGGACTCATAGATGCTAATTCATCATGCATGACTTGTTCCTCACATGATAATGCATCCATATCATTACCTTGTTTATCATGTAAAGCTTTTGAAAAAGAAATTGAGGACTTGAAAAACACTCTTGCAAAATTTACTATGGGAAGAGATAATTTGAACATGCTACTAAGCAAACAAAGGTGTGTTTTTCAAAAAGCCGGATTGGGATACAATCCAAATAATCATCAAAAATCCTACAATAATTTCTTTGTTCCATCTAAAACTTCAAGTACCCCTTTATCAAATGTTTTCATTGTGGTAGGAAAGGGCATAGTGCATCCACTTGCAATGTTAGAAAGAATATAAATACTAAAGTTGGAATAAAAAGGGTTTGGGTTCCTAAAGGCACCATGCCTAACTCTAACACACAAGGACCCAAGACAATTTGGGTACCAAAAGTTAAAACTTGAATGTGTGTTGTAGGTGTGCTTGAAGACCAAGAGCTCAAATTGGTATCTTGATAGTGGTTGCTCCAAGCACATGACCGGTGATGGGTCAAAGTTCTCCTCCCTTACTCTCAAGAAACATGGTCATGTCACATATGGTGACAACAACAAAGGAAGATTCTTGGAATTGGCAAAGTTGGTAAGACTCCTTCATCATCTATTGATAATGTTTTACTTGTTGAAGGACTTAAACATAATTTGCTTAGTATTAGTCAATTATGTGATAGAGGCAATAGAGTTATATTTGATTCAAATTGTTGCATAATTGAGAGTAAGGATGATAAACATGTTAGGTTTGTTGGTCATAGGGTCAATAACATATATATGATTAGCCTTGATGACATTTCCTCAAATGATGCTAATTGCTTTATGACTAGAGAAAATGATTCATGGTTATGGCATAGAAGAATTGCTCACATTCACATGGATCACTTAAACAAATTAGTTTCTAAAGAACTAGTAATTGGTCTTCCAAAGCTCAAATTTGAAAAAGATAAACTTTGTGATGCATGTCAAAAGGGAAAACAAGTAAAGGTCTCTTTTAAAGCTAAAAATGTGGTTTCAACTTCAAGACCTCTACAACTTTTGCACATGGATCTTTTTGGTCCTTCTAAAACTATGAGCTTTGGAGGGAATTACTATGCCTTAGTGATTGTGGACGATTTTTCTAGGTTTACATGGATATTGTTTTTATCTCACAAAAATGATGCTTTTCAATCATTCAAAAAGCTTGCTAAAGTTATCCAAAACGAAAAAGGTTTTTGTATTGCATCCATAAGAAGTGATCATGGTGGTGAATTTGAAAACCATGAATTTGAAACGTTTTGTGATGAACATGGCATTGAGCATAATTTTTCAGCCCCTAGAACACCACAACAAAATGGTGTTGTAGAAAGAAAAAATCGATCTTTAGAAGAAATGGCAAGAACTATGCTCAATGAGGCCAACCTTCCTAAGTATTTTTGGGCGGATGCGGTTAACACCGCTTGTTATGTTATGAATAGGGCTCTAATAAGGCCAATTTTAAAGAAAACCCCCTATGAATTATACAAAGGAAGGAAACCAAATGTCTCACATTTTCATGTTTTTGGATGTAAATGTTTTGTTCTAAATAATGGAAAGGATAACTTGGGGAAGTTTGATGCAAAATCTGATGAGAGAATCTTTCTTGGTTATTCTATACATAGTAAGGCCTTTAGGGTTTATAACAAACGAACAATGACCATAGAAAAGTCCATACATATTGCATTTGATGAGACTAACCCAAACGAGCCAAGAAAGGAGCTTGTTGATGATGTTGCAGAAAACCTTGCAAGAATTCACCTTGGAAATCAAGAAGAAGAAGTCAAGAAGCAAGAAGAAAGCCCATATGATTCCCCAAGACAAGAGGACTCTCAAATCATGGATCTTCCAAAGGAATGGAAAACATCAAGATATCATCCTCTTGACAAAGTGATAGGTGATGTATCAAAATGGGTAATCACTCGTAACTCTCTTAGAGATGCATGTAATCATATGGCTTTTGTTTCTCAAGCTGAACCTAAAAACATAAATGAGGTCATTAATGATGAACATTGGATCTTGGCCATGCAAGATGAATTAAATCAATTTGAAAGGAATCAAGTTTGGGAATTAGTTCCAAGGCCCAATGATCATCCAATAATTGGCACCAAATGGGTTTTTAGGAACAAACTTGATGAAACGGGCTTAATAATAAGAAACAAGGCTAGGCTTGTAACTAAGGGGTATAATCAAGAAGAAGGCATAGATTATGAAGAAACGTATGCTCCCGTAGCTAGACTAGAAGCCATTAGAATGTTACTTGCATATGCTTGCATCATGGATTTCAAACTCTTTCAAATGGATGTCAAAAGTGCCTTTTAAATGGTTTCATACAAGAAGAAGTATATGTTGATCAACCTCCTGGTTTTGAAAACTTTGAACTGCCCAACCATGTTTTCAAACTTAAAAAGGCCTTGTATGGCTTAAAACAAGCTCCTAGAGCTTGGTATGAAAGGTTGAGCAAGTTCCTTTTAGAAAATGGTTTCTCAGGGAAAGGTTGACACAACTCTTTTCATCAAACATAAAAAGCATGACATTTTACTTGTTCAAATATATGTTGATGATATTGTATTTGGTGCTACTAATGACTCTCTTTGTAAAGAATTTGCCAATATCATGCAAAGTGAGTTTGAGATGTCCATGATGGGTGAGCTCAACTTCTTCCTTGGACTTCAAATCAAGCAAACAAGAAATGAGACTTTCATAAGTCAATCAAAATATTGCAAGGAGTTGCTCAAGAAGTTTGGAATGGAAGGAGCAAAGCAAATGACTACACCAATGGGAACCTCCTGCTACTTGGACAAGGATGAAGGAGGTAAATCGGTAGAAATCACTAAGTATAGAGGTATAATTGGCTCACTCCTTTATCTTACCGCAAGTAGACCGGATATCATGTTTAGTGTATGCATGTGTGCTAGATTTCAAGCAAATCCTAAAGAATCACACCTAAGTCTTTGTCAAAACGTATTATGAAATATCTAATAGGCACTTCATAAATGGGATTATGGTACCCTAAGGGTGCTTCATGTTGTTTGGTTGGTTATTCCGATTCTGATTTTGCTGGGTGCAAAATGGATAGGAAGAGCACTAGTGGGACATGCCACTTGCTTGGAAGCTCACTAGTTTCTTGGCATAGCAAGAAGCAAAATAGTGTGGCATTGTTAACAGCTGAAGCTGAATATGTTGCAGCTGGGAGTTGTTGTGCTCAAATCCTTTGGATGAAGCAACAACTTCTAGACTACGGTCTTGAGCTGGATCACATCCCCATAAGATGTGATAACACTAGTGCAATCAATCTATCTAAGAATCCTATTTTACACTCAAGAACAAAGCACATTGAAATAAGGCATCATTTCATAAGAGATCATGTTCAAAAAGGTGATTGCATACTTGAATTTGTTGAAACAACTAAGCAATTAGCTGACATTTTCACTAAACCCCTAGCAAAAGAAGCATTTTTCTATATAAGAAATGAACTTGGCATATTAGATCAATCATGTATAAGCTGAATGTTGCATAAATACATTGTCTTCTTTGCATAAAAATGCAAATTGCTGCATAAACATGCTTTTTCCTGCATAATCATGTCCCTTTGCTGCATAATTTTTGATTTTTATTCCTATACTGACTTGAGCGTCGGAGTTTCCCCCTAAGTTGTTTTGCAGGTGCTTCTTCATGTTAAAGATCTCCAAGAAATGCAAAAACATCACACATTCACCCAAAATGGGGTAACTCTTGGTAAAAGTAGTAATCTTGCATGATTAAATGTTTTGGATCAAAATCAATGTGAATTACATGCCTAAATAATGTTTGAAATTGATTCAGCATGCTTATGAATCAACTTGATTGTTTTAAAATTGATCCTTAGCTGTTTGAAACGCAAAAACTGAGTTTTAGTAGTATGGTAATCGATTACAAGACCCTTGTAATCGATTACAAAAGGTTCGACAAAGCCGCAATCGATTACACACAACCGGTAATCGATTACATCATTTCAGAACTCGGTAATCGATTACACATATACCGTAATCGATTACAAGGTTCCTGAGAAGGTTGGTAATCGATTACACTTGAAATGGTAATCGACACAGAAAAACAGAAGGTGTGTAATCGATTACACAACCCATGTAATCGATTACAAAGGGGTTTAAAAGGCTTCGACGCGCGAAAGGTCACTCATTCGAAACTCTCAACCTCTTCTTCTCCCCTGCTCTCACTCTGCTCTCATCTCCCAAATCCCCCTTCTCACTCATTTCTCCACCAAATCACCCAAAATCTCCTCCCTCTCACTCTAATCCTCTCCCACCATAACCCAACCACCAAATCATCTCCAAATTCACCACATTTTCACTCAAATCTTCACCCACACCTTCGTTCTTCCTCTCCTTCGTCCCCCACGAGCCATAACCCTCCAAACACCATTCACACACCTCCAAACACCCCCAAACACTCACCCAATCTCAGCTAAACTCATCCATGGCTGACCCATCCCACCGTTCTAAACGTGCGAGGACAGGGACCACTGTTGGTGAGTCCTCCAGTGCTCCCCCACGCAACATTTCGGGGTTGGACCTCACCAGACACTTCTCCACCACCAAGAAGGCGGAGCTCTTCAGGAAGAACTTCCAACTACGGAAGCTCATCTCTCCACGCTATCTTCCTCACTCATTCTGCACGAGTGAGCCTCTGGAGTGCTTCTAATTGCTTGAGAGGCTAGGCTTGCTTGGATTTCTAAGCATTCAGAAAGCCATCTATCCCAACCTGGTAAGAGTGTTCTACGCCAATCTGAGGTATGAAGACCATTGCTTGATCTCTGAAGTGAAGAAAACTCAGATTAAGATCACTCGGGAAGAATGGTGTAGGTTGACCAAGCTAACCTATGCTGGGACCAGCTTCTTTGGCAACGAAAATGCCTGGGGTGACGAGTTTGAGTACAAGAGCGCCTTGACATCCCTGATTCGCTCAGGCTACGTGCTTCCCAGGAACAACAAGAGGGTGATGGCAACTGGTCTGACCATGGAGAACAGGGTACTCCATTACTTAGTTGTTCGAGGCCGATTCCCGGAGGGAGGGAATTATTCCCGCATTCTACGTGATGACGTGGTGGTCTTGTGGGCCATGACCACCGATAGGCCAATCAATCGGGCCAATTACATCATTCGGACATGCTTTGGATGTAAAGAAAAAGAAAAACTCGCCTCCCCTACGCTATGCTTTGGTCACCGCCATCCTGGGAACACTTGTCGCATCTCCCTGGCCGAGGAGTCCAAGGATACCGGCTCCAAAGGACCTCAATCTATTGGATTGCACACTCGAAAAAGCTTCGGTCACCATGTACAAGGTTGATGGGAGATGGCATTATCGGCTCATGGGAGCTACGGGCACATCCCTCATGGTCCTGGACGATGATGATGATGATGAGGACCGGCGGCACCGCACAGCTCCACTGCTGCGCAGTCACATTGGAGCTTCTACTGCAAGAGATGCGAAGTTTGGCCACCACAGTGGATACCAGGCTGGACCGCATTGAGTAGAAGGTGGACCACCTCGAGCTTAGGATGGACTACTCCGATCAGGAGCTTGCTGCCACCCGGTCGCATTTGGAGGGCACCAGACATGCTGCACCATCCACCTCATCTGCTCCTCCTGCTGCTCCTCTATCATTTGCTGATCCCTCTGCCGTTCCAGCTGCTGTTCCTGCTGAAAATGAGGAACTTCTTGGCTCCGAGGACGACCTTGACACCGGTGACGATGATGTTGACCTTGGAGATGTTGCTGCTGATGTAGAGAGCGATAGCGAGGCCACTGATAGTGATCATGGACCTCTGTCATGATAGTGTTTTTAGTTGTTCTGTTACTCTGATGTACATGATTGAAACATTATTTATAAAATCAGTTAGTTTATTGCTTCATATGCTTGATTATAATATACATTTGGCTATTGATTTACTTGGTTCCGTTTGGATATGTTTGATTGATCTACTGGTTTGATTGTCTCTGGACTAATTTGGACTGATTACATTTCTGCTATCTAAATTTTTTTTGGGAAATCATGACAAACAGAGGTAATGCTGTCCAAATTTCCGCTTAAAAGTGTTTTTGATAATGCCAACGGGGGAGAGATTAGTGAATTGCATAAGTACGGGGGAGTTTAATTTAAAGCTTTCACATGATTACATCACTAACCCTATATTATGCATGCATTACGGGGGAGGATTGCGCTTAAATCTCTGATATACATATATATATGCAATTGTTTCTCTTTATTCCATTGATTCAGATTGTCATCATCAAAAAGGGGGAGAATGTGAATGCATGTGTCTCGAAGCATGTCAAATGGTTTTTGATGATAACAAAGTCAAAGATGAAGACCAAAGAGAAAATGAGAAAGCCAAGTATCAAAGGAAGAAATCAAGAGGCTTAGATATAGGCATAAGTACATCAATGTTAAATGCTCCAAAGATATCTCAAATGGTTTTTCAAAAATAATTTGAATCAATATGGCTTTCAAAAGATCAATTCCTAAAAGAGAACTTCTTTTACCATGGATCATGCCAAAAAAATGTTCTATACTTGTTTAATCCATGTTTTCTAAAAGTTAGGAATGATTTAAATCTGTTTTAAGGCTTGAAAAATGAGTTTAAGGTATAGTGTAATCGATTACCAGAGTTTAGTAATCGATTACAAGCTAAACAGAAGCCTTGTAATCGATTACACCATTTATGTAATCGATTACCAGAAAGTCAGAGAACGTGTAATCGATTACACCAAGTCATGTAATCGATTACCATGTTCCCAGAAAGCCAAGAACACGACCAAAAGGGCCATGTAATCGATTACACCATTTATGTAATCGATTACGAAGTCGAGAACGTGTAATCGATTACACCAAGTCATGTAATCGATTACCATGTCCCAGAAAGCCAAGAACATGTCCAAGAGGGCCATGTAATCGATTACATCATTATTGTAATCGATTACCATGAAGTCAGAGGGCGTGTAATCGATTACACAGGTCATGTAATCGATTACCACAAGCCCAGAAAGCCAAGAACACGTTGTATTTTCCATGTAATCGATTACCAAAGGCTTGTAATCGATTACCAAGGTTCTGACATGCCCAACGGCTATATTGAATGCATTTAATGCTGGGCTTTAACTACCCCCAACGGCTCTTTTAATGAATGGGCTTTAAATACATTGGTTGGGACATCATTAAGGGTTGTTCTTGAACCTAAAAACATCATAGCTATACATCATACGAGAATCAAACTCTGAAATCTCTCTTGCTCTGTTTTTGTCCATTCTTTGAGATATCTTTGTGAGCATTATTAGAACTTCAATTTGTATCATCTACTCTAGTGAGAGCTTCTCAAATTCAATCTAAATTGCTGTATAAGATAGAGGGTGAGGCATCCCTCAATTTGTAAAGGGTGAGACATCTCTTTGGTTGAAGAGACTCAAGCTCAAGGGTGAGGCATCCCAAGGAGTTGAGGGCTCAAGTTTGTAAAGGTATTCAAGCACCTATTGAAGCTTGAGGATATAGTAGAAAATCTCAAGTTGTTGCTTGGGGACTGGACGTAGATCACAAGTGGATTGGTGATCGAACCAGGATAAACGATTGAGTTTGTTTTCTCTAAACCCTTCTCTTTATACTTGTGCATTGCTTATACTCTTACTTGATTACTTCTCTCTTGGTTGGTTATTAAGCAATATACGTTGTTCTTATCAATTCATTCATTTCAATTAGTCAATAGCTTCAACGAAAATCAATAATCAAGTGTTTTGCGAAAGAATTGCGAACTTGTTTTACAAACTCAATTCACCCCTCCTCTTGAGTATTGAAGCCACTTGGTAACACATTGTAGACAATTTCTTAAGAGGTGCTGCGTAGACGTCTGAGTGACATTGGTATTGGTCGTACTTCTGCACATATTCTTTGCTATCAACTTCCATGGTGGACCAATAATATCCAGCTTTCAATGCCTTTCATGCTAAGGACTTGTCCCCGAGATGATGCCATGAGCTTTCTTTATGAATCTTGAACCTCAATGGATGTTCTAGTACGAGGTCGACTTCATTTTCCAGCATGACCCCGGCTCCACTCCCTTTGGGATTCAAGGATCCATCAATATAAATGGTCCAAGAATGCATTCTAGGGTGGTCGGATTCCGGTGTAAGTTCAACCAGGAAGTTGGATAGTACCTAAACCTTTATAGTTAGTCTTGGCTCGTAAGTAATTCCGAACTCAGCGAGCTCTACTGACCAAGTGGTCATTCTCTCCTTGAGATCTTGCTTGTGGAGTATTTGTTTGATTGACTAGTTTGTCCTCACTACTACTATATGATATTAGAAGTATTGTCTCAGCCTCCTAGCAATGAGTAATAGTCTTAGATCCAACTTCTCAACTTTCTGATAACGGATCTCGTGGCCTTGTAGGACTTTGTTGATGAAGTAGACCGGCCTCTGACCCTCGTTTGTTCTTCTTATCAGCACCAACTAATTATTTCATTACTGATAGAGAGGTAGGTGTAGAGCATCTCAGTAGAGTTCGATCTTGTCAGAATAAGTGGCGTGGATAACATCCTTTTTAACTCTTGGAATACAACCTCACATTCCGAGGTACACTTGAAGTTCTTTCCTTTTTTAGAAGTTTAGAAACTAAGAAGAGACTTTCGAGCAGTTTTGCCCAAGAAACTTGTGAAGGCAGCGATTTGACCTGTTAACTATTGCACCTCTCTAATCAAATGTGGGTTACGCATATTGAGTACGATTTGACATTTCTCTGGGTTGGTCTCAATACCTCGGTTTGTTAGTAAAAACTCCAGAAATTTGTCAACTTATACTCCGAAGGCACACTTTTTTGGATTCATTTACATATTATGCTTTCGAACCTCAGCGAATCCTTCCTCAAAGTCTTTAATATGGTTGTCGGTATTTACTGTCTTGACTATCATGTCATCAATATAAACTTCTATCTTTTTGCCAATTTGTCCCTCAAAGACCTTATTCATCATATGGTGGTAAGTTGCTCCCGTATTTTTTAGTCCAATCGGCATAACCCGGTAGCAGTAACTTCTCATCTCAGTTATTAAGACAATCTTGTCTTCAACTTTTGGATTCATGGGGATCTGGTTGTATCCGTAGTAGGCATCCATAAAGGAGAGTAGCCTAAAACCGGATGAGTTATCCACTAACTTGTCGATGTTGGGAAGTGGGTAGAGGTCTTTCGAGCACGTTTTGTTGAGATTGGTGTAATTGACGCACATACGCCACTTCCCTTTAACCTTCTTGACCAGGACCAAGTTAGAAAGTCACGTGGTATATAAGACTTCTTTGATGAACCTGGTGTCCAAGAGCTCATTCATTTGTTTCTAGATCACCTCTTGCCTTTTCGGACCTACATTCCTTTTACTTTGAGTCACCGATTTTGCATTCTTCATAATAGAAAGTCAAAGGTAGATAAAGTTTGGGTCTAGCTCTGGCATGTTTGCTTAAGTCCAAGTGAATAGATTCTTATTTTTCTGTAAGACCTCAGACAAGTGGGTTTTTTCTTTCTGACTGAGTTGCCCTCTAGTCTTGGTTACCTGGTCTGGCTTGACACTAAGTTAAAGGGGTTAGAGTTCTCCGTCAATTTTAGGACGTGTATTACGGATCTCTTCGCGTATGTCCAACTCGATCAAGAGAATGTTGATGGAGTTCATAGTGATTGGAGTCAAATCGTTGTGACGATTTGTGTTTCGAGATTTTTTGGCGATTTTTAGGCTCTCGTTGTAACACTTCCTAGCCGTGACTTGATCTCCTTTAACTGTCACAACTCTGTCTTGGTGATCCAAAAACTTCATGGTCAAGTAGGGTGCAAACATCAAGGCCCAAAGGTATTGAGCGTAGGGCGGCCCAAAATAACATTGTAGGTAGAAGGAAAATCAACCACCAAGAACCTGACCTTGACAGTTAAGAGGGAATCTTTCTCCAAAGTAAGGTGAGTCTCAATATACCCCACCAGGGTGATCTTGTCTCTTGTGAACTCGATCAACTTGCCGATGTACAGGACGAGCTTTCCCTTTAATAATCTTAGCTTATTGAATAAATCTAGAAATATTATGTCAACCGAGCTCCCCTGATCTACGAACATTCTACAGACCTCAGCGTTTGTAATTATTCTGGTAATGACCATGGGGTCATCATGATCTGGGATGATGTTCCCATAATCCTCAACAGAAAACGAGATCGGTAGGGTTTTTATTAACTCGCTGCTTAATTTGGATTTTGTTAGGGATGGCACACTCATCATCGCCCGAAGCTCCCTCTTCTTAGCATTTCCTGACTCATCGTCGCCTGCGAAGCCCCCTCAGATGGTGTCTACTATTCAGGTTATTTCGACATGGCGACGGTTGACTTTGTGGGTTCCGTCCTGCTGTCCATCACGGGATGGTGCTTTTAAGGGACCTGGATGTTGTCTCATTGGAACTCGTGGGGAAGGAAATGAGAGATTCTCTTCAGTAAAAGAAATCTCTAGCCTGTCCTGCCTGGGCTCCAGTTGAGGCACGGTCAGTCCTAAGACTGCTTCATGAGCAGCGGGGACAAATGTTGGGTGGTGATTTGCAGATGATGGGTTGCACGCAACAAAAGCGCGGTTCTGGTTGATTGAGGTTTGTCTTCTCCTTGTGTTAACCATGATAATGGTTGCAATATAAGTGCTAATAGTAGTGTTAGGAGTAGAAATTTATGGTTCTCACATACAACGCTAATATTTAGAACTGAGTTCTGAAGGACACCTGAGAAGGTAATTGATAATGGATTCCTCCGTGGCACAACAGCAATAGCAGTGCAGCGAGATGGTAAGTACTTACAAAAGAAACTCTGATGCTCAAGTCAATATGTGCACAAGGAGAATAGTATGTATATTAGGAATTTGGTTGTACCTCTTTCACCTTGCTGAATATATATATATGTATATATATATATATATATATATATATATGTATATATATATATATATATATATATATATGTATTTTAGGGTATAAAGATTCTAAGCATTCAATACGTACTAAATATTGTTACCTAGAATTGTAAAAACTGTTATTCTTTGTCATAATTCCCTTGTTTATGCTAGACATGATTAGAATTGATTTCTATTGAGGAAGTTATGCCTAGTAAATAAGCCGCTTCACGTGCGCAATAAAATATGGGTTCTATTCTGACAGACTGGATTGTTCCAGACTCGTAGACTCAAAACCCGGTCAAAACAATTATTATTATTATTATTATTATTATTATTATTATTATTATTATTATTATTATTATTATTTGAACACCTAGAATATGACCCCAGATGACATCTTACTCGTCTCTATATACCATACATCCATTTTAATTTTGTAGACAATATAAGTTACACTAACATATCGAGTTAGGTATTGTAGCTTGGGTGTACAAATTTTATTTTCTTATTATTATTATTAGTAGTAGTTGCAGTAGAATAAACATTAATTTTTTAAGAGGAAAGGAAAGAATTTACAAAATGGATAAAGACAAACCAATAGTTGTTGGTGATATTCATGGAAACTGCACCATGGTTTACAAGTTGACATTATAATAAGAAGAGAAACATATTATTGGTTGTTGCCTCTGCGTTTCTGTTGTCATTTTATAAAGAGGTATATGACTTCTTGTGCCTTTTTCTTCTTCCCCAGATTATCGTAGTAAACTCATGTTTGTTTCCATTCTCTGCATGACGCATCGCATGTAATTCAGTCCAAAGTGAGCTGCTTGAAATAAGTGTACACTACAGATACAACTCAATCATACTTGGGTTACTTCACTTGCGATCTTGTTGGAGTATCTAGGTAATTAATCCCTTTTAAGATTCTGAGTTGACTCTGTTCCTTTCTCAGCCACTGATTCTGTGTGATGAAGAAAGAAAGCATTAACTCCATTTTTGTAACTTATATGAATATGATGCTTGGGTTCTGCAAGCTCTTACTTAGAAAAGAACTACAATGCAAAATTCTAAGAAGATCTTGATTTTAGTAGTTGCTTTGCATGTCTCATATTCTATGCAGATTGCAGATATATATATGTTAGTGTCTTTTCCTGTGTTTTTTTATGGGTGTTAATTAACTTGAGAGTAATTAGCTTATCTACTATCACTATATGGAATTGCAGCTTTTAACCATCATCTGTGTTCTTTTTCTTTTGCTTTTTCTTCTGTAAATAGAAATTGGGCAATCATTTTGCTTGAGATATTTTGCGAAACATTCCAGTTCGTACATCCTTATCGTGAAAAAGGAATTTATTTTTAGTCAATTCTGGTCTAATTAACTTGAACTCAAAGTAAAACAAAATTAAGAATAATAATAATAATAAAACTTGAAAGTCAGAGAAGAGCTTGATCATGTAATGCTCTATTTCTTTCTTTCTTTCTTTCTTTCACTTTATTATTAGTATTTTATTTGCTTGAATTTCATGGAAACTATTTCAAGATCATCCCTCCCTCTATTTACACTTCCACTGAAGGCATATAGGCATATGGCAACTGGGCTTCCATCTATGCTTAGTTATTTATAGAATTTTGTAGAAGCTACGCTTTTAATCAAGAGTAGTGCTACATGTACACCCAGGAAATGTGGTAGGAAATGTTGAACCGACCATTTACAACTAGGACAAAAGTTATAATTATTAGTCAGACATAAAGTTTTCTACTTAATTCCATTAACAAGTGTCCGACCCTTCACAGGGTTTGCCAAGGCAAGATTTTATAGTGTAAGCGATAGTCCCCCTCCCCTTTCCAGAATTGAACCTACAATTTGATTTGACTCTAACCCCATATGGATCTTGCCAAGGTTAGTCAAGTGCAACTTTTTTTATTTAAGTCCATTAGCTAACACCACTATTGGATTTGATTCTAACCTTAGCTAAAGCCCTGCCAAAATGCTGGCCCACAACCAACAAGAATGATCATCCATATATGTGCCAACTGTTGTTGGCTCCAATGTGTCAAGCTAATTCTGGCTTAGTAGTATTTTCTTTTAATCAAATATACTGATCATTAGTAATGGTACTAAAGGGAACTTGGATTTTTCTTTTTCTTTTTCCCCATAATTTACAAGTGCCTCTCAATTATGGAATTTGAATCCAACAATGACTGCAGAGAAATGTCACTGTAAGCATCAATTTGTATAAATTGCTGATTTCATTTTATGCTTTCAGTTTTGTGCCAAATGGTGAGAATGGCATATGACATTTACTTTTGGCTTGGTTTATTTCCAGAGAAAATGGCAACTAGGATAGTGGATCTTCGGTCAGATACTGTCACAAAGCCAAGTGAAGCAATGCGAGCTGCTATGGCAAATGCTGATGTTGATGACGATGTTCTTGGCCATGACCCAACTGCTTTTCGCTTAGAAACAGAGATGGCAAAGATAATGGGCAAGGAAGCAGCTCTTTTTGTTCCATCAGGCACTATGGCCAACCTTATATCTGTGCTTGTCCATTGTGATATTAGGGGAAGTGAAGTTATTCTTGGAGACACTTCCCATATCCATATTTATGAGAATGGAGGCATTGCAACTATTGGAGGGGTACATCCAAGAACAGTTAAAAATAATGACGATGGAACCATGGACATTAATTTGATTGAGGCTGCCATCAGAGATCCAAAGGGGGAGCTAGTGTATCCAACCACAAGGCTTATTTGCTTGGAAAATACTCATGTCAAGTAGGCAATTTTTTTGTTGCTAAAAACTTTCTTGTAGCTTCACTCTAACACTGCCACTGTTTACATTTTCTACATTGAACATTGGTATTTTGATATTTCTGCTGCCTGTGAATAAAGGACTTATTTTATTATGCCAATTATAAGATGGTTTTGTTTACAGATGTTTATAACCTTTTATTAAGGTATATGTTGATTGTTCGAGCAGAAATGTTGCCTCTTTATGTAAAATTATAAATCCTGATCCTGATCTCTTGCAGTGTCACAAGCCATGATGTTTTGTTTTTCTTAATGCAGTGAAATCACTTCATTCCTCTGTTTACTGTTGTCAGTAATCAGTATCACATTAGCATGCAGTTTGTTTATATGTGTTTGGGTTTTAAAAGTCCCTCCCCTTTCTAAATTGATTCAAATATCCTGTTAGAGAAGCAGTGTGAATGATTGATATTTTTTTCCTGAATGCAGTTCCGGCGGTAGATGCCTTTCAGTTGAATATACAGACAGAGTTGGAGAGGTTGCTAAGAAGCACGGACTGAAGCTTCACATTGATGGAGCCCGTATATTTAATGCATCAGTTGTAAGTAAATTTTCTGTTTTACTTTTGATTTGTTTAAAACCTATAGAATGAAGTTACTGGAAAGATAAATTGGTGCCTAAATGCACCTAACTGAATACTTACATTTGTGTAACTAATATCAGTCAGTAAAAGATCTCTAATAATCAAAGGTAAGATAGATCTTTATTGAAAAGATATATTTTGTGTAAATAATTTCTGTCAGCGAAAGATCTCCGCTATAGAAAAGACAGAATCATACATCTTGATCTGGCAATGTTAACTATGATGAAATGTTTGATGCCAACTTAAATAACGAAAGGCATTTTGAATTTCGGTGGGGAGAATGTGAGCCACGATAGTAATTTTGAAATGGATTAGAAGGAAATGACTAATGGAATCGCTTGCTTTTTGGTAATGTGACAGTTGTCCTGCCGAAAACCTTGTAGACTGTAGTGACTTTCTGTTATCCAAGTACTCAGCAACAGTTTATTTGTGTGCACATTTACTTTCATATATAGTGTGGATATTATAATGAGAATTATAATCAAGCAAAGTTGAATGAAAAAAAAAAATTACTCACCATTTGAATGATTACATGTCAACCCCGCACTTGTTTAATATGAAGTGATATTAGTACTTAAATAAATATAATCCGACCCCTTCACTGCTTGTTTTCCAGTATAGTAATCCGATTCTTTTCTTAATCGTATTTCCTTACTGTTGCAGTAGGAGACATGGGAATAACTTCATGTCTTTTATTATATATCTAGCTTTCAGTTTATTTGGTTCCTTATCTAATGTTTTCTGTCTCTCCTTCCTGCTATCATGTACAAACAACACTTCACAGAAAATTTTGGTTTTTCAGGCACTTGGTGTTCCCGTGAATAGGCTTGTCCAAGCAGCTGATTCAGTTTCAGTATGTTATTTTTTTTCCCTTTTCTTTTTCGGATAAGATTCAGTATGTTTCTTGGCATTGGCAGTTTTAGCTATCTTATTCAAACAAGTTTTAGAAAACTAATTTAATTACCTAATTCAAATCAAACTAATACTTAGTTACTTCTATACCCTATTGCATAATAATCGAGCTAACCAACTTATGATTCCTTTGAATATATGAATTAGGTATGCCTATCAAAAGGTCTGGGTGCTCCTGTTGGATCTGTTATTGTTGGTTCCAATAGCTTTATCACCAAGGTAATTCAAAGTCTTTGTGGGGAATATAATAGAAGCTACATTGTTTCTTAAAGAACTTGATATTAAGTCTAGTATATCTGCTTTTTTAGGCTAGACGGCTCCGAAAAACCTTAGGTGGTGGAATGAGACAGGTTGGCATCCTTTGTGCTGCTGCACTTGTTGCTTTACAGGAAAATGTTGGAAAGCTGGAAAGTGATCACAAGAAAGCTAGACTTTTGGCTGGTAAATGTCATACAATTTTAAGTGATTCACATGCAGTCCTAGTCTGTTTGAAGAATTACAATTTTATACACTCTTAAACCTTTTTCTTCTAAATTGCACTTGCTTTTCTCATATAAAATTTTCCCTTCGTTTCAGATGGATTGAATGAAATTAAAGGACTAAGAGTGGATACCTCTTCTGTGGAAACCAATATTGTAAGTATTTAGTAGAGTCCATTCATGCTAGTTCAACTGCATTATTATTGCTCTGATTACTTCTGTTTCAAAGGAGTATTCCATTACGTCTTGATTTCCTTGTTGTTGCTTAGTACTTAGGCTCATAATGCCAACAGCTTGAATGTTCAATAAGTATTAGGGAGTTCAGGCTATCTGATACACCCTTAGCCCAAGTGTACAGAAGGAGGAAGCATAGGCTGAGTTTTGTTAGGCCTGAGAATAAGGATAGTTCTGTTGGGCCTGAGAATGGAGGGGTGTTTATTCTAGAAACAGTAGAGGGAGAGATAGGAGAGGCAGAGGCATAATACAATAATTAGCATTGGGAATATGCATCAAAAGTTAAAATGAAAAGAACAATAATTAACAGTGGAAATATGTCATCAAAAGATAGAATTAGCATTGGGAATAAGCATCAGAAGTTAGAATGAAGAGAACTATAATTAACATTAGGAATATGCACCAGAAATAAGAATAAAAGAAGATTGCAGGGGGCTATGAGAGGTAGGCATATTTTGAGTGAATAAGAGAGGTTTGGGAAAATGATTCTCTAGTGTCTAGGGACTTTTGATTATTATCTTTCTGCACTTTATTTTTGTCATTGTCTAGTATTTATCTTATAATTCAAAGGGAGTTTCCTCTCTGTTTTGAGTATTATTTTCAATAAAACATCTTAGTATTTCAGTTTGTATCACTATCCTTTAAGGAGAGCTTTGTGTGGATCCTTAAAACTCTATTAGCTTGAACGGGATACAAACGAGAATTATTGACATATCTTTATCCTAACAAGTACACTCTTTTTTTTTTTTTTTTCAATCTCTGATACCAGATATATGTTGAAATTGAAGAGGGCTTACGAACTACAGCAGCAAAGCTATGCAAGGACTTGGAAGAATATGGAATCCTTCTGAAGCCAATAAGTTCATCAAGGTCTTGTTTGCCACAATTACTAATAATTGAAATAAGTATTAATTAAACATTTAATTTTGAATTATATTAGCCAGGGCCAGTATTGTGACTTTCACTGCATAAGTTGTAATACAATTTATTAATTGTATGGGATCTTTTTCCTAAGTCTAGAATCCACTCAGATCTTACATGGTGTTTTCAATTTAGAAATGTGTTTATTTTTTGGTACACAAAAATGGTAGCAATTAAGGGTAGGTTATTCTAATACCATCAATCAGAGAACTAGTAACATGCCTAGAATCCCGAAGGAACATTGTATATTTTTAATTATCTTCAGGTTATCAGGAAAACAGATGAACCTACAATTGTAATAATATTATTACACAGATGCAAGCGACATATATATATATATATATAGGGTATATCTAATAAGAGGAGTTTTTATTGTGAGAGGGTGAAAGAAATAAATCTTGACCATACAACCATACATAGATAATCAAGATTAAAAGTTATTTAAAGGTCATGTAATAACTTAAAAAAGTCACATGCATTTATGTTTTAATCTTGACCTTTCATATAAAATTCAATAGTTAAGATTTATTCTTCTTACCTTTTATAATAAACACATCTCTCATCATATATATATATATATATATATATATATATATATATATATATATATATATATATATATATATATATATATATATATATAGAAAAGCAAGAACAGGAGTAACATTTGCTTACAATGGCATTGAAGTCTACAAAATCTTCAATATCTCGATGATTGCCCCTTTTTGTTTATGGGAAATGTCTCTATTTCTATATGAAAAGTCATTTACTCATATCAAATAACTAATTCCAGTTATGGACAATAAGTTAATAGCCAAGAGGCTGATGACATTATTTGCTTCTCCTAGATTGAGAATTGTCTTCCACCACCACATATCGGCAAGTGATGTGCAGTACGCCTTGTCCTGCTTTCAGGTGATGACTATAAATCAATTAACATCCTCTTCTTCTTTAATGTGTATTTAATGTGCCTTGTTCTTTTCCTTGTACTGGATAATATATTTTATACTGATTGTTAGAAGATGAAACTCTATTTTTGTTGAATGTCGCAGCAAGCTGCTAATGGAGTACCATATGAAAATGGCAACTAGTGGAAGAATTTGGAATTTGGCAACTTGCTGCCACATAACTATGATAAGATCATTTTCCATTCGGTTATGTGAATAAATATGGACCTTTGTTTGTACACCAAAAAAAAAAAATTGGACCTTTGTATTTTGTAAGAAGCTATGAGTATGACATATATGATCTTGTAATGCTAAATTTATAGGAATGAACGTAGTGGTAGAACTGTGAAGTCCTTCACTGAATCTGTTCTTACTCTTCATTGCTCTTTTCGGTAGTTTGAGCAAAATGTGCTTGTTTCTTTTGTAGGGTTTACTAATTAGCAGAGAAATGATAGGAAAGAAAAAGTTGTCACTACGATTCGAGATTCAGCTCACTAGTCACAATTAACAACAAAATTAAGTGTGGAGTTGTAAGCAAACATTTTTTTTATATTAAAAAAGTTTAGAGTGAAAAAAAAAAACTCTTTCCATTCTAAGACTAGAATATATTACTAACTTTATAGAGAGTTTATGTACGTAAATATTTCGATATGATATTACATTGAAGATAAAAATATTGTTACATAATGTTAAACATGAATTTAAATTATTTTTTGACAAATAAAGTTTAACTAATAACTCTGTTTTTCTTTTTTATTATTTTTCTATTATATTTTTACAAATCCAGTTAGTAATTTAATGATATGTTTATTTTTTTTATTGAAACGCATATCTCCAATTTTTAGACTGACAGGGTAGAATAGAACAAGCCCCCATGTTTATATAGCATTACTGGATTCCAATGCCAAATTTTCATCTCGAAGCATGTAATCAAGAAAAATGCTAGAAAATTAAAATTTTTCAGCCAGAGTTTTGATAGAATGAGTTAACATATTTTTTTCTCTTAAATAAATAAGTGGTTTTTATCTTTTTATTTTATTTAATAACCATCATTAAATCTAATTAAGTTTTGTTAAAATGCTGATTAATTTTTACTAAATGTGTAGCATTACTCGTAACCGAATTGCAGACATTGGTTTTATAATTGAAGTCATTTCAAAAAGGCATTGACGTTACAACATACAAGACTTGTGGGGCTCACATGCTTAGCCTTTTTAATTTATTTTCTTTTGCTTTAAGTCTTCAACTGTACGCGGTAAAGCAATCCAAAGTGTTGAAGTTTGTGAAGAAATTGTAAGAATAGAATATAAAGAAAATGTAAGAAGAGAAACTGAGAAAAAGTGAAAGAAAGTATCAGAGAATGAACAGTTGAATTTTGAATTGATACTCGAATGAATGATTGAAAACCAAGATATTACAGTAACAAACAGAATTGACTTCTATACTACTGTATGAAGCTTTTCTAACAAGCATTTAACTAACTCTGTTTAACAATTAATATTTAACCAATTCTATTATCAAGTAACAGACTCTAACATGCTCTCTTAATTCTAATCCTTTGATTGAGACAAATTTTTAATAATTAATTTGTTTATGAAAGAAATAAATCTTGTTGAAGCTAGAGGTTTGGTAAGTGTATATGCTATTTGTTCTTCAGAATAGATATGTTGAATAAGTAATTCTTTTTGTAAGACCTTGTATCTCACAAAGAACAAATCCAACTTCATGTATTTGGTTCAATTATGCAGGATTAGATTGTGAGATAGTAGAACTATGCTCATATTATCACAGTAAATAATAAGTTTGCTAACTTTAATTTGTAATTCTGTGAGAAGCGATTGAATCCAAGTCAATTCTGTTATAGTGCATAGGGCTGCACAACTCGACCCGCAGACTCGCGGACCCGACCCGACCCGACTCGCGGACCCGACCCGACCCGACCCGACCCGAGATATATATCTGGGTTGGTTCGGGTAGACGGGTCAGTTCGGTTCAGACTCAATAAACCCGTTTAGTTATCGGTTCGGGTGACGGGTTTGGTGAACCAACCCGATGACCTAAATACGACGTTGTTTTAAGTGATTTCTATTAGAAAATGTTCATGGATCGGTCTAACCCGACTAACCCGATTACCTAACTCGAACCAACCTGATTACCATCAGGTTGGTTTGGGTTGGGTTACACGAAAAATCGACAAAACCCGACCCGACCCGAACCCAATTAGTTGGTTTGGACTTTTTTTCCCCCAAACTCGACCCAACCCGACTCGTGTGCACCCCTAACAGTGCAAGCTAAGCTCCTATATTCTGCTTCAGTGCTTGACCTTGCTACAACTTGTTGTTTCTTTGACCACCAAGATACTAAATTACCTCCAAAGAACACACATGCTGTCATCTGGATCACTGCCCCAGTCTGCATCATAGAATGCTTGCAGAGCTAGGTGAGCAGGTTTTTGCAGGTGAAGACCATAACTTAAGGTACCATTAAGATATTTGAGTATTCTTTTAACAAGTGCCCAGTGATTATCCAAAGGTTGTTGCATGAATTGGCAGGCCTTGTTGACTGAGTATGACAGTTCTGGTCTTGTAATTGTGGTGTATTGGAGAGCACCAACAATTGATCTATACAAGGTTGGATTGGAAAATAAGTCAGTACCATGCTTAGATAATTTTGTACCAGTAGTGATAGGAGTAGCCACTTCCTTAGCTTTGAACATGTTTACTCGAACAAGAAAGATCTTTAATATATTTTGTTTGGCTGAGATGAAGACTGCCATCAGTGAGATTGTGCACTTCAATTCACAAAAAGTAGTGAAGGGAATTTATCATTGAGATCAACAATTAACTGAGAAATAAAACTAGTGAAAGTGCCTATGAGTATAATATCATCTACATATACTAGGATGTAGGTGCAGCTGTCATTTTTTTTCCTTATAAACAGTGATGGATCACACTTACTAGAGATGAAACCAAAGTGATGTAAGGTTCGTGCAAGTTTCTCAAACCAAGCCCGTGGGGCTTGTTTGAGACCATAAAGAGCTTTGTCCAATTTACAAACCAATGAAGAATTTGTGGAGATAAAGCCTGGTGGTTGAGTCATGAACACTTCCTCATGGAGTTGTCCATTAAGGAAAGCATTATTTATATCAAGTTGCTTAAGAGGCCAGCTATACAGTAAGATTAGAGTTAATATGAGCCTGATTGTTGTTGGTTTTACCACTAGTGAGAATGTTTCAGTATAATCAAATCCATACTCTTAATGGAATCTTTTTGCTACAAGTCTTGCTTTATACTTTTGAATGGAACCATCAGGATTTTCTTTGATTCTAAATACCCACTTGCAGCCAATTGGACTTCTTTTAGGAGGCAATGGTACAAGATTCCATGTTTTGTTGGCTAGTATGGCATTGTATTCAGTATTCATGGCTTCAGTCCATTGAGGTGAGGTGAAGGCTTCTTCAGTAGAAGTGGGAATAGTATGAGTAAGATAGACTTTTGGTTTAAAATGCTAGCTTTGGCTCGGGTAGTCATGAAATGTGTATTAGTGTTAGGAATAGAAAGTGAAGAAGGAACATATGATGAGTGAGAGGGACATAAGACTGAACTGGTATAAGAGAAGAATTCAAGGGAGACAAATTTGGTGGCTGACTGATAGAATTTAGGGAAGACAGATTTGGTGCTGTACCAGAGTGAACAATTGGTGATACTGCAGTACCAGTGGGATCAGTACCAATGTGATCAGGAATAAGTGACATATCACAATGTGGCTGACTGACAGAATTCAGAGAAGACAAATTTGGTGGAGCTGCAGTACCAGAATGAACAATTGGTGATGCTGCAGTACCAATGTGAACAACATCAGTTGTTGAAGTGAAAGGTGATGCTAGAGAGGTTTGATTATTAGGAACATTATATGGCTGAGAATGGATAGAGGGTAAAGAAACTAGAATGGGTAGAGTAGCAGAAACTGAAACAGAAGTAACAGGAGAAGAAGAAGTAGAAGAGATAGTTGTGAGTTTGGAAAAAAGGAAAAGCAACTCATTAAAAATAACATCCTTGGATATGTAAATCTTGTTTATTTGAAAATGAAGACATTTGTACCCTTTGTGAGAAGAGTTGTAACCAATGAAAACACATTAAATGCTTCTAAACTGCAACTTATTTGAATTGTATGGTCTAAGATTTGGATAGTATGCACAACCGAATGTTTTGAAAAAGGAGTAATTTGAAGTTTTATGATAAAGTTTTGAATATGGTACTTGACCAGCTAAAGAGGATGAAGGCAACATATTAATGAAAAACACTGTTGTTTGAAAAGCATAATGCCATAAAGAAAGAGGTAATGAGGCATGAGCTAATAAGGTAAGTCTAATTTCAGTGATTTGTCTATGTTTTCTCTCAATAACACCATTTTGATTATGATTATATGGACAAATTAACCTATGAAAATACCTTGAGACGTTAGATATGAGAACACTGGTCTAAACTCTCCACCCCAGTCACTTTGAACACCTTTGATTTTGTAACTAAACTGAAGTTCAACTAGCCGTTGATATGATTTAAAAATTGAAAAAGTTTCAGACTCAGATTTAAGAAGATAAATCCAGGTGAATCTGGTATGAGCATCAACAATGCTAAGGTAATATCTATAACCTACTGAAGTTGCTACTAGTATAGGTCCCCACAAATCCAAAAACAGCAATTCAAAAGGCTTGCTATAAACATAAGTGGAAGGATGAGATGGTTGTTGATGACTTTTACTAAGACATCAGGCAGTGCAAAAATCAAGGGGTGTTTTATTAGGAATAGAAATAGCACATGGTTGCAAAACTTGTTTAATTATTTGAGGACTGGGATGTCCCAATCTGTTGTGCCAAATAGAAAAATGAGAACAAGACTGTGATGAAGAGAAATTAGAAGATGAACTGATTGCAGCAAGTGCAGTAGCATTAGCATTTTTATTGCTTAAAATTGAATTACAAGATGCAGTGGTACAATATGCTTGTTTATTTGGATTACAACAAACAGAAGAACATAAAGTGGATGATAAATTGGACTGACAAGTTGTTGTAACAGAATAAGGAAAGTATTCCCTATTACATGAAAATTTTGCAGGAGAGTATGAAGTAAAATCACACGAAGGTATAATTGCTTTTGAATAGGAAGAAGTTAAACTTGACTGAAAAGAAGACTAAGGCAGCTGCTGATGTGCATTGTCTGAGCTTTGAACATAAAATTGAGAGAACTTACATAGTTCATTAGGGCCAACAGATCCTTGAAGAAGAACTTCATGGTTGGCCTGAGATTTAACACAGCAACTATTAGCATGAAATTCAAAATAGACATTGTTATCCTTTGCAAATTAACTAACACTAATTAGATTTTTAGTGATAACAGGAACATGAAGTAGGTTAGTCAACTAAAAATTAACAGAAGGATTAAAAGGAGATTGAACAAAAGAATGACCAACACTAGCAATTTTCAAACCTGATCCATTACCTAAACAAATTTGATCAGAACCAGTATATGGACTTTGATGAACCAGATTGGTTGCATCAGCTGCCACATGTGTGGTAGCACCTGAATCTAGATACCAATTGTTGTCATGAACAACATAAGGTGTAGCAAGCATGACATTCACAGAAGGATCATTATGAGAAAGTTTGTGCTGATAGACATGATGAGGACTGTGAGAAGTGCTTTGTTGAAAAGAAAAAAATGTGAAGCTGATGAGGTAGCATGTATTGGCTGAAAATGTAAGAATGGAATAGTTGATGGTTGAGATGAACGAAAAAGTGGATATGGAATGTGAGATTGAGATGGAGGAAAATTTGAAGGAAAAGGTGACTTAGACCGTGGAACAGATGAAGAGAGTGAATAAGGATTTTGAAAATCAATAAAGGAAGGAGAAGATGGTTGAAAATGAGGATCAAATCTATGCCAACAAGTGAGTGAGGGGTGACCAGATTTATGGCACAGCTGGCAAAAAAGAGTTGATCTACCTCTACTATGACCACCTCTACCTCGAAATCTTGCACCAAATTTAGCACCTTGATCTAAATAGTTTCCTCGAAAATTAGTAAAATTCATAGAATGATGATCATTGTTGAAATCAAAAAAATGAGAACAATCAAAAGCATCTTGTGACTGATTACTGTGCTGAGGTTGAATCATCTCAGTGACTGGTTTTTCAGCTGGAGTGACATTAGTGAGATTAACAATGAGCAGATTAGGAGACCAAGTTATTACATGCTTCTCAATCCTTGTTTCTTGAAGCAATAATAGTGATTCAACATCACTAACACTGTAAGGTTCCAATCTTGAATTAACTAAAGTCACAAATGTATCATATTCATCAGGAAGTCTTTCCAAAATGATTTCAACATGTTCTTGCACACTAACAGGATTACCAAATGATACTAAGGAGTCAATAAGAGATTTGATTCTAAGCAAGTATTCACTGATTGTTCTAGATCCTTTCTTTGTTGTATAAAGTTCAGACTTAAATTGTCGAATTCTTACTCTGGTTTGAGTAGCAAAATGAGTCTCTATTTGATGCCAAACCTGCTAAGAAAAATTACATCTTACAACACGTGTGAGCATGCCTTCAGAGAGTGAAAAGAGAAGCCAAGAAAGGAGCAATTAATCTTGCTGCTCCCAGATTTGATATTCAGATGAAATAATATTAGAAGCTATATCTTCAGGAGATCAGAATTTTGGTGAAACTGATTCTGCACCTTCAATATATTGGATGAGATTATGACTTTTGATAGTAGCAAGGATCTGCTGCTTCCATAATAGATGATTTTTATCATCAAGCTTGATGGTGATCAAGTGATTAAACGTGACAGGAGATCTTGTAGTTGAAATTGTAGAACTGTTTGAAGAATTCTCAAGATCATTAGCTCTGGATACCATATTAAAGTTTGTGAAGAAATTGTAATAACAAAATATAGAGAAATTGTAAGAAGAGAAACTAAGAGAAGGTGAAAGAAAGTATCAGAGAATGAACAGTTGAATTTCTGAATTGATACTCGAATGAATGATTGAAAACTATTACAGTAACAAACAAAATTGACTTATATACTACTATATGAAACTTTTCTAACAAGCATTTAATTAACTCTATTTAACAACTAATATTTAACCAATTCTGTTATCAAGTAACAGACTCTGACACAAAGGAGTTAATCTAATCAGGAGCGCAAGTAGTGCAGTGACATTATGGAATAACCGAATAGTCTTCTTATACATTTTTTAATATATAGCCTTCTTATACATCGTTATAATATACATTATTTCACATCAATATAAGGTGATCGTATAATATAATATAAGTGTACAACTTTTTTTACAAAATCAACTACAATCAAATGATAAAAAATAATATATATAGTGAGAAGAGTTTTTATTGTGAGAGGGTAAGAGAAGTAAATCTTGACCATACAATTATACATAGATGGTTAAGATTAAAAGTTATTTAGAGGTCATGTGACCACTTAAAAAAGTCATATGTATTTATGTTCTAATCTTGACTATTTATGTAAAATTTAATGGTCAATATTTACTCATCTCACCTCTTATAATAAACACTCCTCTCACCAAAATATATATATATATATATATATATATATGAAAAAGAAAGATAAAATTATATTAGTGTAAGTCAAAATTATTTTTATATTATTGAATAATATTTTATTTAAATAAATTTTTCACTAAATTTATTATTAGACTGAAAGTTCTTATCATACAAATTATATTTATAAAATTTTATATTATTTTAAAATTATTTAATACTTTATTGATATATGTCAAAATTAAAGTAATATATATTTTTAAAATATATTAAAAGAAGAATCATTTGATTAAATAAAGTCACGTTCTATTGATAATTATTAGGTGGTGTAACACCAATGTAAATTAATCTTTTTCATATATATATATATATATATATATATATATATATATATATATATATATATATATATATATATATATGACATTAATATTTACCATTTGTTAAAATAAAACGTATATCATATTATTTAAAAATAAATAATGATTTTTTTTAATACTGAAGAAAAGTTATTTTATCATAACAAAAGTAAGTTCTTCAAAGTTATTTATTCCCATGTCATTAAAAAAGATATTCATTACCACATATTTTAAGAAAATTTCTTATATACTATTGGATGAAGAATTTTTTCTTCTTTTAAGTTAATCTTTATCATTCATTTTAAAAAAGTAAGAGAGAAAAAAAGAATTAAAAAAAGAATGAGTGATGATAGAGTGTGGAGGAAGAAAATCTCCTTATGTATGAAAGAAGTTATCCATAATCTAATTTGCTTATGTGGCTTTCTACACATAACATAATGTCAAATGATGATATAAAACATAGTTTCTTCCAAAATTTTGTAAAATTTTTAAGTGTTTCTTGAGCAAAATAAAATAATTGATTTGCATCTTTCGATGTGTACATATTGAATGATACAAAATAATAAAAATTTCCTTAACATGGGAATTCTTAAAAATTTATTACAAAACTCCTCCTAGCCATTCCTGTGATACTTCTGAAGTTATTGACTTGAATTTAAAAGCTTCTAATAGTCCCAAATTTTTATTAGAATAATGCTATTCACATATCAAAAATTTTGTATCAATTTTAAATTATATTTATGGGTTTTACTAAAGACACATGTTAAAAAGTTAAATTTTTTTTTAAAAAAAAATAAATTATATTCAATTTGCAATGCATTGAATGTTTTATTTTCATTAAAAAATTTTGTTTTTTAACTCCTTTAACAAATGTTTTTAATAAAATTCTATACTTAATTGAAAAAATAAAAGTAGAAAGAATATGTGTTAGAATATATGTTTTTTTTGTTTTAATATTTAAAAAGAAAGTGATATAAAAATGATTTAGAGTTTTTGATATACAAACATTATTACTCTTTTTATTATGCTTGCATGGTATAATTAATTAATCATTATTAAAAAATATTTTTGAATATTTAAAATACAACACTCTCTTAAAATATCATGTTGCATGTAAGTATTATTTATAAGGAAAAAGATGATTATACATTTTAAAAAAGAAGTGTAAGTATTGTTGATATTTTTTTAAAGATATTATATTTAATAAAAAATAATAAAAAATATGTATAATAAATAATATTAAATAAAATATAAAAAAATATACTATTTAAAATAAAATTATCAAAATTATATTTATTATTCTTATATATTATATAAATAACTTTTTAATCATTAACGTATCTTGACATGAGTGAAATGTCATATTCTAAATGAAACTATATTATTAATACACTGACATTTGATCGTGGCTCATCTTCTACTTTCTTTTTATTAAAAGGAAATTCTCTCCTTACTTGTTTGTGGCCAATACAATGAATTGATTACTTTTTTTTTTCAATTGATATTTAGGTTCTTGTTTAGAGCTCAAACTCACTTAGGTAAAAACAATTTATTAATTAGAGTTCAGGGAAATATGAGGTGTGGCTTCTGAGTCGGTCCATTTAACTTTGAATTTTAAGAGAAAATCTTATCTATTGTCAGCTTGTTTAAATGTGATGTGAGGTCTATCAGTTCAGACCTCAGACCCATTTAATGTAATCTGTGGCAGGGGATCCTAACCAAAAAAAAAAAAAGGAAAAAAATGATGAAAAGAGAGTGTGGTGTGGTTTGGGTTTCAGAATCTAAAGCAATACAATTCTGATAATTTATTTAAAAAATATTATTTTACATTATTTTTTTATTATTTTTATATATTTTTTAAGAATTACGATTAAATGAGATAAAATAAAAAATAATAATTAATAATATAAAAAAATGTTAAAAAAATGTGATAAAAAATCAGAATTGATTCCTTAGTCACCGGCCTTTGACTTTGAGCCTCCATCCGTGTCTCGCGAAGCTCACTTCCGTAAATCATGTTAGTGAACGTATTGTGGTAAATGAAATTCAAACTATACAATTTTAGCAATAATTAAGGTTTCAATGCCGTGGTAAGCGAATCTTATTCTTAAAAGAAGAAATCTACGTGAAATTTTAATCCACTTCCCTCATATTTAAGATTGGATATTTAGAGTGTAAAATTTGTAGGATTGGATATTTAGAGTGTAAAATTTGTAGGATTGAATTTTATTGTGGAATAAAAAATGTTAATAATATATTTTTTAATATTTATTTTATTATTAATCAATCTCATATATTTAAAAAGAATTATTAGAAGAATAATACTAATAACATTTTTTTAGATTAATAATAAAATAAATATTAAAAAATGTCTAAAAATATATATTACTATTTTTTTTGTAAAATAATCTCTAATATTATATTAGAATAATTTAATCTAACTTCACTTAAAATTTAACTCATAAAAAAGATTGTCTAAGTTATCGTAAGTAATACTTTATTTATATTCTTAATTTATGTAGGACTTTAACAAACAATGATAAAGTATTTAGTCTCATAAAAAAAATACCTGTGAGATATATTGATGAAAGACAAAAAAATATATATAATATACATTTCTGCATATATTTTTGGCAAGCTTATAGAACGTAGCTGAAAAATGCAGAGAATTGGTTAACAACTGAAAATCATTGGCTATTAAGACAAAATAATGAAAATTACCAATCACATGTATAAGACTAGGTTTTGCTTCAGTCCAGTGTGTTACACTTGATTAATATTTTTTTATTGCTAAATTGAGTGAGGCAATTAAAGTTTCAATTAACGAACTGGCTCTTTTTTTCTGAATTCAAGAAACAAATAATTGTTAATTGATAATGATTTGTTATTTGCTTCTAATATAACAAGCCAAACTTGCTTAAACTTAAGGCTAATCCTAACAAACTTAGAGAGTATTTGATTTCCTTTTATTTTCAACATTTCCTTTATAAATTTTATTTTTACTTTTTTTACAAAATCTTAAAAATAACAAATAAAATAAAAATATATATTTTATAATTATAAATAAAAACATATCAAGTAAAATAAAAATAAGAAAACAAATCAAACATCTTCTATGTTAGTTTATTTTTTTATTCTAAAAATAATATAAATAATGTTATTTATATATATTTATAAACACATTATTTTATATTTATAGAATTTTTATTATTTAATTATAATTTATTTTATTTTATTTTATTTTTTATATATTTATATCTTAATTCTATTACATAAATAAATATAAGCGATATGCACTATAAAATAACGCGTGAGAAACATTTTTCAAATAATATAATATTTTGTAGGTCTATTTGGCGACCATTAGTGTTACATCGGTGAATCAACAGTTATATGAATGCAGACTTTTACTGGCATAGAGGAAATAGGACTTCCAAGCAGCAACGTATTATTTCCCAAGCATCACCATCTGTATAAACTACAAGCAACGTTAATGGCAGCTCTGTGGCAACCCCATCCATGCAGGGTTTGGTGGGCTTGCACCAGATAGCAATGGGACTTGATCCATAAGTAGAGCTACTAATTAACATGAAAGCGAAGCTCATGGAAATCTGTTAATTTTGCTCTTTTTTTTTTTTTTTTGGATGAGCAAACTCAATCTGTTAATTTTGCTCAATTGTTGAATCTGATTCAACTGATCGGAAATTGCTTTGCTTTTAGTGAAGGTAACTTCTGTATACTTCCACCCTTTAAGAATTTATTCTCGGAAGATATTTGAAATTTAATTAATTTGGATGTTATGTGAGGCGTTTTCTATAGTCAATTTCAATCATATTTGAAGACAAGATAACCAACCAGCAAATAGCTAGCTAGCCTTGCCAGATGCCAGACAACATGCTTGTTGTTTAGGAATGGGTCAATTTTCCTCCGAGATATGGTGCCCCTGCTTAATACTAACTGCAAGTGAGTTGTTTTTATGCTTTGGTTTTACTTTTATTATTTTCTTCAGTCTTATTCGTTGTATAAGATAATAAAAAACACACACAGACGCACAGAGACGAAGTCATTGACAGTATGTATTTTTTTCTTTTTTTCGAGTAACAAGAAATCAATATTGACTTATAAATTTACAGTGGAAAGTAAATTCTGGAAAATAGCGTTTAAATGGTAATTGTCAACAAGAAAATAAGAAATTATTATAAATTTATAGATTAATCACATGCTTCTGTTTCATGTTTAAAATATTATTTCAATAAATTGTGATCTATTCCATATGAAATGCCTCATGTTCACAATAAATTATATATATGACAGCATATTAATTATTTAAAATATAATTTAAAATTATAAATATATGTATATTATAAAATCTAACAATTTATATGTTGGCAAGTATATGATTCATTGTGAGTCCGTGTCAATATTAACATCGATTCTCCATATGTAACCCAAAAACAATTCATTCAAAGTATAATTTACATTAATTTTTTTTTTTTCTAGTATTAATAAATACTAAAAAAACAAATACTGAAAAATAAAATTACACAAATAACCTCACCAAAAAAATTACACAAATACTTAAAAAAAACAAAAAAGCATTTAAGTTATTCGTATAAAAAAACATTATCTTCTAAAATAAGAAGATCACTTTAAAAAAAAGAAGTAAAATATTTTAATTATTAATAAAAAATTAAAGAGACAAATTATAACAAATTTATAATTTAATATACATATACATATAATATTAATCACTATTTTTATCATCAATAATTAAAATTCCTTATTTTATTCTCTAAATAAACCAAGACTTCCTTCATCTGATATATGGAGAGTGTGGTGTCCCATCCCGGTTCAAGCATACAACAATTGGAGTGGGTGGGACTAATTCTCTTCGTTAATGATATTTGTACATAAAAACTGTTATATTATTATTTTTATTTTATCTTTTAGAAAATAAAAATTAGAGAAAATATATTAAAATATATATATTTTTATTTTATTATCTAAAATAAAAATAATGCAAGAATGACTTAAAAAATATACATTTACAAATATCATCCTTCAATTCTCCTCTTGCCCCAGCCCCTTGGTCCGGTTCAGCAGAGGATTTTGTCTTGTCCTCTTTATCCCACTGACAGAGGCTTCTGTATATTGTGCAATTAGTACCCCTAAAGGCTAAACCAAACCTGTAATCCACGGTGCAATGAACTTGGTTTTAAAATTCCATGTTCTATCCGAAAAGCACTTTTGATAAATCGTCGCTTGAGGTTGACGTTTAATTTCAGAAGAGTCGCTTTCATGACTTTCTTGTGTGTAGATGGGTCCACATGCTAGAATCTTTACTGGGATTTCAATTAAGTTTCCATATTTAATTAGTTTGTGTAACTCTTTTCTTCTTGAGAATTTTGTACAGGAATTTTTATTTTACTCATATTTTTTAAAATTTAGTATTTAAAATAAATTATTAAATATTTTATTAATTATTTTAAAATATTTATTATAAATTTAATATTCAATAAATATTTAATAACATATTTTAAACATTAAATTCATAAAAATATCATAAAAATTCTCATTTTACATTCGCAAAAGAAAGAGAAGTTAACTCCTCAACCTCATTCTTATGTAAATGTTTTAGTGTGTGTTTGTATTAGATTTGATAAATTTAAATTTAGTTAAAAATATATTTATAAATTTAAGTTAATAAAAATAAGTTTGTATTAACGTAATTTATATTTAAAAAATTTTATTTAAAAAGTGAATTGAAATAATAATTTTAATAAAAAAGTAAAATTTGTTTACTACTTAACCAATGTACATTTGACTCTAAATTAAGTTGAAAAAAATTGAAATTGAAAACACTTAAATATAATTTCATCAAATTTAAAAAATACAAACGTCAATTTACACGGCTCAACTGATATCTAAATACACTACTAAAAATTGAACCAAGCATTAAACTTAATGAGGATTCTAACTGATAGTTTGATTAATTTAATCAGTTAAATTGAAGGTTCAATTAAAATCAAATCAAATAACATAATTAAATTAAAAACTTAATTGGCTTACAGTATAAGTGGTTAAATCGATCATTGCAGTCTAATTTTTAAAATATTAGTCAATTCTCATTTTGTGATAGGAAATTCATGAGGAGGGAAGTTTTTGCTCCTACAATGCAAATGTAGCAACAATATGAAACAGAGGATATCATACGTGAGATTCCCTAGAGACGAAAGAAAAATGCAGGGACCAGAGAATTACAGTAATCTATGAGTATTTAAATGTTTTATTCTTTCCAGATTTGGCACAGAGTCAGTTTGCTCTAACTACAAGAAATAGATCTATCCATTTATTGGTTCCTAGTACCACAGCCACAGTAACCAATAGGGTGGTGAAGTCTGTCGGATATCCCCAAAATCACCCATGCTGGCTGCCCCTATTTGTGGGTTTTGAGATTCCAAATGCAGGAAGTTATTCCTTACTCAAAGTGGAACACCAGTGTTGCCAACACTTTTACCATTTCTAACACTGGTTTAATTACGTTGCTTTTCTGTTCTTCTGTGAAAGGTGGGACAATAAACAAAGAAAATGGAGGGCAGGGGGGGCTATAAGCCTCGGGCTTTACTCTTGTCTAGGGTGTTACACTGTAGTCAAAAGTACATCAATGATCCTTGTTGAATGGGCCATTGAATATATTGACTAGTGAATGAATTGTTATAAATGATTACCCAAACCTGGTAATTAAGTAAAAAGAAAAAATAGAAAATGGCAAAATGAATCTTATCCTTCATGTGAGGCTGATGTACATACATTTTTTTTTTTTGCTTTAACTTCTGCTATTATGCAAAATTGAATCTGAGTGCAAACTGGTCTGATATTGAATATAAATATGAGTCTAGAACAAGAGAAATGGATTTAGTTAAAAAATTATAAAGATCTGGTTTAAATATACCAATAGTTAGAGAGCTTATAAAAATAAATAACATGGCCAATTGATGAAAATTTTAAAACTTATATTAATGGATAAAGTTAATGGTTCGTGAATGGATCTTTTGACTACGAGCGTCCACCGTAAAACCACCCCTTCTTGTGTAGTAATTTTTGGGTTTCCCCTATGTCATATATGCCCTGTTCTTCTTTAGTTAACGATCACAGCCACTAGAAAACAACAGCAAAAACCTCAAACATAAAGGAACATTGTCATACGGATTCCACCAGCCATAAGCAAGTATTTAATAGGGAAAAAGAGAGAATCAGAGGGAAAGAGCTTATTAATTGGTATATATATATATAAATAGGATAAAATTTAGGTTTATTTTTTATGTCTATTACATTTATTTCACTAATCAAGTTATGACATATATTTATTAATATTTTTTTCTATTCACTTTTTTTTAAAAAAATACACATATATTATAATTTAATTAATGAAATAAATGTAATAGAAATAAAGAAATAAAATTAAACTATATCCATATAAATACTGTTTAAGTTTTTGTGATGTAATTAAAAAAAATAATAATAAAGGTTAGTGCTGATATTTTCATATTATCAATTCACACACACACTTTCAATGAATAACAACTGACTTTTACTTAATTAAAAAAGTAATTGTTAATCTGTCAATTTTTTTTATCAAAATTATTGTTAGAATGAGTTGACATTATTATTAACTTTTAGATAAATAAATAATTCTAATCATTTTGACTTATTCAATAACTATCATTAAATATTAACAAATTTTAATTAAATTTTTGTCAATTTTTTTGTACTTATTGTGTAGCATTAATACTCTTCTTATTTCTTAAATAGCTTGGAGTAATCACACTCTCGTATTAGATGTGAGACAATTGTATATTAATGCTTATATATATATATATATATATATATATATATATATATATATATATATATATATATATATATATATATATATATATATATATATGAAGGATGATTAACTTACATTAGTGTAAATTTTTTTTGACTTACACGTATTTTTAATTGTTAGATCACTTTTCATCTAATATTTATTTTTAATGAAATAATCTTAATCATTAGATGAAAGTGAATCTCATGGTTAAAAATAAGTGTAAGTCAAAAAAGATTTACACTGATATAAACCGATCTTTTATATATATATATATATATATTCTGTATTCTTATATTTCTTTTCAATTATAAAAGTTTTTTAATTATACAAAATTATATCTATATTAAGTAAAACTCACAAATCCTAGGCTAGACTAACCTCGAATCAGAATGTTATTGGTAAGTGTTAGCAACTTCGACTTTCTCAATATGCTTCCTAATCCAATGAGCATTTAATTAAAAATAAAAAAAAAGCATGAGCATCCCCTTAAATTAAAGTGGAAATAATCAAAAAGCAAAATATTGTGTTACGATGTTTCTAGTATTCTTCTTTACCTTGAATTTTTTTTTTCTTCCTTGGTAGGTAGTATAATATAAAATGACAATGCTTAGTGAATATCAAATATATGGATCACAAAAATATTCGCACCAATAAATATTTGCAGGATTACCAGCAATGAAACGATGAATAAGTACTCGTTTAGTAAAAATAAAGGTGTGGGAGAGAATCATACTATATGTCCCACAAGTATATGTAGACCTATCAAATATAATTTTTTATTTAAATTATATATATTATTTATATTATATATATATATATATATATATATATATTGAATTTGAGATGAAATAAAAAATTATATTTTTTATTATTTTACATTAAATTTTTTTAATGAATATATAACATTTTTGTAATAATAATTTATGTAAATTAATTATTATAAAATATAATTAAACTTTATATATTATTTATGACATTCTTTTAATTTTATAAGTATTTTAAATTGTTAAAAAAATTGTTATATGTAATATTAAGATTTATTTTACTTGTGTTTCTTTTTATTTTAAATTATTAAATACTCACATATACTTATAAATATTCACTTTCCTATAGGAATCATATAAATGAATACCCACAATGACGATGAGGTGGAGGAGCACTATTTGTCCCAGCCTAGCCCCTACTATTATTCCTAATCAAATATATACAAACATCTCTTCACAATTAGGATATGTGGCAAATTAAATTTATATATACAGAAAATAATGTGGTAGAATTAATTATAATTAGATGATAAAATTATTAATTATAATTAGATGATAAAATTATTAATTATAATTAGATGATAAAATTATGTATATATACGATAATGTGTATATAAAGAACAATACTAAATATCGTTTATATAAAAGTAATATAGTCCAGTGTTATCCTAAGAGTATTTTTTTCCCACGCAAATCTAGGTTAATTTAATAATATTTCTTAATTTTTGTTATTTATTGATTTGATTATTTCTAAAATTAATTTTCTATTAGTTAAATTTTAAATGTATTCTGTTTAAGCACTTTTAATTGCTATTAGTATCCTCCATCACTTTTTATTCAAAAGTAACGTCACTTGAATTCAAGTAGAACCATCAAAATAGATTAAGTTTGATGAATTAATTTGAGTAACTTAATAAAATAAATAGATCAAATTAATAAAAATAAATATAAAATTAAAAATTATTTGAATTAGTTCGATTTGAATAGACTGGACTCAAATAGATCAAATTAATCTATTTTAATAATACTACATAAAATTGAGCTAAATTAATAAAATACTAATTAAAAACTTACATATCTTAATTTGGCTCAATCCACATGTCGACCCAGTCCATTTTAATAGTTATAACTAAGAATGGACAAACTAATTAAATATTTTTATTAGCCAATTACTTTATCTTCACTTATTACTAATTTTCTTCTTCACTGATGGCAAAACAGTGTTTTAGTTGCAGATTTTTAAGGCTATATATATATATATATATATATATATTACTCTAGTGAAATATATGTTTATTATAAGAGATGAGATGAGTAAATATTGACCATTAGATCTTACATAAATGGTCAAGATTAGAACATAAATGCATGTGATTTTTTTAAGTGGTCACATGACCTTTAAGTAACTTTTAATCTTGACCATCTATGTATGTTTGTATGATCAATATTTACTCCTCTCATCCTCTCACAATAAAAACTCTTTTTACTAGATATGTCCCCTATATATATATATAAGACAAAACTTAAGTAAAGTTCTTTAGGTACTTGTAGTATTTGTCTTCAATAAAAATATGAATGTGTACATTTTCAAAAGAACTTAATCATTATTTTCAAAATTTTTATTAATGAGTTATAAAAAATATACACATATCATATTTTTATTAGAGACAAATACCACAAGCACTTAAAGAATTTTATCTAAATTTTATTCATATATATATATATATATATATATATATGTGGGTAAAAATATTAATATAATTATATATATAACGTGTAATATATGAGCAAAAATATTAGTATAATTTTTTTTGCATAAACTTAAAATATTTAAATTTAATATACTAAACCAATTACATAATTAATTATTTAGATAATTACAGTTAATTAATAATTATAATGTGCAATGTATTGATATAAATATTAGTATGAGAAATTCTTACATAAATTTAAAACACATAAGTTTGATATAATAGATCAATCACGTTATTAATTACTAGAAAACTATTTTAATTAATTAATAATTAGTCATCTTAAATTATTATAATTTATGATATGATTAATCTAATACACTTAATTTAAATTTTTTAAATTTATGTAAAAATATCTCAACTTGTATATATAAGTTTTGTTAAAGAAAGTCTTAAAAATTTATTATGGAAGTTAAAATAAACAGTTTTAAACAATTTTTTTTAATTTTTAATATATTGTATATTTGTTTTTATTTAAAATTTTATATTTTAAATTATGTATTAAATAAAATTAATATATATTTTCATATATTACTTTATATATACTCAATTTTTATTATTAAATTATAACTAAATTTATTTTATTTTTTGAACATTTTTATTTTTAATTTTTTGCCACTTATATACAGATGAGAGTGAAATTAATTAATATGTAATTAGTATTTTTCGTGTATATTTTGTGTGCGTTCTACGTAGTATTATTCACTGTAAAAATATTATTTTTTTTCAAAACAAAATCGTAGTATCTACTGTAAGAAAAAGTGGATGCATGTATGTATTTTCACGGGCTTATAACCAGATTGACGAAAAATACATACATGTCTCTTCTCATCTATGGTCACATCACATCATCACTGCTCACTGCCAAACTTTGTCCTGTTTTGGGGCATACTACACTCTTTCTCATCTCGTCATCATTTAACCCTTTGTCCTTGGGCATCCTGAAAACCTCTTGACCCTCTTGTGACTAGTGGCCATTTCACTTCCTCTTCACTTATGGTACAGCATAACTCTCAGTTGCTTGCGCTTTTCTGAAAAGCAAAATCTGATTATCTGATCAATTTTAAGCTTTTCCACACGAATCATTCCATTTCCAGCAATTGCTAATGCTGCTCACTCTCTCTTTTAGGTTTCTCACGAACTACATAGGATCAAGATAGCACTAAACATTAAGCCCAAACTACTCCCTCAATTCAAAACTTCATCTCTTCCATTAATAGTAGTCCTCTCCTCTCCATCTTTGACATAGAATAGAATAGAAATACATAGGAAACCATGCACTATTTTAGCTTTCAACTGCTATCCTCTTCCCTTTCCAGTAACACCCAAGTTACAGGCAATCTTTCTCTCTAAGCATGACATACCCTTTTCACTTTTCTAATTAATATCACAGGAAGACAGCAAATACATATAGACGACAAGGGAAACCCTAATCCTGAAAAGATCGAAGAACAAGCTAGCTAGGTGGGGGTGATCGTTGTACTTGTACACACACATATTATCCTCAATCTACACAAATTAATTAATCTCACTACCATCCTCAAGATCTAAGCAACAAGGGTTTGAAGAAAAAGAAGGTTCAGATCTTGAATATTATGGATTTGGTTTCTCAACCAACAAACCCCAGCTACGAGATTGAGAGCATGGCAAACCCAATCACCAATAATCCAACCACACTCTCATCCTCATCCTCATCCTCATCAGCTAATAACAGTAACAACACTCCAAGCCGATACGAGAACCAAAAGCGGCGAGATTGGAACACTTTCTGCCAGTACCTGAGGAATCATCGCCCACCCCTTTCTCTGGCCTTGTGCAGTGGCGCTCACGTGCTGGAGTTCCTTCACTACCTTGACCAGTTCGGGAAGACCAAAGTGCATAACCCAACATGCCCTTTCTTTGGGCTCCCTAACCCACCAGGTCCATGCCCCTGCCCTCTCCGCCAGGCATGGGGTAGCCTCGACGCCCTCATAGGCCGACTCCGTGCTGCTTTCGAAGAGAACGGTGGCCGGCCTGAGTCTAACCCCTTCGGTGCTCGAACCGTGAGGATTTACTTGCGAGATGTTCGTGATTTTCAGGCAAAGGCTAGAGGTGTCAGCTATGAGAAGAAGAGGAAGAGGCCAAAGCCTAATAACATCACTACTACTGCTACCTAGTCAACTCGATCAGGATTCAATCAAATTCAAAGGATCATTCATCCATCATATATGTGGGTATATCTTTTTCCTTCCTTTCTTCTGGAACTCGGTTTTTTTTTTTTTTCGGATTTAGTTTATCAAGTTACGTTGTGGCTGTTTTATGTTGATTTTTGGCAATTTTAAGGTGCTTTTGTCTCTTTGAAGACGTGTCTGTCTTCTAGTTTGTTGAGTTGAGATGCTCTTGAAATTGTTCTGGCTTTCTGAGTTGGGGCAAGTGGATAGTGGAAAGTACCATAGGAGCTCTCTGCCGAGTAATGCATTCTGAACTAGTTAGTCCAAGAAATGCTTATTGCTTGTATTGAAATTATTATTATGACATTAATTAATATCTATAGCGTATTTTAGACATGCACTTCAATCTCTAGCTACCCTCTCCTTCTTATTTAAAATTATTAAAATTTTACACAGGATTAATTTAATTGGTTGTGGATAAACCGGAATAGTGTCTTCCATATATATATATATGTCGATTGAAAATATGTTGATGGTTGGTGGGACTGCACTTGCACTTGTACTTGTAAGGTGAGACGTTACTAGTTGCTGGGAATGTGTTTTCTTGTATATTGCTTCATTATGTGTTTTACCTAGTGGTGACAGACTTACATGATGGTTTTCCTTTTCTTAATAAAACACACACTAACACTCTTTCTGCGTCTCGTTCTCTGCATCCATGCACATCCATAGGGAGAGAAGTTTAATGATCAGAAACCTCTCTTGACGATTTAAGTCCAGCTCAAAAATAATTGTATTAATATAATATTATTACTAAAAGCTATATGATTTACACAAATACTATTACTAGCTGGAACCTGGAATAATAGATAACTAGCTAAAATATCAATTATTGAAAGCAAGCATTGATTTGGTAAATAACTCACGAGCAATACAATTGGTCAAATCGGGTTAGGTATGTATTAGTTTAAAGATGATCGCGTAAAATCTTTGTTAGACATCAAGACAAAATGTGTTATAGCTGCCAGCTAAAAATGGGCATGTCAAAAGCAAATTGATGTGCCATGTAACAATAATTTTTGGAATATTGACAATAAGGGTAAGCTATGTGCCTAACCCCCTATTGCTTGGACAACGGTCCCTTAAATTTGATTAAAAGTGGTTTTCTACGGTAGGCTGATGATGGACTGTCTCCTTGTGGGAATATATGGGTTAGGTCATCTTGGATAATAGAAAGTTCTTTTTATTCAATTATCTATTCTAATATCAAAACCCAATATTTTAGTGATATTATTATATATTTTTATAATTTATATCATTTAATTATAACTAGACTTACTTTGTTAATTTTTTGTTTATATATATTTTGATTTTGTTACTCAAATAAATGTGAGAAATGTGATTCAAAAAGAGAATTTTTTTTTTATGAAATGTGACTCAGAAAAGGTTTATTTAATTAAGCTTCAAAACAGGGAGAGCTTGACTAATGGTGATGATTATTGTCACTTTCAATGATTCTAGAGAAGATAAAATGAATCGAAAAAGAAAAAGTGGGATGCATATTTTGATAATTATTTTGACCTCACACATTCAAGATTACTCTTTTTTCCTCCACTCTCTTACAAGTGACTAACTTTATATTCATTGAGATAATGATAGTTATAAAGAAGGTATCTTTTACATATCTGAAATAAGGGTGATTTGGAGAGATTTTATTGGTAATCTCAATTTATTTAGCAATTCACTTACGAAATTTTTTATGTGAGAAATTATGTGTAAATATTATTATTGAATTCAAATATAGTGTGCTCTAGAGAATTTTGACAGTTTATATTTTGATAAAAAATACAAATACATTAATAGTAAAATAAATTTATTAAAACCCATTTTCTTAATTTTTTTTATTCATTGTTACAATTTCTACTTTATTACTATAAAAGATTCAAATCCCATATAAAAGGCTTTGACAATAATAGTTCTCTAATTAAAGAGTGCATACTAACATAGGGTGACTTCACCTTTTTAATCCAAAGGATTTAACGTAAGCCACGACTTCCCTCACTTATAAATGCTAAATTTGCCATAATCACATAATTTTGATTTATAATAAAAAGAATTGCATTACCAATCACTTCGTTGCAGCATTCACTTTCAAGTTATTGACGTAAGAGTCTTACAGGAAGTGGTACCAAATCTCTTTGAAGACTACGTATTTCGAATTTTATTGAAATCGCTTTACTTTTATGGTTGTTTATCATTCATCTCGTTACACCAAGCGTTAAAGTTTCTTTGGTCTAACATATCACTTCATCGTCATATCTCAAATCTTAAAACTTTGTCCAATTTTTTTTTTTTGTCAAATATAAATAATTCATTATTATAATGAAAGAGGGAGTTAGGTCTCAAGTATAAAAGTTGAGGTATATACATGTTGAAAATAAAGTTTTTAACAAGTTTGGAAGTGTGATTGGTGGAAAGATAAAAATTTGATGGTGTGGTTTAGATGATCACCATGAAAACTCACGTGCCTTCTACATTAAGTTCTATGCTATGCTTATTCACCAATTGTTCTTCAAATGTAGCTTCTGCCTTCGGTCATTGACAAGAAAACACACAATTTTGTACTCAGAGGAGTGTTAGAAGGCCAACAATGTAGGTAAAGAGGTCATGAGAAGTGGAAATCTCTATATTAACCCCGTTAGTAGCGTGGTAGATAGTGTTCCCAACTTGGTTGTTAGCAGGATTCAGGATTCTATTTGCTTTTTTTTTTGTTCATTATTGCCAGTTAGCGATCCTGACTTGTCGTCCTCGTCTTCATCCTCGGACGTGTTGACAACACTGGAGGAGGCCATATGCAGAATGGTGGGCAGTGTTTGCAGGGAGAGGAATTAGGTTGGAGTTGGGGTTTAGCAGGGTATGTGTGAAACAAAAAAGGATTTGGGGCACATATATGAGAAGATCTTGGTTAGGGTTTGGTTTTTAAAAGGTTTGGCACCTATAAGGGGAAGGTCTGACTTTATGGCAGTGGTGATGAGGCAAAGGATGAGGGGTTATGGAGGCTGGGATGATGGGCATAGGTGGGTTAGGCAGGGCTAACTAGGTTGCAAACGCAAATTGATGAAGGGGTAGGCTGCGGTTGGTGTCGTAGCGCCTTACCGGAGCACGACGTTGCAATTTGTGGGGAAGGGAAGGGAGAGGTTTGGGTGGTGTTTGGGAGGCAGCGACGCAGACAAGATGGCAATGGGCACAATGTATTACCAAGTGGCTTCAATACTCAAGAAGTGGTGAATTGAGTTTATGAAATATTTTTGCAAAACACTTGATTATCGATTTTCGTTGAAGCTATTGATTGATAGAGATGAATGGATAGAGAAGATTTAATAATTTCACTTACAAAAGAACCAACCAAGCAAGATAGTATTCAATTAAGCAAATATAAACAATACACAAAGGTAAAAGAGTAGGGTTTAGAAGATCAAATACAAGGTTTATCTTGGTTCAGCTACTCCTTGTGACCTATGTCTAGTCCTCAAGTAATCACTCGAGATTTTTCACTAATACTTCAAGTTTGAACATGTGTTTGCTACCTTTACACAATAAAACACTCACCACATCTTTGGATACCTCACCCTTTGTTCTTAAATTCAAGGGATGCCTCACCCTTACAAATTGGTTGAGGGATACCTCACCCTTTTTATAAAGAATCAAAATGTTTGATAGATGAAACTCTCACAAGAATATGTAATACAAATTGAAGCCTTAGAATGCTCTTCAAGAGTATCTCAAATTGTTGAAAAAACATAGCATAAATGATTCAAAGATTGATTCATGGATTAGAGTGATAGAAATATGTTTTCAATTGTTGGTTAGCCATAAATGATGATCTAAGATATGTATTTATAGGGTTCCGGTATAAAGGAGTCGTTGAGAGACCTTTATGACAACATTAAATGTCAAGAAACTAGTCATTGGGTATTGTTAGACCTGTTGTAATCGATTACATGCTCAATGTAATCGATTACATGGCTCTTAGAACGTTTTCTTGACTTTTTGGACAAGATGTAATCGATTACAACCTTCATGTAATCAATTACAGAGTCTCTGCCAGAGATGTAATCAATTACAAGTCTTGTGTAATAGATTACATAGTCTCTGTCAGGCTTGTAATCAATTACAACTTCAATGTAATCGATTACAAGGCCTCTGTTTGGTTTGTAATCGATTACTTCACTTGTGTAATCGATTACATTCTCATTTAAACACATTTTTCAAGCCCAATTAAGCTTGATAGCCATTTCCAACTTAGAAAATACTTAGATTTGATAATGTATAAACTTGAGTTATAAAATCCAAGATTAAAATCAACATTTTTTTTTTAAAAAAGTGAACTTTCAACTTCAAGTTGATTTAAAAAGAATCTTTCAAAAACCATTTTGAGATAGTTGAGATATGTTGAGATATGTTGAGAGCATTTTACATTTAGATTCTAAGACTTATACCAAATATACCTCTTTGAACTTGATCTTCATCTTGACTTTGTTATCATCAAAATCTTCATTTATATGCTTCAAAACATAAGCATTCACACAATGGCGACGCACTTGAGGACCAATGTCAACACAATGTGTGGCTGGATTCATATATAATACCACAGTGAAAGAATAGTTCAAAGAGGCATGGCATCGAAGGAGAGGGAAGAGGAGCCGCTGGTTGCGAAAGGGAGCCGCTACAAGCGAATAGGTTCAGTGCCGTAGGGAAAGCGATGCTAGGAAAACCCTAGCAGTATCCTAGTAACCTCTTAAAACTTATCTAGTTATATCAATAGAGTTACAATTCTAGCCTCAATTTAATTGGAATAAGAATTGTGGAATTTGATAAAACAAGCATACAAATCACAATTCTATACTTCAAACTTGGTTTAATTTCACATAGATATAATTCTTTTGAAAATTAAGAATTTGGTTAATTTTTGTTTTCTTTCTTTTTCTTCATTTTGTTTCAGTATTAATTTTTTGTATTAAACATTAAAAAATACAAAAGAAAAATCTTGATTCTTAGAGGAGTTTTTTTTTTTCCCCATTCCACTTAAGCTTTCGTGGATGATAGTTGCGAAGTCCTGAATCAAATTAATTGGTAGTCCTAATTAGTACAACTGTATGGAATAATACAAAAAATTATCGTACGCACCAAACATCAAATTATATACATTTAATTTCTTAATCATTTGAATGGAAACTCGCTTTTCCTATTTGGAAGTTTGTTTTACTTAGATTTAAAATACCTTATGCTCTGGCCCTTTGGGCACTAACGAGTCCTTTACTGTCTGGTTCGAAGTTAATAATATATTTCTATATCAGGAATAAGAAAAATATATTTGGATGTTGAATCAGCTGTATTTTAGTTCGGTGTATACCTTTTTTTTTTCTGGGTACAATGGTGTATAATTTAATACACTACTTTTTCATATAATATTATTACCTTTACAATATAACAACTTTTAAAAAAACTTTCAAGGAACATACATTCTCATTATTATCATAATTTCTTCATGATTAATAAAGTGTAAATTTATCTTGTTAAAGATGTGTCTGTTTTATGTACCCCCCCCAAAAAAAAAGTGTCTCTGTTAGTTGTTTGTTGACCTATGCATTAATCTTCTTCGATAAGCTTAAAAAAAGAGTAAATAGAGCATATTCTCCAGAACTTTCTAGGAACAAACATATCAATCGATTTTAGAAATGGGAAAACAGAAATTAAAGGGCAGAGTGCCTTCTGATCTCAAACTTGTTCAGAAAATAAAATGTGCTTTCTGAAATAAAATATTTGCGTGATATTTAATTTAACATCTAAAAAATACAGTGAAGCACCCAAAATGTTAACATGAGATTTTATAATTCTTAAAATTTGACCCTCTCGTTTGAGAAATCTGTAAGTGATTCTTAGTAGTTACTTTATTATAATAAAACATGCATGTTAGATTCCAGCAATGCTTATGACGAAGAAGAAGGAAGAAAAATAATCGAGTGGGAAGGAATTAAAATCACTTCATAGTTGCATTCACGATCACACGCAAAGATCGATGCTGCTAATCTGCTATAATTTAAATGGGTTTCGATTGAACTATGAACAATGGAAATCCTCATCAGACATACAGAAATATACCTAAAATTACACTCATTTAGGTAAGTAGACTATTTGATCAACAACTCAAACAATGAAGCTCTCATTGGACGCTCGGCAGTGGTCAAATTTTGTTTATACACATGTTTGAAGTAAACGTATAAGTAACAGTGTCACGAATTACGTATCATCTGTTTTCTATTGCTTGTGCTTACGTTCACAAGTAGTTCTAACCAGGGAGTAACGCAAATATCTTACTAATCAAACAACTAACCAAAAAGGGAAAAACAAATATCTTACTAATTTTGTTTAATAAATCAAATCTACATATAAAAATTTCCCAATTGAGATATTATATACTAATCAGAATCAAATATTATTTTCTATATATATCAAACCTAATGTTTTATAGTCAGAGCCGAAGGCATGCACTCATTAGAGAGAGCAGTAGGTTTGTAAGCGACCACATAAGTCCTAAAATTGATTCAGTTTTGAGGACAAGGTAACTGAGTGTGTATAAATTAGTGAGCTGTTTTGAATTAAAAATTTAAAATTACGACAAGAGACCGGCCACCATCTTTCCCTAAGTATATTTTTCCATTTTTTATTAGGTAAAAAGCATACTTTTATTATTTAGCATTTTTTAAGAAAATTTTGTCCTCTAATTAATTTGTGTTAAATTAATCTTTTAATTTATTAAATTAACACATCGTTTTTCTGAAAGTGAACTTCATTAATATTACTAATGGAATAATCTCATATAACTCTTCAGTGACAAAAATAACATTAAACTAATTGTCATGTGTCCAATAACTACAAGTAGCATTCCACATCACCAGCTTCCCCTTCTCTCTCTCTCTCTGTATATATAATATTTATATATACAATATTCCACCTAAAACATGGCATTATTCTATGGAACCACCGAACAAACTGAACCATGGAATCACCAAACAACCTTAATCCAAGACTGGATCTCATCCCAAAACTGAGCTATGATGGAGCACCCAATGCATGCCCTAACCGGAAAATGAACCAAACCTCAAAACAAGACTTGACCCCAGCTCGAAACAGAGAAGACGACCCACACCCTAACCCTGCCAACGCATGCACTTGAAACCAAAACCATCAGCACCCACGAACCAATTCGCCACTAGGTGCCGCCACCCTAAGCCATCATTTATAGCCACGGCCATGCTACCACACCAGAATTCACAAACTCCCTATCACCATTGTTTGACAACCCGAACCACCGTTGGTAGCCATGAACTCCACCACACCTCCACATTGCAGGTCACCTAACAACCAAATCGCACTACCCAATGTCAGAGTAATCACCCTGTACCTCCCTTATGCCTATAACCATCATGCCATCCACAGCACCACCAATTAACCTCCACCAAGTCGCACCTCCCGAGTTACTGCCTGAAACTCCTAGTGCCCTACAGGAACCAGAGCTCCATTATTTTATTTCTCTTCCTTTTCCTTAGAAAAAAGTATACTTTTGTACCCAATTTTTTTTTTTCGATTTCGTCCTCTAATTATTGGGTTAATGTTGATATAATGTCATTTTTGTCACCTAAAAACCAAGTAAGATTATTCCGTTAGTAGAAGTGACAGAGTTAACTTTCAAAAAAATGGTGTATTAATTTACTAAGTTAAAAGAATAATTTGACCTGAAATCAGTTAAAAGACGAAATTAAAAACAAAAGAAAAATTATTGAATGAAAGTATGCATTTTGCCTTTTTTTATATTATATTTTATATGATATACTTATTTATTAGTAGGCCAACCCTTTAAAGTTATACAAAAGAATTTTAATGAATTGGTTTAAATATTATCAGTCTTTATAAATTTTACAAGTCAAGTTTAAAACTAAAATGTACGATTAAGTATTTAATATTTTATTTTAAAAGTATATAATAAATTTAAATATTTTATAGAGTAAAAATAATATTGTTTAAATAAAATTTTATCTTCATAATGTGTCTGATACAAGTTTTGTATTTGGTGATGAGTTTTATTCAAGAAATATTTTATGTAGGTTAAAATATGTATATTATATTTATATTATATGTTAATATAAGAAAATATTAAATTATATTATATAATTATAATATTTTTGTAATATATAAAATAATTTTATAAATGAATTAAATAAAATTAAATATATTTTGATTAGATAAATAATTATATTGATAAAAAAATTATTTTATAAAAATTATTCATTTATAATAAAATAAAATATAAATAATATCAATTAAACCGTCCACCGATTCCAATGTTGTTTTTGATGTTAGGGTTTCAAAAGTTGCCTTTGGCTCTACAGCCTATGATATGATATGAAATGACCCATCGTACAAACAACCCGCAATCTACGGTCAACCCTTCAGATGCATGACACGTTCCGTTTCTGTGATCCACGTAGATATTTGTACTACCTGTCGGCAAAGGGCACCACCACCTCTTGATAATCGAGCCTAGCCTCCTCCCATTCAGGTGCCACTACGTGGAAGTTTTGAGATCGTTGATGCAATAAAATTCTGCATTGTGCTTTTAATATTAATATTTCCATCTTTGGCCGTCGTCAATTTTGCCATTTTTATCAGATTTCTATTTTCTACGGAAAAATGGTGGGGACCAGTTTCCCTTTCTATTATTTTTATTTTTATTTGGGTACAAGTTCCCCCACTCTATTATTGTACTATTGTTACTATTGTCCCTCTATTTTAAATTAATTTATGAGAAAAAAGAAGCATCTAAATTATTTATAGTAACACTTTTAGGTTTTGTTTACTTATCATAAAGGCTAAAGAAAAAAAAAATTGTTCAATTTAAATATAATAGATGTATGTTTATTATATATTTATGTGAGATAAATATTAAATTAAATTATATATGAATGTAGTATTTCTGTCAAATATAAAGTGAATTTATAAATAAATTAAAAAAATTAGAATATAAAAATTAAACTAATAATAAAACTAAAAAAATATACTATAAGAAAAAAAAGATAAGTACGAAGAAGTTGGGTAGTTATTACTCACTTTGTTTTATATTATTTAATAGAAAAGAAAGGATATTTTTTTCCTTTATTTAGTTTCATAAAAAAAGAAAAAAAAATATAAATAAATATCAAATTATGTTATTAACCTTTATTTAATGAAATTAATTTACATCAGGGACTTATAAGATGAGTGAAGTCAGGACAAAAAATGTTGAAACCCACAATAACGCATTTCTTTCTTTTATTTTCCTTCCTTTCTATGCATGAAGACGAATATAAAAAATGTGGAGCTCATAGAATTTTTTTTCTATTCTCTTCTTTCCACCCGAATTTTGCAAATCAAACAAAACCTTAGATCAGTTTTATAGTTTTTTTCCTAATAAATTTGAATTTTTAATAATATTATAATAAAATGAAAAATAAATTCTCTTAACATATCCGTCAACCCAACATTTATAATTTTGTTTGAGCTTTTTCAATTTTTTAATAAGCAAAATAATTCTTTGGTTCTTTATCTTTATTTTACTTTTTAATTTGGTCTTTTTTTATTAATTTAATTTCTTATCTTATAAATTATCATTCAATATTCATTATGATTTCATTACAAACTTAACGTAAATAATAACATGTCACTATCTATAATGTAGTGATGATTTGGATACGATATAATGATGATATCGTTATCACTGATTAGTGACACATTATTATTTTTGTTAAGAGAGTGATAGAATTATGATAAAGGGCTATATTAAAAATAATTTGTAAAATAAAAAATTAAATTAATAAAAAATAAAAGATAGAGAATTAAATTTTAAAAAATAAGAGACCAAAATACATATTTTATTTTTTAATACTTATATTTCTTAAAATTAAATTGTATCAAAATTTAATAATCTAAATATTGTCATTAATTAGATATGGTACCAAACTGTTAGAAGTATTATAAATTTTTCTTCTCTGTATTCTTGAAATTAATAATAGTACTCCCAAGTCCCAACGGTTGCGCTCGATGGTGCATGAGGTTTGTGCGACTGTGCATATGCTTTAGTTAAAGGTGTACTATGGTACTCCCTTTTTAGTCATCTATCTGAAGATTCTGTCCTTAAAACTTAATTTACACAAATTTCCTTGCATGAAAGAGCAGATTTGTGACTTCCACAAACTCTATACTAATGCAAGTATACAGCAGCGAAAAACCATAAACTTGTACGACCTTCTCATCACTTGTATTTGTTGCCGTATTAGAAAACCAAGAGCTAAAATTCGTATTGTGATTTCCACCAAAACGAAGCCCAAGAGGAGAGAAGCCAAACAAAATTGTCTAGCCCAACAATAGTCTACGAACAGATCGATGTGAGACTTATGCTTTTTTGGTTTAACCCCGTACCTTTCCATAAAAAAAAATGAATTAAATTAATTTTCTTTAATAATATTTTTGTTAAGTGCACTTGTTAAAAAAATTCAAAATAATTTTTACATAAAAATAAAATATTTAATACATTAAAATTTTAAAAAATTACTTTTTTCATTTAAAACTTTATATTTTACTTATTAACAAAACTCTTATTTAATAGCGGATTTCCTATTTTGATTACCATCTTTAATTTATTGCCTCTCACTCCTTTGTCATTCCCACTCCCATATCATATCATTATAAACCATTCTTATTTTCGCTTTTTCAAACACAGTAACAATCAAAATATATATAGGAACCAAACGTTCATTACCAGCTTGGCTTCAGTCCTTCACCATTTCTCTCGTCAGATAACCATGCAAGTTGCCACCGCCATTTTCATTGGGCTGAGAGGCATATGTAATTTGCTCCTTGAGACTGGGAATCCAAATATTCATCATAGATTCGGCTTCGATCTAGTAGTACTAGTGGCGGTGCCTCAATAGCCAGTGAAAGAAAGCAGAGAACACAATTTGAACCTTTTAAAAAAAAGAATTATGTTATTATACACTCGGATTTATGGTGAAACACTATATGTGATAGATAATATATCTATCATTTAATAAATAATTTAAATATATTATAAAAATGAGCAATAGATATATTGTCACATATCATAAAAATATTATACCTGAGTCTATAGTAACACAACTTACAAAATATTGCCACTTTGTCCAAACTTATTTTGAAAAATAAAATGTTACATACTTAAATTTTTTTTGCATATGGTTAATATGCTTATTGATCTTGGTAGATAAGTGATCCCTATAACTTTATCTAATAATCTCCCTTCAATCTATGTGAATTATGTTAAGATTATGGCTGTATTGCATTATTTGAAAAGAAAAGATACTATCTTAAGGACGTCATCACCTAGAGGAATTAATTTCTATAAATACACCAGACGATGTGGAGATGTTCCCTTATAATCACCTGAGAAGCATTAGTTCTCCATTTACACATAGAAAGACAAACAATCTTCAAACTTAATGATTATCGACGTGTGTGTGTGTGTGTGTGTGTGTATAATAATAGGTCTCTCTAGTTGTTTCATCTGTGACCGTTGGCACAGAAAACGGGTGAGTTGGAATGCAGTAGAATGAATCCTCGTTCATCCAGTTGGATACCTCTGTTATCTTGGAGCTTTCTTTTCATTGAGGGGCTATCCCTGCCCACTTAGCAACCCCAAAAACGGCTTGCTTCTAGGGTATTTTCTGCCACGTAAAGATTATGATGTATGCCCCAGGCAAAGTAGCAAAAGCAATTACGTACCATGAATGAATAACAATATGAGCAGTAGTATGTTGTAACACTTACGTAAGGATTATCCATGCCGAATGACTTTTTTGCCTCAGGCGATCACTAGTGGTCATCCTTAATGGAAATTAGTACATATTACGAGAAACAAAAATATTCAGGACTCAGCTTCTTACACGACAATTGCAGTTACAATTACACACAACTGTAGACATTGATGAGTAAGAGCTAAAATAAGATGGAGACGCACCAAAAATAAGATGGAGCCATATATACAGTTATTACAACTGCAATTTCAAAACTTGTAAATGACATTACTCATTTGGCATTTTGATCTTGTCAAGAATCAACTTTCCTAAAAGCTTAAGTTTGCAGAAGCTATGGAACAGTTTAATATCTATAACAGATCTGAACAGATTGTGTGCTTGTGCACAAACATGAAAGGGTGTGGAAAGAGAAACTCCTGTTAAACTAATCTTAGAGTGATAGTAATATATCCACACAACAATGCAGTTTGCCAGGAAAAAAAATTGACCTGACAACCATTTTGTCAGTGAATTGCTACTCAGATCTTTATATAGATTATATGCTTTTTTGATAGCCTGTGACTAACATAAACAAGAAGCTTTTACTATTGGAAACAACCCAAGTGATCTGACTAACAAGAATGCCCAGTGTAGATAGGATTGGATGTTACTGTTAACTCCAAAAACTTCGTCTGCAAAGAGATTCTCTCTCCAATATTTTCTTCTCCAGCTGCTGTTTCAATTAGTGATATAAACTCTTCTTTTGAAGCTTTATACAACAGAAAGCATACATGGTTGATCACATTGTCCTTAGAAAGCCACGAACTTCAACTAGGAAGCTATTAAGATTTTTCCTAAATCTCTGGTAATTTATTCGATCAAGGGAGGAAGAAAGCTGATTTGCACTTGTTAGTGTGTGCAACGCATTTGCCAGCCTTGATCTGAGTGTTGGATTTGCTTGTCTCTCTATCAATTCATTGCCCAATCTCTGTAAAGAAATTTACCCAAGACTTCTCAGGAAACATTCATCAAATGGAGGGGGAAAAATCATAGTAGGAATACTTGGATATGTTGTACAATAGTGTAGAGTGACTGGTGATTACTGACAAACTTCCAAAAAATTAAGTCAGGACAACACCCCAAAAAAATGGGAATATATGCTGATTTGTAATGGATGTTCCTTTTTTGAAAAAGTAAAACCCCGAAAGACAATAGATATACAAACTTGAAATTTGAAAATAATGTTATTCACTAAAAATAGAGCATTTAAGGAATCTATGCTGGATTGAAAGGGATTTATATGGACATCGAACAAAATCTAGAAAACATAATTCTGATATGAAAAGTAACTTGCATATTCATCATTGAAGAGAAAAGGCAACATAAGTTCATTTGTCATTCATTTTTTATACTAATTCAAGCATGTCACCTAAAATTATTTAAGTAAGCACGCCTGTAACTGAAAAAACTTGCATTGAATATTTTACCAAATGCAAGTTTGAGAGGCATACCTGATACAGGCCTTGCTCACAAAGGATTAACGGAAGGAGAGCATCTGCCGCAACACTGATTAGATCAGAACTGAAATAACAATCCAATACTATTAGTCAATTACAATGAGGTTTTGCGACAATATTAACTAAGACATGATATATTGTCTTTTATTAGCATAAAACTAGAAAACAAGGTATTTGTGAGGAAACATGTTTGCAAGTAAATTATCCAATATATATTCTAAATAAATATGAAATGCTGATAAAAAGCATGTGGATGTGCTCTAGCCTCTAAGATGTCACAGTATTTAGTATACAAATTCATTTGAAAGTCTTCCTGAGAGTCAAATGTAATCAATCTCTGACTGGGAAAAAAAAAAGACAATAAATGACCTGTTAACTCAGTGACGAATACTGTAGATATATATTCAAGTCATGGTAACTCAAGTATAGCAATATTATTCATTCTGTGTTTGCGTAGACAAACAGAGACAACCCCACTCTCAGAAAGAAAAGGGGGGGAAAAAAAGAAATTCATTTGTATTCTCACCTGTAATCCTCAAAAAGGATTAACTGCAGCAATGAACGAAGGAACCGGCTCAAAAGGCCTTCCTGAAAACTCCCACTTGAATCCTTAAGACCCATGGCATGTGCACCCAAGCCTATATTACCATTACCAGTCTCCTTGTAGTGGTAAGAAGCAAGAGATTGCACAGCTCTCAGACACTTACTAACCACATCTGCATCCTGCAAAATCAGTAAAGGATACAGTTCTTAGCCACAAATTCCAAGTACAATCACAAGTTACAAATAACAAAGTCTTTTCCCACTAGTTGAAGTCAGCTATATGGATCAAACGATGCCATTGTGATCAGTCATAAATCATGTCTTCAGAAAGGCCATTTAAATCTAAGTCATTTTTAATAGTTTCACCTATAATTTTTCTTGGTGTCTCTTTACTTTTAACTATTGGACTATCCTCCACTTGATCTTACTCCTACTGGGACTTTTAGTAGTCTTCTCCTCACATGAACAAACCACTTAAAGCGAGATTCTACCATATTTTTCACAATAGGTGTTACCACTACTTTCTCTCTAATGCATTTATTCTTAATCCTAACTTGTCTTGTATGTCCATTCATCCAATGCAACATCCTCATCTCTATAACACTGAGCTTATGCTCTTGTTGGCTTTTTACCGCCTAGCATTCAGTATCATAAAACATCGCGGATCTTATAGTTGTGCAGTAAAATTTTCCTTTAAGCTTGAGAGACGTTTTTCTATCACAAATAACATCCGAAGCACTCTTCCATTTCATCCACCTAGCTTGAATCCTATGGTTTACATCTCCCTTTATTTCTCTGTCATTTTGTATGATAGATCCAAGATACCTAAACTGTGTGAAAATTATTTGAATTTGGGAAGTGTAGTACACAATGGAGAATTTTTCTCCTTTTTTTTTCAAAAGAATAAATTTATTAGGAACACTGAGAGAATGCTAAACTAATAAAAAATTCTCCAAGCTTAGAAGTTTCTCTATTTCTAATCTTTTTACAGTTTCTTTTTGTTTCATCAAATCTTATTGACTCCTCGAACACCACCTGACCGCAATAAAAAAAAAATGTTATTGACTATTAAGGAAGAAAAGCCACATACACAAATATATTACCTGATGGTGGAGACCAAAATCAAGGGTTCCAAGAATATGAGCAAAGGCTTCACTATTTAGTTGTGCGAATGTTTCAGGATAAACCTCCAACATATGTGACAGGAGAGAAAAATACTGCAAATAAATCATACGGTATCATCTTTTGAACAATAATCACTCCAACACTAATTCTACTTGACGGATGAATATCTTACATCATGACAAAGTTTGGGATATTTCAGGAGGTCCATAGAAATCAGTGGTGTGATTATGTGAAGACCAAAGTAAACCACCTGCAAGACCCATGCATCAGAGATTGACTATCTAACTTTATATGAAACAGGTAAATGGAATAATGATACTACCTGAGATATGTTAGTGCCTTGGGTCTCAATTGAATCTGATGAGAAATCAATCTGCCACATTAAGTATTTTTCAGTTAAGTTGGTCCAGTTTTAAGTAGGAGTACGAGAGACAGGTAGTCAGGTAGATCCTTTTTCTATTGCTAATCTAAATAATTTATGAAAAGAAAATCTTTACCATGTCTTTAGAGCAAAGACTTGAAAGAAGTAGAAGAAGAGCACGCAAATCTTTATACTTATCTGTTTTTGCCTCACTAAGTAAGCTGCTTGAAAGACTTAGTGATATCTGAAATTGAAGCAAAGAGGGACTTGAGGAAGTACAAAATTAAAATAATGAAAAAGAAAAAGTGAATTAGTAATGACTGTGGGATTTCTATACTGATAGCAATAACATATTGACTTTACATAATAATATAATCAAAACAATCATATTGTTGGATTATTGGGATCAAAGAGAAAGGCAGAGCAAAAGTGACAAAATGCAAATAAATGTGGCTGTTTATATTCCTTATGCCTCATACTAACTGATAAAGGTGTATTCATTGACTTTTAATACTACAGGTAACAGGATTCTATAGATTGTCCTTTCCGACTATCCAATCTCAAGATTCATATATGGGTTGAACCAGACTGAATCTTCATTAGTATAAGTATATAATTAATTTTCTTTCAAAAGAAAAAAGAGGGAGTTTGAGGAAACGACTTAGAAGTTCTTGTTTCCCCCCAGACAATAAAAATCCCTTGAGGAAAAAAGATAGAAAAACCTTTTAAAAGAGAGAAAGAGATTGAGAAACCATTCATATAGGTATATTTCTTTTATTTAATTCAATTTTCTGATAACAACTGAATGCACCCAAATAATTTCGAAAACAGAAGCGGAGAAGCCACAAAGAAGCATCTGCCTCTCCAACCTTTGAAGTACCAGAAAGAAAGTTCCAGGTCTAATGGAAGATTGTCATCCAGAGCAAAGTTCAAAATAGTATATTGTCAAATAGTCAAAATTTCCCTCGTGACCCAGAGTATTTGCTCATATAAGAAAAAAACAAATTGATTAAAGAAATTTACCTTGCCAATATTGTGAGATGAGTACAGCTGAAGCAGACGCATGCAGAAATTAACAACAGCAGCAGTTTGTTGGGCCTCCAAGTAAGTAATTTGTCCATCAACCCAATCAACTACAAATTTAAGCAGCAGGTAGACAACTGCAGACTAAGCAATAATTACATATAAGTACAGAACAACAAAATGTCAGAAACTTGGAAGTTTAGACACATTTGTCAAACTAAAAAAATAAAATGAATTAATAATAAGGAATAAAATTAACTTAGAAAATGGACATTATTATAAGGATCATATGAAAAAGTTCACCAAAGTATTAGATAGTCACAGAAATCACAGTTGTGTCAAGAGCATCAAGGATATTAAAATATGTCAAGAGACCAACAATGTGAATGCTACCTCATGTTTATATACTTCAAGAAGAATTAGTATGGGGTTCATTACAGAGAATCCTAGCTCATAGATAGCCTTCTGTGTTCGAGGTTCAGAAGCACTTGCAGCTCCGCGTAGTCGTTCTAACATGCAGCTGACCTACAGGATATCAATGATAATATTGAGGAACTATTTTCATACAAGCATGAGAATGAAATAAATGCCTGTGCCCTCACCGGCAGGAGGATATCTGGTTGTTGGGCAATACTTTTAAAATTACTCTTGCTGGACATCTCCACTATATATGTTGCAATATGACCCATGAGATTCCTTACATACCTTTATATAAGAACAGACAAAATTTTACATGGTGTAATGAAAGTTTTGAAATTATAGAGAAAAGAAAGTTGAAGTAAATACTCACTGGCTTGACGCCTCTGAATTTCTCATGCCTGAAGCTGAACGAACAAGTGTTTGTGCAAGTGATCTCTGAAGCAAGAAATCGATAGCATTTAGACAACAACCCATGGCAACAAAGTAGCTGGTGGGAGGAAGATGATAAAGTTCTTACCTGATGAGTAGTGTCCAACAAGAACAAAGTCTTTTCAGTGGAAAATGCAGTTGCTAGTTCATGCCATGAATTCTGCAGAAGATATCAAAAGTTCAAGACAAACATGCTCAGGTAATATTTACTGCTATTAAAGTACTGACTACCGTAAAAGATGAAAGGTTACTGACTATGGTAAAAGATGAAGATCGTATAGAGTATTGGAACAAAACCATTATTTTTAGGATAAATGGGAATTTAGTCCCTTGTATGACCTTATACTTGCATGGAACCAAATAAACATATCTATCAATAAGAAAGCATCTAAATTGGTAAACAGATGAAACATTACAGTTAAATACCATAAAGAGAATTACTCCATTCAAAATAGAATGAACCTGATTTTTGTGTTACCAAAAATAGCTGATTCAGACTACTTCCCAGTTTTCACAGAGAAAGAAATTTTGAATACATCAAACTTATAACAACTAAATATTATTTAGATCACCTCCCTTAAAACAACCAACAACCTAAATCAATAGAAAGAAAAATTGGTGGGGGTCTATAAGCACCAAGTAGAAAAAACCTTGTGCTAGCTTGGTCCTTAAGTTGCCATGCCTACTTAAGACCACATTGTAACTATCATGCATCTTGGTAACATAAAGTTTGGCAGAAGAGAGGAAAAACCTCAAAAAGGTGAACTATCAAGGACAGTGACAGCCACATCATGGGCCTTGCGTTTGTAAACCTATATCACCCGAGGGAGAATCCACGTGGTGTTAAGGTGTTTGAGAGGGAGAGCATAATACCCAAAAACCTATATCCATACAATTAGATAGACTTGCAGCTAAGTAACCAACTAGAAGGCAAGTTGGGCTAGTCATTTTGGGGCATGTGGATCAACCTACTTGAGCTACCTAGGTCATTACAATTGTATTTCTACTGCTTCTAAATATAATTTGAGAAGAAGTGGATTGGAAGATGCTGATAATGAACACAAAGGAAGGACAAGATGCTTTTTACATTTCGAGCCAAATGAATGATCAGATTGTAATCATTATACATTCATGAAAACTTTAAGGTAGTCTATCCTGGCAATCAATAGGAACAAAGTTTCCTTGTTTCTTTGGACCATACTATTATAAGCAACTACTTGCCAAACTAGAATTACCCATTAATGAAAAGATTAACATTTTAAAACATTCACATTTTTAAATTTGCATCAAAATATAATTGCAGACTCTAATGTGTTTTGTCAATCTAAAGGAATATATATAAGTATTGACTCACCAGAGTAACAAGGTGAATGCATATATGCTTTTGCTGAACCAGTGAATGAAGTAACTGGTAACATGTGAGGCCCTGGGTAAAAAACATTACATTAAGAACAACCACACAGCAAGGTAGTTCACTATTCATTCACTATACTGACATTTTGGATGGAAAAACATGCTTGAATTTGCATTTTTGATCATGGAATGATAACCTCATATGGATGTTATAATTTGATAGTCTACAGATAGATGATGTCTACTGTGTAGAATCAGATTGACCATCACTAGTCAACTAGTCAGTACCGTTTATAATACATGTTTACATAATATATTACATGTTGACAATTTCAAATAAACATGCATGTAAAGACTATAATTGTAAACACCTGCATTCGCCTGTATATTTTACATTAGTAATATAGACGTAACCTAGGTAGACAACCATGTTCAAAGACATGATTTAAAAGAGAATATCCAAAAATGTTAAAATAATAGGAGTTTTAAACTCAAACCTGCAGATCCTTTTCCCCTGGATATGATGTAAGTGTGATCAAGGATACACGAACAATAATATCAAGGACAAGCTTCCCTTGGTTATGCTCTCCAAAGAAACTAAGCAAAGCCTTTTTTGAACTATGCTCATGATGATGACCTGAATCTAAGATTTTGTCCCCAACCCCATCAGAAGACATTAGATATGTACGAGACCACCTAGCAAGGAACCAAATAACTGACTGCATAGAACATAAATTTAAAAGAGAGTGAGAAGTGAAACAGTACTTTGTCAGAAAGGAATTACAGAAGTTACAAAATGCAAATTCATAAAATCAAAATGATCTCACTTCAAATGCACTAATTTTGTACTTAATCTCAAAATAAAACCACAATATAAAACACTTAACCAGTAAAAATGGCTTATATTGTCATACACAATCAAATAAAGCCAAGAGTAATTTCAGCTTAGTTTTTTAAAAAATTGCAAGTTGTTTAACTAAAAGTACAGCAAAAAATGGTGCAGTAGATCATTAGTATAATAATGTTCTGTAAATGCAAAAAAATTTAGAATATCCATCTCCCAAGCACACAGTCTACTACTGAAATAAAGCCAGAAGGAAGCAAAAACAACAAATCCAGATTTAATGTCTACAACAAAGACATTCAAAATGAATATGGTAGAAGGTAGAAGAGCCAGATTAAAATTGTGCAAGACGGAAATGAATAAAATGCATTACCTCCATAAGTCGGGGACTAAAAACTGATGCTCTCATTTCTGGATTTAGGCACTGCTCAGCAAATTTTATGATTGAGCTGCATTAATTAATAAGAAACATTATTTTATGGTAGCACATTAGGATCAGACATTATATCCAATGCAAACCTTGACATAAGGAATTACATCGAAATGTTATCTTGATTTTAAGTTTCAACTCTACAATATCCAAGGAGAACCCATACCTCAGGACAGAATGGTTCTTTAACTCAATAAAAAGTTAAAGGCTACCAGACACATGCATGTGCACACAGACAGACCCCAGGCCCATAGACATAAGCGTAAATCAAAATAAATCTTACACTGCTGAATAACCTTTTATAGGATGTCTTTCTCACACAACCCACCATTAAAAAGTTTCAACTGTGCATAATCATGCTCAAGAAATTTCAGATTAATCTGAAACAGCTTTATACTCCATCAACACAGATTAATGTTAATGTACAATATACTTTTCGTACAAAAGAAAATATCAATTGTTTGATTGCAAACTATTATTATACTCCAAATTTCCTAAAATTTGGTATGCAAGATAAACATGATACTTTCAACAGTTGGATTTATGATAATCATTTTCTATAAAAATTTATCGAGTAGTTAAGTGTTCCAAGTCTTGCACCAATGTCAATTGATCCCCATCCATACACACACAAGGCTATTTGTATGTATATACATATAATAGGATATACACTCACAATGCTGTACTGGCAAGGAGACTTAGGAAAGACAATGATTTCCTGTAAAGAGCTACACATAACAAGAACAGCACTCAGGATTACTGAGTTTCCACAAGCTAGTTGATGTGGCATTGAATGAGAGTGGGGTGATGTAACATTTACAAGACTAACCTGAGGCCTGTTCATTCTTATATGGTTTTGCAAGGCAATAAAGATCACAGGGGAGATGTAAACAAAAAAGAAAAAGATCATAGGGAAGGAGAGAAATAGAACATAAATCAAGAATCCAAAGGAGTATTATCAACAAAAATTTAACACAGCCCAACCAAAAACAAGTGCAAATATTCGAACGTGGTTCACCAAACATAATTTACTGAGAGTCTTAGCAAGAACTCAAAGTAAACACAAAATTCCAAATCAGAAAATAGAAGGAAAGTAATTTACCTGGAAAGTAAAATAACAGGATGTTTATCTGGTTCCGCAGCATTAACAACAAATTGGGTTTGTATGGAGTTAGGAACCTAAATATCACACGACATAACCTTCAATTAATATTTGCATCGCACATTACTGTCAACAATCCCAGAATAATAAGGGTTAAAGATGGAATTAAGGAAATTCAATGAATTATTTTTTCTATTTATAAGACTGGCAATCAGCCTCTTGCAAATGCAAGGCAAGGCTGCCTACTATAGACCCACAGAGTGGGTCCGACCCTTCCCTGGACCCCGCACATGGCAGGAGCTTTATAGCACCAGGATGCCATTTTATAAGACTGGCAATCATTGTTTATGAGGATATCTTGCCCCACACTTAAAAGCCGTATTTTTTTTCCTCAAGTCTTCCCTCTCAATTAACATTTCCTCAAGTCTTCTTTTATAATGGGTCTGCCCTAAGGATTGCATCAATTTATCCTTACAAACTTTAGAGGATTTGACTCTCGTAAATAAGCAAAGATCTTATGGTAGTGCTCTATCTATGCTATTCTGTGGTGTTTATTGTTGGAAAGGAATGCTAGAATTTGCAAGGGAAAATTTTTGAATCTAGACTTCATTTGAGATAGGGCTATTTTTTCACTTCCATCTGGTGTTCTGCTCATGGTCTCTTTAATGGTGTTTCTTAGTTAGACATGCATAGAGATTGGCATGCTTTGCTACATGATACAATCTCATAGGTTGGAAATATATGTAATTAGGTGTAAATTAGTAGGGTTGTTAGTCCCACATCATGTATATTGTGTAATTATTTATTACTTATTGAATATATATTTAGTTTTAGTTGAAACACACGGTTCAAATATGTCTTTCTTTTTCTTTCTCTCTCTCAACATGGTATCTAGAGCCTAGAGAAAGGCAAATCCTAGAAGCGTGCCTACCGGAGGACCCACTGTCCCCAAGACAAGAATTTTTTTACAACCCGTGTCATCACTCCGGGTCGGATCTCCTCCCCTTCGTGCTCCTTTCATGGCCAATCTCAGCCGCCGCCGACGTCCTCTCCGGCCACCACCGCCGACGTCCTTTCAGACCACCACCACCACCGCCGGAGCGCCTCCCTACAAATCGGCCCGATCCCCGGTATAGGCCCGGCCCGCCCATCCACGCGCGAGTACGGTAGATGCGTTTCGCACCCACGCGACTTCACTACGCCGCGCGTGACGGCGCAAATATGCCTTCTTTCCGGCCGCCGTTCGTCCCACCGTGGTCGCCGGCCTCTCCTCCGTTGAGCCCTGGTCCTCCACTTCCCCAACCGCACCCATAAGACGTGTCGTACACCTTCCGTATACGTTTCATTTCTGTCACTGTTCATTGCATTTTTGGGTTATTTGTCATCGATCCATGGCTTCCTTGAGTCCTTGGATGCTCAGAAGGTAGAAGGTGTTTTTTAATTATATCGGTGCCCATCTCTCCACCGATAAATTAGATGGCACTAATTATGATTCTTGGGCCTCCAACGTCAAACTTTGGCTTATAGGTCAAGGGTACAAGAATCATCTCACTACCAAGGTTGATTACGTGCCGGCCACCGTCCCAGTGGAAAAAGATTGATGCTCGGTTTAGAATGTGCTTAAGTCCACCATCCACTCCTCTTTGAAGCAGATTTTTCGGGCTCATTTGACCGTGAACTGTGTGGGCGCAAGCCAAGGTCCTCTACACCAATGATACTCGGCGATTGTATGGGGTTTGTCATGATCTTATGAGTCTTATTGCCCCAGGAGGTTTGATGGCTCTATGTCTACCTACTTGGGCGGAGTACTTCATGGTGCTCTCCACGATTTCAATGGGAAGTTGCCTATAGAGATAGTATGTCGAAGGAACTTGAACAACGGAACACCTTCTTCATGCTTTTGGGCCTTTATGGTTTACCCGCGGATTACTCCACCATCCGTGATCGATTTTGGGAACCGTTCCCACTCTTTTCGCGACGTGTTCACCTTGCTTCGGGTTCCATCCTAAGCAAAGATCGATTCTCTTGTTGCTCCCATCACCATGGTGACACAATCTAACATTGCCTCTCAGACCAACGGGCGTGGCCATTCCCGTGGGGGTCAGTTGGTTCCAAACCTCGTCCGAAATGTGATCATTGTCATCGACGGGTCACACCATTGATAAATGTTGGACTTTACATGGCCGTCCTCCCCGGTGTTAATGTTTTATGTCTACTCCAATGGACACTCTTGAGCCTTCGAACCACCTAGAGCCTCTATGTTTGGATGAAATAGAAGTGGTTCCAGGCGTCCCCTACGGTTCCACTTTTCTTGCGCACACCGGTAATTCCTATGCTTGTCTCTCTCGCTCACCATCCCTTGGCCCTTGGGTTCTTGATGGACTGTGCATCGACCACATTTCCGGTAATAAGGCTTTGTTTTCTCAACTCTCTACTTGTTATTTGCCTATGGTTACTTAACTAATGGTTCTAGAGACACAATCTCAAGGGATTGAGATCTGCTAATCCCCTACCTTCTCACCTTGTTGATTCGGTTCTCTATATTCCTGAGGTGTCCTTTTAATTTACTTTCTATTAGTCGTTTAACTTTGTGAATTTCTCTTGATTGTTCCATTACTTTCACTAAAGATTTGTTTCTATAGACCGGAGTTCGGGACGGATGATTACCGGATATGAGTCCCATGGCCTCTACCAGCTCTCCAACCCTTCTCATGTTTGCTAGATACATGATTCCCCTCTTACCATCCATGCTCGGTTGGGTCATCCTAGCCTTGCCAAACCAGAGAATGGTGCCGAGCCTCTCCAAGTTATCGAGTCTTCTCTTGTGAGTCATATCGGTTAGGAAACACACCCGTAGTCCGTTTTACGATCGTTTTGGTACTCGAGCTGCGTCTCTTTTTACCTTAGTTCATTCGATGTATGGGGTCCTAGTCGTACTATTTCTACTTTAGGGTCCAAGTATTTTGTTACCTTTATTGATGATTAATCTCGATGTACTTGGTTATTTTTAATGCAAAACAGGCCTGAGTTATTCTCCATATTTCAAAAGTTTTATCAAGAAATTAAAACTCAATTTGGTGTTCCTATTCGCCATATGAGTTGATAATGTAGTGAATACTTATCTCATCAATTTCGACTTTTATGGCTTCTCATGGCATTCTTCACCAAACATCTTTGTGCCCATACACCTCAACAAAATGGGGTAGCCTGAACGTAAAAATAGACACCTTATTGAAACAACTCGGACCCTCTTACTCCATAGTCGGGTTCCCTTTCGTTTTGGGGTGATGATGTCCCTCATCGCATGCTACCTTATTAATCGCATGCCATCCTCTCAGCTTGATAACCAGGGTCCCTCATTCCGTCTTGTTTCCACATCACCTCTTCATTCTCTTCCGCCTCATGTCTTCGGGTCCACTTGTTTTGTCCATAATCTCTCTCCTGGTCTAGACAAACTTCCCGATCCCTCAAATGTGTCTTCCTTGGTTACACTCGGTCCCAAAAAGGTTATCGTTGTTATTCTCCTACTCTACGACGTTACCTTATCTCGCCTGATGTTACTTTCTTCGAGTCTGTACCCTTCTTTGAGTCGTCTCCTTCGCCTCCCGAGTCAATCTCTACGTTCCTTCGGTTCCTCTTGTCCCCGTCCTTGTCGAGTCCGAACCGCCCCACCCTCTACCCATACGAGATCCCCGGCACCACCGATCGTTTCTTCCACACTTATCACCGCCGACCACAACCTCCCGTATCCCGTGTCTCCTCCTCCGGATGCCACGAGGTCATTGCGGACTCTTCTCTCCGGAACCAACTCATTTACCACGCACACCTTGTCGACGACTCTGATCTTCCCATTGCCCTGCGAAAAGGTATCCGGTCTACTCGTAATCCTTCTCCTCATTATATTGCTTTAAGTTATCACCGCCTTTCTTCTTTGCACTTTGCTTGTCTTTCTTCCTTGTCTTCTGTTTCCATCCCTAAATCTCCAGGTGATGCCTTGTCCCATCCGGATGGAGACAAGCAATGATTGATGAAATGAGTGCGCTTCACAAAACCTGGTACTTGGGAGCTGAAGGAATGCACTTGTTCCTCCCTGGGAAATCTGTTGTTGGTTGTCGGTGGCTTTATACGGTCAAGATGGGTCCCGATGGTAAAATTGATCGTCTCAAAGCCCGTCTTGTGGCAAAAGGGTATACACGATTTTTGGCTTAGATTATGGGGATACCTTCTCTCCCGTGGCTAAAATGGCTTTGTCCAGGTTGTTTTTATCCATTCTTTGCCATTCGACACCCCGGCCTCTTCATCAACTTGATATTAAAAATGCATTCCGCATGGTGATCTAGAAGAAGAGGTATATATGGAGCAACCTCCCTGGATTTGTTGCTCGGGGGAGTTTAGCCTGGTATGTCGTCTCCACAGTCTCTTTATGGTCTCAAACAGTCTCCTAGAGCCTGGTTCGGACGATTAAGATCTTGTGATTCAAAGCAATTTGGTATGATTCGAAGTGAAGCGAGATCACTCGTGTTTTATCGCCACACGAGCCCAAGGTCGCATTTATCTAGTTGTGTATGTTGACGACATAGTCATCATTGGAAGTGACCACCATGGCATATGTGAGTTAAAACAACATCTCTCTCTTCACTTTCAGACCAAAGACTTGGGTAAACTACGATATTTGAGGGGTTGAGGTAGCTCAATCCAAGGATGGTATAGTAGTGTCTCAAAGAAAGTATGCTATGGATATCCTTGAAGAAACAGGATTGTTAAATGCCAAGCAGTTGATACTCCCATGGATCCAAATGTCAAACTCCTACCAAATCGAAGGGGAGCCTCATCGGATCCAGGAAAGTATAGGAGATTAGTTGGGAAGTTAAACTACCTCCACTGTTACTCGAGAATAACCGACATCTCTTTGCTTGTCAGTGTGGTTAGCCAATTCCTAAACTCTCCTTGTGAGGACCATGTACGGGATGCAGTGATACGAATCCTCAAATACATTAAGGGAGCTCCCGGAAGAGGTCTCATCTATGAAGATAAGGGACATACTCAGGTCATTGGATACTCAGATGCTGACTGGGCAGGTTCTCCTATTGACAGACGATCCACTTCTGGGTATTGTGTATTCATTGGAGGCAACTTAGTTTCCTGGAAAAGTAAGAAGCAAAATGTTGTTGCAAGATCTAGTGTTTTGAAGCAAGAATATCGAGCTATGGCCTTGTAGTCACTTGTGAACTCACTTGGTTGAAACAACTCCTCAAAGAACTTCAATTTGGTGAGGATGAAAATGAAACTCATTCATATGTGACAATCAACTACGCTTTGCATATAGCTTCCAATGGGTTTGTTCCATGAAAGGACCAAACATATCGAGGTCGATTGTCATTTCATCGGGAAAAGATTCTATCACCTTGAGAGAGTCATCATCACAAACTTTGTCAACTCAAATGATAGCTATAAGATGTCTTCACCAAGTCCCCGAGAGGTCCACGAATAAGTTATTTATGTAACAAGCTTGGTGCATATGATTTATATGCTCCAAGCTTGGGGAAGTGTTGGAAATATATGTAATTAGGTGTAAATTAGTAGAGTAGGTTGTTAGTCCCACATCATGTATATTGTGTAATTATTTATTACTTATTGAATATATATTCAGTCTCCGTTGTGTAGTTGAAACACACGGTTCAGTATATGTCTTTCTTTTTCTTTCTCTCTCTCAACAGATACAATCTCATAGGTTTTGGCTTTGTCTTTTTTGTATGTTTGTGAGGATATCTTATCCTCCTGCTTTGTACTATTTTCTTCTCGTCAAATAATATTTCTTTTTCAATTAAAAAAATATTTCTTCTTTTATACAAAAAAAAAAGATATGCAGAAGCAGTACCAAAGAACAGTTCCAAGACAAGAAGAAAATACAATCCACATACCAGCGGTATTTCCCCCTCCCCTTCGTCTGCAACTACATGGCCAATAATCAGCAACAATGAATAAAGTTCTTCCAAAGTTTCAGTCAAGTCAATAATGCCCCTGCCCTACAAATGAAGTGAATAATTTGACCTAAGGAAATAATTCACATAACTTAGCAGAAAATATTATAGATGGATTGAATAGAAGACAAAAATACAAACAGACAAACATGCAACAAATATATATATAAGTAAAAGTCTAAGTGGTGTGTGTTACTGCTACTGTGTTAGACTGTTAATATTATGATATTTTCTTATAGCAATTTAGTTTTTGCATAGTTCAATTTGTATTATCAGGAGACAACATTTCTGCCCCATCACTAAGAATTATTCAGCATTTAGTTAAAGGAGACACTGTTATATTATATACCATATATTTAGACATCTAATTAGTTTAGTTTGGTTGATGCAAAAAGGATTTTTTTTTAAAAGCAATAACCAAAATGAACTTACCATTATGCCCAAATTTCAAACTGATCAAAACTGACTTATTGTCGTTTTAATCAGTTTCCAACTTGATTGCAACAACAAAATGTTGTTTGGTTTAGAATAATGCTACAGACACACATCACCTCTCATCTGCACAGTTTCAACCATCTGATTACAGATGGTTCCACCTTGTTTTCTGCACACCTACACTCTGATTCTGCCACCAATGCCTGATGTGAGGCAATGTGCACCCACAAGATGTGTACCAAGCATTATTCTTTGGTTTTGTACCCCTACCTGTATATGATTATCATGGGTAGTGGTATAGATGAAAGTATGTCAGAAGCTGAAATAAAATGGTTGTTCTGAAGATTAAAGTTGTATTGAATCTTAATGGATGTAAACCAAGAGATGAACCTTTTCCTTGGAAGAGCATTTGGCAGGCTGGGCATCCTACAAAGATTGATTTTTCTTTTGTGGACAGCAGCATGGTGAGAGAATCTAACATTCTAACAGCAACAATCTAAGGGCAAGGAATATGGCTGCTGTTAGTTAGTTGCTTGCCTAATTATAGTCTAGGTACCAGAGTCCTAGACAGCATATCCTTAGAATATTTAGAATGTAGTGGGTTATGATTAGAGGTGTTAAGTCGTTTTTTATGTACTGCAATGGAGTAGGGGAGGAATGAAATAGACATTATGTTTGGATGAAATAGACTTAGTTCCAGGTTTCTTGCTACGGACATTGTGCTTGGAATGAAATAGACTAATGTTTCATGGCTGGGAGCTCCTTGCTTAACTACTTTTCTGGATTCCTTATATGGACTGTAGTCAAACAGCCTTCCTTAGTCAGACTGTCAAACATATCCTCAACTTTTTACATTGCTTTTTGCTTATATTTTGCGTTTTTCTTTAACCAATCTAGAAGTACAAACATCTCAATTTTTGAGATCTGAACAATTACTAATCTCAATTTTTGCGGTCCAAACAATTACTAATCCTTTGGAAGGAGGGCGGGGGGGGGGGGGGAAGAAAAGCAAATTTTTAGATGATAGATCCAAAATCTTGGTCCAAGAAAGCTATCCTCCATAACAAAATATAAAACCAACCTGATTAAGACATGCAACCCGCTCAGAAAACACTCTCATGAGCAAAGGAATTGTAACATCAACAGAAGCTCTCGCAATAAGAGCATAGGAGCCTAACCTTTCATCCATGGCTGCAAAGACAATATCATTAGAGAAAAAGGGAAATTCATCAAGCACAATTTTAGCACTGAAAATTAAGTGGTGAGTTTTTGGTGATAAAAATTTTAGTACTACTAAGTTTTCAATGTTTGAAGAGATTTTCATTTCAAGTCCTGGATGTGTTATAAAGGAAACAATTGGCATTTAATAAAATAAATGAGGCTATATTGTAGGAAATTATTGTTACTTAACAATATAAATAAGGAAAGAGTTACAACTAAAGGCATTCAGTGATCATGCAATTTCAGCACATTATGACTTTCAATTCATTTTTTGTAGGTATTAAACAAAAACCACTAAATTATTTTCAAGGCAACAACTTTTCATTTTCAGCACTAAATTGCATTCTCAAACAAGCTTTCAATGTTTGAAGAGATTTTCATTTCAAGTCCTGGATGTGTTATAAAGGAAACAATTGGCATTTAATAAAATAAATGAGGCTATATTGTAGGAAATTATTGTTACTTAACAATATAAATAAGGAAAGAGTTACAACTAAAGGCATGCAGTGATCATGCAATTTCAGCACATTATGACTTTCAATTCATTTTTTGTAGGTATTAAACAAAAACCACTAAATTATTTTCAAGGCAACAACTTTTCATTTTCAGCACTAAATTGCATTCTCAAACAAGCCCTGACTCATTTCCAAAGTAGGACTTGGTCTGCTGCTTGTATCTGCTTTGTTATATAGTATATAGTCTTTCTTCAGTACAACAGCTTAAAAGAAGTCCAGCAACAGCAAAGATAACATCAACAATAACATAAATAATGAGAACTGAATGCTAGCAAGTGCAAGTTTATAAATCTTTGTTCCATACCAGATACAGAAGCATGAAGATAGTCTGCATCACCCTCATCATTAAATGCTGATGCAGAGGCCACTAAAATAAAAAGAAAAATTCACATTATCATAAAATAGTATGCAAGGAAAAAGAAAACAAGTAAAACAAAAGAAAATGACAAAGCATTATAGAAAGTTGCATATAGGTTTTACTTCTTAGCTCGCATTCTACAATGAAACCAAAGAGATTAGCTGCAGCTTTTATCCCTTCAGATGGAAGCAAAGCATTCGCAGTGATAGTATTTATTGGCTGGAGAAGAACAATAAATATTGTTCAGTTTAATGACCAGAACTAAACAAGCTTCAGAATTTTGATATTACATTGAAGAAATGCTAATCCCAAATTAAATAAACTGACATGTTTACTGATTGTGAACAAAAAGTAATTCTTTTGGTCCCTTTAGGTTCACAAAATTTAAAAGTCAAACATTGATGGATGGGAAAGAAAACTACCTGAAGTTTAAATGAATTAATAGCACAACACTTACACAATCACAAATAGGACAGTAACATAAAAATATGTAACAAGTAATTTTTTTTTTCCAAATAGGAGAAATATTATTAGAGTTAGAGATCACAAGTAATTATTTTAAACCATTCTATTTAAGTGAATACCGTTAGAAGGGCAGTCCAAGTATCCAATAAAACATCACGTGCTTCCCAGCTCCAAGTCTCCTCTTCTGTGTTATTACTAGTCATGAGGACTTTAATTACTTCAGACATCAACATCGACAAAAAGGTAAGAGTACCGAAGGGCCTGAAGTATCAAAGCAAAAAGTTTACTCACATCAATTTAACTATCATTAAGATTAACACTAAGAAACACCTACAAAAGAAGTTACAACTACAATAACCTCATAGATTTTAGGAGATCGTCAAACACATAGGGAGTTGTTATGGTTGCAATAGCCAATAATGCACGACAACCATCAAGCATCTCGCTGAATGAAACCAGCACCAATTTGAGGGACAAATTTAAATAAATAAAACTGTGCAGGGGTGGGTGGGTGAACAGGTAGGTGGGTGCATTCGCCCATGTGCATTATACAAATGAATATCCCCAAACCTGTCACTTTTCCCGCATTCAATAGCTTTTGAAACTGCATCAGGAGGATCTACCCACTCTACTATCCCAGATAGGAGTTGCAGAAGATGCCGCTCATGCATTTTCCCATCATCTAGATCATGGTACAAACAAACTCAGAAATTCAAATCAAGGATCTCCACAAGTTAGAAAGATTTTTTTGAAAGGAGGGGGGGGTGCAATAGTGATGCAGAGAAGTGAATCCCTAATACTAATCAGGGATTCTTTTTAGCAATAACTAGTTATCTAGCAAAAAAATCTGGCAGTATGAGAAACACTTTGAATTATCTGATGTTGATGCATTGAAAAAAATATATTTTAAGAACTGAAAATGTAGTAATAAAGATTTTTAATTTTTTGAAGCGTCATCTACTTCTACAAGCCAAACCTAATCTCTACGGTCTCATTTCATACTTTCCAGAAGATATCTCTTAGAAAAGATAAAGTTTGTGAAAGGCCAATTAGTTTAATTTAACCGTTTATCTAAGACAATCTAACTATCAGTACAACTACTTGACACCTCTATAAAGTCCATTCTTTAAAATAACCATATAACTCATCAGAAAGACAGGTAAGATATTTATCAACTTGAAGATCATAGTTCTAAGAAAATGCACGTAACTAGCATAGAGGTGGACAACGATTCACTTATACCAGAAAGAAATACAGTTCCTGTTAAAGAACAAAACTGTACAATTAGCTTTCGAGCAGCGACTGCAATAGGGCAGTCAAGCCAGTAGCCTTCACTTGAAAATTTCTGCCTCAATGCTGCATACAAACTCAAAAGCCATCCAACATGACCACTTATTATCAACACATCATGCCAATCTGAACCCGGCTGCATGTAAGCATCAAAAACAGAATAAAGCCTCATCAGTAGGAGAATTATAGCCCAAATTTCTAGTTACGAATTTAATCATGATGTTTCTTGTCTAACGTGTGGCAGTGATCCAACTGTTATATTTCATTCCATGTCTACCAAATAGGGATGGCACCCGCGCGGGGCGGGGGCGGGGAGTACCTCCCCGCTCCCCGTCCCCCACCCCAATCTTGTCCCCGTCCCCGTCCCCGTCCCCGATCCCCACCGCGGGGAGATTTTTCCCCCTATCCCCGCTCCCCATGCATGATACCGCGGGTATTCCCGCTATATTAAAAAATAATAATAATAATAAAAAGATAAAATAAATTATTTTAATATTTTTAATTTTAAATAAATATAAAATTTATAAAGATGAAATTACTAAAATATATTTATTTTTTATATAATAATACATATATATATATATATTATAAAAGATATTTTTGTAATTTTTTCAGGGACGGCAGGGAGTATGATCCCCGATCCCCCGAATGTATCACGGGGAGATTTTTCTCCCCGTCCCCATCCCCACGGGTAGAAAAACCCCGCATTCGGGGCCCCATTCGGGGCGGTCCCTGTGGGGATCCCCGAATTGCGGGAAGAATTGCCATCCCTAACCAAATGCATGTTAATTATTAATAAGTAAACCAACTTATTACCTGCACGAGGTGACATTCAGACCTTTTAGGAGAATCCCCATCTTGTCTAACTCCAGCAGAGAAGACATTTACATTTACTTTTGTGTCACTGGTATTGCAACGAAAATCCCAATTCAGAATTTGAAGCATAAGATCCAGTGCAGCAGTGCAAACTTTAACCTCAGGTACAGCAGAGTCAGATTCAACAATCCTATTTGTGACACTTGAGGCAGCTTCTTGTGTCCAACGGTAGAATGTCTATAACATAGGAAATATAAAGAAAAAAAAAAGGGAAAAAATAAATATAATATTAATGCGAAAACAAAGAAAGAAAAGTCCAAGCATAAATAATTGTCAGTTCTGTATAAATACTTCAATTAACTTTAAAAAAAAAAAAAAAAGAGTATGGCGTAGAGTAATAATTTGAAATTGGAAAGACCTTCAGGTAGTCTAGCTCAAGTGACCTCCTACACTGCTCATGAAATTCCCTTGGAAGGCCCAAAGCACTTGAAGTAGATGGAGAAAATTCGGATACCTATAGATATAAATAATAAATAAAAAAAACAGGTAATATTTACCAGCTGAAGCAATAACAGAAAATGGCTAGAATTTCTTTACTATAAAATAAAATGTTACATACCAATGATTCCAGGAATTTGATTCCAGCAAACTGCACATCTACTCCATGAATGCCCAAAATAGCCTGGTTCACCTGCAGTATGTGAAACTGTCAGGCATGCATGAAAGGGGGAAGTTTGAGAGCAAATTAAAAATCCTGAATGTATATATCCTAACAAAAATTGTGAGAAAGAAAAAAAAAGGACAAAAACCAGATACAATGAAGAAGAACACAAAGAGAAGATAAAGCAAACAAGAAGAGCATTAGGTTCTTAAAATTGGGAGAATTACAATTTAGGATATCCAGGTGAATATATTTACATTTGAGGATAAATTAACCACTAGAATGGTTTTTTTTTTAATAAAACCACTAGAATGGTTAATTATCTCAACATATTAACCATCTTTGAAAATTTTTAAGCAGTCTTTTGGTTAATCATTTTAAAATATAAATATGTTCTCTATAATAACCTAAACTGTAACTCTCCCTTTAAAATTTGGAGAAGACTTAGGTAGATGTGTAGGGAGTGGAGCTAGGTGAGGTAACAGATAAGATATTCTTTTTCTATTAAAAAAAAGACAGATAAGATTTTGTCTTAATGCCTTCTTAAATATTTGAGTTATAAGTTGTTTAAATAATTTGGTTTCGCACAGGAGTAATGGATTTCAAATGTTCCAATCCCAAACCAAACCAGCCAGCAATTAGTTTCTGCCCAAAGAAAAAACCCAACCTACCCACTCAAATTTACTCCAGTTGTTCAGTCATCAGTGCAATCAATTCTGAGGGATTTGAACAGCCCACTGATACATTTCACGCATATAATTAGTGTTACGAGAACTAAACTGAGCAGAGCTTGTTAGCCAAGCTAGGAAGCGTGCAAAACTGTAAAATTGATAAGCAAAGAAGCAGTATGATAAAAGATGAACACAAAACAATTAACGTGGGTGGTTCACTAAAGAACTTAGCTACATCCACCCACGGGCAGCAACAAAGAATCCACTATGAACAAGTAGTTACAAAAGATTTACAAAAGGGGATCACTCTTGAGAATTACAAAGTATATCTCTAACACTCTTTTCTGAATGATCTCACAAGACTGATTTTTCTCTCACTCACAGCTAGCATAGGCTTCCTCTATTTATAAGAAAGCTTCAACCTTGTGGAGCCAAAAATAACAGAATAACAGAATCAGTTTCTCTAACTAATTCTGTTACAATATACAACATAACTACTTGACTTTATCTCAAACCTAAGATTCAAGCCATCTTTACAATTCTCCACCTTGGATTGCAATCTTCCTTCTGTCATCAAAGAGCTTGAGAACTGATCAAAGCTTTGTTGCTGCCTGCCACGGATGACTACTTCCAACAATTAACATTTAGCAAGTCTAAGCAATGCATAAACTTGCTTTTAGGAACTGGCTTTGTGAACATGTCAGCTGGGTTATCCTTTGTACCAATTTTCTGAATTTTTATTCTTTTCTCAGTACGAATGAAATGATACCTCACATCTATGTGTTTGGTTCTTTCATGATGCACCTGATCTTTGGCCAAACAAATGGCACTTTAGCTGTCACAGAAAATGATGGCATGCTCTTGGGTGAAACCAAGATCACTGATCAGTCTTTTCAACCAAATTCCTTCTTTAGCTAACTCTGTTAGGGCCATGTATTCAGATTCTGTTGTGGATAAAGCTACTGTAGGCTGCAGTGTAGCTTTCCAACTGACCAAAGAGTCTCCAACAGTAAATGCATAGCCTGTAACAGACCTCCTTGAATCCAAATCTGCTGCATAATCTGCATCAGAGTATCCAGCAAGCACACAACTTGTATCTCTTCCATATATAAGACCTACATCAGTTGTCCCTTTCAAATACCTGAAGATTCTCTTCACGGCTTGCCAATGTTCCTTTCCTGGTTGACATAGGAACCTGCTAACCACACTGACAGCATGTGCAAGGTCAGGTCTAGTGTATACCATGGCATACATTAGACTGCCTACTACACTTACATATGGAACTTGAGACATATATTCTATTTCTGATTGAGTTTGAGGTGATAGAGTTGAGGAGAGATGAGAGTTTGCAGATAGGGGAGTACTAAGAGATTTAGCAGAAGACATACCAAATCTGGTGAGAACCTTCTTTATGTATTCCTTTTGTGAAAGGAATAGCTTTTTCTGAGCACGATCTCTGCAAATCTCAATCCCCAAAATTTTCTCAGCTGCTCCCATATCTTTCATGTCACTAAGAAGAGATTTCAATTGCCGAATTGTTTCAATGTGACATGCTGCAATAAGCATGTCATCCACATACAGAAGTAAGTATATAAAAGAACCATCCTCCACCCTTTTGTGATACACACATGAATCATATGGACTTCTTTTATATCCATGAGATGTCATGAATTTGTCAAATCTCTTATACCATTGCCTGGGAGATTGTTTTAAACCATACAAGAACCTTTGAAGTTGACATACATGATCTTCCATTCCCTGGACAGCAAATCCCTCTGGTTGTGCCATTAGTATATTTTCATCTAGCTCTCCATGTAAAAAGGCTGTTTTTACATCTAGTTGTTCAAGTTCCAAATCCTGATGAGCCACTAATGCTAGTAGTACTCGAATGGATGTGTCTTACAACTGGAGAGAATATCTCATTGTAATCCACACCTTCCTTTTGACTAGCTTTATACCTTATAGCTTCAGCACCTGGAATTCCTGTCTTTTTCTTAAAAATCCACTTGCAGCCAACCACTCTTCTGCCTTCAGGTAACTTAACCAACTTCCATGTATGATTCTTGTGAAGAGATTCCATCTCTTCACTCATTGCTGCAATCCATTGAGCAGATTCATTGCTCTTGATTGCTTCCTGATAGGTGGTTGGTTCATAAGGATCTACTTCTTCTGCTACTTGCAAGGCATAGGCAACTATGTTTTTATAGCCATACTTCGAGGGGGTGTGGTCGGTCTTTGTGACCTTCTGAGAGTTGAATTCTCTGGTACTATTTTACTTTGACATACTTGAGATTCAACTTCTATTTGTTGATTTTCTTGAGTCATGCCTGACTCTTCCCTTGTATCAGATTTTGGAGATTCTGAATCTTGGTGAAGTTCATCATCATGCTTGCTCATTGAGCTTTCACTCTCCACCTGCTTCAGGGCATCATCTCTCCTTGCTTCTGTGAAATCATGGTTTGATCTGAGGTGAAACATAGATTCCTCATCAAAAGTTACATCTCTACTCATGATAACTGTTGAAAGAGAGAAAAGACAGAGACATATGAAGAAACCGTATGTTTCAATTACACAACGGAGGCTGAATATATACTCAATAAGTAATAACTAATTACACAATTTACATGATGTGGGACTAACAGTTGTACTACTAATTACACCTAATTACATTTGTTTCAACACTCTCCTCAAGTGGAGCATATAAATCATATGCACCAAGCTTGTTTACACAAATAACTTATTCGTGGACCTCTCAGAGACTTGATGAAGACATCTGCTAGCTGATCATTTGAGTTGACAAAGTTTGTGGTGATGTCTCCGATAGAATCTTTTCCCGATGAAATGATCAACCTCAATATGTTTGGTCCTTTCATGAAACACTGGATTGGAAGCTATATGCAAAGCAGCTTGATTGTCACATATGAGTGTCATTTTCATAACCTCATCAAATTGAAGTTCTTTGAGGAGTTGTTTCAACCAAATGAGTTCACAAGTGATTGAGGCCATAGCTCGGTATTCTGCTTCGGCACTAGATCTTGCAACTACATTTTGCTTCTTACTTTTCTAGGAAACTAGGTTGCCTCCAATGAGTACACAATACCCAGAAGTGGATCGTCTGTCAATAGGAGAACCTGCCCAGTCAGCATCTGAGTATCCAACGACCTGAGTATGTCCCTTATCTTCATAGATGAGGCCTTTTCCAGGAGCTGCTTTAATATACTTTAGGATGCGAATCACTGCATCCTAATGTGCATCACAAGGTGAATTTAGAAACTAACTTATCACATTAACCGCAAAGGAGATGTCAGGACGGGTAACAGTGAGGTAGTTCAGTTTTCCAACTAACCTTCTGTATCTTCCTGGATCCGAGAATAGCTCCCCCTGATTTGGTAAAAGTTTAGTATTCGGATCCATAGGAGTGTCGACAGGCTTTGCATTCAACAGACTTATTTCCTTAAGAATGTCCATGGCATACTTCTTCTGTGAAATTACTATACCATCATTGGATTGTGCCACCTCTATTCCCAAGAAGTATCGAAGTTTGCCAAGATTTTTGGTCTGAAAGTGATGACCAAGATATTGTTTTACCTGAATTATGCCATGGTGATCACTGCCAGTGATAACAATGTTGTCGACATATACAATCAAATAAATACACCCTTGAGTTGAATGGCGATAGATGACAGAGTGGTCAGCCTCACTGCGTGTCATACCAAACTCGCTGAACTACAATACTAAATCGGCCAAACCAAGCCCTAGGAGACTGTTTAAGGCCATACAAAGATTTGTGAAGACGACAAACTAGTCCAGAAGACTCCCCCTGAGCAACAAACCCTAGTGGTTGCTCCATGTAAACCTCTTCTTCTAGATCACCATGGAGAAAAGCATTTTTTATGTCCAACTGATGAAGGGGCCAGTGGCGAATAGCAGCCATTGACATAAAAAGTCTAACCGAAACCATCTTCGCCACAGGCGAGAAAGTATCCCCATAATCCAAGCCAAAAATATGGGTATATCCTTTGGCCACCAGACGAGCCTTGAGGCGATCAATCTTGCCATCAGGGCCAACCTTGACCGTATAAATCCACCGACAACCTACCACAGACTTCCCGAGAGGAAGAGGAACAAGTTCCCAAGTACTACTGCTCTGAAGGGCACACATCTCATCGATCATAGCTTGTCTCCACCCAGGATGAGATAAAACGTCACCTGGAGAGTTAGGAATAGACACAGAAGACAAGGAAGAAAGGCAAGCAAAATGCGAAAAAGATAGGCGATGATAACTCAAATTAACATAATGAGAAGAAGGGTTACGAGTAGACCGTATACCTTTTCGGAGAGCAATGGGAGGGTCAGGAGGCAGTGCCGTAGCTGGTAAAGGAAGTGGTACCGGAGGAGAGTCCACATTGACCTCTGCAACTTCTGGTGGAGTGTGTGGTGGCCGACGATGATAGACCTGTAACAAATAGTAGTGGTGGTGTGCTCAACATAGGGGGTCGAAGGTGCAGCAGACTCAACAGAGATAAGAGGAAGAGGGATAGGTAAGACCTCAGAGATAGGCTCAAGAGTCGATGAAGGAGACTGGAAGAAGGGAACAGACTCAAAGAAGGTAACATCAGCCGAGATGAGGTAACGTCGGAGATCAGGGGAAAAACAACGATAACTTTTTTGGGACCGATGGTAACCAAGAAAAACACACTTAATAGATCGGGCGGAAAGTTTATCAAGACCAAGAGTGAGATTATGAACAAAATAAGTAGACCCAAATATACGAGGTAGTAGGAAATGCAGAGGTTGATGAGGATATAAAATAGAGTAAGGGACCTGGTGATCAAGCACAGAGGAGGATATACGGTTAATCAGATAACAGGCAGTAAGAACTGCATCGCCCCAGAAGCAAAAAGGAACATTACCATGAAGTAAAAGGGTCTGAGTTGTTTCTACGAGATGTCAGTTTTTACATTCAGCAATCCCATTTTGTTGAGGGGTATGTGCACAAGAAGTTTGGTGAAGAATGTCATGAGAAGCCATAAAGGATTGAAATGGTTGAGACAAATACTCACGAGCATTATCACTACGCAAACTACGTATAGGAACACCAAATTGAGTTTTAATTTCATGATAAAAGTTTTGAAATATGAAAAACAACTCAGACCGATTTTGCATCAAAAATAACCAAGTGCAGCGAGAGTAATCATCAATGAAGGTGACAAAATATCTGGATCCTAGAGTAGAAACAATACGACTAAGACTCCAAACATCATAATGTACTAAAGCAAAAGGAGAAGACGCTCGACTGCTGATTTTACCAGGAAACGGACTACGGGTGTGTTTTCCTAGTTGACATGACTCTGAGGAGACTAGACAACTTAGAGAGGCTGGGCACCAATTTTTGGAGTTTAGGAAGGCTAGGATGACCCAACTGCGCATGGATGGTGAGAGGGGAATCCTTGACAGCGCAAACACGAGAGGGGTTGGAGAGCTGGTAGAGGCCATGGGACTCACATCCGGTGCCAAGTATCCGTCCCGAACTCCGGTCCTGCAGAATGACAGAGTCTTTAGTAAAGGTAATCATACAATCAAGAGACCGGGTCAAACGACTAATGGAAAGCAAATTAAAAAGAGACCCAGGAATATAAAGGACAGAGTCTACTGAAAGGGAAGGGAGGGGATAGGTAGTGCCGATCCCTTGGGATTGAGACTTGGAACCATTTGCTAAAGTGACAGCAGGCAAATAACCATTGTGAGAAAGGTTGGAAAAAAGAGTGTTATTACCAGAAATGTGGTCAATTGCACCAGAATCAAGAACCCAAGTACCAATGGATGGGGAACGAGAGAGACAAGCAAATGAAGTACCAATATGTGCAACAGAAGCAGTGGAACTAGAGATCTGACGTTGCTCAAACCACTTCAGAAAGTCGACATAGGCAGTTGTTGGAGTAGAGAAACCAAAGGACTTACATTGTGCAAACCACTGTAAAAAATATGCATACTCAGCCTTCGGGGCGTCCTTAGAGCTAGCTGAGGAGGTAGAACTAGCCATGGATCAGTAAACAACAACCAAACAGTACCTGAATGCACCGAATCCAAAGGGGGGGTCGCGACAAACGGTCACGAACACAAAAGGCGTGGGCAGATCCAGACAGAAGAGAGAAAGGCAATCACGGCGGTACAAACGGCGACCGGTGGGGGTGGCTCACGCGCCGTCACGCGCAGGAAAACGGGCCGCGCGGTGGCTGTTTGGCAGCGGCGAAGGGCGGCGCGTGGGAGCGTGTCCAGGCGGTGTTGGGGCTGGGCTTATGGGGTTCGGCCGGCCGGCTGGAGACAGTTTTGATGGTGTAGTCGACGACCGGAAAGGCGCAGCGGACGGCGGTGGCAGCGGCGAACAGGGATAAAAAGAGGCCGAAAAGACGTCACGGCAAGGGAGAAAGGTCGGCAAACCGGAAGGGAAACACGGTTGGCCAGAAAAATTTTCACCGAGAGAAGCAGTGGGCTCACCGGGCGTGCTGATTATAGGATTACCTCTCTTTTGACTCTAGATACCATGTTGAAAGAGAGAAAAGAAAGAGACATATGAAGAAACCGTGTGTTTCAATTACACAACGGAGGCTGAATATATACTCAATAGATAATAACTAATTACACAATTTACATGATGTGGGACTAACAGTTGTACTACTAATTACACCTAATTACATATGTTTCCAACAATAACTTTCCTTTCAGTAGATGACCAGATCTTATAACCCTTTCACCCCATCTCCATAACCCACAAATACTCCTTTCTTAGCTCTTGGTTCCAGCTTTCCCTCATTGACATGATAATAGGCAGGACATCCAAAAATTCTAAGAGTAGAGTAATCTGCAAGTTTTCCTGACCATATTTCTATAGGAGTTTTACCATTTATTGCAGTGGCAGGAGACCTATTTATTAGATAGCATGATGTACTTACTGCTTCAGCCCAGAAACTCCTATCTAGCGCTGCATTGGAAAGCATACAACAAGCTCTTTCCAAAAGTGTCCTGTTCATACGCTCAGCAACACCATTTTGCTGAGGAGTGTTCCTAACAGTGAGGTGTCTAACAATCCCTTCTTTCTTGCAGAATTCATTAAATTCCTTTAAACAGAATTCCAAACCATTATCTGTACGAAGTCTTCTAACCTTCTTTCCTGATTGATTCTCAATTAGAGTCTTCCATTGCTTGAAGGATTTGAAAGCTTCATTTTTCTATTTCAGCATGAATATCCAAGTCATTCTTGAATAATCATCTATAATGGATAGGAAATATCTAGCTCCACCTTTTGATGATACCCAAGATGGTCCCCAACAATCAGAGCGGATATAGTCTAAGGTGGCTTTTGTAGTGTGCATTGCTTTTGTGAGCTTGTGCCTGTGTTTCTTGCCAAAGACACAATGCTCACAAAACGGCAATTGGACCTTCTGATGTCTTCCAAGAAGACTTTGTTTATTGAGGATTGTCATACCTTGTTCACTCATATGCCCCAATCTCATGTGCCAAAGACTGCTTTCTTTTGATCCATTTTCGGCTTATTGTGATGCTATAGATGTAGAGCCAATAACTGTGGAACCTTGTAAAACGTATAAATTCCCCAATTTGGTTCCTTTCATGATTGTGGTTGTTCCCTTTCTGATCTGCATTACTCCACCTTCAACACTACATGAGAAACCCTTTGAATCCAAAGCTCCTACTGAAATCAGGTTCCTCTTCAAATCTGGAACATGGCAAACATTTGATAGAGTTCTAATCTTCCCATCAAACATCTTGATCTGAATTGTACCAATGCCTATAGTCTTGCAAGGAGAATTATTTCCCATTAAGACATTTCCTCTTGACTTTCTTTCATATGTCAAGAACTAGTTTCTTTGTGGACACATATGAAAAGAACAACCAAAATCTAGCACCCATTGATCACTTGACTGATGATTTTGATCAGCTGCTGTTAGCACCATATCATCATCAGAAGAGTAACCTTCTTGAGTTGTTGCTGCAACAGATTCCTTCTTCTTCTTCTTGGGACAATCTTTCTTCCAATGTCCTGGTTCTTTGCAGTAATTGCAGATATCTCTTGGGTTATGTTTGCCTTTTTTCATCTCTTTGCCTTTCTTCTTTTTCTGATTTTTACCCGAGTTTGAAGCCACTAACCCAGAAACAGAACCTTCATCATTTCCGGATGCTTTGTGTTGAAGTTCTCTAGTATGCACGCTGGATTTCACCTCTTCCAGTGTTATGCAATCCTTCCCAATACTCAAAGAGCTTACAAAATTTTCAAAAGAAGGGGGAAGGGAAGCTAACAATACCATGGCAGCATCTTCATCTTCTATCTTAACATCAATATCACGAAGTTCCATCAATATGGAATTTAATTCATCTAAATGGTCTTTCAGAGGTGTACCTTCTTTCATTCGAAGTCCAAACAACCGTCTTTTCAGAAGAAGCTTATTACAGATTGACTTTGTCATATATAGCTTCTCCAATTTCAGCCATAAGCCTGCAGCAGTTGATTCTTCAGCGACTTCATAGAGAACCTCATCAGAGAGAGAAAGCAAGATCAATGAATGAGCTTTTTCTTCTTGCAATGCAAGATCTTCTTTATTGATGTTTGAGGTTTGTCCAGAAAGAGGTGCCCACACTTGTAATTGTTTCAGCAGTGCTCTCATCTTTATTCGCCAGAAACTGAAACTTTGCTTTGAGCTGTATTTCTCAATCTTGATTGTGTTAGACATCTTCTTGTTGAGTTCTTGATGATTCTTGATGATTCTAACCAATTATTCTTCTTCACAATGTTGCTCCCAGGATCTTTGGGAGCTCTGATGCCAGTTTGTTACGAAAACTGAACTGAGCAAAGCTTGTTAGCCAAGCTAGGAAGCGTGCAAAACTGTAAAATTGATAAGCAAAGAAGCAGTATGATAAAAGATGAACACAGAACAATTAACATGGGTGGTTCACTAAAGAACTTAGCTACATCCATCCACGAGCAGCAACAAAGAATCCACTATGAACAAGTAGTTATAAAAGATTTACAAAAGGGGATCACTCTTGAGAATTACAAAGTATATCTCTAACACTCTTTTCTAAATGATCTCACAAGACTGATTTTTCTCTCACTCACAGCTAGCATAGGCTTCCTCTATTTATAAGAAAGCTTCAACCTTGTGGAGCCAAAAATAACAGAATAACAGAATCAGTTTCTCTAACTAATTCTGTTACAATATACAACATAACTACTTGACTTTATCTCAAACCTAAGATTCAAGCCATCTTTACAATTAGCATTATAACAAAATTCTTCATTTTGGGTCCAGAAAAATGAGCAGAAGGAGGAAGGGGCAGCAGACATGTAAAAAGACTAAAAGAGCAATACTGAGACCAAAGCTGAAGGAAACTAAAGACAGAAACAACAGATGTTGGCACCTGATAAAAGAGTGTCTCCTTCTCTGCAGCCATAAACTCAAGCCTACATATAGAAAATATTTGTCAAACCAATTATAAGACAGATAAATTCATAACCTCAAACCTTAGCCAATACTGATCTGCAAAAATATAATAATCTTTTCCTTCTTGAGAAAATAAACAAAGCTTGCTATAATATATACCACAAATAGAAAGAACTTTTACTACTATGCAATTTTGATTAGAACAAGTCCAACACAGGATATATATCTAAATCAGTTATTGTTCATATATAACTAAATCAAACCTTGTTCATAGTTATTACAGTAAAGTCAATATCTAAAGAGGAGGTTATATCCTGCACCTACTGCATTTCATTCTAAGCAGCATCCATATATTGAATTGTAGGTGCTATTTTAAGTAAAGGAACTTATGCATACGTTAGATGGGTCTCTCTAACAGAAACACACATATCTTAAGTGATCCATGGTTTGTTGATAAAAAAGTGAAGGACAACACACTTTACATATTTGGAGAAAGTTAAGTAGCTTCTTCTCTTTATAAAACCAGGTTGGCCTTCTCATACTGACAAAAGAATTCACTCAACCTTCATCTTGTTAAGCAAAGTAGTTGGCAATATACCTTGACAATAAAATCTTTATCCTTCCTTTTTAAAAAATAAATAAATAAAAATGTTCATTAGGGACGAGAAAGAAAGTACAGCAGCAAAGGATAAGAGCTCTATCCATCCTAAAACTCTATATGCTTCACTTTTAATTTGAGATAACCTCTGGTCTTTTGCTAGGGAATACGACCAGAATTTAAGCCAGCATAACTCAATACCAGTTTAGTTTGCACAAATTCAATTACAACTATTTGTACAAAGCAGATTCTCCATGGAACTCAACCAGAGCAAGGTCACAAATCATCCTTCACTGAAAGGAATAAGAAAGAGAGTTAGGATGAACCATTGAAACCTCAACTATCTTTTTTAATTTTCTCACAGTTTTCCCTTTGAAGTCATTGTTAGGTGTAATATCCAGAGGATATGATCTCAACAATTTCATACTATTATTTCAAAACATTTCAAAAAAAATGATGATGTTCTTCAGTATGAAAATTAAATCTTTTTAAGGTAAGAATGAGATATCAAGTTTTTAACTAAGCTAGTGCCTCACTTCGTCCATTCATGGCTGTCATGATCTGGCTCTTCCAGTTCCAAGTCACATAGAGCCTTTGAAATTCACATGTCCTCAGCCTACTCCAGGCATGTTTTTAGGGTTTCGGGTTTTCTTATTGTAAACAAAGTTTTCGCTTGTATATGATTGATAAATAATTATTTAATCACATTATTTTATTTATATACTATTTTTATAATTTCTAAGAAGTCATTGATATTTATTAAAAGCAAGTAAATTTAGACTTTAAATAACAATCTTTGAATTTATATAATTTTCAAATAATATCTATACATGCACTAAAGTTGCATCTGCACCGTAAGATTTTTACAATTTGGCACTTTGACAAAATCTCACCAGCATCTGCACTCACTCCCACACCATGCTCTGGTGACTCAGGTTCTAAGAAAAAATATGGCATCCAACCACAGCTAATTATTTCAATTCAACAAGAATCTGACATTCCTCCATCATCTTCATAAAAAAAACATGTGCATGCCAAGAGTCTGTGACAAGAAAGAAACTATTGTGCAATTATAGATGAGACAAGGTTGTATATGCAATGCAAGTCACTTATTAAATCAAGTTTCTAATAAAACAACAACAAAAAAAAAAACAGAATGTGCTACTTACCATCCCCTTTTCATCAACTGAGTAGCTACAGAAGAAACCTTTGCTTGGACATAGCCATCAGGAGAACTAGCATGTTGCATAGCATAGCATAGACAAAAACTGCAAGTAATATATATTTAAACATGAATAAGTAACAACAGGTCAAATAATAGCATGACTGAGCCAGTGTTGTTAAATAGCAGCCAGGCGTTGCGGAATTTGGGAAACTGCCATTCGCCATCAGTAGCGGCCAGGTGTTGCTGCAAATTACAGCTGCCACAGCCATGGCACCATGGCAGACCATGGCAGAAATGGTGGTTGTGACACTTTTTTTCTAAAAAAAAGGGCCTTTTTGTTTTTTTTTTTTAAAGGATTATAAAATCCCTAACCCTTGCAACACTGAAGACTCATCTTCGAGTCTCTGTCTCTGTTTCGACCCTCACCCACCCACTCCCTCTTACCGATCTCCTCCATTATCTCCAGTGACTGAGCAGCCCGACCCACCCATCTCTGGCGAGCGAAGACAATCTCCAGCAATGGAACTCCAGCTCCGGCCACCTTTGACCTCTGTTTTCCGAGGTAACCTTTGCCTTTCCTCTCAATCTCTGTTCAACACTCACCCACCGACACTCTCAGTTCTCTGCTTTTTCTTTTTTTTTCTCAGTTGTTCTCTTGAGTTTTTTGTTCTGTTCTCATTCTCTGCCCCTTTTTTTAGTTCTGACTTTGTGTTATACACTTCTCTCCTTTTTTGAGTTTTACACTCACTCTCAACTCTCTGTTTTCACTTCTTAGTTGCTGCACTCTAGTTGTCAGTTCCTATCTAAGTCTCTGTCCTATCTAGTTCTCAGTTCCTTCAGATTTTCTTACTTGTTAGTATCTATTTTCTAGTGACCTTATGCTTATGTTATGAGATTTATGACATTATGACTTGATTAAGTTATATTTTTGTATTTGACTTGATTATGTTATGTTTTTCCCTTATGCTTATGATACTTTTGATGATTTTTATTTCTTAGAATATATTTCTAATTTTATTGTTCTTGATATATGTTATTAGATTTTATTATTTATTATATTCAGCAGATTTTTTTTGTATTTTTTCTGTATATATTTTATTTTTTAATTCAGCTGTCATACTTCCACCATTTTCCGCAACGCCATCTGCCATATTTGTATATTGGATTTTTGGCTTTCCACCATGGACCGCCATCCGCTATTAATAATACTGGACTGATCCTAATAGAGAATGTCCTTGTAAGCTGCAACTATAAAAGAAGTGATACAATATAGATATTTGGCTCCCAGCTCTTGGGGCAAGGACTTAGGGAACAACTATACCAGTTGAAGCTAAAACAATACATTTGGTAATGCATACATGGTTGTAAGCACAATATGTAGGTGGATCAATTAGCAAAATTTAAGAACAAATGGCACAACAATGTGTTAGGTCCCAAGAAATAGGATAGAACAGAAACGGATAGAATTCTGATAATACAGTAACACAGAGGATAATTTCTGTTTTTAATATAGAAACTGCAGACAATTAAAGACCAAAAACAGTGATGAAATGGAGCTGAGCTCCTTACAACATGAACATGAAGAAACAGAAACAAAAATAAACCCTAAAACCCTTTCCTGAGGAAGAAGAGAAACCAACTCCTTCACCCAGCCTATCCAATATTTCCCTTAGCAATTTTTCCTCCCCCCCTTCGGTTCCCTACTACCCCTTATATAATGATTATGATTCTCCTTCAACCCATTCTGTTATTCACCTTTCTCTCTCCTTCAACCAATCCCACATGTACCTCCCCTCCCACTAATTCTTTTTTTTTTTAACTGTGCTATAGACTTGCAGGCCTTTATCTGTAGGCCCAATCTCTTCCCCTTGCTCTTTTTTGCCTCTTTTGCATAATGGGCCTATCACAATGTTTTCCTCTTTTAGAATACAGGACAAAGTTCAAGTATCAATATTATTAAATTCCCACACAGTTTGATTTTAAAGTGGTATATATACATAAGTCATGTTATACAAGCTAAAGATTTTGGGGTAATCGAATAGGTCATTACTTCAAGACTGAATCAACTCCCCCATCTTTTTTTGTTCAATAAGTCTTGATAATCCTTTCTGAATCATTATTTCAGTAATTTGTTTTTCTTGAAGTATTTTTTGTGTTTCAGTCAATTTTGCAGTCCATGTACAAATTCCATTTTCCAGAAAGTGCTTTTCTTTTTCTTATTTTTCTCATCATAACTTATCCCAACCACAAAGAAAGAGTAATTGTGTGTTAAACTTGACATAATAATCTCCAATTTCTGGAACATGCCTATATATACAAGAAACCCCACCCACCCCCATGCCCCCTGAAAAATCCCAAGGAAAAGGAAACATAGAAATTAATAGCCTCCTCAACTGATGACTATGGTATGGAACATGCAAAAGAACCCCCCCCCCCCCTTATATGAACAGGGACGCTCATGATGTAAGTATAAAAAAAAGGCAACAATGTTAATGGATTCAAAGGTTTAAGAAAACCTAATCAAGCCTCTCTTGTCATCAGTAGTAAGAAAACCCCATTCTCTAATAGCCGCTTCTCGAATTGCTGCAGCAGCTTGAAACCTTGCAGTTGCCACCAGGGAATTTTCTGCATAGACAAAACCAGTGCAGTATCAGCATGATCTAAACCAGAATACAAAATACCAAGCGCTACAGTGTTTTCAATGCATAAACATAAAGAGGGCAATTAATAAATTATAATGAATGATTTTGATGGACATAAATTGTTCCAAAACCAAATAATCAATAAGATTCTCCATATTTAAAAAAAAATGATAAGCGAAACACACAAGCACATGAACAGGACACTGGCCAGTAAAGAAACCTCAAAACATCAGCTGTCACAATTAATACATCTTCTAGTTTGGACATTATACAGGACTTCTATTGGCCTAATATATTTGACTTTATCTGCAGTTCTGTCCTTAGCAATGCATAATCTTTTATGCTATGTTTGGAAGCTTTGGAGCAGAGGGGAAGTCAGGGGAAGAGAAGGGAAAAGGAAGGAAAGGGATGGAGGGGAAATTGTTTCTTCTTGTTTTTGGATACTTAAGTAAGGAAAAGAGGGCAACTCTCTTCCACTTTTTATTTAGCATACAAGTACCATAATTGAATAACACAAAAAGCAGATATTTTGTTTGCCATACACCATGGGCACTCACCAAGAATGAATTGGCAAGTCTTATATGGCTGAGAAGACTGGCCTAATGACAATATAACTGCCTCTGAAGCTACTGGATTGATATGCATCTGAAAAGAAAACAAGAATAAGAACATTATTACACATGTATTTCCATTCCTATGAGTTCATACTTTAAATGAAATGCTTGCAGAAACTCTATTCCTTCAGTGCACCCACATGGATTCAAAGTAGAAAGAGTTAAAGCAAAAATCATCTTCGAGATACAGTAATGGGACTATGGCACTTCCCAACCTCTATGGCAAAATTTAGTGATGTATTGAACAGAGAGAGGAAGAAGTTTCCCACAGAGTTTTACATGAGAATGATGCATGCTAGTCTTCTTAGACTTTATAAATGTGCAATCTGCAAGCTCTCAGCATGCGAAGAAATGGGTTGGAATAAACCAAAAAAGATAAGAACGGAATTGAGTAGTTTAAACAAATTCATAATTGTGCAGTACAAGAGTGGAAAACGTTGAAATCTGACAGAAAGTACCACATAAGATTTAAAAAGTGGTATACTGACAATGTGCTTGAGTTTGACACCTGCACATTTTCTTATAATTTTCTTAAAAGAGAGTGAAGAAAATGTAAATGTACTATCATAAGAGTATATATAATAATATGATAATAGAATTTTTTTGATGTGAATATGATCATGCGATTTTAACCTTCTATTCTAACCAGAAAAAAACTTATCGTTTGAATAATGAAATAGCAACTTGGAATAACGCACTATAATGATTAATGAACTTCCCCTCCTCCGAACTTTCATTATATGCTACCAAGCTTGACAGGAATAATAATAATTTTTTTTTTAAAAAAAAAAGGCTATAATTGTTACCAAAGTAAGCAACTATGAAAGGAATATTTTCGAAATTTTAGCATTGTGACTCTCAGCCTCTCAATCCGATTTCACATGCACAGAAAAATGAGTTTACAATCTTGTATTATTTTGCCACAGAAAATGGAAAGAGAATTGTAAAAAATGAGTCAGTTATAGATAGAGGAGGCAAGTTGAGGAGAAAACTGATAGATAGGAAAGGAACCTGAATGGAGGTGCAAGCGAGCTCGATGGCTCGCATGGTAGATTGAAGGTCGGCCAAATCTGTAGGTGCTGTAAACCCTTGCATCGTCGCAGTGACAACGAATTCGGAAGAAACAATTCAAAATTCCTTATATATATAGGGCTTTATTTAGTTCAACTTCTTGTTTTTGTTGTTAAAAAACATTAATCGCAAGACATGATCACCATCTCGAGTTGATAATGGCAAAATTGGGAGAGGAAGAAGAAGAGGAAGAGGATGCAGTGAGTGAGTGGAAAGGCAGCAGTATTAGTAAGAGTGAAAGTTTTAAGACTCCTGAGCGCACAATAACGTGCTTGGCTCATGTGGATTCGGCCTGCGCAAGGAGATGAATCGAATGCGGGTCACTACAGTATTCAGTATCAGTATACCCAACAAGTCCGGGTGCAACTCCCCTTTGTTCTGCCCATGGTCCGCAGTCGGCCACTCCTAGCCGAAGCGCTTTTTTTAAAAAATAAAAATAAAAAAAATTACGGTTTATCTCCTAAACTTTTATCAGTTACCACAAAACTCTCTTGAACTCTTTTTTTTTTTTTTAACTAAACTCCTTCAACTTTTGGTTTAGAGTTAAAAAGTTAACTTCACAATTATGGCATAAGTTTTATTTATCAACATCCATGCATTCATAATATTATTTTTTTTAGAATTTGGTCTAGTATAGAATCAGAGGATGCCTGAGTAGACACGTATACGATGTTTTCTTCCTCTTTGTCCAGTTGCTGCCTCCGAGAGCTTTGAACAGGAGGGGGTTGAGTACCTGTAAAGGAATCTAATGCTTAAGTTAAGCAATGCATTAGAAGGGTATATACCGTAAGATTGTAAGTTACTTTATTAGAATAACATAGTCTGATACTTATAGAGCATTTTCAGAGTCCTTGTGCCCTCTGCGTGGGTGTAGGTACGTGAGATCGTGGCCTGACGGGAGGTACCTCTTTCCCACGATCGTTCAGGCAGGTTCCTGACGGAGGGTGCCTCCCTCCCACGATCGTCCAGGCAGATCCCTGAAATATCGAGATTGTCGCGTTAATGGCCACATGTTGTTTGCAGGCAGTTGTGGTCCCCACACTCTAAAGGTCATGATTGGTAGTGTCAGAATCCGCGTAGACCTAAGGAGTATTGTTAGGGGCTACGACTGATGCCCGTGTACGGACGGCCCACTGGGGTGCCTACGTCGGAGTCTGGTGGTATGTATGCCGAGTTTTCTCCTAAGGGCAGGATCCCGGATCATGGTCCAGAATAGTTGCCTACATCTTGGCGCTTAAGTGGAACAATTAAGTGTCAAGATACCAGACTTTGGATGGGATCCATGGCTTATAATAGATGTGGGAATCTGTAAAGGACGGTGTTCGTTGTTTGGGGAGTACCTCCGAGGTTGGCATACACCGTCATCCCATCATCTGAGGTATGTCCTTTGCCCTTACGCATGGTTCCGCAGGGTCTTTTGTCTTTTTTCGTGCTTTGCAGGAATACTAGACTCTCTTCGGAAATAGTTATTTTGACTTATTGGGAATTAAAGACCCCTTTTAAAAGAGACATTAATTCTATGGTGTTTTCCAATTTCACGTTTCTCATTTGTCCAATCAGAATCGATGAGCATTAAAGCGTAGCTTACCTCATGCAATTGGTACGTTAATCTTGGATCCAATCGAAATGTTTCGCTTCTTCTATAAAAGATGAGCGTTTTCATTGAAGTTGGCACTTTTCCTATTTCTCTTGCCTTGCAACTTTGCTTGCGATCTTTCTTTCAAGTGATGGCTTTCTTTGCGTTTCGTTCATGTCCCAAGATGGTTTTGCCTTCTTCGAGAGCCATATTCCTGCTCCTTCCAAAATATTTGAAACTATTCGGCTACTCTGCAAATGTCCCTTTTAATGGGTGATTTTCTTTCCCAATGTAATTACAGAGGGCGGTTGTTAGACCTTTTGTGTACCGCAAGTGCATGAGTCGTTCAAGTAATAAAAATGATGAGTAAGATCATCTCCACAGGGATAAGTTTAATTCCAATGCCAAGTATTAACTAATAGCTTATGTAATTCTATTCAAGAACATAAACATTTGGAAAAGATGAAACATAAACTAAAAAACTAAAAAACAATAAAGATAATGGTTAGAGTTTAGGGAAATCCATCTTCACCCCTTACTTCAACTAACAACTAACAACATGCAATCCTCTTCATACATATGAATGCAATGATTAGGTTAGCTTGAGAATCTACTTTAGTTGAAAGCCTATGTCTAGGGGTCAATCAATCGTGGTTTCAAATGCCCAACTCACTATGTTTCCATGAGAGCTAACACAAAATCCACCCATTAAAATCTATTCTCAAATACATGTTATGCATGGCTAAGAGGTATATTTCTATCTCATTAGCAAATTAACCCATCCCGCCATTAGAATAAAATCAAACATGCATCAACCATAAATATGATCTAAAACCTAAAGTCCTATGTCTAGGCTTATTAAATTTCATCAAATCACTTAAATGTTGGCCAAACACCCAAGAACATTAAGAGCAATATGATTGAACAAAATCATACATCCATACAAACTCAAAGGAGAACAAAATCATTAATATTCATAATAAAGATTCAAAGTATTCCCTAAAATAGCTACTACATCATTGAACACCAAAATACAATACAAAAATCATGTTCAAGATAATGGAGAAAGGAGGAAAAGCTTGTGGATATTGTCATTGATGCTTGAATCTCCCTCCAGGAGGAAGATAGCCTCCAACCTTGGCTCATTTGGCCTCCAATCTGCCCAGAAATAAAGGACAAAGTCGCAGCTTCTCTAAACCTTAAACGGTCATCCTAAGAAAATATGATAAAAATATATTTATAGGCTCAGTTCGGCGCGTCACGTCGAGGTGTTACACAAGTTGCACCGCGGCGCGCGTTGAAATTAGGGCACAATGCCACAGCGTTCACTCCTCCTGTGCCATGGCGTACCAGCCTCGGGTACCAGTATGTGCAACATGGCTGAGATCACAGCGTCGCGGCGTGCTTCATATTGTGCCGCGGAGTTCTCTGCTGGAATGCACCTTGGGCTTTTTTCTCCAGTGTTGGACGTAGGCTTGTTTCATTTCATCTCTTTTGAGTCTATCCTACATTGGAGAAATCACCAAATTCAGTACAAGTGCAAATTTACTTAATTCAACAAAGAATAAGAAAGATTATCACAAAAGTATAAATGAAGATATCAAAATAGAATTTGACCAATATAAGCCCAAATCCTTCCAAATATGCATAGCAACAAGGACTAAGCTATCAAAAGAGTATAAATATAGGGCATAAATAACTACACATAGTGGAGTTATTAGCGATTTACTTCCCCAGCGTATTGTGGTTGCTTTGTCGCTAGTGAGGTCTGAGTCACCTGCTGTGTTGGACGGGGGTCTTCAGAGTTGGGGTGCTTCACTTTCCTTATTCCTTTCCGGGGATGTAATGGGTGCTTCCCCCTGAACAATTCCTTGGGTAAGCAAGAGGGACTATTGAAGTTACTCCGTGCCTTGAAGCAACTTGGGGTGATCACGAGACCGGCTAAGGCTCCGGTGGAACGATCTCCTTCATGAAAGGTTGTGCCCTATCTAACGAAAGAGAGTGCATCTCTGCTTTGTTGGTGAAGGCAATACAGAAGATTTAGCATCCCGAATTCCTGATTCTGGTTTATCGAGATTCTTCAAAGTCAATCCACTTTTTCAAGATGTCATTGCGGGTTCTTGGGAGAGCCGTGGTGGTGATAGTGACTCTGCATGCCGCGGAAGAAAGGTGAATATGACATGGTATAACTCTTTCTTTATATGCTCCATGTCTCTATACTTTCTTTTCCATCTCTTTTTAATGTAAGATGATGTATGAAATGAGAATAAAAATTCTTATCTTTTTGAATTTTCGCCATATATCTTTCTTTTCCTTTCTTTATTTCTGATGTCTGTAATCTGTTATAACTGGTCAGGGTAAGTCCAACGCTTACTCCGGAGTACCGACATTTATTCTCGTTTGTCTAGAGTCTTTTCAACCTTGACCGGGGTAAGTCCAACGCTTACTCCGGGGTAACGCCGTCATGCCCCCAACTTGGTACTTGGCCTAAAAAGTCAAAGTGGCAAGCTCTAAATCCTTAGTCCGAAGTATTTGCACTGGGGAAAGTTGTATTTTCAGAGTTAATCGTTGACTTCTCCTTGGTGGCCATCGTCCTAATTGAGACTCTGGAACCGAAAGGTTTACCTCGGTTTAGGCCGGGATTTAGAGTAAACATCCGGACTTAACCTTCGAAAACTGTGTAACATTTGGATTACTACGCAACCATCTTTTCAATTGCAAAACCATATTTTCAACTGCGAAACCGTATTTTTAACTGCCTCTACAGCTGTGAAGACCACATGGCATGTTTTGATTAGGTGGACATACTTAGTGCTTTGCGCGCCATGATGAGCGTGTTTTAAATATTGGGCCGTAGAGACGAGAATGCCCTCTAACAATTTAGCTTTTATAAATAGGGGTTAGAGGTTTGTCATTCACCTTTTATCATTTCTGAATATTCTTCTGGAAGCTCCGTGTGGCAGAGAGGGGTGGTTGTAAGCGTTTTCCGTTCGTTTCAAGCTTTTGTTCAACTCGTCTCGATCTTTATATAAGGTAAGATTTCTCTAAGTTCATGTTTCTCTTTTCTCAATTTTCTCCTACTGGTACTAGGTTGTGGGGTATATTTCCACTGTTTTACCTTTTGCAAAGTAACTCTAGGATATTTAAGTTTCTTGTAATGGCTTGCTCCCTGGGAACTCCGTCTCCGCCGCGCTGTGCACGGCGGAGGTGTCCTTCTGAAATTCAAAATTTTGGGGGGAAGGGAGGCTTGTATATGGGTATCTTTCTGTTTGCCCCTTTTCATGTCTGAATCTTCTTTTCATATGATTCTGACAATTACTCACCAGTCTCTTTGGGTATTCTCAGGGCTCTTTATGGCGCAGGGCAAGAGAAGGGTCAGAGCTGGGTTGCCGATCCCCAAAATCCGTGAACTAAATGAAGAAGATCTTGTTCGAATCCGTTGTGGTCTGGGGTTATCGTACCCATGGGTGGGGGAAGATGTCTGGAAACATCTTTCCAAATTTTCTTCGGAGGCTGAACTGAGGTTGTTATTGGGCTACCTTCATCTGACGCACGAGAAGACTCGGGACAACGAGTTCCATGTTGTGTGCCCGGAGTGGAATGAGAGGGTGTGCTCAAGCCAGGAAGCATGCTCACACTTCATGTTCTTGTATGAACCTCTTTTCGTTCAGCTCAGACTACAGCTTCCCTTCTCGGATTTCTAGATGGCTATTCTCCGGACTTTACGTGTAGCATCGACTCAGGTTCATCATAACGGTTGGGGCTATATTATAGCCTTTGAAAGGTTTTACCGAATAATGAGGTTACGGTACTCGGTCAATACCTTCTTTTACTTTTACCATCGGGTGTGCCCCCAAGATTCGACCGAGTAGAAGAACTAGTTTACCATCCATTCTAAAGGCGGTCGTAAGTCCTTTGACGTTTTCCAAGATAGTTTCAAAGGATTTAAGAATAGATTCTTCAAGCTTATGGCGGCAGAGGGCTTTCATCCTTTTTTCTTAAATGTCAACGGAGAGCTGAAGTTCTCGTTGTATTGGACTCCGGATGCATGGAGTACTCCTATAGTCCAATTTGAGAAGAAAGAGAAAGACCTGAATTCGGACGAGCTCAAAACTATTAAGTTCATATCCTAGTATGCTAAGGATCACAAGAATATTAATATCAGAGACGTTCTTGATATCCCTGGTGATGACCTTCTCTATGCTTTAATAGATGGGAAGTAGGATATCGTGATCCACCTTAGGCTTGTTGTATTTTATTATTATTTTTTATATGATTTTGTTCTTTTTGACTTCTAATCTGTTTCTTTGTCTTGTTTTAGTGAGCAATAACATGTTGACCGCATCTTCTATGGCTACCCTGCGGGCTTTAAAATCCAAGAAGAAGGGAGAGAGTTCCTCTAGTGCTCCTTCGGCCACTGTTCCAGTGCCTTCAGGCCAGGGTGTGGTCGTTGAAGAAACTCCTGAGCAACCGAGGTCTCCTTCCGAGATCAACAGAGGGGGAAGAGGAAGGTCATTGAGAGCTCTTCCGACCGAGGTAATAGGATGGCTATGGAAGACGTTGCTGAGGAGAGGTTGAGCCTCCTGCCTATTATCACGTGGCGTGCTGACCTCAGGCCATTTATTGGCGAACGACTTATGAGTGATGATGTATTGGGGCACATATCCCAGCAGAGCATGGCTCAAGTCCTGATTGAGTTCCAAGCTTTAACATCTCCTGCCTCTACCAAAATCCATCATATCGAGAGTTCCATCGAGGAAACTGATAAAAGGGTAACAGAGGATTTTAAGAAGAAAGACAAGGAAACTGAGGAGGCTGTCCGGAAGCTCGATACCGCCCTCAAGCTGAACGAGGACGGCCAGGTGCAGATCGTTAATTTGGAGAAAGCTCTGGTCGAGGCCGAGTTAGCCAAGAAAGAGTTTGAGGCAGAGAAGCTCCAAGCCGAAGAGGCCTATGCTGCAGTACAAGTTCGTGTGGATCAGTTGGGCAAAGATATGGATGAGTTGGTCGTGGTCTCTGAGAGGATTAGAGGAGAGCAATTCCAGAATGTCATGGTTCAAATCCAGCATTTCAACCCTAGTATGACCCTGGCCTTAGAATACCTTAATTCTGATAAGGTGCTCCATGACGACCAACTTATTTTTGCAGAGGACGTCCCATAACCTGACTCCAGAGCTGCCCTGGAAATTGGTGCTTGAGTTTTTCCTTTTTCCCTTTGCCCGCTACAAGGGATTTTAATGTTGTAAAAACTTATGGCATTTCCTTGGGTTTTTCCTTTTATCCAGCATTTTAATTTGTTTGGTTATTTTTCTTTCATGGTCCATTTTGGGTCAAACGTCCGTTATGGTGTCTGTTGTAACAATGTTGTGGACTTAGAAAAAAAAAAATTACCAACAATGTATGGTCAGGGGTTCTATGGACTTAGGTGCCTTAGTCTTTAAACGAGTATTTTGAAATTTTGGACTTAGTCTATGAAGTTTTGGAAGTTTAAACCTTAGTCTATAACCTAATGCCCATAATATCAAGCATTTGGGATTTTGGACTTAGGCAAAAAAATGTGCCTTGGCTAGGGATTTAGTGCCTAAGGAAACTTAGTGTATATGACCCCTTCCACCTTAGGCGTATGTCATTAAACCTTACCCAGGGTCCTTCGTTAACCGTGTTAGTTTTACGGGATCCCTCTTGGCTTTGGTATAAGAGTGGGTCACGGGTTATCAGATCTGCAGTGCCACTTATTTGCTGACTTTAGAATGGTCAGTGTCAGATATCGAGGTTGGGTGTTTGGTCCTGTAACTTACTACCAAAACTTGGTGTGTTATACCTCTTGACCTTCAGTACAGGGTGGGCCACCTGTAACGTGATTTACATTTTTTGTGTTTGAACCTTTATAGTTAGGCGTGGTTCGTAAGCAATCCCAAACTCGGAGAGTTCAATTGACCAGGCAATCTTTCTTCCGTGTAGCACCTGGCGGATGGGCTGGTCCGTTCTTACTACCACAAGATGACATTGAAAATACTGTCGCAGTCTTCTTGCCCTGATAATCAGTGCGAAAACAATCTTCTCGACCTTCTGATACCGGAGTTCGAGTCCTTGCAGAACCTTACTCACGAAGTAGATTGATTTTTGTCCTTCATCCGTCTCCCTGATTAACACCGAACTTATAGCTTTTTCATGGACTAAAAAGTACAGGTAGAACGTCTCTCTGGGGTCCGATCTTATCAAAATAGGAGGAGGGGATAAAAAAATTTTTAATGATGAGAAGGATTCCTCGTATTTTGGGGTCTATTTGAAGTTTTTCCATTTTTTGAGTAGTTTGAAGAGGGGAAGATATTTATAGGCCACTTTAGAAAGGAACCTTGTGAGGGCCACTACTCTTCCCGTCAGCTGTTGTACTTCCTTAACACTCCGGGGGCTCCTCATGTCGAGTACGACCTAGCATTTGTCGGGATTGACTTTGATTCCGTGGTGGGTTAACATGAATCCCAAGAATTTGCTAGCACGGACCCCGAAAGCGCACTTTTTTGGATTTAGCCTCATGTTGTGCTTCCTGATTTGTGCAAATACCTTTTCAAGGTCCACAGTGTGCAATCCATTCTGTAGGGTTGTTACTATCATGTCATCAATGTAGACTTCTAGCATCTTCCTAACTTGGTTCTTGAAGACTCTGTTCATCATCCTTTGATAGGTGGCTCCTGCATTTTTCAACCCAAATGGCATAACCCTATAGCAGTAGCTCGTCCTATCGGTGATGAAAGTAGTTTTTTCTTCATCTTCGGGGTATATTGGAATCTGGTTATACCCGGAGTAGGCATCCATGAATGATAGCCACTTGAAGCCTGAAGAGTTGTCAACCAATTTGTCCACATTGGGGAGTGAAAACGAGTCTTTTGGGTAAACTTTGTTCAAATCCGTATAATCCACGCACATTCTCCACTTCCATTGGATTTTTTCACCAAGACCACATTGGACAACCACATGGTATAAGCAATTTCCCTAATGAATCTACAACTTAACAACTCCTTTACCTGCTCCTCGATGACCTGCTATCTTTCAGGGCCGACTTTCCTTTTCTTCTGAACAACTGGCTTCGTATCTTCCCTGATGGACAAGCGGTGGCAAATGAAAGATGGGTCGAGCCCCGACATGTCAGACGATGTCCACGCAAACAAGTCCTTATTTTTTAACAGCAACTCAATCAATTGTTGCTTCTCGTCTCATTCTAAGTGTGCTCCAATTTTAGTAACCTGGTCCGGCCGGGATCCCAGTTGAAGAGGCTACAACTCGCCTTCTGACTGGGGTCTGGTACCTCGAAGTTCTTCCTTGGCATCCAACTCGGTCATCAGTAGATTGACCTAATCCAGGACTGGGCTGGGGTTGACTGTTTTTCCGCTTCTGGGCATCCTACAGATCCTCAAGCTCTCGTTGTAGCATTTCCTGGCGGCCACTTGGTTGCTTTTGACAGTTACCACCTCGTTGTGCTTCATTGGAAATTTCATTACGAGGTGGGTGGTGGAGACAACAGCACTAAGAGCATTTAGAGAGGGGCGGCCTAAGATGATATTGTAAGTCGGATGGCAATCTACGACCAAGAACCTCACCTTGACCATCTTAAAGAGCTTGAAAGAACCCAAGGTCAAATGAGTTTCATAATACCCAACCGGGGTGATCTTTTCACCCGTAAAGCCTGTCAGCTCCCCGTCATAAGGGGTCAAATCTGATCACAGGAGCTCTAACTTCTGGTAGAGGTTCAGGAACATAATATCTATTGAGCTTCCTTAATCCACGAAAATTCAGCGGACCTCGGCATTAGAAATTATCCCAGAGATGACAAGCAGATCATCGTGGTCCGGGATGATTACGTCGTAGTCCTCGTCCTCGTCCTCGTCCAAAAAGGTGATGAATGACATCTTTCTTTCCACGGTGATGGATTTAGGTTCGGAATGGGAGACACTAAACACCGGCATCCTTAATGCTTTCTTCCGTGATCCATTTGACGGCCCTCCTCCAGCGAATCCTCCCGCAATGGTGATGATTGTCCTGTTTGACTCGAGACGATGATCGCCATGGTCATTGGGTGAAGAGTCCATGTTCCTTCCCTACCGGTTGTTGTTATCCCCGCGAGGTGGAGTACAGGATCTTCTCCTTGGGCTTCGATTTCTTCTTTTGTGGTGAGGAGATGGGCTATGCCATTTGTCATCTCTGTGTCTACCACGGTGCTCATTATTCTAGGCCCGGAGGACGTACTGTTGTAGTCGCTCAGCCTTGTTCAAGTACTCAATAGCGTCGCGCAGTTGGTAGCAATCTTCATTATCATAGCCATAACCTTTATGTCATGCACAATGCTTAGAGTGGACTTTATGTTTATGCTTTTTGATGGGAGGTGGCCTCCGAATATTCTGGAACTTGGTATGTGTTATTTGCCTCAAGATCGTTTCTCGAGGGGCGTTTAAGGGAGTATAGTCAGAATACCTTATCTGAGGTGGACTGTCTTTGGGACGCCGGGACCGTGAGGAATCGTGATTGAGTTTTTGATGAGGGTGATCATCTTTATCTCATCTCATCTGGTCCTCTGTTGCTTCTTCAAGGTTGATGTACTTTTGGGACCATCTCTAGAACTCACCCAAGTTCTCAGGCTTCTTTTCTACGAGGAACATAAAGAATTTAGAACCCACACGAAGGCCGCTCCTAGCGTAATGAAGGGCAATCTTGTCATCAAAATTTTTCACATTGGTGCACGCCACCATGAATCGTCTCACGTAATCACTGAGGGGCTTATCTCGCCCCTGCCGAATCTTGGCCAGGGACTCGATGGACTTGGGTTGCTCATTACTGGTGGTATATTGGAGCAAGAACCGTTGTTTGAGGTCTGTCTAATCCGTCATAGACCTTCATGGTAAGGTGGAGAACCACTTAAGGGCTCCTTTTTTTAGGGAGAGAGGGAAAGCACGGCACAACAGCTCCATAGATCCGCCATAGAAACACATGGATTGTTCAAAGGCATTTACGTGCTCTTGAGGGTCCGTGATTCCATCATAAATCTCTAAGTTAGCCGAGAACTTAAGTTCCTAGGGACACGGTATCCCATAAGTTGGTCAGAGAAAGGGTGTTCTTGGACGCTGCGGTTCGAGTTGTTGTTTCCAACATTAGATACCATGGCTTTGACGTGACCCCTCCTTTGGTTATTCTTCACGTTACATCCTCCATCAAGATGGTTTGACCTGGATTGGTTATCATGCATGACCCTTTGCACGTCTTCCAGTCTTTGATATTGCTCGTTCAACATGGCCATGTGTTGTTGCAGCATGTCCTGGAATTGACGTTGGGACATATGAGACTAGCTCCCATGTTTGGAGCGAAATGCTCGGTTGCTGGCCTCACTATTTGGCATTCCCAAGCGCTAATGCACTGAGATTCTGTGTTTTTGGGTATTGGGGTTACCTCATTGGCCTTGAATTCGAAGTCTATCCCTTACAGAAATCCTGTGCGAAGGGTTGGGACTTTCGTCTGAAATCGAAGTGGAGTATCCATCGTGCTAGTGTTCTACGTTGAGTGCCAAGTTTCTTATGGCAAAGGCTTCAACAGCAGGTGGTGGGATAAGGTGGGGAGGGTGTCACATGGCAGGAATCTGCCTATGGTTAGCAGAAATTTGTGTATCGTCTCTCCTTGAGTTTTGTCTCACGTTCACCATGTTTGGGTGGGATTAGAAGTTTATGGGTTCCCACAGACGGCGCCAATGTTCTGGTGTATAACCAAAGGGTGCCCGAGTGGACACGTGTACGGTGTTTTCCTCCTCTTTGCCCAATTGCTGCCTCCGAGAGCCTTGAACAGGGAGGGGTTGGGTACCTACAAAGGACTCCAACGCTCAAGTTAGGCAATGCATTAAAAAGGTATATATCATAAGATTGCAAGTTACCTTATTAGAATAGCATGACCTGATACTTATAGAGCATTTTAAGAGTCCTTGTGCCCTCTGCGTGGGTGCAGGTATGGGAGATCGTGGCCTGACAAGAGGTGCCTCCTTCCCACGATTGTTCAGGCAGGTTCCTGACGAAGGGTGCCTCCCTCCCACGATCGTCCAGGCAGATCCCTGAAATATCGGGATTGTCGCGTTAGTGGCCACCTGTTGTTTGCAGGCAGTTATGGTCCCCACACTCTAAAGGTTATGATTGGCAGTGTTAGGATCCACACAGACCTAAGGAGTATTATTAGGGGCTACGACTGATGCTCATGTACGAACAGCCTACCGGGGTGCCTACGCCGGAGTCTGGTGGTGTACATGTCGGGTTTCCCCCTGAGGGTGGGATCCTGGATCACGGTCCAGAACAGAATTAATAATACCAAAAGTCTTTATAAGTAGGTGATAATAAATCTTATCTCTTTATTATTTTACAATTAGAGAAATATTAAAAACATATTTTTTATCACATTCTTTTAACATACTTTCTTCTATTAAACCACGTCACACACTAAAGTACATATTCAACTTCGATTAGCGTATAATCAACTCAATTAATGTGTAATCAATTCAATTAACTTGTAATCAAATTTGAGTTTATACTTTAGTATATGACGTGACTCAATAAAAGAGAGTGCATTAGAAAGAGTGTAATAGAGAGTGTATTTCTAACACTCTTATTCACAATTGTTATATATTTAACACTTATGCTACCACAGTTAATACTTGTGACCTGTGCAGCATGCAACTACTGTGAAACAAGATCTATTATCACTTTATAACACTACATTTTTAACATTGACCAAACTAATTAAAGGTTTCGATTGCAAAAATAATAGTGAAATATAATTTATAATTTAATCACGACTATTTTTTTAGAACTTAGGAAGGTTAAAGTTAACGAAATTTAATGTTTTTATTTTAAATTAAAAGTTTAAAGGAATTTAGTGACACAAAACAAGTTTTAAAGGAGTTACATGATAAATAATAAAAGTTTAGGAAATAAATTGTAATTTCCCTTTTTTAATTAAAGAAGAGAATGATACTTTATTATTCACTTTTCCTTTCCCTAAGAAAAAATGAGTGACAAAAATGTATTTTTAACATAATTATAAATGATTTAAAATTGAGTTATTAATTAATTGTGGTGAAGAGTTTGAGTAAGTTCTTATATTTTTATAAATTTTTGTAATATTTGATTTGGTTATTTGAGCAAAAAATCGTCGAGAAAATCTCCCTAATAAAATATAAAGTAAATCAAGTAGAGAATAGCTAAGTAGTTATATATAGAAAGAAGTAGTTATATATAGAAGGAGATTAAGAAAATTATTTAAAAAACTTAAATTTGAATAATCTTTTTAAAAACATGATTTATGATAAAATATAATAGTATTATTTGATTCATATAGTTAATTTACTTAGTAAGAAAAGTCTTTGTTAATATGATCAATTTGATTTAATCAATTGATAAATTTTTATCATGTGCAATCTGAAAGCTCTTAACATGAGAAGAAATGGGTAGGAATAAACTAAAAAAGATAAGAAGATCTAATCAATTTGATTTAAACATGTAATTGGCTAGCTGCCGTTGATAATGGTTTTAATAATAACAAACATGATGAAGATGATGATGGTAAGACTAAGTCCAAGATCTCTAAGAATAGCTTTAAGACTTAGGATCCTTTGTACAGAGACTTTTCGGATATCTCATTGATTTTGCACGGAAAGATAAAAGTGTTTTTAAATTAAGATTCCAATTTCAAAGAATGATCTTCAAGTTTTTGAAAACTATTTATGGAAATATCAATGTGTTAAAAAAAATTTAGACTAAGAGGTATTCGAATAACCCCAGAGGTATTCGAATAACTACGTTTATATCTTCATGTGTTTTCTCTATTTTCAAAACACTATTAGAATAGCTCATTTGGTATTCGAATAGAAAGGTTTCCAATCCTGATTTTCTAAATGCACTATTCGAATAACTCTATGAGTATTCGAATAGACCTGTTTCACAGAAAGCTTCTTTTGATAGAGGTATTCGAATAACCTTAAAGGTATTCGAATAACCTTCTTCAAAACTATTTTTCACAAGCTTTTTGAATTAGTGGTATTCGAATAACTTCAAAGGTATTCGAATAAACCACGGGATTCTGAAATAGAAAGAAACGACTATTTTCTGCATTTAATACGTAATTAATTATACCCAACGACTCCTTTCTTCAAAGGCTCTATAAATAGAGACCTTGGGTCTTTTCTAAACAGTGCCCAACTATCTGAATTGTTTGTGTTTGTGCTAAAACGTGATTTATACTCTCTCTTATTTTTTGTGCTCTTTTTTCCAAAACTGTGAGATGTCCGTAAAGAGCCTTCTTAGTGCTTCAAATTGTATTATTTACTCTGTGTGAGAGTTTCTCTTCATCTATTTTCTGCTGCATTTCTAAGAAGGTGAGATATCCTTCAAAGACATTATAACAAGGGTGAGGTATCCCTTGAAGGTTTGTGAGGATGAGGTATCCCTCAAAAGCATTGTAATATGGGTGAGGTATCCCTTGAAGGTTTGTGTAAGGGTGTAGAGTTTCCCTGTATGTAAAAAGTGTTCTTGATTGTAACGGTTGCAAGCACCTGTTTAAGCTTGTATTGAATAGTAAAAAATCTCGAATTGTGTTTCGAAGACTAGATGTAGGCCACAATTGGTTGATGGTCGAATCAAGATAAATATCATGCCTGTTTTTCTAATCCTTATTCTTTTATTTTCCTGTAATTTATTTATTGGTTGTTCTTAGTGTTCTTCTTCTCTTCTTTTAATTTATGCTTTTTTAATATTTTATTTCAGCATATTTCATTTGTTTACGCTTTTGCAAAAAGTTTTAATACTCAATTCACCCCTCTTGAGTACTGGAAGCCACTTGGGTAACAAGTGATATCAGAGTTAGACTCTTGTATAAAGAGCTTAGCCGCTTCAAGAGTACATGACTTCATCAAATAGTTTTTTAGAAGGATCATCCATAAACCAATCACCTTTTTTCAATGTGAATGATTTTGCATATTGGAAGGAAAGAATGAAAATTTTCATCGAAGTTATTGATCTATATGTGTGGGATGCTGTCGAAAATGGTGCATTTAAACCTACACGAGAGGTCAATAGTGTAAAGACTGAAACATCAAGGAGTGAATGGTCTAATGATGATAAAAGAAAAGTTCAACATAACTTGAAAGTCAAAAACATTATTACCACTTCTTTGGGGTATGATGATTTTTTTAGAATTTCAAATTACAAAACTGCTAAAGAAATGTGAGATACTTTACAAGTTACCCATGAGGATACTAGTGAAGTAAAGAGGTCGAGAATAAATTCTCTTACTGACGAATATGAATTATTCAGAATTAAACAAGGAGAAAGTATTCAGGAAATACAAAAGAGGTTCACCCACATTGTAAATCATCTTACATCATTAGGAAAGAATTTTTCTAACGAAGATTTAATTAATAAAGTGTTGAGATGTCTAAGCAAGATTTGGCAACCCATGGTGACAGCTATATCTGAATCAAGAGACTTGTCAACAATGACATTAGCTACTCTTTTTGAAAAACTTCAAGAGCACGAATTAGAACTCAACAGGCTTGACCAAAGTGAAGAAAGTGATAAGAAGAAAAAAGGAATAGCTCTCAAAATCACCTCCTCAATAATTGATGATGATGATGAGGATGAAGAAGACACAGAGAACCTCGAGTTAAATGAAGAAAACCTCAACCTTCTAGTAAGAAAGTTTAGAAAATTTCTCAGGAAAAAAGGAAAAAGAAGACTGTTTTTCCCTCCAAAGAAAACTCATCACAAAGGGGAAGGAACATTTTCAACTCTAACATGTTACGAGTGTGAAAAACTGGGTCACATTAAGATGGAATAGCCAATTTACAAAAAGAAGATGGAGAAATTTGAAAAAAAATCCTCCAAGGAAATAAGAGCCTACATAGCATGGGATGACAATGATATGGACTCTATTGATAGCTCAGATAGCGAGGAAGCTCATCTATGTCTTATAGTCAAAGGAAAAGAAGATCAAGAAAGCGACATTGAGGTAATTTTTAATTGTGAATTATTTCATTCTTATGATGAATTATAAGATGTTTTCGAAGAATTACATGACGAATCAATAAGGCTCACAAAATTAATTTATTCGTCTAAGAAAACAATTTCTTTTTTAGAAAATCAAATTTTAATTTTAAATAAAGAAATTAAAGAATTAAAAATTAAAAATGAGACATTAGGATTAATTGATGCATGTACAACCTGCTCTTCATATGCTTCTACATCTTCATCTTGTTCTTCATGTCATATATATGAAAAAGAAATTGAAGACTTAAAGAACACCCTTGCTATATTCACTTTTGGAAGAGATAATTTAAATATTTTGTTAGGAAAACAAAGAGTTATTTTTCAAAAAATCAGGAGAGGATATAACCCTAAAAATTAACAAAAATTTTGTAAAAATTTCTTTGTTAATTCTAGTACTTCAAGTTGTCCTTTTATTAAATATTTTTATTGCGGGAAGAAAGGACATAGTGCATCTATTTGTAATGCAAGGAATAATATTAACACAAAAAATAGAACTAAAATAGTATGGATTCCTAAGGGTACAATACTCATAACTAACACACAAGGACCCAAGAAGATTTGGGTACCAAAAACCAAAAATTGAAATGTGTTGTAGGTGTGCTTGAAGGTCAAAAGTTGACTTTGGCATTTTGAAAGTGGCTACTACAAGTACAAGACCGAAAATAATTTCACGCTCTCATCCGTGTTTTCATGAAGCTTAGACTTGCAATCCTTGAATAAGTACTTCATCATTGGGTAAGTTTTTCCTCTCTCAGAATACACCTCTGTACATGATAAATATGTTTTCTTGTTAAAGTTATTTGAATAACTCTGAAGTTATTCGAATACCATTGCATCTGAACGTGATTTCTAGTGTTTTTCTGATAGGTCTATTTGAATAGACTTGTGGCTATTCGAATACTATATGTCAGTCTTCAATATTCATGTTTTTATAAGCTGGTCTATTCGAATAACTCAATGGTCATTCGAATAACCTGATACCTGTTAATTTTAATTTTCTTGTATGCATCTGAGGTATTCGAATACATGTCCATCCATTCGAATACACCCTGTTTCAGGGATTTCTAATTATATGCTGGCTATTCAAATACTCTCTGAGTTATTCGAATAACCCATGGCTAGAAGCCAAGTCAAATTGGCCTAGCTATTCGAATAACTGCCTAGTTATTCGAATACCCTCTTACAAAGCGTTATGTCTCTTGCTTTTCCCAGCAAGCTTATTTGAATAGATTACATGCTATTCAAATAGTTTTTGAGCCTAAATTTATGTGATTACCTTTATGCCTTAAATAAAAATTACATGATGTACTTAAATGCATATTACTTGCTTCTGCTTCAACTCGCTCTTGCTCTTTCATTTCTCAAGAATTTGTTGTATATATTGAATTCTTTGTAATACAAATGCTTAACCAAATGTAATTGGCTATTATTTTGATAAATATATGTACTTGGCTAAATTAATTAATGAAATGAAATATCTTTTCTCCATTGTGAATTCATTTGTCGTTTTGCCTTATTGTTTTGAATGCTTATTTGCTTATGAGTTTGGCTAACCTCTATGGATTTAAAAATTAATGGATACCAAGGAAAGTACTTTGAATTTTCTTGTAGGGTGATAACTACCTTAAGCAAACATTTAAATGGAAAAAGATTATTCACCTTGAGAGAAATAAATGAAGAATAGAGGACCAATAAATGAAGAACACTCTAAAGAAGCATTGCTCTCTTCCTAACTGAATAAGTATCTCTATTCCCAAGCTATTATGATATTTTATATACTATGAATTGTAAAATACTTGTTAATAAATTAATCTTAAATGATTAAATATTTTCCTTACATGAGTAATATGTTACCCAAGTGGCTTCAGTACTCAAGAGAGAGGTGAATTGAGTAATTAAAACTTTTTCTCCAAAGCGTAAATAAATTAAATATGCTTAAATAAAATATTAAAACGACGTGAAATAAAGGAAGAGAAGAAGAATAGCCAATAAATAAATTGTAAGAGATAATAAATTGAATGCAGATAAATAAAAGATTAAAGATAAGTGAAGCAGGCACGATATTTATCCTGCTTCGACCACTAACCACTTGTGGCCTACGTCCAGTCCCCGAAACACAGTTTGAGATTTTTTACTATTCAATAGAAGCTTAAAACAGGTGCTTGCAACCTTTACACAACAGGGATACCTCACCCTATATACTAGAGGGATACCTCACCCCCTTTGAAGGATACCTCACCTTCTTTATAACAAGGGATACCTCACCCTTTTACTGAGGGATACCTCACCCTCATAATTTCACTAAGGGATACCTCACCTTTTACAAAAGCAGAAAATAGATGAAATAGAAACCTCTCACAAAGAGTAAATGATACAACTTGAAGCACTATAGAGCTCTCTAAGGATATCTCAAAGTTTTGGTAAAAAGAGCACAGAAAATATAAGAAAATAGAGAATCACGTTTTTGGCACAAGCAAAAAATAGTTCAAGTGGTTAGGCAACATTTAGAAGAGACCCAAGGTCTCTATTTATAGATTAATGAAGAAAAGAGCCGTTGGGTATAATTAAAAACACCATTAAAGCAAAAATATGGCTGTTTCTTTCCATTTTCGAAAGCTTCGTAAAGCCATTTCTGGGATACGGTATTCGAATGCCTTATGAGGTATTCGAATAACTCATTTTGAAAAGCTCCGTGAAAACCAGTTCTGAAGAAGGTTATTCGAATACCTTAATAGGTTATTCGAATACCACTGATTTAAAATGTTTTTGAGAAACAGTTCAGATAAAGGTTATTCGAATACCAAGTGTGGTTATTCGAATACCACTTTGAAAAACAGAAAGCGTATGGATATTGAAACATGGTTATTCGAATACTATATGGTGTATTCGAATACCCCTGAGACAAAAACAGTTTTAACACATTCGAATGAGCAGAGAAAAATGATTTTTGTATTTTGGAAACTTATTTTGAAAAGCATTTCTTTGCAACTTAGACCAATGAGATATCCAAAAAGCTCCTTACAAAGGATCCTAAGTCCTAAAGCTATTCTTGAAAGTCTTGAACTTGGTCTTCTCATTAACTTCATGTTTGTTATCATCAAAACCATTATCCATGATAACTAGCTAATTACATTCTCCCCATTTTTTATGATGACAAACTATCATTGAGAAAAATATTAGTTCATATAAATTGGAATTCACAAAGTTTGTTTAGAGATACTTACTCCCCCTCTTTTTTATAAGAGGTGATTTATATATCTTGTTAATTTTGAATCAATTTCTATTTTGTCTTTTCGAACTTTTACTTTTTCTCGGTCTTGGCTTTTCTCAAACAAATAATTATAATTTTTCTCCCCTTTTTCATGATCAAAAAGATGGGGCAAGATTATAAACCATTATCCAACAAGATATGTTCATTCATAACATACAAGAATAGCAATGAGTTTAATTTTATAAATTTAGCAATATAAGCACAATATTCACACATGAGCAAAGATATATTCATTCATAGATCAACTAATTGCATTGTATTATCATCAAAAATAATCATTACATCTACTAAGAGAATTATTTATATTTGATACCACTTGTTATCAAAATGTAAAACATTTACCACTTGTTATCAAATATAACCACTTGTTATCAATTTCTTATAAATCTGCCATATACCAAGAGAATCATAGATATTAAATAGTTTGCTTGATGAAATATGCTATAGGGATCAGAGCAATGTATAGAACTAGCATTATTTATCCTATATGCAATGACAAAAAAAAAATATCCAATTTGGCACTTTTATCAATGCTAAGTATGCTACTCATGTAAAAAAAAAATTTAATCATTTAAGATAGTTTTGAGCTTTCTTTCATTGAGTATTTCATTTCAATGTACTTGAAGAAAGTCCCCTCATGTCCTCTTCATTCATTTCCCTCAAGTTGAATAAACTTTTTCAATTTGAATGTGTACTTGAGGTAGTTATAACCCTACAAAACAATTCAAAGTATTTTCTTTGGTATCCATTAATTTTTTTGGATCCATAGAGGTTAGCCAAACTCATAAGCAAATAAATATTCAAAATAATAAGGCAAAAACGGCAAATGAGTTCACAAAGGTAAAAGATATTTTATTGATTAATTTGACCAATTAACCACTTGTTTGTTACCACTTGTTGCTACTTGTTATTACTTTCATACCACTTTGTTTGATACCACTTGTTGCACTTGTTCATATATTTATTAAAACAGTAGTCAATTACATTAAGCATTTACCTTACAAAGAATTTAAATATGCAGCATATTCTTGAAAAAAAGAAGGTGCAAGAACAAGCTAAGAAATATGCATTTAAGAATATCATGTAATTTTCATTTAGGCTCAAAAGAAATAAGATATATTTCATCAAAAGCATGTGATCCATAGAGTCAAGTATATTTATATTGCATATGCATCATAAAAGACAGAAACAGAATAGAGATCACGACGTAAATTGATTTTCAGCCATGTGGTATTCGAATACCTCTTGCTGTATTTGAATATCCACCACAATTTATAAACTCCAAAAAGAGCAAGTATTCGAATGTCTTACAAAGTATTCGAATACTCCAGAGGTAGGTGACAAATACTGATAAAGATGAATCTCTGGTTATTCGAATACTTGTTGAGTTATTCGAATACACCAATTCATAAAACTTTAAGAATGTTGTACTGATGTATGGTATTCGAATACCTTATGATGGTATTCGAATAGACCTATCATGAAAAAACAAATTTTCACGTTCAAAGCAATGGTATTCGAATACCAAAGGGAGGTATTCGAATACCAAAGGGAGATATTCGAATAACTTAAACAGGAAAAGCATTTTTATCGTGTACAGAGGTGCATTCTGAGAAAGGAAAAACTTATTACCCAAAGATGAAGTATTTATTCCATGATTGCAACTCCTAGCTTCATGAAAATAAGGAAGGGAGCTTGAAGTTATTTTCGGTCTTGTGCTTGTAGTAACCACTTTCAAAAATGCCAAAGTTAGCTCTTGGTCTTCAAGCATACTTACAACACATTTCAATTTTTGGTTTTTGGTACCCAAATCTTTTTGGGTCCTTGTGTGTTAGTTATGGGTATTGTATCCTTAGGAACTCATACCATTTTAGTTCCAATTTTTGTATTAATATTTTTCCTTGCATTACATGTTGATGCACTATGTCCTTTCTTTCCATAATAGAAACATTTAACAAAAGGATTACATGAAATGCTAGAATTAACAAAGAAGTTTTTGTAGGATTTGTGTTGATTATTCGGGTTATATCCTATTCCAGCCTTTTGAAAAACAACTCTTTGTTTTCCTAACAAAATATTTAAGTTGTCTTTTTCGAGAGTAAATTTAGAAAGAGTGTTCTTTAAATCTTCAATTTCTTTTTCAAGCATATGACATGAAGAACAAGATAAAGAAGTAGAAGCATGTGAAGTGCAGGTTGAGCATGTATCAATTAATCCTAATGTCTCATTTTCAATTTTTAATTCTTCAATTTCTTTATTCAAAATTAGAATTTAATTTTCCAAAGAAGAGATAGTTTTCTTAGATGAAGAAATTAATTTTGTAATCCTAAGTGATTCATTATGTAATTCTTCGAAGGCATCTTGTAATTCATCATAAGAGGGCAATAAGTCAGAATTTACCTCGTTATCGTTATCTTCTTCTTCTTCTCCTTTGGCCATAAGACATAGATGAGATTCCTCACTATCTGAGCTATCAGTGGAGTCCATATCATTGTCATCCCATGCTATGTAGACTCTTCTTTCTTTAGAGGGTTTCTTTTCAAATTTTTTTGGGGGAAAAAACGATCTTCTTTGAGTTCCCTTTTTCTTTAGGAACTTACCAAATTTTCTTACCAGAAGATTGAGATTTTGTTCATTTAGCTCAATGTTGTCCACTTCATCTCCATCGTCTTCTTCTTCATTATTGATAATGGAGGTGGTGGCTTTAAGCGCTATCTCCTTTTTCTTTTTATCGTTTTCTTCACTTTGGTCAAGTCTGTTGAGTTCTAATTCGTGCTCTTGAAGCTTTCAAAATAGGGTAGCTAAGGACATGGTTGTCAAGTCCCTTGATTCTGAAATTGCTGTTACCTTTGGTTGTCAAATCCTGCTTAAACATCTCAACACTTTGTTAATTAAATCTTTGTTAGAAAAATTATTTCCTAATGATGCAAGATGATTTATTATGTGGGTGAACCTCTTTTGCATTTTCTGAATGCTTTCAGCATGGTTCATTCTAAATAATTCATATTCACGAGTAAGAGAAATAATTCTCGATCTCTTAACTTCACTAGTACCCTCATGGGTAACTTGTAAAGTGTCTCACATTTCTTTAGCAGTTTTACAATTTGAAATTCTAAAAAATTCATCATGCCCCAAAGCTGCGGTAATGATGTTTTTGGCTACCAAGTTATTTTAAACTTTTCTTTTATCATCTTTAGACCAATCATTTTTAGGTGTCTCGGTTTTTACACCATTAACAACTCGTGTAGGTATAAATGTGCTATTTTCGACAGCATCCCACACATCTAGATCAATAGCCTCGATAAAGATTTTCATTCTTTCCTTCCAATATGCATAATCATCCCCATTGAAAAAGGGTGGTCGATTTATGGAAATTACTTCTGAAAAACCATTTGATGAAGCCATGTACTCTTGAAGCGGCTAAGCTCTTTATACAAGAGTCTAGCTCTGATACCACTTGTTACCCAAGTGGCTTCAGTACTCAAGAGGGGAGTGAATTGAGTAATTAAAACTTTTTCTCCAAAGCGTAAATAAATTAAATATGCTTAAATAAAATATTAAAACGACGTGAAATAAGGGAAGAGAAGAAGAATAGCCAATAAATAAATTGCAAGAGATAATAAATTGAACGCAGATAAATAAAAGATTAAGGATAAGAGAAGCAGACACGATATTTACCCTGGTTCGACCACCAACCACTTGTGGCCTACGTCTAGTCCCTGAAACACAGTTCGAGATTTTTCACTATTCAATACAAGCTTAAAATAGGTGCTTGCAACCTTTACACAACAGGGATACCTCACCCTATATACTAGAGGGATACCCTGAAGGATACCTCACCCTTTACAACAAGGATACTTCACCTTTCTTGAGGATACCTCACCCTACAATTTCACTAAGGGATACCTCACCCTTTACAAAAGCAGAAAATAGATGAAATAGAAACCTCTCACAAAGAGTAAATGATACAACTTGAAGCACTATGGAGCTCTCTAAGGATATCTCAAAGTTTTGGCAAAAAGAGCACAGAAAATATAAGAAAATAGAGAATCACGTTTTTGGCATAAGCAAAAAATAGTTCAAGTGGTTAGGCAACATTTAGAAGAAACTCAAGGTCTCTATTTATAGATTAATGAAGAAAAGAGCCGTTGGGTATAATTAAAAATACCATTAAAGCAAAAATATAGCCGTTTCTTTCCATTTTCGAAAGCTTCGTAAAGCCATTTCTAGGATACGGTATTCGAATGTCTTATGAGGTATTCGAATAACTCATTTTGAAAAGCTCCGTGAAAACCAGTTCTGAAGAAGGTTATTCGAATACCTTAATAGGTTATTCGAATACCACTAATTTAAAATGTTTTTGAGAAACAGTTCAGATAAAGGTTATTCGAATACTAAGTGTGGTTATTCGAATACCACTTTGAAAAACAGAAAGCGTATGGATATTGAAACATGGTTATTCGAATACCATATGGTGTATTTGAATACCCCTGAGACAAAAATGGTTTTAACACATTCGAATGAGCAGAGAAAAATGATTTTGTATTTTGGAAACTTATTTTGAAAAGCATTTCTTTGCAACCTAAACCAATGAGATATCCAAAAGGCTCCTTACAAAGGATCCTAAGTCCTAAAGCTATTCTTGAAAGTCTTGGACTTGGTCTTCTCATTAACTTCATGTTTGTTATCATCAAAACCATTATCCATGATAACTAGCCAATTACATAATATGCTTAGCATTGATAAAGTGTGAAATTGGATATTATCTTGCTAATTTTGTCATTGCATATAGGGTAGATAATATTAGTCTTATACAATGATCTGATCCTTATAACATATTTCATCAAGGTAAATGCAATTGGTTGATCAATGAATGAATATATCTTTGTTAATAGGCTGAATATTGTGCTTATCTTGCTAAATTTATAAAATTATACTTCGTTGCTATTCTGGTCTGCTATAAATGAATATATCTTGCTGGACTAGAATATACTCTATTTAGCTCTATGCTTTTTACTTGCCCCATCTTTTTTATCTTGACAAAAGGGGGAGAAAAAGATAGAGTTCTTATGTTTTGAGAATGTATTTGAGAAAAGACAGGTAACTTAAGTAACAATTATTGGATTCCAAAATTAAAGGAGAGTTACGCACATCTCTGATATAAATCATTTTTTACGAAAAAGATGAGGAGTAAGTTTCTCAAATCAACCTTGTGAATTCCAATTTATCTAAACTAACTATTTTCTCAAATGTTAGTTTGTCATCATCAAAAAGAGAGAGAATGTAATTAGCTAGCTGTCGTTGATAGTAGTTTTGATGATAACAAACATGGTAAAGATAATGATGGTAAGACCAAGTCCAAGATCTCCAAAAATAGCTTTAGGACTTAGGATCCTTTGTACGGAGACTTTTCGAATATCTCATTGATTTTGCACGAAAAGATAAAAATATTTTTAAATTAAGATTCTAATTTCAAAGAATGATCTTAAAGTTTTTGAAAACCATTTCTAGAAATATCAATGTGTTCAAAAATGTTTTAGACTTAGAGGCATTCAAATAACCCTAGAGGTATTCGAATAACCCTGTTCATATCTTCATGTGTTTTCTCTGTTTTCAAAACACTATTCGAATAGCACATTTGGTATTCGAATAGAAAAGTTTCCAATCCTGATTTTCTAAATGAACTATTCGAATAACTCTATGAGTATTTGAATAGACTTGTTTCACAGAAAGCTTCTTTTAATAGAGGTATTCGAATAATCTTAAAGGTATTCGAATAACCTTTTTCAAAATTGTTTTTCACAAGCTTTTTGAATCAGTGATATTCGAATAACTTCAAAGGTATTCGAATAAACCATGGGATTCTGAAATGGAAAGAAACGGCCATTTTCTGCATTTAATACGTAATTAATTATACCCAACGACTCCTTTCTTCAAAGGCTCTATAAATAAAGACCTTGGGTCTCTTCTGAACAATGCCCATCTATTTGAATTGTTTGTGCTTGTGCTAAAACGTGATTTATATTTTCTCTCTTATTTTCTGTGCTCTTTTTGGCAAAACTATGAGATATCCTTAAAGAGCCTTCTTAGTGCTTCAAATTGTATTATTTGTTTTGTGTGAGAGTTTCTTTTCATCTATTTTCTGCTGCATTTCTGAGAGGGTGAGGTATCACTCAAAGGCATTGTAATAAGGGTAAGATATCCCTTTAAGGTTTGTGAGGGTGAGATATACATCAAAGGCATTGTAATAAGGGTGAGGTATCCCTGACAGTTTGAGGCTTTAACACAAGGGTAGAGTTTCCTTATGTATAAAAAGTGCTCTTGATTGTAACGGTTATAAGCACTTGTTTAAGCTTGTATTGAATAGTAAAAAATCTCGAATTGTGTTTCGAGAATTGGACGTAGGCTACAAGTGATTGGTGGTTGAATCAGGATAAATATCGTGCCTGCTTTTCTAATTTTTATTCTTTTATTTTCCTGCAATTTATTTATTAGTTGTTCTTAGTGTTCTTCTTCTCTTCATTTAATTCACGTTTTTTAATATTTTATTCCAGTATATTTCATTTGTTTACGTTTTTGCAAAAAGTTTTAATATTCAATTCACTCCTCTCTTAAGTATTGAAGTCATTTGGATAACAAAACATTTTATAATTTTTTAAATTTATGATTTAATCAATTTATAAATTTTTATAGTTTTAAACATTTTTAAATATGTCTTTATATATTAAATTTTATAAATTTTTTAAGAAGATCTAATTAAGTCCCTATTTCAAACAGTAAGGTAAATTCAAGGACTATTAAAAAATTCTTAAAACTATAATGACTCGATCACAAAATTTAAACTATAAAACTTATTTAAAAATGTTTCAAAATGTAGCAAATTACACATTAATTCAATTTTTTTTTTTTGTAGGGGGGTGGTTTATCACATTAATTCAATCTAATATTTTATTTTGGTAAATTTAATGTACTGTTTGACATAACATGATGTTGTTCATGCATTGCGGCCCGCCCACAATGGAAAAAGAGGCGGATAATGGACCAATAGGTCAAAGGCCAATCGTTGGTTCAGAATGCCATTCATTCACCGGGCGAGAAAGAGACACAGTTGGGCTTGGTCTTCGATCGAACATATGATAACTTCCCCAACTCTTCGTGCTTCCTATTTCCTAATCCTACCTCCTCTGTGTCTCCATCTCCACTTTTCAATCTGTTACTTATCGCTAGCGGCAATCTTTCTCTTCATTTCCCTGCCAGTGCCAGCTGCCAGGTAAATGGTAATGGGTTTCTGTTGTAAAAATTTGTCTCTTGAATTTTGGAGTAAAACATGTTTGTTGTGTCTTAGCAGATGAGATTATTTCTCTTCTCTTTTGTCTTTTGGGTGTCCTAATTTGTCTTGTCATGAATACTATCGTGCTGTGCTGAGTTCTGACCTGAGAGTAAAACGTTTGGTCATATAGGATAGGAATAAACTAAAGTTTCCCGTTTATGCTCATGCTACTTGTTATATTCTCATGTATATTTATGGTAATAAAGATACATTTTATCCTGTTGAACTTTCAGAGAAAAAGGTGAAGAATGCATTGGTGTCTACATGATTTTATCGATCTGAGTCAAGCACACTTATTTCTTCCAATACCAATGTTCGAGTCTGTTTATTAGAATTGATCGAGAAAGAGGGTATGAATAGCTACAAGTACCCCTGTTAGATCTGTACTGTACCTTGAGATAGTCCAATCAAGATAGATACCTGGACAACAAAGATGGGATATATAGTTACTCTACAGAATAACACTTTCAGCTTCAATTCTCTGAATGGTCTGCATGGGTGTAACAATCAAGAGACTTGTAGTTCTAGTGCTTGTTCTGCTTTTGATCATTGTTCAAGAACCAAATCATCTTCCCTTTACCTAACCTGTTTTAGCAATTACTTTTGTACAACAAAATATTGTTTACAGTGGAGAAGATTGCAGTGTAAAAAAAGTTTGCAAAGAAGTGCTTTAATTGATAGAGTTAATGAAGTTGACCGTGAAGATTGGGACTTGGAAAGTTATTATGATGGTGACAGGAGAAATCCCAGGGAACTAGTGGATCCAAACAAGTCTATAAACTCTCCAAGTTATTCACTAGAGGGGCCACTTGTTAGAAATGACGAGGAGACCAACAATAAAATTCTTCAGAATCTCTGCCGTAAAGGAAGGTTAATGGCTGCAGCAAGGTTGATTGATATTATGGCACGTAAAAACCAAATACCCTACTTTCCTTCTTGCACAAATTTAATTCGAGGCTTTATCAAAATCGGTCAGATAAATAAAGCTTGCACAATCCTGAAAGTCATGGTCATGTCTGGTGGCGTTCCTGATATAATTACTTACAATATGATTATTGGTGGGCTGTGTAAAACTGGTAATTTGAGATCCGCTGTTGATCTGCTAGAAGATATGAGCTTCAGTGGCTGTTCCCCAGATGTAATTACTTATAATACAATAATTCGATGCATGTTTGATAATGGGAATTTTGATCAAGCTGTTAGTTTCTGGAAGGACCAATTGAGAAAAGGATGCCCTCCTTATCTGATTACCTATACAGTGCTTATTGAACTGGTCTGCAAATTTTGTGGGATTGCTCAGGCCCTAGAGGTATTGGAAGACATGGCAATAGAAGGCTGTTATCCAGATATCATTATGTACAACTCTCTTGTAAAATTTTCTTCTAAACTGGGGAAATATGAGGATACTGCTTTGGTTATATATAATCTTCTATCCCATGGAATCCAGCCCAATGTTGTGACATACAATACTCTGCTCCACTCTCTTTGTAGCCATGGCTATTGGGATGAAGTTGATGAGATTCTGAAGATTATGAGTGAGACCTGTGGAACTCCTAATGTTGTTACTTACAATATTCTGATTAATGGTTTGTGTAAATGTGGAGTTCTAGATCGTGCCATAAACTTCTACAGTAGAATGGTTTCTGAAAACTGTTCACCGGACATCGTAACTTACAATACTCTTCTAGGTGCTTTGTGTAAAGAGGGTTTTATAGATGAGGGCATCCAGTTACTTTACTTCTTGATGGGTACCACCTGTTCTCCTGGTTTGATCACCTATAATATTGTAATTGATGGGTTGGGTAAAATGGGATCAATGGAGTCAGCGAAAGAATTGTATGATGAAATGGTGGAAAAGGGAATCATTCCTGATGAAATTACTCATCGTTGTTTGATTTGGGGATTTTGCCGGGTGGACCAAGTTGAGGAAGCTGTGGAGATATTAAAGGAGATGTATAAGAAAGAACACAAGATTGGAAATAATGCTTATAGATATGTAATCCTTGTATTATGTAAACGAAGGAAAGTTGATATTGCAATTCAAGTTCTAGATTTGATGATAAAAAGTCAATACAAGCCAGATAAGAGGATATATTCTGCAATAATTAAAGCTGTTGCTGATGGGGGCATGATAAAAGAGGCTAATGATTTACATCAGAAGTTGATTGACTGGAAGATTCTAAAGAAGGAAACCATGTTGAGTTAGTCAAAGTTTGCACATCAAGATAGGCTCGATTTTATACAGCTTCTAGCTATGTACAGATTTTACATTCCTATAAGGTGATTCTTTTAATCCTATTTGTTTGTGGGATGTAGATCCTCTCCTATTTGGAGGGGTGTCATGTTCCCCAAGGTCTCCTTATCTCTCGCTTAACCATGCATGCAGCGGTTATCTCTCTACACCATGCAGTCACCTTTGCATGGTAGAAAGAGATAGAGAGAACTTGGGGAACAAATCCTTCCCTGAACAAGAGAGGATCTGGATCCTTGTTTGTGAGAGCTGAGCCCTTTTCATTCGATGATTTGTTGAATGTTATGATGGCTAACTCAGTAAGCTTTGTTCTTCCAGTTCATGTCATTTTCTATATTGATGTAGCTGCTTTTATAATTATTCTAACAAAAAGATATATCTGTTGCCATGTTAGATGGTTTAAATGTATTTTCCCTTTTTTCCCCTCTGCTTGTAACTGACCTTGTTTGTTCCTTGCATGGCTACGCTGAGGATACTTAATTATCTTAAGTATTATTATGTTTTACTAGAGTGAGCACAATTTAGTACTACTTACCTTAAATTATAGTTTGTACGTAGGGTTGTGTTGACAATAAAACAATTTAATGTCCATGGTATGTAGCATGAGGCTTTCAGAGAACTGAATTACTTGTAATCATTTGCATTTGTTTTGATTACATTGTTTGGTGTCATTTTACCTTTCAAGGTTCAAATTATAGATAGCCTCCTTTGCCACTGTCTGTTGCATGCCCGACTTGACTATATTTTTTATTCATTGGTCAATATATTCCTCTCAGAATATTATCCTTTAAACTATTCATATAAGTAGGAAGGTTTTTAACTGGATTTCTATCTGCAGTATTCTAATATTTTGTCATATTTGTACCATGGTGTTATTAGAGGACAGTCTTTGTTCCAGAGTTCTAGTGGCAGTTTTATCATGTAATCAATCTTTCTCTCTCTCTCTCTCTTAAGTGGAAGTAAGACTGTGCCTTGCATGTCTAAGACCTGCCAATTTTACTAATTTTGTGTATTTGGCAATGCCAGGTAAATTTGTTGGGAAGTGCTGACAGATTCTCACATGGGAGCTGCGAGTTCTGACAGTTTCAGCTAATACTTCAATCACTCAGCATGCAATAAAATTTATTTTATGCCATTCAAATATTCAATTTTGCAGATTTTGAATTTGTTAATGACTTCTAAGTATGTGTAGATAACTCGATCAAGATAACCAGTAAATTCTGATCATTTACCGTAAAGTTTTATAGTTATCATTGCATACATTCATACAATCCATTATAACAATATTGGACAGCATTAAGGCTTAGTGGCCGATCTTCATCTTGATTTTATTAATCAATTTAATTTTCGTAAAGGAATCATTTCAAATTATCAATATAAGCAATGTCCTCTCCTGGTAATATTAAATATGTATTTGGTTCAGTGAAAATTTTGATTATTTTAATAATTGATTTTAATTGATTATTGTCGATTTATTTTTATGTTTGGATATATTAGTTGAAAAGTGCGTCTTCATCTTGATATAAAAAAATCGTTTTTATCGTTAAATTATAAAATGATTAAAAAAATTAATCAATTTATTTATTTCGTAAAGGAATCATTTCAAATGAATCAATATAAGCATTATGAAATAATTTTTTCTTGAAAAAATTAATCTCCCGGTAATATTAATAGATTAGTAAAAAAAAAGATAATATTAATATAGAATGGTACAACCTTTCAATAGTGTAACTCTTACAATGTACAATCAAAACCACGGGATTTTTCCCTAAGTTAAAGCACCTAAACCGCAGCAACATTATCAAATTCTAGAGGTTGGACTGCATGATGCCCTTATAAAAGTCATTGATTACTAGAAATCCTTCTCCAAGTCTATATAATTTGGCATTCAGAATACAACCTTCTTAGATGTCAAGAAAGCCCAACAAACAGAGACTCGATAACAGCATCCTCATCAGAAGCAATGACTATCTGATTGATATAATCTGTTCCTTAAACCCCAAACAGAAAGGTATAATTAGCCAAAGACTGGTTAAAAATTTGAACAGAACAAAAAGTTCATTGAGAAGCCCTGGATAAATCCTTTATGCCAAAGAATTTAGTTCTTAATCAGATAAAGTGAGCTCTTTGTACACATCAAGCATGGGAAAGGTTTTGTACAAACGTTTGAATGAATGTTGAGAAATAGCATCCATACTAACAAGGGAATTAGCCAGCTCCATAGCATCATTTGGCCATCCAGCAAAACCAATCCCTTCAATCAATAATGTGTAAGTAGTTTCATTTGGCCGACATCCTTTGTCAACCATCGTAGCTAACACCTCAATGGCATCGTTAATTCTGTGCACTTTGCACAATCCAAGGAGAAGTATGTTGTAACTAATAACAGTAGGGCGATACTCACTACTTTCCATGTCCACTAACAACCCAATGGCCTGATCCACCATTGCATCTCTGCACAAACAGGATATAAGTGAATTATAGGTGATCCCATCAGGATCAATACCCTTGCTTAACATCTCTAAAATCATCCTCAATGCTCTAATTTTGTGGCCACTACTCCAGAGTGCACTGAACATTGTGTTATAAGAACTTGCATTTGGAGGACAACCCACTTCAGCAAGCTTCTCAAAGATGTTCAAAGCCTCACCAGCTTTTCCATTCTTGCACATAGATGCCAATATGGCATTGTAGGTCACAATATCTGGCAAGCAACCATCCGAGATCATAATATCCAAGAACTCTATCGCCAAATCCACTCTGCTCTCTTTGCAGAATGCTGAAATCAATGGATCATAGCTATAAGCATCAGGAGTCAAACCCTTTTCCTTCATAACCTTCAAAAAACTTACCGCTTCCTCGACTTTGCCATCACGACAGAGGGAACTAATCAAAATGCTGTAGGTCACAACATTTGGCTCACAACCTTTTAAGAGCATATCAGACATCAATTTCTGTCCAGCTTCCCATTCGCCTTGATTCAGAAGTCCACGCAACAGAATATTATAAGATATCACATCCGGGGCATAACCCTTAGTACTTATGCTGCTAATTAACTCAAACGCGCGATCCACCAAACCTTCTCTGCACATACCCCTGACAATTGCATTATAAGTGAACATATCAGGTTGAAGCCCACTTGACAACATCTCATCCAAAAGCTTCATAGCTTCATCAATGCCACCCTCCAGAATGGTTGCTTCTATCAAAATTGTATAAGTAATCACAGTGGGCTTGCACTTATCTTTCAACAACTGATCCATAACCTTCAAAGCCAACTCATGTTTTCCCTTAGAGCAAAGACTCCCAATCAGAATATTGTACGTGACAACATCAGGAGCAAACCCCCTCTTCTTCATTCGATCAAGCACTTCATGTGCGAAATCGATTCGATCAGCCTTGCAGAATCCACTAATGACCGCATTGTAAGCGAAAACATCAGGCTCACCGTACTTCTCCAACATTTCCATGACACGAATGGCTTTCTCGATTTTTCTTGAATTGAATAACCCTTTCATGAGCTTTGTGCAGAGGATAACGTCGGGTTTGTAACCCTTATTGACTAAGTGCTGAAGAAAGTAAAGCGACTCATTGTATTTGCCAGCTTTGCAGGATCTGTTGAGGGCTTTCATTAGATGGGTGTCTTTAAAGTCGAGATTTTGGGGGAGGGGGAGGGGGAGTTTGGGCTTTGTTTCCGAAGAAACAGTGACATCTGGCAGTGCCAGGTTCCTGCGCTTGTTGATGCTACTACCTTCATTTAGAAGTGGGGTTCTGCAAGAAACAAAGGTGTTAGGGTTTGAAAGGGAATTGGGGTTGGGGTGGGCTGTAAATGGGAGTGTCCGTGTCCGGGGTAGGAATTCGGTGGAAACAGTTGCCATTCAGAATAGTGTTGGGGCCTGTGGGGTTTCAGTCCTCGTGGTGGACAAGCAGAGAGAAATGGAGAAAAACAAACCCAGGAGCAAAAGATGCAGTCACGGTCACACGAGTGTGGATAAGGGATTGGATGTTGCAAGAAGATAGATTTGGGGTTCGGGTCCAACCATATGAATCTATTATCAATACCTTAAATAGTTTAATTTATTATTATTATTTTCCCTGAATGTAGGCCAGGGACAGCCAACTCCCTAACTTAATTCTATTTTTTTTTTTACAGTTAATTCTGGTTTATTTTGACTTAATCTATTCTATTAAACTAACAAATCAAACAACTTTTTCAAAGGCTTACTTATACAAAATATAAAATTTTTATTAAAGATTATAACTATTTTAATATTATAAATCTATTTTTTATTTATTTAAAGACTTTTATGTAATGCAAAATTTTAAATAAACTTTTAAGTCAAGTAAAATTTTTATGTTTTCATAAATAAAAAAAATCATGCGTTGATATATGAAAAAAAATTAAGTTGATCAACACTTAGTTAATTCAAGTGATTCAATATTTATTTTTCTTAAGTAAGATTTTGAATTCGAGTCTTGTAAATAAAAAAATTTAGTATTAAGAGAGTTTTACACCTTTGTAATGTGACTCAACTTGAGACTAAATTAGTCGGAACTCAATACAACTTTTAAATAGCGAAAAGTTTATACAATAAAAAAAAACCTATGATATATAACAATTCATGCTTAAGTTATTATTCTACAAAATAGACTTTGACCTATCTAAGCAAATCCCAACATATTTCTACCCTTACTTGAAACTAGTGAAACCCAACATTTTACTTCATGCACAAATGGAAGAAAAGAAGAAGCCAGCATATTTCTAGCCTTGCTTGAAAATGAAACCCAACATTTTACTGCATGCACAAATGGAAGAAAAGAAGAAGCCAACATATTTCTACCCTTGCTTGAAAATGAAACCCAACATTTTACTGCATGCACAAATGGAAGAAGAAGAAGAATACTTGTCACACGCCACTTTTTCCTCACCCATTCACACATTTAAGTGTAGGTATGCAAAAGTTTTTTGTCGGGCCTTGCACCATGGAAATTATGGACCTGGATCACTTGCAGTTCAAAAATAAATTGCAAGTGGGGCAGTCTGGGATCTCATTGTTAATATTTAATATACCATATGTTTCTTTAATATTTTATAATAGAAAAGTTTATGTTTGATGGTTGAGATCTGTGCCGTATGTTTTCAAACTACTGATCCTAATCTGAAAATTATAATGTAATGACATGTAAGTGAAAGTGTATATGATAAATATTATTTAAAAAAATTAGGCACATATCCTATCATGAATAATATTAATATACACTTATGTATATATTATTTTATATTTATATATTTTTATCATTTAATTATAATTAATTTCATTTTATTTTTACACACTTATATTTTAATTTTATTACTAATATCTAATTTGAAGTGATATGTACTAACAAAATATGTACTAAACATATCACAAGTTTCAAAAGAAATTAATATTATTTACACATATATCATCTTATATTTATATAATATTTTTTATTTAATTACAATTAATTCAATTTTATTTTTTACACATTTATATTATAACAATGTCAAATCAACCAATATGAAAGATGTCAGGAAACAAATTATATACATGAAGCATTACTCCAAAAAAATTACATTATTCTTAAATAATGATGTGACACTTTTAAAACAAGTAATCTCTCACATTGTTTACAACTTCTACAATAAAAGAATTAAAAGAATAGCAATACAGTTATCAATTACGGGTAAAGCATCATTAATATTAATTCAATAACCCAAATCAAAACATTAATAAATTTGTTCGACAATTACAGCCTCGTACCAACATCTTATATAATTATATAAGATTTTTTAAAAAAATGTCATAATAATATGAATTATTTTAAGTACGTACAGTTATTAGATTATATATAACCTATATAATTATGTTTTAGAAGGATATTCTAAATTAATCAATTAAATATAATATAATAAAATTATTTTAAAATTTAATTTGTAATATAAAAATTATATTAAAATAATTCATAAAAAAATCTTATAATAAAATAAGCTAATTGTGCATGACTCTATAAATGACAATACAAATAACCACTTGAATGCTTATAGAGCAATCTTTCAATTTTCTTTGTTTGTTACTTTTACTCACAGATATCTTAAGAAAATTTGTTAAATCAAGAAATAGAAAGTGTGGAATATGTTCCACGATAGTTATGATAAGTTGTTAAATATTTATTAGTTATTAATTTTAATTTTAAAATAAATATTTAAAAGTCAATTAAATATAACTAACACCCAGTCAAGTGCTTAACAATGTATTATGGATATTAAATTAAAAAAAATAAGTATTGGAATAATGGTTAATGTGTTCTTATAATAATAATAATAATAATAATAATAATAATAATAATAATAATAATAATATAAAATAGAAATATACATAACTTGAAAATATGTCATGTGTCATTTCAGTAAAAAACTACATGCTTTATTTTCTTGACATATGACATTTAGAATAATTTTCTATCACACGTCATCTGATGTGAGAAATTTTTTCACATGTGATTTGATGTGTCACATGTACAAAAACTAAATAATGAAATAAATAAAACAAAATATAAAAAAAATCAATTAGCAAAAAACAACAAAAAACAAAAGTGAAAAAAAAGATTAAAAACAAAAGAATTACTTTATGTTCCCTAATGAATTTCTTCTCTTGCAATAACTATTATTTTCTTTCTAGAATAACTTCTTCCAAGGAATATGCAGAGTTGTGTTTGAAGTGTGAAGTGTCAGAAAAATCAGTTTGAAGTGGTTGAAATTTTCGAACAATATCTCTCTTCTAAGATGAACGAAAATTCAAAGTGCAAAGTGTCAAAAAATTTGAAGATGAACGCAATAGCGAAGTGCGAATTGTTAGAAAGTTCAAAGATGAACAAAATCAAAAGCAAAGTGAGAAGTGCGAAAAGGATTGACATAGCGATGAGAAGCGACCTCAAATTAGAAGTCTCAATCGAGCATAAGCCACTAAGATCGACAATTACTCTGAACTAGATTAACGATAATTGCTTAATTGAGTTGTGTAACACCCCAATTTTTAGAAAAATGTCCCGAATGTTCTGTTTGCTGTTTTTCAAGCTTTTGTATAAATGACTGTTATGTCCCTATTTTACTGTTTCTTATTTTTCTGTATGAAATACAAATATGTTTTACAAAGCTAAAATTTTATTTGATCGTTTTTACGTAATTTCTTCGAGACGGTAAAATAAAAATTTTCTCAAGCTCTTGTTTTAATTTTTTCGGGAGATATACGACAATTAATATTGTCTGTAATTTTATTTGAACGTTTTGGATGATTTGCTTCGTCGTGGGGAAAAATAAAAAAATGACCGTTACGTCCGATTGTCTTGTTTTTAATTTTTCTATATGTTACAATGCTTAATATTATTGTCTGTGATTTTATTTAGACTTTTTGTGCGATTTTTCGGGGACGGAAAATAATATTTTTTTTTGGTGGGAAATCTTGTTTTAATTATTCAGACTGGGGGATCTTACTATACCCAATTCTGAATGAGACGATAATTAATATTTTAATTTTTAGGATTTAACTATCCAATAAAATAATTTTGTATAATATTTTATTAGTCAGTATAATTAGATGACAGTGGACCCATAAATATTTTGCGGGACTCACGTTTAATTAAAACAGTTAACTTAGTAGCTTAATTAAGCATCATTAGTGAAGGAATTCTCTAGAACATGATGACTAAGTGTGGTGACTAGGTTAATTAGTGACTAAGCATGTGACTATGTTAGATGACTATGCTAAACTCAACCAATAGGAAACAAACTTGCTAACCAAGTTTTAATCTTAACCTTTGATCCATTCTAAGGCTAGGATGAAGCCAAGCCCATGGACACCTTGCATGGCATTGAAGGCTACGACTATTGCATGTTGGAAGACCAAAAAAATCACTTCACTTTCATGCAATTTTCTCTCTTCTCTCTCTTCCAAAAACCCTAAACACCATTGAAGCTTCCTTGAAGCTAGTTTCGGCCAAGCCTTGTTCTATACCATCCAACCACCCAAAATTCTATCCAACCAAGTTTTCTAAACCTAAACACAATCCTAAGAACATCTCTAGTTGAGAGTTCTTGCAAAATCTTCCATTTGAAGCTTGGAAACCTACTTGAAAAATTTTACCTAGAAGGTGAAATTTCTTGTTTTCTATTTCTAACTCTTTTTCAAAGTTCCAAGCCATGATTTCTCCATAGTTTAAGCTCTCTTTTTGTGGTTAGTAACTTGTAGATTTTTGTTTAAGTTTGTTAGGTTTTGAAGGAGGAAAACCGAAACCTAGAAGAGGAGTGAAAGAATATTTTTGTCTTCATTTAAGGTAAGAGGAAAACAAATCTTATCATCCATGTGTGGTGGTAAGAAGATGGAGTTTTATTTGTGGTGATTGTAGAATCCATAAGGATTCCTTGTTTGTGTTTGTTTAGTAGCTTGTTTGTGTGGTTGTTAGTAGCTTTCCTATTTGATAATTGTAATAATTTGTATGTAGTTGCATGTCTACAAACTTTAAATTGCATGTCTACAAGCCTTGATAATTTGCATGTGTTAGAAATGCATGATAATGTATAGGATGTGAATAACATGCTAAGGAATGCATGAGTGTTGCAAAGAATACAACACTAGGGCTCATGACCATTGACTCAAAAGGAGAACCAAAATGTTCTCATTATTTTCCTAAAGTGTAATTTAATTAACCTAGGAAAATTAACAAGAGAGAGAATTGTTTAGATCAAGGAAAATGAATTTAGAAATCAAATGACCCAAACATATATTTCGGCCAACATGCCAAACCAAGAATTCATGATTTCTAAAATCAATTCCAAACCATTTTCAAGTATAAAGATGCAATATATGTTAAAAAGAATTTTTCTAAAATGAGTTTTGAAGAAATAAATTGAATTGAATTAAGTTTAATCAACTAAAACTATTGATTTTATTGTTAGAAAAGAAATACAGTAACTTTCAAAAATTTCTAACATATAGCTCATACTGTATTTTGAAGCATGTTAGTGGTTTTCAAAAGGTTTAAATTATACGGTTAAAAATTAAGTAAATAGAATTTTTATGGAAAAATTAGGAAACCATTAATATAATTTTCTAAGCAAAATACTGTCAATTTTTAGTAAAAACGGGTAAATAAGAGAGAAAAAATGTCCAAAAGACAGTATACGGTATGAAAAATATTTTACGTAGTTTAAACGTATTAATTATTATTTCTGTTTATTTAAACAGTAATTTTTAAGGGATTTGGACCATAAAATGATTTAAAACTCTTACGCGATTGAGAAAACGTATTAAAAACTCTACGCGATTTTAAAAACAGAAAAATAAATTTACGCGATTTAAAAACGTTTGTAAAAACGATGAGATTGTGAAAACGCGATAAAATTTCTACGCGATTGACCAAAACGGTACTTTCTGTTTTTTTTTCTCTTTTCTGCTGTCGGGCTATGAGGTGAACCCGTACAGGCTTTGGAACAGTATTTGTCCGGTGGGACTTACTGTATCTTTTTATCTTTGAGGATATCTTGGTAATTTGAGATTATGCCGTTTTTTGTGGATTGGTTGATGAGGTGAATCACATCGTGTTGTCGATGCGATAAACGTAGTGTGGTTCATTGTCTTTATAGCGGGAGACGTTAGTGTACGGGATTCCATATATGGATGATCGGTCGCTCCGCTGGCCGTAGTAACCGATAGCACACTAATGAACTCGACACGCACTATATTTAATCGAGATTTCGTAAAGTCTAATAGTACATTGCTGTAGTGCCACAACGTGAGACCGTGAACTACACCATGCCTTAGATGATGGATTCCATGTGACGTGGGGCTATAGACGCAACGTGTGATAACGCAATAGTTTGGTTGGGCGTGTAGTACTAATAGATTTTGCGAGTCATTCTCTCTCGATATCTGTTTGTGTTTGTTTAGCTCCATGGAGTAGGATCGTGTCATATTATATATGGTTATATCTTGGATATTATTTTATTTTATCTGTTTATTTTATTTGGTTATTGTTATGATAATTTGTTTATTTCTTACTTTATTTTATCCGTGATATTATTTTATACGTGATATTATGTGTTGTTATGATACTATTCTCGTTATTAATTAATGTTATAGCTTTTCATATTGCATGAACGTATATCTGTTGTTTGTCGTTTTTTCTTATACGCCATGTTTGTGATGATTTTAGTTTGTCTTACCTCTTTATTGTATGTATTTTTTGTATATTTATTTTACGTGGTAAAGAGTTTGAGGAAGAGGAACAGACCTCTTGAGATTTTGTATCGAGGAGGAAGAAGAAGCAAGAAGCCGAAGATCAGTACAACGACCAAGAACCATCTGATCATCCATACCCATTGGACTGATTAGTTTGGGTATGGCGGTGCCAGGATTTTTGGGATATGTGATACTCGAGTTTCACGGTGAATCGTTAGCTTGACATCTGCGGGGAGATAGAGACTCAGTGACTTATGTGGGACGGTTGACTGTGTCCATACGACTTACGTTTGATGGAGAGCCAGTGATGACGACTACTGTGTTTCTACACTTAGAGTTACCTTTATCTCTTAGGCGTCATTGGGGTGGTGTGTCCACTGAGCATAGTGAGATGACTCTCGTATCGACTGCGCGGTCTCATGTCCGCCGAGTGTCGAGGCATCCTGGATATTTATCTTCGATGAGTTTCACGAGAGTGATCCATCGAGAGGATTAAATATTTATGATGTATTTTTGAAGCGCTGCGTCTGCGTATGTATATATTGACTCTTTCTTGTTTTTGGTTTCTTGTTTATGTTTAAATATTTGTGGTTATAGTTGTAAATTATTTGTATAACTTATAACTTGGACCATATGTATATTATGAGTAATGTTGTTTTTGTTTATTTTATATTTTCGCATTATTTTATTTAATAATATTCTGTTTAACAGGAATTATTTTACAATCCATATTAGTACGTAATAAATGTTTTACAACTTAGGCAGATTTTATTTATCTTTCTTTTATTTTCTTTATATATGTGACATCCGCACAAGGGTGTTATAAGTTGAATTGGCGTTAGGCCTTATGCAGATGGGAAAAAAAGGTTAGGGTTCTTAACTGATATTAAGTTTTGATCTTTGCATATTGAGATGGTGAAACTTGAGCTAAAGGATTTCGAGGCCATAAAATTGTTAAGTTTCATTTAGTTTTATTGTTTCTATTAGAGACCACCAATGACTAATCTATGAAATTGGTAAATTTTTTCAATTATAGTCGAATTTCTTTCAATTATTTTTCAAATTAATTTATTTAGTAAACTAATAATACTCTAACAAGAAATTAGAAACTAAAATATATATATAAAAAAATATAAATTATGACATGATACATGATAATAATTAAAACATCAAATTAATTGTTATTATTACAATCTCTTAAAAATATTAGCAACAAATATGCACAAAATAAAATTCACAAAAGGAATTTTTTTTATTCACATTTCATGTTGATTAAAAACATGTTTCAAAATCATTAAAAATATTTTTATGTTCTACGTGATATATCTAATAATGACGTATTTTTTATTCATATTTAATAAAGAAATGAGATTAAATTTAACTTTTTTGTGATTAGATTTGATTCAACTTTGTACTCATACTTTATTAGACATTAATAATCCACTAAAAAATCTTTTTATGAAAATTGATTTAATGATTTAAAAAAATATTCCAAAGGATTTTATAGTAAATAATATTTTGTTAGACATTAATAATTCATTGATAGTCATTTAAAATTAATATACATGTTTCATACTTTTAGAATCAATTATTTAATGTAAATTCAAATAAAAATTTATTTCACATAAATTAGAGAAGTCTGGTGTTTTCATAATTTACATATTTTATGTATTAATAATAAATTTTTTATCAAAATAATAATTATATTAATTACATTAATATAACCACTTCAAATGTATTTAATAATTAATAATCACTAATATTATAATTAATAATTAATAAAATTATAAATTTTAAAAATCATAGTTAACATTTTAAAAGTAATAACATATCTTATCAATCCTAAAAATTTGCTTAATTATCATTATCTACATAATGAGGGTGAATTCTTTATAAAAAAATTAATAAAGATATGTTTTATATATTATGTATAATTTAATAATATCTTTATAACAAAATTATAAGAGGATTGATTGTTGTTCAAAGCAATTTTTTAAATAAATATTTTAGTTATTTTAAGATAAAGTAAGTTATAAGGTTCGTGATGTTGTATGGTACTGAATGTTAAGCGGTAAAAAGTCAGTAAGAGTATAAGATCAGTGTCGCAAAGATGAAGATGTTGCATTGGATGTGTGGTCATACAAGACAAGATAAGATTATGAATGAATGCATTAGAGAAAAAATAGTGGTAACACCTATTATGGAAAAGATGGTAGAATCTCGTCTTAGGTGGTTTGGACATGTAAGGGGAAGACCCTTAGAAGCCCCGGTAAGAAAAGTAGATCAGGTGAAAGATAGTCCAATAGCTAGAGGTAGAGGAAGATCAAGAAAGACTATATGTGAAACAATTAAAAAATATTTAGATTTGAATGACATTTCTGAAGATTTAGTTTATGATAGAACACAATGGCGTCGTTTGATCCATATAGACGACCCCACTTAGTAGAAAAATGCTTAGTTATTGTTGTAAGATAAAGTAAACTAATAACAAATAAGATTTTTAACCTAATTTAAATAATTATTTGAAAAAATTTTGTTCAAATATATACTATTTAAAAATATTTATATATGTTTATATTTTCATGACATGGGTTTGAAAACTTGACATGAATCTAAATTTTACATATATGAGTTGAAAATTTTATAAGAAAATAAGAAAAAAATAATTAAGACATAATTTACTAATATGAAACTAAATTAATTTATTTTAACTTTATATATATATATATATATATATATATATATATATATATATATATATATATATATATATATATATATATATGATTGTTACACAAATTTTAAATATATTAATATCATTGAGATTAAAAATTTAGAAGAAAACATAGTAAAATTAATTGAAATGTAACTTATTGTTGATGAAATAAAGCACTTAATTATATATTTTCAAAATTAAATATTTTTAAGACTTGGAGTTTTTAAAAATTGAGGATAAATTTTAAAACTACTTTAATTTAAGTTTATATCTAATGCATGATATGATAACATTTTCATATTGATATTCTTTTTGTGAAAATATATACTATAAAAAGAATACTTTTTAGCTCAGGAGTTTTTAAGTTAGAATAGTATCAAATAAACTATTATGACTTTTACTACAAAAATTACATGATGAATTTTTATTTTAATTAAAATAAAACCATGTGCGTTATTTAGTAACTTGGGTTACAATGTCAAACTTGGCTAAGTAGCATTGACCTATTGTAAAATATCTATTAGTTTTAGTTTTCTACTTTTAAAATGTTATGACCTAATTATTTATAATATTTAAATGTGTTTGTTTTGTTTAAATATTGAATTTGCCTCATTAAATGGGTCGTGATTTGGCCAGGAAGATATGACCTCAAATTTTGCTATATGTTATCTTACTTAACAAGTAATTACATTACTTTCTTAATATGTGTTAAATAGAGTAAATAATATTATGTCATATGTTAATTTATGTGGTCATTTTTTACTATATGTGATCTAATGTGGCAACATGAGACATATGATAAAGAAAATGTCACATGTACAAAAATTAAATAATAATTTAAAAATAAAATTCAATAACCAAATAATAAAAAAATGAATAAGAAAAAAATTACAACTTCTCAAATAAGTAAAAAATAATAATGAAAATGCTTTAACAATTAAAAACTTCTTCTATCCCCAAAAAGGGAATATATTGTCATTTTTTCAATATAATATTAACATATCTGCATACATCGATCACACATATTTAAACAGTAAAAACCCATTAAGCTAGAGTGTTGATGTAAATTTTCAAAAAAATAATATTAAAATTACATAGACAAAGAAAGAATAAAAAATACAAATGGAATTTTAAAAAATAGAAAGATATAAATTAATTAACAGAAAATGAAAGCTTACATGAACATTTTTTTTGTTTTATAAGATTTTATCACACATTTTAGTGTTGAAACTATACTTGCTTATGATACAATAACTTCCCTTCTCAAGTGCATTTTCTACTGAATTCTAAATACTTATCACTTGACTTCTTTTAAGTTACTGCGAACATAAATTGAATTAATTTATATGTAATTTTCATTAAAATTAATTTATTGAAATATATTTTTCTAAAATTATTGGATTAAAATATGTTTTTAAAAGACATATTTTTTTTTAATTATAAATATTTTTAGAGGCATATAGATCGTTTTATAATATTTTATATTTAAATTATTTAATATTTATATTAAAATAAAATAATTTCATGAAAATATTATGTATTTTTAAACTAAACTTATAAATATTTTTTTATTTATGAATTATTATATATATTTCATTTAATAAAATTATTTTTATGTAAATTATATTTATTTTTATTATTTAATTCTTAAATTTACCTCAAAGTGCATCACACGAGTGCAAAATTTAGTAATATATAAAGAGAATGTATAAATTTTTGTATTTTGACATGTGTCATTTTAATATGGAACAATATATTTAAAAATTTATTATGTGGAAAATACATGATTTCAATGATTATCATGTGACATCCTATTTTGTAATTTAAAAAGAATGTGTATACATGTATTTTTGGGTTTAAATTAAATTTATTGGCCACACATATAAATATAGAATTTTATAATTACATATTAATTACCTTGATATATATAACTTTGCATATTAATTCATATTTAAAAAATTAAATAAAATTTCACCTATCTTTAATTGACCTTGTAACACTTCAAAATTTGATATTCCTTAGTAATGCATTTATTGTTTTGTGATTTTTGTACACTGTAAATTTATTTTGACTATTTTGTGATTGTTTTTTATCTTTGTGTGTGATTTACTCTGAGCCGAGAAAATAAAAATTTTCGGGCCGAGAAAAATCTTCGATGATTTATTCGGAGCCGAGGGAGCTTATTAAACCCGAATCCGAGAGACACGGTTCTCAATCTTTTGATTTTTGAAATTTATCTGTCTAATAAAAATTGTTTGTATTTTATTATCCATTGGACAATACCTACTGACTTGTGAGCAGTAGCTTCTGCCCATTAGGTAATAGATTTTGTAACTTTTGTCCATTAGACAATAGACTTGGAAAAATCTTTGTTGACTCACATTTTTGTGAACCAATTAGAAGGCTTGAATCTTACTGTAAATCAATGGAAATTGGTCAACAAAAATTACTTGAAAGCTTAATCATAAAACTAGTTGAACTAACTAATTAAGTTAAGTATATTTGGAAACAAATTGAATCAAAACTTGGTTAGCTTACTCCATTGAGCTACACGGCCAAGGAGTGTTCTTGTGCCTTCTAGAGTGCATGATTCACTTGCATGACTCTTAAGGTTTAACCAATAGAAATTAGAGTGACCAAAGTGTGACCAACTAATGACCTAAGCCATGTGCTATTCATAAACTTGTTAACTAAGTTTCTTACTTTCTTTGTGAAACATTCCACGGCAAGCACTTAGAGAAATAGGGTATTTTCATTTCATTTCTATCACACTTTGTGACTTAAGCCTTTCTCTCCATTCTCTCTCTTCCTAACTCAACAAAAACTTCATTCTTTCCTTTTGAGAAGCTCTCGGCCAACCACCCAAAGAACACCATACAAGCTTCTAAAATTTCATCTAATCTCATTTTCTAGACCTAAACACTATCCTAAAAACTTTTATATTGTGAACTTAACCTAGTTCTTCCATTTACAACCTTGAAATCAAGTTAGGATTTTCTACTCTATAAGGTAAAATTCTTGTTCATTGTTCCTAAGTTTGATTCATGAGTTTCTAAATCATGATTGATCTATGGTTTCTTATTTTCAAGCTTTGTTTGTGACATTGGTTTGGTTTAAGTTTGTTAGGGTTTTCTTGGGGGTGATTCACGAAATCCATAGGAGGCCAAACAAGAAGGGTTTTTATCTTCCTTGAGGTAAGATGAAGATTAACCTCATCAACTATGTATTGGTGGTAAGGAAATGAAATTGTTTGTGGTGAAAAATCCATAAGGATTTATTCACTTGATTGTTTAAACTTTCATTATTTGTGATGGTTTTGATTGGTATGCTTTATAGCTTTGATAATATGCTTGAATATGTGATTATGAAAGCATGTTGATTATTGTAGATAGTAGGGTGTGATTTACATGGTGAGGAAGTGTATGAAAGTTCCAAAGAACCCTAGAGGCTCACGACCTCAACATCAACTTTCGGAGCAAAATGTTCTAAATTATTTTACTAATTATGGATTAAGTGATTTAATGACAAGAAATTGGATTAAAGGTTTTTACAAAAAATAATGAGATAGAAAATAAATAAATATCATTTAAATGGATTTTGACTAACATGCCAAGATTTGATATTCTAGATCCAAAATTATTTTCCTAAGTGTAGACTTAAGTAATTAATTAACAAGAACTCAATTTAATGAGTTTTTAGAGGTAAAAAGAAAGTGAACTAATTTTTAGAATTAATTTAGTGTAATTAGGTTATGATGAGAAATAAAATTTAAACTTGAAATTTACTGACGTATAGCTCACCCTTTGGGTTTTGAAGCACATTAGAAAATTTTGAGCTGTAATATCTAATTAAACCAAAGAAGTGTAATTTTGTGGGTAATAGTAGAAAATACTACTTAAAGAATTTTTAGTGAGAAAATATTGTAAATAAGGCCAAAATACCTATATTATATAAAAAGTTTCAAAAATGAGTTTAGAAAGTTAAGAAATATTGTACGCGATTGAAAAATATTAGAAAAATCTTACACGATTCCAAAATAGTGATTTTTAATTTACGCAATTGAGAAAATGTTTAAAAATATCTACGCGATTTAGAAAATGTTTGAAAATATTTTCGCGATTGCAAAAATGTTAAAAAATACTTGCGCGATTGAAAACATAAGAAAAATGTTATGTGATTGTGAAAACGTGATAAAATGTTTATGCAATTAGAAATAACAACAGTTTGTTGTCGAGCTGCTGTGGTGGACCCGGTTGTGTTGAAAAGTGATACCACCAAGTGATCGTGTGTGTTTGTGAAAAATAGTGATAATGATATTTTTATGTGTATTTTGAATCATACATCATGCATTGAAAAACGTGTAAGCTTTATTGGTAAAGGCAAGTTGCCTAGGAGACGAATTTACACCTTTGTGCGGGTGAAAATTGCGTAATCACGATCAGTTATTGATCTTGGAGGCGTCGGGACGCGGAATGTCATATGTGACCAGATGGTAGCACCTCTGCGCCGTGGTATCCGATGCAAACGCACTGACGATCTCGACGGAGTTGCTACTCTTTTCATGATTGGTTGAGAGTGTCTTGTATAAGCCTTTTTGCGCATTTTGATATGATATCTTGGCACATTATTTGGGACTGACGATATACAGACATATACTCCCGATCATTCTCTCCAAAATTGTGATTAGCTCAATGGAGTAGGAATTGATTTGTGTACATATGCACAATTAGTCTTCATATTGATATGACAATTATATTATCTTATATATTATCTGTGATGTAATAACATGATTCGATGTGTTAATATTGTATCTGTATATTTACTGTCATTTATAACAAAATGATTTTCGCGCAAGAATTCAGAAAGGGAATTAGAGCGTTTATCACTTGAGAAATTAATTCAAAAACATGACAATTATAATATCGATGTGTTACTTTTGCTACAAAAATTACATGATGAATTTTTATTTTAATTAAAATAAAACCATGTGCGTTATTTAGTAACTTGGGTCACAATGTCAAACTTGACAATTCAAATCAATTCAATGTGTTATTTAGAAATTGTGATTAGTCATATCAACGATATACAGACATATACTCCCGATCATTCTCTCCGAAATTGTTATTAGCTCAATGGAGTAGGAATTGATTTGTGTACATATGCACAATTAGTCTTCATATTGATATGACAATTATATTATCTAATATATTATCTGTGATGTAATAACATGATTTGATGTGTTAATAATTATCTGTATATTATCTAATATATTTACTGTCTTCACATAGTTTTCAATGAACACGTTCACGGCTTTTGAAGACTTGCGGATACCTTGATTTTATAACAAAATGATTTTCGCGCAAGAATTCGGAAAGGAAATTAGAGCGTTTATCACTTGAGAAAATCAAGTTTTTGTAAATGAAAATATTTTCGAACTTCAATTTATTTTGAAGAAGGTTGTGTTTGGAAATGATTTGGAAAAAATGAAGAATATAATGGTTTTTTGAAAATTTACTAACGTATAACTGATTTTTGAGTTTTGAAATATGTTAAAAAATGTTAAGTTTTGAAACGTTGATTTATATCAATGGAAAAGTGATTTTTGTGGATTATATTTTGGAAAAGGATTTCTTGAGTAAAGAAATGTGGAAAAAGATTTTCTTGAGAAAAGTTGAAAAGGAATTTTTGAAGGTTAAGAAATATTTTCTGTAATAAAATGGTGATGAAAAATGTTTTACGATATCTTAAAAATGTGATTTTTAAATTTCTTGCAATTTGAAAAATGTGTTGAAAATGATATTAATTTATTTAAGTCCAAAATAATGTTTGGAATATTGAGGAATATTTTACGTGATTGTAAATTGTTGAAAAATATTTTACGTATCTTAAAAACGTGATTTTAAGTTATGCCATTTTTTTTAAAAAAATGTTTAAATATTTCTACGTGATTTGGAAAGTATTTAAATATTTTACGTTATTGAAAATATTGTTAAAAAATTGCTATGTGATTGAATAATGAGAGAATATTTTTACGTGATTGAATAATGAGAGAATATTTTTACGTGATTTTGAAAATGATGGAAAATGGTTTACGCGACTTAAAAGAATGATTTTTAAGTTATGCGATTTTGAAACAGTGAAAAAATACTATGCGATTTGAGAAACGTATATTTTTACGCGATTGAGAAAAAGCGTTAAAAAAAAATTAGTACGTGGTTTAAAAGTCTGAATGAAGAGTTGCGGTATTTTGAAAACATAACAGAAGTGTTACAGTATTGTGAAAATATAACTAAAACGTTTTGGAATTGTGAAAACGTAACAGAAATATTACACGATTGTGAAAACACGACAAAAATGTTTTATGACTATAAAAACATAATAACATGATGATTAATGTTGAACCAGTGTCCATACATTGTATGAGAAAATGACGAGTTTTGCCTGTGATTGGTATTTAGTGCATTTTATATGCATTGGAAAGATATGCCTGTGATTGGCATTGGTGCATTATACATGCATTGGAAAAATATGCATTGAGGCATATGATTACATTGAACAAATGAAATTGAAAGATTTGACCTTGTGGTTGACTTACCGATATATTCGAGCGTTGTATAAGGTATAGCTAATAATTTATTTTGGGCCCTTGTGGTTGAAGAGGGAATAAGAATTAATAGTGAGATCTATGATGGATCTTGGGCGTCAAAAGACGGCGGTCGACCAGTGGATATCTGTACGTGGGCTAAAAGGTGGACCATATGCCACTTGGCGAGCGTCTGATCCGTTGCAACGCATTAACGATACCCGACAAGAACATGATTCTTTTCAACGACTGGGAGATTGTCTGTGGGCTTAGGCTAGGCAATTAACCAAAGCATTCTTTTCGAAATTGTGAAAACCTCCATGGAGTTATTTTTGAAAAACTGAGTCTATGTGCGCATGCATGAATCTGAGCATTTATATCTGTATGATATATTAATTGAGGAATATTGGTTATGACAATTGTTTTAAATACTTGGATGATGATGATGATAATTAGACAATGTTGAAGACATTATCGTAATTGTTGTTTATGATAATTGAATTGATATATGATTGGATGATGATAGTTGATTAATATTGAATATATTATTGGAAGTCTGGTATGATATCCCTGTATGATATTGCTGTTTGTGTTATCTCTGTGCTACCATATTGGTATTGGTGTAGGTGATCTCACCTCTTTACTATGTTGTCTTGTTGTGTCTGTATTGTTAAAATTATACAGTAGAAGGAATGAGTTGTCTTAGACATAACGGGTGGTAGATATTCTGAGTTTTGGTGACAACATGGAGGAGTGGTCATTCAGGACTCGTTGGTGTGCAGTGTTAACAATGAGCAGATATCTGATGCATCAAGATGGATACAAGAAGGAGTAAAAATGTTAAATTTTCTCGTTAGTGTTGTACCGTGCTATTAAGTAGGACCCGTCATAGGGTTTGCTACTGTTAAAAAGAGAGAGTTTTTTATTGGTTTTATATTTCTCTTTAAATTGTTAAATATTAATTGGTGTCAATATTGTATACTAAATATATTTTCAGTAATACTTATGAATTTTAGTAAGTTTATGTTTTAGCAAGAAAGAAATTTTAAAACCCATCTTTTTATAACTCAAACCTTATGCGAACTTCTTAAAGATTATGAGTCGGGAGTCAGACATGTGATACCCTAGGGAGGGTATTACATTAGTTGGTATCAGAGCACGGTTTGAGTCTTTTGGAGTTTGTGGTTAGGTCTATTTTGCTTGTGTTGTGTTATCTGTGTTATTGTTTTCCGAAAGGAAATAATGTTATTTATAATGGATATTAGATCTATTGTATTTCGATTCGCTCGTCTCTGAAGAAAAAGAAAAAAAAAGGAATGACTCGGGATAGTTATACTTGTGTGGAAGTGGAACATGTTACTAGTAATGCAGTTGCAGCTACGGGAGCAATGTGGAAAGACGACTGCACGAACAGAGGATGGCTAAACAGCAGAAACTGGAAGTTGAAGTTCAGGATCTGATGAAAGAGAATCAGTCTTGGAATATAAGATTTAGTAATTTTGGAACCTGATATTTTTTTTAGAATATTGAGAAAGTAATTGATTTCGACGGAAGATGTATCTACAACCATTGAGGAAACCAAAAGCAGTAAGTGATGTGAAAGAATGTACTTAATGAAGGAATGTATGTCAAGGAAACAATTTGCGAAAAAGTTAGACATATTTTCCCAGAGATTATGCTATTTGAAAACAGAGTTTTTTGTTAGTAAAATTTTAGATAGTAAGGGAAGTTGTTACGCTGAATGGAATGAGAGTGTTTTGAGCTGAAGACTTAATTAAGGGAGACTGTATTACAGAAGGTAATTCTTTGATCATAGTGTATATCTTTGTGAGGAAACATGTTCTTTGTGTAATATGATTGAGTAGATCAATTATATTTTAGAGTTATCCGTAATCCTCTAATCTGTTTCTTTCTATTTCTATTCTTAGCCGATCGAGCTACTTGTGTTATTCAATTTATTGTTATAGATCAAATCTTTGTGTTAGTTTGATCTGTCGTTCAAAATTTTTGTGTTAGTTTGATCTATATCATAAACAGACGTGATCTTTGAAAATGGATTGGTTATTTTCCAACCATATCCTATAAGATTATTTCAACAGAGTGTGAGTAATCCAGAGAAAATTCATTTTTGAAAATCGGGTTACATCCAATTCTTTGCTGGATATGTTCGATAACAGGTTCGATTCGTTTTGTTATCTTCCATGATGTTTTCTTTCATCTCATGCAATTGAAAGAATATCTTGCAAGAAAGGATATTTCTATTTTTGTATCTGTGTTAACGTACCAGAGTGGCACAGCGAAAGCGTGGTGGATTCTTCAAAGGTTAAAACAATTCTTTTATGTGAAAAGTTAAGACGGTAATCGAAAACCGTAGAAAATTTATCGAGATGTCTGTTTGAATAGTAGAAATGAACAAGAGATAAAGGACTTTCATTGGTTAAAATCGTTTAGAATGACGCAAGAGGTGAAATTACATGAAAGCTGGAAGAAAAGATAGAAGAAAGATATTTATATTTATTCTGACGGTGTGAAATCATGGTTATGAAATTTTGAGGACGAAATTTCCGTAAGAGGGGGAGTATTGTAACATCCTAAAATTTCGTATCTCGTAAATAGTAATTTTGACAGTTAACAAAATTTTACTGTTTAGTAATTTCTAAACGCTATAAAATTATTTTAATTATTCCGTCAGCGTATTTGATCGTTTTGAGTGATTTACTCCGTGTCAAGAAAATAAAAATTTTTGGGCCGGAGAAAACTTTACGTAATTTAATTTTTATCGTTAGGTTTTAATTATTTTACGTAATCTGATTTGATATTTGTGCGTTTTTTAATTTTTGTGATTTTATGGGTGATTATGAAATTTTTATGATACTCCGACCGTTTTTGGATTGTTTGTGGGTCCTAGTGGTCTTACGTGGGCTCGGGATGAGTCCCAAAACGTGAAAATTTTTCTACGCATAAAAAAATTTGTACTGTTGAGACGGAGACAGGGGATCTTACTAAACCTAAATCCGGAGACAGTTTTAAAAAATTTCTTGTACTGTGTTTTGTACTGTGTTTAGCCGGGGGAGCTTATTAAACCAGAATACGAGAGACACAGTTCTCAATCTTTTGATGTTTAGAATTTATCTGTCTAATAAAAATTGTTTGTATTTTATTATTCATTGGACAATATCTACTAACTTGTGAGCAGTAGCTTCTGCCCATTAGGTAATAGATTTTGTAACTTTTGTCCATTGGACAATAGACTTGGAAAAGTCTTTGTTGACTCATATTTTTGTGAACCAATTAGAAGGCTTGAATCTTAATGTAAACCAATGGAAATTGGTCAACAAAAATAACTTGAAAGCTTAACCATAAAACTAGTTGAACTAACTAATTAAGTTAAGTATATTTGGAAACAAATTGAATCAAAACTTGGTTAGCTTACTCCATTGAGCTACACGGCCAAGGAGTGTTCTTGTGCCTTCTAGAGTGCATGATTCACTTGCATGACTCTTAAGGTTTAACCAATAGAAATTAGAGTGACCAAAGTGTGATCAACTAATGACCTAAGCCATGTGCTATTCATAAACTTGTTAACTAAGTTTCTTACTTTCTTTGTGAAACATTCCACAGCAAGCACTTAGAGAAATAGGGTATTTTCATTTCATTTCTATCACACTTTGTGACTTAAGCCTTTTTCTCTATTCTCTCTCTTCCTAACTCAACAAGAACTTCATTCTTTCCTTTTGAGAAGCTCTCGGCCAACCACCCAAAGAACACCATCCAAGCTTCTAAAATTTCATCTAATCTTATTTTCTAAACCTAAACACTATTCTAAGAACTTTTTATATTGTGAACTTAACTTAGTTCTTCCATTTACAACCTTGAAATCAAGTTAGGATTTTCTACTCTACAAGGTAAAATTCTTGTTCATTATTCCTAAGTTTGATTCATGAGTTTCTAAATCATGATTGATCCATGGTTTCTTATTTTCAAGCTTTGTTTGTGACATTGGTTTAGTTTAAGTTTGTTAGGGTTTTCTTGGGGTGATTTACGAAATCCATAGGAGGCCAAACAAGAAGGGTTTTTATCTTCCTTGAGGTAAGATGGAAATTAACCTCATCAACAATGTATTGGTGGTGAGGAAATGAAATTGTTTGTGGTAAAAAATCTATAAGAATTTATTCATTTGATTGTTTAAGCTTTCATTATTTGTGATGGTTTTGATTGGTATGCTTTATAGCTTTGATAATATGCTTGAATATGTGATTATGAAAGCATGTTGATTATTGTAGATCGTAGGATGTGATTTACATGGTGAGGAAGTGTATGAAGGTTCCAAAGAACCCTAGAGGCTCACGACCTCAACATCAAGTTTTGCAGCAAAATGTTCTAAATTATTTTACTAATTATGGATTAAGTGATTTAATGACAAGAAATTGGATTAAAGGTTTTTACAAAAACACAATAAGATAGAAAATAAATAAATATCATTTATGAAGCATAAATGGATTTTGACCAACATGCCAAGATTTGATATTCTAGATCCAAAATTATTTTCCTAAGTGTAGATTTAGGTAATTAATTAACAAGAACTCAATTTAATGAGTTTTTAGAGGTAAAAAGAAAGTGAACTAATTTTTAGAATTAATTTAGTGTAATTAGGTTATGATGAGAAATAAAATTTAAACTTGAAATTTACTGACGTATAGCTCACCCTTTGGGTTTTGAAGCATGTTAGAAAATTTCAAGCTGTAATATCTAATTAAACCAAAGAAGTGTAATTTTGTGGGTAATAGTAGAAAATACTACTTAAAGAATTTTTAGTGAGAAAATATTGTAAATAAGGCCAAAATATCTATATTATGTAAAAAGTTTCAAAAATGAGTTTAGAAAGCTAAGAAATATTGTATGGGATTGAAAAATATTAGAAAAATCTTACGCGATTCCAAAATAGTAATTTTTAAGTTACGCGATTGAGAAAATGTTTAAAAATCTCTACGCGATTTAGAAAACGTTTGAAAATATTTTCGCGATTGTAAAAATGTTGAAAAATACTTGCGCGATTTGAAAACATAAGAAAAATGTTACGTGATTGTGAAAACGTGAAAAAATGTTTACGCAATTAGAAATAACAACAGTTTGCTGTCGGGCTGCTGTGGTGGACCCTGTTGTGTTGAAAAGTGATACCACTAAGTGATGGTGTGTGTTTGTGAAAAACAGTGATAATGATATTTTTATGTGTATTTTGAATCATACATCATGCATTAAAAAATGTGTAAGCTTTATTAGTAAAGGCAAGTTGCCTAGGAGACAAATTTACACCTTTGTGCGGGTGAGAATTGCGTAATCACGATCAGTTATTGATCTTAGAGGCGTCGGGACGCGGAATGTCATATATGACCAGATGGTAGCACCTCTGCATCGTGGTATCCGATGCAAACACACTGATGATCTCGACGGAGTTGCTACTCTTTTCGTGATTGGTTGAAAGTGTCTTGTATAAGCCTTTTTGCGCATTTTGATATGATATCTTGGTACATAATTTGTGGCTGACGATATACAGACATATACTCCCGATCATTCTCTCTGAAATTGTGATTAGCTCAATGGAGTAGGAATTGATTTGTGTACATATGCACAATTAGTCTTCATATTAATATGATAATTATATTATCTAATATATTATTTGTGATGTAATAACATGATTCGATGTGTTAATATTGTATTTGTATATTTACTGTCATTTTCTATTGATAACTACACAAAGTGTAATTATTTGTGCCCTATACCTGAGCTATAAAGAGTGCTAAAGTCCTTGTATTCATGCATATTTAGAAGGTTTTATGTTTATATTTGTTATATCCAATTCTGATACCTTTCAAGTATGTTATATGAGCAAACTGTGCATATTTGATAGGTGATTAAGTAAATTTATATTTGTTACTGATTTGGTATTTTCTCTATTACAGGAAGGGCTCCAAACAAGATGATATGTGGAGCATTTGAGCTAAAATGGGAAGAGGAAGCAAAATAAGCACTTCAGATCTCAGCGCCGCGGCGTGGCATGTTAATGCCGCGGCGTGATATCCCCTGCATCCAAAGTCAGGGGCTTCCAAGAATTTAACGCCACGGCGCAAGGATTTAATGCCGCGGCGTACGTAACCTAATTTGACACGCGCCGCGGCGTAGGAATGTTAATGCCGCGGCGTGCCTCTGTTTTGCTGAATCTATAAATAGATTTTATTAGATTTTGTAAAGTGAGTTTGGAGAGCTCCGTAGATAGTTTTAGGTTTTAGAGGAGCTACGGCTTTGTGCTTCATTTCTGGGCTGATTGGAGGCCTAGGGAGGCTAGGTTGGAGGTTCTCTTCCTTAAGGAAGAGGATTCAAGCTTCAAGGATCTCATCAATGGCATCATCCCTCTTCTCCCTGAGTTTTCTTCTTCTCCTTTATCTTTTGAGCACTGTTTTGCTTTGTAAATTTGTATTCAATGGATTAGAAGCTGTATTTAGGAAATACTTTGAATCTTTATATGATTATTGATGTTTATGTATGAATTTGAGTTCTATTGATGTTTAGCTTTGTTCTTCCATGCCTATACTTAATGCTTGCTTCTGTTTGATCAATAATTGCATGATCTTAATTGATGCAAATGAACTAGACATAGGGATTTGTAGAGATGGACATGGTATGGTTGATGCATGTTCGACGAGTTCAATTGGCTTGGATGAGTTGATTCGCTAACGGGATAGAAATATACCTTTTAGCCATGTATTAGCGTGTGTTTGAGAATAGATCGTTCATTAGTGGAGTTTACACTAGTCCTCATGCAACCATAAGAACCATAGTGGATTAGGTAAATGACACCAGGGTTGATCGACCTAGACATAGGCTTTTGACTAAATCAGATTCTCAAGCTAAACTAACTAAGCACTGATGTTACTTGTAAGGATTGCATATCATTAGTATGAAGTAGGAAGTGAAAAAGGATTCCCTAGATTTCCAAACCCCTATGTTATTGCTTTGGTAGTTTAGATTTAGATTAATTGCTTTCCTTTATTTTATATGTCCTTGACTAGAATCTAGTATTTATTGGTTGCTACTTAGTAATGGAAACCTTGTCCTCGTAGGAACGAACTTTTACTTCGTATCTGTATTACTTGAACGACCCGTGCACTTGCGGTACACAAATGGTCTAACATCTATACTGCCATGTTGGTATTGATGTAGGGGATCTCACCTCTTTGTTATGTTATTATGCTTTATTATGTATGTTTGGCGAAGATCGTGGAGACGAAGAGGCACGAAATTCTGTTTTCCATACGTGATAGTTTTCCTTTTGTTTGCTTTTATGGCAACAAGGCGTCAGATGCTTGGTTTTGTTAGAGTACAGTTCCATGGGAAAACTGATGCATGGAGGTTTGACATAAACAATGAACATTTTGTGTATACTGGAGATTTGACTATGAATCTTAGTGGAACTCGTGATGGAGTTCCAGTCTTATCAATGAATGTATATGTTTGTTTGGAGTTCTCAATGCCTATTCAAGAGCTTTGGGGTGGTAGTGTCTATACCCCACAAGAGAATTCAATGGTGTCATCTACTAGGACGCTAGCCCGGCGAAGGATGTATCCGCTAGGGTTCTTTGATGATGATACTGAGGAGAAAGATGAGGATCCTTACAAGGGCTCAAATCCTTAGTCTTTAGAAGTTCTAGTTAAACAGTTTATATTTTGATGTATATGTTGTACATATTTATCTTTTGGAGTATAATATATTTATGTAAATTATTTGTGAACAAGGTTTCAGTATTTATGTATATTATGGTGAGTTTTATTCAGTTACATATTGTACTTATAGTTTTTATTTATTTTCAGTTATCTGCAAATGAAATTTTAAAATCAGTATTTTTACAAGATTAATTCTTTTACAACTTGGATAAGTTATATTAGTATTAGTCTTAAATGTGATACCCTACGGTGAGTGTTATAGACATCATTATTAATTATTTTCATTAGTGATTTATCTTAAAATTCTAAATTTTACATAAATGTTTGATATCATTTCTGCTATATATGTACTGTTACCCTAAACGTGAGACTTAATTTGCTCATAGACTCATAGACTATATGAATGTTAACTCAATTTTCTTTCTTTATGCTCTTTCTTACTCTTTTCCTTCTATTTTATTCTCTTTCTTCCTTTTTGACACTATTTTTTTTTTACCATTCATATAGTATTTGAAAGGCCAGTGGATCTTCTCATCACCATTTTTCTGCTTCAAGGTACTTCTTAATAATATGCACCAACTATAATGTGTGTTTAATTTAGATTTTTGGATAAAGTTGTGAATTTTTTAAACTAGGTGTCCCGATTTGACTCACAATTTATCGACCTTTTCTAATAAAGTCATTATCACGCAAGTGATTTAGATTTATTTTGGTCTAATATAATGACCATGGACTTTGATTAATAATTATATTTATCCAAAGGTCATTTCCCCCCTGCATGACTGAGGATATAAAGTAGAATAAAACAAGAACTATATTGCAACATTTGAGTGAGGCTTGGCATTGGCTGAGTGCAAATATTCCTTTGAAGACAAATATCTATTTCATTATAATTTATAGACTAAATTATATAGTAGGAGAATTAGTAAAATTATAAAATATATGCTTGAGTTTGGAGAACATTTCTAAGATATCTAGATTGTTTGTGTTTTAGGTTCCTAGCATAGTGAGACACAATTAGCAATGAATATTTATTTCTAAGATTTTTTTGAAAACTAATTCAATTATTGCTGATAAGGTAGGTTACCTTTTGTTGTTATAAAAAAAATTAGCCTCATTTAAATTTAGTTCAAGGTCTTATTGCAATGTGTAGGCTCTTGGTCCGCCTGCGCCCATAGAAAATATGATCTTTTTATTTATCTTTGTTATTTAAGTCTTAATTGATATGTAATTTTCAATAAAACTAATTTATTAAGATATTTTTCTATAAAATTATTAGATTAAAATGTATATTTAAAAGATAAAGATTTTTGTTTATATTATAAATATTTTTTCAAGCATACAGGTTATTTTATAACATATTATATTTAAATTCTTTAGTATTTACATTGAAATGGTTTTTTTTAATGAAAATATAATAAAAATATATATTTTTTGTATTTTTAAACTAAACTTATAAATATTATTTTTTATGAATGATTATATATATTTTATTTTAAAAAATTATTTTGTATAATTATATTTATTTTTTTATTTAATTTTTAATTTATTCCATGCATTACGGAAATACAAAATCTAATTACATAATAAATTGCTACTGTGGTCCATAAACACTTTTTTATGCTAAATTTATTATTTTTGTTTGAATTAAAATATAATTTTTTATTTAAGAAAGTGAAAGGAACTTTAATGAACTTAATAAATACTTAATCATTTATCAATGAATATAAAAGTTAGTCCGAGCAATATTGTAAACTGGTTTCTGGATTCAATTGAATTAAGATGAACGATACTGCATTAATAGGATGTATATTATCATTAAATAATTTTTTTTCATTAATATTTTGTCGATATACTTGGCCTTGGACGCAAACATCACATATTACATTAGAACCATGTGTCACGTGAGCTGAACCAAGTGAAAAATAATTGGAGTTCAAGTAAATCCTATCTTACTATTCACGATTTTTTTAATGTAATTGTTAATATAATTTCAGTCAGTTCAAGCAAAATATTTTTTAAAATGACGATTCTAAAATTTGAAAAAAAATAATAAAAGAGATCAATCAGTCTTCATCTATAGTTGATTGGCATAAAAAAAAAAAGAGTTGGACAATTGATCTATTTTTAAAATATGAATAAAAAGTGTCCAATCACCTATTTTGTAATGAATCTTAAATTTTATTAAACAAATAAAAAGCAAATTAAGCATGTCAATTAGTCATAATTTTTTTATAAATAAATTGACTGACAAATTAATTTGTCTATCTCGCCTTAACTTACAAATTATGTGAGTTAAGTTAAAATAATCTATTTAAAAGAAATGTGTTGTAAAATACAATCAAATATGTCATTTTTTACATATTAAACGAGTATGATGTAACTTGTTTTAACATTTTTAAATTTAAATCTTGACATTAACAATATTAACTTAATTATTAAAAAATTATTAAATTAATTTAATCTTCAAATGATATTTTTAAATAAATTTTTTTAAAAGTTATTATTTATAAAATCAAATTGATGTCAAATAATAATTATTATCAATTTAATTTTGCTAACTTTTTTAAAACAATTAATATATATATTCCCACAATCCTATATTTATTTATCCCAAAATCAGAAGAAAAGAAAAAAAAAATAAAGGAATAATGGAAGTGGTGTTGACTGTATTCGCATTGCGCAAGATCCTCCTCCCTCCTGCATGTGACGACTGATGATCGGATTCCGAAGACCGCATTTGGCATAACGCAGACCACGTGTCATCCTGCCAAGTTTCTATTTTCTGCTCCTAATTTTTTTCTTTCATTCCGGAAAAAAATAAAATAAAATACAAGTAACATATCTCTCTCTATTTTTCCAGTACCTGCACTATTATTTGTTCTTTCTCCCTTTAAATTCGTGTGGATCTATGCAGAATTTTTCTATCACTCGCATTCTCTTTCTGTCTAAATCTCTCATCAGATCACACATTTTTTCAATATATATTGGCAGTCGATCCTAATACCAGAAAGATCTAGGGTTCCAGCTGAATCCGCAGCTATCTCAAGCGCATTTGTTCCCTTCCGATAAAGAATCTAATTGATGTACACGGTTCCGATTCAAAGCCATTGAAATTCAACTTGCTGTACTTCTAAAAGTTAATCCAGGATTGGTTTTTGATCTCTATGAGGCTTGGTTTGTGAATGAGAGTTACGGATTCGGTTTTGGTTTTGGTTTAGATTTAGATGAAGATGGAGGTCGTTAGCGATGCGGCGTCGTTGGAGGTCGAATTGTTGCAGCTCCCGGAGGTGTCTTCTCTGGCCCTCAAGTCTAACCTGAGTTTTGTCGAGACGCTCTTCGAGCAGTGGCTTTCGCTTCCTGAAAGCAATCGACTGGTATGCTTCATTCCCCGTTCCTCAATTACGAAATCATCATATATTGCTACATTGTTCAATTCGAGAGTCTTAATTGTCTTTTCTATTTGTTCATAGGAACATTCGCTGTCAGATAATAAATTAATAATCATTTAGGTAATAATAGTCTAATCCACAAGGTTTGTGATAAAGATGCATTATTACTTATGCTATGTTAATATAAGATAGCCATCGGTATAGGATTCCATACACCTATTTCATGAGAATTATGACTTTTCCTAGATATATTCACCATATTTTGCAAGTAATTAACTTCAACTGTTATGTCTCAATCTCTCTCTTCAGAGAAATTACCATAGCCTATTCTTGGAAGCACTATATTAAACTCCTGCCTACTCCCAAGCCATATAAATGAACTCTTGGTGATACTTGAAGTGTGTGAAATATTGGCTATCAACGAGATACCTTTGTAATTTTTATTTTATTTTTGAGTTTCTTTTTATGATTAAGTTTTTCTCTTTGAACACTCTACAGAAAATAATACATGCGTTTGTGATTTTGTTATCATGTCTCACTTGCGAATGTGTGTAGGTAACATCATTGCTAAATGAAGCAAAGTCAGGAAATCCCTTGAATGTCACAGGGACTTGCTCTAGTCCAAATGCTACAAGCAATTCTTTGCCTTCCATGTTTCCTGCAGGCACTGCTCCTCCCCTTTCACCAAGAAGTACGTCTGGTTCCCCTCGCATTGTGAAACAGAGAGTTGGCCCTTCTAATTTGGGTTCTCCTTTGAAGGTTGTCAGTGAGCCAGTTAAAGAATTGATACCTCAGGTTAGGCACGTCTGATATGTATTCTGAATATTTTATTTGATAGTAAAAGATAATTGATTAGAACAAAAGGGAGTGAAAGTACATCTAAAAGGAGGATAAGATATCCTCCAAAATTAAAAATGCACTATACATGAGAGAAGATGAAATAATAAAAAATGCAGCAAAGCCGCTTAATCTCTTTGCATATATGAAATGGTAACTCACTTAAAACAACCATTATCAAAACACAGAAGAGAGGCCATACAAAAAATTTTCTCCCATAACAAGTTAAGGAGCAGAGATACACCCTTAAATATGCCAGCATTCTGCTCTAACCATATGCACCAAAGGATTGCATAGATTGCACATTGCCACAAAATTTTCCCTCCTTTGTTTTTACTGACATATTTGTACCTAATCATCAGAAGCTGTTCCCCATTAGGACACATCCAATGCTCACCAAAAACCTTACGGACTTGCAACAAGTCATTTGTATTAATCCTATTGCATATGGCTGTCCAGTTCTCTTAATTTCTTTACTTGATGATACTTTTCTTTTGTGCCTGGTCTGCTAAGTGTGTGTGTGTGTTATAACATAAATACTTGTGTGCTTGCAGTTCTACTTTCAATATGGACGTCCACCTCCAAATGAACTGAAAGAACAATGCTTGTTTAGAATTGACCAGTTATTCCATGATCACTTGGATGGGCTGCAGATACATGGTGAGATATCGCACATATAAGTAGGTGATAGCCTGAAGGGCCAGTTGGCAACTGGGGAAAAAAGGATTTTAAATAAGTGGCTCATTCTTTCTTTTTAAGTAATCACACTCCCCCCTCCTGATTTTGAGTAAAAATAACTTCTTTTAAATGTTTCCAAAAGTCAAAAAATGATTATCTATCTAAAAATCACTTTTAACATAATAAAGAGTTGTAGTAACTATCTCAATTCTGTTTTACTTGTTTCTTTGGTATGTCAGAATTCAAGTCAGTTACTAAGGAAATATGCAAGCTGCCATCTTTTTTTTCCACGTCTCTTTTCAGAAAGATTGATAACGGAACTGGTGTTGTGACAAGGTGTGTACTTTTTTTAACACAACTTTTGTACTTTTTTGTGCCATGGATGGTGTTTCTTGGATTTAGTTGTTTGGACACTTAAAAGGTTGTTGTCTAGATGCTGGAGACCTGGTGTAGCATAACAATTATTGTGAGTGATTATTCGGAAAGGGAAAGAGCTTTCAAGAATATATAACACCTGTCTTCCTGATTATTGTGTTATTTGTTTTTGAAAAACAATTTTTTGGGACTTTCTTTCACTGGCAAATCAAACTAGGAATCAACCCTTGGGTTGGCTTGCTATCTACATTGCCCACTCCCTTCCTGTGTGTTCGCTTTTTTTTTTTCCTCCAATTTATCTACATACAACTAGATTTTTGTTTGAAGGAATTACCCAGCATCATGTTTATCATGTTAGGTTGCTTAGCAAATTCTCCATGAATTATAGTTGAATGGTCTTGTTCCCTGTAATTATTATTTCCTAATACTTATGCTTAAATCCTTGATGTAATGATCCTATAGGAAAGCATTTATTGATTATTGGATTAATGGCAACATGTTGACGAAGGATATAGCAACTCAAATATACACAATTTTAAAGCAACCACAGCTCAAGTACCTTACTCAGGTTTTTTGCTTCTATTTCTTTCTTTTTTTCCTGCTTTTCATTTCATCTAATTTTCTTCTCTTCCTCTTAAAGGTACTCTCAGTCATGGCCCGATGATATCTATCCAAATATGTCATTTATTTTATTCAATTCCCATTTGATACTAGGATGATCTATTTTTTTAGTGGCCACATTTATTGATTTTCTTGGCTTTGATATTACATTGCTATCCATCTTTGTTATTTGAGAACAATATTTTACTTCTTGTCAGGATGATTTTAAACCTGTGCTACGTGAGCTTTTGGCAACTCATCCAGGGCTGGAGTTCCTGCAGAGCACACCTGAGTTTCAAGAAAGATATGGTTTGTCTTCCATCTTGGTTGTAACCTTGCATTTAGCGGTTCATGTAATTGTAGATATCATCAAATGAATTTGAGATTCTTGCAATACTTGGTTCCTTAAAGACACCATTTTTGGGGTTATTGGAAAGCATTGGGTGTGTCCCTCTACCCTAGAGCAGTTTTTGATGGTTTGTTATAAAGGATTAGGTAAAAACAAACCAACCAAAATTTTATGGCAGTGTGCAGTTCTACTCTTGGCTGCTTCAAGGGAGTTGCTATCTCGGATATTCAGAGAGATTGGGCAGCTTTGCTGTGTTCTTAGTCTTTCCCTATTCTCCTTTGTATAGACTTTCCTATTCCTATTTTGGAGGATTTCTTATCCTCCCTGGAGTTGTACTGCACCTTGACATTCATTGGTTAAATAAGGTTTGCTTGCTGGGTGTGTCCTTATACTTTGGAGCTGTTTTTTTTTGGTTCGATTTAAAGGTTTTGGTAAAAATAAGGTTATCCTCCCCTAGTTGTACTTTCTAAAAAAAAAAATAGGTTCTTTTTTATATTTTTTGAAAAAAAGGGGGAGGGGGTTCTAAACCAGTGCATAAATTTATATAACGGATTTTTAAACACAATTTTTGAGATTGATTGGTGATTTTCTTGCATATGTTTCAAGAGTTTCTTGCACAATGTGCATTCTTTCATTTCAGCACTCTGTTGGGTGCTTTCATGAGTACCCCATCCAATCTTTTTCCCTACAAAATGTAACTTGCTCTTCCACCTATTGGTTTGGGCAAATGGTTTTTTCTTCTCAATCCCATGTAAAGTGGTGTCCTCTCAAAATGGCTCACTTATTTATTAAATCATGTGTATTGGATATTCTTAAACATTTACTTTCCTCCTTCCTAACCAACCCACTTTTCTACCAGGTCCATTTGTTGATCATCCTTACACTTGCTGAAATAATTCGAGCAGGCTTTTCGCCATTTATACCAGTCTTATCACTATGTTAGCATCATCACCTATTAGGCCAAAATTATGCATTGTGCTTTCTTTACATGACAAAACTTCTTCAATCATGGTTGATTGATACTAGTCTTGCCTTAGAAACTATTAACGTTTGTTTCGTATCTTGCATTGGCATGATTCAGCCTGATGTTTATAAAGGGATGCCTTGCAGCAAAAAAGATACATAATGCCTCTTGTCATTCATTTTTGAAGTTGAACTTGTGAATGAATGAATTATGTACAACAGATATTTTTGTGATGAGTACCCATTTATGGTTTTTCATTGTCTTTATATATATTATTTGGGATTTTTGCAGCTAATCACAATTATACTAATATAATATATAATACATATTAGATATAATATTAAAAAGAGTCACACTTCATATATCTGAGTTTCGGGAGAATCAGTTAAAGGACTTCTTCTATCAAAGTTGATTGTTGAAATCTAGGCATAGACTAGTGTCACTGGTCATGGTTTCTGGTGTAATGCTATTGTATTGTCTAGGGTGCAATGCTAATAACTACTTGTTTTTCCACTGGCCCAGCTGAAACTGTAATATACAGAATATATTACTACGTTAATAGATCAGGAAATGGTCGTCTTACCTTGAGGGAGCTTAAGCGTGGAAACATAATTGATGCAATGCAGCATGCTGATGAAGAAGAGGACATAAACAAGGTTTTGAGGTAGATATACTGTGTGAAAATGTCGTTGCCATTAACTTCAAAAATTGACCTTGGTTTTTTTTTTTGTAATTGAACCAAATATATTTATATCAAAATATATTAATCTTTTTTATCTTAAAATTGTCTGCAGGTACTTCTCTTATGAGCATTTTTATGTTATATACTGCAAGTTTTGGGAGCTGGATACAGATCATGATTTCTTGATAGACAAAGAGAATCTTATCAGATATGGTAACCATGCGCTCACCTATCGAATTGTCGATAGAATATTTTCTCAGGTTTGTGTGGATTGCAATATTATGTGTTGCTTCTGTCTTGAGACTTGACTACAGTTGTCTTCGGGCACAGACAATCCAATCTTCCACCCCCTCCCCTCCCCTCCCAATACATGTTCACTGTCCATCCACTTTTGTTTATATAATTTATCAGATCATTTGTTGATGATGCAGATTTTGACTCATTTTAATATTATCTCAGGTTCCAAGAAAATTTACTAGTAAGGTTGAGGGAAAGATGGGTTATGAAGATTTTGTTTACTTCATACTGTCAGAAGAGGATAAATCATCTGAGCCGAGTCTTGAGTATTGGTATTTTGTTTCCCATTCATTATCCGTTTCATTTCTTAGTTTTTTTTAATTTTTCCCCTGTAAGATATCATCAGATTAGATGCTGTGCAGTTGCAAATATGAGGGTGATGCATTGTTAAATTAGGCATGTATATAGCGTGCTTTATTTGATTTGGATTTTGAACTGTGCATATATGCATGTGCACAAATCCATGGTAATGTCTCACAGAGAGAGAAAGGTGGGATGTAAGCAATATAATTTATGTGTTACTAAAACTTCACCTAAGCAAAGTGCAAAAGAGAGCAGACCAGAGTGGCAAATGCTATGTTTGGAAGAAATTTTAGTTTTTGTTTTTAGGAAACAGTTTTCATGTATAATGTACTAAAACAGTTTTTATGATCAATAAAACAAAAAAAAATGTTTTGGATGATTTTATTTCAAAAATAGTTTTTGAAAGAAAAAAAAGGCAATAACAGTTTGTATATTATTGCAGTTTTGCCATTAATGAAAGTAGGTTTCATGAGTTGTTTCCCTTGTTTTCAATGACTTCAAAGAACAAAAACCAGACAACATCAAAACAGAAAACTATTTTTAATATTTACACAGTGAAAAAATCTCCCAAGAAGATTTTATTGTTTTTTACTTTTTTTAAAAATATAACTTTCGAAAACAGTTCCAAGCACACCCAAATTCTTGCCTTGGGAGGACACAGCCCCTTGTGCCAATTCACTTGTGTCTTAGAGAGCATGAATATGGTATTGTAAGCTTTGTGTAGTAGGGTAATATGCTGATCAAGGGTAGTGTCAACAAAAGAGACAGCTGAAAATAGGACAGGGAAAATGGACTCACTGAAAATTTAGGCTGCATGGTATATGGAAGAAATGAAAGAAAATCGAAAATTAGATGCACCTTTTTTTTTTAGTATTTTTATTTTTTTTTTAAAAGTTTTCCGCCTTTGTTTTTTTTTAACTTCCCTTCATTTTCCACCTTCCCTACTAAGCACACCCTTAGACAAACATTGGAAATTCGACCTTTGTGGTTGACTTGGTAGATGCGTGACTTGACTTTAACTTATCATTATTAGGTTCAAGTGCATTGATTTGGATGGAAATGGAATTCTGACACGGAATGAACTGCAATTTTTTTATGAGGAGCAATTGCATCGAATGGAGTGCATGGCCCAAGAGCCTGTGCTTTTTGAGGATATATTGTGCCAGATAATTGACATGATTGGACCTGAGGTTTGCCTTTGGATCTTTCTTCTACTGATTGTTTGGTTATGTTTCATTGTGTTGTTGGGAAGTTACATTAGCTGAAAAATGATGCAAATCTAGTGAGCAGTATGTAAATTTTTGTGTTGTCCCGGAAAATGGCATGTCCCCAATTTGCATTATTCAGTTCTGTTATTAGGTGAATAAAGAGAATGAGCTGAAGCCATAACCGTAACATGGTCAGGCACATGTATATATATTTACAGAGAGGAGACAATACAAGAGTGATTATAGGCAATTAATAACTAAATAAGGAAAATAAATATCAGCCCAATATTCTAACTTAATGACAGAATATTTTGTCCTAAATGATACCCAAATATCTATCCGTAACACTTTCCCTTAAGATGGAGCATAGATGTCAGTCATGCCCATCTTATTACAAATTTGTGTGACCTTATTACCAGGCAGGGCTTTGGTGAACACATCAGCTAGTTGTTCTCCAGTTCAGACATGCTTTAATGAGATTAACCTTTGCTGAAGTTTCTCTCGAACAAAATGTTAATCAACCTCTATGTTTGGTGTGCTCATGGAAATACTGGGTTATTAGCAATGTGTATTACTGCTTGGTTATCACACCATAATTGCATAGGACTCGGGTTAGTCATACCAATTTCTCCTGGAAGATGATAAACCTATGTAAGTTCACATGTAACTTGTGCCATTGCTCTGTACTCAGACTCAGCACTAGATCGAGCCATCACACCTTGTTTCTTGCTTTTCCATGCAATCAGATTTCCCCCAACAAAGGCACAGTACCTAGTAGTAGATTTCCTATCATCTCGAGAGCCTGTCCAATCAACATTTGAAAAGGCTTCCACCCTACAATGCCCATGATTTTGGTACTGAATCCCACACCCAAGTGAACCCTTGAGATACTTCAGGAGGTGAATAACAGCATCCCAATGAGCACTTCTAAGTGAAGACATAAACTGGCTAATAATACTGACTGAGAATGCAATATCTGGCCTTGTCACCGTAAGATAATTGAGTTTCCCAACAATTCTCCTATACCTCTCGGGCTCTGTTAATAATTCTCTATCATCTGCAGTTAACTTTATGTTTGGCATTAGTGGAGTGTCACACGACTTTGTTGCCAACAATCCAGTTTCTTCTAACAAGTCAAGAACATATTTTCTCTGAGATAGAAAGATCCCCTTGTTACTTCTCAGGACTTCAATCCCAAGGAAGTACTTAAGAGCACCCCAAGTCTTTTGTTTGGAACTGACCTTGAAGGAAGTTCTTGAGTGCAGTAATTCCCACATCATCATTGCCAGTAATGACAATATCGTCAGACTACTAGAAGGATGCATCCAGAACTAGTTTGTCTGAAAAATACAGAATGATCGATCATATGCATTCCTTTGTAACCCAAATTTGATGACGACTTCACTAAATCTCCCAAACCAAGCTCTCAGGGATTGTTTCAGCCCATACAAGGATTTATGCAGCCTACACACCGTACTTGACTCCCTCTGAGCAACAAACCCAGGTGGTTGCTCCATATACACCTCCTCTTGAAGATCACCATTCAAGAATGCATTCTTAACATCAAGTTGATGAAGATGCCAACCATTAGAAGCAGCCAAAGAAATGAACAACCGTACGGATGCGAGTTTAGCAACAGGAGAGAAGGTTTCTAAGTAATCCATACCATAGACTTGGGCATAGCCCTTAGCAACCAATCGTGCTTTTAATCGAGCAATGGAACCATCTGGATGCATTTTGACAGCAAACACCCACTTACAACCAATGGCCTTCTTCCTCGGAGGCAAGGAAACCAAGTCCCATGTGTGATTATGCTCAATAGCACTCATCTCCTCTTCCATGGCAGCACGTCAACCGGAATGAGAGCACACTTCAGCAATAGTTTTAGGCACAACAATACTGTCTATAGAGGCAACAAAGCATTTGGAAGAAGGGGACAAGGCATTATACTGGACAAAAGAAGATATAGGGTAATGACAAGACCGTTTACCTTTCCAAAGAGCAATGGGAAGATCAAGGTCAAACGAGGAAGATGCTGGATCTTGAGCCGAAGAACCCATAGGCAGAGGTGGCAAATCAGGGGCAGTGGGAGCAACCAAGTCAGGAGGTCGCGGTCGCCTAGTAAACACCTTTGTGATGGGTTGCCGGGCACGCACTTGTGGGATGGCAGAAGTAACAGTATAGACAAGGAAATCATCATCAGACTCAATAGCAGAGGAAACAGAAGAAGTAACGGATGAAGATGTAGAAGGACCAGTACTAAAGAAGGGCGTGGATTCAAAGAAGGTAACATCAGCAGACACTAAGTACCGTCCGAGATCAGGAGAGAAGTAACGGTATCCCTTTTGAGATCGAGAGTAACCAAGAAAGATGCATTTCAGGGATTTAGGATCAAGTTTAGAGATCTGAGGACGAACATCTTGAACAAAACAAGTGCAACCAAATATGCGAGGGGGTAAAGGGAACAAGGAACAAGAAGGTAATAAGGTGGAGCAAGGGATCTTACCATTCAAAACAGCCGAGGGCATACGATTAATCAGATGACATGCCGTAGCAATGGCATCAGCCCAAAAAACCTTAGGAACTTGCATATGAAACAAAAGTGTTCTAGCTTTTTCTAAGAGATGTCTATTTTTTTGTTCAGCAAGCCCATTCTGTTGAGGGGTGGAAACACAAGATGATTGGTGAAGGATGTCATGTTGGGACAAAAAAGCAATGAAAGGAGCAGAGGAGTATTCTTTAGCATTATCGCTTCTTAAAACACGAATCACATAATTAAATTGTGTTTTAATTTCAGCATAAAAACCAGAAAAAATTGAAAACAACTCAAACCGATGTTTCATGAAAAAGAACCATGTAACTCTTGAAAAGTCATCAACAAAAGTCACGAAATAACGAAAATCAGATTTGGAAATAATAGGACAAGGACCCCAAATATCTGAGTGTACAATATCAAATGGGGACACAGCCCGCTTATTTGCTCTAGGGAAATAGGAGGTCCTACGATGCTTAACTAATTGACAAGACTCACAATCTAAGGTAGACATAGACTTCAAATTGGGACAAAGAATCTTCAGAACCGGAAGGGAAGGATGACCAAAGCGAATATGAAGTTGATGAAGAGACAAAGCAACCCCACTAGTGCATGCAATAGGACGTGGCACATCATCAATAGGAGTATCTAGCACGTACAAACCACCGAATTCACGACCACTGCCCATAATCTTCTTCGTACCAAGATCCTGAAAAACACAATGACCAGGAAAGAAATAAACACCACAATTAAGAGATTTCGTAATTTGACTAACAAAAAGAAGATTAAAGGGAAATTTAGGCAAACAAAGAACTGAAGTAAGAGGCATAGAACCAGTGGGTTGGGCAGTACCATGGCCTGTAATATGGGACATGGAACCATCGGCTAGAGTAATATGAGAAAAAATGGAGGAGGGAATGAAGTCGGATTAGATACTTGTGTTATTGGTCATATAATCGGTGGCCTTGGAGTCAATGACCCAGCCACGAGGAGCAGTGGAAAGACAAGCGGTGGGGTTACCTGTTTGGACTAAGGTGGCTGTGGAAGGCTTAGCAGGCTGTTGTGAGGCATAAAACTGATGGAGGCGTGCATACTCATCAACTGGAGCAACGACAGTGACTGTGGTTTCCGGTGGAGGTGGTGCAGGGGTAGGCAACAATCCTTCATGAGTGGCAGCATTAGCAAACTTAGGAGGAGGGCCTGCCATGAAGTTTCCAGCAAGTTCTCTATATATGACCAGATTCCCCACAATGATGACAAGTGCGGGAACCAGGTCTGCCCCCTTCACGTCCTCCACCCCTACCACCTCTAGTACCACTCCGTCCACCACGAGTATTATTGTGTCGTGAGGTGGAGCTGACTAGGGTAGTAAGTTCCCTTACAGGAGCCTCCTGTCCAACATCTTTACAAACTCGTTGGAGCCGAGAAAAGACTTCAGATAGCTTGCCTGGAAGTTCTGAGCCCGTGAGGAGCTGGGTGCGAGCCACCTCGTACTCAGAATCTAAGCAAGCCAAAAAAACACTGCACAATGATTTCTTCACGCTGTGCTTGCATCTGTTTGATGTCAGCTGTCAGTGGATACAGAGTTTTCATTTCTTCAAACATGCAAGTAACATCAGCGTAGTATTGGAGGAACGGTCTCCCTTTCTGTGCTGCCCAATATAACCCTGTGAGCAGCTCATGAACATGGAACAAGTTATGTTTACTAGCATATAAAGATTCAATATAGAACCACAACTCTTTTACCGTACTACAGTGCCCAACCAAATCCTGGATATGGTATTCCATGGAGTTCAAAATCTGATTCAGGAGTCTGTCATCATCCTTCATCCACTTGTCTTTGGCACTAGCCTCCTGTGGTGGGTCAGCAGTGAAGTGACTGCCCAGGTCATTACAAGAGAGGTGTCGCTGAACAAAGCCCTTCCATAACACATAGTTGGTGTCATTGAGTTTCCGATCAGTAATTCTGGAGTTAGCGGAGATGACCTCAGTGACAACCTTCTTCTCATCAGTCATCTTCTGATGTAATCAACCAAAGAACTGGAGAGAACAAATGAGCAAACAGAACGGAGCAGAAGAAGAGAACCAAAGAACCGGTGCTGCACCACCGTGCCCAGAACAGAGGAGGAAACAGACCGCAAGAAGACGCGACACCTAGAGAACGAAAATAGCACCTCCGTGCCCAGAACAGACAAGCAACAGCGAAACGAAAATGGCACCCAGAGACCGATTCTGACACGGAGATAGCACCTGGGTGGTCCAGCGCTGCAACTGCGAGACGCCTAGGCTCGCCCGTATACCAGCAGTGATCTCGCCTGGATCGCCGGGACATCAACCCGCAGCCAAACATCAAGGCTGCGCACCGGAGAGGAAAAAGAAAGAGGAAAAGGGGGGGGGGAAAAAAAAAATAGCCAATCAGTGGATCGGGAAAAGAAAATTGAGGGAGAAGAAAAATAAAAAGAGAGAGGGGATGAAAGAAAAAAAAACGGGTTTAAGGATACTTCAGTAACCCAAGCTCGTTGATATCATGTTATTAGGTGAATAAAGAGAATGAGCTGAAGCCATAACCGTAACATGGTCAGGCACATGTATATATATTTACAGGATACAATACAAGAGTGATTATAGGCAATTAATAACTAAATAAGGAAAATAAATATCAGCCCAATATTCTAACTTAATGACAGAATATTTTGTCCTATATGATACCCAAATATCTATCCGTAACAAGTTCCTCCTTTTCTTGTCCTCTTTCTCTATCTTTGGTTGATATCATGTTACTTATCCTTTATCTGAATTTTTTTTCTTTAATTTTAAAATTCTTCACTATGCAGAATGAGAGCTATATAACTCTGCGTGATCTGAAAGGCGGTAAACTCTCAGGAAGTGTTTTCAATATCCTGTTCAATCTAAATAAGTTCATGGCCTTTGAAACTCGTGACCCATTTTTGATTCGTCAGGTGCATGAATATCTGATAAAAGTTATTGCGCTGTTGAGTTAGTATGATTGTTCATTGTTGGTGAGTCATGACTGCTTTGGTGTATGTCTTGTGTGAACAGGAACGTGAGAATCCAACTTTGACAGAGTGGGATCGCTTTGCTCATAGAGAATATATTAGGCTTTCAATGGAAGAGGATGTAGAAGATGCCTCTAATGGAAGTGCAGAAGTCTGGGATGAATCACTAGAGGCTCCCTTTTGACATCTTTTATGTAAGTTGAAATGTGATGTTACAAATCCAATTTCACTTTGCATTTACAATATGAATTCAGAAATTCTGGCTGGCCCACTGACCTGGCCAGCCCAAATTTGGGCTGGGCCAAATATGGCTCAGGCCAGCAAAATGCTGGACCAGCCCTAGGTGAGCTGTGGGCTTTGCGGGACAGCGAATCAAATTTAATTATTCTCTTTTAATTTAATTGCTTTTACACATTTAGAGCATATTCAATAGCAAACTTGCAGTAGTGTCTGGGAAATTTCAGTCCAGGAGGCAGAAGCGTTGCTACAATGCTCTGAGCTAGGATTTTGGATGTGGAGGCTTGCGTGCACTATGCAGCTTGCCTCGTTATCAATTGGGAATTTGCCGCAATGACTACTGTGATTCTTGCAATTTTTTCTTTTTTTACCATGTGCAAAAATAAGGTTGACTAGCAAATATAGCCACTTAAAGGAATAGGATGTTTGCATGCAGTAGACTCCTATAGGCTGTAGTCTTATTGATTGTACAAATAAGTCATTTATATATGTTATAATGTCCACTTGCACAGAACCCTTGCATTGATTGATGTTAATCGGCATAAACTCGACTACCTTGCCAGATGCAGACTGGTGGCTGACCCTGCCTGGCCCAAATTGGGCCAGTATGAATTTGGGCTGAATCGGACCAGTTCAAAATTTGGTTGCTCGGACCATACATTTTATCATGTTATTTGGACTTGCATTTTGACAGCCCTTTTTGACATCGGAATATTATGTAGCGTGTATTCCTATTCTTTCATATTTCTACAGTAGGAATTAACTATGACACCGATTTTAAGTTCATCTTATTTTGAGCATTACACATTAATACAGTGTATGAAAAGAAATTAACACCCCAGATCAGAAGGACTGGCCATTGTTCAGAGACACTAGACTAGGGATGAGCTTTGAAGAGGATCGTGCTAACTTTGCCCCAAAGAGTGGGAAACTCCAAGCTTCACTATGGAATGTGTTTTTGATGGGGGCAAGCAGCAACAATATTCAGATCTTCTGCTAGTTGTGACATACATTGGGACCATTATCATGGAAGTTTTGTTGCTTGTACCAATTGCCTATGTAAACTGAGGACGTTTGCTAAGAGGTGATTAGCCAATAGCCAAGTTTAATTAAATTGACATCATTGAGTATGCTTGCTATAAGTAGCGAGATTTTCTGATGGATCTTTTAGTAGTATGTTTTACTGATGAGTCACTTTTGCCTCGGATATGTGGAAGAGTACATTTGTTTCGTCATCTATGACTCAAGCTGTCATTTACTGAAATTAATTTTTTTTTCTTTTTTAGGCCAATTGAAGAATTTAAAGAAAGTGTAATGCTACACATAAGAAGTCACATCTTTTCTGCATTATGAGACTTGTCTTTCAAGATGTATGCAGAATATTATAAAGCTGTGCATTGGATTTGCTTTGCATTTTCCATAAAAAGAAAGCTTTAGTAATCTCCAGTTTCATTGCTGTCAAATTTATACGGATATCCAATATACACCAAAATTAAACTACTTCATATTACTGTTGTATAAACATCTATATTTTAAAACTTGAGCTAAAAGTTGAATATCCTAAACTATTGCAATCGTCAAAGAAATAAAGGTAGAATGGACATTATATCACTCTTTGAAATATAATGGACACGATTCTTCAAGATTGCAGGATTGTCACAATACAAATTCAGAAGCTGTAAATAAAATTTATCGTAATCATAAACCTTGAAGATTGGAAGTGAAAGCTGACTACTGATTATAAGTTGCTAACTTGAGTTATCAAGAAATTTTATGCACTTAAGCACAATCAAATTAAAAAATATTTCTTGAAAAATCCTACGAGAACATAGACAGAACAAAGTAGGAAGAATAATTTTGAATTTTCTCTAGACAACTATTCACTTTGCGTGCAAAAACCATCTATGAAAAATGGATCTCAAATTCAACCAAATCGTAAAAAGATGTTGCTCTGAAGAAAATTACCAAAAGCAAATTAATACTAAAACCCCACGCACATCAATTGCCAAACCTTTTTAAATTCGTGGATATTACAATGAAGTCATATGAGAGTAAACATGCCTTAATATCATGCTATCATCTATTGGTTATGATAAACTGAAGAACACAAACAATACCAAACAGCAACATTAATCCAAGAGAGAAAACCAAGAAAATCCAGATATAGCTATTTTGCAATAAAACATAAACAAAGATAAGAGGGGAAATTATGCAGACAGAGTAACAGCAAATCATGGGAAGAGGGAAATCGCAACAAAATAGTTTTAAACTGTAAACTATGTGATCTATTAAGAACAAAAATAATAAAGGTACCTAATATAAACAAAAACTTATTAAACTGTAACCTAATATATTTTTATTCAATTTATAAATTGACAAAGATTATCTTTCTATAATATAACTTTATCTCAATTTGCTTACCTTCTTATCTAAGAATCCTTAAAAATTATGGTATTTTATAGTTAAAAAAGTTATTAAATATACGTTAACCCAAAAAAAAAAAATCTGTTAACTAATGTACCCTTGTTCAATGATTAAACTACATATTATTTTTGAAATGCATCCCAATTTGCTAACCTTCTTACTTAAGAAGTATTGTGGATTTTTATATTTAAAAAAGTTATTAAAGATGTAAAAAAATTAATAATACAACAACCAAAACTTTTTCCACCAAGTAAAATCTGTTACATGGATTAAATGACACATGCTATGAAGCATAGACACATCATTCTTTAGGCACGTTTGCATGTCGGACACATGTTCGTGTCAGACACATAAAGACACTCGTATGACATATGTCCTAGGCGTCTGATTAAAAAGATTATTTTTTTACACATCTCGGATACACTTGAACACGTCTCAGACACATTTGAACACGTTTAGGATACAACTTGAACACGACTCATTAATATTTTTTTTAAAAAAATTAGTTTCTATGACTAACGTTCAATTAGTAAGCCTGTAACTCACTTAAGTCTAATTATATGGCTAATGTCTCAAGTTACTATTTTTATAAATCAGTATTTTAAGTTTTATCTTTCCACACATTACTATTAGACTTTTAAGTTTTATCTTTTTACACATCACTATTTTTATCTGCTCCTTCTACCTTTATTCATATTAAGTCGTTCACTTCGTCGTTATTAAAATTTATTTCATACTAATATTTTTTTAATTAATTTTTTTTATATATATATATATACTTATATATAATTAATTCTATTAAAAAAATTAATTTATAAATTTTTTTTTAAATATATCAATAAAAATTATGTTTATATTTTTAAGAAAGAGTTTATTAAGTAACAAATCTATGAACTATACATCTACTGAAAGTTTTCCTTCCCTGTACCATTTATTGTTGCGGACACGCGTTGGTTCCTTAGCAAAGGAGAGCAATTTTTTTTTTCCATTTCAAGCTGAGGGCATGTGCTTCAACTCCTTGGCCACGTGATACTGCTTTCGTCGGATGAAACTTTTTTTGTTTTTTAATACCATCTGAACACATTTAATGATCACGTGTATGTCCAGCAAAAGAGCTCCTACGCTCTTCATGCCTTCCGTGCGTTTTCTTCACCTTCTCCATTTGACCAAAAATTTACCGTTTATTTACTATTCATTTTCCCATGCGTTTATATTTCTTGGCTTTCCACCATTTTCCTTTTTTTTATTTGACTTTTTTGGTTGCCCAAACACAAACGCAACCCTTTACGTGTTCTTAGTGTCGGCCGTACACACCACTTCCACAGAAAGCATTTGAGGTACACTTGACTTCCTCCCATTTCCTTTATTTCTTCTCATTGTCTCTCTTCTTTTTCTTTTTAATTTTTTCTGTCATTTCTTCTATCTTCAATCTACTTGCTATTATTCATTTTCTACCCCTTGACGAAAAATCAAGGAAATAAAACTGACCACTGAGTTTGTCGGCAATCGACGGAGACGACGACGATGTAAAATTTCTGGCGCTGATACTTGTCAGAAAACTCATCGATGGTTATCTTTCCGAGATCGCTTCTAATGCGAATCTCAAGTCTGGAAAGTTCTACATTGTCGCTATCTCCCTTCCCGATCGAGTGAGACTCTTTGACGATGATTTCTATCGCACCATCAATGTCTATCTCAAGGTACAGATTCTGTTATGAATTTCTATAATTTAATTTGCATAAATAGATTCAATTATTGAAATCTTCTCATATAATAACATTTTCTCTCATATGGATGTCATCATGTTTCCTTCTTCTTTTCGTTTGCTGCTCTGTGAAGGTGAGAAATCTCATGGTAACTGTGAGTTTTTCCCTCCTTTTTATGAATTCAAATTCAAATTCTAGGTCTATAAATATAGGTTGCTATTGCTCTAAGATTGTGTGCAATCAATCAGCTTGAACTTCTTACCTTCGTAATCTCAGATCTTCAACTTGTGTTAAGTTTCTGCTATTTTGTTTTTTTCATACTGTGTTTGGCTAATATGTCACCTTGAGCAAAATTTATGTTGAGAGGGAAGCTTGGAGGCCCAAGGTCCGCATCATACGCCTCTGGAATGTCCGCATCATACAACTCCATTTGGTTTGCAAACAAGTAGTTCCATATTTGGAGGTACTCAACTGGTATATTTGGTGCAGCTCATTCTTCATCTCGATCCTATTCCATAACTTTCCTGGTGAATTAACTTTATTTTTGCATGTAGAACAACTTTCTTAGTTAGGCACGGGAAAAAAACATCCTTAAATTGGCAGATATTAACGCTACCTTTCTTCCTGAGGTAGAACAACTTTTGTTTTTTTGTTTTTTTTTTCCACTTAAGAGTTCTCCTACATGTCTACAAGCTATTTGAGTGAATGTCAAAGTGAGGTATTTGTTTTTGTTTGAGTGATAGCATTATGCTATTATGATCCCTCTTGGTCCTTGTGATATAGTATGATTGCTGTTATGATCTCTGTTGTGGTAATATATTTTGTATAGTATGCTTGCTGTTGTTGCTTGCAATTTATCAATTCTTTGAGGTGTATCTATTCACGGGTGACAAAGAAGATAACTCTTCGGTGGAACTCCCAAATTTGAATACATTCGAATTTGATGCACTGGAACTGTGATATACTAAAAAGAAGGTCAGATAGATTCTAACATGGCATTTGCAGTTTTTCGATTTTCATATATGCTGTTGCTTGAGTTTCTGTTTAGTCTTATAATAATTTCCTTGGATTGTAATACAGTTCTCCTTCAAGGCTTCAACCCCCTTAAAGCCTCAATCCGTGGTTTAGTTCTTGAAAAGAGATTGAATTAAGCAAAAGGGATTTTTTTTTTTTTGGATTGAAGTTTCTCTGAAATGGTTTAACTCAGGATTATGACTTTTTTCTTATCCTACACTTCGAATGAAAGATATGTCTGCCATATGTTTGATTGTTTGTTTTGGTCAGTGTTCTTCTCTTTTTTTTTGACCTTTTGAATTTTGGTATTTATTATGCTCTTCTAACTTGATATTATAGGGTCTTTAAGTTTTAACATCAACTGCCATTGATTTTTAACATTAACTATTCCTACTTTTTAATAAAGTTTAACCTTTTAGGTGTCATATGACGAGGATGATGAAGGAACATTATCCAATCCCAGTATTGAAAGTCAAAATGACAAGTCAAATCCTAATTCCACTCCTCCCAAATCTCTGAAGAATGGTATTTAAAAATAATTGTCCTTTTACAATGGGATTCATTTAATTTTCTGTATATGTCAATGATTTAAGGATTAAAGAGGAGAATACATTAGTTTAGCATAGTTGTTTTATTAGTTGATGGCTATGATGTCATGCCATATTATATGTCTTTAGTTATTAAGATAATAATATGAACTTAAAATGAGTGTAGTTTGAGGGCAGTGATAAATATGATTTCTCTGAGTGTAGTTTTTACAAATGGGGCATTATAATATTTTGAGAATTGATATTGCTTCTATAATGTTTTGCATAAAACAGAAGCAAAAAATCTCAGGCGCTCCTTACTTAGAATTTTGTCAAGCTCTTTGTTTGCTCTAATGTGTGTGCTACCATCAGTTTCTTGGAAATTCCAAATTGCTCTGTAGCATTGGGTCATGGTGAAAAATGGATAACCATTCCCAAAATGCTGGTATTATGCTAGCTCTTTCTGGCCCTTAATCATATTGAACACTTTAATAAGTTTTTCTCTTCTATAACATGTTACACAAATTAATCTTCTATGCGTATAGTTCTTAATGGTGATATAACAGTGACCTTTCTATTGATTTAGTACTGAAAATATGTGGAAAGAGTTGCTTGCTTTGCTGGACAAACTACCCTTGGCCAGAAATTCCCATTTCTCTTCCTATTTCTAAAAGATATATAAATTCTATTTAACTCTGCCCTATCAAAACTAAGAAATAGTAAAATTGTTTACACCTATACATTTATAATTGTAATGAAGATTGACATTTGATAGTGTGTTTTTACTTATAGATCTTGATGATAATTCCTTCTTTCTTTCTCAGCATTGTTGGAGAAGGAATAAATCAATTGAAGCTTTAGTTTCGTGGCTCCTAAAAACTGGGACCTATGATGTAGAATCTGATTTCTGATATGTGTCTGTTGTGGCTTGGACTTGGGCTGCATACTGTAAGCTCCACTTTCGAAAAAGTGCTAATTCTGTTCTACCCTTCGGAAGATTACCTTGAGAAAACCCCTTGGGATTGGAAAGAGAAAGGTCACATGTTTAGTTGATTATGCAAAATATTGAAGGAGAATAGAGAATATACATACACAAAAGGTCACCAGCTATGTGTTTTTAGCATGCATCTGTGGACCTAACTTCTATGTTTCTGCTAAGAGTTCTTATGATATCCTCCTTGAAAAATAGAATTCCAAATTCAGGTAATGTATAAGCACATTGTTGTTATCCAATTAAGCTTTTAGTATTGTTATGTTGTTTTGTACTTAATTTCTATATCTGCTTTTGTTTAATAAAACCATAAGTTTGTTTTTCTTTTTATGTTTTCAATTGTGAGAGACACTGCAAGAATATTGTAGCAAGATGGCAGATTTGTCAGAAAACATTCTGAATCTTGTGTTGATGAGCTTAGGGAATGTGGGAATGCCTTGGAGAAGTTTTATGATTCTGAATTCAAGAAGTGCTATGATTGCTTGAGGATAAACTACTACTCTGCTCCAGAAAGTTTAGAAGATCAAGTTGAGGGGCTTGGGATGTATATTGATATGAGCTGTATTACTATCTTACATGAAGATGAAATAGGAGGGTTTTAGGTGAGATCACATGAAGGCAAGTGGATAAACATAAGTGCATCTGGCAGGTAATGACTGTTAAAGCAGTAGAATATTAAAAAGAAGTTATATCAGGAAATTAAGTCACCAACAAAGTACTTTTAGTTGTAACTTAGCAGCCACTTAAACTAAAAATTGAATGCAAATATCTAGACCCAAGTACAAACAAACCATTTCTGTGTCCATTAATTAGAATGATGTTGATTCCATAATTTAGGGTCTTCATCCCATAATTTGTTTTATCTGGATGCATGTTGATGGCTACAAAGTTCCGATAAGGGTTGTGCTGCAGGGTTTCTTGGTCTTTGTTTATGCTCACTGGAAATATAAAATATAAGTGATGTTAAATAATTGGAAATAAATTAGATGATGATAAATGGCACAATAAATTTTGCATCTCCTTTTGTTGGCAACAAAAAATGATAGACTTATATTTGGAACCATTATCATCTTGACACATGTTATTGTCCTTTCTTGAATCTTAACTCAGCCCTCAATATTAGGTAAAATCTAATATTGCCTACATCAAAACGTCATTTTGAAGTTTGAACACATGTATTTATTTATTTTTGATAAAAACTTTGAACACATTTATTGTAAAGTGCCTTATCTGCAATATCATATATAATACTGTTTTCAGATCTCTGTGTTCCAAAAATCCATGGCATCTTGTGCGTGTAAGATCATCAAAGGGTGTCATTTGCTAATAAGTGTTATCTTAAGGCTCCTTTGTTCCCTTTGAGAACAGCAAGGTGGGATTGGTCATAGGTCTTGAGATGGAGCCTATTAAGGAGTGTAAGTGCATGTAAATAATAATAATAAAAAATCTTTAAATTGTGTCTCACAATGATTAGAACTGATATTTTCTTCAATTTTTCTAGACTGAATTTTGTCATTTGGATTCAAGGCTACATTGATGTGTGCCACTGCATATTGGCTCTCATGTTTGTTTGCATTGAACACTTGCCATCTCACTGTTATATATGCACGACACATGGATTAAATCAAGAATCATTACTTGCTTTTTTGACTATAAAGGATTGATTTCATATGTAAGGGCAATGGCAACTGATCTTAGGCTGGCTGCTGCAGAGGAGATTAATCTTTTGGAGGGCAGTGATGTTCGTATACATTTTCCTGTAGGTGTTGTACCTGAAGATTGGCCCTCAGCAGGTGACTAGATGAGTTAGAAGGTCGAAAGGACTAAATTCATGTCTCTCAGTCGCAGCTTACCCTCTCCCTCATTCTGTTTCCCTCTATATGGCAGTGGACAAGGAAAGGCTTCAGGAAGAATCTGCAATCCGCCACCTCTTGCAGATTATTCTGAGTTGGCAATACTTTCGTCTTTATCCAAGGCAATTTCATTACCCTCTTAACTTATTTTTTATTTGTTTTTTTTTATTTGAAATTTTCACAAGCAATAAAACAGCAGGGAAGAAACTGCTTACGAGTCTACATTGGGATTGGCCAAAGTGAAGACAAAGTCAAACCTCATTCTTGCAGAAGCCAAATCCCAGACCATTAAGGAGAAAGAGGACGAAGTGGTTATTCAAAATATGTCATCTTTCTGTTTAATTTCAACAATTTTGCATATTTTTGGTCATTTTTATATAAGATTTTTTTCAGTGGATAATTATTGTTAATGGCATTGTCTCAGAACTTTTATATACATATCATATTTTCCATCGATATACCCAGAGGGCGAGCAAAGCTCTTTCTTAGTTGTATATATCTCTCTTTTTATCTTATGAGAAGTGGGTATATAGCTAATTGTTGTGTAATAGATTAGATTGGAGATATGATAATTAATGAGGAAGTGTTTTAGGGGCAGGGGGCAATGATTGCAAATCGAAAATGAAGTTTGAGAAATGAATAGTAATGAGGAAGCATTGTTGAATTGAACTTTGTCATTTGGTATTTATAAAGTAGTTAATTAACTTATATTCTTAACTAATATAAGCACGTAATGAATTTCATTAGCCGTGCATAGCACATTGATATCTTTCAGGCTTGCTATTAGTTAGAATATGCAATAGATCGTTTATATATTAGTTATAATTTGGGTAGACATTGACTAAACTTACCTCCAGCAGTACAATCACGTTGTTACCTTGCAGGCTTGCTATTAGTTGTGATTTCTGTTGGTAGGTAAGGGGTTTGACCTTGCTATTAGTTGTGTTAGTCAAGAATTTTTTTTTATTTAAACAATTCTAATCATTCGCTGCATGACACAGAAATTGTGTAATCATGGTTTGTTCTATTGTGTGGCCTATAAGTGATGGAATTTTTTCCACTATTATTGAACAGTGTCAAGTGTGACTGTATTCTTTTTGGTAACTATATGGACGAGGTGATTCAAAGGATGAAGTGGGCATATAGCTAATTGTTGTGTAATGGATTGGATTGGAGAAATGGAAATATATCTAATATCATTGTTGGATTCGGTTTAGTATTTAAGGAAGTTTTTCATCAAATTTAAATTCATATTTGTACTATTTCATGCTAATTTTTAATATGTATATTTTTTGATCGGTTATTATATAATGTGTGATTTGGTACATGAATTAATTAGTGAATTTATTTTCTATTAAAATGATTATCTATTGTGTTAAATGATTCTTTGTTGATCTTATACTTTTTTGTTTGTTCCTCACTATATTTTGAATATCTATTATAGGCGATTTGTAAATTTACATTTTCTCTCATATGAATAAATAAAAAACTGAAATATATGTCGTTTGTTTCAATTGATAAATTAATGTAGAAACTAAAAACATTTGTTCAAATTTGAAACATAATCTTAATTTTTATCACAATTCAATTTTGTCGGTAGGCAATACTAACGTAGTTTAGCCGTGCGTTACACGGGTAAATGTCCTAGTATTAACACATATGACATATATTAAGATATTATAAATCTTCAAACTTATATAAATGATATTAATAAATTATGAATCTTTTTTCTTAAATTTTGTAATATATATATATCGTGTCTCGTGTCCGTGTTAGTGTCTGAACTTCAAAATGCACACTACTATATTATATCATAAACCAAATCTTCTAAGAGACTATTTAGATATAAATCTTTTCTAATGGTATCCTTCTGAGTTTTCCTAGGTCTTTCTCAACATCTAATTATTGAATTTTTCTCTATCTGATCAACTCTTATAAATGGGAAACCTTAAAAATGATACATAATTTTTTTAAAACTAAAAATTTACAGATTGACTTGATAATGGTTATTATTATGGATAAGTGAATTCATATCACTTAGTTTATTTTAATAGATAGATATTTATCACTTTATCTTATTTAATCATCACCCTTAAATTTACTTGATTTTATTAAAGTTTTTTTTATTTTGACTTTACAATAATGGGCTAATTTTATACCCAAAACAAATGGCTAATTTATCTTATCCAATCATCATCCAAAAGAATTTTATATTATTTTAAACGACTATATTTAAATTATTTAAAAAAATATTGCGTAGTTAGAATAAATTAACCGTGGGTCAAAAAATAAATAAAATAACCGGAATTTTGATATAATCAACTAAATTTAAAAGTGATGATGATAAACATTTGTTTATAAAAAAACATGAAGTTATATAAAATCATCCATCCATCCATCATAAAGTTATTAAGCATTATTAACTCATTGTGTCAATATTTTTAAAATAATATATTTTTTAGTCAGATAAAAAATAATATTTTTAGTAGTTTGAAAATTTTAATTTATTATATATAAAGTTTTATGTACAATCAATCAATAAGAAAATACATTACATCATCAAATTGAAATAACTACAAATATTCGATATTCAATAAAAATCTTAATTAAATTCTTCTAACTAAATATAATCGTATAAAATTATATGATCAAAATCTAATTTTTTTTTTTGTTGGTAAATAACAAAATCTAATTCTAGTCCTTGAAGTAAACGTAAAGGGTCAATTTTGTGATATTTGAAAAAAAAAAAAAAAGCGCAGAAACGGAAGCATCGCCTTAACAGACCGTAGCGTGGAAGAGGTTCCTCCGTTTAGTTTGAAAACGTGGTGAATCTTGAGTGGCGGTATCGTACCCCACACAGAGCGAATATTCCCGTGCTTTGCGCACCAGTGACCACACCACCCTTTGACTTTGAGGTGTTTCGTGTTTGACACTTGCACACCCAACCCAACGGAATCCCTCATTCCCATTCTCTCTCAAAAGTCACAATCTCTTCTCCTATATATATTATAACCAAAAAATTGGAAACTGAAACAAACACAAACAGCAAACAAACAGAGAGAGAATGTGCGAAGCTTTGAAGAAGCAATACCAACTGTTGGAGGAGATTGGTCGTGGCAAATTCGGCACCGTGTTCCGCTGCTTCCACCCAATTTCCAACCAATTCTACGCCTCCAAAGTCATCGACAAGCGCCTCCTCACCGATTCCACTGACCTTCAGTGCCTCGAAAACGAGTCCAAATTCATGATCTTTCTTTCACCACACCCCAACATCCTCCAAATCTTCCACGCCTTCGAAGACACCGATTCCTTATCCATCGTCACCGAGCTCTGCCAACCCCTCACCCTCTTCGATCGCATCGCCGATCGCCCCTTGCCGGAGCCACAAGCTGCTTCCATCATGAAGCAGCTTCTAGAAGCAATTGCGCATTGCCACAGGCAGGGAATAGCGCACAGGGATATAAAGCCAGATAACCTCTTGTTCGATTCGAGGGACAACCTTAAAGTTTGCGACTTTGGGTCCGCGGAGTGGTTGGGTGACGGAAGGAGCATGAGTGGGGTGGTGGGTACCCCGTATTACGTGGCGCCGGAGGTGTTGATGGGAAGAGAATACAATGAGAAGGTTGATGTTTGGAGCAGTGGTGTGATTATGTATATAATGTTGTCTGGGATTCCACCCTTTTATGGAGACTCTGCGACAGAGATTTTTGACGCTGTCGTCAGGGCCAATCTTAGGTTTCCTACCAAGATTTTTAGGTCTGTGTCTTCGGCTGCTAAGGATCTGCTCAAGAAGATGATTTGTAGGGATGTCTCTGGGCGAATATCTGCTGAGCAAGCCTTGAGTAAGTTTTTGCATTGAGTAATCTTATATTTTCTTATAATTTTTTTTAATAATTCTCTTAATATTAAATAAAAAAATAAATATATTTAATATCTTAATTTTGTTTTGGATTTATGTGAATTTTGATGTCTAAGTTCAATCTTTTTTGTTATTGGGATTTCCAGTTTTCAATTTGAATTTATTTTGGTACTTGACTTTGTGTGTGTTTGGATTGCAGTTGGTAAACTTAAGTTTAGTTGAAAGTGTGTTTGCAAACTTAACTTTGGTTGAAAGTGAGTTTGCATTAACTAATTTATGTTTAAGAATTTTTATTTTAAAAGTGAGTTTGAAAGATTATTTTTAAGCTCAACTGAACACAAAAGCAAAAAAATGTTGTTTTGGTCCCAACTTACTTTTGAAAAGAAAAATATGTTGAGCCAACTGAAAAAAAAACAACCCAAACAACATTGCACTACGTTCGAGGCATCCTTACTCACTTTTAGAAACTCTAACTACAATCCAAACACACACTTTGACTTTATTTTGGGACTAAAGTGTTTGTGGTTTTTTTTATTTTGATGTATTTTTTTCTTTCGTCTACTTGCAGGACACCCATGGATCTTGAGTGGAGGTGTGACTAGTGATGTAACTTGAAGATTGAGGAGTGATTCAAGCAATTTGTAGCAGCAATTACCCAATTTTGTTCATATATATAAAAGATTTCGCATATGGTTCGAGGAGCTCTCTTTTTCCTGCTTGTAGTTGTAGATCAAGGAGTTTACGATTATAATAGACTCATCCAGTAATTTAGTTTTTTTTATCTAACTTTTGTACATAAAATGGTTTAGAATATAATGAATAGAGTTTAATTTTCTCTCCAGTAGAAACAAAAAAAGTTTAATTTTAATTCATTGTTGATATAAATTTTTTTACATTATTAATGAATTATATATTATCATATGAGTAATTAAATTGAGAATCAAATATTTTTTATAATGTGATAATGCATGATTAAATGACAGTATAAATTTTTTTATATTAATAATGCATTAAAATTGTGTGTTTAGATTAAATGTGAAAATTTGATTATTTTAATAATTATTTATATGTATAATTGATTATTGATTATTATTATAATTGATTATAATATATTTAGATATATTAATTGATTATAATATATTTAGATATATTAGTTGAAAAGTTTAGATTGTATACAAAAAATTATTTTTATGTATTAAATTATTTAGAGAGGTATATAATAATTAAAAATATTATTTGATTGATTAAATTACTCATAGAGACATATAATAATTAAAAATGTTATTTAATTAAAGCAAAATGATATTTATGTCTCAAAATTTTTAAAAAAATTTATAATCAAGAATTAAAAGTTTCAAACTTATAAAAAAATTTGTTATTTATTGAATTTTGTATAAAAAATTTTACATAATTTTTTAAACATAATATGAGCAATAAAAATAAATTTTAGACAAAAAATTAATTTATTAAGTTAATAATTAAGAAACATATTTATAATAAAAAATGAATAAAAAAATAGAGATTTTTTTAATAATTCATTATATAAAATGATAAAAAAAATTATAGTCTTCCACAATGACAAAAAGAATCTTCAGCGTAAGCTTTAATACTTAACAATGTTAAACATATTTTCACAATGAAAATATATTATTCCTTTATATATAAAGATAGAATTTGTTGATAATTATATATATTTGTTATTAACCTTTTATAAATACTTATTAAGTTAAATAACTTTAACAATCTTACAATTTTTATTTTTTTTATATAATAATAATAATTTATATATATATATATATATATATATATATATATACACACACACACACGATTGTGCTATTCGCAAGTTTTTAATATCGAACTTATAAAGTTTAGGCTTGACTCATTCAATAATTGAGCTTAAATTAAAGTTTGAACATGTTTGTTTAGTTAAAAAAAATGAGTTTGATCGAATATTTAATGAGTCGAACTTGAATAATTCACAAATAGTTCAACTTATTTACACTCCTAATTATGATTCTAAATGAATCTTACTTGCAATGTCAAAGATTCAAATTATAGAGTCATCACTTTGAGAAATATTTTACATAATCACTATTTTGACCTAAAATTGTGTAAAAAATTGGTCAAAATTAAAAAAAAATTATGCAAGAATGCCAATAAATTCGAGGGTAAGTTTATCCTATAAGAATTATTTTTGAAAGATATATTACACAATTTAATATAAAGTATGTCAAACAAAAATAACCACTTTAAAATGGCTTAAATTTGTGAGCGGAGACAAGAATGAGTTTAGTAATCAGTAAATTCCTCTCTCATAAGAGGATAAAAGTTCAAGTTTTGGAAACGAAGAGGACAAAGGTTCTGAAGATGCTATTTGTAAGGCTTAACATATTAGTCTTACATTCAAATTTGTGAAAATATTTGAGAGGGAAAAAATTGTGTTTATACTCAGAAATCATAATATATACAAATTGTCTATTCTTTATGAGAATATTAGATATTGAAACATTTTAAATGAGCGATGTTAAAAGAATTTTAGCCATCATGACTTTTTTTCTCCTGATTTATGCATCTTTACCTATTAAAGTATGTTATGTACAGTTTTGAACTTGATCAGTTTTCTAGCAGGTATGCATGAACATTGAGTTAGCACAAACGACAAAGTCAAATGGGTTAAATACTATCAATATCATAATGAAAAAAATAATTGCCTTTACCATGAAGATAAATGTTAATACTACAATTTTTTATATTATTTTTAATATTTATTTTATTATTAGTCTAAAAGTATATATTATTAATATATATTTTTTTAATAATCTTTTTAAATATATAAAGTGAATCAATAATAACATAAGTGTTAAAAAAAATATCTAAAAAATATATTAATAGTATTCATCTTACCATGAATTATGTCAATAAGGAAGAGCACAATAAAAGTACACACATCATTTTTTTCAGATTAATACTATACTGATTAATAATGTATAATTTTTTTATTAATAACATATATTATTTGGTTGACAAACTAATAATTAATTATCATAATATAACAATCAATTTAATTTATTAACTAAACAATACATGTATAAAAATGGTTAACTATTTTATTCATATAAGTTTTTTTATATTTATGCTTAATTATTTTTTAATCCCTCTAAATATAGTCATTTTTTATTTTAGTCCCTCTAAATTTTTTTTTTTTGGATTTTGGTCATTTTAAAATTCAAGATAGGTAAAATTAGTCTTTAATGTTATTTCATCTCTGTTAAGTGATGAAGTAGCAAATTATGCTCCACATCAGTCGTGCCACATGTCTTAATGTCATTTCATTTATGTCACGTGGATGACAAATCATCTACCTAGGTCTCACGTCACCTTCTTCCTCCCTCTTTCTTCCCCAACGTGCAACAAACCCTAACTTGTAGAGACATTACCATTCTCCTATCCTCCCTCACCTTTAGCTGTAATTCCAACCTTGATTCTTCCCACATTTGCTTCCTTATTCGTGACTAGAAATCTCATCAACCACTTATATTTTTTTTTTCCACATTTGCTTCAGAAGGAAGACTTTTGTGGTTTGTTTGAATTGATTGAGTGAGTGGAGAGTTAGATATCTAGAAATCTCAAAACCGAAAAATCTCATCACACTTAACAGAGATGATATAAAGACAGAGACTAATTTCATCTGTCTCGAATTTTACAGGAACCAAAATCATATCAAAACATTTTATAGGGACCAAAATCAAAACTCACAATATTTATAGGGACTAAAAACATATTTTAGCAAACTCAGATATGCTTGTATCAAAAATTGGTTTGTGCTTACTCTCTAGTTTGGGCATGTCCAATATGTTTTCTTGTAATTTTTCACACTTTTTGAGGTGAGGTACAACACTCCATATCCACAGTCACAAAGTCTCATTTGTGATGACATGGTGGGGATATCCCAAATTAATGATGAAGATCACAAAACCCTTGCCATGGTAATGTCTCTACAAGTCAAGGGTGAGGGATAAAAAATGGCAACAAATTAGTCACGAATAAGGAATCAAATGTGAGGAAAGAAGAAAACGGGTTGAGGGAGGAAGAATCAAGGTTGGAATTACAACTACAGGCGAGGGAGGGGGAGAGAATGATAATGTCTCTGCAAGTTAAGGTTTGCTGCACATTGGGAAAGAAAGGGAGAGGAAGAAGAAGGTGACGTGGGACCCTTGTCATCCACTTTGCATAAATGAATTGAAATCAGGACATATGACAAGACTGAGGTGGAGTGTCGTTTACTACTTCGTCACTTAACAGATATGAAATAACGTTAGAGACTAATTTCACCTTTCTCGAATTTTAAAAGGATCAAAATTAGAAAAAAAAATTTTTAGAGAAACCAATACAAAAAATGACTATATTTAAAGAGACTAAAAAATAATTAAACCTTATATTTATATAGAATATTTTATAATATGTAATTTGCTTTGACCTTTAATTAGTTTTTGTGAGTGATGACTTCGCTTCACCCTTAATTGAGAATACAACTTTAGAAGTCTTCAAAATTTATATTTGTATATTAATTAGTGTTGCATGTGCCTAGCCAAGGTCTTTCTCACTACCAAATTACCAATGTATTGTCAATTATTTGTTCTTTCGAATAACAGTTATAGTTGCCTCTAGTTTATGTTAGTACGCAATGGGTTAAGGCGAAGGTCACTTGCTAATTTGTTTACATAAATGATTTTTGCATATTATTCGATTCAGACTAAGTTAAATTCAAATAGTAACATAAACTATATACATGTTATATTACTCGTATTTTTACTCTAAATTGGTGATTTGCAACTTGCAATGTAAGCCACATATACATTTTCTTTTTGCTAGAAAGCTATATATACTGCATAGTACAACACTACAACTACATACTAATATTTTATTTTAATTTCTTGGGTAAGCAAACGCAGGAGATTATGTTTAGGGTGCAAATGGTGTAATATTATATTTATCTTATTGTAAATCTTAATCAAAACTGTGAGAAATTATTCCATCTATGAGGTATGGCTGTCTCCCTAAGCACCGACGTATGCCCCTAAGTAAGAGAAGTTATTGTATAGTTTGAGAGTAATATAAAGTAAAAAAAATAATACGTGGAGACTAAATAATTATATAATTGTTAGATTAAAAAATTATTGAGAATATTATTTTCAAAGTGTATAAAATTTTTTTCCTTGAACAAACAGGGCAAGAATTTAAGAAGGAAAAAATAATAATAATAACATGGGGGAAGCCCTCCTGAAGGACAACCCGGCCAGATTTTCACGCAGCACCCAATTATACTAAGAAACGCATCTAGGTACAGAGGAGTATAGACACATGTTTTTGCTTTATTTTTAATTTTTTTTATCTTACATAAATATACATTTTTTTTGTTTTTTTATATATATAATTTTTATTTTCATATGTAGATAAATTCATAATAATAAAAAATAAAACTTATATAATATTATTAAATGATTACTTAATTATATATTTAAAGAAAAAAATACTTAATCATATTAATATTAAAAAATTATTTAACATTTTCAAAATATAAAAACGTAACTTTGCTCCCATTGTGTGAAATTCTTGGGTGCTCACTGATTACACCTTGGGGATTTTGAAACAAAAGGTGCTCCCAAAAAGCTTGCTTGTGAGTTGCGACCATCCTGAGGTTTTGGTTTATTCAAGTCTTGTGATACATAACTTGTCCTTTCTTTTCACTACAACAATGTCTCAATAATTTTTTGTTTTCTTCTGTTTCTTTATTTGACCATGGAAAATGAATACTAATTCTAATTGTTCAGCGCTTCAGGCCTAAGGTCTTCGTTTATTTTTTCCTTCTTCTTTTTCGGGTAATACGGTCCTAGTTTTTTTACCATTAAGTTCTGACTATCTGTTCTCAGACTTAAAATTTTTCTTTTAACAGAATATGTAAATTGATCGCATTTTTTAATTTTTGGTTTTTTTTTAAAATTATTCACATTATATTAAATTAATACTTGTTATATTAGATGTAAATTATTAATTAAGGTATAAATATTGTAAAGGAAAGAATGAGACTATGAAAGAGTGGGTTGTGTTTTTGGTGCTGGAGATGAAGAAAAGAATGCAGAACGTGGGGTCTGCAGTTGCAGGAGAGAGGAAAGAGGTTAAGAGGTTTTCAAACTTTTTATGCAAGTGAATAAAATTGTGAAAGAATGTGAAATAATATATTGCCTTTGTTTATAGTTTTGTCCCTATAAAAACATGTGAAAAAATTAAAATGAATAATAAATTTAGAAGAATGAAGTTGGACACTAAAAACAGATATCACCTTTATTATTAATAATAGATAGTAATAGATATTTTATATTCCATTCAAATAAATAAAATGTAAACGAAGGTATGATTCTTCTTATTTTAATCCTTCAATGATGGTATTATTTTAAGTCAAAAGAATGGATTATTGTTTATGCATGTGTATGGCCTTCAAAATTTTATGACGAAAATTCGGTCATGCCCTTCCGGTCAACCTTCGTATTTCATATTCCACAGCGATTCATTGAACGAAAAAATAATAGTAAATTAATAGTTCATACAAAAACAAAAAGAAGGAAAAAAATGAAAGAGAATATTGGTAGTTGTTTGATTTATAGGAAGAACTATGCCATTTCAATATAGATATATAATATAACTATATATTATAACATAAATAGGCATGGCTGCTTAGCAATTTTTACACGATAATAATATTGAGTAATTGTTTGAATATATCAACAGCATTCCGTGAATGTAATTGCGTGCAATTTTCTAATATAGTGTGAACATGATAAGGGGATTAATCTGCATTTAAGAGGCGTCTAACGTGATATCACATGAACAAATAAATGACTGAGAAATAAGAAGGGTTGATTCAATTCAGAATAGAGTAATGCTATTTATCGCGAATTATCATTTTACGAATTTCACGAAAAACAGAATACATGATGGGTATTCATTGAACAATTAACAATGTTATAAAATAAAATATAACTACTTATTAAACGCAAAAAACACAATTGACAATTGTGTCTTTGTGAATCGTTCTACGAAAATAATTTCGTAGGATTTAGCATTTTTCTTCAGAATAAGACAAGCCATGCCAGTAGTTATTAGGTGGTCGGTGATCTTTTTTTTGTTTTGTCCCAATAATGACAATGAGATTTAAACTTAAAGCCTACTAAATCAATTCAATAAATTAATTCTAGTGACTTGGTCGATGATCCTTTATTAGTCGGGAGTACGGATGACTTTTTAGTGTTGAATTGGGTTAATTTTTCCCATATATTATGTTAAATTTTTAAGGTTTATATCGATTACTTTCATAATTAATGTAAGTCACACATTCAATAATATAGCCCTTTTTAAGAGGCGAAATTTTCATTTGAGAATATGCGTGCTGTTTGGGCTTTGAAGGGACTGGGATGGGCAGAGAGTGAAAGGAGAAGGAAGGGGTGGACCATGCCATGTGCATGCCCTCATCCATAATTTTCAACAAATTAACGTGTACAAGTAAGGTTTTCCACTCTGCGTGGAACAGGGGGAGCGAAGAAACTGAAAGGCAGATATCACTTAATTTGGCTGAAAGGATTAAAGAATCTAATTTAATTTTTTCATGTAAAAAGGTTTAGGAGAAGAGATGTTATCATGTCACATGCTTCAATACTATCTTGTTAAACTAATTCTCATTAGCAATTTTAATTATTCATAATGATATTTATATTGGAATATCATTAAATATTTTATTAGCAATAATAATTTTAGGAAAATACTAATTCCATGAAGTTGTTTTAGAAGACATACGAAACCAAGGAAAGTGAATAGATGCGCTTGCATTTTATCTGCTAAGAGATTTTATTTTTTTTAATTTATTATTATTATTATTATTATTATTATTATTTTACATTTTGTTATAAATTTTTATCTGCTAAGAGTGGCTTGAGTGGGTGTCCGTGTCATTCGTGAAACATTTACGAAAACAATTCGTGAGATGTAGCTCATAATTTTATTTTTTTTTACATAATCTTAATTGTTTTATTGTTGAAGGGTCTCAGATGCACTACAACTCATTTCTACATCATAATACATCTAAAAAGATAAGGTTAAACTAAAATTTTAGTTTTTATAGTTTACACTCATTTTAAATTGTTCTATATTTTTTTTTTTTCAAATCAATTTTTACATTTATAAAAATTTTAAAATAATATTTTCTATTAATTTTTATTATAACATTGTTATAATACCATTAGTTGAGTAATTAAATAAGTGTTTCTTTATTCAATATGAGCTTCTTTATATCCACATTTTCTTTGTAAAATGTAAAGTAATATATTCATTCATTTTAATATGTACTTATTTCTTCTTATTAAATATTTTTTGTCTAATAAGTATTCTTTCATATTTTTTTGTAAGATGCTTAATAGAGATTAAATTAATAATATTAAAACAAAAATTAATTATAGAAACTATTTTAAAATATTTGTAAGTATGATGACTAATTTAGAAAGAAAATAATTATAAGGACTAAATTAAGAAAGAGTGTAAATTATAAGGATTAAAATTATAATTTAACCAAAAAATAATTTAAAATATTTTATAAATTAATTATTCAAATTGGCTCAAATAAACATTTATGTCAGATGTAGCAAATTTTTAAGAGTTTTTTTTTCTGAATATCAAATTAATATTTTGTTATCAAGACAATTTCATATTACTTGATGGTCAAGAGTCAAGAGGTTAAAGAATAATCCTTCCCAGTGACATTTGTTTAAAGCTATGAAGCAGGACACGATGATTATGAGGTGTGTTTATGTGTTAGACATGTGTCTATATTAGATATATAGAGATATCTGTATGATATACGTATCATATATATTTGAATGTGTTCGATTAAAAAGATTATTTTTTTCGGTTTAACACATCTCGGATAAGTTAGTACTTCTCAAACAATGAACATGGTAATTAGCTTGTTTGAATCTGACCCATTAATATTTTTTAAAAAATTAGTTTCATGATTAAACTGGATTCAATTAGTAAGCAGTTCTTGAATCCACTCAAGTCAATCACATAATGACGTCCTGCCCATTCTTTTCACATAAAGATTTAAGTTTTATCTTTTCACATGTCACTATTAAACTTTTAAGTTTTATCTTTTCACACACTACTATTTTCATATGTTTCTTCTACCTCTACTCGTACCAAGTCATCCACTTCATCATCAATTTTTTTACTTTATACCAATATTCCCTCTAATTAATTTTTTTTATACACATATACTTATACATAATTAGTTCTATTAAGAAAAGTTAGTTTATGAAATTTTTTAGAATATATTAATAGAAATTACGCTTCTATATTTTTTAAGAATTTACTTAAGTAGTAAATATTAACATATAACATATATTAAAATATTATAAATCTTTAAACTTATAAAAATAATATTAATAAATTATAATTTTTTTAAATTTTATAATATATATATATATATATATATATATTGTATCTGTATTTTATAATTTTTAAATTTAGTATGTTATTATATTTGTGATCGTGTCATGTGTTTATGCTTCATATGTTTAAAGTCTTTATCGTAATTTTGCTGCCTCAAAAGTGTGAAGAAGGTCAAGTCCTTGTCACTAAAGTGAAAATAAGTTAACTTGGACCCAGGCTTGTGCTGCAAAACACTAACCTTAACTTAGCATATTATTCATTATAGATTTTTGTTTAGGACTCAACCTGTGGCATATTATTCATTTTAGATTTTTGTTTAAGACTCCATTTTGTAAAAACAGAAATCTAACTTAGTGTGAAAGTCTATTAAAAGACTTATATCACATAAAGTCTTTAAATAAGTCAATTTTTTCCATCTAAATAATCTCTAAAAAATTTATTATGTTGTATATAAAACAAATATATTATATTAATTAATGTATAAGTAATAAAAAAAGGTAAATATGATAACTTGAATTAAAATAAATTAGATAATAATTCCTTGATATGCGGTTTGGAGCATCTATTGTCCACCCCCTTGCCATTGTTATTGGGTAAGAATACAATAAATGAGGGTTGTGTGTCGCCGTAGCTTACCAAAAAAACTATTTATATGACAATATATATTAATAAGAATTTTTCCTTAATAATAAAATGCATGGTGCAAGTTAAAATATTCAAATTTATATCGTACACCATTTTGAGAAAACTTTATTTAAAAATAACTCTTATATTCTTACATTAAATTATGTATATTTTTTTTTTATATTTTATTTAATATTATTTATTATACATATTTTTTTATTTTATTTTCACTTAATCATATCTTTTTTAAAAAATATAAATAATAATACAATTCTAAAAAAAGTGTAAAACTAATATTTTTAGTCAAAAAATATCATTCCTGACTTAAAGTTACATAAGTAATTGCTCATACACCAAAAAATTTATATTGCTCAGGGGCAGGTGGATGGTTGATATGATAAGCAGTTCTGCAGTTTCACAATAATTGTATAAGATCTTAACTATAAAAAAAATGTTTAATTTTATGATAAAATAAAAATTATAAGAGTTTTGTTATATCTTCGTATAATTTTTTTTAATAATTTTTTAATATTAAATAAAAAAATATCAAATAAAAAAAATAAATATATCTAATATATTAAAAAAGTAAAAAATATTTAATATTTTTATTTAATAATTAAAAAAACTAATAAAAAGATTGTATAGGAAAATTTAGAATTATTCAAATTATAAATACAACTCAATAAATGTGAGTCATTTAATCAATAAGCACTTGCTGTGAGGTTTTTTTTTTTTTCTTTTTTTAATGTACAGGTTCCATATCCTAATTCCTATGTTAAGCTATCCTGAGTTTTGAGCAAGGAAGTACAAACATGGCAAATTGCTTGCCGTACCAGTGTCGGACACGTTTCCAACATCGGAGCACCGATGAAACGACCGGACACGTGTCCGTATGGTGTCTGGTCCCATTTTTTGAGTTTGCTTGTTTCACCGCCCTCCGACACGGCTCCGACACGACTCGGACTCGACCCACAACGGCCCACCGAAACCCATAGACCCGCAAGGTACATGAACCCAAAAATTCTCCAAGCCAGATCCACGACCTAGCTGTTGTTCCTCCCCGCACCACTCGTCTTCACTGTCTACTTCGAACCACCTCGCGCCCCTTGTGGACGCCGTCGCCTCTGCACCAAACCCAAAAACAAGGTACAGGATGTACACACCGCTCAGACCACCAGGTCCATTCAACCATGCGCTGTCGACTCCGCACCTCTACCGCTGTCTCTGATAACTGCACAAAGTGAAGTTATTTGTGCCATATATCTGAGTTATAAAGAGTGCTAAAGTCTTTATATTCATGCATATTTAGAAGGTTTTATGCTTATATTTGTTATATCCAATTCTGATACCTTTCCTATATGTTATGGAGCAATTTGTGCATATTTGATATGTGATTAAGTGAATTTATATTTGTTATTGATTTGGTGTTTTCTCTATCACAGGAAGGGCTCCAAACAAGATGATATGTGGAGCGTTTGAGCTGAAATAGGAAGAGAAAACCAAATTAACACTTCAGATCTCAACACCGCGGCGTAGCATGTTAATGCCGCGGCGTGACATCCCCTGCATCCAAAGTCAGGGGCTTCGAAGAATTGAACGCCGCGGCGCAAGGAATTAATGCCGCGGCGTATGTAACCTAATTTGACACGCGCCGCGGCGTAGGCATGTTAATGCCGCGGCGTGCCCCTATTTTGCTGAGTCTATAAATAGAATTTTGTCATATTTTGTAAAGGGAGTTTTGGAGAGCTCCGTAGATAGTTTTAGGTTTTAGAGGAGCTACGGCTTTGTTCTTCATTTCTGGGCTGATTGGAGGCCTAGGGAGGCTAGGTTGGAGGTTCTCTTCCTTAAGGAAGAGGATTCAAGCTTCAAGGATCTCATCAATGGCATCCTTCCTCTTCTCCCTGAGTTTTCTTCTTCTCCCTTATCTTTTGAGCACTGTTTTGCTCTGTAAATTCGTGTTCAATGAATTAGAAGCTGTATTTAGGAAATACTTTAGATCTTTATATGATTATTGGTGTTTATGTATGAATTTGAGTTTCTATTGATGTTTAGCTTTGTTCTTCCATGCCTATGCTTAATGCTTGCTTCTGTTTGATCAACAATTGCATGATCTTAATTGATGCAAATGAACTAGACATAGGGATTTGTGGAGATGGACATGGTATGGTTGATGCATGTTCGACGAGTTCAATTGGCTTGGATGAGTTGATTCGCTAACGGGATAGAAATATACCTTTTAGCCATGTATTAGCGTGTGTTTGAGAGTTTGAGAATAGATCGTTCATTAGTGGAGTTTACACTAGTCCTCATGTAACCATAAGAATCATAGTGGATTAGGTAAATGACACCAGGGTTGATCGACCTAGTCATAGGCTTTTGACTAAATCAGATTCTCAAGCTAAACTAACTAAGCATTGATGTTACTTGTAAGGATTGCATATCATTAGTATGAAGTAGGAAGTGAAGAAGGATTCTCTAGATTTCCAAACCCCTATGTTATTGCTTTAGTAGTTTAGATTTAGATTAATTGCTTTTCTTTATTTTATATGTCCTTAACTAGAATCTAGCTGAGCTATTGGTTGCTACTTAGTAATGGAAACTTTGTCCTCGTGAGAACGAACTTTTACTTCGTATCTGTATTACTTGAACGACCCGTGCACTTGTGGTACACAAATGGTCTAACAGTCTCCCCCATCGCCAATGACTCCGGCGCTGGGATCCAGTGGTCACTACGTGAAGCTTTTAGTCGCCGCTACTTTGCGTTTCCACTATCTCTTCTCCACTATCGTTAAACTCCCAGAAGTTTAGGCTTTGTTTTTTGTGATTTATTTAGTTTAGGTTTTGTTTAATTGAAGTTCCAAAATTTGGGCCAAATAGTCTTATCCCATTATAAAGCCCACTTGGAAAAAAATTATGGAAATAAGTTAAAAAAAAGGGGAAAAAAGATGCAGGAAACACAAAAAGTAACAAAAAATATTAAAAATGTACATACTAATCTTCGATTTTTGTCCATGAGAAGTAAAGCATATAAGGTTGGAGAAACTAAGATGTGAGATATTAGTGAAGATGCATTTGAATTATGTGATAATGGAACTGTATTTATTATTTGATGAGCCAGATTTAAAAGTCGTATTATTTACAGATGATAGACATGGAAAAAAAGAGATTAATACTATTCATATAAATTAGTAATATTTTCATTTGCTGATTTGAAAGCCATATTTTTTTTTACTTTATGTTAAGAATATGTCTTTTCATAATTATAACATTTATTTTATATTTTATTATATAACGTGTTCTAGTCGTGTGGTATCTTATATTTTTTAAAATATATCGTGTCACCATGTCTGTGTCGTGTCGTATTTATATCCCGTGTCGTGTCCGTGTTAGTTTTGAGGCCTTATCACGTGGAGTGCTACCCCTGCGAATGCAAATTTCAATTTTGAAAATCTTTTTAACTTGCACAAAATTTTTGCGCACAAGACATAACAAACTTTAAACAGCCATTGATTGGTTTAAATTAAAGAGACAGAGAGAGAGAAAAAAAAAAGGCAGTGCTATCGAACACTCACTCGATAGCATGACTACAAATGTTATTTTTTTTTATTTAATTTAAAAAATTACATATCAATGAAAGTGAGATGCATCTAACGAACAAAACTCTCGAGCAGAGAAGCGCTCGAGCACTTATTAGCATATCCCAAAAGCAAATAAAATGAATTGTGATGATAGTAGCAGTAATGAGAGATATCTGTATAAATATAACCACTCTTCTATTATTATCATTTTTTTTTGTACATAGTACTATTTCAATTTTGAAGGCCTGTCTCAAGGATCCAAACTCATTGAGGTATTTAAGACCCACCCCTTCTTACTAACACCTCCTAACCTAAAGTCAATTAAAATATGTCCATGTAATAAAAATTAGATTTGATATATGTTTTAGTTCAATTTGAGTCATGTTTTGGGTCATCATAACCTGATAGAATTTTTTTTTACAATTAATTATAAATAATAAGATTTTTTATCTTATATTAATAACTTTTACATAATATAATGATATACTTATATTGATATTATTTGTTTTGAAATATATATTATAAAATATACTTTAATTTTAGTTTCATATTTTTATAATCTTATGACTTAATTATACATAATATTTAAATTTATATATTATATCTATAAATTAAATTACTTAGTTCTGACTTGATTATTATCTGATCATAACCAAGTTGAGTTCGAATCTAAAAAAATAACTTAGTCAAAATATTAAACCGAGTTCAGGTCAAACAAAACTCTTGTTAACATGTCCCATAAACACCCTTGCAAACCCAACCTTAGCAAAAAATAGAACCCAAAGTCAGAGTTTGATAACTTATCTTTGCCTCATGGGATTCCCTTCGCAAGTTCCAAGCAAATAAGACTAGTTTATAATAGAACCCATACCAACGAAGCCACCAAGAAGGATCCTCTGCGGTTTAAAAAAATTGCACAGGGATTCAGTTTCTAAATCTTCGGTGATGAAGGGTGGTGCAAGTTTTTCATATTAATATATCACATTTATATGCTAACAACAGTTGACATAACTAATAAAGGTAGACCGTGTCAACTATGTTGACATATGTTTAATTTTTGTTAAGATTCATTACTCGTTAAATTTAAAGGTCTATTCTAACTTTAAAATAAGACAGTCACCCAGAGGCAGAACTCACATTGAAGCATACGGGAGTGATCGCATTTCAAAGATGAAGAACTTTCTTAAGCCTTTGGTTATAACTAAAATAAAATGAAAAAAATAATATTAAATTTTTACATGGATCGCACCTTGTTAACTATTTTGCTGGTTTCGCCCCCTACATCCACCCTTAATCATAAATTTTTGTTGACTAAGAAAAAATTTAACAACTATATAACAAATATCTTTTATGGTAAGGATCTCATGCAGTGTTCATATGAACTACAATGGATCTATTTCCACAATACCACACTATTTTTCACTACACTACCTGTAGGGAAAGATAACAAATATTAACAAGCGGAAGCAAATTCAGATTAATTTTTCCCTTGCTTAAATAATAATAGGCTCTAGAAATATTTCAGACAACAAATAATAATTTCAGGCAAATAATAACATGCACCAAATAGAAAATAGAAATCAATAGGCACAAAAAATTTAACGTGAAAAAACTCTCAATATGAAGGAAAAAATCACAGGACCTAGTCCAGTAAAATCTTCCACTAATAATAATTAATGGTTACACCACAAGTCCTCTTAGAACCTCCAAGGATCAACAAAAAAATTACTCTTCACCAATTGGGTGGATAACAATACAAGAAAAACAAATGGGTATCTAACCAAGCAATAGAGAGAATCCAAAATACAAAATAATAGATACCAAAATAACCTCTTCTCCACTGCTGGTTGCTCCACGCCTCTTTTCTTCAAAAAGGATATTATTCTCTTTCTCTTTTTCGGTCTTGTTCACCGAAAACGCACACACACGAACACACTATTTTACTCTCTCGGTGGTTTTTTTTTCTTTTAAAATACTTCACCAAGGTTGTCTCTTTTTATTCTTTTGCTCTCTGTCCGTAACAACTTCCAGGGGAAGTTTTAAAATCCCTTAATAAAGATAATGATAAAGGGCCTTTAAGGCCTTTATGAGAAACTAACTTTCCTTTTTTTTTTTCAAAGTCAGCATAGCCCAATAATTGGTGACCCATCTGACAATTCTCCCCCTCACCGATTAATTGGGGCCATAATCAACCAAATCTGCCTTCTCCTTGCAAATAGCAAACTTTCCTACAGGTAAGGTCTTTGTCATCATATTTGAACTATTCTCATCAGTATCAATTTTCTCCAATGATAATTACTTCATCTACAGCGCATCACATATCCAATGATACCAAACCTCAATATGCTTCGAGCTTGAATGAAAGGTCGAGTTCTTGCTCAAATGGATAGCACTTTGACTATCACAGTACAAAACATATTTTTCCTATGAAAGTCCCAACTCCTGTAGGAATTTTTACATCCATAAGAGCTCCTTGGCAGCTTCTGTAATAGCAATATATTCTGCCTTTGTAGAAGACAGAGCGACACATTTTTACAATCTGGACTGCCATGACACTGCTCCCCTTGCAAAAGTCATCATATACCCAGAAGTAGACTTTCTGAAATTCACATCACTAGCCATGTCTGCATCTGTGTAACCATTCAACATAAGCTCACCACTCCCAAAACATAAACAGACTCCAGAAGTGCCTCTGAAATACCTGAGTATCCACTTCATAGCTTGCCAGTGCTCTTTACCAGGATTAGAGAGGAAGCGACTAACAACGCCAACAACATGAGCAATATCCGGCCTTGTACATACCATCGCATACATCAAGCTACTAACCGCAGATACATACAAAATTTTCCGCATTTCTTCTTTATCTTTCTCACTTGTAGGACATTGTTAATGGCTCAACTTGAAGTGACCTGCAAGTGGAGTACTAATAGATTTGGAATTGCTCATATTAAATCTCTCCAATACTTTCTCAATATACTTTTGCTGTGATAGCCACAATTTTCCATTCTTCCTGTCACGAACAATTTTCATGCCAAGGATTTGCCTTGCAGGGCCCAAATCCTTCATTGTAAAGGACTTGTTCAGCTCTTTCTTGAGACTTTGTATCTCTCTCATGTCATGACCAACAATCAACATGTCATCAACATAAAACAAAAGAATAATAAATTTTCCATCAGAAAATTTCTTAACAAAAACACAATGATTAGAAGAGGTTTTATCATACCCGTGATCCATCATATCAAATTTTCTATGTAATTGGCTAGCTGCCATTGATAGTTGTTTTGATGATAACAAACATGAAGATGATGAGAAGACCAAGTCCAAGATCTTTAAAGAATAATTTAGGACTTAGGATCTTTGTAAGGAGCCTTTTGGATATCTCATTGTTTTTGGTTGCAAAGAAATGTTTTCAAAATTAATATTCCAAATCTAAAGAATCATATTTTGGATATTTAAAAGTGTTTAAAACTATTTTTCATTTAAGGGTATTCGAATACCCCATAAGGTATTCAAATAGAATGATTTTCAAGTTCATACGTTTTTTGCTTTTCAAAGTGGTATTCGAATAACTATGCATGGTATTCGAATACAGAGTTTATCAAAATCTGTTTTAAAATGTGAGGTATTCAAATAACCCATGTGGTATTCGAATACACCTGATTACAAAAAATACTTTTAAATAGAAGTATTCGAATAGATTAAGAAGTATTCGAATAAACCTCTTTCGAACTGTTTTCTTCAAGTATTTTGAAATTGAGGTATTCGAATAACCTTCAGGGTATTCGAATAACGTATCCCAGAAATGGTTTTACAAAGCTTTCGAAAATGGAAGGAAACGACTATATTTGACTTTAATGGTGTTTTAATTGTACCCAACAACTATTTTCTTTCCAATGCTCTATAAATAGAGACCTTGGGTCTCTTCTAAATGTTGTCCAATAATCTGAATTATTATTTGCTTGTGCTAAAACGTGATTTTTATTTTTCTCATATTTTCTGTGCTCTTTTCGCCAAAACCTTGAGATATCCTAAAAGAGTTTCCTAATGCTTCAAATTGTAACATTTGCTCTAAGTGAGAGTTTCTTTTCATCTATTTTCTGCTTCTGTAAAAAGAGTGAGGTATCCCTTAGTAAATTTGTGAGGGTGATGTATCCCTCAATAAAAGGGTGAGGTATCCCTTGTTGTAAAGAAGGTGAGGTATCTTTCAAAGGAGGTGAGGTATCTCTCTAGTAAATAGGGTGAGGTATCCCTGTTATGTAAATATTGCAAGCACCTGTTTTAAGCTTGTATTGAATAGTAAAAAATCTCGAACTGTGTTTCGGGGACTGGACGTAGGCCACAAGTGGTTGATGGTCGAACCAGGATAAATATCGTGTCTGATCTTCTCTTCTTTATCTCTTTATTTATTGCAATTTATTTATTATTGTTTAATTGTTTATTTTCTGTTCTTAAGGCATTTAATCATCTTTATATTTTTAATGTACTGCTTCGAGAAATTTGTGTTAAAAAGGGTTTGCAAAAAAGTTTTTAATACTCAATTCACCCCCCTCTTGAGTACTGAAGCCAGTTGGGTAACAAGTGGTATCAGAGCTAAACTCTTGTATAAAGAGCTTATCCGCTTCAAGAGTACATGGCTTCATCAAATGATTTTTCAGAAGGTTCCTCCATAAACCGACCACCCTTTTTCAATGGGGATAATTATGCATATTAGAAGGAAAGAATGAAAATTTTTATCAAAACTATTGATCTAGATATGTGAGATGCTGTCGAAAATGGCGCATTTATACCTACGCGAGATATCAATGTTATAAAGATTGAAAAACAAAGAAGTGAATGGTCTAAAGATGATAAAAGAAAAGTTCAAAATAACTTGGTAGCCAAAAACATTATTACCACAGCTTTGGGGCATGATGAATTTTTTAGAATTTCAAATTGCAAAACTGCTAAAGAAATGTGGGACACTTTACAAGTTACCCATAAGGGTACTAGTGAAGTTAAGAGGTCAAGAATTAATTTTCTTACTCGTGAATATGAATTATTTACAATGAACCAAGGAGAAAGCATTCAAGAAATGCAAAAGAGGTTCACCCACATTGTAAATCATCTTGCATCATTAGGAAATAATTTTTCTAACGAAAATTTGATTAATAAAGTGTTGAAATGTTTGAGCAGGATTTGGTAGCTTAAGGTAACAATTATATCAGAATCAAGATACTTATCAACAATGACATTAGCTACCTTATTTGGCAAGCTTCAAGAGCACGAATTAGAACTCAACAGACTTAACCAAAGTGAGGAACACGATAAGAAAAAGAAAGGGATTGCACTTAAAGCCATCACCTCCACTATTAATAATGAAGATGAAGATGATGGAGATGACGTGGACAATGTTGAGCTAAATGAACAAAATCTCAATCTTCTGGTAAGAAAATTTGGTAAATTTCTCAGGAAAAAGGAAACTCAAAGAAGATCATCTTTTCCCCCAAAGAAATTTGAAAAGAAACCCTCCAAAGAAAGAAAAGCATACATAACATGGGATGACAATGATATGGACTCCATTGATAGCTCAGATAGCGAGGAAGCCCATCTATGTTTTATAGCCAAAAGAGAAGAAGAACAAGAAAGCGACATTGAAGTAATTTCTAATTGTGAATTATCTTATTCTTATGATGATTACAAGATGCTTTCAAAGAATTGCATGACGAATCAATAAGGCTCACAAAATTAATTTCTTCATCTACGAAAATAATTTCTTCTTTAGAAAACCAAATTCTCTTTTTAAACAAAGAAATTGAAGAATTAAAAATAAAAAATGAGACATTAGGATTAATTGATGCTTGCTCAACCTGCACTTCACATGCTTCTACATCTTCATCTTGTTCATCTTGTCATATTCTTAAAAAAGAAATTAAAGATTTAAAGAACACTCTTTCTAAATTCACTTTTGGATGAGATAATTTAAATATTTTATTAGGAAAATAAAGAATTGTTTTTCAAAAGGATGGAATAGGCTATAATCCTAAAAATCAACAAAAACTATATAAAAATTTCTTTGTGCATTCAAGTACTTCAAGCAGTCCTTTTATTAAATGTTTCTATTGTGGAAAGAAAGTATATAGTGCATCAACATGCAATGCAAAGAAAAATATCAACACAAAAATTGAAACTAAAATGATATGGGTTCCTAAGGGTACTTTACCTAAAACTAACACACAAGGATCCCAGAAGATTTGGGTATCAAAAATCAAAAATTGAAATGTGTTGTAGGTGTACTTGAAGACCAAGAGTTGACTTTGACATTTTGAAAGTGGCTACTGCAAGTACAAGATCGGAAATAATTCCAAGCTCCCCTCCTTGTCTCTATGAAGCTTAGACTTATAAAATTTTTTAAAAGTATTTCCATCATCGGATAAGTTTTCCTCTCTCATAATGCACTTCTGTACGTGTTAAATCTTTTTTTTATGATAAAGTTATTTGAATAACTCCATAGTTATTCGAATACCATTGCCCTATACATGTAAAATTTGTTCTTTTCTGATAGGTCCATTCGAATACCTTCCTATGGTTTTCGAATACCATACATCAGTACAGTGTTCTTATGGTTTTATAAGTTGATGTATTCGAATAACTAAACATGTATTCGAATAACCTGAGACATCTTTATCAGTGTTTGTCACATGCTCTCTCGAGTATTCGAATAGATTCCAAGGTATTCAAATACTTGCTCTTGCTTTGTTCATAATTTTGAGGTGGGTATTCGAATACAGTAAGGGGTATTCGAATAACCCATGGCTGAAAGCAAATTTTACGGTCTATTCTCTATTCTGTTTCTTTTTTTTTCTTTATGCAAACGCAATGTAAATGTATTTTGACTACAAATAACATGCTTTTGATGAAATATATCTTATTTCTTTTGAACCTAAATTTATGTCTTAAATTAAAATTATATGATGTTCTTAAATGCATATTTCTTAGCTTGCTCTTGCCTCTTATTTTTCTCAAGAATATGTTGCATATTTAAATTCTTTGTAATACAAATGCTTAATGTAATTGGCTACTATTTTGATAAATATATGAACGTGATAATAATTGCAACAAGTGGTTATTTGGCTAAATTAATCAATAAAATGAAATATTTTTTCTTGTGAACTCATTTGCTGTTTTTGACTTATTATTTTTGAATGCTTATTTTATGAGTTTGGCATAATGACTAACCTCTATGGATCCAAAATTAATGGATACCAAAGAAAGTACCTTGAATTTTTTTTTGTAGGTTATAACTACCTCAAGCAAACTCTTAAATGAAAAAGATTATTCAACTTGAGGGAAATGAATGAAGATGACATGAGGAGACTTTCTTCAAGTACATTGAAATGGAATACTCAATGGAAGAAAACTCAATACTATCTTAAATGGCTAAATATTTTTCTTACACGAGTAGCAAGCTTAGCATTGACAAAAGTGCCAAATTGGATATTTTTTTTGTCATTGCATATAGGATAAATAATGTTAGTTCTATACAATGCTCTGATCCCTATAACATATTTCATCAAGATAAAATGTTTAATATCTATGTTTCTCTTGATATATGACAGTATTATAAGAAATTGACAACAAATGGTAAACGTTTTATATTTGATAACAAGTGGTAAATGTCATGATTCTCTTGGTAAATGTAAATGACTGTTTTGATGACTATACAATGCAATTGGTTGATCTATGAATGAATATATCTTTGCTCATGTGTTGAATATTGTGTTTATCTTTTTAAATTTATAAAATTATACTCTATTGCTATTCTGGTATGCTATGAATGAATATATTTTGTTTGAATGGAATAAACTCTATTTAACTTTATACTTTATCTTGCCCCATCTTTTTTATCATGACAAAAGGGGGAGAAAAAGCTTGAATTCTTTGTTTGAGAAAAGTCAGGGGGAGAAAAAGTAAAAGTCCAATAAGACAAAAATAAAAATTGGATTCCAAAGGTAAGGGGGAGCTTCTGTGCACATCTCTGATATAAATCACCTCTTATGAAAAAGAGGAAGAGTAAGTATCTCTAAACAATCTTGTGAATTCTAATTTATATGAACTAATGCTTTTCTTAAATATTAGTTTGTCATCATCAAAAAGAGGGAGAATGTAATTGGTTAGCTGCCATTGATAGTTGTTTGATGATAACAAACATGAAGATGATGAGAAGACCAAGTCTAAGATCTTCAAAGAATAGTTTAGGACTTAAGATCTTTGTAAGGAGCCTTTTGGATATCTCATTGTTTTTGGTTGCAAAGAAATGTTTTCAAAATTAATATTCCAAATCCAAAGAATCATTTTATGGATATTTAAAAGTGTTTAAAACTATTTTTCATTTAAGGGTATTCGAATATCGCATAAGGTATTCGAATAGAATGGTTTTCAAGATCATACGTTTTTTGTTTTTCAAAGTGGTATTCAAATAACTATGCATGGTATTCGAATACAGAGCTTATCAAAATCTGTTTTAAAATGTGAGGTATTCGAATAACCTATGTGGTATTCGAATACACCTGATTACAGAAAAATACTTTTAAACAGAAGTATTCGAATAGATTAAGAAGTATTCGAATAAACCTCTTTCGAACTGTTTTCTTCAAGTATTTTGAAACTGAGGTATTCGAATAACCTTCAGGGTATTCGAATAACGTATCCCAGAAATGGTTTTACGAAGCTTTCAAAAATGGAAAGAAACGACCATATTTGACTTTAATGGTGTTTTAATTGTACCCAACGACTATTTTATTTCCAATGCTCTATAAATAGAGACCTTGGGTCTCTTCTAAATGTTGACCAATAATCTGAATTATTATTTGCTTGTGCCAAAACGTGATTTTTATTTTTCTCATATTTTCTGTGCGCTTTTTGCCAAAACCTTGAGATATCCTAAGAGAGCTTCCTAATGCTTCAAATTGTAACATTTGCTTTAAGTGAGAGTTTCTCTTCATCTATTTTCTGCTTTTGCAAAAAGGGTGAGGTATCCCTTAGTGAATTTGTGAGGGTGAGGTATTCCTCAGTAAAGGGTGAGGTATCCCATGTTGTAAAGAAGGTGAGGTATTCTTCAAAGGGGGTGAGGTATCCCTCTAGTAAATAGGGTGAGGTATCCCTATTGTGTAAAGGTTGCAAGCACCTGTTTTAAGCTTGTATTGAATAGTAAAAAATCTCGAACTGTGTTTCGGGGACTGGACGTAGGCCACAAGTGGTTGGTGGTCGAACCAAGATAAATATCGTGCCTGATCTTCTCTTCTTTATCTCTTTATTTATTGTAATTTATTTATTATTGTTTAATTGTTTATTTTATGTTCTTAAGGCATTTAATCATCTTTATATTTTCAATATACTGCTTCGAGAAATCTGTGTTAAAAAGGGTTTGCGAAAAAGTTTTTAATACTCAATTCACCCCCCTCTTGAGTACTGAAGCCACTTGGGTAACATTCTATACCACTGCCTTGGAGCTTGCTTGAGCCCATACAAGCTCTTCCTCAATTTGCAAACAAGCTTTTCTTTACTTTTGACTGTAAAACCTTCAGGTTGCTCTATATAAATTTCTTCCTCCAAGTCACCATGGAAGAAAGTTGTCTTCACATCAAGTTGCTCAATCTCCAAATTTAAATTAGCTGCCAAGCCAAGTACAACTCTGATTGAGGACATCTTGACCACAGGTGAGAATATTTCTTCAAAATCAACTCCCTTCTTCTAACTAAAGCCCTTCACAACCAACCTTGCCTTGTACCTTAGTTGTGAGCTATTCTACTCTGATTTCAGTTTGAACACCCATTTATTTTTGAGTGCTCTCTTACCTTGAGGCAGCTTCACTAACTTAAATATATGATTCTCATGTAAGGATTTTATCTCCTCTTGCATGGCTTTGTACCACTTGTCCTTCTCTTCATGTGACATAGCTTCTTTATAACTTTCTGGCTCTCCCCCATCAGTCAACAACACATACTCATGAGGAGGATATTTCTATAAAGGACGGTACTCTCTAGTAGATCTTCTCAACTGAGGCTTTGTAGGTGGTTCTGGAGGAATTGGCTCAAGTGGTTCATTGACTTGAGGCTCAGGCACATCAACTATATTATCCACATCTACATTCACATCTCTGCTGTTATTAGTGACCCTGGTAGGAGGTTCTGGCTCAACATCAATGTCCCCACGAACAATTTGTTTCGGCTTCTCCTTCTTGCCAATATCATCAATGGTTTGGTTTTCAAGAAAAACAACATCTCGGCTTCTGACAATCTTCTTATCAACCGGATCCCAAAACCTGTAACCAAAATCATCACGACCATAACCCAAGAAAATACACTGTTTAGACTTACCATCAAGTTTGGATCTCTCATCTCTAGGGATATGAACAAAGGCCTTGCAGCCAAACACCCTCAAATGACTATAGGAAACATCTTTCCCTCTCTACACCCTCTCAAGAATATCACCATCAAGAGGAACAGAGGGAGAAAGGTTGATCAAGTCCACTGCAGTTCTCAGTGCTTCACCCCAGAAGGCTTTAGGCAATTTAGCATGAGAGAGCATTCATCTAATTCTGGTATTAATTGTGCGGTTCATTCTCTCTGCAACCCCATTGTGCTGGGGGGTCTTTGGAACTGTTTTCTCAAGCTTGATTCCACGGTCCTTATAGTAGTGCTCAAATGGACCTCTGTATTCACCACCATTATCTACTCTAACACACTTCAACAATTTGTATGTTTCTCTTTCAACACTTGCATGGAAGTGTTTGAACACAACAAGTACCTGATCTTTGGATTTTAAAACAAAAGCCCACACTTTTCTAGAATAGTCATCAATAAAAGTAACAAAATAAGAGTAACCGCTAAGGGTTTTAGCATCCATAGTATAAACATCAGTGTGAACTAAATCCAAGATATGAGGTCTCTTATGTGGAGGATAAGTGCGGAAGGAAACTCTATGTTGCTTACCAACAAAACAATCAGAACAAGTTTCAAGAGACGTACCTCTAATGGGAAGTAACCCTTGTCTTACAAGAGTATCATGACCCTTCTCACTTAAGTGACTAAGACGTTTATGCTATATCTCTGTAGAGCAATTCTCAACTGCATTCACCTGAGGTGCAGACAACTTTGCTGATGTCCAATAAAGAGTATTATGTTTCTCTTCCTTTGCTACCACCAAAGTCCCTTTGGTACATTTCCATTTGCCATCACCAAAGGAATTATGATAGCCATCTTCATCAAGTACCTGTACTGAGATCAAGCCGAGGCGCATGTCAAGAATATGTCTGACGTTCTTCAAGTCCAACTTGCATCCGGCATTAGTCTCTAACCAAATTTCTCCAATGCTAGCAACCTTGCTTACCCCTTGATTTCCTATCTTCACTTGCCCAAAATCTTCGGTAGTGTAGGATGTAAAGTACTCACGGTATGGTGTAACATGAAAGGAAGCAGTAGAATCAATAACCCATTCGTACTCCTGACATATGAGATTAATAGAGTCATCATCATAAACAATGACAACTTCACCATCAGATACAACTGCAGCAGTGTCTTTGTCTTTATCTTCTCTCTTATTATTGCTTCTACCCCTTGATTTTTCCCACTTAAGGAACCTACACTCTTTCATCACGTGTCCCATTTTATTGCAATGGTAACACTTAATGTCTTTCCTTGTCTTTGACCTTCTTCTTGACTTGCTACGGTCATCGGATCTCTGAGAATTTCTATGTTGACTTCTTCCCCTTGATTCTACAACCAAAGCTTCATTCTAAGTCGAAGAGCTAGCCATGCTATTTCCCTTCCTCCTAGTTTCTTCATTCAAAAGACTGTCTTTGACCATATTGACAGTCAGTTTCCCATTAGGAGCAGAGTTACTCAGAGATACTACTAATGTCTCCCAACTGTCTAGTAATGAGCTAAGCAATAACAATGCTAATAACTCATCATCTAACACAATCTCCATAGTATTCTGATAACTTCACATATTGTAGTTATTTAGGCCTCATATCTGTGCTTTATTGTCTGCTTAGTCCTTGTTTTGATGCATGAATGGAAGAGTTTAGCTGTATATTCATATAATTTGATTTCAATGTCTTCCATCATGATTTCTGGATATATTGAGTACATTTGCACTGATTATTGAATTGGAAATTTCTCTATAGCAGGTAAAGTTCTAACCAAGTGAATCATGTCAGATCTGGACCAGAATTGCAAGAGAAATCAAAGTGCAAGTATCAGCTTGTCACGTCATGGCGTGACATTTGAATGTTGTGGCGTGAGCCTCCCCTGCATCCAAAGTCAGAGAGCACGCATTTTATAACACCGCGGCATGGCATGTGAATGCCGCGGCGTCCCTTGACCTAAAAGTGTAACGCATCGTAGCGTGTAATGTGAATGCCGTGGCGTGACCCTATTTTATAAGCCCTATAAATACTGTTTCATCGATTTTTAAAGAGAGTTAGGTTTTATTTTAGAAAGTTACGGTTAGGTTTTATCATTTCAGACCAGTAGGAAGTAGAAGTGACCCAGTTTGGAGTCTCTCTTCACCTTGGTGGAGGATTGGAGCTTGGAGGATCGCTCCTCTTAGCTTTGTTCTTCTCTTCTTTTCTCCTTTCTCTTTTCCATATCCATGACTCTGAGTATTAGTGTTTTATTTTCATTTGTCATGGCTGGCTAAGCTGTTTATAGGGTTTTACTTTGGATCCTCCTATGGATATTGATTAATCTTGTAATCCTTTGAGTTATATACATAATTTGGTATTTGTTCAATTATATAGTATTTAATGCTTTGAATGTTTGATCAGCTTTCAACTGATCTGTTCAAATCTAATGAACCTAGACATAGGAATTTAGATTTGAGATCGTATGTATGATTGATGCATGTTCTATTTCATTTAATTGGCTTGGATGCAATGATTCGTTAATAAGATAGAAATATACCTATTGACTATGCATAGTAATTAATTGGGAATAAATCATTCATTAGTAGAGCTTACACTAGTCCTCATAGAAATATAGTGGATTAGGTAAGTAATACCAGGATTGATTGACCTAGACAAAGGCTTTCGGCTAAAGCAGATTCCCAAGCTAACCTAACCATTGCATGTATATTGCTCGTAAGGATTACTAGTTAACAATTGATATAGGAGGTAAAAAAGAATGCCCTATGTTCTAAATCATTTTCTAAACTCAATCTGATAGTTTTAAAGTTCTTCTTAGTAGTTTAATACGAACCTTTCTAATTTATAATTCCTTGAATAGAAGTACTTAAGTTATTGGTTTATAATTAGTACTGAATTTAACGTTTATCCTCATGGGAACGATATCTGACTCTTAGCTATACTACAGGTGCGATCCGTGCACTTGCGGTAAGCAAAAGAACGAACATATTCAATTGGTTCACCAAATCCTGAAAAGTGCTTAAATGCTCAGCCACTGAGGAACCATCCTTGTATTTCAAATTGACTAACTTTCGAATCAAGAATGCCTGGTTTAGTGCATTTTTGGACTCAAACAACTCACTCAATTTCGTCCACAAGTTGTAGGCAAGGGTCTCACTAGATACATGATGATAGATGGTTTGATCTATCCATTGTCTGATCATGCCAATGGTTTTTTTGTTTAATTTCTTCCATTCTCCCTCAGATTTATCTGCTGGTTTAATACCATTCTCCTCAATGGGATCATACAGATCTTTGCAAAATAACAAATCTTCCATTCGAGACTTCCACATAGAGTAATTGGTAGAATCCAATTTAATCATGGTACCAACACCATCACCTTCTCCCATCTTCAGAGCACAAACCAGAGCCCCAACCGGAGCTCTTTGATACCAGTTGTAGGGAAAGATAACAAATATTAACAAGCGGAAGCAAATCTGGATCTCTTTTTCCCCTGCTTAAATAATAATAGGTTCTAGAAATATCTCAGACAATAAACAATAATTTCAGGTAAATAATAGGATGTACCAAACAGAAAATAGAAATCAACAGGCACCAAAAATTTAACATGGGAAAACCTCCAATGTGAGGGAAAAAATCACGGGACCTAGTTCAGTAAAATCTTCCACTAATAATAATTAATGGGTACACCACAAGTCCTCTTGGAACCTCCAAAGATCAACAGAAAAATTACTCTTCACCAATTGGGTAGATAACAATACAAGAAAAACAAACGGGTATCTAACCAAGCAATAGAGAGAATCCAAAATAATAGATACCAAAATAACCTCTTCTCCACTGCTGGTTGCTCCACGCCTCTTTTCTTCAAAAAAGGATATTCTTCTCTTTCTCTCTTTCGGTCTTGCTCACCAAAAAACGCACACACACGAACACACTGTCTTACTTTCTCGGTGGTTTTTTTTTTCTTTTAAAATACTTCACCAAGGTTGTCTCTTTTTATTCTTTTGCTCTATGTCCGTAACAACTTCCAGGGTAAGTTTTAAAATCCCTTAATAAAGATAATGATAAAGGACCTTTAAAAAATTAACTTTTTTTTTTTCAAAGTCAGCATGAGCCCAATAATTGATGACCCATCTGACACTACCTACTCTCACTTAAGAAGAGACTAAGGCTATGTTTAGAAATTTTATAAAAGGATAGGTAATATAACGATAAGAAATAAAATAAAATAAAATAAAATGCGTCACTCTATTATTTAATTGTTTAATAAATTTAATGAAAAAAAAATAAAATTTATATCATTCTTTTATTGACTACTCAATTTGAATGGATTAGATGACCCTCCCTTATTATTTTATTCCCTCATATTATATAACTTTCAAATACACTTTTTTTTCTTAAAGTTTGGTCATCCTATTTCTTACCTGTCTCTACATTTTCATCATTTTAAACATTGGCTAAAGTAAGACAACTACACAACATGGGTTATATAACTGAAAACCATCTTAAAAAATACGTGGCACACAAAATCCATAATAAACACTAAAAACACTGTTTATTTATTTAAGAATCAATAAACAAAGCAATTTATTTTATAAAAAAATTTTGAATGTTTAATATTTTTATTTAGCCAAAACAGTACCCGGAGAATATAAATGACACACATAAATACAGAATAAAAAAATTATTTTGTCTTCTATTTTTGACTTTTTACTTTAGAAGCAAATTTTAGTGTGACGGCTAGGCCATACAACTAAAATTTATTTTTGCTTCTAATACCAAAAATATATATTTCTGCTTTCAATATTTTTTTATTAAATAAAGATTTTGTTAACGTGTAACTAAAAAAATTTATTAAATAAAAAGTATAAATATTTAATATTTTAAAAATCTAAAAAACATTTACTATTTTCTTGTTTAAGTAATTAAAATGTGTAATAAATACTACTTTTATTTCTTAAGTTACATGTTAACATAACTCATTAACAAAGTGTGCCCTTAGGTCATATGTTAAAAAATAAAAAATACAAGCATTTAATATATTGAGAATCCAAAAGCATTAACTAATTTCTTTCTTTAAGTAATTAAAATGAGTGATAAATATTATTTTTATTCCTTAAGATACATATTAACAAAATCAATTAAATAATTAAAAGAATTTATTTATTAAATAATATTATTAATAAAAGATATTAAATACTTCTTAAACAATTCTCTATAAATACTAGTTAACATCACCCTAAAATCATAAACACATAAGTAAGGGAGGGAAGATAAATAATTTGGTGAAAGACCCTAAATACATCACACTCCAATGGCAAATCAAATTTCTAATTTCCATCACACAGTACTTCATACTTGAACGCGTTATCTTGTTAATCATTAGATTAAAGAAGATTAGTTTGCACGCGAACCTTGGAGAATCAAAATAAGTGTTAACTAGCCTTGCCCCTTGAGTAATTGAAACAATCTTGAGAACGCCTCTGAAAGATTCCGACATTTTCTTCGGCTACTGAGAAAGATTCCAACTTCTAGTTAGCTTAATTTACTATTACCAAATTGAATAATTTTATAGCAATAATTGTACCAAAGTATCAAATGCTAAGCCCACATCTGTCCCAACTGCTAAGCACGGTCCTACCCATGTGACAGATAACTTTTAAAATTGCTTCTAGTGTGATATGTTTAGTAAACAACTACATGTAAAATTTATCTAATCGGTTATTAGGGGTAAAAATAGGATAAGTGTTCCATTAAGAGCTTATAGCTTGACTTATTTAATATCTATTTTGATTTGATTGGTTTAATAAAAAAATCAGGTCAAGATTTTTTAAAAAATTATTTAGTTAAATAGATTAGATTTTAGACTTTTAAAAATAGTTTTTAAGTTTAGTAAATCGACTTATTTAATTATATATATTATTATTTTATATATATTATGAAATTTTAATATTTATATAATATAATTAATTTAATAAATAATATAATATTTTTTTAAAGTATAAATCTATTAACTTATATAAAGACTTTAAGTCTATTATTACTTATTCCATTGACTTATTTAAAAATAATTTTGTTAGTTTATTTAAAGATCTAATTACAAAATAGACTTCTACATAAATTTTTAAGTTAGACTAGACTTTTAAAAAAATTAAATCAGACTTTGAAAAATAACATATATCAAATAAATGGATCAAGTTTAAATCTTATATTTAAGAAATAGACCAAATTTATTTAAAGTAAGACTTAGTCTAACCAACATGTTTCTATCCCTATCAATTATCCAACTTTAGTGGATAGGTTATTAAAAATGACGAGAAATATTCCGCCGGAGAAGGGGGGGGGGGTTTCCCTCAGAATTCAATCATGGAGAATTATCTGATAAAAAACATCATAGAGTATAAGTAATTTGTAATACAAGATAAATACGAATGAAGGTCACTTTTATGTTCTCTTTCTTTAAGAGTTTAGGCTCTGAGCGTGGCTTGTTTTGCTAATAGTTGCTGAGGAGTGCCAATAGTCTCATTAGCAGTATGTATCACGTGACGACGAAGAAAGACTGTGCAAGCATGGACAAGGCAAGGAAGGGCACATCACCTTAGGCTTTGGGTTATTACTAACTTTTTTTTGGCAGAAGGTTATCTCACTAATTTATTGATTTATTAATACTACTCAACCTAAGCAATCAAACTGTTTGTGGCTATTACAATAATTTCATTTAGAGGGTCCGCAGATTACCACGTTTACAATTTTAAGGTCCCACCGCCAGTTGTCTCTTAGACAACCACGAGTTGTCTTAAAAGCAAGTAATGATAAGTTGATAACCCTTTCAAAGAAATGTAAGATGGGAAAATATTTTTTATATCACTAAATTTAATATTTTATATAAATATTGTATGTATAAGTGTAAATAAATACCGAAGTATATCATATTTTAAAATGAAATAAATATATCATATACTAATATAAAAGAAATATAAATTAAACATCAAATTCTGAATATATAAATAACGAAATTGTATAACATAATCCGGTGATTGCTTTCTCAATTTGAGATAGTGGGCAATCACTTGAATATAGTTTAGTTGATATGGATATAAATTTATACACATTATAAATTCTAATTGTAACAACCACTGTTTAGTATGCTAGAAAATTTTGAAAGATTTTATTAACATTTTTACGCCATTTAAAGTGTGTTTGTAGGACAAGGAAATAATTTGCGGATTCTATAGTCTACTGTTTAACTACAACGTTCTCCAAACCAAGTAGCTATTTCCTTCTTTTATAACACTGATTTTATTTAATCCTCCCGGAAAATAGAACACAGTTTGAGTTTCGATCGCCAAATACTGTTGACAGTGAACACTGATTTCTAGTAAGTAGAAATTGTTAGATCAAACAAGAAGCTTGCAACAAAACCAGCAGTCCAGCACAAAACAAATGACACGAAGTTAATGATATCTAGTGGAACCACCAGAGGGCAGCACTGGCTTACCGAAAGTAAACATGCAAGAATCACTCACCCCTGCTTGTGGTAACAAAGCTCAAATAGTTAATATTTATGGGTAGGCATAAGTTATCCTTTATCCTGCCACTGGCTTCCCCACGAAAAGCCACAGGGAACACTTCACTTTTTTTTTTTTTTGGGTACATGGAAACCATACCCTTTAGTCTGCCGTTTGAGCCCATTTTCATTCTGTCCTTTGTGTCTAAATACTCCTTTCAGCCCCACAGTTATGCAGGGGGAACATCTTGAGAACGAGAAACCAAGAGAACCTATAACAAAGCAATATCACAAATGAAAAACTACTACCAGGTGAGAACCTTTCGGTCTCGGAGATACAGAACTTCCAATGCCCCGAAACAAATTTCTTGAGGTATTCAAGTAAAAACGTGGAAGATCCCAAATTAAAAGAAGATTTCTCACAGAAGTAAAAATGACAACCAAAAAGAGAAACGAAGAGAATCGACCATATTTTGTTTTACCAGCCTCAACTGCCATCCATAGCCAATCGTATGAGCTATTTTTAAATGGGTCTCAGCAACCAGATGCAGATGTATCCATCTACGTTTGAGAAGCTTACACTTCAGAAAATACACCATTAGTGTACAACGAAGACAAGGAGATTATGGCTCTCCATCTCGAAATGCAAATTTGTACCAATAAAAAACAATGGTTTACATAGTTCATGATGGTGTTTCCCTTTGATTTTACAATTCCAAAATATCATAAGTAGACGAAATGGAACTTTTCTTCTTTTGCAACCATTAGGTGTTCAAGACCAAGCTGACCAGTTGTTGCAGCAACCTTTTTGCCAAAATTAATTTCATACTTTCGCACCCAGGAAGGACTGCAAGGCACAGACAGTGAGAGGGAGAAAAATTTGGAATATATTGGTAAATGCATAAAGTGTGAACAATTAAAAATATATTGCTAAGTGATGTGGTATAATCGCCTAAATTGAGTGATAGTTTAGGACATTGCTATAGTACAGCTTTTTTTTGGTCTCCTATGAGGTATCCCCACACCCTTTAAGTGTGGAACTAATCCCCGCTCAGGTATCTAATGGCATGGCCCTAACTACAGGTGCTTCCACTCTGCCTACTTGGTATAGCTAAGTGATGTGGTAAACTTTTCACACCCAAAGCAACATGAATGCAACAACAGCCATCATATAACTGATTGTGGTGGGAACCATTTGAAACAATGAGTAAGTACCCATTTTAGTCCCCCAAAGATACAACTACTATCAATTTAGTTCTCCAAAGAAAGTTGACATCAATTTAGTCCCTTGATCATAGAAAGTGACATCATTTTAGTTCATCAATCAGGCTCTAATAATGATGTTCTCATGATCATAACAGAAGGACAATTTTGATGTCACTTTCCATTATTAAGGGACTAAATTGATGTCAACTTTCTTCGGAGGACCAAATTGATGTCACCTGTATCTTTAGGGGACTAAAACTCTTGAAACAATTGATACATCATATCAGTTGAAAAGCTTTGTTATTATGTATCTTCCATAGTTCTAAATTCAAATCCCCAGCATAATCAGCACATAAAATAAGATCATTCCAATTATCCTAGTTACATTGGAAATAGTTGAACCCATAGTAGTTAATCCCGAATAGCGGCGTGGAGCGATCGACCCCAACAATACTGTAGCATATCACGGAGCAGCCGTTACACCGAAGATAGCAAATACAATGTAAATAATTTCTAATACACACATATTGATGCTCAAAACCCAAAACACAATTTAAGATATATCCATCATTAACACTCAAAAGTCATAGCTTAAAGACACAGTCATCATTAATCTACAAGAAGAAGCATAACGGAATAGAGCAATGGGAGAAAAGGCTTGACTTGCTGAAACAGAGCAACAGAGGCTGGAAACAAAGCAGGGATTGGCAGGGAAAAGGCTGGGCTGCTGGTAGGGATAGCAATGGATAGGGTACCCGGCCCAATCCAGCCCAATTTGACCTGCTGGATCATATTCATCCTGATCCAAATGTGATTGTGGATTGGATTGGGTTGGATCCTCTAAAAACTCATTGGGTTTCGGGTATCCAAATGACCCGATCATAAAGGAGAAGTTAAAATCCCAACCCAACTCTCAAACCCTCTCTTCTGGTTCTACTCCACAGCAGTGACAATGACGGCAGCATCACCTTCTGGAATCGATCTCAGCCGTGGCTACATGTCTAACCAATGGTTATCCTTGAGAGTGATCTCGCAATGCTAGCTTGTCTTACAGATTCGACTGGGGTGCTGCAACAAAGACGGCGGCAAGTCATTGGCAGCCGCCACCACCATCGTCGTTGCAGCACCACCTTGTGGGACCTCAAAGCGATCTCTGCCATCGCAACATGTCGAACCAGTGGCTGCACTTGAGAGTGATCTCCTCACAGAACTACATGTTGAAGCTATTCAGATCTGTTTGAGGGTTCTGATTTTCATGGCGTTGCCGGCAAGTGTGAGAGGTTACCATTTTCTATCTTTCCATCCCGTTTGGTTACCTAGAAAGTGCGAGAAAATGAAAAAAAGATAACAAGCGATAGGTTTTTTGAAGATTATTTTGCTGGAATACAATTAATATTTCCTGATTTCTTCAAATTTTATCTCTTTTTCTTCAAAATCTCCCTTTTTTCCTTCAATCTCTTTCAGCATGTTCACATTAGGGGTCAAATTGTTTAGGTTCTTCTCTTTTGATTCATAGAGGTTTTTTTTCTCTAGATTTTTGTTTTTCATTTTGGGTAAAAATCTGAATTTTCGTTTTGATTCACGAATAATTGGTTCTAGCATCAAAGGGAGAATCTGCAGAATATGGGAATTGGGAGAAGTGAACGGGTTGGGTTTAGTTTTACTCGATCCAATTCCAGTTTGGATCAGGTATCCAAACCATTACGGTCTATTGTATCGGGTCAAGTCAGGTTTGATCCAGTCCAGCTAAATTGACATCCCTGGCTGCTGGGACTTGGCCAGAAAAGCGCGGCGGGCTTCGCCGAAAACCACTGGGCTGCAGCGATTTGGCCAGAAAATGCAAAGAGAAGCTGGAACAGAGCGCAGAGACATGTGAACAAAGGTGTGAATGTGTGAACCAGAGGTGGGGCTGCCAGAAAAGGGCTGGCTTTGGCCATAAAATGCGTGGACTGCCAGAAGATTAACAGAAAATGCGTCTGGAGTTCAGTGATGTGCGAACCAGAGGTGGGGGCTGCTGGGTTTTTTCCAAAGGATGAAGGGTTCTAACACAGATGCATAAAATGGGTTTGAATCTCAAATTTGTCTCTCAATTTAGTCTAAGAAGATGAGGGTCAATAGCAGGCAAATCAGGAATTTTGGTCCTGTGAAGTACTGCAGCTGCTACAACAGCAATTCCACCAGTGACCTCAGGCTGTGATCTGCGATACTCAATAACGTGATGCAATGAGCTTTTGGGAGTGGCTGCCATTCGCTCTGCCACACCCCAGCGTGATTTGCCACTATTGACTGCTCTGGCTGAACCCATGAAATTCCCACAAAACTACCATAGTGGACAAAAGGGAAAACATAATTATCATGAAATAACCTAGAAAACAGTCAAGTCACTGTCTCCTCCAACTAGCTAGTCACATAATCTCAAGCACAATAACCTCATCTCCAAGTTTTATGTAATCATGACAAGCACCTATTTCAAGTATTACTTTTTGAAGGCAGAAGCAAGTATGAAGCATGGACACGCTGTTTTTGAAGCGTGTCCGCGTGTTGGACATGCGTCCGTGTCAGACACATGGGGACGCGCGTATGACACACGTGTCTTACGTGTTCGAATGTGTTCAATTAAAAATATTATTTTTTTCGACTTGGACACGTCTCGGACACGTCTAAGACACGATTTGAACATGACCCATTAATATTTTTTTAAAAAAAATTAGTTTCCATGACTAACGTCCAATTAGTAAGTCCGTAACCCACCCAAACTCAATCACATGACTGACATCCTAAACCACTATTTTCTCATACCAGTATTTTAAGTTTTATCTTTTCACACGCCACTATTAGGCTTTTAAGTCTTATCTTTTCACACACCACTATTTTCATCTGCTCCTTCTATCTCTGCTCGTACCAAGTCATCTATTTCGTCGTCACCGAAACAGATACCATTATGCCGTGTCTGTGTCCTACAATTTTTTGAATTTGGTGTGTTCCCGTATCCGTGTCTGTGCTTCATAAGAAGCAACAAATAAATTAGATTCTAGGGGAAGAATAACATACACTAGCATAATTGTAATCTAAATCCTCCATAACGCATTCACAAGTCAAGTCTCAACTAGATACAAAAGCAAGCCAATGTGCATGATTTATGTAACACCGATCCGTACCAGTATCCGATACGTATCGCATCGGATACTTCAAACTTTTAGATACTTTTCGTCTATATATCTTTCAATTATTTTTTGAATTTTTTCCGTATCAACATATCCATGTCGTGTCATATCCGTGTCCCGCATCTGTATTCGTGCTTCCTTGTGCATAATGCACACTAGCTTGCTTTTGTATCTAGCTGAGACTTGATGCATGAAATTGCCAATTCACTATGAAGATTGATATTCACAAACATCTACATTTATGTGAAGAAGCTCATATCAAAAGATATTTCTCTCACAACTCACAAGTCACATGCATCAAAATATGTGTACCTAATGATGTAGTGTATGAATTGCATCAGCAAATATTAGCTACTACTGATGTTGTGCATGTATTGCCGGCAAATACTAAACTATCTTCCTACCTTTACACCTGCTGGAGAGTTTCCAGGCTTAGCAGTGGCTGTACTTCCAAAATTGAGCTTCGTTTTTTTATCAGCTGGCTTTAATATTTGGAAAGAGCACATTAGTGTCTCATCAACACTCATCATAGCACCAGCATTGTCAAACTCCCCACAATAATTAGGTGCTGAAAATATTGTTACAAGTTGTCGGTTAGCAAAGAACTCGTATCCATCCTCCACAACCTGGTCAAAACATAATAAAAAGAAAACCAATTTAAGTTCAATAGCATAGTTGATTGAGACCTACTATCCTCCAATCTAAACACAAAGGAATGTATAGAATGAAGCATCAAATGCCAAAGCTAAAGCATGGCAAGAAGATGTTTAGGTTCGATGCATAAAATTGTCACATTTACTTAGCAAAAAGTAATTCCGAGTTCAAATAATACTAATAAAAAAAAGTAACTGTAATAATGCTGACAGATAGATTAGGATTGCTGGAAATATATTTCATAGTCATTTTGGTCATGGAAATGGGGATACAAACTCAACCCCGAAGACCTGGTAACACACTGAGCACCAAAGGCAGGAATTTAACCTGATGAGCACGACAAATAAGATCAAGATCATGTTTCTCAAGAAACTCTGAGACCTTATCAGCACCAAAAGTATATGATACTCCCCTGTCATTCATTCCCCATCCTTGAACATCTTTGCTTGGGTCAGACCAAAGGAGATCACAGAGCAAACCTGTATCAGGAACATCAGTAGGCCGCTGTAGATTTCTTATCTGATCCAAATTATGTAAGTCAGGCGAAAGTCCCCCATGCATACACAAAATCTTTTCATCAATAAGGGCTGCCACAGGCAGGCAATTGAAGCAGTCTGTAAATATCTTCCATAACCTTACATTGAACCTTCTCTTACACTCATCATAAAATCCATATATCCGGTTTATAGAAGCACATTCATGGTTTCCCCTCAACAGGAAAAAGTTCTCAGGATATTTTATTTTATAAGCAAGGAGAAGGCATATTGTTTCTAAACTCTGCTTCCCTCGATCCACATAATCCCCCAAAAACAAGTAGTTGGCCTCAGGTGGTAATCCACCATATTCAAAAAGCCTTAAGAGATCAGAATATTGACCATGTACATCACCTGAAAGTAACATCAATATAAGGATATTAAGAAATCATTCCGCAAACAAGATATTTTTCTTTTCTGCAAACAAGAATACAGTATTTGAGGTAGTAATAATATCAGGGAGTACAATATATGGATTATACAACAAAAACAAAGCCATATCCCACTATGTGGGGCTAGCTACATGGATCAATTGACGCTATGCCAGACTTGACAGAGATGCATCAGGTTATGTTAAAATAAAAATATACTCTTAGTAATAGGAGATGCCATGATCTTAGTATTCAGGCTTTTCAACATCAATCCACAACCCCAACAAGATAGCATACAACAGTTCTTGCAAATAATTTTTATCAAACTAATGATGTGCAGGAATTTTATTTGCATGCATCAGCAGAATGCTAACAGTAAAAATTTAAAAACAAGAAAAAGCAAAATACTTTATCTTACCTTAACTAAACCAACATGATGTAAGTTGTTTCCACAAGATCAGTGATGTTACTTAAGAGCTTTTTCTTTTGGCATTCTTTATGTAAATCAATCAAATTTTCTTTTAACCCAAGAAAATCACAGACAACATCAAATCCAGAAAACAAATAATGCAAATTTTCAAAGCTTACATTATATGGTTATTCACTCCTATACATGGATTCATCAAAGACATCGAAAGACAAGACAAACTTTAATCAAATTTATACCCCACAAAAAGAGAACACTTCACTACTAACTACTAATCCAGTCCAGAACACAATCAACAGTAAGCGTACACAAGGCAACCAGATAATCATAAAAACATAATGAAGCATGCAATTCAGACAGTAAATTTGGAAGGAAATCGCAGTATAATAATAGATGACTAAACAAAATCATGCGGCAAACATAGAGCAAAAACTCTCACAATTCAGGTTTTTGTATGAGGGGAGAGACCAAAAAATAATCTAATAATGCCATAATGATCGACAAAGAAACACTCAGATCATGTCCAAACCCCCAAATAATATGGCTAAAGATCTTGGTATGGCCACAAAATGAGCGAAACCGGGTAACAAGATAAGGGAATAGGGGAAGTGAGGCTCAGGTTAAAGGCAACAACAAAATGAAGGAGAAAATAATCGAAAGCATACCACAAATCTTAATGGGAGCTTCGAGCTCCAATAAGTTAGGTTGTTGCAAGAAAATCTCTCTAGAAACTACGCAGAGCTGGCGGATCTCCGACTCCGATAGCTGCACCTGTTTCCCTGGACGCCCGCGAACTTCAAGCAGCCGATTGATTATGTCATCCAAAACTGATTGCTCCATTTCTGAATCCCAAAGTCAACGACTATCTCTCTCTCTCTTCGATGTTAATTATTAAGATGATGATGATGATGACGACGCAAAGGCCCAAAATCGCAAGATGAAGAACAGTAGGTGTGAGCGAATAACATGCCTCAGGAGAAGAACACGATGAAATGTTGGGAGTCACGGTCGTTTTGGTAGCAGAGGGGTGTCGTTTGATTTAGGATCAGGGAGAATTTTACACATTCCTTTTCAGGGAAATACAGAGAGAGAAATAGAGAGAGAATTTAGTTTGTTTCATGGAAGAGGAAGGAAAAGTGATAATTGCTAATTGCTTTGTTCAGGAAGCGGAGTAGGGCAAGGCAAGAGAGGCTGTGGATGAGAGACACACAGAAAGAGAAATACGTGATATATCACTATCGCTGGTTTTAATTTTTATAAATAAATAAATAAAGGAAAGAAAGATTGATGTTTTGAAAATTTGATGAACAAAAAACACTCATCTTGGTTAATTATTTTGTTTCTTTTTCATAAATCAATAAATTCTATGAAACCTAAGGTTATATTTGGATTAGAGAGATTGAGTGAAATAAAAAAGAATAAAAATAAATTTTATTATTTGATTATGTTAAAAATAGATTGAATGAGATAGAAGTAGGTGAAATTAATTTCATCTCATCTTATTAAAAATTATTTTTTTCTTAATTTAAGAGATATAAGATGAAATTATTTTTTTATTATAATTAAAATTTTATTACATTAATTTCATACTCTAAAATTAGTATATTTACAATAAAAGTAATTTAAAAAAATAAAATTATAACTCATATTATTTCATTAACTTATCAAATAATAGAATGATAATTTTACTTAATTTTATTCTAAAATATTTAAATAATAAAATAGTATTTTTATTCCATTTAATTTTATTTCATCATATCTTATATCATTTTATTTCATTTTATGAATTACTAAATATTTAAATAAAACTTTTTTTTACTTTCTGAAAAATAAAATTGAATAGAGGTCATGTATCGAGTAATTTACAAACTAAACCATAAAAATGACAATTATTATGATATTTTAAGTTTACCTCTAAAGTTAGGTTTGGCTAGTTTAATTCGATTTTATAAATAAAACTGAAATTAATAAGGTTCATTTTTTTTAATTTAATTAATTTAATTTTCATCGATTTGTTCGATTATGAACTACTTTGTGTGTGTTTGGTTTGTAGTTAGGATTTTTAAAAGTGAGTTAGGACGCTTTAATCGAATGATGTTTGTAACATACTTCCAAAAGTAATGGGACCAAAGAACAACAGTTTAAACAAAAGTTCCCAAACATAAACATTAAACTACTTTCCAATTTCAAACACACTTTCAACTTGTTTTACTTAAAGTTCAATTCCAAACACACACTTTAATCTGTATACTTCAGTACAGTTTGACATTACTATACAATTTTCTTGCTGTTAATCTTTTTCAACTTTTTTGTTGGTAAAATTCTCTTATCCGATTTTTTTTTGAAAAAAGATAAAACTGTGTATATTTATGGAAAAGAGGGTCCACTCTAATTATATAAAAAAAATCTGGCAACTGCTTTAGAATTATCAGTGAAATAATTGAATGTAAACCTCTCCTTTGAGGCAATGCTTTGCATCAAAATCTGTGGTGGAAGTCTCTGTTTTGTTTTTATCTTTTCCTTTGTTTCTTTATTCGTTTTTTACTTTTTTTTCCAAGTCTCTAATCATGCTTCTTTTCCCTTTAATTAGACACCCTCTTTGTTTATTTGTATCATTAGAACACACCCTTAATGTGGCATTGCTCACCGGAGCATCTGGCGTCCCACAACCTTGCTATTATGTTATTGCTGTCCACGTCTACCGCAGGCAAAAAGAATCTTTGCTGTGTCTTTGAAATAGATTTGCTTCTTGCGTGATTAATTTTATCACAAGAAGATTTTAATAAGAGACTCACGCTGTATATTTAGATGACAGGAATGAAGAGAAGTAAAAAAGAATAAAGAAAAGGAGAATTTTTTTTTATTTAGGAATTTATTAAAAGATATAAAGGGAAAAAATCATAAGAAACTATTTTTTTTCTCTTTTTCTCATATAACAAATTTTTATTTTTAAAAAAATTAAGGTGAAATGAGAAAAAAATGAATTTATAATTAAAAATAAACATATTTTATTTCATTTTATTTCTTTTTAAATCAACTCTCAAACAAAATAATAAATTTTATTTTATTTCTTTATTGATCTTTTAAACAAAAAAAAAAACTTTATAATGTCACAAACGATGTGAGATTCACCGTATCTTATAAGAAAATGTTGATTTATTCACAGAACTTTACATAAAATATTGCCTTGATTTTACCGTAATTTTTTTAATGGTCTAGATGACTCAGAATATGTGAGAGGGATTTGTAAGATTACCCTATCTAAACATTGAATTTTACAATATATTGATTGATATATTCTGATTTATAATGTTAAATTATTAAAAATATTTAAATATATTCTAACGTCATAAGTTGACTGATAACTTTATAAATTATAGTTATTTGTGTCTTATATTCGTGTTATATTGATAGTTTAGTCCTTGTTTTGATGTGTGATTGGAAGACTTTAGCTTCGTGTTCATATAATTCAATTTCAATGTCTTCCATCATGATTATGAAAAAATGTTTTCGATTCTTTGATAGATTGAGTACATTTGTATTGGTTAATGAATTGATGATTTCTCTATGGCAAATAGGGTCCCAACCAAGTGAAACTTAGAAGATTTGGACCAGTTTTGCAAGAGAAATCAAAGATCAAGGATCAGTTTGTCACGCCGCAGCGTGGCATGTGAATGTTGCGGCGTGAGACATTCCCCTGTTCAAGCAGAGAGCTACGCATTTTGAACGCCGCGACGCAAAGGAATGAATGTTACGGCGTGATGACCTGAATTGAACGCGCGTCGCGGCGTATGAAGTTGAATGTCGTGGCGTGACTCTATTTTCTGAGCTCTATAAATACTGTTGCATTAATCTTCTATAAAGAGTTAGGTTGTTTTTAGGGAGTTGCGGTCAGGGTTTTATATTTTACACTAATAGGAAGCAAAAGTGACTAAGATTGAAGATTATCTTCACCTTAAAGGAGGATTGGAGCTTGAAGGATCATCCCATTGAGCTTTCTCTTCTCTTTCCTTCACTTTCCTCTCTTTCCATCTCCATGAACATGATTTATTATGATATTTTCGTAGTGTTCATGGCTGGCTAAGCTGTTTATAGGATTTTTCTTTGGATCTTCCTATGGAATTTGAATAATATTGTAATCCTTTGAGTATATATATATGATTTGGTTTTGTTCAATCATATAGTGCTTAATGCTTTGATAGTTTGATCAGTTTTCAATTGATTTGATAAAATCTAATGAACCTAGACATAAGAATTTGGATTTGAGATCATATATATGATTGATACATGTTCTATTTCATTCAATTGGTTTGGATGCAATGATTCGTTAATATAATAGAAATATACATATTGGTCATGCATAGTAATTAATTGAGAATAGATCTTAATGAGTGGATTTAAGCTAATTCTCATGGAAACATAGTAAATTAGGTAACTGAAGCATGGTTGATTGACTTAGACATAGGCTTTCAACTAATATTGATTCTCAAGCTAACCTAATCACTTTGTGTATATTGCTTGTAAGGATTACTTAGTATCAAAGGAAGTAAGAGGTGAAAAAGAATTCCCTATTCTCTAATCATCAACTTAATCTAATTTTATAGTTTTAAAGATCTTTTAATTATTTCACATACTTTCTCTCAATTCATATGTCCTTGAATAGAAATCCTTAAACTATTGGTTCATACTCAGCACTGAAATTAACTTATTTCATTGTGGGAACGATCTTTAACTCCTAGTTATACTACAAGTGCGATCTGTGCACTTGCGGCAAGCAAAAGAGCAAACAAGTTTTTGGTACCGTTACCGGGGATCTAGCGGCTTAAATTCAGTTTAACTAATATTAACAACGAGTTTAATTAGTTCTAGTTCAAGTTTCTTTTGTGCATATTAATTTAAGTTATTATTCTTTAATTGTTTCAGGTTATTATAAGATGGCAGATGACAACGTCACGCTAGAGCTGGAGGATGAGAGTTGTAGTAGACCATTGAGGGAGTTTGCTACTCCTCAGATGGATAATCTGCAATCCAGCATCAGACGTCCGACCATCAGGGCAAATAACTTCGAGATAAAGCCGACCATTATTCAAATGATCCAAACTTCTATACAGTTTGGCGGCTTGCCCAATGAGGACCCCAACGCGCATCTCTCAAACTTCCTAGAGATATGCAACACGTTTAAACATAATGGTGTTTCTGAAAACGCCATTCGTCTACGGCTCTTCCCATTCTCACTCCGAGACAGAGCCAAAAGTTAGTTACACTCTCTGCCACCGAACTCCATAACTACTTGGGCTAAAGCCAGTACCAAGTTTCTCAACAAATATATCCCTCCGGCCAAGACGGCAGAGATGGTGAATGATATTACATCATTCACGCAGTTCGAATCGGAATCCTTGCATGAAGCCTAGGAAAGGTACAAAGATTTGCTGAAAAGGTGTCCACATCATGTAATTCCACCATGGCATCAAGTATATTCTTTCCATAAGGGTTTGTTGCGGCAACATCACCCAATTATAGATGCAGCCACTAGAGGCTCATTGCTAGGCAAAATGTTCGATGAGGCCTTCTTGCTCTTGGAAGAATTGGCAGCTAATAGCTACCAATGGCCCTCGAAAGGTAACACTCCACGAAAAATAGCTGAGGTGCATGAAGTGGACACGATAACTTCGCTGTCGGCTCAGTTGGTAGCGTTAACAAGTAGGATGGATAATATAGGTCATAATTCACACCAGAGCCCATTTGTTCTGTGTGAAAGGTGCGGCAACACTCACTCAAGTGACAGATGTCCTTCTCATATAGAAAGTGCGCAATATGTCGGCAATTATCGGCCGCAGCAAAATAACCCATATTCTAACCAGTATAATCTTAGATGGAGGAACCATCCAAATTTCTCATGGAGTGCAACCAAGGACCTTCTTCCTTGTCCAATGCTCCCATAAATGAATGTTAGTACAACACTCCTTGATTTCCAGCCTACCCAAGACAACCAGTGCAAGAAAGGAAGCCTACCTTGGAGGACATGTTTATGCAGTTAATGGCTAAGAATTATGCTTTCATCTCCAAGGCCAACTCCTACATAGCAAGGACTGATGCTCACTTATCAAAGAATAATTCGATGATTCAAAACCAAACAGCTTCGATGAGAGCATTGGAAACTCAAGTGGGACAATTGGCTAACGCCATCAACAACAGGCCCTAGACACCTTCCCAAGTACCACTGTCAATAATTCAAAGGGTGCCTCAAACGAGGATTATAAGGTCATTTCACTGAGAAGTGGCAAGGATGTAACACCCCAAATTTCCGTATCTCTTAAACAGTAATTTTGACAGTTAACAGAATTTCACTGTTTAGCGATTTCTGGATACTGTAAAATTATTTTGATTATTCCGTTAGCGTATTTGATCGTTTTGAGTTATTTACTCAGTGTCAGGAAAATAAAAATTTTCGGGCTGGGGAAAACTTTACGTAATTTAATTTTTACCGTTAGGTAATTATTTTACGTAATCTGATTTGATATTTGTGCATTTTATAATTTTTGTGATTTTGTGGATGATTATAATTTTTTTTTCTGTCTGTGAGCCCAGGGGGTGTATGTGGGCCCAGGTGGCTATACGTGGGCCCAGGTGGGTCCCACAAAACAAAAATTTTTCTACGCATAGAAAAATTTGTACTGTTTAGACGGACGAGACAGGGATCTTACTAAACCCGAATCCGAAAACAGTTTTAGAAAATTTTTATCTTGTATTTTATCCGTATTTAATTATCGGATGATAAAAATACAAGAAAATATTATTTGTAGGATACAAGAATAAATATTATATCTGCGTAGTCAACAAAGAGAGCTTGACTTGATTTATACCCTTGGATGAGAATACTTAGTTTGAATATTAACCATTGATTTAATCAAAGGTTAAGAAACAAACTTAATAAAAAGCTTTGGATAATAACCATTGATTTAATCAATGGTGTGAGAATGCTTAGTTAGAAAGGCTTTGATATCAACCATAGATGTAATCAAAGGTGTAGAATTGGTCTTGAAAAATGACAAAGACCATTTATAACCATTGGATTTAGATTAAATCAAGGGTGGAGATTTAATCTTAAAAAGTAACAAAGACCATTTATGACCATTGGATGAAGAATCAATCAATGGTGGAGATTTGGTCTTCTAAAAAAAGAAAGACTAATTAGGACCCGTGGATTTAAAGTTTGAAGGAAAGAATCTTGACCCTTAATTTTGGAGACACATCTAAGGCTAGAATTTAAAGGAGAAAAATCCAATGGCTCTAGATTTAGTCTTCTAAAATTAAAAGTCTACCTAAATCCTAACCATTGAATTAATCAATGGCTAGAAATGCTCCAAATGGTGGCTAATTATTATAGTCATTTATTAAATGCACAAGAAGAAGCATGCATGGAGGGGGATGGTTTTGGATTGTTTGAAGACAAAGAAAAAGAGGCTTTTATGACCATTATTAATTCGCTTTATGTCATTGTTAAGTGGTCTTGGTCAATGTTTCATCATAATTGATCATTATTGATCAATTTGCACTCAAGAAGAATGCATTGGAGGGGAGCTACGAAATTGAGAAGCTTTAGGACATAGAAAAAAGTTTGAAGACCATTATTGCCATCCTTGGTCATCATTAGACATTTTCAAGAAGGTAAGTTACCAAGTTTTCTCTCCATTTCTCTCCTTCTTCATGTTTTGGCCAAGCACTCCAAGAACACCTTCCATCACTTTTTAATTTCATCCAACTTGATTTTCTAAACCTAAACATCATTCTAAGAACATCTCTAATTATGAGTTTTTCCAAAATCATTCATCTTGAGCTTCAAATCCAAGCTTCAAGTTTCTATCAAAAATCAAAAATTTCATCTTTGTGCTTCAAGAGAAACCATTCGGTTATCTACCCTAAAATCACCATCCAATCTCTTTTAATTTCATCCAACTATAGATCTTGAATCTACATGATGTTCTAAGCAACTTTCATGTTGAAGATTTTTTCTAAATCATTCATCTTCATGGACTTTCTTCAAGATCAAAGTTATTGGGTTTTTGAGGTGAAGTATAAGGAAACTTCATTTTCTTCTCTCTTTTTCATGATCTAAGCCATGTTTGATCCATGGTTCCTCTTAATCAAGCTTAGTATACTAATTTCTATGTATTTTGTTTTGTATTTGAGAAACTCTTGGTGATGAAGGACTTGGAAAAAGAAGCAAAACAAGAAGTTTTTAAGGATCTTCAAGAGGTAAGAGGGAGATCCATCTCACCAACCAAGCATGGTGGTGAGAGATGGTATTTTATTTGATGGATGTGGAATCCATGTGAGGATTCATATCCATGGTCATGTAATTAATTTGTGGGTGTTTATGAGCTTTGATTAATTTTCTATGCTTGATATGCTTTGCATGATTTTATAGCTTTGATGATATGCTTGATATGCTATACATGCTTTTATGGCTTTGATGGTATGCTTATATTATTTATGATGAAATATATATGTATATGCCATGACTTGATGGTGGAAAGAAAATTGATTTTTGGCTCCAATAGCCAAGGAAGAGTTACGGTTTTGACCCTTGATTAGGGTTCATGTTGAAAATTTTCAAGAACAAAAGAATTGATTTTTGAAAGTACTTAGAACATGGTGGATTTGAACAAGACACCTCAAGATAAAGTGTTCACAAAATTAATATTTTCTTGAATGATGAAAATGGATGTTTAGAAAAGTAAGGAAAATAAACAAAGAATTTATTTTTCAAAGAGTACATGAATATGGTTTTAAAAGGATTTTTATTGATTTATTTTGTGTAAAAAGTTTCTAAGTGTTTTACTAAACATGAGATTTAAATGAAAATAGCAACGATAATTTTAAGGATTTGCAAAGAAAGTGAAAAAGGATTTGTAAGGAAAGTAAAAATGAATTTGAACAAATGAGTTTGGTTTTTATGACCATCGGTATTTCGGTTTTGAAAATAAAGAATTTTTAATGGTTTTGTTTGTGTAAAATCATATCAATTTAGGAGGAAAATATTTGATGGCTTCAATGGCCAAAGACTCTACGATTTTTGGAGGTTGGAATAATTTTAGTTTTTATGAAACAAAGTAATTTTAAAGTGGAAACAAAATGTTTGAACAAAATGTTTTAGTATAAGGATTTTGGAAAGGGAAATCAAAGTATTTTATCACTTGAGAAATGAACTTTCATATGAAAATGAAAAAGAAAAGTTGCAAGAGTTTGAATCTTAATTTGTTTTGAAGAAAATTGATTTTAGAATTGATTTGGGAAAAATAGAGAATATAATAGTGTTTTCAAAATTTACTAACGTATAACTTATTTTCAAGTTTTGAAATACGTTAGAAAATGTTAAGTTTTGAAACGTTGATTTACATCAATGGAAAAGTGATTTTTGTGAATTATATTTTGAAAAAGAATTTCTTGAGTAAAGAACTATGGAAAAATATTTTCTTGAGTAAGAAAATATATTAAATGAAGTGTAAAGTTATATTATTTTGAGAAAAGTTAAAAAGGAATTTTTAAAGGTCAAGAAATATTTTCTGTAATGAAATTGTGGTGAAAAATTATTTACGTATCTTAAAAATGTGATTTTTAAGTTACGTAATATGGAAAAATATTTCTACGCGATTTTAAATACGTTAAAATATTTCTACGCGATTTGAATTACGTTTAAATATTTTACGTAATCTGAATTACTATTGAAAAATCACTACGTGATGGAAAAGTGATGAATTATTTTTACGTGATTGTGAAAATAGTGGAAAATCGTTATGTGATTTGAAAAGTGTTTTAAATATTTTGGGAATGACAGAAAATGATTTATGCGACTTAAAAGAATGATTTTTAAGTTACGCGATTTTGAAACAGTGGAAAAATATTATACGATTTTGAGAAACGTATATTTTTACGCGATTAAGAAAAACATTAAAAAATTAGTACGTATTTTAAAAGTGCTGTGAAGAGTTGCAGTATTTTGAAAACGTAATGTAAATGTTCTTGTATTGTGAAAATGTAATGAAGTGTCACCAGATTGTGAAAATATAACGTAAACGTTTTAATTTTGAAAACGTAACATAAGTGTTACGATATTTTGAAAACGCAATATAAATATTTTGGAATTGTGAAAACGTAACAGAAACATTTTGGAATTGTGAAAATGAAATGGAAATATTACGCAATTTTAAAAACACGACGAAAGTGTTTTATAACTATGAAAATGTGATAACATGATTTTTGCTGTTGAAAATACAAGATAATTTGGTGCATTTTATATGCATTGGAAAGAGATACTGTGATTGGATTTGGTGCATTATACATGCATTGGGAAAAAATATGCATTGAGGCATATGATACATTGAACAAATGAAATTGAAAAGATTTGGCCCTTTGGGGTTGGACTGGACAGACGGATATATTCGTATCATTGTATATGACATTTGTGGTTGAAGAGGAATGAGAATTGATAGTGAGGTCTATGATGGATCTTGGGGCGCCGAGTAGCGACGGTCGACAAGTGGACGACAATTAGCGAGTAGTACCCTGTGTCACTTGGCGATGCAGTCCGTTTGCAACGCATTGACGATACCCGACAAGAACACGATTCTTTTCAACAATTGGAAGATTGTCTTTGGGCTAAGGGTGACGATAATGTGAAGCATTCTCCTCGAAATTGTGAAAACCTTCATGGAGTTGTTTTTGAAAAACTAAGTCTTTGTGCACATGCATAATTTGAACATTTTATATCTGCATGATATATTAATTGAGGGATATTGATTATGACAATTGTTTTGAATACTTGGATGATGATAATGATAATTAGAACATTATTGTAATTTGTTGTTTATGATAATTAAACTAATAAATGATTAGATGATGATAGTTGATTAATGCTGATAGCATAATTGTGATATAATCTATCTGTATGATATGCTGCTTGTGTTATCTCTGTGCTGCCATGTTGGTATTGGTGTAGGTGATCTCACCTCTTTGTTATGTTGTTTTGTTGTGTCTGTACTGTTAAAATAAAATGATAGAAGGATCGAGTTGTCTTAGACATAACGGGCGATGGATACTCTGAGATTGGTGATAACAATAAGGAGTGGACATTCAGGACTCGAAGGTGTGCAGTGTTGACAAAGAACAGATGTAGAACAGATGTCTGATGCAATAAGATGGATACACAACAGAATAAGTATGTTAAGTTTTTAACGTTAGTGTTGTACCGTGCTATTAAGTAGGACCCGTCATGGGGTTTGCTACTGTTTAAAAAAAAAAGAGTTTGTTAGTTTTATATTTCTCTTTAAATTATGAAATATTATTAGTGTCAATATTGTATAATGAATAGTTGAAATATGATTTTCAATATTACCTAATATTTTCAGTAAATTTATGTTTCAGTAAAGAAGAAATTTTAAAACCCATATTTTATAACTCAAACTTTGTGCGAACTTCTTTTCAGATTATGAGTCGGGAGTCGAAAATGTGATACCCTAGGGAGGGTGTTACAAAGGACACTGAGGGAAATCCAAAGACTAGATTGTTGGAGGATGAAGTGGTCAAGAGCCAAGACCATGAAGAAATAGTCCACAAAGAGGTGGACGTAAAGAAAAAGGAAAAGGAAATTGAAAAGGATGAAGGCATAGTCCAAAAGAAGCCCGAGGGTAAGAAGGTGGATAATAGACCTTATGTACATCCTTTACTTTTTCCTAATAGGCAAAACAAGCATAAGCTGGATGAGCAGTTTAAGAAATTCTTGGAAGTTTTCAAGAAATTACATATCAACATCCCGTTTGTTGAAGCCTTAGAACAGATGCCCAGCTACATTAAATTTATAAAGGATATCTTGTCCAAGAAACGTAAGCTAGGAGAGTTTGAAACGGTAGCATTGTCTGAAGAATGCAGTGTCGTTTTGCAATAGAAGTTTCCCCCAAAGTTGAAGGATCCGGGGAGCTTTACAATCTTTTGCGCCATAGGAGAGAATTTCCTAGGCCAAATGTTATGTGATATAGGGGCAAGTATTAATCTCATGCTCCTATCTATATTCTAAAGGTTGGGTTTAGGGGAATGCAAGCCCACATCCGTAACCCTCCAACTAGCCGATCATTCCTATACGTATCCAAAGCGAATTGTGGAAGATGTCGTGGTAAAAGTGGACAAGTTCATATTCCATGCGGATTTCATTATTCTGGATATGGAAGAAGATTATAGGGTTCCTTTGATCCTAGGCAGGCCGTTCCTGGCCACTGGGAGAACACTCATGATGTCCAGAAAGGTGAACTGACAATGAGAGTTCAAGATCAAGAGGTAACTTTCAACATCTTCAAGGCAATGAAGTTTCCTCAAGATTAAGAAGAGTGTTCTTATGTTGGGATATTGGATAACATCATTAATGATGCATTCCAAGCAATATTCCTGAAGACTCCCTTGCTGTGGCATTGGCTTCATCAACTGATAATGATGAAGAGCCTAAGGATGATGTTTCAGATTTTATCAGGCAGCTAGATGCGGTGTTTAGGTAATATCGGTCGCCTAAGTTTGAAACCTTGGAGTCTGATGCAACAAAGGAGACATCTAAACCCTCCATTGAGGAATCCTCGAGACTTGAACTTAAGCCTCTGCCTAATCATTTGCAGTATACATATCTGGGAGCAACCTCTACCCTGTCGGTAATCATATCATCATCCCTTTCAGATGATCAAACAGAGAAACTTCTCTGTGTGCTAAGGACATACAAGCATGTTATTGGATGAACTATTGCCGATATTCAGGGCATTAATTCCTCCATTTGTATGTACAAGATCCTGTTAGAGGACAACCAAAGTGGTGTTGTGGAACACCAAAGGAGGTTGAATCCAATTATGAAGAAAGTGTTGAGGAAGGAAATAATCAAGTGGCTAGATGCAGACATAATATATCCTATTTCTAATAGCCCTTGGGTCTCACCAATGCAATGTGTTCCTAAGAAAGGTGGCATGACGGTAGTCACCAATGAAAACAATGAGCTCATCCCCTCTTGCAAGGTCACAGGCTAGAGGGTGTGCATGGACTACCGCAAGTTAAATAAGGTCACCCAAAAGGACTATTTTTCGCTTCCGTTCAGAGACCAGATGTTGGATAGGCTGGCAGGAAAGGCCTATTACTGCTTCTTGGACGGTTATTCTGAATATAACCAAATTAACATAGCACCTGAGGACCAAGAGAAGACAACCTTTACTTGTCCCTATGGTACATTTGCGTTTCGTATGATGTCGTTTGGATTATGCAATGCTCCTGCAACCTTTCAACGTTGCATGATATCCATCTTTGCAGATATGATTGAGCATGGGTGGAAGTGTTCATGGATGACTTTTCAGTATTTGGAGATGAATACAATAGCTACTTGCAGACCTTATCATTCGTACTGAAAAGATGTTAAGAAACCAACCTCATCCTCAACTAAGAAAAATGTCACTTTATGGTCCAAGAAGGCACAATTTTTTGCCATAAGGTTTCTATTAAAGGGATGAAGGTTGACAAAGCAAAGATTAAGGTAATTGACAAGTTCCCTCTGCCAAATTCTGTAAAAGGAATCCGCAGTTTTCTTGGCCATGCGGGTTTCTATCAGAGGTTTATAAAGGACTTTTCGAAGATAGCCAAGCCTCTATGCAACCTGTTGGAGAAGGACATTCAATTCAATTTTGATGAATTATGCCAGGTTACATTCGAGGAGCTGAAGAAAAGATTGGTCTTAGCACTGATAACACTATATTTTATACTTTTTATAATCCTCTCACTAGGCTTTTTAAGGTTCAATTAAGCTTAATTAAGTTCATTTTGACACATTTTATGATATTAAGCTGAATTGGATCATTAAACAAATTATTGCATAAATTAACTTTAATTATCTCTTTGGCAATATTTAGTTAACTAGCTAAAATTTGAGTTATAAATATCTGTTTGATGTGATTTTGGTCTTGTAGGAAAGCTAAGATAATTTCCTACAACTTTCATGTTGAACACTTTGTCAGATTCTGAGGTCTAATGGATGATATTGGGCTTTGAAGTCAAAATAGGAGAGTGAAACCGCCTAAATACTCTGCAATAATTGGACCATATCTTGAGTTCTAGGCATGATTTTGGACTCAGACTAAAGCCATTTTAAAGCAAATATCCAGGCCTACAACTTTCATGAAGACCACTTTTCTCAAAAATGAAGAAAACATGAGACACGACTGTACACGTTTACTCAAGTATTATTATAAAAAATAATAAAAAATAAAAAGAAAAACGTCATCCGTTACGTTAAGTATTACTATGCAGGTTCGTGCAATACTTAATCGTTAAGTATTACTATGCAAGTTACTATGCATATATGCACAGTAACCTCCAAATTTTCTATAAATTGGAGCGTTCAAAGCCGGAGGGAGGGGTAAGTGCCAGGGGAGAGAAATTCTCTCTCTCCTTTGTTTTTCTTTTCCTTTTCTTTTCTTCTTCTTGTAATTAATCTTCATCTTGCTTGGGTGAAGGAGTGAAACTTTTAATAATAAAATGAGGTTAGATTTATTTCTTTCTTGTACTTAAAGATATATTTTTATGTGACTTTTATATGTATCAGATGTTGTTTCCAATTAATTTAAACTCTTCTCAGTATAATGAATATCTTGATCCATTGTAGACAATAAGATTGGCACATTGGATGCTTTTGACGATTTACAAGTATTAGTAGATAATTATTGGAATCATAATATGATTACATGATTGAACTTTGAATGTTAAATCTTCCGATTGGAATCTTCATTATGCATGATTTCAATTGAGTTATAAAACGAAATAATCTTACCTTTATTTTATTTACCAAGAGTGAATCTCCTAACCCAAGCAAATCCTTTTTATTTGTAAACAACTTATATCACCTTTAATCTTGTGACACATCTTTTCTTTACCTCAATTAATTAGTTTTCCTTCATCAATTCCCTCATGGATCGAGCGCCTGACTCGGAATTTATTACTGGACAACCTACACTGGCCAAACTTTTAATTATAATTAAATCCCATCAAGTTTTTGGCGCTCATTCTTTTAATTGATTTGAAGTTCTTATATATTGAGGTTTCTTCTCGTAAGTAAATTTCACTATCGCAGATATTCCTCCTCTACTCTTTTCATTTTTATTTATCTATTTACTAACGCACTAACTAAGTATTTTTTTGTGTGTGTGAATAAGTGTGAATAGTAATATAAATAGTAACATAAATAGTAAATAGTGAATAGTAAATAGTAAATAGTAAATAGTAAATAGTACATAGTAAAAAGTAAAAAAGTAAATAGTGATAGTGAATAGTAAAAAAATTAAAAAATAAAAAAATTAACCTTTTGTATATATTAACTCATGGGGTTAATTCTCCCTTTTATTTTCTCAGCATAAATGTGGGGTTAATTCTCCCTTTTATTTTTCTTGTCCAGTGGGGTTAATTCTCCCTTTTATTTTTCCGCACTAACTCAATGGGGGTAACTCTCCTTTTTATTTTTCTGTAATTTACTTTTCGTAATTTTTTTTAATTTGGTCTGTTTTTTTATCTCATCCTTCTTATTATTTAACTCACAAACAGATAATACTTTTTTTTTTTATATTTATTTTACGCAATCTAACTTTTAATTTCTCGTCATTTATTTTTCTCAATCTAACTTTTAAATTATGTCATTTATTTTATGCAATCTAACTTTTAAATTCGTCATTTATTTTTCTGCATTTTAATTTCTGTATTTTTATTTATTATTATTTTTTATTTTTGGGTGGTTGGTTTCTACCACACCATTTTTTTTTTTTTTTTGGTGGTTGGTTTATACCACATTCTTGTTTATATTTAATGGTGGGTGACACCGCCATTAACAGACATTATTTTTGTTTATTTTTAGTTATTTATGTGTTTACGCTTAATTAGTATCGTGATTTAAATTCTCATTGTTTAGTTAAAATTAATCCTAGTAATTTATATATTGATTTATTTGAATCACAATCACACACAATTAACACAATACTGAATTTGAAAGTATACATGATGAACAAGGAAATCAACCATTGAGAACTATGCGCGCATGCATATTTGCAACCACCTCAAATTCTACCATCATGTTTTATCTTTCCACTTATTGCTAATAATTTTAAATTTAAACCAGGTATGATTTTTTTACTTCCCAATTTTCATGGTTTAGAATCTGAAAGTCCATATTTTCATCTAAAAGAATTTGAAGAAGTCTGTATTGCTTTCAATGATCAAAATTGCACTGAAGAGACTGTTATGTTTAAACTGTTTCCTTTTTCTTTGAAAGATAAAGCAAAAACTTGGTTTAACACTTTGAAACCAAGATCAATTGACACATGGCAAGAAATGCAATGTGAGTTTTTAAAGAAATTTTTTCCAACACATAAAACCAATGCTTTGAAAAGACAAATCCAAAATTTTTCTCAAAATTCAAATGAAACGTATTTTCAAAGTTGGGAACGCTTTTACAGATTTGTTAAATTTTTGCCCACATCATTGGTTTTGAAAAATGGCGACTATAAGCTTCTTTTATGAAAGTTTAACACCGAAACTAAACAATTTGTGGAAACGATGTGTAATGGTGAGTTTCTTGATAAAGAACTCCGATGAAGCTTTAGATTATTTAGACCAGGTTAATTTGAAAATTCTCAATCTTGGCATTGAAACTAATCCTTCGAAAATTCAATTAGATATAACCTGCAAATGCAGAAAAGGAAAATACCATCTTAGTCAAGAAGAAGATCTAAATGCAAAGTATGCTAGTTTGGCAAAAAGATTGAAGCCATGGAATTAAGAAAAGCAAAAGAAATCAAATCTGCAAGCAAAATGAAGAAATTTGTGGTATTTGTGATGACTTAGACACTCAACACACGAATGTCCTAACATTCCTATTTTTAAAGAAGTTGTGCACAAGCAAGTAAATGCAATGAACAATTTTAAAAAGCCATTCACCTCTTCTTTTTCAAATTCTTACAATTCAGGATGGAGAAATCACTCGAATTGCAGTTGGAGGAATAATAATCAAACACAATTCTTGCAACCACCACCTCCTCAGGAACAACAGGATTCTCAAAATTCTCAAGGATATGCACCTTATATCCCACCATATAGGAAAAACCTTGAAGGAACTTTGCATGCATTTATAGAAAAGCAAGATGCCATTAATGAACAAAACACTCAAACCATGATTGACATAAAAGACACTCTTGCTAAACTTGCTTCTGCATTCACCATTCACGAGAAAGAAAAATTTTCTTCTCAACCTCAACTAAATCCCAAAGATGTTGAAAAAAGCAAAGAGATAAAGAGCCAAGTGTCTAGAATGATGAACTCCTTGAGTGTAAATGAGTTAGAAGATGTAAAAAAGAATCAAGATAGTAGTGATGTCGAGTTACCCAAGGAACCTGAGGTGACAAAGAATCCTGTTAAGCAAGAAAATAATGACAAAGGTCACCAAACATACATGATTGACTCAATCATGGAGAAGGGACTTTCTACAACCTTTGATTATGATCCCTATAAGAATCTTCTTGTTAATTCTGAGTTTAATTTTATTAGTAATCCATCTAATGTATTTGATAATTGTACTAACTTTTATTTAACTCAGGATCAAGACATTCAGGGATGGAATCCAAAGTTTAAAAAGTTGCTTAATATAGGTTGGAATTTTCCTGATAAAAAATGTGGTCGTCTCATAGTCTGTTCTCATAAAATTAAATTGGAGGAAGGTAAATGGTCAGCAGTTGAAGCCATAACTTGAGTTAAAAGATCCAGATGTAGTCAAGACTTTGGTAGAAGATCCTGTCTACCAAAGCTAAGGTAAGTTTTTAGTATTTCATTTGTATTTTTTTATTGTGTCGGCTTAAGTGCCTCCCAGATTTCGGAGCCTTTGTATGGGGATGTAAATAGTGTCGGCCAACAAAAAAAAATGATTTAAAAAAAGAGAGCAAGAAGTGGTCCGAAGGAAATGTTGCGAGAAGCAGAAAGAAAAGGAAGTCAGTCAAGACATTCCATCTGTTTAAATAGTTTCAATCTTGGGTCATACTTTGTTTTGTTTAAATTTATGTCGGGTTTCTCTTTTCAAGAATTGCAACAACAGGTACTATCTTCTATCTTTTACCTTTCTAAATTTTAACATTGAGGACAATGTTGTGATCCGTACGGGGGAAGGATAGTGAGAATAATTATTGTGTGAATAATTGTGTTAAAAAATGTTTAAAAAAAAATTAAAAAAAATTGTTTAAAAATAATAATAATTAGGAAGTGTGTTTATTAATGTGTTTGTCAAAGCAATTTATTAATAGCTAAACTTGTTAGGGATGATGAGTAAGGAGTAAATTTTGTTGTGGTGGTAATTTTACTCTTGAGACGTATCTAGATTGGGGTAGATAACTATTTTGTGTAGAAGTGGCAATTCAGATTCAGGGAAATTTGCATGATTGAGTAAATTGTCTTCTTTCTTAAACATCACATGCTTGGTTATGGATGTTGAAATTTTTGTGGATTGAGGATGATAGAAATATGCCTTGTGAGATTTTGAGCCTATTGATGAATGGATTGAACATTTATACCATTCTCTTCTTTCTTGTGTGATTTTTTCTCATGGAATTGTTACTCTAGAACTTGCTTTGATTCTTTTTGAAGCTACTTTTTCACATGTATACATAAACATGATTGAGGCATTTTTTTTTGAATTAACTACTTTGACCAAATACCAAGCTCACCTTGTATATTTTCCTTGCTTAACCCCTTTGAGCTTATTGGATCATTCTTTGTTTCTAACTCATTACGTGCCTTAAATGAAAAACCATGTTCTAACCCACCTTAGCGAATAAGAGAGCATTGACTTTGTTGTCGAATGAGTTTCTTGAATAAGTGTGGGGTATATGTGCAAGTATTTCAAAAAAAAAAAAGAGTCGGCAAGCAAATTCTTGGAAATAACAAGAATCTAAGAAGAATGTTCAAGCCTAACAATGAATTCAACCTACCAATTGATCTTTTAATGAAATATTAGTCAAATATTGGTCATTGCCTTTTATGAGAAAGAAACAAACAGAGAAGGAATTAAGAAAATCTTGGGAAAGTTAGACTGAATGTTCTCAAACATCTTCTCCACTCTAACTGTAACATAATGCTCTTTTATTTTCTTTGGTATTTAACTTGTCTTATCTATATTACTTCCTTCTTTACCTTTACCTCATTATAACCTTGAATAAAGTCCTCATGATTTGTGTATATATGTTGTTTCTGAGTAGCGGATAAGTAGAAGATAAACAAGCTTATAGTAGTGCAATTATTCATGAGTTGAATAGAGTGAAATACTTACTTTTTTAAACACTTGAGAGATTGAGAGTGAATTCTGTGAGGATCTATCATTCTTAATTCATTCTTTTCAACTGAAGTTTCTTTGCTTGTTGGTTTGAGATGTGAAGATATGTTACCTCATGATTGTTTTGATCCCTTAAATGTTTGGTTGCTCTTTTTGAGTCATTAAATCCTTTAGAGTTTTTTTTTTTTTGGTTTTTGAGTCATGGCTGCTTTTTCTTTGATTTTTGTTTTTTTGTTTTGCCCTTGAGTGCAAAAGTTAAGTGTGGGGAATTTGATAACACTATATTTTATACTTTTTATAATCCTCTCACTAGGCTTTTTAAGGTTCAATTAAGCTTAATTAAGTTCACTTTGACACATTTTATGATATTAAGCTGAATTGGATCATTAAACAAATTATTGCATAAATTAACTTTAATTATCTCTTTGGCAATATTTAGTTAACTGGCTAAAATTTGAGTTATAAATATCTGTTTGATGTGATTTTGGTCTTGTAGGAAAGCTAAGATAATTCCCTACAACTTTCATGTTGAACACTTTGTCAGATTCTGAGGTCTAATGGATGATATTGGGCTTTGAAGTCAAAATAGAGGAGCTGAAACCGGGCCTAAATACTCTGCAATAATTGGACCATATCTTGAGTTCTAGGCATGATTTTGGACTCAGACTAAAGCCATTTTAAAGCAAATATCCAGGCCTACAACTTTCATGAAGACCACTTTTCTCAAAAATGAAGAAAACATGAGACACGACTGTACACGTTTACTCAAGTATTATTATAAAAAATAATAAAAAAATAAAAAGAAAAACGTCATCCGTTACGTTAAGTATTACTATGCAGGTTACTGTGCAATACTTAATCGTTAAGTATTACTATGCAAGTTACTATGCATATGCACAGTAACCTCCAAATTTTCTATAAATTGGAGCGTTCAAATTGAGGAGGGTGTCGTGCCAGGGAGAGAAATTCTCTCTCTCTTGTTTTTCTTTTCCTTTTTCTTTTCTTCTTTCTTATGTGTAATTAATCTTCATCTTGCTTGGGTGAAGGAGTGAAACTTTTAATAATAAAATGAGGTTAGATTTATTTCTTTCTTGTACTTAACAGATATATTTTTATGTGACTTTTATATGTATTGTATGTTGTTTCCAATTAATTTAGAAACTCTTCTTGTATAATGAATATCTTGATCCATTGTAGACAATAAGATTGGCACATTGGATGCTTTTGACGATTTACAAGTATTAGTAGATAATTATTGGAATCATAATATGATTACATGATTGAACTTTGAATGTTAAATCTTCCGATTGGAATCTTCATTATGCATGATTTCAATTGAGTTATAAAACGAAATAATCTTACCTTTATTTTATTTACCAAGAGTGAATCTCCTAACCCAAGCAAATCCTTTTTATTTGTAAACAACTTATATCACCTTTAATCTTGTGACACATCTTTTCTTTACCTCAATTAATTAGTTTTCCTTCATCAATTCCCTGTGGATCGACCTCGGACTCCCGAGAATTTATTACTTGAGACAACCTACACTTGGGTTGAAACTTTTAATTATAATTAAATCCCATCAAGCACCAGTTATCATTACTCCAGATTAGAACTTACCGTTCGAGCTCATGTGCGATGCCAACGATTATGCTGTGAGTGCAGTGTTGGGACAGAGAAAAGATAAGGTGTTTTACTCCATATACTATGCGATCTAGACACTTAATGACGCCCAAATGAACTACATAACAACGGAAAAAGAGCTAATAGCAGTTGTGTTCACGTTTGACAAGTTCAGAGCTTACTTGGTAGGAACCAAGGTGATAGTGTATACAGATCACTCAGCCATAAAGTACTTGGTGAGTAAGAAAGATACAAAACCATGATTGATTAGGTGGGTTTTGCTTCTACAAGAATTTGATCTGGAGATCAGAGACAAAAAAGGTGCAAAAAATCAAGTGGCAGACCACCTTTCAAGACTAGAAAATGAAGAATGCCAAGCTGAACCGATCGTGATTAAGGAAACATTCCTGATGAGCAATTTTTGGCAGCCACCACTCAATCATGTCTATGGTATGCGGACATGGTGAATTACATCGTGGGTGGTGTGCTACCACCTAATCTAACTTCTCACCAGAAGAAAAAATTCTTATACGATGTCAGGTTCTACATCTGGGACGAATCATTTTTGTTCAAACAGTATGTTAACTAGATGTTGAGAAAGTGTGTACCTATGGAGGAGTTGGAGCAGATCTTGAACCAATGTTATGCTTCTCCATATGATGGACACTACAATGATGAGAAGACGACTGCGAAGGTGCTACAATCTGGCTACTATTGGTCATCCCTATTCAAGGATGCACATTTTCATGTGCAAAGATGTGATCGGTCCAGAAAAGTGGAAACATTTCCAGAAAGAACGATATGCCCCTTAACTTCTTTCTAGAAGTTAAGATCTTTGATGTTTGGGGTATTGACTTCATGGGCCCCTTTATTCCCTCATTTGGGATTCAATACATACTTGTGGCTATGGACTACGTGTCCAAATGGGTGGAGGCATGTGCATTTCCTACCAATGATTCAAAGGTAGTGATTAGCTTCACGAAGAAACAAATCTTCACCAGGTTTAGAACACCTAGGACCATCATCAGCGACAGAGGGTCACATTTTTGTAATAAGTACTTTGAAGCCCTCCTAGCCAAGTATGGAGTGACACATCGGATCACCACTACTTATCACCCACAGACAAGTGGGCAAGCGGAGGTATCCAATCCCGAGATAAAGCGAATCTTGGAGAAGATAGTGTGTCCAACTAGAAAGGATTGGTCAAGAAAGTTAAAGGAGGCACTGTGGGCTTACAAGACTGCTTACAAAGGCCCCATTGGTATGTCTCCATACAAGCTGGTGTTCGGGAAAGCATGCCACCCGCCGGTTGAGCTTGAGCATAGTGCCTATTGGGCAATAAAGTAGCTCAACTTTAACTCACAAGTTGCTGGTGAGAAAAGACTTTTACAACTCAATGAACTCGATGAATTCAAGCTGCAGGCCTATGAGAATGCAAAAGTATACAAGAAGAAGGTCAAATACTGCCATGACAAGAGGATTGTCCATAAATGAATTGATGAAGGCCAACAAGTTCTCCTATATAATTACAAGCTTAAACTCTTTCCTGGAAAGCTTAAATTGAGGTGGTCGGGACCCTTTGTTGTGATAAAGGTGTTCCCCTATGGGGCAGTGGAATATAGCCCCAACAATGGATCATCAAGTTTTAAGGTTAATGGCCAGCGGCTAAAACCTTACTTTAGAGGAGAAATTCAAAGGGAGAATACATCCCTCACTTTAACAGCTCCAACTTGATGTCCACAAAGTCCTGCCGGGACTATAAATAAGGTCCTTTTTGGGAGGGAACCCAATTGTGCATATTTTTGGTTTTTAAGGCATTAGTATATTAATATGTAGTTTTTGTAGTTTGATTAAGTTTTTGATATACAAATTGTTTTTGGACCTTATGGACATGTTTTATAGGTGTTGGTGACCCATTTTGGCCAAGAGTCCTGGTTGAAACTAATTTGTTGCAGAATTCTACAGGCTAACCTCTCACGTCGCAGCGTGGTACTTCGTAATGCCGCAGCTTGAGGTCCTTCAAAGGCAATTAACAATGAGTATAACGTCGCAGCGTAGAGCGTGCCAATGTCGCGGCGTCGTTGTTCAAAAAAAAAATAAATAAATAATAATAAATAGTATTTATTTAAATATTTAAATTACGAGGGAATTAATGGACACCGCGGTGCTGGTCTCTTAACGCCGCGACGTGAGGTGTCTTTTGGGGTTAAACACCACGATGGTTCATGCGTCCCTCAGTTACCTCCAACTGACAACACCTCTTCTTTGTTTTCTCTCATTTCTCCCTCTCGTTTGTGCTTTCTTTCCTGTTATAGCTTCAATTCTTGCTTCAAACAAGGTATAAAGCCCTTTCATATTGTTTTATTTTTATTTTGTATTTTGTGATTTCGTTTTTTTTAGTTTTCTATGTTAAATGTATATTTTCTTATTTTTATTATGTATTAGGATAGGTATTTTATAGTTTTTATGCAGTTGTATACTTGATGCTAATTGTTTTTCTCGAAAAATTTTGATTTATCAAACCCAGACGCAGACTCTCGCAAACTAGGGTTTATCAACTTGTTTCAATTTCCTCAAGAATCTTCAAACATTGAGTATCTTTCCTTTCAAGTTTGATCATTAGGCACACAGTCCCTCTCTTCTTCCTAGCTCTCTTCAAAATTTTCATTTCTATCCCTTGAGATAGCATTTCCCTTTCAATTGGAACTTTCAAGTTCTTTTCAGTTTAAATTGTTCATCAGGGAGTTACCATTAGATGGTCATATCATAGTGTTGTACTCATGTTCACCTTACCTGAAGCATTACGTAACAGACATACACGGATTCAAAAGTACAACAGGAAAGAATGTGAATAACTTCTAGATTGATTTTGGAAGTTTGACTATACAAAGGGTATTTATAAAGGATAAATATATGGACAAAGACACAAACAATGATATGGGATTCAAAGAGGCTTTGTCCCAGTATGAATTGGTTCGACCTTTATGAAAGTCATCTTTAGTTGCCTACTAGGCATCATGGCCAATGATTTCCTTCTGCTGAGCATGTACATTAAGCCAAATTGAACCAAAGAAAAATTTGTCCCAGTGTAGGTCAAATTGAATCAAAGGGAAATTTGACCCAATTTAAGACTAAATTGAACAAGACAAACACCCAAATGACCATAAGATTTGGCCTAGCATAGGTCAAATTGAACCAAGGAAAAGAAAAAAATTGCCCCAATTTGGAATTGAATTGAACAGGGCGGAAACTTGTCCTAATGAAAGGCCAAGTTGAACAAAAAAAAAATTGGCCCCAGAGTAGGCTAAACTGAGTTAGAGAAAAATGCTCTAGTGTAGAGCCAGCTCGAACATGATAGAAACTTGCCCCTGGGTAAGTCTCATTTTTTTTCTTTTTATTTTTTTTTACAAGAAGCAATGAACTAGATACTTGGATGATCTTAATCTTTTGTCTCAAAATTAAAGCTTATGAAAATAAAAGCAATCATTCATTTATCAGAATGGACTTGTTGAGGCTTGTAACGTGGCCAAGGTTAGTGGTTATGAAATGAAAGATATAAGACTCAAATAAGTGCTTAAGGGTTGAATGAGACCAAAGATCCTTATTCAAAGTTGAGCTTTGTCAACTATTTTTGTACTTTTAAGCACATTTTTCTCTTATTGTTCTCCATTTCTTCCCTTTTTTTCACTTCAATCATTCACCTTTGTCATCAATCATTTCATTTCATTTTCTTTCTTCTTTCTTTCCCTTCTCTCTTTTATGTTTTTTTTTTAGTTTTTCCTTAAAAGAAATTTTCCACTTCCTGCCCCTTTCACCTTTTCTTCCTTTTCTCTTTTTTCATTATGCTTTAAAAACACCATGGTAATCAACCTTTGTTTTGTATTATCCCCTAATGTAGGGGTGATCCTTGTCCAAGATTTATTGAAGAAAACTTTCAAGCTCAAAAAGGGATAACGAGGGATAATGAAATTATGAATTCTTGTGAAGGAGAGAGAAAGATGGCCAATCTTCATTTCGAATCTTGATTGCTCATTTTCAAAAATTTTAATTTAGAGACAAAAAGATTGTGCACAATAAGTGACTACTTCATTACTCTATTTTATTTTTTTTATTTTTTTTTTGCCTTAGAAAAGGGCACCTACACACGTGGACTTCATGACCACCAAAAGTTTTTTTTGTTTTAGAATGAGAGTGTAATGGGAACCGAACCAAAAGAAATCAAGTAAAGGAAAGAAAAGAGTGATAAGAAAGAAACGGCAAGAACATGAGTGCCAAGAATGCTGAGATCCATATAAATCTATTACATTAATGCTTCAAGAAGGTTTACATAAGTTCAAGCATCACAAAAGTCTAAGATGGCAATCACATCAATTAACGTCTCAAATCTCCAATTGTTTAGAGGTTCCGAGTTGATGGAGGGTGATTGGCATAGACAAGACGAGTTAGGGCATATGAACGCGGCGAGGGAACTTGGTATGAAGTTTGTTAAGCACTGACTTCTGGCTCTTCCTCCCTTGTTGGTTCCACCGTTTTAGGAAAGCTACTTTCTATATTTCCAACATGTAACTTACCTGATCTTGCAAGGTTCTCAATCCTTTCTCCAGTTGAAATTAAGTCAGAAAAATCCCCATAGGTAACCCCTGCCATCAACCCAATAAAAGGTGCTCCTAAAGTTACCATGAAGTATAAGTTCATCTCTGATGAAGTCAATGGTGGTTGAACCTGGGCTGCTAACATTCTCCATCTTTGAGCATATTGCTTGAAAGCCTCATTATTCTTCTTTTGCATTGCTTTTAGCTGTTCTCGGGTAGGTGCAGTGTCGATGTTGAATCGATATTGTCCCAAGAATAGATTTGTCAAATCATCCAGCAAGAAATCCTTGAATGGTCAAGTTATATGTACCATTCCAAAGCTGGCCCAGTCAAGCTTTCATGAAAGAAATTAATTAGGAATTTTTGATCCTGTGACCAATTGGCCATTTTGGTGATGTAAGTCTTCAGATGAAACTTTGGATTGGTGCTTCCATCGTACTTTGAGAAATCTGGAATTTCAAAGTCCTTAGGGATATTGACTTCGGTTTCTGGGCACAGTTCATCGATTCCAATCGAGCTATACAGATTAGGGCCTTGAATGGCTCTAATTTGCTCTTGCATATTTCTAATCAATTCATCTCTTGATTTTTCTCTTTTTGAGTTACTATTCAAGAATTTCTTCACTGGCTGTTCATGAGCAGCTTTTGCATTGTTATTCTCCCCTTCAGGACTTCTGTTCATGGAACCATCTTCATTTGCATCTATTCTAATGCCGGCAGGGGTTCCATTTGTTATTCAAAGGGTCTCGATTAACTGTCTCAGTAAATTCTCAACCCTTGATTGTTCTTCTGCTATTGCATCAATTCCTTCCCTCATTTCATCCATCTCTCGACCTAAATTTCTCTTTGAATTTGACATCTGTTGCAGCTTAGTTTGCGACCTCGTCTCGTAGGACCGGGTTTGTGCGATCTGCGTTTTCCGAGGACGAGCAATGGTTCAAGTTTTATTTTACTTTTTTAAAAACTAATTTTTTTCAATGCAAAAATGAAAGATGTGAGGAGAAGATAGATAATAAATATGCTCCCTTTGTATCCTAATGAGTTTACCCTAAACTTGGGGAATTCTACCCTAAGGATTTATGAGTCTTTCTGATTCGTGATAACTCTCATTGGGTGACTCTACTATTCTAAAGGCCTCTAGAGCTAAGTCCCATTTCAGAATGTTGACCGCAAATAGTGGGTAAGCCACAAAGTGCGGGACATTTATGAAAAAGGTACACTCTATATGAGGTTTTTGCAATAACTAAACATGATATACATCCAAAATGGCTACCACTACGCAACCTTTATCTAACTTAGGCTTCACTCAGACCCGGGTATAGGGCCCCACTCAAATGTGTGTAAAAAATGTGTAGGTACAGTGAGTGTAGGGAGTATACAAATCTTTATATTATAACAAAACAAACACAAAATAAGTTCCCAAGAATCCTCTATCCTAAGATTTGCACAATAAAATAAAAACATAGTTAAATTAATCAATAAACAAAAAGAAAAAAAACAAAACAAAAACAAAAGGGTAAAACAAACATCTAAAAGTCACAAAATTTACACAACCAACTTACAAAGGCTTGACTCTCAAAGTTCCCAAATAGAGACGTTTTAACCTGATTCGCGATCGGGATCGCAGCGGGATAACGACTTAAATTACAAAATTTAAGGAGTCACCACCAATTTTATTTTTATGAGGAAAAATTAGAAAACTGGAAAAGATGGTCTACGTTCAAAGATTCAGGTCCGGGAGTCTAATTATGCTCAGGGAAAGATGGAGACTTAACCCCACAGTACTCCTAATACCTCCACCCTAAGACAGTTACCTTAAATTAGTTGTGCAAATTTTTATAACTCTTAAAAATATTTATTCTACCCATTTATTAAAATATAAACTAAACAAATAAATAAATTATGAAAATTTAATTTTGGCTTGACAGAATTGAGATTCTACTCCTACGTATCTTCGGGTGCAATGAAGATTTCAAAGCCACGTCGTTCTTTAGAAAAATAATTGTGGGTTGGTTACTTTTAATTTTGAAAAAAAAATTGTTTTGAAAATTTCATTTGATTGATTTTTTTTTATTTTAGAAAAGAAAGAATCGTCAAACTGTCGCAACTCAGACGATTCTTAAAATTGTAAGATTAACAAGTTGTCGCAGTTCAGCTAATCCAGTTTTATTCTTCTCAACAAAGTTCAAACATTTTATTATTATATATAAAAAAATGAATCATCAAGCTGTCACAACTTAGATGATTTTTAAAACTGCAAGATTAACAAGCTGTCATAACTTAGCTAATCTTGTTTTGTTCTTTTTCAATAGGACTCAATTCTTATTTTTATGTCTCTAATTTTTGTTTTTTATTTTTTATTTTTTCAACAAAAGCTTAACTATTTTATCTTTGTATATTTTTTTATCATTTCTAATTTTCATTTTTTTTACTTTTTTTTCTAAAAGAACAAAAGCAAACATAATAATAATAATAATAATAATAATAATAAATAAATAAATAAATAAATAAAAATTGTTTTAACTTATTACCATGAAAGGGTAACCGTAGCCCACTAACTAAGCCCAATAACCCAATAAACCAAAACCAATAAACAAATACCTAAAATGTGATTGTTAACTAATGAAATAAAAAAAAAACAAGGAGTAACTTCTTCTCACAAATCACAATGCAAAACAGTGAGGCCTTGGAGGGGAAAGGTGATGGCTGGTGTCTCATGGATAAAGGGGCGTTGGACCTGGTGGAGGCGCAGCTAGTCACGGTTGGGTTGCTGGGCGGAGCTGCGCGTGGTGACGCTGGGGAAGGCGCATCGCGAGGAAGGGTGGAGTTGAAGAGCACGGTGGTTTGTGGTTCAGCCGGTGTGGTCGCACGGTAGTTCCGTTTGGGCTTGGTGTTGGTGAAGATGGCTATGGGAGGAAGCTTGGGGAAGATGGTGATGAAGAATGATGAATGGTTTTTCTTCTCTTCTTTCTCTGTTCTCCCGCAACTTATATGCCAAAAGAAAAGAAAAACTCAAACTGAAAAAAAAGAATCGTTGTGTGCTCCCTGGTGCGTTAGAAGGAAAACGAAATATAAATGTTTTGTCTGTGCTGAGTGTGTGTTGTGTGTGTGTTATGTGTCGTGGCATGGTAAGCATAACAACTTTTTTTCAGTGAGTGGAGTGCAGATGGTAGCATATGATGTGCAATGCAGTGACTGTGAGTGGGCTGTGCAGGTGCTTGGTTGGAAAAGGAAAAAAGGAAGAGAAAACAAGGAAGGTGAATTGGGATCATACTCCAAATGGAAAGAGACAAAGGGGAAAGGAAGAGGCTGCAACGACAGCCTCCTCTCCTTTTATTTTATATTGTTTTTTTTTATATTTATTTATTTTTGTAAGAATTTTTGTAATCCTAATTGAGTGGGCTGAACAAGCTTTTAGGCTGAACAAGAAATGAGCCAAGCAAACAAAGAACACTTATTAGCATAACCAAAATTATTTTCTTTTTTTTCTTTTCTCTTTTTTTTTTATTTTGCATTAAAATTTTTTTAATAATCCGGACAAAATTGAGTGTTCACAATAGGAGCCCATCTTTAACTATGCACAAGCCTTGTTGGCCTATTCCACTCGTTTATGGGATCAAGCGTGTTGAGGAGATGTCATGGCCTAATCTTATATCTAAAGTCGATAAATATTAGAAAATTTCAAAAAATTAGATATTTAAGTATAACGAAGTCAAATTTTAAATATAAATTCAAAAAATTAAATATCAAATTATCTAGATTTTTAAAATTTAATTTTTATCTAAATTAATTTTAAGATAATTCTTAATAAAATTAATTCAAAATTGATTTTTTTAATTTAACATTTTTTATACTCTCATCTTTTTTTAATATTAAAAAATTTCAAAAAAATAGATATTTAAGTATAATGAAGTCAAATTTTAAATATAAACTTCAAAAAATTAAATATCAAATTATCTATATTTTTAAAAATTAGTTTTTATCTAAATTAATTTTAATATAATTCTTAATAAAATTATTTCAAAGTTGATTTTTTTAATTTAACATTTTTTATACTCTCATTATTTTAACATTTTCTCTCATTTTTTTATTTTTTTTTCTCTCTTATGTTTGTTTCAATTTCAATATTTTAATTTTGAATTATAACTGATTTAATATAAATTTTTTAATCAAAATATGAATAAATTATAACTAGCTACAAAATAACTTGAATTTATATAACTAGTTTATCTTAAATAATTGTGAGCTAGTTTTGAGATTACCAAACTATCTCTACTTGCTCTTGTTACACTTTAGATAAAATCAATAGTAAATACACTATCACTTGATCATTTTATAAATAAACTCATGTTAATATCAAAGTGTGTTAGTCCGAAAGAAAGGGATCAGGTCTCTTAAACATGTGGTTCTGGTTTTAATCGTGAGATTCATGTGTATGAAAATAACACGTTGAGAGAGATTTGTTAGTAAATAAGAGTAGGATACACCCCAAGTGTCTTGAACACTTTATGGATGTGGGCGAAAACGTACTTAGATATGTGAAGAAGAATCGATAAAATAGTAAAATACATGAATAATACTTTTACAGTGGGACTCACTTGTCATTACTATTTGTACCATAAAAAATAAATTAAGAAATGCACACCAAATTTAAAGTGAAAAATCCCCTTGTATACTGAGGAAAAAAATCACGGGTCAAACTCAAAAATAATTCACTATATTAAGAATAATTACAATATCTTATCTACAACTCTTATAAAAAAAGTGCAAAATATAGTGTTTTCCAATGAAACTCTCTCTTACTACAATTGTAATATTATAGAGACTAGAAAGTATACCAAAAAATTTTGAGTGTATGCACACACACTACACTATTGAAATTTCTTCACACTTTCTATTTTTCCTCTTACTCTTAGAGACTTATATTGCTTCTTGCTTCTGCTTGAAATTTTGGATGAAGCAATTGTTTCTATTTATAGAGACCTCTCCAAGCATTACATTTAATGCTTCCATGCTTGCCAACTTTTAACCACCACCGAAATGCCTCAAAAGACAAAAGTCTTCCACATTTTTTTTGACAAATGCAAGCCACCGACTAACAGGATCTAAGCTTAAACGCTTGACGATACTTAAGAAATTAGTCTCTCATCTATTATATAGGTATACCATTGGGAAACAAAAAATAAACTCACCTTAGTGAACTTTTTCCCTCTACTTTTGGGATTGGGAATAAACATTTCTCATTTCAATTATTATGCCATACATATGCTTACACCGCTATCTGTTTCTTTTTCCTTGCATGTTTGTTGTTTATGTATAGAACACGAACACATCGACCCACCCACCACCTTTTTTCCCCTTGTTTTGAACTTTATTCTAGTGCTGATTTGAGACATCTTCAGCCACCAACTACTACTAAGGTCTGTAGACTGCAATGTATTCTCATACCCTATGTAATTGCTATTGTTGTACACTTGTACTCTATATTCTTTTGTCCTTTTTGCGTAAATACTCTTTAATGAGGAATTTGATCAGGGGACTTTGACACTAAAGAATGAAAAGAAAAGCAGTTGTTACAAGTACGAGGGAAGTAGTAAACACAGTCGATCTCCTAGTGCAGATTTGAGATTGCATCCTCAGCCACCATCCAAGGTATAAACTACGTTTGTGCGTAAAAGGCATCATGAATGTTTATCTTTTTTTCCCCTTAATAAGTTTAGCCTGATTTTGTAGTGATATGATAAAAACAAACATAGTGGAAATAGCAGAAAAATAAGACAAAAAAAAATCCAAAGGTTTATACTCAATGTTGATATAACTGGTTTATGGGCCATGTTTACCATGGACCAAATAAATTACCTACTATAATAGAAATTTTTTATCTACAAAATAATTCATTTAATTATTTTATTTTAGTCCTACAATTTTTTTATATTTTAACTTCTTCTATGACCTTTTTAACACCATCTCGTTTGTGAGAACTCCGGAATCAAACCACCCTCGTCAATGATATTTTCAAAGGCATTCAACTATTAGTATTTTGACCACAATCTCTTAAGTTTTTTCGTTCTTTCCTTCAACTAACCAATCCATCTGAGTTATCATCCATATGCATCTAACCAATTAGCCGGTAAAATAGTGGCCTTCGTCGAAGACAGTAACATCACCTATGAAGGGTCATTTTGTGACTGTAACATACCTCTAACCTCAAACCCAACAATCGTTGATCTACATCTTCTGCTATATACTGTCACCGGAGTTGGAGCTACTATTGGAGATGGTGTTGCATCACACTCGCCGGAGTTGCTACTGCATCACTGGAGATGGTGTCACGCTCGAAGACGAAGTCGTGGCAGGGTAATCGGAGCACACCTTTATGGTTGTTGAGTTGGGTCGCTGGAATTGTCACGCCGTCATAATCTACGATTGTAATTAGATACACCTTCTTCAATTTGCGTTACAACTGGCGAATTAAATCCCTTTCCATCGCCATCTCTCGTTCTCTTCTTCAAATGTGCGTTTATCCACAAAGTTTCTATGTTTTCACAGAAAAAATAATCAAAATTCAAAATATTATCTTTAAGTGCCACCGCTTTCATTAACAAGTCAGCGACCTTCTCAGTGTTTAGGCGTACCCCTCACTGGCCATGCTTGAACCACTTCCCCCACCACTACAGCAACATCACCTCGCTCAGTGGCCTGAGCGCATTACACCATAACCGGCACACCAGGGACGCTGGCTGCAGGGAGTAGGAAGGTTGAGAATGGTAGGGGTCTCTGTTGAGTGAATTAGGTGGGTTCAGTAGTGTTTTTGGACCCGACTCGCTAACTAAAGCAGTGGGTTGGGTCGATAAGATTTTTTCGCTCAATTCGACTCAACTTGACCTGTTTAATAGTGGGTTAGGTTGGGTCAAACTCGTGGGTCTAACATGTTTTTTTTTTCAAAAAAAATTCTTAAAAAAAAAGAAGTCAAAATACAAAATTTAACATATTAACACGTAAATCTCAATCTCAAATATAATAGGTTTCAATCTAACAAATTAACAATATAAATTTTATTCTCAAATATAAATAGGTCTCAATCTAACAAATTAATATCATAAGTCTCAACCGACTTTACTAAAATATAATAGGTCGCAATTTCAAATAAACTAAATACCATAAGTCAATAAGTGCATAACAAATTAACAACTAATAAGTCTTACTAAGTTTAGAATAAACTAAATAAAATTAGTCATAACTCAAACAACAAATTAATCTAACTAATCGAAGTCAATGTCATCATGCATGTCTTATGCATTGACATAACCATTGACTACGCTCTTTATTTTTTTCATATATTCTTTATCATCTAAACGAATTTTTACTTTAAAAAAAATATGTGTGAATCGAGTTTGTGCAGGTTGAACGTATTCTAACCCGCTACCCGACTCACACATCACGTGTTGAAGTATTTTTCAATCTAACCTAACTTGTAAACCCAATTCAACTCACATTTAGGAGTTGAATTAGATCAAAACTCACGAATTTACAGGTTAATCTAACTCACTAAATACTCTTAAAAAATGGTACAACCTTTGAGAGTGGAGGTCAATTCGGAAAGACACCATGATCTATGTGGAGATGGAGTGGCTGGGACCGGTTGATTTAATCATAAATTAATTTATCTTTTTATAAGTACCTTTTTACAAAATCATATTTTTTAAATCTCTATACCTATTCAAGAGATTCTTAGTTACTAACCTGAACCATCCATATCAAAACATTTTAATCTAATAGCTGATAAATAGGGACCATCGGGAGGTCCATCTTAAACGTTGGTTTATGGACTATATCAGTACTAGATTGCTCTAATCAATTTTTGTTATAGCCAATTGGGTCTTGGGATCTGCATTCGGCATTGTGGATACTTGATTGTGGTCCTAGAATAGATTACTTTAATAATTTTAATCGTCATTGTGTTTTACTTCATCAATTAATAAAACTGGTATGATGTGTTGAGAGATGTGGTAGCTTTGTTGTTTACCTCATCAAAGCCATCTGAGTTGAGGCTCTGCCTTTATGTCAACGTGCACAAATGGTGTTAATTTTTCAGCACCTTCCATCTGTTCCTTGCATCAATTTGTATCGAATCTATGTTATTTTTGTTTTAAATTAAATATGTTGAACTGTTTTAAAGTTAGGGTAAACTTTTTATATTATTATTTTATTATATTCATCTCATTAATTATTAAAAGAATTTGATGTTTCCATTTATTATTATTATAATTAAATTTTTAAATAGTGTAAAAATACATAATTAAATAGTGTGATAATAAATTAAATTTAAATTTAAAATATATGAACAAATTAAGACATTTCTTGAGTCGGAAGGATTAGGGCTCTTTGTTTCTCCGACCTTTGCAGTAAGCCAATTACTAAGATTAGGAGAAATTATTTTATGTTCCTGATTGTTAAGTAAAATTATATTCATACTATTTATATTTTGATATTTTAATTTTTATTAATTAATGATAAAATTTATTATTAAATTATATATTTATTATTATTTAAAATAAAACAAAAAATAAAATTAATATATAAATTAAATATGTAAATTAATAATAAATCTTATCCTTAATAAAAAATAAAACTTCAAAATTTAAATAATATAAATATAATCTTACAAAATATTTTAAAAACATACAATAATTTACTGCTAAACTAGTTTGTACTTTGTAGTTGACTGGATGCATGACACGTTTATTCAAGAAACGTAGTCAAGTTTACCAATTAATTAAATTAAAAATAAAGAAAGAAGAAAAACAGCGAAAGTAAAACAGAAAGGAAAGTAAACCAATCACTGCCAGTCTGCCACAGTGCCACTAGAGATGGCACCCGCATCGGATGGGGGCGGGGTGGCATTCGCACCGGCGGGAGTGGGGAATACTTATCTGAACCCTAACTTTCTCTCCATCCTCATTTCTATTCTCTGCTGTGGGGAAATTTTTCTCTTTATTTCTGTTCCCTGAATTCTCGTGAATATTTGTGAGAATTTCTTGTTATATTCAAAAAATAAAAAAAGATGGAACAAATTATTTTAATATTTTTTATTTTAAATAAATATAAAATTTAATAAAAAATAAAATTATTAAAATATATATATTTATTTTTAATATATATATATATATATATATATATGAGGAGGGATCAACTTATAAATTGTAAGTTTTTTTTTTTATCTTTATTTTCAACCGTTAGTTATTTTTATCTAATGGTTGAGATTATTTCATTAAATATAAATTAGATGAAAAGATCTAATAAAAAATGAAAAAAAAATCAACTTACACCGATATAAATTGATCCTCCTCTATATATAAATGTTATAAAAGATATTTTAAAAATTTAACAGAAACAAACTAATATATATATATATATATACATATGACGGCTTAATCAAGTGTAAGTTTTTTCTTACATTCATTTTATCGTTAGTTTTACTTTTATCTATTAATTAAATATAACCATTTGCTTAAAAATAAATATAAAAAAACTTATATTAATATAAATTGTTCTTATATATATATATATTATAAAAAATATTTTAAAAATTTAACAAAAAAGAAAACTCCGCAAGGCGAGGAGTATAAAACCCATTCTTGTCCCTGAATATATTATGGAGAGATTTTTCTCCCTGTTTCCATTCTCTTTCTTGCAAAGAGAAATTTTCTATATTCAAGGTTCTATTCGAAATGGTTCCCGCCCTAACGGAGAATTTTGTCATTCTTAAGTGACACTGATGTGTTCAAGTTTTTAGTTCTACACGAACACGAGTGCTGGGTGACATAAAAAGTGATGAAAACAAAACCCATTATACTCACTCAGCGACATGATCAGTGACACGATAACACGAGCAGATCTGTTGATAGATGCACAGACATTTTAGCTCACAGTGCCTAGCAAATATAAAATGAATGGCTAAAATTTTTTTAGAAATAAATGAAAAATATGTGCCCATATATCATTATTACAAATAGAATAAAGATGATCAGCGTGTATGCGCTGTATATATATTTTTAAAGAATGTATGATTTAGTGAGAACAAATAATATAAAATATATATATATATATATAATAAATGATATTAAAAAAATATAAAAAATAATGTGAAAATTAGATAAAAAAATTTAAAAATGTTACAAATATATAGTTGCAAACGGGAATACATACACGTAATCCAGCATCATCAGGGGATGGGGACGAACCAAAGTGGCGGAAGCTCAGACTGAAACTTGGAACCTAAGGCCTTGAGGTACTATTAACTCTATCCTATCCTATCCTATGCCCACTTCAATTTCTCTCGTTTTTCTGATTGATTCCACTTCATTTTTTTTTTTAAATCGTGTCACCTCTCTTCTCTTTATAAGCAATTTCTCTTTTTCATAGGTTTCAAAGTTGGGATTTGGCTGTATGGGGCTTACTGGAGTGTACAGCACTCCTATTCCAGAAGAGGTTGGCATCTCTGTGATCAAGTATGCATTCACCAAAGGAATCACCTTCTTTTGATACTGCAGATTTTTATGGAGCCCATGCCAACGAAGTTCTGGTCGGAAAGGTTAGCTTAGGCTTAGCTACCCTACCTATAACAATTTGAATTGTTTCTGGTGTTTTTTTTTTGGAGCAATGACTTTAGCAACATTTTAACACTCAGGCGCTCAAGGATTTACCACGAGATAAAATTCAGATTGCCACAAAATTTGGGATTGTCAAAATTGAACCTAATAATTTCATAGTAAACTGTACCCCTGAATATGTTCGATCCTGTTGTGAGGCTAGCCTTCAGCGCCTTGGTGTCCACTACATTGATCTCTATTATCAGCACCGTATTGACACCACAGTACCCATTCAGGACACTGTAAGTGCCACAAAACTTTTTACTTCTTTTTTTGATTTGGGGTAGTTCTGTAGGCTGTAGCTATGTCTTTGATTTGCTATTCATGATAGATGGGAGAGCTTAAAAAGCTGGTCCAAGAGGGAAAAATAAGGTACATAGGATTATCTGAAGCCAGTCCTGACACAATTAGGAGGGCACACGCTGTTCATCCCTTTACTGCTGTGCAAATGGAGTGGTCCCTTTGGACTCGTGATATTGAGGATGATATCGTTCCACTTTGCAGGTAAGTAAATGTCCAGGATGTTGGCATGTGAAATGTTGATTGTTTAGAGAATTTGTTATCCTACATGATTAGTTTCCTACTTCCTGGTCACTATTGAGTTTGGATTGCTTAAAAGCTCTACCTTATTGGTTTCTAAATGGAACTTGTGGATTAACACTTTGTTTGGATGTTTTTTCGTTAATGGAAGAAAACAGAATAGAATAGGTGGAGATGGATCGGAAATGGAAGGAAAGGAATGGAACATAGTTACTTTTTTCTTTATTTGGAAGATTAATAAGAGAACAGAACGGAACTTCATTAACCCATGTGTTCCTCCCATTCCACCTTAATTTTGGAGAAAACAAAAGTTGAGCCTTTAATGGGAAGAGAAGGAACATGATTCTCCATGTGTTCCTTCCACTTCCTGTGTATTTTAAAACCCCCAAACAAGGGAAGTTATTTCCCTTCTCCTCATTCCCTTTCTCTTCCCCTCATTACCTATCATCCAAACATAATGTAAGATCATGAGCATTTCTTCAGCAAAGAGTAAGCCATTTCCTTTCATCCAAAGAAAAACATCTCTTATTCACATTTTCATAACTCAAGTTGGATAAATCTCAAATATCTTTAAGGAAAACAAACTTCTATGGTATTTATTGAGTGGTTTCTACACCCTTCTTTTTGGTCTGTCTCCTTTAGAATCTATTTATGTTTTTCATTCTCATATAGTTGCTTAGACAACTAAAAATGATTCCTTGAATCATTGGGTTTATACATCTTTAATGGTTTCAGAAATGGCTGCAACATACCCAATTTTTTTTTGTGATATCTTTTAAGCAAAGAAAGTTGTTTAATTTCTATAGATATACTTTTGATCAAATAGTTTTACTTTGACTTGCTTGAATTGAAACCTTGGGATTTCTGTATGGAATGTGTACCCAATTTTTTTCTTAATTAAAGTAGTTTCAGTTCTTCTCCAATTTCTTAGGAGATTTGGAATACAACTCTCATGACTGTTTCTTCATTAAAAAATAATTTAAACACTCTTTAATTATGAGCTACTTGAAAAGAAGGTAAAAACAAAAAAAGCCAGGACCTAGTTGCTGTTGGCTGCTTGTTTGTCTAATTATCTTAATGTGACTTCAGTTTTTTTATGCTTTTATTGATTCAGGGAGCTTGGTATTGGAATTGTACCATATAGCCCACTTGGTCGAGGCTTTTTCGGTGGCAAAGGAGTTGTGGAAAATGTGCCTGCAGTGAGCTCCCTGGTACAATATTTTAGCGTTTACATGTGTGTTTCTGCTGCATACCATATAATTATTAGGATGTGGCAAATTAGCAAATAGTAATGATCAATTCTCAATCCTGTACGTATATGTTCATTAAATTGCAAATACTTGTGTGTTTAAACAAGAGCAACGTTGGAGGGAGATACCATCCTTATTTGTTTTTTCCACATCAATGATAGTTAGAAGTGTATAAAAGTTGGATATTTTCATTTGTAAAAGAAGATATTTTATTGCTTGATAGTTGGTTATTTCACTTATCAGACTGCACATGAGCACATCCCTGCTTCCAAGCAGAGAACTTGGACAAGAACAAAAACATATATGATCGAGTAGAAACCCTTGCTAAGAAGCACCAGGTCACTCCTCCACAGTTGGCATTAGCATGGGTACTCCAACAAGGCGAGGATGTAGTGCCTATCCCTGGTGAGTGACAAAATATCTTTATTTTTTTAATATAGTATGTGGTAAAATATCTTTGATACTCACGACTCTGAACTAATAACGTAAGCGTAGCAGGATATATGAAGTATTTTGGGAAGTTTTTTTTTTAGTAACATTTTGGGAAGTTTTTACTCTGGAAGTTTTAACTTTGTATACACAAGTATTTTGGGATTTCTTTTGCACTTTTCTACTTTTCACCTACTCAACCAAGAAGTACATATATGTTTAATATTTATCCATGTTTGTTGCGTAAGTGTATAATTATTTGCCACATTTTCTTAGGACCTTTATAGGAACAACTAAGATTAAGAACCTGGATCAAAACCTTGGTGCCTTAGCAGCGAAACTATCAGAAAAGGACCTGAGAGAAATTTCTGAGGCGGTTCCCATTGATGATGTAGCAGGTGGTAGATACTACAATGGAACGGATCACATTTCCTGGAAGTTTGCTGACGCTGTGACACACCTTCAAAAGATTCGAGGCCCCAAACTTGAAACGCTCGAAATCGCTTTCAGTTGGAGAATGCACTCATTCATGAATTGAGGGCAACAATAAAGCTCGCTAGAGGCAAATATCAAGAAGCTACCAATACATGCTCCAGATGTAGATACGATTATTAATAAACTTGAATATGAATCAAAATATGAATAATGTAGGCCAATGTCCTAATGGTTGGCTTGGTAGATATTTGGTTGGTTGAAGTTTACTTTAAACTGCAGTACAAGTTTGTGATGTAACAAAAATTGAATAATAATATACGTTGAGGTTTTCGCTCCTCATGCTTCAGGGAACCCAACATATAAAAAAATAAATAATGGATGTATAGAATAAATTTTTGCTATCGGCTAAAAAAAAAAAAAATTTGCTAAATTGAACCTAGTGTAGTGTAACTTAGACTCTCATATCAATGGGATAATATTTTATTATTAAAACATCTGTTTTCTCTTCCAAAGAGATTATGTGTTAAAAATAATTAAAGAAGAAAGTGCACGAATTCTTAGTTGATGATTTTGCAAGTAAGATGCATACGTCGTAACTCCATTGTATTTGTATTGTATGGTGACTTTATATATATATATATATATATATATATATATATATATTAGAAGATAAAATATCATAACTAATTAACTAATTTAGATCGTGACTAAAGTGTAACTTTGAGCCTGAAATGAAGTTTGGAAGTGGATGTTTATATAATTGATGTTGAGATCTGTGCTATAATAATTTTATACCATTTCCAGGTACCTTAGTGATAGAGCTCAGGTTCTTGTATCATTAGAGTAGCAGAAGATTGTGTAGAAAATGGGGCAATGGGATTTCATCCAAACAGTAGAAACTTACTACTTCATGTTAGAAAATAATCTCATATAGCATCTATCTATAAACATCTTGGCATCTCCAATATCCATCTGTTCACTTTTCCAAGAACCATACATGTTATGATTATTAGGGGAAGTGTATGAGACAAGATTCGATTAGCTTAAGACTGTTTCCAAGATAAATAGTTTTCAAATATGCAGAATGGCAAAATATATATTATTTGTGAATAGGCCGGTTTGTCTTCTTGATGTAGACGAAGGCTTGGGATTGTTCTGACCGGAATTTCTGGTGGAACACAAATATTATAGCAAAATGTCTATGTAAAAGAAACTGTAGTGTAAATACAATAATCATAAAAATATTAGTAAGACAAAAGTTGGGTGGAGGCTCCATCTTTTCTTGTAAATTTCCTCTCGTTGACTTATGAGTAATGGCACTCACATCCCATGTGATGTGCACGAAGAATAAGCCCTTATAAAACATGGCATTCTGCACTTGAAGGTTGCTACCCAGTTAACTAAATGGGTGCCTATTCATGCCTAGTGTCTTTCATCCTCATCAATGTGTTGCTACTTTCACAATTCAGCTGCTTGGGCAGTGCCTCGGAAGCTGCTTCTGAGCTATCCTCGCCAAAGCGTCCCTTGTATGGTTTCTCTTACAAACTGAAGATGGAGGTAGTGCCTGACAGAGTCGACATGATTCCACCTCCACCAGCCCCTATTCCCAACACTCCCAACTTTGGCCCTCCTCTTTCATCACCGCCATAGCTATGATGTACTTGAAATAAATTGTTCACTTCTTGTTAATCTAAAAGGCTGAGTTAATGCTGTGTCTGTGTGTGTAATGAATTATCTGATTTGTTATATAGTGTTTGAAAAATACATATTAGCATCGAATCCACCATTGGCTTAAGCTACAGTTACCACTCGCATGACAAAAACAATGTTTTCCAAGACTTATTACATGTTAGCATCGAATCCATTGGGTGTTTCACGGTGTTTTTGTGAAACAGTTCTTCACACAGCAGTGTGTTGGTGTTGGTTGATCCATGGCTAAACGGACTCAGTACACACCCCCAGTTTGAACCAGCATTCTAGTTAGAGAACTTACGTGTGTCAATTGTAATGATACTGAATTTTAAAACTTGAACAAACACTGCCAAAGAAAGTGGAATTTAGATGAATCTGACACAGTAAAGAGAGCAAAAGCCGAAATCAAACTTTATTTGGACATTGATATGAGAGATATGCCTGACACCATGTGATCTTTCGTTCCCTTCATATAGGAACATATTTCATAATAGATTTTATGAAGGGGTGGTCTCTGACGATTGTTTTGAGCATTTATCATAACAAGCATTGAAAATCTTCCTCTTTTTTCACATCTGCCAGTTCAAAGAATAGTGAAATATCAATAGAAATTGCATGCGATCTTCCCAGAGAAAAATAACAGATATATGTTTCATGACAAATGATGAAAATTTTCATACCAAGGTTTAAATTATTCATAACACAATTTTGGGTACTAGTCATGCATAGCTGACATCCTCTGGGGAAACTTGGGAAGTGGTGGAGTTTCAGAAGGAGGCAGGGGAAGTGGTGTGATCAGGTAGGCAAAATGTTGATGCAGATTGCAGCCTAAGAGCAAAAGGCGAGAATTGAGAATCACTATAGCTATCATGCCATATAGTAATGACCATATTAAACGTTGTGTTCTCGTCATAATTTGATTAAGAAACTTAATGGCAAATAAGTTTTGTCCAATCATGAATGTATTCATGGCAAAAATAAAAAGAATATCTTCAGCATTTATTTTGCTTATTTCAAAATTAATTAATCTCTAGAGAGTTTTGTTACATTTAGGGTGTTTATGTTGACGTCCGGCCCAATAACTCGTCTCGGTTTAAATTTAATTTGATCAAAATTGGTTCTTAAAATTTGGTTCAATTTATTTTTTTAGTTAGATTTAGATTACACTTTAGATTGACGTAACTTTATACAATGTTACATAATATATTAAAATTTATAATTTTATAAAAATTAATAATAAATTATAAAATTTATTAATTTAAATTAATACTTTTTGTATTAATATATAATTTGTTTTATAAACCTTTCTTGAAGACTGTTCTGCCACTAGGTTTGCTGTGGTGTAGTTGTTGTTGTTTTTTTTTTTTTTGGCTTTTCTGCTACGTATCAGAAAAACAACATGGGAGGTACGTACCTGGAACAATAAAAATTCGTACTATACATATGAGAACCGCACATGGGTCTCATGTATGGCATAAATAGTCTAAATTTTTTCTTGTTGAATATTGAATATAATTATAGAATTCAATGTTCAATAAATTACCAACTAGACTTCGTACAACAATCTTTTGTCGTATTTTACTGAAAATAATCCATATATTCCACGTAAACGACACATTCTTGAATAAACCTGATCCACATTCAAAATCAATAGTAATTTTAAATTAAATATAACATATTATAAACATTTAAATTATTATATAAGTAAAATTTTAAAAAATATTTTAAAAATAATCTCATTATTCATCCCTAAAATATGTTTAATTTTATTTAATTTATTTATAAAATTATTTTATATGTCATAAAAATATTACAATTACATATAATATAACTTAATATTTTTTTAACATTAACATATAATATAAATATAATATATATATTCTAATGTATATAAAATAGTTTTTTAAAAAAAGTGAGGCAATTTATTAAAAGCATTTAAACCATGATCAATCAAATGATACAAATTATTTTATGTACAAAATACATCTAACAAAAACGAAATAAACAAACGGTCGGCAACAGGCATTCTGCACTACTCCCCATTTATACTGCTAATTAGGTAACAAATATTTCTTGGTTCTATTTGAGTAAAAAAAATCTCTTGTTATCATTAAAGTTGTATGGTCTTAATTATGTTGATCGTTATTATTTTTTTTACTTTAATTACATTTATAACAGTAAAACTCAAGCATATTCAATAATGCAGCAAAAAAAAAAATCTTACCCAAAAAAACCTAGGAATATTTTTAACATAATAATAATATCCAGTTGAAAATGTGGAGCATAGCAAGTAGCAACTCCGTTATAAGCCCACTTTATCCCTATCCTCGGACGAAGTAAGAAGCTGTTCCAAATACTCTGCCCCTAAATCCTCCAACGCCACCATATTTTCCGACCTCACCTCTTCATGCTTCTTTTTCATCTTCTTGATCTCCAATTTCCTCTTCATGGAGTGTCTTTTCTTTAACTCCAAAACCGGAGAGCACCCTTTCTGAAAACCACAGTCCATGTTTTGAAGCGATTGGTGAACCATCTCAGCTGGGAAATTCAACACAGCCGTTGAGCCTCGCATTGCTAATGCAGCTTGGTCATAAGCCAAAGCAGCATCCTCAGCAGTGTCAAAGGTTCCCAACCAAACCCTCATACCCTTCCTTGTAGAGTCTCTTATCTCTGCCGCGTATTTCCCCCACGGCCTCCTTCTGACCCCTCTGTATGAAACTTCTGCTATCGTGCTGTACTCTGCCTCCTCCACTTCATCTCTTGAATTAGACAACGACGATGATGATGTTGCTTCAACTGAGTCTGCACTAGCCTGTGCCTGTGCCAGAACTTCGTAAAGAAGCATTTCCTGGGGGTCATTTTCATTGAAGGGAAGGGATTGGTTATGAGATGTGAAGAAACAAGACTCATCAGAAGGGAATTCAAAGTTTGGGTATGGAACAAAGAATGAGGAATCCATTCCCAAGTCCTAAATAAGAATAGAATGGTGGAATTTGATGGAATGCCTAGAGCTCTGGTTGTTTTTTTCAGCTCTGTTATGTTCTGGAAGAGTTTGGTATGCTTATATAGATGAGGCTCAGGAGTCAGGAGGGAAGGAAAAACAATGATCTGAACACTAGATGGTGAAGAGAAGGGGAGGAAGGTAGGATTGCATGAATGCATTGCAACTTGCAAATGCACTAAAATTTGAAAGATGCTGTGGTTAATGGGACCCAAATTAAATTAAAGATGAGGTTGATGCACGGGAGCCAAAGAACTTGTGGGCATGGCGGCCAGGGTCAGGTGGGGTTCATTCAACATTACATTGACATCAAACTTGTGTGCTTATTTTGGAAGTATTAAGGCTATTGTTTGCTTTTCAATTGGTAGAGACTCACATTACCTATTTTAATATTTTAGATGTAATTTATATGTTTTTTAGGTCATTTTATTTGATTTCATTCAGGCATATGTAAAGGAGAGATGTTAGAGTCTCACATCGTCTGTTTCAATCTTTTAAATATAATTTATATATTTATTGGATCACTCTACTTAATATTAATTAATTTTAAGTTAGAATCTCATAACAATTATCATCCTTTGACTCATTGTCTTTTCTTTTGGAGTGGCAATGGCAATCGATTTAGAGTGGTATTATGTTCGTTGCCTAACTCTATTTTCATTTTTTAGTAATGTGAAAAATATTATGCTCGAGTTTTAGATGTAGTAATACAGAATGTTTAAGTATCATGCTTCAACTAGAGTACCTGACAATAAATAAATTATGTAGTCATTATATATGAGGCAGTTAGAAATAAAAATAAAGAAATAAATATTGATAAATTTATGTATATTCTTAAAATAAATATATATAAGAAGATTATTATCTATTTATCCAAGAAGACTGCTTTATAGAAAAAAAAAAATTAAATATAATTATGTATTAAATTAATTACAATCTCAATCAATCACTCTTAAAATCAATTTAATCAATCATAATTTTAATCATAATCAATCACGCTAACATACCCCCTTCAAACTCAAGTGGGTATAGAAGAAATCAACTTGATGTTAGAAATTAGAGAACGGAATCGACTAGGATGATGAACTTTGGTGAACATATCAGTTGGCTAGTCAAGAGTACCAATGGAAATGAGACGAAGAGCACCACAAAGAATTTGTTGACGAATGAAGTGATAGTCAATCTCAATATGCTTGATGCACTCATGAAAGACATCATTGTAAGCAATCTAAATAGCACTCTTATTATTACAGTAAATAGCAGTAAAAGAGGACTGAGAGACACCAACGTCTTCAAAAAGTCAACGTAACCAAACTATTTCAGATGTAGTGTTAGCAAGTGCCTGATATTTTGCTTCAGTACTGGAGAGTGCAGTTAAAGTTTGTTTCTTGCTTCGTCATGAAATAAGTGCATCACCAAGATAGATACAGTAGTCAGTGGTGGATAGACAATCAATGAAATCTTCACCCCAATCAACATCAGAATAAGCTTGGAGGACTAAGGAAGAGTTGACTGAGAAATGAAGCTCACGAAATAGAGTTTATTTTATATACCGAATAATACGAAGAACAACAGCATAGTGAGTAGTGCGTGGAGTTGACATAAACTGACTGACTAAATGAATAACATATGAAATGTCTAGACGAGTAACAGTAAGATAAATCAAATTATCAACCAACTGTCGATAAAGAGTATGATCATCAAGAATAGTATCATCCAAAGGTGTAAACCTGACATTAGGTTCCAGAGGAGTGGACTCAGTGCTACTGTCTGAGAGACCGGCTTGAGAAATAAGATCTGAAGTATATTTAGCTTGAAACAAATAAATACCATAAACAAAGGAAAGAACCTCAAGACCTATAAAATAATTGAAATGGCCAATATCCTTCATCTTAAAATTGTGGCTCAATGATGCTTTAAGATCAGCAATACCAGAAGTATCATCACTTGTAATAATCATGTTATCAACATAAAGAAACAGTAACATAATGCTACTACCAGTCTTTCAGATGAAGAGAGTTGAATCATGCGAGCTAGAGGAGAACATAAGCTGATTGATGGTGGAAGTGAAATTAGAAAACTAGGTTCGAGGAGCTTGTTTAAGACTATACAAGGCTTTTCAAAGAAGACATACCTTGTTCAGTGGACAAGAATAACTAGGTGGGGGTTGCATATAAACTTCTTCTTCTAAGTCATCATTAAGAAAGACACTCTTCACATACATCTGATTAAGAGTCTAGTTGCGGGTGGCAGCAATAACAAGAAGAGTACGAACATAAGTGAGATGAGCAATTGAAGCAAAGGTTTCTTCATAATCAATCCTATATTCTTGAGTAAAACATTTGGCCACCAAGCGGGCATTATAACGATCAACAAACCCACCAGAGCGAGTTTAATCTTATAAACTCATTTATATCCGACAAGAGCCTTATCAGAAGGAAGATCAACCATTTCCCTAGTACTATTATTCTCTAAAGCTTATAATTCTTCCTTTATAGTTTGTTGCCAACGAGAGTCAGTAGATGCCTCTAAATATGATTGTGGTTCATGAAAGTGAAGCATGGTTGAAAAATAATGATAATCACAAAGGTAGGTGGGAAGGTTTCTTACCCGAGAGGGACAAATAACAATGTCAGATGCAGAATCAATGGTAGACATAGTATCAGCAAAATGAGTCAAAACTTCAGATGATGATGAGAGCTCACTAGGAGAATCAGAAGAGGAACCTGGAGGTGGAAAACCTGTCTCAAACATATCTGAAGACTCTGTATCAGAATCATATAAAAAAATATCAATAGATGGTGGAGTGAACAAGGTGGTAGAAGTGGAAGGAATGAACTTGAACAGAGACAACATGACGAAAAATACAAATGGGCTAAGAGGCTGGATCCCAACATCGATAGCCTTTGTGTTTGATGTGTGTGAAACAATACCATATTTTGTTCTTGTTTTGCATGCATTTTAGTTTTGTTTTTATTTGTTTTTTCTTTAGATCGGATAACTGCGGTGTTTATGGTGTTGTTATGCAGCATTGGTGCTAAATTGACTTAGAAATGAGTGGAAAGCTTACATGATAGAAGTTGGAGCTTAAAGGATAACAAATTAAGACAAAAGAGGACCATTTTGACTTAAAAAGAGCCCTGTGTCAACTCAGAAGCGATTTAAGAGTTAGACACGACCCTGTCTAACTTGAAGAAAGCTTCTGACTTGGAGACATGGTCGTGTCTTCTTATCACACGACCATGTCTCATTTGCCGTTGAAGGTACACAAATCTTCCAACTCACACGGTCGTGTCTTAATTGATTGAAGCTTCTGACTTTGAGACATGACCGTGTTTCTTAGTCACGCGGTCGTATCTTACTTACGGTGTGAGTTACGTAATTTTGGAGACATAGCCATGCGACCCCTCCTGAACCTAAAAACAGCAATTTGTCACCTCAAATCATTATAAATAAGGCAAACCCTCAAACCTAAAAGGAGGAAGACAGAGACAGTAAGAGACTTGGAGAGACACAAGGTTTGGAGGCTCTAGATCTTCATCTTCCTCTTCTCTTCTCCCTTCGCGATGGGTTTAGATGTTCTTTATTATGTTTTCTTGTTTCTTCTTCTCCATGTCTGAGTAGTTCCCTTCGTTTTTAGGATTGGGTAATGCCCTTTGATACATTGATGATGATTAATTGACTTGGTTTATCCTTTTTATTAATTTTGAATGTTCTTTGATTCAATTCTTATTGCGCTTATTTATGTGAATTTGCTGGCCACATATTTGCATCTCATAGATATTTAGGGACGTACTGAGAGGTGAACCTAGGTGTTAGAACCATAAGAATTGAACTTAAGGTTTAAATCATAAGAGTAGGTTTAGCCTTTCGAGGACTTGATCAATTACCACAAAGCGTAAAATGTTCAATTTAAATTCAATTACCACGAGAGTAGGAATTAATTTAATTGGGCACGATTCTTGTCTCTTGAGAAAGAACATTAACTAACTTAGGGGAATTCACCTTCAATTAAATTTTAATTTTAATAAAAGGGTTGTCAATTAGGATTTGTCTTGTATCATTGTGGCTACCCCCAATCCTGGAAGCTTTCTTGAATTTGAAAACTTTCTTAACAACTTACTATTTTTGTTCTTAACTTTGCACTTTAATATTTATTTAGTTAATTGCTTGGTTACTACGTTCTCATTACTCAACAATTATATTCTCTTTGTTTAATTTAATTGAATTAATTAAATAATTGATATTCATAAACATTGTCCCTGTGGATTCAATCTTTTTATTACTTGACGACGAAACCGTACACTTGCGGATTTCATACACCAAGTTTTTGGCATCGTTGCCGAGAATTGTGTTTTTCTTGAATATCAGTTAAATCTTTTATTTAATTATTTTAAACCCTTTTTTTTTCTTTCTCTTGTTTAATTTAATTATCTTTCTTATTTTCTCTTTGACTCTTTGCAAGTAATTTCTCTTGTTTATGTGAAGTACTAGACGTTCTGAGACTCTTATTGAAGCTGAACTTGAAATTGAAAGAACTTTTCACAGAAGGAAAAGACAACAAGGGCAAAGAGCGAGATATATACTTAAACCAACACTTATTATGGTTGAACCTGATGAAAATAGACTGCTAAAAGAGTATGCAGCCCTTAATGCTTGGGTTTGTGATTTGGAATTGCTCGGCCAGCCATTGAAGCTGGATACTTCACTATACAACTTGCTTTACTCTCTATGATAAGGCATAACCAGTTTGGAGGATTGCCATCAGAGGACCCGAATGATCATGTGGATATATTCTTAGAGTTCTGTGAAACCCTCAAGATTGAAGGTGCTTCTGTTGATGCTATTCGCCTCCGCCTATTTCCATTATCACTAAGAGATAGAGCTAGAGCTTGGTTGAAGTCTGTGCTCACTGAAACAATCACTACTTGGGACCAAATGGAGCAAGCTTTCTTGGACAAATTCTTCCCACCTTCCAGGACTGCTCATCTTAGGACCCAAATCACAAGCTTCATTCAGAAAGATGGAGAGTTATTGTCAGAAGCTTAGGATAAATATAAAGCTTTGCTGGAAACCTGCCCACATCATGAATTAGAAAAATAGTTGATCGTCCACACCTTCTATAATGGTCTAGAATATTCTTCGAAGGTGTCTCTTGACTATGCAACTGGTGGAGCTTTGATGAACAGAAGGCTAACAGAAGCTTATGAGATCATTGAGAGTGTTGTTGCAAATCATCACCAATGGGCAAATAAAAGAGGTAATAACCCGAGAAAACTCTCAGGAGGAAAGTTTGAGGTAGACGGTATTGATTTGATTATGTCAAAATTTGATTCTTTGAATAAGTGATTTGACAAACTTGAAAAAGCTAATGTAAATGTCATAGGTGTTTCTAACATTTTTTGTGAGATTTGTGGAGCACAAGGACACATGAGTGTCGAATGCCAAGTTGGAATTGGGTCCTCACAAGGTGCATCGGTGGAACAAGTGGAATCATGCCATAATTTTCATGACATCAACCAAAAGGGGATAAATGATCCATATTCTCAAACTTACAACTCCGGTTGGAGGTCACATCCTAACTTCTCCTACCTGAATAGTCAACACCAAGCTGGGCAAGGTAGTGCTAAACCCTCTTTTGGATTCCAACAAGTACAAAAATCTAGACTTGAGTCTCTTCTTGAGAACTTTGTTGAGAGTCAATCTAAGCAAAATGAGGAGTTTAGGCAACATGGGCAAGTTGTGACTGAGGCTATTAAAGAGTTGTCATCTAAGGTTGATAATTTGACCATTCATAATAAGATGTTAGAAATTCAGATTGCCCAACAAGCAAGCACTTCACATAGGCAACCGAGTAAGTTTCCTAGTCAACCGGAAATAAATCCAGGTAATGAACATTGTAAGGCTGTGAGTTTGAGAAGTGGTAAGAAATTAGAAGATCCCAAAGATAAGGGGGAGAGTGACAAAGATGAAGGGAATGAGGAAAAAGAGACTAAGACACAACCCTTAGAAGAGGAGGAAACTAATGAGAAGGTGTTTAAGTATATACCCCATAAACCATACTAACCTCTAGTGCCCTTCCCTCAACGATTAGGTAAGGCCAAGCTAGATAGGAAATTTGGAAAGTTTTTAGAGGTCCTTAAGAAAATGTACATTAATGTACCATTCACTGAGGCATTGCAACAAATGCCTACCTATGCTAAATTTCTTAAGGGCATTTTGTCTAATAAGAGAAAACTAGAGGAATATGAGATAGTAGTTTTAACTGAGGAGTGTAGTGCTTTAATTCAAAATAAATTGCCTTCTAAGCTAAAAGATCTAAGTAGCTTCTATATTGCTTATTTGATTGGTAACACTAGTTTTGATAAAGCTTTATGTAATTTGGGGGCTAATGTAAGTCTTATGTCCCTTTCTGTGTGTAAAAAGTTGGAGGTGAGTGAACTAAAACCCACAACTATCTCCCTTCAATTAGCGGATCGGTCTGTCAAATACCCCGTAGGTATCTTGGAGGATGTTTCTATTAGAGTGGGTAAGTTTTTCATACCTGTTGATTTTGTTGTGCTTGAATGGAGCAGGATTCCCAAATCCCCATCATTCTTGGTAGGCCTTTCTTAGCTACTGCTGGTGCTATAATTGATTTTAAAAATGGCAAATTGTCTTTAACTGTTGGTGATGATAAGGTTGAGTTTGATCTTTCTAAATCTATTAAACAACCTTCTTTTGAGAACTCTTATTGCAGGATTGATTTATTGCACCAGGTGGTGAAAGAAGAATCCACCAAGATTCACTTTGAAGATCCATTGGAGATATGCTTGGTTGGTGGCGAGTCATTAGATTCTGGAGGTGAAGTAGCCGAGTATGCCCGTTTGTTGGAGGCAACCTCGAAAATTCCACTTTACAAAGCCAAAGTGGAAAAGCTTGAGCCAAAGCCTAAGTCTGAAGATTGGGAAGAGGAAAAGGCTCCTAAGGTAGAACTTAAAACCCTTCCTTTCACTCTCAAGTATGAGTTTCTTGGTCCCAACTCTTCTTATCCTGTCATTGTTAATGCTAGCTTGAATGAGTTAGAGACTGAGAAATTGCTTAGAGTTCTTAGAATGCATAGAAAGGTCATAAGATACACTCTCGATGATATTAAAGGCATAAATCCTTCCTTTTACATGCATTGAATTTTGATGGAACCTGACCATAAATCTTTTATTGAGCATCAACGTAGGTTGAATCCTAATATGAAAGAGGTTATTAAAAAAGAGATTCTTAAGTTGCTTGACACTGGGGTAATTTACCTAATTTCTAATAGTGAATGAGTTAGTCCTGTCCATGTGTTCCTAAGAAATGGGGGATGACTGTAATTAAAAATAAGAAAAATGAATTAATTCCCACTAGGACAGTCACAAGTTGGAGGATGTACGTTGATTATAGGAAGTTGAATAATGCTACTAGGAAAGATCACTTCCCCTTACCATTCATTGATCAAATGCTTAAGAGGCTAGCTAGGCATACATACTTTTGTTACTTAGATGGTTATTCGGGATTCCACCAAATCCTCATCCATCCTAGTGACCAGGAGAAGACCACATTTACTTGCCCCTATGACACTTTTGTCTATAGGAGAATGCTTTTTGGTCTATGTAATGCTCATACTACTTTCCAAAGATACATGACTGTAATATTCTCTGAATTTATTGAAAACATCGTGGAAGTTTTTATGGATGACTTTTCGGTATATGGTACTAACTTCGATGATTGTTTGTCCAATTTGTCTAAGATTTTACAGAGATGTGAAAAGGTAAATCTTGTCTTGAATTGGGAGAAGTGCCATTTTATGATACAAGAGGGCATATTGCTTAGACATTTGGTTTCTGGAAAAGGAATTGAGATGGATAAGGCAAAAATTAAAGTGATTGAGAAATTGCCTCCACCGGTGAATGTGAAGGGAGTACGAAGTTTCTTGGGACATGCCAGTTTTTACTAGAGATTTATTAGAGATTTTTCTAAGATTGCTAAGCCTTTGTCTAATCTTTTAGTAAAAGATGTTCCTTTTAATTTTGATAGTGACTGTTTGAATGCTTTTTGCAAGTTGAAAGAAGCTTTGATCACCGCTCCCATTTTGCAAACACTGGATTGAAATCTACTATTTGAGTTCATGTGTGATGCTAGTGACTATGCCATAAGAGTTGTATTAGGGCAAAGAAAAGACAAGAAAGTGGATGCAATTTATTATGCTCGTAAGACACTTGATGGAGCTCAAGCAAACTATGCCACTACAGAGAAAGAATTGCTAGCGGTAGTATTTGCCTGTGAGAAATTCAGATTCTATCTAGTAGGTTCAAAGGTGACTGTGTACATTGACCACTCGGCACTTAAGCATCTCATGAGCAAAAAAGAAGCAAAGCCTAGACTTATCCGTTAGATCCTTCTTCTACAAGAGTTTGGTTTGTAGATTCTGGATAGAAAAGGAATAGAGAATCAAGTGACAGATCATTTATCAAGACTTGAGCAACCGGTGAATGGGGAGAGGGAATTACCTATTGATGATTATTTCCCCGATGAGTAAATTTTTGCAGTTTTTGCGAAGAATGTTCCTTGGTATGCTGACTATACAAACTACTTGGTTAGCAAGGTTCTACCTCCCGAGCTTAATTATTAGTAGAAGACGAGTTTTTTCTCAGATCTGAAGTGTTTTATGTGGGATGACCCATACATATACCGGAGGTGTGCTGATGGTATCTATAGAAGATGTGTCTCGAAGAAAGATGTTCCGAGTATATTGAGTTGTTGTCATTCCGCATCTTATGGAGGACATGTTAGTGCCTCCAAGACGACAACCAAAGTTCTTCAGTTTGGCTTCTTTTGGCCTCATATTTTCAGAGATGCTTGGAATTTTGTGTTATCATGTGACCCATGTCAAAGAACTAAAAGTATCTCCAAGCGGCATGAGATGCCTATGAACAATATTCTTGAGGTAGAGATCTTTGATGTTTGGGGAGTTGACTACATGGGCCCTTTTCCATCCTCATGTCACAACAAATTTATTCTTGTAGCCGTTGATTACGTATCTAAGTGGGTAGAGGCCATTCCACCCCCAACAAGTGATGCAAATACTGTAATCAAGCTATTTAAGAAGATCATCTTTCCGAGGTATGAAGTTCCTAGGGTTGTGATTAGTGATGGAGGTTCACACTTCATTGAGAGACAGTTTGAGAACCTCTTGAAGAATATGAAGTCACTCATAAGGTTGCTACACCTTACCATCCTCAGACCAGTGGCTAGTTGGAGATATCAAATACAGAGATAAAGAGTATTTTGGAGAAAATTATGTCTAGATCAAGAAAGGATTGGTTATTGAAACTTGATGATGCTCTTTGGACTTACCTCACTGCTTACAAGACTCTTATTAGGATGACACCGTTTAGATTGATTTATGGGAACCCCGATCATCTACCTGTTGAGCTTGAGTATAAAACTTTTTGGGCTATTAAGCTTCTAAATTTTGATTTAAAAGCGATAGGAGAAAAGAGAAAGCTTCAACTTTATGAGCTTGATGAGCTGAGATTGGATGCTTGTGAGACCGCCAAGTCATACAAAGAGAGAACCAAGAGGTGGCATGACAAGTATATTCTTCATAGAGAGTTTCATGAATGAGAATTAGTGCTTCTTTTCAATTCTAGATTCAAACTTTTTTCCCGGAAAGCTTAAGTCAGGATGGTTTGAGCCATTTCTAGTAAAAAAAGTGTTTCCTTATGGTGCAGTAGAGGTTTGGAATGAAGAGCGATGGACTTTCAAGGTTAATGGCCAAAGATTGAAACATTATCTAGTGGAGGAACAACTTAAGAAGAGGAAGAACATTGCCCTCCATGACCCAACTGAAGAAGGATGAAAGCATAAGAGTCAAGCTAAAGACTTTAAACAAGTGCTTCTTGTGAGGCAACCTAAGTTTCTTTGTCTTTTCCTTTTAATTTCTTTTTTTATTTATTTTGATTTTATGTGTTGGATTGCTAGTTTGATTTTTATCTCATGGATCTTGTTTAGGTTTGACCCTTTTTGAAGCTCAAATTAGAAGGAGAGTGAAGTCAGAAAGTTCCGCACCCAACCTATAGTTTAATAGAGGAGCTTCGTCAGCAGGGTGAGGCTACTGATGGCTGCCTACAGACATTGGAGGGCACGGTTCAGAGCATGGCGAGCATGGTCCAGGCCATCCATAGTTGGCATCTGAGTCAGAACCTTTTTCCACCACCGTTGTGAGTCCTTTTCTTTTATCCCTTCTCTTGTTATAGATTTCTACATTGGGGACAACGTAAATTTCTAAGCTTGAGGGGGTATTTTCATTTTCATTTTTATCTTTTTTTATTTATTTTTTCATTTAATTTTGAATGCATTCTCATGTCTCATATTGTATCTTCATATTGCATTTTCACAACATCATATCTCTCGGCTTTTTGGCTGAACTTTATGCCCCTATCTTTTGGAGACTTTGAGATGGTATTGACTTGGAACTCAACTTGTTGATTCTTGTGGTAGGCAACGAACATTGTTTTAATTGATAGTGGAGGTGATTTCTTGATAGTTGATAAGTAGCATATGTTCTCCGAATTTGTGCTTTTCATTAATTTTTGAACCTCTAAATCTGAGTTTTGAGCCTGTATGGGATTTATGCACTATATGATTTTTGCTCCAATTTTTTGTGTTGAGTGATAATTCCTCATTGATTTTGTGCTCTAGAACTTGATTTGAAACTATTTTGAGGTGAAATTTTTGTTTGCATGCTTGAATGTGATTAAGGCATCTTAGGTATTTTTTTGGCCTTCTGAAATAATTGTCACACTTTCATCCACTAATAGCCCATATTGAGCCTATTGCATAATTGTTTTTCATGATGCCTATGATGATACATTGTCGATAATCATTTAGAATATTAAATAGAGCAAATTGAGTTTGAAAGTTGTGTTAAGAATCATATGTTTTTGAGCCTTCTATTTCTCAAATAAAAAGAAAGAGAAAAATATAAGGGGAAAATGAAAAGAAAATAAAAGAAAATCATGAGATGAAAGCTTGAAAAAGAAGAAAAAGAGAGGAAAGAAAAGAAAGGAAGAAAATGCTTATAAATGTGAAATTATGCTCTTGATTGAAAAATGTCTTTACTCTATTTATGTTCTAGTGGTATTTTGTACTTATTGAAAATTTTGTTATCTCTTTATGCATACCTTCCTTTCTTTACTTTACGTTACATCATTTCCATGACCCCATTACAACCCTTGAAAGACCTTTTGATACTTGCATGCATGCAAATTATTAGTAAAAATTTGGTTTCTTATCAAGCTTATGGAAGTGTTTTTTCTTTGAGGAATCTTGAATGCATTGTCTTTACCCGTAAACACTTTGAGTGTGGTTAGTAGAGTGAACCTAATTCAGTGAGGAGCATGATTTATGAGAACTTTAACATCTTATTGGACTTGATTTTGAATACCTCTCTAACTCTTGGTTTGCCTTCGCCTATTGCTTGGTTGGTTATTTTCTCGAGTTCCTCATTCATTGTTGTTTCTTGATCCCACTTCTTGGTTTGACCTTAGTTATTGCTTCGGGACAAGTAAAATCTTAAGCTTGAGTGGATTTGATGTGTGTGAAACAACATCATATTTTGTTCTTGTTTTGCATGCATTTTTAGGCATTTTAGTTTCGTTTTTTATTTGTTTTTCCTTTAGATTGAATAACTGTGGTATTTGTGGTGTTGTTGTGCATGATTGATGCTAAATTGACTTAGAAATGGGTAGAAAGCTTGCATGATTGAAATTGGATCTTAAAGGATAACAAATTGAGGCAAAAGAGCACCATTTTAACTTAGACAGGGCCCTGTGTTAACTCAGAAGCGATTTAGGAGTTAGACATAACCCAGTCTAACTTGAAGAAAGCTTCTGACTTGGAGACACGACCGTGTTTCCTTATCACACGGCTGTGTCTCATTCACCATTGAAGTTATGCAAATCTTCTAGCTCGCACAGTCGTGTCTTAATTGATTGAAGCTTCTGACTTTGAGACACGACCGTGTCTCTTAGTCACACGGTAATGTCTCACTTACAGTGTGAGTTACGCAATTTTGGAGACATGGCCATACGACCCATCTTGAACTTAAAAACAATTTTTCATCCCAAATCATTATAAATGGGGCAGACCCTCAAACCTAAAAGGGGAAGACAAAGACAGTAGGAGACTTGGAAAGGCACAAGGTTAGGAGGCTCTAGATCTTCATCTGTCTCCTCTCTTCTCCCTTCGCGACGGGTTTGGATGCTCTTTATTATGTTTTATTGTTTCTTCTTCTCCATGTCTGAGTAGTTCCCTTCGTTTCTAGGATTGGGCAATGCCCTTTGATACATTAATGAAGATTAATTGACTTGGTTTACCCTTTTTATTAATTTTGAATGTTCTTTAATTCAATTTTTATTGTGCTTATTCATGTGAATTTCCTGGCCACATATTTGCATCTCATAGATATTTAGGAACGTATTGAGAGGTGAACTTAGGTGTTGGAACCATAAGAATTGAACTTAAGGTTTAAATCACGAAAGTAGGTTTAGCCTTTCCAGGACTTAATGAATTACCACAAAGCGTAAATGGTTCAATTTAAATTTAATTACCACAAGAGTAGAAATTGGTTTAATTGGACACGGTTCTTGTCTCTTGAGAAAGAATATTAACTAACTTAGGAGAATTCACCTTCAATTGAATTTCAATTTTAATAAAAGGATTGTTAATTAGGATTTGTCTTGTATCATTGTGGTTGTTGTAACATCCCGAAAATTAATAATTTCATGACAAATAATCATTTTATAATATTTATGATTTTTGAAATTTTTTTTGGATTTTTTCGGAGATGTGAAACATTTTAATATTATTTTTCATTTTGCGTACGCACTAAGTGGAGCTGAGAAAATAAGATATTTTTTCCGAGAACCTTGAACTGTGGAAACGTCGACGGGGGATCTTACTAAACCCGAGGCCAGACATGGTTTGCGAGGTTTTACGTTTTTTGAGAAATTTTAACAGGTAAAATAATAATCGCTGTGTAAATTCTATCTGTCAGATAAATTAATACTGACTTCGGTCAACTGTAACAATTATCTACTAAATAATAATATGTATTAAAAACCTCATCACATTATCCAAAATCTGCTTTGTGTCACATCCATTAGCTTTAATTTCAAAAGAAAGATTAATTTAATCAAAAGCTTAATGAGGGAAGCTTCCTAGAAATTTCTCTAATAATACACATGTTTCTTTTTCTCTCTCTTCCCTCCCCACTCACTCCACGGCAGACACCTCTTTTTGGGGAGTCAAAAGTGTTTTTCTCCCTTTTATCACTTCATTTCCATTTTTTCTAAACACAAAACACTTAACACTTTTTTCTCTTCTCATTTTCTTCAAACACTCTTCTCTTCTTCTCTTCTTCTTCTTTCTCCACGGTGCACACACATATTGGAGACCATCTCCATTGTTTGCTAAACAAATCATATTCTTTGTTTCCTTCCACCCTTCCAAGGCCATTCTCTTTGGTGGTCATCTTTTGGTTCTTCTTCTTCTTCTTCTTCCATTTTCCACCATTGAAGCTAAAGCTTGAAGCTTTTGAGGTAAAACCTTCACCTTTCTTCCATTTTCTTCTCATTTTTGTTTTTCTTAGTCACCTATGTGATCAAGAACTCATCTTTCCATGATTTGAGTGAACATTGTGGAAGTCACTCACATTAGTGTTTTCTTGAATGTGAAAACGAAAATCAAGAACAAAAAGGAGCTAGCATCCGTGTGGTTGTCTTCAATAGGTAAGAGGAAGATAATCCTCTTCAAGTAGTCATGGTAGTAAGGAGATGTCTTGTATGTTGTTGTTGATTGAGGGATTCATGTGTGGATTTCCCTCTTCATTATGTGTTTTTCTTTCTTCTTTTCACAATGGTGTATTTGGTTTGATTTGTATGAGTTATTGATTTCCTTTATGTGATTTTGGATGTATGTTTGAGCTAATATGAGGTTAAAAATGATATTGATTAGTTTGGTTTGAGTAAAAATGACCTAAAGACTCTATTTTTATGCAAGTTCGTGCATGGTAATCGATTACACACCATCTGTAATCGATTATCGAGCTTCTGAGTTACAAAATCATGGTTTCTGGGAATCACGTAATCGATTACATCCCGTGCGTAATCGATTACGGAGGTTCTGTCCAGCTGGTAATCGATTACCAAAGTTGTGTAATCGATTACCAGGTTCCTGGAGTTACAATCGGGTTTCTGGGAAGCTATGTAATTGATTACATCCTTTATGTAATCGATTACAGAGGTTCTGCCAAGCTGGTAATCGATTACCAGATCCATGTAATCGCTTACCAAGACCCAAAAATGAGATTTTTGAGTTGAAAATGATGAAAACATGGTTTCTTATCCTTTGTAACTCAAACATAAATCTTAAACCCCAGATTCAAGGATTTTATTTCACTTAAATGCAACAAGATTATACATCCAAACCAATGATGGAGAAATGATTTTGAAAATGGAATTTTTGGATCTATAATATGAAAATTTTGGTATGAGTGCAATGATGGACATGTATATGTATTGATATTGAGAATTATTTGATGAAATCGCTAGTTCCTATGAGGGGCCTAGTTCTTGATGAAATTATGACATGTTAATATTGAAATATGAATATATGCCATTGTGGTATACTTTATGATGAATGCATCATTGATAAACATACATGATTGGACATTGTGTCGTCATGCATATGTATGCCTAAGAGTTGAATAACACTTATGTGCAGGTGCGAATTGGTTTAAGCAGAGGGCCATATGTTGTTGGCCCGGGGGACGTCGGGGTGCGGGTGCTTCACATGGATAGTTATGAGCTCCTCTGTACCGTAGGGTAGACCGATGCAAACACACCGACGATCTTGACTGGACGCTACTAATATCGTGATCAACTATTAAGGTGCCACGTATAAGCCATGATGCGCAAATATTTTATGAGATGAAACATATTATTTTTAAAGGCTAACGATATACTGACATTACTCCTTGATCGTTCACTCCGAAAGGTTATTGTCTAGCTCTATGGAGTAGGAATTGGTACCATAATGCATTGTGCATCGTTCATTGTCGGTATCATAAACTATTGAGCATGAACACCTGTGACTGTGAAAGTAAATGTTTTACTTCTGCGAATGATTATCTGAACGTTGTGCTGATTTATGGAAATATTGTTATTAATTGCCTGTTATTGTTGATTCTTGCTATTGCTTACTGCTGTTCTGCTTTCACCATAAATATCACTGTTATTATAGATTCTTATTATTGCTTATAATTGAATTGCTTTTATTATAAATTCTATTGTTGCTATTAATAAATGTATGAACTGTATTGCTTTGTGAGCGCTTTGCGCCTTGTTATTTTCTTGCTGCCATAATTGGTAATGTAAGTAGGATATCTCACCTCTTTCTTGTATTCTTGTACTTCTGTTATATACATATATTTGATAAAAGATCACAAGGGAGAAGACGAGGGACCACACCTTTGCCGATGGGATTGGCAGTTTGGACAAGATTTCTTCGGCAACGTACGAGTGTAGCTGCATGGAGGCATTGATGCCTGACTTATCGACTGGGGCTCCGAACGTCGTATATATATTTGGGGTTGCGGCTCTGTCTACTAGTAGTACCTATCCCAGGATTACTACTTTTCCCTTTTGTACTCTTGTACCCGTTATCTTTTATACTAAATATGTAAGTACTATAATTTGTGTTATCAGTGTATTGTGTTAAGGACTAAAATATTATTTATGGAGTATGTTTTCTTTCAGTGGTTGTGTTTTAGAGTAGTTGGATACTAATTATGCATTCATGCGGGGCTCGTATTTTCTATTTACGCATGATGGAAATAAATAAATTTTGAAATTACTATTTTGAGACTGTGACATACCTGAATTTGATAACTGTGGTGAAATGACGATTGCACTGCGGTTGCTATATCTAGGTGCGTTATAGTTACCCCCAATCCTGAAAGCTTTCTTGAATTTGAAAACCTTTCTTAATAACTTGCTATTTTTTTCTCAACTTCGCACTTTAATATTTATCAATTTAATTACTTGATTACTACGTTCTCATCACTCAATAATTATATTTCTTTTGTTTAATTTAATTAAATTAATTAAATAATTGGTATTCATAGACATTGTCCCTGTGGATTCGATCTTTTTATTACTTGACGATAAAATCGTACACTTGCAAATTTCACACACCAGTGTTCAGTGGCATAACCAAGGAAGCAACAGAGACGAGAACGAGGTTTAAGCTTAGTGTACTCATGGGATTGAAGAAGAACAAAACAAGCACAACCAAAAACTTTGACAAAACTGTAGTTTGGAGGTTTTCTGATGAAGAAGTACATAAGGAGATACATTACCAAGAATAGAAGAAGGGAAATGATTGATAACATAGACAACAATGAGAACAGCTTCACCCCACATACGTTCGGGACAAGATGAGGAAATAATCATAGCTCGAGCGGAGTCAAGAATGTGCCTATGTTTTCTTTCAGCACGATCATTTTGTTTAGAGGTACTAAGACATGAAAACTCAAAAAGAGTTCCATGTTCAGTAAGAAAAGTGAGTATTTTTAAATTATGATATTCCGAGGCATTATCACGGCGAAAAACCTTAATTGTCTTTGAAAATTGAGTTTTAATCATAGTGACAAAGGTAATGTAGATTTGAAGAGGTTCAGAATGATTTTTTATTAAATATATTCAAGTGAAACGTGAATAGTTATCAATAAAAATTACAAAATATCGACAACCTCCCATAGTGGGTGTAGGAGCTGGACTCCAAACATTAGAATGCACAAGATCAAAAAAGGAAACAAAAATGAAAATACTTAAAAGATAAGGGAAGTTGTTTTGTTGTTTGACAAGATGTACCATGTAAAGATTCTTCTTTAATAAACCTTAAAATACCCTGAGAAATGAGATGATGTAATTTACTAAGAGAATTGTGACGAAAATGTTGATGTTATAGCTGAAGAAAAGAGGAAGTAGAAGTAGCACAAATAGTTGACACATGAGACGGTGGAACATGGAAGGTAGTGAGATCAAACAATCATTCAACTTTACGAGCATTTTCAATGTTGTGCCCCGTTCGTGGATCCTGCATAGAACAACCAGTTGAGGATAAAATAAGTATATAACCAAGGTCACATCATTAGCTAACAAAGATGAGATGAAAGTTTAATTTGTGAATAAGGTAAGTGTCTGAAAAGGTAAGGGTAAGTAGGGAGATAAGGCCTTTATGACTTACTTCCATAAGAGACTCATCAACAATATGAATAAAATGAATGGTATCTCTAGAAGAAAGGGAAGAAAATGCATGGGATGAGAAATTCATATGATTACAGCATACAAAATCAAAATACCAACGATTATTACCTAGAGTAGTTGCTAAGGTAATAAGAGTATTACCAGATTGAGAAAGGACTTGCTTAAGAAGAGACTCAAGATCTGTAGTGGAAAGAGAGATCTGAGAAGTAGAGACATCATCAACAACTGAAACTGCAAGCACATGCTTGGAGGAGGAACTGGTACGAGGTTGAAACTTACTATGATCAGATCTTTGTGGACGAGTAGAGTACTGTGGACAAGTAAGGCACTGCTCAATCAAATGTCTTAGAAGTTCTCAATATATGCATTCAGATAGGGGTAGTTAGGAGCAATATGACCATTCTTCTTATAAGTGTGGCACTTTATGGTAGAACATTCAACAAAAACACGGTCAGGTTTTGCCCCTCTGATGAGTAACTACAAAGGCCAAATTTGCTTTAGGTAAAAGAAGACCCAATTTAGTTTATTCTGATTTCAGACGATGAAAGGCATCCTTAAGTGTGGGCAGTGGATCCTAATGTAGTATAGAAGCTCGAACAGGCTCATAATCATCAGTAAAAGTCACAAAAAACTAGATGAGCCTAATGCAATCATGATGCTCCTCATATAGCTTAGTATCACTTTTGTTTTTCAATGTTAGCTCACACAAAATCAGTTGATCACAGATAGCTTCCATCTAATCCAGAAACTCAGATACAACTTGTCTGGGTTCTATTTTCATACTATTGAGTTCCTTTAGCAGTTGATACTGATGAGACAAATTAGAAATTGTATATTGATTCTTGAGATGATCACATACCTCTTTGGTAGTGTTAAAGCGTCCAAACTGTAGATGAATGATGGGAGTGAAGGTATTTCAGAACTAGGTGATAATATGATGATTTTTGCTATCATAATCTTCTAATTGATCAGCAAACTTTTCATCAGTGTCATCTTCAGTTTTGACAGGGCAAGTAATATCACATGTGACATATCACCAAAGTTTTTGGCCTTTCAGAAAGCCATGCATGACCTTAACCAAGTGGGTGTAATATAAACAATTGAGTAAAACTATAATGAGTTGAGCAACATTAGACTTTTCTATAATAGTAGAGAACAATAATAGCAAAAAGTGCAATTTTGGGGCTGAATTGACAGAAAATGACCTAAAAAAATAAAAAGATCTCACTGGAGAACCTTAAGAAGGGGTCTGGTGCCATGTTAGCATTGCCATGTCAGGTGACACGTCAACTAAGTGGACCAAGTCAGCAGGCTATGTCAGCGCCTTCGCCATATTAGTAGGGCAACAGTTCAACGATGATGCGAATAGGGTCGGGGAGCAGGTCCCGAGTAGCTTCTGGATTAGGTGCGTGAGACGCGCGTAGAGGGGGAGGGCGGCGTGTGACGGTGCGTGCGGCAGAGGACGACGGTGAGATTTTGGTGACAGGTAGATCGGCAGACAACGGTTCCCACGATGCCGACGGTGTCGAAAACGGAGGTTCGTTGAGCGGTGAACGTGAAACGACAGCGGTGAAGGATTTTAGAGCAACGACGACAAACTAGTGGACAGACGGACAATGTACACACGATGATGGAACGACGAGTGGACGGAGACAGAATGACAAACAGCAATGGTCTGGAACGGTGTCTGAATGGAGGTCTGAAACGATGTCTGAACGAAGCGAACAACGACAGTCTGGATCGAGAGCCTAGGCTCTGTAAATACTAAGTTTATTTATTTTGTTTTATTTATTTTGTAAGGAATAAAATATATTTAAAATTAAATTTTAATAAAAAAATTAATAAAAAAATTCTTAATTAATGTTAATACAAATAAAATAATATTATGTATTATTATTGTTAGTGAATTAATTGATCTGAATTAAACATAAAAATCTATTAGGATATTAATTAAAATTGAAGGGCTAATTGAAGAAATTTTAAAATTTATAGTGATAATTTATAAAAGAGTCAAAGTTTAAGAAAATTATATACTATTTTCTCAATTTAAAAAAAAAAGAAATAAGTGAAACAAGACAAGTGGTCCATTCCTTTTTTATTTTTTTTGTAGATTGGTTAGATAAATGCATGAACCTGTAAACGTTTTTGACATTTGATGCTGAAAGGTTGCAATAAATTTTGAGCACTGATGTTACCAAAAAAAGAAAAAAAAAATTGAACACTGATTAAACGTGAGAGGATGTTGATGCACAAATTGTAGTTTCTTTCTTTGGATTACATGATCAAACCACGCTGAAAACAAGGTTGCATTTTACATTAACACAAAATGATTTTGAGTTTGGATATTTTTAAAAAAATACTTATTATTATAGGTAACTTAGTATTGACTTTAAATTTTTATATTTTAAATTGTAAGATATTTTATTTATTTTTAAAACATTTACTTTGAATAATCCCTCCTTTACTTTGTTTCTCTAAAAACTTTCCTTCACTTTTTTTCTCTCTCTTTTTTTTTTTATCCTGCAAAGTTTAAGAGGTTACAAACAGAGAAAATGTAAAGAAAAAGTATGGAACAGAGGCCCAGTCATGCTTGATCGAATCTGATACTCTCATAGCCTCTCTCTTTCTCTCTCTCTCCGCTTAAAAGCTCTGATTCTTTCTCTAAAAATTTTTCGTTACTTGCTTTCTTAAACCCAGTTCTCAAAATCCCTTATAAGCTTTGATTCTCTCTCTCCTCTTAAACCCCCTTGCCTGTCTTCTTCAAACCCAGTTCTTCAAAGCTAGATTCAATTTTTGATTTTTTGAAATTATGCAATTTAGGGTTTTAGGAAGGTGGATCCAGATCAATGGGGGTTTGCTCCCAACCAAGATGTTCACAAATTCACCGTGATTTTAAAGCAAAATTATTCAATGTTCTCATTTATAATTGTTTGGAGATGGAGATTTTTGTTCCAGAGTTGTTGGTTCTTTTCTTCTTGCAAAAATTATTGGTTGAAGAAAAAAAGGGATGATTTAGTAATTTCCAAATATAAAAGGAGCCATTCAAAAAATTCTTAATTGTCCATTGTTAAAATTGTTCTTCAAGTTCTCAATAGTTAAAAACCAACCGTTCATGAATTTGCTAACAATATCAGTGGTCCACACCCACTAAAGTATCAATGTTCCAAAACTTTTAGAGACCGTCTTAAATGCCGTCTTGAAAACAATTTCCAATTTCTTTATTTTTTTTAATTACAAATGCTCTGAAGTTGGTGTAAACATCAGACAAATGCATGCAAATTTGCATGATCATTTGGATTTTAGACATCTTTTTTTTTTTTTTTAATATACGGTCTGTAGAAGCAATCTGGATAATATTGGGCATTATTATTAAAAGAAAAAAAAATAGCTGAATAGATGAAAATGATGAACTCGTTGCTTTCTTCTTTGTGTACTTTTATGTCTTTCTCTGCTTGGCAACCACGTGTGCATGAGAAATAAAGACAAAAAATAATTAATTCTAGTAATCGTTTCTATGTGAACAGGAATTGATTAAAATCCAGAGGCTAATGCAAGAATAAATAGAGCTTTCAAACTTTTCAAAGTTATGTTGAAACTTGAAACTTGAAAGTGAAACCCGTGGATCGTGATAAGCAGCCATTACATCCAGACCAAGGGAATTCGTTTAGAGATTCTATTCTTTAAGTAACACACCTAATCGTATTAAAGATGACAAGTGTAATGTACTTAATATATAAAGTATTCAACTGATTTAAAAAAATTATTTAAAATATAATTGATTTAGAGAATGTCAGAATTATTTATAAGTCGTCTTGAAATTGAACTCATGGCCGAATATTAATTCAAATTCATCACAATAATAAAGATCAATAAACCCATAAACAAGTTTGCTTAAGGTCATTGTGATTTAGTAATTAGAAAAATAAATTTTTTAATTAACATTATAAATTAAACTAAATATTTTAAAATTTTATTTTATTAAATAAATAAAGTACATTTTTTTAAAAAAATCAGTCTTAAAATCTTATTTCTTATATAGCTATTGTATAAGAGTTATATTAATTTTTATCATATTTTTTCTTTCTTTTTTCTTCATATCAAAGGTTTACAATTTCTTATGGGAGATTACATATAAAACAAAATTTATGTGAAATTAACATTTTCTATTGTGTAATTGCTCGCTTCACCTTTCCGAAAACGATGGTCAGCCTCTTCTTGCTATAGTCAAATAAATGGATAGAGCTAGTTGTCTTTAGAGATAGTTGGTCAAACCAATACTTACCAAAAGAACTGGTGAGGCTTCCAGAAATATCAATTTGAAAGTTGGCCCCCAGTTCAAAGTTTCCACTGATTCTATGGTCAAAAGTTTCAATATAGATGATGTGAGCTGTATGGCGGTGGAGCCTTAAGGCTTTTAATCCATAAGCTAGCCTTAATATTGTTTAATATATGTTAACAGGTTTTTTACGGACTCGAACCTATGATATTGACGAAATTTCTCAACTATTTAGTTTAAGTTTGTTTATAACTTTAACCACCCAGTGTGGGTTAATGATATATTCTTTGATAGAGTGAAGAGAATTATACCCTTCATGAAATCATGACGATCAAACACCACCTATTGAAAAAGCAAAATAAATTTAAAATAAGCAATATTTTACTAAATTATGACTCCTAGTCAAGCACAAGATTAATTTGACAAACATGAATATTATAACACATTCTTCGATATGTTAAATTTGTAAACAATTATAGAGATAGTTTAATACTTATTTAATATATTTGTTTAATTTTATAATAATTTAAATTAGTTTAGATATTTTGTTATAAATTCAAAGATGAAAAATAATTTAAAATAATTTAGATATTAACTTAAATAATTTAGTTAATAGAAATAAATATAAATAATTTATTTTTAAATCACAAATATATATTTTGTGATGTGATAAAAGTTTAAAAAATTTTAAAGTCAATTTAGTATTTTTAGACATATTAATTATTTATTTAAAGCCAAAATAATTAATCATAGATATAAAAAATTATGATATTAATAAAATAATTTTTTTAATAAATGTTAATAATTATTTTAAAATTATTAAAATTAAAAAACTTGATTTAACTAAAGATGAATATTTTTAACAAATCAAAATTAAATCAATTATGGTAACTTAAGACTTAAACCTTCTCACGGTTACTGGCCGCCTTTCTTGACCTCTTTTGTGATATTTCTATCAAATTTTCTCTTGTTTCTCATTCTTCCTCATGATTGAAAACAGAAGCTCCAGATAAAGAAGAACAAAGAGAAAAAAAAAAAAAAGAAGAGGAAAGCTAACACCCCGTTTGACGTGTGAAATTAAGTATAGAATTGATATTTAGAATTAGAATTAGGCCTACTAATTCTAATTTTAATGTTTAAATTTTTTTTTAAATTAGAATCATAATTTTATATTATAATTTTATAAAATTTAAAAATAATTAACTCAACTTATTCTTACTTCTTAACTCATATTTTAAAAATGATCAATTTTACACTATAAAATTAAAATTGTGTTTCAATTAAAAAAAAATGAAAAGACTGCCCAGTACCTCTCGTGCTCCACTCCATCTTCTTCAATGACGAGCAACCAACAGCTTTGAAGAGGTAGGAACTATCTCACAACAACAACGTTCTTGTCCCCTGTTCTTCTTCTATCTTGCTTCTATCAGCAAAGGACAAAACAAACAATCACACGTGTCTCTTTCTCGTCCCGCACACTCTCTTTCTCCTCTGTATGGAAGTCATTCCATATTCCGACCCAACTTCGACCACCATATCAGGCCCTGCAACCAGCCATAAACAGAGCCAAAAGCTCCATCCAACCAACCAAAAACCCCATTGCCACAGCAACCCCATCACAACCTTCACCAAAATTAGCTTTGTCTCTTGGCCTCACACCACAATTCTCTCTCTTGGCCACAAACTGGAGCAGGAGGGAGTGCAAATTAGTTGTGGCTTGCTCTTTAGTTGTAAGCTGTAGTAATAATATTTGTTTGAAGGTTTGAAATGAAAAATATAATAGCTAATTAAGGGTTCAAACAAATAACTAAAGGAAAATGCCGTTTACTGCGAAAACCAATTCGTGAAACGATTTACGAAGAGAAACAAATTTTGTGCGTTTTACCGTTTTGTTTGATAATTAATTATTATTTTTTTAACTCAACCTAATTGGTTATAAATATTTTCATGATGTATTCATGAAATTCGATTCGTGTAATATAGCAGTATTCATAATTAAAAGGCTTCTAACTGAAAAATAAGAACCGGTCAAAAGCTATCTCAACCTGTTATAACCATTAAAATTCAAGGTAATTTTAAAGATGTTTTTAACGTGATACGTTATTATTTAATAAAAAATTATTAAAAAAAACAATGTTAAATATATTAAAAAAATCAAAATAAATAAATTGAATAATAAGAACTTTAAACTATCAAAAAGTATATCAATATACAAATTAATCAGCCAAAACATTGTAGAGTGCATAGTGATGGTTTTTCAGTTCGGTGGGTCACTTTGATGCCAATCATTCAAGGTTCTTTGTTGTCATAAATAAATTCCAAAGTACTTTATAAAATATGAAATTTAAAAGAATTAGAATGGTTTCGAGTTTACGATGTTGTTACCGGTAATATAAGAAAATATGAGTTATTTAAGATTTTTCTTGTTATACTTAAAAAATTATAGATCTTGATGTAAATCAAGAATTAATAAAATTGACAATATATCTAGTCTTAGAATTTTTATTGTCTATTTTTGAAGAAGATATTTAATTTTGAATTTATTTTTAAGTTAAGTTTTGAAGTGAATGTTGTTTATATTTGAAGTTTCATGTGTGATATGAATAATGTGTCTTCACTTTATGAGACAAGTTTATTTATTTTGCAATGAAACTTTTTAGTTATTATTTGTTGATGAAGTTAAAATTAAATTTGAGAAAAAAATAAAAAATATAGTAAATATTCATATATTTAATGTTAAATTTTTAATTACAATAATATATATATATATATATATATATATATATATATATATATATATATATATATATATATATATATATATATATTGAATTTTTGAACCATACATCCAAACCATAGAATTGAGCTTGAATTTAGAATTTCAATTATGTGTCCTAATTTGTTGCATAACCCAAACATAGAATTTAAAATTCTGAATCAATTCTAATTCTGGCAGAATTAGAATTGAAATTAAAATTTTGAACTACAATTCCAATTCTATTATCCAAACGGATCCTAAGGAGAAAGGAAAACTTGAAGACTTGTGATCATTTCTATTATCATCTTCATCACCATAGCAGCTTGAGGAGCTCAATAGGAGTTTTTGAGTTTAAACTTCATCTCTTTCTCACTTTTTCGTGTTATGCTTGTTTGAGGTTTAATATGCCAAAATGAGTTCTTGAAGTGTTTGAATTGATTTTCTTGTTTGAATGAATTTTAAATGTGGTTTATGACTTGTTTATGCTAAGAGTTTGAATCAAAAACTGAAAATTCTCCATTTGGACCTAAAATGCTCTAAGTGTTGATTTTAAGGGTTTGGATGAGTGATTTGGAGTTTTGATCTATTTTTGATGAAATCAATTAGTGTTTTATGTTTCCTTTATGTTAATGAACTTGTTAAGAACTTGAAATCACCTAGAAACTGTTTTGGAGTGGCCAACATCCAGAATTTGTTCCAATGGAACAGTACACAACCCTGTGTTTTCTACAAAATTATGCAGAAATGCACCTCACACCGCGGTGTGAGTCTCAGTATGTGTTTGGTACTAAAACCTAAGAGTAGGGAGCCACGACGTGAGCTCCATAATCTTCAAAAATGTGTTTTTGATATCCTTGAAAGTTTCTAAGTATTGTGATCATTCTTATATACTTTCTTGAGTGTGTTGAGACACAAATGACGGTAATTCTTAGAGAGAATAACCACATGACATATATCTAAAAGTTGTGAAATCTTAGGCAAATTTGTGAGTTAGAATGCCTTAGGAATTGTGTCTAAAACCTTACACAACATGAGGTTGTTGTGAAATCATTTGTGAAGTGATAATGTGAGGTTCTAGATATGAGAATACTAGTTATATGGTTCTTATTACTTTGTTGGATAAGTTAAGCTAAGATTCCTATATACTATCGTTTAAAATGTGGCTTGGATATTTGATTTTCAAACTTAGTATTTTGCTAGTTTCCTATGTATTGTGATCTTGAATGGTGTGCACAACCATGTGGTCTGAGAACAAAGTGTAGATCTAGATTCTCCTTACATTTATGCTTGTATGGTCAGGGTTACTGGTATGAGAGTGGTAGTAGTACTTTTCCTATTATGAGAGAAAGGAATCCACTTATTACTAGGTAGTGTGATGACTCTTTTGCCTAACCTACTAAGATAAATACAATGAATAGATGTTCTTGGAAAATAAATAAATGACATGTGTTTTAAAAACTTAAACTTGCATTAGCATTACACAATCATTATATTAGGACTCTATTTGAGCATAACCATACATCATACATAAAACATTGCATTGTTTGACAATTGTATGAACAGTTGTCATTGGTTGACCAGTTAATTGTTTGGTTGCTTGTTCGATAGTATCATAAGGTTGTATGAGTGATTTTTTGATATTGTTGATTGTCGATTGTTCCTTTACATAGAGTGTTAATTTATGTGTTCAATTGATTACTTGTTATAATTGATTAACTGCTGGTCTTGGTATGCGAATACTGAGAAATTATGATTTCTCACCCCTGTGTGTTCCATGTAAATCCAAATGAAGACCCTCCAAAGGGAAATGACAAGAAAAAGAAGAAGTATAGAAGGCTTAGTTTAGCAGATTTATTTCTTTTTGAATCAATTTGTATATTTGTACTTTTTTAATTGTATATAAAATCTTATGTATACAGTATGGCTTGTTAGTCAGTGATATATGTATGTATGACCTTTTTATTATTCGTAACTCTCTATAATGACTATACAAGTTATTATAGACTTTTTTTATACATTTTTAGAAGTGACATGCTTAAAGCAATTTATCTCAAAATATTCTATTTATTTTATAATAATTGTATTAGAGTGTTACAAATATTAACATTAAATCATGTGACAGTAATGTTAGTATACCTCTTTGACTTTTTACTTATGAAAATTATATGATTTGTATTTGAATATGAGAATCTCTTATTAATAAATGATATGTAATTCTATTATAAATTTTTGTTAAAGTTGATGTTTTATTCTAATCATAAAACGAAGAGGGTCTGTAGTCATTCTTAACTTTTTTTTTAAGAAAAAAAAACTCATTAAACCCCATCAAACTGTAAGCCAAAGGCTAATTAGTATTTATTTTTGAGCCCATAAGTATTTTTTTTTTCATTTTTAGTCCTTCAGAAAAAAATTTGCACAGATTTTTGTTTTTTTTCCAATCATCTTCCTCACACCATTGCCGGCTATGAAATCGTGCTCCGAAACTGGGGAAATCGAGCATTACTACTCCAAGCTGATCCCCATCATCTAACAAGAAGGAAAAATAAAGGAAAATGTTCATGTTTGAAGCAACTCACAGGCCATTTCTAATATACACCCTCTAAAAGAGGGTGTATGGTGCACCAGCAAATAGGAGCCATTGATTTATTCATAAAATAAATCAATGGTTTAGATTAATTATCAGAAATCTGCTGAGTAGGTTTTTTTTCAGGTTTTTTAGGAGACTAGGGTGGTCCGGCGGTGGAAGGTGGTCCGGCGGCACGGCGGCCAGCAAGAGAAGGTGGTCCCGGCAGCGGGCGTCGTCCGCAGCCGGCGGGTGGTGGTCCGGCGGCGGCGGTGGTGGTCCGACGACGGCAGACGGTGGTCCGGCGGTGGTCCGGCGACGGCAGCAATTGGTGGTCCGGCGGTGGTGGGCGGCTGGGCCGGCGCTCCGTCTCCGGCGGTGGTTGGACTAATTTGGTATCGGCGGTGGTAAGGTGGTGGTCTGTGCATCAAGCGATGGCGATATTTGGCCATGATCAGCAGTGGTTTCCAAGAATGACAAGCCTAAAAAAAAAAAACTCCTTAAAAAAATAATCTAAAAAAAAAATTCAAAAAAAAAAACTTGTGTAAAAAAAAAAATCTACTATAACGGATAAAAGTTTAGGTCAAGATAAGACACCTGCTGGAAACGACAGTGCATAATAGCACCCGCCGGAACTCACAAGCATGAATGCACATGTTTGTCATGCACTTGTCCCTCCACTTTAAAATTAAATTTCCTTATGTCCATTGTTGTCCCCACATTTTTCCATCTGCAGAGAAAGCGAGACAACAATAACCAAAAACACCAACAAAAAAAAATTGAGACACAGTATTCTTATTCAAAAGATTAAAAAAAAATCTCTTGAGCTCGGCATGACGAACAAGTGACAAATAGATTGATTGATTTAATTTTAAATTAAATTATAATAGATTTATTTAAAATAAATTATTAATTTATTTAAGATCTATTGTATAATATTTAATATTATCTAATTTATTTATGAACTAATTTAATGAATATACATTGAATCTATTTTAATAAATAAATATTTAACTAATTCATTTAAAAAATTATTTTTAAATTATTTTTTCATTCTAAAAAACCTTATTTCTCTTTCACACTTATTTCACCATCACTTCCAACATGCACTGAGTGGTGCACAGTATTCTCCTTAGCATGATTCATTTTCGTATACAATCCTACAACGTAAAAATACAACGTAATCTTAAATAATACTTAGCACAGTATTTTCGTTAAAATAGTCTATTTTCAAAATCTGATTACGATGTAATTTATTAGATTGATTTTTAATTAAATATCTAATGCATATTTTAATTGAATTATTAATTATTTATAATTAAATTAAATTTAATAAAATATATTATTTTAATTAAATAAACTAAAATAATTTTAATATAGATAAATTGAGTAAATTAAAAATTAATAAATTTTATTCACAAGTTTTCTGGAGTTCCTGGTTTTTTATCTTTGCTTTTTCATTCGGATGTTCAAGGGATCTCCTTTGAGAGGTATTAGAGGTTGTAATTTATGTTTTGAGGTTTTTTTACCCTTTCTTGCAATAAAAAAAAAGGAAAGAAGAAAGTTTTTTTTTTTTGAAAAACCAAAAAATTGAAATCGAGATCAGAAAAACAAGAAAAGAGGATCAAAGACTATGAATTTAGACAATGGAAACAAAATGGTCAAAACCCAACTTCAGCGTAAGCTATTTTTGAAAGAAAAAAAGGGATCAACTTTTTTTTTTTTTTGTGTGTAATGACTAGATTTGAAACTAGGAAAAAAACATTTGTGAAAGACTTGACGCAGAAACTAGGAAAATACATGAACAGAACAGTTGAGCTTGGAGTTCCGCCAGAATAATAGTTGTGGTTCTCCTTCGGTCATGTCCTTGTTTCCACGGGATTTGAGCAAAAAGAGCCTTAGGATACATTTCATCGTTTTCATGGGATTTGAGCAAAAAGAACCTTAGGATACATTTCATCATCCCCTGAAAGTCCATTCACAACATTTAAAATCATCCACACAAAATTGTTCCAAAAAAATATGATAGGATTTATAATTGCTAGTCTTGGAGGGTGGCACTATAACAGTGTTACAGAGGTCATGGACATTGTGCACTGTTGTTGAGAGTAGAGTAAAAAGTTTACAACTTGTAAATTTTCATTTTTTGTAGGACTAAGATTGTAAATTTAAACTTTCACACAAAAACTTCTTTTTGAAGTGGGTATGACAGAGGCCACTAGTCTGGGTAGCGGCGACGCTGGGTTCGGTAAGGTAGTGGCGAGTCTGGTGTCGTGATGGCGTCGGCTTCGCGATTTGGTGGCTGAGTATGGCGGTAGACACTCTGTGGGCTCGGTAGTTTCTAGCAACGTCGAGTTGTGGTTCAAGGTGTTGGGCCAACGTATAGTTCGTGTTGGGAGGCCACGTGGTGGTTTGAGGTGCTGGTGGCGTTGGCCGTCAAAAGTGCGAGTTCGCAGACGGGGTTCAACTGGGTTGCTTGGCTGGCGGGTCTGAGTGGCGTCGGTCTTGTTGATGATGGTGCAGAAGAGAGGTGAGTTATGGTGGTTGTGGTCTTCTGAATCGGTTTATTTGTCAGGTGCTTAAGGTGTTGGCAGATGTGGTGTGCGTAGTGGTGTTAGTGGTGGCTATATAGGTTATATATCCCTAATTTGTGCTTTCCGTTGAAGTCGTGTTGGTGCTACCACTGGCCATGTCCATGTACTCTATTCCATAAAAAACCTACATTGATCCATCTTTTGTTGCAGGTTCATACAGGCCAACTCACTCAAATCATTGGGGAAGTTCCCAAATCCTTGAAATATGTTTGATGGGTGACATGTGCTACTATCGTTTGCAGTACTCACCACCCCTGTAGGAGGGTGTTGGTGTGTTTTTGTTAAAAGATGTGCAAGTGTACACAGTCAAATAAGTAATAAAGTGTGAGTAAAGATCGTTCCCACGAGGATTTAATTGTATTGAATACAAATTCTATATTTAACCTTTCCTATTTAACGTAATAAAATAAGAGAAATTTTTAAGCATGTAAAGTAAATGGAGTAATGAGGTATTAGAGCAGTAAGTAGTAAATGCAATGAATTAATAAAAGCAATAAATGAGTGTTTTAAAACAGAAATGGAAACAGTTAGGATTCTAATCCTTTGTAATTCTTAACTTCAGGGTAACGCATGCTTCAGGATGCTACAATATCTAGTCCAGGAAATAGATTTTTGCTCTCCAGCAGTTAAAACTGAGTTCATTAAAAGCTTCTTATTCCTAAGTTTAAATTAATTTCCCTCAGTTGTCAAAGAAGCACGTCCAGCTACTTAAAGACTTGAAGGTTATTCCTAGCACATTCAACACAATTAATTTTCTAATTAATTGTTCTATCTTTATCTTCTAATCAAGTCCACTAACTTGATTTTTCCAAACGAAATTAGTTGATAATTCAGATTAGTTGATCAGGCTAAACCGAAATTAAGCATTAAAGCAGAAAAGAAGAAAATGAATAACATCCATAACATTTGATTACCCTTCAGTACAATTACAAATTTATAGAATCCTAACTAATAGAATTTAGCTCATAATGAGCTTGAAAACAAAGTAAGTAAAGGAAATGGAAAATAAAGACATAGAACGTCAAAATTGAAATTACAGATAGAATCAGGAGCTGACGGCTCTGCACAGTACCCCCCAAAAAGCTCTCCCTAAAAGCAAGGTCACCCTCACTATTTGTACTAGCTCCCAAAATAGGGTTACACTCTTTCTCATGCCTCACTTTTTGGGCTTTTACAAATTCAAATTCTAAAATATTCCTTGGCCCAATTCCCAAGTATACACAAATTTCTTTGCATTATATTATCTCTTTCTTCCTTTTTAGCTAAAGACACGGTGGGTATTTTTTTTCTTCTAGTGGGCAAGAGCGAAATTTGGAAATGATTTTATCTTATAGTGACTCGCTCCCCAAAGTCAGCTTGAGCATTTCAAAACATCTCGAGCAATTCCTTCAAAGAATTACACACGCTCAAAACTAAATCAAACCTTCAAGAATAACAGATCGAATTTACTGACTTTTCACAATTAATCAGATTAACACAGATATTTACTCAATCAAACAAAACTTGAAGTTCTTCTCCACAATTGATCCAAAACAAGAACAATGATTAAGCTAAAAGGATAATAATAACTCTTATTTCTAAGAGTTATCACACCCCCAAACTTGAACCATTGCTTGTCCTCAAGTAATGACATTCAACAAACAAAATCAGAATAGTATAAGCAAGATCCATGACAATTCTCAGTTGCATTTTTCAGAATTATGCTCAACACAAAATACCATTTTCTTAATCACTTTCCTTAGTGTGTGTGTGATTTCCCTAAGCTCTCAGCTCAGTTTTAGCAAGGAACTCCAACCAACCCACCTCTCAACAGAGTCTTAGGTGCATTTTCCAAACATCCTTTGGATGTAAGGGTGAAGACTCAGTAGATTATCTTCCTAAGAACAGGGGCTTAACACACTATTGGGTTTGTCATATCGCTCAATTCACTCAACTTTATGTTCTGTGTTGATGTTTCACTCAATCATCATTCACATGCAACTCTATCATATACTTGACAAATTTCTATAAATCAAAAGAACATACACAATTTTCACACAGCAAGAGGACAGTAATGGATTGTAATGAGGCTAAGGTTCGGGTGTGGAATTTTTGGGAAGTAGCTAACTTAGGTGTAGTTCAAGATCTTTGTTAAAATTACCCACCCCCAAACTTAGACATTTTTGTATTTTTACCCACATTTCTGGCAACAAGGGAGAAGGTTTTTTTTTTCAGTACATAACTTGATTTGTTCCTTTGATGATTTGCTCTTTCCTCCCTATTTATTGCGTAGGCACCCCACCCCTAAACTTATACTGTTGGTTGTCCTCAACCATTGTGGTTAGGACCTATAATTAGGTAACTCTTTGCCACAGTCCTAAACTCCACCTAAACAGGGTAGTACATTATTTTTCAGGGAATTTGAGCTTGTAATGTGGGTTATCACCAATAAGAAAGTCTTAGGCTCAAAGGGGTTCACAAAGGGTCATACTTGAAGGTTGGCCTTTTAAGTCTCAGTATTTAAAACAAAAACAGTGCCTCAAGTCAATTTGTGTGCAAGAGTGAAATATGCAATCAATCACAGAAATAAGTCAAGTTCTGCAGAGAAAACACATGAATGGAATGCATGATGAACAAAATCTGTTGAAGCCCAAAAACTCACAGGAATGATGCTGTAGAGTGCTATAGCACCACATTCAGTCTCACTCATCCCCAAACTTAGGTTGAAATCTAATTTAGACCTCACCCTCTCTTCCTTGGACAAGGGTTCTTGCAACCCAATTCCCCTAATTGATTGGTGACTTTTGAAAGAAGTCCTTCTTCTGAGTCCATTTTGAGCTAGGGATTGTGGTAAGAAAGGATTAATTCAAGGTATTAATGTATTTTACATGCAGAAGGTAAAACTTGTCTTCATTAGATGCACATGGACAACAAACACTATTCTTTCATTAACATTTTATTGTTTGTTTTTTTTATAAAACAATTCTAAAAACAGAAATTAAAACAACTAAAACAAATTAAAACAAACTAAAGAAGGATCAAGGGAAATCCTGGTCATCGATGATTGCCGCGCATCGCAAAGCACTGGGTGTTTCTTCTTGCTCAAGGTGAGCCAATCTTGCCTTTGCTCCTTCTGGCTGCCAGATCGGCCATCCGCTTCATTGTTGGCTTATTTGTTCAGAAATCTCCTTGGTAATGGTCAACTCAAGACTTTTTTCTTTTTCGACTTCATCCTCCTCCTCCCCTCCACCAGCTCTTGGTGGGCCTTAGAGACTGTGAAGGACTTGAGTTTCCCAACTCTTCCTATAATAGACATGTTATCTTCAGAGTCCTCACTGAGTGCAGTGAGAGTCTCCTTAGCATTTACATCAATTTTTAATTGTTTTCTAATCCTGGGAGGAGCTCTGTGCTTGATTCTGCCCTTCTTTGGTGGAGGGGGGTCTTCTGGTGCTTCATCAACCATATTTTCTTTTCCTCTCTTGGACCCGCTTGGCTGAGTTGGAGGTGGTGTTGGATCTCTGGGTGGTGATGGTGGTATCCAGTCAGAACTAATTTCATTGTTATTTACTAAGTGCTCACTAGCAGCGGGATTCACAGAAGGGATTTCAGGGTCTTGCTCTAGTGCAGGAGGGTTAACATGTGTAGTTTCCTTTGCAGGGTTGGTTTGTTTCTTGGGTTCAGGGGAAGAGTACTGGAATGGTTCAAAGATCGCTTCAGGAAACAGGGGAGGGTAGCTACCTTGTCTCAGCTTGTTGATTCCAAGGGTCCTTTGCATCCACAGATGTTGCTCTTTGGAAAATTCCCAGAAGAGTTGCTGCTGCTTCAAACTATGTTGTAGCATTTGGTAGCATTGGTCCACCTTTGTGTTCACATCATCCAGGTGTTCCTTCTGCCCAGATAGAGGAACTGAACCATGCACCCTTGATGCTGATGCCCCAAAACGTTTAATAGTCAGCAAATCTATGGCCCCCTTATTGTCCATAATTTCATCTTCAGACAAGGCCTTTGTTCTACATCTCAAACATAAAGAGGTGACTAAGGAAGGGAAAAACAACAGTCCCTTCTTCTTGAATGCGCAGATAATAATTTCCCTCTCAATCAGTTGTCCTACATCCACCTTCTTCTTCTTCAGAATGCAATACAAGAGGACTAATATCTCCTTGTTTACTGTTTCTAAGTGCGCGGTGGGAAGAATTTTGGTTATGATGATATGATACCAAACTTTAGCCAATGGGGTGAGATCAGGCCTGACTATTTTACAATTCTCATCTGTCTGAATCTAGTCTGCCCTTTCCACTGTGACTTCCCTTGTCATATCATTCAGCTATGTTTCTTCAGCATTCTTCAACAGAGTCAGGTATTCATCCTCAACATCTTTCAAGCCCCACCTTCTGTTCAACGTGGCCGCAGAGAACGACACCTTCGAACCCCTCACTATGACGTAATTTTGCTGTGGTGAGGTCAGATTGGCATAAAATTCGCTCACAAAAGGGATTATAGGGTCTCTCGGGTGAGTCACGAACTTCTTCCAGCTGTAATTGTCTATGAGCTCAACAACATCCTCCGTGAGCCCATAATGAGGGGAGTAAATAAGGAAGAAACCTTTCTCCAAATGGAAGTTTCGCTTCTTGATTTCCCTCTTAAACTTTAGTCTCCCTTCCTCATCCACAAAACGCAAATTGGTTTCCTCACCAGAAGAGGATGAACTAGCAATAATGGGCTTTTTGGAAGACTGAGCTTATGCTTTACCCATGGTATTTGGAATGTTATAAAAGAGGAGTGAGTTGATGGTGATAGAAAGAGACAAGTGAGACAGAACGTGTGAGTGGGGTTACGTGTGGGGATAAGGCAGAGAAGACAATGGCTTTAATAGAGAGGAAGGGAGGTTGAGGTGAGAGGTTAAGGATGGAGGTGAGTGGTGGAGAGAAAAGTGGCATTAAGTGAGTGGGTGGACGCAATTTACATTCCCACGATTTCTGCAACCCTTCCTTGTTCACTAACTCTTCAACTCTTGAATTGGGAAATTCAAAAAAAAAAATTACAGTTGAACATGGGCTCTTGTGCTTGTCCAAACGTCACCACCACTAACACTGTTAACTGGGCTCGATGTGACCACACACCACCATTTCCAGCACAACCTTGGGTTTAGAAAGCTCTAATCTACAAACATTTGTTAGCAGCATTTATTAAACTAAACTACCCCATTTTAACTAAAATTCAAAAGACAAAATCAAGGATATAAAGCTGGGCTGCCTCCCAGTAGCGCTTGGTTTAATGTCCTCAGCCTGACTCCACACCAGTGGCTAAGGATCTGAAAGATGAGTGGTGGCCTTCATTCTTGCACACGGCTCACCCCAATATTGCTTCACTCTTTGGCCATTCACCTTGAACTTTCTTCCAGAACTCTCCTCCAACAACTCCACAGCTCCATGAAGATGTACTTTGACCAATTTAAATGGCCCAGATCACCTTGATTTCAACTTCCCAGGGAACAATTTTAATCTGGAATTAAATAGGAGCACTTGCATGCCTTCAACTAACCCCCTAGGTTGGATTTTCTGATCATGCCATGCCTTGACCTTGCTCTTATATACTTCAGTATTCTCATAAGAAAATAGCCTAAACTCTTCAAGTTCATTTAGCTGCAGTAACCTTGCTTCTCCAGCTGCTTGTGCATCAAAATTTAACTTCTTTATAGCCCAAAATGCCTTGTGTTTCAGCTCTATTGGTAAATGGAAAGTCTTGCCATAAACCAATCTATAAGGGGACATGCCAATAGGGGCCTTGAATGCTGTTCTGTAGGCCCAAAGAGTATCATCTAAGTGCACAGACCAGTCCTTCCTGGAAGGATTCACCATTTTTTCAAGGATTCTTTTGATCTCTCTGTTAGACACTTCAGCTTGTCTGCTGGTCTGAGGATGATAGGCAGTGGCCACTTTGTGTTTCACTCCATATTTTGCAAGCAAGTTAGCAAACAGCTTGTTGCAAAAATGTCTCCTTTCATCACTGATTATAACTCGAGGAGTGCCAAATCTGGTAAATATGTTCTTGTGCAGGAATTTTGTGACTACCCTGGCATCATTGGAAGGCAATGCTACTACTTCTACCCATTTAGAGACATAATCTACTGCAACTAAGATGTAGGCATTTCTATAAGATATAGGGAATGGTCCCATAAATCTATTCCCCAAACATCAAACAATTCAATCTCCAAAATGGTGTTGAGAGGCATTTCTTGTCTGTTGGAAATATTCCCCACCCTCTGACATCTATCACAATTCTTGGCAAACTCTTGAACATCTCTGAACAAAGTGGGCCAAAAGTACCCCGATTGCAGGACCTTTGCAGCTGTTCTTTTTCCTCCAAAATAACCATCATAAGGAGCAGCATGGCAATCACTAAGGATAGCTTGCATTTCTTCCTCAGCAGCACATCTCCTCATGATCTGATCTTGGCACCTTTTGTACAAAAAAGGTTCATCCCAATAAAAGTATTTAACTTGATGCAGAAACCTCCTTTTCAATTGCGAGTTCAACTCCACTGGAATTACCCTGCTGACCAGAAAATTCACAATGTCTGCGTACCAGGGACCTACAGCATCTTCAATCAGTAAAAGGTGTTCATCAGGAAAATTTTCTTTAATTTCTCCTTGAGGCTTGGTTTATCCTTTCTCAACAATTCTAGAGAGATGATCAGCTACCTGATTTTCAATTCCCTTCTTGTCTTTGATCTCCAAATCAAATTCTTGAAGCAGGAGTACCCATCTGATAAGCCTTGGCTTTGCATCCTTCTTGTCAATGAGATACTTGATGGCTGCATGGTCTGTGTATACCACTACTTTAGTTCCCACCAGATATGGTCTGAACTAGTCAAACGCAAATACAACTGCTAACAATTCTTTTTCTGTAGTAGTGTAGTTGATCTGAGCATCAATGAGAGTCTTGCTAGCATAATAAACAGTATGGAAGATCTTGTTATACCTCTGACCTAGCACAGCTCCTACTGCAAACTTACTTGCATCACACATCAATTCAAATGGCTTCTCCCAATCTGGAGCTACTATTACAGGAGCAGTGATCAGAGCCTTCTTCAAAGTTTCAAAAGCTGATAAACACTCTTCTCGTGAATTTAAATGCACTATTATGCTCCAATAGTTTGCACAGTGGCTTGGATATTCTAGAGAAGTCTTTGATGAATCTCCTATAAAACCCAGCATGTCCTAGAAAACTTCTGATGCCTTTGACAGAATTGGGTGGAGGGAGTTTTTCTATTACCTCAATCTTAGCCTTGTCCACCTCTAAGCCTTTCTTTGACACTTTGTGGCCTAGCACAATGCCTTCCTTGACTATGAAATGACACTTCTCCCAATTCAGAACTAAATTAGTTTCCTCACATCTGTCCAGCACCTGCTCTAGATTGTCCAAGCATCCCATGAATGAATCTCCAAAAACTGAGAAATCATCCAGCACCTCCATTTGATGAAGCCATGTACTCTTGAAGTGGCTAAGCTCTTTATACAAGAGTCTAGTTCTGATACCACTTGTTACCCAAGTGGCTTCAGTACTCAAGAGGGGGGTGAATTGAGTAGTTAAAAACTTTTTCGCAAACCCTTTTTAATACAAATTTCTTGAAGTAATATAATGAATATATGTAAAGATGATAAAATGCCTAAGAACAGTAAATAAATAATTAAGTAATAATAAATAAATTACTGAAAATAAAGAGATAAAGGAGAGGAAAAGCAGGTACGATATTTATCCTGGTTCAACCACCAACCACTTGTGGCCTACGTCCAGTCCCCGAAACACAGTTCGAGATTTTTGACTATTCAATACAAGCTTAAAACAGGTGCTTACAACCTTTACATAACAGGGATACCTCACCCTATATACTAGAGGGATACCTCACCCCCTTTGAAGGATACCTCACCTTCTTTACAACAAGGGATACCTCACCCTTTTACTGAGGGATACCTCACCCTCACAAATTCACTAAGGGATACCTCACCCTTTTTACAGAAGCAGAAAATAGATGAAGAAAATCTCTCACAAAGAGTAAATGATACAACTTGAAGCACTATAGAGCTTTCTAAGGATATCTCAAGGTTTTGGCGAAAAGAGCATAGAGAATATGAGAAAATAGATAATCACGTTTTTGGAACAAGCGAAAATAGTTCAAGTAGTTAGGCAACATTCAGAAGAGACCCAAGGTCTTTATTTATAGAGCATTTAAGGAAAACAGCCGTTGGAACAATTAATATCCATTTAAATAAAAAATATGGCCGTTTCTTTCCATTTTCAAAAGCTTCGTAAAGCCATTTCTGGGATACGGTATTCGAATGCCTTATGAGGTATTCGAATAACTCATTTTGAAAAGCTCTGTGAAAACCAGTTCTGAAGAAGGTTATTCGAATACCTTAATAGGTTATTCGAATACCACTGATTTAAAATGTTTTTGAGAAACAGTTCAGATAAAGGTTATTCGAATACCAAGTGTGGTTATTCGAATACCACTTTGAAAAATAGAAAGCGTATGGATATTGAAACATGGTTATTCAAATACCATATGGTGTATTCGAATACCCCTGAGACAAAAACAGTTTTAACATATTCGAAAGAGCAGAGAAAAATGATTTTTGTATTTTGAAAACTTATTTTGAAAAGCATTTCTTTGCAACCTAAACTAATGAGATATCCAAAAGGCTCCTTACAAAGGATCCTAAGGCCTAAAGCTATTCTTGAAAGTCTTGGACTTGGTCTTCTCATTAACTTCATGTTTGTTATCATAAAAACCATTGTCCATGATAGCTAGCCAATTACAGATAGTGTAATGCATTAAAAACATTGAAAGTTACTTGCTGATCATTCACCCTCATAGTAAGCTCTCCTTTCTGTACATCTATCAATGTTCTTCCAGTTGCCAGGAAGGGTCTTCCAAGGATGATTGGAACTTCCTTGTCAGCCTCAAAGTCTAGAATAATAAAATCCACTGGAAATATAAATCTGTCCACCTTGATTAGGACATCCTCAATCTTTCTTTTTGGGTAAGCAATAGACCTATCAGCCAGTTGCAAAGTCACAGTGGTAGGCCTGGCTTCACTAATTTTCAGTTGCTTGAAAATGGACACAGGCATCAGATTAATACTTGCTCCAACATCACATAAGGCTTTTCCACAATAAGTATTTCCTATAGAACAAGGGATTGTAAAACTGCCTGGATCTTTCATTTTCTGTGGAACTTTATTCTGCAACAACTGGCTGCACTCTTTTGTCATTGCCACTGTCTCGAATTCTCCCAATCTCTTTCTCTTAGTAAGGATGTCCTTCATAAATTTGGTGTAGTTGGACATCTGCTGTAGAGCTTCAACCAAAGGTATGTTAATGTACAACTGCTTCAGAATTTCCAGAAACTTATTAAATTGCTTCTCTTGAGCTGCCCTCTTCAACCTCTGTGGAAATGGAGGAGGAGGCCTCTCTTGAATCAACATGGGCTCAGTCCATTTAGGAATGACTTGCTCTGTATCTTTAGGCAATGGAGCTGATTCATGCTTATGCTCCTCTATTTCAGCTGGTTCAATTGTCTTTGTTGCCTGCTGCTTAGTTGCTATAGCATCCTGTAGCTCTTTACCACTTCTCAAGGCTACGGCTTTAACTTGCTCATTCCCTTTATCATTTGAAGATGACGGGGATTCTGTGGAAGCGGGTAAGGTGCCAGCAGGTCTGTTAGCTAATGCATTGGCCAACTAACCTATTTGATTCTCCAAGTTTCTTACAGCAGCTCCTTGATTCTGGATTTGAACCTTAGTCTCAGCCATGAAAGTTTTCAACATAGCTTCCAAAGATGATTCTTTCGTAGGAGCATAATTCTGCTGCTACTGACTATTCTGTTATTGTTGTTGGTAATGTGGAGAAACATAACCAGCTGGAGGATTTAAGGTGTTGCTATGATTATTGTAACTGAAATTAGAATGTTGCTTCCAGCCAGGATTATAAGTATTGGAGAAAGAATTGTTCTCTCTATTCCCCACATAATTCACTGACACTGGATTATCAGGACATTCTTCAAACCGATGCCTTCCTTCATAAAAAACACAAGCTACTGAATTTACAGGGGCCATAGTAGGTTCAACCATAACAGGTTCCTTACTGGTGTTAGCCGCAGTTAAATTTTTTAGCATGTTGGTAATGGCAGCCAGCTGAGCAGACATAGCAGTTATCTCCTTTACTTCATGAACACCAGTCACACCTTTAGAAGAAGTTGCTCTGCTGGTTGGCCACTGATAGCTATTGGCAGTTATGCTCTCTATTAACTCATAAGCTTTATTATAAGATTTAGTCAACAGAGCACCTCCAAAAGAGGCATCCAGCATCAACCTTGAAGGCGGTAATAATCCATTGTAGAAAGTTTCCATTTGAATACATACAGGAATGCCATGATGAGGGCACTTTCTCAACAGATCTTTAAACCTCTCTCATGCTTCATACAGTGATTCATCATCAATCTGCCTAAAGGAAGTAATGTCATTCCTCATTCTGGCATTTTTAGTTGGAGGGAAGTATTTTGTCAGGAACCTTTCAGTCAATCCATTCCAAGTAGTAATTGAATTAGGTTCCAAAGAGTTCAACCAGGTCTTTGCTCTGTTCCTCAGTGAGTAAGGGAAAAGTCTCAATTTGAATGCATCATCACTCACTCTAGGGATCTTGAAATTGCTAGCCACTTCCAAAAATTACCTTAAATGCAAGTGAGGATCTTCAGTAGGAGCACCACTGAGCTGCCCAACAGTTTGAAGCATTTGAAACATCATAGGCTTGAATTCAAACTGTTGGGTAGTAATTTCTGGCCTCACTATCCCAGTATTCATCGTTTGGGGATCAAAGACTGCATAGTCCCTGATGGACCTCTCTCTGTCATTTGCTATATCGATCATACTAGGTTGCTCCTCATCATTTAAGAAAAGATCAGCCATGAAGCCTAACTCAGAATGTTGAGTTTGAGCACATTGTTCTTTGGTTCTCTTCCTTAACCTCTTAGCTGTTTTCTCTATCTCCAAGTCAATTTGAAACTCAGGTGCACCCTTGCTGCGCATATAGATTGTAATACTTGTTGCTGAGCACAGTACACCAAATTTTTAGAAGTAACTAAATAGAAAAAGTTAACAAAAGAATTTAAATATTCAACACCATTGTTAATCCTCGGCAACGGCGCCAAAAACTTGTTGGTGTGTTTTTGTTAAAAGATGTGCAAGTGTACACAGTCAAACAAGTAATAAAGTGTGAGTAAATATCGTTCCCACGAGGATTTCATTGTATTGAATACAAATTCTATATTTAATCTTTCCTATTTAACGTTATAAAATAAGAGAAATTTTTAAGCATGTAAAGTAAATGGAGTAATGAGGTATCGCAGACGGGGTTCAAGCGAGTAAGTAGTAAATGCAATGAATTAATAAAAGCAATAAATGAGTGTTTTAAAAGCGAGAAATGGAAACTTGACTAGGATTCTAATCCTTTGTAATTCTTAACTTCAGGGTAACGCATGCTTCAGGATGCTACAACATCTAGTCCAGGAAATAGATTTTTGCTCTCCAGCAGTAAAAACTGAGTTCATTAAAAGCTTCTTATTCCTAAGTTCAAATTAATTTCCTTCAGTTGTCAAAGAAGCACGTCCAGCTACTTAAAGACTTGAAGGCTATTCCTAGCTCATTCAATACAATTAATTTTTCAATTAATTGTTCTATCTTTATCTTTTAATCAAGTCCACTAACTTGGTTTTTCCAAACGAAATTAGTTGATAATTCAGATTAGTTGATCAGGCCAAACCGAAATTAAGCATTAAAGCAGAAAATAAGAAAATGAATAACATCCATAACATTTGATTACCCTTCAGTACAATTACAAATTCATAGAATCCTAACTAATAGAATTTAGCTCATAATGAGCTTGAAAACAAAGTAAGCAAAGGAAATGGAAAATAAAGACATAGAACGTCAAAATTGAAATTACAATAGAACCAGGAGCTGACGGCTTTGCACAGTACCCCCCAAAAAGCTCTCCCTAAAAGCAAAGTCACCCTCACTATTTGTACTAGCTCCCAAAATAGGGTTACACTCTCTCTCATGCCTCACTTTTTGGGCTTTTACAAATTCAAATACTAAAATATTCCTTGGCCCAATTCCCAAGTACACATAGCTGCTGCATTGTATTCTCTTTCTTCCTTTTTAGTGCAGCACAGCGGTATTTTGTCTTCTTGTGGGCAAGAGCTGAGCTGGAAATGATTTTATCTTATAGTGACTCGTTCCCCCAAAGCTGCAGCATTTCAAAACATCCCAGAGCAATTCCTTCAGCAATTACACCTGCTCAAAACTAAATCAAACCTTCAACAATAACAGATCAGAATTTACAGCTTTTCACAATTAATCAGATTAACACAAATATTTACTCAATCAAACAAAACTTGAAGTTCTTCTCCACAATTGATCCAAAACAAGAACAATGATTAAGCTAAAAGGATAGTAATAACTCTTATTTCTAAGAGTTATCAGAGGGTTATCATGTTCATTGTGGATTGCTATAGATGATCTTATGGGAAGGAAGTGTCACTTGAGTACTGCAAATTCATGGTGGCAGAGACTATATTGGTGTATGGTTGTTGATGATCGTTGGAAAATCTAACTCCCCCTAGTTTGGTTTGCAAGTTTATGAGGGATGATGCTTGATTGTCAGATTGTGGGATTTTAACCTAAACTCAATTGGCTTAATTAGAGTAGGCTTGGATGATGAGTCTTCATCAGGGATGATGCTTGATTGTGAGATTATGAGATTTTAACCTAAACTCAATTGGCTTAATTGGAGGGGTCATTTTATGCTGGACCCTTTGGTCAAAGGTCTAGTGATGAACCTTTGACTTCACTTGTGATAATAGGTTTATAAAATTTGTAGGAAAGGATCGTTTTTATTATTTTTAAAACCTTTAACTATTGATATTTTACATGAAACTCTAAAATTTCTAACACACCTAACAGTCCAACATTGTCAGTGTCAGCATCGGCACCAGTGTCGCCGGTTGACGGTGGTTCGCGAGTCTAGTGGGTGCGCAGTTGGCACGGTGGAGGCTTCAAGTTGGGCTCGCGGATCTGGACCGGAGATGGGTAGATCTGGACCGGAGAGGGGCGAATCTAGATTTCTGCTATAAGGTTCCGGATGATGGAGCTTCGAACAACAGGATCCTAGCAGCGGCAATCTGGCTGTCCACGGTGGTTTGACTCACGGATTCGATGGCGTGGAGGATGATGGCGTGCGGTGGGTCTGGCTCACGGATGAAGGTGCGATGCGGTGGTCTAGTGGCTCGTGGAGGACGACTGCTGCTTGCTCACGGTGCATCTCTGGGTTTTGGTCGCTACTACTACTTGCTCACGCCTCATAATGCTGCTTGTTTGCAGTGGTGGGTACAGTTGCGTGCGGTTCTGGACGGCTGGGTTCTAGTGGTCGCGATGAGCAATGCAGGGGAGCCGTGACGCAGATCTGGAAGGTGGCTCGCGCAGTGGTGCTCATAGAACAGGTTGGAGGTGAGTTTGATGGTGGTGACATTTTGGGCTCAATTTTCCAGTGATCCTCGATTTTCTAGCAACGAAATAACGATGGTTCGGTGGTTGTTTTCTGGGTTGAGGTTTGAGTCTAATCTGGAAGGTTTGGGTGGATTTATGTGACATGGGACTTAGTTTAGGCATGGTAGCGTGGTAGAGGTGAAGGGCAACATTGGTGATGGCGGCACGTGAGTGACAGATCTGGGCATAGACAGTCGCGGGTACGGGCAGCGACGGAGGTTTATGGTGGTGCGTGGTGGCCGGAGTTGCTGGTGGCTAGCTCTGAGTCACGGCGGTGGCTAGTTTTGAATAACGACAGATTTCTGGGTGTTTTCCGATTTGGCATTATGGTTGTTGCATAATTTCTTTTTGTTAAAAGACTAATTTTGTAATTATTAACATTATACATTAACTTACTTATCAGGTTGTAGGTCATTGATCTTGACCATTTATTTTAATTTCTATGCATCTAACGCTTAATATAACAAGGACTATGGATAGACCCTAAATTACAGTGTCCATATTAAAACAACCCTAATTAGAGTAGGCTTGGATGATGAGTCTAGCGAAGTAGGGGAAAGAAACTTCGCGTAAGTGACAAAAATGAGATTAGTTTTAATATCATGTGATATTTTAACTTAAAATTAATTAACTTAAGTGAAATAATTTAACAAATATATAAATTATACCTAAAAAATTAAGATATGAGATGTGAGACTAGGGGTGTCAAAGCGAATTCGATCAGGCAATATATTCGGCCATTATTCGGGCTAGGTCATTTTTTGGCCGCCTATTATTTGGTATGTAAATTTTCGGATGATATTTTTCAACAATTTCAACTCAAATTTAGCGCTTATATAGTGTTAAAAGAGCAGGATGGTCCATTCGGGCTCAGCTCATTCGGTCCATATAAGTTTCGGACTAATATTTTGTTAACCCAACCCGTTTATTTTATCGAGCTATTTGGGCTGGTCCATCAGGCTCGGCCCATTTTGACACTTTTATGTGAGACTCTTAACAAATCATGGTCTTTGGATGGAAGCATTTGCTATTGCAATAAGCAAGGAATGCTCTGCAGGCCAACAGGGAGTGAAGGAGTACGAGGGTGTGGGGCTGACATTGTTGGGTTGCTTACCAGCCGTAGTTACAGTGGTTTGCTGGAGACTTCGCTGGAATGTGGACAAAAAAGAGATAATTTATAGCAGAGACTATATTGCTAATTCTATACTTAAGGTGTAACTTTTAAAATACGAAAAAAATAATTTATCACTGGTCAAATTTAAAATGTATTATGCACTGTAGCTTAGGAAGATGTACATTAGAACTAGCCTAGATGAATATATTCCCTTGCAAGTGTTTCCTTGTGAAGGGGAAAATTCTCATCAGCTAACAACTATTTTATGGGTCCATAAATGGTTGATGACAAGTGCTGAATAGCAAGCTACTATTATTTTTGGGAGAGATTTTTATTTAAATTTAAAATATTCGATTAAGTGTATTAAGTTATTAATATTTAATATTTTATAAATTTTTATGTTATATAATTAAAAATATAAAAATTTATAAAAATATTAAATATTAATTAATTTAATATATTCAATTTAAATATTTTAAATTTAGATAAAAATTTATCTTATTCTTAAACCTACAGGGTTTGATAAAAGGCTATGCTTCGCTTTCTTAAGTTTGTCGTTGCTCGTTATATAAGACAAGCTGAAGTAACAAAACAAAACCATAAATTAACTTTTTTTATACATCTTGATACCTGAAATTGGTTTAAGAGAATACTAGAACTATGCTAGAAAATATAATCAAGCTTGCTATTTTTAATAAGCTTAACAAAAATTTTCAACCCATTCAGCAATTCCGTTTTAATAATCTGTCAATAAGGCAGTGCCGCAGTGGCTCGAAATCATAACCAGGATGTGATTGACCCTTTTTTCATTGACCGAACATATTGGATGCATGCATGTTTTAACTGTTTAAGAGTTAGTATTCACATGGACTATGTCTCCGATAAGGCTCCTCTAGTGGCTCGATATCAATCCATTGACTTTGGTAAAGCTCTTTGAGGCCACCAATGTGATCTTGAATAAGGACATTGAAGAAATAAGCGTAGGAGACTAGAGTGGTAGTGAGAGAGCAGCACATGCCCTTATAACCACATTCGATCTCTTCCAAGTCTTTGGGTTTGAGCCCCCAAATTAAGCCTCAAATAACAATTTCAATAGGGTAACTCTCAGCCTCTTTACATGCTATGAGTACGAATCATGATCTCCCTGTAAGTGAGTCAAGAACAACACATACGTATTACTTATTTAAGATCTGGGAGCATAAATGCTCTATGCATCAAACACCGTTAAACTTGTATAAATCTTGATCAACAATTGATATAATTTATCTGTAACTATAATAACAAGTAATTGAATAGAGAGAGAGAGTGGACATTTGTAAAAAAAGAAAAAGAAAATAAGAGTCAAAAATTTTTATCTGTTATAATAGGTAAAATTAATAGAATATTGATGTTCAAAATTTTTGTAGAAGCGTTATAAATTTCTCTTTAATTTCCAGACAACTCAAGTTACATGTTTCAAATTATCATAATTTTCTGAAAGTTACTGCTTATACGCACAACATTTTTGTTTCTTTAGTTTTATACTGACATACGGACAGAGATTTCGAAATCCAAATTCAATTTGCTTGAATGTATTGTAGAAGGTGCAAAGTTACAATGTTATTGAGCTTAGAAATAACCGAATTCTTACAAACTTTTTGTATTAAAAAATTAAAATCATGCTTGGGAACCACTCCCATTGTACGTTCAATGTATTATATATGTCTCAACCTCATTTGGATTCTCTCGGAGTATTTCACCAAATTAAACTTGTTTTAAGTTATGTATTAGGAGAATATAGGAAACGTTTAAAATACTCTTAAAAAAATTTGAAGCATAAATGTTTTAGAGTACATCATCATTAATTTTTTATTAAAATAGTTCAGTAATTAAATTTAGTTATTAATAATTTTGATAACAGGTGAGTTGTTATTTATAATAATATTCCCTCAACTTATAAAATATTATATGTTCAACCATTAAACTTCAAATTTATCACAATTCACCCTCACGTACCAGTTCTCCATTAATTTATGATAACCATCCCTACCACCACAAGCAAAGCCACACCCACCTCGCATTTCAAGAGCACCTGAATAATGGTAACTCCTTGAACCAGTAATGTAGTTTTGAAGTGGCAAAGCAAAGGTAAAGGAACTCTAGTGTAGAAGAACAAACTATGGAGGGTAGTGCAGTCGATGTCTCAAGTCTCAACAACACACTGGCTGGCTACTCTGAAGAGCCATTAAAGGGTTTTCAAGTATTTATAGTTGTTGATGCTCTGGATAATGGCATAGCATCAAAGTTGTAGGCTATTATGGTGAATAAATTAATATATCTTTCAGGATAGAAAGTAGGGGATTTTCGCGTGGCGTTCTTGTATTTTGATGGACAAAACCTTGCGGTTGACATGACTGAAACCTCTTGCCCAAAAAATCTCAAGAAAAAAGAAATGTTGGATGGAATCATAGAATCTTCCTTAAGGAAGAATACCCAAAATCAAAGGGACAAAGAAAATCATAAACCGTTGGCAAGATGGCGGGATGGGTGAGGAATCTAGGAACGGTGAAACCAACCACAACACCAGAAATCATAAAACATAGAATCTTCTGTTGATCTCTGGCACCCACCTGAAACCAACCACAGCACTCATCGTTGACCGTGCACATCTCTAAACTCCAAGCAATAGAATTGACACAAAAATAGTTCATTTCAAACACAGAGAGGGCGAGAGAGGTGGTCGGTGGCAAGAGAGAGTCAGCAACAGAAGTGACGCTGTGCAGCGATGGTAATGTCATGCGGTGGGATAAGGAAAGTGTAAAGATGAAGAAGAATATTCAGTTGAAGAGTTAAAATTAAAAAAAAAAATAAGAGATTAAAAAATAAATAGCAAAAGTTTTTTTAATAATTATTTAAATTTGGTAAAGCAATAACAAAAACGGTTTACCTTCTTTATTCTCAGTCATAAATTTAAATCTCATCAAAATCAATGACTCCCAAATTTAGAGCATGATGCTTAAAAAGTTTTAAAGAGCATTTTAATCTTCTCCGAGAATATAAGGTTTTCCCCCTCCTCTGTATTAAGCAATGAATTAAAAACCTTTCGTAAATTTTGTGATATTCACAACACCATTTAAACTATGGTTTCGTTACGATAATGGATAATTTATCATTGCAAAATTTAAAAAGAAAAACAAATGGCAAGAGGGTCAACTTGATACAAAATAATGCTAACCCGTATAAACTAATTAAACCATTTATGTTTTCACTGCTGAGCATTAACCAATTATTAATTTGCAAAAAAATTATGATCCGCCCTTTCAAGCTGTTTGTGTCAATAATATTATCTAAATTTTGGTTTTATTTAAGATCATATAATTCTTTTTTTTAGGTTTCTAGTGTATTCTTTCACTTACATGTGAGAGACTAATCTTACAATCACAAGGTACTGTTAAGTATTTAAACGTGAACTTCTCCTAATGATGTTATTTTTTATACACATAAATTTAATGATTGAACTCAAGACCGCTTGCTTAAGAGACTTGAGCTCCTTCCACTTGAATCAACATACTTTGATAGATCATTGTATGCTTAAGATCATATAATATTTTAATTCTTACATTCCATTGTATAAAGTATAGTTAATACTTAAGACGAGAGTTTAAATATAGGGAAACAATTCTTGTAGAAAGACTACATAACCTTCATACTCTTGCAGTCAAATGAAGATTAATTTGATAAACAATTCAAATAAGACAAACCTACACAACTTGCCAGAACTATACAAGAAAAGCCTAAATACGAGTCTAAGGAAGGATGGCACGATAGTAATTCTTTTTCAATTATAACTAATTAATTTAATCTTCAATATTCCTTCCATTGAGGAGCAATCATCAGTTTCGGTTCCAATACACAAGTCAGTTTGTATATTTGTATGTCATGCTTGCTATGTTATTGGTTAAACCATCAAAATGTATTATTTTCCTTGCTGCTTTATAACTGCTTTTCGATTCTTGCTCTAATGCGCTACTATACAAGTACTATTATTTTATCAGATAATTGGAAGCTAGTTCGTCAGTCGTCACTACACATTAGTTAAAAAATAATAATTGAAAACTCGTATTTTGTAAGGTAATTTAAGTCATGATTTTCAACAAAATGTCATAGCTTTGTAAGTAATTACATCATACATGGAACATATGACTGTGATTTAAGTAAAAGAAATTTGTCAGCTTGGTGGAAAAAGTTAGTTAATCCTAATATTCTCAAGAGACGTGGAAAGTTAATCGTGTTTATACATAAAAGTGGCATTTTGACTGTTAGCAATCATGAGATATTTTTTGCATATTATATTTTTATTCACAAATGAAAGACGCTAACATCAGTCGTGCCCATGCCTTTCCGGCTAGTAAACCAAGAAATTTATCATATCTACCAGTTGCCATGGATCTTGATGTGGAACCAAGTGCTTACACGTAGATAATAATAATAATAATAATAATAAGGATAATAAACTAAAGAAATAAAGAGAGAAGCTTTTCAAGTTGGACATGCAAAGAGAACTGATGCAAACAAGCAATCAAAGCCAATATAAACTTGTAGATCTCACTTTGTCCACCACATGCCTAGTTAAGCTTCAGTGTTTTCAACAGTGGTGGCTTGCTTTGCTGTTTCAGCCGGTTTGTTCTCCTCATATGCCTTCTCATCCTCCACTGGTGCTGACTCTTTCTCAGTAGTCTCCTCGGCTATTGGATTTTCTTTCACTTGTTGGGGCTTTTTCTCTGTCTTCTCAGGTGCTGGTTCCTCTGTCACCACTTCCTTGGTCTCCGCTTTAACCGGGACTTCGGTTTCTGGAGCAGCAGGGGCTTCTGTTGTTGTTGTTGCTGCTGGTTCTGGGGCTGGAGCCTCAGCGGCTGGTTGCTCTAGGGTTGTTTCTTCGGTCTTGGTTAACTCGGTTGTTTCAATTTCTTTCACTGTTGTTGGTGCTTGTGCAACCTGCAAAAGCAAAATCCAATTTCAATTAAATAAGTATTCTAAAGCCAACTTTATGTCTTAAACATAGTTTTTTTTTTCTTTAGATCTGGAGAAACCAATCACTAATTTGGAGAGATTTAGAATGACACGTCACATAATCAAATCTAGCATAATGTGTCATGACTTATGAGAAGAATGTGAATCAGCTTAATTGTCGAGGAAGAGAACTAAAAGATTGAATCATTGGAGTGACAACAAAATATGCTAATAAAATTAATTTATTGTCTTCTCTTTTTTTCTTTTGTTTTTACCCGAGTAGAAGTTCAACGTGGGGGATTATTATCTTCTTGAAATCCAATACAAGGATTTTGAGGGGCGTTGGTTTAGAAACATTATAAGATTAAGTGATAGAGTGCTTAGCAAAAGAAAAGGCTTCATTGATTGATCAATGATAGATCTGTACTTTGGATGCAACTGTCATTACAAAACGAGAACCAAAAAGAGAAGGAAAAAAAAACCAGGGAATCCACATAAATTTTTTTTTATCACAATCATAATCCACCAATGAATACTTCGTGATCTGTAAAATTGATCCACAGGAAAATGTTTTGTGCTTCATAGTCTTGGGTCGGAAGCTATGAAACACATTCATCCCCCCGAATTGCATGAAGCAAGTTTATGAAGAATCGAGATGATCCATACAATGCAAATTATTGGATATTACGATTTACGATCAATACAAAAGAGAATAGTAAAGGTGAAAAAGAGAGAAAAGAGAAGAGGGGGGGGGGGGGGGACTCAACTGGGATTTATTTGTATATTGATGGTTTGGAGAGTATCGAATATGGTGTTCGTGTTCTAATACCATGGCAAGAGACTTAAGACGTATTTATTACCGTCCTAACTACAACATGTAATTTTGCAGATCGCACACCATAAAACATAAAACTCTCGTTCTGATCCGCTGATCAAGCTCTATATAAGTTGAATGAATCTCACAACAAACAAAATAACAAAATTAGAAATACGTATCATATTTGGTTACAAAGATTTTCAATCCCACCATATGCATGAAGGACTAAACTACACAGACTGATAGTATAATCTGCAAATGCAGGCTATAACAAATTAGAGAAAGTGTATCTTTGATTGAGTTACCTCAACACTGGCCATTCGGAAAGCAAAGAGTAACTGTAATAGAGCCGAAAGAAAGGTGTGAGGTATGAGTCAGCAGCAAGGAATGCAGGCAGAGTGCTTGTGAGTGAGGTGAGGAGCTGATCAAAGTGAGAGGTATATATAGTGGTTTAAGAGTCTTGAATAGTATAATCAAATACTAGAGAGACAGTGATCACTTGGAAGAATCTTTTTTCAGGCAGACAACCCCGTGTCACTGACAGAAATTAAAAGACATCAGCATGGATGTCCAGTTGTAAATGTTTTCCCTGTGTGTTTTGTTTATTTCTTCCCTTTATATGAGAAAAAAATTAAGAGGAATTGAAAGACTTTTTTTTAATTTGAGTTGAAGTCAAATTTTGTTCTTATATAATTATTATAGAAAAAAAAAATTAAATAAGATCTTAATAAAGTCTAAAACAATTATTTGCAGTGTATATATAAATGAAATGTTTACCAATACAAATGAAGGAGACTTTTTCTTTGTCATAAATTCGCGCTTTTACGCATAACAAAACCTTCTAAATGATTTAATACTATTAATTTAATCTAGTAGAATGTTTATGGGAATGTTATTTGTCAATTAAAAATATTTTAATTTTTTTTAATTCACTTACAAATTTAATTATATTCTACGAAAATAATATAATTATATATAATTTAATTTAACATCTTTTCATATAAATTTATAATATAAATACAATATATATATTTTAAATGTATAAATAACATTATCTAATGTTTATTGTATCATGTTACTCTAATGCATCCTAACTAATTAAAAAAATGTAATATAAACTTTTCCTTATAATAAATACTTAATTAAATTATCCTCCATATTCTTATAATTTCACTAAATTTTAATTTAAGTCTTTATCATTTAAATTTTTTTAATAAGTTTATAGTTTTAAAATTTTGTAACTAACACATTGAAAGTTAACACTGTTTCAGCCCTGTTAAGTGTTGTTGATATGAAATCTCACTAATAACAAGGATGTTAGATGATAATTACTTATAGTTATGTATCCAAGTCATCAAACATGTCACACATCCATGTGACTTGTCGGTGATTTTCTTTTACCCTATTCATTTTTGCCTCTCCACTTTTTCCATTATATTCTCTCCGACGTCACATTACATTTTTCCGTCCTCCTCACTGTTTCTTTGCCTGACGTTTTGATAAAAAATGTTGATGGCAATTCCTGCTGGTTGCTGATACTCCATTCTGGTTGGCTGTGGCTAAGTCATCGAAAACTTTAACTAAACTACAAGTTTGTCTTCTTAATGAAGAGCTTTTTATTTGATTTGTTTACTGACTTTGGATGCAAATATCTGATGCAAAAGAAAAATCTTACTTTTGCATTGAAATGTTATTTCAATTTCACTTTTAAAAATTTTAAACATAAATTACGTTATCGCAAATTCACTTTTAATCAAAATTAAGTTTGCAAACACACTTTCAACTAAACTTAAGTTTTACCAATCTAGTAATTGGAAGTCATCGAAAACTTTTAAACTACTCTTAATGAAGTATTGAGTATGGATGCTCTACAAGATATTATTATTAATTTTTTATTAAAATAATTCAATAGTTAGATTTAGTTACTAGTAATTTGGATAACAGGTAAATTTATTATTTACAATGATACTCTCTCAACTTATAAAAAATTATATGTTCAATTATTAAACTCTAATCAGTAATTACCACGTCTTCCACCGGTTTCACCGTCATAGCCCTAAGCCTGAGCCACCCATGGCTGAGTCCCAAATTAGGAGCATCGTGAGTCCACCGTCCAGATCTGCGAATCTCCATCCTTGCACCACGGTTTTAGATGAATGTTCTTATGTGTCTGTCATTAGTTTTTGGATGAATGTGCTTTTGTTACAACTTCCATTTTGGTACGAAGAGAGAGAGAGCGAGAGAGTTGAAGATGAATGCCAGAGAGGAAGCAATAGATCGGGCATAGTGAGGTGGTTAGAGTCGTTATTGATAGTGATGATAGATGGTGAACCATTGATGACAAGCAACAACAACGATTCAACGGCGACGCGAGAATTAACAATTCTTCAAACCCGCGATGACGATGACCTACACGAACCAATGACAACGTTAATGGGCGATTCAATAGATCTTTGAACCAATAGTTTCGTTGTGATCTTGCAATGGCATCAAATTGATTTTGACTTTGAAAAACTTCCTAGTAAAAAAGAATTTCAAAGCCATTAGATTAAAAGTTTTGATTTTGAAGTTCGTTCTACTCAAGATTTGAAGATATAAACATTTACAATTTTTGGATTAAAAAATCATTAACTTTTTATTTTTCTTTTTCTTTTTTCTATTAGTCTTTCTAAAAGTTTGGTGCAAAAATAAATTAAAATAAAAACAACAACAAATGAAGGGTAAAAAACAAATAACTAAAAAGATTAAAATTGAAATTACAATAATGCAACTTAACCAGTTATAACACGTAAAATTAAGGGAGCATCCATGCTCTATAAACATTTAGGTACATTGAAAATGTCACCCTAATGGCCTAGGCCAATTTCAAAATGCTAAGACAGAACAGTCAGCCTGTGTTGGTGTAAAGGTGATCTTTGCGTGTATTGCTTATTAATATCATGTGAACTCTCATTGGTTTATGAAAGAAAACTTGTGTCTTAACCTTGAAGAACAATCATGTCTCCACAATATACCTTGTTTGAATTCCAATCTTCATACCATCTAGGAACGACCTGAGACATTTATAAGCCAAAAGTGAGGGCCAAGTTACATGTATGACATGTTGTATTTATTAAATACAATTTAATTATTGGATTAACATTAATAAATTATTATGTTGTATTATTAATAAATTAATTATGTATCTATAATATCATATATGGATATTGCAATAGGGTGATTAATATGAATGACCTATGATGGGTTGGGTTATTTAATAGTAAAAACTCGCCAGCCTCTCTTACCGATGGGAGATCTAATTATTGGTTTTATATAAAGATGAGAATAAGCTCCCATTGTAATAGGAGGAGTTCACTCTAATTGATCAAGAACATCAAAAGAAGCGTCGTGGATAATTACAGAGAAGTCGCTTATATTGTTATCTTAAATATGATCAATTCTGTTTTATGATCATTTATTTTCCATCAATTGGTATCATAGCCCAATTAAGGTATTAATATGACTGGTTTTTGCACAAACTAATTAAGAACCCCAAAATTTTGAAATCTTCGAATTCGGCCTCGTTTTTTAAAATTGATTGAGGGCTATTGTTCATATGATATTTCTAAGCTTATTTGTAAGCTCAATTTGAAAGAAATGAACCAAATTGAACCTGTTTTTGAAGAAAAACCGAACCCAACCATGGTTATTGAACCCGTTTTCAAACCTTGCTTGATCTTGGTTTTTTACTCCATGAAACTTGAAATTTTTTTGGGGCTTCCATATATCGGAGCTCCAAGATCAACATACTGAAAAATTGTTGAGTTTCGTTGAGTAAAACTCCAGATTTCACCGGGTTGGAGTCACGGGTTGCTCAACCCGTTTCAGAACCCACGTTGGTTCTTAGATCTGGAATTTCTTGATCCTTTCTTGATGATTCCAGCAATTAGCTTGGGGCTTCTCACCACCGTGGTGGGACGATCCCCTGGATGGAATTTGGTGGCTTTAAGCCACGTATTGAGTGAGAAATCACCGGGTCAGCCACGAGGGTCGCGTGACCCGTTTGCAGGTGAACGGGTGAAGAAGAAGATGCTTTCCTGACGAAGCCCACTCGCGGGCTGAGGCGCGTGGGAGCGCGTTGGACCCCTTCCCGAGGCCCAAAAATTCCCAATTTTTTACCAAAAATTTTTATTTAAATATTTATTAATTTTGGTAATTTTTCTGGAATTTTTTGATAATGTTAAATATTTTATATTAATTAATTCCAAAATAATCAGTATTTTTCAATACCGTACTCTCGGGATATGGACCTGAAATTTTTTATGCACATTGATTACCTTATTCTTAACACTTGTATGTATCGTACTCTCTCTATTAAAGTGTTATGGTTATCAAATAATTTTTAGGTCCTTATATGAATTAAATGAATGATATTCTTGTTTTTAATTCATTTGATTTTATGAATAATATGATTTTATCATATTCTGTAATTTTTTTTTTGTATAATTGTGATCTTACCTATCGTAAGTGCAATTATATAAAAATTTTGTTTATATATTTATTATATATATATAAATATATATGTAGCATTAATGATAATTATACCCTATCTTCGGTATGTTATTACTAATGTGATTGGTTATTGATACAATGCAATGTTAATTCTTGGATTATGTCAATTATGTTTGAATATCCTATCGGTATGAGAAATTTTCTAATGACATAAGATTTGTGCATGTATTATTATTATTATTATGTTTCTTATTTCTTATGATTTGGGATATAAATCATAATAATTAAGAAATTTGTGTTTGTTTAATATACGGAATCATTTAATTCTCTTATATCATGATAATTATATTTTCATGTGTATTAAATGTTTCTTGTTGATATTAAAACTTCTTACCGCTTACTGTTAAAACTCTTAATGGGACTAATTATGAGGATTTGGAAAGAATCTGGATTTATATCGGCAATAACTAACATGGACCTGAAAAAAGCTCTTACGCTTTGAGTCACTTCTTCTTCAAAAGACTTCTTATGAAAAGTGGGAACACTCTAACCGAGTATGCCTAATGGTGATAAAATACACCATGGAGAAGTCCATTAGACAGAGCATTCCAGAGAATAGTAATGCCAGAGATTTTCTATCATCCGTTGGTCAAAAATTCAAAACTTTTGACAAAGCACAAAAGAGTCAATATCTATCCTTACCTGAGAAAACCAAATATGATGATATTGATGATCCTATCTCCTTTGAGGAAGCTATGTCTAGCTCACATGCTTCTAATTGGCTTGATGCAATGCATGATGAATTAGTTTCCATGTCTCAAAATGTTGTTTGGGATCTTGAAGAATTACCAGTTGGTTGCAAACCAGTTGGGTGTAAATGGGTTTTCAAGACCAAGCGTAGTCCAGATGGTAAAGTTAAGAGGTACAAAGCTAGACTAGTAGCAAAAGGCTATAGTCAAAGAGAGGGCATTGATTATAAGGAGACATTTTCACCGGTCTCTACTAAAGATGCTTTTCGAGTTGTTATGGCTTTGGTAGCTCATTTTGATTTAGAACTTCACCAGATGGATGTTAAAACAACTTTTCTAAATGGAGATCTTGTTGAGGACGTCTACATGGTTCAGCCTGATGGCTTTGCTGAAAAAGGCAAAGAGCACTTAGTTTGCAAACTGAAGAAGTCTATTTATGGACTAAAACAGGCTTCTAGACGTTGGTATTTGAAATTTGATCAGGTGGTCACTTCTCTTGGTTTCAAGGAAAATGCTTCAGATCAGTGCATTTACTTGAAAACTAGTGGGAGCTATTTCATCATTCTTGTTCTATATGTTGATGATATTCTTCTTGCTAGTAGTAGTGTTAAACTTTTGACTGAGACAAAATTGATGTTGAGTAGCCACTTTGATATGAAAGACCTAGGTGATGCTTCTGTTGTTCTAGGCATCCAAATTTATCAAGATAGGTCACGTGGTACTCTTGGATTGTCTCAAAGAGGATATATTGAAAGGATCCTCAAACGGTTTAACATGCATTCTTACTCCCCATGTGCTGCACCTGTTCAAAAGGGTGATAAACTTTCCAAATCTCAGTGTCCTCAAAATAATACAGAAAAGATTGAAATGATAAATGTCCCATATGCTTAATTGTTGGCGAGTTTAATGTATGCTTTCAAGTTTGTACTGTCCGATATTGTTTTTGCAGTTAATGCTTTAGGAAGATACTTGAGCGACCCAGGTTTGGGTCATTGGAAAGCCGTAAAAAAAAGGTCTTGAGATATTTGCAGGGCACTAAAGATTATATGTTGACCTATAAGAAGTCTTATCAACTTCGGTCATTGGTTATTCATTCGATTAATTGAAGAAAATCTACTTCCGACTTTATTTTTATGATAAGAAGGAGCTATTTCTTGAAGAGTGTCAAACAAACTCTTACAATTACTTCTACCACAAGAAGCGAGTATGTCGCTTGTTATGAAGCCACTTGTCAAGCCATATGAGAAATTTAATTGGTTTGATTGTAGAGAGTATATCAAGACCTCTTGTGATATCTCGCGACAACAATCGTTGCTTTATTCATTTCTCTCAAAACAATAAGTTATTCTCGATCAAAGCATTTTGATATAAAATATCTGTTTGTTAGAGAGAAAATTCTAGAATTTTGATTTCAGATTGAAAGCATATTCTACTGAAAAACATGTTATAGATCCACTAACCAAAGGCTTAACAATTGGAGTTTTTCATAATCATGTAACTCATATATGGGTTTAGTTAAGTCTTTTGTTGTTTTGGGTAATGAGAAGTCTGAAATTATGAGATATGTATTAAATGCTCACTCTCTTTTATCATATCTCTTGATGCATTTATAAAATCTTAGACTATCCTTTGGAATCGTATATTTGTCTTATTTAATTACGCTTTTCCATTATCCATATTTAGTTTCTGTGAAATATAAGCACATGAATATATATATCCCTATCGGATATTATTATTCTTCTCTGTAGTGCTCAATCTTAACGCTTCATAGATTATTGGATGATATTTGTTTTGGGTCATAATTGATATTATAGTTTATAATAATACTTCTTTTCTCTGATATTGACTAATGTTATCTAAGTGGGAGAATGTTGTATTTATTAAATACAATTTAATTATTGGATTAACATTAATCAATTATTATGTTGTATTATTAATAAATCAATTATGTATCTATAATATCATATATGGATATTGCAATAGGGTGATTAATATGAATGACCTATGATGGGTTGGGTTATTTAATAAGAAAGCTATTGAAATGATCTCTCCTCTTAATGATGGGAATAGGAAATGGCCCCATTAGTTTATATAAAGAGGTTATCATATCTTCTAAACACACTGAACAAGCTCCCATGAAGTAATAGGAGGAGTTAAAATAGATCAAGATCAAGAACATCATTGTAGAAGGAAGGGTTCTATTTCTCTTGATCTATTAGTTAACACGCTTTATATTATTATCTTAAATATGATCAATTCTGTTTCATGGTCATTTATTTTCCATCATGACAAATCCATAAAATTGAAAGGAAGCGTTAAAGCCAATTGAACCGACTATCGAGCTAATTAAATGAGAATATTGATAATTGACCCGAAGGGATGTACAGAGAAGTCGGGAAAGCCATGCTACGAAAAGTCGAATTAATTGATTTAGCAATTCCAGTGGCGGGAGCAAACATGTCAGTATTGGTTGAAAGCAAATGTTCCAAACGAGGGTGGATTTGGTCAATTAAGGAGATTCCAATCCGCCGTGAGCTCATTGAAGATGATGATGATGAAACTTACATCATCATAGACCGAAGGTACGAAGAGAGATGGAGAAGTTATTCAACACTTTTAAAATAATATAAACAAAATTTAGTTCTAATATTTGATTTTAATTATTTATTTATTTATTATTTTTAATCTTATTTAATTGAATAAATAAATATATACAAAAAATTAAATAAAATTAGAAGCAAAGTATTAAAACTAAAAGTTAGACTCAAGTTTTATTCGAATAATATATTACATTAAAATTATAATATTTGACACTTAATAACCATATATATAATTAAATTAAAAATTAAATATTTTAAAATTAGATCTAAATAATTATAAAATAATTTAAATATTACTTTGACAGTAATTTAAAATTTCTCATAAAAATTGGAATGGAGAGAAAAAAAAAAAACAAAACAGAGATATAAAAATATGGTCAATTTGAGGCTTGGGTAAAATTAGGTAAGAAAGTCATATGCTAGGACTTTCCATTTTGCACGCGTAATAATTTGGACACATAATATTACTACATCCGATATCCTTATCATGTGTGAGATACAACATCAACAACATATAAATTTCAAATAATATTAACCTTTAAAGACTTAATTATAAATTTTAAGAGAGAAATAATCATTTTATATAACTTTTTAACACTATTTTTTATATTTAGTTAATAATGTATAATTTTGTAGTTAATCATATGTATTAATTAATTAATAAATAAATGTATAATTTAAGGTTGAAATTTAGATTTATTTATTAATTAACAAATACACGTAATTAATTCAAATTTATACATCATTAATTATGCATAGAAAATGATATTAAAAAGTGATGTAAAAATATAGGAGTTGATTTTAAAATTATAAATACTTAATTAAAAAAATTTAAATTATAAATAGTAAAATAATACAAACCTACAAAGTATTTTAACTTAAATAGTTTGCCTCTAAATATTTACTATGTGGTGTCTAATAATCATTTCCTAAAGAAAGTTAGCCAGCTAGGTTTAGCTATCCAAATTCCCAAAATGGGGTGGCAGTAACATAAATTGTAAAAGAATAATGTTATATTATCTTATAAGTTTTTTTTAATAATTTTTTTAATATTAAATAAAAAAATAATACATCTAATATCTTGAAAACATAAAAATCATTCAATGCTTTCTTTATTTAATAATGAAAAGGATTAGTAAAAAGATTTGATAGAAAGATAAAATATTTCTCATTGTAAAAATGTCGAATTAATGAAATTAAAACCTATTAGTTTTAATGATTTCCCATACAAGAACAAGATAGTTGAGCTGCGCCCATAAAAGTGTATAGATCGAAATTTAATTGAAAATTTTCGAATTGGATCATCCTGAGCCCGATAAGATGATAGGCTCATAATAGCAGTTGGCCGTGAACATTTTGCCAACCTCCAACTTGGCTCATCTTTCCAGATGGCCGAGTTGGGAGACTGTAGACCATCGTAGGCCCAATAAGATGATAGGCTCATAATAGTAATAGGCTTGGATGGGTACGGGTCAAACCGACTTAATACTGTTGAAGACATCTGAACAATGTGTCAATTGGTGAAGTTTCACCTTTACCAACGATCACTTATCGACCGATTAAATACTAACAACTATGAAACGCTAACCTAAATGATTATTTGTAACGAATCTCAATCTTTGAATGTCTTAAAAATGATAAGAATCTGAGCAATTAGAATTCGTGTCATCTATATAAATTGACTTGATAATCTAAGCTGAAGATGTTTCATTTGTCTATCTAAGCGTTCATTGTCTAAACATCACAATCATATTGCTAGCCGACCTTATTTTCATAGGTCTCACTATCACTTAGTCCATAAGTAAGTAGGGAGTTCTTTCTTTTTGATCTAAGTCTTGGTTAATATATGGAACATGAACCCTATGACTTTTTTTTTTCCCTTCAAAGCAGCAGACAATTAGTCATACCTGGAATTCAGGCTTTGCACCAAATAATGTAATGAGAGCAGTGCTGATTAAAGTTCTTTTCCCAAAGTTATTAGTAATTGAATGCAATCAAATTAGCGGGCACAGAGCAATTTTGGCATAAATTATTAGCGGTAGCAGACATAATTCTTGAACAAGGCAAAAGCTTGTTGCCCATAATTGCCGAAAAATTATGTGCTTTTTACGGTTATGGTAGGTGTTTACCAATTATAAGGTTTCCTAGAGTTCCTTTTGCAAAGCAAAATTTAAAATTCATGTTTTTTTTTTTTTAACCATAAAACTCATGTTGGGATAATGGATAATCACAAAAGAAAGGAAAAGTTATTATACACTCTTAAAATAATACACCACTCCACTAAAAATATAATACTTAACACTTAATAATTATATAAATAATTAGATTGAAATTTATATATTTTAAATTAAATTTAAATAATTATAAAATTATTCATAATATTATTCTCAAAATAATTTAAAATTTAATTTTTATATTTATATACACTTATTTTTATACTTTTTATAATATTATTTATTATATATATATATTTATTATTTTTTTTTTATTCAATTGTATCTTTTAAAAATAATATAAATAATATATATATTTTTAAAAGTGATGTATGATTATTAATTTTTTAAAAAATTTCTCCAAAATAAAGACAAGAAAAGACCTAAGTCGGTGCCTAACGTGGGACCCGCGTGACCAAGTGCGATTATTACCGTCCAAAGTCCAAACAAGGGCCCCACGTTGATAGAAGCAGCCCATTTGGGTAGCTTTGGGAACGCCATTCCCTAAACAAAGACTGATTTAGACCAAAAGAAAATAAACAAAGATGATGATTAATGACAAAAAAAAAATAAAGACGATGATTCTTGACACAAGAAAAAAAGCGCACGATTGATGAGAGATTCCACGTCTAATATTCTCCTCAAGGGACCCACTTCCCCCCACGTCACATTATAGGCTCGTAGTTTAGGATTTCAAACTTAATTTAAACCGAAAATTAAATAAAAAAATAAATTTGAAAAATTTAAAATCAAATAAATTTAATTTTTTTATTGAACTTTTAAAAATCAATTGAATCAGATTAAATTTTAAATTTGATTTTTAAAATTAATTAATTTAATTTAAATTAATTAATATTATACAATATATTTATTTATTATATTTTTTATATTTTTATTTATAATAATTTTAATTTTTTATATTTTTATATTTTTGTTATTAAATATTATTTTATACATAATTATTTTTATTTTATATTTTATATTTCCTTTTATTTTTTTTAATAAGTTAAATTATTTTTAATTCATAAATTTTTTTACTAAAAAAAATTTTGGATAAAAAATTGATTAAACCAACCGAATTCAAATTAATTAAAATTAGATTCAATTTTTTCGATTTTAAAATGTAACAAATACAATTCAATCAAAATCAATATAAATAATATTATTTAGATTAATTAACTTTTTTATTTAAAACTAATGTAAATCGAAATATGAATAACTTTGTTCATAGTTATGATATTTGTAGACCAAAATTTATACATCAGATTATACGTTGATTAATAATATTTATTATAATTTCAAATAAAAAATATTTATTATAAGTTAACAAATTATTTAGATTAGTTAATAGATTTTTAAATTTTACTGACATGTTATCATCTTTTTTATAATAAAGTATTAGCTTGTTAATTAGTTTATACATTATTAATTAATAATTAAATATCATTTATTGATATAAAAAAGTTTAAAATTAGTATGTATTGTTAATGTAAAAAAAATTACGCTAATATTTATTAATATATTGAAGAATTAAGATTTATTTTCATATATTTTTCTTAATAATTAAAATAAAAACATATTTTCAAAATATTAATAAATATTACTGTTAAACTTTCTACACAATTTATAGTCAGTGTAATCAATATCATTGTTTCTGATGTCTCCACGACAATATTTATAGTCATCATAATGAAAAATAATTTTAAACTGCATTGATTACTAAATTATAGAAACGCACTACCTGATTTGCAGCAAAAATGTATTTTCCTTCTTGTATGGAAATTTTCCGATTCATGAACATAATTAAGAAACACAGGTTATTTGTGATCATATTATTATATTATTATTATTATTATTATTATTATTATTATTATTATTATTATTATTATTATTATTATTATTATTATTAAAAATATAATAATGATGTTTCCAATGTTAGATAGTTTTTAGACATCTATTATTAGCTGGGCTTATTGTTAGTAAAAGCTCATTTGTAACTAACCATGTTTAGTTGTTAATTCTGTTTGTAACTGATTTGTAATATGAGCATATATATCCGATGAATGAAATACAAGAAGTAATTTTTCAGAAAACAGAAAAGTCAATCTTATTGCCTAACAGATGGTATCAGAGCTCCGTAAAGGGCCTGATACAGAAACCGTAATTTTTGGTGTGAGAAGAGAGTGAGACGAGAGGAAAAACTGAGAGCCATGGCAGAAGGAAATAACTTTGTTCAACCTGTAATTCTAAAGTTTGATGGTCATTACGATCATTGGGCCATGTTGATAGAGAACTTTCGCCGGTCGAAAGAATATTGGAGCTTGGTGGAGAATGGCATTCCGACGGTCCCTGCGGCAGCGAATCCAGAATAGATAAAAGCGGTTGAAGACAACAAGCTGAAAAATCTAAAGGTAAAAAATTACCTGTTTCAGGCACTAAATAGAGAAATCATAGAGACAATCCTCAAGAAAGATACATCGAAAGATATTTGGGACTCCATGAAGATGAAATATAAGGGGTCGACCAAAGTGAAGAGAGCTCAACTGCAAGCTCTTCGAAGGGAATTTAAGGTTTTGGGCATGAAAGAAGGGGAGACCGTGGATGAGTACTTTGCAAGAACCCTAGCCATTGCAAACAAGATGAAGGCACATGGTGAAAAAATGAAAGAAACAGTGATCGTTGAAAAGATTCTCAGGTCAATGACAACAAGATTTGACTACGTTGTCTGTTCTATTGAAGAATCACACAATGTGGACACCCTCACCATTGATGAACTCTAAAGTAGTCTGCTGGTTCATGAACAAAAGATGAAAGGTCGCAGGTAAGAGGAGCAAGCCTTGAAAGTCACAAATGCAGGAAGGACAGGAGGAAGGGCTAGAGGTCGAGGTGCCCCCAAAGGAGGATGTGGAAGAGGTAGACAACCCTTCAACAAAGAGATTGTTGAGTGCTATAAGTGCCATAAACTTGGACATTTTCAATCTGAGTGTCCAAGTTGGGAAGAGAATGTCAATTATGTTGAATTCAATGAAAAAGAAGAAATGCTACTGATGGCCTAATCAGAATGGAAAGAATTATCAGAAAAGAAGGTTTGGTTTCTTGATTTAGGTTGCAACAATCATATGTGTGGTAATAAGGATTGGTTCTTTAGTTTGGATGAAAGTTTTAGAGTTTCTGTTAGACTAGGTGATAATTCTAAAATGATGGTCATGGGGAAAGGGAACATTAAATTGCAGATTGATGGATTAATTCAAGTCATCATTGAGGTGTATTATATACATGATCTGAAAAACAGTCTCTTAAGCATTGGTCAGTTGCAGGAAAAGGGCCTTACCATTATTTTTCAGCAAGATATGTATAAGGTGTATCATCATGAAAAGGGATTGATTATGCAGTCCAAAATGTCATCTATTCTTTCCCCAACCTGTTTCAAGGCAGTATGTGAAGATGCTTCACACTTGTGGCATTGTAGCTATGGGCATCTTAGTCTAAAAGGGCTAAGACTTTTGGCTCAAAAGGGGATGATGAGAGGGTTACCTTTGCTCAATGATTCAACAAAAGTGTGTAGTGATTGCATGGCAGGGAAGCAACACAGAGACTCTTTTCCAAAGAAAGGCTCATGGAGGGCTACTCAAAGATTGGAGTTGGTGCATACTGACATTTGTGGACTTATCATGCCAGAATCAAACAACAATAAAAGGTATTTTATTACCTTTATCAATGATTTTAGTAGAAAAACCTGGGTTTATTTTTTGGCTGAAAAGTCTGCTACTCTAGATACCTTTAAAAGATTTAAAGCAATTGTTGAAAGGGAAAGTGGTGAATCTATTTCTTGCTTGAGAACTGACAGAGGTGGAGAATTTATCTCTACTGAATTTGATAAATTCTGTAGTCTAAATGGAATCAAAAGACAACTTACAGCAACATATACTCCACAGCAAAATGGAGTGGTAGAAAGGAAGAATAGGACAATTATGAATATGGTGCGTAGTATGTTATCAGAGAAGGAAATTCTAAAGGAATTTTGGCCAGAAGCTGTAAATTGGTCAATGTATGTGCAGAATAGAAGTCCTACAGTAGCAGTGAAAGATATCACCCCTAAGGAAGCATGGAGTGGAATAAAGCCTTCAATCCATTTCTTTCGCATTTTTGGGTGCATAGCCCATGTACATGTGCTTGAAAATCAAAGAAAAAAGCTAGATAATAGAAGTGTTAAATGTATCCTGCTAGGGGTGAGTGAAGAATCAAAGGCTTACAGGCTCTTTGATCCAGTGTCACAAAGGGTTCTAATTAGTAGAGATGTGATTTTTGCTGAAGCTGAAAAATGGAACTGGAGGAAATGTGAGAAAGAAAAGAAAGGAGAGCTCATTGATTTGGGAGATAGAGGAGAACAAGAAGAATAAGAGAAAGAAAGGAATGTAAATGAAAAAAATGTTGCAGCATTGGAAACAACAGAATGTATTGACACTCTATTAAGAGAAAGTGAACCTGAACAAACATCAGCTCAATCTCAAGGGAGACATAGAAGAAGGCCAGCTTGGCTGAAGGATTATGTGACAAATGAAGCATAATACACAGATGATGAACATCATAACTTGGTAGTTTTACTCTCTCTAAGGATCTAACTTTCTTTGAAGAAGCAGTAAAGAGCAGCAAATGGAGAAAGGCAATGGACCTTGAAATGGAAGCTATAGAAAGAATGAGACATGGGAATTAACTATTCTTCCAGCTGGTGCAAAAAAGATTGGTGTTAAATGGGTATATAAAACAAAGTATAATGAGAAGGGAGAGGTTGAAAAATATAAAGCCAGACTTGTGGCAAAGGGATATTCCCAACAACATGGCATTGACTTTACTGAGGTATTTGCTCTTATGGCTAGGTGGGATACAATTATTCTTGCTCTTGCAGCCATCAAGGGCTGGAGTGTGTTCTAACTAGATGTCAAAAGTGCCTTTTTTTCATGGAGAACTGAGTGAGGTTGTATATGTAGAACAACCACAAGGATATCAAAAAAAAGGGGAGGAGAATAAAGTCTACAAGCTGAGGAAGGCCTTATATGGTCTAAGGCAAGCACCTCGGGCATGGTACAGCAAGATTGAATCTTATTTTCAGAGGGAAGGCTTTGAGAAGTGTCCATCAGAACACACTTTATTCATTAAAGCTGGTAAGAATGGTGTGATATTAATTGTTAGTTTATATGTTGATGATCTTATATTCATTAAAAACAATAGAGTTATGTTTGAAGAGTTTAAGAAGTTAATGAAAAGTGAATTTGATATGACTGATTTAGGGAGGATGAGCTACTTTCTTGGAGTTGAGATAATACAGAACACAAATGGTATCTTTATTGCTCAAAGAAAGTATGCAAAGGAGATATTAGAGAGATTCAGTATGGACAAAAGCAAATCTGTTAGCAATCCTGTAGTCCCAGGTTCTAAACTGTCAAAGGAAGGTAGTGGAGCTGAAGTTGATGTTACAAACTACAAGCAAATGATGGGTAGTTTGATGTACTTGACTGCCACAAGGCTTGATCTTATGTATGTTGTGTGTCTAATAAGCAGATACATTGAAAGGCCTACTGAGATTCATCTACAAGTGGCTAAAAGAATAATGAGATATCTGAAAGGTACTATGAACTTTGGCATACTGTACAACAGACATGGAAAGGAGGAATTGATTGCCTATATAGATAGTGACTATGCTGGTGACATTGATGACAAGAAAAGTACTTTAGGGTATGTGCTTTTACTTAGAATAGGTGCCATTTCCTGGTCTTCAAAGAAGCAGCCAGTGGTAACTCTCTTAACCACCGAGGCTGAGTTTATTGCTGCAGTATCGTGTGCCTCTCAAGGAGTTTGGTTAAGAAGGGTCCTAGGCCAACTTGGTCACTCTCAGGACAAGTGCACGACCATTTACTGTGACAATAGCTCAACCATAAAGCTTTCAAAAAATTCAGTTATGCATGAGAGGAGTAAACATATTGATGTTAGATTCCATTTTCTTCGTGACCTTACTAAAGATGGAGTAATTGAGTTAGTTAACTACAATACTCAAGAACAGTTCTCAGATATTATGACAAAGCCTTTGAAGGTGGAAACTTTTCTGAAGCTTAGAAGGCAGCTGAGAATGTGTAATTTAGGAAGTTAAACTGATTGCTGACTGAAATTCAGTTTAAGGGAGGAAAATGTTAGATCGTTTTTAGACATCTATTGTTAGCTGGACCTATTGTTAGAAAAACTCATTTGTAACTGATTTGTAATGAGCATATATATATGATGATTGAAATACAAGAAGTAGTTTTTTCAAAAAACAGAAAAGTCTTTCTTACTTCCTAACATCCAGCGTGTAAACACGTAATATTAGGATGGTCAATCCATCTTCATCGTGGCAAGACCATCACTTCGCCACAAATGCCCAAAGTTGCGTGATGCTAGTACATGTTCAGTCTAAGTTGAATAATACTACCTACTTATATTTACACACACATCATTTTTATTAAGTAATTATCAAATATAAGTAATTATGATTAACTATAAGTAATTGCTTGGTAAAATATAAGTAAATATGTTTGATAAGTTAATAAAAGTGATGAGAGGCAATGTTAGTAAGTAACATTATTCCTTGCAATTTGGCTGGAGAAATCCATTTTTCATTTAATTGTCACTTAATCATTTTATATAATAATACTAGTTACTTTATCTAAGTTCAAATAAATCTGTTTATTTTTATTTTTTTAGTACAACTCAAATAGAATCAAATGCACAACTATATACAAATATGGTTAATTATTTATATATATATATATATATATAGGATATACTATACATATATAAGTCTTTTATATATATAGATATTCATCTAATGGTTACTTTTAATAAATTATCTATATATATATATGAAAACATATAAATATATATATATATATATATATATATATATATATATTGGTAATCATCAGTGACTTAGTTTGTTCCTATTCTCATATATCTTTTAAATAAAATTCATTTAGTTTGTATTTCACAACCAAAAAAGAAACCATATTGACCAAAGGCATCATGACGTTATTACCTTTTTTTTTTTAAGGATAACGCAATCAGTTTTTTAAAAAAGTTCTTTGAGTGGCCCAATCCCTCCTTTTTTAGAGTAAATGAGATGAGACGTAAGATTTTAAATCAGGATACACATTTGTCATTTCAGTTCTAATTTTCAACTTGCAAATATGGCGTTAGACAGTGCTGCTTCTCTTTATCATTCACGGCTTTATTTTATTCTAGGTAACATTTGAATTTGAAGCTTACGAGTTATGACTTACGACGATCGACGATCGACGGGGTTAGTTCTCAAAGTTACTTTTTCACTGTGTTCAAAATGTTTTTTAATAAGAAAAAATAGACCGAAAAGGGAAATAAAAAAAAAACATACTTATCTCTCTCTTTGTTGAGAAGATTAAGAATAAAACAAAACAAAAATAATTCACCTTAATTTTAGAAAAAACACACAAAACCTTTGAGAAAAAGGAAAAAAATAATTCTCTATATGTTTCTTTCACTTTTTATGTATTTTAAAATTCTCAAACAAAAAAAATTATTTTTCTTCTCCCTATTTCTTTTCTTTTCTCCTCATTACTTATCATCTAAACATAATGTTGAGACATGTTTTAATTGGTAAAACACTCGTTAGGAAATATGAGAAAATATTTTTAATGCTTTGATCTTTTACTTTTTTGGAACTTACCTTTTATTATTTTTGGGCAATCCAATGCCATACATATTTCGTTTGAGTCCAAAATTAGCAACAAATCCCTTCAGAAAAGTGGGGATTGGGGTGGGCTTTCTGGAATGAACAGTGATACGATAATTTAAACACAGTACAAGGCCCAACATTTCATGGCAAATCTTCATGCTTCTTATAGGCAACCTAAACATTGAGGCAAGAAACATTTAATTTCTGTTCTTTACTTCTGGTTTCAACTAAAAAAAGTGACATTATTTTCTTATAATTATATGAAACTCAACATGATCTGCGATACCTTTGCTAAGGGTGGTAAAGCTCAACAGCAAAAAGAGAATATGTGGGATATCCAGCTAATGCAATCAATTGAAATTCCCATTCCACAACATTGTTCAACCGATGACTTTCCTCAATACCGCTTCAGCACGCTGTTCGAAATTTGGCAAGGCCCAATCATGCTGTGTTATGTCAAGATTGTCTTTCTCAGCACTCAAACCCTGAAAACAAGATATAAATCATAAGATTTGAGGTATTTAATCTAAATTGTGCCATTTACATCAGTATCAAATAGATGCCCTCGCAAAGCCTCTCAAAAGTAATAAACATAAAATTCTTATGATTGTCTCAAACAGAAGTAGCATATATTTATATTATAGTGTTATCCCCACTTTTGATAAGGAGTAGAGATCCTGAGGCCATATGTTGTAGGGCACTGAAGCCTTGGGGGCACATGTCTACCAAGATGGAACATGCCCTTTACGTGAGGCATACACAGGAAGGGAAGGTGATTAAAGAAATCTAATCTTTCTGCAAGGTTGAAAGGATTTGTGTTTTAGCCATAAAAGCCATCTCTACGGCCATGTGGGAATATTGCAAGATAGATCCACTCAGAATTGCGTCTTTTGAATAAGGACTTAAAAGATTCAAATGAGAAGCCCATATGATCATATGTTAGTTCATATTGTCTGAATGTTCAAAATCTGAGAGAAGACCAGTCCACATGTAAAAGATAACGGAAGCTTCCAAAGGATGGACTTTCAATAGCAAACTATGCAAAGTGATTGATGAGGACATATGCAACGCAAGAGAACATATAGCAAACTACTGTACCAAAAAACGCAGAAGCTTTCACTTTTCTATTCAGGAAAAAAAAAAGAAAAAAGAAAAATCTACAATAAACCACTAATATTTGTACCTTTGAAGGATCAAATCCAAATCCACCCATTTGCATCATACGTTGTGTGTCATCTACAGCTGTATCAAAAACAAACACATCAATGTATCCACAAAAAACAAAACACATCACAACCTTTGACTAGTGTTTATCCAAATCCCATCTTTAAAGAAACAATGAAAAACATATTGAAAAGTAGTTAAATTCAAATTCATTAAATTTATGGGATATAAAAGTATGCAAATAAAAGTGCTCAGCTTTCAAACCATCACTAACCATTTTCTTCCCCCAAGATGAGACTAAACAATCCTCTTAATCCAAACAGATTGAGGAAATACCTGAAATGCGATTAAAAAAAAAAATCATGACAATTAACCAAGAGTGTAAGACTAAGAGTGAAACAGGTAGAGATAAGTCCAGAGGAAATAAGTTCCATGAAATTAAATATTACCAGGAGCGACTACTGACATAGCTGACATCCACTGTGCTTAGGTCAATTCCATTCTGCAACATCGCCCTAAACCTCTGTGTCAGCGGAAAGGGTATCTTGGCTGCAGAAAAAACAAGATTCAGTCAGTGTAGTTATGAACATTTTCTGAGAGGTAAATAATAAAAGTAGGGAATCTAAAGGCGAGGCCCAGTATATGGTACTATTATAAGTCAAGAGATGTATGTGCTTATTCACACAAAAGACCAGTTGTATAATTATTAACAGAAAAAGCTGGCATGCTGGCATTTTAAAACTATATATATAAAAAGAGATACCATGAAAAATATGAGTTCACACAAAGAAAAAAATATTCCAATCAACCAGGAATAAAAAAGGAGGGAAAGCAAATGTGAAAAATTACCTGCTACAAAACCAGAAAAGAAAAAGTTCACCCAAGCAAAAGTAAGAGTCTGTTGAACAAGGAGAAACAACATAAGAAAAAATCACAAAGGCATCTTTTCATGATATGCAAAAACTACAGTAACAAGTAAGAAGTATGACCCAAAATCTTATGTCAAAGTACTGTGAAGCCCTAAATTTCAATACCTGAGGAATGATCATTGAAAGGTTTTTCTTCATCATATCCATGGCCATGTTTGGATCAGAAAACATCTGTGCTTGAGGATTCTGGACTTGGCCCTTCGGAACAAACAAAAGACCATTTTCCTTCAATTAAATTTGACAAACAACATAAGTTCACTGTTTAACTGGGTGGCCATATGATCATTTTAGCATTTTAGATACTATACAAAGCTCATAATAGAGTTATAAATTTCTGATGAGTGTTAGTGCTTTTCTTTTCTAAAAACGTAAATTCAAAATCTAAAATCCATTCATCAACTATCCGGGTAAAGGATTCAGCAAAACAAGGTTTGAGTACAAGCAATTAGATCAAAGCCAATAAACCTCAGAGGGCCTATGGGCGAATCAATTGCCCCAGAAGATGAGTAATCACCCATAACAAGTGATCGTAAGTTGAAATCTTCAATTTATGTCAATCAAGAACAACATATTTAAACAAAATTAAAAAACACAGTAAGCAAGTAAACCTCGTTACAAAAATAAATCTTGCGGGTACGAAAAGCCTTGGAAGGAATAAAATTAGCACCAGCACGTAAATTCCGAGCTCTAACAATCACTTGCCTGCATTATCATTACCACAAAATCACCCCCATATGAAAAAAATAATAGTAAGACTAAGTAGTTACATAATGAACCATTGTGGTTGTGGGAAATAAATACCCCTCTTTAATGATTTTGGGATCAGGAGTTTGGGAAGAGCGCATAAGCTTGGAGACAAAATAGCGGAGCACACCAATTAGGACCATAACCACTGATAGAGGGATCAGAACCCAGTCTCTGATTGCAGTATCTAGCACCAGATCTTCCGCCATGGTTTCTAACAACCAAATATCAGTCCAAAAACCGTATTATTGGGAGCTTCTTCTAAGCATGCGCACTGGGTGTGTGTGGGTGTGGGTCACCGTCAAGCAACGAAGACAACCAGCAAATCTACAATCCCTAACAAGATGCAAGAACAACTGGGAATCTCATTCGCATCTGCAATTCTTCCCAACTTAAAACGCTCCGTTTTGGTGTGTACAATTACAAAAGTTGCACGGTGTTTTTTAAATTTTTAATTAATAATAATAAAAATAAAAAAATGCAGTCTAATATGTGCAAGTAGGCAAAGTACTTTTAAGTAACGACGCCGTCTCCGTCATACATGTTTTTTGAACCCGAGACAGGTGAAAAAGGGATCAAAGGAAGGGCGTGTTGTTGGCCTGTCCCAAAAAATCTGTATTCGTAGTGGTATCAGATAAGGCACTGGAGTGTTTACAGTTTGGGAACTGTAGTATTGGTGGTTAGGACGCCAAAAGAAGACACTGATGATCAATTGACGGACCATGACTGGGTGTGAAAGAATAACAACAGTCAACAGGCCACACGGCAATGGATTCATAATCGTTGCAAATGAAAATTGATACACGACATCGTACAGTTCTTGTTCAAACGCTCTATTCAAGTTTTCCCTCGAACACCTTCATTGCCCCCTTTTTTTTTTTTTTTGATACATCTTCATTGTTTTTGTTTGTCTTAAAAAATTAAATATTTTTATCAAATTATCATTAGTGATAAAATTATTTATCAAATTATTATATTTTAAAATTATATACTAAATTATTACATTTTTTGTTTATATAAATTATTTTATTATTTATAATTATGTCATTATATTTAATATAATTACGAAAAAAATATTAACGTTATTCATGTAATAACGTTAATGTAGATAGTATTTTTCACGTAACAACACTAAATGTGTTGACATTTCTCATGTAATTACATTACATGTATTGACGTTTTCTCATAATAATATTACACGTGATGATATTATCAATTAATAATATTATGTTACTTGTGAAACATTCAAATGAAATAACACAATAAATTAAATAACGTCAATTACAAAGAATTTAATTAATATTTTAATATATTTTTATTATTTTATTATATTCTTATTATTCTAATGCATTAGTAATGACTATTAAAACAATGATTGCTATTAAAACAACTTGATTGCTTTATTATATGACAGTACTAGCGTAATGGCTAGCGTTAAGGATTACAAAGACATGAATACATTATTTGCCTTTCATTTATTATTAATTGATTACGATTACGAGGAGGTCATATTCTTATAATCAATTACACTCTAGTACAAACACACTCAACCCATATTCTTGTAATCAATTACGTCTCCCCAACTTATTTTTATGAACTTGGACCAAAGATCAATATTTTTACGATATTCAACCACTGAGTTGGAGGCCAATTTCGACGAGCACTAGATTAGTGAGTGGACTAAAATAATCCAAATAATTCGAGGGTTAGGCACAGGGGTAGGAAATCAAAAGGTCCAAAACCATCTGCTGATAAGGATCCTAATGATGATATTAGTAGCAATCAAGTTGTTTTAATAATCATTACCAATGCATTAGAATAATAAGGATATATTAAAATATTAATTAAATTTTTTGTGATTGATATTATTTTATTTACTGTATTATCTCATTTGAATATTCCATAGGTGACGTAGCTTTATTGATTAGTAACGTTAATAAATGTGACGTTATTATGGAAAAATGTCAATACGTATGATATAATTATGTGAAAAATATAATCAATGCTGACGGTATTATATAAATAGTATAATCTATATTAGTGTTTTTCACGTAATTACGTCAAATGTGATGACGTAATTCTAAATAATAAAATAATTCACGTAAACAAAAAGTGTGACAGTTTAGTATGTAGTTTCAAAAGTATAGTAATTTAATAAATAATTTTGTCACTAATAGTAGTTTGGTAAAAAATCCTGTTTTTTAATTTGAGATTTGTTGTTTTTTTTTTTTTACGTGTATTTTCTTGTTTTCTCTTGTACGTTATAGCTAAACAATATAGCCGATCACTAATATGAATATCTATTTGTTCATGTTCGTTCATCATTGTTTGTAAAGTATGCTTCATAAATTGTAGCAGTCTAAATTCAAGCACAGATATTTATCTTCAGTCTTTACCAACAGAACTTATATATTGATACGTGCACCCAGAATTTTACGTTTAAACTTCATTATGCAGAAACCAATTTGTTGATTTATGTTAAATCGGAAGTCTTAGTACTAATCTTCAACTTCAAGTACTAGTATTATAATATAAATTCTCTGAATTCTTTTTCTTTTAGCTATTATTATGAATGTCTATAATTTATGACGATCTATTTTTTTTTAGGTAATTGATGATCTATTTATTTCTGAGGCTTCTGAGCTGTCCTCAGTATCATGCATGTCTAACTGTCAAAGTTTCTTGCAGCTGTTTCTCCGTCCATCATCATCCTTTACACATTCAATTTAGTGCTACATCCTTTACATATGTGTTTATTCATAAGTTATTATATGAATCACCTACAGATATTATGAGTCTACACTTCTGCAATTCTCTTTCAACAAATTTTCCGACCAAGCCTGCTATCTGTAGGTGGTCAAGATATATCAAAGATGTTGGTATATACCACCAGTATTACGCTTGTGAAAACAGCAGTACAGATAGGCCTCCACTATCCACTAACTTGATCTTAACAGGGAACAGAAAGCACACAGCAATTTATCAGCTAAAATATTATCTTTAAAATAAGAACAAAATCAACATTTTCCCAACACAAAAAGCAGATTAGGATAAAGGCATCTGGAACTAGAGATCGCATTCCTTATTACCAAGCAGTTGAAAATTGAGAGTTATATGAATATCGGATACGAAATATGGATTGACATCTAATGCATAAATCACCGATTACAATATTTGAAGTAGTAATTTACAGTGAAAAGTAATATAGGTTATATTATAACATCTCATGAAACATCCCTGAATCATTTCAATTCAGTTCTCTGCGATCTGTCCACAAAAACTCAATTCTCTGCTAACTGCCCACAATCTACGATTAAAACTGGTTCTGAGGTCCTCCCACTTACTGAACCCACCTTCTCCATCTCCTTCACCACATTGTATCCATCAACAACTTTTCCAAATACAACATGTTTTCCGTCAAGCCATGATGTCTTGGTAGTACATATAAAGAACTGAGAACCATTTGTGTTGGGTCCAGCATTTGCCATGGAAAGAATACCAGGCCCTGTATGCTTCAGCTTGAAATTCTCATCTGAAAATTTGGAGCCATAAATTGACTCTCCTCCTGTCCCATCACCTCTCGTAAAATCTCCTCCCTGACACATGAACTCTGGAATAATACGATGAAATTTGGATCCTTTATAGTGTAAATTTCCAATCCCCTTCTCCCCAGTGCACAGAGCCCTAAAGTTTTCAGCTGTTTTTGGGGTTACATCAGCAAACAGCTCCATTACTACTCGCCCAGCTTTCATCTTTCCAATTAGAATATCAAAGAAAACTCTTGGATTTGACATACTGAAAACTACTGCAACGAAATTCCCTGCACAGATAACGTTGCAAAATATCACAATATTAGTAAGGGTAAATGATATAAGTGTGGCAGCAACTATTTACATTGTTGGTTATTTCTGAAAAAACTGGTGGCATAGCCATACCTTCATTAAAAAAAATTCTATACACTGAAATAGAAAATGCTTAAAATTCTAAATGCCTAAAATGGGGTTCTAAAAAATTTTCATACTGAAGAAATATATAAGTAGGAATTACAATATTTACCACGATGTAGTAGGGTTTTTCCCATATGATCATTGGAAGACACCCAACAGACATACACGGTGGCAACAGTAGATGTAGCTTATGTTTATGTTATGTGCTGACGTAATAACTAATCAGCACAAGACCGTCCATAAGCACAGTGAAGGGAAAAAGAATCCCAATTAAAAGATATTAAACCCAAAACAGTGTCAAACAAATCATAACAATAATAAAACATATGGGTTAATTAGAGAATGTTCACCATTCTGCATAAAATCCTCAAGATATGGACACCAAGAGAATCTGAATTGAAGAGAATGACTTGTGATTTTGCACACGCTTTGATCTCACAGGGCATAATAGAGCGCCTGCAAGTCTTCGAAATGTGCAGGCTCAAACAATAACAAAAGTAGGAAATGGAGGAAAGATTGAAAGATGAGTACCTTGGCTTGGCGTGAGCCTGATGTTGAAGTAGGCAACGCTTACTGAAAGAGGCGCAGAAATGGCTTAAATATACCGTAGCAAGGGTTTAGGGTTTTGCATATTTTTGGGTTGGGCTTCCTACTCTAGGGTTTTCTACTTATCTTAGTAAATGGACCCACTCTTCAAAACTGGAATTTCGGCCTTCTTTAGCCCCATTAGGAGCCCATTTTTACTCAATTGATTCCCACTTCGAAGAAACCTTTGGCATGACCAATCTATACAATATACAACTACTGAACTTCTTATTTTACTGTACATATTACTATTGTTGCAACTGTTGCACTAAAACAACACTTTTTTTTAACGTTTGAAATGGGTTGCACGTGGCTTGGTTATTATGCACGAGATATGTGAGGGCATTTGAGAAATTTTCTTTTTTTCTGTACATGTCATGTGATAGCATTTATGATACAACAACGGGAGTTTACTTCTACTGTTTGGTGCCCTGTTGATTGCCACGCGTCAATCTTCTCTTTATCTTAGGGGTGTCAAAGCAATTGGGCCGGTTTTACCATTGCGTCGCCACATAAATTTTTTGGTATTTATTTTGCCAGTCTATTCATTTAGCTTTATGTAGTGTACAAAAAAGAATGGCTTATTGCCATTGGTGCCATGTAAGGTTCAGCTAGATTTCTTTGCCCAAATTACCATCCATCATCACCATCTGGCCCATTTTGACACCCCTACTTTATCTGTTGGTCATTGTTGGATCCGGATTGTCTCCAGCTGCTGGAGATGCGGCTGGAGAATCTCAGCTATTGGATTTTTATCTAACGGTCAAGATTTTTTTTTAATTTTTTAATATTAAAAATATTTTTTAATATTAAATTAATATTAACCATTGGATGAAAAATTAATGGTGCAGATTTGCTCCAAGAGGAAGCCTATCGGAGGTATGCATTACTTGGAGACAATCCGGATCCGTCATTGTTTCTCTATGGCAAGCTAATCAAGAGGAATTACTATTTCTCTTTCAATGTTTTTCTCCTGCGTATACTTCATCTCCTGTGTACATGCCATCTCCTTTCTCCCTCAATCATTTTCTCATGCATACACTCCATCTCCTGCATTTAATATGTAACTCTTTTCCTCTTTCTCCTTTGTTTCTTTTCTTCCTCTCTTCCTCCAATTTCTTTTTCTTTTTTTTGTTTTCTTTTTTTTTTGTGCCATTTGGTGAAATTGGAATGGATCCCGAATCTGGATCTTTGTCGAGGTCGAGGTCGAGGTCGCCGCGATGGAGATCTTCATTTCCTTGCAAACAATGCTGCTTTAGCAAAAAAAATGGAAGGGTTACCGTCAACATGTTCTCATTTGCTCCTCACTCCTCATCTTTTTCAGTCGTCTACCGCTTCATTTTGTGCCCCTTGGTGGAGTTGAAATGGAACCTAAAGCTGGATGTGGTCGAGGTTGAGGTCGAGGTCACCGCGAAAGTGGTTGAACGATGGCCCTGAACCCCTTTGTCCAGGTAGGTTTTGTTTCCTCTTCTTTCTTCTTTGATTTTCTCGTTTTTATTTGTTATGTGGTTATATTCTCTCCCTCTCTCTTTCTCTGAAGCTCCTAATTGCATAATCTTCTCAATTATCTATCGGTGATGTGATGTAGATTGAGGTTTGCTACGTTTTTTTTTAATTGTTTTCTGAACTATGATTTTGTGTTTCTACCCAACCGCCACGCCACTCTCTGTTACATTAAGATTGGAGTTGCATTTGCTCAAACATTTGTCATTCAAATTTTGTTTCAATTCCATTTTCATTTTCTTCTTTTTCTCATTGTTTGAATTTGTAAATCCATGTTTCTTTGATCATTGATTCGCATCTGGCTTATTAATTTTTAGGGTGTTTTCCTTTCCTTCTCCATCGTCAAGCTCGCTTGAAGCTAACACTAAGGAGAATGCATCAGATCTACTCGTTGGGTTTCTTATCAACAATTTTGGCTACAATTTACATTGTATGGCTCTGACTCCCCCAATTTCTTTTTATTGTATGGCTTATTTATCACCCAATATGTGTATGCAAGGAAGAAGAATTAAAAACTAGAGGGAGTCCATATAAGTGAATTTAGTTGCAGGTTATCTAAGAAAGGGTAATGTTGCATCAAACTTTTGCTTCAAATTTTCTAATCCCTTTTGCATTTGAAGTGAAATTTCCTTTTGATCTTAGACTTGAGTTTTAAATCGTGTTTTTGTTTGGGCTATTCATCTTCTGCATTTTAATTAGGAGTGTAAGTGGGTGGTTTGGTTCGGATTTTGGAGAAAAATAAATCTGAACCAATCGAAATGAATTGGTTCAGTTTGGTTCGATTTTCTTGTTTTTTGATAACCAAATCCGAACCAAACCGAACCAAACATCTATGGTGTGGTTTGGTTCAGATGATTGGGTTGACCATTATTTTTTTTAACACAAAAATTAACTAAACAACCATACATGCAATACATAAAAGTGCACATAATGTATCCAAAATTTCAAATAATATTAGAGCATAGACTAACCTTTGCTCTTCCATCAGGCAATGAACATTCAATTTCAAGTTGAGTTACACGATCATTGGTCTTTGAGATTTCATGTTTATATCAAACTCAAAATTCCAAAATGGTGGGAAAAGAAAACTTCCTAAGTATCAAAATTGTACATAATATCCCCATATCTTAAAAAAAAATTGAGTTGACTCAACATTGGTTTGAACTTAATCTAGTTTATATTTAAAATCTGTAAGTGAACCTACCTGTAGCTGCAACACATCCACAACACCATGGTTCAATGTTGTCCCATATTTGCCAGTAAATATACCCTGACTAAAGAAAAATAGAATACATAATAAGCATTTGTTTATATAATTACACAACTTTTTATTTATTGACATCTATAGACATTTTCAAAACTAATATAACCCCCAAAGCAAAATGCCTAATAAAATTAATGTAATCCAATTTCTATAAATGTATCATACTAACAGGATAACAGTTAATAGAAAATCTTGATCATGAAAATAGAAACCATGGCAAACCATATAGAATCATATAACTCAATAGATTCCATTATATCAGAGCATATGCATAAGCAACAGGGCATTTACAAAGAGAAAAGAATCATATCAGAGCATATGCATAAGCATAAGCAAACCATATATAATCATATAACTAATAATTGGAAGAGAAAAGAACCAACAGAAAAGAATCGTTCAGTATAAAACAAGACATTTACAAAGACCAAAGGCTACTTCAACAAAAACAACAACCTTGTGGATGAAATTAAGGGTCAGTTTGTCATAAAGGTGAATAAGAAATTCACTCAGCAAAATGTCTCAAGCTCAAGGTTTTCCAAAAAATCACTTTTCTCTCAAACAATAGCATACAGTTTCACATTTTTCCAGAATTTTTACGTATTGAGAGTCACATATTAGCATTTCATAAGCCAAGCAAACTGGACCTGAATAAAGACAAAAATAAAATACTAACATGCTAATAGCCCAAAAGCACAAACACTGAAAATAGGAGTAGTGCATGTTTCTTGAGTACTTGGACAAACGATATTTGGTATCAATAACTTAATTATGTTAAAATAGTTCTTAAATTTAACTATTGATCTTTGTGCAAACATTCTATCAGTTTATTTATTAGTTGCATTTTTCAAACACAATACAGAATATTCAAAATGAAATGAAATCTCTATTTCATCGTCAATAGTGAATGATGTCTTCATTATTTTCCTCCTCTCAATAGACCACCAGAAACAACAACAACAACAACCAAACCTTTTCCCACTAGGTGGGGTTAATTACATGAATTAGAAAGTGAAAAAAAATTTCAAGATCTTTTTTGCTGTTTCACCTATAGTCTTTCTTGGTGAGCTAATGGGCTATTCTCCATGACAGGGGCTTCTAAGGGTCTTCTCCTTAACAATGAAAAGAGAAACACCACAAAATGGACAAAAATATAATCAATCAACGCAACATCCTCATGTCTCCGCGACAACGATCTTGTGCTCTTGTTGAACTAATCATCGCACCATAAAAGTCTTATAGTAGTGCGGTAAAATTTACCCTTAAGCTTGAAGCACTTTCCTATGAATAACTCTCATTGTCATCCATACTTGAATATATTTACAAAAATGATGGATCCTACTTAAAAAAGGTAATTAATTAAGCTAGATTGATTCTACCTTGAACTACATTGATATAGCCGTCTTAGCTTAGACGAAAGTCATGTTCTTCAAATGAGTCTCCATAACTCTAGCTTTTGTTTATTTACTCTCCAACTAAGACTATATCATCTCTGCAAAAAAGAGACAAGATATTCAAGCACATCCAAGACTAAGGTAAAAAGATAAGGACTCAAATGACCCTTGGTGCAATCCTATAGTTATAGGAAAGACCCCTCGCTCGGTGTTCTCAACTGGTTTTAACATACATAGGTCGAATATAGGCAAACGAACTCTTTTCTTCTCCAAAGCCTTGAAAGACAAAGAGATCCGGATCAAAAAAACATGTGTAGGTCTTTTTGCTTCTTCCGAAAGGTCAATCTTCGTAGAAGATAGATTAATCATGGTTGACCTCCCAGGCATAAAACCAAATTGATTCTCTGAAATATGAGTCTCTTGTCTTAGTCTCCTTTCAATGACTCTTTCCCATAAATTTCCAAGAAAAAGAGACTGGGTGAGAGTGACAAACAATGAAAAAGAGAAACACCACAAAATGGACAAAAATATAATCAATCAAGCCTCTGTTGTATCCAGTGAACTAATCATAAAAGATATAGTAGGGCAAAGCGAAGTATGAATAATCTCATTGTACCAATACGATATATTTAAAAAAAATTACTAAAAAAAGGTAATTAATTAACTGATTGATTCCTACATTGATAAGCCAGAGTGCTGAGCATCAAATGAGCCATTTTATTATTTAGATAGTGCTGAGAGAGACAAGTTAGAGAAGGAGAAAATGATTCTTGCAAGAAACAAAACATCAAGGTGTAAAACATTGTTAGCAAGTTGAAAGACAAAGAGATGATCAAGAAACCCTCACCACCAAAGGCCAAGATAAGTAATCAATGTCACGAAATATGCTGCCACACCAAGTGCAAAAGCTAAAAATGGTTGAGATGAGATGAGAGCAGGGCAGGGATACCAGGATTAAAGCACCGAGTAAGGATACCAGGATTAAAGCACTGAGCAGGGATAGTGAGCTGTGGCGGTCTTGGCGGAGCAGATCTGGCGCGGCCCGAGCTGTGATGGTGGTGGGTGAGCTGTGGCGGAGCAGATCTGGCCCTGAGCTATGGCAGAGTCGACAACGAGCTTCAGTGAGCAAAGCAGGAATAAACGTTTGAGCAAGCAAAATGAGCTTCGGTGAGCTGTGGGGTTTTCATTTCTAGTTTCTCTGGTTGTTTTTGTTTCTGGCTTCTCTGGTTGTTTTCATTTCTAGCTTCTCTGGTTGTGCATTGAAGTATATCAAATCCAAAAAAGCTGAAGTCAAGTTACCATAAATTAAAAAAAAAATTATTGGTTTGGTTCGGTTCAAGTTCGGGTTGAGAATTTGAAATCCGAGACCGAACCAATCAAGCCTTCATTGGTTCGGATAAAAATCTGAACCAATCAAAATACCCAAACCAAACCAAACCAACCTAATTGGTTCGGTTCGGTTTGGGTTGGTCGGGTTATCCGAACCAATTTACACCCCTAATTTTAATTGTGTACGAATGAAAAACCTTTGATGCTTCTTTGCTTGAGTGTTTGCATTTAAAGGTGTGTACGCATTGATTGAGTCTCAGTCTACTGTTATGTGTTTGCATAATGCATTATTGGTGCTTTTCTCTTTTGCTAAAAATTTTAGCTTGATGTTTGCATATGTAAGTTTTAATGATGAGTAGCAAGTTATAGAATCTGGGAAGAGCAACAAGGTTTTATTGCTGATGGAAAACGAGATTGATTGCATACTTCATATATGTGGTAAGGATCATTTGAGCTTTTTACTTGATTTTGTTCAATGAACCTGACTAAAAAAAAATGGGATGTGATATAATATGAACAATGATTTGAGTTTGATTTGTGTAGGGCCATTTTTATTAGAGCTTGGGTACAAATAATGCTTTATTTATTTTTCTTTATTTTTATTTCTTTTTGTCTGTATTTTTTTCTTGGAGATTTTCTTTGTTATGCATGAAGCAGGAAGATTTTAATTTAGGAACTAAGTTTTTAAACCTACTCGATGGGACAACATATTTTACAAAAAGATTTTCTAACTTAACATACTTTATGACCAGTTTAGTTTGGAAGTATTAATTTTCTCCCTTTCCCCCTTTTTGAGTTCATCTGATTATACAGAACAAGACAACTGATTATACTTTATTAGTTTTTCTTTCCTTATTCCCATATGATGTGTCACTTGCAAAAGCAGCTGAGAAACTCTCTTGCAGTGAAGAAGTTCTCTTCAAGCCTATTAACCTTACTTGGAACTGGGTTTTTGGTAACATTATTGCTTTTTCTTAGTGTTTTTGGTAACAAATAATTAGTTGGTCTATGTGCTTTTTCGTAAATCCCTCTAATGACTTAAGATTTTGTTTACTTCTAGATACAACGTTGTTTATTGACAGATTATTGTAAAAATGTGAGCATTTTGTTACTTGAATGTTTCATAATACATTCGTTTTTATGAGAGTATGATATATGGTAGCTTTTCTTTTTTCATTGTGCCAAATTATAGTTTTTAACCATTAAGTGACTTATGTTATATTTAAGCTATTTTTTCAACATTACAAATGGCATTCCATTATTATCATTAACCTCAGTTAAGTAATTGACCACTTATCATACCTCTCCACTAAAGTTAGCTCCTAAAATTGAATTTTCCACTATGTGCTTATAAGTCAGCTAGAGGGATATCTTTCTGAATGGGATCAAAACTATAGAGTATTTGGGTTTCTCATTACTTGGTATTTGTGTTTCTCAATTAATGGAATTGGGTTTTGTTCATTTTAACCATTCAACCATTCTAGCGGAAAGTAGTTTTTTGTTTGGTTTAGTATATTAACTGATCTGCACCAAAGGCCACATTACTTGGCCCTCAGTGGTAAATGTGCTCTAACCTGCTATTCTTCAGGTTATTGTTAGTTCCTCAACCTCCAAACACTATATATGATTCAAAATATATGGTTCAAATACCAGGTGACTTTACTGTAATTTTATATATGACAGTGCTTGATGTAGTACTATGTTAATTACAATGTCACCCCATAATATTTGTCTTTATTATGTTATAAGTTATAATAATGACACTATTGTTGAGGGGTTGGGTAAGGGATTATGGAGGGCTTTCCTATGCCATTTTTGTTCAAAACCACCCATGTGGGTGCTGCAGGTGTAAACATGACCAAACAAGAGACTTCTGATGCTGAAACTTTTGTCTTAGTAAGCTACAGTTGGAATGTGGCTTCAGTATCAATATAAAGACTATACAAGAAAAAAGAAAAAAAAGTATGGGCCTTTTAGAATTACATAAATGTGTTCAATGTTGTTTGTTTACTGGTTGATTTATCTAAAAGACTAATATACTAATAGTTAATTACAATTGGTTATTTGATCAAGAGAAGGAAAAAAACTGGACTAGAATCATATTACTGAAAAAAAAACAATTTTAAAAAGTTTAGCAGAGAATAAATTTAAAAACTCTTACAATTTGGATGTGACTGGCAACTACAAGAAACTCATGTAGTTTAGCCGAGAATCAGTTGTCATGATTGCGAATGGAGATGCTCAAAACAACATCATGATTACTGATTTATTTTTCTTGCATTAATTGGTATTTGGTGTCCTGACTCACCAAAACTTGGAATGTTCTTAGGACCATGGATGTCATTTCTGTAAATTTATAAAAACTTAACATTGGTATAACGTGAGTTAAGCTATAAAGTCAAAAATGAAAACAAAATATAGAAAAAAATGTTACTGGACAATTTGAACCCCTTACTGATATATAAGGGTCAAGGTCTGAATTTTTTCCTGTGTTGTGTCGTGTGTATATTTGCCTTTTTTTTCTTTATTTATTATAATTTTTTTTGTTTATTATAGATTTTCTGGAAAATTAGTTTTGAAGGTTTACTTTTTCCCCTTCCATCTTACAGCTTATTTTGTGCTTTTTTTAGTATCAACTTGCATTTTCTTTTATTTAAAAATCAATGTATTTTCTCTTGATCCTTAGATGCTATATAGTGCATTCCATGAGGTGGGTGTATTTTATAAAATGATTTTAAACTTTTTAAACCCCTTGACAACATCTTCTCACTTTGCAAGTCCATAAGTGTTGTGCTATTTTTTTTAATATCAACTTGCATTTTCTTTTATTTAAAAATCAATGTATTGTCTCTTGATCCTTAGATGCTATATAGTGCATTCCATGAGGTGGGTATATTTTATAAAATGATTTAGTAAACCTTCTTTAAGTAAACCAACCAGTAATAGATTTGACAACATGCATGTGTGTTGTGGGCTCTCAGATTTGCAAGTCCATAAGTGTTATGCTATTTTTTCATTGTTGGGGTTCACAAGCCTTATGATGGCCACTGGACTAAGTGTGTCTCATAGTTATCTGTTTTAATGTTTTGCTCTGTTTGGGAAGGGAAGTGAGAATTTTGTAATTCATTTGCTTGATTGGGCTAAGACTGATGATGATGGTGGCAATGAGATATAAAATGTATTATGAATGGCTTTAATGAATTTGTATTATTGTATTATGCTCTTTAAAATATTGAATGTTCAATTTTTACTTGAACGATTAAGGCTCTATGGAAAATGTCTCAACCTTTGTTTTCTTTTTCTCTTGACTTTTCTTTCTATCACTGTAGATAATGCAGTCAAATATTTTTTTTTTGAGAAAAATACATAGGAGATTCTCACGGTATTTAATTTTATATTTAGTTTTCTATTGATAGTTTAAAGAGTCTTTTTTATTAGATTGTTCTTTGAGTTTATAGTTGTACATAAAAAAGTGTTATCACAGACTCACTCCTCAACAAATACAAGAACTTTGAAGCATATAATAATTTTTTTTTTTACCTTTTTTTGGCTTCCTTCATTCAACAATACATAAATGTTTGTACATTTAATATTTTTTTTAGTGAGCTTATTTGTTTTTTTTTTTTGACTTTTGTGTTTTAGTCTGTTCATGAAGTGTTCTCACCCAGGTGAGAAGCGAGGCAAGTAAGGTTTTGATCCCAAAATTGAAGAACCCAAATGAAGGTAACACACTGTCATCACTTTTCAAGTCATTTTCTTACTTTTGGGGCTCTGATATGCATAATTATTACATGCTAACCATCTTTGTATATACAAACCTAACCATGTAACGAGACTATTTTTTGTATCATAAAGAGGAAGAGGTATAAGGAAGGCTGAATTGAAAATGATGAGGCGCAGACAGATTTCCAGAATAGGTTCTCTCATCATAAGTTTGAGTTCTAGGCTAGCTACACAAGCAGACATGTCATCCATGGCCACGGATTCCACTGTAAGTTTTTTGTTATGAAAACTTAAAATTTCATTATTTGGTAAGTCATGAATTTGATTCATTGTGAGTTTGAGCTTATTGAGCGGGCGAGCTCTTGGACAATAGGATAGCAAATCTGTGTGGTGTTGATGCCATATGTAGTTGTGGTTGAGGTTTTGATGTTTGCTGTGTCAGATTGTTTCAACTATTAGCCACACACCATTATTTAGAAATGTGACTACACTTTAAGGATCTCGCATGCCTTGCTGACAAAACCAGATGTAATTCCATTCCTTTTATCCTTCCAACGGTTTAAATTTCAATTTCATTGCTGAATCAAAAGTATATAGTTTTGTTTTACTTAGTATCTATTGCTGCATGGTTGCATTTTTTGGATTTGGTTAAGTGATCATGTTTTCAAAGAAAGCATTTACATATACATAATTCACATTTGTGAATCTACAATAGGCAAGCAATATACATAAAACTAAAATGATGCACATGTCCTGTTCTATATCTTATATCATTAAGCATTCTGCTCCTATATTATTAAGGACACGGCCTTTTAATAAAACAAACGACCGGTTTTGCATTCTGTTCTATATCACATTATTAATAAACGGTACCAATGTTATTGTGCTATACTTAATTATTTGTATTTGTGGTTCAATTTTTTCCTCATTTTTCCAGGTGATATTGTTGTCATGGGTTATTTTTTTCCTTTTCTTTTCAACTTTGATCTACCTCATTCTTCAATCTGCATTAGAGGTATTTTTACACCATCTTTGTTATTTAATCACAGTTAATTTTTTTCCTTTAAAATAAAAAGTTATAACAATGGTATGGCCTGTTGTAATGATTGTAAGAATCTTATAGTCATGTGGTGAGTTGTGTTGTGGATTCCTCCCCATTTAGGTTTTTTTTTTCCTCTGGATGGGGAGCATCTTCTTTGGAGCCTAACAAATGGGGTTTCCTCTTCATTTACTTTTTTTTTTTACTGCTTTTGATCTAAGTTATGGTTATGACATTCCTTTGAATAAGATTTTTATCTAATGAATTGTTTTTTGGTTTCAGGTGAATGAGTTAGTAAAATTCTCAATTACTGATTTGCATGCATATGTATCCTTTTTAATGTTTCATCAAAATGCCCATTTGCACTACACACTTATATGCCTTTAACAATAACAAATATAATTGTGTTAGTTGAAATTGATCTTTGAATACTTTTTGATTGTTTTATTGTTGGAGCCAGATACCAAGAATAGTCGAAAAGAACTATATTAAATCCATTAAGTAAAATATTGAAATATTTGTTGTATATTTGATATTTAGGAGGTTGTATATCTTCTTTGAAAGGCCAATTAACGCAATGCTGTCATGATGTTGCCTAAAAAACAATTCCTAGGACGCACATGCACAATAGTTTTAAAGTAATAAAGGTTTCACAAATATCTTTTAAAGAATTATCTTTATTCTTATCTATAATTCTCTTTCTTTTTCCTGTAACGATGGATTATGTTTGTTGATTACTAATTTCTTTCATGTGTGAATGATTGGAGTAAAATAATGAATAGAAAAAGGAAGAACAAAACAAGAGTTTTAGGTGTGTGTGATGAGTATGTTTACTAGCTCTATGCTGTCCAACTTCAAGGGGCTGCTGTTCAAGATGATCCTGAAGAAAACGGTACCAATGTGATTGGTGAACTTTCTCCATAGATCAACAATCTCAACTACAAAGCAAGTGTTTATACTGCGCAATTTGAAGGTTCAAGGTCTGGATGATCTGTCTGGTGTTTCTATGAGTAGGGAGTTCTCACGGTGATGTCTAAGGGAATGTGACTCTCGATATTATATCTTCTAAATTCTGTATTACACTACACTTTTATGATTTGTTGGTTTGTCTTCTGCATTGTGCTACTTTTACTAGGTTCTATTTAATATGTTATTATTTGTTAGGAATTAGATATGTAATTTGAGATAACTGCTGCCTTAGAGTGGTGGTTGCTTGTTGTTGGTGAATGGGCTGGACTGTGGTCATGGTAGATGGTCCGAGGACATAATGGCTTGGGTGGGGGCTCGCTATTCTGGGTGGTGTTTGGGTTCTGGATCGTGGTGGAGGACGATTGGTGGTTATTGGCGTCGAGTTCAGTGCCAATGGAGGTCCGAGGAGGTGACTCGACGAAGGTAGAGCAGCTTTCTTAGTTAGACACGAGAAAAAAACATCCTTAAATAAGCAGATATTAACACTAGCTTTTTTCCCGAGGTAGAACAACTTTTGTTGGTGTTTTAATTTCCACTTAAGAGTTCTCCTACATGCCTACAAGCCATTTGAGTAAATGTCAAAGTGAGGTATTTGTTTTTCTTTGAATGATAACATTATGCTATTATGTTCCCACTTGGTCATTGTGATATAGTATGATTGTTATTATGATCTCTATTGTGTTAATATATTTTGTATAATATGCTTGCTGTCGTTGCTTGCAAGTTTTTCTTTGAGAGAGCCTATAAGTTTCATATGGATTACATGTAGTCAGATTCAGAGTTGCATGTTGAAAATAAATAAAAATAAATAAATTCTCTGTGTACTTAACAATGTCAACAAGCCATGATAATCTGCAAAGAAATTCAAACAGAAGAAGCATAGGTCGTTTTGTGAAGGAGATTGTGTGCCTAAGAAAAAGGTTGAATAAGAATTTTTTACATTCCTTTGAGTCACATAAGATATAGTCTAAAATATAAAAAATAAAACCCAATTAAACTATGTACCCCATGAGCACCTTGACAAATTTCAATACAATTTCAATGCAACTATATATACTTCTGCATATATGCGATTTAATTTAACAACTCAAACATATATAAAAGACTATTTGTTATATTATCAAAGTTTCAAATCACTATGCTATTTGAATTTGTTGCATTTGTTGTGCCGTACGTGGTACGAGCTTCTAAACTAGTATATCAACTCCTATAATTTTACATTAAACGATATATATATTTCTTTTCATATCTAATCTAATATCATTTATTATATATATATTTTTTTAATATTTTCTTTTATTTAATTACATACCTTAAAAATAATATAAATAGTATTTATAATCTTTTTAGATATGTAAAATTATCTTTATTCCTAGTGTATATATATATATATATATAAAAGAAGAAACCTTTCCAAAACTTTCTCAAGTGATAACTGCTACTAGCTCCTTCCACTTCCACGAAAAGAATAAGAAAAAATAGACCGAAAATTAAGGGAGTTGCTTTGATATTAAGTTATATAATTTTTTTTTACGTGGAGATGATTTATTATGTTATTATTTAAGAATTTAAATTATTATTTAATATATAAAAATGTTATTAATAATTAATATAATTTTATGATAGTCTCTATTATTTTATATATATTAAATAATAATTTAAATATCAATAATAAATTATATTTATCTAAAAATTATTCAAATTACATATATACTACAAGAGAATTCTAAATCTTTCTATAAAAAAAGACGTGGCTTCTCCCAAAAAACTATTTGTTTTAATGTATTTCTTTCCAATAAAGCCTGCGTGTTCTGAAACATCTTGACTATCAAACAAAAAGTGATGGTTAGCATGATAAGCACCTCAGCCTTGATGTCAAACTTTTGAATTAATTCTTAAATTTATAGTGTGTGTTTGGATTGGAGTTTGCAAACTTAAGTTTGAGTCAACTTGAGTTTGTAAACTTAAGTTTGATTGAAAGTAAGTTTATATTAACATGATTTATGTTTGAAAACTTTTGTCTCAAAAGTGAATTTGACAAAATGAATGTTGTTTGGATGAAAATAATCAAAATTATTTTTAAATGTATAATTATTAAAAAGGATATGAGTTTATATTTCAATATTAATATTACCTTTTATTTTATTTTATTATTTTTAAGTGTACATGAACAAATTATATAAATATTTTTATTTTCAGTGGTAGAGTTCAATTATAAATAAAAAATTATAACACGATATTAAATTATATATATAGTTGAATAAATTATATAACAAAACGTTAAATTATATGCATAGTTAATCTAAAACGTTAAATTATATGTATAGTTGATCCAATAAATAAAAGTAATTAAAATTTCAATATATCAAAGTAAATTGATTTATCCAAATAAAAATACAAAATAATAATAAAGTATACAGGAAAATAGTTCTTCAGATATGATATTGAACTGCAACTCTGAGACTGCAGCACCAGGTAAGATAACACTTGTATCTACTAAATAATAATGGGTCTTCTTCATCACCTGCTTATTTCAGCAATGAATACATGAATAAATTCACAAAGAAACATATCTCAACAGTTGCTCATTCAAGTAATAAATGGTGAATGAGTAAGGTGATCATTAAACATGACCATCGCAAGCTTTCATTCTTTTTTCCCTCCAGGGTAAAGCTACGGGTGATGCTAGGAGGAACTCCAAATCCACAACACATGGGAAAAGTAAATATGTAAAAAGAATGACAAGTAAACCTCAAGAAGTCAAGCTTATTATGCTCTATCCCAAAAGTTAAAATATTTGAGTAGGACGAGGTTTAAAAATTTCCCCTAAAACAATTCTTCTTTTTTCTACTACAGTGATCTAAGTAATGGAAATGATCTTAAAAGTGCAATAGATTCTTAAGAGATAAGCATGACTAGAATGCAAGATAGGCCAGCCTCCCTCAAGTATGATTTCAGAATCTCACATAGTGAAAAAATTGTTCCATCATGCAAATTAGAAAAGATATAACCTTTGGAGACATTGGACAGGATTTTCTGATACCAAAAAGGAAGATTTCATTTCTTCAGATGTTCACCATATTTTAGGGTTAAGTACAAATGCTTTTTTGTAGGTTAGTAAAGGCATTTATAATTAAATCCACCTTTTTATCCTTCTCAATTTTTAACCAGAATACCTCCTATTCACCATATAATCTTTTTCACTTTCAATGCATAATGAATTTCTATAGTGTAAATGAGGAAGCAGATGCAGAGATTCATTGGCGTTTAGTAGCCTATAAATACATACTTCAATAACATCAGTTGTATACTTTTCCTTGGGTAATCCCAGAGAAAGCATCAACACCATTTATCAGGACCTAAGAATTGATTATTTAAGGTTTAATCAAGATGACTCAAATGTAACATAAACCATCAATGAATCACAATTTCTCATGAAAATGCATTGATTTCTTTCATATGGTGCATAGATATAGGAGGCCTTTCCACCCTTAAATCTTAAGTACAAGTTTACAACCGTAGTGTACACATACAGATAACATGCGGAAAGTAAAATTGACAATTTTGATTTAAGAAGGGAAGCACTGGAGAGAGGACCTCAAAGTCACGCTTGGCTACATATATTGGAATATAAGGCTGAACATTGTTTGTCCAATCTCTAAGATCATCAAGACCTAGAGAGAAGAGAGAAGCAAAGTTAGATCTACATGACTTGTAAGACTTCTTATTATTTCAAACAAGTATTATACTAGTCATATTAAAATATAAGAAGAAAACCTATAAGAACACTAACTACTTCATAAATTTTAGGCTTAATAATCAAGAGATACTTGAGAAAAAAGCATTAAAAACAAGAAAGAAATTCCACTGCTACTATGTAAAGAAAAGATGTACAAGTCTTCTAAGACTTTCGTCTCTTAAATTTTAGTATAAAAATACATTCCAGATATTTGCTAATCCCTCTTTATTTTGCATGAGTAAGGAACCAAGGATACTTGCATAAACTTACACTCACACACTCCTCACATACATCCATGCAAGACATTCGATAACACCCTGGTCCACTGTAATATTTTTTCTGAATGGTTAAAATTGTGCATATACCATCATACCTCACTAGTTTGTTCACGTAATTTTTCCCAATCTGCATATGTCCCATTCAAATGTTTTACACTACCTCCAATTCCTTACCCTTGTTATTAATGTTGTATCATTTCTTTTCCTAAAAAACACAAAAAGAAAATATGGAAAAAAGGAGAAGCGTTCTCAAGTAACAACATAAAAAACAGCTACAGAATTGAACGGGTGAACTAACCCAAATGCAGGAAACCAGCGGAGAGCACTGTGATAGAAAAATCTGAGACAATTAAAAAAATTTATTATCAGCACCCAAATGCAGCAAACACACAATACAATCATATTTGGTATTGCCTTGAAGCCGAACCTAAATGGCCTTAAATCCCATCTTACAGTTTTAAAAACTTCCATATATCCATGGTTCAGATATCACTATTTCCTAACACACAACATATATCATATCATGACTAGGCAATTCAGACTTAATTAAAGTCTACACATACAAGACTATCTTCAAGAGAAATAACAAAAACTCGTTGACACCTATAATTCTATAATGACCCAGATGCATATTATACATATCCATGTACATGCTACCAGTTCAGTGCTTCAATTCATTAAAGGTTTTCTAATGCATAAATTGTGATCACAAATAGTGAAAATTCTTTAATTGTTAATGGATCAATTTTGGGCTTCTTTGGTATATAATAAAAACTATAATAGCAACATAAAGTAAACTACAAATTTGACCAGGTAGGAGCAGTAACTTCAAGTTGATTAATTTGATAAATCATTTATTAATTGCTAACTAGTAATTTTGTGCATGTTCCATCAGAGTCTTGATAAGTTCAAAAAAGAAAACAAATTATAATTTCTATACTAGTGCAAATCTAAAACCATCAAGAAATCACATATTTGGACTAACATCCAAATAAAAGGAAGACAAATATCATCCTAATTCCTAATCTAACATAATTGCAACATAGGGAAATTTGAAACGTACTTTCCAGCAACACAGGGCAATGGTAGGGAATGAGATGAAAGCGGTATGCCAACGCCAATGGCATGAAAATTGAGAGCGATGCGGTGCCAAAGAATTGAGGGAAGAAGGAAGGCGTATGGAGGCAACCACCATTGATTGTTACGGCTTCTTCGGCACAAACACAACACACCACACCACACCACACCACACTGTCACTCACTCACACTAACATGTTTCATGTTCCTTTGTCAACTCTTTCACCCACTCCCTCGCCTCCACCGAACTCAAATCCATCGCTCGGAACCTCGACCCGACCACCGTGCCGGTGTTCCTCTGTGATGTGATTTACAACATAAAATATAAATGATGTGCAAAAAGAGTAAAAAATAGAGCCAAGGCCAAACGAAAAAAAGAAAGGTTAAAAGAGTGAAAAAGTACTTGGAAGTTTTCTCAATAGACAAAAATTTAATGTAAAAGCAAAAATTTCTTGCTTTTGTCTCAACGTGGATTAGAGGAGTAAATTCAGTTGAAATAAATGAAATAGAAAAAAACCAAACGAAAAAAATTCACCATTCAAGGAGGATGAACGGAGGTTGATGAAGATGAACGGAAAACCAAACATGCACTTATAAGTTTATAATTTTTGTATATAAAAATGAATTAATGTAAATTCATTTTTGTCAAATTCATATAAGTTTAAGTAAATTTTGATAAAATCAATAAATTCAATAGTTTATAAGTGAGTTTATGAGTTTAAATTTACATATAGTTTTGACATCAAAATGCATAATTTTGATCGATTTTATTAAATATTTAAGTTGAGTTACCTCTGTTATGTAATATGTATTAAGTTTATAAAATTAATTTCATATTTTCATTATTATTTTATTCTATTTTTTCAAATTACAGAATAGTATAAGTGCCATACTAAATTATAATTATTATAATAATTAGATCAAGTATTGAATTGTGTTTTTTTTCCTCTCATTTGTTTTGTTATAAATTTGGAGTATTAAATATTAATTATGAATATGCTATTAAATCATGTCCAGTTGTTAAGATATATTTTTCAAAAAAAAAATTTAAAAAGTATGAATTTATGATTATGAGAATTTAACTAAACATTCAAGTTTGACAATCTTGACCGCAACCGCATGGTAGAACACTATCATCAATCATCATCTATTAATGCCACATAATAAAGTAATAAACCCCCAACCCAAAAAAAAAAAAAAACCTAAACCAAAGTGCTTTGGAGTCTAACGTATTGAACTAAGCAAGATGCACAAAATTAAGCAGAAGCAAATTGAAGTTATTTACCTCCGTATTATATTCAAAACTATGATATAATCATTCATGCAATTTAAATAAACAGGTTGATCACCAAATTACATTTGCAGTGATATCAGCAATTGGATTTAGATGACTCTACATGTGAATTTGCAGAACTCGTTGTCATGAACTCATCCAACTAACAAAGCAGCATACCAACATCAACAAAATTGCAAGCATGTGAAATAAAATATGTGACAAAGCAGTTTGATCATCTGCCTGAAGTTGCAGTTGTCAATAAGAGCCTTTTGTTGGGTATGTGACCAAAGTCCCACATTGACTACAAGTGGGTAGGATCATGAGTATATAATAAGTATAGACATCTATCTCCATTAGTATGAAGCCTTTTGGGGTAAAAACCCAAGAGTAAATTCATGAGGACTTTGGTACTTCGGTTTAAAGTAGACAATATCATACTAATATAGACATATATGATGTTCATAGTCTTAACAAGTGGTATGCCGGTCAGGGTTGGTATGAAGCCTTTTGGGGTAAAAGCCAACGAGCAAATCTATGAGGGCTTTGGTTCAAAGTGGACAATATCATACTAATGCGGACATATATGATGTTTACAATCCTAACAAGTGGTATCCTTGTTAGCTCACGATGAGATCTGTGGTTGAGCTCTATTGAAACAGACGATACTTCATATTAAGGCGTGTGCGGAATTGTAGTGGATTGGAGAATCCTGATTGATATGAGGCTTTTTGGGGTAAAAGCCAAGAGTCCCTGGGTGCTTTAGCTCAAAGTGGACAATATTATACTAATATAGAGATACGTGATGTCCATAGTCATAACAAGTGGTATCCCAGTTAGCTCACGATGGGATCCGTGGATGAACTCAATTAAGATAGATGGTACTCCATCTTAAGGCATGTGCAGAATAACAGTGGAGTAGAGAATCCTGGTTGGCATGAGGCCTTTTGGAGTAAAAGCCTAAGAGCAAATCCATGATGACTTTGTCTCAATGTGGACAATATCATACAAATGTGGACATATGTGATGTCCATAGTCCTAAAAAGTAGTATCCCGGTTAGCACACGATGGGATTTGTTGATGAGCTCTATTGAGACAGATGGTACTCCATATTAAGGCGTGTGCAAAATTGCAGTGGAGTGGAGAATCCTGGTTGGTATGAGGCATTTTGGGGGTAAAAGACCAATAATCCATGAGTGTTTTGGTTCATAATGGACAATATCATACTAATGTGGAGATATGTGATATCCATAATCCTAATAAAAGGTATCTCGGTTAGCCACGATGGTATCCGTGGATGAGCTCTATTAAGATAGATGGTACTCCATATGAAAATGTGTGCGGAATTGCAATGGAGTTTAGAATCCAGGTTGGTATAAGGCCTTTTGGGGTAAATGCCAAAGAGCAAATTCATAAGGGCTTTGGCTCAAAGTGAACAATATCATACTAATGTGGATATATATAACGTCCATAGTCCTAACAAGTGGTATCCGGGTTAGCTCACGATGAGATCCGTAGATGAGCTTTATTGAGACAAATGATACTTCATATTAAGGCGTCTGCAGAATTGCAGTGGAGTGGAGAATCCTGGTTGGTATGAGGCCTTTTAGGTAAAAGTCCAAGAGCCCATGAGTGCTTTGGCTTAAAGTGGACAATATCATACTAAAGTGGAGATATGTGATGTCCATAGTCCTAACAAGTGGTATCCCGGTTAGCTCACATTGGGATCCGTGGATGAGCTCTATTGAGACATATAGTACTTCATATTGAGGCGTGTGCAGAATAATAGTGGAGTGGAGAAACCTAGTTGGTATGAGGCCTTTTGGGGTAAAAGCCAAAAAACAAATCCATGAGGGCTTTGACCCAAAATGGACAACATCATACTATTGTGGAGATATGTGATGTCCATAGTCCTAACAAGTGGTATCCTGGTTAGTTCACAATGGGATCCATGGATGAGCTCTATTGAGACAGGTGGTACTCCAATTTAAGATGTGTACGGAATTGCAGTGGAGTGAAGAATCTTGGTTAGTATGAGTCCATTTGGGGTAAAAGCCCAAGAGTCCATGAGTGCTTTGGGGTTATAAGTATGAGTATATAAGTATGGACATATATCTCTATTAGTATGAGGCCTTTTAGGATAAAAGTCCAAAAGCAAATCCGTGAGGGCTTTGGCTCAAAGTGGATAATATCATACTAATATGCACATATGTGATTTCTATAGTCCTAACAAGTGGTATCTCGGTTACCTTACGATGGGATCCGTGGATTAACTTTATTGAGACAAATGGTACTCCATATTAAGGCATGTGTAGAATTGCAGTGGAGTGGAGAATCCTTGTTGGTATAAGGCCTTTTGGGGTAAAAGCCTAAGAGTCCTTGAGTGTTTTGGCTCAAAGTGGATAATATCATACTAATGTGGAAATATGTGATGTCCATAATTCTAACAAGTGGTGTCCTGGTTAGCTCACGATGGGATCCGTGGATAAGCTCTATTGAGATACATGGTACTCTATATGAAGGCGTGTGTAGAATTGCAGTGGAGTGGAGAATCCTGGTTGGTATGAGGCCTTTTGGAGTAAAAGTCCTGTAGCAAATCCATGAGGGCTTTGGCACAAAGATAGACAATATCGTGCTAATGTGGAGATATGTGATATTGATCGGAGTTGATTTTGATAACTTTTTATTGGTTAATTGCCTGTAATTAAGAGTAAGTTTTAGTTGGATCCTTATCATTATCTTCGTTTTTGTATAATGGAGAGATTTAATACATTTGGATAAAAGCAGACAAAGATACCGAGTTTTCAAGGCAAAAGAGGTCCATTCTGGCTTTGGTGGGGTTCCGTGTCAGCTCAGGAGCGTTTAAGGACTTAGACATAGCCATGTCTAACTTGGTTGAAGCTTCTGACTTGAGACACGACCATGTCTCCCACTCACACGGCCGTGTCCCCCAAGCTTCTCTAATACACTGATGATGTCATGAGACACGGTCGTGTCTCATGGACACATGACCGTGTCTCTCCCAAAACTTCCAACACACGCTGAAGTTAGTCAAAATGTGCATGTAATCCTGTCAGAATTTGCTAAACACGCTATTGTGACATGAGACACGGCCGTGTCTCAGGGGCATATGACCGTGTCTCCCCCTTTTGGCTTCACACGGCCGTGTCTCATATTGGACCCCAAATTCTCTATAAATATAAGTGCATAAAGCAGGAGACAGAGTTTTTAGTTTTCATTAAGAAACCCTCATTATTAGTCATTTACACTCTTCATGTACTTAATTGACTGAATTTGATTATGTTTTGTAAGTTTGAACTCGAATCGGACTTAATTGATTTTTTTCAGCATTATTCGGGTCTTACACTGTTTCTGTATTTTAGCCATATCTTGAGTTCTAAATGTCTGATAATTATGAATTTTACCTTGTAGGAAAGATAAGAGAGAGCTCTACAACTTTGATGAAGAGCTCAAAGTCAATTTCAGACATCTAGTGGAGCTAATTGGGCATGGAAATCAGAATACGAGATTTGTGACTGGAACCCGAACAGTGTGTAGTAACCAGAACATAATTCGAGTTTGGGTTTATAGAATGGGCTGAAAATTGGTAATCTGAAAGTTAAGACCCATATGTACAACTTTCATGACAAACACAAAACTTGATTCGGGCTCCTTGATGGAGATATTGGGTCTGAAAGTCAAAACAGAGGTGCTGAAACTGGTCCTGAGCAGTCTGTAGTAATTGGGTCATATCTTGGGCTGTGGACGAATTTTTGGGTGCTTCCAGAGCCATTGGAAAGCTTAGACAATTTCCTAGAACTTTCATGAAGACCACTTGGCTCAAAAATGACGAAATCAATGAGTTCAACAATGAATACTTTCGGAGACAAGGAAGCTCACCTACCAAGTTCACCTACCAAGCTCACCTACCAATCTCACCTACCAAGTTCACCTACTAATTCCACCTACTAATCTCATCTACCCATCTACTACTACTCTGAATCCTCTATAAAAGGAAGCATGTGGAGAGCTCTAAACATAACATACACTTAGAGTTAAAGATAGTTTTTCATAGTTCTTCAGATATTTTTCCTTCATTGGAATGGAGAGCTAAGTCACTTCTAGTCAATTCGGGACTCTTGAAGAGATTGTGGCTTGGATTCTTGAGACCTTGGTTATGTAATGTATTTGATTCATATTTGAATTCCTTTTCTCTTCTTTCGTTCTCTTGATCTTGAATGCATGAATGGTGATTCTGTTTATGTTTGATCCGATTTGATCTTGGTTTAAGATTAAGTATTGTGATGAAATTTAGAACTGATTGATCTAAACTAATCACGTAATTGAAGAGGTTAGGTTACCTGATTTGTGCCTAGGTTAATTGAATTCGGTGCTTAAATTGACATATATTTACATGAATGGTGCGATTGCAGATTTGTGTTTATCACTTGTCAATTGAATTCGGACGATTGTCTAGTATGAATTCGGATCTGATGCAGATCTCGGTTAGATCCAAGTTAACCATTCAAATGTATTTCAGGTGTTTGTTGAAAGGTCTATGATTGAATCCACCCAATCTCGGATAGATTTAATTGACTGTTCTTTTAATTGTTATTTCTCTTTAAATCCTCGTCATCGCGATCATTGAACCATCAAAACCCCTTTTTCTAACTTTCACTTGATTTGATCAAATTGCATCTACGATCCTCGAGGAGACGATCCGGTGTTGTTCATTATACTACAAGTTTAGGTAATAACTTCGGTTATAATTTTGATCGAGTTCAAGGCCGTCAAAATTTTGGCGCCTTGTCTTGGGAACTCGTAGGTGTAATCTTTTCATTTTGAGTAACCTTACTAATTTTTGTTCTTTCTTACCTATTCTAACAGTTATTTTTCATTTACTAACATTGTTCATACCATACTAACGTTTTTATCTTAGCTTTTGAATTTTTCTGATTTAGGAAAGACGGAAAACAGGTGATTACTGGTAACTATTGCAATTTTCGAACTGAAACATGCCTAGAATGAGTGAAACTTGGTCGGTTGAAGGAAAACGCACGATAAACAAGACTCATAGTGAACTGTGAGGTCACCCCTGGTTTTTCGAAATTCTATCATTTAGACCACTTTTTTAATTTTTTATTATTTTTTATTGCATTTTCTAGTTTCATTTTTATGTAGATTTTGTTCTGTGTTGATTCCATAATTTTTAAAAATGTTTAGATACATTAACTAGATTTATTTTTGCATATTTTGAGTGTTGATCCCATACTAACTCTTTCTTTTTAATTTTTTCTTTTTCTTTCATTATCATTTTGTTGCATTCTCGTTGCATTTTAAGGATACAATGGACCATGCATAATGGAGTCAAAACTTGAGGAGTTGACTTCTTTGGTAAGACATATAGTAGTGAGACAATCAATCACCAGGCAGAAGCTACACTTGTGTGTAACATTTGTTTTTGTTCATCTCACCCCACATATGCATGCCCTACACTTCAAGATGGTAGTTCTATTTTTCCAGATCAATTTGTTGCAAAGAAATGGTTATTTTCCGATGAACCACAGCCAACAAGAAGAACAGAGTTATGACCCCTTCTTCAACACATACAACCCTAGCTGGGAATACTATCCGGATCTGGGATATGGCAATACTAAGATCACTACAAAGAACAATCATTTCAATATGAGCAGCCATTCCAAATAGATAACAAGTCCATCAACCACAAAACTTGAGCCTTCATGGGAGGACTTGATGAAAACCCAATTGAGTTCCAAAGAATTTCACTCGCCACTATTCAGATTTAACAACCCAAATTGACCAGTTGACAAACATTGTTAATGAACTGAGATGTCAAGAGTCAGGCCAACTCTTTCCCCAAACAATTCCCAACTCCCTGCATTCTAATTGCCATATTGATTTACATGCAGACTTAGTTGAGGAAACTCATGATGAGTTGTGTGTTGAATTTCCGATTTAATTAGTTTTGATGATTCTATCAATTGCAACTCATGTGGCTTTGGTCATGATGGTGATATAAAATGTGTTGTGTGCTGAAATTTCTGCATATTTGAAAACTAATGATTTCGTTTTACGCAGGATCTAATGATATAGAAGGGTCTATCAACAATGTAGTTGCGAATCCGGAACATATAGGAGGTGGAGTTGAAGGCCATTGAGGAATTTTCAAAGAAAGAGGAAAGTCGCAGATGCTAGTAACTACCGAAGTGGATTTTGTTTTTAGGCCATGGTCCAAGATTATCAATGAAAGAGATTGCAAAATTACATGTATTGCATGCCATTGGTGAAGTCAAGGAAGACCAATGGGACCCCAATGTGAACCCTCATGCTTCAAGCTTCACTTGGTCGTTACACTTCAACCAATGGGACCGTAATGGAAGCTATCATGTTGTGTCAACCATAACTGGTCATCACGTTTCAACCAATGGGATCCCGGTGGAGTCTTTTCACCAACCTCACTTAATAAGACCAATGGACACCGCCTCAAACAAGATCATGAACTTCCTGAGAATGCGAAGTGGAGGTGATGAACCTTCTCCATCCGCATTATGAATAAAAAAAAAAAAAAAAAAAAAAAAAAAAAAAAAAAAAAAAAAAAAAAAAATTGTGTGCCCGACAACGAGGTAGGTAGAGTCGCTCGAAGCATGTGGAGGTCATTTTTTCTTCAACGACAACAATCGCGAAAATCTTGCAAAGATGGATTTTATTGGCCTACTTTATTAAAAGGTCATGTTACACCTTTTGCAAGTGCGGAAATTGGTCAAAAGTTCGCTTTGAGATTATCATCCGCACCTACTCCTTGGAAAATTGAGATCTAGGTGGCGCGGTTCTTTGTTGTCGACACGCGTATTCTCTCAAAGATCGAGACCGAGGATCCTAGGAATGGTAATGCGCTTAAGGTTAATGGACAAAGACTCAATCATTCCCGGAAAACCAAGTTCTTGAGTTCTTTGCGTTGCCGTTAAGTGGCGGATACGGTGACTCGTGACTCTTGAGTCGGTTTATTCTTCGCTTCCCAAAATAACCGAACCCTTCTTCTCCTTCAAAATGGATGTCATTCTTTCAAACCCGAGAAAACATTTTCCTTCTCTTCCTCAAAATGCTCGAGAAAAATCTACAAAGTTCGATGTGAGAGATTGAGAATTTTAATGCACAAGGGCGCGAAGATGTACGTCTGGATAATTGAAGCAAAGGTCCGATTAGCAGGTGAGTCCTCAATTTCATTTGACTCATATATGCCCGGTCTTGGAAGAAGTTCATATTCTAAAAGGAGAAGAGCAAAAAGGTTACAAGTCTGTTACAAATGTGGACGATGGAATTGTAACATGCAATGTCATTCTTTGGGGATGGTTTCCGCAAATAGATCCTTCATTAAGAATGGATTGAGTAAGGAGTCATTAGATGATATCTTATTGACTCTTGAGACGCGTTCTTATGGATTGATGCGGGGTGAAATTCTTAATTTATGGAATCTATTCAAGGATGAAGAAAAACGCACAATCTTGGGAAATCGACTCTAAAAGACCCCGTTTGCCAATTTATAAGAAAATTGGATGGGAAGCTTATCCTCGACTCATAGAAGACGTTTAAGCCGTTCATCGGACGTTAAACGTGAGGAGATGTGAGCCATATCCACAAACAATCTGTACATATCATCATCTTCTTCTTCTTCATGTCATTTTTCAAAAAAAACAAAAAACAAAAAAAAAAAAAAAAAAAAAAAAAAAAAAAAAAAAATGAAAAAAAAAAAAAAAAAAATGTATACTTCTTAGGGTTGGCTTTGGTAACACAAACCGTGAATGGGAAATGCATGCATCCCGATTCACCTTCTTAATTGAAAAACAAAGAAGGTAGATTGTATCCCACATGTGAGGCAGGCATGGGTCGTATTATGGTCACTTGTCCCTTTTGGGAGCCCTATGTCATACCTGGTCTTGAATGGGTCGAATCTTGGTCAACAATGCTTTGGCACAAAGCCGAAAGAGCAGACTACCTCTATCCCAATCTTAAGTAAGTATACACTCATCTTTCATCAAGTTTTTCTAACAATTTCAAAAAAAAAAAAAAAAAAAAAGGACGTGATATCTATCGCACTCATGACGCGTAAAGATAAAGATACGCCATGGAGACTGTACATCTGTGTATGTCATCATTTTCTATTTCTTTTATCTTTGTATCATTTTGTTGTATTTTGATTTTGTACAGACGATCCTTTGAGGTGGTCCTTCGTGGGTTTCTAGACTTCTTTACCTTGATGGTTTTCTTGAAGTAAAAAAAAAAAAAAAAAAAAAGATTCTCGTGTCTCTTAATTTCAACCTTTTTTCGACAACCGCCAACCTACCCTCATAGGTGCAATTATTCCCCTTTCCATTCTTTTTCCTATTTAAACACTCCATTTTCTCCATTTTCCTTCAAACTCGAAACACTCAAAGGGAGGAAGAGTATAGAATGTGGCCTTCTATTCGTAACCTCAAAAATGTCCGTGTTTTTTGTGGGTCGAGTTATGGGAAGGGATTAGAGTTGTAAACGCAGCTAGCACTCTTGGTCGATCACTTGCTGCGAGGAATATTCATCTTGTATATGGGGAGGTTGTCGTGGGTTAATGGGGGGTCAGATGTATCACTTGCCGCCTTTGTAAGAGACAATGTGTTTTAGGTGTCATTCCGAAACTTTAGCTCAACGTAACATCAATGGAAAGACAATTGGGGAGGAACTTAAAGTATCATCAATGCATGAACGCATGAAGATAATGCTTGAAAACTCGATGCATTCATTGCCTTACCAGGTGGTTTTGGTACTTTGGAAGAAATTTTTCAAATTGTCTCTTGCCGAATCGAACATCCACCATAAACCCATTGGTTTGTTGAATGTTAATAATTTCTTTGATCTTTTGTTCTTTTTCTTGACAAAGTCGTGGAACGTAAATTTATCACTCCTTCTAAGAAGACAACTTCTTATCTCTCGCCTCCACTATTGATGAGCTCATTGATAAATTAGAAGCTTTTGAGTATGTACCGATCGTGTATTAGCTCGATAGATTGGTCAACAGAAAGCAAATAAGGAAGTAACAAGAAACAAGAGCCCGATCCGAAACTTTCTCTTTAATGGGTTTGATTTAAAAAAAAAAAAATTGTTGTTGTTTTGTTTAGTATGATATGATTGTCATGGACTTATTAAACCAATTAGTGATGGCAAGAGTAAGGAGTAATTTTACTCTTGAGACGCATCTTAATCGGTGGCAGTAGTAAGGAGTTTTTTAGGTAGTAATTAATTAGTATTGACTTGTGGAAGTACTAACGTTTTCTTGTTTGATTTCTTTTCGGGATCTCGACAAGACCGACAAAGGTGTGTTTCTTTTTCTCGCTTAGCGTTGATTCACTTCTTATCAAAGGTTGTGTTGCTCTTTTCTATCTCTTTCTTTCACATTGAGGACAATGTTTATATTAAGTGTGGGGAGAGATTTTAGCATGTTTCTGTTTCTTTTCGTTTGTTAAAAAAAAAATTCAAAAAAAAATTTCAAAAAAAAAAAAGAGGTTCATTGCATGATTGAATAATTTTTCTCCCTTCTTGAACTGATATGCTTGGTGATGGATGATTGAATTGATGAATTGGGTTTGATGGATGCATACCTATTGAGATTTTGAGCCTAATGGATGGATTCAACATTTATGCCATTCTCTTCTTTCTTGTGTGATTTTTACTCATGTTAATGACCACTCTAGAACTTGCTTTGATTCTTTTTGAGGCTACATTTCACTTGCATGCATGAACATGATTGAGGCCCTCTTTCTTAGCTAGTTTAACCAAATAGCCAACCTTGTTTTCAATATGATATCAAGCACTCTTTTGACCTCTCGAAAATTCTCTCGATTCCCGCCAACCTTGTATATTTTCCTTGCTTAACCCCTTTGAGCTTATTTGACCATTCCTTGTTTCTAGCTCATTATGTGCCTTAAATGAAAAATCGTGTTCTTACTTTACCTTAGGGAATAAAAGAACATTAGCCTGGTTAATGGATGAGTTTTTGAACAAGTGTGGGGGTGTGTGTACAAAATGGTTGTTGAAAAAAAAAAAAAAAAAAAAGAAAAGAAAGAGTGCCTAGAAAAAAAAAAAAAAAAAAAAATGTATGTATATAGTTATGTTCATATATATATAAAAAAAAAGAGAAAGAAAAGGATTGAGAAATGAATATGTAAAGGGATATACATTAGAGTTGAGATGAACTTTTATGCTTGTTATTTGAACTCACTATTTACTTTTATTCTCTTTGGTATTTATCTTCTCATATCCATTTTATCCTCTTCTGTTACCTTGACCTCACTACAACCTTGAATAAAGTCCTCATGATTTGTGTATGCATGTGTTTTGAGTAGTGGAGAAGTAGAAGATAAGCAAGCTTATGGTAGTGCAATTTTCATGAGTTAAATTGAGTGAAATACCTACCTTTTAAACACTTAAGAGATTGAGAGGGAATCTTGTGAAGATCCATCATTCTTAATTCATTCTTTTCAACGGAAGTTTCCTTGCATTTCGGTTTGAGATGTGAAGAAATGTTACCTCATTTATGCTTTGATCCCTTGAATTTCTTGTTGCTCTTCTTGCTTCATTGAGTCCTTTAGAGTTTTTAACTTTTAAGTTTGTGTCGTTTGTCTTTGTCTTCTAACTTTAGTTTTATATGTTTTGCCCAGGAGTGCAAAAAGCTAAGTGTGGGGGAATTTGATAATCACATATTTTATTCATTAAGAAACCCTCATTATTAGTCATTTACACTCTTCATGTACTTAATTGATCGAATTTGATTATGTTTTGTAAGTTTGAACTCGAATCGGACTTAATTGATTTTTTTCAAAGCATTATTCGGGTCTTACACTGTTTCTGTATTTTAGCCATATCTTGAGTTCTAAATGTCTGATAATTATGAATTTTACCTTGTAGGAAAGATAAGAGAGAGCTCTACAACTTTGATGAAGAGCTCAAAGTCAATTTCAGACATCTAGTGGAGCTAATTGGGCATGGAAATCAGAATACGAGATTTGTGACTGGAACCCGAACAGTGTGTAGTAACCAGAACATAATTCGAGTTTGGGTTTATAGAATGGGCTGAAAATTGGTGATCTGAAAGTTAAGACCCATATGTACAACTTTCATGACAAACACAAAACTTGATTCGGGCTCCTTGATGGAGATATTGGGTCTGAAAGTCAAAACAGAGGTGCTGAAACTGGTCCTGAGCAGTCTGTAGTAATTGGGTCATATCTTGGGCTGTAGGACGAATTTTTGGGTGCTTCCAGAGCCATTGGAAAGCTTAGACAATTTCCTAGAACTTTCATGAAGACCACTTGGCTCAAAAATGACGAAATCAATGAGTTCAGCAATGAATACTTTCGGAGACAAGGAAGCTCACCTACCAAGTTCACCTACCAAGCTCACCTACCAATCTCACCTACCAAGCTCACCTACTAATTCCACCTACTAATCTCATCTACCCATCTACTACTACTCTGAATCCTCTATAAAAGGAAGCATGTGGAGAGCTCTAAACATAACATACACTTAGAGTTAAAGATAGTTTTTCATAGTTCTTGTATATTTTTCCTTCATTGTAATGGAGAGCTAAGTCACTTCTAGTCAATTCGGGACTCTTGAAGAGATTGTGGCTTGGATTCTTGAGACCTTGGTTATGTAATGTATTTGATTCATATTTGAATTCCTTTTCTCTTCTTCTTCTGTTCTCTTGATCTTGAATGCATGAATGGTGATTCTCTGTTTATGTTTGATCCGATTTGATCTTGGTTTAAGATTAAGTATTGTGATGAAATTTAGAACCTGATTGATCTAAACTAATCACGTAATTGAAGAGGTTAGGTTACTGATTTGTGCCTAGGTTAATTGAATTCGGTGCTTAAATTGACATATATTTACATGAATGGTGCGATTGCAGATTTGTGTTTATCACTTGTCAATTGAATTCTGACGATTGTCTAGTATGAATTCTCGGATCGATGAGCAGATCTCTGCTAGATCCAAGTTAACCATTCAAATGTATTTCAGGTGTTTGTTGAAAGGTCTATGATTGAATCCACCCAATCTCGGATAGATTTCTGAATTGACTGTTCTTTTAATTGTTATTTCTCTTTAAATCCCGTCATCATCTGCGATCCTTGAACCATCAAAACCCCCTTTTTCTAACTTTCACTTGATTTGATCAAATTGCATCTACGATCCTTGAGGAGACGATCCGGTGTTGTTCACTATACTACAAGTTTAGGTAATAACTTCGGTTATAATTTTGACTGAGTTCGACACTCGTCACATTTCCAGTTTGTTTTATTATTATTGTTGTTGATTTAATTCAATACTCATCAAAACTCAAAAACCCCAATTTTACTGTACGTTAACCTTTGGAGTTTAAATTAGGAATCAATTTATAGTGTTAATTGAATTAGTTCTCTGTGGATCGACCCTTGCTAACTACAACTAGTTGCAAGATTTTTTATATTTTTTTGTGGAACTTGGCAACTGAAATTTGTTTTTAATTTTAATTACTATCCACGCCACACTAGATATCCATAGTCCTAACAAGTGGTATCCCGTTTAGCTCACGATGGGATCTATGGATGAGCTCTATTGAGACATATGGTACTCTATATTAAGACGTGTATGGAATTATGGTGGAGTGAAGAATCCTAGTTGGTATGAGACCTTTTGAGGTAAAAGCCCAAGAGTTTATGAGTGCTTTGGCTCAAAGTGGGCAATATCATACTAATGTGGAGGCATGTGATATCCATAGTCCTAACAAGTGGTATCCCGGTTAGCTCACAACGGTATTTATGGATGAGCACTATTGAGATAGATGATACTCCATATTAAGACGTGTGCAGATTTACAGTAGAGTAGAGAATCCTGGTTGGTATGAGGCCTTTTGGGGTAAAAGACCAAAAGCAAATCCATTAGGGCTTTGACTCAAAGTAGACAATATCATACTAATATAGACATATGTGATGTCCATAGTCTTAACAAGTGGTATCACGGTTACTCACGATGGGATCTGAGGATGAACTCTATCGAGACAGATGATACTCTATATTAAGGCATGTGCAGAATTGTAGTGGATTGGAGAATCCTGCTCGCTATGAGGCATTTTAGGGTAAAAGTCCAATAGCAAATCCATAAAGGCTTTGGCTCAAAGTGGACAACATCATACTAATGTGGAGATATGTGATGTCCATAGTCCTAACAAGTAATATCCTGGTTAGCTCATGATAGGATCTGTGGATGAGCTCTATTGTGACAGATGGTACTTCATATTAAGGCATGTGAGGAATTGCAGTGGAGTAGAAAATCTTGGTAGGTATGAGGCCTTTTAGAATAAATGCCCCAGAGTCCATCAATGCTTTGGCTCAAAGTGGACAATATCATACTAATGTGGAGACATGTGATATCTATGGTCCTAACAAGTGGTATCCTGGTTAGCTCAAGATGGTATCCGTGGATGAGCTCTATTGAGATAGATGGTACTCCATATTAAGCATGTGCAAAGTTACAGTAGAGTGGAGAATCCTGATTGGTATGAGGACTTTTGCGGTAAAAGCCCATGAGCAAATCCATGAGGGCTTTGGCTCAAGGTGGACAATACCATACTAATGTGGACATATATGATGTCCATAGTTCTAACAAGTGGTATCCCGGTTTGCTCATGATGGGATCCGTGGATGAGCTCTATTGAGACAGATGGTGCTCTATATTAAGGCGTGTGTAGAATTGTTGTGGAGTGGAGAATCCTGGTTAGTATGAGGCCTTTTAGGGTAAAATCCCAAGAATCCATGAGTGCTTTGGCTTAAAGTGGACAATATCATACTAAAGTGGAGATATATGATGTCTATAGTCCTAAGAAATGGAATCTTGGTTAGCTCACGGTAGGATTTGTAGATGAGCTCTATTGAGACAAATGATACTCCATATTAAGGCATGTGCAGAATAACAATGGAGTGGAGAATCCTGGTTGGTATGAGGCCTTTTGGAGTAAAAGCTCAAGAGCAAATCAGTGAGGGCTTTGGCACAAAATAGACAATATGATACTAATATTGAGATATGTGATGTTCATAGTCCTAACACGTGCTATCTCTGATAGCTCACAATGGGATCTGTGGATGAGCTCTTTTGAGGCAGGTGGTACTCTATATTAGGGCGTATGCAGAATTGTAGTGAAATGGAGAATCTTAGTTGGTATAAGGCCTTTTGGGGTAAAAGCTCAAGAATCTATGAGTGCTTTGGCTCAAAGTGGACAATATCATACTAATGTAAAGATATGTGGTGTTCATAGTACTAACAAGTGGAATCCCAATTAGCTCACGATGGGATCCGTGGATGAGCTCTATTGAGATATATGGTACTCCATATTAAGGCGTGTGTAGAATTGCAATGGAGAAGAGGATCCTGGTTGGTATGAGGCCTTTTGGGGTAAAAGCCCATGAGCAAATCCATGAGGGCTTTGGCTCAACATGGACAATATCATACTAATATAGACATATGTGATGTCCATAGTCCAAATAAGTGGTATCCTAGTTAGCTCACGATGGTATCCGTTAATGAGATCTATTGAGACAAATGGTACTCCATAATAAGGCGTGTGTGGAATTGTAGTAGAGTGGAGAATCCTGGTTGGTATGAGGCCTTTTGGGGTAAAAGCCCAAGAGTCCATGAGTGTTTTGGCTCAAAGTGGACAATATCATACTACTGTAGAGATATGTGATATCCATAATCGTAACAAGTGGTATCCTAGTTAGTTCACAATGGTATCCATGGATGAGCTTTATTGAGACAAATGGTACTCCATAATAAGGCGTGTGTGGAATTGTAGTAGAGTGGAGAATCCTGGTTAGTATGAGGCCTTTTGGGGTAAAAGCCCAAGAGTCCATGAGTGCTTTGGCTCAAAGTGGACAATATCATACTACTGTAGAGATATGTGATATCCATAGTCGTAACAAGTGGTATCCTGGTTAGTTCACAATGGTATCCATGGATGAGATCTATTGAGATAGATGGTACTCCATATTAAGACGTATGCGGAATTACAGTGGAGTGAAGAATCCTGGTTGGTATGAGGTCTTTTGGGGTAAAAGCCCAAAAACAAATCCATGAAAGTTTTGGCTCAAAGTGGACAATATCATACTAATGTGGATATATATGATGTCTATAGTCCTAACAAGTGGTATCCTGGTTTGCTAATGATAGGATCCGTGGATGAGCTTTATTAGGACAAATAGTTCTCCATATTAAGGCAAGTGTGGAATTATTGTAGAGTGAAGAATCCTGGTTAGTATAAGGCCTTTTAGGGTAAAAGCCTAAGAATCCATGAGTGTTTTGGCTCAAAATAGACAATATCATACTAATGTGGAGACATGTGGTATCCATAGTCCTAACAAGTTGTATCCCAGTTAGCTCACGATGGTATTTGTGGATACGCTCTATTGAGATAAATGGTACTCCATATTAAGGTTTGTGAGAAATTGCAGTGGAGTGAAAAATCTTGGTTAGTATATGCCTTTTGGGGTAAAAGCCCAAGAGTCCATGAGTGCTTTGGGGTTATAAGTATGAGTATATAAGTATGGACATATATTTTCATTAGTGTGAGGCCTTTTTGGGTAAAAGCCCAAGAGCAAATCCATGAGGGCTTTGGCTCAATGTGAACAATATCGTATTAATGTGGACATATGTGATGTCCATAGTTCTAACAAGTGGTATCCTAGTTAGCTCACGACGGGATCCGTGGATGAGCTATATTGCGATAGATGGTACTTCATATTAAGGCGTGTGCGGAATTGCGTTGGAGTGGAGAATCCTAGTTGGTATGAGGCCTTTTGGGGTAAAAGCCCAAGAGTCCGTGAGTGCTTTGGCTCAAAGTGGACAATATCATACTAATGTGGAGATATATGATATCTATAGTCGTAACAAGTAGTATCCCGATTAGCTCACGATGGTATCCGTGAGTGAACTCTATTGAGATAGATGGTACTCCATATTAAGGCGTGTGCGGAATTGCAGTGGAGTGGAGAATCTTAGTTTGTATGAAGCTGATGTGTGTGAAACAACATCATATTTTGTTCTTGTTTTGCATACATTTTTATGCATTTTAGGCATTTTAGTTTTCTTTTTTATTTATTTTTCCTTTAGTTCGGATAACTGTGGTGTTTTTAGTGTTGTTGTGCAGGATTGGTGCTTAATTGACCTTGAAATGGATGAAAAGCTTGCATAATTAAAGTTGGAACTTAAAGGATAGCAATTTGGGACAAAAAGCTCACTTCAGTGAGATCCACGGCCTGCCTGTGGAATTCCTCACGGCCATGGATCGAGCAGCTGCGTGATAAAGTAAAAAGGAAGTTCTAGGGAATTCCACGGCCGGGCCGTGGAATGATCCATGGCCGTGGAACTCAGACAGCAAGTTCCATGACCTGGCTGTGGAATTTTCCATGGCCGTGGATCGCTGTCCGTGTCAGATTTTTAAGTTCATTTTTCTTCCTTTTTATGGGCTTGGATCAGTTTAGACCCTGAGGGTATATATAGTTGTTCTGAATACAATATTAGGGTTCGAAATTGGTTTGGAAAGAGGCACATTGGAAGGCTCTTGATCTTCATCTTCTTCTCTTCTCTCTTGGATTATGGGTTTGGATATGTTTTTGAATTTGATTTCTTGTTTCTTCTTCTCCATGTCTGAGTAGTTTCTATTGTTTCTAGGATTGGGCAATGCCCTTTGATACATTGATGATGATTAATTGACTTTATTTACCCCTTTTATTAATCTTGAATGTTCTTGATTCAATCCTTATTGTGCTTATTCATGCGAATTTACTGACCACTTATTTGCATCTCATAGATATCTAGAGACGTACTGAGAGGTGTACTTAGGTGTTAGAACCATAAGAATTGAACTTAAAGTCTAAATCACGAGAGTAGGTTTAACCTTTCGAGGATTTAATGAATTACCATAAAGCGTAATGGATTCAATTTAGATTCAATTACCATGAGAGTAGGAATTGGTTTAATTGGGCACGATTCTTGTCTCTTGAGAAAGAACATTAACTAATTTAGGGTAATTCACCTTCAATTGAATTTCAGTTTTAATAAAAGGATTGTCAATTAAGAGTCTTGTATCATTGTGGTTACCCCAATCCTGAAAGCTTTCTTGAATTTGAAATCCTTCTTAACAATGTTTTCATTCTCAACTCTGCGTTTTAATTTTTATTTATTTAATTGCTTAGTTACTGCGTTCTTATCACTCAACAATTATATTCCTTTTTTGTTTAATTTAATTAATTAATTAATTGATATTTATAGACATAGTCCTTGTGGATTCGATCTTTTTATTACTTGATGACGAAACCGTATACTTGCAGATTTCACACACCAGAGGCCTTTTGGGGTAAAAGCCCAAAAGCAAATCCATGAATGTTTTGGCTTAAAGTGGATAATATCATACTAGTGTAGACATATGTGATGTCCATAGTCCTTACAAGTGGCATCCCAGTTAGCTCACGAAAGGATCCGTGGATAAGTTCTATTGAGACAGATGGTACACAATATTAAGGCGTGTGCGAAATTGCAGTGGAGTGGAGAATCCTAGTTTGTATGAGGTTTTTTGGGGTAAAAGCCCAAGAGCCCATGTGTGCTTTGGCTTAAAGTGGACAATATCATACTAATGTGGAGATACGTGTTGTCCATAGTCCTAATAAGTGGTATCCGGTTAGCTCACGATGGGATCCGTGGATGAGGTCTATTAAGATAAATGGTACTCCATATTAAGGCGTGTGTGGAATTGCGGTGGATTGGAGAATCCTGGCTGGTGTGAGGCTTTTTGGGGTAAAAGCCTAAGAGCAAATTCATGAGGGCTTTGACTCAAAGTGGACAATATCATACTAACGTGGAGATATGTAATGTCTATAATCCTAACAAGTGGTATCCCAGTTAGCTCACGATTGGATCAGTGGATGTGATCTATTGAGACATATAGTACTCCATATTAAGGCGTGTGCGAAATAACAGTGGTGTAGAAGATCTTGGTCGGTATGGGACCTTTTGGGGTAAAAGCCCAAAAGCAAATCTATGAGGATTTGACCCAAAATGGACAATATCATACTAATGTGGAGATATATGATGTCTGTAACCCTAACAAGTGGTATCAGAGTCATGCCCTAGAGTTAGCCATGGTGGATGTATCCTCGGAATGTCGAACGAAGGTAGTGGGCCTCAGTTAGCTCACGATGGAATCCGTGGATGAGCTCTATTGAGACATGTGGTATTCCATATTAAGTATGGACATATATCTCCATTAGTATAAGGCCTTTTAGGGTAAAAGCCTAAGAGCAAATCCATGAGGGCTTTGGCTCAAAATGTTCAATATCTTACTAATATGGATATATGTGATGTCTATAGTCCTAACATGTGGTATCCTGGTTAACTCATAATGGGATCCGTTGATGAGCTCTATTGAAACAAGTGGTACTCCATATTAAGACGTGTGCGAAATTGCAGTGGAGTGAAGAATCCTTATTGGTATGAGACCTTTTGAGATAAAAGCCCAAGAGCAAATCCATGAGGGCTTTGTCCCAAAATGGACAATATCATACTAATATAGAGATATGTGATATTCATGGTCCTTACAAGTGGTATGCTGGTTAGCTCATGATAGGATCTGTGGATGAGCTCTATTGAGATATGTGGTACTCCATATTAAGGCGTGTGTGGAATTGCAGTAGAGTGGATAATCCTGGTTGGTATGAGGCCTTTTAAGGTAAAGCTCAAAAGCAAATCCATGAGGGCTTTGGCCCAAAATGGACAATATCATACTAATATGTAGATATGTGATGTCTATAGTCCTAACCAATGATATCAGAGCCATGCCTTGGAGTTAGCCATAGTGGATGTATCCTCGGAATGTTGAATAAAGGTGGTAGGCCTCAGTTAGCTCACGATGAGATCCATAGATGAGCTCTATTAAGACAGGTGATACTTTATATTAAGTATGGGCATATAACTCTATTAGTATGAGGCCCTTTGGGATAAGAGCTCAAAAGCAAATCCATGAGGGCGTTGGCTTAAAGTGGATAATATCATACTAATGTGGAGAAATGTGATGTCCATAGTCCTAACAAGTGGTATCTCAGTTAGCTCACGATGAGATCTGTGGATAAGCTCTATTAAGACAGGTAGTACTCCATATTAAGGCGTGTGTGGAATTGCAGTGATCTGGAGAATCCTAATTGGTATGAGGCCTTTTAGGGTAAAAGCCTAAGAGCAAATCCATGTGGGCTTTGGCCTAAAATGAATAATATCATACTAATATGGAGATATGTGATGTCCATAGTCCTAACAAGTGGTATCAAAGTCATGCGCCGAAGTTAGCCATGGTGGATGAATCCTCAAAATGTTGAATGAAGGTGGTGGGCCCTGGTTAGCTCATGATGGGATCCATGGTTGAGTGACCGAACGCCGAATTCAATCAAAATTGTAACTGAGTTATACCTATAGCTTGTAGTATAGGAAACAACTTCGAATTATCTCTCAAGGTTTGTTAAATATGATTTGATCAGATCAAGCTACGGAGATTGGGAAGAGGAATTCGAGAACTCAATGCATATAAATAACACAATTGAAACGAGAAATTCAATTAGAAGAACAATCAATTCAGAAACATATTCGAAATTGGGTTGATTCCATTATAGACCTTTCATCAAACAATTAGAGTGCATTTGAATGGTTAATTCAGATTTAACCAAAATCTCTGCAATAAATCTAAAATTCATACTAGATAATCATCTAGAATTCAATTAACAATTGACACACAAATTTGCAATCGCACAACTCATGTTAGATCTATGTTAATTTAATAATCGAATTCAATTAACCTAGGCACAAATCAGTAGCTTAACCTCTGTAAATTTGTGTTTAATTCAGATCAATCAATCACAAATCCATCACAATTCTCAATCTTAAATTAAGACCCGATTAGATCAATCATAAAATGAGAATCACCAAGAAGAAGAAGAAGAAGAAGAAGAAGAAGAAGAAGAAGAAGAAGAAGAAGAAGAAGAAGAAGAAGAAGAATAAATAATAATAATAATAATAATAATAATAATAATAATAATAATAATAAGAATAAGAATAATAATAAGAATAACAATAAGAATAATAAGAATAACAATAAGAATAATAATAATAATAATAATAATAATAATAATAATAATAATAATAATAATAATAATAATAAGTACCTACTGACTTTAAAGCAGTAGCTTCTGCCCAGTGGACAATAAGAACTAGAAAAGTCTTTGTGACTTACAGTTAAGTGAACCAATAAGAATTAGTTAACAATGATTGCTTGAATTTCCTAAGCCAATGGTTAGTAGTCAAGGAAAGCAGTTGGACTAATTAGATTAGTAACTAGAAAACCTAATTAAGTTAGTCTATATTCTATGTAGGAAGCTTCACCATTCTTCTAGACATTCATGACATTGATGATCTACACCCAAGTAACTAGGAGATTGATGATTTACACCCAAGTAATGTAGGAATATGTAGGAATATGATTTACACCATATTCTAGTTAGGAAGCTTCACCATTCTTCTAGACATTGATGATTTACACCCAAGTAACTAGGAGATCAAACTAGGTTAGCTTGGTTTCATTAAGAAACAAAGGAATTAGAAACTAGATTTACCTAAGCCTAACTAGGAAACCAAATGAACTAAAAATTGGTTTGCTCTTCCATTGAGCAATTCGGTCAACGGGTCAAGGCACCTACAAGAAGCTTCAAGAACTAGAATGACTCAAGTATCTAAGCCTATAGGAAACAAGCTTGGAGGCAAAGCTTTGAAGATCAACCATTGATTTCATCTAAGGCTATTAGGAGGTCTTGAGTGGTCAACCAAAGTGGCCACCTCCTTTGGGAGCTCCACGACCATAAGGCTCTAGGAGGAGCTAAGAATGACACTTAGTTAGTTTATTTCATCTTCATACATTTTCTAAAGCAAACTTTACAAAAATTCTCTCATTTTCTCTCTTTAGCACCTCACGGTCTCCACACCATTTTCATACCTCCACTTTTCTAAAATTTTATCCAACACTACTTCTTAAACCTAAACACTATTCTAGACATCTTTCATGTTGTAAGTTTCTTCAAAATCGTTCATCTTGTGCTTGGAAAACAAGGTTGAGGTTTCTTCTATACAAGGTAAAAATCCTTGTTCTTGTTTCTAAATTGATTCTTGAAGTTCTAAGTCATGATTGATCTATGGTTTTTCTTTTTCAACCATAGTTTATGACTTTGTAAGTTGTTTAAGTTTGTTAGGGTTTTTCTTGGAGGTTCTCGAAAATCACTACGAAGCATCCAAGAAGGATTTTGTCTTCCTTAGAAGTAAGAGGGAGATTTAATCTCATCAACCATATATTGGTGGTGAGAAAATGGATTTGTTTGTGGTGAAGAATCCATACGGATTCATTCACTTGGTTGTTTAAAGTTTTTCCTATTTGTGATGAGTTTTGATGCAAGCATGTCTATAGCTTTGATATATGTTTTAATATGTGTTTATGAAAGCATGATAGTTATTGTATGTAGTAAGATGTGAATAACATGATGAGGATTTGCATGAGGGTTCCAAAGAAGCCATGAAGCTCACGACTTCACCACCACAAAGAGGACCAAGATGTCCTAAATTATTTCTAATCATGGATTAAGTGAGTTAATAATATTAAATTGGATTAAGAATTTTTACAAGAGATTAGATGATGGGAAGTAATTAAACATGGTTTATAAAGCATAGAATAATTTTTGGCCAACATGCCTACTTATGATATTTTTAATTCAAAATTATTTCCTAAGTATAGAATTATGTAAATTAAAGAGAACTCAATTTAATGAATTTTAGAGAAAAAAATGAAGTGAATTTATTTTAGAGCTTAATTAGAGAAATTAAGTAAGGGTGAGAAAAAAATAAATACTTGAAAAGTACTAACGTATAGCTCACCCGTTGAGTTTTGAAGCGCGTTAGCAAGTTTCGACCTGTAAATATTGGTTAAATCTCAGAAGGGTAAAATTTAATGAAAACAGTAGAAAATTCTATTTAAAGGATTTTCAAGGAGAAATGCTGTAAATAAAGCTAAAAATAAATATATAATGAAGAAAGTTTCAAAATTTAATTTAGACAGTAAAGAAATATTTTACGTAGTTGAAAAATATTAGAAATACCTCACGTATTTAAAATAAGGATTTTTAAACTACGCGATTGAGAAAATGATTTAAAAATGTTACGCAATTGAGAAAATGATTTAAAAACGCTACGCAATTTCAAAAACGTCAAAATATTTACGCGATTTGAATTAGAAAAAGGTTGTGCGATTGTGAAAACGTGAGAAAATATTTACAGTTTGCTGTCAGGTTAAAGTGGTGGATTCGGTTGTGTTGAAAAATGGTACTGCTAAGTGATGACGTGTGGTTATGAGAAATCATAGTATTGTGATTTATGTATTTTGGCTCATGCACCATGCATAGAGAAATGTGTCAACTTGGTTGATATTGGCAAGTTGTTTAAGAGATGAATTACACCGTAGTTCGGGTGCGATAGGCGTAGTGTTATTCATTGAGTGAACTTGGAGGTGTTGATATGCATAAGATTTTACATGAGGACAGTTGATAACTCTTCTGGGCCGTGGTACCGGACAACACACTAGCGATCTCAACAAAGCACTATTCTTAATCACGATCTAGTTTAGACTGTTTGGAACAATGCCTATTATACACAACGTTTTGACTGTGTAATACTTGGCTGAGGCAGCCGGAGCTACGGACAGATCTACTAGATCATTCTTACTGAAAGTTGTGGTTAGCTCTATGGAGTAGGAACGAGTTTGTGTACATCTGCATATGTGGTCCGCATCATGATGTGATATTTATATTGATATAAGATATTGTGTATATTGTGATAACATGATTTGAGGTATTGAATGTTATATTTGTGTGTACTGTCATTTTCTATATTGTTATGCTGGTAGTGATATAGATTGTCTCACCTCTTTGTATACATTTCTGTATTATTATTGTGTTCGATAAAGATTATGAGGAAGGCGAAGAGGAGCAACCTCCTTATTGTCAGTACGAGGAGAAATAACATCCAAGTGATCAATGCGAAGAGAGCGAGCCTCTAGATCATCCATATTGTTTGGATTGATTCTGACGCGTTATGAAGCTACCGAATGTTCTGGAATTCGTGAAACTGGTGTTTCATGAAGGTTCTAAAGCCTGGCGTCTACAAGCTGATAGGGAGACGGTTGTTTATATGAAACGTTTGACTGTGTCCCTTAGTAGGGAATATGATGAAGTCCCTATGTTTTCTACTACTATCTATGTACATTTGGAGTTGCACTTGTCCATTAGGCGCTATTGGGGTGGTCGTTTCTATGCCTCTATTGAGCTTAGTAGTGTGTCGACAGTACAAACTCCTGTCCATAGGGCTACACGACATCTGAGGTTTCTGTCTTCCAATGATCTCCCAGAGGAGGATCCTTCGGAGGATCAGAACTTCTAAATGTGTACTTGAGCTAGTTTGCAGTTTGTTATGAGTTAAACAATTTACTACTTTACTAAATAGTTTGTAGTGCGTAAATATTTATATCTTTAAAACAAAATCATATGTATAATTATGGTGTGTATTTACTAGTTATTTTATTTCATGTTCTGTTTATTTTATTTAATGATATAATGTATAAAAAAAAAATTTTTACAACTTATATTATTATATGTTAATAAATTATTTATAACTTGAGTAAGATTTTATTATAATTAGTCGTAAATGTGACATCCTAAGGAGGGTGTTGCAACTTAGGCAAAATTGGGTGTTCACAATTACAAAAGTGTTGGTTAATAGATTAATTAAGACCTTTTCTTTCAGATTTGATTGGTCCACTCCAAAGTAACTTTATACCTAGTCATGGTACTTCAGATGATGCTATAGTGGCCCAAGAGATTCTTCATTATATGCACAATTCCAAATCAAAGTCAGGTTACATGGCTTTTAAAGTTGATCTAGAGAAGGCTTTTATGATAATATAAGTTAGGACTTCCTCAAGCAAACTCTCTCCGTGTTTGGTTTTCCCATAAGGATTATCAATTTAATTATGTATTATACTTCTTCCACGTCTGTTGAAAAAATACGTGTGTGTGTGTGTGATGGTGAAAGTGAGAAGTCTCACATTGAATATATGAGAGAAAATTGAATGACATATAAGCTTGGATAGACCAAAGACCTTGAAGCTAGCTTTTGGATCAAATTGGTTTCCATCCAAGATACACCATCATGCCATGCAATGCCTCACCATGCCATGCCACATACAATTGTTATACACATACAAAATTTCAAAGAAAATGTGATTGAGTTGACTGCGCTAGCAAGGTCCACACAGAAAAAAGTGATTGGATTGGCTGCCAACAAGACTCAAAAAAAATGATAACAAGAAAATGTGATTGGTTTGACACTCACATGTGAAGGAAAATGTTAAAAAAACACGTGTGTGTGTGTGTGTGTGTGTTAGTATGATGGTGAAAGTGAGAAGTCCCACATTAAATAAATGAGAGAAAAATAAATGTTTTATAAAGTTTGAATTGGATCAAAGACCTTGAAGTTAGTTTTTGAGTCTAAGGATTCCAATTTAAGTATTGTGAACTTCATACTCTTACAAGCTCAAATCAATTTCATGCCCCATGCAAATGTCAAATTTCTAACAACGTCCCTTTCTCTTGTGTGAAATGGTAACAGGCTGGATAGTTTTTCTCCTACTCGTGGGCTAAGACAAGGAGACCCTACGTCTCACTATCTTTTTGTCTTATGCATAGAGAAATTGGCTATGCTGATTACAAAGAAGGTTGATAATGGGGAATGAATCCCAGTAAAAGTTTCAAGGAATGGTCCTGGAATTTCCCACTTGTTTTTCGCTGATGACGTACTTTTATTTTCTAAAGACACTACCTCCCAAGCTTGTTTGGTCATTAATACTCTTGAAAATTTTAGTGCGCCCTCTGGCCTGAAAGTTAGCTTTGATAAATCCAAATTCATGTGTTCTCCTAGTACGCCTCGAAATAAACGCGATCATCTGGCCAGCATATACTCTCTTCCGTTAACTAGCAACCTTGGTAGATATCTTGGCCACCCTCTTTTGCATGGTAGAGCAAAAAAAATCTGATTTTGTCTTTATGGTGGAGAAGATTCAAAACAAACTTAATTCATGGAAAACTAAACTTCTCAACAAGGCTAGCTTAGCCGAGTGACTTTAGCTAACTCAGTTTTGTCTTCTATCCCCATATATACTATGTAAGCTGTGTGGATTCCCCAAGCTATTTGTGATGACATAGATCGTCATGCTAGAAAACTTATTTGGGCAAACAAGGATAACCAGAGAGGTTTACATTCAGTTAGCTGGGACAAGATCACTTGTTCAAGGGTTGAAGATGGTCTTGGAGTTCGTGTTTCAGGGCTTTCAAATATTGCCTTACTGGGAAAACTATGTTGGGATCTAATTCATCATCAAGATAAGCTTTGGACTTAGATTTTATGTGCCAAATACTGCAAACTACTGATCTTTTCCAGCTTTCCTGGTGCGTCTAATACTTAGAGATCTATAATGAAGGCCTTCTCTTGGCTTAAAGATGGTTACTGGTATAGAGTGGGTAACGGTGATTTGTCATTTTGGTTTTATAAGTGGATGGATGAAGGACCTCTCTGCAACTTAATTAGTTGGTGTTATTCATATTTCTGACTCTGACCTTAAGGTTAGGGATGTCTGGTGTACTGAGGGTTGGCTTTTGCAAAACCTCTATGCCTCCATTCCTAATCAAGTTCAAGACAAGATTAGCAACACTCCTGTTATGATAAATTCTCATATTTCAGATTGTATCATTTGGGGTGGTCATTCTTCAGGTAAATATGATGCTAAGGCTGGATATAAATAGTTGTTGTCTCGAAGTAGACCGCAGGAGGACGGTTTCTTTTGGCGTTGGATATGGAGACTCCTTCTTCCATAAAAAGCTTAAGTTTCTTGTTTGGTTGATTTGTCATGGGATTGTTCATACCAAAGAGCTTCGTGTCCAAAGAGGTTTAACTTCTAATGTTGAGTGCATGGGATGCCATTCTGCAATTGAGGACACATAGCACTGTCTAAGAGATTGCCCGTGTGCTAAACGGATTTGGATCTTTTTGGGGTTTCAACAATATCCAAATTTCTTTGATCTTCACCCTCGCCAATGGGTAACTGCTTTTTCTAACCCTCATCCCAATATTTGGTTCTTTTCTACTCTTCGGTGGTTATGGGTGAGGCGCAACCTTACGGTGTTAGAAGGCAAACTTCTAACTGATTTTGAGGTGATAATCAAGATATCTCTTTGGGTTGATAAGAGCATGAAGTCTCATCCTTCTCACTCGGTGGCTTTAAACAGCGTCAGATCTATTTGTTGGGAACGCCCTCCTAGTGGTATTCTCAAACTCAAAGTGGATGGTAATGCCTTTGGTAAACCTAGAAGAGCTGGATTTAGTGGATTGATTAGTGATGAAGATGGATCTTGGATCATAGGATTTAAGGGATATATTGGTGAGTCTTGCAACCTTCTTGTTGAGCTGATGGCCATTTATAAAGATTTGTATCTGGCTTGGGAGAGGGGCTTTTCGGCATATTTGTCTTGAGAGTGATAGTTCAAGAAGCTGTTCGTTTGGTTACTATGCTTATGGAGGAGTTCCATATTTACGCAAGTGTCATTGCAGAAATAAAATCTATGTTTACCAGGGAATGGGATCTCTCTATCAATCATATTCTGCTTGAGGGAAACTTTAGTGTAGATGGATTAGCCAAGCAAGGTGCTCTTGGTCAAGATGCTTTGGTTGTTTTGGAGGATCCGCATTAAGCTCTCAGCGAGCAGCTTTTAGCTGATGCCATGGGAATCTTCTTTTCTCGTAGCTAGTTTTCTTGTTGTTGCTTCCTTTTCTCTTATGTACCAAAAAATAAATAAATCCAAAAGTGCCTAAATATAATTAAAAATGAAACTAAGATAAAGAGAAATTTTTAATGTTTTGATCTGTACTATTAAACATATACTACTTCAATTATGTAAGTTATAATTATTTTTTCTTTCAACTACATTTTTAATGATATAAAACAAAAAAAAAAGGTTTTTTTTTTATAAGTAAAAAAAAAGAAAGAAAGAATGGACACGAGAGTTTTTATTAACATTAAAGAGAAATTTTCAAGTGTTTTTGGAGCTTTTAAATTTTATCTTATTCCATAGTATGTGTAAATCTTAGTTATAATATTAAAAATATAATTAAAGTGAGATACATATAATTCACAAATACTTAAGGACACAATACAAAATAATAAATTTATTTTTTCAACATTAAATTAATAAGGGGAAGTCAAATGTCAACATTATTATCTTAGTTTTTTAATTTTTTGTTGGACATAGTCGTCCTGTTCTCTTGTAATATACTCTGTGCCTAAAAGAAGTGACAACATAAGGATTTGTTAACAACTTGCAAGATAAATAAAGAAGAGGGAAGATATAAAAACAATTCTTAAACCTTCACCTAATAACTTGAAATTTTAGAAGAGTAAGTTGATGATAGACATCAAAGAAAATGCCACTAGGTTTAATTTCATTGTCGGATAAGCAGTTAGTGGCAACCTAGAGACCAAGACTAAATATGCAGGTATTCATTATTGGCCGGAATTCAATGAGATGTGACTTTGAGCCCTATTTCTTTTCAAGTTAATTCCTTCAAGCAAGTATAAATTACAGAAAAGAAAGAAAGAAAGTCCCGCAGGCCTCGTCAGCAAAGATTCCACAACGGCACAACCTTCAGTTCTCTCTCTCTCCGTAAAAAAAATGAAATGTATCATATCATTATAACATTATTCAATTTGGTTCCTAGAAGACAGAAGACTTAAAAGTTTCAAACTATTAATTTAAAAAGAAACGAAAATGAAAGAAGCAAAGAAAAACGATAAACACGGGGTTCAACTACCCCTTCTCAATTGAACATTTAATCGCTATTTGTCTATATTATTTGATGTGATCTGAGCTCACTGTGAGTGAAATCCAGTTATTTTTAATTCTCAAAGTCGTCATACTCTAAACGCGCTACATAGGAGATTATTTCATTATTTTACCTACAGAATTAACCATGAAAACCTAGAAAGTCAGAATAACAATGAAAATGTTTAGTAAATACAAAACAATGCATTACCACATACTTACCATATTCGTTTAACATTCTTACAAATTACGTTTCACTTTACATATCAGATTCATTATAAAAAAAGTCTTATAAATATAATAGCAGGAAGTGACATGAATTGTATTTCTGTACCATGTATCCTTATGTATCACTTTCCACATAACTACGCATTACATGCTCACCACGATCAAGTAGTGCCTTTTTTTTAGTCATGTGCAAAGATGCGGTCTACTAAGTAATTGAAATAGCAAGAAATCAAGTTCAATTCTATTTTAGCTTATTCAACTGTTTATATTAATTAACAGTTCTAACTTATGCTGTCTAAATTCTCACAAAGGAAAAACACACACACACACACATATATATAGACCAGTACTGGTAGCTGAAAATTGCCTCCTGCTGCTGCATGCATTAAGCGTAACCAAAATCCCAGGCTTTTAAATTTGAGCAAGACATTGAACCAATTTTCTTTTTTTCTTTTTTTAAAGCTAGGGGAGAGCTAAGGCCCATTACTCAGCACAGAACCTGGAGAAGGAAACTCCAGCGTGATCTTCAACAATAATTCGTCCACAACCCAGATGGAGCCATTTCATTGAACTAATATTCTGCATATTGTTTTTGTGTTAGTGTTGACGTTAGGGTAGGGTGGAAAGAAAAAGGACACTGAATAAAAAAAGATGTTGGAGTTAATTAATTGATAATCCGTGCCACATGACCCAACGAACCACAAAGCAAGAAGGAATCACACTCGAACCCAATTAACTAGTTAGGCTCACCCCTAAACTTTTTATCCAACAAAAAAATAAAACTAGCTATGGGCAACAATTGAACAGATGCTGGGTGACGTCTGTACTGTAGTCTATATTTCTTCCCTCCAGTTTGCTTTAGCTATTATATAATAGAGGTTAACCGTTACCAGAACCGCTTTTTAGCCGTTAATCTAACTATAATAAATGAGGAGGAGAAACTGTTGCTACTTAGTTCTTTATCCTTCTTTTGGATTTGTGATCGATCGATTACAAGTGTGTTGAAATTAAAACACCAAACCAAACATTATTCAATTAATTAAGATAGGTAGAAAATTATTCACCAAAAAAAAATGGATAGGTAGAAAAATTTGATTAAAAAGTTTACATTATTGTAATGACTGTTAATATATAAAAAATAAATTAAAATTTAAAACTAAACCTCCATCATTTTATTTTTGATACAAATCATCAGTTATACTCTCATCCATCATTACTTTTACACTATGTTTGGATGACAGGTAATGGAGGGAATGGAAAGGAAATTGGAGGAACAAAAATAAGTTTTTGTATTTGGAAGTTTTAAAATGCATAGGAACGGAACGGAACACATGGAGAATCATTTCCCCCCTCTTCCCCTCAAATGTCCAATATTTGTTCCCCCCAAAATTGAGGTGGAATGAGGGGAACACATGTTCCGTTCCATTCCGTTAATGAATCTTCCAAACAAAGAGGGGAGAAACTATGTTCCATTTCAATCATTTCCTTTCCGATCCATCCCCACATATTCCGTTCCGTTCCGTTAATGAAAAAACATCCAAACACAGGGTTACTGTTAATCCATGACTTGATGATCAAGTGTGTGTTGTTGCGTTAAACAAGAAGTAAATAGTCCCTCCAAATATATTATTGGGTCACTAGGTTATTATTGAAGCACACACGGAGCTTATCCTCTGTTTGTTTCAAGAGAAAATGTGTGGAAAGAAAATAGGAAAAGAGAAAATGAGAAGAATATATCATTTTCTCTTGTTTAGATGTGCAGAAAAAACAGAGAGGAAAGAAAAAATTCACGTGAGATCCACGTTAAAAGTTTTCTCCGCTCTAATGCGAAGAAAATTGGAAGATTGAGAGATAGCCACTGAAAATGACTATTCTACCCCCACTCCATCTTCTTCCCTCGCGTCGCCAGCATTGTCTCTCCTCCGGCACTACTGTCGCCGCCGCTCTGGTGTCCTTTCTCGCTCGTCACCACCTGCGGTCAGATCCGATTCTTGCTTGCTCGAGATCCGATTCCGCTCGAGATCCGGCCGTTGTCGCTGCGCATGCACGGTCGATCCAGCATTGCCGCTATCGCGCCGTCGATCGATCCGGATTGCTTGCACGTAGAGCTCGTCACCATCGCGCTGCTCGCTGTCTCACATTCAACCCGCATCGCACCACACCGCATTGTTCCACGCGGCCAACGTCTCACCGCTCCACACCGCGCCACACCGCTCCTCGCACCGCGTCTGTGGGACTGTGGGGTGGAAGAAGAGGACGTAGGGGTTGAGGAAGTCAGGAGACGTGGGGTTGGGGCAAATGGGAAGGGAATGGTGGGATGTGGGAGAAAAACTTGACATTTTAGTTTTTTTATATATTAAAATATATTTAATAAAATTTGATATAAATATTATATAATTATAAATAATAAATCAAATTTTTTTATTAAATAAATAATATCAAATCCAATTTTTATAATTTGGTGTTATTAACTTAAAATTTTGTAATTAATATTTAATATTTAATATAAAATTATTTTTAAAAAATTTATAAAAAAAATTGTTTATAGATTAAAATAAAATTAACTTTTGTTTGTAATTAATTAATTATGATAAGGATATATGTTATTTTATATAAATATATATATATATATATATATATATATATATATATATATATATATATTTCTCATTTTTAACTCAACTTTCATTTTCTTTTTCTCATTTTCTCTTGATCGAAACATATAGAGAGAAAATTCACTTTTTTACTCATTTTTTCTTCTCTTCATTTTCTTTCCTTCTATTTTCTCTTCTAATCCAAACAAAGCGTTAGTGAAAGTCTTGCAGCTCCAGCCTATAATATAAATTAGGGAAAATAGTATGCAACTTCTTTGAATTTTGAATATTTTGTAAATCACTACTATGAACTTTAAAACATTTTTAATTAGTCCATAAACTTTAATTATGTCACAATAGATCCTTATGTCTAATTTAGATCAATTAATTCACTAACAATAAAATTATATGATATTATTTTATTTGTATTTACATTAATTAAGAATTTTTTATTAATTGATTTATTAAAATTTAATTTTAAATATATTTTCTTCTTTACAAAAAATAAAAAATAAATTTATTTTGAAAAAAAATTATTTATTTTGTAAGGAAGAAAATATATTTAAATTAAATTTTAATTAAATAAATTAATAAATAATTATTAATTAATGTTAATATAAATAAAATGATACCAAGCAGATATTATTGTTAGTGAATTAATGGATCTAAATTAAACATAAGAATTTATTAGGATATTAATTAAAATTTAAGGACTAATTAAAAAAATTTTAAAATTCATAGTGGTGATTTGTAAAAAAATCATAATTTAAAAGAACTGTATACTCTTTTTTTTTATAAATTAAATTATTCGTAGGAGATAGATTTATATCAAAATGTATATCAAAATGTTAAAAATATCAAACTCAAGTTGCATTTTATGTTAGTATGTATTATTATTATTTTGATTAATGTTAGTGTGTGTGTATATATATATGAGACATATCTAATGAGAAGAATGGTTATTGTGAGTAGGTGAGAGGAGTAAATCTTAACCATATAATCATACATAGATGGTCAAGATTAAAAGTTATTTAAAAGTTATGTAACTATTCAAAAAAGTTACATGTATTTATATTTAATCTTGACTATTTATATAAGATTCAATAGTCAAGATTCACTCCTTTCATCTTCTCACAATAAACACTTATCTCACCTCATATGTCCCATATATATATATATATATATATATATATATATATATATATATATATATAAACACTTATCTCATTTGATATGTCTCATATATATATTTGTGTGTGAGAGATTAAAGTTAGTATGTATTATAGTTAAGTTAGTAATTACTACTAATAAGTTGTACCGAAACAAAAAAAAATGTACTAGTAAGTTGTCGGGACGCGAGCAATGACGTGCACCCGACCTTTTCTACCGCACATAAATTGATTTAATAGAATTAAGTATATTAAATTAATTAAAATTTAATATTTATATAGATATTTGTATTTTATAATATTTTATAAAAATATTAAATTTTAATTAATTTAATTAAAAATATTATATTTTAATAAAAATTTGTCTTAATAAATAAATAAAGACAAATCTTTATTTACTTAATAATTCTTATATTCATATATTAAATAATATATATATATATATTTTTATATCTCATTTAATATTATTTATTATATATATATTTTTTTATTATTATTTTTTACTTAATTACATATCTCAAAAATATATAAATAATATCTACCCTTTTTAAAAATATAAGATAATATTTATTCTTTAGCTAATTCCCAACACCATCTATCTCCTTTCTTTCTTCTACCTTGTTTTCTTGTTTTTGACTCAACTTGCAAGAACTACGCTTAGCTCCCCCAGAAGTACCTTACATAGTCACCGAACACTATTATTGACCTTAGTCACCGTACTAACTGACACACACACACACACACCCCCCCGCAAGTGTCTCTCAAATTAATTATTTTTAAACCAAAAGAGTTTCTTGTCATCTTGCTACATGCCTACATCATTCAAAACTCTACATAGACTTCAAATTACCGTCTCAAACCGTAACTGTTCAGTGTCCGTCTATATTATCATTTTTGGAAATTGATTTTGATTATACTTTTATTCAACTTCAACAATCATGGCGAACCGGTGGTGGACTGACTCTATGGGTCTGGCCGGGGTTGACAACTCTTCCCCCATAAAAAAACTCGATCTGGGTTTCTCCATGAACAACAACACTGCAACTGGTGGCGGAGGCAAAGACGAAGGAGAGGACAAAGAAAACAGCGAAGAGCCAAAAGAGGAGGTGGCCACCACACGCCGCCCCAGGGGCCGCCCACCAGGCTCCAAGAACAAGCCAAAACCGCCGGTATTTGTGACCAGAGACAGCCCTAATGCACTCAGAAGCTATGTCATGGAGATAGCCAACGGAGCTGACATCGCTAACAGCTTGGTCCAGTTCGCCCGAAGGCGCCAAAGAGGTGTCTGCGTTCTCAGCGCCACCGGCACAGTCACCGACGTCACTCTCCACCAGCCGACGATGACCGGCGCAGTCATGGCACTCCACGGCCGGTTCGAGATAATATCGTTGACCGGTTCGTTCCTTCCTGGACCGTCCCCGCATGGTTCCACCGGCCTAACTGTTTACCTGGCCGGAGGTCAGGGACAAGTGGTCGGCGGCGGTGTGGTGGGTCCGTTGGTGGCATCAGGAGCCGTTATGATAATGGCGGCTACGTTTTCCAATGCAGTGTACGAGAGATTACCCTTACCCATTGAGGATGAGGATCAAGAAGGGCAGGGTGGCGGTGGTGGTGGTGGCTCTCAGCCGGGACAGCAGCCAGCTGGTGGGTCCGTCGTGGAGGGTTCGTCTTCGATTCAGGTGTATAATCTTGCTCCGAATTTGGTTCCTCCAAATGGGCAACAGTTGAACCATGAAGCTTATTCTCATTGGGCTCATGCTCATACCAGACCACCCTATTGATTCCTTATTAGATGAACTTGTATTTGATGAACTTGAACTTTCTCTTATCTTATCCCTTCTTGGAAGTTTAGTAGTCAAGAGATTTATCTAATTTACTGCAATAAGCCAACAACTTGTATGAAAGCTTATTACTCCTCTCGTTTCTTCTATATATATATACTATCCTTGTAGTTGTCTCCTAACATGTTCTAAAGCAATTAAATCCAAATAAATATATTTTTATATACTTTCATTTGTCATCCTCATGCAATTGTAACTGATGACACACGGCACTTCAGAATTTTAATGTGATAAGATTAATTATATTAGTAATATGAATTCATGATTCCATTTAAATATATCTTAACCTTCTACAAAATATATTACAACATACCAGTCAGAAAAAAGATATATTAAAACATAAGAAGCTGGGTTTTTATTTTCTGAATTTTGACCTAGTACTATGAATATTTTAATTCAATATCTAAATTAACTGGTTAAAGTGTTATATTATCTGCAAAACAAGGGCTTTAACCTTAAAGGCATACCGTGTACATTTTATATATTAAATTCATATCCGTTAAAGCGCTGAATTTCTTTATTTCTTTTTTTTTTTTTGGGTAAAAGAGCGGTGAAATTCTTTCTTTAGTGACTTTCTTCCTGTTGATCATTGATTATTAGATATTGCTGGTGATCATTCCTTATCATTGCTTAATTAAATTTATATAGAAAAATGATACTTGAATGTAAATTGCGACAAATATATTATGATTTTTAGATATTTAATTTGCACTCACATGTATAATGTTATCATGCATGTTACAACTAGCATACATATTCTACATTTATATATATATATATATGATCATGCTGTAAAATTAGGTGTAGTCTCAATCCTACATTAATTGCCTAGCGATTTTGAGAAAGCCTCATGTGTCATCTTAATAATTAACACAGTACCCTCTGTTAAATCACTATTAAATATGTACCAAAAAATCACTATTAAATTATACACAAACAAGGGTCAATGTGGACAATCGCTAACATTGGAACTAATACCAAAGGAAAAAGTATATACATACAACAGTTGCCTTGAGCATACTATATGATTGGAAATATGGATTACCTAAAACTGAAGTAAATACATTCAATGATACAAATTAAGTTGACCCATAAACATGTTAATATATGATTGGAAATACGGATGTGTTCTTAATCTTACACTTCTTTTGAATCTTAATTTTGCTTATTCTTTGTGTTCTGGCCAGATAAACATCTCTTAGTCTTAATATAGATGATTAGCTTTTGTTTAGACCAAAACAATGAATTAATTGAGAAACATGCAAACTGAGATACTACCTGAAAATCTGGACAACATTATCAATAAAATAAAATAAAATAAAAATCTTCTTCCTTATACATAATTTGCAATCATGCGATTACTCATGCCAACCCAACCCCTCCAAAATAAAATAGACAAAAAAGTATACCGAAGGCATTAAGTTGCAATACTGATAATATCCAAATCCAATTCATCACAGTAAAGTAGCTAGTTTTCAACCACGATGGGTGTTAGCTCTTGGAAATATATTCAGTAGAGTCTTCCGGGAGATAGGGGTGATCATGCATGGCTCGGCTCGAAGTTAATTTAGTTAAGTTAAATTTTTAAAATTAAAATTGATGTAATTTTTAAATTGAGTTTAAATCATATTTCGAATCAGTTCAATATAATTTGATATTAACTTATTATATTACTTAAATTAATATTTTTTTCATTGATATAATTTGTTTCAAAATATATATATTATAAAAATATCTTATAATTTTTATTTTATATTTTTAAATTTTATGACTTAATTATATATAATAATTAAATTTGTAAATTTTATATAAATATTGGGTTGACCCAATTTCGATTTGGTCACTAATCAAATTATAATTAAATCAAGTTTAAATTTTAAAATTTAACTTGATAAAAATATCAAATTAGATTTAAACCAGATTAAACTCGCCCACTCTATTGCGGGTTATCAATGTCTTTCCCTGAATTTAGGATTTCGAAGATGATACTTTCTCTCTTGACTCTTGGGTAAATATATTCGCAATCACAAGCAGAGAAGAGTCAAACTTCTAACTCGTCTTTTTCACTTTTATCCCGGTAACAAAGAGTAGCCTTCTAGCTAATCCAGCCAAGTTTTTAGGCAAAATAAAATCACGCGGGATTTGGGGCATCTATCTAGCTCCTTCTAATTGCTATTCATACATACTGGTATATTCAAAACCAGTAAATAAATCCAGAATATATATATCAGAGGCTGTTTTCGGTTTTTGTAACTGTTGCACTCAGAACACTGTTAACAAAGCGCAACAAACTACTTTAAAACAGAGTAACACCAAAAAACTTCTTCCATATGCTTAGAAGAAAGCACAGCGAATAGAATATGTGTTGTTAAGATACCACATGCATGGGTTAGATATATCAACAAAGTATTCTTTATAATGATTTGGACAATCTTATTACCTTGAGTTAGTTTTGGGATTGAGCTAGGCCCATTCTGAATTTTAATATGTAAATTGTGAAATATGAGTGTTTCTATGCCAATGATAGCAGGTATTATCTGCAAAGTCATAATTTTATAGCATTTTTACTAAAGATAAATTCTTACTTAAACATGATATATTATAATTTGGTGTATTAAGTTAATTAAGATTTAATATTTTTATTAATCTTTGTGTCTCATAATTAATTTTATGATACTTTATAAAAATATTAAGTTCTGATTGATTTAGTATACCCAATTGAATATATCATGTTTAGGTAAAAAAATTTCCTCACTAAGATATCAACGTGGTACTTCCTCTTCATGCATGGGATAATACAGTGGATTCCTACGTATTTTTCCACATGTACTTGGTAAGTCACAAGTATACATGACTACCAAACTCTTCAAAACAAACTTGACCTCGGTAACTTTTCTGAAACATTTTGTACAATGTATTAAACATTCTTACTTCATTGTTTTATTTTATTTTATTTTTTCTTTGGAGAGCTAAACGCAAAGCTTTATGGTCAGGATCAGTGAACTTAATTTAAATGGATGTTTTCTTCACACTCAAAGGATCCCAGAGTAATTCAAGCGAACATAGAGGACCCAATTCACATGGATTCACATGTCAGTGTTTATGAACACTAATTTATTATTCAGCTGCTTACTCCTATACAACATTCTAATCGTAAAGTTGTTATGCTGTTGGAGCCCCACTGAAGTGTTAGGGTTCGATATTCAAATGCTTTAATTAAAATAACACTTCAAATTAGACTTACCAACGAATCCCTTGTCCTATTTTATTTTTTATTTTTCACACTGTTCTTCTTTCTTTTTAGGTGTGGAGTTTTGCCCACAGTCGCAAGGCCTAGTGATCTTTAAACTAAAAGTCTAATAACCCAATTGTTAATTACTGAACTTTAATATAAACCCATAGCACAAGCATTAAGAAAACATGAACCACTTGATGCTTGATAAAGCACAAGAGTGACGAGTTTTATACTATTAGAATTGATAACCCTTAACAAACATCATTGGGAGTCATTCGTCAGCAATTGAAAATTCAGAGCATGTTTATATTTGATGGTCAAAGTACTCGATGCTTAAAATATTTTTATAAACCACATGAACTTGCCGTGGAGTACACGGCTTTCAACCTATGTAGCTTTTAAAAGAGCAATCTTCTTTCGTTAAAGGACCTAAAATTGTATTTCAGTTGCCAATCACAGATGTGCCGTATTTCACCCGGAGAGAGTACTTAAAAAGGATTTTCTATTTTTTTTTTTTGGTAGATTAAAAAAGGGTTTTCTATAAGAAAAGTCAATTTTGTAGCAATTGTACCGTTTTGGCTTTAATTACTTCGGGTCAAATTAAATCATTATCAGCTGCCATTCCGTCAGATCAATATTAAAATTCACGGTGAATCTAAATGTTAATTCATTGGAATGAGATTATCAGAACTGTCAAAACACAATGAAGTTAAGATGGAGTTAACTGTCAAAACACTAAAGCACCCCAATTTTTACTTTTATAATAATATTAATTGTTCGGTTTAGAAACTACCTAACAATTAAAATTCTAGCAGATTAAAACGAGTATATGTGTGTGTCAATTGTCAAAGATGGTGCATGAGTGAATCAATTCAATTGTGTAATTGGTAACAGTTAAGGCTGTACGGACTCGTCCAAGTTTATAACACTCTACTCTACGTATGGAAAAACCAGCACACTTGCTGCAAACATATTATACCTAAGAGGCTACGATTTGAGCATCTAAATTAACAATATATTTTTCAGAGCATCTATTCTGTTGTTTGGTTTGATAAGAATAATGCTAAATACATATATTTATTCTCATAATACTTATTTTATTTTTTATATACTTATACTTTAATTCTTTGGCATAAATAGATATAAGAAATGTGAAGAATTTAGTAATGTGGAGGAGAGTAATTTTTCAGTAGACATAGTCTATTATAAGTATTCAAATTATTATTTAATATATGTAAAATAATAAAAATTATCATATAATTATATTAATTATTAATAATATTTTTATACGTATTAAATAATAATTTAAATATTTAAATGATGACGTGATAAATTGTACTTACTTAAAAATTTATCTGGGAACCATTTTCAGTTTGACAATTTAGTGAAAGCTGCTGGTCGATTATAAATGTGGAGCAATACAATTACACCAAACTTAATAAATGAAATGGACAGGCTTAAACCAGACTTTATTGCTAATTATGGCAAGGAAGAACTGCTCCAACTAAACAATATATGATTGATTTTATGCAAGCCTTTCCTTGCACATTTTTAAAGGTATTACCAGATGTTGATAATAAGTGTTGCAAAATATAATATATGTAGTAGTGCCACACTGATTATTTAAGACCAAAATTATTTTTGATTGAATGTTTCATGACTTATCCTGTACCAACACAATTAATTGATAACAATTCCGTAAGGGCGTAATCTTATTGATGATTACCTTAAATTTCCAAGAATTAAGTTATAACAGTTCAAAATGTTCAATCCAATACTGTATATATAATTTAAAAAAAAAAACTAAAGTGGTAGACAATGGGATTGGTTCAGTTCGTAAGAATTGAAAATTTTACTTGAAAGGCTTAGGTTCGGATTTATCTGCCAAAAATCCTCGTTGATAAACCATCAGTAAGTAGCATTTGAGGAATGGAACCTTGTGCCCTAAATATTTTAATGGACAAAATGGGTCATGTGCTGAAGTTAAATTATTCTATAGTTCATCTAAACTATCTATAACTATATATGTTATATTACCAAAAATTATGTTTGTATATTTTTGTATTTAAAAAACTGCATGTTATATCCTACATATTAAGTTTTTTCCAATAATTTTTCTTATTTTAAAATGTGTGAAACTTTAATTAATTACCATTAATTAAATCCTTTAAAGAGAGTAAAATAATTAACCAACATGTGTTGGTCCGAATAGAAGTGGCTCGAGTCATTTAAATATGTAGTCTTGGATTCGATTTCAAAATTCATGTATATAAAAATAACACTGTTAGGAAGAATCCCTACTTAAGCACTTAACTGTATATTGAAAGATTAATCTCTCACTTATTTGATAAAAGATACTCTAAGAAACTAAAAAAAAAAAAAGAGAGAGTAAAAGAAAGAATTGCTTAATTAAAATTGTAGAAAAATACTTACTTAATTACTTAAGGGCATCAAGTTTACTATATATATATATATATATATATATATATATATTTTAAATGTTTCATTTAAAAAAAAAAAATCTTTTACTATCTTGAAGCATGCCTATCAAATCATTCTCGATCACTGATGGTGGTGGAATTATTTGATCTTCACACATTAAATGAAGTCTCACATCCTTCTCAAAATTAATCATATATTTAGTCTTTATAATTTCACTCAATTATAAAATAGGTATTTATACTTAATTAGCTTAACAGTGACTTCTATTTTAATGTGTGATATATAGGTTTTATGTAACATATCATTTTATATTAAATTTAATATAAATAAAAGCCAACAAGACTTTGGCTCAACGGCACCCTGATTTTTTTTTCTTTAAAAAAAATAAAATTCAACAATCTTCTAGTTTTAATAAACATGAAATAACTCTTATTTTCATCTTTCAAAGATACTGTCGTTACTTTGATTTTCAAAATTTTTTATCATCAATTTAGTTCAATTTAGTCTCTTAATTATGTAAAATGTTATCAAATTGATATTTCTTTATAAGATTGAATGAAATGAATCTAATGAAATCCTAATTTGGGGACAAACTTAATGTTATTTTATATGATGGAGGGAATAAATTAAAATAGTTTACATTATTAATGTCAAAATTTTTTACAAGGCCAAAGTTATAAAATTTTACATTATTTATGAATTAAAGTGATGACGAAAAATCTTTGCAGTGTCAAAGTCAAAGGGTACTTGCATCTCTAAACGAAAAGAGGAATTTAATTTTTTTAAAATAATAATAATAATAAAATCATGAAACCGCAAATGTAGGATGGATTCAGGGATAGGATAGGTACAAATGTCGAGTGGCGCACAAAATTGATATCGACTGATTTCTGTTGTGGACTCGGGCTCGGGAGTCTAGATGCTTGCACGTTGCTTGGTGAGAGCACATTGGTGCCTTACCCGCGGTGCTGTCCAGGAAAAATTCTTAAATACTTGGAGAGTCTCAGCATTTTTATACTTGTTTAAATTTAATTTAATAATATTTTATTTTTAGTTTAATAATTATAATTATGGCTTGTCACGTTTTTATTAGAGTTATATATATATATATATATATATATATATATATATATATATATATATATATATATATATATATATATATATATATATATATATTGAAATAAGTTTTTATTGTGAGAACGAAGTGAAGTAAATCTTGACTATACAATCATACATAGATGGTTAAGATTAAAAGTTATTTATAAGTTTTGTGACCACTTAAAAAAGTCTCATATATTTATATTATAATCTTGACTATTCATATAAGATCTAATGATCAAAATTTACTAATCTCACATCTTATAATATATAACTAAAACCAACACAAACTCGAACAATAAGCTTAGATTTTCTTCAAATTCATATAAGCACATCAGCAGATTCTTGATAACTAATTTAGAGCAAACTTCTAAATGTTTTAAAGTTTTAAATTACAATTACAGTCATGTTATAGTCACAGTCGTAATGAGGTTGTAATGACCATCACAACCGAAATGCTGTGATAGTATCGCGTGATGTAATCCGCAATTTAAAAACAAATTTGCAACTTTAAAAACTAACCATTCTAATTTCTGAAAACATGAATGATTTTTTTAGTAATAATATATTTGTAACAAAGCAGCCTGTACATTTACAAAAACTTGTGGATGAAAAAGTTATCCAACTATTACTTGATTAAAAGAGCTCCAAATGCAAAATCTCTGCAACCTATTTCTGTATTTTGTGTCATTACTCCACCAAAATCCATACGCAAGAGATTTACAATTACAAGGAGGTAGGTCAACAAGTCCTTGGTAAACTAGAAAATCAGCTACAGCATTACATCATATCTACAAACATGACCACAGTTCCACGCATGGGACCAGAATTCATGAAAGTTTGGAAAATGATATTTATTTACGTAGTACATTAGATGTGCGTAAAAAATGTATATAAAAAAAGAAGGAATAAAAGGTATACAATAATCACAACTCTAAAAGTTTATATATGTATTTAGATTAATTTATTTTATATTAAAAAATAATTAAAAAATAACCAATTATTTATTCTAAAATAAGCAAACATCCGTATAATCTTCAAGAATAAAGTCATTTGGAGACAAGTCCATCTCACCCTTTTGGAGCCCACATTCTCCCATCTAAATTTAACTGCAATCTCAAAATGAAAACTTTCCGAGGGGTTTGCACATTTACATGCACATTACCACTACGAGCACAAAATTTTACCAGTCAGAAATTTTTACAGCCGATATAGAGAAACTTTCCTCATTTGTAGCATGGATAACATGCCTTGAAACATCATATCAATTCTACAACTTCATTGACCCTTGTACATTAAAGAATAACTACTTTCACAACTCTATAGCCACAGTTGTGAAACATATGCTCAAAAAGCTCTTTCTTATTCATAGTTTTGACATATTCTTAAGATCCATTTTTCCACAAATATCTGCAACAAATTATACGCATTTTGGGAATCTTATATTTCATCTTTCACTGTTGGATGGTGGCAAGCGGTTCTATACACCTTGTAAAAAGCCATAATTCATTATATGGCAAAAAGCTCAAACAGGAAAATGGTTATCAAAATGAACCTAGTATATTTAGTATGTTAGAAATTCCAGGTTCTCTGTCAAGAATGTCAAAGTAATGAATTTTGAGGAGCCTAAGAAATTTGAGAAACTTAAAACTGTTTTCACAAATTTTCACCTGCACGTTGCAGGACTGCTCTAAGTTCATCTGCTAGCTCATGGAGGAGGATAGGTTTTCGAATCAATCCATGCATTCCCACCTGTAGACATCTCTCCTTCAGATGTTCTTCTGCACTTGCTGTAAGAGCTATAATCAAAGGCCAATTATGGCTGCGGAACTTCCGGATCCTTCTTGCCACTTCAAAACCATCCATTTCAGGCATGTGAAGATCCAACAGGATGATTTTGAACGAGTTGCCAGAGGCACTTATAGCCCCCAGGCACTCAAACCCTGATGAAACAGCAGTTACTTGGCAACCCAGCTTCTCAAGCAGCTTCTTGGTCACAGTCCTATTTACATCATCATCATCGGCTAACACAACATTAAGGCCTCTAAACTGTGAGTTTGGAAAATCTTTAGGTGCATGAATGGGTCTTCCAAGTGATGGTCCTATATGAAACCTGAGAAGAAGTGTCATGCCTTGTGCCAAACCCAGAGAGTTTTTTGATATCCAGATATTACCTTGCATCATCTGCATATTATTCCATATTGTAGGGTCAGAATTACAAAAACAATCACACCACGATGAACTAAATGTATTACAGTAGGTTTATCCACTGAAGGCTGTGAACCAAACTCACTATCAGCTGATAGGCAAGGGCATAACTAAAGAATTTGGTTTTCAGCAAAACATTCAAGATATACAAACAAACGAAAAAGCATGAAGCTGTTTATGGGTCTCCCAATCCAACTGATGAAAGGGAAAAATAAAACTTTTTTAAGTCTCCATGTAGAAATTCTAAAACTAACTGGATAATCTTGCAGTTGAAAAGAGTAGACAACATTCTTAACCAGTCCTTGCCGCTATTTCAATCCTCATTTTTTCCATGATGTCTATGATATCCGAGTCCATATTTCAAACTAACTAGGTTAATCTCCCAAAACAAGATAATGTATCATAGATATGGGATAAACACGAAAGCATACTTCCAATATAGGGGGAAAATAGCACCTGTGCAATGTTGTTAGACCTAAAGGACAACATGACTATGTTATTAATAAAAAAGACAGGAGTTAGACTACGGCTCATGACAGAAAGGCCATGTCAGCCCTTAGCTGCAACATGTAAGTAGAGAAATCTATGAAAAATTGAATGTCATTGTCAGGTATTAATGATCAGTGATTTTGGACTAACAGATCACCTGTAATTTGACTTCCTCAATGAGTAGTTAGAAGAAATCCTTTCACTAAAGTTACCACTTACCGAAAGCTGAGAAAAATCAAGGTTCAATAAATGAGTCTAATTACCATTTGAACCATCAACAATTGGAACAGTGAGGATTATTCTTAATATCACACACTAATCAGGAAGTTTGTCTACATTTTGATTCTAAATGAATTGCAATGACTGTCACTTTAGACTTCGAAATTTTCTATCGGATGAATTCCTAAAGTTTCATTGAAAAACGGTTAATGTAGAAGTGACAGATCAATGTATAGTCCAAATTTAGAACAGGCATCTCCTTTGAGCATCCTAGGATGCCACTGTTATTCAGCATCATATGAGCCCACATTAAACTTAATGCAAAGCAATGCATGGCAATTCATCTACCCAAACAACAAACTAGCCATGCCATATATATGACTTAACAAGAGACATTTAGGTGAATCTACCAATGTTGCCTACAGTCATTTGCTGACTTGTAATATATATTTCTAAATTCAAATATTTTATGCAATGAGCCTCTGATTTATATATGGATATGCAAGATTGCATGGGCACCAAACATTGAAGTGGAACTGTGGATGCCATTAGCTATTCTAGAAGTGGCATCCCCTGAATCTTTCCCCACTAAAGCTAAACAAGGAATCTAAAAGTAAGCAAGTAAATTTTCAAAATCAAACTTTTGTATGAGTGTAGTATTCAAGCAACCATGCTAGAATGCATACTGGTCTCAACTAGGGGTGTCTGATGGGTGGGTTTTGCTGCATTTTTGGACTCAACCCGCTCAAAAGTGGGTTGGGTCAACCCGTGGGTCCGACATACATTAGAATTATTTTTTCCTCTTGCTAAAATAATTGTTGAAATATGAAATTGAAAATTCATTTCACATATCATATCTTAATTAAAAACTAGATATGTCCCAAATAAACTAAAACGTCACAACCAATCATACACAAACATAATAAGTCTCAAACAAGATAAATAAACATAACAAGTCTTCAAGTTAACATAAGCCTGAAATAATCTAAAGTAAGCTAACAAGTCCCAAAAGCCATAAACAACAAACCACATTAGCCAACTAAAGTCAATGTCATCATATATAGTATATGGATTAATATAGTCATTTAATTCATTCTCAATTTTCTCAACATACTTTGTCATCCAAGCGATCCATTAGATTTTCATCGTTATGGTTGTTAGATGCTTCATGAGTTTCCCATCAATATTTCTTGGTCACACTTTCAATGTACAATGCCTACACCTAAACTTAATTAGTACTACAAAAAAGTTAGAGGAAAGCAACTTGAAATGCCACAATGGCTAAATGACTTTTATAAAAAAAAAGGTTACTTGGGTGGGTTGTGTTTGTGTGGGTTGGCACTTTCCAAACCCGTTACCCGACCTGTACCTTGTGGGTTAGAGTGTTTTTCAACCCGACCCAACCCACAGACCCAATCAAACCCACATTTTGTGGGTTGAGTTGGGTCAAAACCCGTAGATTCGTAGGTTGACCCAACCTACTGGATATCCCTAGTCTCAACAATACCCAGCACATGATTGGCAGCAGCATAGACTAAATAGGGGCTTTCTATTTGAAGGCCACTTTTCCCATTTATTTCTTATTCTTAAATCTGATCTGACAATTACACTGCCACAATCCAGTTTTTTATGACAGTTTCACCACACATTCCAACATCACAAACAAACCATTGGATCATTCACTTATTCTAATAATCCAGGCCAGGGTAACAGTAACTTCGTCAAACCAAGAATCATCCTCTAAGCACAAAATGTAATTCTAGGGTTTACAGCCAACTGTCAACAATTTATACAATTACTGGACTAATGCATAATTTCTCAAAAAAAAAAAAGGTTGGGGGGGGGGGGGGGGAGGGGTTGCATATTAATAAACAGTCAAAAGACTCAAAACTTAAACAAAGGAAGTATCCAAATAACTACAACCATTAAGAGTATATGATACATAAATTTGACAAAGATAATGATGCACCTACCTGCACAAGCGTTTTGCACATGCTGAAGCTCAGGCCCTCCTTAGGTTCATTGTTATAGTGCCTCCTACCAGTATAATCTCTTGTTGAAATTGATTCATTTGACTGGGAACTAATACCAGTTATCTCAAAATTAAATTTTATATATACATAGTCATTTTGCATGCTTGATCTCCATATTCCAACACTTCTATCATCCTTATCTCCACTATCACTTCCAAGAAAAACTCGAAAAATGAGAGTCCCTCTGTTATATATGTTCAATAAATAGCCAATCATATGCAAAATTACTTGAAAAGACCTTGCCTCATCACCTATGACCAGATCAGGCAAAGACTTGTGGACATCAATTTCAATACCAAAGCCTTCATATACACACAAACACTTGGCAATGCAAGAAGCATCCCTCATCATGGAATGTAGATGGAAAGGTTTCATCTCTAACCGGAAGCTTCCTTTGTCATTCGCTGAAATCTCCATTACATCATTAATCAAACTTGAGAGCACATTGCTAACTTTCAACATTGTGTCAATAATAATCTTCTGTTCAGATCTTATATTATCCTCTTGAAACATTGAAAGCAAGCCCAGGATTGAATGCATAGGTCTCCGCATACCATGACTCATGACTTTCTGAAATGAGCTCCTTGCTTGGCTGGCCATCATTGCATTCTTTTGAGCCTGTTGCAATGCTCGGTTTTGCTCTGCAAGTTTCTGTCTCATTAGCTGAGACTCCTCAAGAACGGATGCATGAGACAAGGCTACAGCCACCTGGTCAGCAACTACTTCCACTATCTCCATCTCATGCGAGGTCCAAACTCTAGAGTTTGAATTTGGAAGAACCAAAACCAGTATAGCATAAGATGTCTCAACAAGCTCTGGTGTCCCTCCTTTGAAATTCGAAACATGAAGTATGGGCATGCGAATAGCTGCTACAGCACCTGACTCCCCAGATCCACCACTACTTGCAGCTCCTAGTGCAGAATCAGGCCTCAAAACCCACACCCCCTTACTCTTTCTTATCTCTAATACATCTGGATCGTTTATAGGAATAGAATTATGATAATTATTTGGTGAGCTTGGTTTCAACTCATGTGTCAAATGCATTTCTCGCCTCTCCTCATCAGGCATCCAAACCGCACAATTATGCAAGTCCAAGGCCTTGGAAAGCTCAACAAGGGTGGTATACAAGATGTTATGCTTATCCAATGACTTCCTAATCTCGCGGGTCAGCATCCTCACGTGCCAGCTTGCTTCCTTTTGTTTCTTCATCATCCCAACCTCTTGGCCTAATTCCAACACATTCTGCCTCAAGAAAAGCTCCCTCACTTTGATTTTGAGAAGAAGAGGAATCAGGGTGGGAAAGGTGATTGCAGTTGCACAGGAAACAAGAGCAGTGAGGAATTTAGCAACGGTAAGAGAGAGCAACAACTGGAAGGAGTGAGGCCCGTAATAAGTATAGGCATTGAGTAAATGGGTCAAACCACAGAGGACTATGAAGGCAATGAATTGAAGGAAGACCAATTTGAATGGAACGTTGGAGCAGCTAACAAAGTAAAGGAGCTCAATGGGTATGGAAAAATATGCAATGGCAATGAAAAAGTCACTGACTTTTTGGCAAACCAGGATGCTTTGTATGCTCCAAAGCCCTTCCTCGTCACAGTTGCAGTGTGCATATTCAACGTCGTTGGCAGAAACAGAGAGCACAAGAGAAGAAGCCAACAGCAAGAACAAGATAGGAGGCAATCCTCTTTCCATGGCAACAACAAACAAGTTACTACTTTTTCAAACCATCCTGGAAATTTATCATCATCTCCCCAATCCCAGAGCTGACCCAATAGATGCTCATCTATCATCTGCCATACCCCATACATACATACATACATACATACATCTAGATCTAACTATGTTAACATCTTCCCAAACAAAACAACTACACTAGTCCCTTCTTTCAAGTTTACGCCTTCCTAATCCAAATAGTAGATTAAATAAATAAATAAAAATCTCCCTACTTTATTTATAGTTATCCAATCCAGAAAAAAGAAGGAGAAGATAATCTCACGCACGGATAATAAGAATAGAAGAAATCAGGGTGTTGGCAGTCTTTGATTTGAATGAACACAAACCAAAGCCGAACGATGAATCAGTCAATGTCAGCTACGAAGAAGAAGAAGAAGAAGAAGAAACATTTAACTTGCTTTCCTGTAGGTGAAGAAAGGGTATATAATATCTCTCTTCCTAAAGCTAAGCATTTGACTGGGAGAGAGAGAAAGAGAAAGAGAAAGAAAGGAGGAAGAAGAAGACAGTAGAGAGACGGAGGTGGGACCCGCACAGCTTTACATGAAGCGAACCTAGACTCCTTCTGTTTCTGTTCCCTCACACGTTTTGATGTAAATTCATTAATTAAATACGATTAATCACCATACCCAATTAATTGCCCACAAACCATATATTAACTGTCAGTGGTTTGAGACTTCCAAAAATAAATGTGTTAGAATCCTCATCATCATCTTGAGTTGGAGGGGACTTCTTTGGGAGTGTCTAACATGCTACTTACTTGTTAGGAGCATAAATGCCCCTTGCATTTTAAGTGGTTGACTTTGCTATATAATATATCAATGGTCTTAATTAATGACTTAGAACTTGCTGGACAGGTCAATGTTAAAAATTCAAAATTACATACTTCGTCCAACCCTTCATTGCTGTGGTCATCTTCCTACTGGCATGAATGTAGGATTTTGATTAAGATCAATACACATCACACAACAACGTTCCTGTCCTCTATTCCTCTTCTATCTTGCTTCTATTCTATCCACAAAGGATTGGAACAAAACAAACAATCACACCTGTGTCTCTTTTTCTCTCATCCCACTCACTCTCTCTCTCCTCTGTGCTCCATCATTGAAACTAATTCCATATTCTAACCCAAACACAATAAAATATTTTGTTTTAAGAACCAATTTATAAATTAAAAGTTTAAGATTGATTTATTTAGCATAAAAGAGGTTTTGGTTTGTTCTTGGGATGGAGAAAGTGAACCTTTCAGTTTTTTGGGTTTATCAGGAACCACCCAGAAGTTTTGTTCTTAGAAAAGTCATATTCACGAAGGATGCAGCTACATTGAAATTCCTACGAGAGAGAAAATTCAGAAATTTGAGAAAACGAAGTCTTTGGAAATTCAGTCCCTTTTTCCCTCTCTTTCTCATACGCGGATTCGGCCGAATTTTCAATTCTCTTTCTCAATTCCTATCTCTTCGCCTCTTCTACTTAACCCTTTGAACATTCAAACTTCCACCCAACAACAACTTCTTAACCCTTCGAAACCCATGGGTGTTGCAAACGCTGGTGGTGGCAGAAGACTTAGTTGCCAGCAAGGTTTGGGAGTTGCAGTGGGGAAACGAGGCCAACACCGGTTATGGATTGAAGAACGTTGCAGACTTGCAGTGAAGAAAAGTGGCCCTACACATGATACTTTACAAATTTACCTTATTTTATGATTATCGGTTACAAAGGTAGGGTACTGTCAATAACAAGTTATAGTACATCTGCATGCAAGTGTTACTACGCATCTTGTTATATACCAAAATTTTTACATATGATTATCTGTTATTAAGTTTTTTTTATTTTATTTTTTCTTTTACATATTCATCTTTTTTACTACTCACTAACCCTCCCTTCCACCACCTCCTCTTCTTTTGCCTCTTTCACGACTGTCATCTATCACTGATGAGTTCAGCGATGACGACTGTAACACCTCAAAAATACAAATTTTATTTGTTTTCGTCGATTCCGAATTATTTTGAGTAATCTGACTCGACTTCTGTGAATTTTATGATTTATGTGATTTTTAAGAATTTTTGGAGTTTTTACGTTTTTGATTATTTTAATATTATTTTGAGTAAGATATATATATATAGCGCCCGTATTTTATTTTTCTCTCAATCCTTAATTATTTTTCTAACGATTTGATTTTCATGTGAGTTCACAATTAATATGATTTTTGTGAATTTTTGTGATATTTCATATATTTTGAATATTATAATATATTTTAGATATTTTAAGATATTTTGAATATTTTATTATATTTTAGATATTTTAAGATATTTTAGGATATTTTGAGATATTTCAAATATTATATTATATTTTTTATATATTTTGAATATTTAATATATCTCGATATTTTTTTAAATTTGTATTGTATTTAGGCAAGGGGACCGAAAAGTAAAAATTTTTATTGGTAGAAAGTTTTCATCTTTGTTGATTCGGAATGGGATTTTACAAACCCGAAACCTAAAAGAGTTTTGAAGTTTTATTTTCCTACGATTTTATCGATAAATAAAATCGGAAAGATGTTTTATTATCCATTGGATGATATTTTTCTTGAAAAATATCTAGTGGATGATTTAGACGCAAAGATAATACCCACAGAATGTTTAGACGATGACATCATCGTTTGAACTTAGCTAGTATTTCACGTGTTCGGGATTTTAGAAAACTCGGAAGACGCCCGTCAACGCGCTAGTCATCGAATGCTTACACGTGGACCAATGAGGATGGTGATATTGGTGGTATGTGACTCATCACGAAGGCCAATATAAACTCGACACGTGGCGTGACACCTCGAACTAGTGACTCAAGCAGATTCTAGAAGGTTCCGGAAGCGGTGACTATTCGTACTGTGATTCACCACATGATGAGTCACATGTTCCGTAGAAAACCTCGATGACTCACCATCTTGTTCAAGATCATGACTCACCATTGGTGACTCACCGGTGATGACTCGCCACGCTTGATTCACCCGTTCTGAAAGCTCGCGGTGATTTCATCATCGACTCATCGTAGTGAAGTCACATATTCTAGAAATTTCTCTTCGATGGCTCGCTTTGTTACTTCATCAGGCAATCGATGAAAATGATCAACAATAGTTCGACCTGGATTAGAGCAAGAGAAAAATCTATGTATATTTTATTACCCATCGGACAATGATAAGCATTGACTTTATAAACAAGTAATTATTATTCATTGGTTAAAGTATCTTAGAAAATATACAGATGTCTTGTGCAATAGAAATTGGTCAACAAAAATAAGAACCAAATAGGAATCAAGTTAATAAATATTCAACCAATAAAAATTGGTCAAGAATAATGACATTTCTTTAAGGACCAAATAGGAAACAAGCTATTAAACAAATTTGGACTTCTTGAAATTTATTGATTCTACGGTGAAGGAGAAGAGCAAATTGCTCTAAATGACCAATTCACTTTGTGAAATTCACGTAGAAAGCCTAAGTTGAACAAAATGAAGACTAGTCAATATTGATGGCTTTTCTTTGTTGTGTCCTACGGCCAAGCAAATTTTTTTGTGAGGTAAATATCACAATTCAATTCTTATCACATTTTATTAATTGAGCCAAGTAAGACAAGTCAATTTTGGTGGCTACTCTTCATGTGTTTCTACGGCAATGTGAGCTTTAGGAAGGCAATTTTTACATTTCAATTCATTCCCATTCTCTATGCATTTACGACCATGCATAGTAAAAGGAGACAAGTTTAATTTCAATTTCATAAAGCTAGTCAATTTTGGTGGCTCTCCCTTTGGTTTCCTACGGCTATGCACATTTGGTGGAGGAAGCAAATTTATCTACTTAAATGTATTTGGTCACTTTTTAAGCTATCATTTAAAGAAGCAAAACAAAAATATTTCTCACCTTCTCTCAAAATGGTTCACGGCTATGCATAGTAAATAGGAGATTTTGTTTTCATTTAATCAAAGTCTTCACTTTTCTCCAAAACTATCAAACAAGCAAAGCTCTCAAATTTTTCTTCTCCTTTTCTTCTTCAACCTCACGGCCTCCCCACCCAATCTCCTTATTCACTCTTCTATAATTCTAAACTACTTTATATCTTGCTTCCTTACTTCATCTCAAGATACTTTGTAGTTGAAACTTAAGCTTGAATCATCCATTTTCTATCTTGTTCTTCAAAGCTCAAGTTTGAAGCCTTGAAGGTAGGGTTCTTTAATCTTCATGTTTCTATCCATTTCAAAGTTCTAATCATGATTTTAATCCATGATTATTTTAGTTTAGAGCCTTAGGTATTAATATTGCATGTTTTCTTTGATTTTCAAGAAGCTCTTGGTGGAGAAAGTTTACTTGAAGGAGACATACAAGGAACTTGTGGACTACATCTAAGGTAAGAGGGAGATTACCCTCATCAACCATGTGTTGGTGGTGAGGAGTGGACTTGTATGTGTGTGAGAATCCATAAGGATTCATTTGTGTGGATTGTTTTTAAAAGCTTTCTTAGTTGTGATTTGTAATGATATGCATGTGTATAAGCTTTGAATATATTGTATGTGTTAGTAAATGCATAAATAATTAGTAGGATGAGAATAACGTGTTAAGGTTGGCATGAGTGTTCCAAAGAACACAAATCCAAGGCTCACGACCTCACTACAAAAAGGGAACCAAAATGTTCTCAACAATTTTTCAAAAGAGTAATTTAATTGACTTAGGTAAATTGACAAGATACAAATTGATTTAGAGCAAGAAAAATGAACTTAAAGATCAAATGACAAATTTTGTGGATTTCGGCCAATATGCCAAATTTAAATGCTTTTAGTTTATAAAATTGTTTTCAATCAAGGTTAAGTAAGAATGCCAAAAGGAATTTTATTACAATGAGTTTTGAGGAATAAAAATGATTAGATTAAGTTTAAAGAGCTAAAACTAAGAATTTTACCATTTATAAGAAAATACAGTAGCTTTGGTGAAATTTCTAACGTAGAACTCACTTTATGTTTTGAAGCACGTTAGTGGCTTACAAAAGTGTAATTAATTGGTTGTAATATAAACAAAAGGATTTTTGACAGAAAATCTAGAAAACCATTGTTATAGATTTTCTAAGTAAAATACTGTCAATTTTGTTAAAAACAGACAAATAAGATAGAAAAGATATCCAATATATTGTATACGGTATGAAAATTATCCTACGTAGTTTAAACATATTAAATATTATTTTTATTTAATTTAAATAGTGATTTTTAAGGAGTTCGAACAAGAAAATGATTTAAAAATCTTACGCGATTGAGAAAACGATTTAAAAATATTATGCTGATTTTAAAAACAGCAAAATATATTTACGCGATTTAAAAACGTTTGTAAAAAAGATGAGATTGCGAAAACGTAATAAAATTTCTACGCAATTGACTAAAACAACGAGTTTTACTGTCGGGCCAAAGTGGTGGACCCAGACAGATTGAGGAATAGTACTGTCAGATGGAATGCACTATATTTGAGGTTTGTTGAGATTTGAGGGTATTTATATAATTATGGTTCATATAAATGCATCAAGTGGGTATGCATAGTCGATGGCTGTGATGACTTTTGTTGTTTAGGAATGAATGAGAGTTGGATAGTGTGATCCAGGTGGGTGATCTACTGGGGACGTCAGGGCGCAGTTATTCATAGTGACCTGTTTGTCACATTATCTGCCTGACCATGATGTACCGTTGCAATGCACTGGCGTAGTGTCCCGACAAACATTATTTATGTCTCGCGTCTAGCTGAGACTGTCATTATGGGTGGCAGATCTTCTGGACCATTCATATCCAAAACTGTTTAGCTCCATGGAGTAGGAATATAGTGCATTGTGCATATGCATAGTCGGTGTATATGTTGTTATGGCATTGTCGAGGTACATTTTATGGTAACATAATCATTATATATGTATATTATGGATATCTGTTGTTGATATACTGTCAATGTTTATATTTGTTGTGTTATTATATATGATGTGTTTATTTGAGTTATTATGCGTAATGTGATAATATGGTTTATTGTATCAATTGTTTTATTTGTTATGGTAACATGATTGTTGTTCATTTTATTACAATATATGTTTATTAGAATTATTTGTACATTGATAACATGATTATACTTGTGATATTTGTATACATGGAATGACTTTATCATTCGTATCATTCTTTGTTACCATCCTGGTATTGGTGAAAGAGGATCTCACCTCTTTACTGTATTCACTACAAAAAATTAGGTAAATTACGGCAGTTTTTTTTAATATTACGGCGGTTTCAACCGGCTGCCGTTTTTAGCGTTGTCACGCTTCCGCAATTGACGTAATTGTCATCGCCGATTCGGTATATATACTGGCGGTTTTTCAATAACCGCCACGATAACCACCACAATTTACCATGTATAAAATGGTGATTTTATATTGTATAAAGCGGCGGTCAAACCGCCGTAATTTACCTAAAATTATGAGTTAATTGTGTATAAAAGAGGGTAAAGCGCCATAATTTGAGTGAATTACTGGCAGATTTTGATCGCCGTAATTATTGAAAACGGCAAGATCAAAAAGCGCCTAATTCACTTTAAATTGTGGCGATCAAACCGCCGTAATTATCGATGAATTACGGCAGGTTTTTGATGCCGTAATTTCGTGAATTACTGGCGATTTTGATGCCGTAATTTTCAAATAATTACGAATGACCATAGACTTAAAAATAAGCGCTAAATTTTTGTAATTACAAACTAGTTACGACAATTAGAGCTAGTAATTTGAGATAGTTACAACAACTAATTTTGATATTTATATCAATTTTCATGTTTATTATGACAATTCTTATTTGTCAAAACCTACAAATATAAATATAATAATTTTGATTAATGAAATGTAAAAAGAAATACTCATTCATTTAATTTACCAAATATCAAAGTTAACATGAGTACATTAACTTAATAACTGCAAATTATAAGTCATCAACATTTTGATAAATAACATCCTAAATAATAACATAAATACACAAGTAAAATAACTCCAAATTACATATAAGTCAAACAATTAGTAAATTAATTAATGAGGACTTGAATTATCCACTGATTGATGAGTGTTACTTCCATTGCATGATCTTCTTAGGTCATTAGGAGATAGAGCCCCGCTACCTTCATCTGGTACCTACAAGAAGGACAATTATATTTGAGATTCTCTTAACATAACAACCAAACATATATAGGAGAGGAAAAAACAACACCAATAGTTAAGTTATCATCGTAAGTTCATAATAATTATTAAGAAAAAAATATAAACACACAAGAAACCCAATTCTTGGATTGACATTAACATAAGATTGTTACCAAGTGGCCTCAATACTCAAGAGGGGGGGTGAATTGAGTATGTAAAATATTTTCGTAAATCTTTCGCAAAACGTTTGATTAACAATTTTCGTTGAAGCTATTGGATGATTGAAGTGAATAGATAAACGAGATTGAATACTTCACTCACAAATAAACAACTCAAGATAGAAAGAATTCAAGCAAAGCAAAATATCGAACTCAACTTAAGCAAATATAGTTAAAGCACAAAGTAAAGAGATAGAGTTGAGAGGAACAAACACAAGATTTATCCTGGTTCGATCACCAATCCGCTTGTGATCTACGTCCAGGTTCTCAAGCAAACCACTCGAGATTTTTCACTAAACTTCAAGCTTGAACGGGTGCTTGAAAACCTTTACACAAAAGAGCACTCAACTCCTTGGGATGCCTCACCCTTGAGCTTGAGCCTCAAACCAGGGATGCCTCACCCTTTTCACTAGAGGATACCTCACCCTCTTTACAACCTTTGAAGGATGCCTCACCTTCAACAAGGGATACCTCACCCTTTACAAACCTAGAGAGATACCTCACTCTCTTTTCTCTAGAGGGATGCCTCACCCCCTTTACAAAGAATCAAAGTGTTTATGAAATAAAAACTCTCACAAGAGTAGATGATACAAATTGAAGCCCTATAATGCTCATCAAGAATATCTCAACAATATATACAAAAACAAAGCAAAAGTGATTTAAGGATGAATTTCGGATTATAGTGATTGAAAGATGTTTCTCAAGTGTTGTTCAACTACAAATGATGCCCCAAGATGAGTATTTATAAGTTATTGGAACAAAAGAGCCGTTGGGGGCTTTAATGGGCATCATTAAATGTACCAAATATAGCCGTTAAGCACTGTCAGAATACTAGTAATCGATTACAGGGTTCTGGTAATCGATTACATGACAGTTAAAACGTGTTCTTGGTACTGGTTTGTGTAATCGATTACAAGACTTGTGTAATCGATTACACGCTCTCTCGATTTTTCGGTAATCGATTACAATATTGATGTAATCGATTACATGGCCTTTTGATCGTGTTCTTGGATTTACGGGAACATGGTAATCGATTACATGGATTCTCAGAATCGATTACAAGTCCTCGACTTGCTTGTAATCGATTACAAGAGTGTGTAATCGATTACTTTCCACTTTGAACACATTTTTTCAATCCCAATTAAGTCTCTAGGCCATTTTTATCATTTGGGTACTTGGACAAAACAAGATTTACAAATGTTTACCATAATCCAAGATTGAAATCAACATTTCTTTGAAATATGAACTTTTGAAAACCATGTTGATTTATAAGATCTTTGAAAATCATTTGAATATAATTGAGATACCTTGAGAGCATTTCACATTGATGTTCTAAGACCTATATCTAATATACCTATTTTGATCTTGGTCTTCTTCTCTTGGTCTTGATCTTTTCTTTTGATCTTGAACTTTTCTTTTGATCTTGGTCTTTTCTTTTGATCTTGGTTTTCTTCTCTTGGCTTTGTTATCATCAAAAACTTATTTGATATGCTTCATGACATAAGCATTCACAAAGATTATAAAGCATCATTCACAACAAATGAACATAGATAGACCACTTATTCATGCCAATGATCAAATAAACAAAATCCAGAGACTTAACCAATATGCAAACCAAAGTCACAATTCTTCAATATGGTCATTCAAACTAACAGAGACTATTCAGAGAATATATCATTTACCTAAGGAAGATTTGTTGTTTACACTGTTAGCATATAACAGTTACATACACTTTGGTAGCATATTATTCATAAACACAATAATAGTACAACAACAAGAGTACCAAATACCTAATAATCAATTCCGAACCGAGAATTAATAAATTCACTACATATGTAACTGGATTTTGAAAATTAAACTTGTGATATGTCATGAATTTATAAGGGTGTCATCCCAATATCCATAGCTCATTGATTTACACTAGAAAATGAAATTCAGGGCTAAGGAGTAATTTGATTTTGAAAACTAAACTTGTGAAATGTTATGAAGTTATAAGGATGACAAAATAATGACAAGTCCCGAAACAAAAAAAGAAGCGAAAAGCTTAAAGAGATTTGATAATAGAGAGAAAGGAGGAGAGAAAAAGAGAATGCAAGTCAAGCACAATTACATACACACATATCATTATCACATATCAATCTCATTTAATCCGAACCTGTAAGAGTTCAATGCATAGCTTCTAAGTTTCAAAAGGAAGACAAGGCCAAGAATCTGATTAGAACTCTTAAAACAAGGAAACTGTTTCAGAATGATACCAAGAAAAGATAAATAGACCTGCATTTAATTCTCCTAAGTTGATTAGAAAATAGAAATCCTTCTCATTCTCATATATAAATCTCCTCACATATGAAATACTGATAAATCATAAGCAAATGATCCATTTCAATACCAATAACAAAATCGACAACTATTTAGTGTAATTCCTTCATAGCATGTTTTCCTTCATTGTATGTTAGTGGAACATATGAGAAATGTTGAAATATCCAGATTGATATGCATGCATCATATAATTCTACTAAAAACGCAACCCACAAACTCAACTAGTAAGCAAATTAGTTTTCCAACTCTTCAACTATAACATAATAAGAACAAAATCTCAATTCAACCATATTCAGGAAAATCAAACAATTTATTTGAATAGAACAAGAAAAGATGTAAAGATGAGATACATGTGGTGTAGGATTTTGAAATAAGCCAACTAACTCCTCAGGAAGCCTTCCTCCTTCCTTCATAGCAATGTAGGCACACAAAGCTTGCAATTGTGATTCCATAGTCACCACCTTTTGTCGTAAGTCAGGAGAGGAGGTGTTAGCACTAGATGAACCGAGTTCATAACTCCAAGACGTGTGGTAGTATGCTTGAATGCAACGGTAGGAACCACTCCCATTCCTAATCCTCGAACACTGCCAGAGTGCTCTTTTCCAAATACCACACCAACAGCATCATTTGGAGAAATTTCAGAGTAATTATCCTCCCTTTGACTTAAATGTTCTTCAATTTCTTTCTACATAAAGACCGAAAAAGAGAATAAATATATTACAAAGACAATCTATTATATCATTGTTTAACAAAAAAATGTGAACAATAATATTGATATTTACCCCTATCTTCTCAGCTTCATCATTTACAAAGCTCCCATCTTTCTTCTTGTGTGTTATATTCCACATCGGGCCTCGACCAATAGTCTTCCCTGTCTCTTTCCTCTAAAATTTTCAACACATCACATAAGTAATAATCAACTAAAGATGTACTTTAGGTAAATAATGAATTAATCAAAGATAAGAACTTAAACTACCAAATCATCCCTTCTCCTAGCCAGAGTTTTAGCACCACAGGTGAATAAGAAAAGAAGTAGCAAAAAGCCTCTGAGATTTGTGGAAATTTGAGAGAGTTTCACTATAGCTTTGGTATGCAACAGGAAGAACAATTTTTTTCTATTTCGACCTACGACTTTAGCAATCAGAAGAGAGATTTACCGCAAGTTACTCAAAATAACACTTAAAATCTAATGAATGATAATGTAGCAATTTCTTGATGGTAGATATTGTTTAATAAGTATTAGTGGATGAGATCACAAGAACTGCACGAATTGCAGTTATATTACGACTCCAGAGGATCCGCATCCCTTTGTATATGATATCAAAAACTCATTATCCCACTATGAAATTCTCACTCTCACACATAGAGATATGCAACACAGGAAGAGGATTTCTCTTTGATTTCTATTTCACTTCACTTGATCAAAACATGATACACAACATGGCTTTTTATAGGTGAAAGGCTAGAAAAAAAAAGACATTATATAAAATAAGAAAGCCAATTGATGAAGGAAAACAACAAGAAGACAAATGATAAAAAGTAGTTTTGTAAGTTGTGGTGCACCCTCTTGTAGCAATAAGTGATTTCAAAAAATTGCAGGAGATAGGCTAAAGCAGTCAGTGCAATTAATAGGCTTGGCTTGGTTTAATTTCCTACACTGCCTCCCTTAAACCAAGTTTGCAAAATTTGTCATTTGAAGGAATTCCTTCAACCGGTGAAACAACTCAATCTTAAATGTTTGTTCTTTAGTGTGACAGTAATCAATCCACACTTCCTTCTCAGCCGCCAATTATCAAATTTTATGAAATCTAATATATATGTGCTTGGATCTCTTTTATCTCATATCATTTTTCCCTCTCTGGTATGATTTCTTTTCCCTCTCTGCTAAGGTTTTCTCTCAATTGCCGCCCAGCTGTACAAGTGCCTCACGTGTGTCACCTCCAGTTCTTGCTGCTACTTCCGACTGTGTTCGACTTTCCCTCTTATTTGTGGCTCCCCTATGGTGTGTGCTGCCTAGGGGAGTTGTGATGCTTCCGTCTGGCTTGGTCCGGCTGTGCAACGTCCCCTCAGGTGAGTCTTGTTTCGTTCATGGCAAACATTGGTATATTAACATTTGGTATATCCATTTAAATAAATATGCATATCCATTTGGTATATTAACAAACATCACTGCCACATTGGTAGTTAATATTAGATATGTAACTTTTATAAGTAATGATTATTAAAATCAATTATAATTGCCTTTTCTCTCAAATTATGTACTGTTACATATATAATTGACTACAAATAGAACAACAGTTATGGTGGCACAGCAGCTATCCACAATTAGAAATGTAGACCAAATCTCAGTTTTACAGGATGGGAAGATAATTGAGCAAGGGACTCATTCAAGTCTTATAGAGAATATAAATGGAGCATACTTTAAATTAGTCAACCTTCAACAACAACAGCATCAACTATAGCATAAAATTAATATTTAAACTAATTTTAAATAAATTAGTATAACTCATGAATACCAAATTATTTTGTATCTAGTACTGTTCCACAAATACTCATGAATATCATTCTAATCTGAACTAATTCAATCGCATAACAAGTAAAAGCATTATATGCAAAGCATTTTAGCAATTAACTCCCTTGATTGCTAAGCTGAGCTATGTGATGTGTCGCACTATATCATTTGCATTGCAATATAAATAAAATGCACTTGTGCAAAGCATTTTAGTGCATGATGGTGGAGAGAGGTGCCAAAAAGCCCACACCAAAAAGTAAAATATTTTAATATTTTGCATTAATCTACCATATAAATTGACTATTTAAGCATAACATTCATAGAAAAAAATTAAATTAAATTTTCAAGTGATAAAGCAGGACAATAAGTTGATAACAAGCTCTAAAGATATAATAATTACTTTCGATATATATCAGGTAATGTTAGCAGCAGCAGATATAATTTTCAAGTGATATAAATCAGGTGACACCATAAATCCTTTTTATAATGAGTTATAATTAAAATTAAACTATATATATGTATATATATAAGGTTGAAGATAAACTGACCTACAGAGACGCCAATGTCGGTATCAGCGACTTGATTCTTGCGGAGTTTCCTCTCCAAATGTGCACTATCCATATTGTCCCAAGGGGCCCTTTCTTGGCCAATATAAACTGAGAATAAAACATTATATCTTTACCCTTTTCACTTTACTAATAAATAGATAAATACCTATTTCTATTTCTCATGCAAGACAAGGCCCTAAAATTTTCAAGCTGAAGGCGTAACGAAACCCTAATTGCTCAAAAATTTTCAGCTCAGCAGTAAAGTAACAGAAAGCTCCATACACTACACATAACCATCTACAAATTTATTGGGCATTCATTTGGCCAAAAGTGGATTCAACGATGATATATGGGTTAGAACTTGGAAACATCAAGGTATTTTTTCCAACCTTCAAAACCAACTACTACTTCAACCATCATTGATATGTCAATTAAGATTAAAAAGTATAATAAAAAATATACACCTCAAATTTGAACAGACAAGAAAATACAAAAAAAAAAAAAATTGAATTTGAGAGAGAACCTCCAATGTTGTCGAGAAGATGGTGTTGAAAAAGCAGAGAACAAGAAGCAGAGGACCAACAGAGGAGAGAGGCGTGGCGAGAGAGAGCGAGACGTGGCGGCGAGAAAGGGTAAGACGCGGTGGCCGAAAGACCAAAGCGGCGTCAGGGCACGATTTCCGGGCCAAACAGAAATGAAGAGGCTGAGCAGATCTGGAACTTTGAGTGAGAGAGAATGAGAGTGAGAGTACGAGAGAGAGAGAGGGTGAGACTGAGAGTGAGCTGAGGGTGAGACTGAGAGTGAGCTGAGGGTGAGAGTACGAGAGAGAGAGGGTGAGGGTGAGGCTGAGAGGGAATTATTTTGGTGTGAGGGGGGAAGTGAAATTTTAGTTGTTTTAAAATTATTTTAATTAAAATTTAAAATTAAAATAACGACAGTTAAAACTGTCGTTTTATACATATAACTGCCGTTTTTCACTTGTAAAAAGTGGCAGGTGGGCAACTGACGTATTATACTGTATATTACGACAGTTTTTGGTAACTGCTGTATTAAAACTGCCGTAATTTACCTAATTTTTTGTAGTGATTGCTTTGTTGTGTTTGTCTTATTAAATTCGTATAGTAGGCGAATGAAGTTTCTTAGACGCAACTGGAGGCAATATCCTGAGGTTGGTGACGGCGTCGAGGGCTGATCTTTCAAGTTTCAACGGGATGCAGTTTGGTGGAGAAAAAGGAACATGTATGTTTAGTTTTCTCGTTAGTGTGGTTACCGTGCTATTAGTAGTACCTATCATTGGGTTTGCTACTGTTTCTCTGAGTCTGTAAATTTTATGATTTAAATTGTTATTGAATAATTTGTGGTATATATATAATAAATGTATTAATCAGTTCAATCTAATTTCTGTTTTACTTATGATTTTTAGTAAGTTTATGTTTCCGCGAAGAGAAATTGTAAAATTCATCTTCTAGAACTCAAAGCTTTTATGAAATGATTTTCAGGTTTTAAATTTTAGTCGAAAAATGTGATGCCCTATGAGGGTGTTACATTAGTTGGTATCAGAGCACGGTTAGAGTCTTTTGGGAGTTTTGTGATTAGGTCTGTCTTGTTTGTGCTGTGTGACTCTCTATGCTTGGACTCCGAAAGGAGACAATGTTTGTTTGAAATGGTTACATCTGGTTTTCATTGTATTTTGATTCGTCTGTCTTTGAAGAGAGGACCATGACTCGTGATAGACAAAGAAAGACGATGGTTCGTGATAGACGTGCGCGTATGGAAGCGAGACGTGATGATGGTGATAGGGTTGCAACTCTGGAAGTAATACGAAAAACGGCCGATGTAATTATACAGCAAACTCAGAAGATTGTTCAGCAGCAAGAATTAATAGTTGAAGCTAAGATTTTGTTAGAGTTGAATCAGACTCAGGATGTGAGACCCGATAACGTTGGACCATATTGGTTACGAAGAAGGAGAAATCGTAAGGTCAAGCAATTTTAACGGAAAACGTATTCACAATCACCGGGAAATCAACAACAGCAACAATCTTGTGGAGGAAGTACTAGTGGTAGCGGGTTTGGTCTGACCGTGACATCTGCACCGAAATGTTGGAAGCGTAGGAAAGATCATCTGGCAAAGGACGGTACAATCAAAAGAATCATCTGTTACGAGTGTGGGATGCCCGGACATCTTGCTAGAAAATGTATTCCACCAAAGACAACGCCATCTGTTAGTAATGAACGTGTTTTGACACCTCAAGTTAGATGGAGCGTTAATTCTCCAAGTAGAGCACAGGCACCCCAGATTGAAGATCTAAGCAAAGAAGGTTGTGTCACAGGAAGTGATCCTTTGACTGTATTGTATAATTCTGGAGGTAATACATTCCTCTATGGCATATAATCGTGTGGGTCAATTTGAGTTATCTGTGACTTCATTATCTTTTGACCTGATTATTTATACTTTGATTACTAAAACTTGTGGTTGATAACTTGAGTTGTTTAAACCATTCTAAGCCTGTTAAATGATTGAATCTTTTTTGTTGATTTAATTTATATACTTCTTTCACACAAAATAGATATGATCTAAAAATATGGAATGGGTATTTTTCCAATCATCTATGCTCTGTTAGACCTGCCGTTGAATTATTCAACTTAAAAAGCTCACCTCTAAATTTATCGGACCACATCAATTTTTCTGTTGGATAAGTCCGGTAATATATTAGATGACTCTATCATCTTTTCTTTCTACGTCTTCATGATATCTTTCATGTGTCGTCATTACGAGAATGTACTTTTGATCTAACCCATTCTTTTATGGCTCATTGACTATGTGGGTTGGTTAGAACTATCAGTATCTTCATTACTTTTGATTTATATATTTCTACTTTTATTACCAAACCCATTATTACTATTCAATTCCTTAAATAATCTTTTCTGTTAATCTAAATTGTCTACCTCTTTCACGAGATAGACGTAATCTTAAGAATGGATTGGTTATCTTCCAACCATATCCTATAAGTTGTTTCGGTAAAATTTTAGTGTCCCAGAAAACTCATTCTTAAAAATCGGACAATATCAAATTCCTTGTTGGATATGTTCTGTAACATATCGGATAATTTCGCTATTTTTTCTTTCTAATCTTTATAATGTTCTTTCATAGATTACAATTGCAAGAAAGAATATTCTTAGTTAAGTTCATGTCATAGTATCAGATACAGTACTGTTGAGAAAGTGAACTTGATTTGTGAGACACTTCCTGTTAAAAGCAAAAGCAAGAAAGTGAAGTGGTACAAAGGCAAGGAAATTTCAAGTGGTGCTATTAGGAGTGACGAATGTTTCCGCAATATTCACCGATTGTGTGGATAGTATCTTTCGTCTTTATTTGGACAGAATTGTCATTATCCTTATTAATGACACTTTGATCTATTCTCGAAATCATGAGGAACACGCTGAACATTTTTCGTGTGGTTCACCAAGTCTAAAGGAGGAGCAGTTATATGCTAAAGTTATCAAAATGCGAATTCTACTTGGATGAAGTGCAGTTTTTGGGCCACGTGATTCAGAGGAAGGAATTGAAGTGGACGCGTCAAGAGTTGAAATGATTCTTGAACGAGAAAGACCGAAGATTGCATCAGAGATCCGTAGTTTTATCGGGTTAGCTGTTTATTATTGAAGGTTGTTAAAAAAAATTTCTTAAAATCGCAGGACCTCTCGCTCAGTTTATCAAGAAAGAATCAAGCGTTTGCATGGACTGATGCATACAAGGAGTTTTCGTCAGTCAAGGTAATCTGGAATAGCGTAGACGGATATGCAACGTGAGGACTGGAAGACAAGATGAAAGAGTAGTATCCATGATTTTTCTAAGACTACTACGAATTTCGGGGGCGAAATTCTTTTTAGGAGGAAGTGTTGTAACACCCCGAAAATATGTATTTTATTTATTTTCGTCGATTCTGAATTATTTTGAGTAATCCAACTCGACTTCTGTCAATTTTATGATTTATGTGATTTTTAAGAATTGTTGGGAGTTTTTACATTTTTGATTATTTTAATATTATTTTAAGTATATATATAGCGCTTCGTATTTTATTTCTTTCTCTCAATCCTTAATTATTTTTACTAACTGATTTGATTTTCATGAGTTTCACAATTAATATGATTTTTGTAAATTTTTGTGATATTTCAGATATTTTGAATATTATAATATATTTTAGATATTTTAAGATATTTTGAATATTTTATTATATTTTAGATATTTTAAGATATTTTAGGATATTTCGAGATATTTCGAATATTATATTATATTTTTGATATATTTTGAATATTTAATATATCTCTAATATTTTTGGGTCAGATATGTATGCGGGCTAGGCGGTAGGAAAAGTAAAAATTTTTATGGCCGAAGAAAGCTTTATCTTGTTGATTCGGAATGAAGGATCTTACTAAACCCGAAACCGAAAAATTTTTGAAGTTTTATTTTCCTACGATTTTATCTAACAAATAAAATTAGGTATGTTTTATTATCCATTGGATGATATTTTTCTTGAAAAATATCTAGTGGATGATTCTAGACGCAAGCATAGTCACCCACTCTAGAATGTTCTAGACGATGACTCATCGTTTGGTAACTAGCCTAGTGACTCACATGTTCCAGACTGTTCTAGAAAACTCTGGAAGACGCCCCGTCAACGCGCCTAGTCATCGAATGCTTACACGTGGACCAATGAGGAGCTGGTCAATATTGGTGGCTGTGACTCATCACGAAGGGCCAATAGAAACTCGACACGTGGCGTGACACCTCAGCGCCAGTGACTCAGCAGATTCTAGAAGGTTCCAGAAGCGGTGACTCGCCCTGTGACTCACTGCAGTGAGTCACCTGTTCCAGAAGCTTCTCTGACGACTCACCATGCTGACTCGGCATCATGACTCACCATTGGTGACTCAGCTGATGACTCGCCATGCTGACTCACCCGTTCTAGAAAGCTCCACGGTGACTCATCATACTGACTCATCGTAGTGAGTCACATATTCTAGAAATTTCTCTTCGATGGCTCGCTTTGTTACTCATCAAGGGCAATCAGTAGAAAATGATCAACAATAGTTGCTACCCGACTGGAGCAAGAGAAAAATCTATGTATATTTTATTACCCATTGGACAATAGACATTGACTTTATAAACAGTAATTATTATTCATTGGTTAAAGTATACTAGAAAATATACAGTGTGCACCAATAGAAATTGGTCAACAAAAATAGCAACCAATAGGAATCAAGTTAATAAATATTCAACCAATAGAAATTGGTCAAGAATAATGGCTTGACTCTTTAAGGACCAATAGGAAACAAGCTATTAAACAAATTTGGACTTCTTGAAATTTATTGATTCTACGGTGAAGGAGAAGAGCAAATTGCTCTAAATGACCAATTCACTTTGTGAAATTCACGTAGAAAGCCTAAGTTGAACAAAATGAAGACTAGTCAATATTGATGGCTTTTCTTTGTTGTGTCCTACGGCCAAGCAAATTTTTTTGTGAGGCAAATATCACAATTCAATTCTTATCACCTTTTATTAATTGAGCCAAGTAAGACAAGTCAATTTTGGTGGCTACTCTTCATGTGTTTCTACGGCAATGTGAGCTTTAGGAAGGCAATTTTTACATTTCAATTCATTCCCATTCTCTATGCATTTACGACCATGCATAGTAAAAGGAGACAAGTTTAATTTCAATTTCATAAAGCTAGTCAATTTTGGTGGCTCTCCATTTGGTTTCCTACGGCTATGCACATTTGGTGGAGGAAGCAAATTTATCTACTTAAATGTATTTGGTCACTTTTCTAGCTATCATTTAAAGAAGCAAAACAAAAATATTTCTCACCTTCTCTCAAAATGGTTCACGGCTATGCATAGTAAATAGGAGATTTTGTTTTCATTTAATCAAAGTCTTCACTTTTCTCCAAAACTATCAAACAAGCAAAGCTCTCAAATTTTTCTTCTCCTTTTCTTCTTCAACCTCACGGCCTCCCCACCCAATCTCCTTATTCACTCTTCTATAATTCTAAACTACTTTATATCTTGCTCCCTTACTTCATCTCAAGATACTTTGTAGTTGAAACTTAAGCTTGAATCATCCATTTTCTATCTTGTTCTTCAAAGCTCAAGTTTGAAGCCTTGAAGGTAGGGTTCTTTAATCTTCATGTTTCTATCCATTTCAAAGTTCTAATCATGATTTTAATCCATGATTATTTTAGTTTAGAGCCTTAGGTATTAATATTGCATGTTTTCTTTGATTTTCAAGAAGCTCTTGGTGGAGAAAGTTTACTTGAAGGAGACATATAAGGAACTTGTGGACTACATCTAAGGTAAGAGGGAGATTACCCTCATCAACCATGTGTTGGTGGTGAGGAGTGGACTTGTATGTGTGTGAGAATCCATAAGGATTCATTTGTGTGGATTGTTTTTAAAAGCTTTCTTAGTTGTGATTTGTAATGATATGCATGTGTATAAGCTTTGAATATATTGTATGTGTTAGTAAATGCATGAATAATTAGTAGGATGAGAATAACATGTTAAGGTTGGCATGAGTGTTCCAAAGAACACAAATCCAAGGCTCACGGCCTCACTACAAAAAGGGAACCAAAATGTTCTCAACAATTTTCCAAAAGAGTAATTTAATTGACTTAGGTAAATTGACAAGATACAAATTGATTTAGAGCAAGAAAAATGAACTTAAAGATCAAATGACAAATTTTGTGGATTTCAGCCAATATGCCAAATTTAAATGTTTTTAGTTTATAAAATTTTTTTCAATCAAGGTTAAGTAAGAATGCCAAAAGGAATTTTATTACAATGAGTTTTGAGGAATAAAAATGATTAGATTAAGTTTAAAGAGCTAAAACTAAGAATTTTACCATTTATAAGAAAATACAGTAGCTTTGGTGAAATTTCTAACGTAGAGCTCACTTTATGTTTTGAAGCACGTTAGTGGTTTTCAAAAGTGTAATTAATTGGTTGTAATATAAACAAAAGGATTTTTGACAGAAAATCTAGAAAACCATTGTTATAGATTTTCTAAGCAAAATACTATCAATTTTGTTAAAAACAGACAAATAAGATAGAAAAGATATCCAATATATTGTATACGGTTTGAAAATTATCCTACGTAGTTTAAACATATTAAATATTATTTTTGTTTAATTTAAATAGTGATTTTTAAGGAGTTCGGACAAGAAAATGATTTAAAAATCTTACGCGATTGAGAAAACGATTTTAAAAATACTACCCAATTTTAAAAACAACAAAATATATTTACGCGATTTAAAAACGTTTGTAAAAAAGATGAGATTGCGAAAATGTGATAAAATTTTTACGCGATTGACTAAAATAGCGAGTTTTACTGTCGGGCCAAAGTGGTGGACCCGGACAGATTGAGGAATAGTACTGTCAGATGGAACGTACTATATTTGAGGTTTGTTGAGATTTGAGGGTATTTATATAATTATGGTTCATATATATGCATCAAGTGGGTATGCATAGTTGATGGCTGTGATGACTTTTGTTGTTTAGGAATGAATGAGAGCTGGATAATGTGATCCAGGTGGGTGATCTACTGGGGACGTCGGGGCGCAGTTATTCATAGTGACCTGTTTATCACATTATCTGCTTGGCCATGATGTACCGTTGCAACGCACTGGCGTAGTGTCCCGACAAACACTATTTATGTCTCGCGTCTAGCTTAGACTGTCATTATGAGTGGCAGATCTTCTGGACCATTCATATCCAAAATTGTTTAGCTCCATGGAGTAGGAATATAGTGCATTGTGCATATGCATAGTCAGTGTATATGTTGTTGTGGCATTGTCGAGGTACATTTTATGGTAACATAATCATTATATATGTATATTATGGATATCTGTTGTTGATATACTGTCAATGTTTATATTTGTTGTGTTATTATATATGATGTGTTTATTTGAGTTATTATGCGTAATGTGATAATATGATTTATTGTATCAATTGTTTTATTTGTTATGGTAACATGATTGTTGTTCATTTTATTACAATATATGTTTATTAGAATTATTTGTACATTGATAACATGATTATACTTGTGATATTTGTATATATAGAATGACTTTGTCATTCGTATCATTCTTTGCTATCATCCTGGTATTGGTGAAAGGGGATCTCACCTCTTTATTGTATTGTTTTGTTGTGTTTGTCTTGTTAAATTCGTATAGTAGGCGAATGAAGTTTCTTAGACGCAACTGGAGGCAATATCCTGAGGTTGGTGACGGCGTCGAGGGCTGATCTTTCAAGTTTCAGCGGGATGCAGTTTGGTGGAGAAAAAGGAACATGTATGTTTAGTTTACTCGTTAGTGTGGTTACCGTGCTATTAGTAGTACCTGTCATGGGTTTGCTACTGTTTCTCTGAGTCTGTAAATTTTATGATTTAAATTGTTATTGACTAATTTGTGGTATATATATAATAAGTGTATTAATCAATTCAATCTAATTTCTGTTTTACTTATGATTTTCAGTAAGTTTATGTTTCCGCGAAGAGAAATTGTAAAATTCATCTTTTAGAACTCAAAGCTTTTATGAAATAATTTTCAGGTTTTAAATTTTAGTCAAAAAATGTGATGCTCTATGGGGGGTGTTACAACGGCAAGGGTCGGTGGCCAATTTACGTGCCCAGATCTGGACTCTATTCAGCCATATAAAGAGCTGAGCAACAGTGTATGGTAGCTCGACTCACAATTGTTGGGGACAACGGAGGAAGTCTTATGGGTTCCGGCATAAGTGGTTCACACGGTGTTTCCGTTTCTCATCTGCTCCTTCATGACCCAACACAAACTGATCTGGGCAATGGTACAACTAGTGGTCTGACGGTGGTGCGGGGTTGGTGGTAGATATGGCTATGATGGCTCTCAAATTTGGCGGCGGGGCCTATGGGTGGTGGATCTGGTGATTCGTGAGCTCTAAGTGGCTGGGAGCCGCGGTTTCTGGCTGAGACTTTAGGCAGTTGGGTTTTTTAGTGGCTGAGTTTTCAAGTGAGGGGAGAGGACGACAATATAGCAGTTGATCTGGGTGGTTAGTGCACGGTAGAGGTGAATGACGTATGTGGCTTGGTCTCGCATGGTGGCTTTTGTTGTCGGCGGTGGAAGACTCCTCAGCCCCTGCGTCACCAGATCTCGTCAACCCCCACGACCTCGTTGTCACCGTCGATGGCTCCGTCGCTCGAATCCCAATCGCCATCCCAAAACTGGACTTCCATCATTCGTGTTTGTCATCACCAATGGAGTGGTGTGGTGGTTTTCGCCACTAAACCTGCAGAGATTTTTTACTTGTATAGCAAGTTTTCAATTCTAATCCCTGCCTTTGATTTTTTTTAATGATAAATCAATAACTTATTAATTATCGATGTATCATTCTCTCTGTTTTTAAGGGAAGATACTAGACGTGGCCACATCTATATTCCATAACATAACATAGTGCACTATAAAATCCTATACTATACTCTATGGCAATAGTTATACTCATCACAATAACACATTTGCTTTGAAAAATAATGTTTATATATTATTATTTTTATATATTATTTTTAATAATTATAATTAAATAAAAAAATAAAAAAATCATGTAAAAAGTGATATAAAAAATAATATGACAAAAAGAATGTAAAAAAATCAAAATTAATTTACTTTATACTGTTTTTTTTATAATTTTATTTATTTATTTTTCTATTTTTGTATACTGTGACGCACACTAAAATGGAAGTCTGCTAACGTGCTGATATGACTGATGACAGGATTTGGAATTTGGACTCTCCCCCAACATGTTAATGGGAATTTTTTTTTGTTTGAAGTCCGCCAACGTGCTGATATTATTCTTGCTTTACAGCAATTTGTTTTTTTTCCTTTTAAAAGTATTAGATTATTATTGAGGTGGATTTATAAAATTAGTAATATTTGTAATTCTAAATGATTATTATTAATGTGTATAAAAAAAATTAATTTGTAAAAAAAAATTAAAATACAACAATACTATATCATTTTTTATTAAAATTTTAATATATATTTTTATTTTTATCTGCCCCTAAAATCAAATAAATTAAATTGTTTGAACATTATACATAAATACATAATACAGAAGAATAACATAATGTTAAAAGAAATTTTATTTTCTAATATTAAAATAAAGATATTTATTACTTAATATATTAAATGATCTATATGTGATAAACATATTTCATATTTTTTATTTAATTTTATTGTATAGATAATAATTAATAAACATGTAATTACTAATTTTTCATTAATATACTAATTTAAATTCTCAAATAAACTGCAAAAAGGATGCGTGTTTGCTACCATTGCGCTGCGTTAGAAGGTTACTCGAAAAGCACATCCTAACCAATGTTTAAAAAATCAAATCGAAGATTAACTTGTAAAGTTTTTGAATTATAATTTGATTAGTTCAATTAGTTAAATTTGTGATTAAATCATGATTAAACAAAAAAAAATCAAAATAGAAATTATCGGTTCATGGTCTAATCGGTTTAATCGTTCAGTTCGATCCGATTTTTAAAACATTAATTCTAACTCATAATTGAACTCCCAGAAGTGTTACACTAATAAGTATGATAATAAATAGTAAACACTATTCAAATAATGATAAACACACTAACACACATATTATTTTGTATTCATATATTTTTATTATTTAATTATAATTAGTGTCACCTTATTCTTTTACAGCTAATATATCACACAAATTTAAAATTATGTAATTTTTGAGAATTTATATCAAGCATTTTCTATACTACTAACTCAATAGCCAATACATTTTGACTGAGAAGTAAAGAATCTGAGAAGTAAAGAATTATGGGTGTTCCTGATTTGATTTGAATCGATTTTGAGTCAAAAAAATTAACTAATCCAAATAATGCAATTTAAATTAGTTTGGATTATATTATATTGATTACATTTTGAAAATCGATAATCGGTTTGGATTGAATCTACTTAATCTATTTTTAACCAAAATCTTTTTAAGCCTAAATATTGTGAATTACAAGTAATTTAACCTATTAAAAAGAAAAAAAAATAAAAAATAAAGGAAATAAAAAATAAAAATAGCCGTTTTACTTGTTTAAAATAATATTTGATCACATAAAGTGAAAGAATTGTTTAAGAAATTAGAGTTATTATAAGTAAAAATATAAATTCAATAACAAATAAATATATTATATCATGTTAATCGATTTAGATTAGATTAAATCAGTTTTAAAAATTAAAATAAAAAATGATTCAATCTAATTAATATTTTAAAAATAAAACAAAAAAGATTAAATTTGTTCAATTTTGATTGAGATTCGATTTTTGCTTTGATTTTTTATTTGAATTAAATTTGAACACCCATAAAGAATGTTAAAGCTTAAATAATTAGGGTTAGAGATATTGAATAGAGTCAACAAAAAGGATGAGTTTGATTCTTACTAGTGATCTTTTATTTATATATCATTTATAAGTATTATTATAATATTTCATTGAAGCTTGTAGTATAACCTTACCTAAGCATGACACAACGTCCATTCTCTTAAATTTTCAATTAATGTTATAAACTGCAGTTGGCATTTTAAAAAATTAAACATGCTGACAAATATTTGTCTGAAAATTCGCCTTAGCTTATTACTTTTTTCTGGATACTGCATAAATTGTAAGTTGTAACAGCTTATTAGAAATGAAGCCTCTCATGAACTTTGTTTGACTTCCATGCCCTTTACTCTCATAGAAGGAAAAAAAAGGACTTTAATATTTTCCGAAAAGGCTTATTAAATGAAGAATTATAATAATGTACGCTCGATAGAATTTTGAACGATATTAAGACTGCACTTTGAAAATGGAAGGAAAATATAGCCCAGAAGCTAATCTAAGAAGCATATATCTACCTTATTTATCCTGGTATAGGAAAACTAACGGGCCCGCAAAAATGAAGAGGTATTAGCCAGCAACCCTGATTTTTAAATACATCATGAGTAAATGAGGCAGAACAATGTTTCACGGACAAGCATGAGTATTAATTTTCAGAAGCCACGACCCTTAATGGATGGTGCATACTATAAACGGCATCACGTGACAAAGACTGCTGGTATGTAGAGATATATCATACATCTGTCTACCACAATTTGCTGTTTTCAAACCCAAAAGCCATCTCAATCAGGAATTTGCTCATAGCCCCCATTCTCAGGAGACTGGTGCGCCCCATGACCTGTTCTTCCTGCAGACAGCAAACATCATTCAGTCTCCCGTCTCTCTCTTACACCACCAAAAGGAGGAGGCGTGGGGGGGGAGGGTCTACCAAAACCACTGGAGTTCATACCTGTCAGCTCATAGCCAGCATTTCTTGAATCCGGACGACCCCCCCAGTCTATGGCCCGGGAAGGTGTCACATGCAAACCAAGCTGTTGAACCATGAAATGACTTCCCCCTATAGCTTGATGCTCATCATTTCCCCGGATTGGATTCCCACTGGAAGAGTCAACTGTTTGGCGGAAACCTAAACTTGATACTGATTCACCAACTGGCGATGGCAACTTGCTGGCAGAGGCATCACCTTTTACACCAGCACCAGTATCCTTCTTGGTGTCAACAAAAAACGTACCAACAATGACCTGTGTGGATTAACTATTAATCAAAAGTGACTTCATGCTGTAATTCATATCAGCCTGTGCTTTGGTAGGAGTGAAAATAGGAAGGTAAGAAATACTATAGTGAAATTCGACAATGTATATGGATATAAAGTAAGTCCAAATGTATGCCTGATATTCATTCCACCATTTTTCACCTCTCATTTTTACTCTTACCAAGCACAACCCTAGATGTCCACCCACCCCCACTTTTTTTGTAGGAAAAGATTTATGTATTAAATGTAGAATGACATTTCTGTTCTGCTAGGAAAAGGCTATAATAGAAACTACAGAAGAAATACGAACATGCAAAGAAGAGGATCATTCAATGCTCATCAAGGCTAGTTCTTAATCTAAAACTTTCTCCCCAACCCCTTTTGCCTTCGAGCATCTGTTTGCTACCTCACAACAAGGACAACATTCGAACTGATCAAGACAACAAAAAATAAAGAACATGTAGGACACAGTTCATATCTCCCACCTACAAGTTTATCCATAGTGTTTTCTAAAATTACCTGAACTGGACCAGCTGCTTTAAGGGGCCCACCAACTCCACCACCTATGATTTGTCCATCAGTATTAGATAAGCATACGCTGAGACCACCAGTTCGACCTCCGAGTTCATTACGGACATAGGAACCAGTAAGTGAAATAATCTCAAACCGACCCTGATCTCAAAGCAACAAATAGTTAAACTGTGACAAGTGCAATATGAGAATAAGATTAAGTCAAAGATGAAAATGCAAATTTATAAGACTCGCTCAATAAAAAGAAAAGAAAAGGAAAGAAAAGAAAATGATAAAGATTAACAGGTATTATTTTCAGCAATTTGCCATGTTTTCATTAAGTTGTAGACTATAACTCCTAATATTAATAATTAATTCAGTGACAAACACAGGAAAATGATATTACTACTGCTTGGCACTAACTTTAAGTCAGCAGCCATAATCTAAAATAGACACAGTTTTCATAAAGGCTCCCCTTATTGTCTGTCTTTAGAAGGTAACTGGAGTGAAGACCAAATAGGAAGTGGGCGTAAGAGATATCTACAGAAAATGAAAATGTTTTGTTTAAGCCTCTAACTTCTATGTCCAACTTTGACCATCAGATAAATTTGTCCATAACTGTTGGGCTTATACAAACTAGCCAATAGGCATGAGCATACTATAAGTTAAAGAAGGGACCTCTTTAGAACTTCATGGGCCAAAAGTGAAGATAAAAACTTGGTTTCTTTATTACTAGTAGAGATAAATTCAAATTTGCAAAATTTAATCACCTTATTTGACGGCAAGAAAAAATCTTAAATAAAATGATAAAATCCAAAAGAATATAAATAAGCTTTTGAGCCTTGATTATTCTGATACTCATGTAAATTAAATTTTGACCAATGGTTGCAACAGTCCCATTTCTTTTTGAAGATCATTTGAAGATTTGGGATCAGAATATAACATAACAGACATGATAAAAAACAGTGATTAACATTTTACCTCATACGTAATGTTGCCTCCTGATGTTGCTGGTTGACGAAGAGAGGCATTAGAGATGGAACCAGATGCAGACAGAATGCACATCTCACGCCTACTTTGTTGCATAAATAACATAATTTTCTGTCCAACATCCTATTGAATGCATGCTCAAATAATTATGGAAGCAACACAAAAACAGAAGAAAGCTTAACTTAATAACATTGGCCAAATGGCAAACATAATATATTCAAACATTATGGATGGAGGAAAATTCAAGTTATATAAAGAAGAGAATAAAGATCCTAAATCATTTTGATGGTGAACTACAAGGAGAAAAGGACAATTTCACTGAAGCAAATTATGTTATGTGTGGAGATGCGGAAAATAAATCAAGAGATATTACTTTGAGCCTGACAGTTCACATCACATCATTCGCTCACAGGTTAGCTTCAGTTATTAGGCACACCATTGTGCCTCAACTAGATCAATTATAGGCCTTTAAGCAGGTGCAGCCTGGTGAACTGGCAAGAGACCAGGTTTGACCTGAGTGTCCCCAAAAAGGCATGATTTCTGAATTGCAGTAGGGCGCCCCCTCCCAATACACCATCTCAATTACAAGAGACATTGTCATGTTATTTATCAAATCTCTGTCCATCAACTTACTTAGTCACTTGGAACTTAATCTACCATGAAATTACTATTTTATAAGATTAAAATCACCTATACCACACAAATATAGAAAACCATATGAAAAAAGTCAAGTGTCTGAATGAGTCATGGCTACTTGCAGGGCACACCAGTCCTCCAAACCTGGCACCCCAGTGTTGAATTTTCCAATTCTAATGAAGATGAGCACAATTATAGGGTAGTACATACTTATATGCAAGACTTGGTTGGTATCTATTTGCAGTATGGATTGTTGGGCTGTTTAGTAGATATGCCTAGATGTATATAACCTAAACATTTGGGACTCAGGTCAAGTCTGCATGTGAACACAGGTCACTGTACTCACCAGGTGCCACAAGCTGATGCAGAAATCTAAATCAACCAACAATGTTCAAGGACTGTGAATAATGCATACCTCACCAGCAGCAACAGCAATGACATGCGGAGTGAAGCCTTGTCCTGCATTGCCTGCATCACCCATTGGTAGCAGAAGCATCAAATTAAAATTCTGGACTCTAACATGCACTTGATACTCTTGGTTAGCCGGAAAGATGGTGTCATAAAAATAAACTGAAGCTAACAGAACCAGATAAGAAAGAGTGATAGTTTATATAACTAAGATACAGCTTCAGACTTGTAAGAAATGTTACACTTGCACCCTCTAATTCTTGGGGAAAATGTCCAAGGGAAATAAGTGAATGTCAATTTTTTTATGGAATGTTCATCAATTTTGCACCATTGAAGGCATGAAACATGACCACGTGCTTGACTTTATTGATAAATTAGTAGTAAGAAGCAGCACAACCTTGAAACTAAATAACTGGCATTTCACACAAGTGATCAAGATAGAGGTTCCTCCATTGAATCTAATAAACCACTTGGGCCAATGGCAAAAGGAACAATCTGACTGTGCAAATGGCATTGAAAAACTAAAACCCAACACATTTGATCAACTGAATTCTAATAAATGCAACTCCAAACAAAGAAGTTTTCCGGCACATGGATTCTACTAGATTCCATTCCACTAGTGAGCAATACACCAGGAAACAGATCATGTGCAAGACATTATATCATGTTCTTAATTTGAAGTCAATAGGCATTCAACTTTCATCAACTCCTATTCATGCTTTCCTTCTGTAGTTTGAAGCTAGCACTATTTAGTGGGTATATTCACTCCTATTTCTGAACCATTTATATACATGTTAAGACACACCTCAGAACCACAATGACGCATAAAGAGATGACTTAAGGATGAATCCAATATAGGAAAAAATATTTAATATTTTACTGAATATTATTTGTACTAGTGGCTCAAACACAAAACTATTATTACTTAGTTTTCAACTTTAAAGGAAATATTAAATGCAATGTCCACTAATACATACAGCAAGAAATATGGTTGCATGAACACCAGCTTCCAAATAATCACTCCACTTTCCCAAAAGAATAAGACCATGGTTTACAGGTAGTGTGTTCTTCCTATTGTGAAGTGTCAAAGTAGTCTTAAGCAGAATTTGAAATTTTAGAAATGTAGTTACATTAAATACACATTAAAAATTTATTGGAGAGTGTCTAGAAACTAGGGCTAACAATAAGTTGAGCTAAGCCGAATCAAGCCTAACTCAGGCTAGACTCACTGAAATCAAGCACATTTTCTTAACTCAAGCTCGGCTCACCTTAAAAAGCTCACGAGTTACTCGAGCTCAATGAAACAATATTGAGTCCTGTATTAATTGAGTTTTTTAGGCTCAATGAGTTACACTCGAATATGTAACAATAAAATATATATATTTTACATATATTAAGTTAAAAATAAATCAAAGCTATATATATACACACACACACACACTGGTGGCTCACGAGCTAATAAGGCAAACATGTGAAAATTCAAGTTCAACTCATTTAACAAACGAAGTCGCATACAGGCTCACAAGCTGGCTTGGCTAATTGTAAGCAATATCAGGAACTATGAATACCCGTGTCGGCAGGATAACCAAAAGAAGGACTTTCAGCAGCAAATTTCCTAACCAAACAGCTACTTTCTATTGACCGAGCATAACAAATTTGAACATGCTATAATTATGTCCAAAAAGCACCACAGGACTCAGAGACAGAAATCAAGCATCTTTCACCATGTAACGCACGAAAAAAAAAAAGTTAAACAAAGACCAACGCCAATTAAATTAATAAACAGAAAAAAGAAGCAACAGCAGATTTAAACTTGAAAGTAATGCTTTTGCAAGATATACATAAGAAATTCAACAGACAACATGTAAAGAAAGGAAATCGAGAATAGAAATAGAAACCCTCCCTCAAAATTGGAAAGCAAAAATCAAGAGCTTGGATAGGAATTAGGAACCGAACCTAGAGCAAAGGAGGGGGATTTCTTGGAAGAGGTGCTTGTGTAAGAAGAAGCAGCCAAGGCGTGTTGCTTCTTCTCCCTGGGGCTGGGAGAGAAGGAGTGAGACGACGTCGTAGCAGCTTTCTTTGCAGCCAGAGCTTGCTCTGGGGACCCGTACTTCCTGGGCCTCCCTCTCTTCCTCTTTGCGGGTTCCAGCTGCGACGACACCGCAGATGCCACCGAGTGAGGGTACAGTATGTGGGACCCGTCCGTGTTGGACAGCAGCCCATTGGTTGGCGATGCGGTGGTTGTGGTGGCCGTGCTCTGTTGCTGGTGGTGGTGGTGGTGGTGGTGGTGGAAGTAGGAGCTGAGTTGGTTGTCATTAGGTTCCATTTTTGAGTAGAGGGAGAAAGGTGGATGTGTATGTCAGTGCGTTGCTCCGACGGCAGCCACCTGCAAATTTTTTTTTAGATTTTTTAATTATTTTCTAACCAACAAAAAGACTTCATCGGTATTATCTTAGAAGGAGGGAAGATTCTGAACCGTTTGATTGGATTTTATTTGGCGTTTTGGTCTCCAATTTTGACCCTTCATCATATCTGTTCCATTTTTCTTTTAGGGCTTTTATTACTTTTTATTTTGTGAATATTTTTATGGGGGGAGGGTTCAGACGTGGATATTTCTGTGAGTGACAGCCAAGTAGTGAGTACTGACACTAACACTGACACTGACACTGACAACTAAAGATACAAACCGATAAGAACTTGGCTTCCTCCTACCTAGTGACCCGGCCTACTCTTCTATCATTCTTATTGGGTTGGGCTCACATCCCAGATAAATATTGAAAACCGAAGACACCTTTTCTTTTTTTTTTTCCCTAACAAATAACCTTGCTAATTAATTTCCAGAACGCTATCTGAAAAAGAATTCAATTCAGATATAATCAAGGGGTTGTTTGTTTTTATTTTTCCCGCATTAGTATGTTAACCCAGAATGTGTACGATGATATTATTTATTTTTAATTTCAAGAAAATGGAAAGGCGTGAATATCCATCACACACATTTTAAGTTCATACTTAGAAAACACCAGACACCAAAATTAATTATTAATTAATAAAAAGGGCTTTCTGAATGGAGTGGCATCGCCCCATTAATATACAAAATTAGCCACAGTAATTTTGGATAAAAGGAAGAATAGAGGCAGTAGCGTTTTTCGTTTCATACAAGGGCCAAAGTCATCCCTTCTCAAACTGTTTAAGTTTCTCACCTCCATGTAACCTGTGAATGCAATGTGATAAGTCATAGGAGAATTTTTCATTTTTTCCTTTCTGATCATTTATACCCATTTCACTAACATAGGGATAGCTGAATCAGCAACTGGGAAAACCCCAACAAAACTGGAGCAATATTGGAGTTGAATAGGGGGCCAAGGGTTTCTCTGTTTCCTACATGGTCTAAGCAAAAGGTTATACGCTAAGAAACAAGGATACTTAACTTAGTTGTTGCAGATTAGGTGGTTCATGTAATTTTTTAAAAAATTGCTCTAAAATAAATTAGATCTTCTATCCCCAAAGAAAAAGAGAAAACAACAACAACCGCGGCAAACAGGTTTCATTAGATTTCTCACTCCACCCAGGGTCCTGCTCCTGCACCATATGCTATTGCAGTAGAGTTGGAATATGATATAAGCTACGAACGTGTATTAGCATTGACTACCACACATCCAGGGCTAAGGCCATAGACACTGGTGTTTCTCATTCTGCCTAGTTTCTGCGCAACAAAGTGAAGAAACAAGGACAGGCAAAAGGTTCACATATCATTCAAAATCCATTCCATCACATTTCATTGTATTCCAAGGAGCAAGAGGATTCTGTTAAAATGATTTTTCTGGATATCATAATAACTTGACAAGAAATCAACACCATTTTACAAATATAAATATCAGAACTCAAGAAAAAGGAAGAGAAAAAGTGGGCGGGGGGAGGAGGGAATGATTACAAGAGAACCCAGCAAAGACAAGGCACAATGAATAAACAACAATATTACCAAAATCAACTAAAGAGTCACCCAAAGAAAAAAAAAAAAAAGGAAAGCATAAGAAAAATTGCAAACCAGGTTAAATACACCTGTATGGACCTTCAAGAATTGTAAGTTTTGACGCAGAAGCTTTAGAGCCCATCTTTAGGGGATTCATCATCAGTTGTTTCCTTGGTAGATGCCATTGCCAAGGCCTGCGAGCTTTTCAGTTCCTCTAACTGTCAAACAGTATAGGACATAGTGACTTAATAAACCCTAAGACCAGTCAAACAGAAAAATAAAAGCAACTAACTTCAGAGAATTAATGGAATATTGGAATGGCAGATATCAAAGGCCAAAATTACCAAATCACCAATTAGAAAAAGTTAACATATTTTAAGAATACATTCAATGACAGGCAAGATTTTGGAGAATCATTTGCATTCATTTCAGTGGTATGTACGGGGAACCCACAATAGTTAACCTTCCACATTTCTCAAATCCTTATAAATGTTAACTTGACCAGTAAGTTAATGAAAGCTGCAAATCTATGTTTTTTGTCTTGGGCTACAGAAAATCTATGAATATGCCACTTGCACTCAAATTATCAGGCAGAGAGATAATGATTGGCTGATGTCCTGCTTTCTTCTCTTCTTCTGTTAGTCCCCAACCTCCTTTCTCTCTGTGCAGGTACAGTTAACTGTGACGCTTAACTTCATGATTCATAGATCTTTTTTAATCCCCATTCCCCCCTATTTTTGCTTCCTCCATAACCTTCTTGTGCCCTTAAAGATAGGCGAGTTCCCTAACCACAATACATTAATCCATCATAGCCAACATTACAAGTCCATATTCTTGTTGCTAATCAAAGATCCCACCTATCACTTTTGCTCATGTTAAACAATAGTAAACTTTTGATCGTAGGCTTTATACACAGTAAGTACATTTATTTCCCCTGCCATTTTGAATCCCAATATCCCAACTCTTACAACCCCAGCACATTATAAGCAGCAGTTTGCAGGTATATATAAACTTATATTATCATTGCAGATACAACACCCAAAATCATTTCTTCATGATAAATATTATTTTATAAACTCTGAAGTACCTGAAACTTAAAAGATAACAAACGTATAGAGCATATCAGTTTGTATCACAGACTGTATTTCAACTACAAATATGTCTACCCACTTGAGAGCATTATGTAATACTTTGTTAAATAACATGATTGATATGAGTAGTAAAGGCTTCTTTACATATATCAAGCAAACGAAACCACAGGAGAATCTAATGAATAGATTGCAGGTTGCAGCTAAGGATAACACACCAAGCTGACATATTCCAGACAGGTATAAACTATATTCTACACTTCAACAAGAAGGCAAACCAAATTGTCTGGAATAAATATTCAAATATCCTTTTGATAATGCTCAATCTTGAAGTTTTTACAAAGGAAATGAGTGGGTCAGTCAGTGTTTTGCAAAGCTACAAAAATTTCAGACGGAAAAGGGGTTCATGCCAATATGAAACTGTCTTATTGAGTTAAAAATATGGTAAATAATTCAACAACCAAAAAAAAGGGCACCTCTTTGCAGGTCTTCTGGTGTGCTGAGAAAAGTTCATTATATTTGATTTGTAGATCAGAGAATTCAGCTTGCAATTTTTCATATTCAGAGATGGAAGGACAGCTTAATTTCTGTTGAATGAACCTGTGAATAGAAGGTTGTCTGTCAATTTTCAGTTTTCACACACATGTCGAATTCGCATCACAAATAAAATAATCAGAATTGAACTGGAACATACTCAAGGGCAGAAGAAGGCTTGTCGTTTTGCTCATATAAAGCAACAAGAACTGCAAGACCAACAACGAAAACTTAATTTGAAAAATTTAGACAAGAAGCAGAGAGTGTTGCAGTGCAGGGAGAAGCGAAACCTTTGGTGAGAGCGTCCACAGCTCCACTTGATTCCAGATATTTTCTAAACGCTTCCTTCTTCGCTTCTTTTTCCTAACCATAAATAAATTACATTATGATTTTGATTTGATTTGTGAGATTTATATTCATCAACCACCGGAGGTTAGGAAATTATTGCAATAAAAAGAGAGAAGAGATTAGATTAGAACCTCTTTGTATCGCATCATGATCCGTTTTTTCACACCTCTACTCTTTGCTTCGCCTAGGAAATGGTCGGAGAGGTGTCAGTCAGTTCTGCGTTGACTGTGGTCTGGAGCATCAACTATCAAGTATGCAACTGGCAAAGGCAATGAATATATTTATTATTTTTTCACACCTCTATTTTATTTTAGCTTTATATATTTTTGCCACCAAAGCTTTATATTTTTGGTACGAAAATTGGGATATCTTTAGTGTTTTTATTTTGTATTTTTGTCATAGGAAATCTCTACACTGGGTCGGCATGCGCAGAGTCCAGAGAGACTGGGAAAGGATAACGGCAACCCAAATTGGCGAAAGTAAACTTACGCATGGTTTGGCCAACCAAGGTTTCTCATGACAAAAAAAAAAAAAGAAGAGCAACCAAGAATATTAATACCGAGACCTAAAGCAATGCAATTGCAAAGAATAAGATGGCCCCCAAAAAAAACTTTTTTGGAAGAACCAAAACATCAGTGGCAAAAAGAAACTGATTTTCTGTCAATCAATAAGCATTCACTTCCACGCCAAACTTTCAGAATTTATAGGCAGCAAATAAAAAATAATAAAAAGGCTGAATATTATAAATTCAAATTATTCTTTTTCCTAAACAACTTTCATATTATCGTTCTATAAACATTATTAATGGTGTTCTTTTCTCACTAATTATAAGATGGCTAATTGCACATGCTTTTGCAAGCACATGCTTTTGCATTACCATGAATATTCAGCCACTGGAATGCTAACAAAGAAAAAAAAAATCCGCAAGAATGACAGTCTTTTATGAGTGAGGAAGGTTGAAAAATATTGTCATGCATTAATACATATGTATTTAATGGAATGAAATATGATGAAATAGAATGTGACGAGAAAAAATAAAATGAGATAAAATGATTATTCTATTGTTTAAATATTTTAAAATGAAATGAATTAAAATTATAATTTTATTATTTAAAAAATAGATAAAATGGTGAGAATTATAATTTTATTTTTTTTTAAATTATCCTTATTGCAAAGATACTAATTTTAGAGTATGAAGTCAATGTAGTAAAATTTTAATTTTAATAATAATAATAATAAAGATGATTCTATCTTATACCTCCTAAATTGAGGAGAAAAAAATTGATAGTTTTTTATAGGACACTTCCACCCAATTTCTTCTTTTTTTTAACATAACCAAACAATAAAACATATCTCTATTCTATTTCATTTCTTTCCATTCCACTCAATCCCATCAATCCAAACATAGTCTGTACCAACCGCAAATGTTCTCGAAAGAAGCAAAATACCTTTCACTTTCAGGTTCCAAAAGATTTTTTATTTTTTTTACATAATGTAAATCGAATATCATTGATTGTGAATTAGATCCAGTATATAACTATGACACCCTCAATAAATTAGAAAGTCCTCGAGTATTTCCTAATTTCATACATGATTGAAGATATGGAAACAAGATCCTTGTTCAATGCAGACCCACCAATGATCCTCTTAATGCAATCCGAGAGTCTGGTATAATAAAGCAACAACTGAGTCAACGCAGCTCTTAAGATCTCCATACCACACAAGAAGTTGCTGAAAGAAGTGATGACATCCTTGTGCGTCAGCTCTATTGCAGCCTTCCACCTACTTGCAAAATCCTTCACTAGTGGCTCGACTTCGGCAACAGTTATGGGCTTATCCAGACTCGATGTTGGGTCCTCGGCTGATAAATTACACGCAATCAAGCCCATATTTTCCAAAATATAGAACAAAGACAACAGGTTACCATGGTGTGATTTTTATGATACTTACAGGCTTTGGCCTTTACAAACTTGATTAAATCATTGAAATGCTCTTGAAGCAGTTCTTCCTGCAAGGAATAAAGAGAACTGTAAGGACAGCCACAAATGAGAACAAGTGGGAAAAATTAAATTATGTGCCCTATATAATCTATAGGTACCCTTTTCCTCTTTCTTCACTCTGAAACTCAATCAAGTTACAACTCTTGTAGGTTCTTTCCCCGAGCTGGAGATCATAGTTCTGATTACTGAGATTTTACCAGCATAAATGGTTTTTCACTTTTTCACTTGTTCTCACAAGTAATATATTGAGTTCTCCCCCATGTATTGGACGGTGGAACCACTCAGCCAGCTTGTCTCATTTGAAAGTCATTTTCTTTAGATTAGGACTTAAACACTACAATTTTCTAACAGAGGGTAGATTTTAGATGTGAACAAACTATAGTTGGAGCTAAGATGGCTTATTCCCTAGGGGGCTATTTAAAGAAAAAATGAATTTGAAGATATAGCAACAGAAAAAAATTGATGCACTCATTCCTTCCTCACAAGATCAAAACACAAACTTATCTTTACATTGAAACTAGATACACAAGAAATGATTGCAGTTACCACAAATAATGTTGTATTGCTCTTCAGCAGTTCCTCGAAGTGCATTTGAATTTTCCCACCTTCGGGACGTGCTTCCTGGAATCAAGCATGTGGGATAAATTTCAGTTGCCATTTGCCAAAGGCCAAAGAGCAACCTATCTGTTTATGTGAACCACATTGCAATTTGGTTAAGGGAACTTATCCTATTCTTTTTCCATTCAAATTTAAAGTTGTCTTGTCCATTGTCCAAGTAATTTTCTTGTCACATAAGACCCTTGACCTTTAAGTGATGCAGCTATATCTTTATTTAAAATGAAGAGTTATTTTGCAGATTCCTACCTTCAGAACAGTAATTGTCATATCGTAATTGTTTATAAGAAACACTGTCTGTAGTTTTGGTTTCGGGAAGTTCTTCGCAAGCTTGATAAGTAAGTCATCAATAGCCATTCTAAGTCGTTCCAAATTCAAATCAAGCTGCAATTAATCAGAGGATAAATTATATTAGAAATTTACAAAAGAAAACTTGATGACTCTCATTTTTATGACGCTGACCTGGCCATCTCCACACTCAGCGTTTAAGTGGATAAGTGAGGCAGTAAACTCAGCATAACGCCTCATCACATAGTGAGGATGAACATCGTCTTCCCATAATGTCTTCACATTTGCATTACGCAGGCTGTTAAGGTGCATGTCAAATACCGTTTTAAATCGAGGCCATAGGGAAATATTGACCTGCTCAAAATAAGAATTAGCTTCATCATGGATCAATATTAGTAAACTCTATATGATACACAGGCCCATTATCTTACTAGCATTATCCATTAAAACCATCAACATTGCAGGTCCATTTAAATCCAAAGGTGACTTTTAACTATGAGCCAGTTGCAAGTGAGAGGGATGTAAAAGAACCAAGAATGTATACATAAATAAAGCAGGTAATAAAAACCTCATAGTATGAAGGAAGATGAAGGGGAGAGAGGGGACAAACAAAGACTCACAATAAAGTAAAAAATAAATGAACATGCTCTCTGCTTCACAATATTTGCCAAATAAAAAAATACAGAAATTATCTATATATTATACAAAATTGTGATTTGCATTATAAAGAAAGTAGGAAAAATAAAGAGAGTAGAGAGAAGAGTAGTATGTTTTTGCATTAATCTGAATGTTTACAAGAAGGTAGTATATATAGTGAGCTGTACATTAATCTAGGCCTAGAAAACAAGCAACAGTAAAGCTCTAAAAACAAAGTCTACAAAAAACGTGGGAATCGTCCATCCACACTTCCACCTAGCCACCGACCATCAACACCGGATGTTTAGCTTAATGAAGTGGTGGCTATGGTACAAAGTGAAGAGAGCAGAAGGAGCTTAATGTTGGATACTCCACCTATAGAGAGTTTAGCCATGGTGGCTGAACATCTTAAACATGATCCAGTGGAGAAAAGGAAGGATGGTCTGTGGTGTACCTATTGTAACAAGGCAGGACATATAAGAGAGAAATGCTGGAAACTGCATGGGAAACCTCCTAGTCGTGAATGAAGTAAAAAAGGGGGATTTTCACGAAAGAGTGGATCTGTTCATATGGCTCCTGTAGAAAACAAGGAAGAAAACAACTCAGAATCCAAATTTGAATTCACAAGTCTTAACCAGGAAGAGATAAACAAGATGACAACTTTCCTCACCAGCCTTGACAAACCATCATGTACTTGTACTTTGGCATATTCAAGTAAGCTTTCATTTTCATTTGGTTTAAATGTCTCAGAAACACCTTCTACACCTTCTACCCTAGGCTGGATCCTAGATTCAGGTGCCACAGACCACATGACACCCTTATCCAAACACTTCTCCACATACTCACCTTGTCCCAGCACCAAGAAAATTGTTACAGCTGATGGAACTCTTGTAACTATAGCAAGCCTAGGTGATATCCAAATAAACCCATCTCTAACCCTAAAAAATGTTCTCCATGTCCCAAAGTTATCCACCAACCTTGTCTCTATACAAAAACTTACAAAGGATTTATCTTGCAAGGTAATTTTTTACAGTAGTGATTGTGTATTTCAGGACAAGGATTCTAGGAGGACGATTGGACGTGCTAGAGAATGGAATTGTATTTACTATCTTGAGGAACCAAATCTGCCCAGCAAGAACAATCTTCCTCATTCCTTTATGTCCGAGTCTATTCTATCCAACAAGGAGAAGATTTTTCTTTATCACTGTAGGTTAGGACATCCTTCTTTTAGGATTGTCAAAATTTTTGTTTCATTCTCTATTTACCAAATTGGATGTTGAGAGTTTTCATTGTGAGGTGTGTGAGCTTGCTAAACACAAGCGTGTACCCTTTCCTATAAGCAATAACAGAAGTTCTTCTCCCTTTTATCTTATTCATTCGAATGTATGGGGTCCCTCTAATGTTCCAAGTGTGTCTGGTGCTTGTTGATTTGTAACCTTTATTGATGATTGTACTAAGGTTACTTGGATTTTCCTACTTAAACATAAATCTGAAATAAGTACTCTTTTCCTAAATTTCTTCTCTATGGTAAAATATCAGTTTGGTGTGAATATCAAAAGACTTAGATCTGATAATGCCAAAGATTACTTTAATCAAATCCTTACTCCCTTCTGTCATAAAGAGGGAATTATCCATGAGTCTTCTTGTGTCAAAACACCACAACAGAATGGAATTGTTGAGAGAAAAAATGGGCACCTTCTAAACCACACTCGAGCTCTGCTATATCAGCAAAGTGTTCCAAAAACGTTGTGGGGGGAAGCTGTTCTTACATTAACATATCTAGTCAATAGATTACCATCTAGTGTCTTAGGTTTTAAAAGTCCTATGGATGTCCTTTCTTCCTTTTACCCAAATATCTCCACTACCAACAATCTCAAACCTAGGATCTTTGGTTGTGTGTCTTTTGTTCATATCCATAGTCAAGATAGAGGGAAACTTGATCCACGAGCTCTACGATGTGTTTTTGTTGGGTATTCCTCCACTCAAAAGGGCTATAAATGTTATCATCCTCTATCAAAAAAATTCTTTGTGTCTCGAGATGTTACCTTCAATGAGCAAGAAGCCTATTTTCCTAAACCTTATCTTCAGAGGGAGAATCTTAGGGAAGATAAGGATGACTGTCTTACATTCCCTGGTCTCCCTAACCTTTCTGTTGAGCCTGATCTGGACCAGCCTGAACCTAACCTCAATACTCTGGACCAACCTCAGTCTGACCCCAAGTTCAATGAAGCCACACAACTTGATGATAAATTTAAAAAAGGTTTGGTGTACTCCAGGAAGTCCAAGGCCATTCCAGAATCTAAACAGATCCAAGAATCTGACTCAACTCCTTCTTATGAGGTAACAATTTCTGAATTACATACTTTACAGGATGCAACTATTTTGCCCAACTCACAAGATGAAACCGAGACTCAACCTACTAAAAATGACCTTGATCTTTCAATTGCCCTTAGAAAAGGAACCAAAAAAAGCACCAAACAGCCTTTATACCCTCTCTCAAATTATCTCTCATTTAGAAACTTCTCACCAACCCATAAAACCTTCCTTGTAAACCTAAACACCATCTCCATACCCACTACTCTTTCTGAGGCTTTGACCAATGAAAAATGGAAGCAAGCCATGGATTTAGAGATGGAAGCACTAGAGAAAAATAAAACCTGGGAGCTTGTTTCTTTACCAGCAGGAAAACGGCCAGTTGGGTGTAAGTGAATGTCCACGGTAAAATACAAAGCTGATGGGTCAATTGAAAGGTACAAAGCAAGATTGACTGCAAAAGGGTTCACACAAACTTATGGGATTGATTATTCAAAAACTTTTGCTCTGGTTGCTAAAATGAATACTGTTAGAGTCATCCTATCCCTTGCTGCCAACCGTGGCTGGGAACTACAACAATTTGATGTGAAGAATGCTTTCTTGCATGGAGAACTTGAGGAGGAGATTTATATGGAAATGCCACCTGGATATGAGAAGATGACTGCCAGCACAGTTTGCAAGTTAAAAAAAGCCTTGTATGGGCTGAAACAATCACCTAAGGCTTGGTTTGGAAAGTTTACTAGAGTTATGACAGTTTTGGGCTACAAGCAAAGTCAAGGGGATCATTCACTGTTTATCAAACACTCTGAGTTAGGGGGAGTTACAGTGCTGTTAGTGTATGTGGATGACATTATATTGACTGGACATAATAGGAAAGAACAAGAAACCTTGAGTCAGAGTTTGGCCAAGGAATTTGAGATCAAAACCTTGGGAAAACTGAAATATTTTTTGGGAATTGAAGTGGCACAATCCAGGAAAGGGATCTTGATATCCCAGTGGAAATACATCACTGATTTGCTCAAGGAAACAAACAAAACAGCTTGCAAACCTGTGAGCACACCTGTGGAACCGGGCCTAAAATTGGGAAATGCAGATGTTGCAGTTGATAAGGAGATGTATCAACGCTTGGTAGGCAAGCTCATTTACTTATCCCACACCAGACCAGATATTGCTTATGGAGTGAGCTTGATCAGTCAATTCATGCACAGCCCAAGAGAGGTTCATTTACAGGCACCCCATAGAATTCTGCAGTATCTCAAGGGAACTTCGGGAAGAGGAATTTTGTTTAAAAGAAATGGAAATGACACTTGAAGCATATACTGATACTGACTACGCAAGGTCTATTGTTGACAGGAAATCAACTACCGGGTATTGCATTTTTCTTGGAGGAAATCTTGTGACTTGGAAAAGCAAAAAATAAAGTGTAGTAGCATGTTCTAGTGCTGAAGCAGAATTCTGTGCTATGGCACAAGGTGTATGTGAACTACTTTGGCTTAAAATCATTCTAGAAGATTAGAAGATTTGAAGATTAAGTAGGAAGAACCTATGAGGCTCTACTGCGACAATAAATCAGCAATCAGCATAGCCCACAACCCGGTTTAACATGATAGAACTAAACACATTGAGGTGGATAGGCATTTTATCAAGGAGAAGCTTGATAGTGGCTTGATATGCACCCCATATGTGCCCACTCAAGGACAACTTGCATACGTCCTCACCAAGGGATTAAGTAGCTCCTCATTTGAAAGAATCATATCCAAGATGGGAATAGAAAATACCTATTCACCAGCTTGAGGGGGAGTGTTGGAATCCGAGCTGAATCGGTGTGGATTTGTGTTTTGTTTCTTAGGAATGCTATTTTAGGAATGTATATATTTTTGTGTGTAATTAGGAATAATAAATGTAATCTCCTATATCAAGGAATTACAGCCTAGGAGATATTTTGTTTCCTAAAGTTAATATTAGGATAGTTAAGTTGTTTCCTACAATAGGACTAAGACCTTTGTATATATTCTCTGTGATTGATTCAAGGAATACATAACACAATTATACAAAACCTTATTCTCTGATAATAAATAGTTACCTGACTGGGCTAAGGAGTAAGAAGGAGGGGATTTTACATATGAATTTGAGGGATGCAGAAGCTTGACCAGGGTATCTATTTGTTCCTTTGTGAATGGAAGCTCTTCGGAAGAAGATTGCTGGCCTTGAATTTCGTTTGAGACTTCATATGCTCGACCTTCTCCCTTTTTTTTTTCCAATTTGGCGGCTTTCCATGCAGTTTCCAGCAAATCTCACTAGTGTGCCATGGTTTTTTGTAGTAATCACACCACGGTTTTTTCTTCTTATGCCCATTAGGTTCTGCACCTCTAGATACAAGGGCTGAGCTCTCTATTCCTTGATGAGATGTAGTGGTTTGCTTCTTCATCATGATGTTTCATCATGCCTCCTTTCGTCTGAGTTCTGAGAAGACTTCCCTCATATTGGGAAGGGGTTTATGGCCCAAGATTTGCCCTTTAACCTCATCTAATTCTCTATTTACACCTACAAGAAACATGTAGACCGTGTTGTTTTCTTCCCTCTTCAAATGTGCAGTCCCATTTGTCCTCATAACAGAGGTCAAGTTCTTGCCACAATGTCAGCATCTCGTTGTAATATGTGGTTAGGTCTCAATCTCCTTGCTTGTTGTGCCATAGTTGGGTTTTAAGGGCAAAAATTCAAGATGATTTCTCCACGTTAGAGTAGGTCTGTTTGACACAGTCCCACACTTCCTTGGCTGTTGGTAGGAATAGGAAGGGCTTTATTATTGCATGTTCCATATAATTTATCAACCATGCAGTTATCATGGAGTTTTCTGACCTCCATGCCGCAAAATTGGGATCATTCTCTGCTGGTTTTTTTTTTCACCTCGCGAGTAAGATGTCTAAGCTTGCCTTTTCCATCAATTACAAGCTTCATAGTTTGTGTCCACTCTAGATAATTTTTGTCATTCAATTTTTGAACACCTAATGGAATGGAACTAGATTCTGTAGAGAAGAAGAGATCAACGCCGGTTGCTGGAGTAGTGGTGGAAAAGTTGTTTGCTACCTCTCCAGAAGAAACCGAGCCACGATTGGCTCCTGTCATGGCCGTCTCTATCAAAGCTCCAGTCAGACCTGGAGCTCTGATACCATAAAGAAAGTAGGAAAAATAAAGAGAGTAAGGAGAAGAGTAGTATGTTTCTACATTAATCTGAATGTTTACAAGATAGTATATAAAGGGAGCTGTACATTCTAAGCCTAGAAAACAAGCAACAATAAAGCTCTAAAAACAAAGTCTACAAAAAACGTGAGAACCGTCCATCCACACTTCCAACTGGCCACCGACCATCAACACCGGCCACCGACCAATACCTCTCAGCACATTATATAGCAGAAATTAAAGTTGGAAAAACTTGTCAGACTCTAGATTTCCTGTCATCCAGCAAATTCAATCACACTTAGAAGTGTGCAAAGAAATGATTAGGAAACAATCTATATACTATATAAAAAGTGTCGTACATTATTTCACTGAAAACAAAGGGAAAATCTGGTCACTCTATTTTTCCTGTCATCAACCAATTTCAATCGCTTTTTCCTTTTTCTCTTTTCCCTTTGTTATTATTTTAACAAGAGTTTTCCAACTGACATCCCAGTGACTTCAATACCTTATTAGTAAATGGAGCTAGACTCACAGCCCAATGCAAATACTAAGGCTACTCCCAAACATCAAAGTCCATTCATCTGACTATATGATCTCCCAGCATAAGCACACTCAAGAAAAAATTTATCTTGTCTAAATAAGTATATACATAGCATAGGAAACTGACCTTGTCTAAATAAGAATCCAAGCATGGAATCCGCCTCCGAGACATGATGAGCTGAAATTAAAAAGTATGACAGTTACAAGTTAATTGTAAAAGTGAACCATCTCTAAATACACTAAGATTCTTTACTGCCGCTAGCACCACAGTTCCATGTTGGCTGAAACATGCAGTACAGCTATATCAATGGAACTTATTTGAATGCTAGCTGCAATTTATTCTGTTGTGTGCTATTTCTAACAAAGCTTTATCTCCGTACATATGTATTATGTGCTGTAGAAGTATAGGAGCAGACAGACATCAATATTATCACATGTTGCATGGATCATTTGGACATTATTCACTTATATGGTATTTCCTTCCAAGTGGTGGTTAAAGTCCCCAAACTATTGAGTCAATTCTCTTTGAGTATGTTTGGAATCAAATATTTTAAAAATTGATTTGATTTATAATTGAAAAGGACTTTAGAGCTAAAAGGCCTTTCTGAGGACATGGTTTATGATCGAACACAATGGTGTCTTTTGATCCATGTAGCCAACCCCACCTAGTGGGAAAAGGCTTTAGTTGTTGTTATTGATTTATAATTGAAATCCTTTGTTTGTATAGTTATAAAATAGGAATTTATTTGATTTGGAAATCCTTTTTTATTAGATGTGTACAAATAGAAACCACTCAAATTTGGTTGGATTTGAGTGGATTTAATTTTAATTGTTTAAATTCACATTTTTCCCCTTATTAGTTAAGTCATTTAACCTATTCTAAGTAAACTACTAATATAAAATCAATTCAACTGATCTTTAATGTGTTTCAAACATGGAATATGATTTGTAAATCAATTCAAATCTCATTTCTTTATAATGAGTTTCAAACACAGGAATCGAATTCTAAACCAAACCAAATTAATTCAATAATAAAATCATTTCTAATTTTTAATGATTCCAAACACGAACTTTGGGAATTTCAGGTGTTAAGATTTAGATCCTTGGAACAAAATGCTAGAATTGTTAAGAATTAGCCTTTGGCATTGCACCTACTTAGGCTAGAATAGTGTAATTAGCATCACTATGGTGCTTGATTTGATGTGTTGTCCTTCTTTCCTGAAGACTGAAATCAGAGCCTTAGAAATTGAAACATTACCTGGTGCTGGTGTATTATGCGAATCATAAGCATAAGGCCTATAGCATCATAGCAATTTGGAAGTATTGAATTGAAGTGCTCATCAATCACACCAAATGGACCTGAGAATACCAAAGAGCAAATTCTAAGGGCCTGTTTGTAAACTCAATTCAGAGATGAAAATGAAAATATTCAACACTGAAGTGATCTAGTGGTGTTGGTTAATATATACCAAAATGAATTTAAGTGAAAGTGTGCTAAAAACCTTCAGCACATGAGAGGCCACTGAATGTATTTGACAAAAATGCTTTCCTTATTCAAATCATTAAATGACACTAATTTTTGTTAGCATAGTCTTACTTATTATATTAAATTCTAATAGTTTCCTTTAATACATTTTCAGCACTTAAAATTAAATTTTTTGCAAGCATTACAAATTCGGTGCTTAATTTTTCATCCATAAAAATTCAGTGCTGAATTTTCAATGCTAAATTGTTCAGCTTTATCAAACAACACATCTTTGATCCATGTCATAAAGATTCGACAACGTTTTACATTGGCTGTCGACTGCCTAACACAACCCTCCTCTTTTTTCCGGGCTTGGGACCGGCTACGTAAAGGGATTTGCAACAAAGCTCACACATAGGCAGAATTTGAGGGTTTGAGGGTTTGCATGGAGGGTATGGTCTAGGAGTAGCTAATGCAGAGGGCAAAGCGATTCTAGATTTTTCGGTAGCTTTTGATTTTACAATATCTAACACTTGTTTTAGGAAGCGGGAAGAGCATCTTATCACGTACAGAAGCGAGAGTTCTTGCTCTCAAATTGATTATTTTCTTATAAGAAAATCGGATAGAAAGCTTTGCGTGGATTGCAAAGTCATCCTTGGAGAGAGCTTGACTACCCAACACAGGGTTTTGGTTATGGATGTACGGGTTAATATGAGAGTAAGGAGAAATTGTCGAGATAGAGTCCCAAGAATCAAATGGTGGCAACTAAAGGGAGGAAAACAAATGCTCTTTCAGAGGAAGATTATGGAGGAAGAGATTTGGGAGGTACAAGAGAGTGCAAATGATATGTGAGACGAAGTGGCTAAAGGGATTAGGAAGGTAACAAAAGAGTCACTCGGTAAATCAAGAGGCTTTGGACCCAAGGATAAAAAATCTTGGTGGTGGGATGCAAGTGTACAAGATAAGGTTAAGGTTAAAAGGGAATGTTATAAAGCTTGGCACGTGTGTAAAAACGTTGAAAATTGGGAAAAATATAAGGCAACTAAAAAAGATACTAAGAAGGCGGTGAGCGAGGCGAAAACTAAAGCATTCAATAGGTTATATTAATCTTTGGGCACCAAAGACGGAGAAAGGAATATTTACAGGCTTGCTAAAAGTAAAGAAAAGAAGACAAGAGACTTGGATCAAGTGAAATGCATTAAGGATGAAGAGGGTAAAGTCTTGGTTACGGAACAAGACATTGAGAATCGATGGAAGGGTTATTTTCACAAGCTATTTAATGAGGGACATGGGACGTTAGGGGACTCGGACATTCTAAACACTAGAGAGGAGGACCAAAATAAAACTTTTTATCGTAGAATTCGGGAGTTCGAGATAAAAGAAGCTTTGAAGAGGATGGAAAATAGAAAAGCGGTTGGATCAGATAATATACCTATCGAGGTGTGGAAGTGCCTAGGAGAGAAAGGTATAAGCTGACTCACAAAGCTTTTAACGAGATAATGAGATCTAAGAAAATGTCAAATGAATGGAGGAGAAGCACTTTAATTCCTATTTATAAGAACAAGGGAGATATACAAAACTGTACAAATTACAGAGGGATTAAGCTCATGATGAGTCATACCATGAAGTTATGGGAAAGAGTAATTGAACGGAGATTAAGACAAGAGACTCATGTTTCAGAGAATCAATTCGGTTTTATGCCTGGGAGGTCAACTATGGAAGCAATCTATCTTCTGTGAAGATTGATGGAGAGGTATCGGAGGAAGCAAAAAGACCTACACATGGTTTTCACTGATCTGGAAAAAGCCTATGATAGGGTACCGAGAGAGGTCTTGTGGAAAGTTCTGGAGAAGAAAGGAGTTTGTATCGCTTATATTCGAGCAATTCAAGATATGTATGATGAGGCTAAAGCTTGTGTGAGAACACAAGGAGGGGCTACAGAAGATTTCCCTATAACTATAGGACAGTACCAAGGGTCAATTTTGAATCCATATCTTTTTAGCTTGGTCTTGGATGTGCTTACTGCGCATATCCAAGAGTCAGTGCCACAATGCATGCTTTTTGCAGATGATATAGTCTTAGTCGGAGAGTCGAGAGAGGAAACAAATGGGAAGCTAGAGCTATGGAGACGAGCTTGGGAAGAATATGACTTTCGTATAAGCAGGAGTAAGACGGAGTATATGGAATGTAAGTTCAGTAAGAAGCGTGTTAATACTAGCTTAGCGGTGAAAATTGGGGACCACACCATACCACAAATCACACGGTTTAGGTATCTTGGATCTATTATACAAAATGACGGAGAGATAGAGGGAGATGTAAATCATATGATTTAAGCTGGATGGATGAAATAGAGGAGTGCTTCAGGAGTGATTTGTGACAGAAAAGTACCTCTCAAGCTTAAGGGTAAATTTTACCGCACAACTATAAGGCCCGCGATGTTGTATGGTACTGAATGTTGGGCGGTATAAAGCCAGCAAGAGCGTAAGATCAGTGTCGCGGAGATGAGGATGTTGCGCTGAATGTGTGACCATACAAGACAAGATAGGATTAGGAATGAATGCATTATAGAGAAAGTAGGGGTAGCACCTATTGTGAAAAAGATGGTAGAATCTTGCCTTAAGTGGTTTGGACATGTAAGGAGAAGACCTTTAGAAGCCCCGGTAAGAAGAGTAGATCAGGTGGAGAATAGTCCAATAGTTAGAGGTAGAGGGAGACCAAGAAAGACTATAGGTGAAACTATTAAAAAAGATTTAGATTTGAATGACATTTCTGAAGACTTGGTTTATGATAGGGCATAATGGCGTCATTTGATCCATGTAGCCGACCCCACCTAGTGGGAAAAGGCTTAGTTGTTGTTGTTGTTGTTGTATCAAACACCACATCTCATTAGTGTTTTCCAATGTTCTATAACACCATATTTTTTGGCTACCATGTTTGCAATGATGTATACTTATTTGAAATATATATACAAGCCTGGTAGCAAATGTGACAGTGAATTGAATGAATTATCTTGCATATATCAATAAGCTAGAACACCCCCTTCTGTTTACTATCTGTTTAAAATTTAAGTGAAAACACTCCTCAAAATAATCAGGAAACTCCATCACAGATACCTGAAAATATTTCATAAAATATAGATTGTTCTCCGAAGAAATCATCACAGAAATTGTATCTGCAGATGAAAGAAAATAATGTCAAAATGCATATCAATAGCCTCTTCATGCACATTAGCATTTTATATGACTATCAAGAGGCATAGTGAACTGTAGAGTACTCTGAAGTAGCAGTATCCATAAGCAGCTTCTGCAAGCTCCTGAATAGGACCTCATATGGATATTTAATGGAGCTGGCTTCGGCTATATGAGGAATCAATGCAGGTTCATCAATTTCCTGGTACCAGTGTAACATTTAATGTAGTGTCAAATCTAAGGCAGTTATCCAAAATCTGTAAAATCTGGGCAGAGTTATCTAATGACATATCAATTCCTATTAAACCATGCAAAGCTCAAGAAAAACTCAATATTACAACAAAAGTATAGCCAATTATTTCTAGTATGAACTTATTTATTTATCGAATCGAAGTAACATATAACTAATCTCATCACTTTGTAAAACCAGTAACAGGTCCCTAGAGCCTGAAACATAAACTGCCAAAAAAATAAACATAGTTCTTTCTTGTCAATTATTATCCTTGTTTTAACTGACCTACACTCCTTGAAAAGAACTATTGACACCAATGATAATATTAATTTAAATAAACATGTCGATTTATAGGCCAATTCAATTAGTATTCAGAAAGAGAATCATCAGCCTGGATTTCCCCCTTTTCTAGCCAGAGTTATTATACCTTTAATATATTAATCCTATCCCCAAGAGCAAATACTGCAGATCGATTCTTCAGTGGTTCCCTTGCTCTTATAAATAGACCACTGCTTCTTGTCTCTACACCAATTAAATCATTTGATGTTGCTATATCCAGCTGTAGTTTCTCCGATGCTTGTATATAAGCACGGAAATGAGCACTAAGAACCTGCAAACATACAGCATCATTAGAGTACTTCTTCAAGTTATCTTCAACTTCAATGTTTCCATCTAAAATTATTCTAGTCTACATGCATGCAAATCTCAACTTATATAACAACCCAAAACAAAGTCTTTTATGTGTATTGACGATTTAGAACTATGAGTCTACGAAGGTTAGCAATAGACTAACCAGGTATTGCATCAGAGACACTTGATGATCAACACAGAACCAGTGACATCTTCCATACAGCAGTTATCTATGAGTCAGGCCAAAGTAGAGCTACCTACAGTCTCTGATGCTATCATATTCATATCTCACTTTAAACTCCATTTAAGAAAAAAATATATATTACGTATTTTTGGTGTGGATTTCATTCTATATTGAACCTGTATTTAGGTAGAATCAGTCAATAATCATACATAACAAGCTTTTTGTCAACAGTTTCAAGTTTTCAGGTGGCTTAGGTTCATTCAAAATAGTAAACTTACCAAACAAAAAAGACTCTTCTGATGACATATGGGCCACAATGTTGATGTAAAGTTCGTTATACTTTGAAAAAGATGCTTCCAAGACAAAAAATATAAACAAAGATAATTACATCAAGAGCATCCAAGCCTTTTCTACTCCAAATAGCAATACTGATTCAAGATTCTAATTTTAACAGTTACCTTGTTCATTGTATCAATGTATGCTACACGAACTTCATTATATATTTCCTTGCCATGTTCCTTGAGAAAGGTAACAACATACCTACACTTTTACACTTCCATTTGTTAGATTTATAGAGAAATGATTCCGTAATTTAAAGGTGGCCAAAGTAGAGAAGTACATATTGGTATATTTCACATCCTTCTCTTCTTGGCAGGCTAAATTAAAATATGCAAATGATGGCAGCCAAAACATTTAAAAAACAAAAATCATTTAATATTTAGTAACTAGTAACTACATTCTGCCAGATCAACAGTTCTGTTTATAACCACAAACTCTGATGATTTAGCTACCACTGTGCATGCAAGACAGAAATAAAAACAAACTTAATCAAAACAATATTCAGTCAACAGCATAAGACTAAAGAGATTTGTTTGAATACCATCTAATCCTCAAGAGAAACACATTTTAAAACAAAGTTTGCGCTTGTTAAAGTAGATACAATTATACACCAGTAGAATTTATCAATTGGAATTTGAAAAGAGTATTAAGAAAGAATAGCTTATGAAGCAAAAGCAGCTCCATAGCATAAAATGCAATAGCCATTCAGCCAAATGCCAAAACTAACAGTGAGTTTCATTTCATCCAAATAAAAGATCTGAGCAAATGTTTTCAACAGATTTTGAAGCAAAAGAAATGTTTAATTATCAAATAATCTGTTAAGTTCAGGATACTAAAAGCTAATACAAAGAATAGAATCATTCCATTCAAATGACAACCAATTCCATAAAATACAGAAACCCAGCAAGTTTCAGCATTGAATAATTATATTATCACTTACCACAAGCAATCACCATAGCAAACTACCATGTTCTAAAAATCAAAAAGAAAAACTCACTTGTACTTTAAAAGGACACTTTGTTGAAGTATTTGGATATTTGTTTTGGGTTTTCTCAGTGCATAAAGTTTCTGAACAATGAAGTCAAACACCTGCAGATGGATAGCCACAATAGAGATATTTAACCTAATAAATGGTCTTCCAAATAAAAAGCAAAACCTGCAAGAAAATTTATATTACTATCAGTATTTTAGGTGTTGATAACCTTTGAAACTGCTTTTTGCCGGAGCTTTTCAAGCTCAGGTTGAACATCTTTTAGAGCTTTTGAAGCCTTAACCATTGGATCCACTTCTACAAACTTCAGTTTCTTACTCAGAATCTCGAGAGTTCTTATATATTCCTCATTGACCTGAAAAGAAGTGGTGTACTAGTCTAATTAAAAGGGAATATAATAGCAACATGTAATGTCTACTGCACGAGCGGCATACACATTAAGTACTGGGTGATGTACATGAATTCAAAACACATACCTAAATGATTAAAACATATTAACTCTAGGCTAAAATGTCAAAGAAAAGCTGGAACATCTGATCAGTGATCAACAATAATAAACTGTGAATAATCAGACTGTTACTTTTAAAGTCTGGAAAACTGAAAGAGATGTAAAAGATAAATGCAATAATACTATTGGGAAAGTATAAACGTATTTTGCACACCACCAAAAGTAACTAATGCAATATTACTGGAGAGAAGTAGATCACAGAAAAAGCATAAATACCTCTCCATCAACAAGAACATCCACCATCCTTGCAGGGACTATTATGTCTTCCACAAACTTAGCCAATGTGGATTCAGCCACCTGTTCGATGGAACAAGACAAATCATAACACAAGTACAGATGGGAAAAGAAAGAAAAACCTACCCTGATTTGGGGTGGTAGGAGCAGAGACAAAAATAGAGTGAATATGTGACATTGAACCTAACTTTTCTCTCATCTAAACATCATAAGAAACCCAACAAATTAAGAAATTTTTATCTGAGATGATTGAACCAATTATTAAAATGTAAACAGCCATTGATGCAGTTTGCTTCCCGGATCAAAATGACTGTAAGTTACATAATACTAGTCATTTTTCTTTTGTTGTATTAAGCAAAGGCCAAAGGGTGTTACAATTTGTGAACACCTTTGAAATCATTTTTGTTTAAATAAAGTGTTCATACCTTGCGATTCTTAAGCCTCAAACCCATATCCATAGACTTCTCCTGGAGAATCTTTATGTCTGAACTAATGGAACCAATCTCAGCCTGATAAAAAATTTAAGAAAGATTTCATGATTTAATATTCAACCTTGACAAATAAAACTGTACTCCAAATTTTTGAGGAAGTCCTTCAAATTATTAAATATCTTACTGTGATTGTAATATCTTTTGTGATACACAACTATTAAAGATCTCAACAACAGGTAAATAAGTACTTCAGCATTGCAGAGTGAATATAATAATTTTCATGAGGTGAAGTTTTCATGAAAAAAAAAATTATTTGAAGTGTCAAATTCAAGCTTTAAGATGAAAGTTACTTCCAAAACTTCCAGTATGGGACTATTGCTACAACAGCAAGCCATCCGCTTTCTAGTTGCATACTAGCATAGTATATTTCTAAAATAGTTAAATTTTGGCTTTATATATGTATTTTTGAAATTATATAAAGTAATCAAAATTTTAATGAATGAATTAAAAAATAGCTTATCCAAAAACAAAGCATATTGCTCAAAAGGCCAACATACCTGAAATCCACTTAGAAGAGTTTCCATTAGTGACAAGATACTATCACAATCACGAATTTGATCATGAAGAGAGAGTAGATTATCACTTTCTTTAATATAATCCTACAATAAAAGGAACACTTGGATAACTAATTGATTAGTGTAATGGTCAGCAACCATGGAACAAAACAAGATTAATGCCGGACACAATGTGACTAAAAAAAAATTACAAGATAAAACAGAAGCCTTTACATAGAATACTTCACTGTGTCAAGGGCCACACACAAAATATAAAGCATCAATCTTTTATTGCAGCAGAAACAGCACATTATCAGATATTTACAAATTACATGGTTACCACAAAATCATAAGAAGAAATCATTCTCCTGGGATTAGTGGAAGAGGTTATTATCATTCTTTTAGCATTAGGATTGAGAGATATTCAATCAATAAAGCCACGCCTACATTGTAAGATGAGTACTACAACGACACTTTGATCAGAGTCATTAGACATTCATACTAATCATGAAACCAAGAAAAGCAAAATAAAATGGAATGGCTATTAAAAGTTTCACAAAATTGACCACAAACCTGAATTGAATCCAATTCAACTTTGCGCAAATCGTTCTCAACTCCCTTTGTATAATCCCTAAGTTTTGTACCTTTAGAAAGTATATTTGCAACTACCTACACAAACGGAATGCAACATAATAACTTAAAATATGCCGATCCATTTGAATAGCAGAGTTTCCAACAAAATGAGGTGAGGGCAAAATAACTTACATCATTTTTCTTACATTCTTCCAGTTCCTGTTCTAGTCCTTCCAACGATATATCATCACTGCAAAAACCGAAACTTATGAAACTAGTAGTAATACCATTTGAATTGTAAATTTGAAGCTCAAAGGTAGACAAACTGAGTCGAATGGTAATTAACAAAAAATTATCTTAAATTTGAAAGCCGAGTAGTAGAAAGTGAAGACCTGCTTAGATCCTCTTCGAAAGTTAGGTCCCCAACGAATGCTCCCAAATCGAACGAGTTGACATTATTTTGCGCATCAGTGGTTTCACCAAAAGAGGGGCTCTAAACAACAGCGAAATCATCCAAAGATAAATAATAAAAAAAAAGAAAAGAAAAAGTTGGTGATAAGTGTCTGAAACTGAGAATTGGTATTGTCTCACAAGCACCAGTTCAAGTGTAATTTTAAAAAAGAAAAAGAAACGTAGATGGGTTGGTACCAGTGTAGTTCCGGCAACATCAGCCATTGTTGTTTTGTTTGAAGAAAATCTGAATGAAATGTATAGAATACGTCTTGGCTAATTACTAGGTTACAAGAAGCGCGGGTTGAGCAATCAGCATCTTCAAAATCAAATGCACACTAAAATTACAGAGAAGTGTTTGCTGAGATCTGGCTGGATCATTTCATCATGTATTTCTTCTTTCTTTCTATACCGATTTCCGAGCACGGACCAACCAATACCGTCGTGTTACTAAACCACCGTCCTCGTATTTAACTACTAAGATGAGTTAGTCTATTTTGAAAAATAGGTTGAAAGAGTCAATTCACTCTACTTTAGTGTGGATTAGCGGGTTGGCGGGTTGACCTACATAAAGAAAAAAATAAATGAGTTGATCTTAAAAACAAAATAAAATGTATAAAAAATAAAAAAAATCATAAAATTAAAAATAGAAAAAGTATAATTTATAGAAATTAAAAAAATAAAAAAATAAAATAAATTTAGTATCATATCTATAAAAATATCACAAACACAAATAATATGGTAATTTATAATATTTTTTAAAAAATTCAACCCGACAGACTAACTCGTCTGCTTGCCTTGGCTTTGCTTTTGTAAAAAAAAACGGAACCCATGCCAAATCAATAGGATTTATTCTGGATGAGGCTGGGCTTTGCTTTTTTGTAAAAAAAACGGAACCCATGCCAAATCAATAGGATTTATTCTGGATGAGGCTTGGGCTGGGACTGGCCCAAATGCAGCTAAACAGACATATGGAGTATGGACTAGTGTCAAGATAGACGACAATGTTATTTACGTGATGGCGTCGTTTCCAGAAAGGCGCGGTGCTACTGCTCTGGACAGTATAATAATAATAGAGTGAAGCATCAACTCAGCATTTTCATTTTCATTTTCATTTTTATTTTATTTATTTTTTGGGCAAAGGCATATTCAATTTTCAATTTTGAGTTGAGCACCAGCAAGAGGAGCACGACAAGACAGCAAATAAAAACCCCATCCCTAACCTTTCGCCCCTCCTATAGGCAAGTGAGAGAAAAGAGGAAGTGTTCCAAAATGTTTAAGCTGCTATATCGCGTGTTGCCTTCTAGGTACTGAATACAAAGCTTACTCATCTATTACTTACTTGCGTTCTGTTTCAATTATCAACTTTATTTGCATTTTGCATGCCCCTTTTCCCCTTTTCCCTTTCAATTATCAACCGGGCTTTTCACTTTGTAGAGACCTGACATATTTTCTTTTTATTATTGTTATTATTATTATTAGTTCTGTTTACTGTAAATTGCCCAAAGTGAATCTCGAGATGCAATATGCTTGCCAGTTACCACTGACTCCCTCCCCTCCCATGTCTAGCTCTCACATAGGTAGTTATGTTTTTTCTGTCTTTAATTTTTAGAAGTTGATGCTAAGTAAGTAGAATGATTATCAAATCATGACATTCTGTTTTGGTCAACACCTTTGTTTACGACTTTACGGCTTAACGAACAAATCTAAATGTCCTGGCTAAAGTAATAAGAGGGTGTTATTTTGGTTGGACAATGGCTTACTGACTTTACTATGTTGTGAAAGTATAATTGTTGGCATGCTATATAAAACATGGTGGCACATAGAGTTTCACTCAGTGGACAATACTTACACAAAACAACAAATGCTTTTGATAATGTAAAATGCGCCTAGTAGCATGATAACATACATTTAAGTTTTGCAATTTCTCTAAATTAAAATGTTGCACAATCATACTCATTGCAAACGAATTAATATTGTGCCTGTAATGATTATTAACATCTAGATGTTTTCGAAAAGAATTTTATAGTTTAATTTGGTTTTCCCTTTGTCTATGTTAAACAGGCATCAGTTATTGGAAGTGCTGTCATCTAGGAAAGCTGATGTTAGAGACTGTCTACGGCATCGGCATGATTTTACCTATTCAGCTCGCTTTTCTACTGCTACGGATAACTATGCTGCTAAAGGCATTGCTTTTACAAATGTTTTATAATTTTGCTACTTCTTCAGGCTGACATTGAACTGGGCTCTGCTTCTGTTTTCCAACTATTAACTTGCAGGATATACTTCAAATCGTATATTTGCTCCTTATTCTGTTTACAAGGGCAAAGCTGCATTCTCTTTAAGTCCTCGTCTTCCAACTTTCATTAAGTTGGATGTAAGCTTGTAGTTTCCTTTTCACAATTTGTTAAATTCACCTGTTTTTGTGGTGTTAACCAATACTTTGTATTTATCAATTCCACTTGGCATAGTCTGGGGCTGTTGTCGTTGATCGTCGCGGTTCAATAATGATGATTTTCATGCATGCTGTTGGGGAGCGCAAATATGACTGGGAGAAGAAACAGGTTTTTTTTTTTTCCCTTCTGTGCTTTTCCCCCCTTATATCTCTTTAGTTTCTGATTGTACTTTCTTGTTTGGGGCTCAGCCCAGCAAGCCAAGCCATCCCATTTGCATGGTTAGGAAGTATCTAGGTTGTGACATATTTTCAAGTTTTTTTCCTTTTTTGCGATAGAAAACGACATATTGTCAAGTTGCCCTAATGTCTTGTTTCTGATGTTCTGTTTAATGCTTGTATGAGGAAACAAACATAAAATCTTTTGACGTTCCATTATCTCTCTCTTATTAGTAATTACCTTTTTGTAGAGATTTGCTCTCTCGGCAACTGAAGTTGGCTCTTTGATAACCATGGGCCCCCAAGATTCCTGTGAATTCTTTCATGACCCCTCAATGTTATCAAGGTTGGTTGCATGACTCTTGGATTAATTTTTGACGGCCAATTAATTATCTTATGAGAGAACTGTAATGGGATTGAATTAGAAATACATGTAGCATTAATCTGTTAATGGGAAATTATTTTATATTTATACCATTTGAAAGTTAATTAGTGATGGTTTAGTAAGCACCTTATGCTGCAGTAATGCTGGTCAAGTAAGGAAGAGCTTATCAATTAAGCCTCATGCAAACAGCAATGGCTACTTTGTGTCTTTGAGTAAGATGTTTGTTTTGTTAATTTTTATTATTTTGCCACTTATAGGTTGCACAATGTATTCCATATTCTCACCAATTGTGTCACCTCCTTTGGCAGCTGTTGTCAACAACCTGTTAAATACCAAAGAATACTTTAGTGTTCCTGTCACAACTGCTGAGTTTGCTGTGATGAAGACAGCTTGCAGCGTATGCCTTATTTCTGCTTAGTTTTTCATAAGATTACATTAATTATGTCAATTATAATATATCTTTCACAAGTTATGGGCTGCTGAGTTTCTGCTTGTAATATGTAAGAAATATGAATGAAGAGGTTATCTATTAACCTTTTATTAACATTTTTCTTTCTAGCATTTGAAGGAATAAAGAAAATGGTTATCCTGTTCTTTTGTGTGCTTATTATTCCATTGAGCAACACAATTCTTGTCTTGAAACATTGGTTAATACATTAGAAAAATGCCTTGAATCTTAATTCAACATTTGTAGTTCATTGAGTTTGGCAGCTTTCTGATCCAGAATTTAGAATTTCAGAGTGCCAGATAGGTTTGTGTTTACATTTTTATTAGCATCATTGAACTGGTATTGCACGTCTTGTCCTGTTGGCAAACCACTATTTTGTTTTCACTTGATGATTCAAATATACTTGAATATATGTTATTTTGTTTACTGCAAAAAGCTCTCTCATACTTAGAACGTTGACTTCATGCATAATTTACTTTAGATAGGTAGAATTCAAAATAACGGTTTGCGTTTGGGCAGCTAGAAGTATTTCATGCCGAGTTTCTTTAGTTGTTGGATCAGGATCCAGTTCCTAGCCCCTGCTTGCTTTCTTGGTGGCTTTGGATCCAGTCATACATGCAAATCTTCTATTTTTGTTTTCATACTTACTCCGTTTTAAGAGTTTTATTTCTCGTCAATTTGTTTTTTTGATGCAGTTTGCATTGCCACACATCATGGGTTGGGACCGTATGACTCATCAGCAGTCCAGAGGCACGGTTGGCCTTCAATCGAAGGTGGACCAACAAGTTTTAGACTTGGAATGGGAAAAGTGAATTGCTGCATAGAAAATATGAGATGGATCCTTGTTTGTGCTGCAATGCCATTTTGTAAATTGTCATTTGGAACACTAGATTTGCTTGGGTAACATAACTTGTAATCTATATGAGAAGGATGATTGATCCAATGTCAACCCCATTTCTAAGCTAGTTATTGTTCTTGTGCTTATGTCTGCTACCCTGTTCTCCTGCCGGTTTTGTTTACTATGTGCTGTCAGAATTATAGGTTCATGATCAGTCTTGTGTGTATGGCAACATATAAAGAATATCAGTCGTTATATGCTGGTAAGTTTACTCTGTAGGTGCAGTTTAATGGTTAGTTGTTGGTGATTATATGTCCAATCTTTCTACATCATCAGTGTTCTTTTCTGTCCCACTCGGATTAAACAATTTACAGCATGTGAGTTTACTTTAGGTGCAAACCTTGAAGCCCAATGAACTTGTTATTTTGAAGGCACTGTAAGTTGTAACCACTATCTAGGGTGTTCATATGTCGGTTTAGTTCAGATTTGGTAGGAAAAAAAAATTCAAACTGATCAAATCTGGTCGGATTGGTTTGTTATAAAAATATTTTTAGCCAACCCGAACAAAACCAAATCAACCAAGGTCAGGTTGGTTCAAATTGGGTCATCGCATTCTTTTTTTAAAAAAAAAAAAAAAACTATCCAGAAAATCAAGAACCAAATTTTAGCATCCATAAGGGGGATTATGGCAACCAACAATACCAACCAAATTTTTGTTTCTAATTTCACAAGAAATCATTACAATAGTGGGTAAGGTTGTTGGGCAGGATGCATGGGTGAGGTTCACGATGGGGCAGACCCCTCTTTTAGTTTCAGATCTTGTCACTCACATCAGATCTGCGACTTTGCAGCTTAAAGAAATCAAAAGCTTGCACCTTGCAGCTTAAAGAAATCAAAGACGTCAACATTGCAGGTCACAGCCTTGCAAGGATGCAGTCGCAGTTCGCAGCTCACAGCTTACTGGTCATGGCATCGCAAGTCACACAGGTGGCACAGCGTCGAAGTTTACAGCCTCTCCCTCTTGTGACCATGGTGGGGCAGTAGGTGGCGTAGTCTCACATCTCAATTACGGCTTTGGAGAACTGAAAGATTAGAATGAGGGCTTTTGTTCAAATGACCTAAAGCCCTTGAGGCAAAACACACAGCATGGTGTTAAAATTCCCAAAAAAAGAAAAGTTTGTTCCGATCCACAGGTGGGATAGTCTGGTCTCGGATTCAAAATTTGTAAATTCAAACCGAACTAATAGAAACAAGTTTTTGTTGAGTTTTACCTGATTAGACCTAATTATCTTAACTAATCCAAACTAATTAAATTGATTCGGATTGGATTGCATTATCTACGTTTGAGGGCTTAGCTTTGTTTGGTTTAAAAGGGGACAAAGGGATGAAGGAGCTTTTGGAGTGGAGCATCCATCGTCTTTCTGTATGTTACAGGGAGTAATTTGATTAATTATAGAAATATAGTTTGCTAGAATCCATGAAAGGAACAGTCCAAATTTAAAATACAACCTATGAAATGTTAGACGTTTGAAAATTGAACGTTGAATAGTATTACTAATCAGTTTAGTCATCATAAAAATACGCTCTTCAATATTTTACTCTTTATTTCCAGGATATGAAAGAACCTCTAATGTGTAGCTCAAAAAAAAAAAAAACCTTTACTGTGTATGCATGATCTAGCATGCTTTATGGCTCCAAGGATTGTATTTGTATTATGCCATCCGACTACTAAAATAATTGTGGAGTTCTCAACATGAAATTTCTCATACACGTTACTTGATTTTGAACGATGAACATGATATAATTGAATTGTGACACTGTACAGTTTTATTCTAATCCATTATAGGCTACAAGTAATTCTTGCGTATATTAAGGGAATGGACGGTATTTCTTTCATATATAGGTCATGAATAGATGAAATTTCGCCTTTTATGTGCACGTACTATATATATATATACAGAGGGATAACGGATCAAGTTATATTAATATAATTTAAAGTTATTTTTATATTATTGAATAATTTTTTATTGAATAATTTTTTACTAAATCTATCGTTAGATTAAAAATTCTTATAATATAAATTATATCTATAAAATTTTACATTAATATAAAATTATTTAGTACTTCATTTATATCTGTTAAGATTAATGTAATATATACTTTTAAAATATATAAAAATAAGAACCACTAGATTACATTCTTATTGATGTTTAATTTTTTTAAGATTTGACACAAACTATCAAGGTATTAGATAGTTATAATTTAACGGTTAAATCGATAAAAATTACATTTTATAAAAAGTTATTAGGTAATGTAAGCATGACAAGTCTTATACTAGTGTATTTAGTGAGATAAATGTTTATTGCAAGAGATGAGATGAGTGAATCTTAATCATTGAATCTTACATGAATGGTAAAGATTAGAACATAAATGCATGTGACTTTTTTAAATGATCACATGACCTTTAAGTAAATCTTAATTTTGACCATCTATATATAGTTGTATAGTCAAAATTTACTCATTTTACTCTCTCACAATAAAAATTCTTCTCACTATATATGCTCTTATGTGTGTGTGTGTGTGTATATATATATATATATATATATATATATAAGCGATATCTGTTTAGAGAAATATTTATTATAAGAAGTGAGATAAGTGAATCTTAACTATTGGATCTTAAATAAATAGTCAAGATTAAAATATAAATACATATAATTTTTTTAAATAATCACATGACATTTAAGTAACTTTTAATTTTAACTATCTATATATAGTTATGATCAAGATTTACTCTTTTCACTTTCTCGTAATAAAAATTCTCTTCAGTATATATGCCCCGTATATATAATCACACCGTGCGTTTGGCATTATTTTTTTCCAATTATCGGTTCCCGTTTGGCGAAGTGCACACCATCAATTTGAAAAATGAGTTCTTACGTCTTAGCCTCATGGCAATTCTAGTGGCATCCGATCGATGCCGCTAAGTCAGCCTCCAAGCCAAAAGGCATCCTGAAGATTACATTTCGGAACATTCTTCTCAGTCACTTACCTGTATGTTTTGTCTCCATTAAATCGATCCTTAACTTTGTTGTCAATTGCTACTTTGCTCTTTAACCTTTATTCCTGAACTGCATGCTTACGCATATTAATATTATTGATATAGAATAAAGCACGTTTTCAAGCTGCACATAAAATGGAATTTCATGCACAGAGTCTGTAGAGTTAGAAGTATTGTTTACCTCTCAAATAATTGGATCAATTCAATTAGCTAGTGCTGCAAAAAAAATCTGGCCAAAAGTCTAATTTTTTTATAAAAAAAAAATCAAAGTATAACAACCCTATATATATATATAAAACAGGAATTTTTTTATTAAACTGCCACTGATGATAAAATTATTTACTAAAAAGACAATCTTTTAAAACTATATACTAAAATGTCACTCTTTTATCTAGCATGATATTTTTTATTTTTTTCTATTCACATAAATAATATCATCTACGTGACGCTTCTAAGTGAATAATGCTAACGTGTCTGATGTTATCCACGTGGAAGCGTCAAGATAGCGTTATCTACATATAAGTGTTAACATGAATGGCATTTTAAAGCTAATAACGTCATATAGATTGACTTTTTTTTTTTCTGTAGTAGCGCCATTATGCTTGGCGTTTGGCCCACTATATATACATAGCTTCGAGTGTGAAACGAGCACAACTCTTCATTTTATTCTGAAAACACCAAGTGTATTGACGCTTTCAAAGAGCCATGCTATCAACAAACTAGCCTAATTTTAGGCTAGGCCAAATCAGATTAGGTTGTGTTTGGTCAAATTTAATATGAACTTAAATTTTATTAGACCAATTTGCACTTTTTGTTGGGTTATTCGGGTTAGTCTATCAAACTAATATTATGTTACTTGATATAAAAATTAATTAATTTTGATGCATTATTAATGTAAAAGTTTTTTATATTATCATGCAATTATGCATTGTTACATCATAAAAAATATTTAATTCTCAAAACAATTATCTTTAAAGTCATACATGTAATGATCTTTAATTAGTTAATAGTATAAAATTTTTTACACAAATAATATATCAAAGAGTTTGAACTTTGAAGCAAGCTTGTGCTCTCCAATAGGGGTGTCAAAACGGGCCGGATCAGCCCATTCGAGCCAGCTCATTCGAGGTCGGGCCATTTTTGAGTTCGGTCATTCGGGTCATATAAGTTTCGAGCTGGTATTTTGCTAGCTCAACTCAGCTCATTTAGCCTTATGTAATGTTAAAAGAGCAGGCTAGCCCGGTCCATTTAGGCTCAGCCCATTCGGACCATGTAAGTTTCAGGCTGACATTTTGCTAGCCCAACCCGTCTATTTTGCCGGGTTATTCGGGCCAGCCCATTGGGTTTGGCCCATTTTGACACCCCTACTCTCCGGTCTCCTCTATTACTATCTCAAGCACGCTTCCACTGTCTCCTACACACAACACTTATATGAAAAGTTTGACAGAGTTTTCCTTAAATATTGGACCTCCCCAAAAGCATATAAATATGTTTGACATAGTTCAAACAAAGTTCAATCATTCAGATTTTATGAAAATTTTGATAGAGTTTCTCTTAAATATTGAACATCCCCAAAAGCACATAAACTTGTTTAATTCAACCAGGGTACCAAGACCATCAATAGAAAAATGACAAACATATTTAATTCAACAAGGGTACCAAAATCACAATAGAAAATCATCAATAGTAATATAACAAAAATCACTAAATATAACATTCTCAAAAGTACTAATGACATATAATATTGCAATTCAATGAGATGGGTCAGCATTAGAATGTGGTGGCCTGTGAGAGGGATCGAAAGAAGGTCCTGTTTTTTATGGGTATGGTGGATAACACGGTGACGGGTAACTGTGTGGTAGGTAAGGATATGGTGGGTAACTCGATGGCAGGTAAGGATACGACGAGTAAGGGTATGGTGGGTAAGTTGGATATGAAGGATAATATGTAGGTGGTAGCTGAGATGTTGGGTATGTAGCAATTACAGTCAAGTGGTAGCAGTGGTAGGAGGCCGAGTTATGTGTTGGCCTGTAGAAACAGAGTCCTCAGGATGTCGCAGTCATGTCTGAGTACTCGCTAACTCAGTCCTCTTTTTACGTCGCGCACCCTGTTCATTGGACTCCTCGAGTGGCCTTGGAATGTCATTTGCTGCTGGAGATGGACGAAGTTGTTTCATTGTAATATGATCATGCATGCTCTTGCAATGAGTGTAAGGTATGCTTAGCAGATTCTCGAAGGACCGCCATACTAAAACTCGATGTAGCATCAGTAGTCTAACCAAACTGTCGCTTTGCAATATCCGCCTAAGAAACTGATATAACATATGTCATTACAATCAATACAAAATACATTCAGTGACGAGCGAATTGGTAAAGAGCTTATCACACTCCCAAGAGATGCACCGGTGCAAGAAATCCAACGTCTGGTAATTCTTTTATACTAGCGCATGTACTCAGAATGTGAAGTAAATGGTGCTTGCAATGGGGTTCCCCTAACAAGCTTCTCCCTTCAAATATCCTATGTGGAAATGTAAACAAGATGTGTGCTTGACCAATTCTCATCATTCCTGTTTGCCAATGTAATTGACTGCAAACTGCCAAGCTGGCGCGATCTCATCAGTATGGGTTGGTCAAGACCAAACTAACACATCTCCCTATCTGGCTGGTGCTACTCAACAATATGAAAAAATATGAGAGGAACCCCTGCTAGCGTTATGTCCCTACCAGCCACACAAAAAGGTGAATGTGATGTCACCTTCTCATCTGTGTATAGCTGTCATATAATCTGCAAAATGATATGTACACAGAGTTAAGAAACCAGATACATAAGTAATTAATTCAAATGAATATAAAAGAATACATAACTTATCATTCTTCAGCTGATCAAAGAACCAGCGATAATAGTCAAGTACACCGATCACAGTATCACTTAAAACCTTATGCTTATGCCACCTATTTATAAGTCAAAGTATTATATTGTGAATGGAATGGGGATAAAGTTAATTATGTTTGTACAAGTAAGCAATAGAAAAAAGTAATATAAAAAAAATGATATATTCAGAAACTTACTATCATCCCAATGGATGTAAGTCACTACGATCAGCATCATAGAGCACATGATCAACATCCTCAACCAGTGTAGTGTAAGGGCAAGCTGGGAGAATCTATACAATGCCTAATACTGCAATAATATGCTAGCACCTCTGATCTCACGTACCTTGTAGTTTGTAGCTTTGCAAAGCTCTTTATACAAGTACGCAAAGACTGCAGACCCCCAACTGTATGTCCCAGTAAGAACAAAGTCCTCTAACAGCGAAAGGAATATTAAGTGCACACACTTTCTAGAATGATCAGGGCATAAGAAACCCCCAAGCAACCTAAGTATGTAATATCATGCATGTTGTTGCATGTAATCGACATCATCATCCTCCCTAAGCTTTCTAAAAGTTAGATGCCACACATATGTCATATCAAGACGTGCACCAGATAACTATGATGGAGTCGACTCAATCCCTAACAACCGGTCACATATATCGATCCAATCAGTACGATGAGTAAGGCTAATAATAGTAGCGCCATCAATAAGAAGACACAATATGATACTGATATCCTCCAATATTATGGTGCACTATCCAATAAGCATGTGAAATGTATGTGTCTCTAGACGTCATCTCTCAATGAACGCAGTAATCAATGAGTGATCAATACAGCAATAACCCATATAGGCAACTCCCAAGAAGCCAGCTTGCTCCAGACATGAAGCATCTGCAGATGAGGTCCATATGCTTTGTTTTTTGAGCAAGTCTAACACGCAAATGTCGATCCTCATGTCCCTGCTATACATGCTGAAAAACATGATACTCCTGCAACTCCAAAACTGACTTGTCCTCTAGGCTTAGGTTTACACGAAATGTCATTTGCCACATTATATGCCAAACAACAACAACAATTGATAAGACAATATGAAAAATAATGTACATATTAAACATGAGCTATCAACTATAGAAGAAAAGGCATAATTAAAAGCAATGTAAGAATCAAATTATATGACAGTAATGAAATGCACATTGATAATCAACTAACATATATTAATAGTACTCAAATACATAATCATAGTGAACTAATATACAATAATATTAGTTCTCAAATACACATTGATTGTTAGCTAATAAAAGAGTCTGATTATGAAATTATGTCCTACCTCAACTAGATGACCCTTCTCCATCATTCCTCAAGGAACTCAATTCACCAGCACGACAACTGCGAGCATTATGTCCAACTTGACGGCATATTGTACACCTTTGTCTTAGTCATGCTTCGTGTCAACCCTTCTCATTTTTTAGTCGAGTTTATTTTGGTTAACCTTTAGATCTAAGCAATATATATACGATCAGACATCAATGTTATGTCAGAAGCTGCTAGCCACCATGGTTCATCTTGAACAAGTTCAAAATCAACCTCGTAAGCTCTATAAATACTTTATATCTTGTAAACCCTATGCATATATTGGAATGGGCTAAATGCCTTAGAAGAACAAGCAACAATTGCATGAGTAAGAAAAATGCAATGCTTGAAATATCTCATAGTCACACTGGTCTTCATGTAGGTTTAAAGTATAAGAAATTCCACCTTATTATGTTACAGGGTTGAAAGCGTCTTTAACCATGAATTTGGTGTGATATATATCGTACCGACGAACTTGGTGGAAGCTCGCCTTTCCCACGTTGATTCTTTAGTCTTTCAAAAAATTATCACTCTGTTCCTGACCATTCATAATTTTATTGTTCGTTTCATCTTTTCGGTTCACAAAGTATTCCACCAATTTTGTACATGTCATCTGAACCAATACAGTTATTGGTAAATTTCTATTATCCTTCAACACTCTTGTTGATGTACTTTGACAAATTGGTAGTCATGTGACCGAATCTGTGGCCACCATCATATATCAAACTCCATTTTTCTTTTGGTATGTCATTAATCCAATTTGTCATCTCAGTAGTAGCTGTCAACATCTCCAGTCTAGCATCAAACTTGTATGTAATTGGTTCATACCCTAATACAAAAAATTGATTGAGTTGGTATTAGGAACTAACTGCTAGTATAATAAATTTGAATAGAACTTGGAGATTTTAAATATATGTGTTAATCATATATCTTTTCAGCTCCTTATTCTGGAATCTAGAGTTAAAATTGCTACCAATATGTCGTACGTAGAAGACATGATACACATTCGGCGCCTACCATCCAAGATGTGGATTTGCCACTGACTGTAAGATGCCTTGATGTCGATCAGATATCAAGTGCAAGCCTTGTTGTTATGTGACATGTAATCAAATGTGGGCTAGGAATCAACTTCATGCATCCTTTATCTCCCTTTTCACAATGGCAAATGCAATTGGCAGAGGTTTTCTATCTCCATCTTGTGTTGTTGCAATCAACAACTTATGACGGTATTTACCATACAAATGAGTAGCGTCAATTTGAACAATGACCTTACAATATCAGAATCTAGCAACACATGATTTAAATATCCAAAATAACCAACAAAACATTTTTTTCAAACAATCAACTCGATTATCCACAACACATTCCATGTCTTGCAACTCCACCATTGTTCCTTCTATGTCTCTTCTCATGCCCGCTAACAATTTGGGCAACACCTCTTAAGATTTGTCTCAATCCCCGAAAACCTTCACAATGGCCAATTGTTTTATCTTCCAGACTTTTTGATATGAAACTTCGTAACCAAATTGGCTTCAAATCCTTTCAACAATCAAGCATATAGGTACATTAAGTTTTAATCTAACTATTTCCAAAATGCAAGAGCAAATCATATGAGAGTTCAACTTGTGGTGATCTAATGACACAGATGGGTTGACGTAGTTGTAAGGTCCATTATATTTTGTAATTTACCATAAATGCGACCTTTTGCTTTGTATGACCTTAACTCTCCAATTACAACTATTGTTATATCTAAGGCACTTAACAGTTAGTCTTCGTGAATCAGAATCTTCAACCTTGTACTCCTGATGTCTGCGAATCGAATAATGTTGGAGGGCCAACTTCACAGAATCTTTAGATGGAAATTGCAACCCAACATATAATTCATCATCTAGGCTCCAAGTCTCACGACGATCTAATTCAGGCAAATTATCAAGATTACTCAATGCATCCCAATTGATTTGAGAGAACTGAAGGCATGGTAACACAAACACAAATTGAGGGCCTATAAGCACAAACATAAATTGAGGGTCAACCGACAATGGAGGGCCATATTCTTGTAAATTTTCTTCAACATCAAAGTTTTCTGTCTCTATGTCAGTGTTTGAATCATCAGTCTTAAGTACCTGTCATTTATCTTCACTTGTGTCAGATAATGCATCTCTGACAAGTGGGTTATCAGTTTCAACCATTGCAGAACTAACAACATTCATACAACATAGCTCAACTAGATTAACTGAAGTAGCATGTGTCATGGAAATTTGAGTGTTGATAGGCTGCGAAAATTCAGGATTATTAGAAGGACCAGCTTGAAATTATGTTTCAATAGGAGCTTCAACATGCTCATCATGCCTACTCATTTCTACCTCAACATATACAACTCCATCAAGTCCATGTTCGGATATTAATAGAGGCAATTTATCATGCATTTAACATCATCATCATCATCATCATCCAATGGAAGAGCTATCCATCTCCATGGATTGTTGAATTATGGAAATCGATACATAAACTTTGACACATATTGATTTGCTTAAAGTCTTAACTTTGAATGAATTTAATTTTTCAGGGTATCCAAAGTCATATTACATTTGATCACAATAGGCCTAAGAGGAGGACTTTCATACATTAAACCTTCTTCACCATCATACATTCTCTCAATAAAGTAAATGAGCACAGTAAAGGGTTTTGCCATGTGAATCACATTTCTAAACAATAACAATTCAATATATATGCAATCAATTTACATATGTCAATTAAAACAAAATTGCAGCTCTAACAATGAATTCATACTATTATTTTACGTACAAATAATTTTCTAAACCCTACTAATTTGAATAAACCTACATTTAGTTAATTAAAACGTATCAAGTAGTCAAGCAAAAAAAATTATAAAAAATTTACTCGTGCAAATGAATTTATACTATTGTTTTACGTACACATAATTCATATTGTTCACACTTAGTACCCTATTAATTAGTCAAGCAAAAAAATCTAAAACCTCTAAATACGTATAAACTAACAAAAATATATAATTAACATTAATACAATAAAAAAATAATAAAAACAACCAACAAATAATAAAAAAAAATCTATCCATTATAATAAATATTTACATATAAGAAATAATATCCGAATATAATTAAACAAGAGATCCATGCACCAACTCCACCAACAACTGTCAAATCTATTAGGCGGTAGAAAGTTGAGAGAATTTAGAGAGAGAAAATTTGTAGAGAGTGAAATTTGACAAAATGAAGAGTTGTGTTCGTTCTACACCCAGAATTATGTATATATAGTGGGTCACAAGGAAAACGCTAAGCGTAATGATGCTACTACACATAAAATGCCAAAATATATAGTGTTATTAGCCTTAAAACACTATCTACGTTGACGCTTCCACGTAAATAACGTTAGGCTATTTGGCGTTTCCACGTGGATAACATCAGGCTCTTTAACGTTATCTATGTGGAAGCGCCAATGTAAGTGGTGTTATCTACGTAGACAGAGAAAAAAAATAAAAAATATCATGCTTGACAAAAAATTGACATTTTAATATATATTTTCAAAAGAGTGATATTTTAATAAATAATTTTATCATCAAAGACAATTTGGTAAAAAAATCTTTAAATCAGTCTGACCAAAAATATTCTTCTTTGATTATATCACACTTTGATAAGTAAAGATTCCATTTCTCTACCTCTGACCAAAGTGATGCATTTTTATAAATATGAGCAGGCCAACCACCCTTTAACCAGCTTAACTCCAGCCTCCTCTTTTCCTTCTCTTCTTGGGCGGGATTTCTATCCCTGTTCAACTTCTTATATGTGTCATGGCATCGACATCAGGGTCATCTTCAGATCTGACTATCACAATTGAAAATAATCCTTCAAAATCACGATTATCTGAGCTGGGTATTAATTCATGGCCCAAGTGAGTGATTTCCTCTGTGCAAGTTTGAATTGAATTATGAATTATCTGTGTAGTATTTTTTTTTCTTTGTTTTTTCTTTGGTAATGTTTTTGGAAGTCTAGTTTCTTCTTAGCTATGTATATCACCATATAGTTGAAAGTAGATAAGTAATAGCTCGATTCATAAATGTTATGTTTTGGTTTTAGATGGGGTTGTCCTCCTGGAAAGTACATGCTCAAATTCGATGCACAACAGACATGTTATTTGCTGAGAGGAAAAGTGAAGGTTTACCCAAAAGACTCATCATCTGCGTCTGTAGAGTTTGGTGCCGGCGACCTTGTCATCATACCCAAAGGACTTAGCTGCACATGGGACGTATCTGTTGCAGTGGACAAGCATTACAAATTCGAGTCTTCGTCCGCTCCCACACCCTCCTCTACTGACTGTGATCAGAGCTAAATATTTTGATTTTTTTTATTAATATAATGGTGGTTATTATTCATCAGGAAAAAACCAAAAAAAAAGTTGCATTTGCAGTAGGGATAGTTTTATTAAAACGCGTGTAATGGCTAGCTGTATTTCCTGTTCAATGTTCAAAGTTCTTCTCTTGTCTTGATATTCAATTAAAAATTGTATAGCCAGGAATGAAAAGGACGGAAGAGCATGCATTTGCACTTTTGAGTTTTTCAGGATATGCATGCACTTTTCATGTTGCATTGACCGGTCAGCTTAGGCTTTTACTTTCAATTTATCTCATGAAAGAAGAAGCCGTGCCTGCCTTCTCTTTAATTTGGATCTCTTTGCATGTGATCCCTCAACCTTAAAAATCTTAGGCTTTAGGACAAGTGCTAATTTATTTACATTATACAACCCAAACCCGTAGGTACCCGCCCCACTCCACATGCTCTGCAATGGGGATAGGGTGGGTGTAAGTTTAGGCTTAATTCAGCCTATTCCGTCTTGCTTCTCATATCTATATAATTATTATGCTTAATTTTTTGGGTATAGGAACATTATATTTTGTTTAATTACTAATAAAGTAAACTATTTTAATTATTTTTACTAGTTTAATATTTATTATCAACATATTTTTTTAGTTTATATTAGTTGAGTATCTTGTGCATTGCACGATTTTATTAGTTTTTAATTAGTTAATTAAATAAGTAATTATCTTATTTTATAATTAATTAAAGATCAATTTATAATTAAAATATTATGAATTGAAAAATTAAAACAATCAGTAATTAAGAATGTGAAATATAGAACAGGACTCAATTCAAATCCAAACAACTCATTAAAATTTTCATCTACCTCACCAAACTCCTACAAGGCTGCAACCATCGTATTGTTATATTATTAATAAGATATAAGTAATTTTAATATTGTATATAATATGTTCACAGATATAACAAATGCACACACAATTAATTATAATGGGAGTTTATATTCCATTAAAGGAAAAAAATAACTATATATTCATTCCTTTATAAATTAGAGCTACTGAACATCACACACAAGTTAATTTTTGAAAAATAATTCATAAAATAAACTAAGACGAAATTAAAGCAAATTAAATAAATGAATTTCAAACCTAAAAAAAAAAAAAAACTCATCCTAGATCAATAAAACAAAACACAATCTATTTATCAGTCAAAATTGACAGGTTGAAACTGGACCTAGCATATAAAGGGAAAAAGAAAAAAAGCTCAAGATTAGTAATGGCAGTCAAAATGCAAATTTCATGCATCATAATCAACGCAATAATAAGAAAATCAATAGAAAGCAAAAATCTATCATCCATGTAAATCATAGAAGAAAATTACATCAAAATCCTAACAAGAGTATTTTGAGTCTTTCATAGTAATTAACATTAAAATTACAAAAAGAACAAAAAATAAAATTAAATAAAAAACAAAATTAAATAAAGAATTGAAAAAACTCAAGTGGGATAATTTCAGAGAAAATATTTTTATTATGTTAAAAATGGAAGATAATAGATGAAAGAGAGAAAAATGATTGACAAGTCATTAGATGAAAATTAATCCAATTGACATAATGGATAGAAAAGATAGATGTTGAAAAGATATTTTTGGGTGAAAAAAGTATAATTGGAATAAGACCCTCCTTTTATAATATAAATATATAAATGAGATGATAAATTAATTTTTAGATAGTAATTAATTATTATTTAAATTTAATTTAAAATATCTATGTGTAGGGGTAGGAATGTCACGGAAGCTAGTTTCGATATCTTTCTTATAGGACGGATAAAGATTCTAATCCTTAAAAATGCAAGGTAGGATCGGATTGAGCAAAAATTCGCACCTTACCTTCACCGTTCCGAAGCCAATATATATAAGCGGCAATGTGACATATCTTTTTTATTAATTACGATTAACGAATTGATGCTCAGATTTAGGAAATATTTTGATATTTTTCTTATGGAGTGAATATGAATTTTAATCCTTAAAAATGTGAGATAAGATTGAATTGAGTAAAAACTCACCCTACCCACACCATTAGAAAGCATATATATCTGAGCGGCAATGTGGCATATCTTATTTATTAATTACGATTTACGAATTGGTGCTCAAATTTTAGGAAACATATGTTGAGCCAGTTTCTGCATCACTGTTTACTAATGTCAATATTTGGCCCTTTTGGACTGAATAAAGCTGCTCTAAATAATGTATATTAGTTCGAATAGAAAAGATTTAATTTTTTTAAATATATAATCTTAAATTTGATATTAAAATTTATATATAAAAATATTATTATTAAAATAAATTTTTATTTAAATATTTAATCGTATTTCAAAAAATTAATCTATTATTTATTAAATAAGAATACTCTAAAAGATAAAACTGAAAATCCAATATTTTACACATGGTTGGCCCTTAGCACTGCAGGGCTAGAAGGGAATATCAATATGTCTTTGAGCTGCTTTGTTAAGAAAATGATGCTCTTATATATATTTTTTAATGGTGTATTATTATTTATATTTTTTAAAAAATATGATTGAGTAAAAAAATTATAAAATATATATATAATAAATAATATTAAATAAAATATAAAAAAATTTACACTATTTAAAATAAGAATATAAGAGTTGAGTTTGATTTCTCATCATACAAATATGCGTCTCTGATTCCAAAGATGGGGGCAAGTTTTTGTATGGATGTCTCTAGAAATTATAAATGAGGTTTGTCCTTTTCCTTTTTTTATATATATATATATATTTTTTTTTTTTTTTTTTTTTTTATATATATACTCCTCTCTTTTATCAGTGAATGGATATGTCGGATGCATGTGCTGCAAAGTGCATAAAATTAACCGGCACCCACGTTTGTGTGACTACGAGAATTTTGATGACTTCTAAATGGAAAATTTAAAGAAACGGTAGCCTCTTAAAGGTCTGTTCTGTTTTGGCAATAACATGACACTATTCTAACATTGAAATTGGCAACATATTGGTCATAGTTCGTATTTGATGCCAATGGGTAGACTAAGCCCTCCTTTCATTATGACAAGCCGTGAGACGTTCACAGCACAAAAAATTAACACCTTTCAAGAGATAAATCATTTTTTTTTTCAAAATTTTCTCCTGACAAAAAAATATTGTCACTGAAGCATTGTCAAAATAAGATTGTCACACAAATATTCAATTAGAACAAACTTTGTTGCCATAAATGAAAACAAAATTATAAAAAAGGCTAAAATATATTTTTTTTTCTCTCAAAATATAGTAATTTTTTATTTTGATATCTCATTTTTAAAATTTTAAGATTCCAAAAAAAAAAAATTTTGTCCCATATAGCTCTCCTATTAGTGTATCATTTCATTAAACTGTCAATTACCAACATGGCAACCTACATGGAATAAATGATTCCAGGTGTCATCACATGACATGTGGCATTGACCGTGTTAATCTTTCTTCCTCTTATTCCCCCTCACCTTCCTATCTTTCCACCCAGCACCATCATCCTTTGCTTCTTCCCCACCCAGGGGCCCCACCTAGAAGCTTATCAACTACAAAGCCACTGTCCCAAACCCATCCTTGCTCTCGAACTTGCTCCCAAACAAAAACTCATGTTCCTACATTGAGATTACCTACAACCAAACCCTAGTCACTTCCATAGACCTCACCTCCATCCTCTTAAGCACAAACTTCTCCATTGTCTCCACTTGCCTACTCACCCTTGACCACCTCCAAGCCCTGATCCTTCAATCCACCAACCTCACAGATGCTATTTTTGTCTCACCCAAGTCCAAGTGCACCACCTCATTGGCCATCATATATCTATCCTAGAACACCTTGTCTTAATCGTTTTTTGACTTGTCCTATCTATCCTCATGCTCAGGCTCGAAATCTCTCAAACTTTCCAACAACCTTCTCTAATTTATAGGCAAAAACTCACCCGGGTGGAGGCTTAACAACCTTCTCAATCTCTCTTACAACAAGATTTTGAGTTCAAACCTTCTTCCCTGGATCCTTACCTCAGGTTGCAAAGAGTTGCAGCACTTGGCCCTCAGAGGATGCAAAATTGCCAGCAAAATCAACTTCTTCGGTTGCACAAGTTTGCAGCATTTGGACCTTTCTTCGAACAATTTCTTTATGGCTATCCCTTCCATCAGCAAGTGCTCTTCTCTCGAGTACCTTGATATCTTTGCCAACAAAAGTCCTTCGGCAACATTAGCCTCACCCTTTACCTTGCAAGCAAATTGTACACTTGTTGTGATCGAGATCGCGACGGAAGCAACGAACAAATGAGATTTTAAAAATAAAAAAAGACTTACCACTAATTTTATTTGAATTAGGAAAAATTAGAAAATTTTTCTTAGAAAATAGTCTTTAAAACTATATTAGATTCGGGGATTTGATTATGTACAGGGAATGATGTAAACTTAATTCCATAACACTCTTAATACATCCATCCTGAGATGATTACCTTAAGTCAGTTGTGCAAATTTTTTATAACTGTTGAAAATATTTGTTTTACCTCTTTCATTAAAAGATAAACTAAATAGTCAAATAAATTATGAAAATTTAATTTTGGCTTAACGGAATAGGAGTTTCGCTCTTATGTATCCTCTGATTCAATAAGGAACTCAAAGTCATGTCGTTTTTTAGAAAAACCGTTGTGGGCTAGTTGATTTTAATTATGAAAAGGATTTTTGAAAAGAAATTTTGTTTAAGAACAAATCTACTCTTGCACGAGATTCAAGTTAGCACTAAACCACTCAATAAATCCTTATGATCCAAAGGGCATTAAAGATAACATTCGTCATTCAATCCTTATCATTGGTCATTACGTTGATTAAAAGTTTTTTTGTTTTGAAAAATAATTAGGTATTATATTTTTTAACTCATTTTCTTTTTCCTTTTTTATGAACAGAAAAACAACAAGACTCAAATTTGCATTAGTCCAACACTTAGCAACCCAAAACCTTTAAAAACATGATAACTACACAAAGTGTAATTATTTGTGTCCCATATCTGTGTTTTATTGATTGCTAAAGTCCTTGTATTCAAGCATATTTGGAAGGTTTTATGTTTATATTTGTTATATCCAATTATGATACCTTTCCAGTATGTTATATGAGCAAACTGAGCATATTTGATATGTGATTAAGTGAATTTATATTTGTTACTGATTTGGTGTTTTCTCTATCATAGGAAGGGCTCCAAACAAGATGATATGTGGAGCAATTGAGCTGAAATTAGAAGAGAAAGCAAAATCAGCATTTCAGCATACAATGCCGCGGCGTGGCATGTTAATGCCGCGGCGTGGAGGTCCCCTGCATCCAAAGTCAGAGGCTACGAAATATAGAATGCCGCGGCGTGGCAAATCAACGCCGCGGCGTCCCTGACCTAACTTAACACGCGCCGCGGCGTGGGCAAATCAATGCCGCGGCGTGACTCTGTTTTGCTGAGTCTATAAATAGATTTTATTAGATTTTGTAAGGAGAGTTTTGGAGAGCTCCGTAGATAGCTTTAGGTTTTAGAGGAGCCACGGCTTTGTGCTTCATTTCTGGGTTGATTGGAGGCCTAGGGAGGCTAGGTTGGAGGTCTTCTTCCTTAAGGAAGAGGATTCAAGCTTCAAGGATCTCATCAATGGCATCCTCCCTCTTCTCCCTGAGTTTTCTTCTTCTCCTTTATCTTTTGAGCACTTGTTTTGCTCGTAAATTCGTGTTCAATTGATTCGTATTTAGGAAATACTTTGGATCTTTATATGATTATTGATGTTTATGTATGAATTTGAGTTTCTATTGATGTTTAGCTTTGTTCTTCCATGCCTATGCTTAATGCTTGCTATTGTTTGATCAACAATTGCATGATCTTAATTGATGCAAATGAACTAGACATAGGGATTTGTGGAGATGGACATGGTATGGTTGATGCATGTTTGACGAGTTCAATTGGCTTGGATGAGTTGATTCGCTAACTGGATAGAAATATACCTTTTAGCCATGTATTAGCGTGTGTTTGAGAATAGATCGTTCATTAGTGGAGTTTACACTAGTCCTCATGCAACCATAAGAACCATAGTGGATTAGGTAAATGGCACCAGGGTTGATCGACCAGACATAGGCTTTTGACTAAATCAGATTCTCAAGCTAAACTAACTAAGCATTGATGTTACTTGTAAGGATTGCATATCATTAGTATGAAGTAGGAAGTGAAGAAGGATTCCCTAGATTTCCAAACCCCTATGTTATTGCTTTGGTAGTTTAGATTTAGATTAATTGCTTTTCTTTATTTTATATGTCCTTGACTAGAATCTAGCTGAGCTATTGGTTGCTACTTAGTAATGGAAACCTTGTCCTCGTGGGAACGAACTTTTACTTCGTATCTGTATTACTTGAACGACCCGTGCACTTGCGGTACACAAATGGTCTAACAAAACATCAATAAAATACCAAGTTATTGACACAATACTTGACCCAAAAGATATTAAACTACAACCCAAATAAAAAATTATTACATGAACCAAAAATAAAAATGAAAACAAAATAAGATAAAAAGTTATTGCCACTTTAGTAGATAAAAACAACGAAGGATAAAAAGGCTTTCGCATTCTGGAGTGAAACGGGGATCGATGGAGGCTAGTGACAGCATAGCGCATCGACGGTTCTAGTTCGATGGTCTACCAACCACAAAGGGAGGCGAGGATTTTAGGTTCATGGCACGGGGCGATGGCTGGGCGGTGTTTGGGTTGCTGCAAGGTCTGTGGTGGACGGAGCTTATGACTGTGGTGGTACAGGTTCAGGGTCACTGGTGGTAGCGTGGTGGTTGTAGTTGATGCGTGGCACTGGTGGAAAACAATGGTTACAAGGTAGAACTTGGATTGCAAGGGTAACAGTGTTGGCTGTGGGTGGTTTGACTGGCACGATGGTGATGATGGAGCGACACAGGTGGCTCGCGGATCTAGCGGTGTTGCTTGTGGATATGGGTTCTGGGTTGAAGTTGGGTGGTGTTTGCACGTGGGGTTTGTACATATGGTTCTGTTTTGGGTTCTAGTGGCGCGTGGGTGGCGGATTTGGGTGTTTCCAAGGTGGAGCTCAGATTGCAGGGGTTAGGTGATGGTATCTGTTGTTATGGCAGAGGACAACAACTGCATCGTAATGATGGCCAGAGCGTGGTGCGTGATTCTGTGATCTGGTTCGAGGTGATGATGGTGGGTGTTCGGATGTCTTGGGATGAAGATGGATCTGTGCAGAGTGTGACTAAGCTGGAAAAGGGATTGTGTTTGGTTGACTTGGTTTAATGGTGGAACTTAGGTTTAATGTTTGCAGAGGTCATTTTCTGGTTTGATATGGTGTATGACAAGTAAAGAATGTGTTCAAGGTGTTATATTAGTGTATCTATGTGCAATTGAACAGAGTGTAGATCAACTAAAATCAAAAGAGAGAAGGTCCTATTTCATGTTGAACTCAGGGAGACAAAGAAGTTTTTACCTTTGAATCTTCAAGAAAAAATAGGGAAGAGCATAAACTCTCTGCTCCCAGTTAGCAAAGATCACAATGATTGTAATTGAAGTTGCTAAGTTGTTCTTGTTGAAAAACCAAAGACCGTCTCCATTTTACCTCTTCATTCACCTTCTTCTTTGTTCTCCCTTAAGAAATTCTCCCAAAGCTTTCTAATTCTCTCAGACTCTCACTCTAGACCCTCTGCCTTTTTCTTTTCGTTTTTTCCTTCTTGTAAACAGAAAGGGGATCTTTTGCAACTCCCAAGGAAAGTCAGCTTAGGTGCAAATAGAGTGGTTCTTGCTTTCTAGTCCAATTTCTATTTCCATGAATTTTCTTTGTGTTTGTGACCTTCTTTAAGCTCCTATGTCTACCAACTTACCATTTTTGTCTCCTATTTTTGCATTAAGTCTTGAGTTTGCAGAAGATGTGTCAGACGTGATGTAACAAGTTGCAAAATTCCTTCATTTTTTTCTTTTTTTTAAGTGAAATCAATTTTTATTTTTTATTATTATTTGTTATTATTATTATTATTATTATTATTATTATTATTTTTTACATTTTTACATTTTTACATTCAAAATAAAATAGATAAAGTGAGAAAATAAATAGACTAAAACATGATTAGAGAATTGGGCCAAGAATATGAACTTTTGTTAATATAATTAATTGAATTTTTATTTCCTTTTTTTATTTTTAATTTCCAATTTTTTCATTTTTTTTTGAATAGAGAAAATAAATTAAAATTAGCCTGGTCAAATATGGTGTTCACAACACTTAAACATTTTAAGCAACCAATTCTCTGGTACGGTTCCATCACTTCCTTCTGGTTCCATGAAGTTCCTTTACCTCACCAACAACCACTTCTATAGAGAGAAATGAAGCTAAGGTTTCAATCGGTTGAATGTGAGGATTTGATTGGAGTCTTAACCACATCAACATGGTCAATGCCACGTGTGATGACACTTAGAATCATTGATTCTATATAGGCTGCTACGTTGGAAGTAAACAACTAAATCAAACAGTACATTAACAGAAAGACTATATGAAAAAGAAAAAAAAATAAAAGACTTGTTCGTAAAGTTGTAAAAATGAGTGACCAATGCAAAAAAAAATAAATTATATTTTGAAGAATTAAAAACATCTATATATTTTCATATCATGCTAAAGTTTTGACAAGTATCCGAGGAGTCAGTGTTCATATCATCTATATAAACTGGCCTGACAGTCTAGACCACATGTTCTATTTTTACTCAAACACTAATACTGATCATACTTTGTGGTCATTTTACTGACCTGCCTAGGTGTCATTGACCTTGCTATTGTCTTGCTCGTAGGTCTCCAACGAGTCTCTTTCTTACTTACCGAATTATACCGACCTAGGTCTTGGTCAGTATTCAGAACATCTGGCGTCTACCGTGGGGCTCAGGTAAAATTTTCCTACCCTACAACCAACCAACTTCACCTTCAACGAAGTCATATTTCCAACGAATCATGGCCACTAACGAAAACGTCGATAAAGGAATCCACCAAGAGAGTCCTCACCCCAACCTCATTGAAATGCTAATGCAGGCCATCAAAGATATTCATAGCTGAATCGATCAGATAACTAACAGGGACCAGCCGCGTGCAGAGCCTGAAAGGAGGCCTGAAGAAAACACTCTGAATAGAGAAGCTCGTCGACAGACAAGTTATCCTCCTCCAGTTGCTAACCATCATTTCTTCGATTTCATAATGTCGATTCCTCTACCAAAAGATTTATGACTCTCAACCATGGAGCTTTATGATGGGACGACCGACCCTCAGGAGCATCTTACAATGTTTAATTCGATGATGCTATTAAACGAGGGACCTGAGCAAATCAAATGTCAAGCTTTCCCCATGACTCTGAAGAAATCAACGTTACTTTGATTCTCGAACCTTAAAGCAGGTTCGATTTATGATTTTGCTAAATTGTCAGGTAAATTTCTTAACCTTTTTGCTACTAGCAGGACTCACCATAAGACTTCGGCTAGCCTTATCAACTTGAAGCAAAGTCGAGATGAATCACTCAAGGAGTTCATGAGGAGATTTGGTGAAGAAACAGTTCAGATTTGGGATCTCAACCCTGCTATGTCTCTACATGCTATCATGGCCAGACTGCAACCAGGACCCTTTGCAGATTCTTTGGCCAGAAAACCACCTATGGATTTGGATGATTTGAGAACTAGGTCTACGGGGTACATAAACATGGAGGAGATTGCAACTACAAGAAGACAAATTGAGCAGTAACACTAGGGATCAGAAGTTGGAGGAAATACAAGTAATCCTCAAATTTCTATTTGACCTAGTTTTCAAGACCAACCATATAGAGGACGAGAAGAAAATTAGAGGGACCGACTGATGAAAGTGGAGGGAAAAAACTAACAGATTTGATCGTGCTCCTCAGGTAGCTTTAAGCCATCCACAACCTCGGTACGATGTGTATACGCCGCTGACCCCCCAGCGAAAGCAAATATTCTGGGAGGTCTATAACATTAGTATTATCTAGCATCCAAAGAGTGCAGAATAGCCGAGGGAGCAGGTCAATGTTGATAAAAGTAAAAGGTGTGATTACGACAAAAGGTATAGGTATACGACTGATGAATGCATTACCTTGAAAGATAAAATCGAACAACTCATCTGAGATGGTCATCTTGGAAAATACATCTACCGACATAGAAGCCGAAGCAAAAAAGTCAGGGAAGGAAACCAGCCCAAACAGAGGAGTTTGAGCTCAGGAGAAAATGGCAAAGCAATCGCGACGACTTCTAATTCCAAAGACCAGATGATTAGGGGACTCATAGATTGAATTGCCAGTGAGTTCGTGGGAGGTGAAAGCTCAAATTCATCTCGAAAGCGTCATCTCTGAGTTGTAATGTCAGATTTTTCCCACTGGATTTTGCTTAGAAAGTTTTAACGAGTCACATCTTAATTCCATTATATTATTAATAAAGTTATTTTCCCTTGTTGTCTCAGTTAGAATAAAGTTTTTAAGGCCCAGTTCGGTAAATCCGACCGAGGTCATGAAGATGACCTAATCCAATAAAATCGGTCAAGGTCATGAAGACAGTCTAGTCTGATAAATTCAATCGAGGTCATAAAGACGACCTAATCCAATAAAATCGGTCAAGGTCTTGAAGACGACTTAGTTTGTTAAATCCAGCCGAGGTCATGACAACTCAGCCTAATAAAATCGGCTGAGGTCAGGCCTAGCCCAGTAAATCCGGCCAAGGTCATGAAGACAACCCAACCCGATAAAATTGGTCGAGGTCATGAAGATGACCCAGCCCGATAAATCTGGCCAAGGTCATAAAGACGACCCAACCCGATAAAATCGACCGAGGTCATGAAGACGAATCAGCCCAGAAAATCTGACCCAGGTGATGAAGACGACCCAGCTCGATAAAATTGGCCGAGGTCAGGCCCAGCCCGGTGAATCTGACCGAGGTCATGAAGACAACCCAGCCCGATAAAATCGATCGAGGTCATGAACACGGCCCAACCCGGTAAATCTGGCCGAGGTCATGAAGACGGCCCAGCCTGGTAAATCCTGCCGAGGCGATGAAAATGACCCAGCCTGATAAAATTAGCCGAGGTGATGAAGATGGCCCATCCCGATAAATCAGCCTAAGGTCATGAAGACTTGCTAGAAGAAACTAAAGACATATGAAGTCATTTGAAGTGAGTACATATTTCAAATCGACAAATCAAACCGAATACAAAGTATATAACTTCAAACTGAAGAGCAAGGGTGAAAAATGAACCAAATGTACACTTATCCATCAAATACAAATCTGAGTTCAAAATATTGAATTACACTTCATCATTAACGCTAACACTCGATCCTCCTACATAAGCTTGACTTATCTTCACAGATGACCAAGTTGAGGGGTTGTAGACCCTCCTGACCCATTTCTCATCCAGCCACTCTTAAGCTCCGCCTATCTTTATAGATGACCAAGCTGAGGGGTTGTGGACTGTCCGGAGTCTAAGACATAATAGGCATACCGTAGACTTATACAGGCTGACCATACAAGCCCGTCTGTTAGGTAAGCCATTTCGGAACAACAAGCCAAGGAGAGTCCAAGTTAACTCGACCGAGGTGCTGCTTGTAGGATTCGATCGGTTTATGCCCGAAAGAGAAACGACTTGTTAAACACGTGCTTAATATGATCCCCCAACGGTCATTGGTCAGTCGACGCCATCATGACCAACGGTTGTGAACGACTTCATGCCTTAATAACCGGGCATATAACTAATTCTAACGCTCAGAGTCCTAAATGACTTGAACGGTAGGTATCCGAAGAGTCAGTACTCAGATTATCTATATAAATTGGCTTAACAACTTAGACCAGACATATTTCATCTTTACCTAAACACTCATATCGACTATACTTTATGATCATTTTACTAACATGCTTAGGTGTCTTTAATCCGCCTATAGGTCTCCAGTGAGTCCTCTTTTTATTTACTGAACCATACCGACTTAAATTCCGGTCAATATCTGAAACAGGTGTTAAATAAGAAAGATGCTTGTATATAAAGTATCAACTCCCTTTCATTTTCTTCTTAAATCGCCTATAATCTCTGTAGCATGTAGACGAGATGAAATTTTGATCTTCTAATACACCCTTCCCCTCCTCCAACGAATACAGTACTTTTACGGTTAACATTGGGCTTGTAACTCTACGCACTTATTTACGTAGCTTGTTATTAGGGAGAGTATTAACAAGAAGGGAACTGGATGGATATACAGGGGCTCCCCCCAAAAAGACCAAAAAAAAAGGGGGGCGGGGGGGTGGAACTCCCCAGAATTCAAAGATTTATTTCTCAAAGTCCTAATTGAAGGTGCTATTGATAACGTTAAATTCTAACCGAGTCAATGTTTTTTATGAATAGTTATAGACTTATAGGTCACACTAGTTAAGCTGGTTGCGGGTCGGTCCGAATTGGTTAGGCTCACCAAACCTGCACCAGGTCAAAGAAACGGGTAGATTGTAGGGGTGTATAGGTCAGGTTTAACTTGGAGCGAGCACGCCTAAAATTTTAATTGGGCTAATTTTTAAGATTCGAATTCGATCTAATCATAAGATACATGACAAAGTTGAGAACAGTCTGACTTGATAATTAAATAAAAATGTAAAAATTTATAAATTATGTATGATTAAGTCAAAAAAATTAAAAAACAGTATGAAATTAAAAATAAGAAATGTTTTCTAGTATATGTGTTTAAATAAATTATAACAATATAAAAATATTATTATATTATACAACATATATTAATTTAAATAAAAATCTTATAATTTATTATTATTTTTAAAAAAATATTATGAATTTTAAAAATATTATACAACATCGACCCAAATTAAATAACTTAAACGTGACAAGAAACCAACTTGAAAGTTAAACAAGCAGTTGCGTGTTTAATAGCACAATCCTAATATCTATGTTCTCACTAGTTTCTGTTTTTCTCTATCTACGGAGCTTGGTCTTAATTTTAAACAATTATTATTCAACATATATGCCCTGTTCCATAATGCTATTTTACAGAGATTTTACTTTTATTAATTAATTAGGTGATGAAAGGCATGTGTTGTGCGCATCAGAATTTTTAAACAATTTCGTAGCCAACTAGAGGTTAAAAAAAATATATTAAGAGGTCGGTCTAGGTAAAAGATACTAATTAAGTCCCTCTCGTCGGTTTTCAAGAGAAGACTTCTACGTTTACAACATATACTTACTGTTACCTTTAGATAATAAAAGATTGCGAATTATCTTAGGTTAGGTAATCACTATAATCAGTACTCAAAAACAGAAAAGTTCAGCAGCTCACTTAGCCAGTCTTACCTTGCTAACGAGCAATAAAAAATTTGGTCGCATTGGCATCGTAGAATACTTATAAATGAATTTCAACAACATGAGCAATTTGGTGATCCTAAAAGCTTTTGAACGCTTAGCTTTTGATATTTAATTAAAGGATACAAATTTAAAATAAAAAAATTTACATGAAAATAGAGTTTTTTTAATTTTTAATGCATTGAATATTTTACTTTTCATAAAAAAAAATTATTTTAAATACATAACAAGTATCCTTAAGACACATTTTAACATAGATAAAACTTGATTTCAATCTAAATTGAAGGCAAATCCTTCAATCCTTTCTAATTTTATGTCATGTGTCTATTTTATTAAATTAATGAAATTACAAATTAGAAGAGGTTGAATAAATAGATACATGACATAAAATTAAAAAGAATTGGAGGACTTGTCTCCAAATTGGGTTAGAGTCAAATTTTGTCTTTTTAACATAACCCTTAATTAAATTAGCTGTTAATTAGTCAGTTACTATCAAAATAGAGACTCTTAATAATTATGTAAGTCCTGCTTGACCCACCGACTAAACCAGTTGCATCCAAAAGTCCGTGATATAGTTAATTTGCATTGCTCTTATCACTTTCAACATACTACTTACGCTTATATTACCAAGTTGAGACGGGTGAAAATTTGAGTAAAATAAAATATCCTAAATTTAAGGCTAAGTTGTGACAACGACTTATCAACATAGTAAAAAGAAATACTATACTGTATGAGTTTGACATAGATATGACATGCCATCGTTGTTAAAAGAAAAAATGAAAGCAAATTATTAAAGAACGATAATTCAGGTGACATAGTATATGAAGGGGAAACAATTTCGCACTCTTTTGCTTGCACTACATTTACATGATTTGTTTTATAAAGGGACTAGCTTCATGAGAAGATCAATAACGAAAAGTAACGAGAATAATCATGTTATTTGAATACCTATAATATAATACTACACTTAATTGATACTCTTTTAATATCAGCATATAATATATCAATTCTATTTTAAAATATAATATATTTCGATATAATATATTTTGATACTGACTTATGCTTATATCAACATAAAATATCTATACGGAATGTCATATAACAAGTATTTAAAAAATATTTTCCAACAAGAGAAATAACGAGAGGAAGAAAATAAAGAGCACTATCGTATATCTCATAATAGTCCCCATCATTTCGTGAGAAACAGTTGGAAAAACGCACATATTGACGAGAAGGATATGTTTACTGGTTCTAGTGCAACAGACATATACACGTGGTGAGCGCACAAATCCGAACCACAAATCCTAATGGCACATATATATATATATATATATATATGATATTTAATAAGTTAGAAATATTGAAAGAAGTAAATTTTAATTCATATAATTATACATAAATGATCAAGATTAAAAATTACTTAAAGTCATATGGACCACTTAAAAAAGTCACGTGTATTTATGTTTAATTCACCATTCATATAAGATCTAATACCAATATTTACTTTCTTCTTATCTCTTCAATAAATATTCCTCTCACTAGAAAGAAGATCCTATATATATATATATATAAGATTTTACTTTGGTGAGAGTAATATTTATTATAAGAGGTGAAAAGAATAAATATTAATTATTAAATTTTATGAATGAATTCAAGATTAAAACATAAATGTATGTGATTTTTTAAGTGATCACATGATCTTTAAATAATTTTTAATTTTATTATCTATATATAATTATATACCAAAATTTATTCTTCTTATTCTCTCATAATAAAAATTTTTCTCACTAAATATATCGTATATATATATATATATATGTATATATTTCTTTATGCTGTTCTCAAAACCACGAAAAACCAAATACAAATAATTATAAATAAAGATAACAAATTGATTGGAGACTCAAGTAGAAGGGATGGAAACATGCAAGTTCTTTTCTTCCCAATCAAAAACTTCAGAATTGGTCAATTGAACAATTTTCACGAAAAGTAATAAAGCGAAACCAGTGGTACTGTGTGTTTCACTCTCTCTCTTCCATCAAAGAACACAATAAATACATTCCTTGAGAATGACTTTCATCGTTAATTATGAATAAATTAACGTAAGAATAATGTTATATTTTTTTATAAATCTTTTTTAATAATTTTATTAATATTAAATAAAAAATATTAAATAAAAAATAAATATATTTAATATTTTAAAAACATAAAAATTATTTAATATTTTTTATTTAATAATTAAAATAATTAATAAAAAGTTAAATAAAAAGATAACATTTCTCTTAACATAAATTTTAACTCAATAATTTAAAATTAATAGTAGAACATGAAGGGTGCAGTTATTGTGAACATGCAATCATTTTCCATCAAATAGGGCTGGAGTGGAGGTTGTCTTTATTACAAGAGAAATGTTATTAATTTTTTATTATTATTAAATAAAAAAATATTAATTTTTTTATATTTTTAAGATATTATATATATTTATTTTTTTAAATATTTTTTATTTAATATTTAAAAAAATATTAAAAAAAATTTGTAAGAGTATATAATATTACTTTTATTATAAATAAAACGGGTGGCTTCCGTTCCATGCATTACCGTACTCTACTGTATATCGTCTTCACACTATCATACCAACAGGAACCATTAACAACTCTCCGCTGGCCACCCACCATGGCTTCACTCTCTTTCTCAGCCACCGACCTTGAGCCACTGCTCACCGCCGCCAACAATTCAAATGCTGCCGCCGACTACGTCTACAGCCAATTCGCTGACATCAACAGAAACCTCAGTGACACCACCTACGCAGTGGACAACACGTACCTTCTCTTCTCTGCGTTTCTGGTCTTCGCCATGCAGCTAGGTTTAGCCATGCTCTGCCCCGGTTCCGTGAGAGCCAAGAACACCATGAACATCATGCTCGCCAACGTCCTCGACGCCACCGCCGGCGGCCTCTCCTACTACCTCTTTAGCTTCGCCTTCGCCTTCGGAGCCCCCTCCAACGGCTTAATCTGCCGCCACTTCTTCGGCCTAATGGACTACCCTTACCCTTCTCCTTCCAAAGACTACAGCTTCTTCCTCTACCAATGGGCCTTCGCCATCGCCGCCGCCGGCATCACCAGCTGCTCCATAGCTGAGAGGACCCAGTTCGTCGCTTACCTTATCTACTCCTCTTTCTTAACCGGCTTCGCCTATCCCATCGTCTCGCATTGGTTCTGGTCCACTGAGGGGTGGGCCAGCCCGACCAGGACCCACGGAAAACTCTTGTTCCGGTCGGGTGCCATCGACTTTGCTGGATCAGGTGTGCCCGAGGTTGCCCGGACAGGCCGGTCCGTGGCCTTACGTGGACACAGTGCCTGCCTGGTTGTGCTGGGTTCGTTTTTGTTGTGGTTCGGGTGGTACAGGTTCAACCCTGGTTCGTTCTTTACCATCGTGAAAGGCTACGGTGACGGTAACGGTAACGGTAACGGCGGAGGCAGTTATTATTACGGTCAATGGAATGCGGTAGGGAGGACAGCTGTCACAACTACATTGGCTGGGTGCACAGCGGCTCTGACCACCCTGTTCAGCAAGCGGTTGCTAGTGGGGAGTTGGAGCGTGATTGACGTGTGTAACTGTTTATTGGGCGGTTTCGCAGCCATAACGTCGGGGTGCTCCGTGGTGGAACCGTGGGCGGCGATCATATGGGGGTTCGTGGCTGCGTTGGTTCTGATTGGGCTCAACAAGGTGGCGGTAAAGCTGGAGTACGATGACTCCCTGGAGGCGGCGCAGCTCCATGGAGGGTGCGCCGCGTGGGGCGTGTTGTTCACGGGGTTGTTTGCGAAGAAGGAATACGTGGAGGAAGTGTATGAGGGTGAGAGGCCGTACGGGGCGTTGATGGGTGGCGGCGCAGGTGGTGGAGATATTGGTGGTGTTTGGGTGGGTGAAGGTGACATTGGGGCCATTGTTTTATGGGCTTCATAGGATGAAGTTGTTGAGGATCTCTAGGTATGATGAGATGGCGGGGATGGATTTGACGAGGCAAGGTGGGTTTGCTTATGCGTACCATGACCAAGATGATCATATTCAAGGACGAGGGTTTATGATGGGTGAGAGTGAACTTGTAGTTGCAGCTACTACCAGCCCCACAACCACTGAACCACACCGGAGGACACTATGCCAATGCCAATAACGCAAGTGTGATGTATCGGTTTCAGTCTCACACGTACTTCCTATACTCATGCTTGTATTGTATGTTATTAATTATAATTAAAACAACAATACTGCTGCTGTGATATATTGATAATAAACATAGGCAATTGTGATATATTGAGACAATATTACTATTGTGCATTTCTTTTAAAACAACATAAGTTCTTCTCGTTTAAAGTATTATAATATTAAATATCTATTTGTTAGAAAAAAAGTTCTGGAGTTTTAGACTCAAATTGAACATCTTATTATAAAAAACATGTTAACAGATCCACTAACTAAAGGCTTAACAATTGGAGTTTTTCGAAATCATGTAATTTATATGGATTTAGTTAAGTCTTTTGATATTTTGAGTTAGTGGGAGTCTGAAATTTTATATTTACTTATTGTCATTCTTATGAAATATGTATGACATGACGTCACTTTTATTATCATATCTCATAACATTTTCAGATGCTTAGACTATTCTTGGATTGCATATTTCTCTTAATTAATTAATTAGACTTTTCAATATTCATTATTCTTTATGTGAAATATGAGTATTTAACATGTATGATCTACTTCCCTATCGAATACTTTTTTTGCAGAGTTATAAAATTTATGTTTCTTAGACTGTTGGTTAACATGTGCTTTGACCATAGTTGGTATTCTAGTCTTAATAATTCTTGTATTTTAATGATTGACTAATGCTATCCAAGTGGGAGAATTGTTGAATTTTATATTTAAATATATATGTTACGTGGATTAGCATTAATCAATAATTAAAATATTATTTAAATCATTAATATATATGAATTATGAAATTATGTTTTATAATATAAGACTTGGTCAATTTATGAATATTGTAATTGGGTTTTTGTTGTGAATGGTCAGTGATGTGTTGAATCTGTTTCATTTGTAGTATTGTTTGTTGAGAGGTCCTACTCTCATCCAGTAAGTAAATAAAGCTGCTCTCCCCATTAGTAGCTTTCAACACGCTGTAAAACTTATCAGGTAGAGGGTAGTTTTTCTCTCACAAGAGGTTTCATTCTTGATCTCTTCACTGAAGAACGATAGATTTCGAAATCATGTTAGGTACATATTCTTGATCTATTTCTTGAATACAATGTGTTTAATATACTATAATCTTGTATTTATAATTGATATAGGTTATAGAATTGTTATTAAATCTTTCAATTAGTATCAGAGACAAATAAATATAGATTATGGTGATTTTTTCTTCATAATTAAATTAGAAATTCGTATTATGAACCCTAATTTCGATGGGCAAAGAAAAGAACCTCCGCCCCGCTACATTCCTATTCGTAAATCCATCGAGGGTTCCATGTCCAATAGTGTTTCTTCTTCACGTTCTGATTTAATGAGTTGATTTGACAAAATATTTAATACAATCATTGCAAAACTAGAGACCCAATACACTATTGTCAAAAACCCATCTGATTTTTTTTTCTTCATTTCACACTGTGATTCATTAGTCATTACCAAAAAATTTTTTTCCCACAAAGTGAAACAATAAAAAAAATTAATAGAGCAACACTGTAACGGAGGTGTACTTGAACGTGGCTTTATTGTTTTTAAAGTTTTGCAAACTAAAGTGATGAAATACTGTAACAGAGGTGCAGTTGAAGCGAGAAGGAGGAAAGTCAATATAGGTAGGCAGTTGAACGTGGCTTTATTAGCTTTATTGGTTTTGCAAACTAAAGAACGTGTTTGGATACTTGATGTTATTTGTCTTATATGTTAAGTTTGTGACTTTTATAGCTTTTGTCAAAATTGTTTGAACACTATTATGTACGAACATAGTACTGTGTTGACTAAAGATAATGTGAAATTTTATTTTTACTAATGTTTATGAAGTATTTATATCTTAGAATTAAATGTATGATATATTTATTAATTATTAAAGTGATCAAATATTTAAGTTAATTTAATTCTAAATTGCTTATAATCTGTATAACTGTGAACTCACTTATCGTGAGTACAATTGTGCAAATTTTGTGAGTTGAATGATTAAAAAAAAATTTAATCATAATTTTTATTACATTACTAGTAATTACACCTCATCGGTGTGTTATTATTAATGTAATTTGTTATTGTACAATGTGTTGTTAGATTTATACTTATGTTAATTATCTTTCAAGTACCTTATTGGTATTAGAAATTTTGATAATATAAGATTTATGCATTGTATTATTATATTTCTTATTTATTATGGTTCGGGACCCTTAGGCGGGACCAAGATAAATAAGAAATTTTTCTAAAGGGCTTCTTTGGCTATGCATACGGAACCATTTAATTCTCTTGTTGCATGATAACGTTGTGCATATTGAATGTTTCCTTTTTTTTCATGCCAGCCTCTTTGCCTATGCAATTAACTTCTGTCAAGACTTTGAATGAGACCAACTTTGAGGATTGGAAAGAATCTTTGAATCTCTATTTGACTATCACTAATATACGGACTTTGAGAGAAGAAGAAGCGTCGCTTCTTATTCTTGAGTCCATCTTCGCAGAAAAAGACTTCTTGTGAAAAATGGGAGCACTTAAACAGGGTGTGTCTTAAGGTGATGAAATACATTATGGAGAAGTCAATTAGACAGAGCATTCCAGACAGTGAGAAGGCTAAGGAATTTCTGAAATCTGTTGGTGAGAAATTCACAACTTTTGATAAAGCTCAAAAGGGTCAATATCTTTCTTTGATTGAGAAGACTAAATATGATGGTGTTTGTAACACCTCAAATTTCCTATCTCTTAAACAGTAATTTTGACAGTTAACAGAATTTTACTGTTTAGTAATTTCTGGATACTGTAAAATTATTTTGATTATTCTGTCAGCGTATTTGATTATTTTAAGTGATTTAATCCGTGTCAGGAAAATAAAAATTTTCGGGCCGTGAAAAACTTTACGTAATTTAATTTTTACCGTTAGGTTTTAATTATTTTACATAATCTGATTTGATATTTGTGTGTTTTCTAATATTTGTGATTTTTGTGGATGAATATGAAATTTTTTTACAGTTTGTGGGCCCAGGAGGTGTATGTGGGCCTAGGTGGCCATACGTGGGCCCAGGTGAGTCCTGCAAAGTGAAAATTTTTCTACGCATAGAAAAATTTATACTGTTGAGACGGAGACAGGGGATCTTACTAAACCTGAATCTGAAAATAGTTTTAGAAAATTTCTTGTACTCTGTTTTGTACTGTATTTATTTATCGGACGATAAAAATACAATAAATATAATTTTTGTGGAATTTAGCAAATAAAAATAAATATTATACTGTTAAGTCCACAATTAGTGGTTATGATAATTTTTGAAGGACCAATAGGAAGCAAGTCCAATATTTAAAACTTTGATATTAACCGTCGATTTAATCAACGGTGTAGGATAAGTCTAACATAATGGCTATGACCATTTACAACCATTGGATTTAGAATTAATCAAGGGTGAAGATTTGGTCTTGTAAAGTAACAAGGACCATTTATAACCATTGGATTTAGAATTGATCAAGGGTGAAGATTTGGTCTTGCAAAGTGGCTAGGACCATTTGTGACCGTTGGATTTGAATCTAATCAACGGTGGAGATAGATCAATTATGACCATTGGATTTGGATTTAATTTATGGTGGAGATTTAGTCTTAAAAAGTGACAAAGACCATTTATGATCCTTGGATGTAAAGTTTGAAGGAGTAATCTTAACCCTTCATTTTGGAGACACATCTAAAGGCTAGAATTTAAAGGAGAAAGATCCAATGGCCTATATTTAGTCTTTTAACTTAAAGTCTACCTTAATCTTAACCATTGAATTAATCAATGGCGAAGAATGCACAAATAATGGTAGCTTGGAGATTAGTCACATTTTGAAGAAGCAAGGAGGGGGGGACGATTTTATGATAGTGTAGGAAATTAGCCAAGTTTCAAGACACCAATTATATGTTGTCTTGGTCATTATTGGTCATTGTTGATTCATTTTCAAGAAGCTAAGTTATCAAAATTTCTCTCCATTTCTCTTCTCCTCTAAGTTTCGGCCAAGCACTCCAAGTATACCCTCCATCACTCTTTAATTTCATACAACCATATTTCATGAATCCTTACCTTATTCTAAGCAACTTTCATGTTGGAGACTTTCTCTAAATCATTCATTTTCAAGGAGTTTTTCCAAGAGCAAGTTCTAAGATTTTTTAGGTGAAGTGTAAGGAAACTTCATTTCTTCTCTTCTTTTTCATGATCTAAACCATGTTTGATCCATGGTTCCTCTTAATCAAGCTTAATATACTAATTTCTTTGTGTTTGTTTTGTGTTTAAGAAACTTTTGTTGGTGGAGATCTTGTTCAAAGTGCAAAGCAAGGAGCTTTTTGAGGATCTTCAAGAGGTAAGGGGGAGATCCATCTCACCAACCAAGTATGGTGGTGAGAGATGGTCTTATATTTGATGGATGGTGAATCCATGTGAGGATTCATATCCATGGTCTTGTAATTTATTTATGGGTGTTTATGTGTTTTAATTATTTGTCTATGCTTGATATGCTTTGCATGATTTTATGGCTTTGATGGTATGCTTATATTATGCATGATGAGTATATAGCATGCTTAAAGTATTTATGATGAAATATGTATGTGTATGCCATGATGTGTTGATGGAAAGGAAATCAATTTTTGGCTCCAATGGCCAAGGAGAGGGCTACGGTTTTGATGCCTATAATTAGAGTTTCATGTTGAAATTTTTCAAGAACAAGAAAATTGATTTGTTTAAATGAAAATTATTAAGTGGAGAAAATGAATTTCCTTGGTTCTAAAGGCTATGGGATTTTTGGCCAAGACACCTCAACATAGGTGTTTATAACTTAATATTTTCATAGAAGAATAAAATTGGATTGATTTGAATAATATACAAAATAAACAAAGGGTTTGATTTTCAAAAGAACAAGAACACGATTCTTTTCAACGACTGGGAGATTGTCTGTGGGCTTAGGCTGGGCAATTAACCAGAGCATTCTTCTCGAAATTGTGAAAACCTCCATAAAGTTGTTTTTGAAAAACAGAGTCTATGTGCGCTTGCATGAATCTGAGCATTTATATTGTTTGATATATTAATTGAGGAATATTGGCTATGATAATTGTTTTGAATACTTGGATGATGATGATGATAATTAGATAATGTTGAGGACATCATCGTGAGTATTGAATGATATTGAACTGATGAATGATTGGATGATGATAGATGATTAATGTTGATGGCATGATCATAATTCTGGTATGATCTATCTGTATGATATGTTGTTTGTGTTATCTCTGTGCTACCATGTTGGTACTGGTGTAGGTGATTTTACCTTTTTGTTATGTTGTCTTGCTGTGTCTGTATTGTTAAAATTAAATAGTAGAATGAATGAGTTGTCTTAGACATACCAGGTGATAAATACTCTGAGATCGGAGACAACATCAAAGAATGACCATTCCAGATTTGATAGCGTGCAGTGTTGACATAGAACAGATGTCTGATGCATCCAGATGGATACAAGAAGGAATAAGTATGTTAAGTTTTCTCGTTAGTGTTGTACCGTACTATTAAGTAGGACCCGTTATAGGGTTTGTTATTGTTAAAAAAAAAGTCTGTTAGTTTTGTATTTCTCTTTAAATTGTTAAATATTAATTGGTGTCAATATTGTATATTAATCAGTTTAAATATATTTTTAGTAATACTTATAGATTTTAGTAAGAAAGAAATTTTAAAACCCATCTTTTATAACTCAAACCTTATGCGAACTTCTTTTCAGATTATGAGTCAGGAGTCAGACATGTAATACCCTAGGGAGGGTGTTACATTAGTTGGTATCAGAACACGGTTTGAGTCTTTTGGGGTTTGTGGTTAGGTCTATTTTGTTTGTGTTGTGTTCTCTTTGTTATTGATTTCCGAAAGGAAACAATATTGTTTATAATGGATATCAGATCCATTGTATTTCGATCCGCATGCCTCGAGAAGGAATAATAAAAAAAAAGAAATGGCTCGGGATAGTTGTACTTGCGTGGAAGCGGAACATATCACCAGTAATACAGTTGCAACTATGGGAGCAATGCGAAAGATAACTGACGTGATAGTACAATAGGAACGGAGAATTGCTAAATAGCAAGAACTAAAAATTGAGGTTCAGGATCTGATGAAAGAGAATCAGTCTTGGAATCTAAGATTTTGTAATTTTTGGAACCTGGTATTTCTTCTTAGGGATGTTATGAAAGTGATTGATTTCGACGGAAGATGTATTTACAACCATTGAGGAAACAAAAAATAGTAAGTGATGTGAAAGAAGGTACTTCATGAAGGATAGTACATCAAGGAATCAAGTTGTGGAAAGTCTGTACACATTTCTAGAGATTGTGTTCCTTTGAAAACAGAATTTTCTATTAGCAAAATCTCAGATAGTAAGGAAAGTTGTTACTCTAAGCGGAATGAGAGTGTTCTAAGCTAAAGACTTAATTAAGGGAGACTGTACTGCAAGAGGTAATTCTTTGATCATCTTGTATATCTTTGTGAGGAAACCTGTTCTTTGTGTAATATAATTGACTAGATCAATTATATTTTAGAGTTATCCGTAATCCTTTGGGTTGTTTCTTTCTGTTTCTATTTTTAGCCGATCGAGCTACTTGTGTTATTCAATTTATTGTTATAGATCAAATCTTTGTGTTAGTTTGATCTGTCGTTCAAAATTTTTGTGTTAGTTTGATCTGTTTTATAAACAGATGTGATCTTTGAAAATGGATTGGTCATTTTTCAACATATCCTATGAGATTATTTCAACAAAGTGTGAGTAATTCAGAGAAAATCTATTCTTGAAAATTGGGGTTACATCCAATTCTTTGCTGGATATGTTCGATAACATATTCAATTCGTTTGGTTATTTTCCATGATGTTTTCTTTCATCTACTGCAATTGAAGGAATATTTTGCGAGAAAGGATATTCCTGTTTATATCCATGTCATTGTATCGGAGTGGCGCAGCGTGAGTGTGGTGGATCCTTCAAAGTTTGAAAATAGTTTTTCAGGGGGAAAGTCAAAAAGACAGTAATGGAAATCCTGAAATTTTTTTGGATCATAGGACTTTTCACCTAGCTTATCAGAAAGGATTAAGTATTTGTATGGACTGATGCATACAAGGAGAATTTTTAGGAATTGAAATATGTTTGAAGTACTTCTCTAGTATTAGTTTTATTTAATCCTAGTGAACCATTAGAGGTGAACAGTGATGTATTACATTGGAACTTAAGATATGTGCTTATGCAGAATAGAAGAGTTGTAGGGTATGATTTTAGGAAATTGAAGTCATTTGAGAAAAGTTATTCTATGCATGAATAGAAGTTGGTAGATGTTGTGTTTGTATTAGAAGTATAGATATACTTTCTTTATGGAGTAAAATTTAACACCTTCAGTAATTATAGGAATCTGAGATATTTGTTTGATCAGGAGAAGTTGAATGAGAAACAAAGAGATGTCATTGGTTAAAATCGTCTGGAATGACGTAAGAGGTGAAATTACGAGGGAATTAGAAGAAAAGATGGAAGAGGAATAGTTGTATTTATTCCGAGGATGTGAAATCATGACTACCAAAATTTCGAGGATGAAATTTCTGTAAAGAGGGGGAGTATTGTAACACCCCAAATTTCCTATCTCTTAAATAATAATTTTGACAGTTAACAGAATTTTACTGTTTAGTAATTTCTGGATACTGTAAAATTATTTTGATTATTCCGTCAGCATATTTGATTGTTTTGAGTGATTTACTCCGTGTCAGGAAAATAAAAATTTTTGGGTCGGGGAAAACTTTACGCAATTTAATTTTTACCGTTAGGTTTTAATTATTTTACGTAATTTGATTTGATATTTGTGCGTTTTCTAATATTTGTAATTTTTGTGGATAATTATGAAATTTTTTTACTATTTGTGGGCCCAGGGGGTGTATGTGGGCCAGGTGGCCATACGTGGGCCCAGGTGGATCCCGCAAAGTGAAAATTTTTTTACGCATAGAAAAATTTGTACTGTTGAGACGGAGACAGGGGATCTTACTAAACCTGAATCCGGAAACAGTTTTAGAAAATTTCTTGTACCGTGTTTTGTACTGTATTTATTTATCGGATGATAAAAATACAGTAAATATAATTTTTGTGGGGTTTAGCAGATAACAATAAATATTACACTGTTAAGTCCACAATTAGTGGTTATGATAATTTTTTATGGACCAATAGGAAGCAAGTCCAATATTTAAGACTTTGATATTAACCGTCGATTTAATCAACGGTATAGGATAAGTCTAATATAATGGCTATGACCATTTACAACCATTGGATTTAGAATTAATCAAAAGTGAAGATTTGATCTTGTAAAGTAACAAGGACCATTTATAACCATTGGATTTAGAATTGATCAAGGGTGGAGATTTGGTCTTGTAAAGTGGCTAGGACCATTTGTGACCGTTGGATTTGAATTTAATCAACAGTGGAGATGGATCAATTATGACCATTGGATTTGGATTTAATTTATGGTGGAGATTTAGTCTTACAAAGTGACAAAGACCATTTATGACCCTTTGGATGTAAAGTTTGAAGGAGTAATCTTAACCCTTCATTTTGAGACACATCTAAAATTTAGAATTTAAAGGAGAAAGATCCAACGACCAGATTTAGTCTTCTAACTTAAAGTCTACCTTAATCTTAGCCATTGATTAATTCAATGGCTAAGAATGCACAAATAATGGTGGCTTGGAGATTAGTCACATTTTGAAGAAGCAAGGAGGGGGGGATGGTTTTATGATGGTGTATGAAATTAGCCAAGTTTCAAGATACCAATTATATGTTGTCTTGGTCATTATTGGTCACTGTTGATTCATTTTCAAGAAGCTAAGTTATCAAAATTTCTCTCCATTTCTCTTCTCCTCTAAGTTTCGGCCAAGCACTCCAAGTATACCCTCCATCACTCTTTAATTTCATACAACCATATTTCTTGAATCCTTACCTTATTTTAAGCAACTTTCATGTTGGAGACTTTCTCTAAATCATTCATTTTCAAGGAGTTTTTCCAAGAGCAAGTTCTAAGGTTTTTGAGGTGAAATGTAAGAAAACTTCATTTCTTCTCTTCTTTTTCATGATCTAAACCATGTTTGATCCATGGTTCCTCTTAATCAAGCTTAATATACTAAATTCTTTGTGTTTATTTTGTGTTTAAGAAACTTTTGTTGGTGGAGATATTGTTCAAAGTACAAAGCAAGGAGCTTTTTGAGGATCTTCAAGAGGTAAGAGGGAGATCCATCTCACCAACCAAGTATGGTGGTGAGAGATGGTCTTATATTTGATGGATGGTGAATCCATGTGAGGATTCATATCCATGGTCTTGTAATTTATTTGTGGGTGTTTATGTGTTTTAATTATTTGCCTATGCTTGATATGCTTTGCATGATTTTATAGCTTTGATGGTATGCTTATATTATGCATGATGAGTATATGGCATGCTTATAGTATTTATGATGAAATATGTATGTGTATGCCATGATGTGTTGATGGAAAGGAAATCAATTTTTGGCTCCAATGGCCAAGGAAAGGGCTACGGTTTTGATGCCCATAATTAGAGTTTCATGTTGAAATTTTTCAAGAACAAAGAAATTAATTTGTTTAAATGGAAATTATGAAGTGGAGAAAATGAATTTCCTTGGTTCTAAAGGCTATGGGATTTTCGGCCAAGACACCTCAATATAGGTGCTTATAACTTAATATTTTCATGGAAGAATAAAATTGGATTGATTTGAATAGTATGGAAAATAAACAAAGGGTTTGATTTTCAAGAGAACAAGAACACGATTCTTTTCAACGACTGGGAGATTGTCTGTGGGCTTAGGCTGGACAATTAATCAGAGCATTCTTCTCGAAATTGTGAAAACCTCCATGGAGTTGTTTTTGAAAAACAGAGTTTATGTGCACATGCATGAATCTGAGCATTTATATCTGTTTGATATATTAATTGAGGAATATTGGCTATGATAATTGTTTTGAATACTTGGATGATGATGATGATAATTAGATAATGTTAAGGACATCATCGTGAGTATTGAATGATATTGAACTGATGAATGATTGGATGATGATAGTTGATTAATGTTGATGGCATGATCATAATTCTGGTATAATCTATCTGTATGATATGTTATTTGTGTTATCTCTGTGCTACCATGTTGGTATTGGTGTAGGTGATTTCACCTCTTTGTTATGTTGTCTTGCTGTGTCTGTATTGTTAAAATTAAACAGTAGAAGAAATGAGTTGTCTTAGACATACCGGGTGATAAATACTCTGAGATCGGAGACAACATTAGAGAATGACCATTCCAGATTTGATAGCGTGCAGTGTTGACATAGAACAGATGTCTGATGCATCCAGATGGATACAAGAAGGAATAAGTATGTTAAGTTTTCTCGTTAGTGTTATACCGTGCTATTAAGTAGGACCCGTTATAGGGTTTGCTACTGTTAAAAAAAAAGAGAGTTTGTTAGTTTTATATTTCTCTTTAAATTGTTAAATATTAATTGGTGTCACTATTGTATATTAATCAGTTTAAATATATCTTCAGTAATACTTATGGATTTCAGTAAGTTTATGTTTTAGTAAGAAAGAAATTTTAAAACCCATCTTTTATAACTCAAACCTTGTGCGAACTTCTTTTCAGATTATGAGTTAGGAGTTAGACATGTGATACCCTAGGGAGGGTGTTACAGTGTTAGTGTAGTTCGTGAGCACATCATGAAGTTAGTGCACTATTTTAGTAAAGTGAAGTCTCTCAAGGTTGATCTCGGTGAGAGTTATCTAATCTGGTAGGTTCTGAAGTCACTCCCTTCTCAATTTGATGTTCTGAAAACCTCTTATAACACTCAGAAAAATGAGTGAACAGTTAATGAAATGATTGTTATTGTCTCTCAAGAAGAGAAATCTATTAGGAAATGGAAATAACATAGTGTTCAGTTTGTTGCTTCTACTTCTGGTACTAAAAATGAGAAAAAGAAAGGTTACAAAGGCAAGATTCAACATGATAAGAAGAAAGGAGGGAAAATATCTCAACACCTAGAGCCTAAGAAGTTTTTCTTCAAGGGAAACTGCAAGTATTGCAAGAAGTATGACCATAAAGTGGATGATTATTACATTCTTAAGAAGAAACTTGATAAGCAAGGTACACTCCTAGCTCTAGCTTATTTTGAATTAAATGTAATTGATGTTGCTCCCAACACTTGGTGGTTTGACTCAGGTGTAACTATTCACGTTGTGAATTCTTTATAGGGGTTCACAAGCCAAGTAATGCTAAATCCAAGATCATTGTGGGAGATAGAGTGGCTGCGGGATTTAAAGGATGCAAACTTAAGTACAGGTTGTCTCAAGTAATAAATTTCTCTAGAGTCCGAGGTCAATCCACAAGGAATTGATGAAGAAAACTTAATTGAGGTAAGAGAATGATTTGACATAATAATCAAAATAATAAAATTTGTTCACAATTAAATTTAAGAACTTGCATGGGTTAGGAGATCCACTATTGGTAATAAACTAAAGGCAAGATTATTTCTCTTTATAACTCAATTGAAATCCACACACAACGGAGGTTCCAATCGAAAAATATAACATTCAAAGTTCAATTATGTATGCAATTATATTATGATTCCTTTAATTATTTACCAACATTTGTAAATGAGTTCAAGTATTCACTGTGTCAATCCTATTGTCTACAATAAATCAAGATCTCCATTATACAAAGAAGGTTTCTAAATTGATTGGAAACAAAATATAACACATATAATGTCCATTTGATAATATATCATTTAAGCACAAGAAATAGAATAATCTAACCTTATTTCATTACCAAGAGTTTCACTCTTTCACCCAAGCAAGATGGAGATTTAGTTACTCATAAATAAAAAGAAAGAAAGAGAGAAGAAGAGAAAGATGAACATAGCTTTAATTTAGAGCAAGAGAAAATTACAACAAAGGAAAATAATAAACAAGCATAACCATAACTTCTAAAAACTAAGCCTAACACCAAGAACACCAAATGATCAGCTAATGATGCCTTTTATAGAGGATTAGGGATACAAAATGACAAGGGGGCTGATTAAGAGTAGGTGGATGAGTGAGTGAATGAGTGAAAAATGCCAAATGGTGAGTTGGTGAGTGAAAAATTATTGAGATTCTTTATCTCTGAAATCATTCAATGCTGATCTCATAGATGTCATCAAAATGAGGCAACGTGGTCTTCATGAAAGTTGTAGCATTTTGTCTCAGCTTTCCAATGCCACCAAGATCAACCAAAAATTCGTCCTACAGCCTAAGATATGACTCAATTACTGCAGACTGTTCAGGCCCAGTTTCAGCACCTCTGTTTTGACTTCCAGACCCAATATCACCTCCAAGCTATCCGAATGAGCTCTTGTGTTCTTCATAAAAGTTGTAGATATGAGTCTTAATTTCAAATGTCCAAATTTCAGCCCAAAATAATTCCTACAGCCCAAGTTATGCTCTGATTACTGCACACTATTCAGGTTCCAATCACAAAACCCGTACTTTGAATTCCAAGCCCATTTAGCTTCACTAGATGTCCGAATTTTACCTAGAGCTCTGCATGAAAGTTGTAGAGCTCTCTCTTATCTTTCCTACAAGGTAAGATACATAATTATTACACATTTAGAACTCAAGATATGGCTGAAATATAAAAATAGTGTAAGACCTAAATAATGCTGAAAAAATCAATTAAGTCCAATTTGAGTCTAAACTTACAAAACATAACCAAGCTCAATCAATTAAGTACATGAAGAGTGTAAATGACTAAAAATGAAGGTTTATTAATATATAAAATATGTGATTATCAAATTCTCTCACACTTAGGGTTTTGCACTCCTGGGTAAAACACAAAAAACCAAAGCTAGGAAACAAAGAAAAAAAAATAGACTCAAAAGCTAAAAACTCTAAAAGACTCGATGAAGCAAGAAGAGTAATTAGAAATTCAAGGGATCAAAGCATTAATGAGGTAACATTTCTTCACATCTCAAACCAACAAGTAAGAAAAGTTCAGTTGAAAAGAATGAATTAAGAATGATAAATCCTCACAGAATTCACTCTCAATCTCTCAAGTGTTTAAAAGGTAAGTATTTCACTCTATTCAACTCATGAACAATTGCACTACCATAAGCTTGCTTATCTTCTACTTCTCCGCTACTCAAAATGCATGCATACAAAAATTAAGAGGACTTTATTCAGGGTTACAATGGGGCCATGGTAAAGGAGAGGGAATAATATGGATACGAGAAGATAAATATCAAAGAGAATAAAAGAGTATTATGGTACAGTTAGAGTGGAGAAAATGTTTGAGAACATTCATCATAAAGGACAATCACCAATATTTTACTAATATTTTGTTGAAGATCAATCCCAAATTGGTGAATTGAATTCATTGTTAGGCCTAAACTTTCTCATTTTCTTCTTGTTGTTTCCAAGCATCCACTTTTATTCTAGATTCTGATAATTCTTTGATTGCAACAGTGGTCAGTTTTTTTTTTTTAATCATTTTGCACAACACCCCCACACTTATTCAAGAACAAAGTCAATGCTCTTTTATTCCCTAAGGTTGGGTAAAACATGTTTTTTTTTAAGATATGTAATAAGTTAAAAATAAAGAATGGTCAAATAAGCTCAAAGGGGTTACACAAGGGAAAATATACAAGAATGACTATTTGATCAAAGTAACTATTTCAAAATGCTTCAATCATATTTATGTATGCATGTGAAAATGTAGCCTAAAAAAGAATCAAAGCAAGTTCTAGAGTAACAATTTCATGAGTGAAAATCACACAAGAAAGAAGAGAATGGTACAAATATTCAATCCATTAATCAATAGGCTCAAAATCTCACAAGGTTTATTTCTATCATTCTCAATCCACCATATCAATATTCATATCCAAGCTTGTGATTTTTAAGAAAGAAGACAATTTATGCTAAGATCCAAGAATCCATTTGCTATTTCTGCACAAAATAATTATCTCCTCAACTAAGATGCATTTCAAGAGTAAAATTACCTTCAAGGCAAAATTTACTCGTCATCCTTAATTAGTTTTACTCGCCATCCTTAATTAGTTTTACTATTTAATAGGTTTCTCGATCATTCATTATATCATTAAACATACTTCCCAATTTAGATGCGTCAACTATAAAATTACCAGATCACAACATTATCGCATCATTCATTGGTTTAGTAAGTCCATTAATATCATATCATATTTCAAAAAAAAAAAAGAATTTTTTTGGTCAACTATCCTTCCCCCCCAACCTGATCACAACATTGTCCTCAATGTTAAAATATAGATGAGTAAAGGATAGAAGATATTACCTGTTGGAGAAATAGTCGAAAAAAGAAACTTGACACAAATTTAATTCAACAAACAAAATACAATAAATAAAACCAAAACTTAATATTATTTAAATAACTCGGAGTGTTTGATCAAGAAAACCATCAAGGTAAAGAAGTCTAGAAACCCCTTATATATGCGAAGGACTCCCATTAACCCCGATAACCGCTCATATAAAATATGAAAGGATCGTAGCTGCATTTCAAAAAACTAAAATACACGGATATTTTTAAACAAAATCATACAAAGATAAAAAAAATATAATAGCAAATGATGACATACCTTTATGTATAGTTTTCATGACGTATCTTTATTGGCGTCATGAGTGCGCAGAGTAGGAAGATTTTTATACTAGGTTGGTTGTCGAAAAGTTTGAAATTGAAACACATAATCTTTTTTTTTTTAAAAATTTTTTTGGTTTTTTTTTTATTTTTTGTTTTTGACTTCAAGAAAACCGGAGTAAAGAAGTTTAGAGGACACTCACGTCCATTTATTTGAAGAAAGAAATATAAAGCAAAGAAACCATCGTGGGTTTCCATCTGCGCGTCATGAGTCTAGTAGAATCTTTATCTGCGTGGAGAGACACTCACATTTGAAGAAAAGAGAAAGGCCATCGTAACATCAACAAATATGCTCAAAATCTAAAACCTGTAATGTCCAAGATCCAGAACGTCCCATCCCAGGGCGCTAAGAGCCTCTTCTAATAAAAGAGAGGATCAAGCTCAGATGCCTTATACGCTTTGGCAGCCGCTGGTTACTTCTCACTAATAACCAGAGTGAGACACTTCTGCTTGTCCATCAACTCCATAGTGCCTAGATGGTAAACATTGGGTTATGGAGTGCGGCTCTCTACATTGCATGGTACACGAACCTTTTTTAAGGATCAGGGTGCAAAAGTCCACCCGAGTCAATGACGAGTCAACCAAAGGTCCACAACTAATTAAAGTCATGGTACTCCTTCCGGATCGCCCATGTTCAAACATTTTCTTTGTTTTTTTTTTAAAGAAAACATGAAGATGAAGATGAAGATGAAGAAGAAGAAGATAGTATGTACAGATTGTTGTGGATATGGCTCACATCTGCCTCTGGTTTAACGTCCAGTAACGATTTAAACGCCTTCTATGAGTCGAGGATAAGCTTCCCATCCAATTTTCTTATAAATTGGCAAACAAGGTCTTTTAGAGTTAGATTCCCAAGACTGTAGCATTTTTCTTCATCTTTGAAGAGATTCCACAAATTAAGAAGTTCACGATGCACCAATCCACAAGAATGCGTCTCAAGAGTCAATAAGATATCATCTAATGACTTCTTACTTAGCCTATTCTTAATGAAAAAAAATTTATCTTCTTTGTTTGTGGAAACCATCCCCAAAGAACGACATCGCTTGTTACAATTCCATCATCCACATTTGTGACAGACTTGTAACATTTTTGCTCTTCTCCTTTTTGAATACGAACTTCTTCCAAGACCTGTCATGTATGGGTCAAATAAAATTGAAGACTCACCTGCTAGTCGGACCTTTGCTTCAATTATCCTGCGTACATCTTCTGGTACCCTTGTGCATTAACAGTCTCAATCTTTCACAACTAACTTTGTAGATTTTTTTCAGAGCATTTTGAGGGAGAAAAGGAAAATGTTTTCTCAGGTTTGAAAGAATAACATCCATTTTAAAGGAGAAGAATGATTCAATTATTTTGGGAAACTGAAAAACAAACCGACTTGAGAGTCAGGAGTACCGTTATCCGCCACTTTACCGACAATACAAAGAACTGCAAAAACAAGGCAACAAAATTAGAGTGAATTCTATTCATAACAAGGATAAAAAAGAAAGATGAATTCTACCTCATCAACTTGGTTTTCCAGAAATGGTTTGAGCTTTTGTCCATTGACTTTAAACACATTATCATTTCTAGGATTCTCAATATCTACTGCCCTATGAGGATACACATGTTTGATAATAAAAGGACCACTCCACCTATATCTCAATTTTCCAGGGAATAGGTGCAAGTGAGAATTATAAAGCAAAACATTTTGACCAATTTCAAAAAATTTTCTCAAAATTGTCTTGTCATGAAAAGCTTTTGTTCTGGCTTTATAAATCTTTGAGTTCTCATATGCATCATTTTTCAATTCCTCAAGTTCATTTAATTGTAATTTGCGTATCTTGCAAGCATCATCAAGATTTAGATTGAAAGCTTTAATGACCCAAAATGCTTATGTTCCAATTCTACAGGCAAGTGACAAGGTTTTTTATAGACTAACTGATAGGGTGACATGCCCAAAGATGTTTTGAAAGCAGTACAGTAAGCCCAAAGTGCATCGTTTAGTCTTAAAGGTCAATCTTTACGATTTAGGTTAACCGTTTTTTCTAAAATTTGTTTAATCTCCCTATTTGCTAATTCAACTTGTCCACTTGTCTGAGGGTGATAAGGGGTGGCAATTTTGTGTGTAATACCATATATTTTCATTAAAGATTCAAATGATTTATTGTAAAAATGTGTTCCCTCATCACCTATGATAGCTCGAGGGATTCCAAATTGACACAAGATATTTTCTTTTATAAATTTGAGAATAGTTTTATGATCATTGTGTCGGCATGGAATCACCTCAATCCATTTTGAGACATAATCAACTGCAACCAAAATATACACAAATCCAAATGAGGATGGAAATGGACCCATAAAATTAATTCTCCAACAATCAAAACTTTCAATGACATGGATAGGGTTCAGAGGCATCATGTTTTTTTTTGAAATTGAGCCCATTTTTTAACAATTTCACAACTTTTGCAAAAAGTATAGCAGTTCTTAAATAAAGTGGGCTAATAAAATCCGCACTGCAAGATTTTCGCAGCTGTTTTATTTGAAGAAAAGTGACCTCCACATGCTTCTGAGTGACAAAATTTAATGACACTACCTACCTTACTGTCGGGCACACATCTCCAAAAGATTTGGTCAGGACAATATTTGAACAAGTATAGGTCATCCCAATAAAAAAATTTCACCTCTGTCAATTTTTTTTTTATCTTGGTGCATCCATTGAGGCTGCATCTTTCTTGTTACAAGAAAGTTGACTATGTTAGCAAACCAAGGCGTGGAATTGGCAGAAAATAAAAATTCATCAAGAAAAGAATCATTTATAGGTGGGTTGTCAAAAGGTGAGCCTATTGTAAGTCTGGACAAATGATCAGCGACAACATTTTCGACTCCTTTCTTATCTTTTATTGTGATGTTGAATTCTTAAAGCAACAAGATCTATCGTATCAATCTTGGTTTAACATCCTGCTTAGACATCAAATATCTAACAGCAACATGATCGGTGAAAATCATAATAGAATAACCAATTAAGTAAGATCGAAACTAGCGTAAAAATTATAGCAAGTAGTTCTCTTTCAGTAGTGGTGTAATTCATTTGTGCACTATTTAAAGTTCTACTTGTGTAACAAATCACATGAGGCTTACCTTCCTTTCTTTGGCCTAAAACAGCGCCCACAACATAATCACTAGTATCACACATAAACTCAAAAGGCAAAGACTAATCAGAAGATTGCATGATAGGGGCAGATGTCAGGAGACCAATTAATTTTTCAAAAGATTTTTGATATTCTTGAGTCCAATCAAATGGTGCATCTTTCAACAGAAGACTACATAATGGTCTAGATATGGCATTAAAGTCCTTTATGAACCTTCTGTAAAATCTGCATGTCCTAAAAAGGAACGAACTTCTCTGACTATTTTTGGGGAAGGCAAATGAGCAATTAATTCAACTTTGGCCTTATCAACTTCAATTCCTTTAGAAGATATCACATGACCTAACACTATTCATGAGGTAACTATATAATGACATTTTTTTCCAATTTAACATAAATCTTTTTTCTTCGCATCTTTTAAGAACATTTTCCAAATTATCAAGACAATTTTCAATAGAATTTCTAAAAATTGTCAAATCATCCATGAAAACCTCTAAATAATGCTCAATTATGTTACTAAAAATGCTTAATATGCATCTTTGAAATATTATCGAAGCATTACAAAGGCCAAAAGACATTCTTCTATATGCAAAAGTACCAAATGGACATGTAAAAGTGGTCTTTTCTTAATCTTCCAATGCAATTGGTATTTGATTATAACTTGAAAAACCATCAAGAAAATAGTAGTATAGATGTCCTGCTACCCTTTCCAGAATTTGATCAAGAAATGACAAGGGGAAATGATTTTTCCTAGTAGCAGCATTTAATTTTCTAAAATCAATACACATACGCCAACTAGATGAGACTCATATAGGTATTAATTCTCCTTTATCATTTTCAATCACTGTTATTCTAGATTTCGTAGGCACAACTTGTGTAGGGCTTACCTATTGACTATTAGAGATAGGATAGATAATTCTAACATCAAGCAATTTAAGGACTTCAGCTATAACTACCTCTTTCATGTGTGAATTTAATCTTTTTTGAGGTTATTGAGAAGTTTTAGCATTATCCTCTAAATATATTCTATGTGTAAAAATTAATAGATTTATGCCTTTTATGTCTTTTAATGTCCATCAAATTACACTTTTATGCCTTTTAAGTACTTCTGTTAACATACCTTCTTGTTCTTCAGTAAGAGACGAGGAAATTATCACTGGAAAGTTTTGCTCTTCTCCAAAAAATGTGTACTTCAACCCAACAGGTAATGACTTTAGTTCCGGTGTGGGTACTTCTTCATGGGCATTATCATTTTTGGGTTTTAGCTCTTCAAATCTTGGCTTCCATCCCTTGTACTTCATTACCTGTGTACAATCAAACGAAGAGCATATTTCAGAGATTGATGCTCAATTTTTCTTGACCAAGTCTACAAATTGCATTGCGAACCTAAGTGCAAGTTGTCTCAAGTAATAAATTTCTCGAGAGTCCGAGATCGATCCACAGAGAATTGATGAAGAAAAAATTAAGGTAAGCTAAATATTTTGTTATTACGGTAAAAAAAATATTTACTTGGGTAAAAAGATCTACTCTTAGTAAATAAAGTAAAAGTAAAATTAATTCCTTTTTATAACTCAATTGAAATCATGCACAATGAAGATTCTAATCGAAAAATATAACATTAAAAGTCCATCACGTAATTATATTATGTTTCCTTTAATTATTACCACCACTTGTAAATGGGTTAAAGCATTCACTGTGTCAATCTTATTGTTTACAACAAATCAAGAACTCCTCTTTACAAGGGTAGTTTCTAAATTATCATAAACAAAATATAACACATATAATAATTACTAGAAAATAAATCATTAAAGCACAAGAGAAGAATAAATCTAACCTTATTTTATTACCAAGAGCTTCACACTTTGACCTAAGTAAACTAAAATTTATTTACACATAGACTAGAAAGAAGAAGAAGAGAAAAAGAAAGAGAAAGAAAATTGAAGGGAGACTGAAGAGAGGAGGCTGGACACTGCCCAGAACCTCAACCCTCTCTCTCCCCCCTGAATTCTCCTCCCCTCTGGTGTGTTTCTGAATTGAATTCAAATGCCTATTTATAGGCAAAGTTTGGTTACTGTGCAATGCACAGTAACCAAACTTAAACGTAAGCAATGACGACTTTGTTTCTTTTTTTTAAATAATAATTGAGCAAACATGCACAACAGTGTCTCCTATTTTTTCCATTTTTGAGAAAAGTGATCTTCATGAAAGTTGTAGGCCTGGATATTTGCTTTAAAATGGCTTTGGTCTGAGTCCAAAATCATGCCTAGAACTCAAGATATGGTCCAATTATTGCAGAGTGTTTTAGACCCAGTTTCAGCTCCTCTATTTTGACTTGCAAGCCTAATATCACCTCTAAGGAGTTCGAACTGAGTTTTGTATTCTTCATGAAAGTTGTAGGGAATTATCTAAGCTTTTCTACAAGATCAAAATCACATCAATCAGATATTTGTAACTCAAGTTATAGCCAGTTTACTAAACACTGCCAAAAAGATAATTAAGGTTAATTTATGCAATAATTTGTTTAATAATCCAATAAGGTTCAATATCATAAAATGTGTCAAAATCAACTTAATTAAACTTAACTGAACCTTAAGAAGCTTAGTGAGAGGATTATAAAATGTATAAGATATAGTATTATCAGAGATATCATCTTCTAGTTGCATGCCTGACTCAAATGAATGACTAAACAAATTTCTAATTGGTCAGAAGAACTCCTTGTTTGAAGATGATCATCTATAATGGCTTTAATTCCTTCAACTTCCTCCTTTTCATCAAGGACTTCCTGTGGTTGCTTGCACATGTTAAAAACATTGAGCTCCAGTGTCATGTTTTCAAATGTTAGCTTCACCACTCCATTTTTGCAATTTATCAAAGCATTTGATGTTGCTAAAAATGGACGGCCTAAAATAATAGGAATTGACTTGCAACTATCCATCATAGGTTCAATATCCAAGACAATAAAATCCATAGGATATATGAATTTATCAACTTGAACCAACACATCTTCCACTATTCTTCTTGGAATTTTAATTGATCTATCGGTAAGTACAAGAGTTACAGAAGTTAGTTTTAACTCATCCAAGTTGAGTTGCTGATAAACTGAATATGGAAGCAAATTGACACTAACACCAAGATCAAGTAAAGCTTTTTCAATTTTATGTTATCTAATAATGCATGAAACTGTAGGACAACCAGGGTCTTTATATTTCAACGCATTATTATTCTGAAGAATGGAGCTTACCTGTTCAGCCAAAAATGTTTTCTTTTTCACATTTAGTTTGCTTTTAACAGTGCACAAGTCCTTCAAGTATTTGGCATAAGAAGGAATCTGTTTGATAGCATCTAACAGAGGAATATTGATCTTTACTTGTTTCAAAATTTCAAAAATTTCAGTGTGGTGGTCCAATTTCTTTGGATTGTTCAATGTTTGAGGAAATAAGGGTGAAGGCGAGAGTTTAGTCTCTTTTTGGTCAGCTTCTTCATTTTCTTGGGCAATTGGTTCATCTTCTTTCTCATAAGATTTGGGAATTTGTTTTTCAACAACCTTTTCACTCCTAAGAGTTATCACTGACTTGACTTTGTCCATTTGTTAGTTTTTTGAACTCCTCTCATTTAGACTGTACTGACCCTTGGGATTTGGTTGAGGTTCAGAAGGAAATTTTCCTTTTTCGTGAATGATGAGTACAGAAGAAAGTTTAGCAAGAGTGTTTTTTACGTCATTCATGGTTTGATTGTTTTGTTTATTAATGACCTCTTGCTTTTCTATGAATGCATGTAGTGTTTCTTCAAGGTTTTTCCTATATGGTGGGATATAAGGTGCATATCTTTAAAAATTTTGAGAGTCTTGTTGTGCCTGAGGAGGTAGTAGTTGCACAAATTGTGACTAATTATTATTCCTCCAGCTGAAGTTCGAGTGATTTTTCCATCCTGGATTGTATGCATTTGAAAAAGAAGAAGTAAATGACTTTTTAAAATTATTCATTGCATTTACTTGCTCATGTACAACTTCTTTAAAAATAGGAATATTAGGACATTCATGTGTTGAGCGTCCTAAGTCATCACAAATGCCACAAATTTCTTCATTTTGCACAAATTTGATTTCTTTTGCTTTTCTTAATTCTATGGCTTCAACATTTCTAACCAAACTTGCAAACCTAGCATTTAGATCTTCCTCTTGACTAAGGTGATATTTTCCTTTATTAGCACTTGCAATGTTAGATCTAATTGAATTTTCAGAAGGGTTAGTATCATGCCAAGATTGAGAATTTTCATCCAACTGGTTTAACTAGTCTAAAGCTTCATCAGGTTCTTTATCAAGAAACTCACCATTGCACATTGTTTCCACAAATTGTTTAGTTTCAGGTGTTAAACCTTCATAAAAGAAGTTTATAGTGCGTTTTTTTTCAAAACCATGATGTGGGCAAGAATTTAACAAATCTTTAAACCATTTCCAACATTGAAAATATGCTTCATTTGAATTTTGGAAAAAATTTTGGATTTGTCTTTTCGTAGCATTGGTTTTATATGTTGGAAAAAATTTCTTCAAAAACTCACCTTGCATTTCTTGCCATGTGCCAATTGATCTTGGTTTCAAAGTGTTGAGCTAAAATTTTACTTTATCTTTTAAAGAAAAAGGAAACAATTTAAGCTTAACAATTTCTTCAGTGCAATTTTGATCATTGAAAGTAATACATACTTCCTCAAATTCTTTCAGATGTAAATATGGACTTTCAGATTCTAAACCATGAAAATTAGGAAGTAAAGAAATTATACCTGACTTAAATATAAAATTGTTGGCATTAAGTGGAAAGATAAAACATGATGGACTAGAATTTCGAAGTGGTTGCAAATATTCATGCATGATTCGCAACGGTTGATTTTCATGTTCATCATGTACACTTTCATTTTCAGCCATTGTGTCAATTGTGTGTGATTGTGATTCAAACAAATCAATATATAAAGTACCAGGATTAATTTTAACTAAACGACCAGAATTTAAATCATGATATCAATTAAGCATAAATAAATGACTTAAAATAGAAAAAATAATGTACAAGTCGATAGTTTACACTAGCCATTAAATATTAACAAGGATGTGATATAAACCAACCACCCAATAAATATTAACAAGTAAAAAATTAGATAAATGATAAATTAAAAAGTTAGATAATTAGAGAGTCAATAATTAGTAAGTTAGAAAGTATAGAAAATAAAATGCAGAAAATAAAGAAAGTAAATTGAGAAAATAAATTACAGAAAATAAATTTAAAATATGAAAAGCGGAGAGAGGCAAAGCCCACATGAGTGAAAAGAGAAGAGAAAGAAGAAAAAGATTATTTCGTTATGTTAGAAAGTAATAATAAATAATAAAAATTAAAAAGTTAGAGTGCAGAAAAAAAAGTTAGTAAGCAAAAAATAAATAACATAAATTAAAAGTTAGTAAACAAAAAATAAATGACATAAATTAAAAGTTAGAAAGTTAGTATGTTAGCAAGTTAGTAGTTTAGTAAGTTAGATAGTTCGAAAGTTAGAGAATTAGTAAAGAAACTGAAGGATCGGTAAGCCGAACTTTTGCTCCGGTGAGGGAGAATAGAGAATAGATTTTATTAAAGAAAAAGAATCTCAATAAATTAAAACTTCTAATCAAGTCCCTGGCAACGGCACCAAAACTTGACTGCAAGATTTAAAGGATGCAAACCCAAGTGCAGGTTGTCTCAAGTAATAAATTTCTCGGGAGTCCGAGGTCGATACACAGGGAATTGATGAAGAAAAATTAATTGAGGTAAGAGAATGATTTGTCACAATAATAAAAATAGTAAAACTTATTCATAATTAAATTTAAGAACTTGCTTGCGTTAAGAGATCCATTCTTGGTCATAAACTAAAGGCAATATTATTTCTCTTTATAACTCAATTGAAATCCACACACAACGGAGGTTCCAATTGAAAAATATAACATTCAAAGTTCAATTATATATGCAATTATATTATGATTCCTTTAATTATCTACCAACATTTGTAAATGAGTTCAAGCATTCATTGTGCTAATCCTATTGTCTACAATAAATCAAGATCTTCATTATACAAAGAAGTTTTCTAAATTGATTGGAAACAAAATACAACACATATAATGTCCATTTGATAATATATCATTTAAGCACAAGAAATAGAATAATCTAACCTTATTTCATTACCAAGAGCTTCACTCTTTCATCCAAGCAAGATGAAGATTTAGTTACTCATAGATAAGAAGAAAGAAAGAGAGAAGAAGAGAAAGATGAACATAGCTTCAATTTAGAGTAAGAGAAAATTACAACAAAGGAAAACAATAAACAAGTATAACCATAACTTCTAAAAACTAAGCCTAACACCAAGAGCACCAAATGATCAGTCAATGGTGCCTTTTATAGAGGATTAGGGATACAAAATGACAAGGGGACTGATTAAGAGTAGGTGGATGAGTGGGTGAATAAGTGAAAAATGCCAAATGGTGAGTTGGTGAGTGAAAAATTATTGCGATTCTTTGTCTCTGAAATCATTCAGTGTTGATCTCATGGATGCCATAAGAATGAAGCAACGTGGTTTTCATGAAAGTTGTAGCATTTTGTCTCAGCTTTCCAATGCCACCAAGATCAACCAAAAATTCATCCTACAACCCAAGATATGACCCAATTATTGTAGACTGTTCAAGCCCAGTTTTAGCACCTCTGTTTTGACTTTCAGACCCAATATCACCTCCAAGCTGTCCGAATGAGCTCTTGTGTTATTCATAAAAGTTATAGATATGGGTATTAACTTTCAAATGTCCAAATTTCAGCCCAAGATAATTTCTACAGCCTGAGTTATGCTCTGATTACTACACACTATTCAGGTCCCAATCACAAAACCTGTACTCTGACTTCCAAGCCCATTTAGCTTTACTAGATGTCCGAATTTTACCTGGAGCTCTTCATGAAAGTTGTAGAGCTCTCTCTTATCTTTCTTACAAGATAAATACATAATTATTACACATCTAGAACTGAAGATATGATTAAAATACAGAAACATTGTAAGACCCAAATAATGCTAAAAAAATCAATTAAGTCCAATTTGAGTCCAAACTTATAAAACATAACCAAGCTCAATCAATTAAGTACATGAAGAGTGTAAATGACTAAAAATGAGAGTTTATTAATGTATAAAATATGTGATTATCATGGAGCTAGAGTATCAGTGGAAGAAATAGGAGTAGTTACCTTGTATTTACCTTTTGGATATACTTTATTGTTAAAATATATTATTTATTTACCTTCCATGAGAAGGAATTTAATTTCAGTTTCAACTTTGGATAGATGTTGCTACACTTTTGAATTTGGTAATGAAAAAGTTGTTGTTTGTTTTAATTCCATTGTCGTTGGTTCAGGAGTTTTGTGTGATGGGCTATATATGCTGAATTTGAATTATATGTCTGCTAATTCTGTTGTTGGAAGTAAGCATAGTAGGACTAATGAGAGTTCTTCTATGCTATGACATAGACGCTTGGGGCACATCTCTAGGCCCTGAATTGAAAGACTGATTAGGGAAGGTATTCTTCATGATCTTAATTTCTCTGATTTCGACATTTGCGTTGATTGTGTTAAAGGCAAGTTCATTGCCAAAACTAGGAATAAAGGAGCGAACTGGTGTGATGAAGTGCTATAGTTGATTCACACAGACATGTGTGGACCTATTACACCCACTGCCATGGGTGGATATAGGTATTTTACTACCTTCATAGATGACTTCTCCATATTCGGTTGAATAGATCTTTTCAAGGAAAAATCTGGTTCTTTGGATGCCTTCAAATCCTTCAAGGTTGCTGTTGAATTGAAGACAGACAAGAAGATTAAATGTGTGAGGTCTGACAGAAGAGGTGAGTATTACGACAAATATGATGAAACTGGAAGAAATCCAGGACCGTTCGCCAGATTTCTCGATGAATGTGGAATTGAAGCTCAATATACTATGCCTAGTACTCCTGAGCAAAATGGAGTTGCAGAGAGACATAACCACACACTTATAGATATGGTTAGGTACATGTTGAGTCATTCGTCATTGCCAGATTTTCTTTAGGGAGATGCTTTGAAGACTGATGTGTACATTCTTAATCAAGCACCCAGTAAATTTGTGCCGAAAACTCCCTATGAGCTGATGACTGGAAGGAAGTCGAGTTTAAAATACTTTTATGTGGGGGGTTGTAAGGCAAAAGTTAGACATTATAATCTTCAGTAGAAAAAGCTTGATCTTAAGACTGTTAGCGACTTCTTCATTGGTTACTGCGTGGGCTCAAGAGGTTGTAGATTCTATTGTCCTTCTCACTCTATGTGAGTCATCAAGCCTGATCGAGCGATATTCTTTAAGGATGATTTGGATAGTGGGAGCCATACACCACGACTAGTCACTCTTAAAGAAGATCGAACCGTAGTTCTTGTATCGGTTGTTTCACTTCCTGCAGATATCATGATTCTAATCAATCATAATGATGATCAGGCTCTTCGAGGAAAAGATGAAGTACTGGCACCACCAGCTGATGAACAGGAACCAGATGACATTGCTGAAGTAGTCTCATTAAGACGATCTTAGAGAGTACGCAGGCCTTCCATACCAGATGACTATGCAATGTATCTTCAGGAGCACGAGTTTTATCTCCATGATGACGACAATCCTATCACTTTTAAGGAGGCAATCTCTAGCTCTCATGCTTCCGATTGGCTGAATGCTATGCATGATGAATTGTCTTCTATGTCTCATAATACTGTTTGGGATCTCATGGAATTGCCAATTGGTTGTAAACTTGTTGGGCGCAAATGAGTTTTCAAAACCAAGCGTAGTCCAGATGGTAGAGTTAAGAGGTACAAAGCTAGACTAGTAGTAAAAGGCTATAGTTAAAGAGAAGGTATTGATTATAAGGAGACTTTCTCACTGGTCTCTAAAAAAGATGCATTTCGAGTTGTTATGGCTTTGGTAGCTCACCTTGATTTAGAACTTCACCAGATGGACGTGAAGATGGCTTTTCTGAATGGAGATCTAGCCGAGGACGTCTATATGGTTCAGCTTGATGGTTTTGTTGAAACAAGTAAGGAGCATTTAGTTTGCAGACTTAAAAAGTCCATTTATGGACTGAAACATGCATCCAGGCAATGGTATTTGAAATTTAATCAGATTTTCACTTCTTTTAGCTTCAAAGAAAATGCCTCAGATTAGTGCATTTACTTGAAGACTAGTGGGAGCAATTTTATAATTCTTGTTCTATATGTCGACGATATTCTTCTTGCTAGCAGCTGTGTTAAACTTTTGACTGAAACAAAACTGATGTTGAGTAGCCACTTTGATATGAAAGACCTTGGTGATGCTTAAGTTGTTTTAGACATCCAGATTTACCGTGATAGGTCACGTGGCATTCTTGGATTGTCTCAGAGAGGATATATTGAAAAGATCCTCAAGCGATTTAACGTGCATTCTTGCTCCCCATGTGTTGCACATGTTCAGAAAAGTGATAAACTCTCTAAATCCCAATGTCCTGAAAATGATATAGAGATAGTTGAAATGAAAAAGGTCTCATATGCTTCCGTTGTTGGCAGTTTAATGTATGTTCAAGTTTGTACTCGTCCCGATATTGCTTTTGTTGTTAATGCTTTAGGGAGATACTTGAGCAACCTAGGTTTGGGTCATTGGAAAGCCGTGAAAAAGGTCATGAGATACTTGTAGGGAACCAAGGATTATTTGTTGACCTATAAGAAGTCTGATCAACTTCAGGTCATTGGTTATTATGATTCTGATTTTGTAGGTTGTCCTGACAACCGAAAGTGTACTTTCGACTCTATTTTTATGATGGCAGGAGGAGCTATTTCTTGGAAGAATGTCAAACAGACTCTTACAGCTACTTCTACCATGGAGGCCGAGTATGTCGCTTGTTATGAGGTTACTTGTCGAGCCATGTGGCTAAAAAACTTAATCTCTGGCTTTCATATTATTGAAAGCATGTCTAGGCCACTTGTGATATATTGCGACAATACTGTTGTAGTGTAATTCTCTCAAAACAACAGAAGTTCTTCTCGCTCAAAGCATTTTGATATTAAATATCTGTATGTTAGAGAAAAAAATTTGGAGTTTCAGACTCGAATTAAACATCTTACTATAGAGAACATGTTAGCAGATCCACTAACTAAATGCTTAACTGTTAGAGCTTTTCAGAATCATGTAGCTCATATGGGTTAAGTCTTTTGATGTTTTGGGTTAGTGGGAGTCTGAAATTTTATATTTACTTATTGTCATTCTTATGAAATATGTATGAGATGACATCACTTTTATTATCATATCTCTTATAGCATTTTCAGATGCTTGGACCATTCTAAGATTACATATTTCTCTTAATTAATTAATTATGCTTTTCAATATTCATTATTCTTTATGTGAAATATGAGCATTTAACATGTATGATTTACTTTTCTATCAGATACTATTTCTGCAGAGTTATAAAGCTTATGTTTCTTAGACTGTTGGTTGACATGTGCTTTGACCATAGTTGGTATTCTAGTCTTAATGATTCTTATATTTTAATGATTGACTAATGTTATCCAAGTGAAAGAATTGTTGAATTTTATATTTAAATATATATGTTACGTGGATTAACATTAATCAATAATTAAAATATTGTTTAAATTATTAATATATATTAATTATGAAATTATGTTTTATAATATATCACTTGGTCAATTTATGAATATTGTAATTGAGCTTTTGTTATGAGTGACTTGTGATGGGTTGAGCTGTTCATTCGGTAGCTTGTTGAGAGGTTTCTACTCTCATCTGATAAGTAAATAAAATTGTCTCCCCATTAAGCAGTTTCAACACGTACAGAAAACTTATTAGGTAGAGGGCAGTTTTTATCTCACAAAAGGTTTCATTCTTGATCTCTTCACTGAAGAACAATGGATTTCAGAATCATGTCAAGTACGCATTTTTTATCTATTTCTTGAATACAATGTGTTTAATATATTATAATCTTGTATCTATAATTGATCTAAGTTTATAAAATTGTTATTAAATCCTTCGTTGTATGCTATTAATAATGTGCATAGAATATGATCAAGATTTTAGGTTTCTGGGACGTTCAGGTGTCATGCATGCAAACCAAGTCGAGGTCAATCTTATGGGTTATGAAAATATCATATTTCCGGTGCTCTGGATTAGTAGCCATTAGAATTTGTATTTTGTCAAAAACAAACATTAATTTCCTTAAAAAAACAAAAAAAAAGTAAGAACTAAATTTGCACATACAGCTACAAATAATTCCTTCCAATTTGGACATCAATTTTATCAGTACCATTTCTTCAAATCGTCTATTTATGTTTGTTCAATAATTTGGTATCTGTGTTGAATAATTAATGGTTATGTTGGTTTTTTTATCTTTTTAAATATTTTAAGGAGGGGACACTTAAACAATACTATAAAGAATAGCTGTAGTTTACCAAAATAATAATAAAATAATAAAGAATAGCTGCTGGAGAAGCAAACACCTTGCATGTCTGCTATTAACAAGGTCTATTGAGTTACAAACTTACAATTAGGGGTGAAAATATGAGCACAACTAATTAAGAGGCTCCTCCAAAGAACCAAAGCTAAATTAACAAGACAATCAGCCATATGTTATAAAGAAATTTGTGTATACATTTTTTTTTGGTGAACCACTACAAAAAAATAGGTAAATTACGGCGGTTTTTTTGCATATTATGGTAGTTTTGACTGCCATTTTTTGCAGCTGCGGTTTTCCACGTAATTGATTTGTTGGTATAATAAGTTTCATTAAGCCACGATAAGCCACAATTTACCATGTATAAACATATTTGTAAAACGACGGTTAGAATTGCCACAATTTGCATAACACCAAAAAAAAATAAATTACGGCAGTTAGCGCCATAATTTACATAGCACCAACAAAAAATGTAAATTACGACGGTTAGAACTACACGTAATTTACATAATACTAACAAAAAAATATAAATTACGATAGTTGAAGTAATTCATATAATACTAACCAAAAAAAAAAAATTGCGATTGAGCTACAAGTAATTTACATAACACCAAAAAAAATATAAATTACAACGGTTAATGTAATTTACATAAAACCAACAAAAAAACATAAAACAACCATTTAAAACTACCGTAATTCACCTAAAACCAACCAAAAAAAAAAATGGCAGACAACCCTAGCATAATGCATAATCCATAATTCATGTTAACCCAAATTTAAGAGCATAATCCATAATCCATAATGCATGTTATAAAATTTTAGCATGAAGAAATAAAGAATGTAGCAAAGCTACCCAAAATATAATCCATAAAAATCTAAGGAGAATCATACTTCATAAATTAGTTTCTATAATCATAAAAAATTATAAAACATGAAGATCAAACTTATTAGGAATATCGTCTAAAAACCTCTTATAAACTATGTTAACCATTTTCTACTGAGGAATATACTTAGCAGCGTGTGCATTATAAAGAGGATTTGTAGATACTCACTGTTAATAGGTTTAAGCTAGAAAATAGTTAAAACCTTTAATACATATCAAAGCATTTAAAACATATGTCAATATGCTACAACTATATATGAATGATTAAATCTTTAAGATGCATTTGCAAGATGCAGCCATAGGGACTCCCATTCTACAAAAATGGATATGTTAGAAAACAAATCATGCAGAATATTAAATGTTATACGCAATCAAAACAGATCAGGCAGGCATACTTGTGGTAAATACCATATTTATTCCATGATTCTCTTAATTCTTGTCAGCTTCATGATTTTGTATAAAATCATAGAAAACTTCCCCCATTACCTTACTATTTTTGCTTTTTATTCTGTTTCCCATTATGCATACTTGAATTCCCATAATTGAGGATTATAGGAAGCTCTCTTATCAATGCTTATAGGAAGCTCTCTTAAGGCTCTCTTATCAAAGATTTAGCAAAAGCAAAGGCCCTTTCTTCACCTAAACCCCAAACAAAAGGTCAAGGAAAACATTCGCGACAACACTTCTATGCAACATTTCAAAGTTAAACTAATTTTACTGTAAAGGCAAAAATAAATAATAAATTAGAGCAAACACTTATCAAATATAACAAAGCTACCAAAAACACCTTTAATGGATATAGAGAAAACAATCATGTAATGGGAGTAATGGCAATAGCCAATTGCACGTGATTGGATTCTCCCCTGCAATTTAAAAGTAAGAGAAATAAAATAATTTTACTTGAAAAGTTAAAAATGAACATTTCACCATGCTTAAACTTTAAGGGCAGGGAAAATAAATAAATACTTGCTGCCCTATTGTCAAAGTAGGAGGTTGAGATGTGGAGAAGGCCATTGTAGTTGGAGGAAAAAATCTTGCAGCTTCGATGCCTATCAATGTTAGAAGTAAAAGGAAAAGAAAAGGCAAAGGAGAATATAGTAAGCTTATAGAATCTATACACAATCTTGGTGGCAGGTTTTAAAGAAGTGTCAATTAGAATTACTAGTGTTATATTATTATAAAGCATCCACTATTCAATGGTGATGTTTTAGATATTTGCCAATGCTTATGAGTTGTTGTCTTAATGAAATAATTTAATTCAAATTTAGATAAGTATGAAATGTTTCTTTATCTGATATTAGACTAACTTTTCTAAATATATTCTGATAATCTATATGTGCATTGATATCATTAAAACAAAGAAATTATATGAACTCGTGGATTAATAAAATCTTATTGAATATCTTCCTTTATCAATTTCAACAAGTTAAGCAATCTAAGTTCACATAAATAACTAACTTTATTGTATAGCATTGTAAACTTTAATCAAAGTAACCCCTCATGTGTACAAATTAATTACAACCGATGAGGATGCAAAATAAAGATAAAGAAGAATAATTGATATGTTGCTACACGTTTATCCTTCTGCTTTCTTGTGCACTTATTGAACACTAAACTGAATATATGTTATGTTGAGATATATAGTAGGACTCTAAGATAAATATCCATAGCAAATTAGATAGATATCTAGATTTATATTCCCTTATATGTTTTTTTCTCTTTTGTTGCAAAAAATATGTTACTGGAATCTTGAGAGAATCATACCTCAAAAGCTAACTTGTGAAATTGGAGAGGTCAGGCTCATGAGCACCTAATGTGGGACTATCCCACTAGACTCACGAGCATCTAATATGGAACCACTATTATGTTTCACCATACTTTGGTCACTTACACCGGGAGATGCAAGACTACGATATCATTTGTTACGTAAATCTAAGGAGAATCATACTTCAAAATTTTAGCATGAATACGGGGCTCTTTTGGTTTAGTAGGACCACCATGGCGCATTGTTTGCTTGAAGAGAACTCGAGTAACTACAAATAAGAAACCCAAACAAAGAAAATCAAAGCATATCTCATATCATTAAAAAAATAGAATGAATCTGGATGGATAAAATGTAAAAGGCAATGCTTACTTGCGCTTCCGCTCTCTTTTTGGTGGTTCAATCCAGTTTTCACTCACAATTTTCTTGAAATCAAATTTGTTCTCATCCTTTATTAAATATAGGAAAAAGATATTTCAATGTTAGTAAAATATATAAGAAGGGGGGGCATGGGAAGGAAAGGTTGATGCAAAGCAATAAAAAAAAAGCCAATCATAGTTGTCAAGGACAAAATAAAATGTCATCTTTACCTTCTCATAATCAAAATCATATAACTCAAGAGCTACAAAAAGAAAATATGAGATAGTAAAGATCAAATTTAGGAGCAAAAAACTAGTAAAGATCAAGCCATTATGGTTTTCAAAGCTAGAGCTTATATTCATAAGTTAAATACTATCATCCATCTTAAATTTGATTGCATCTTCAGTAAATTTTTTCATCTTGGCATCAAGTTCAACCGTTGCCTCCTCTCCTTTACCCCAAATCTAACCATTTGAAGTAACTCATCTTTATTTACCGCTGCATATATAAACGAGTGGAACCATATTAGAGAATCCATACATCTTGCAACAAAGAAACAAGAAAATCATCCTATAAATCCTTTTCTTCTACTAATCGCCTCTTCATTGAATCACCGAGCATCAAGTGCAAGCCTTTTGTAAGCCCTTTCAATGACTTTCTCCTCAATTTATATTGTACCATTACCAAGATGTAATGAGATATTAACACATTAAGTGAATAATGAATTGAACAATAAAATAAAGTATAAAATTGCAAACCACAGTGCAAAATCGGAAAACTTGAACTTCTTTCTTTTGGCCTATCCTATGAGCACGATCCTAAGCCGCAAGTCAACTTGTGGGTTCAAAGTTATCCTTCCTCCAATATTGAATGGTAGGGCAACATGTTACCAGAGAACTATCAATCTAACAAAGGTAAGCAAAGGGAATCAAATAAACAGAATTAACCTCCTGACATCTAAATCCGAAATAAAGCATCATCATCAAAAGTAAACTTTAAAGAGAAAAGTGGCTTCAACATTTTATCAAACAAGGGGTGTGCAATCAATTATTCAAATGCAAATTTGAATCTCAATGACATTCTCAGTAATGAATTAAGAAGGGAGGAGGTTTACAAAAATAAAATAAAATTAGTGAATATGACCAGATACGAGAAATTGGTGAGGGTCACTGGTTCTGCTTCTCAAATACAAATATGCCCATGTGTATACTCCTTGCTAAGCTCTCTATCTTGGCTTTGCACTGTGAGTGTAGATAGCAGAGGTTGGAGGTGATTCGTGATAGTTGCAAGGGTTGGGTTGTATACCCACCCCATGGCACGTGGATTGGGCGGCGGCGTTGTAAGTCGTCAGTTCTGCTCGTGAGGAAGATGAGGTGGTCTCACGGTTGCTGCGACCCAAAGGTGCGTGGAGGGAGGCTGCGTGGGTAGATGACTAGATCTGGTTCGGAAGACAGTGGTGACTGGTCATCGTGGGCATGGATCTACAATGTTGGTGCGGTGGCGCATGGTTGTTGTGCGGGTCTCGGTTCTGGCAGAAACAGAGGAGAGAGGACGGTGGTCTTCAAGCATGGTGGTTCGCTGTCATGGTGGCTGGACTTTGGGCTCATTCACGGTGTGGTTCGGCTGGCAGAGGTGGCTTGGGGCGTGAGTTCAGATCTGGGTTCCTGGGGCTGGGGATAGTCGTTTGGCTGTGGGTACGAGTTCAACGTGGTGGTGGCTCGTCGGTGGAGGAAAGACCGGGTAGATCCGGGTGGCGAGCCGAACGGTGTGAAGGGCGGCATGGGTTCTCTCGATTCCAGGGGCAAGGAGCGAGAAAAAAAAAGAGGGAGAAAAATAGAGAAAGTGAGGGAAGATGGGAGAAAAGAGGGTACGGGAGAGAATAAGAGAAGGTGAAATTTTTATTTAATATTTTTTATTAAAATTAAAATTAAAAATATGGCAGTTAAACTGCCGTTTTATGCATCAAACTGTCGTTTTATAAATTTAAAATATGTCAAACTTAAAACTGCCGTATTATACTATATATTACGACAGATTTTAAGAATAGATTTTAAGAACTGCTGTATTAAAACTACCGTAATTTACTTATTTTTTTGTAGTGAACTAATGGTCCAGATTTGTTCTGTACACTGAGATCCAGAGATTTGTGGTTAAAGTTTCGCTGCAAAGAACATATTTGTACCATTATAAGTCCACACAATGAACATAAATTTAGAACATACAAAAATTTGTCCACGCTATTATGTTATCTTTAGGTTTGAAGAAAAAATCGCGATTGAGGAGAACCCTAACACTAATGGTCAGAGGGAGCAGGAAAAAACACCGTTATTAACCAAATCCAAGGCACTCTGCAATGACATTTTTGTCAGCTTTAAAAACATAAAAAACATTTAATACATTTTTTATTTAATAATTAAAAAAATTAATAAAAAAATTAAGTAAAAAAATAAAATATTTCTCATTTTACAAACTTAAATTTATATTATTTTATTAATTTTTTAACCAATAAAAATCGTGAGCGTTCTAAAACTCAAGTGGTTCTTACCATGACCCATAAAAAATTGACACCAGATTAATAAAAAAATTTGTATAAATTTGATGTATTTAAATTAGATATACTTAATTAATCATATTTTTAATTTAATAATTAATTATCACAGTTAATTATTATAATTAATGACAATTAAGAATATGATTGATTTATTTTACCCAATTTAACTACATTAAATTTATGTAAAAATTTCTTCCCTATTAATTACACTTGAAATTCTTCATTGGTTATCAAACCTCATTTATATTACTTGGTTTCAGTGCCATGAGGTTATTATTTTAATTGGCATGGCCGTTTGTGCTAAGCCATGAGGTTATTATTTTTACTGGCATGGCCATTTGTGCTAGTGACCTTTATAGTCTCTTTCATATCTTGCACAGAAGGATGCTGAAGTTTTTTAAACTAAGAATGTTGATAATCATGACGGTCTTATAAGCATAATGACTAGGGGTGAATGAATTTCATATCCCAGCGACCCAGCCAAGGTTGCGACCGAATCCCGAGTGTTACAACTAACAAGGATGAACTATATATGAATGCTTAGTGAGCTTATTTTAAATTATTTTTATTTTTTCTTGCTAGAGACTGGGTCAAGGTGAACGTCAATAGTGCCACAAAAGGTAATACGAGGGTTTTACTGTGGATCTAGTGGGGTCGTTCGTGTGATTCCTCTAATGCTTTGGTAGTCTTAAAAACTCAAATGTAAATAAGGAAGTCGTACAGTAATAAAATAAATAAATTAAAAAATAATTATGAAAGTAAAAAGACTCAGATATTTCTTTTGGTCTTCGAAAGACCCATAAACTTAATCAGCATTAAGAGACAAACACTCCCTAACACGTAAGTTGCAACATGGCTTGTAGTGGGTTTGGTCTTCCTTTGACTCCCTTCAGTTGGTTCAGATTGATCTAAATTAAATGTATTTATTTTTTATTTAATATTTTTTTATTTAATATTTTTTTATTTAATATTAAAAATATTATTAAAAAAATTTATAAAAAAATATAACATTATTCTTGTAAAATTCACGGGGACCATTTTAAATTGAAAAATTAAGCTATATGAAAACTTGAAGCCACAAGCGCTCGACTCGAGTGTTCTGTATCAAATCAATGTACAATATTTATTGGTTATTTGATTATAATTAATAGACCTTCAAACCTTTTATTGAGAAACGAACCGCCAAAAAATGTTTGATATTTATGAATATATACCATATGAAAAAATATTTGAGTAAATTTTATTTATACAATTATATAAATTAGATTAATTAATATTTAAATAATTACATAAATTCGTATACAAGTATTTAGGAAATTGCATAAATAATTGCATAAATAATTATATTTAGATTGGATATATATAAGTATTTCTCATACCATATACATTAATTACTGAATTTTAATACAATCTCGATTTTTTTATTATATTTTTTTTACATTATTTTTTACACTATTCTCTATATTATTAATCACATTATTTTTTTTATTATTTTTTTCTCATTTAATTATAACTATTAAAAAGTGTGTTAAAAAGTAATGTAAAATAAAAAATAATGTGACAACATCAACTTTCATTTTAATAACCACATCTTGTACTTTCTTCCTCCCTTCTAGCCAAGACTTCTTCAAACTCTTACAGCCTAATGCATTGTTTGGTTAAGTAGAAAATAAAAGGAAAGAAAAGAAAATAAGAGAAAATAGCAAGATTATGTAGTTTTCTCTAGTTTGGTTATGGAAAGAAAATAGAGAGGAAATAAAAAAAAACATGTGAGCCCCACACAAAACTTTTCTTCGCACATATGGAGAGCAAATGAGAAAGATGAGAGTTAATCTTGCGAAATTACAGTTCTACCCACAATCATCTTCCCTATTTAAGAAAACCTAGCGACTGACGGCAGCTACTGGCCGGATTGGCAAGGAGCAAGGAAAGACGAAGTGGGGAAAGGAGGGGAAGAGGTGATGTCTCTGTAGAACCATAGCTTTAATTTGTTTTGTGTTTACTTTTTTAAACTTCTAATTTTCTGCCAAAAAAAATTAAAGCAAACTTTTGTCAATGAAAGTTATTTCATTTTTTTAAAGCATAAAATAAATCTTAATACAAGATTTAACGTGTATGTAGAACATGAGTTTATATATCAAATATATTATAGAACTGTAAATAATCAATCCAACTATATTTTCATTGAAAAAATAAATTGTAATCAAGTTTTACAATTTAGTATTAATAATTTAATTTCTTATATTAATATTTATTATAAAGTTTATTTGTTTATATAATAATTTTATTTAGATATGTAAAATGAAACATAACACACACACATATATATATATATAGGAAAATGATTCACTTATACCCTAGTATAACTAAAAAGACTTACCTAAGTATAACTAAAAAAGACTTACACCTAATTTTACACTTTTCATTTTATTGTAATTTTGTGGCTATGATAGAAGATAAATAGTAACCACATAATCACAATAAAATGAAGAAGTGTAAATCTTTTTTTACTTACACTAAATGTAAGTGAATCCCTTCCTCTATATATATATATATATATATATATATATATATATATATATATATATATATAATATTTCATTACATATATAACATGGGTATATACGTCATTCCACATGATTATATAATTAAACAAATTAAAATATTAATATCCATTTTTTTCTTTTTATTTTCTTTTCATCCAAACACACAGAAAAAAATACACTTTTTTATTCATTTTCTCTTCTTCTCATTTTCTATCTTTCCATTTTCTTTCTTCTCATTTTCTCTCCTCATCTAAACAAAGGTTAAATAAATAAACGAATAAAGAAAGAGCATTTAACGCGTTTATTTGTTTTTCTGTTGAAATTAAAAAAAGTGAAAATTAACAATTATAAACAACGAACATTGATGAAATTAAAAATAAACGAGTGAAAATGAACAATTATAAATCCTTTACACGTATAAGTAATAATATTATCAATATTAGACAAAAGTTATTTTTATATATATAAAAAAATAAAAAATACAAATATATATATAAAATTGTACTTCAGTGTACTTCACTATTTGTAACAATAATATATTTAAGAAAAAAAAAAGTGAAGAAAAATAATTAAGCATGACATAACATACATTAGTCATTTAAATCTTGCCATTTTCAATCGTGTTTATGTATTCATATCTCCTCAGATTCCTTAAATTGCTTATTGACTACAGCACAAAACTCCCTTCCCTTCCAAAGGAAACAAACAAAAAGGTAGAAGTGGGAGAAACAAGGATGGAAATGGCGCAATAATAACTCTATATTTATGTACAAGTAAAGAATATTGTTACAGGAAGAGATTACTTCGATGTTGACTAATTCGAAATTATACTATATAAATGCTTATCTTTAACATCCATTAGATCCATGTAGATGTTTACTGTATACGTAAGATTTTACGTAATATTTAGCGGCAATTTTTAATAGAGATGTGACAGAAAGATAATATGAAAAAGAAAAAAAATTGGATGACTCAATTTTAAAGTTTTAAAAATAAAAAATTAAAACAAAAAATTGTTATATTTATAAAAATTAAAAATATATTTAAACCAATAAAATTTTATATTAATTTTATTAAATAAATTAAAAGCCTCATATTAAAATTTAGCTTAAACTCTCTTGGGCTGCTCCTAACCCAAGCATTAGACTAAAGGAATCACACGGAAGACCCCACTAGATCCATAGTCACACCTGTATTAATTTTCACCTTGACCCAGTCTCTAGCAGGAAAAAAATAAAAATCAGGTCACTAAGTATTCATAGTTCATCCTTGCAACAATGGGGATTTGGTCGCAAACTTGGCAGGGATATGAAACTCATTCACCCCTAGCCATTATGCTTATAAGACGGTCATGATTATCAACATTGTTAGGTTAGAAAACTTCAGCAACCTTCTGTGCAAAATACGAAAGAGGCCGTAATGGCCACTAGCACAAATGGCCATTTTCCAGTAAAAAATAATAACCTCATGGCACCGAAACCAAGTAATATAAATGAGGTTTGATAGCGAATGAAGAATTTCAAGGGGATTACTTTTGTATATATATATATATATACTCAAATGTAATTATTTTAATAATTATTTTAATATTAAATAAAGAGAGTATTAAATATAAAAATAAATACATCTAATATCTTAAAAATATAAAAATATTTAATATTTTTTATTTAATAATTAAAAAAATTAATAAAAAATTAAATAAAAAGATAAATCATTTTTCATATATATTTTATGGTGGATACCAATACTTAAATATTTATTGATTATTTAGTTGTTAGTCAAACACAGTTGTTAAACAATCGTGAATAAATGTTTGATAGTGATGAGTATACCATATAAAAGCAACTACATACCGATTTTTAATAAAAAAATTTTAAATATTTTTACTTAATCTTTTTAATAATTATTTTTATTATTAAATAAAAATATTAAATATTTTTTATAATTTTAAAATATTAAATATATTTATTTTTTATTTAATATTTTTTTATTTAATATTAAAAACATTATTAAAAAAAATTATAAGAAGATATAATAAAATTCTTTTCAATATGAATATCCACACATTGTAGTTAGTCTCCTCGTCCCTTTCAGGTTGTATTTTTTCCTCCCTAAAATTCAAGTTATATTATTCTACTCTTTTCATCTATTTTTATCCATCTGTTAAGATTAATATACACATATTAAGAAAGTTGTTAAAAATATTAAATAAAAAAATATGATTTAACATGATTAAATTATCTTTTTCTCTTAATTAATATTTTCTCTCTCCTATCTTTATTAATCTTATATTCTCTCTCCTCTCATTCCATTGATAGCAAAAGACATGTTCACTAGAATAATTGATTTTTAAAAATTGTAAAAATTAATTAATATATATTTATTAAATTTAGTGAAGATAATAAAATATGAGAATAAAGTTGAAAAAAAACTAATAAATATTTTTTTATTTTTTAAATGGATCGACAGATAAAAATTGAATAAATCAAGATTATTAAATAAATAGATAAAAAAAATAGAACGAGTAATTTCTAGCTAAAGCAAACTCTAACTCCTATAGCCTAAATAAATAAACGAAGAAAATGAGCATTTAACATGTTTATTTGTCTTTCTAGGTATATTGCTTAACGTGTTTATTTGACTAACAATATACATGAGATTTAGAAAGTTAAAGAACATAGATGAAATTATAAAAATAAATCAAGGAGTGAAAATGAACAATTATAAAACCTTTACACATATATGTAACTCTCAGTGTACTTCACTACTTGCAACAATAATATATTTAAGAAAAAAAAAGTGAAGAAAAATAAAATTAAGCATGACACTTCATACATCAAAGTCATTCAATTAATCTTGCCATTTCCAATCGTGTTTATGCATTCATATGTCCTCAAATTCCTTAATAATTGCTTATTGATTACAGCACAAAATTTCCTTCCCTTCCAAAGGAAACAAGCAAAAAGGTGGAAGTGGCAGAAACAATAATGGAAATGGCGCAATAATAATTATATATTTACGTACAAGTAAAGAATGTAACAGTAAGAGATTACTTCAACTCGACGTTGACTAATTCGAAATTATATATACTATATATATAAGGTGCTGGAATGAAGGGTATTGATGGATGAAGAATAAATGTGATCATCATGGGCACTGTGGATTGTTGCCAGGCCCACCATAGTAGAAGTATGTGCCCCATTCGTTGCTGTAGGAGCTCTTGATGTCATAGCAGTTTGTGTTCTCGGCTAGGGTTAACATGTTGTGCACCGTGCTAAGACTGTTATCTGTGTCAACGATCTCAAGGTTCCGGAAGTAGCTTGCTTTTCCGAAACCTTCCTCCGCGAAGTGGCCGGAGCCCATCTGGGTGGAGGTGTGTTGGCCATTTGCCCGTGTATTCACCACCTCGCCGCCCCACTCCACCATGGTGGCGTGGTCGGCCAAGTGTGTGAATAACTCTGCTGGCCAATACCCTACCAATGTGCTGCCACCAAAACTCATCCACCAATTCCCTACTTTTGGATCCTAATTAACATTAATATATATATATAAAAAGTGAAGGAAAAAACCCTTTTTATTTATTTGTAAAAAACCAAATGCACATATTCATGAATTTGTAAGTGGAAGAAATATTGACCTTCCAAACGAGGATGGTAATGTCATATTGGTTGGCATCGTAAGATGAGATAGGAGAAATGGCAGCTCCGATGGCTATCCTGCTATTTGTTTGCACAAAACCCGCACACAGAAGGTTGTAGCATCCAGTTGCTTGATATGAGTCACTCTGCATCACCCATAAACTAAACAAAATTTATAAAGTACCACTCCAGTGCAACTTAATTACATCCCAATATATATTTATAACTTTTTTCTGGGTAATAAATACATTGAAAGCTGATTAGTTATTTCTGTGGGACAGTGCCAACCTCCTAACCTGACTTGTTACATGATACAATTCATTATGGGATAATTATTTCAAAACATCCCAGCTTAAAACGTAGCATATACTAATTCACAGTATAATTAGGTTCAATATTTAGTTATATCTTTGTTTAAGTTATAGTTATGATTCACTCAGAAGTCACAATGCATATAACGGTAAGTGCAAGTTAAGTAGGCCTAAACCAAATAACGTGATATAATATAGGAAGGGGATCTACTTACACCTAGTGTAAGTAAAAGAGACTTACACCCAATCTTATGTCATTCATTTTATTATGAACTTGTGGCTATCATTTATCTCTTATCTTAGTCACAAGATCACAATAAATGAATGGTATAAGATTGGGTGTAAGTCTTTTTTACTTACACTAGGTGTAAATAGATCCCTTCCTTATAATATATATCTGATTCAATACCTTTTCTTTAATGATATTTGATGATTGGTTAAATTAACGGACAAAATTTAATTTAATTTTTTTATGTTTATTATATTTATTTTATCAATTAAGTTATGATATATGTGTATTTAAAAACTAATTAAGAGAGAAAATATTAATAAATATATATAATAATTTAATTAATAAAATAAATATAATAAACATAAAAAAATGAAGTTAATTTTTCTCCTAAATTAGCGCCTTGGTTATATTAAAGTATAGATGTAATAACAACATTTGATGGACCCTATGTCTATGTGAACAATAATTTACACACCACTTGCCTATTTTATATAAATTAAGTATAGAAGTTAATTAAATCCCACTTTTTTAATTCTTCATGCTAAGGCTTAATTTTTGTGCATGTAAAAGAGAGTATACGAGGAGAAGGAAGAAGAAAGAGATGCTGACCGTCCAGTAGGTAAATAATCTGGGTCTGCTGTCACCATAAAGTTCCGGACTGACCTGACTAGTAGAACAATCAAAGCTTGAGAGACTATTTGGTAAAGTTAGTTTCTCTATTTCTGCACACTGAATGCAATGTACTGCTTCTCACATGTACTACTCAAATCTAATTAATTCATGAATGTTGGGTTGCTCCAAGGAATCAAGCTAAAATAATGGTCACATACTTACAATATAAGATATTGCCAATTCAATGAGAGAATCGGATCTCGGGTGCGGGAGTTTGGATATGCACAAGACAATAATTTTGATGGAATATTATTTAAGGAAACAACAAACGACAAGCATGCGTAACATAGATTGTATGAAAATTTATGTAACAAAACTAGAGATGAAACTTCACAAATGTAGTTCTACGTACTCGTACCAGAAATTTGTTTTTGGGATCATTCAGGAAAAAAAGGGGTTATAGTGTTGTTTAAAGAAGATACGAATATTTGTACCAAAAAAAAAAACGATATGAATATGATATAAATGAGGGAGGATCAACTTACACTAGTGTAAGTTTTTTTTGATTTACACTTATTTTTAACTGTTAGATCCACTTTCATCTAATAGTTACTTTTAATGAAATAATTTCAGTCATTAGATGAAAGTGGATCTAACGATTGAAAATAAATGTAAGTTAAAAAAGACTTACACTGATGTAAGCCGATCCTCCCTCGATATAAATATGTATAAGTATCATTATTCAAAAATTGTTTTGTTCCTCCAATTGATTAAATAATTATTATTATTTAATGAAAATAGAAGAAAGAGATTAGAATTGGAATTAGAATTTAGAAGGAGTACCTGCCATCCAGCTTCAATGCTGTTGAGATCTGAGCCATCGAAGGATCCAGAAAGAATCCAAATTTGTGAGAGACTGAACTCGTTGACTACTTGGATCGACGGATCCCACACATTTATTGTCGCCTTTGCACCGTACACCTCCTGTGATGATCCTGTGTACGCAATCGCATGCTACATACAGGAGAAAATTAATAATGCAAAACTTCCTCTATTTAAAAATAATGAGAAAAATATAACTATTTTAATCACATATACAATATTTTTCTTATTAAGTAGGAGAAGAACAAATTCAAATTATAAGAAATTAAAGTATCAAAAAAAATTTCTTGATCATATACAGAATCATAAACTTTGATTTAGCACTATGTACATTCAAAATTAATATACTATAATTATTCTTATACCACAATTTTATTAGAGTTTAATTTTGATATATGATTAGCATAAAAAATTTTATATTATTAACTAAATATATATTATTATATATATATGAGTTTTAAAGTAATTATTATAAAAATTAAATATTTTTTATAATTTAACAATATATAATTAAATAACAACATAAAAACTTTTATAATAACAATACATTTAAACTATTTGTGAATCCTATTTAGATAATCAATTCTTACGAAGGAAGAGTATTAATAAAAAAAAGACATGTCAAAGAGATTAATATGGTACATAAATTGGCACAATATAGGTAGAGCTACAAAGGCCGAGGGAGGTAAATGGGAAAATCTGACCTATTAATTATTTAGTAATTAATATTCAGAGGCTCAGGTGCTCATTTTCTTATATAACATAAAAGTCTAATTAATTTTCAAGTAAATGTGTTAATATGAGTGAAAGAAATTTAGATGTATATAATTTTAAATTTGATGTTAAAATTTATGTGTATAAAAAAATATAATTAAGAAAATTTTTATTTAAATGTCTAATCATATCTTCATAAATTAATCTTTCACATGTAATGTTAGAAGATATTCTAAAAAAATAATAATAATCTAATTTTCATATAGGATTACTAAACGAGACGAGTGTAAATTCTTAGCAGGCTCTGGTCAAAATCATGGCACGTATTGTAACAACTATTGTCAACTTATTAAAATTTCATGTAACTTGCGGGACATTAATTAAACATAAATGTAAAAAGAAATTATTTATTCCAGGTGAAACTCAAAAGAACTTTTTTTTAAGAAAAAAAAATCCTGCTTTGAGTTTCACTTTCACATTTAGAATCGTTAATTATAATAGTTTTTTGCAATATGAATTTCAATTTCAGAAATGTTCGTGCATAATCACATATGTACTAGTAATTTGTTAATATTCAAGAGTGTATTCGCCAGCCTTTTAAATTAAGTATTGAAAGTGTATAATCCATGTTACAAATATAAAAAATTGATGTTCCTGCGTGATTTTTTTTTAATATATTATTATTTACATTATTTTTAAATAATTATGATTAAATAAGAGAAAAAAAGTGATATAATTAATAATATAAAAAATAGTATAAAAATAATATGAGAGAAAAATAATGTAAAAATCATAGTTGTACAAATATAGACATAGACAGATTGAATTCCTTTTAAACCAAAATGATATTTACAGATTAAGAATCTTCGTTAAGTGATATCCAAAAGAAAATAAAACATATTATAAATATGATATAGACAGTTACATACATAATTTCAATATACTAGCTAGAGTAGAGACCATATATAGATATGTTCCCTTAAAAATGCTTTGAATAATGTTGAACAAAGAAGGCAGCGTTTGTTTAGTTGAAATGAAAGTTGAAAGCAGTGAGTTGTAAAATAACGAAATGATAGGGACAGAGAAGCTAGGCACGCACCTCATGGCCATTGCCGCTGACTACATCGGGGGCATCACTGCGGCGAGAGAGAGGTATTCGTCGCTGTTTCTTGCCAAAGTCATACAAAGACTTTGCTCTCAACACGTCATGCACCGTGCTCCGCCGTATGGGAACCGTTCCCTTAGGGCACCTTGTCCCATTTTGGTGCCACATTTGCCATGCCCCACCACTCATTACCTCCATCCCATTCTCATCTCTCTTCACATTTATCCCCCTTGGCATCTTTGTTGGCATCATCTGTTACATTAGTCAAACCAAACAAAGTCCTAATCAAATTATATTGATTCACCCCAAAACAAAAAGCATGGAGATTTTTTTTTTCCTTTTAATCGTTCTACTTCTTTTGGGGGGGGGGCAGGACTAGTAGAGTGGAAACCAACTAGAAAAAGAAAAGTGAAAAAGTAGTGAAGTTAAGTGTATATATATATGATCATAATTAATTTGAATGGAGTGTACCTGGATTTTGTGATTCTTTAGAAGGGGGTGATCTAAAGCTGGTTGCTTTCTTTTGTGAACACAATCTATGAGATCACCATCTGGACTCTGAAGTATAATAAGATCCAACAGCAAGTACTTATGAGTTATTATGATTATAATTATAATATGAATAATGTTATATCTTTCTATTCAATTATTTTAATAATTATTTTAATATTAAATAAAATAATAAATATATTTAATATATTAAAAATATAAAAAATATTTAATATTTTTTTTATTTAATAATTAAAAATAATAATAAAAAATTCGATAAGAGGATGAATCATTTCTCTTATAATATAATAAAGGAAGGAAAAACTTTTTACCAACAAAAAAAGAAGAAAAAGGAAAAACAACATTTATGTATGGTGATTAAAATCTCAGCGGCTGATCACACACATATAGTATCAATAGTAATAATGTTACCTCTATGGTGAGGACAGGGCGCTTGTTAATCTTGTCCAAGTGCCTCTGAATCCTTTCGAGTCTCAGGCTACTGACTGGCCTATACCTTGTGTAATTTAGGGTGCTGGATTCAACCGCAACCTTTTGTAGAAGGAGAACGAAAAAGAAACCCAGAAGGAGAAGATGATGATCAGGAGGAGCGGAACATGAACACCTTCTCTTCCTCACAACAATACCCATATCTCTTTCAGTGCCAAGAAATAAAATAGATAAAAAAAAAAGGCTAGAAAACCATTACTAGCAAAGCAAACAGCACAAAGTAGATCTGACTTTCATGGACATTTCCATTTACCATACCCAAACACTAACACCAACAAAGAAAAGAAAGTTGGAAAACGACTTGTTAGAAGGGGAAGGTAGGAAGATAAGCCCCTCTATCTTAATAGTATTAATGGTAAGGAGGGGGTGGTGGGTGAGGTTAATTAAGCGGCTGCTCAGAGACCCTCTTGGACCTTCAGCATCAATATCATGATTGCTTGCATTTGATTCATGTATATTAATTAATGGTGCATGATGAAGCTCTACGCATACATTTCAAAGATTTCTGATGCTGTTAGAGATTGCACAAACGTTGAAGCAAGGAGAGAAAATTTAAGGGGTAGAGAAGAAAGAGAGGTGTGGCTTGGCAGCTAGCTTCAAAGTTGAAACTTATTGAAAGCATTATAAAATCCCAGACCTACCCAACTGATACAATCCCCCTTTTATTGCACTTCTTCAATGTGCATCTGCCACCATACACTTTGCCATTAATATTTCCCTTGAAACTGCATACCTTCTCTTCTTTTCTATTTACATTTTTTTTAGGATACATTCTTTTCTTTTTACTTTATAGCTTCTTTTCCTTCACAGTCTCTCCTTACCTTTGTCAATTCTTTTTTTAAAAAAACTCTGACAAATTAAAGTAAACACTTTATATAATTATTTAAATATTAATTAATTTAATTTACACAATTATATAAATAAAAATTACATAAATATTTTTCAGTAGTAAAAAGGTATGATATTGCCACGTGGATTGTCCTAGCTACTTTTCAATATTTCAATATTATCGCCCAAACCTAGGTAATACCATACCTTTTTACTATTAAAAAAATGTTTATGTAATTTTTTATTTATGTAATTATCGCCTAAACCTAGATAATTATATATATATATATATATATATATATATATATATATATATATATATATATATATATATCGAATCATGTAATTATTTATGGATATGGATCTCCGCAGTTGTAAAAAAAATTGCAAGATTGTGCAGTTAAAGATCTAATAATCATTTAAACCAAAGTTCCTCTCTCCTTTATATTTAAATTATCAAACATTGAAATGTTGAGATCCCTGCAGTTTTTTTTAAGAAAAAAAAGTGTAGAGGATCTTGATTCATTATCTATATATGATGCTTGTACCCCTGCCTCTCATGAACCAACAATTATTATCGTATTCACCTTTGTATTTCTTTTTCACTTACTTTCCAAAATATAAATTAATCAGTATATATTTATATAATTTAATATTAATTAGCTCGTCAAAAAATTAGAGTTTTTGCTTTCCCACTTTTTTGTTTTTTTTTCTGAGGAGTTGTATCAATTTTTTTTTTTTAAAAAAAGTAAAGATAACTGATTTTTTTTTTTTTGTTATAGCAATATATATAGAGCAATAATGCTTCATTTTTTAAATTAATTTCCTCTCTTTATTTTTGTGAGGAGACAAATAGCCAAGTTATATATCAATGGGACTACAAAAAATAAAAAATTCTTTAGCTTGTACAGATTTCCCCCTTCATGATTCTCATATAGGCGTGTACCAATAAAATTTTAATCATTATTTTCTCTTTTTCTGCTGCAATCATTAATATTCTCTTATCATACGTACACTCTCGACCACCTAGCTCTCAAGTGGTGCTTGCTATTGATAACTTTGATTTTCGAAGGAGTAGATAACTTCATTTAATATTTTTATTATTTAAACATTCATAATATAATAGTGAGGTGCCACTTTACTCATATTTATATATAATATATTCATTCTAATTTTATATATATGAGAGTATTTAATAATATTCACATTGGACAAAATGTCACACACGAATGTTATACTGGAGGTATACAAAAATATTTTTTTCTTCACTTAATAAGGTATAGAACGTGATTTAAAATGTTCATAAAAAAAGAACGTGATTTAAAATATGAATTTTTTAACAAGTGTCTTTATTAATCTAAAATAAAAAAATTTATATAAATAGTAAAATTTTTTCAATTCTCAATGCATTAAATCTTTTATTTTTATAAAAAACTTTTTATTTTACCAAAACCCTTAACATAAAAATATGAATCTCCACTAGAATCTAAGTAGGATTTGGACTTTGAGATATCGAGATCAAATTAAGAAATTATTTAAGAATAATTTTAAATCTTTCTAACTCATCTTTATAATAATTATTTTAATTATTAAATAAAAAAATATTAAATATTTTTTATATTATCAAGACGTTAAATACATTTATTTTTTATTTAATATTTTTCTTTTGTTAATGTTAGATTTATGGAGTTTAACAATCACTTAGAACTCGTATGTGTGTATGGATACATACATCAATGGAGCATGACAGTCTAATTTATCAGTGCGGTATGTGTGTATTGCAAAGTTCATCATGTTCTCCTATAACACGTTATAGACACGAGACTATACTCTATCTATTATATGAAAATAAAATTGTTCTTTAATTAATAATTATAACTTTTAACTTAATGATAAGTGCATAATTCAATAATTAAGTATTAAAAAAATTAGAAGGATACAACAAAACTCAAACTCATTATTTAGTCAACGTAGTGGGGAGGCTTCTCTGCTAGTTGTCTCTGGTTTTTAAGTGAGAGCTCCCTTTGAAGATGTGTTCTACGAAAGCACGGCCATCCATGTGTTATAGAAATTATAAATATGAGAATTAGAATATTTAAATTGGGTAAGCTTCTAATCTCGAATCTCGAATTCTCCTACATTGAAGACAAAATTTTAGTTGTCACTCTACGAAATATCGTATGTGCAGCTAAAGTAGTTATTTATTTATAGTTTGACAATCCCATATATATTAATATAGTTGTATACAAATCAGATAAGGAGTGTGGTTCAAGTTAACAAATCATTAACTCTATATATAACAGCAAGACTTCTACGCAGAATCTTTCAACCTACTTGTGTCGACTGTAATATAAGAGAAGAAAAGCATTGGTTATGTTGGAAGAAATTGTTTGATTTGCGTGGTAAAAGCTAAATATATTTACAGTCAATTATATGTATGTCGCGACGGATATCGTAGTAGGAAAGGTAAACAAATAAATTATTAAGAGTCATCATTAATTTTATTTGAAATAAAAAAATTTAAAATACTTTTTTTAGGATATAGTCTTTAGAATTAGATTGGATTCGAGAATTGATTATGCACAGAGAAGGGTAGAAATTTAATCTCACAACACCCTTAATACACTCATCTTGAGACAGTACCTTAAATCAGTTATGAAAAACTTGATAATCTTATAATATATTTGTTTTACTCCTTTTATTATTAAATAAATAAATAATTTGTGAAAATTTATTTTTTGATTTGACGGAATAAGAGTTTCGCTCCTACGTATCTTTTTTGTAATGAATAACTCAAAGTAACGTAAATTTTTATAAAATTCTTGTGGATTAATTATTTTTAATTTTGTAAAGATTTACTTTTATTTTAAAAATTCATTTGATTTTTTTTAATAAAAAATTAAATCATCAAGTTATCGCAACTTAAATGATTATAAAAGTCACAAGATCAACAAACTGTGATAACTCAGTTAATCCTATTATATTCTCTTAAAACAAGAGTTCAACTATTTTATATTTTTTTATCCTCCATTTTTGGAATTTTTGACCTTTTTTCATTTTTTAGATTTTTTTTTACCTTTTTTGTCCAATGAGCTAATCTAAGCCCATTTCTAAATAATAAAAAAAACAAAAAAATGAAAAAAAAAACAAAACAACACCAGAAGCTTAGAAAAAAAAAAGGGAGGGATTGTTTTTGAATGGAACAAAAATGGTGAGATCTAGGCCTTGGAGTAGCGAGTTCCGGCGGCTTGGATCTGTGGTGCCGTGGTTTCGGAGTAGTGTGCTAGCGGCATGGCTTGCGAGGACTGGAGTGCCGACAATGGCAGGGTCGACGAGGCTTATGGTTTTCGACAGTTCTAGCTGCTGGGTCAACGAGGAGCGGAGTGCGAACTGTGGATCGACACGCAGGTGCCAGGTTGGCAGTTCGGTTCGAGTGTGCGAACTCAGTATGTGTTCAGCGGTGGTGTGCGGCAACGAGATCTGCGACTGTTGATGGCTGCGCAGGGTCGAGTGAGTGGTCAGGTCGTAGTGGATGGTGAAGGATGATGAAGATGAAGCTTATGACAGAGGTGGTTAATGGTTTGGATGGATTGGTAGTTGTTTTGGTTGATGGGTAGTCTCACAATGAAGTGGTGAGGGTGAAGGCTTTACGCGGCTATTAGGAGTTTGGATGTGGTGGGTGGTGATGATAATGAGGGAGGCTATTATGGAGGCTTAATGGTGATTTGTGGTGGTGACTAAGTGGTGAGAGGTCAACGTGAATGGAGTTGGCAGGGGTGGTGATTATGGAGGTGAATGGATAAAAGTGAAGTGTTGAAGTGGGTGGGGAAGGGTGGCTAACGTGATTGGTTGGTGAAGATTGTTTGGAAGGTGAAGATGATGAAGGTGGGTTATGGTGGTGATTATGAATGTTGGAGAATGGTGGTCACTGTTATGGTAGCTTGGAGGAAGATAACGATGGTGGTGAAGTGAGAAGGTGATTGGCAGAGGAAACTAGAATTGAAGTATTAGACTGTAGGAGAAGTTTCTTTTGGGGATTAGGCTGTAGGTTGTGTGTCTGTGGGAAACTAGGTTGTAGGTTGTGTTTCTGTGGGAAAATGTGTAGGTTATAGATTTTTATAAAAAAAAAAGTCAATGTTTGGAGAGTGATGGTGATAAATTTTGAGAAGTGTTTGTTAAGATTAATTTATTTATGATAAGTTTGTTTAGAATGAATTTTTTTAGATGAGTTTAATGATGATTACTAGAGTTGGTTTAAGATAAATTTAATGGTATATAAATTGTGAGTTAGATAATAAATTATGAGTTAATAAGTCAATGGGTTATAAGTTAATGAGATATGAGTTTAAGCAAATAATATTTTTTATTATTTTTTTAATTTTTTTCTTTTTTTTTCAATGTTGATACTCTAGACAAAATTAAGTGTTCACACTATATTTTGAAAAAAAAAAGGGTCAATTATCTCTCAAGGTTCTCATAGGGATCTTGATTAAAATTCCCCATCTACACACGGAAAATATTTCTAGACAAGGGTTTCCCCAATTATTTTCCAGCTGTGCGCTCTCAATTTAAAAGAAACAGGAATAAGCAATAACCAACTTCCTTTATGCAATGAAACAGGAATAAATTCAATGCAGCACTATGATTATGGAATAATGTGTGTTAAATGAGTTTTAACTGTAAAACAACTTTTATAATGTCAAGGACCACGGTTTATCTTTCGATCCTAACTCTTTTTTTTTTTTTTCCTTTTAGAAATGTTAAAAAAAAGGAAAAAAGTAAAAAGAAAATAGGAATGCCATTTCATTTAATTGATATAGTAAGTATCTAGATTCTTATCTATTAGATTTGATGGTTCAGTTGACTTATACATTGGATATGGGTGATATCTAATATAAATCTTATTTTGTAGGGTGTATCATACATATTAAAAATATAGTTATTGATATATAATTAAAGAGAAATATTTTATTTTTTTACTTAATTTTTTTATTAATTCTCATAATTATTAAATGAAGAAAATATTAAATATTTTTTATATTATTAAAACATTAGATGTATTTATTTTTTTATTTAATGTTTTTTTCATTTAATATTAGGAGGATTATTATGAAGAACTTGTAGAAGAATATAACATTACTCATTATTAAAATATATCAATGGTCAGATTTGATGACTTTCTACATGCACAACAGGTTTCAGGCAACAAAAAACTTCATTCCAAAACCATCATGAGCTCCGTTCACCATCTCAGAACCAGCATGAACTCCGTCACTAGCCTCTGTCGCTCCAGTCGTCGTCCAAACTAGAACCACCATGTGCGACCAGAAAATCCAGCTACCAGAAAACCCAACCACCTAAAGTCCCAAGTGAAAAGCATGGCTCTCAACCACCCAGAACCCATGAACCACCAGATCCGCGAGCCACCATAGCCACCAAGACCCAAAACCAAACCACTGAGACCTAAACCCAACATCAAGCCACATATCCATCAAAACCCAAAAACCACATAGATCCACCCGTCTCACCCTTGTCCACGAACCACCATCGCAAGACCTTAACCTCCGCGCCCAGCCACCGACCTCAGCCTCCACGCCCTTAGTCTCCATGCTCAGCCATCGCGACCTCGGCCTTCGCTCCATCCAGTAAGCGACCCGCGAGTCAAGCCCGAAACCACTGCCCTATTCCACGCCCAACCATCACGTACCTTTGTCTTGACCCACGACCACCGTCCCACTCTAAGATACCAATCTGGTGTCAGATTCGCGAACCACCATGCAAATCTGTCTGTCTCACTTGCGTCCACGAACCACCATCGCAAACCACCACATCTCTCCACAAACTACCACCGCACACCAACCGCGAATGCCGCCTGAGTCCATTCCCACCATCGCATCATCGTCTGCGTTGTGCTGTCCTGGTGGTGGTGACATTACTGGTGGTGGTAGTGTTTGAGAGTTTATATATATATATATAACTCAATCAACTTATCTGCCACTACAGATCATTTTAAGTGATACATCATATATCTTAACTAAGTAAAATGTTTAGTAGCAACCGTCTTCCATATGAGATAAGTCAACATTTGGTGTTGGGTGAGGGCTGAAATAATAAAAAAAATATGGTGAGGGCAATCTAGTCATTATGAAGTGAGCTCGCTTTGAAGGCAAGGAGATTGGATTGCAGGAATAATATCGGCAGGTGAATTAATTCTGGTGTGATTGAGAACAGCAGCCCCAAACTAATACGTAATACGTATTTAGGACGATAATTACGCAAATAACCTTGGAAAGGTTATCTCTTTTTCTTTGGAAGGTGAACTGCGGCCTAGTCCTTCTTAACACCAAACATCACTGTGTCACGTCAAAAAAACATCACTATGTGTACGTAGACACGGCGAATGAAAGTTAACCATGAATAGCAGGCCATGCATTGCTAGATGAAAAAACCAATTCCACAATGTTCCGCCTCCCATGTTAATAAGTCCTCCAATCAAACTGAAAGAATCGGTGATTCAGATCCTTAACTGTTTTTTTTTTGGGGGTGTCAAATCCGATAAATCAAGTGAAAAATCAGTCAATTTTATTAAATTAATTAGACAGTTCAATAAAACAACAGAATTTGACAATTTGTAAAGGCTAAGAAAAGGAAAAAGAAATTAGCAAAAAAAGAAAAGGAAAAAGAAAAAAACAATGATAAAACGGTAATATTAGATATTTTAATTGGGTTGTAGTGTTATAATCAATAATGATACAAGATACCAGTACTACATATTCATCTGGTTACAAATAATTTTAAACGATACAACACATCTATTGCGAAAAAAAAAATAATCAAATAACATTTTTTAAAATTAGCATCCAACAAAACCTATTGATCAATCAGTGCATGGTTTAAAGATTAAATCGTACTCTTGAGTTAAATTGCTAGTTATATACATTTCACCACCCCTTCTCCTCTCCTAGGATAGGTGATATGTACCTAATTAAAAGTGGTGGAAACCGTTTGGAATATATGGTTGCTCACTGCTGCTGCACCTTCTTAGTGCGTTGAAGTAAGATGCTAGGTACTTGTAAAACACTTCAATACTAAGTAAGAAAAAATACAATAAGGTAGAGAGTAGAGGAAAAAATCCTTACCCTACAATTTGATATTTTTATTAATAGAAGAAAGGATAATGTTTTTTGTCCATCCAAAATAGAGTCACCGTATGTCTAACGTATATTTGTGAAAAAAATATCAAATCATCTTATATACAACTGTAATATTCTTGCAAGATACATAATGAATTTGTGAATTAATTAAAAAAATTAAATATATAAAAATTAGACGAATAATGATATTATTAAAAATAATATCTTGTAGACCAAACATAGCAATCAAGTTAGTCTTTCTAAGTGTCATGTAAATACTTTGCCAAAAACTTTTTTAAGACTTTCTTCATTTAGTGTACTAGTCTATTATTAACATTTAAGAAAAAAATTCTTTTAATGAATAAAGATGGTGACATCATCTAATGATAAGTGTGCAAGAACCATTTCCAATAGATCTGAACTCAGGCTAACGCTTCTCTCTCTCAAACCGACTTCTATTATTTCCACATAATTGAGGGAAATTTACCAAACCAAACAAAATATAATCGGTTCTTGCTTATTTTGTCAAACATTAGAAAATACCACCAGAATGAAATTTAAGTTTTTTAATTTACATTCCTTGATCTAAAAAATTGATTTTGTTAATGATTATCACCGTCTTACGGAATAAATGGATCCGGACAAATAAATCCTGCTCTGATGGCAATACCATTGTAGAAGGCCCCAGTGCTTTCGAGATTGGAGAATGAACAGAACATATTGGAGAAATATATATTTATATATTACCACCAAAATTGATTGAGCAATAGAAACAATAGCTACTGACAATTCGCCTCATCTGATTTACAATTATATTGACAAAATCAAATACCCAGGTGGAAAAAATTGGGTATCAAGCCTCATTGTGTATATCTTTGACTATAACATAGGGCCACCAAAAATTTGGTCATCAATAAGAATTCTATGTCTCCACCCTAAAAAAGAAAAGGAAGAACAAAACAATTTGATGAAAGACGAACTACTCAGCTACTTGACATGTCTTCATCGCTATCTTCACTGTCATCACTGCATGGCAGTAAATACAACCATGAGAGAAATTTTTCAATAACATCTTGTGCATGGATTCTTGGCTTAAGCTCATACGTTAAGCACAATACCTGTCCGAACTTTCAAACTATTTTGATTGGTATTTAACAATTTCTTATATTGAAACATAACTTCAATAATAACGATAATGGGTAATTAAATTTCATATAGAGAAATTCTTTAAAAACTCAACAATGATTATCTTAGCCACAAAACAATGATTGATATTTAACAATTTCTTATATTGAAACATTACTGTTTCCCAAATATTTTTTCATCTTCGTATTTTGGTAAAAAAAATTCAAAAATAATCCTAAACCCTTTAATTTCATTATCTTCTAATTAATTTTAAAATTAAACACATATGTCATTTCAGCAGTTACAGTTGGTTTTTTCTGAAAAATAAAATTACAAATGATAAAGCTTATGATATTCAGTATCTATTTTCCTTATCTTCTAATTTCTCTACATTTAACACATTCTCCACTTCCCTTATTATTCTCTTACTTTAACTTTTCTTCTTTAGCACATTTTGAAGTTTCTGTGCATCTTCAGTTTTCTATTTTTAAAAGTTTTTTTATTTATTTATGATCTTTTTGTAGTTTTGTATGGTAGCTTTTAAATGCCCAAGGGAAAGCTATCCAGATATTTCTCTAAAGATAAAAAGTGATTTAAGATCCATAATCACTGAAATTTTGCCAAAAAAAATAGACTTCAAATTTGTAAGCTTATGGCTTGTGACCAAAAGGAACATTGATTAACTCTTTGTTTGATAGATTAATAGAATAAAATGCATTAAGGATTTTTCCTTATCATTTTGTTTGACTTGTTTTTTAAGTGGAAAGCGTATTTCTGCACGTTTTTGTCATTTGGAACCTTGAGAAACATTATTCCTGGTCACATGATGTCAGATTATCATTTTATTTTCACACCTAAATATTATGTGATGCAGCGACTTGCAACCTTTAATCATATTTGCATTGCACAAGACTAGTGATGGAAATGCTTATTCGATTATGTAAGTACCTATATTCAGGTAATTTTGATAGACGTCTAGCATCCAAGCCAGTGATATACTTCTGTGCTGCTTGAACATTTTCTGAACCTGGAAGAACCAAATCCATAAAGGAGTAAGAAGCATATCTTCATTCCAATAATCAGATGTTAACTCTGAACTTTTTCACAAGACATACAAGGGAAAACCTATTCAATTATCAAAGAAATATATATTCTTGACATAGGAAATGGATGGCTGTGATACTCAAAATGCATAGGTCGGCAGAAATTAAGAATTTTGAAAGCAATAGGAAGGACCTTTAAGAGTTATATAGATGGTTGTTTCGGTTTGCCAAGAACAGTGTAATAATATATTTCAAATTTGACTAGTTTTGAAACAGATTCAAGCAACAACTAGGGTTATGAAAGAAATGATTTTCAAAACTCTCAGGCAAGAGAAACATATCTAGGAAGTACCATCATATCACCAAATCATGAAAAGACCAACCAGTTGATTTGATTCATAAAACAGATCATTCAACTTGAAAGAAGTTCTACATGAAGGTAGCATGTTGCTGCAGTGTCTGGCAGAAAAGAAAAAACTAAAAAAATTGTTTGATTTGTTTTTGGTTTCTCTCTCTAGTTTCAACTTACGATTTCAAGATTAGACTCTGAACTTCATTTATCTTCTTTTTTCAATAGTTAATAGATGTTGAGCATATATTTGTAATCAACATTGCCCAGGAATAACATCAAGAGGAAGGGCAGAAGAAGACATCCTGCTGCATCATCCTCCTGACACAAGATAAAGAGCATAAACACAATGCAGGGGGAAGTACCCTTTGTTAGTTGGAAGGCATGTAGAGCACATCGTTCTGCAGCAAGTCTCACAGGAGCATTTGCATCTTTTAAGCACTCCGCAAGAGGAGAACCAATAATGGTGCCATGTGACATAATGGCTGAAGGATTTGCCTGCAATGTTTCAGGAATGAAAAGCATATAAATTTTGAACATTATTATTCTACAGGTGGTATTTATGTCAAGGCAAGACAGTCCAAGCACATACTTTGGCAACGGCCTTTATAGCAGATAATGCCCTTCTTCTAACTTCACTGGAGTCATCATGTGTGGATGAAAGTAGCAATGAAAGAACATCTTTGTATAGCACATTATCAGAAGGATCCATCTGAGTTTTATAAAGAAGGAGCCTTCCCAATGCCTTAGTTGAAGTTTCACGAAGAGGGAACTGTTTTACAGAATATTGAGTAAAATTAAAAAATAGCATCTATATAACAAGATAATAGTTCAGGATTGACTTTCAGCAGAAAAACAAAGGTTCAGGATTAACATACCTTCTCATCCTTCAATGTGTCTCTAAGGCAATCTACAATAGCTGGGAACAAGCATGACGAACAAATTGGAGCTGGATTATGGTAGAACAAGGAAGAGATTGTCAGGATGGAGCCATGCCTAGGAGGCCAGCTTGGTGAATTAGCTAGACTTGACAGTTCCTGAATCAACTCGGTCAGCTGAACATCTTCAAGGTACTGCAGTTATAGTTACAAGACAATTAGACAAACATAATAAAGACATAATCCAACAATAAAGTAGAATTAAGTCAAGAAATGACAGCGACGGTAATAGCATAATCTAGTAACAATGTCAACTTCTCAACACGACCCAGTGGAGAATAAAAAGCGTATCAGAACAAAGTGGAAGAGTAACATATAGTCATTCAAAAATGAAATGAAGATTCAAAAAAACAAAAGATACATACAGACTGTAAATGCAGTTCCTTTCACCAGCCTACAAACCTGTGTCAAGATACCCAATATGCTTGCAGCATACATTCGAACTTTGTCATCATCATGATGAATCAAATCCTTGAGAACACTGTAAGCACGATTTCTGACAGCAGAGCTCACATTCTTCCCAGCATGCTTCAAGACACCTTTCAAAGCAGTCAGAATAGCTTCACGAACACCACCATCTGATCCCTAAACAATCAAATTCCAACAGTTTTGCATTAGATGAGTAAAATTAAGCAATGCTACAAGTTTAAGATTTGCAATATTGCATCAGCTTAAGTCAAAATAATAATAATAATAATAATAATAATAATAATAATAATAATAATAATAATAATAATAATAATAAATCACCTGCAGACTGGACAGCAAATCACTGACTAAAGGGTCAACCCTGGCACTGAGTCCACTGAGCTTCCCAAGTGCCAGGGCAGCACTAGAACGTACAGTTCTGCAGTCACATATTATTTAATAAGCAGAAAGAATAAAACATAGAAGGTGATTGCTACACCATTAATAACAAAATATCAAAAGCATACCCAGTTAAGCCAAATTAACATAAATATTTGGGTAAATTGCAGCATAAACCCTTCAACACCAGCTCATGTGCGGATTAGACCTGAGCGTTAGAAAATGAGCAAATCCCCCCAGACTCAAAACTTTGTTTTTTTTTTTAAAAAAAAAAACCATCTGTTAAATATATGACAGAATTGCAATGCGACACCCATAATAAGATGTGGGGAAATTACAAATTAGGTATTAACTATGTCAATAATTCACTTAAATCTGGTTTTTTCTTTAATTATTGTTAAAGAAAGTAGGAAAACTAACGAGTAGGAAGAAGAGTAGTATGTTTCAGCATTAATCTGAATGTTTACAAGAAGGTAGTATATATAGGGAGCTGTACATTAATCTAGGCCTAGAAAACTAACTAATCAAAACCTACAAAATATGCAACAACAAAGCTCTAAAAACAAGGCCTAAAAAAATGTGGGAACCGTCCATCAATACCGGCCACCGACCATCAACACCGACCACCGGCCATCAACACTCCTCCTCAAGTTGGTGCATAAATAACTTTTTTTTGATAGAAAAAGAAATATTATTAGAAGAGAGAAGAAAAGTACAAAGAAAGAGGATAAGTAATCCTCTCAAAAATCACAGCTAAAACCTAGGAGATTGTATCATGCAACAAAGCAAGCCAATCTCTCGACATGTCTACCAAAGAAACACCAACAAAGAAACCATGAGCTAAACACCAAAGAGAAGCACAAAGGAAACCCCTATCCCAAATAAAGTCTAAACTTGAGGAAAGCCCCTTAAAAATTCTAGTATTCCTTTCCAACCATAAACAACACAAAATAGCGAAGATAAAGCACTGCCAAAGGATCTTTGCTTCTTTGTAGGAGCCAAAACCTCTAAACTTAGTTAGAATAAATGATGCAAATCCTTAGGACAGACCCATGCCTCTCCAAAAAAACCAAACAACTTATTCCAGAGATAATTTGCTGCAGAACAATGCAAGAAGAGGTGATCCCCTGATTTCGAGGCAGAGCAACACATTAAGCACATATCAGGAGACAAAGCAGTGTTAGGTCTGCGCTTCTGAAGCATGTTGTTAGTGTTAATTCTATTAAGAACAGCAGTCCAAACAAAAGCTTTAACCTTTAAAGGAACTTTATACCTCCAAATGGGCTTTTCCAAAAGGAAACTTTCTCTATTAGGAGAATAAGTCAAGAACTGAAAATAAGATTTACAAGAGAAAGATTCAGAAGATTCAAGAGTCCAGGTTCTAGTAACAGGAATAGAAGAAAAATGGACAAATTCAAGCAAATACGAGAGTTTGAAGTTCAGTAACCTCTTTATCAAGCAAGTTTATGAAAAAATGAAAAATCCAAGAGATTAATTTGAGAATAAAATTGACAAATAGGAGCATTGTGTAAGGAAGAAAGGCGACAAAGCCTTGGAAAATCCTCAGAAAGAGGGACACTACCAACCTAAACATCTTTCCAAAACTTTATACAAGATCCATCACCTAGATGTAGGGATAACAAAGAAGAAAAAGAAGGCAATCCTTGAGAAATAAATTTCCAAGGGCTAGCATGAGTCGCTCTACCTACAGAGTTGGTGTCCCACCCATTCAAATGCAAACCATATTTACTTTTAATCACCTGATGCCATAAAGAAAACGGTTGAACAGGAAAACGCCAAAGCCACTTAGCTGCCAAAGTAATATTCTTAGACACCAAGTTACCGAGACCCAACCCTGCCTCCTTCTTAGGTCTACAACAAACCTTCCAACTAACGAGGTGATTCATACTATTTTCCCCTGCCCCTAACCAGAGGAAATCCCACATAATTCTCTCTATTTTTTGTGCCACAACCACGAGAATGCAAAAAAGGGAAAGAAAATATAAAGGGATGCTGGACAAACACAACCGAATAAGAGTGATCTTACCCCTAGAGAAAAAAAGACACCTTTCCAACTATCTAACCGCTTGGAAATCTTACAAATCACGGGATCCCAAAAAGATAGGACATGAGGATTACCTCCTAGAGGAATGCTGAGGTAAGTGAGAGGCCATTGAAGACATTGGCATCCTGCCAGAGTAGTAAAAACAATCACAATTTGACTATCCACATTCACACCCGCTAAACCACTCTTGGCCCAATTAATCTTGAGACCAGAGATGACCTCAAAGAAAGTCAAAATAGACAGAATGTTAATAAAAGTCTCAGCATGTGGCTCCAAGAAAAAAACAGTGTCATCAACAAATTGAAGATTGGAAACAAGCACTCCCTCCGAACCAATTGACAACCCTTTAACCAACCCATTATTAACAACTCTAGAAACTAAACGACTAAGCACATCAACCACAATATTAAAGAGAAAAGGAGATAAAGGATCCCTTTGCCTCACACCCTTTTGGCCCTTAAACCAAGACTTTGGTTCTCCATTAATAATGACGGCAAAAGTAGAAGAAGATAAATAACCCGAAATCCACTTTCTCCATCTGACCCCAAAACCTTTCCTGTCCATAACTTTTTCCAAAAACCCTCAACTCATACAATCATAAGCTTTCTCAAAATCTAGCTTAAACACCAGATCATGTTTCCTCTGGGTTTTAACATCATCCACCACCTCATTAGCAATTAAAGCAGCATCAATAATCTGTCTACCTGGAATAAAGGCACTTTGATTTTTCGAGATGGTATCAGAAAGGACCTTACTCAACCTAGAAGCAAGAACTTTCGTAATGATTTTATAAGCATTAGAAACCAAGCTAATAGGGAGGAAGTCCTTTACCTTCACCGACCTGTCCTTTTTAGGAACGAGAGAGATGAAAGTGGAGTTCATACAAACTCCGATTTTACCATTATTGAAAAATTCAGCAAACACCCTAAGGAGGTCAGGTTTAACAATATCCCAACACTTTTGAAAAAAACCAAAAGAAAAGTCATCTAGACTAGGAGCTTTGTATTTCCCCAAACTAAAGACAGCCCTACGAATTTCATCCTCCTCAACAGGCTTTTCCAACCAACAAGCCTAATCTGGATTGATGGGGAACCAATTTAAGTCTTCAATGAAGGGTCTAATAGGTATATCCTCAGCAAATAAATCCGAGTGGAACCTAGTAATTTCAGAGGCAATGACCCCCATTTCCCTAACAACTGTACCGTCCTCCAATTCCAATTCTTTAATAAGGCTTTTCCTACGCCACCCAAAAGCCATCCTATGAAACAACTTTGAGTTAGCATCCCCATCCTTAACCCATTGGAATTTCATCTTTTGTATTCTACTCATTTCTTCCCTAAGCAAAATTTCATCTAAATCAAGCCTCAATTTCTGCCTTCTAACAAAGAGATCCTCAAAAAGATTACCCTCTAACTCCAACCTATCCAACAAATCAAGTTCTTTCAAAATAGCATCTTTGCTAAACCAAATGTCACAAAAAACGGACAAGTTCCACTCTTTCAAGCTTTCCTTGAGAAGCTTCAATTTCCTCATAATTTTATATCCTTCCCAACCATGAACCAAAGTTATCTCCCAAACTTCCTTAACAAAAGGAATAAAAGAGTGATGAGTAAGCCACATGTTTTCAAACCTAAAAAGTGAAGGACCCCATTTCACCTTACTAGACTCCAAAACAACAGGAAAATGGTCAGAAACTGGATGAGATAAACTCTTGCAAAAAGATCAGGAAAAGCATTGTCCCAGGTAGTGGTGAACAGGAATCTATCTAAACGGGAAGCCACAGTATACTTTCTTCTAGCAGACCAAGTGAAACGGGTGTTAGAGAGGGGAATGTCTCTAAGCCTACACTCCTTGATAAAACTATCAAAATCCCTCATAGAGGAAGTGAGATGATCACCCCTAACTTTTTAACTGGAGACCCACAACATTAAAATCCCCACTCAGACACCAATTCAAACCACAAAAACCTGATAAGAAACCTAATTCCTCCCAGAAAAACGAACGATGCCTAGGATTGTTAGGACCAAAAACAGATGTCAGTCACCAATGACCTCTCCCCTTGATATCCAACAAAACTGACACTAAAAAAACACAATGAATAGAGTCTAACTTGGAAGCAAACCAAGTGTCCCAAACCACAACCATACCACCAGAAGCCCCAAGAGAAGAAAGACACTCCCAATCCTTAAACCTAGAATCCCAGATATCCCTTATTACCAAAGCATCCAAAACTTCTGCTTTAGTTTCTTGAAGCATAACAATATCAGGCGTTGCCTTGTTGATCACCTCCCTACCTCTCTTCCGCTTCAAGCAACTACCTAACCCCCTCACATTCCAACTAAGGATCTTCATTAGGTAACTTACCCTCCCGCTTGCCAGCCTTTCCTCCATAATTAATTGTTGAAACCAAACAATCAAGTTCCCTCAACAGTTTCTTTTTCTTACGAACATAAGTATTAGGTGACTCAACTAAGGAACTAGACACCCCTTTTTGATTGAGCACCTTAACCCCCAACTCCTGAACTAGAGGATGGGAACCCAGGTTATCCTTAGCATTGACAAGGCAGCTAGAGACTTTGGTGATTTCCTCCACCTTGTCTTCTTTGACACCATTTTGGAAAGTGGAAGGTTTTTGCAAAGGAATGGGTAGAAGACCATCTCCTTGAGGTAAATCCCCAATTAAGTCACCTAAAAAAATTGTAGAGGACTGAGGACACAAAGGTTTAAGACGAATAACAGGATGAGCAGATAAAGAGGGGAAGGACATGTGAGGAGATAGATTTAGACAAACACTCCCTGGCTTGGTCAAATCTCCAGGGTGAACATTAATGTTCTTTTAGAATTAACACCAACTCCTAAGCAAGAAGGAGATCCTTCATTTGCCATGCCTTCTTTTGTTCAAAAAGCTCTGGAATGCCTGTCAAATCAGTCTCAAGTTGAATAATATGATTGGTTTCTCATGATAAGTCCTGGAACAGCTGCTGCATAGATTCAACAAGCAACCTACCATCATCAAACGCTTTCGAACCAAATAGTGAGTCTATATCTTCATCTTCATTCTGAAAAAAGGAATCTGAATCTAAGTCACTATCTGATTTTTTATCAGCCACCTCATCAGAATCTTGTTTACCCACTTTAGAACTCAGTTTGTCTACCCCCTCTGGCATCACATAATGTACAACCCGAGGTGAAGCCACAGGCGTGTTAGGTAAAGACCAAACCAGCTGATTAGAAACATTTAGACAAGGGAGAGAAGATACACTCCCTCCAGATCTCTTCGCTGCAGAAATCTCCCTCAAAAGCCCAGCCTCTTCTCTGCCAGGTAAAGTCAATCCCTTCACTGCAAACTGCTCAACAGGAATAGGGTGATGGCTGATTTAGCTTGCTGAGTCTGAGCACAGATTGGATAAGGGCGATGGTTGAACCTTAGGCACCCATAATTTTCTCACTCTTACTGTCTGTTTTTCAAACTTTTATAGTGACCCATATGAAGTTTTGGGCTGATTAGGGCCCAAATTCGGCCCTAATCTGGTGAAGACACTCAGCTCAGGCCCTATTCTTGAAAACACACTTTTTTTGGGCCTGCTAACACCTTTAGGGCCCACTTCTAACCCATTTAACCAGTCTTTTCCCCTCAAGATCCACCTCAATTTTCAGGGAATACTTTAAATCATTCACCATAGCGTCATTCTTCTTCCCATCTAAAATTTGCGCACTACCACCCAAAAAATCCGCCTTTCTTAAACTTTAAAGAATGTTTATCAAAAGTAGGGAGAAGAGTAGTATGTGTTTGCATTAATCTGAAAGTTTACAAGAAGGTAGTATATATAGGGAGTTGTCTAGGCCTAGAAAACTAACTAATCAAGACCTAGAAAATAAGCAACAATAAAGCTCTAAAAACAAGGCCTACAAAAACGTGGGAACCATCCATCAATACCAGCCACTGACCATCAACACTGGCCACCGGCCATCAACACCTTTCAACAATTGTATTATTGAAGGTTAAAACTTTTTTATTACTTGATTTTTCTAATTTTTTTCACTCATTTGACATTTCCTTAGTCCCTACTATTTTTTGGTGTCATGCAAATTCACGTGTCAAATCTGTCAAAGTTGAAAGGCGTAAGTCAGGTCATTTGCACCTTTTCAAACCCTAAGAGGATGAAAGGGAGTGGCTCATAATGGAATGGAATGAAAAGGCAAGGAATGGCATGGAATAGAACATGACACTCCATTGTTGGATGTTTAATGAGTATAATGAAGGAAGGGAGACAAATATTCATACAATTCCTCCGTTGACCCCCAAAATTGAGGGACAAAAATTGGAGGCTTTGAGTGTCGAGGGAGGGACTACTTGACCCTCCCTTGCCATTCCACTCCCTCCTTTAAAATAACTCCCAAACACACTTGGTTAAGTTTTGCCATTCCATTCCATGTCATTCCCTCCATTGCCATCCTCCCAAACATAGCCTAAGGTGTAATCTACACAAGTCAAAGTTGAAGGATGTAAGTTGCAAGTTATCCTAAATATTTTATATAGATGGAAGTAGGAAACAATTAGTGACTGTCAACAGATGAAGGGGAAAAAAATCATTTATCATCTTCATGCTAACCTTGTACCATCCTGTAGACACTTGACAAATGTTGTTTGCAGCTGAGGAAGAAAAGGTTTCAGGGAGATGCCACCCTTTCTTATCATGATACTTAGAGTAGACAAAATGGCACTCTTCACCTGCCACGGGAAGCGATCACCTATTATGCGGATAAGAGGCCTGTGAAAAACATGAATGGCAAAGTCAGAATGTGTAAGAGATAAACTATGTTCCAAAAACAGTAAATGATAAAATCTGGTATCCCATTTGGGCATGAAGCTGAAATTATGTGGATAAAATCACATGCCCACTTTACCTGAACGTGAAATTATAATATAATTATAAGAATGAGAGGGGCAAGATTGAGTTCTTGACCAATTAGTCAAAGGGACTCTAATACCATGTCAAGAACCAATCAACCTAAAAGCTTAAATTGTTAGGTAAGGGCACATAAATGATTTTATATCTCTAACAAATATAAAACAAATTGACTGCATGCAGATTGCCTGACTAGGCACCTTTAACTGAAAACTTTACTTTCATAGAAAACATCACAATCAAACCATTTTTTGTGTCAGGACATGCATATGATACTAATAAAGTGGGAAACAGTAATGAATTGGTTCAGGTAGTGTATTGAAATAAGAGAGAAAGACCATGATGTTAATGCAAATGTTAATTATAAAATGACATCATTAGAAACTTGCATTGCTGAAGCATCAAGATTTAGAAGTATAATCTACATCAACAATTTTCTCTATTAGATACCCTGTTATTGGGATGACAAACTCCTTGAGTGATTGTTCACTGGTCACCTCAATCAGTTCACCAAGCCCCAATGCTGCCTGTTCCCTCAATTCAGCAGACCCACTTATGAGACCCTGGGAGCACAAAGTATAGCTTAGAGAATTAATTTAATTTGTAAATCCTCCAACTATATGTACATGACACAAAGTAACATTAAGAAACCAGTAATGCTATATTTAGAGAATATTTTTCAACTGTGTAGCAAAGAAAACAATCAGTATATTTGTATCATTCTTAAAAATTGAGCATAAATGACAATGAAGCCAGGTGAAAAATAATGCATGAAACTTAATGAGAAAGGCATAAAAAGTTGTCCACAGAAAGGTCAGGTCAGTTATGTTTTCACTCATCTGGAGCGAGCGGGGGGAAAGGGGGGGGCGGGGGGAATAAACAATGAGATTCTAGAACCTCCAGACCACAAAAAGGGTTAAACTAATTCAAGGGCACTAGCATTGGAAATGCTCAAATTGATACGAATTTACAAATTTTAAATGCTTTAAAAGAAGGGCACTAGCATTTTCATTACTGAACAACAATGCAAATCAATTGCGCTTTCCTAATAGATCTTAGACAGATTAAAATGGTTTTATAAACAAGATGATAGTATACTAGTACTAGGGGTCTTTAGATATCCACATAGGATGTGAAAATGATAAACATGCAACTGGACTGCAAAACATGCAAAGCTTATAACAACAAAACGCAGAAATTGAATGCAATGGAAAAGAAGAGTACTTGGAGAAAAATCGGTAATACAGGCTGAAGTGCTTTAGGAAGACAAAATCCAGGTATAAGAATTGGTCCTCCCTGCAAAGCAATTACACAGAAGACAGACCCATTCACAATATTCTCAAATTAGGCATTAAGAACCTAAAACACACAATCTGAAAGTCCCACTTAGAAATAATTTTCAACGTTACAGCCCCACCTTCTTCTTCCTCCGCTCCTTATCTCGGGATGTTGATACAGCATCACGAACTAGTTTTATGTATGAAGGAAGTATCTCCTTGGGTACTGAAGTAATGACCCTTGACAAAGCTTCCCAAGCAACCTAATGAAAAGCAGATAATAAACAATATACTACATCGAGGATCTCAGTATAACATCAACTACTCATACAACTTACAGTAACAGTAGATGAATCAGGATCACTCAGCAAGATGATTAGGGTAGATATCATGTTCGGAGCTTCATCAACCAGATATAACTTGCTGTTTTTGAAGAAATATCCTATCAGATATGAACAAGACCTTCTGACGGCAGCCTGTAGCAATAAATTGTCAAAAAGAAAACTAGAAAAGTGGGGAGGGACAAGAGAGAGATAGATGGAGGGCAAAAAATTCCATCAGTAATTACAACAAAAGTACCTGACTATCACTAACACCTTTCAAAAGCTCTGATATGAGTGGCTCAACACCCTCCTCATCAATAGCCAAAACCACTGTTTCAGCTGCCTCCTTAGCCAGAGTTTGAACCTCCTAGAATTTCAAAAATCAACAAATAAAGGATCAAATTAATTCAAATCTGTCTACATTTCACAGCACCAAAACTCATAACATAGTGCAAATATAAAAAATATGATGTCTGATAAAGCATTTTCTCCAAATATGATAATATGTCTACCTTGTCATCATCACCCATAGCTGAGAGCAAAGGAGGAAGCACAGTACCAAGATGAAAGTCAAGGCCAGGTCCAGCAACCTCTGCTAAAGCCCCTAGAGCATGTGCATGGAAGGCTCTGGACAGGTACCAAGAAAGTTTTCAGTAAAGAGAGACAAATGCTAAAGCACCTAGACCAAACGCATCAAAAGAGAGAGACACATACGACAATGGAAGTTGAACCAATTTGGGTAAAATGTGAGGCAATACTGCACTTGTTCTGACACTACACAAAAAAAAAAGAAATAGTTTAGTCAAACATAACAAGAAATTGATACTAACTTGAATATTCATGATCCTTATGACAATGATGGCACATGTTACCTCAGAATTTGTTTAAGGCCATCGAGTGCAGTATCAGAAGTTTTATCAACCTCCAATGCATGTAGAAGAGTTGGAACAATTTCGTCAATAGCTTGCATTCCAGCACTCTACATTTCAAATTTTTTGGGGGGGACAAGGTATGGTAAAAAATTTAGTATTAATCCCAGATACCACTAACAAACTTCAAAAAGAAAGCACAAGTGGACAGTAAACAGTGCAACCTTAAAAAGAGTGCCGAATGCTAAACCCGCTGATTCACGAACCTCAGGCACACTGTAATCATATCCATCTAAATTATCTCATAAAGAATTCTAAAATTCCATAAACAGTGAAATCAGAATTAAAATGCACAAACCTATCACACAGGGCAGTTCGAATAGTGGGGATGAGCTCATTCATGAAACTCAACAACTGACTCTTACCAGCGCTTGCCATCACTTCACTCAGACCAACACATACACCCTTTCAAGCAACGTAAATCATAATTATATCAAATAACAAGATATGAGCTATTGACTCTTTGAAACACCCAATGTAAAATTTTATTCATCAGAAGAAATGAAAAATTCCAACTCCAAAAACTATTCTAACCTGTCTTCTGCTGCTGTCAGGGTCGCTCAGCCCCTGGGATAAGATTGGGATTATCAAAGGAAGTACCCGTTCACCAAGCTTCCTGACAAGCTCACCCAGTGATCGTCCAGCAACCTACATGACAATCAGCAATAATGATACATATTGTCTGCAATCTGTGACAGAAAATAGGTTGACACAGATATAAGTGCAGACCTGCCGCCTTTCAGATGATGATGATGCAAGGGATGTAATTAAAGTATCCATCAGAACTGGCATAATTTCCCTAAGAGTCTTTGGAGTATTTGCCACAATAGTTTTCCACACGTGTAATGCAGCCTGACAAAAGATACATTCAGTTTTTACAGATGTTATGCATATTCCCAGCATAATAATGAACCATATTAAGAAAAAAGAGAAGAGTAAATGTACTAGTCGTTACCTGACGTACTGACAAACTAACATCAGCTCGAACCATATACAATGCAGCAAGTACTTCATTACGCTTATCGCGCCCCAAAACCTCAATGATAGCACGCCCATGAGCCTCAGTACTAGAACCTTCATCATCACTGCCCCCCTCAAGCAAAGCTTTACCAGAAGTTCCAGCAACCTGAAAGGAATAAATTGGCTCATAAATCAAATCAAATTCTGTGATAGAGTTGTTGTAGGATGAGTAACACATACTTTGAATAATAGATCACCCAACAACTCGACCGAGCTCTGTCTAATACGCCAATTATCATTAAAAATGCCATCCTCTACAGCTGGAAGGAGAAGAGGTAGAGACCTGTAGGAAAAATTAATTATTAATGGCAGGGCATCCCAACTTGAGGCATACATCATAAATAAAATTCAATCAATACTAATGGTTCTAACATTAATAGTTCAACAGTTCACCAATATTACACTTTCCACATAACACATATTGCAAAAAGCAAGACCGATAAAAAGCATTGAGCATGTGACGAATAAAAAACAAGGGCATAACATACGTTGTTGCATAATGCTCGACCAGGACATGGCCAGCCCCTAGTGCAGCATCACGTACAGATTCATTCTCATCAGCAAGACCTATAAAACATATTTAAAAAAATGGAACACAATAAATTTAGAGATAACAAGCCAGGTAACAGCAATAATAACACAAACAGTAAACCAAAGAACATAGTATCATACCATCTAGGATAGCAGGTAGCACCTGTGGAAGATAGTTTTGGAACTGGACTCCTAATGACCGTGGCAAATACTAAAAGAAAATTTAGGGAAACTGATTAAACAGAGTCTGTAAAAATAATCATTCTAAGAGTGAAAGGTACAGCACTTTCCCTGTTTTACCTTGAACAACGTCAAGTATCCATCTCGTACAGATGCTTTTTGATGGGAGCAATTTCGAATGACATCGGGAAGTACATGCTCAAAGAACTCAATGCCAAGCGCAGCTAAGACCTGAAGCCCATTCAGATGAATGGAGGAGTATGTGAATAATGGGTTATAAAAACAAGAAGTTATACACATCTCCTTAAAGAATTATGGTTATCATTCCATATTCTGATTATTAACAATATGTTATTGAATAGTCTTGCATGATCCTTGTCGCTCTCCAGTTCTACTATAAACTTCTAGCTCACTTAACAAACCTCACAATTCTTTTCATTATAATTTTACTGATCACAAGTAGATATACTTTTGAATGTATAGGGTTTGATTAAAAGACCTTCAACATTTGTATAATGGATAGAGACTTTCAGAGTTAGAAGTTAACTAGAAACTGTTTCAGCCATAAAAAAATATTTGCAGGTCTGTTGAACAAATTCTTCTCATGTTTTCCTATCTTATCCTTCTTGACATTTATTTATTCAGTTTTGTACTATGACCTTTGTTACAAAGTTTCTCAGCCACCCAACAGAGAAATCATGTTCGTTGTTATGACTTGTCGTACCAAATCAGAAGCCATGTATAACTATATGAAATTCCAAGGGGCTTTAAAAGTATAACTTAAAAAAACAAAAACAAAAAAAACTGACCTCACTCAAGCCTTGAGCTGCTCCAGAGCGTTCAACATTACTATTATCAGACTTTAGTGTGTCAAACAACCATGGGACAAGATCAGGAAAATTTTCTTCGCCCATTCCTCCTATAAGGGATCCAATCGCTCTAGCAGCAACTGACCGAACTTCAGGGATAGGATCCACAAGTACCTGCTCTTATAATATATACATGAAATGAGAAGGGGCTAAGACTAACACAACAAATGTAAAAGCTAGTAAGAAAGTACCTTTTTTACTTCAGGAAGCAACAATCCTATATATGGAATCATATCCTTTGGTTCTGTAACCAAGGAACACATGTTTCCAACTATCTGTGCTGCCCTCTTCTTAGTGTCAGCACTCCTTTCCCTTAGTCCTCTATGTACTATTGGTACCAATAATGCAAGTGACGGGGCATCAATTGAATTAACAAAGGTTGTCTGCAACCAATCAATAAGATTTTAGGCAACAAAACAGAAAACAAAACAAAATCAACAAGGTACATGCCATAAACCTTACTTGAAGAAGAATATCAAGGGAATATTTCGTATGCTCATTAGGATCACAAAGTCCCTTAAGTAGAGTAGGGACTAGAGCAGATATTTCTGGATTCTTTATCACACTCCCAACCTAAAAAAGCAAATATGAAAATATAAAAATAAAACAAAACAATATTCACAGACACAGGAATCAAATGGATAGAACAGTTCATCACCCAAGACTAACCTGTTGAAGGGCCATTTGCCCAGCTGACTGGACTTTTGGATGGGTATCAGTTAAAACCTTCAAACAGAGACATGGGTTAAGGACACATAACCAATAATGTACAAGAAATTAGAACTCGTAATGTAATGTTTGCTTCATCTTATACCTCAGTCAATTTGGGGACAATCTTAGGGAGGCACTGAGACAACTGTTGAGGAGCACAGTAAGCCATAGCACCAAGTAGTTGTACACTACTTTGTTTTGTCCTCCAAGCTTTATCTTCAAGACCCTGAACAAATAGATTAGCTATGCAATAGTTCATTGAAATAGAAGTAAAGTAAATGACATATCTATAGATGGACTATCTTCCTTGCTTGATCTCATTAATTTTAACTTGTTTCTGAAAAATCTTTATTTCGTACTGCATGACCTCTTCCATAGATGGACTATCTTTATTTCGTCAGTGTTTTTGTGAAAAGAAATATAATAATCACATGGGTTACTTCAAATTAAAAAAAAAAGAAGCTATAGTCTAATCCTTGTCTGCTCATAAACCTGGTGTCTTTAGCCGTGATACTGGCTTCATAAACTTGCTCAAATAAAATATGCAAAAAAACTCCAGAAATATAGAGTAATAGAGTACATATATCGTACATTTATGAAGAAAAATATACATATATGTACAAAATATAGAGTAACAGTATTGGAAAGGAAAAAACAAATAATTGATTTATATCCTGCAACAATTTTTACATTTAAAATTAATTATTGTAATTGTTAATCAGAAATATGGATAGGTATAGGAGCGGCAATAGACTAGTAATTTGACTCAACAATTTAACAAAGGGCTTTATAGGAAAATGAGAAAAAAGTTAGTAAGAGAGGAATGGCAATAGACAAATAGGAGTGGGCAATAGACACTCCCTCATTTTGGTTTTCAAATCGTTACTCTCTAGGATCTTGTTTAGAAAGAATTACCTATAAGTACAAAATAATATGCAGCTGCCCACATTGGTGTCTATAGACACAACTCTGTTCGATTTTTTAGAGATGTCTCCCAACAAGATCAATCAAAAGGTTCTACAAAAGGTAGTAGCAGTGGCACAATAATTCCCAATAAGCATGTGCATATTGCACTCTCCTAATGTTTATAAATATATGATTTTTACAGAACGTTCCTCAATCCTCATGCAAAACCAAATGATTCGCTATGATCAGGCATTCTTATTATTTTTCATAATCAAATCGGGTAAAAAAAATTAAATTTTTCATCAGATTATATCAGTCAATTACTTTCAGTCATGTATCTATAAAAGATGAGGACAGGAGCAAAGTACACAAGCACTACATTGACAATTTACACTTCTGCTAAAATATATACCCAATTCAACTTTTGACAAATAAAAAACAACATACTCTATTATTGCAGATTTTAGAAATGAACATCAAAGCATATTTTATTTATCTGCAGACAAAGTGTTTTGTAGATCATAATAAGCAAAATGTTTATCACCTTCAAAAGAGATGGAAGGACAAGCTTCACTCCTTGCGCACTAAGTTGAGACATCATTGCACGGGCAGCACATTCAGCTGCTTCACGAACTGCGACAACTTGATCAGAGAATGAAACCAAAAGTAATGGTAACATCTGAATCACATACCTGAACGCAATTATGGTGAAAAGAATAAAAAAACACAAAATAGAACTACATTAAGTATCAATAACTTTTGGGACAAAATACTCATTAACATACGGTTCAAAAAGCCTTCCAAGTGTTTCACAAAGGCATTCAAATCCAAGTAAAGCTCCTTCACGAGATTTCGCAGAGTTCCTGCAGTTAAAAAATTAACATAAAAATGAAATAAACTTAAGGTAGAAATGTTCACTTATCTATTATTTTGAATTTTTGATGGTCATGAATCTGGTTTTAAAAATGAAAAAAACCATTTTTTATGAAATTCCATACACTGCAGGAAATTTAGAAAATAGACAGGGTTTTAGGAATGCAGAAAAATATTGGACTGGGGAGACTATTAAGAGTATAGAAACTGTATAACAAACAGCTCTTCAACCTTTCGGCAAGACACTCTTGAAGTATAATCACAACCCTATACTTTTTCAAGCAAGAAATGCCAAATCCCTTAACCACTCCTGCAAGTCCAAAAGCAGCCCCACGGCGTTCTCCATATTTTTCACTTTTCATCATCTGATCCAACAGCCGAGTGACAAGAGCTGCTGCATCTTCCTGATGGAAGTAGTAGTTATCAAATAACAAAAAGAATGCACTTCAGTATACATCTGGAAAACATCAAAATGTAAGAAATATTAACCCTAAGTGTTAAGTATGTAATTGTGTTGAAGGTATGCACTGATGACCTAGCATAATAGGGCAAACTTCATACTTTCAACGATATGAATTACTCCCAAACAAGCACATGAATTATATTACAAGAATTTACCAACTGGTTTCTATATTACTTTCAGTAAGATAAATACTACTGCAGAAGCAAATGAATGAATTATAACACCAAACATCAAGAACCATTCAAATTGGAATTGGACCTATTGCTAGTGTCCATATTACATATTGTCATGAACCAACGCTCCTAAAAGCTTAAACTGATAAGTTTTTTTTTTTGATAAAAAAAGAAATATTATTAGATGAGAAGAAGAGAGTACAAAGAAAGAGGATAAGGAATCCTCACAAATCTTAAATTGATAAGTGAAGAAATATGAATGACTTTTATTATATCTCTAACATGCCCCCTCATGCAAGAGCCCTTTGGGCTTGAAGCATGGATAATGCACAAGCCCATCTTTACCACATGCTGAAATTCAACTTTTATTTAGAAGAATGGAGGCAGCAAGGATTGAACTATAGACCACTTCTAAAAGCTTAAGCTGATAGATGAAGGAACATGAATGGCTTTTATTATATCTCTAACACATACTATCCATCTAACCAACAAAAGAGGGACAAGAATAATTATGCAAACAGGACCACCAGTACTGCATGAAGTAAAAGCATCAGATATTAACAGGAAGAATGCTCTTGCATACTTGTTTTGATTGCATCAATGGAGATAGACACGCAGAGACTGCCCGTTGAACAGCTTCTGAAGGAGTGTTTAAAACATCCAACAATTTGTCCACAACAGCATGAACCTTAGGATCATCCTGCTCAAATAGGAATATAAATATCAGCAGAAATTTTGAAATTCAACTAGCTACCAAAACCAAAAAACAAGGATTGAAATTTTAACACTGACCTTTGCCAAGTGTTTTGCAAGAGCTCCAGTAAAGATAACCACACCCTCACGAACCAAGTCATATTTTTCTTCATCTGGTGCCTAAAAAATTAGGAGAGAATCTATTAACAAAACATAACCTATAACTCTTATATCACATATTGTATTGTACCATAACTACTTAACAAGTGCCAAACTACAGAGAAAGAAAAAGAACCCAAAGAAGAGTATACAGCAGATGTGTCTCCAATACGATAAGGAACTCACTGTTTTGTTTAAGTAGTTCTCAAAGATGGGGAATAACAACGAGACATTATCTTTCCCATTTTTATCAATAATCAGGATACCAGCATTAATCATTCTGCCTCTAACATCAGCATTTGGATCAGCCTGCAAATCAAATCAATCCCAATAGTCAAATGTTATTTGCCCTTTATTCGCAAATAAATATTTTTTGTAGGAAATTTACCCTATAGAACATGACAACAGTTCACTGGAAGCATTGATACAGAACACACTAGCATCAAGAAAGCATAAGTTTAAAGATCAGATTGCCTTGATATTTTGGTTTAGTTTTGATCCTAAGCTGATTCTATTATTCCATAACATACGTTACTAGACCTCTATTATTGACAGTAACAAGCATTAGAAAGCTTAGGTGTTAATAGTGTTTGGTTTTAACGTCCAAGTTTCACTTGTTTGTTTAGAAGTATTAAACTATTAGTAGTCTCTCAATCCTTATAAGACTAGGATTCTATTCCTCATTCTTCAAGGATAAGTAATGGGTAGCACTAACGCTTAATTTTTTCGGTATTCAAATTTATGCACCCAATGAACCTTAGATCCGCCAGTTGTCTATCATTTAGCACCCAACAAACACTAATTCTGATACATTAAATTCAAAGTATTCTGCCGTCCTACATTAATAACATTCATCATGTCCAACCTTGCAAGGCAAAATGTGAAAGCTCAGTGCAAAATTATTGCTATTCATCTGACATAAGCTGAAGCATACACATTGTACAGAAAACGAATGGAGACAACAATAAGTAATATCACATATCAACTGGTTAATAAATCTCGGATATCTCCAAAAAATATTCTCATGTTTGAGTCAAACAAAGATAATATTAATGGTTACCAGACCATTGACACCAGAAATGAGCAATTGAGCATGAAAATAGGTTTCAGTTTCAAAATTCCAGTAAAAACAGAACAAAAAGTCAGTGAAAATTACCAGTGCTCTTGATATTAGAAATGTCATGACAACAGGAAGGTCTTTGGTTCTCAACACATCAGCAGCAGAATGTAATGCTAATGCTATTCCTTGCCTACCCAGCCAACCAGCATCAACATTGTCATCTCCAACACCCATGTCACGAATATACAACGAAAATAAAGTGGAAAGGGACTCCTGAAAATTATCAGCAATTTATGAGAAAAAAGCACGCAGCAACAGAGTAAAAATTATAAAGCAAGCCTACTTGTATAGAATCTGGGTATTCATCCAAAGCAGCAGCTAATGCCTCCGCAGCTGCCAAGCGCACATTGTAGTTAACATGAGAAAGTGCTGTGAAAAGTCCCGAAAAGTCAGTTCCAAAGTCAAACCCATAATGATCCCATATGTCTTCTGCCACTTCAGCAACAGACTGAAATGTTAAAAATGGTAAACGAGCTGTCATAATATGTAAAGTTTAAGAAGATCAAATGAAATTTATACAGAAATAGAAAACAGTACAAAATTTGCAAATACAATTAGTAAGAGCTACATTAAAGATACATAGAAAATATAAAACCCTCTCAGAACATAATGAAAAGAAATCATAACCCAGAAGGTAGTTTAAGCATAAAGTCGGACAGTATTTGATGTCTTTCTAAATGGGAATGTCGATTATTACCAGAACATTCTGATTTGATAGAGAATAAAGAAGCCTTCTTTATATATCAATCAAGAGTTTTACTAGTTGAGTCTTAAATCTGAATTATTTAAAAGTATAAACTATTTTATCTACCCAAGAGTCATTGTTTTATGTATCTGATAAGTTAATTAAGTCTAGTAAAGTCCAATATCGTAATTAGGGATCTAAGTAATTAAAGGTAGTCCAAAAGTCAGTCAAAAATCATTAACTAAGCCACTTAAGGGTCCGGTCAGTTATAGATACATATTGGGTCTATAAATATTCTCTATGTAATTTTCAACAGAATTGAGAATTCAGAATAAAGTGAAGTATATTCAGAATATATCTTCTAACTCTACCTATGTTGTGCATTGTTGCAAATCTTTACATAGCCGGTCCCAAGCCCGGATAAAAAAGGAGGGTTGTGTTAGGCAATTGACAACCAACGTAAAACTTTGTCGAATCTTTATGACATGGATAGACGATGTGATTGTGTTAAGTTTAGGTCGTTGCTCATAAGCAATGCGCTGTATGGCTCGAGTAGAGTGTCAAATGAGCAAGAGCCGTTGCATCAAAGCTAGAGTGTAGTGAAAAATAAGTAAGGATTTCTACATTTTCATGAAAGGTTGTGAGTAAAGAAGCTAGTTCACGAAAGTAGGATTTGTTTTGAAACTTGGAATACTAGCACACTTACAGGTAAATCAATGGAACTAGTTGACACCACAATTAGGAGGAGAATTAATATCAATGCATTAGGGTTAGACAAGCACTATAAGATAAAATTCATAGCGGACTTAGAAGGTTTAGTTCAAGGAATACCACTAGGAGAAAAGATTTTTCTAGGAGGGGATCTAAATGATCATGTGGGGAGCAAATCTAGGAGCTATGAATGGTCTAGGAGAAGCTAATGCGGACGACAAAGCTATTCTAGATTTTTCGGTAGCTTTTAATTTTACAATAGCTTACACTTGTTTTAGGAAGAGGGAGGAGCATCTTATCACGTACAAAAGTTGGGTTTCTTGCTCTCAAATTGATTTCTTTATGAAAAGGAAATCGGATAAAAAGTTGTGTGTGTGCAAAGTCATCCCTGGAGAGAGCTTGACTACCCAACACAGGGTTCTGGTTATGGATGTACGGGTTACAATGAGAGTAAGGAGAAATTGCCAAGACAAGGTCCCAAGGATCAAGTGGGGGCAACTAAAGGGAGAAAAACAAATGATCCCTCAAAGAAGGATTTTGCAGGAAGAGAATTGGGAGGCACAAGGGAATGCTAACAATATGTGGGACAAGATGGCTAAAGAGATTAGGAAGGTAGCAAAAGAGACATTCGGTGATTCAAGAAGCTTTAGACCTAAGGATAAAGAATCTACGTGGTGGGACACAAGTGTGCAAGATAAGGTTAAGGTTAAAAAGAGAGTGTTATAAAGCTTAGCACTTGTGTAAAAATGATGAAAATTGAGAAAAAAAAAGTAGCTAAGAAAGATATTAAGAATGCCGTAAACGAGGCGAAAGCTAAAGCATTCGATGGGCTATACCAATCATTTGGCACCAAAGATAGGGAAAGGAATATTTACAGGCTTGCTAAAGGTAGGGAAAGGAAGACAAGAATCTTGGATCAAGTGAAAAACATTAAGGATGAATAGGGTAAAGTCTTGGTTACGAAACAAGATATCAAGGAGCGATGGAAGGGTTATATTCACAAGTTATTTAATGAGGGACATAGGACATTATTGGACTCTGATATTCTAAACAATAGAGTGGAGGACCAAAATTATACCTTTTATCATAGAATTTGGGAGTTTGAGGTAAAAGAAGTACTGAAGAGGATGAATAATGGAAAAATGATATGACCAAATAATATACCTATTAAGTTATGGAAGTGACTAAGAAAGAAAGGCATAAGCTGGCTCAAAAAGTTGTTTAATGAGATAATGAGGTCTAAAAAATGTCAAATGAATAAAGGAGAATTACTTTAATCCCTATTTATAAGAACAAGAGAGATATACAAAATTGTGCTAATTACAGAGGGATTAAGCTCAAGAGCTATACTATGAAGTTATGAGAAAGAGTAATTGAACGGAGATTAAGACAAGAGACTGACATTTCAGAGAACCAATTTGGTTTTATGCCTGGGAGGTTAACCATCGAAGCAATATACCTTCTACGAAGATTGATGGAGAGGTATCGGAGGAAACAAAAAGACCAACACATGGTTTTCATTGATTTGGAAAATGCCTACATTAGGCTGCCAAAAGAGGTCTTGTGGAAGGCTTTAGAGAAGAAAGGACTATATTCGAGCAATCGAATATATGTATGATAGAGTTAAAACTAGTGTGATAACACATGGTGAGGTCACAAAAGACTTTCCAATAACTATAGGATTGCACCAAGGGTCAACTTTGAGTTCCTATCATTTTACGTTGGTCTTGGATGTGTTTACTGAGCATATCAAAGAGTCGGTGCCACAATACATACGTTTTGCAGATGATATTGTCTTAGTTGGGGAGTCGAGATAGTAAATAAATGAGAAGTTAGAGCTGTGGAAACAAGCTTTGGAAGCATATGGCTTTCGTTTAAGCAAAAGTAAGACGAAGTATATGGAATGGGATAAGGTTCCTCTAAAGTGAGCTTGTGAGTAAAGTGAGCAAATAAGGGTGCATCCATTCCTAATTATATAGTGGGTTAAGATTACGGAGCACTTTAGACGAAATGAAGGGTAGATATGCCCTTACTTGCTCACTTTACACACAAGCTCACTTTATAGGAGCTTTTTCCTATGGAATGTAAGTTCAGCAGTGCAAATTTTAGAGATCATATTGTACCACATATCACACAGTTTAGGTATGTTAGATCTACCATACACAATGACAGCGAAATAGAGGGAGATGTAAATGATAGGATTCAAGCTAGGCGGATGAAATGAAGAAGTGTTTCAAATGTTATTTGTGATAGAAAAGTGTCTCTCAAGCTTCAAGGAAAATTTTACTACATAGCAATATGACTTGCAATGTTGTATGGTATTGAATGTTTGGCGGTAAAAAGCCAACAAGAGCATAAGCTCAATGTTGTAGAGATGATGATGTTGTGTTAGATGAGTTGACATACAAGATAAGATAGGATTATGAATGAATGCATTAGAGAGAAAGTAGGGGTAGCACCTATTATGGAAAAGATGGTAGAATCTCACCTTAGGAGGCTTGGCTATGTAAGAAGAAGATTTTTAGAAGCCTCAGTAAGAAGGGTAGATCAAGTAGAGGATAGACTAATAGTTAGAAGTAGAGGGAGACCAAGAAAAACTATAAGTGAAACCATTAAAAAAGACTTAGATTTAAATGGCATTTTTGAAGACATGGTTTACGATAGGACACGATGGTGTTATTTGATCCATGTAGCCGACCCCACCTAATGGAAAAAGGTTCTTTTGTTGTTGTTGTTGTTGTTGTTGTTGTTGTTGTTTATAGAATTAGATATGATTTGAGGAATTGTGTGTATCTTCACACACCTATAAACTAGTATTTATATACATAGTAGTACATGAATGATACATGAATGAATTAAATACAAACACTAAGTCCTATGAAGTGGTGATTACAAGTATGAGTCAGCTATGACACATGTTGAACATGTGAAACATTAGCTTTATTCTAACACTCCCCTTCAATCTAGAGCATATATATCATATGTTTCAGGCTTATTACAGATAAAATCAACCCAAGACCCTCAAAGGGACTTAGTAAATATATCACCTAATTGTTCATTGGTGTTGACAAAATCAATCGTGATCTCGCATGAAAGAACCTTTTCTCTGATAAAATGGCAGTCAATCTCTATATGTTTGGTCCTTTCATAAAAAACTGGGTTAGAAGCAATATGTAAAGCAACTTGGTTGTCACAAATCAGTTTCATTTCCTTGACGTCTCCCAATTTTAACAGCTAAAGCAATTGCTTTAGCCATGTAAGTTCACATGTTGCTACTGCCATAGCGCGATACTCGGCCTCTGCGCTGGATCTAGCAACTATGTTCTGCTTTTTACTCTGCCATGAGATTAAGTTACCTCCAACAAAGACACAATACCTTGAGGTTAATCTTCTATCTGATGGTGAACCCGCCCAATCAGCATCAAAATAGCCAACAACTTGAGCATTGCCTTTGTTTTCATAAAATAACCCTTTTCTCGGTGCACTCTTGATGTATCTAAGAATGCGAACCACAACATCTCAATGACTATCACAATGAGCATTTAGAAACCGATTTACCACACTTACAACAAAAGTAATGTTTGGTCTAGTTACTGTAAGGTAGTTAAATTTACCAACTAAACGTCTATATCTGTCAGGGTCTTATAGTGGCTCTCGTTGACCTGGTAGCAGTTTGACGTTGGGATCCATCGAAGTATCATTAGGGCGACAATCCCACATACCTGTTTCTTCAAGCATGTCTAAAGCATATTGTCTTTGCGTAATGGCAACTCCTGGAGATTGAGCAACCTCAATGCCCAAAAAGTATTTTAGAAGGCCCAAATCTTTCGTCTGAAAATGGTTTGACAGATGTTGCTATAGATGTTGGATATCAGCCTCATCATTCCCTATGAGGACAATGTCATTTACATAAACAACAAGGTAGATACAAAGCTCAGGTGAAGAGTGCCAAAAGAACACAGAGTAATCAACCACACATTGAGTCATGCCGAATTGTTGGATGACAGAGCTAAATCTCCCAAACCAGGCGCGAGGAGATTGTTTAAGTCCATAGCGAGATTGGCGTAGTCGGCAGACTAAGTCTGGTGCTTCGTGAGCAATAAATCTTGGTGGTTGTTGTATATAGATCTCTTCTTGTAATTCACCATGCAAGAAGGCATTCTTGATGTCTAGCTGATAAAAGAGTCAGGAATGAATAGCAGTCATGGCAAGAAAGAGGCGAACCGAAGCATTTTTAGCTACAGGAGAAAATGTATCCCTATAATCAAGGCCAAAGATTTGTCTGTATCCTTTGGCCACTAAGCGGGCTTTCAAACGATCAACTTTCCCATCAAGACCTATCCTAACAATATAGACCCATCGACAACCAACAGTCATTTTACCTAGAGGTAAGGGGACAAGTTCCCAAGTACCAATAAAGTGTAAAGCAGTCATTTCGTCAACCATAGCCTGTCGCCATCCTAGATGAGATAGAGCTTCACCTATAGTTTTGGGAATAGAAATAGAGGCCAAAGAGGACACAGGCATAATAGGAAGGTGATAAATGATGATAACTCAAATGACAAGCATAAATAGGGTTAGGATTACGAGCAATTCTGGCACAAGAGGCGGAGCCGAAGAGTCGGATGGAGTAGAAGATGAGTCACAAGGAAGACTGGGGATTGGATTTGAAGCAATAGGAATGGTTGTCTGATCAACTGGGTTGATGGACGCATGAACAAGGTGTGGACGTGGTCTTCGCTAATGATCAAGGGAGGAGCCAGGATAAGTGTGGGACTAACCTGAGCAAGAGAAGGACCAACTGGGAGCATACTGCTAAGGTCATGATCCGCATTAGAGGTAGATGGAAAGAAGGGACGGGTCTCAAAAAAGGTGACATACACAGAGACAACATATCATTTGAGATCTGGAGAGAAACATCGGTAACCTTTCTGCAATTGAGAGTAGCCTAGGAAAAGACACTCAAGGGATTTGGCAACCAATTTATCTTTCCTTAGAGTGAGGTCATGTACAAAACAAGTACAACAAAAAACACGAAGAAAAAGAGAATAAAGATCCTGGTTGGGAAACAATAGAGAATGGGGCAACTGATTTTGAAGGACAGAAGAAAGCATGCGGTTAATGAGGTAGCATGTAGTCATGATTGTGTCTCCCCAAAAACGAAGTGGTGTATTGAAGTGAAGGAGCAAGGTACGAACAGTTTCAACTAGGTGTCGATTTTTCCTTTTGGCTACACCATTCTATTATAGAGTATGAGCACATGACGATTTATGTAAAATGCCATGTGAAGTCAAAAAAAGATTGAAATGGGGCAGAAAAATATTCGCAGCCATTGTCACTTCGCAGAACTATAATAGAGGTACCAAATTTAATTTGAATTTCTGAATAAAAACCTTTAAATATGGAAAAAAAAAATTCAGAGCGATTTTTCATTAGAAATAACTAAGTACAATGGGAGAAATCGTCAATAAAAGTAACAAAATATTGATAACCCAATGTAGAAGTGACACCACGAGGACCCCAAATATCTGAATGGATTAAAGCAAAAGAAGCATTAGCTTGTTTATTGACTCTTTCAAGAAATGAACTACGGACATACTTTCCCAACTGACAAGACTCACACTCTAGTGTTGACACTTTAGAAAGACTAGGTACCATAACATGTAATTTCTATAAACTACGATGTCCCAAGCGTTGATGAATGATTTCAGGTGACTCAATGGTAGAACAAGCAATAGGAGATGCTGGAACAGTGAGGTGATACAATTCTCAAGACTCACATTCTACTCCAATCGTTTGTCTGGTACCCTGATCCTATACAAGAACGGTATCATTAGCAAAGATAATAGAATAAGGCAGGGTATGAGTGAGTTTGTTTATAGATATCAAATTAAAGGGACAACCAGGTACAAACAATACAGAATCTAAAGATAGAGTGGGAAGGGGTTTAGCTTGACCAATGCTTTGGACTTTGGTTTGAGAACCATTGGCTAAAGTAACACTAGGTAGTGTATCTATATAGGTAAGGTGGGAGAAAAGGGATTTGTTACCAGACATATGATCAGAAGTGCCAAAATCAAGGATCCAAGGTCCCAAAGATGAAGACTGTGAAAGAAAGACTGCAAGAGTACCAAGCTGAGTGACAGGTGTACCAAACTGCATGGCTGCCTTGAGCTGGGATGTACTCATTATACTCAACGGCAGAGAGGGAAACCAGGTCAAATGAGTCAGATGGGACAACCTGAGCAACATTTATAATTTGAGTGTTGGTTGGCCTTGGATTTGCACTGTTCCTCAATGTGACCAATTATTTTGCAAAAAGTTCATTGCTGATTGGCCTTGGTTCTAAACTATTCCTCAATGTGACCAAATTTGTTGCAAAAGGTGCAGCAAGGACGAGGACAAGTACCACCACGACCTCCTCCTCGTCCACCTCGGTTGCTGAATTGGGAAACTATTGCAAATGATTCAGGAAGTGCAAGAGATTGAGCAACAATTGTAGGAGTTGAAAGACACAACAATTTGTCTGAGACTGTATCATATGAAGGAACGGTAGGGATTGAGAGTATTGATTGCGGACTGAGTCAAGCTCAGGTGGCAAACCAGCAAGGGGGCAAGGACCATGAAGAACTTTCCACGTTGTTCGACATGTTTGTCTGAGTTGTCAATGAAGAGCATAAGTGCATCAAACTCAGCAATCAAAGTAGCAAGCTTATTCAGATAGGTCTCCATGTCCATGTCTTGTTTCTTAGTGGCAATCAGGTTAGAAACAATAGAGACGGTTGACATCATTGGAGTACAATTTCTAAGCCTTGGCCCACACATCACAGCATGTCCAAAAAGCACGGTATTGAGGTTGAAGCTTGGCATCAATGGAGAACCACAACACACTACAAAGAGAAGCTTCAATTTGTTTCCACTTGGCCTGGTCCTTGTCAGGAATGTCCTTGGCTTGTTCACTAGGTGTTCATGATGGTCTTGTCCTTCAAACCATAACTCCACAGCAGCAGCCCAAGATGTGTAATTGGTTGCCCCTACCAATTTGTCACATGGGATCAATGGGATAGTAGTGAAGCTAACAGCAGAAGGTGAGTATGAGGTAGACATGCTGGTGAGGATAAAAATAGAGCTTAATAGGCTGGGGCAAAGGGTGACAAAAAAAAATCTTGTAGCAGTGCAAAAGGGAAAAAAAATAGGGAGTTAGAATGTGGTTGCGGGTTGGTGTAGGCTAGGAGAAGGGAGGTGAGGTTGGAAGAGGGTAAGGGGGTGGTCGACGGTGTCACCAGAGAAATACGGTGGCCGGAGAAATACAGTGGCTGGAGAAGGCGACACTCGCTCACACACGTCAGCGCGTGAACAAAGGAGCATAATGTGGGAGCTGTACGTGGGGACGTGTGCGGAGGCGAGTGGCGGTGGGTTGGCAGCGATTGAGCCGGTCAGCAGGTTCTGCTGCCGTTCTAGGTCGTCAACGGTGGTGGGCGTCGTCGGAAAAATCACAGATGGTGGAGACGCAGCTGGTTGGATAAGAATGGGCACGAGAAACCACTAGTGATGCACAATGGTGTGAGGATCTTAACCTACTACTGATACCATATAAGATTCCAACCTAAAACCAATTGGTATCAAGTGGAGTGACCCAACAGGTATATAAACCGCACCCAGAAGATTGAGACAGGTTATGTGGGACTCTAACACCCTCCCTCCACAGATGTCTAGCCGGAACAAGCGACAAATAGCGAGCCTAGCAGAATAGGCGACAAAGAGCGAGCCTAGCAAAATAGGTGACAGAGAGCGCACCTAGCGGAATAGGTGATAGAGATGCGATCTTAGCTCTGATAACATATAGAATTAGAGATGATTTGAGGAATTGTGTGTATCTTCACACACCTATAAACTAGTATTTATACACATAGTGGTACATGAATGATACATGAATGAATTAAATACAAACACTAAGTCCTATAAAGTGGTGATTACGAGTATGAGTCAGCTATGACACATGATTCACATGTTTAACATGTGAAACATGGGCTTTATTATAACATTGTTGTTGTTGTTGTATATTCAAAATATATCTTCTGGTGTTTCTTTTCAACTTAGGATTTCTGATTATATCATATATTCCTATCCAAGGTGGACTCCTCCCACACAAACCCCTTTATCCCATGTACATAGCCAACCTGCATCTATATTTTCCTTTTCCACCCAACCCAAATTAAAGCAAATTCCTGGGATGCATCATGATTAGTATCATTAAGATATGGCTAAAAGCATAAAAATCCATTTATAATCTCACGGCATTCATAGAACAAGCAAGCACAACCAACCAGAACTACATGATTAAGAGTTCACAGGATCCAGTCAGCAACAGGGAAAGAATCAGGAAAACTAGTGAGGAAGGATCCTTCAATTTTTCCAAAGGGAATTATCTCTAACAAGACTAGCAGCGTTTATGGAAGTAATTTATAACAGTGAGGAAACAGCAGAAGTTTCACTCAGAGTGCTGTTCTACATAACTACATTTATTATATTCTGGACACAAAGCAAAGTAGTTAAAAAAAAATAATGGTGAACAGCAAAGACAAATGATTAATCAATACATTATAACAGAACAATACTCTAAAGAGAAAATGAATTAAAAATGAAAAAGCAAAGACATCATATCACAATTTTAGTAACAATGACAGTTTATTCTCTGTGCACCCGGTAAATTAAAAGAGCAACTTAAAGACTAGGAAGAAAAAAATAAAACAAACCTTCTCAGGATCATGTAATGCTATCCATATACTTGTTGCAACCTCAACATTCTCAGGGAGAGAACGATTAGCAACAGCAGGGATACATTTGACAGCGTTTAAGCATGCCATTCTTACATGAACATCCTTTGCATAAACTCCATAAAGTGCCTATCAAATGGCAAATTGAGAGACAGCATAAGCATTGTTAGAGATACATAATTCAGACAGAAAAGGAGAGAACAATGCAGATAAAGTCAAGCATACATACAGACGCAACTTCATGAGGTTGCAAACCAAGACTCAACTCATTTAGTGCAGGTCCTACTGATGCTTGATAAGCTGGAACAACACCAAGGACATGGTAAAGAACCTACAGAAAAGAATAATGATCAGAAGGAATAAATAAAACATAAGACTGCTAAACAGCATAGAATTGATTCTGTTTTTAAGCAAGCATGAAATGTGGGACATATTACCGATAACATTCGAATCCTAGGAAGAGGTAGATGGGGATCCAGGTGCAAATAAAATATCTGAAGCACATCATCATGAAATTTTGTTTTCTTTGAGCACAGAAGAATTCGCTCCATTATCTATTGAAAATCAGAGTTAGAAACATAGAAGCCTTGGTGAATTGATTAAATCGCATTTGAAAGTAGAATTGCTTACAGGGAATACAAAAGAAAAAGAATCTACAGGAAGTGCTCCTGATTTACAAGAAGTGGATAGGCCATCTAAAATTCGTTCAAAAAGACCAAGGAATGGCCTTTCATTGACTTCCTCTTCGGCAACTGATGGAACTAGATCCAACAGAAGATGAACTTCATCGGTCACAATTAGACGCAAAGCAGTGGAAATGTCAAGCGCCCAGTCACATAGAGGAGAAGCAGTGCATCTTGATAACTTAACCATGGTTTCGAAGGCCTCATCACTTACAGTAGGCGATCTTAACAAAGGTTCAACAAACTTGACCTGACACAAGACTTGAACTCAGAATCACAACCATATATTATCATAACATATTTATATCAAAAACAAAGGGACAAAAACTCAGCAATAAATTGTGTAGTCCCAATCATTTTGAAACTACACGCTTCAAAAAAGGCACTACAAATTTAACTGATAAAGAAGAGAACAGCTTTAAAATTCAGAATGATGGGAGTTAATTCAAGTGGTATCAAATATATGGTAGCAAATCAACAAAGATTAGCAGGCAGCATGCCAATACCATTGAAGGCAGTCTACTATGTGCAAAAACCGAATTAGCAATGGCCATTTCTCCAAGAGCTCTTAGCATCAAAGACAGATGTTTCTGTATTTCACAGACTCTATAACGTATAGAAGCCTCCTCCTTAAGTAGTAATTCTCTAGCCTCCTCTTTTGCTGTCTTCCCTTTGTCTAAATAAATTACAATCATGTCATCAATAAAAAACAGCCTAAGCAAACTTTAAATTCAGAAACTACAAACTAACACTAACAGAAGTGCAACACTTGCCAGTCTTCTTTGTTGCCTTCCCAGTATCCCTTTTCCCTGCACCAGTAACTTCTCTGCTAGGTTGATCCCTCTTCACTGAATGGTTAGAACGGGCATGATCCTGATCAACAGAACATCAGAGTATAACTAACTAAAACTCACTGGGGAATGGAGCAAAGAAAATAGAAGAAAATAAGATGTACCAAGCCATCTTCATCATCATACATCCGGAAGCGGCCCTTTGCTTGTTTTGTGTTCTTAGCGGCAACAGATTCAGCAACATAAACTCCTTGCTCGGTGGAAAGCATTCCTTCAGGGGTATGAAAGATCTGAAACCATGTGACAAGAAAAGAAAGCAAACTGATATCGTATATGCCCATTGAGTAAATAAAAAATAACATAGTAATCACAACATATGGAAAACAACACGCTGATAATATCAATAGACAGTACAAAGTGAATCATGTGAAAGTACCTGAATGTCATTCTCTGAAAGTGTATCATGTGAAAATCGCTCAGGAAGATTAAGCAAATGCTGGCATCAGGAATATGTGCCAGTCAGTAATCAGAAGTCAGATAGACAGATACCAAACACAAGCTTTACAGTTTACAGGCTAGAAAAGAACAATAAATAAAGTATAAAGTATACATAAACAGATAACATGCATACCTTTTCAAACTCTGAATATGTATCTCCAGGAATTATAGACATCAAGGTGGACAGTGATGATATTGCTGCCTGTTGTTCTAGTGGATTAGCACTCTTCAAACCTATTGGTCCCAGTAAGACCTGCAAAACATTATATCTCTTGGCAGTTAGCAGTACAAAGGTAACCTCTAAGAGGAGATCCAGTTTAAGTTTATACATGAAATTGTGGTCAAACAATTAGCACAGAAGTGGACACAAACATGTACTAACACGTAATAAAGAGATGACAAAAAAGAAAAATGAAGTTTCTCTAAGCTATTATGATAATTTAGCAAAAGCATGTAATTGGAAAATAAAGTATATAGAAATTTGCATGATAGAGAAGTTAGTGAGTTAGAGTCTCTCCTAATTTTAATTGATTCTATTCGTCTTTCTTCTGTGCCTGATTCAAGATCTTGAACCCTTGAATCATCAAGAGTTTTCTCTTGTAAATCTTATTCTCAATTCTTGACTCAATCTCAAAACAGGGATAAATTTCTCTTGGATAAACCCATTTGGAAATCCAAAGTTCCGCAAAGGTCAAAGCTTCTGTCTGGACTGTTGTTCTTAACAGGATTAACACTAATGACATGCTTCAGAAACGCAGGACTTTCACTGCTTTGTCTCCAAATATGTGTATTATGTGTGGTTCAGATTTGGAATAAGGAGCTCATCTCTTTTTGCATTGTTTTGCGGCTATTTATCTTTGGAATAGACTCTTTGGGATTTTTGGAGTCTTGGGTTTGCCCGATGGATTTGCATCTTTTTCTCCTTATCAAGTTGAGAGGTTTTGGTACTCGTAAAGAGGCTAAGATTTTGTGGCAATGCTCTTTTATGTTGTTCTTTGGTGTATTTGGTTGGCAAGGAATGCTAGAATCTTCAAGACTCTTTTATGTCTCTAGACTTCATTTGGGATAGGGTTACCCTTTTGGCATCCCTTTGGCGTTCTGCTCATGGTCTTTTTAGTAGTGTTTCTTTGGCAGACATGCAAAGGGATTGGCATGCCTTATTGCATGATTTTCCCACATAGGTTTTAGTTGCTTCTTTTAGTTTTCTTTTTGTGAGGATTCCTTATTCTCTTTCTTTGTACTCTCTTCTTCTCATCTAATAATATTTCTTTTTTTATCAAAAAAAAAAATGGTCTATAGCCAATTCTAAGGTGCAACCATTGCCCTGTCGCAAACAGGAGGTGGCAGTTTTTAGACCACAGAATTGAATCTGAATCTGTCCAAAAGATTTGTCAGAATTAGATTCAATCCAGTGATCCAAAAGTTGCCACATGGGCAGCAGTACTGGTTCAACTGCTCAAGCATGCAACCAAACATAGCAGTTGCACCATAGATTTTGCCAAAGTATGTAGGGTATGTTAATAGAAAATTTAGATATTCAATATATTCATCCCTCCAGAAAATTTAAATCAGACATCAGCAACTCTACCTACATAAACGAATGCACAAGAGATTTGTAGGATGTCAATTACCTGTAAGAAATTCACCACATTAGCAGAAAGGATATCAATGACATCAAAGCCATGTGTTTGCAGACACTTAGAGAGCCTCTGGAAAAAGAATGAAACTGGTCAACTTAGCAACCAAAAAAACGTTCAAGGTCATGCATGCACAATAACTAAAGATCATAATGACATGAAATTCACACTTGTAGAAGGTAACAATAATGACAATCAACATCTCTAAGACAATAAAGAAAAGTGGAGTAGTTTTACTCATTAAGAAAAAAATTCTAAAAATGCCTTGTTGGATAATAATAATAATAAAATAATAATAAATCTCATGGTTGTTAAACTCTCGAATTAACTCTTAAACACTTACGAGTTTATGATCTTAGGACACAAAAACGAGTTAACTTGCATGTAAACTCTATTTTCAGTAAACTCATACGAGTTCAAGTAAACTTTGACAAAATCGATGAACTCTCAATTATACTAGCTAGTTTACAAGCCTAAATTTATACATGGTTTTGGCCTAAAAATGTATAGTTTTGGTTGATGTTATTGAGTACTTGTGTTGAATTGCCCACGTTCTACAATATATATTGGGTTTCTAAAGCTAATTTTATGTTTTAATTATTATTTTTTGTTCCGATTTGTCAAACTAGAATATAGTGCAAGTGATGGATTAAGTATAATATAGCAGTTGGGTCAAGTATTGAGTTATGTTTATACTTTATTACTTTCATTTGCTTTGTTATGGGGATAGAATGCTGAATATTAATTATGGATATTAATGGAGTTCTCAAAATAGGAAAGATAAAATTGTATTGAAATACTAGGAAGATAAGCCTCAGCTCTTACAAAGGAAAATATCCAGAGCTAAAAGCTCCTCAGAGAATATCCTCTCTGCCACAATAACAAACTTAACTAAAACAAAAGATATCCCTCACGTAAGCCTCACCCCTCTCTTTATTCTGTGCAATGCTCCCTGCCACCGCTGGCCCTGCTAGCCAACACCTTTTCAGGTTCAATTACAGCATCACAGCTGTGCTAACTCAATAGCTAGAGCTTCATAACTGAATTGTAACTAACTGCCAACTCAGCAGCCTCCTAATCTCTCTCCTCTCTTACTAGTCCTTATTCCTACGCTTGTAAACTTTCCAGATCTTGGGCCTCCCTTGGCTTGGGCCCAACAATGGGTCTCTATCAGATATGCTATTAAATTATGTTTGGAGCTAGGATATGTTTTTTAAATAATATTTTTGAAGCATGTAAACTCTTACGAGTTTATGATTCGAGTTTACAAGGACTACACGAGTTTACTTAAACTCTTGAGTTTGTCATTATAAAGAGTAGCTATGGTCTTTAGGTATGGGCAAAAGCTATACTTAGTCCTCTCTCCTAATGCCTGTTGAGTGGCTCTAGCTTTGAAACGACTGCTCATTTATTTTTACACTTCCCTATAACCACTTCCATCTGGACTAGGTGATTTAATGCCTTTAGTAAATCCAGGATGTTTCCTCCCAATTTGGCTCAAATTCTTTTAATTAGCCTCAAATTCTTTTGTAATATTTCTTTCTTCTGTTTAATGATATTTCTTCTTTTGACCAAAAAAAACAAAAAAAATTAAGACCACATGTAAAATTTCTATCTATATCATCAAAATGGTTCCTTACAGGTGGTTTTTTTGGGAAAAAAAAGGATTATGGAAAACTAAGACAAATTTTTTTTATAAAAGAAGAAATTCATTAAGACATTTGAACCTTGTGCGAGAAGAAGATTACAGAAAGTTAGGAGGATAAGAGATCGATGCTCCTTAGACAACTCTTCAAGGGGAAGAAATTCATTAAAAAAGAGGACATGTTGATTACAAAAGTCAATAGAAGCAAAGAGATCCATCTCTCAACATTTCGTTACAATTCCACCTTCTTCAGCCATACGATACTCGTCGGAGGTGTCGCTCTTCAAAACAGAGAACCCTCCTCCGCTAGGTCCTCCGTTTCGCCACCGTACGCATTGCGATCCAACCCTTTGCTGATTTCCACCAACAAGGAAGCCTTGAAATCTTCCAAGGAAGAAACACCTCTCCAAAGGAAAATTGCGATCCAACCCTTTGCTGATTTCCACCAACAAGGAAGCCTTGAAATCTTCCAATGGAAGAATGCAAAGCTGTCATTCATCCGTCATTTTTCTCTCAACATTTCTATGGAAAGATAAAATTGTATTGAAAAAGATGAGCCCTTTAAAAGGACCATGGGCTTTACACCAAATATAACCCAAGCGCCTAATCTAATCCCAAAGGAGCTGCTTTTACAAAGAAATCTCCTTAGAGATGCGAGCATTACGCTCCAAACAAATACACCAAAGAGCAACATAGATTGCACATTGCCACAAGGATTTGGCTTCTTTCCTTCTCCCAAAACCAGCAAAGCTAGTCAACAAAAACTGATCCAAGGATCTAGGGCAAATCCAGCACTCTCCAAAAATACCAAACAAAGCATTCCATAAAGAAACAGCTACAAAACAATGCAAGAACAAATGGGGAACCGATTTTGAGCTCGCACCACACATAACACACACATTAAGGGAAAGAGCCTTCTGTGGGCTATGAAATGATCTTTAAAAAAATGGAAGAGAGATAGACCCAGAGAACTAATTAAAAATAAAAGGGAAAACAGAAATAGACTAATAGACCAGTATCAACAAGTACAGAACTGTCCATAATATTCCAAACAGATCCTGCCATAGTAGGAGGTAATCATCCATACACATATTTCAATCCTATTGCAACTCATGCCTGAATCAAATAAAAAATGCACAGGTTGCCAGCTTCTTGAGTTTTCAGAAGAATTCCTAGTTTATATGATGATAAGAAATATGATGATAAGATATTAATTTGTTAAAAAAATGATCACAGAACAATAATACCCAAAACAAAAAGAAATATCACGAAACAAAATAAGACATCACACAAGTATGCAAATAACTACCTTCCACACTGCATCTCTTTTTGCACTACCAACTACACTTGGGTGATGCGAGCAAAATATTATTCTGACAAATGAATCTGGAGCAAGTTTCAGAGCTACTGGTGACATAATCAGCAAAGCCTTTACCAAAACCTCAATAGATGGAATGAACGGAACTTGAGGGTCCAAAGAAATATCAGTGTCACTGCAAATTCAAACATTAGAGTTTAAATGCAGAATGGCAAAAATTGACAAAAGCAAAAGTATGATACAAATAAACTGCAGTATTATAGGACCACATTTGTAGCCCTTTATAATTATTAAGTCTCACATTGGTAGAATATATAAGTAAAAAACCATTTATAATGACTTGGGCAACCCTCCCCCCTTGAGCAAGCTTCTGGGGTAGAGTTAGGCTCAGTTATTCTAATAATAATCATTAGTAAGGAGTCATATGAAAGCTACAGTAGAACAGAGAAAGAATTGAATTTCTAAAATGGATAGTTGGCTTCTCATGGGATAAGATCTGCAACAGAGGCAAAAGCAACCTGATAGATACCCAAGTATAGGGATGATGGAATAATTCTGTTATTAATAACTGTCTAGGACAGCTAAAAGAATGCTAATGTAAATGAGTAAAGTAGTTGAATATAAATAGGGAGGGGGGTCTATTGAGTGGGGAGGTCAGTTTTAGGAAGTAAGGAAAGTAGGGAGAAAGTTAGGGAGAGCCACAGGACTCTCGAATGTCCTGAGAGAGGGAGTTACAGAAGAGTCTCTGTAATTTCCATTCTTGTAATTCTTGCACTCTTCCACTGGGTTCTGTATCATTCTGATCAGATTCAGTGAAGAGGATTCTATCAATAAACTTCATCTTTTTCATTTAGTCTTTTCTGGTCCAGTTCTATTAACCAGTATCAGAGCTCCCAAATCCTGGGAGTTCTTCATGGTTCACACAAGAATGGAGGCCAGACTTGATGCCTTGGAGAGAGGGTTTGAAGCTTGGAGACGCCAAGCAGAAGAAGATTGCGAGTTCCACGAGGCCAGGAGGCAGCTGCTGGAAGCAAGAACGAAGAAAACAGAAGAGGCCATTGACGAAATTCTGAGGTTGGTGAGAGGGAATCATTGGGACCCATCCCCGGGGAACCAAACGAGTAATGCAGAAATGAAAGAGGAGAGATCGATTGGGGGGACTAAGATTTGAGGAACGGGAGAATAGGTGGAGGAAACTAGAAATTCCTCTGTTTTCTAGAGACGACGTGTATGGGTGGGTCAACAAAGTGGAACACTATTTCCAACTCAAAGGGGTTACGAAAGTTGAGCGATTACAGGCAGTGATGGTAGCCATGGAGGGTCGAGCTCCTAGCTGGTTCCAATGGCAGGAATCTTGTTCTTTAAACCCTTCTTGGGAGGGTTTTCAAACAGCAGTGATAAGGAGGTTCCAACCTTCCATGATGCGAAACCCATACGAACTACTACTGGGTTTGAAGCAATCGACATCGGTGGAAGAGTTCATAGAACAGTTTGAGCTCTACGTAGGTCCCTTAAGGTACACCGATCAAGAATATCTTAAAGGTATTTTCTTGAACCATTTGAAGGGCGAGATTAGAGCAGAACTCAAATTGCACCCAACAGAGACGCTATTGGAGATGATGGATTATGCCCAATTGATTAATGAGAAGAACCAAGCCTTAAGTGGAGGGAGGTTAGCCACTGGAAGTAGAATAGGGGCTCCGAATATACCCATCCTCCAAAACTGCTATGTATGAAGTTGGGCTTAGAAGCACTGCACAGAGTACTCCAGCAATGGAAGGTTCAGTGATGGGGTCTACAAACAACAGGCCAAATGGCACTTTCAATAGTTGAGGAGGGGGATTCCGAAGGCTAACAGATGCTGAGCTACAAGAGAAGATCAAGAAGGGGTTATGCTTTAGGTGTAACGAAAAATACAGCCCTGAACATGTTTGTAGGAATAAACAGTTTCAAGTGATATTGCTGGAGGAGTTGGTACAAGAAAAGGACGACTTTGATCCACTATGGAGCTAGATTACAAAGCTTTGCAACTTTGCATGACCAACAATGTGGGCTTGACATCCAAAAGATCCCTTAAGTTGTGGGGTGCAATAGGAGAAAGGAAGGTAGCAGTTTTGATTGATTGTGGAGCTTCACACAACTTTATAGCTACTGGTTTGGTACAGGAACTACATCTTCCAATAGTGGAATCACCTACCTACTATGTGGAAGTTGGTGATGGGCATCAGGTCAACTGCATGGGGGTATGGCAGTATGCCAAGGAGTTAACCTGCAGCTACAAGGACTAGAGGTACATCAGGATTTTTTCCTCTTAGGTTTAAGTGAGGCTGTTTGGTCCTGAGAATGGATTGGTTGGCAAGTCTGGGGGAGATCCGGGCTAACTTCAAGCACTTAACCATGCAGCTAGCAGGGGGAGGAGAGGTTAAAATGCTGAAGGGCGCACCTGCTTTATACAGATCTACAACTGTTGGTTCCAGTACAAGAGGGTGCAGCAATTCAGCTGCAGAGCCTGCATCATCTCTCATTAGTGCAACAAGTTGGCATTGGGACCTTGGAGGGAGTTCATTCTCAGCCGCTAGACCCTTACGAACTCTTCACCTTGAGGACAAGGTAAATGTTTGGGGGAGAGTATTGATAGATACCCAAGTATAGGGATGATGGAATAATTGTTATCAATAACTGTCTAGGACAGCTAACAGAATGCTAACTGTAAATGAGTAAAGTAGTTGAATATAAATAGGGAGGGGGGGTCTATGGAGAGGGGAGGTCAATTTTTGGAAGTAAGGAAAGTTAGGGAGAGCCACAGGACTCTCGAATGTCCTGAGAGAGGGAGTTACAGCAGAGTTTCTGTAATTTCCGTTCTTGTAATTATTGCACTCTTCCTCTGGGTTCTGTATCATTCTGATCAGATTAAGAGAAGAGGATTCTATCAAATAAACTTCATCTTTTTTCTTTCAGTCTTTTCTGGTCCAGTTCTATTACAACCTTTCCCAGACAGTGGAATAAGTGTCTCTGTTGGACGGTGGCCTCTGTTGGACGGTGGCCTCTGTCGACAGTGGCCTCTTGGCCTTGTTCCCATGTTTTTACCGTAGATTTTGTTTTTAGTGTTCTATTAATTTGTTGCTTATTTTCTAGGGACTAGTTTAATATACAGCAGCTCCCTCTATATATTACTTCCATTGTAAACATTATGTTTTGATGAAATAATATACAGTTATTCAAATTCTAAGAGTCTCCAATCTGTGGAGAAAGCTGGTGCTCCAACCCAGGTAGACTGTCATGAAAGAAGCAAAACCGAATATACTTACCAGTCCTATAAAAAAGCATTTGGCACTCCTGAGACTATTAGTAATTTGGAAAAGCAACAAAAATCCTAAAGGGGACTTCAATAATTAAAAAAAAAAAAACATTTCAAAAATTTAGGAATTTTCCCGACAATTTCTGGGCTGGAGGCACGCTAAGCTTTTTGCAGGTCCAATAGCAAAATATAAAACTTCTACCACTACAAAGAGCTATGAAGCATGGGTATTTCATAATGTCTACCATACAAGTGTCGGATACGTACCCGTATCCGTACCAGATACTCGGATACTTGATAAATATTAGTTTAATTTTTTAACAAAAGTTATATCCCCATACCACATACGTGTCGTATCCGATACTCGTACCCGTATTCGTGCATCATAGACGAAGAGGTACCTTCTGAAATAAGCACACCATAGTCCAATTGGACATACAAATTTTATTGATAAATATGGAGATCGGTGTACAATCAAGAATTTACCTTATTCTTAAGGCTAAAAGTTTCTCTCCAATCAAAGAAAGATACTTTAAAAATTCCAAGAAAAGATCTTCAGATAATTGCGGAGAAGAAGTAATAATCTTCCTAGCAACATTATAAGCCATTCTTCGAATATCCCACCTCGGATGGCATATAAAAAAGATCATTAACTGCACATAGTTAACAAATAACTAAGTCAATGTAACATGCCTACGTAGGAACCTGATGTATTGCAAAGTGTTTTACCTGTAACAGCAATCTGACTGAGAAGTTGGATAATGTTCTGCAGAACAAAGAAGATAAAACATAATTAAGCATACAACTCATAAAGACCTAAATTACGGTAATCTTTTTGGCATTATGGATGGAATTTACCGCTGTAAATGTTCCACAAGAAGCACTTCAAGAAGATCAACACATGCCAAACTATCCTCAATTGAAAGCTTTGATGCCTGCAGAGCAACTTTTCAGATATGTTGAATAAAACCTGGGTAATGCTAATAACAAATTTTAGCAGAGTAATCACCATGGAAATTGCCAGGAGCGAAGGTTCATTTTGTGATATCAAAGGCCATATCTTTTCCTTTACCAATGTTTCCTCTGAGGAAATAAAACACAAATGAACAAACGAAAAATTCAGGCAAAAGAAATCAAACAAAACTAAGCTACTGCTCTAAGTTCAAGTACATAAAGATTCCACTAATACAAACCAGCTTTAATATCAACAGCAGCTATCTTCCCAACTAATAACAATGCATATATGCCATCTAAACGTTGCACTGCCTTGGTAAAGCCAGTTTTCACAAGTTGGACAAGAGGGCCAAGCAAAGGTGACATCTAAAAAATATTTAGTTGAAATGTAAGGGGATGAAATTCACATAGTATACATGAAATGAATTGACAATAAGTAATAATCTGTTAAAATGACAGGTCACCCTTAAGACAGCATCTGCATTTTTGCATATAGCATGTAAACTGCGCAGAAAACCCCTCCTTAAAGTTTCCTTCTCTTTGAGGCCAGAAACCAAAAAGGAAAGTAAACTCTCTTGAATGATATCTGTAGATCTAAATGCCCATGAAGCTATAGCTGACAAAATCACAATTTTAACCTCCTCGTTTCCTGCCAATTAAGAGTTGAGCATGAATCAGCACCAAATATGATCAATAAAAATACCAGTAACAAGACCCGAGATGGAGAGCTGGCCAAAAAGAATGATAAACCAGTGATCAGTGATGGTCACGCTATGCCACTAGCTCATTTACAACTCATTAATTTAAGACAAGAAAGAGAAATACCGATTGGTATTTGGTACTCCCTCTAAGGTCAAGTCTTTAGTTTGGACCAATGCATTTAATAATAGCATTACAAATAACATGCAGCATATTCACAGACCTTAGACAACTCTTTCTCGGCCTATTTACCATTGCATTGTAATGTGAAGTTACTTTCTTATGTAATAATTTGTATGAGCCTCTTGGTGAGCATTGCAAGTGTCCTTTCACCTTAAAAAAGCTTCTTATGATACATTTCAAAGATTTTGGATGCCAAGATTTTGTAGCAATGTACGGCATTCGCAGATCTCAGCTGTACTTGGTTTGAGAGAAATGCTCGTTTTTTCAAGGGTCTCCCATTGCCCTTACATTTGTTATGGGATAGGATCAAGTTTTTGGCTTCTCTTAGGTGATCAACTCACAGTTGCTTTAAGGGGGATGGCTTCCATTATTGATATGCAAAGAGACTGAACAGCTTTCAGCATTTTTTAGCCTCTTTGGCTCATTATTTTATTTTTGTCTTATGGTTTGGAGGAAATCTTATCCCTCCCCCCAGTATGTACTTTCTCTGTTTCCTCTCTAATAATATTTTCTTCTTTCATCAAAAACAAAAAAAAAAAAAGTGGAAGACCAATGGAGTTAAAAAAAAAAATACACAAAAAGAAACAATTGCACAATCAAAAGGAATATTCAAGCTTGTTGTTACCATCTTCCTTGTAGTATGATAAAAGAAAGTCACATATTGTATGAGACAGACTGATGATGTACTTTCCATCTGGTGCATTAGACAATTCTTGTATCACATTCACCATCCCAACTCTCTGGTATGGAAAAGCCAGCCTTCCTTCCGAACCTATTCAGAAACACATATGATCAAAATATATTACAAAGGCACCATTAACACCGTCAATCAAAAATCGAAGAGACTCCAAATGGTCTAAACTCTAATGGGCATCATAACAACACAAGCATAGGGTTATTTCATACCTTTAATAACAGCTTTGACAGCATTGAACATTGTGTCTAACGCATCTGGATTGCTAGATTTTTGGCTCAGACTCTTGACTATAGCTAATGCCCCATCCCTTCTCCCTTCATCAGCATGCCGAGCCTGTGCTAATACTACTGAAAGAATTTCAGCAGCATACTTACTCAAATCAAGGTTAACAGACTTCAAAAGAATTCCAACCGATTCCAACACAATCTCTGGGTTGCGTTTTAGCATTTTAACAGAGGACGGTACCACAGTATTTTGAAAATCTTCATGTGACAATTGCAAATAAAGTGGACGAAATGCTTCAGTAAGGCTCTTTCTTGGCTTTTCTTTTGCACTCAGTATTGCATTAACATATATATCAAGAAATGCTGACTGTAAGGAGCGAAGAACTACATTAGAACTCTAGGAGAAGGAAATCAACCCAATGTAAACATAACTCAGAAAATTTATGTATACACTACCTACTAAAGTTATAGATGAATCTCACCTTGAATTCTCCAAATAAAGAGGGAGATCGACTTGAGAACTCTAGTAACAACAACAATAATTCCGGACTATCCTTGTACGGGATTCGGCCATTTTTCAGTTCTTCTATGTAGACTTCATAAATATCCGGTGACTGAAAACAAGTGTAGACATCTAAGTTACAGCAACTTCTTTTATGCATTGTAATGGAAAAGGAGGAGGCCAAAAGGATAAAATTCAAGGAGCAAAACACTATTATTGTCCATAAACTAATGAAGGTTGAGCTGAACCTGAGAAAATAAATGGAAAAACTTTTTCTTGCAAGCCCTTTGCTCACGAAAAGATCTTCGAAAATTAATATTAAGTAAAGATGCTTGTGCTGCAGCTACTCGACACAAAGCATTCTTTGAAACCGCGGCAAACTGGCTCTTGCTCAAAAGGAGACATGACCAACTGAGAAGTCTGTAGCAGCCGACATGAGATTGAAACTTCAACTGCTTCTCCATATTCTGAACAAGAGCTGCTGCAAAAGTTTTCATGAAAACTGTTCCACCTAAAGCTCTCACAATCACATCATCAACAGCTTTCCTTGATCTACGATCGTCGTAAATTGTAAGCGTTCTAAATATTATCTGTCAATAACGAGGCAAGCTCCGTAGACATTTCTGCAAAAAGACCAAAATGGTTGGATTCACATTTCAGAACTAAAAATTATAAATAGACGCATTCAGACCAATTTCTTACATGCATGTTACATGAAGAGAAAATTAACTACAGAAGGAATCGCAATCCGACTACAAAATCAACTATAAAACACTCGTACTTTAAGAAGCTAAGCCATTATAGTGCAGTTGGCAATTGGAAATGGCATATATTATTAGTGTAACTATGATCGGTGTTGACCTGAAGTTGAATTATTCAAAAACGCAGGGATTTCGCGACAGAATATCCGAACTCGTTGGTTAGTGGAAGAAGTAGAAACCAGTTCGGAAAGGGTAACGAGAGATTGCAACGATTCCGCCATTGTAAAACGCGAAGATCCGAATGAATATCCGAGTGGGTACTGCGGAGCTCTGAATCAGATTATTAAAGCAAAGACGCTTCGACTCCTGCAATGCACTATTGCACTGTACTGCACAGCACAGACACTGTGTGTGTTTCAGTTCCTCAGTATGAATAATGGTTAGGGTTTTGGGAGCTGCTATCTGCTATCTACTATCTGCTATCCTCTCCGATCACGAAGGACAACTTTTCTTCTTTCTTTTTTTTGGATCTCCAACGACAGAGGAGGCAAAGTTTGGTAGTGGGCTTACTGCCCAAGTATTTTGTGTGAGCTTTTGGGTCCATTTATTTTTTAAAGTGGGCTTGTGGGCCCGGCGGCCTGTGTTGCCGGTACGGAATGTGAATCTGGGTCTGCTCCACTAATTAGGGTGAACTTCAGATATATTCCCAATGAGCAATGGGCATAAAGACAATGGTCATTATATGCCCTTTTCAGTAAAAGCATGCCGGCCCAATAAAGAAAGGAAGAGCCCACCAAAATCTTGAATTGGGCCTACATCGTGGCCGAAAGAATATGGGCCTTAGTAGTAACCTCTATATCCGTGTATTCGATCTTGATATTTTCTATGCATTGATCACTTTATAGGCATCGGTCTAGCCATGCCCAAAAAAACATAGGAATTGGTCTAGCAGGTCTCGGGAAGCAAGTGGTGTCAAAATCAATTATTTTTTTTAAAATAAGGGGGAATATTTAATTTAATTTCTACTTTGTTATAATTATAAAAATATTACATTATTTTTGTTTTATTTCTTATTTTTATTTTTTAATTTTTTATTTTGAACATTTCCTTCACAAAATCTAAAAAACCAAAAATAAATTAAAAATAATGTAACATTCTTATAGTTATAAATAAATATATTAATTAAAAACAAAAACAGAAAAGAAACTAAATGCTCTTCTGATGTTGAGTTTATTAACAAGATAGTGATTCAATTTCATATTTATTGAATAAGCATTGCATGTTTGTTAATAAGAAATAAATTAAACACCCTTATGAGAATTTAATTCTATTAACTCGCACTTATATAAACTAATACTAATATATTTGGTATTAACGTGTAACAAGTATTATTTTTATTCAAATTATTACTGATAATCATTAGACTTTTTTTGTTGGATTTATTATATGGATTTATTAGACTTTTATTATATACTTACTTTATTCTGCAACTCTCTTTCTTCGTGGCTCACTCTGGTTCAATTTGCATTTATGTAACACGTACCAACCAACCAAAGAAATAACAATAACAAGGTAAAAGGACTTTATTTGACGAAAGCTATTATTGTGTCAAAGCTCAAAGCAATGGTATGAAATGCACGTTTCCCCATTAGTAGATCACTGGGAAGAACTTTTCTCTAGCATGGCAAACTCCGCTACCCTACCATGGAAAAATTATTAAGTGCTCCTATAGTATCACTTAAGATCATATTCATTCCATTTTATCTACCCACCACAATAATCTTAAATGGAAGCCAAGTATATAACCATAGTTAACTGTTTCAGACACTGACTGAGACCTAAAATGGTAACCAAAGAACACACTAAAAGTCCTCTGAAGAAGCTATAACAAGTCCAAAGAGCTAGGTTGGTCAGAGAATAAATTGTAGTAGATGAATGATCTTAGAGTTACGGTAAACAATGGAACATACTCGATCTACATAGTCCAGACTATTTATATAGAAAGCGAAGGATTGATCCGTCAGATTCTTACTGTTGGAGCTATTTAATGTGTTCGACTGTTTCTGAATGTTGATGACCAAACGGCTGATAGTCGTTAAAGCAAAAGGACCACGTGACCAAGAAGTCACTTGGGTTGAAATCGGTCGGATATGGTCACTGGACACAGTTTGGGTAGACTGAAACTACCCAAAGTATATCATTCCTGAATGAGCCTGTTCATTAGTCGGCCCGGAATAGCACATATGCTCCAAGATCAGTCAACTGTTCGACGCTGACCGAACTTATGAATGATCCGATGAGAATTGGATCCAGACGGTCTACAGCCCTCCAGCTCGATCAACTGTTGAAGTTGTCCGAGCTTTAAGAGGTCTGATGATAGTTAGATCTAGACGGTCCACAGCCCCCCAAGTCGGTCAACTATTGAAGTTGTCCGAGCTTTAAGAGGTCCGATAACAGTTGGGCTTAATGACAATAGGCCTTGCTCGCGTGGAAAGATAAATGTAATAGAATCTTCCTTTTTAGACCTGACGCTTCATAATGCGTAAGGTTATTTTAAACAATGTGCTTCTGCCATGTGTCACACATTCATTCCCCACGCGTTGTTCTTATCATTTCGCAATTAATGCTCCTGCTTCTCACTTCATCAAGACCATTGATTACAACCTTCTGCTTTCCCACCGTTAGATGCATCCACGACTTCTCACTTCCTTGATTTTTAACCGTTGAATTCGGCGGTTTACTTCTATTTAAAACACTTCTCTTTTAACTATACTTCTAATTATTTCTTCTCCTACCTTTCTTGTTGCCAAATTCTGCCATCCCTATCTTCTCTGCGCAGCTTTCCTTTTATTCCAGTACGAGTACAAACTATTTGAACTACTTCAACTTCTCAGCATAACATCAGGTAACATTTTGATCCTACCCCTTTTGTTCTTCTCATCATTTGTGTCTATCTATTTTCAATAGTACTTCTTTGCTGAACCAAAATCAAAATAGGGTGCCCCTTTTGCTATTTTCTTTTCTATCAATTTGTTTGTTGTTGCTTTTAACTTAAAAACTAGATGAAACTATGAAACACAGATCTGGAATTTAACATTGTAAATGTGAATCTAGGAAATCTAGAAAATAGGTTTGTTTTTGAAGGGTGCAGGTTCAAAAAAACTATTTGAGACGATGGCTGAACCGACTGGAGAAAGATTGTACCGACCTATAACTGGGTTAATGTTGGCTCTTTTCCTTTCCGCAAGTGCATGGATCGCACTTGTAGTGTAGCTAGGAATCGGATATCGTTCCCACGAGGAATTAGGTATTTCAAATACTAAATACCAACTAATACCTTACTTAGTTCTATTCAAGATCATAGAAAATAAGGTCAAATGAATTTAAACTAAACTAAATACTAAAAAGCAATAAAGATAATGGTTTAGAGATCTAGGAAATCCTTCTTCACCTCTTATTTCTTACTAATGATATGCAATTTTTCCAAACAACATTAATGATTAGTTAGGTTAGCTTGAGAATCTGATTTAGTTAAAAGCCTATGTCTAGGTCGATCAACCCTGGTGTCATTTATCTAATCCACTATGTTTCCATAAGAACTAGTGTAAACTCCACTAATGAACGATCTATTCTCAAACACCCGTTAATACATGGCTAAAAGGTATATTTCTATCCAGTTAGCGAATTAACTCATCCAAGCCAATTGAACTCGTTGAACATGCATCTACCACACCATATCCATATCCATAAATCCCTATATCTAGTTCATTTGGATCAGCTATGATCATACAATTATTGGCCAAACAAGAGCAAACATTAAGCATAGGCATGGTGGAACAAAACCAAACATCAATACAAACTCATAATATAACATAAACATCAATATCCATATAAAGATCCAAAGTATTTCCTAAATACAGCTTGGCTAATTCATGAACACGAAAATATACATCAAAACAGTGCTTAGAAGATAGGGAAGAGAAGAGAAACAAAGGGAGAAGAAGAAGGAATCCATAGATATCATCCTTGAAGCTTGAATCTCCTTCCATGAAGAAGATGGCCTCCAACCTAGCTTCCAACCTAGCCTCCCTAGGCCTCCAATCTGCCCAGAAATGAAGAACAGGCCGCAGCCTCTCTAAAATCTAAAAACTAAAGCGGAGCTCCCCTGTAAAATCTATTAAAATTCTATTTATAGACTCAGAAAAATAGAGGCACGTGTGTCAAAATAGGTTAGGGACGCCGCGGCATTAACATGCATGCGCTGCGGCGTTCAATTCTTCGAGCTCTCTAACTTTGATGAAGGGAAGGCACCACGCCGCAGCATACGCTCTTCAGCGCCACGACGTGACCAATTTGTCTGCAGAATTCTATAGCAAACACAGTTTTACTGTTGTTTTTGCTCCTTTAGGTTCCTCTTGGGATTTCTCATCTGGTATTGGTATAAATCTTCCACCAATCTGCTTGTTTGCAGCTCTTTCTGCAATAGAGAAATCACCAAATCAATGACAAATGCAAAATCCACTTAATTGATAACATAATACACACAATTTACTCAATATCATATAGAGAATGTATCAGAATTGGATATAACAAATATAAGCACAAAATCTTCCAAATATGCATAAATAGAAGGACTTTAGCAATCAGATAAACATATATATGGGGCACAAATAACTACGCATTATGGAGTTATCAGCTAACCCTGCAGAGAGCAAATATGCATCGACTTTGAGCACAATCGAAAGTGTCGACCTGCTCCGAAAATGAATAACAATGAGTAAAGACGGTGATGAAACTCGGTTCATATGCCTTCCATGTCAAAGAGGCGAATGAATTTACATGTCACCTTGCGCCGATGATGATGTCGGTTGGGTATATATGTACGATACCTTCTTCCTACATTTGCATCTGAAGTTGCCATTTTCCAACTTCCAATGCTCGATCCTTGACAGATTAAATGTCGCCCCGACCCAACTCCACCCAACAGTTGGGCATTTGTGCGGGCATTTGAGATTTTAATGGACTTCGTTAGTAAATTGCCCAGCGTCCATGTATACTTCTTCTTTTTCCAATGCAAAGGGTTCGAGAAAGGTGTCTGGGTTTTACTTAACAGCTACCATTGTAAAAAAACTTTTCTGCTTTTGATACATCGTATAAAAAATTTAAAACCAAATTCTTTCAAGTTAGAACTCAATAAGGGGACACACCATTTTATACCGACTAATTTGGAATAGAAAAATTTCCACTTTAATGGAGAGAATAACCAAAATCAATTTTAAGTGTAGAATACCGACATCTTCAACTGGCCGACCGACAAATAATTGACATTTTGGAAGATTGTCCTCTACTGGATATTAGTTCTTTCATCAAATTTGGGGATTGTCCAGATGAGATGGCGAAGCTAATGAGTAAGTTTGAAATCTAACGTTATTATCTTGAAAGTTTGTAGTTAAACTGACATTAACTCTTTATTTGATTTTTCAGAATCAATGGCGCCTCAGATTTCCCTTCTGCAACTGCAAAAATTCATCAAGAAGAATGATCTTGCTCCCCCGACCGAAGATGTTGAACCCAGTCAAAAACACTGGTTGGAAAAAGAAATCGAGAAGAAGGCGAAGATGGAGCTGAAATTGCAAAGAGTTCATCGGCCTCTAAACGCCAAGTAATAGGTGAGGGTTCTTCCTTTGAGAGCCGAGAAATTTGAAGCGTATTTGAGGCACTGAATGGCTTCTATGCTAATGCAGATGGCCTTCCCCTTTAGGTGACCTTTTTTCCTTTTGAGTCCTTCGTAGAATCTCATATTGTCCTCCCTGGTGACAAGGAAAAAAAAAGACAAAGTCGATAGAATAGGTTTATGTTGATGGGCCAAAGTTCAATCACTTCGACTAACCAATGTGATCAGATCTGTTGAGCATGAGTTAGAAGATACAAAGAAGAAATTGTCATTGTGCAACAAACTCTACAAAGCAGAATTTGAAAATTCTCAAAAAGCACACCAGGCTAAATTATCCGATCTAAAAAAGGAAATTGAGGCTTTGAAACAAAAATCGAATCGTGTTGATGGCCTCGAAGCTTTAGTGAAGTCGTTAGAGAATGAGAAGAGAAAAATTGAAGAAGATCTCAAGAAATCAAAAGAAGATGCTAAGACACAAAAGGTCGAGGTTGACTATGTTTTGCAAGAGACTTTGAAGTCTAAAGATCTCTTGAAGGCCGAGCTTTTTAGTTTGAAAGAAGAAGCTGCCGAATAGAGAATCGTTGGCTTCGAATCTAGTCTTCAACAGGCTAAACTTTTAAATCTTGATGGAATTTTTTACGACCGTCTAGGAGAACTTGGTCCCTTTAAGATCATAGCCAATGGACTTATTGTTGATCCTCTAGAAGAAGAAGAAGCTGAAGAACAAACAAGCTGAAGAGGAAAATTTTAATTCTTGTTTTAAGTAATAGTCATTTTGTAACGCTTTTATAACCTTTTTATTGATCGGATATGAAGAATTACCTTTTGTTGGTCAGAAAGTGAATGAAAATTTTCTCAATAGTAAATTAGTACCCGATTTAAAGCTTTGAAAATCTAAACGACTGAGCATTGAACATGTTTAAAAGCTAATTTCAACCAAGATTATTAAATCGGTATCCGTTTAAAATTTGACGACTAAGAGCATTTAATTACGTGTTAAATAGTCAAATTTGTCAGTATCCATTTAAAATTTAACACTAAGGTGATCACTAAAAATCGACTAAGAGTTTGAATGACTATCATTTTTTTGGACGATCTCATTTAAACGTTTGCTAATAATCTTGCGGTTGTAAAACCCATTTTTCATTAGCTTTGTGCTAGCATCGGCCGACGTGTTGGCCGAGAGCTGGCCTTTCAGCAACTTTGTGCTGGCATCGGCTGGCGCATTGGCCAAAAGTTGGTCTTTTTCATCAGCTTTGTGCCAGCATTGGCAGGCGCATTGGCCGAGAGGCGGTCTTTATAAATTTTTCTTTAAACTAATAAGAGGTGAAGAATTCGGATCATATAATTCTTTATATAATCAAGATTAAAATGTGTCTCGTCAAAACCTTCTAGGTAAAACCCAATGGGACAAAATCCTGGTAGGAAAAAAAGCACAACATTTTAATCCTTCTTGTTACATCTAAATGAAAAAATGAAAGAATGATAAAAACTTAGTTAAAATATCTTCGTAAGGAAGCGGAATTCCAGGATCTGGGAAGAACTTTTCCTATGAGATCTCCGATCTTATAAGCTCATCCACTGATGACTTGCACAAGTCGAAATGGTCCTTTCCCAGTTAGCTGATAACTTCCCATCGCCATTAGGTCGTCTTAAGTCTTCCACTTTTCGTAATACAAAATCTCCCTCTCAGAATTTTCTTGATTTAACAGTCCAATTATACTTCCTTGCTACCTTTGCTTTGGTTGCTTCTTCCCGAATATGAGCAACCTTTCTTTCTTCTTCCAATAAATCAAGGTCGATCTTCCTGGGTTCATCATTAGAATCTTTAGAAAAAGTCATCCTTTTGAAACTAGATTCCCCGATCTCAACTGGAATCATTGCGTCAGCTCCGAATGTAAGTCGAAAAGGTGATTCTTGAGTAGACGTTTGCGACGTAGTGTGATATGCCTAAAGAACATTCAGTAGTTCTTCTAGCCAAAGACTTTTAGCGCGATCTAACCTTTTTTTGAGCCCAATCAGAATGATCTTGTTTGCTGCTTCAGCCAAACCTTTGCTCTATGGGTGCTCGACCGAAGTAAATATCTGTTTAATTTCATTCTTAAAACAAAATTATCGGAACTTCTTGTCAGTAAACTGCGTTCCATTGTCAAATACAATAATGAATGGTAAACCAAATCGACATATAATATTCTTCTATACAAAACTTTTGACCTTTTTTGAATTTATGCTTGCAAGGGGTTCGGCCTCGATCCACTTTGTAAAGTAGTCGATTACAACTACAATTAGTTTTAACTGATCTGTCGCAACTGGGAAAGGTCCCAACAGGTTAATTCCTCATCTACAAAAGGGCCACGGAATGTCCAGACTATGCAGTTCTTCTGGTGGAGCTTTATGCAAGTTTGCAAATTTATGGCATTTATCGCACTTCTGAACGAACTTCAAACAATCAGCTTTCATTGTTGGCCAAGTTGGATGATAGATCAATTATTTCTTGTTCCCTTGGTACTGGCTAACTTGGACAACAGGTCGACACGAACGTTCTGATCTCTTAGAATATGTAGGATTTCAAATTGTTCGAATTTTTTGACAGCATCCTGCATTTTCAATAAATATTTAATTAATTGAAGATCTTTAGTTTAAAACTCACCTCTTGCCTGTTTAGCTACTAACTGAGAATCCGACTTAGCAATCAGTCGGGTTGCCCCCATTTTAGTGGCTGACGAAAGTCCAGCAAGGAGAGCCTCGTATTCAGCTTGATTGTTACTTGCCCTGAAATTGAATCTAAGAGATTGTTCGATTAGAATTTCATTTGGTCCTTCCAAAATGATTCCAGCCCCACTACCTTTCACATTAAAAGAACCATCAACAAAAAGATACCAAATATCTTTATTTGACTCTAATGAAAATGAAGACAATTCTACAACAAAGTCGGATAATATCTGTGATTTGATCGGTCCTCTTAGATGATAATGGATGTCGAATTCAGATAGTTCAACCAACCAGGAGATCATACGCCCAGCCAATTATGGCTTTCTGAGTACTTGTTTAATTGGTTACTCGGTCTTCATGATTATCTAATGACTCTGGAAATATTGTCGAAGTCGTCATACTGGCACAACAAGAGCAAGACCCATCTTCTCAATCTTCTGATAATGAGTTTCTGGTCCTTGCAACACTCGGCTGATTAAGTATACCAGACGTTGATCCTTCTTGTCTTCTCTAACTAAAACAGAGCTCAATGCTTTATCAGAAACAAATATATAAAGAAAGAATAAATCACCTGGTTCTAGTCTGGTCAAGATCGGTGGCATGGTTAAAAAATGCTTCAAATCCTAGAAAGCCTTTTCACACTCATCGGTTCACTGAAAATTATCTGACTTCCTTGAGCATTGGAAGAAAGGCAAAGCTCTGTTGGCAGATTTTGATGTAAATTTTGATAAAGTAGCAATCCTTCCAGTAAGTCTTTGAACTTCCTTAATCGACAAGGGGCTTCTCATTTCCATTATAGCTCTGCATTTATCTGGATTAGCCTCAATTCCCCTATTGGTAAGGATAAAATCGAGGAATTTTCCAGCTTGAACTCCAAATGCGTATTTTTCTAGATTCAATTTCATATTGTATTTTCGCAATTGGGTGAAAATTTCAGCAAGGTCGGAGCAATGGTCCGCATTGACCTGTGTTTTTGCTACCATATTAGAACACATCCTCCACTTTCCTGACAACTTTTTAACCATAACTACATTGGACAACCAAGTAGTGTGTTCCACTTCCCTAATGAAACATGCCTCCAACAACTTCTTTGTCTCCTCGGCTGCCACCTTCTTCCTTTCAGCACCGAGCTTCCTCTTTTTCTAGACAACGGGCTTCATTTTTTTATTTAATGACAACTTAAGGGTGATTATCTCTGGATCAATTCCTGGTAAATTGGTTGCGGCCTATACAAACAGGTCCGCGTTCTTTCCTAATAACTCCTCCAATTCAAGTTTAACATCGGTCGACAGAAGAGCTCCAATATATGTCACTTGATCAGGTTTCGGGCCTAGGGGAATAGCCTGCAACTCTTCAACTGGCTTAGGTCGGTCAAGCTCATCATTCCTTGGATCTAATTCAATCATATTGACGTGTATCAGTTGTTTGCTAAAAGGGTCAACCGGGTCTGACAACTTCTTCAACTTTAGCTTAAAACTTTTATTGTAACAAATCATTGCTTCCTTTTGATCTGCATGTACTACACAAACCTCGCTTTTGGATACAGGAAACTTCATTGTTAAATATGGAGTTGAAACTACAGCTCCAAGAAAATTAAGGGAAGGTCTTCCAAGAATGACATTATACGGAGTATGAGAATCAATAACCAAATATTTAACAGAAATTGTTTTTAGAAGATTACCTATCACGAAGGTCATTCGGAGTTCTATATATCCCCACACATTTACCTGCTCTCCAGAGAAGCCAATCAAGCAATCGTTGAAAGGGTTTAACTCTTCTTCTGAGATCTGTAATCTTCGCAGAGTAAACAAATAGAGTATATCTGCTGAGCTCCCCTGGTCGACCAAAACCCCCCTTATTTGGAAATTTCCAGCTATGACGGAAATCACCATCGGGTCATCCAAATTTTCATCAAGGCCAACAAAATCTTTATTGGAAAACGAAATAATTGGCCCCTCTTCATGCTGCAATGCCTAGACCCGGATAGGATGACTTACTGATATAATAGCTCAGAGATGTCTTTTTCACGACGAACTCGAGCTTCCTCCTCCCGCGAACCCTTCGGCGATAGAGTTGATCTCTCCTCTAATTACGTCATCCCGAGAATCAGAAACGACATCAATGGCTTTGTCCTTTCCACCTGGACTAAGACTTCTTTTCTTGGATTAGTTGCTTTCTTTTGCCTCTCTACTCTGACTCCTCCGTCGATATACTTATTTCTCGAGGTGGCCTTCTGATAATCACATATTTATTCATTAAGAAACCCATATGTTTAGTCATTTACACTCTCCATATTCTTAATTGATTGAGTTTGGTATGATTTTGTGAGTTTAAGCTCAAATTGGTCCTAATTAAATATTTTCAGCATTATTGAGACTTGACACTGTTTCTGTATTTTGGCCATAACTTGAGTTCCTGATATCTGATAATCATGAATTTTACCTTGTAGGAAAGCTAGGATGAAGCTCTACAACTTTGATGAAGAGCTCGAAGTCTGAAATAGATGTCTAAGGGACCTAAGTTTACATGGAAGTCAGAATACGAGTTCTGTCACTAGAATCCGAACGGTGTGCACTCGTAAAATCATATCTCAAGATGTGATAATGGAGATGGGCTGAAATTTGGATAGTTGATAGTTAAGATTCAAATAAACAACTTTCATGAAGAACACTTTTTGAAAAAATGAAGTCTAATGGGTCAGTTTGAGCTTGCAAGTCGGAACAGAGGTGCTGAAGTTGGGTTTGAGCAACCTGCGATATTTGGGTCATATCTTGGGCTGTAGGAAGCCAAATTGGACGATCCAGATATGCATGTTATAGCCAAGACAAAGATCTACAACTTTCATGAAGAGTACTTTTCATGGATCTGAAGTATAGTTAGTCGTTTTTTGCTTCCAAGTCAGATAAGAAATTTTTGTCCTCAACCACTCCACTCACCAACCCACTCAACTACTCCACTCACCAACCCACTCAACCACCCCACTCAACCACTCCACTCACCAACCCACTCAACCACTTCACTCAACCACCCCACTCATCCACCCACTCCCCTTTGTCATTTTGTTACCCTAGACTTCTATAAAAGGCACCATTGGTTATCATGAAGAACAAGTTGTATTCTCCTTCAATTCTCTTATAGTTTCTTCTTGTTTCTTCATAGTTTCTCATAGCTCTTGTATATTTTGATGATTTCCTTCATTGTAATGGAGAGCTAAGTTACTTTCAGTCAATTCGGGACTCTTGAAGAGATTGTGGTTTGCATTCTTGAGACCTTGGTTATGTAATGTATTTGATTTATATTTGAATTCCTTTTCTCTTCTTCTTCTTCTGTTTTCTTGATCTTGAATACATGAATGGTGATTCTGTTTATGTTTGATCTGATTTGATCTTGGTTTAAGATTAAGTATTATGATGAAACTTAGAACTGATTGATCTGAATTAATCACATAACTAAAGATTGAAATTTGTGATGAAACTTAGAACTGATTAATCTAAACTAATCACATAATTGAAGAGGTTAGGTTACTGATTGGTGCCTAGGTTAATTGAATTCGGTGCTTAAATTGATATATATCTACATGAATGGTGCGATTGCAGATTTGTGTTTATCACTTGTCAATTGAATTCGGATGATTGTCTAGTGTGAATTTTGGACCTAATCTTTGAGATCTCGGTTAGATCCAAGTTAACCATTCAAATGTGCTTCAAATGTTTGTTGAAAGGTTTATGATTGAATCCACCCAATCTCGGATAGATTTCTGAATTGACTGTTCTTCTAATTGTTATTTCTCTTTAAATCTTGTCACTGCGATCCTTGAACCATCAAAACCCCCCTTTTTCTAACTTTCACTTGATTTGATCAAATTGCATCTACGATCCTTGAGGAGACGATCCGGTGTTGTTCACTATACTACAAGTTTAGGTAATAACTTCGGTTATAATTTTGACTGAATTCGGCGCTCGTCACCTTCCTTGATAAGCTGTTCAATCTTGTCTTTCAATGTAATGCACTATTCAGCAGAATGTCCAAACATTTTATGAAGCTCGCACCTCGTACTCTTATTGATATTAGCCGATATTCTTTGTTTTCCTGCGTTCCTCGGAATCTGAATCAGACCAGTGTTGTATACTTTGCGCAAAATTTCATCATGTAGGGTATTCAATGGGGTATACCTATCAAACACAAGTCAGTACTTCTCGAATGTTCCTCAAGAATTTCGGTTAAACTTATTGAATCGATCATCTATGCTCATTGGTCTGCCTCTTGAACTCAGTCATCCTCCCTGATGCTTATCTTGGATCGGTAGGATAGAGACATGTGGGTTACCCCTGCTTCCCGTTACCTTCTGTTTAGAAAACCAATGTTCCATTTGCCTTCTTGCAAGAGTTATCTCTTCTATGTTGATGTACCCATTAGACCGATCCCGCAAATCATCCAGATCCAAAGGCAGCTTTCTGGCCAATGAATCCGCGAACGGCCCTGGGCACAAATAAGCCATAATTACATGTAATGACACAGTTGGGTTAAGATCCTTGATTTGAATTGCTTCCTCACTGAATCTCCGCATGAATTCTTTGAGAGACTCATCTCGACCTTGCCTCAAGTTTATAAGACTGGCCGAAGTCTTCCGATGTGTCTTGCTCGTAGAAAAATTGTTAAGAAATTTAACTAACAATTCAGAAAAATCATAAATTAAACCTGCTTCAAGACTTGAAAACCAAAGTAACGTCGATTTCTTTAATATTGTCGGGAAGGCTCTACATTTGATTGGATTAGACCTGCCATTCAGAAGCATCATTGAATTCAACATTATGAGATGTTCTTGTGGATCAGTCGTTCTGTCATAAAGTTCCATGGTCAGAAGTCAGAAACCATCTGGAAGAGGAACTGACATTATAAAATCAGAGAATAGATGATCAATGATAGGTACAGGGTGATCTGTCTATCAGCGAGTTTCATGATCGGTTGTTCGTGACTAGTGTGTCTGTCGATGAAACTCTCTAGTCAGAATTTCTTCCTCGGTAGTTCTTTCAACCTCTTCTTCTGGCTCCGCCTTGTGCTGATCTCCATTAGCGATCTGATTTATTTTGCTGTTAATGTCCCTAATAGCTTGCATTATCATTTCCATAGGGTTGAGCTGAGAACTCCTTGAGTTTACTCCTTTGGGAAAATTGTTTTCATTGGTGGCCATGATTGGTTGGAAAAATGATTGAGTTGGTTGTAAGGAAAGTTGGTTAGTTGTGGTGTAGGAATGTTTTACCTGACCCCACGGTGGGTGCCAGATGTTCCGGTCACTGACCGAGACCTAGTACAGTAACCAATAAACTCATTAAAAGTCCTCCGAAGAAGCTATAGCAAGTCCAAAAAGCTAGGTCGGTCAGAGAGTAAATCGTAGTGTATGATTGATCTTAGAGTTAAGGTAAATAATGGAACATACCCGGTCTAAATGGTCCAGACTGTTTGTATAGAAAACGGAGGATTGATCCGTCAGATTCCTACCATTTGAGCTATTTAATGTCTTCGACCATTTCTGAACGTTGTTGACCGAACGGTCAATAGTCGTTAAAGCAAAAGTACCATGTGACCAAGAAGTCACCTGGGCTGAAATCGATCGGATACGGCCACTGGGCACAATTCGAGTAGACTGAAACTACCCCAAGTATGTCATTCTTAAATAGGCCTGTTCATTAGTTGGCCCGGAATAAAACATATGCCCCAAGATCGGTCAACTGTTCGACACTGACCAAACTTATGAATGATCCGATGAGAATTGGATCTAAACAGTCCACAGCCCTCTAGCTCGGTCAACTATTGAAGTTGTCCGAGCTTTAAGAGACCCAATGACAGTTGGATCTAGACGGCCCATTAACTATTTTTTTTAAATAAAAAAATTAAGAAAACCTCTCTATCTTTTCCCACAATAGTTAATTATGCCAAGGTTCTAACGAAAACTATACTTCCAACCACCATGTGTTAACGAAATCGCCAACAAAGAAATGTTTTTTCGGTCGGATAATCTCACCGCCACGGTGGCGCCACCCCTGTCCCCCTTCAAGTTCACTCCTTGTCCTCTTCCTTTGACCTCACCATTTCTCTACAAAATTTCTGCCGAGCCACCATCATGCATTTCGATAGGCATATTTTTCTAAATAAAGCTAAAAAGCTTCACCGTGAGCTGTAATCTTATGCATTGCCACCATTCTTGATTTCCTGCATTTTGTCTCCTATGTGTGGGACCTGCCATATTCAACGGCTACAATCTGCGTACACCCTAAATTAGGGACGTATCCGCATAAAAATGTGGGAACTCATGTCCCTACTTAATTTAATTTTTTTAAATTTTGTATATGTATTTGTCTTTTTTATCTTTTTGTATGTATAATTTTTGTCCTCATACAAATAAATTATTAAATTTATACTTATGGAAAGTAAAATCTATTTTTTAATATTACTTTTTAAAAAACTCCATTATTTCTATGTGATTTGGAGCTAATAGAGTACTAAAGTCTGTTAAAATATTCAGAGCATCAAAATCTTCTCTTACCTCTTTCTCTTCATTGTTATGCTTTAGTGGTATTTCTCAAGTTTCTTTTTTTCTTTAATTTAATCATTTATTTTTCACATTATGAATATCATAAAGAATTGGCTACGCAATCACATGATTTCTTTGTTACATATATAGAGAATAAAATGTTTAATAGTATTGATAATAAAAAGATTGTTTAGCGTTTTCAAAATATAAAAACGTGAAGTGAATAATTATAAATTGATCTTTTATAATTTTATATTAATATTTGTTTATATTAATATATTTTTTATATATAAATATAATTATTGAAATTTTTTTTTGCTTCTATATTGATTGTATTGCCTTTGCTTCCAATACCTAAATCATTGAATCAAAGTCCCCAGAGCAAAGTAGAAAAAAATATTATTATCTTGTTCATGAAATGCAATAAACAGTGGCGAAGGGCAAATTTGGATGCGAAGGTTTTTTAGATTCATGTGTGGTTTGTGGTAAAACAAGGAAATCTTAGATCTGTGTGTTTGTTTTGTATAGTTTTTTATTAGAGAAGAAAAGCAATGGGGTTATAGGAAGCTTTTCTCAACTAACTCTATAGGGTAGCTTTCAACTCCAACAATGCCATTGGTCTTTGATTTTTTTTATTTTTTTATTTTTTGGTTTTAAACTTGTTGTGTTGTGTTCCAAGTCTTTAAAATAAAAGGAGTGATTTCATTTATAAATGAATGATTGTATAAAACTTGTTTGAAATGATTATCAAAACATGGTGGCTGGAAGCATAGTCAACCATGGTGCGTGGTGGCGGCGGGAAAGGAGCAAAAAAAAAGAGAAGTTTTCTTTATTTTTTTAATAATAAAAAGAAAAAAATAGTTAACAATGGTTAGATATTGGGCTTCCAGGAATATTGTGGTGGGATCCTATCACAACCGTGATCGCGACAGGAGCAGCGAACAAAATAATTTGTTAAGAATCGCCACTAATTTTATTTAAATTAGAAAAAATTAGAAAATCTTTTTAGAAAATGATCTTTGAAACCAAATTGAATTCGGGAGTCGGTTATATATAGGGAAGGGTAGATACTTAACCTCATAACACCACTAACACATCCGTCCTAAAACGGTTACCCTAAATTAGTTATACAAAACTTAATAATCTTATAATATATTTGTTTTACCTATTTTTATTAAAAAAATTAAAAAAAACAAATAATTTGTGAAAATTTAAAATTTAGCTTGACAGAATAAAAGTTCTGCTCCTACGTATCCTCTGCTGCAATGAGGAACTCAAAGTCATGTAGTTCTTTATAAAATATTTATGGGTTAGTTGTTTTTAATTTAAAATGAAGAATCATCAAGTTGTCGCAACTCAGATGATTATAAAAATTATAGGATTAACAAACTGTCACAACTAAGTTAACTCCATTTTATTTTCTTTAAAAAAACATTTAATTATTTTATTTTTTTTTACTTTTTTTAAATTATAGGTTAATTGTTTTTAACTTTGAAAACATTTGAATCATCAAGCTATCACATCTCAGATGATTACAAAAGTTATAGGATCAACAAGCTGTCACAACTGAGTTAACCATATTTTATTTTCTTTTATAAAAACATTTAATTATTTTATATTTTTTTACTTTTTAAATTATAGGTTAATTGTTTTTAATTTTGAAAACATTTGAATCATCAAGTTGTCACAACTCAGATGATTACAAAAGTTATAGGATCAATAAGTTGTCGTAACTCAGTTAATCCCTTTTTAAATAAAGGGGGAGTTGCGTACATCTCTGATATAATTCATCTCTTACAAAAGAGAGGCGGAGTAAGTATTTCTAAACAACCCTGTGAATTCCAATTTTATATAACTAATTCTTTTCTCAAATGTTAGTTTGTCATCATAAAAAAGGGGGAGAATATAATTGGCTAGCTACTATTGAGAGTAATTTTGATGATAACAAACATAATGAAGATGATGACAAGACCAAGTCCAAGACCTTCAAGAATAGCTTTAGGACTTAGGATCTTTGTAAGGAGACTTATTGGATATCTCATTGGTTTTGGACACAAAGAAATATTTTCAAAATTGTCTTTCCAAACTTAAAGAATCATTTTCTGGATATTTGAAAGTATTTAAAACTGATTTTATATCAGGGGTATTCGAATACCCCATAAGGTATTCGAATAACATGCCTGATACTCGTATCCAGAATTGCTTTTGAAAGTAAAGTATTCGAATAACCATTTTGGTATTCAAATACACCTGATCTCAGAAAAGTGTTTTTAGACTGAAGTATTCGAATATATTGAGAGGTATTCGAATAACCATCTTCTAATATGTTTTCACAAGCCTTTTAAAACAAAGGTATTCGAATAACCTTATAGGTATTCGAATAACCTCCTTCAGAATTGTTTTTCACTAAACAGTGGTATTCGAATAACTACAAGATCCTGATATGGAAGGAAACGACCATTTTCTACATTTAATGTGATATTAATTATACCCAATGACTATTTTCCTCAAAGGCTCTATAAATAGAGACCTTGAGTCTCTTCTGAAGGTTGCCCAATGATCTGAATCATTCTTTGCTTATGCTATAACATGGTTTTCAATTTTACATATTTTCTGTGCTCTTTTTGCCAAAACCTTGAGATTTCCTTAATGAGCTCCATAGTGCTTCAAGTTGTATTATTTACTCTTTGTGAGAGTTTTCTATTTCATTTATTTTCTGCTTCTGTAAGGGTGAGGTATCCCTTGTTGTAAAGAAGGTGAGGTATACTTCAAAAGGGGTGAGGTATCCCTCTAGTAAATAGGGTGAGGTATCCCTGTTTGTTGAGAGTCAAGCACAAGGGGAAGGTATCCCAAGGTGTGAGGAGTGCTCTTGTTTGTAAAGGTTACAAGCACCCGCTTTAAGCTTGTATTGATTAGTGTAAAATCTCGAACTGTGTTTTGGGAACTGGACGTAGGCCACAAGTGGTTGGTGGTCGAACTAGGATAAATATCGTGCTTGCTCTTCTCTTCTTTATCTCTTTATTTTCAGTAATTTAATTTATTGTTTAATATTATTTATTTGTTGAATTTTATTAATATTATGCTTATCCTTTTCATCTCATGTCTTTTAATATTCTTTTCAACATATTTAAATTAGTTTACGCCTCTATGAAAAGTTTTTTAAATACTCAATTCACCCCCTCTCTTGAGTACTGGAAGCCACTTGGGTAACAGTTGATAGGTTTGGGTGATGGCGGCTGCTTGAAGGAGATGATGGAGTTAGAGGTTGAAGATAGGTTTGGGTGATGGTGGCTGCTTGAAGAAGATGGTGCAGTTGGAGGTTGAACATGTGTTGAAGGTGATGAAGTTGTTGATGTGTTTGTAGTGAAAGTTAATGGTGAGATTGGAAGGTTGATGAAGATGGTGGAGTTTGGAGGTTGAAGATGGGTTGAAGGTGGAGGAGGAAGATTATGGCAGAGGTTACGTGTATGAGGAAAAACTGAAAAAGAAAGTAAGCTAAAAGTGTGTGTAAGCTAATAATCAGATTAAAGTCTGGTCAAAGTATTAAGCTCTAGGTCTCTGTGTATGGGTTATGGGTTTTATAAGAAGGATTATGGTGAAGAGTTTGAATTAAAGTGGGATTAGAATTTATTTAGGATGAGTGTTGGGATTTGTTTAGGATGAGTATGTTTAGGATAACTAATGAGATTTGATTAGGATTAGTATGTTTTAAGATAACTGATGGGATTTGGTTAAGATAGGTTTGTTTATGATGAGTTTGAGTTGTAATAGAATGGGTCAATGGGTTAATGGGTTGATGGATTATGGGTTGAATACTAAGTCAATAGGTTAGATAACGGGCCAATTAGTGAAAGTTGAGTCATTTTCTTTATTTTTTTAAAACAAAAGTCCCAGACAAAATTAGGTGTTCACAATCTGTGGGGATAAATCTCTATCATTTCCTATGCATAACCAACTCCCAAATCTAATCTGGTTCCAAAGACCATTTTTTTTAAGAAAGATTTTCCAATTTTTCCTAATTTAAATAAAATTGGTGGCGACTCCTAACAATTTATTTTGTTCGTCGCTCCTGCCGCAATCACGGTCGCGACAGATGGCGACTTCACTGGGGTGACTTGAGAGTCAAGCCCATATAAGTTGGTTGATCAAAATTTTGTAATCTTTGTATATTTGTTTTACCTTTTTTTAATTATTTTAGTTTTTTAAACCTTAGGATAAAGAATTTCTCTTAGAATTTTTGTTTGTATTTGTTTTTGTTTTGCAGGATGCGAGTAGTCTTTAGGATAATGAAGGTTTGTATGTTCCCTACACCCACAGCGTGCCTACACATCTATCACACATATTCAAGTGGAGCCCTATACCCGGGTCTGAGTAAAGCTTAAGTTAAGTAGAGGTTGTGTAGTGGTAGCCATTTTGGATGTACATCATGTTTGGTTATCGTGAAAACCTCATCTAGAGTGTGCCTTTTTCACGAATGTCTCACACCTAATGGTTTACCCACTGTTTGTGGTCAACATTTTGAAATGGGACGTAGCTCTAGAGGCCTTTGAAATAGTAGAGTCACCTAATGAAAGTTTTTACGAATCAGTAAAGACTCATAGATCCTTAGAATGAAATCCATCAATTTAAGGCAATCCTTTAAGACACGAAGGGAGCGTATTTCTTCTTTATCTAGCTATCTCGTATTTTTTTTATAAAAAAAATCAATATCTTCCATTTTCATGACATCCTTAGCATTCTTAAAAGAAATAAAAAAAATGGAAAAAATCATGCATTTTCATGGCATCCTTAACATTCTTAAAAGAAATAAAAAATGAATAAATAAATCATACATTTTCATGGCATTCTTAGCATTCTTAAAAAAATGAATAAATAAATCATGCATTTTCATGACATTTCTAGCATTCTTGAAAAAAAATAGAAAAATAAATCATGCATTTTCATGACATTCCTAGCATTTTTTCAAAATAAAAATAAAAATAAAATAAATAATGCATTTTCAAAGTGTAATGCATTTTCATTCCTAGCTTTTTTTTTAAAAAAAAATCATTTCATTTCATCTTATTCTTTGTGTAATGTTATCGTGTTCAACAACCATTGTGCGACTAAGGAAAGAAGACACAAATCAAACTCGAGTTCACAACACAAGAGCTCAAACAAAGCTTGCAGTGATAGCAATTAAAAACGAAGGAACGAATCTAAGTATGGAAGTAGATGAAATGAAAGGAATGATGAATGAGATGACAGAGTCTCAGAGAAGAATGAAAGAAATGTTGTTAGCCATGAGGGAGACCCTTAACTTGATGGGGGCAGCCAGGGGTACAAGAATAACTGGGGCATAATTGCACCCACCAAATATCAATTCCATGAAGGGAAACCTTGGGGTCACTACTGAGATACCAGTTGTGGAAGGAATATTAAATGTTGCATCACTAGTGATTCTTATCGGAGAAGGATATCATTCCTTGGAAGGAATTTAGAATGAGGTTCATGTTAACGCTGAGTCCACATAAGAACCACTACATATGTCTATCCCGATGTCAACAGGATTTTCTGCTGGGACTGATCATGCGGCCATTCAAAATGATAACAAGAAAGAAGAATGAATAGAAAATATGGAAGAACAAATTAAACCGATCAAGGGTCCTAGTACATATGGTCCCCTTGGGATAGAAGAATTGTACCCTATTACTAACATCATCATGCCCAAGGATTTCAAAATTCTAGAATTTGTCAAATATGATGGAAGCACTAACCCTTTTTCCATTTAAAAACATATATTACCAAAATGTCCATTTGGTCAAAGGACTGGAAATTTCTCTTCAACTTCTTTCGTGAAAGTTTGATTGGACTTGCTTTGAAATGGTGTATCCAGCAAGACCTTTCCAAAATCTCTTGTTGGGATATCTGGGGAAACTTGTTTATGGTACAGTATCGGTTCAACCTGAACACAGTCCCAACTCGCGAGCAGTTGGGAACATTGCAGATGAAAAATGAAGAAACATTCAAACAATATGCCCAGAGATGGGGAGCTCTCGCAACACAAGTGCAACTACCAACGACCAGGCAAAAGTACGTGAGCAAAGGTTTGATTAGTCAAAGCTTTTCAGAGTCGACGTTGCTTCAAATGACATTTATTAAAAAAGGAGAAAGAAAAAAAAAGAAAAAAAAGATTGTCTTTTAAATTTTGGGACGCAGTAACTCATTGTCTTTTAAATTTTGGGACGCAATAACCCATTATCTTTTAAATTTCGAGATGCAGTAGCCCACTATCTTTTAGATTCTGGGATGCAGTAACCCACTGTCTTTCAGATTCCGGGACGCAGTAGCCCATTTTCTTTTAAATTTCGGGATGCAGTAGCTCAATGTCTTTTAAATTTCGGGATGCATTAGTCCACTATCTTTTAAATTTTGGGACGCAATAGCCCATTATTTTTTAAATTTCGGTACACAAAAGCCTATTGTCATTCCATGCACTTTTTGAGCGCATCAGATCCTGTCATTTGCTTTGGAGCTCCATCGGCTCCATGCATTTTAATTTCTTTTGAGCGCATCGACTCTTCGCATTCTTGTTCTCGCATTGTTTTGTTTTTGTTTTTTCAGACAAAATTTGAGTTCATGTCTTTACTCGTTCCTTACCATGATAAAATGAAAAGTTACGGTTATTCTTTTTATCTAGTAAAGAACAAGTAAAGAGGGAACTGTGAACACCCAATTTTGTCTAGGGCATTTTGTAAAAATATAAAATAATAAAAATAATAAAAAATAAAAAAAGAAAACGACTCATCTTTCACTCAGTGGTTCATTATCCAACATATGACCCATTATACAGCCCATGACCCATTTAACCATCTATGACCTATTAACCCATTGGCCCATTATCAACCCATCAACCCATAACCTGACCCATTAACCCATTGACCCTTGCTACTACAACTCAAACTCATCATAAACAAACCTATCTTAACCAAATCCCATCAGTTATCCTAGACATACTCATCCTAACCAAATCCTATAAGTAATCCCAACACTCATCCCAAACTAATTCTAATCCCACTTTAATTCAAATTCTTCACTCTAATCCCCTCTTATAAAATCCATAACTCATACACAGGAAAAACACTTTGGACCTAACTTTTGAAACTTAACCCACGGACTTGACTTTAACCCAAAACCATATTTTACTTCTTGTCATCACGTAGCCTTCCTGATAACAACCTCCATTCCCACTACACTTCATCTTCAACCTCCCTTCACCCTCCATTATCATCTTCAACCTCACTTCATTTTCTTCACCTTCAACCTTCAACCAAACACCCTTCATTAACCTCTTTTCCCAAAACACAGCCATAATCTTCAGCAATCACTATCTTCATCGCCCACATCACCACCATCTTTACCACTTCATTTTCAACCTCCAACTAAACAACCAGTCACCACTACCCATTAAAACTAGTGCACCAGCCACCATGAAGTCGCGCTGTCATCGAGCTCCCTTACGCTTGAGTCTTCTTCTTCAAACAGATCCCTTTTTCTTTTTTTTTTTGCAAGCAGCAACATTATTTCTTTTGTTATGTTTGTTTGTTCCTTTTTTTCTTTTATTTTAAAAAAGGAAAATATGTTAGTTTTTTTTTTTGGGTGAAGTGGGCTTAAGGTAGTATGCTTGTTGGGGTTGAAAAGCTGTAAAAAAATAAAAACAAAAATAAAAAAAGGAAAAAATGATGAAAATGATATAAAATAATATTTTTTTTTTCTTGAAAAATAAAATACGATTAACTAAGTTGTGACAACTTGTTGATTTAGTAATCTTTGTAATCATCTGAGTTGTGAAAACTTGATGATTCAAATTTTTTCTCAAAGTTAAAAAAATAATCAACCCACCATCATTAAACATTTCTTTTTAGAGAAGAAAATGGGATTAACTGAGTTATAACAATTTGTTAATCCTATAAATTTTGTAATCATCTGAGTTGTGACAACTTGATGAATCAAATTTTTGAAATTAAAAATAACCAACCTATAAGAATTTTATCAAGAACTACGTGACTTTGAATTCCTCATTGCACCTGGAGATACGTAGGAGCAGAATCTCTATTATATCAAGCCAAATTTTAAATTTTCACAAATTATTTATTTTTTAGTTTTTTTAATAAAAGGGGTAAAATAAATATATTATGAAATTATTAAGTTTTGCATAACTAATTTAGGGTAACCGTTTTAAAATGGATGTATTAGGGGTGTTGTGGGGTTAAGTCTTCACCCTTCCCTATGAATAACAGACTCTCGAATCCAATTTGGTTCCAAAGACCATTTTCTATAGAAGGTTTTCTGATTTTTCCTAATTTTAATAAAATTGGTGGCGACTCCTAACAATTCGCCGCTTCCGCCACGATATTGGTCGCAACAGATCAATGATTGGGTGATGCAATGAGGATAATCTTAACATTGTGATTGAATATTTTTTTTTATTAATAGAACGGAATAGAATAAGTAATAATTGACTGGTAAGGGAAGAAAATGAATAGAATATAATTATCTTTCTATTTGTTTGGAAGATTAATAAAAGAATGGAATGAAAATAATTTCACCTCAATTTTGGAAAAAACAAAAGTTAGGTCTTTGAGGAGAAAAGAGGAGAAATAATTCTTCATGTGTTCATTCCATTTCCTATGTATTTAAAAACTTCCAAACAAAGAAAGTTATTTCCATTCCTCTCATTCTCTTTTCATTCCCTCTCATTACCTATCATCTAAACATAGGGTAGGTGACATTTCAAGATCACCTAATAATTTATCTATATTATATGGATTTTAGTCATAGGTGTATAACCTCTAATGGAGGTTGACTTAGTCATAAAATTGAGTCAATATAGCCAATGGTCTTATCATGTTAAAAAATTTAGATAAAATATAAAATATTTTTGAAAAAATACTATATAAAAATATATTATAGAAAAAAATATATCATATAAAAAAATACTAATGATGCAACTAAATTAATAATGATAATTATCTAGCTTTAATTTTTTAAAATCAAATTTCTTAAATAACAATATAAATTAAAAAAAAGATAATATTACCCAATAGGAACATATGGTTTAATGACAAAATATATTTTATTATATGGATCTTTTAGGTATCATATTCAAATCTTGCAAATTATTTTTTTAATCTTTATTTTAAAAAAAACATGGGTCATACTGTCCGAGCAGGACGGAGGGTCACCCAAATTTGACCAAATCACTTAGAAAACTCAATACAACTAAGGATCGAATTGATCAAAGTATGGGTCATAGGTTTTCCAATCAGACCAACATGCAAAACTATGATTTTAGTTTTAAAATTTACATCTACCTCTTGTTTTGTGGAAGAAAGAGTTTCCTTGGCAAGGATGCAAAATCTTAGGAAAAACAATGACATTTAAATTTTAAGTATATGTTTGGATTAACTTATTTTGTATTTAAAATAGTTTATAATTAGAAACTTTTCAAAAGATTTTTTTTTCAAAAAAAGTGATTATTTTCAAAATTTAAGTATGACTAAACATACTATATCTTAAAGATTTTGTATTTAAATTTTTTGAATGGACACATATGATAAAGAAATAGATGTGATGATAAGCAATTAAGCAATATTGTTAGGTATATTAAAATAGAAACCAGCTAGAGAGGAGCAGTAACCCAAAAAAAAAAAAACTCGAGAGGAGCAATAAGAACTAGAAGTGACCCGTGGCTCATAGAAGTGGAAAGATAGAGGACATGGACTACAGAAGCAAGGAGTCGAGCGAAAGAGAGAGGTAAGAATCAAATGGCCGTCCGTGACATACCTGATTCTTGTGACTAGTGAGGAAAAGAGATAAAGGACATACACGTGATCATACATGTGACAAAGATAATAAACAATAAATATAAAATATTATTTTTAACTTTTATGTTTAGAATTATAATTCTTAAGATTTAAGTTAAAAATTGAGAATTGTATAAAATAATTATTTTTCATTTTCAAGAAATTAGACTCATAATTAGAATTTTAATTTTAATGTACACACCAAATATAATTAAAATTAAGAGGTCTAATTACAATTCTAAAACACAATTCTAAACCAAAATTTGTGAGTCAAATGACACCTAATACAGAAGTGACATTTCTTACTTTTTTTCCTTTTTTTGATAGTAAATTGGAAGAAAATTTAAGAGAGCAACACTCAGCACACTCAGTAGTTAGTTAACATCAACAGCTAGTTAGTTAACATCAACAGCTAGTTAGCATAGCAGTTATTTTCTAGTCAGTTAATTTAGTTAGGAAATGTTAGTTAGGTTTGTAATATAAGAAAGGATATCTCATTGTGTAAAGTAGCAATTCTGAGCTACTCTGATCTATACAGAAAAACAGAAATCAATGTTTCTCTCATTCTCATTTCAAGATCTGTTATGGTATCAAAGAGCCTTTTTTTCGGGCCCTCAACTTCACAATTCTTCAATGATCATTGATCTTGATCTTTAATCTTCCATTTACTCATTCTTCCTTCATTTTTTCTTGATCAGTTTTCATGGAAGATTTACATCAGCTTGATCCCACGAATCCTTCCGGTCCCTTTTATATACACCTAAATGGAAATCCAACTCTGATTTTAGTTTCACCTCCATTAACAAGAGCTAACTATCATTCATGGTCCAGAGCTATGAAAATGGCTCTTCTATCAAGAACAAGCTATGATTTATTAATGCAAGCATGCATATACCACCTATCATTGATCCAATTTATCCAGCATGGGAAAGATCCAACAATTTGGTGCTTTCATGGATAACTCTTTCAATTTCAGATCAAATTGCTCAAAGTATCTTGTGGATCAACAAAGCCACAAATGCATGGGAAGACTTGAAAGAACGTTTTTTACAAGGTGATTTGTTACGAATCTCGGATCTCCAAGAGGAAATTTATGCTTTTAGGCAAGGAAATTTGTCAGTAACTAATTATTTTACTGAATTGAAAATAATGTGGGATGAATTAGAGAATTTTAGACCATTACCAATTTGTGGATGTGCTTTACCCTGTAATTGTGGAGGATATAACACTGATGGGACTACGACAAGTGTGCCGGATCGACAAGTAATAAAAACGGTGAGAAACCGAATATCGTTCTCAAGGATCGATGGTCAAATACCAATTCACGAAATTAGCTACTATTTAAACCAAGATTTGGATCAAAGTGAGCTATAATAACAAAACAAAATCAAAAGAAACAAAAGCAATGACAATATTGTTTTTGGGTTTTTATAATTAGCAATTTATCAAACACTTGATATGCAAAACGATTGAAATTCAATTTATGAAAGAGTTGGGATCAAATTTCATTTGATTTCACTTGTTGCATATTAATTGGAACTAACACAAGCTACTATTCCTATTTTGTTACCGAATTCTCTAAAATACTCAACTCCTAATTCCTTAGGTAGTTAACCATTTGTTTCCAATTAAAAACCCTAATTCCTTAGGTGATTCTAAGAGATAACAAGCATTAAAATTTAGAATTCAACAAGATAACAAGCAAATCAATGACTATTCCTAACCTAGAGATAAGCAAGGTTCATAATCTCATTGCACAATTATACATCAAATTTTCATTCAACATACAACCCTAAAATCATTCCAAAGAGGATCAATCCTTAGAAAGCATTAAGAGAAGAGATCAAAAACTCAAAACAGAGAAGCAACTTGTATTAAGTAAACCCAATATCAATTATAAACAGGTTTCATCAAAATCCACCTAATCCTAACAAAGGAAGAGTTTAGCTAGACATAGAAATAAATTTAGAAACTAAAACAATAGAGAAGAAGATGCAAAACTCCATGGAAGATTGAAGAAAGTCTGAGTTCCCACTCTTCTTCTCTTCAAATCCACCGTAGAGCTCCCAAAATAGGGCTTTTCTTTGCTCCAAAACGGCTCCCCACGCAGTTCTCCACGTAGCTCCCTCTTTTAGTCAGAAAAGATGAATTTATACTCTGGTATGGGCGCCTAGGCGCTGCGTCTGGAGCGCCTAGGCGCTTTACATCCAGAGCGCATTTTCAACTTATAAGCCTGAGTGCCTAGGCGCTTCGTCTTGAGCTCCTAGGCGTTCTCTGCACAGCCACAAATCTTGAACCAGGTTCCAAGCGCCTAGGTGCTGAGGTTCAGGGCACCTGGGCGCTCACCTTCCAGACAACATATTATTGAGAGTCTTTGGCGCCTGGGCGCCTTGGCGCTGTAGCGCCTAGGCGTTGAGTGTTCAGCAAAATTGCTCTTGATCTTCCTTCAAGGCTTTTAGTCCTCATTTCTTGAGTGCTTTTCTTTGTCACACTCAGCTTCATCTTGTTTCCCTTGGTGTCTACAATCAAAACAACAGCAAATGAGCTAAAGCACTAATAATTCTAATCAAATGAACTTTATCTAGCAAACTAAAATAGATCAACTAAAAAGATAAAATAAAATAGTCTTAAGGTCAAAATAACGTCAAAAGTTGGGCTTAAGCGGTGAAATTAACTCAAAAGGCTTTGGAAAAACAGATAATCTGGCAGATTATCAAACACCATGAGGACACAACGCAATAGTGACTATGTTATTAGATTCTTGAAAGGATTGAATGAAGATTTTGCTTATGTAAAATCGCATATTATGCTAATAAAACTATTGTCTACTATAAGCAAAGTTTTCTCATTAGTAATACAGCAGGAAAGACAAATGGCTAGTATTGTTTGGTACCTCTAAAGTTTTTCTGAGTTCATCTGATCAAAATTTGACTGGTTTCAACAAACCATCTTTTGGAAGAAGATACAATAAGAACTATAAAGGAAAGGAACAAGGTTCTGGTTTTCATGGCAAATCAGGAAAATTTTGTACCTTTTGTGAAAGGACCAATCATACAATGGAGACATGTTACTATAAACTTGGTTTTCCTCTAGGATTCAGATTCAGAAAATCAAACTCAACTGTTAATAATGTGACCACTACAGATGAAGATGAAGTGGCATCACTGACTTGTCCTGAAGAACTTCAAAAAGAACCTGAGTTCAGTTTCACTCGAAATCAGTATCACAACTTACTGTCTTTGATTCAGCAATCCAATTCCAAGCCTTTATCTCATATTGTCAACACGATTGATAATTCAAAATCCTCTATTAATTCAGTCACCCCAGGTAAATCATCTCATAACCATGGTCACTGGATCTTGGACACAGGAGCCACTAATCACATTTGCCATAATTTGATTTTTTTTATTCACATAAAACTATTAAACCAATTTATGTTACATTGCCTAATGGTAGCAAGGTCTAAACACAAATTTCTAGTACAATTCATTTCTCCCAATCCCTTATTTTACTAGATGTGTTGTATATTCCTAATTTTCATTTTAATTTGATATTAGTAACTAAGCTCACATCTGATATAGATTGTCAATTCCTTTATCAGAAGCAAAAATGTCTGATTCAATAATTACCTTCATTGAGGATGATTGGTTTAGCTAAATAGCATGATGGCCTTTACAATGGTAGCATGTCTTGATTCTCTTAAGCTATGCAACTCTGGACTTCAACAACATACTTCTCTTGTTTGTAATAATTCTAGTTCTTCCATTCTTACTGATACACATTCACAACCATTGAGTGATGCAGATAGGTTAGGACATTTGTCTTATAAATGTTTTCACTTGTTACAATCTCAATATTCCTACATTCCTCCTTCTGTTAAACTTGTTTGTGATGCTTGTCATTTTGCTAAATAGAAAAGATTACCTTATCTTGTTAGCAATTCACACTCTCTTCATTTCTTTGAGCTCATTCATGTTGATATTTGGGAACAATTTTCTATTCAATCTTTTAATGGCCACAAGTATATTTTGACCATAGTTGATGATTACAGTAGATACACTTAGATTTTATTAATGAAAGGGAAATATGAAGTTATAACAGCATTACAAAATTTATCAATATGATTAAAACACAACATACAGCTAGGTTAAAAATTCTTAGAAGTGACAATGGTCCTGAGTTCAATATGCCTGAATTCTATAATAGCAAAGATGTTGTTCATCACACCACTTGCATTAAGACACCTCAGCAGAATGTTGTAGCTGAAAGGAAACATCAACATATTTTAAACATTGCTAGAGCTCTCTTGTTTCAGGCTAAATTACAAAAAAAAAATTAGAGTTATGTTATTTCTTATGTTGTTCATCTTATTGACCAAATTCTTACTTCCATTCTGTTAAATAAATCTCTTTTTGAGTTAGTACATAACACACTTCCTGATCTTTCTCATTTAAAAGTATTTAGTTCATTGTGTTATGCCTCAACCATTACTGCTAACCATAGCAAATTTGATCCAAGATCTGCAAAATGTATTTTTCTACGTTTTAAACATGGAGTCAAGGACAATTATTTCTCAAAATGTCATTTTTCATGAACACATCTTTTCATACAGTTATACCACCTCTCCTTCATATCCTTTTACCACTCCCACCACTTTACCATCATTACAACCATCTTCAATTGATTATTCCTCACCAGTACCAACAATACATCATCCTCATTTACTCCACTCTCCTCATTTCCCTTTTATTTCTTCTTCTCCTCAAGCTAAGCAACACTCAGCAACTCTTCTCTTTAAGCTGAGCAACACTCAACAACTCTCCCTAGCAATCTCAGAGATGTAGGAAACCACCTAGATATTTACAAAACTACCACTATATGCTAGCAAGCTCTTAGCCATGCCAATCTCCCACAAGTACTATTTTGTATCCAATTTCTTCCACTTTAAGTTATAATTCTATTTCTCCATCACACCAAAAATTTTGTTTCTCTATTTCTTCCTCTGTTGAGCCAAAAACATTTCCCCAAGCCTCAAAACTGGATTTCTGGAAAGAAGCCATGCAGGTTGAGATCCTGGCCTTAGAGCAAAACCACACATGGTCTCTTACTAAATTGCTTCCTAAAAAATTACCAATTGGCTACAATGGGTTTATAAAATCAAGCACAAGGCTGATGGCACTGTGGAGAGATATAAAACACGTCTAGTTGCTAAAGGATACACTCAAACTGAGGGTGTGGACTACTTTGAAACCTTTTCTCCAGTTGCTAAAATGACCACTGTGAGGCTTTTACTTTCTGTTGCAGTAGCTAATCATTAGAGCCTTCAACAACTGGATGTCAATAAAGCTTTTTTGCATTGTGACTTACATGAGGAAGTTTATATGGTATTACCTCCAAGCTTTAATTCTCCTCGTCCTAATCTGGTTTGCAAGTTAGAAAAGTCACTATATGGTTTCAAGCAAGCATCTAGACAATGGTTTACCAAATTGTCCACTGCTTTAATTTCCCTTGGTTATACTCACTTCATGGCTGATTATTCCCTCTTTGTCAAGAATCATTCTAGATCATTTACTGCCCTTCTTATTTATGTGGATGACATTATTCTCACTAGTAATAATGTTGCTGAGATCAGTTTTGTCAAACCATTCCTTGATTCTTCATTTAAGATCAAACATTTAGGAAATCTAAAATTCTTCTTGGGGCTTGAGATCACATGGTCTTCTAAGGGCATCATTCTTAATCAACGAAAATATGCATTAAAGATCCTTTTTGATGCTGGTTTACTAGCTGCCAAACAAGCATCCACTCCAATTGATCCTGCTACCAAGTAGAGTGCCACCACTGGTACTTCTTATCATGATCCAGAATCATATAGAAGACTTATTGGTTGATTATTGTACTTAACTACCACTAGACCTGATATATGATTTGCTGTGTAGCAGCAAAGTCAATTTGTCTCTAACCCTTCTGTTTCACATTATCAAGCTGCCACTCGAATTCTCAGATATATTAAGGGCACCCCTGGTAAATGATTGTTCCTCTCTGCTTCTAATAATCTTAAACTCAAAGGCTTTGTTGATAGTGATTGGGCAGGTTGTCTTGACACCAGGAAGTCTACCACTGGTTATTGTGAATTCCTTGGAGATTCTCTCGTTTCCTGGAAATCCAAGAAACAACACACTGTTTCGAGGTCTTCATCTGAGGCTGAATACTGTGCTTTGGCTTCTTTAGCATGTGAGATACAATGGCTGCAATTCCTCTTTGCTGATCTCTCAATTTCAGTTCATTTTATAGCTTTAGTCTACTGTGACAATTTATCTACTATTCATCTCATTAGAAGAAAACAACAATTTTGCGGTGGATTTTTTGCGGTGGAGTCGAATCCGCCTCAATTGTGATGGATTTTTTGCAGCGGATTCGAATCCTCCGCAATTGCGGCAAATTTTGTGATGGATTAAAATCCATTTCAATTTGTGACGGATCTTGCAGCGGATTAAATTGTGGCAGATTTTTATGGTGAATTTTTCGCCACTAAAATTCTCTGGTGACTTTTCCAGCGTAAATTTTTTTTTGGATAAAAAAAATTTGCGGAGGATAAATCTGCTGCAATTTTAAAAAAAATTTATGGCGGAAAAATCTGTTACCAAGTGGCTTCCAGTACTCAAGAGGGGGGGTGAATTGAGTAACAAAACTTTTTGCAAAAGCTTTAAACAAATAAACTTTGCTCAATATAATTATTAAAGAATGTGGAAGAGATGAGAAGAATGAAGAACAATTAATAAATAAATTGCAGGAATCAATAAATAAAGTGCATAAAATAAAGAGAATAAGGGAAAGAAAAACAGGCACAGTATTTATCCTGGTTCGACCATCAACCACTTGTGGCCTACGTCCAGTCCCCGAAACACCGTTCGAGATTTTTCACTATTCAAGACAAGCTTAAACAACAGGTGCTTGCAACCTTTACAATACGGAGCACTTTTCACACACAGGGAAACTCTACCCTTGTGCTCAAGCCTCAATCAAACAAAAGGGATACCTCACCCTTATACAATCCTTGGGGATACCTCACCCTCAATATATAGAAATAGATAAAGAGATGAAGTGAAACTCTCGCTAAGAGTAGATAAATACAAATTGAAGCACTAAGGAGAATTGTTTCTCAAATATCTCAAGAGTTAAGCAATTATAAGTTCAGAAAATAAAGAGAGAATAAGGTAGAGCACGTTTTCAAGCAAGCAAAAAATGATCACAATGTTAAGGGAGTTTTCAGAGAAGTCCCAGGCCTCTATTTATAGAGCTCGTGGAAGAATATGGCCGTTGGGAGCAATTAATGACATTAAAAACTTTCTGATTCTTCGTATGCTGTTTAAAAACGTAGCTCTGTTTCTCGTGGGGTATTCGAATGCCTGAAGGAGGTATTCGAATACCTCTGTCAAAAACTCTTTTAAAAAACTGCTTAAGTTAGAGTTATTCGAATACCAGTCAAGGGTATTCGAATACCTCATTAAAATAAGGCATGTTTCGAAAGCAGGGTATTCGAATACCATATGGGGTATTCGAATGCCTCATTTAAAACGGTTCATTCTGAAACTGGGGTATTCGAATACCATATGGGGTATTCGAATGCCTCTGTTTTAGCACAGCAGAGAATATCGATTCACGAATCAGGTTATTCGAATACCATATTGAGGTATTCGAATACCTCGATTAAAAATGATTTAAAATCCTTTCCAAAAAGCTTGAAATGCTTGTTTTTAACTTTTAAAACATTTGATCTTTTAAAACCTTGAGTTTAGGTTATCTTTAATCATTTGAGATATTTAATTAATGACTCCATACATGATAGATCCTAAGTCCTAAAGCTAATCTTTAAATACTTGGACTTGGTCTTCTCATCATCCTCATGTTTGTTATCATCAAAATACATCTTCATTGTTGCGTAGCAAACACATTCTCCCCTTTTTGATGATGACAAACTATCATAGAGAAAAGCATCGATCTGAGAAATAATTGGAATTCACAAAGCAAGAGGCTTACATTCATATCTAATATGTGCGTGGCGTAGCTCCCCCTTAATGTTGGAATCCAATAATAGTTATTTTAAACCTGTCTTTTCTCATAGTTATATTTTTCTCCCCCTTTGGCATAATAAAAAAGATACAACAAAATATAATGCATAAAGGAGGCAATAAGCATAAAGAGAAACTGATTGTATTAATAATTTAGCCAATATACATAATGTAATGAAAGAGTAAACAGCTAATACAAAAAAAACATCCAAACAAGAACAAAGCCTAGAAAGAGGCATCTGGCGGAGGAGGAGGGACTCAGAACCCCGTGAAGATAGCAAAGCCCGCAAAGCACTTGCTCACGCTCAACACCATCAAGTACGTCAAACAGGCGAGAAGGTGTGTTCCAAATAAGCTCGGTTATCCTCCATGTAAGCACGGTTGGCACTGTAAAGTGGCCATGACTTAATCGAGTGACCGAACCAGCAGCGGCGGGGGGCGGGGCCGGCGGTGAGGAGGCGGCGGGGGCTGCGGAGCGGCGGCAGCAGCGGCGGCGGGGGCGGCGGCGGCAGGATCGGTGGGTCGTCCTCATCATCGTCAACTTCAGCGGGAATACCCGGCCATCATCGGTCTTTATCATCTTCATTCGGTTCGGCGTATAAGAGCCAAACACATTATGGTGGGTCGGTGAGTTTTCGCTCGGTCTGCCTCCACAATCATGCGGATACTTGCCTAGGAAGGCAGTGATGATCACCCCATAAGGTAGCTCTGAGCGTTCTTTTCCCTTAGCTCTCATCATATGCTTCATAATGAATACGGGCCAGTTTATCTGGTATCCTTTCTTCAGGATCCACAGCATAAACACATCATCCTCACTCAGGTAGGCGTAGTTCCCACCTCTAGGAGCTAAGATGTGGGCATAAGCATAATGTAAGAGCCTGTCCTGGCTCTTCATCATGCCCCTTTGACTCCCTTTTGAGTCGGAGGTAATGCCAACCAGGTCTAAGGACATCTTCAATGGCTCGAATCTTGTCGAACCGCTGGACAAACTCTTCACGAGTCTTCATTGTTACGGCCGGCACAGATTCTAATCCGAAGAAGCGAACCCAGTCCGAGGAGTGATCACAATGTGCGATCACGAGACGTCAGAATGAAGTTCCAGTCCTTCAATCCTCAAGTTGCAGTAGAACATTTTGACCAAATCGGGATAGAGGACCTCCTTATAGGAGCAAAAACGTAGCACGCCCTGGATGTCCAGCTGGTGGAGGAAATCAAAGCCACCTTCTTTTTCAAAGAAGGCCAAATCCAGGTACTTGGGCTGCACAAGGTTACGTTCTCGGAAATGAGAGATGAATCGTCCAAGAGTTTCTGGGTGAGAGGAGAGCCTTCGCAGATCCAATGGGTTGTTGCAAGGCGCGGTTTTTGTGCGAGCACGTTTGGAGGAGGAAGCCATGGATGAAGGTAGAAGATGAGAGGAATGGGTTTGAAAAGAGAGGGAGTGACGGTTGGGTGATACGAGGGATGTGGTATTCGAATAGGAGATGAAAAACGAGAGAGAAGAAATGAAAAATGAGATGAGTGAACGGGTGAACGAAGGGGCTTATATAAAGCTCAGACCTGAGGTATTCGAATACCTCAATTGGTATTCGAATACTGCTGTTTGGAAACGCAAAGGTCGTGGCTCTCTTGAAAGAAGGTATTCGAATACCTCGTAGGTATTCGAATAGGAATAGATCCAAAAAGGATTGGCCCAGATAGCGGTATTCGAATACTGCTTAGGGTATTCGAATACACCAGAGACAGGAACAAAAGCCTGATAGCAAGAGGCTTGGGGTATTCGAATAACCACTAAGGTATTCGAATACTCTGGTTAATAAATCATGAAAGCATGCGAGGAAAATGATGGTATTCGAATACCGGATGAAGGTATTCGAATAACTTAGATAGAAAAACACCAAATATTACGTCCGAATGCAATTTTGAAGATTAAAGCTTACCCGATTAAATGAGTACCGCAAAACGAGAATGGAGGGTATCTCGACGCTCAAGTCAAGTAACAATTAAAGATCAATAAAACAATGAGTATTAAATTTAACAAATTAAATACACGATTGATCCAAAATGCCAAGCTCTCTTCTTAAATGAAAGAACGAATCTTTAGGTAAAGGTTTTGTGAAAATATCAAGCAAGTTGATTATTGGTTTCAACAAATTCTAACACACAATCACCTTTTTGAACATGATCTCGTATAAAATGGTGCCTTATCTCAATGTGCTTAGTTCTAGAGTGCATAATGGGATTCTTTGTCGATTAATTGCACTAGTATTATCACATCTTATAGGGATGTGATTAAGTGAAGACCAAAGTCTAAAAGTTGTTGCTTCATCCATAGAATTTGAGCACAACAACTTCCGGCCGCCACATATTCGGCCTCGGCGGTGGATAAAGCCACGCTATTTTGTTTCTTGCTATGCCAAGAAACTAAGGAATTGCCAAGCGGTGACATGTTCCACTAGTGCTTTTCCGATCCAATTTGCATCCAAAGCAAAATCGGAGTCGAATAACCAATAAGACTACAAGTGGCACCTTTGGGGTACCACAAGCCCAACTTGTGTAGTGCCACCTAGATATTTCATAATACGTTTTACTGACACTTAAATGCAATTCTTTAGGATTAGCTTGATATCGAGCACACATGCATACGCTAAACATTATATCGGCCTACTAGCGGTGAGATAGAGAAGAGATCCGATCATACCTCGATATTTAGTAATTTCTACGAGAATTACACCTTCGTCTTTATCCAAGTAACACGAAGTACTCATTGGTGTAGCCATATGCTTTGAGTTGTCCATTCCAAACCTCTTGAGAAGTTCTTTGCAATACTTTGTTTGGCTAATGAACGTTCCACTCTTTGTTTGTTTGATTTGAAGTCCAAGGAAGAAATTGAGTTCTCCCATCATGGACATTTCGAATTCGCTTTGCATGATTTTGGCAAATTCCTTGCACAGATTTTCGTTAGTAGCACCAAATATGATATCGTCTACATACACTTGTACAAGGAGTATATCATGGTTTTTATTTTTAATAAAAAGAGTTGTGTCAACTTTACCTCTTGTAAAATCGTGTTCTAAAAGGAACTTACTTAATCTTTCATATCAAGCTCGTGGAGCTTATTTTAAGCCATACAAAGCCTTTTTCAATTTGAAAACATGGTTAGGTAAATCATAATTTTCAAAACCTGGAGGTTGGTCAACATATACTTCCTCTTGAATAAAGCCATTTAAAAAAGTACTTTTAACATCCATTTGATATAATTTAAAATCCATGATGCAAGCAAAAGCAAGTAACATCCTAATAGCTTCTAATCTAGCTACAGGTGCATAGGTTTCTTCATAATCTATACCTTCTTCTTGATTATAGCCTTTTGCTACAAGTCTAGCTTTATTTCTTGTTATTATGCCGCTTCATCAAGTTTGTTTCTAAAAACCCATTTAGTACCGATAATAGGATGATTATTAGGCCTAGGAACTAGTTCCCAAACTTGGTTTCGTTCAAATTGATTTAATTCTTCTTGCATAGCTAGAAACCAATGTTCATCATTAAAGGCTTCATTAATGTCTTTAGGTTCGATTTGAGAAACAAAGGCTAAGTGGTTACATGCATTTCTAATGGAGTTTCGAGTACTTACACCTTTAGATACATCACCTATTACTTGATCAAGCGGATGATACTTTGAGGTACGCCATTCTTTGGGAAGCTCCAAAGCTTGTGAATCCTCTTGTCTTTGTTTATCTTCTTGCTCCTTGATTTCTTTTTCCTTGCTATCCAAATGTGTTTCCGCTAAGGCTTCTGCAACATCATCAATAACAAGATCCTTTCTCGATCCATTTGGGTCAGTTTCATCAAATGCAACATGTATAGATTCTTCAATAGTCATGGTTCTTTTATTATATATACGAAAAGCCTTACTATGATTTGAATAACCAAGAAATATACCTTCATCAGACTTAGCATCAAACTTGCCTAGGTTATCTTTTCCATTATTTAAAACAAAACATTTGCAACCAAAAACATGAAAATGTGCGACATTTGGCTTTCTTCCCTTGTATAATTCATATGGGGTTTTCTTTAAAATAGGCCTTATAAGGGCCCTGTTCATAACGTAACAAGCTGTATTTACAGCATCCGCCCAAAAATACTTAGGAAGAGCAACCTCATTAAGCATAGTTCTCGCCATTTCTTCTAAAGAACGGTTTTTCCTTTCTACAACTCCATTTTGTTGTGGAGTTCTAGAGCAGAGAAATTATGATTAATGCCATGTTCATCACAATAATTTTCAAAAACATTGTTTTCAAATTCGCCACCATGATCACTTCTTATAGAAGAAATTTGAAAACCTTTTTCGTTTTGAATAACTTTGGCAAGTCTTTTAAATGCTAGAAATGCATCATTTTTATTTGCAAGAAATAAAGTCCATGTAAACCTAGAAAAATCATCCACAATCACTAAAGCATAGTAATTCCCACCAAAGCTCATAGTTCTAGAGGGTCCAAATAAATCCATGTGCAAAAGTTGTAAAGGTCTAGTCGTTGAAACTATATTTTTTGATTTAAAAGAGACCTTTATTTGTTTACCCTTTTGACATGCATCACATAATTTATCTTTAACAAAATTAAGCTTTGGTAGTCCAATTACTAGCTCTTTAGAGACCAACTTCCTTAGGTGATCCATGTGAATGTGTGCAATTCTCCTATGCCATAACCATGAATCATCATTCTTACTTAAAAGGCATTTCGCATCATTTGAAGATATATCATCAAGACTAATCATATAAATGTTATTTATTCTATGACCAATGAATTTAACATGTTTATCATTTTTATCTTCAATTATGAAACAATTTGAATCAAAAATTACCTTATTACCTTTGTCACATAATTGGCTAATACTAAGAAGGTTATGTTTTAAGCCTTCAACAAGCAACACATTTTCAATAGAGGAATTTGGATTCTTGCCAACTTTTCCGACTCCAAGAATTTTTCCCTTGTTGTTGTCTCCATAAGTAACATGTCCATGATTCTTGGGAATAAACATGGTGAATTTTGAGTCGTCTCCAGTCATGTGCTTGGAACAGTGCATTGTCGAGATACCAATTTGAGCTCCGGCTTTCAAGCACACCTACAACACAATTTTAATTTTTAACTTTTGGTACCCAAATTTTCTTGGGTCCTTGAGTGTCAGTTTTAGGCAATGTATCCTTTGGAACCCAAACCATTTTTGTCCCAATTTTTGTGTTAATATTCTTTCTAGCATTGCATGTTGAAGCACTATGACCTTTCTTTCCACAGTAAAAGCATTTAATAAATGGACTGCTGGAAGTATTTGAATAAACGAAAAATTTTTTTATAAGATTTATGTTGATTTTTTCGGGTTATAGCCAATTCCACTTTTTCAAAAACAACCCTTTGTTTCCCTAATATAATATTTAGATTATCTCTCCCAGAAGTGAATTTGGCAAGGGTATTTTTTAAGTCTTCAATTTCTTTCTCAAGTGTGTGACATGAAGAACAAGAATAAGAAGTAGAAGCATGTGAGGGATGAGATGAGCATGCATCAATAATTCCCAAAGTTTCATTTTCAATTTTTAGTTCTTCAATCTCTTTATTTAAAATAAGAATTTTATTTTCTAAAGAAAAATTTTTTTTCTTAGAAGAAGGAATTTGTTTTGTGAGTTTTATTGATTCGTTATGCAATTCTTCAAAGGCATCTTGTAACTCATCATAAGAGGCGATAAAGTAGAGTTAGAACTTACCTCATTTTCGCTTTTTCTTCTTCTTCTCCTTTGGCCATGAGACGAGTTGAGCTTCTTCGCTATCCGAAAGTCAGTCAGTTGAATCCATGTCGTTTTCATCCCATGTTATATAGGCTTTTCTTGCTTTTCTTTCTTTGAAGGGCTTCTTCTCAAGTCTCTCTTTCTTCTTTTGGTAAACTGGGCATTCCATTTTCATGTGACCAGGCTTGCCACATTCATAGCAAGTAGGAGTTGATGAAGCTCCTTCGCCTTTGTAATGAGTCTTCTTAGGAGGGAAGAGAGGTCTTCTTTGCATTCCCTTTTTCTTGAGAAATTTACCAAATTTTTTAACTAACAGGTGAGATTTTCTTCGTTTACCTCAATGTTTTTCGAGCTTTCTTCATCTTCTTCATCATCATTGTCAATTGTTGAGGAAGTGGCTTTAAGCGCTATCCCCTTTTTCTTTTTATCATTTTCTTCGCTTTGACTTAATCGCTCGGTTCTAGTTCGTGCTCATGAAGTTTTCCAAAAAGGGTGGCTAATGACATGGTTGTCAAGTCCCTTGATTCGAAATTGCTTGTCACCTTGGGCTGCCAAATCTGCTTAAACACCTTAACACTTTATTAATCAAATCTTCGTTAGTAAAACTTTTTCCTAAAGATGCAAGATGATTAACAATGTGGGTGAACCTCTTTTGCATTTCTGAATGCTTTCTCCTTGGTTCATTCTAAACAGTTCATATTCGCGAGTTAGAGAATTGATTCTCGACCTCTTAACTTCACTAGTACCCTCATGGGTGACTTGTAAAGTGTCCCACATTTCTTTAGCGGTTTTGCAATTAGAAATTCTAAAAAACTCATCATACCCCAAGGCAGTGGTAATGATGTTTTTAGCTTTTAAATTATATTGGACTTTTCTTTTATCCTCATCAGACCAATCACTTCTAGGTGTCTCGGTTTTTACACCATCGACAACGCGTGTAGGTATAAATGCGCCGTTTTCGACAAAGATCCCACACATCTAGATCAATAGCTTCGATGAAGATTTTCATTCTTTCCTTCCAATATGCGTAACCATCCCCATTGAAAAAGGGTGGTCGGTTTATGGAAGATCCCTCAGAAAAACCATTTAAGGAAGCCATGTTCTCTTGAAGCGGCTAAGCTCTTTATACAAGAGTCTAGCTCTGATACCACTTGTTACCAAGTGGCTTCCAGTACTCAAGAGGGGGGGTGAATTGAGTAACAAAACTTTTTGCAAAAGCTTTAAACAAATAAACTTTGCTCAATATAATTATTAAAGAATGTGGAAGAGATGAGAAGAATGAAGAACAATTAATAAATAAATTGCAGGAATCAATAAATAAAGTGCATAAAATAAAGAGAATAAGGGAAAGAAAAACAGGCACAAGTATTTATCCTGGTTCGACCACCAACCACTTGTGGCCTACGTCCGGTCCCAGAAACACCGTTCGAGATTTTTCACTATTCAAGACAAGCTTAAACAACGGGTGCTTGCAACCTTTACAATACGGAGCACTTTTCACACACGGGGAAACTCTACCCTTGTGCTCAAGCCTCAATCAAACAAAAGGGATACCTCACCCTTATACAATCCTTGGGGATACCTCACCCTCAATATACGAGAAATAGATAAAGAGATGAAGTGAAACTCTCGCTAAGAGTAGATAAATACAAATTGAAGCACTAAGGAATTTGTTTCTCAAATATCTCAAGAGTTAAGCAATTATAAGTTCAGAAAATAAAGAGAGAATAAGGTAGAGCACGTTTTCAAGCAAGCAAAAAATGATCACAATGTTAAGGGAGTTTTCAGAGAAGTCCCAGGCCTCTATTTATAGAGCTCGTGGAAGAATATGGTCGTTGGGAGCAATTAATGACATTAAAAACTTTCTGATTCTTCGTATGCTGTTTAAAAACGTAGCTATGTTTCCCGTGGGGTATTCGAATGCCTGAAGGAGGTATTCGAATACCTCTGTCAAAAACTCTTTTAAAAAACTGCTTAAGTTAGAGTTATTCGAATACCAGTCAAGGGTATTCGAATACCTCATTAAAATAAGGCATGTTTGAAAGCGGGGTATTCGAATACCATATGGGGTATTCGAATGCCTCATTTAAAACGATTCATTCGGAATCGGGGTATTCGAATACCATATGGGGTATTCGAATGCTCTGCTGTTTTTAGCACAATGAAGAATATCGATTCACTGAATCGGGTTATTCGAATACCATATTGAGGTATTCGAATACCTCGATTAAAAACGATTTAAAATCCTTTCCAAAAAGCTTGAAATGCTTGTTTTTAACTTTTAAAACATTTGATCTTTTAAAACCTTGATTTAGGTTATCTTTAATCATTTGAGATATTTAATTAATGACTCCATACATGATAGATCCTAAGTCCTAAAGCTAATCTTTAAATACTTGGACTTGGTCTTCTCATCATCCTCATGTTTGTTATCATCAAAATACATCTTCATTGTTGCGTAGCAAACACAAAATCCACCGTAAAATAGATCAGTATAATAAAAATTCTAAAAATTATTAAAACAATCCGCCGCTAAATCTGCCGCAAATCTAAATTTAAATTTGCGGCTGAAAAATCTGCTGCAAAATTTGATAACTATAATAAAAAATTCTAAATAAAATATTAAAATATTTTGCGACAGATTTTCCCACCGTAAAAAATCTGCCGTAAAATTAAATCTACTTCATCTTCTTCCTTCTGCCATTTTCATTTTTCAGATGACATTCTTTCTCTAATTATCTCTCCTCTCTCCCTTCCCCTTTCTCACTTCCCCTTTCAAGATAAAAGCTTCCATGAGCAACCTTCGTCATCTTCAAGACCTTTGAGGTAGGGGAAAACCTTGTTCTTGACTCATTTTCCTATTCTTTTCATCTTGTTCTTGAGTTGTGACTTGATGTGGGAATTGGGGTTTTGAGTTGTTTTTGCTTGTTTTGGCTTGAATCTTGTTAGAAAACTTGAGAATAACATGATTTAGTTTGCTAGAGGTATGAGAACAGTTTTTCATTACTTGTATACCTTGATTTTCCATTTGAAATGAGAATTTGGAGTTTTAGGTTTTGAATAACCAAGGATGAGATTTATAGTGTTTTGATCCATTTTTAGCGAAATCTTTTGGTGTTTTATGTTCCCTTCATGTTTGTGAACTTCTTTGGGACTTAAACTCACCTAGAAACTGGATTGGAGTGACCAAAATCTAATATTTTGGCCAATGGAACCGTAACTACGGTTCTGCAAAACTTCTGTCCGAGGAACACGGCCCATGTCCGAATACACGGGGGGGAGGGGGGCGTGTCCCTCTCTGCCAATGCAAATCTAGTGGAAACGTGCAGACAGAGAAGGGCACGGCCCCCCCATGTAAAATTACACGGCCTGTGTAAATTCACACGACCTGTGTAAAATTACACGGCATGTGTAGAAAGATATAATGAGAATTAGCTTTTGTTCTCTTCATAAAAGTTGTAGCTCTTTCTCTTAGCTTTCCAAGGACACCTAATTCACCTCATTTTGACATATGTAGCTCAAGTTATGCTTATTTTACTGAGCAAAGGTTAAGGGTTGAAATTGAGAAAAATGTCAAAATATTGTTTTGGGAAAAACTAGCTTTCCTAAGTGTGGGGACCTTTCTTGTATGCATTTATAAGTGTGATGAGACCTTAGTAAGAATGTTTAATAAAGTGTATTCGTGATGCATATAAATCAAGTGTTATCCTAATAGATAAGTTTAAAGATTAATTGATGAATAGATATGATTGAAAATATTTGGAATTGTGGCAATTGTTGGGAATCTATTGAATGTAATAAATGAAATAGAATGGTGCTTCTTTTTAAAGAAGGCTACGGCTAGTTCAGGTGCAAATGAGATTTCTAGCTTAACTTATGTTTAAAAATCACATCAAGGTGACTCTTATTAGAAAGATATTATAAACGTTTCTTGTTTTTATTTATAAATGGTTTATGTCATAAATGAAAAGATGAATTGTTTTGACTTATGTCACTTTTCTATTTAATAATTAAGTAACTTGTTTATAAAAGTTATTATGAGATTATTAGATTATGAGATTATGTTGTATAAATCTATTATTGAGAATTTCAAATTTTCACCATAACTTCTTATTTTCATGGTAAATCCAGTATATGATCAAAGCAGGAGCGAAAGAAGACATTGAAGACTTTGTATAAATCCAGTTTATGTTTTTGTTAAAGCTAGCATCACGTTGCATTTTGTGACACCTTGAGGAGGAGATCTCCAATTGGTGTGGTGTGGCAGTCTCCAACAGGTTTGATCTACTCTTTGATTCACCCTTTCTTTTTTTTTTATTGGTGTTAATTAACCTGCATTACTTTTGCTTAGTCTTTTGTTAAAAGTTAGTCTTGGTATAATGTATGCATAGGATTTAGACTTTTATTGGAGAACACTTTTGCATTTTTGGCTTTCTAAATTGACCACATTAGTGGAAAATAATAGTTATTTGGATTGAAATATTTATACATCTATAATTTTAAAATATATTAATTATGTAACATATGTTGTGCGTTTTGCATTTTGCATTTTGATTTAAGGATTTATATGTTAGTATTTCTTTAGAAATTATTGCCTTTAATATTACAATCATGTTATAACAATAACCATAAGAAGTTTTTTATTTCCATCCTTAGGAGGAATTCAAAACAAAGGAATTTGAACAATCTTCTCAGTGCTCAAATGAAGAAGGGGCATCTAGTACACAAATGACCAGTCGAGAGCTTTGGATTAAAACTGTTGGCGGTCCTAAGAAGGGTTGTGTTTATGGCCTTGGTTCTCAAGCATCTATTTATGATCATAGAGATTCATCTTCCTCAAGGCCTATGACGAGTCAAGTTCCTAAGCACGTTATTAATCAAGTTAAGTAATAGCTGTAATATTTTTTATTAATTGATTTTTGTATTTTGATAGATGTAGTCAATCATTTTATTTTTCGTATTTTTGGTTAATTCATTATTCGTGAAATGAATTGATGAATTTATGTTTACATATATTAATCAGGTTAAGGAGCAGTTACAGCAAGAGATGTTGGATCGGGTTTAGCAGATTCAACAACAAATGGAGCAGTAAAGCCAACAACATCAAGCAAAGTGAAAAATGCGATTTGAACAAAACTAACGTCAACAGAACCAAATGATTAAGGAG